>JANXHW010000002.1:52093190-55028190 GCA_026170595.1 Plestiodon gilberti rubricaudatus
GCGCATCCTTCATGCCCTTCTTGTGAACTTCCCTGAGGCATCTAATTGGCCACCAGGGGAGATAGAATGGTAGACTAGATGGGGATTGGTCTGACCCTTCAAGACAGGCTTTATGGTATTTTATTGTACAAAGGCTGAATGTAAAGACTGAAATGATGGGGTCTGCTCAATGGCCGTGCTATACCCAGGAGTCACTAAGACGAGTGAGGCAAAACTGACATGAGGCAAAATCTAAATCTACATGAGGCAAAATTTAAGGTGGGGAAGACACCACATCCACTTTATCTTTATTTTACATGTTTGGTAAACTTTGCAACTTACCACTGCACTGCCTGAAAACCTTTGAAAGTTGGTGATGGTGAGGCAAGATTTTTGCACATATCTGAGATGTAACTAAGCACACGTAAGGCTATTCATCTTTGTAAAAAACCCTAACAAGCAAAAACCTTAGCAAGTTAAATCGTGGTAGCTTAACTGTTTTGTATCAAAAACTGTGATGTCATCTGTGGCCTCCACCTGCTGAATCCTAAAGGATGCTATTACCATCTGGGCAGCTGTTAGCATCTGGGCAGCCCAATCCTATTGGTACTCCGCCATCACTAATGTTCCGCCATCACTAACTACCTTATGGCAGTCAAGAAAACTTCCAATAGCGCGCGCGGAAGCACGCACTGCTGGAGTGCTGGCGGGGCCTTCCCACGCATGCCTGTGGACCCCCCTGGACCCGCTGAGGCAGGTACTGTAAGTTGAGAGGGGAGGCGGGACAGGGTGGGTGGAGGGTGGAATGGGGAGGGGGTTGGAATGAGGTGGCAACAAAGGCGGGGAATGGAAAGATCGGGTCTGGGAAGGGGGTGGGTTCGGCGGCAGTGGCGGCTGCCAAATTCTAACCCCCTTCCCAGACCCGATTCCATGGCACAGGTCCATGCAGACCTGCACCAGCAAATTCGTTAGCCCAGGTTCAAGTAGACCCCTCTGTACTGCAGAGGCTTACCCCAGGCAAGGGAACAAATGTTCCCTTACTGATAGGAGACCCCTGCAACTGCCCTCCCACAGGACACAGCAATAGCCATTTCAGTGTCGCTGCATCGTAAGGATAGGATTGGGTTGTGAATCTCTTTTTTTAAATGTAGAGATACTATTACTTTGAATAAAAGGCTTTACTTAGCATTGAAGTCCTGAATAGCTCAGTGCTATTACATTTACCTCCCCCTTCCTCCTCCTCCTCCTCCTCCTTCTTTTTTAGAATTTAATTTCCAAATGATCTTTAGAATTCTGGGAAAGGGTGAAAGGAATCAACATGTAAACATGATGGCATTTGCTGTACATTTGTATAATCAGAATTTAAAGAGCACAGCCAGTGTTGCTGTTTCGCCTGCTAGACAGGATCGATTTGAGGAAGAACAGATGGATTTGCTTTGTTTTGTTTTCTTATATTTTTAGATAAATTGTACCTCACCTTATGCAAGCGGGGAAGAGAGGGGGGGGGAGGAAAAGGTTGCATAGCCTACTGTTGAAAAACATTTCCTACACTGAGTAGAGTTTTAAATTGGAGGCAGAAGATGAGGAGTGAGAGGGAGTGCAGCAGGGGACACCACAAGAAGACAGAAATGTTCTAGGTACATTTCTACACTCCAAAGAGAAGCCGCTTTTCATCCCTTGCACAATTCTGCTCCCGTTGGCCCTGTTTGCTTCCTCCATGCTTCTTGAAAGTGCTCCCTCCAGTCTCATCCAGTGCTTTTTAAAGTTAAATGGTGTTACCAGGCGTGCTTTTAAGGATATATTAACATGCGCACACGGGGGGGGGACTCTCTTGCATGCTGGGGTCCTGAGCAGTGGTCAATGGCACAGCCCAATGGTTTGGCAGGGAATGAAGAGGGAGGTAAGGGGGTGGAAGGTTCATTGAACAAACTTTTATATTGTAGGGATATGTTCAGAAGTGTAGCTGGTGTCGCGCCAGCCACCCCCTCGTGACGCTGATGTCACTCATCCTGCCCCCGAGTGATGTCAGCCAGAGCCAAACGTCCCTTGGGGGTTGGGGCGGGAGGGAGGGGGATTAAAAAAAACCGGCGCGGAGGCGGCAGGAGCCTTCTACAGGCTCCTCTGAGCCATTCCGCCACGTTCTCTGCCGTCGCTGCCATGATCACCTGCACCGCCGGTATGATGCCCCTGCCTCTGGTTTGATGCCCAGGGGCGGTCCACCCCCTATCCCATCCTACCCCTCTGTCTGCTGCCCAGGGGCGGTCCACCCCCTATCCCATCCTACCCCTCTGGATATGTTAACAATAACACACACACACACACACACACACACACACACACACACACACACACACACACACACACACACACACACACACACACTGAAAGAAAATATTAGAAGCACTAAATGTGTTGTCAATTTGACTGCACATGAGACAAACAAAGGAAGATAAGAGGGGAACCTGTAGGTCAATGCGAAGCTGCGCCAAGGACCAAGATGATCAGTCTGTTTTTGCTGGATGGGGTGTGATACACTGCAGTTGTAATGGAGCAAGAGTGCCAAGACCAGGTGATTTTCCTGTTTCCAAGCAGGATTTAATAGGTAGAAAACAGCTTTGAGACAAGCCCAGGAGCCAGGCAGGAGCCTTAGTTGGCTTGAAGGAGGGAGGGAGGGCTCCTGGGAGGGGGGAGGAGTGCGTTGTGAGGTGGCCCAAAAGGAAGACTGTTCAGCTGGCGCTGGCTTAGCAGCATTGGTTACACTCAGGGAGGGAAGCGGGGAAAATGATTGGAAAGGAGAAGGGAATAGGAGTTACCTGTTCTGGGTGCTGACTTGGCCCAGAAGTCCGTGCACCTCCAACAGTGTCCCAAAGATCAGCTGCTATAGAATTTTGCTAGTGGTGGGTGCGGATTGGGATGGGGTGGGGGCGGATCGGGGTGGAATCGGTGGATCTTGGTAACTCTTGCATATGCTGAATCTGGAACCCCCATCCTGGCCTAGACACGTCCCCAGAAGGCTTCACAAGGCTACGCCAGCAAAATAGCTGGCGTAGCTTTGAGGAGCCCTATAGGGGACCAGGCAGTGGTTGAAGCAGTAAGTAAGATATCTCTTTACTTACCTCTCCTGGCTGGCCTGGTCCCCCGGTATCCCATAGGATGCAGTGGACTCTGTGACCAGCCCAAGGCCAGCCCAGGGTAGGATTGGGCCATTTGCCAAGTTCAAGCAAATTTGGAGAGGTCTTTTGTAAAAAATGAAGAACAGATCTTCATTTCTGTCATTTTCTTTGTCAACTGCCATCTGATGAACCTGTTTGGGGTGACAAATAACCTAACAAATTCTGCCCTCCCTCCATTTAACGATACAGTACATTTCTCTTGTGCCTGTTACGATGAGCACGAATGTTGCCTGTTTTCCATTCATGGCTTGTATTTCAGTAGTTGGTTTTGGAATTGCGTTATTCCATGTTTTATCTAATGTCCAGCATTAGATAGCTTTAGTATCTATGATACCGAGATGTTGACTGAGGTGGTTATTGCTAAAGGAGACAGAATACAAATTGTAATTCAACTCCCATAAAGCCTGAGATACGATGGGAGCATACTCTTGGTTTCTGAATAAAAATAAACTTTCACTATTTCAAAAGATTGGATTAGTACAACGTGCAGAATGTTCAGTGATTAGGTCAGTGACTTAGATTTTTGAAAGGCCCCATGTTCTGGTCTTGATGTTCATCAGCTTCACAAAGTTAGCTTTGTCTGTGGTGATCAGTATGAAATGTCTCATGGTTAAATGTGTATTCTCTCTTTTGTAAAGCTGCAACAGTGTCCTGCAATCAAATGAATACTGATGTTGCTTTTGTGGCATTGACTGGAAAGTGCAATTTGTGATATGACCAAAGTTTTGGTTTTCTTTGGTTTAATGTCTCTTCCTTTGTTTTGCAGATCTTATCTTGAGATTCCTGAAAGAGCTGTGGGAAGCAGCTGCTTGCAGAAAATCTGGCAATTTAAACATGCTTTGTACCAAGTACCTCTAGGACAAAGCATCCATAGTCAGTAGCCCCTCTCCCGTCTTTAGAGCGCCTTACTTTCGATGTGGAGATCCTGTGGACTCCATCATCTGTCACAGTAGCTGAGTCATAACAATAAAATCTCCCCACAAAGGAAGCAATTTCAAGAGGATAAGCAGGAGCAGTTTATTATGTTTGAAGACTGCCTTTCCTGCACTTGCATCCGAAGTCTAATGAGCATGCTGGCTGCAGGGTATACCCATGGCCACCTGCGCTACTGTTCAAAGATTAATGGAATCAACTGATGCAGCACAAATGCCATGACCGAACCTGATGCTTTCACTCAACACAGTGTCATATAGCCCCAGAAAATATAAACAAGGAGGGGGATGTAAAGAATTGGGCACAGTTTTCTTTATTGGGCTTCTTGATCCCAACTTAGTAAGAGCTTTAGATAGAATCACCTATTTTAAATGTTCAAAGATAGCAAATTAATTTTTTTTAAACAATTACTCACTTGGATTTATGACTGGTAGTTGGCCTCTCTTGCATGTGCGTGTGCATGCACACATAACTGCACGCGCGCGCGCGCGCGCGCGCACACGCACGCACACACACACACACACACACACACACACACACACACACACATGTGTTTAATAAGTTGAGCTTAGTCTTCATGTTTCATGAGTCTGATGCTTCATCTTGGCCAAAGTCCTTTGAAAAAAAGTCTCAAAGGCAGCACCAGAGTGCTGATCATCCATTCCTACGGATGATGTCACTGCTCCTGCTGTAGGAGAAGTCCCAATGCTCTACCCCCTGCCCTCTCCTCCTTGACTACATCCCTGACTTTGAGAACTTAAATGAAATTCACATGTGCTGTGCATATTCACTCTACAAAATGCAAATGAGCATCACTGGTATTGCAGAAGACTGCTACGTTGGGTGTGGCAGTTCTAATAGTTTGCACCTAAAGCACTAATTTGAGTGAACTCAGGGAGATAGTGGAGGACAGGAAGGCCTGGCAGGATATGGTTCATGGGGTCACGAAGGGTCAGACACGACTTAACGACTGAACAACAACAAAGCATGAAGACCAAGCTTTAGGTGAGGGGCAAAGTAAATCTCTTCCTCTTAGGAAATCTTTGCATCAGGTTGCAGCTTTCTCCATCTCTACTAGTCTCCTGGTTCCACCAGTGGCGTTCCTAGAGGGGGAACGGTACTGTAAGTTGCGCACAGGTCTACTCAGTGTTATACGGTGACCTGACCCACTCGCCATTGGAGCCATTCCGAGCAGTAACGGCAATGTGCAGGGAGTCTCCTGTGTGTTGCCTTCACTGCTCGGAATGGCACTGATGGTGAGTGGGCGGGGCCACTGTGTAACACTGAGTAGACCTGTGCACAACTTACAGTACTGCCCCCCCTCTAGGGACGCCACTGGGTTCCACCAAGGAGTGTGATGACTCATGCAATGTGCTATAGTGCAAAGTTATAGTATTGGGCCAAAGACCCAATCCTAGGGTTTCATGAATGTAGTAAAACATTGAGAGTTGGACATGGGATGTTACATAATACCCTCCAGTAATAATATTGGACAGTTTCTTAGATGATTAGTACATTTTACAATGAGATCCTATGGATAGTCACTCAGAAGTCACTTCCACTAATTTCACTGCAACATTTACCAAAATAAATGTCTTAGGACTGATGACTAAGAGAACAGCATTCTTTTCATAAAACTCAGTAATCTTAGGAAATTTTGAATTTCTCCACAAGCGCTTAATAGGGTGACTCTAAGCCCATGTCTTGTTTTAAAGTTTGTGAGAGTCTAACACTGTAAGATAATTTAAGAGAGGAGATTCCTGATCTACAAATACAGTATATCCAAATGTTGATGGCTGCAATTCTATGCGCACTATCCTTGATGTAAACCCCGTTGAACACAATGGGATTTACTTCTGAGTAAACATGCATAGGCTTATGCTGTTAGAAATGTACGCAGGCTTCATGTTTCACAGTATTTTGTTAACTTATTTGCCCTAGGGATGAGACATCAGGTTGGAGCTAGCCAAAAGCATCTGAAAAGGTTAGATGATACACACTTCTCAACTCAATGTGTATCTCAGTAAGTTTTATTCACTCTCCGGCTTTCCTGTTTATATGCCTAGGGTGTGAACAAATGCTGTAAGGTGGGAAACTTCCATGCAAGTGTGAGAATCATTGTCATCAGCCACATGCCCTGATCTCTTTCCAGACTTATGTCACTGTTCATCCTGTTTGGCAAACCCACTTGACCACTCAGCACGGTATCTTAACAGAGAATCCCTTCTCATGCATGTTTATTGACCTCTGCGGCCCCCTTTGCCTCTTGGAAACTTTTGGTTCTGCACAAGCTCTGAGGACATGCTTACGCTGATGTTTCTAATCATCATTCTGTTCCCACAATATAACGGCGTAAGAGAATCAGCAGCATAACAATCTTACATAATCTGCAGTTCAATTAAAACAGGTCTATTAAGATTTACATTTACTAACGTTATAGTAGACGGTGGGAAATAAGAAATCATCCCATTTTTTAATCACAACAGCCCTGTAGGTGGGACCACAGCTGCGACCTAATGAGGCATGGGTCATGACCCACGCCCTTGCAAAGGCTAACACCTGAGGCAGTGATGGCCTGCTGCCGCCACTGCTCCCTACAACTGCCTGGCAAGAGGCACAATGGTATAATGGTTCTGGTGTTGGACTTAGACCTGGAAGATCCAGGTTCAAGTCCCCGCTCAGCTTTCTGGGTGACCTTGGGCCAGTCACTATCTCTCAGCCTAACCTACCTCACAGGGTTGCTATGAGGACAAAAAAAGGGAAGGAACCATGTATGCACTGCACACTACCCTGAGCTCCTTGGAGGAAGGGAAATATAAAAATGTGAAAAATCAATCAATAAGAGAGGGCCCGTACAAAGTGATTACGGGGACACAGTTATCTTTTTCCTCCCTCAGTGCCATTTTTTTATAGAATTCCTAGATGCCCCATCCTCTCATGCTGCAGTGAGGCCAAGGACATCTGGGTTTTTTTAAGTAGCACCAGGAAATGGAAGAAGAGGGCTCACAGCTGCCACCTGCTCCCCACTGCATTCCCATTGGGCTTATTGGATAGCAGCACTATCCTATTTTTCCCTCAGTGTCATTTTTCAAACCCTGCTGCTACTACTACCATAGCTCAGTACATCTGCCAGGGCCCCAGGGCCCAATAAGGAAGCTTTCTAGGACGTGGTGGGAAGCAGGTGTTGCCTGAAACCCAGGCACCACGGGAAGAAGCTAGTGCATGCACATGATTTTAAAGGATGGGGGAGTGCACTGTTGGGGGCCCTCACAAGGACTTTGCCCCAGGGCCCCCCGAAAGCTGGAGCCAAAACTAGGAGTTTGTCTGGCTGAGAACCATTTCTCCAAAACAACACAGTGAGAGTTAATAACGGCTTTGAACTCTGGTCTCTTGAACCAAGTCGACTACTCTGGCCATTGCACCACACTGTTAGAAAAACAGGACAGGGCATAAAGGCAGAGGTTACAAACCATGGCAAGTAAGAGAAGATATGTGGGGAAAGAAATCTAGATGAGGCTGTGTTTGCACTGGCATTTTTGTGTGTGAGTTAGCTAAGCATTGACTGTGCACCAGTGTTCAGTCAATTCACATGTGCTGCAAGACAACCTCCTAGTAGAAACATTATTTTGAATGTGCCTGCATGGAGACCTACTGGCACTGGTTTTTTACAAACTACACTATCCTTGGGCTTTTATGTATAATAATTCCTTTTGCTCCTTGATGCGTTGGATCAATGACAATAAAATGTGCAGACAGGACCTTGAGCCATTCCACCCACCCACCCCACCTCCATATTTCCTGGCCTTTATTGCTGATCTAACATTATGTCACTACTGGACATGCAAGGCCAGCCTAAATGCTCTGGAAAAGATGCTGCAGAAGAGCCGTTGGTGGTGGCCTCTCTCCTTTTGCTTTGCTGCTTCATCCTTTTTTTTTCCTTCTCCCCCCCCCCACAAACCTTTGTCTGGTTCAGCTGTTTTGTGCAGGTGCCTGGCAGGAATACTCATTTAGCAGTGCCAATGTCAATGTCCAGGAAAAATTCAGATTAGGGGAAGTTTGGAAGCATCCCTAGGAAGGGGGTGCAGATTTCCTTTTAGCATTATTGGGCCTTTACACAGGATCATATACATTTCTGCCTTAATACATGGGTTTGAGAAGCGCTAAGCTGTTTTCCTTGCAATTCTCTAAGGGCCCAATCCTAACTAAATCCCCTGCTGCCGATGCAGCTGCACCAAAGGAGTGCATGCCGTATCTGGTGGTGGTGGTGGTGGTGGTGGTGGGTAGTCGCAGAGGTCTCTTCAAAGTAAGGGGATTTTTACTTCCCTCCCCTCCCCGTTACACCCACCCCCAGCTGCTCTCCACCCCCCCCACTGGTCTTTACCTTCACTGCTGGAGGTAGCAGCCCTGCTGCCATTTGCAATGGCAGTCTCTAAGTAACCACCGGTGGCATGCTGTGAGCACCGCGGTATGGCTATTTACGACAGAACTGTGTTCCACTGTTGTAAAGGGCAGCCCAGTCCTAGTTAGGATTGGGCTATAAGGCTGTAATCCGATACATATTTCCCTGGGAGCAAGCCTCATTGAACACAATGGGACTTACCTCTGAGTAGGCATGCCTAGGATTGCACTGTAAATGTCTTTGTTCATCTGTGCAGTGCTATAGTCTATTCTTTGTTTCTGGTGCTTGTAAACCTACTTAGATAAGCATCCCAAAGGCATCGTCCCTTCCTGCTCAAAGAATTCTTCTCTATCTTAATAGGGCATTTTGTTCCTGGTTCTCTGTTGACCCATCAAGGGAACTCAGGTGAAGTCTCCACTTGACACACTTTAGAGACCCTTTTGTTTAAAACAAAACCACAAATACCTAAAAGCATTAATCAAGTTGTGAATAAGCTGGAAAACAAAAAGCCTGGAAGTCAGCTAACGAGCATCAGTTTTGCACAATGCATGAGAATATTGAAAAAGCACTTAAAGGCTTCGCAGGGTGTCAAAACAGTGACAAAACAAACCTTTGACTATTGCAGCACAGACTCCTTTTCAATAGCAATGGAGCTGCATTGTTAATGGGTATGATCTGCTGAACAATGTATAGGCAGAGGTAAAAGATTCTTTTTAGAGCTGGCCTTTCAATACAATGAATATTCTTTCTCTATAATTCTGCCTCCATATGTACAATGAGAGAAAGCATTTCTCGCACCGAGAACGATGCTTTTTTAAAACAAGCAGCAGCAGGCAATAAACTATCTTAACTTCTTTCATTTCCACTTATACCCATGTATGTGCGAGAAAAAAAATCTTTTGGACTGAAAGAGAAATGCAATCTTCTCTAAAATGTCAGGAGGTTGGAACAATACACTGATGTATGAGTTGGGAAATATATAAAGGGCAGAGTGCTCCTATGGTCCTGCCACACTGCAAGTGTTATGCCAAGACCTCCACAGGTGTAACACAAATTCAAGTCTATGCTTGACCAGCAGTAGAGTCATCAGCACAACAGCTTTTGAAGAAAAGCTGACATAGCAACAATGGCCACTCCCACAGAGTCCTCCTTGGCACCTCCAAGATGCACGATCCCAACCATGCACCAATCAATGCACAGAAACAGCCAAAAGGTAATGTAGCCCCCATGCCATGCTCTTGTGATACAAAATCAAAGTTCCCTGCCTGGATAAGCACAGGACACGGACACGGACACGGACACACACACACGGGCTGGTCTTCTCCTGACCCTATCCCCAAATCCACTGAACTATTTCCCTTTCACCACTGGAGTCCCACAAATGTCAAGTTTCTGCTTCACTAGACTCCCATTGATGCACATGAATATACAGTACTCCCCCCATATCCTCTGGGGATATGTTCCAGGCCCCTCCGTGGATACTTGAAACCGTGGATAAGAGCGAACACCCTCTCCATGATTTCCTGAGGCCCCCCCCACCCTGCCTCCCCTGTGGGCAGGCATGCTCACCCTCCCCCAGCTCTTATTTTTCTTTCAGCAAGCTTTGTTTCTTTCTTAAAACAAATAGAGAAGCAGCCTCCATTGCAGGCAAGTAGAATGAGACTAACAGCCCGGTCCAGCCCAAGGCAACTGCGGTACAATTCAGGCACAATTGCAGCCCAAGTGCTTTAGGCCCGAGTTGTGCCTGAATTGTGCCTGAGTTGGGCTGCAATTGTGACTGAATTGGGTTCAGGCACAATTCAGGCACAACTGCACAATTCAGGCACAATTGCAGCCTAAAAGTGGGCGTGTCGGGGGCGTGTCGGGGGTGTGACGGGGGCGGTTACGAAATTTGGTCCGGTTCCAGACGCTGGAGAGCCCCTGACACGCCCCCTCGAGCCCAACTCAGGCCCAAAATTTGGGCCAGCAAAAAGGGTGGACCCAAATGTGAGGAGACCCATAGGAGCCATTTTACCTTACCCACACCAGCCCTCTCCTGAAAAGTTCTAACACCCTGGGCCCGAGTTGGGCCTGAGTTAGGACCGAACAGTTGTGGCCTAACTCTGGACACGGACCCAAATAGTTACCCTATCAGCACCCAGCCCCACCCAGCCTCTTTCCCACAAAAGCCCAGCCCCAGCCCTCCACTCACTCTCTCTTTCTCTCTCTGAGCACGTGGCGTGGGGTTCTGTCCCCCAGCAGCCACAAAGTGGGACTTTGAAAACTTTTCTAACACCCCTCTTCTCTCTTCTCTTCACCTCTCTCCTCTCTGCCCCCTCTAGGGCAGAGAGGGCTGTTCTGCCTGTGGCCAAACTGTTTACTCCTGTGCCTGGGCAGCTCTCTCCATGCAAGTGTTTGCTAACCCATGTCTTTCTCCCAGCCCCTCTCCCCCCCCACAGGCAACAACACCAGCAGGTAAGTGCAGGTAAGAGCAGGGTTTGTGCTGACATGTGGTCTGACTTCTGCCTCTTAGCATAGAGAAATATAGGTAGGATACATGCCTCTATACCAATGTCATGTCTCATAGCTGCCTGCATAGCCTGCCATGATATGCCTCTTTACCAATGTCTTGTCTCATGTCTGCCTGCAATGCCTGCCATGATATGCCTCTTTACCAATGTCTGCCTGCAATGCCTGCCATGATATGCCTCTTTACCAATGTCATGTCTCATAGCTGCCTGCAATGCCTGCCATGATATGCCTCTTTACCAATGTCTGCCTGCAATGCCTGCCATGATATGCCTCTTTACCAATGTCTGCCTGCAATGCCTGCCGTGATATGCCGCTTTACCAATGTCATGTCTCATAGCTGCCTGCAATGCCTGCCATGATATGCCTCTTTACCAATGTCTTGTCTCATAGCTGCCTGCATAGCCTGCCATGATATGCCTCTTTACCAATGTCATGTCTCATAGCTGCCTGCAATGCCTGTCATGAAATGCTGCCAGAGGTCTGGGAGCCTGCCCTGCAACCCTCCTCAGCTGCTGCTGCTGCTGCTGCTACATTCTGAGTGGCTGCTGTGCCTACCCCTGGCAGCCTCGCCTGGCCATCCCTGCCAATGTTCCAGAACAATAAAGATGCCCCTTGGGCAAAGGCCCCTTGAACACCATGACCCCAATGTTACGCAAGCACTGCCCCACACACAGAGAGACAGCGCCCACGCCACAAGGCCCTGCATGAATCCCAGCCAGGGCCTGCCACAGCCAGCCCAGGGAGAACACAGCAGGGGGGCTGCCAGACCCTCAGGGCTCAGAGGGGAGGGGGGAGTTGGGGGGCCTCTCAGGCAGGCAAACAGTGACAGGTGACATGGTGCACGTCCCCCACGTCCGTGAAGAGCCCTTTCAGCAACCGGGGCTCTCACCCACCCTCGGTCCGCCCGTCAACGGCGTCCGTTTCCGCCCTCAGTCCGCCCGTCAACGGCGTCCGTTTCCGTCCTCAGTCCGCCCGTCAACGGCGTCCGTTTCCGCCCTCGGTCCGTCTGCATGAGAGGCGCCCGTTCCTGCATTGCCTCCATCTGCGAAGTGACCCCTGTGTCCCTATTGGTCTCTGCAGACCCCTCTCCCTGTATTCCTCTCCCACCAGCCTTGTTGTCTGTCTGTTTCTGACCCACCCGTGTCCCTCCCCAGCACCCCCTGTCCGCCTGCCTGTGTGCCTGCCTCCCCTCCCACTCCCTGATGATGGACGCTGGCACCCCCCACCCCGCCAGAGCGCCTGCCGCGAGGCGCCTACGTTGCCCCATCTGGGGAGTGATGAGCTGCGTGAACCCTTCCCGCTCACAGCAGACAAGCCCAAGGCATCTCTCGGTCTTGGCCGGGGCACGGAGCAGAAGGCATACCGGGATGCCTTCTTTGTGGGCATAGCCACGGCCCTGGTGGCCCAGGGCTTCAGGCAGCGCACGGGCATGTCATGGCGGAGGCGGTTCCAGACCTCATGAGACCCCCCTTGTGCGTGCCGTTCCCACCCCCTCCTTCCCTTCTCTCCCCCGCTCACCCCCCCATGACTCCCACGTGCAGCCTCACCGTGGCTTGGGGGTGGCATCGCAGTCTGCAGGAGGGAGGGCAGTGGCACTCCCCCCTGCGGCAGGTGGCTAATGCCCAGGGTGCCCTGGGGCAGCTGGCACTGGCACAACCTCTGCCCTTCAGCTGACTGTCGCATGCCCAGTGCCTGCAGGCCCACCTGTGGCTGCCCATCTGCTGCGACCGCTGCAGCAGCTGTGGTAGGTGCACGCAGACGGGCTGAGGAGGGGGCTCTTCGCTTCCACAAGACTGACAGCTCCCCACAGGGGCCTGCCTGCCTCTGCGGTAAGTTTTGCCTCGATCCTGGCCCACTGCTCTTGCCTCCTGCCTAACTCAGGCACAGTTGCAGCCTAACTCGGTCCTATTTTGGGCCCCAATTGTGCCACAATTGGGCCTCAACTGTGCCTGAGTTGGGCTGGACTGAGCCCTAAGTCCGAGAAAGGCTCTGCAAGGTTTCTGTTAATCTTGCAGAGCCTCTCTAGGACTTAGTCTCGTTCTACTTGCCTGCAATAAGCAGCCAGAGGCTGCTTCTCCTGTTTGTTTAAGGAAGAAACAAAGCTTGCTGGGAAAAAAGTAAAAGCCTGGGGGGTCCCCATGATCCGTGGATAACTGAAACCGTGGGTAGTGAATCCGTGGATATGGGGGTGTAGCTTTGCTGCCATTTTTTCTCCCCTGCTGTGGTGTTGTGTTCTGATCACAACAAGGAGCAACCCCATCCTGCCAAGCAGGCTGGTTTCAACTCCATGATAGGGATGCTCTGTTAGAAAGTTCGGAGAGCTGCATGTTACCTCAGGCATCCAGAGGTCTTGGGCTAGCCAGCCCCCTATGGAGTAAAAATGTTCTCACATCTCCTGGGTCCAAGGCCAGTTCTGCAGCTGTGAGGGAATCCGCTGCCCTTGGGAAAGTACATCCAAATGCTCTATTTATAAGTAAACCAATATGCAAAGTGCAAGTGTGAAACCAATGCTAATAAAAAGGAACAATTCAGAAAGGAAAGGTGCACTGTGGTTGTTATGAGATGCGGCATGCCCTTGGAATGACAGTGGAGACAGATATTAGTAAGGTCTTATAAATTTGTAAGTACTTGGTTCAGTATATTCATTTGTCCAGCATGTAATAATTAGCTGTAATAATCAAGCACTATTTCCTCAAGTTCTTCTCTGTCTCAGAGTGAGATTAACAGTACAATCCTACGTAGGATGCACTGGCCGCCCTAAACAGTCAGCCACTGCATCCTATGCAGGATGCAGCCTGCGCTGGCGGAGCTGGGGCACACCTCAGGGGAAAGGGTCATTTGTCCCTTTCCCCCGGTGTCAGCCCTATCGGCCCCAGTGGGCCTCCTCGGATGTGCATCATCTATTTCGTTGGGCCCGCCCCTCTCCCTCTCTCAGTGGCCCAATTACCTCATCCCTGCCACCCTGACCCTCCCGAATCGCTACCCGGCATGGCACAGGACCTCATCCAGCGGCAAAGTAAGCAGCACCGGCCTCAGCACTGGTGCAGCTTACTCTGCAGATGCTGAAAACATGCCTTATGGCATGTTTGCGACATCCAATGCCGGCAGAGTGGCAGCTCCACCGGTGTAAGACTATGCTGGATTGGGCTGCCCATAAGATTCTGAGCATGTATGGTCAGCATTTAACAGACCAGGTATCCAAAGCCAGATGCTTTTTAGGTTCATGCACCAAAGTTAATGCTAACAGTTTCTCTTGGTTCAACTGGTGTTGATTGCATAAGAACATAAGAACATAAGAAGAGCCCTGCTGGATCAGGCCAAAAGCCCATCTAGTCCAGCTTCCTGTGTCACACAGTGGCCCCACCAGATGCCTCAGGGAGCACACGAGACAACAAGATACCTGTGTCCAGTCGCCACTCCCTTGCACCTGGCACAGAGAAAACCCACTTCTAAAAACCAGGAGGTTGCTTATTGCAGTTCATTGCATAGTCTGTTGATTGCAGATTATGTGACCGACTCAACAAACACACAGCATTTTGCTTGGTAAGTATCGTCCCCATTTTGGCAATGTAATTCTCTTGATTTTTTCTTGCAAATGCTAGTTTAGTTTATGCAGTTGTTGTCAATCTTCCATATCTAACTCCCTTTCGTGTTCACAGGGTTCTTTACTTGATATGTTGGTGGTTGAATTTCCAGACTCTTTGCTATAGCTTGTGCTATGGGGTGGGTCTTGGGCCACACTATACTTGGGTATAGTACAGTTGAAACCAAACAATGATCCTTTTGGGGTACTATGTTCCCTACAAATAGGGAGAGAATTCTTGAAAAACGGATGAGCAATTTCATAAATGCTTGTAAATACCAGGCTGATTTCAAACAGAACCAAGGGGAAGTCACCCACCATAGATATAGGCTACATCACTGTAGGGATAGCCAACAAGAAAAAAACCACAAACAGATGTTTGTAGGATGGAAATGTCTAATGGAGTCACACAAATATTTACATGAATTTTCTAAATGCATACGAAAATGTAAGTGCTAAAATATATTTCTTAAAATGGCAATGTCTGGGAAACAATATATTAATGTTAATGGTTTTGAAGAGAAAGGAACTACTTCTAGGAACAAATGTTAGTCATGAAGATAGAGAGGTTAAAAGAAGTCTATGTTTTTTGTCTGGATAATAGACTGGGCCACACAGCTGGCTTTACGAGCTCGTAAGTCGTTTCAGAATTGTGTGGTCTTGTTTGCAAAGCATTTCAAAGATGTAAAGCACACTTTAAATGCTTTGTGAATCATGATCCATGAGCTTGTGGTTTTCCTAGATCTGCCTCTTAATGAATTGTGCTTGTATTCCAAGGTCCCATTTCTGTTTACTCAGTTGAAGGGAAAGAGCCAATTGCTCTTTTTTGAAGTGAACTGGTGACAATTCTTTATTTCTGGTCAATGGTCTTTCTTCAAATAGATGTGGTGACTGATAGTCAACAATGTGGGAGTTATTGTTTAGCGCATGAAGAGTGTTGACTGGCATTTGCAGACAATGTACTTGTGAAATTTAGTTCCGATCTTATTTTCCTTGGTGACAAGCACAATGACAATGGGTTTTTTTGGAATAGGTGTGTAGAAAGACAGGGTCTGGGAATTATGGTGAGAAATTGCAAGCTGTATTGAGTGGAAGGGTCAGTGCTCAAACTATGGTAAATCCCATTCAGGCTTTCATACCTGAGCCTGAGGCAATTTAAGGCCGCCTGGGAAAACAAAGAAGGGAAAATGGTGAGCTATATTTGGTTCAGATTCACTACAGAGAACAAGATGGAGGAAGTCAGAGTGTTTAGATTTAGAAAATGAGTATGCCTCAGTTCACTGGCGTCACTACAGGGGGGGCGGAGCTCTAAGTTCCTCCGTGATCCAAGCCTCAGTTACACGGAGGAATGAAGCGTCCCACCCCTGCGTCTTCCGAACCAGTCAAACCAGTGAAAACAATGCGCAGGGAGTCTCCTGCGCGTTGTTTTCACTGCTTTGACTGGTTCGGAAGGCGCAGGGGCGGGGCACTTCATTCCTCCATGTAACCGAGGCTCGGATCACGGAGGAACTTAGAGCTCCGCCCCCCCCTGTAGTGACGCCAGTGCCTCAGTTTGAGGGCTTATACCTGGGGTGGCCAAACCTGCTTAACGTAAGAGCCACATACGATAAACTTCAGATGTTTGAGAGCTGCAAGAGAGATGTTTGAGAACCGCAATATTTAAGAAGCATTTAAATTCTTAAATATACTGTATTTACTCACCATGAACATTAAACTTATGTTTTAATCCAGTGGACACAGTTTATACCTGGTAAATAATTTTAAAGCTTGAAAATGTCTTATTTCCCTTTTATATTAAATTGTGATGCAAAAATGAGCTCACCCAACATATTTCCGAGAGCTGCACATTATACGTCATGTGGCTCAGGAGCCACAGTTTGCCCACCCCTGGCATATACCATATGGCAAGTCCTAGTGATATTGCCTATGAACTTGAGCTTTCTTCCTTGTGAGAAGGGCTTCTGCCAGTGGTCAATCATCAGACACTGGTTGAAGGCGTACACCCAGAGGTCCAGACCAGTTGGGCTGACTTCAACTCCCACCATGCACCTGACCATCAGGAGGTGAGAGGGAGTATGTGGGCATGACCTGTAGTGTCCAGTGCAGGATTTTGCTCCAGAGCCCCTAGAAACTTGGTGCTGGTATTGCCTATCAATTGGATTGCCAACATGATTGCTATTGAGTCAGAGAAAGAGGCTGTGAGTTGTTGATGGTCTTCAAGCTTGACCTGTAACCTGCCCAGCCAAATGACATCCAAGGCAAAAACCAAATAATTAACATCATCATCCCAATGCTAAAAAATAAATATTGTTGCTGAAGTTCTTGTAGTAGTATGCTAGGACTCTACAGTATATTTATGTGCTTTGTCTGCAAAAGGCAGAAGGTAACTAAAATGGCTTCGTTGGAAGACAGTAAAGGTAAAAGCAAAACTCCATTCCTTCTTTGAGGAGGGGATAACTTTTGGTACTCAAAACCACTACGCTAACCCCTTTGGGGTTCAGTGTGTGCCAAGAGCTTTCTCCACTTTCTGTACGCTAGCCAGGACAGAGTTGCTGATGAGAAATTTATGGTTTGGAATGAAATTGATGAAAAACATGGTGAGTTTGGCTGAGATTCAGCTTGCATTTTTGAGTGGAAAGGGGGGAGAAAGTCACTGACTCCTTGAAAAGAATATAATACTACTAAGCTTTACAGAGCCTCTAATTGTATCCCACAAGATTCTATAAGGAGTGATTCAAGAATTTACACAATTATGTCCTAATGAAATGTGATTATAAGAAATGTAGACTCTACAATGAACCAAATGTATCCAGATGTGTGTGTTCCTATGGAACAAATGCATAGTTTTAGGAAGGAGAGAGCTGCTCCCATTGCAAATTCTTACGTACACAGGATTGTGGTCTGAAGGCAGATGTACTCTGAATTAGGCATGCACATTTGTTTTCAAATTGAATGGGCATGAAAATGAACGTCCCCCATTTGTTTCATTTATTTTGCTTGGAAAATAGATAAAAAACTGAAAATGAATAAAAACAAAACAGTTTTTTTTAAATCTTGCACACCCATATCCTGAACGTATAGCTGCTGCTAGCCCTAGTAACAGTAAGCATGGACACCGTCCTGCTTATTGCAGGATTGCAGTACCTAATTGCAGTGCCACTCTAATTGGGTGGGCGAGGGGGGGGGATTTCTCCAGGAGTACATCCAGACAAATGCTGTAAATGTGTGCTGGATGGGGGGGGGGGGAAGCTATGAAATGCATCAACTCTGGGTGTTCACACTCAGATATTCTGAAACCATCTCTGAGGTTTATCTGACTAGAATATCTGACTAGAGCTTCTGAACTGTATCCATGTGCCTAGTTCTCTCTCTCTCTCTCCTTCCTATAGAATTTATCCATGCCATAATAACATTCTGCAGTTCTGTGCCCTTGCAGCTGATGGTACAGAACATCATCACTACATCAGGATTACTACAACAGGATAACACAGCCACACTGCATCACAAGCGCTGGCCTCTTTGCGCAGCTCTGCCCCTGGCGGAAAGAGCAAGAAAGTGCAGAACAGCACCTGATTGCTGCACGTGTTGGGGGCTGACTTCCCTTAATGTTTTCTGCCTCTGTTTGGCTTATCTCACCATTCTGGGCTTCGTGATGCTGCACCCCCATCCCACCTACCCTCGGAGTAGTCTGAGATTAGTTAGCCGCCTTTGGGTGACCATGACGAGTAGGATTTTTTTTGCCTTTCTCCTGATTAGCCTTTGCTGACAGGTTTTTCCGCCTACCCCAGACTATCTTCCCTGTGGTGATTTAGCCAGTTGGTCACTTCTGGCAGGTGTAGTGTAGTGCAGGTGCAGGTGTAGTGTGTGTCTGGGAGTAGGAGTAGGGGTCAGGTGTGCATCTTAAGGTATGCAAGAGCCAGAGGGGAAGCCAGTATCGATCTCAAGATGCTCTTTGGCTCTGGGATGATGGCTGGTGACTGTTAAGGCCTGGACTGCAAAGTCCATCCTCCTAAATGCTTTCTGGCTGGGTAATTTGGTAGGAGCTGAGTAACTTGGCTTCCTTGACCCCCTTTCCAGTGGTTGGTGGTGGTGAAAACCAGAGTTTGGCATAAGCCGAGCTCCAGTCAGAGTAAGGGTGCTAATGCCTCAAGGGGGAAGTGAACAGTTGGATCTATCTCCCTCTGGGTAGGTACCTGCACTAAAGTGGGGAGGAGCTCCCTAGTTCAGGATCTGCTGCAGAATTTGGTTTGTATTGTGCAATAAAGTGGCCCAGTTTATACCAAGCAACATCTTGTCACCTGTAATTTGTAGCGGGTGCTCGTGCAAATGGGCATGAGAAAGGGCAGGATGAAACTAGACAAGCGAATGCATTTTCAGAAGCAATCTTATGTTTAGGGTAACATCTACTCTGGCTCTTACAGTAACAATGCAGTAACACCAACACAGGAACAGATTTCCTCCCCTTGCTCCTCCTCCGCTCGGTGGGGAAGCTACCTACCCTGGCAGGTGCTCCGATGGATCTGGGGCAGGGAGAGCGATGCCAGCCTCTTCACCAGTGTTACCTCCTCGCCAGGTGATGCAAACATGACACATGGCACGTTTGTGACACCCAAGACCGGTGGAGCGCACACTTCACCGGTCAAAAAGTTACACAGATTGGGCTGTAAGTCTCTGTTGCAATTTGCTGGTATAATGAATTCAGTGTATAACTTCAATTAGCACTCTTTTAAACAAAACAAATTGAATAAATCATCTTACCCGAACTAATCACAGTCAGAAATAAATAGAGCTACTAAAGGTTGGGGTATGTGGCCTACAAGATCTGGTGAACATTATGGACTACAAGATGTAATTAAAGGGAAGAGGTATTCACATGTAGCTTTCAAATCGGATACCCACCTGACCACTATAGTATTAATCCATTATTGACAGGGAAACTGTGGGGATGTGCTGAGTTTTAAATAGCCCTGGCATTTGTCCCACATAGAAATTGAAATGGTTTTTGGATGTGGATCAGTGTCTCATTATGCTCAATCAAATTAACAGCAACATTGTTAGGATCAGGCAAAATGAAGTGTGATGCCAGACCATAGGAACGTCTTCTCAGGAGACAATGTAATTTATGACGGAAAAGGACTGAATGTGTTTCTTACTGTTTCCAATTATTAGAAAGGGAAAACAGAAGACATCTCAAATGCATTTTTACTGCCAGTGTGATGCAGTGACTAGCATACTCTTTTCGGAAAGCCCAGGTTCATGTCTCCATTCCATCATAATGTTCATTAGGTGACCTCTGAGGAGCTCTCTCTCTCTCTCTCTCTCTCTCTCTCTCTCTCTCTCTCTCTCTCTCTCTCTCTCTCTCTCTCTCTCTCTCTTCTCTCTCTCAACCTAACCTACACACAAGGTTGTTGTGAGGATAAGTTGTTTGTGTGTTGGGGGAAAATCATGTGTGTTTCTTGAGTTCCTTGGAGAAAACGTGGGATAAAATATATTTATTTTTCAAATTTTTATACTGCCCTTCCTCCAAGGAGCTCAGGGTGGTGTACATAGCTAACTGGCCCCTGCTAACTGGGCAAGAGGCACTTTTTCAATTGATGCTCCTCTTATATTTAGCAGGGGGAGAGTAACTGCCCCCCTTTCACCCCAGCACAGTCTAATTTTCTGGTGGCTGTTTGCTGGTGGTGTTCTGCATCTTTTTAGATTGTGAGCCCT
This sequence comes from Plestiodon gilberti rubricaudatus, assembly GCA_026170595.1. Lineage (NCBI taxonomy): Eukaryota > Metazoa > Chordata > Lepidosauria > Squamata > Scincidae > Plestiodon > Plestiodon gilberti. The sequence continues at coordinate 52,113,481 of JANXHW010000002.1, forward strand.
TTTGGGACAGGGAGCCATTTAATCATTTGATTTTATTTGTAATTTGCTTTGTGAACGTTTTGTTGAAAAGCGGTATATAAATACTGTATAATAATAATAATAATAATAATAATAATAATAATAATAATAATAATAATAATAATAATAGTTCCTTCCCGACTTTTGTCCTCACAATATCCCTGGGAGGTAGGCTAGGCTGAGAGATAGTGACTGGCCCAAGGTCACCCAGGAAGCTTTGTGGCTAAGGGGGGATTTGAACCTGGATCTTCCAGGTCTCAGTCCAACTCCAGAAGGATTAGAATGGGATAGATTTTTTTTCGTTTCTGATGGTTATCAGCTTTGAAGACATGAAACTTGAAGAATAATCTTAAAAAGATGTAGAGATTTATTTAGGGTCCGCCCATCCTTGAAGCCAACTATCAACGGCAGACTGGCAGAAAATGGCAGCCACTATCTGCCCACGTGCCTCTACTGTCCTGCTCTGGATATGAAAAGGAAGAGGAGAACAGAGTGGATGTGTGGAGGAGAGGAGAGTGGCGGTCCAGAGCATGGATTCTTCCTTTTTGAATCCAGGGAGCAGGAGAAGGAGGAGGACAGAGACTGTGATTGATGCACCAAGTAAGGAGGCTGGTAAGGAACATATTGACTAATATCATTTTTTAAAGCTAGAGTGCATATTAAGCACTCCGTCATTTCTGTGTAAACTCATGCATTTTTTGTTCTCTCTCTTAGTTTTCCTTGTTTAGGAATTGAAGACATGAAACATGGGTTTTTCATAACCATTATTGAGGATGTCAGCTAGGGGACTGCTGAATTGCAAAACGCATTTAATATAGTTTTGAATGTGACGAGTGACATTTTATGACAGTTTCGTCTATGAAGTGAGCAGGGCATAATGTTACACTCCGTTATGTTATGCTACTCTGGAAAAATATTTAGAGTGGACTGTGTTTCACATTAGCAGAGCAGGAGGCAGAGGGGGGAAAAATAACAAGCCATGACTGACACAAACCTTCAGGCAAGGTGATTAAAAGCTACAGCCAAATAAAAGAGTCGGCAAAGCTGCATTCAGCACAAATAACAGGACTTTCATCTTCGCATTACTACAATTGTCAGAGGGCTAATTATCATCACCGCCCTGCTCTTCACTGGGATCCTGAAGCAGATTTCAAGATTGAGACTGTTTCAAAGAGTTAAGTGAAAAGAGGTTGCAAAATAATAGTAATAATAATTTTTAAAAATGACTGCTAGCCGATTCCTAAAGTGGTTTCCTATTTACCTTTGCCATACCCCTGAGAGGATAGATACAATACAATACATACAATCCTGTGCCTTGAATACAAAGGCACAGTGTCTGCCCGGTGCCTGTTGCTATGCTAGGCTGATGGAAGAGAAATGAATTCCCTTGTTTTGAGTAGCTCTTCATTTGGGTCAGCGCAGTCTGCACCAACCTGCAGCTCTTCATCCTGCCAACTGAATTGCTGTCTCATCGAGACCTCATTCTCACTGGGATGCTAAACCTATGTCTGGGCTATATCACTTGAGACTGCAGGTGAGTCTGATTGAATGCTCTTCCATTGTAAAAAGTCCGTTCAAACAGAAAGCTACTGTAGATGTCAGGATGAAGACTAGACTAGAACTCTACTTTCACAACATCTAAGTGGAAGGATAGTCTTTGATCAGAAGTTGCCGGTGCCTGACCTGGCCAAGGAACCATATCTCTATAGGGCCCTCCATGGAACACCTCCTCCCAGAATCGGTAGCAGTGGTGTTATGAGCTGGCTGAAAGACTTGTGTTGCTGCAATGCCTGGTGCTCCAGTTAAAGATATCCTCTCGAGGCCTCAGCTTCATCACAGGACCTTTAGAGGATGCTCTTGTTGGCTGGTGTGGAGGAGCAGGAAAAGGAGGAACTACTGCATGAGTCTCTTGGATTAGGGATTCGTACAGAAAATTCTTCTCCCACCCTCATCATCGGCCGATTGGTTTTTCCTGCAAGCAGCCACTACCAAAGTTTTGTCAACAGGAGGATGGGAGGAGCTTCCATTCACTCCTGCCTATTTCCCACTGCTGATTCTAAGCTGGGGGATGGGGGACGGACATGCACGTGAACGCTCTACACAACATGGAGGACCCATTGCTGAGCTTTGCCCCAGGGCCCCAGCAACCTGGCACTCTAGAGCATTCAGGTGCATGAACCCCGACTTAGAAATAGAGCTTCAGCACAGGTTAACCACTTCAGTGAGAACTAGAGCAGCTAATAGAAAGCCCCTGCGCCGCCAATAGCGGCATGGGGAAATTATCCTGCCCCCTCCGGAGGAGGCAGGAGATAGGCTTTCATAGGCCCGGTCAGCGATTGGCCGGGCCTCGTCACATGGTCCGGGCATCGTCTGAGAGGATGCCGCAGCGTGGCTTGGCCCCTCAGTCGGCAATGTCACAAAACCCAAGCCATCCCTGGATCAATCAATATGAAAATACAGCTAAGCCAGTTTCATCCTATGGGTACAACACATAAGACACTGCTGAGACGATTGGTGAGTACAAGCAATGACTTTGCAAACATATCCTTTATGGTGTTAGCAAATGGGAATTAATATTTACATATACTTCTGGAAAAAGGGTAGATTGAGTTAAATTGTATTATTATTATTATTATTATTATTATTATTATTATTAATAATAATAATAATAATAATATTTATATACCATGTTTCAACTTTTAGTGGTAAGTGATGGATGACACTTTTTTTTTGTTTAACATACAGATTTTAATGTTTGTACTGTGGCAATTGAAGATTTCACTTTTCTATATTGCAGCATTCTGGTTTTCATGCACTGCCTTGAGCCATCCAATAAAATCCCAGAAAATAATACAATCAAATGAATGAACATGGATTTAATAACCACACCCCCCACTTTGTCTGTGCTGTTCTGCTCCCAGTAGGAATGCCTTCAGAATGCTGCTGAAAAGGGTGGGCGGGGCTGGGACGACGGACCGAAGACGTGATTCCAGAGAGCTCTCTGGAGCCGCGCCGCAAAGCAGTGGAATTCCCTTGATCCAGGCTGGATCGGGGCCATCTGCATCAGGAGAGATGTAGATGAGAGATTGGGGAGCAAACTGAGGGAAACTGGTCAAGGCATTGAGCCAGTTTCTGCTTGGTATTCCCTTTTCTGTCCCTGCTTTGTCGCAGACACCATTTTGGTGACTGTGAAGGCTCGCGTTGCCGCTCACCCGGACAAGAGGAAAAGATTTATTTTAAAGTAGACTCCTTCAACGTACCAACCTTGGACTGGAGTAAGAGTTTCTCTGCTGATCTGGAAGAGGAGCGGTGAGTGGGAAGACAGGAAGGCTGAAATTTATAGGCATCTAAAAGAAGCTAAGGGGATAGGGGTGGATCTCCCCCCCCTTACATGGACTCTGCTTCCCTCTTCTTTGCCTGAGCTGTGCTTGTTAAACTGAGACATATTGAATTACAGAAGGAGCTGCATTCCTTTGATTCAGTCTGGGAAGTTAACCCTGAATGTGCCAAGATGTGGTCTGGGACTATGTACTCAGTGGAATTTGGCTTTGAATCTATTATTAGTTTTAATTTGGATTGTGAACTGTGATGCTTCGTGTGTCTTAAGTGGAAAAGTTGGAAGTTGCAAGCAGGACAGTTGCTTTTCGTTGCAGCAGGAGATGATGGAATTTTTGCAAGATATGTGGGCCAGCATTAATCAATTAAAAGAGACTCTAAATATACTTTTGTTAAATCAAAATAAAGCCTCTGGAGAAAGACAACAGATATTGATGCAATTGAAGCAGATGCAGGATGCAAGACTTTTGAAGACACGGGCTGCAGTAATTACAGAGGAGATTGTAGAAATTCAGATCATGGAAGAAGTATATAAGACCTCTGAACAACTGGAGGCTCCAACCTTTAAACGGCAAACAGAAGAACTTACAGCAATCCAGGTTATGGAAGAATTAGACAAGTGGTCTGAACAACAGGAGGCTGCAACCTTTAAATTGCAGATGGAGAGAGCAAGTTTCATGTTTAGAATACAGAATTTTTTTGCAAAGGACCGAGAAGATTTCTATTGGACTTTTATGGCGTGGTTGATAAAAGATTTGCAGATTCTGGAGGCAGAGGTGTTAGAAATTAGGAAGGGAACAGGTTAGATATAAAGTTTTGTGATAAAATAACTGGCTGGGTAAAAACATTAGAAGTAACGAACAGACCACAGTGGATAATAGATTTTCATAATAGACAATATAAAGAATTGATTGTATGATAAATATGTATGAAATTTATAATTTTTTTATTGGATTTTGAAACAGTTAAGATATTATGATATTGGGGTTATAAATTTAGGATGAGAGATTTATCTATAAGAGTAAGATTAGATTTGGAACTTAGGTTATAAAATGGTTAAACTTTTATATAAAGGATTTTATATAAAATATTTTATCGAGGGTGGTTAACATCAAAGAAGTTAAGTAAGATGCTGATGAAAGTGTAAAGTATTTGTTGGAAAGTTAATATGTTTTGGAGGAGGCTTCCTCTGATTTTGGAAGAGATATTATATGGCACGCTGTTGTTTTTATAAGATTTGTTTTTATTCAATATGATGATATCAGTAATGTTTTAAAGAGATAAACATATTGTTGTATATACGCTTATTGATATATGCTCAGCAGTGAAAAGTTGAGATTGAAATTGAGATTATACTAGATATTGAAGAGTTAATGATTAAGATTTATATTTGAGGGATTTGGATGTTTAAATTTAAGGTTTAGGAGATGGAAATGTAAAGAAGAGAACAGACTGGTAGTAATTATTTTATGTATTGATGTCCAGGAGGTGGAAATTGAGTAAATATGGTGCTAACTTAAGTTAGTAAGAGAACAGAGTGGTAGTAATTATTTTATTTTGATTAGATGGAAAGGTAATTATAAAAAAGAATATTATCATTATATGTATTGATGTGCAGGAGGTGGAAATTGAGTAAATATGACGGTAACTTTAGTTAGTATAATTGAATAGTTGAAAGAGTCATTCTATGATATATTGATGTCCGGCTTGTTAGTGTTCCTAATGTGTCATGTTGATATCCCCCAGTTTGTCATTCCCTGTTGTATCATTTTTGTTGTTAGGTAGGTAGTTAGTTAGTTAGGTAGTTAGGTAGTTAGTTAGTTAGTATTTTTATTATTGTATTGTCTTGTGCTTATTGTTGGTAAATAAAATAAAAAATATAAAAAAAAAAAAAAAGAATGCTGCTGAAAAGCAGCAACAGCAACTCCAGCTCCTTTCAGAGGTATGAGTGATTTGAACATCTTTATTGCCATGGTGCTACATCTCAGTAGTAGAGTGCATAGCTTGCATGTAGAAGGTCCTAAGTTCCATCTCCATCTCCAGGTGGGGCTGGGAGAGACATCCCTTTGGGGAGAGGTCATAACGTGGTGATAGAACACATGCTTTGCATGCAGGAAGTTTAACTCCCAGGCATCTTCAGGTATGACTGGAAACAACCCATCTGAAATCCTGGTGAGCTGCCACCAGTCATGTAGACAATACTGGGCTAGATGGACCAAAGTTCTGACTCAGCAGAAGGCAGCTTCTTACATCTGCTTATTTAGAATATTTATATACCAGTGGGTCTCAACCAGTGGTACTAGTACCACCAGTGGTACTTTGGCTGGCTGCTGGTGGTACTCGGACCACCAAAACCCCACTCTGATGTGGCACTTTCGGCACCGCGTTTTCGCTCCCAAGAGGCTCTTGATTTTGGCCAAGTCTCTTGGGAACACTGAGAAGGGCTCTCCTACCTGACCAGAGCCTCCTACCTGTGTTTTTCTGGCCTCCGGAAGAAACTGATGATGATGTAATTGCCAGTCACTTCTGGTGGTACAGAGCAGGAGAGTGGCACCAGAGGTGGTACTCGTCTGGGAAGGGATTGAGACTGTTGTATACCATTTCTTCATGAAGGCCCGCCCAACTCTTCTTGGTTTTTGCAGAATTAAGCTTAGAGAGGTGCAGCTGTGATCCAGGAAGTTTCTTTTTTTCTTTTCTTTTCTTTTGTCTCAGTTGCAGGCTCCTTTGCCATCTCAGTTAGCGCATTCAGGTCTTTGTGCTAAAGAGTTTTCTTCATGGGAAAACAGTGCCAAGTTTGTGAACTTGGAAGGGATTTTTGTTCTAGCCTGATGCGGAGGTGAACAGTTCACTGCAGCTTTGATGCCCACCCAAACCCACCCACATCCTATGACATGGACACAGATGCAGCAGGTGATTCTCCATTTTGTGGTGTGCATGCAACCATTGCATTAACGTCTCACTGTAAATCCAAAATGAGAAAAGCAGTGTTTTGTTTGAAAACTCAGCAAGGCCGGAAAGGCCAAGATATGCGGGACAATTCTCACACAAGAGCTTAAACATGACTGTAAAACTGAAAAGATATAAAACTGCTGGCTCAGTTTTTGATCCCTTTGCGGGCAATAAATTTGAGCGATGTTGAGCCTTCTTTTTTAAAAAATGGTTTTACAGTTCAGCAAGTTGTGTTTGAGAATCAAAACAAAATCATTTCTAAAACTTGTCGGTTTTCAAGTCTTTGATCCTTCCGTGGGCTTTTCATCTAAGCATTAAAGCTCACAATTTTCCGTAGTAGTTCATCAGGAAGGATTAGTGCTCACTTGTGCAAATCCAGAAAAACGACTTTTAAATAAACACTGCCTGCCAATGTGAAAGAAATTAGGCTTGCAACTCGATCCTAAACATGTTGTCTTGGAGAAAAGCCCTACTTAGCCCACTGGGACTGACTTCCTTCTAACTATGCTTAGGATAGCTGCCTTGGTTTTAAATGAGCCTAGACTGGAAGTCTAGTCACTTGAATGAAGACCGTCTGTTGTGATAGTTCCCCCTTTCCCTCCCTCTCTACAATCAGAATGTGCCACATGTTTTCCTGCGGCCTAAGAAGTCACACAGTAAAGGGCTAACGACTCTGACAGCCCCTCCACACTGGGCATAGGGCAGGGAAATCTATCTGTGTGGCACCTGTTAGTTACGCACAGCAGGTCTGTCCATCACCCCTTGTACTATGTCTCCATTTCCATAGCAAACTGCAGAGCTGAGAAAGACAAAATTACTCTCCAACTAAAAGACGGTAAATGGCAAAGTCGTGTCAATGTTTATGCTGTCAGACCACCATCCAGGATGCATTACATCAACCGAGCTGGGGGGAGGGAATGCAGTTCATTTGCAGGTAGCTGCCAAAGCTTACCCCTAAAAATAAGCCCGGAAAGAGTTTGCTTTCGCTTATGCCACTTAATGGCTGATTAAAACAGAGTTACAGAATAGAACAGTACTGGGAAGGAGTTGCAAAAAACCTCCTCTCAATGGAATAAAAAGGAGTCTGTAAACAATGGGAACGCCACCCCCTGCCCACACCGATGTAGCTGGGAATAAAAGGAAAGGAATAGCAACGCTATAACACAAAAATACAGTGTCAGTGAGGAAAAGATTCTTACGTGTGTGTGTGTGTGTGTGTGTGTGTGTGTGTGTGTGTGTGTGTGTGTGTTTGTTGTTGCTTGGCATATTAGGCATATGAAAAATGAATGGGACAGTAAATGTTCAGGGAAAATAACGGATATAATGTGAATCGTGTAATGATGAGCACAATAGAAGTCCAATTTGCAAGTTACTGAACTACACATGCAGTAATGGGTGGGTGGATGGGTTTGGAGAGTAGCTGTTCTTTCTAGCCTAATCAAGATGCACACAGATATTTCAAGGCAATATCAGAAAACAGAAAGCAGTTCATGTAGCCAGCTCCTAAAGAAAGTCTTCTGAAAATTAATTCAGATGACTGAAACCACTCAAGCTGAGCAGCCCAAGCTTGTCTAGCAGGATGCGGCGGTGCAAATAAGGTGCCCGCTGTGTCCTGTGCAGGATGGGACCTGTGTCGGTGGAGCCAGAGACCTCCTCAAGGTGAAGGAATGTTCATCCTTTTACTTGGAGTAAAGCCCCAGCCGCCCCAATAGTTCAACTCAAATGTGCGCCAGCTATTTTGCTGGCGCACATTCGAGAGGCCTATGTAAGGCCTAATGGGCCTGGGAAGGGGGATAGGGGGATCCCCCTTCCTGGGCCAGGCCAACCAATCCCATCTCCTCGAAATGCCCCATTCTACCCTCCCCCAGCCCCTCCGCCACGCTGTGGACACCTACCTCTCTGCCACAACATCCATCTGTCCCACGGCACTGGCAGAGCAGCACAGGCCTCTCTGTTGGCGCTCTTTACTCTCTGGGTGCTGCAAACATGGTTTCTGGCATGTTTGTGACAACTTAAACCACCGGAGCAATCTCTCCACAGGTCTACAAGTAGTCAGGTTTGCACTGTTATTCACACATTGCATATAATAGGCACAGTGTCTACAATTGTTGATATGTATACAGTGCTGTCTCATGCCCTCTCCCTACCAAGTGCCTGATGTGGCATGGTGATACACTGCTTTCATCCCTAGTGCGCTGCACTAGGGATGCACTGCATCAACAAATGACAGTGTGCAGGTTTGCTGATCTCCCCCCCATCAGGTGTTTTCCCCTACCCCAGCTGTTCACACACACCCCAATCAGCAATTTATGCCCCTCCCCAGCAGCTGCTCCCCATAACCACCCTGGCCTCAATACAACCTTGCAGGGTTCTTCTGAGATGAAAAGGGGAAGGAAAACAATAGCCATCCTAAGCCCCATGAAGATGCCTGGGTAGGCTATGATCAATTAATTATTGTGTTGAAGTCATAATAATTATGACTTGTCAGTCATCATCTACACTAGACTCTTCATGAGGTCAGTTCCACACTAAAAAAAAAGTCATCTTACTTATTCACCATTGCAAACAATAGTTATGCAAACCTGCCTTTAATCTGCTAGATTTTAACGGGAAAGATATTAACATCAATGAGGAAACATGCAAGACCGCAACACATACATTCTAAATATTTATTCACCTTGTGTCAGAAGGAGACAATTACATTTGAACCAAAACATTGAAGACAAATATTCAGGCCGACAATTATCCCTACATGGATAAATATTGTGCGATGGGTTTTAGCTGCAGGACTCTCAGAAAATCAATGAAAGTTATGTGCCTTGAACATATGCAGAGCTTTCCCATTGTAAATGGATGGATGGGTCTGTGGGACTTTTCCTTTGTATGTTTAATGAATAATATAAATAATAGACTGCATTTAAACGGTATATATTACAATATTTATATTCAATTGAGCTCCACATTCCTTGCGACACATTAAAACTGCATAAGGCTTGTTGTCTTCAAAACTCCTTGATCAAAATTCAGCCTTAAATGATCCTGCTGGGCATCAATGCGTAGAGGCCCTGGATTCTCTTCTCTCTTATGGAGGAGCACAAGTTGCCGTGGTCCTTAACTTAGACTTCAGAATTATTGAGTTCCTGTGGTGTAAAGTTAGGAAGATAACATTCTGATTTTTAACACACACACACACACACACACACACACACACACACACACACACACACACACACACACACACACATCTATATCTATATCTATATCTATATCTATATCTATATCTATATCTATGTATGTATACTACATATAAAAAAAAATGAAGGATGCTACCAACACAGGTTCTTGTCACTAAGCTCTCTGTTTTAGAGCATGAGAAATATCCTGGCATCAATCCAGTGTTTCTGATGCTCACAGACTTCTGTGGGAGCTTGGGTAGAGGGGTCATACTGAAATTGACAAGTCCTACGCCATGACTCCCTAAACTTAGCCCCCCATCTCCTGCATTCTTCTAAATGTCCCCCCTAACCTTCTAAGGGTGCAATCCTGTGTAACTCTTGCACTGGTGTAACAGTAGATCCTCCGGTGTAAGAGCACTTATGCCAGTGTAACTTGCCATACGCTGATGGATACAGGACGGACACTGGGGTAACCCCCCTCAGATGCCTCACGTGCACAGTTCTGATGCAGAACGGACACCGGCACAACTCCGCCGCTGAAGGGGGCATTCTGGGAGTGTCCAAATGTCCCCAGAATGCCCCTTGCACCGGCAGAGTTGCGCCAGTGTCCGTTCCGCGTCTGAACTGTGCATGTGAGGCATTCGAGGGAGGTTACCCCAGTGTCCGTCCTGCGTCCATCGGTGTATGGCAAGTTACACTGGCATAAGTGCACTTACACCGGGGGATCTACTGTTACACCGGTGCAAGAGTTGCACAGGATTGGGCTGTAAAACAGTAATAGTACTACAGTACTTAGCATTTCTGTAGTGCATTTTGGGTGTACAAAGCAGTTCACATGCATTGTCCTGACCATATTGCAGCTGAGAGTAAGTGCCAAACTGCACTTGAGAGTTTGTTTTTGGCAATGACCTGTGTTTGTGAAGGATGGTGATATTTAATGAGTCAATACTGTGGTGGGTAGGGGGGCTTTAGGACATTGTCCTCACTGCAGTTTCAATCCCATCACCTTTGCTCATTAATTAAAAATAATGTGCAGAGGGGGATTTTGATTTGAAACCCAGCAGGGGTAAAATCCTACAGTCCCTTGCCATGGTTTCATCCCCTTTTGTGATCAACTGTGCTGTGCTATTTACTAAAAAAAAAACCCTACATATGCGTGCACACACACACACACACACACACACACACGCACGCACGCACGCACGCACGCACGCACACACACACACATGTGCACACACACACACACACACACACACACACACACATGATGATGTGTACTTTGGTCTTCCTGAGAGGATTTGGTTGGCCATCTTGTGAGTTCAGGGCATCTTGTGAGTTCAGGGATTTGAACCGGGGATGTCCAGATTCACCACTCAGTCTCAGTCACTACACAACACCCGCTCTTTTTAGCGAAGGGGGCAGAACAAAAGGTCACAGGGCTGCTTCCCCATCATTTGAATGGGGAGGGGCTCTGGCTCAGTGATAGAGCACCTACTTTGCATGCAATATGTCCCAGGTAGGACAGAGGAAAAGTCCTGCTTGAAACCTGGGAAAGCCAATGCCAGTTGAAGGCAATGGTTCTGAGCTTGTTGGCCCGTGGTTGGACTCAGTGAAAAGCAGCTTCCTGGGCCTCATCCGTATATTTCACTGGTACTGTTCAACTTTCCTATGTATGCAAATACTGCATCATCTGCATCCTTGGATGGCAGAAGCTTTTTATACATCCCTTTGGATACACAAAGCTGTTGAAGTGAATGCGGAAGCCTGGACACTAGCGGGTTCTGTGTTGATACTGGAGTATCCAGGGAGCTCTGGGTCAAAGATGTGGAGTGATAGTTGCTTCAGCTAACTTGCACTCCAAACTGCTCACGTGCATGGACTACATATGCAAGCTGTGCAACTCTTTTTTAGTTTCACAGTAGAGGAGCCACAATTTTGTGCACATTGGCAGTTCCACTGATGGAATTCTGCTGTTCCAATGTGCAATTATTGCAATGTGCAATTAACCTACCTGGATTTTGTGGGACCTGGGTCAGCTCAGGGCCACTCAGAGGAATTTTATCAGGGGGTACAAAGTTTCTTTCGGGCCCCTTCCCTTCATGTGAATTTGGCTCCTGGGCCCCCCTTTTTGATGCCTTTTGGCCCTGGGCCCGGGTACGATTGTACCCCCTTAACCCTCCTCGCAGAGGCCCTGGGCCAACTTATCATAATATCAATCTATCGCAGGGTCTGGCCTCCAGCTTTCACAAATGCCAGAGGACGAAAAACAGCCCAGGGCAACAAAGGAATATTCTAGTCCTTCCTCTTAAGGCGGGGAATTCGCCTGATAATTTTGTACATGTCAAAGTTAATGCATGTCAACATTTTCAGTGGGACGTTCACATGTAGACCTTGTCTTTCAGATGGCTTGGCCAGTGTCTGGATTGTGACATGAGCTGACAATTTTTTCACGAAGTGACTTGAACACAAGCATAGGAAGAAGTTGCAAGACCAATTTGACATGGCCAAACCACTGAAAAGTAAATTCAGTAAATTAATGAAATTATCAATGGCTCTCTGAATCATGTCATGAAACATGATTGTTTGAGTGGTCCTTGGTGATGAATAATTTGTCCGCTTGCAGCACAGGAATGGTAGAGACAGTGGGAGCAAATTTTCCTTGCAGCTTGCAGGAACAGTAGAGACAGTGGGAGCAAATTTTGCAATTCTTGAACTAGCAGCTGTTTCTCACTCTGACCTCTGTTGAAACTGCTTTTACCTCTGCTAACTGGGAAAACAGTCACCATTTAAAGTGGTGACTCTCTTATTTTTAGCAGGCAGAAGGGAATTATTCCTACAGTGGTCCTTAAGTTGCGGGTCTCTCTCTTGTGCACCGGCGTTGCTGAAGGTGGGGCAAAATGCTAAGTTCCGCAACACTCTGACCCTCTGTTACTCCGGTGCACGAGGCGGCCCCGCCCCCTCACCTTTGGAGCCATTCAAGGCGGTGAAAGCAACGCGCAGGAGACTCCCTGCGTGTTGCTTTCACCGCCTTGAATGGCTCCGAAGGCGAGGGGGCAGGACCACCTCGTGCACCGGAGTAACGGAGGGTCGGACCACAGCGGAACTTAGCGCTCCGCCCCCCTGGAGCAACGCTACTGCTCTTGTGTTTCTTTTTTTGATTGTGAGTCCCTTTTGAGACAGGTGCTTCTCATTCTTTTTTGCTATGTAAGCCATTTTGTGAGCTGTTGTTGTTGAAAATGTTATATCGATATTTTAAAATAAATAAATATCAACTGTAACAATAGTGGCAGGTAAAAATTGGGTGAACAGTATTTATATGGTTTTTTTTAAAACTTACTAATGATATGAATTTGATATACATGTTTGGCTCTTATCAAAAGCACACAAAGAAGACCTAGTGTATCCTAGTAGAAAAACATTTCTTAATAGGAACATGCACTGTGTCAGCCATATCTAAAACCCACGACCAGTGATTCAATGTGACAGTAAAAGGACATGTTTTAGCCTAAACAATGACTATAAAAAAGGAATCCTGTCAATACAATTTGCAATACGCTTGTAATGTGGGGATTGCAGAGTTGGCTAAAATAAGAAGCCATATTGATGTGTGGTATATGTGTGTGCTGCTTATCAGTAGTGCAAGTTGGAACCGTCTGCTTTGCTGTATCTTTCCTATAATGAAATTATTGCTTAATTGCATTGGATCGATTTTATTGTACCACGTTGCGTAAGGCATCAAGGACAGGCCTGATGTGCTGATGTCTATCACTCTCAACAGTCACTTTATAAAATACACCCTCCGCTCAGCTTGGACAGCCAGCTGTACTTCAGTTGCAACTCAATTAGATCTCACCATTAATCTCAATGCAAAAATAGGTTATCATCTGTAACTAATTGGGGAAAAAAATCACACATCAATACTGTACTGTTTTGCTCAAATGAATGAACATACAGACCACACGAGTGTGTTTATCTTACTGGTTTTGGGGGAAAAAAATAAGAGAAGGGAAATGAACCACACCTCTTTAGATGTGCACTTTAGAAGGTCACATTCGGCCCTGAGATATTCTAGTGACATGGCACAGAATATACAGGAGCTATTATAGTGGTACTTCTTTGCCCTAGTCAAGTTCCTACTTCTTTCACTACAAGTTTTAATATTTTAAAGATTTATTTAGCACAAGTAGTGTAAAAGATGCTATACAGAAACAGAACATAAAAATGAGAAGGTCCCATTCAGAGGGGCTGTTAAATATATTATTATTCATGTAGTAGTAGTAGTAGTAGTAGTAGTAGGCTCCTGCCAACCTAGCTCAACTCAACTCAACTACCTTTATTGGCATAACACAAAAAGACATACACATACATATACAGATAAATTAAAATAAATAGTGCAAAAACATGTAAGCAGGGAGGGAAGGGGGTTATAAGGGAATAAACAGTCTACATCCATTCTAATTAGATTTTACTAAATTGGCCACCATGGAGGCTCTTCGTTGAATAATTAGATTAATGGTCCATTTATTAACAGATGAAAGTAGAACCAATATAATCTCCGAATCAGACTTCCCTTGCAGATTTGCCAGCAATGGATTAAGAATGTCTTGGCGTAAGTCATTATACCATGAGCAGTATAGAAGTGTGTGTGTGATAAGGATTCTAAATCTGTCAAATTACATGGACAACGACCCTGGGCCTTAGAGGATCTATCAAATCTGTAATCCATCAAACTGGACGGTAAAATATTACATCTGGCTAAGGTTAATGCACGTCTTGCTTGAGGATTATCAATCAAGAAAAGATACTGTGAAGTTTTACTGAGAGTACAGGACAGTTGTAGATGTAAAGGTAAAAGGTCACCTTATAACCCATACAGTAAGAAGAATCAGTTAAGATGTCCTTAAAAAAAGGAACATGCTCAGCTGAAAAACACACATGAAACCAAAATTTGAAAAACCTGATCCATACCAGAAATTGCAGACGGTGTTGTCCAGCCTCAAGGCATAGTGCTGCATATGGTGCACAGTGGGGGAGACCAAAGATTTTATACAAAAAGGAAGACTGGATTATAACAATACAAATTTTGTATAAATTCCTTTTATACAAAAAGGAAGACTGGATTCGCTCCATGTCAGTATTATAGGCTGAGAGCCAGACCTGGGATCCATATAAAAGTTGATTTACTACTTTGACATTAAATACTCATAGGGCAGCTGGAATATAGGCTGCTCCTCGAGTATATAAAAAAAAGGATGATGGCCAGAGTCGTCAATTTGGCAGTTCTTATTGCTACTATACGGTGGTGCGAAGACCAGTGATGCTGGTAATGATAAAGGATACCCAGATTCTTAAAGGTCGCCAACCTAGCAGTTCAAAATCAAGAAATTGCAAGTAGATAAATAGGTACCGCTATGGCAGGAAGGTAACAGCGTTCTGTTAGTCATGTCGGCCACATGACCACAGAAGCATCGTTGGACAGCGCTGGCTCTTCAGCCTTAGAAACGGAGATGAGCACTGCACCCTAGAGTCGGATACGACTGGCTTTCGAGCAGGGGATACCTTTATCTTAGTAGTAGTAGTAGTAGTATTCCAGGTCCAACATTTTATTAATAGTGTTGTCAACTAGATGGATCTCAAGCCAGCAATGGACAGATTTCAGTGCAGACACAGATATATAAGCCAGTAGTGCTCTTTAGCAGTACATCAGCATGTAGCCAAAAACAGATACTGCAGACACTTGACCTTAGCAGTCACCAGTGCTTCATTGGGCACTAGAAATCATCTGAACCTGATCCTGTTGCTCTTAGGGCCCAATCCTAGTTAAAAGCTGCCTGCGGGTGTGTCTTTGTCATATCAAAATAAGGGGAGCCCAGGAGATGTGATGCTGGTTCTGTAAAGCTGCATGGAAGATTTCCCATAGAGTTTTGTTTGTAAAGGAATTAAGGGGATTGTTTTCATAAACAGGATGTAACCCTAATTGAAGCAAAGGGCTTCTTGTGTCATATACTTTGGTTTTATAACACAAACACATCCTTACTTTAAAATAAGGTATGTGCCTTACAGCCCAAAACTACCTAACTCCCTTTGTGCCAATGGAGCCACGCCAACGGTGCACACACTGCATCCTGTGGGGCTATACTTTTCCCCATTAGTTTTATGTGAACTTCCCTTGATATAGAAAAGTATCCCATCAGTTCCTGTACGAAGACTTATGTTCCCCACAGAGGCTATAAAGGCAGCCTTTAGGTATCTGTTTTTAAGCACTGTGATCTAATATCAAAGGAAGAGAGATCTCTCTGGGGGCAATAAGCCTATGCGTCGTACTTTCCCTTTCCTCCATAGACTGTATAATTTTGTGTTTATTTGTAATGAAGATACCAGAGACTTCCCACTCCCCATGTCTCCTTCCTCCCATAATTCAATGGGCTGCACACTATAGTGTTGCTTTGCGGGAACTAGAATATAACAATCTTGCCCCCCCCTCCTGTCCCAGAGCTTCACATTCTGCCGCTTTCAATGCTGTGCTTGAAGGCAGGAAGAAGCACATCATCTCCCACAGAGTTTGTTTGCTTGAAGAAATTAAGGGGGGTGTTTTAATAAACAGGGTGTAACACTATTAGCCACTCAAGTCGTAGCTGTGTAGGCGTAGAAGATGGTCTCCTTAAAGGGAGTGAGCCATCCATAAATATCACAATACTTCAGGCCAATCAAGATACCCTCTGCTATGTATATGAAGCTTTTAATTAAATAATGCTGATCATTAAGGAGATCTTTGCCAGATCATTAGAGTAATTGCCATCATTATACAAGGCCAAGCATGGAAAAACAAAGTGAGAATAAGTCCCAACACTTCTTTCGGGGCCTTATATATATAAGATGCAAAATATGTGTTTTCCACTAAACTCAAATAAGTAAAACTGAATCAAATATACATATCTGTCAATAGATCACACAAAGTTCCACATACTTAAAAAGCAAATAATAGAAAAAGAATGCTGCCATTCACAGAACATCATACATACAAGATAGGGAAGAGCTTTCAAAGGTGTCTATCTGAAACTAGTGCACCATTATTAGGGAGTTCTATCATCCTGACCAGACGCGATGAGCTCTTGCAATGGGTGACGCAAACCCTAGTGACACCTCTGCTGACCACTCATAGCCTTTCAGCACAAACCTATGCATGCCTACTCAGAAGTAAATGGGGCTTACTCTCAAGGAAGTGTGTACAGTATGACCCCTGTATCCACAGTGATAGGTTCCTCCTCCCCACGGATATTGGGAATCCATGGATCAGGGGAATGCTATCCCCTGCCCCCACGGCCCCCACCCATTACCTTAGTTAGGCTTCCAGCGCTAGCACCAAGCAAGTGCATCTCTTTCTTTATAAAAATGGTATAAGCCAGCACTTATAGCGTTTTTGTAAAGAAAGAGGCATGCGTGCTTGGCGCCAGTGCTGGAATCCTAAGGTTGCTGGGCAGGGGGGAGGTGCACGGGACCCCCAGAAAACCGTGGATAAGTGAATCCACAGATAGCGGATTCACGGATATGTCCCCCCCTGTATAGGATCAGAGCCTGTGTGTGGTAGTAGCAGAGAGACTCCTTCATGGCCACCTCAGGTAGGAGATATTTCATGGAGGGCAACTTGCCAAGGGTCCCTAGAAACCTGGAACCAACCTACAAAATGATTTGAAGTGGATTTATTTATTTATTTCATGTTTTCTTTTTGGACTTGCACACAATTGGAAAGAAGCTTTCTTCCTTTCCTGAATGCACTTTTTAATAATACTACCAAAAATATTTCACCTGAATGATTTTTGTGAATAAATTTCAGGCTAGAACACCTCACCTGTGTCCAGCATATTTAATATTCAGAATTAGAATTCTGTGGTTGGTCTCCCAAGTCACATGGCATGCACCTTGTTTGAAATGAAAATTTGTCTTGTGCGAGACTTTTCCCAATTAGGGCTCACAGTATACCATTCCCCAGAACATTCCTTCCAATAAATTATTTACTTGAATATTTTCAGAAAGGGAACATGAAAGGGATGTGTACATATTCAAAGCAAATCTGTTTCAAAATAAAGATGAATAGAAATACTTTTTTCAAGTATTTGCTTTGCTATAATCTTTATGCAAACAGTTTTAGCTTCTTATTAACTAATCCCATTGGGAACAGTTGTTCTTATATTTTAATAATGTCCTGGGCCTGACTGTGTTCTCATATTCAGTGATGTAAATCAGACAGCATTCTTTCTGATGTTACTGGTAAATGAATATACTTATTATTATGTGTATTATTCTCATATAAAAAATTAAGATCTTTATTTATTAAAAATATTTATTTACTGCCTTCCTATCCCATTAAAACGACCACCAAAGTAGCTTATAATAAGCAATCAAAATTTAAATGAGAGCAGAGAAAATAGTAATCCAAACCAAACAAACTGTCCGTCCATGGACTTAGCAGGTCCCAGTGGGGCATCGTTGCCTGCAGCCCTGGCCAGCCACAGCAAGCTGAGCCTCAGCCTCATTGGTGTTGGGTGAGCTGTGGCAGCACTTGTGGGCAGGGGAGCAGCAGCCAACACCCAGGCCAAGCCAATGCCTCTGGGCGGAGTGCTGGCCCCGGGGAGAGGGGCGGCATCGGACGCCAGGCTGAAGCTGATGGTGGGTGGGAAGTATGCCAACAGGGCGGGGGGGGGGGAAGCTGACTACGAGCTGATGGGATCTTTATAGGTGGGGTGGCCAGGAAGGGGAGGGGCTGCAACCCCAGGAGATCCTAGAGCCAATGATGAGAAAAGCCGCTCTGGACGGGCATGCTGGGTGAGGAGCACAGTCTCCGCACCTCTAAATAGCCCCGGCAGCAAGACAGAGATGACGGGCAGAACAGGGGAGGAGCCAGGGTGAAGCAACCCCCTCCCAGTTCAGGACTCTCTCTGAGGCTCAACTGGTGGGACACTGACCGAATCCCCCCGGGGGCCGCCACCCTTCCAACCCACCCCATTCCTCTGCGGAGCCACCTCGTGTCCTCGTCCAACCACTGGCAGGGAGGAATGCTCCAGAAGCCACTGGACTCCTAAGAAGAACCTTACACAAACAAAAACATTTATTTATTTATTTATTTATTTATTTATTTATTTTTCACATTTTTATACCACCCTTCCTCCAAGGAGCTCAGAGTGGTGTACATATTTCCTCCCCTCCTTTTTTTGTCCTCACAACAACCCTGTGAGGTAAGTGGGGCTGAGAGATAGTGACTGGCCCAAGGTCACCCAGGAAGCTTCGTGGCTGAGCGGGGATTTGAACCTGGATCTTCCAGGTCTAAGTCCGACTCCCAAACCACTACACCATTTGAGGAGTTGCTGTTGTTCAGTCGTTAAGTCGTGTCCGACCCTTCGTGAACCCATGAACCATATCCCGCCAGGCCTTCCTGTCCTCCACTATCTTCCTGAGTTCGTTCATTTTCATGTTTGTTGCATCGGTGATGCTGTCTAACCATCTCATCCTTTGCCTTCCCCTTCTCCTTTTGCCTTCAATCTTTCCCAGCATCAGAGTCTTCTCCAGAGAGTCCTCTCTTCGCATTAGGTGGCCAAAATATTTGAGCTTCAGCCTCAGTACCTATCCTTCCAGGGAACAGTCAGGGTTGATTTCATTTAGGATTGACTGATTTGATCTCCTAGCAGTCCAAGGGACTCTCAGGAGTCTTCTCCAGCACCACAGTTCGAAAGCATCTATTCTTCGGCGCTCAGCCTTCCTTATGGTCCAACTCTCGCAACCATACATTGCTACTGGGAACACCATCACCCTGACTATGCGAACTTTTGTTGGCATGGTGATATCTCTGCTTTTTATTATGCTGTCTAAGTTTGCCATAGCTTTCCTTCCAAGGAGTAAGCGTCTTTTAATTTCATGGCTGCTGTCTCCGTCTGCAGTGATCTTGGAGCCCAGAAAAGTAAAATCTGTTACTGCTTCCATTTCTGCCCCTTCTATTTGCCAGGAATTGATGGGACCAGATGCCATGATCTTAGTTTTATTAATGTTGAGTTTCAAGCCAATTTGAGGAGGGGAACACATAAAAATACAATGTAAGAAGAAATAGGAAACAAACAAACAAACAAACAAAACAAAACAAACTTTTTTACTGCATGCTTAAAAGCCAGCACAGACAGTCAGCCTGGTCTGATAGGGGAAGGAGTTTCATGGTCTGAGTGCCGCTACCAAAAAGGCCCTGCCCATATCCCCATCAGGGGTGGTCCAAGGGTGAGACTATGGCTCGCATTGAGCAGCAAGTTGCAGGGAACAGCAAAAAGACTTGTGGGGAGCTTTTCTCCCTGAGTCCGCTGCCACCTCACTACAGCCTGCCATGGACGGAGCTGCTCTGATCCACTTCCCACTCTCTTAATTGGAACCAATCAGAAGACAGCAAGCCTGCCTCTTATTCCCTTACCTTTATCATTCGCTGTGGTTCCTTTAAACAAAACAGGAAGTTCTCAAAGCACCCCACACTTCCTGTTTTGTGTAAAGGGATAACAAGGAAGAAGAAAGGTAAGGGAATAGGTGGCAGACTTGCTGCCTTCTGATTGCTTCTTGCTCAAAAGTGAGTGGATCAGAGCAGGTCCATCCATGGTGGGCTCCACTGCCTTCCATGTGGTGGGTTGGGGCATGTGGTAGAGGCAGCATCAGGTGGTGGATCACCTTCCACCATCTCTGGTCCACACTGACTGCAGCTCAGTAGGTAGCAAGACACAGAGCACTGCATTCTATACCAGTTGAAGCCTTCCAGCCCATCCTCAAGGGCAGTCCCATGTAGAATTGTGTTGCAGTAGTCCAGTTGCAACGGTGGTCGCCTGGTCACAGATATAAAGGACTATAAACTTCTTCATCTTGTTTTCCTTCAGTCCCAGCCCTGACACTGAAATTTTGATCCAGTAAGTAAGTAAGTAAGTAAGTAAGTAAGTAAGTAAGTAAGTAAGTAAGTAAGTAAGTAAGTAAGTAAGTAAGTAAGTAAGTAAGTAAGTAAGGAACCTTTATTGGCATAAAAACAAAACAAAAACAAACATTACATAACACTTAACACATAATATTTATATTACAAACATCTACAAGCACAACAAAATTACAGCTTAAACATCAGAGGGAATACTATCAGCTTTACGTGCTATAATGATTGTATCAACAAAGGCTGCCGATCTTTCCATTACGCCATCCATCTCTGTCGATAAAAGGTAACATACTACCTCCTGATCTGCCCAGCCCTGGAGCTTGTCTAATATAGGTCCTAAATGTTGCTTACGAGGGGCCTCGTGGAGTGGGCAATACAAAAACATATGTAGTAATGTTTCTACACAACCCACTCCACAAGGACAATACCTCTCAGAGACTGGTATTCCACTATATCTGCCAAGTAACAGAGCAGACGGGAGAGCGTTGCACCTAGCTAAAGAAAGGGCTCTGCGTGACTGGGGGCACTTAAGATTACAAAGATACGGTGCCATCTTCCCAGAGCTGATAGGGATGTGAAATTGTAGTGGGGAACAGGTCATACTCACCGCACTATGCAACTCCTGATTTTCAATATCTAGAATTCTGGCCTTGATTTCGCGGTAGGCCGCCTCTTGGCTCGACATACCCTGATCCAGTAGCCTATGTGCCCCAACATGTCTGGGAATAATGTTATTATTGAACTATGGCTAATACCAGCATTAACTCACCATTTTGGTTTGATAGAATGTGTGCCCTTTTCTTTCCTTTTCTTTCCTTTAACCAGTATATGCTATTAGGAATAATGTGCTGGGAAGGGAGGAAGTAAGGCCATAAAAATGGAATTTGTCCAAAAAAATATAACATATCTCAGTCAGCTGCAATATTTTTTTTCCAAGAGTCAGCTAAAAGATGTTTGTGTATGTCTCATTTGTGGCCTATTCTGTCCCTCTTCCCCCCTATCCCGTTTTTTCAATATTTTGATTCTGTCTGCTTTTCCAGCTGGTGGCTGCAGCTCTCTGGATGCAAGAGGCCCTTTATTTCCTTACACACAAGAGTACCTCACCTGACCCAGCCTTCTACACTCATCATACACCATTTACTGTACAGCACAATAGTTTTACGTACAGGATGCCCGACGTCAAGAGGGCAGGTCACATTGGCAAGATCCTGCCTGAACTCAGCATATTACATGATGTTTTAAGGAGCAAGCAAGGTCCTATCAATCACAATCAGTATCCTGAAAAAGGAAGCCTGGTTCCGCAGTTCAGCAACAGGAAGGAATCTCCCTTCCTGAGGAAGAAAGATTAGGTTCACTCCACGTTTAAATACTCAGGAATAACTTTGAGAAGTTACAATGCATGAAATTACAATGCCCGAAAAGCTCCAAATTTAGTACTCTCTCAGGATAAGGCTACTGGGCTTTAACAAGGCTCACATTCATTATTGTTAAATAGTCTAATATTAGCAACAGCTATTTTACATTAATCAAACACAGTCATGCAAAAATATAATAGAGATAATCTGAATAATAAAGGTCAGACTTGCTTAAGCTCTATTAGATATACTGCAGTGACAATATGTAATTAACTATAAGGTTTTCCTATATTGCAGGAACAGATAAATTTGCATCTGTAGTTATATATTTATAGTCCATGTTCTTTCTTTTCATTTTCTGTGCTGCCATAATCACTGTACTTTAACAATGAACAGTAAAAACCAACTTTTTGCTCTAATATGCGCAAATCTGTGGTCATAATTTGGCAGATTCTAATGTTACTTAGAAAGAATGGATAAGTGTAATGTACTTTCATTTGAACAGCAAGAGTAGCATTCAGTTGATTGGCCTCCTGAGTGACGACTGTCAATTCTTAAAAATGGGGAGAAGGGGAATCTGGTACTAGTGCAGGGCCCAGCTGTAATGAAGTAAAGCATAGCAGAAATGGGCATAGCCCAATGGTGACCCCCAAATGGCCCAACATTGAACTTTTGCCCCTATCCTATCCCTCACCACTTGCACAGATGAAGCCGCGCCATGGAGGTGTGTGTTGTATCCTGTGGCGTGGGTGTGTCTGATCAGGGGCTCTTTTGATCCCTTACCTCGGAGTAAGCTCCCTGATGCCATATGGGCTTCATCGGAACAACACCAGCTCCATAGCTGGCATAAGTCCAAGGAAAGTAAGCATGTAGCACAGGCTGAACCAAAGGGGATTGGATTTGGTAGGTGCATTTGCTGCCATGATCCACCCCAAATGGCCCAACATTGAACTTTTGCCCCTATCCTATCCCCCACCACTTGCACAGATGCAGCCGCGCCATGGAGGTGTGTGTTGTATCCTGTGGCATGTGTGTGTCTGATCTGGGGCTCTTTTGATCTCTTACCTCACTTCTCATTTAAGAAATGAACTACCGTATTGTCCCGAGTATAAGACGCACCTGATTATAAGACGCACCCTTAAAGTTTGGTGCTATTAAAATTTTTTTAAATCACTGGCATTAAATTGCAACAGCCTGATTATAAGACACATCCCTAGTTTAAAAACTTAAATTAGGAGAAAAAAGTGAGTCTTATACTCAGACCAATATGGTAATTGGTGCCTTTTGAGGAGAACTCAGGAGGCCAATCAACTGAATGCTACTCTTGCTGTTCAAATGAAAGTACATTGCACTTATCCATTCTTTCTAAGTAACATTAGAATCTGCCCAGACCCCACCTCCTGCCCACCCCCGATCTGTCAATAACTTCCCCTGCCCCACCCATGACAGCCCCCCCACTCTGACTTACTGGCACTGGCCCGGTTTGACAGTCGCAGCAGCGCTCAGAATGGCCCTCAGTTGGTGCACTGTACCTGGCATCGCAAAACCATTTATGACAGTGAGACTTTGTCCCGCTGTCATAGGGCATCCCATAGGATTAGGCTGTTTGTTATTCATTCACTGGAGAAAAGAAAAGCTGGAGAAAAAACACGGTCATTTTGGGTAACCTTGGCAACCCTATTCCCAAAAATATGGGATCTGGCTTTGTAGTGTCAGGAAATGTACTATGTACATGTCCAGAGACTCTTGATTTGTGTGATGATCTCAGGATATTTTATGGAGGCAGTTACCTCAGTTTACCTTGGCACACTCCAGTCTTGATGCACTGAGTAATCAGAGTTCCATTTCTGTGGCTCTATCTTGAAGGCAGAAACCTTCCCTCCCCCCAACATAATTAGTTTGCATGGTCCATGGTGGAGCACTGGCAGTGAAAATAGTTTGGTGAGTCTTTGTTCACATTAATAAGAATGATGAATAGCTCTGTTCTATAGGCATTTTTAAGCCACTGTTGGGGTGTTTAAAGAAAGCTGGTGGATGTTGATGTTGTCTTTTTTTTTTACATTATGCTGCTGGTTCACTGTGCTTCATGTTATTTTTTGGGATGAACATTGTTAACTGTCCTAACAACTTGTCATTTGCCATTACTTTTTGTAAACCAACTGAGGGGGGTGGTCTTTTGGGCCCCAAGGTACAGTGGGACCTCAGTATCTACAGGGGTTCCGTTCTGCTCCCGCTGCAGATACTGAGAGTCTGCGGATGCTGGGGTCCATGCTAGGAAGGTTGTTAAAAGTAGAAAAAAGCCCCCAAATCACCGTTTTTACCTTTGAGCAGGCAAACCGCTTGGTTTCCAAGCCTCTGTAGGGCTTTTTCAAGCTGAACAACCCACTTTTGGGTTGCTCAAAGGGTCTTCTCCCCTCCCAGGCTTGCCCCAGAATATGAAGGCTGGGGATGGAAAACGGAAGCCCCCAAATGGTCTGAGGTTAATCTTCGCCACCTTTGCACCTGACAAAAAAGCAAAAAGCTGATGATATTAGGCATTTGGGGCAAATTGGAAATCCTATGTGGAATTCTCTCCCCAGGAGGCTTGTCTGGTGCCTTCTTTTTTATCTTGTTGGAATCAGAGGACGACCTTTTTATTATTATCCTAGGCTTTTAAAGTTATTTTAGTTGCTGTTTTAAATAATTATTTTGAAATATGTGATTTATGATGGGAACATCATTGGAGGGTGGTATAAACTTTTTATAATACAGGAGATAAATGCATTCTCACCTGTTATTAAAGGCACAGGCTACCATTAAAGGCACAGAAACAGGAGCAAGTAAAAAATGTTGAGAACTCAACAACTGCTGCCCCACCAGTGCTCTCCATGCCGTGGTCTGAAAAGGAGACCTGCTTTCCAGTCCAGAATACTACATATTCTGCCATTCTCAGGTGAAGCTCCTGTGCCCAGAGCCCCTGAGAGGGGGGTTAAGGGCCTGGGTACAATCATACCGAGGCCCAGGGTCAAAACTGTGTCAGAAAGGGGGCCGAGGAGCAAAAAAGGGGGCCCCAGGAGCCAAATTCACATGAAGGGAAGGGGCCCAAAAGAAACTTTGTACCCCCTGATAAAATTCCACTGAGTGGCCCTGCCTGTGCCCATATGTGGGCGACACCATTCTTTTCAAGGAAAGGGAGTAGGTCTTCATGCACAAAGCAATGCACATATGGATTGACTTTCCATTGAAATCAACAAAAAATCTTTTTCAGGAAATGGAGCTCTGTTTGTGCCTTGGACAAACAAGATGAGTAAGGCTGCATTGTAGAAACAAAATTCCCACACTTTGCAAATAAAACCTTTCCTCCCTGACATTTTCTTCTGGTATAAAATACAGAATTCTACAAATGAAGGAGATCTATATTGCTCAATTTCACATTAAGATGGGATTCTTTTTTATATAGTCTACTATTCCCATACAGATGTAATAATATTGGTATTACCCTTACACCCCCCCCCAAGGCACACCAGACAAAGGTACTGTTTGGATAAATTGTCACTTTATTTGTTACAAACAAACCTGCAGAAGGAACTAACTAGGGTGTACTAGAAAACCACCCAAGGTGTACGGGCACTAACTGGGGGAAACGGCACTAAACGTCTACCTCCCCCGAACAATTTGGCATAAACATCCCGACTCCAGGCCCCCTCGATCACGACCAAGAGAGCCTATCACTGCCAATCGCTAAGGGTTGAGCCAGCGGAACCGCTTAGTTTCCCATGGCCAAGCCATGTTGTAGTCTTCGCATATTCCAGCCAGGGGACTTGCCAGCCAGCCTCACCGACCCAGTCAAGCGTAATCTGAGCGGTACTGGCTCACCTCCTGACCTTGCTGAACTCAGAATGCACGCCGAGCCCCTTCAACCTACCTACCTACCCAAAACCCGCATGCCCCCTGCCAAGTGACCCAGTGGCTAAACCACCCTAACCTTCCACAGTCTGAGGTAGGTGAAAAAACCACCAACACGAGCCAATCAGTTGGCAGCCAAAAATTCCTACCTGGCCCCCAATGGCGACCGGCTAATCCCAGACTATAAGCAGGGAGGGCGGGCAGGGATCGAGCTCCAGGCGGCAACTGAGGGGCCGCTGGGAAGTCTCGCAAGACTTACCCTCAGCCCCGCCTGTCACATGGCTGGCTTTGCCGAGGCCACTGCCAGCAGCAGCACCCTTGCCTGGCATGCATCAGGGGAGCAGGGTAAGGCCCCGAGACGTGATGCATCTCAGAGGGAATATACCCTTTTGTTCATCTTACAAAAATGTTACAAAACTAAGACCCAATGTTATATATAGATAGGATAGTTAGCATGTGAAATAGTTGAAATGCTTCCTCTGTTGTTCATACTGAAAGCCTTTCCTGTAGATTTTCATTCATTACTTTTGCCTAGTTAGAGAATGTTTGACCAGGTATGGGGGGCCCCCTGAAAGGTGTATATACCTAGTGCTGGGTAAGAAAGAAAATGACTATTAACGCCGGCTGATTAAAGAAGCCATAGTGATAAATGGCTGAGAGGCTGAACTAAGGCAAAACATGGGAGAGGAACCAAGACGTCCCCATTTGAGAGTGGGCATTAGTGATCACTATAGGATGCTATTTATAACTGTATTGCACAGAAAGCTAATTACCTGTTTTTTATCTGCATCCAATAAATTGAACTGGCCACATCTAATAAATAAAATGTGTAGAATAGATGTGTTTAAAAACATCTAGCGGTCAGGGGAAGTGGTCTCATCAGTAGCACATATGCTACCTCGAATGCATGGAATCAGTAAGAAAAAAAATGAATTGCCAGAAATAACACAGACATTTGAGGAAGCTATTAAAATATCAGTTTCCTTGTTTTAGTATTTGTATTACAGAAAATCAGCCATTGACTCAAGTTCTGGAAAAATAATGGCCCTTCCAAAAGAATACACACTCACACCAAAAACTAGCAGTGAGTGATTTTTCTCTCTGTTACCAGATGTGGAGAAATAATCACATCATAATATAAGAAGGGAAATCTAAATCGAAGTCAGAGTGGATCAGAAATGCAAGATGGGATGAGGGGAGGCACAGAAGGCTTGACTTGGAGAATATTTCTCAACGCAATTTCATGCATGAAAGCTCTTTCTCAAGCAAAATTGGTACAAAATAAAGCATTTCTACGTATGTAGCATATATTGTCGCCATACGCAGTGCTGCATGAATACAGAACTTCCTACCAATTGTCCTCTGGGAAATATAGGCATGCAGCTATATACTTAAATATAGGCTGCAATCCTGCTCCTACTTACAAAGGCAGAAAGTCCACAAAAAAGCACTGGGAGAACCATGTGTAAGTGAAGGCATGACTGCGTTGCGTTAATAGCAAATAGTCTGCATTGCCAAAAATTCTTGAATATCCAGATTCACCATGTGTCTCATCTTGTCTTGGGGTTGCTACAAAAGCCTCCTCTAGAGACCTGGAAGCCACATGGATTGTAGGATTGACTATGGTCAATGTATATCATGCAAGGATTACAGAAAGAAAAGCTTTCAAAACCCAGCAAGTTCTAATTCCACACTGGATATGCAGATCATCCCGTAGTCACTTGTGTTTTGCATTAGCAAACAGTCAGGAACCAATCCATCAAGTACTGGCAGGGATATATAAAAGTGCCCTGGATCAGAGAGACCAAGAAGTACCAGGAGATCCGTGAGGAGGAAACCCTGTGTCAGAATGTTTAGTGTCTAATGCAAAATGAGGGGCCCTAATCACATCAGGATGGGGGGTGAGCCAGCATTGTGGTCTGGAAAAATTAAGCTGTGAAAGCAATGAAATCTCATGTGAACTGATTGCCATGATGCAGATACAGGTTGATTACCCTTATCTGGACATCCGGAATCCAGACTATTCCAAAATCTAGACCAGAGGTGGCCAACCCGCGGCACGCATGCCACAGAGTGGCACGGGAAGGTCCGTCGGATGGCACGCGGTCGCACACGCCTCTCTTCTTCCCTGCTAGATTTTCCGGCTCTTCAACGGAGGCTGAAAATAGCTAGCTGCAGCATGTGACTTGCCCTGTGCTCCTCCCAGCGTGCAGCTCAGCTTCAAAGTATTTCAGCATTGGCTGGGGCCACGCAGGCGCTGTGAGGAGAGAGGGACCGTGTGGAGCCCCAGATATATCGCTTCCAGAGGCCCAGCGGCGTGTAAACCGCCGCTACGGGAAAACCGCGAGCAGCGCGGGCCTCCTCCTTCTCCTCCCACCTCCCACCCTCCACCCTATCCTGCCCTCACTAGCCTGGCCGCCGCGGCACGGACCGCCGCATGGACAAAGGAGCGGCAAGGTCCCCCTCCCGCTGCCCTAACCCTCAGCTTCCCCCCACTCAAACCCTCCTGACGGCCCAGCAGGGCTCCGAAGCACGTCTGGGAGCCGCTGCAGTAGCGACGGGCCGGCTCCGTGATCCCCTTCCCACCCCGCAGCCAGCCGCGACGAACCACCCTCCCGGTAACCCCCCATCTCTCTCCCTCCCAAGGCAAGCCGAGCCGTGCATCGCACATCCCGAAGCACCCCTTCCCCCCCCAGAGCCTGAGCCGTGGACAAGGGCGACCAGACCGCCCAACCACCCGCCAGGAAAGTAAAGAGGGGAGAAGGCAGAAGAACGGAAGAAGGGAACAAAGAAAGAAAGGAGACAGTGACAAAGGGGTAGGAAGAAAAAAGGGGGTGGAAAGGAAGCCCACAATCCCCCCCAACCCTCTGCCCAACGTGCCCCGAGCAGTCCCGGACAAAGAAAAAAACTCCTCCCCAAAGACCCAGACCCCCAGAAGGAAACTCACCAGGCCCCAGAAGAGAGAGAGGGAGAGTGGGCAAACTACAGAAGCACATGAGGGGAGAGAGAGAGAAGACAAACTACAGAAGCACATGAGGAGAGAGAGAGAGAGAGAGAGAGAGAGAGAGAGAGAGAGAGAGAGAGAGAGAGAGAGAGAGAGAGAGAGAGAGAGTGTGTGTGGGCAAATTACAGAAGCACATGAGGAGAGAGAGAGAGAGCAAACTACAGAAGCACGTGAGGAGAGAGAGAGAGAGAGAGAGAGAGAGAGGGCAAACTACAGATGCACATGAGGAGAGAGAGAGAGAGAGAGAGAGAGAGAGTGGGCAAACTACAGAAGCACATGAGGAGAGAGAGAGAGAGAGAGAGAGAGAGAGAGAGAGAGAGAGAGAGAGAGAGTGTACTTGCATTAGACTACTATACCATCCTGGCTCATTTATGGTTCATTGTTACGTGCTCTAAGAAGGATATAACAATAAACCTTAAGTAACTGAAGGTGATTCTGTTTTTATTTAAACATGGTTATTTAATAAAATAAAAACATGGTCATTTATTATTTATTTATTTACTTTATTTATTTATTTTTGTGGCACGCCCAAGATACAAAAAAACTAAAAGTGGCACATGTCATAAAAAGGTTGGCCACCACTGATCTAGACAGTTTTGGGGCATTGACCTTTTTAAAAAAACGGTTTCCAGCACCTGGCTGGCATTGCACAAGGCATGCTAAGGCACAAAATTATTAAACACTGTATAATTTTTTATATAAATTTTGTATTGCATAAAATTGTATATTGAATAAAATTGTATTGTATAAAATACAGGCTATGCGTATAAGGTGTACATGAGACATAAATGAATTTATGTTTAGACTTGGGTCCTACCCCAAGCTATATCATTATATTTATGCAAATATTCCCAAATCTGAAATCCAGACAATTTCCCATCCTAAGAAGTCCAGGTACTCAACCTGTACTGCATTTCTGTTGGACCCCACACCAGTAGCTTCCTCAGTTGTACAATCCTGTTTACCCAGGAGGGTAGAGATTTCTGGGGCTTCAAAAGCACTCAGAAATTGAGGTAGGTCTATGTACACCTATGTCATTTAAATCCAGCCTTACGCCCCCTATGTATTATACATTTGGCTTGGCAAACTGGTGTTCAAGGTCAGACAGAACATTCCAAGAATAGACCACCTGTACCTGATAATCTCTCTACTTTTTCACAATCATCTGGCACTGAAAAAGCAAGGAGACATGCTAATTGTCTTATGGCCCAATCCTATGGTGGCCTTACGCTGACGGATCCTGTGATTTGTAAGTGTAAGACCATGGCCGCCATTGTGCGAAACTGACAGTGATTCGCACAGGTAAAGGGAAGCCATGTGCCAGCAGCAGCTGACTACCGAACCCACGCTGGAGCAGGTAGGTCACCAGGGGGGTGGTTTGGGGGAGAATTGTGGGCACTTTGGGGGTGGAGACCAGGCCAGACCTGGGCAGTTTGGGGGTGGGAGGGGGAGGATCTCAGCAGCAGTGACACACACTGAGATCCTATCCTCCATTTTCCTGCCCAACTTACCTTGGCTTTCCTCGGACCTATGCCAGCTAAAGAGTTGTGTGGGTCCGAGGAGACCCATTGGAGGCCAGGCAGCCTATGGGGAGGTAAGTAACAAAGATTTTTACTTTCCTCTCCCAGGCGGTCTGGTCACTCCTCCCACCGTAGCATGTAGCACACACTCCGTCAACAGCACTGTGTGCTATGGGCTGGTGGGGATAGGATTGGGCTGCATTATACTTAGGACTGAGCAACACGTTTGTTAAACATGGTAGTTGGCTCTGCATGTGTGAATAGTGACTATGGGTATACTTGATCAGCACTGGGGTCATGGCATGTGGGAAGGGGAGTTTAACCCTTTGCTCTGGTACCACAATCAGCACACTTAACAGTGCTGTTTGCTCCAAATGGGAAGCTACCATCACTGGTGCCAATGGGAGCCTTCCTCCTGAGTTAAATAGCAATTTTTTTTTCAAAATGGCAGCAGGAAAGGCGACGGCGAGAAAGGCAGCGGGAAAAATGGTGAAACAGGTCGCAGAGAACTTCCAGTGGCGCTGTGAGCTGCAATTTGTGTCCCTTTCCCACCCCTCGAGGGATGTTTGGCTCTGGATGACATCACCCAGGAGGCGGACCAAGTGACATCACATCCGGGTGTGACGTCACAGGGGTATCATCCTGCACGGTGGCCCTGCCCCCCGAGTGATGTAGCCACACCACTGTGGGAAGGGCAATTTTTATCAGGACTGCAGAGTAAGAGTAGAGTGAAACTCCTTCCCTGTGTGCCTTGGTTCTAATGCTGATCACCCCACCCCCACAGTTATTACTTGAAACGAAGAAACCTGGGTCTGGTATACACAGACCCAAACTTTGTGTTTAGCATAATACGGAACATAGAATGTTGCCTTATACTCAATCAGACCACTGGTCCATCTAGCTCAGTATTGTCAACACTGATTGGCGGAGGTTCTCCAGGGTTGCAGACAAGCATCTTTACCAGCCTTGCATGGGATTGAAACGGAGACCTTCCATGTGCAACATATGCACTGGGCCCCTCCTATGTGTAGTCTGGCCAATGGAGTTATCAAGAAATACTTAGTTATTAAGAAATCCTCTGGCCAGTGGCTGGCTTTCTTTGCTACTCTGACATGGGCTAGGAGCACCCCCCACTTAAACAAACTGCTGTCAAGTCTCATTGTTGCAGATGTTACATATCACACTACTCTTTTGCCTGTGGGGCTGGCAATGAGGAGGGAGAGGGCAAAACAGCACCTTGAGCCAGTTGATTGCTGACCCCTAACTGAGATCATTCTCAGGAAGCAAAACCAAAATGCAAGCAGGGTGTCCTCATGAAGCTGGTCTGTCAATATACCAACAGTTGTTGATGGCTTTTTCAAGCACCCGTCTAAGTTCAGCACTAGATTTTTTTGTCTTTAGACCTGTAACCACAATGCGTCCTCATCATTACATTAGCGTAATACATTTGGCTCCAAATTCAGCAGATTTATGTATGCCTCAGTGAACTTTTAATGTCATTAAAGGCTTCAAATGAGAGAAGGCATTCAATAAATTAGAATAGCAAAACAATTCAAAGAAGTACATTTTGGCTAAAAAATGTTGCTGCTTTTGATGAGATTAAGGAGCTTATTCATTTTTTTTAGGCTTTCACTTCAGCTAACATTTCATTTTTATTCAGCCAGCTTTTAAAACTAAAACACATTCATTTTAGATGGTGCCTAAAATGTATTAAAAATGGGCTGCTGCACAGCAGATTCCAGTAATGAAATATATTATTTATTTTTTTATTTTAGTTTTTGCCAACATGCAACAGCCAATATAAACCAGCTGCAAGACTCAATTTTCAGGGTTAGCTGAACTAACTGCAGTTAAATGGTGATTCCCAGAATGATAAGAAAAAGTCTGATAAGAGCTAGAGATCTATTGTTTTGGTTACAATTAGGAACAAGACAAAACCAAAGCCTTACATCTCCAGCAGATTGAGTACATCTGCATTGTGCTTCTTTTTGCTATTTCTCTAGTTACACATCAGGTATCATTCACTTTCTAACAGCACAATCGGATGCATGTTTAACCACTCTGCCTAAATTATAGGCTTTTATAGAAGAATGAAAGAAGTGGACACACTTCTTATTAATCTTTTATACACCATGTATTGCTTCAGCAATCATATCTTGCTTTTTGCTAAAAGAAAAAAAGGGGGAAAGGACATAGCACCCAAAAATGGAATACAGTACAACCCCCGTATCTGCAGATCTGCTTATCCATGGTTCACCATGCCCCCCTGCACCCATTACCTTTATTTTTATAGAGCTGGCACCAAGTCAGCGCATTTCTTGCTTGCTAATGGGGAGACATAACAGGGACCTGTACTAACGTTATTGTGAAACAAATGAATTACATTAGATTAGAGCCAATTTCCATCAAATGCATACAAACTGATGATGGGAATGAAGTTAGGGTTGAAACATTGCAGTTCCCCAAATCTGGACAGCCTATTTGCATATTATACAAATTACTCTAACTCTGCAATTATGCAAATCAAGCTGAGCAATCCTTGCATTGCCTACCAATTGCTTTGTGTCTCCTCCAGGAATGGCCCATCAGTAAGGTTGCCAGACAGTCACTTCAGGCAGCAACTTGTGTGTGTGTGTGTGTGTGTGTGTGTGTGTGTGTGTGTGTGTGCGTGTGCGTACGTGCATGCCCTATGCCTGTCCTGCCTCTATTGGCCGTCTCAGCCTAGTCTCCACCCCACACCCCCATTACACAGCAGCGCACTAGTAGGATGGTGCACCATCTACCACCACTACGGTTATCTTCCACCACCCCTCCCCGGATTAAAAAAAGAAAGAGGGGAATAGAATGAGAGAGAAAGTGTGGTGGAGAGGAGAGCAGCTGGCTTGAACAGGGATGAGGATGATGTCATCTGAATGAGCCCTATGTAACTTCACAATTTCTTTGTATATTTTCGACTAGCATTGTGCAAGCAGCGTCGGGCCAAAACAGCCTATAATGTGCAGTCCTCTTTGGTGTCCTAGATCCACCACACAGCTATATCTGCTGAAACATTATACAGTGTATATGCTCTCCTCCTTTTGCTGTTGCAACTCCACAGCCATAGTATTTGGTCTTCTCACTGCCACATGTTTACTGCCAATATCATTATGCCTTTGTACAAATCGATGGTAAGGCCACATCTGGAGTATTGTGTCCAGTTCTGGTCACCATACCTCAAAAAGGATATAGTTGAATTGGAAAAGGTGCAGAAAAGAGCGACCAGAATGATTTGTGGGCTGGAGCACCTCCCTTACGAGGAAAGGCTACAGCGTCTGGGGCTTTTCAGCCTAGAAAAAAGGCGCCTGAGGGGGGACATGATTGAGACTTATAAAATTATGCATGGGATGGAGAGAGTGGATAGAGGGAAATTCTTCTCCCTCTCGCACAACACCAGAACCAGGGGACACGCACTAAAATTGAGTGGAGGGAGAGTTAGAACAGACAAAAGAAAATATTTCTTTACCCAGCGTGTGATTCATCTGTGGAACTCCTTGCCACAGGATGTGGTGATGGCACCTAGCCTAGATGCCTTTAAAAGGGGTTTGGACAAATTCATGGAGGAAAAGACCATCACAGTTTACAAGCCATAAGCAACCTCCTGGTTTGTTTTTTTTTTTTGTGGGTTTTCTCTGTGCCAGGTGCAAGGGAGTGGCGACTGGACACAGGTATCTTGTTGTCTCGTGTGCTCCCGGAGGCATCTGGTGGGGCCACTGTGTGACACAGGAAGCTGGACTAGATGGGCTTTTGGCCTGATCCAGCAGGGCTCTTCTTATGTTCTTATGTTGCTGAGGCCCTCTCCCACTGGCATACTACTCACAACGGTCATCATGCAAATGAACATCTGCAAATCAAAGGCTTCTGATGCACACAACATGCTGGCCCCATTTATGCACATGTGCACGCGCGCGCACGCACACACACACACATACACACACACATGCATTTTGGTTTGGCCAGTGTTTAACACTGTGAATATGTGTGAGCACTGGCAGATCAGATATCACAGCAGAGCCTGTATTATTTATATCGGAGTCTCCCCTATGTTCTTACACAAACCTGCCAGTCCTATCCTCCAATACAAACAGCACCATATCTACTTTGTATCCCTTTCCTTGTTTCATTACTTTTTTTAAAAAAAATGCAAATTGTTGCTATACTTTGGAAAACAGTGATATTGCACCAAAGAAAATATAGTAGTATACCATTACAAAATGCTATTCTGACCCTATAGTATTCCATGACTTTGAGAATATTTTTATTCAATTAAAAAAAAAAACTCTCCAAAGCTTCCTTCCTTTCACCTATTAAAAGAAAGGTTTTAAGTTACTATGGTAAAAAGAACTATAGTGATGCCTTCCTAATCATAGATAAGCATCAGCTGCTTCTGATCTGCTTCCTTGTCTGCTAAGTAATGACTCATTTTGTTCATTGTTCTCTGCATGCTGAAGACAAGGGAGAGTTAACCTTATCCACAGGCTCTTGTGGTTAGACATTCCTCTCAATCTTAGCACATTCACAAATTAATAGGAGAGAGTCCCACGTTTGTGCAGATTATATATATATATACACACATACCTTTTCAGGGCTCCATGGCACTGCCAAATGCAATTTGAATATTGAGCTAGTTAACAAAATATAGTTTTTGTTGTTATTGACATACTCGGGTGAAATCAGGGCTGTAGTTTAAGAAGGGAACATCTCACTTACATTTTCTTTTGAGAAAGAGGGAAATTTTGGAGGGAGAGAGAGAGAAGGAAAATACTATCGGAAAGGAAGATTTCTAGATGTTGACAGAAAAAACGTTTCCTTTGACCCTTTAGGATCTGGAAAATGCAGGAGTGGCGTGGCACCAGTCTGCCTGTAGGAATGCTCCCACCCATATGAAACTGCCCATCCCCTAGGTCAACTGAGAGGGCTTTCTTGTGTGTCCCACCATTGGGAGAGGTATGATTTGACTGGTGATGTCATGTGCAAATATCTTTTCCACACTGGCATCTGGTTTGTGGAACTCCATGCCACAGGGTGTCAAGTTGTCCCACCATTGTCACTGTTCTGGCAATGACTAAAGACTTTATTCTTCCATTTAGCTTTTGGGACCTAATTTTCTTGTTGGTTACAGGTGGGCTGCCCTGTTGCTTTTTATCAGTTTTATTGTTCTGGCATTGTTTTGGGTTGCTGCTGCTTATTATCTGTTGCTTGATCTTTTAGTTGTTATATTCAGGGTGACCAGATAGAATGTAGTACACAGTGCCTATACCTTTAACCATTATAAAGAAAGGGAATTTTGGCAGGTGCAACTCATCATGGAAGGGTGCAAAAAGCTGCACCTGCCAAAATTCCCTCTTCTTTACAATGGTTAAAGGTATAGGCACTGTGTCCTACATTTTATCTGGTCACCCTGTGTTATACTGAGTTTATATTTTACTGCATTGCATTGTTTTTCTTTTGTTGTTAGTTGCACTGAGTGTCTTCCTATCAGGAGGGAAAAAAGTGGGATACAACTATTTTAAATAAATAAATTGGGATATACCGTATAAATATATACTGTACGTGCTCCATAAAGCAATGATGGTGCCAACTTGGATCTGGGACATGCTCTGGGAATTATAGTCCAACATCCTCCTATGTTCAGTATGGCAGCAACCAATCCTAGAGGTGGGAACATGAAGGAGAAGAGAAATAGTCTCTACCCTATTACCCAAGGGCAGTGGTTCCAGAAACGGATCCAGGTCCGTGGTGGGCGGGGGCCGCCGCCGCCACGCCCCACCCCCATGGCTGCCGCCACGCCCCACCCCCGGTGCTTTTTGGCTCCTTTTTGGAGCTAAACAGCACCAGGGAAGGTGGAAGGGCCAAAACACAGCCGGCTGCGAAGAAGCAGCGGGGTGCCGGAGGTGGCAGGACAACAGGTAAGCTCCGTCCACTGCGACCCACACCCTGGGGCCCACCGCCCCAACGCCCCCAGTGGTATGATGCTTCTGAGTGGTTCCCGAACATTTTTGACCTGTGGCCTCCTTGACCATTGGCGACCATTGGCCATGGCTCCCCATTACATTATGTTGATGCCTGCCAATTGGCATTGCACTGTTTTCCGAGAGGATTCCGTGGCGCTCCCCTGGTGCTCCCCTGGCGCGGCCTCCCAGTTTGGGAACCACTGCCCTAGGGATTGCCCAGAGGGGCTTGCCCTTGCAGTATTAAGGGGTGGACATCAACTAGGGGTGTGCTCACAGGTATGCATTTAAACATGCTTAACATGCGCACATAGGGGTACACACTGGCCTTCACACCCAATTTTGCCCTCTCTTGGCCTCTTAGGCGTTCTGCGCATGTGCAAAACAGCCAATTTTAAAAGGAGCCGACTCGCGCCGAGGTGAGCGCAGGGCCGGCGGCGGCGAAGAAGGAGGTAAGGAGAGCAATGGCGCTCCCGGCCCCCAAGCGCCCACCCCCATTGCTCTCCCTACCTTCTTCAGCCTCCTCGCCACCGCCACCGCCGGCCCCGCGCTCACCTCGGCGCAACTTTTAAACAGCCGCGCCGAGGTGAGCACGGGGCCGGCGGCGGCGGCGGCGAGGAGGCTGAAGAAGGTAAGGAGACTGGTGGGGGTGGGTGCGGGGGCCGGGTGGGGGCGCCCTTCTGGAGGGGGTGGGGGTGCTCGGGCCCTTCTGGGGGGCGCTCGGGCAACCCGTGCCCCGGGCGCCGGGAGGGCTAGCGACGCCCCTGGGAGGAGGCGATAGAGAGGGAAGCAAGAGAGGAACTCCTTAGAAGGAGAAGTCGTGGAGCATAGAGGGGGAGAAGGGACATAGGCAGACTAGATGGGCTTCCCAGAGGAGCCCTGAGGGAAGAAAAGGAAGGTTTTGCGGTGTGGAGAAGGATGAAAGAGAGTGAAAGGTGAAAGCTAAAGGGATACGTGAAGGAGCAAGGTGCAGGCAGTTCAGACCATGCCTAAAGCCTAGGCTGTGACTGGGAATGACTCTCTGTGACTGTGTAACCTGAATTGAGGCCTAAGATTGAACCTTGGTTCTCACTTGGATGGGAGACGGCAGTTGCTGACGAACCTCGCAAAGACACTGAGAAGGCACCGTGAAAGTATAAATTTCTTCATCCACCTCCCTCCTGGGTTCTTCTCTAATATCTGAAACTAGGTGGGATTGATGTCGTTTTGCCTGCTACAGTTAAAGGATTAAATGCCAATTTAGACCACTGCTCTGTTCATTTCATCTCTAGGCACTGGGATAACAGAGGAAGCAAATATCATAGTTTTTAGAAATCTGGAAGGTGTCAACATCAGTTTGCTGACATATTGAATCTTACCTCAGGTTAGATAAACTGCTTAAGATAAACTTCTTCCTTACTGTGCTCATTTTTAAAGATTTACAGCAAAGTGCCCTTTCCTGCTGATTTCTACCTTGCAAAAAAGTTGCAAGTTTAACATGGCTATTGCTATCTCTTTTATGCTGTGTAAAGTGTGTTATATTTTGCAGAATAAGCCATTAAAAAAAGCACGTACTTATTTCTGACCTCTTTTACTCTACTGTTCTTTGTGCCACCAAATGAAATATGTGTTGCTGGCAAGAAACCAGATTATTATTTATATGCAAACAATCATTTATTTTCATTTTGAACCGCAAACAATTATTTAGATAACTGGTGGTGAATTTCCACCCCAACAGTCTGTGCTTCTACCTGAGGAGAAAAACACAAGCAATTTGGATAATGCATTATGCGCCTACTGAAGTAATCTCCCTGTTCCTGGCTTTCACTGAGGATTTCGAATTAAATCACTTTGAAGGAACGTATTAGGGTGGAGAAGGAGAAACACATTTGTATAGGGCTGGTATGAATGCCACTCTGCACGTCCCCTTTGGCAATAATAGGCTGGAGTTGAAAAGCAGACTGAAAAAAAAGGGAATACAATTCCTTCAATGTCTTTCTTTATACATCAGAGCAAATTCACAATGCACAATATCTCCTAGGAATCTGACTAGGATAACTGGGATAACTGAAGAGCAATGTTATAGAAGCAATCAAGGAGATTGCTGCTCCCAGGCTCCCTACAGCTCCCGTGATCTCTCCAGCTCCTTTGCAAGAAAAATGCGCCCAGATCGATGACAACTCCAGCAAAGCCTGTGGCTATAAATTGAGTCCTCCAAGCTCTGCCAGTTGTCTAGTGGGCTCATGCTGTGAGAAGGGGTCCAAGATCTTTGGGCCATATCACTCACTAATGATGTCATCACCAGGTATCAAGGCCTAGAGCAGTGATGGCGAGCCATTTGGGCTTGGTGTGTCAAAATTTTTGAAAATGCCTAACTTGACTCTGCTGGTGTGTCCCCCCCCCCCCATAACTTTTAATAGTACTTTGACTATTGCTACTTTTAATAGTAATTTTGAACTGAACTGAACTGAAAACAACAACTATAGAATACTTTGCATTTTATTTAACATCAATTAGTGACTTTTTTGTTGCTGAATTTTACTAGATAATAAATTGAAAGAGGTCTACCTCA
Organism: Plestiodon gilberti rubricaudatus; assembly: GCA_026170595.1. Lineage (NCBI taxonomy): Eukaryota > Metazoa > Chordata > Lepidosauria > Squamata > Scincidae > Plestiodon > Plestiodon gilberti. The sequence continues at coordinate 52,152,204 of JANXHW010000002.1, forward strand.
GAAACAGTCTGAGCCATAAAGAGCCATGCTTGAGTTCTTTTCCTCTGTTTGTGGCATACCAATCCTTTTGATGTAGATCTGTTCCCTTGTGGAGAGGAAGAAGAGGCTACAACCCCCAAAAGCTGGTGCACCTCTAGTCAGGATTATGAGCTGACAAGTTCTCTTTCTCCTAGACATATTCATGTTCAACTTAATGTGTCAGGGGCTAGGGACTGTGGACATCTCACAAGACCTCGAAAGGGCTCTTAGTCAAAGGTATGGTCACCAAATAAAGATGTTTGTATTTCAAAATGAATGATCAATTTTAGCATCAAAGTAAGGGGCATTCCTTAAAGTACAGGAGCCTAGCAATCCAGTTCCAGTGCTTGTATTTGGTGGGAGACTGAACTGTAAATTGATTATTTAGAAAACCCAGATCTGAAAGATCAATGGGAAATTGTGCTCATTAAATATAGTCCAATCATTTAGAAAATGGTGTTGGAAACAATATTGAATTTCTTTCTCATCTTGATCAATGAAAACTATGAAGGAATGCTCTATTCACAATTTTCTGGAAATGAATTATTTGATGGTGTAAGTATTTTTAAATGAAACGTTTCTAGGAGTCAAATTAACAAATTGTTCACTAGGGCTATAATCAAAAAATCCTCATGCACAGCAGATGATTGTTCCTCTGGCTCCAACACCACTGATCACCTGCTGGGGTGGAGAAGAAGATGCCTTGTATCTTGGGGCCCTGCCGTGGGTCCCTAGGGTGGAAGGGGGCATCAAATGTGTTGAGGAGAGACATGCCTAGGACACAACAGATTGAAATAAGAAAGCCTTTTATTCAGGTTAGTTTAAGTTACAGTCTTGCTGGTTTCCTTGCCTCCACAGTTCCTTTCACTAGTGTGGCGTGAGGGCCTGGCAAGTCAGGGACTCTTTGTGCCGCTGGGAATGTAGCTCTGACTGGAGAGGGGCAGGGCACCGATGCTCTCTCTACCGGCGATGCGGTATCGGATGTCCTTCAGTGGTCCGGTCCTTGGACCTGAGCCCAGCAGGGGCAGGTCAGTCCTCGGCAGGGCTGTTGGAAAGGAGGACCCCAGGGGTAAGAGCGGCCCCTTCCCGTGGGCAAGAAGTACCGGTCCGGGTCCTACGGGGCTGCATCCCTTTGTGAGGAGGGAAATCAACCTGAGGCCGACCAGGTTGCTCGGGAGTCGCAAGGTGCAGTTGGTCAGGAGCTCCCTGGCAAGAGACAGCGCCTGCTCTTCCCCTGCAGTCCTTTGAAGTCAGGATCTCTTGGGCAGGAAGCGGCCCCACCCTGGGTAGCCAACTATAGCCAGTTGGATTGGTCTCGGGTTACCGAGAGCAGGTAGAAGGCTAACTGGGCTGGGGATTGAACCATTCCGGGGACCACATGCCTACATTTCATCCTTACACTCCCAAAGGTTATCAGTACTATTGGAGCACCATATCCTTAGTTCAGTCACCAACGCTGGATGGGAAGGTTCCCCTTTCCTAGTACCTCCATATTGGATTGGATCCAGTAGGCAAAGAATGCTCAGACAACTACTTCGGAAGAGCCACCCTTAGAACACAGTCAGATAGATAAAAAGTGTCATGGACTTATGCTAAATAGTGAATACAAGTTTCGACCTGAAAACTATGTATCAACTAGGTATCGATGCAATATGTAAGATGTTCCTAAAAGTGCAGTTTTTTGCAATTCCAATGCAATTTCAATACATTGTAGCTGCTTAAAATAATTCCCAAAATTTCCAAGTGCCCCAGTGACAATGTGGACCACCTTCATATATTTTGTTCATAGCCATATGATTTCAATAGCCAGGACTCAAGGACTCAATATATCATCATCATCATCATCGATGATGATGATGATAATAATAACACCTGTCTGACTGTGAAAACAACAATAAATAGTAATAAACATTAATATACCATTTTCAACAAAAGTTCACAAAGCGTTTACGGAGAAAATCAAATAACTAAGTGGTTCCATATTCCAAAAGGGCTCAAAATCTAAAAAGATGCAGAAGAAACACCGGCAACCAGTCATGAGAAAAGGTACCTGGGGTGAATAGGGCCAGATTCCCCTTGCTAAAGAGGAGCATTACTTAAAAAAGTGGCTCTTTGCCCAGTTAGCAGAGGTAACAAGTTTCAGGAGTTTATCAGGAGTACGTTTAAAACATAATTTGGGATCGGTGACCAAGTCTTGGCACCCTGGATTAGATCATCCCAGACTCAGGGAGGAGGAGCCACAGGACATGTCACTTCATGTGACTCATAAGAACATAAGAAGAGTCCTGCTGGATCAGGCTAAAGGCCCATCTAGTCCAGCTTCCTGTATCACACAGTGGCCCCACCAGATGCCTCAGGGAGCACAAGACAACAAGATACTTGTATCCTGTCGCCACTCCCTTGCACCTGGCACAAAGAAAACCTACTCCTACAACCAGGAGGTTGCTTATCCCCATCATGGCTTGTAAGCTGTGATTGACTTTTCCTCCATAAATCTGTCCAATCCCCTTTTAAAGGCATCCAGGCCAGGTGCCATCACCACCTCCTGTGGCAAGGAGTTCCACAAACCAATTACACGCTGGGTAAAGAAATATTTTCTTTTGTCTGTTTTAATACTCCCTCCACTCAATTTGAGTGGATGTCCCCTAGTTCTAGTGTTGTGTGAGAGGGAAAAGAACTTCTCTCTATCCACTCTCTCCATCCCATGCATAATTTTATACCTCTCAATCATGTCCCTCCTCAACCGCCTTTTTTCTAGACTGAAGAGCCCCAAACGCTGTAGCCTTTCCTCATAAGGGAGGAATCCTAATCCTCTACTAATCCTAATCAGTCCACTAATCCTAATCCTAATCAGTCTACTAATCATTTTTGTCGCTCTCCTCTGCACCTTTTCCAGTTCCACTATATCCTTTTTGAGATGTGGCGACCAGAACTGGACGCAATACTCCAGATGCGGCCTTACCATCGATTTGTACAACGGCATAATAATATTGGCCGTCTTATTATCAATCCCTTTTTTAATGATCCCAAGCATGGAATTGGCCTTCTTCACAGCTGCCGCACACTGGGTCGACACTTTCATCGACCTGTCCACCAGTACCCCGAGATCTCTCTCCTGATCCTTCACAGACAGCTCAGAACCCATAAGCGTGTATGTGAAGTTTTGATTTCTTGCCCCAATGTGCATCACTTTACACTTACTTACATTGAAGCGCATCTGCCATTTTGCTGCCCATTCTCCCAGTTTGGAGAGATCCAGTGATGGGACTCCAGTGATGGGAGCAGCTCCGGGGGACTATAAGCAGTGCCACGGTGACAGGGGCATCTGACCCATGTCTCGCATTAGGGGTAGGGATAGATGACGCTTGGGTGGATTTCTGTGCAGGCCTGAAAAACCCAATTGATGCCAAGGATGAGGTAGAGATGGGCCAAGGGCTGAGGGCTCTGCCAACACTGAGGAGAGCATGGCTAAGACCCACAGGGAAGCTGTCCATGGAGGAGGAGAAGAGTGTAATAGGAGCCTCCCCCTCTCTCAAAAGGACTGAGAGACCAATGGCAGCTCACAGGTTATCGAAACCCGTTTCCTGGGGCACAGCAGGGACAAGGCATGGACAAGATGAAGCACATATGATTCATCTTCTTTCTTCTTTAGCAAAAAGCTAAGGGAAAATGTTATACAAACATAAGCTATTCGTTATGAAATGTTTTTTGGTTAAAAAAAATAATAATAATCCACCAAGCTTCAAGAATGCCTTGTTAGATGTGCATACTGAAGTGGGGGGGATGAAGGGGAAACATGCTAAATAACACAAAAGGGGAAAGTAAAAGCTTGTAACTCTCTGTAGCACCACCAATGTGATGCTTCCCTTCATTATAATATGGCCTAAGGCATGGGGTTAAACTAAGTTTTCCCTCTCAAATTGTATATTGAACTTTGAAGTTGGACTATAATGAAGGTTATTAAAATGGATTTTACTGCTTGTTTTTATAACAGTTCTGTATCAAAGAAAGCAGGATATGCTGTATAAAGGGGTTAAAGATTTGTTGTTGTTTTTTAATGGGAAGGTGTGGTGTTAAACTGAGCATATATGAGGAAAGAGGACGTTCTCTCAGGCACATTGTCCCAACCTTCATTGTGGCTCATGGGAAATCACTGTCAAACAAATGGTGCTGGATGGTGTGAGCGTCATTACTTTGAGAAATGCTCTGTGTCCTGGTGGAATACAATTTCTGCCATCTTTTTGAATTGTCCCACTAACATGGTCTTTTGTACCCTCCTTTGCTAACTTGTGAAAGCAAATTTTGGGGGATGCCATCATCTAATCCTATTGCCTTAGTTGCAAGTAAGAAATCGAAGACTGTGGCAGCATTGAGCTGAAAATAGCTGACTTGCCACATGGAAAAGGACTCATTCGTATGCAAAACTATGTGCTCAAATACAGTCCCATATTCAAAGGACAATTAGAAGTTTGATCTTTGGAGGCATGACCTTCTAATGCCTTTCTGTTTGTACCTAGTCTGTGGCTGCAATTGAATGAAACCAGGAAAAAGATAATGGGAGTGCTAAGCTCTGCTTAGGATGCGTCATTTGGAATCCTAAGCCCTGCTTAGGACACATCATTTCAAATGAATAGTGTGAGGAAATGTGAGGACATTTCACACAATAGATTCCCCCCTAAATTGTTCTCACGTGGATTTCTGCAATGGCATTTCCATGTTGCGCGACTCATTCGGACAAAGAAACTGGATGCTCAGATTCTGGAAATAGGAATTCTCTGAAACCAGGTGAAAGGGGAAAGCCTAAGAATAAATGTCAGACATATTTTTCCTCCAGAACCATCGTAGGGACAAGACTTTGCTATGTGTGTTGGCTTTTCAGCAACACCTGGAGACTATAGCAACAAAAGTGCAATGGAAAGAGAGAGCCTGTCGAGTTCAGTGTTAGCAGAGATGTTTTGCATACACGAGTTGCCAGGCTCAGTCCCTGCTCTCCAGTTCTAGAATCTCAGCCAAAGTTCCGAAGAAAGAACTGTGCCTGAAGGCCGAGCTACATTGTCCACGTCTGCGTTCCGTGCGCATCTGGTGTCCCGCCCCCAGGTCAAACAACAGGCTCTGATTGGCTGGACGTAGCGTAGACGCAGCAAAAGTTGAGGTGGCCTCCCATGGGAGTTTCTTCCTTTCATACTCATACTAAAACAGTTCAACACATAACAAAGTGCCAGCTTCCATTTTGTAACTCCTCCCATGATTAAAACATCTGTTAAGCTATGTATGGGAATGGGAGGTCTTCAAGTACAAAATAGCAATGGATTTTTTTCCCAAAGGCATGCAATTGAACTAGCAAGACTTGCCGCTAGGTGTTTATCTCGTACTGTGGTCCTGTGGGTACCATTTTCAAATCACCCCACATCTGTTTGTTGAAAGCTGGCCTTCAGCACTCCCCAGTGAGTGCTATTTCAGGGAAAGAAAGATGTCAGCACCCAACTGTTCATCTTGGATACACCAAAATCAGGATTTTAGGAGACAACATCCAATATTGATGTGCTAGCCCTAGAGAGAGACTCAAATATCCTATGATGCCTGTAAGGGATGCCTCTTGGGGGACCCCGGGAGGGGTGTAGCCAAGGCGGTCTCGTAGGCTCTAAGTGTGGGCTCCAGCCCTGAAGTGTAGAAGGGGTCCTTCCGGACCACAGATAAGGTCTCTGCAGGACCGTTGCCTCAGAATAGCCCTGGGGAGGGGGGTTGACTAAGGCACCCTTATCCCTCTCCCAGGCTGGGCTTGGAGGGTTTGGTTCTGACTGTCACTCCGGTTCTCCAGTCCACCTCTCCAGTACTGCCCTCCTCCTCCTCGGCTGTGGTCTGCTCTTTATTGTGTTCTCCCTCCCTTGTGAGAGGCACACCCTGCTGTCCCCGCCCCCAATCCTTCAACCAACCCCACCAATCCCTTCCTTTCCTACTTGGCTCAGCTGTAGCCAGTCGAGCTGCCTCTGCCTCAGGATGGCTGGGGCCGGATCCTGCCAAGGACTGGTCTACTCCAAGGTAAGTGGGGCCACATCCTGCCAAGGACTGGCCTACTCCCAGGTAAGAGCTGTCGGGTGGGATATTGGGGGCTTCCTCGGGAGCTGGCGCTGGTTTCAGGACCCCGCTGGCTACGTCCGGTGACCGCAGGAGAAGTCCGGGTCCGTCAGAGAGGCCCGGACCCAGACAATGCCTCCATCACACTTCTAGTGGCCTTGATATTCAGACACCTGTTTTGCTTTCCAGCCCTGCCAATGCCACTGTAAATCCACCAGACACACACAAATGCCCCTGCCTGACTCCCAACACCTCCGCTTCCCATCAGCATTTTTGACAATTGGGTTATTGTGAATTTACATTAACCCAATTGTAGATACTTAGTACTAGCCTCCCATTGTTATGCCATTGCCTGATAAGAGCCAGTGATCTGGGATCACTGATCAGTGGATAACTGATGATGGCAATTTCCCACTATCACGCTGGCCCAAGTGTTAGCAGGTGAATAATGTGAACTCCCCTGGACTGGGGTGGATTTTGCCACCTAAGAGTTTTTGACTGGTTATGCAGAATACGGTGAATGTTATTCATGAGGCTGCCACTGAAGGCCACAAAAATGAATTAAACGACTAGGAAACGTTGCTTCATTTGATGTATGGGCTAAACACTGACTAAGAGCTCTTTCATTAAGTGAGGAATTTGCTAAAAGCTTTAATTCTGCAGCTGCTTTACCTTTGTGTTGCTACAGCAAACTCTAATGTGACACTCAAAGGATTTGTGGGAAAGAAACGTTGACTGATTTTCTTTCTATTAGTCAAAACAAAAATTATGAAACTAATATTTTCAAGTATGTGAGAAGATTTATCAAATTATGCTGCTTGCTTCACTGAGATAATTAAATAGCACAGGCATAAAAATCTGGAGGAAGCTTTCTTAGCGAGTAGGAAAGCTAAACAGATGTTGGGATATCCACGGGTGGTTACGTAGGCTCTTCAAACATTGATGAATTTTTAAAATCACTTTGCATTGACTAACATAACACAAACGTGCACCAAAAAGAGGACTTGAAATTAGTAATTTACTCATACTTCAGCATTGCTGTGCACTGCTAGAGCGCTATCAGGTACCTTAAAGATAAATGAGAGTTTGATCTATTGGCTTCTAGGCAAATAATCAGGAATATAGTTAAAAATGTATTAACACACTGGCACAACTGGTGTTGGAAGACCACTGTGATCCCCTCCCCAGAAAATTCTATTTCATGTTTCTGTGAGACAGAAATTGGGTGCTAAGCAGGGCCTTTGCTGAAAGTAAAAACAAAACAAAACACCTTTGTCTACAGTGAGGACTAATGAACAACACAATCACCATGGGGGTCCTGCCAAAAGCAGCCTCCCCATGATGAGTGATCCCTGCCTAGTTATAGTGCTTAGCACTCCTTATTGTGGACCAACCCTGTCACAGTGAAGGTTTTCACAGCTCCATCAGGAGCAAAGTGAGAGGGAAATCTTCTTAGCAATAAAACTAATGATAACAAAAAGCAATAATAAGAACAGTGATAAAAGCCAGATAAAGTCAGAGCTACAACACATTCAACTATACTAGCCTTGCCAAATAGATGTGTCTGGATGGTGTGCTTAAAAGCAACAAGATTGGAGAACTGGTGAACATTTCGGAGAGGGGGGGAGAGGGGTTCCAATGTTGTCCTGTCACCATAGAAAAAGCCCTGTCCATAATTCCTTTTAACAATGGGCACCATGTTTCTAGTGACCCTGGGGCAAAACCCTGTACTGGGTCCGCCATTGCTCCCCCTGCCTTGATATGCTTTGGATACTACCACCACAGGGGGGGGGGTTGGCCAGATGGGCCCCTTGAGTAGTGTAGACAACTTCACCTGGCTAACCCCTGGCACCACCCCAGCCTGCCAATGATAGCAATTCATGAGTAAGTAGATCTAAATATATGGGTAATGTTCACTTGTCAGGGAGACTGATTTTGGTGGCATCTCCATGCCACATGTAACAGGAGCACCAGCCTCGAGTGCTTGAACAAACCTGAGTGAAAACCAGAGATTACCACTGAGGCTTAAATAACAGCTTTTCATACGTAAGTGCTTGCAGTATGAGGCCTTCTTTGTCCTATTGATTCCGACAGTTGTAAACTCAGTTGTCATATAATGAGTATTACCAAAAAGCATTCTTGCGACAGCAAATGTCAAACTGAGAGACATTTTTCTTTTGCTCAGCCAGACAGGTATTGAGCAATCATCTGAAGCGAAAACTTTTAAATGTGAAAAGAGCTCGAAGTGGACTTTTCCAAATTTGCAAGAATTCCTAGTCTCTAAGATAAAATGCAATACTGTGACTACGCCATGCATGTCCGAAATCTCATTTACAACTTCTTACTCTGGCTGTGCGATAAGAGGATGATGCATATAATATGGTCATACCCATTTTAATGACTTTCTGTCTCTGGAGCTGTGTAAATGCTACCAGAGATTTGTGATCTTGGGTAAGTTTTGTTCTGGATGATACAAAAACAACCTGAGGCTTTGTGCTGCTTACTTAAATCATACAGTTCGCCACCTAGAGCCTGCCTGTCTCCAATTAGCTTAGTCAATTGAGAAAAGCCTGCTCTGTTTCTCCTGGAAACTTTCAGGAGCTTCAGTGTTAATGGACACAATCCTAATAGTAGTGAGCCCTGGCAGGCAAAATGTGATGCTTGTTTTGTGCCTATAGTCCTATTTGAGGCTGGCCCATTCATGAAGCGAATGATGTGGCAGGGGGAAAGGCAGACACACTCCAGCCCTCTGCGGACAAAGCTGCATCAATTTACTTCCCATTCACCTCGCTCCTTCCTCACATCATCCCTTTAAACAAAGCAGGAATTGCAGTTCCTAATTTGTTCAAAGGGACTGTGTGAGGAATGGGCGAGGTGAGTGGGTAAGGATTTGGATTTCCACTGCCCATGGTCCCCCCCCCTAAACATGCGGGCAGCGACGATCTACTTCCGTATCCGCTCACCTTGCTCCTTCCTTGCATAGTCCCTTTAAATAAAACAAGAACTGGAGGACATGCTGGGGGCTTCTAGAGTGTTCAGCACTTTGTTTGGTGGGAAAGGATCATGCGTTCAGCACTTCCAGAGTGTTCAGCACTTTGTTTGGTGGAATGAGGAACAGTGACATTGTTTGAGGGTGTGGGGCACCGTAAATGGTGCAAGGGGCTGCACTGCGCCTTGCAAACTGATAGAATGTCCAGCCATTCTGGCGGCATGTGGGAGGGGCCACGTTACACCGGTTTGCACAGTGCAGTGCAGCACCTTGCACCACTTACGGTGCCGGGTGCCGCACCCCTTCCAGCAACATCACTGATGAGGTGAGGAGGTATGTGTCTGGATTCTTCTATCTTGATTGGGTGGGTGGGGGGCTTCAGCAGGGTCATGTTGGGTTGTCCCTGGCCATACATGACACTGTACAACAACAATCCTCTCATCTACGGTTAAACTCCAGAAGGGAAAAATATTTCCATGCAATATTGACAAAGAATAGCATGGAATTAAGGTCAAAGTCATACTTCCATGGACTTCTTCCCATATTGTTCCGGCACTGTCTGAAAACAAGAATCAAATGGATGTGCTAATCGTGTGGTTGTTTCCTGCCTGATGGTTGTCTGTCAAGCAGGAGGGTAATGTCTGGGAGGAAAACCAGGCAAATGGCTTCTGTGCACAGCTGGATTGGACCTGAGGCCATTGATTATATTAAATGATAGCCGATGTTGGTATCAGTTGGCCCATGCATATGTGAAGTTTAACTGTAACAAAGAAAGAAAAATTTTAACATGTTCTCCAGCTTTGCTTTTCTGCCTGTATTTTTTTATTTAATTCTTCTGAATACTGGCACCATTGATTTAACTTGTTTTCCTTTAATTATTTAACATGAAAGATGCTTGAGCTTTAAGCTAGAATGAAGACTGGGGAAAATATTTGCATAAAATAATCATTTTTGACTATGCCTTGTATCTTCCGTCCTTCTTTATTTTAGATTTCTAAAGTGCTAATATAGATGAGTACTCTGCTTTACTTCTAACACTGGCAGGATGGGTTTGCAATTTTCATTTCTTCAGTGATATTTTAAAATAAATACTTTATTAGTTTCACAAGTCTTAAGTACACACAACAAATCCAGAACATAAAATTGACAGTGAGTGCTTGAGTGCTTCTCCATCCATGGTTTCATATTATTTTAAGTAACAGGCAATCCTAGTTTTGAGTTAGACCCAATGGGCATTGTAGATTGCTCCAGTCCTGTGATGCTGCAGTGCTAGATCATAGTGTTATGGTGGAAGGAGAAAAATAAAACGATGCCAGTATTGTGATTCAATGGGATGCACCTATCAGTGGAAAGGACTCTGGCACTACACCAGCAAGTGAGGGGGAAAAGTCAGGGTTTTGTGAAGGAAAAGTGGAACGTAGGAGACATTCTATAGTCATTCAGGGCTTGCTCCCAGAGCCACAATCAAGGAAAGATTAATGCAACAGCCAGTTACACTGTTGCATAGCACCAGGTATATATAAGATCCAGTCAAATAGTTCTTCTATAGCAAGGCACATAGGATAGGGCTACAACACATTGATCTCCTCTAGGTAGACATTAGAGCACATCAACAGGAACTTTTGCACAAACTGTCTAGACTCTCAACCAAGTGAGAAGGACATATTAGTAACACTTGCTTTTTCAGGTACTCCTTCTCAGGACTCCAGATACAAACACACACCAGAAATCCCAATGAGATCCAGGCGTTTCCTCCTCCAGCCCAGCTGGTCTCATCTGGGGATCCTGTCAGCTTCCAAGTTGGCCTGTAGAGTTTCTCGACTACTACTGCTCCTTGACTATGATGTTCTCGACCACTGCTCCACAGTGGTTGCAAGGAAGGGCTGCAGTGCCACCTGGCAGGCAGCTTAATCCTGCCTAAGATGCGGCAGCCGGCCGAAAAGGCCAGTCGCTGCATCCTAAGCCCATTGCGAGCTGTACTGGCATGGCTTGAGCTTATCTTGGGGGAAGGGGATGTTTGTCCCCTTCCCCTGGTGTAAGCCCTGGAGGTCGCAATGGGCCTCCTCTGATGCGCGCCAGCTCTGGAGCAACTCAGAGCCGATATCCCCGTCCCCTCCCAGCTCAGGCCGGCTAACTCTCTTGCCACCCCTGTTCACTCTCCCCTGTGCCGACTGGTGCAGGACTTACCTGCGGCGGCCGGTGCAGGTCCAGGTAAGTGCTGGAGTGAGTTGTGCCGGCCTCTGCGCTGGCACTGCTTACACGTGAGGAACCACAAACGTGCTTTCCAGCATGTTTGTGACTCCTTACAGTAGTTCAGCGGAACGCTCACTCCACCATCCTAATGTTAGGCAGGATTGCACCGCTAGCCTTGTACCACACCAATATCATTATTTTTAAAAAGAACCTTTGAAACATTGTCTAGATCAGGGGTTCTCAACCTGTGGTACGGGTACCCCTAGGGGTACGCGGACCTCTTGCTGGGGGTACGCCAAGCCCTGCCCCTTATCTGCCCTATCAGCAGCTAATTAAGTGTTAATTAACATGGATTTTAAATTGTAATTACTTTCTAAGCCCTTCTGTCTCTCTGATTTTGGTTTTGGGATTATTTTTGTACTTTGGAAAATGTACTTGGGTGGGAGGGAGGAACTGATTTTGGGAAGTGTGACTTGGAGAAAAAAAGAGATCCTTGCATGTGTGCGCGTGCACACACACACACACACACACACACACACACACACGCACGAGTTAAATAAGACATTTTTCACATTTAAAATTGTTTTAGTACTTTTTAACAATTAATTGCCTAATTAATTAATTGATTAATCCAATTAATTAGCAGTTAATTAGCAGGGGGTACTTCAGAAAACTGGACCATAGTAGGGGGTACCCGGGCCTCCAAAGGTTGAGAACCCCTGGTCTAGATTAACTGCAGAACTTTCAGGTTTTTAAATACCCAAGGATTTGTATTGAGTTTTCATGAGCAAAATTCAAAGAGTCTGTGATTTATTTGTAATGAAAGAATTTTCTACATATGAATCTGATAAAATAGAGCAAAGAATCAGACATTGTGGTTATACTTATCATGCTAGTATTGCACAGAGGATTTCCAATATTTAATACACTTACCAGTGAGTTACTTATGTCCTTTTCTTACTTTTACATTGCTCAGCAGCTTCATCAGTGCTGATATTTGCCAAAGCCTCTGAAGACATTTAGACAGTAATGGTGCATTATCATTCTTACTCATTAAAGCTAATGGAAAGTTTCTGTTTATGCTGAAACGATATTCATTGAGGGGCTTACTAGATTTTACACACACTTAATAAAGGCAAACAGCTTTGGGAGGCTGTGGTTTTGAGTAGACAACACGGTTTCTTCTGTTTCCTTCTTCAAATGCTCTTCCCCAGCTGTTCCCCCCCCCCCCAACCGACATCCAAGCAGCCCATAGTGGAAGGAAACACCAGCTTCGGAGAATCAGGAATTTGGAGTGGAAAAATGGCAGATGGTGAAAAGGTTAGGCACCCCTCTGAAGGTTGAAACCACAGCTTCCCAAAGCTGTATATCCTTATTAAAAGTAGCCACTGGGGTTTAAACGCATGCAAGAAATCTCTAGTTATGTCCTGAACTCTTTAACACCTGAATAAAGATCTTCTTTTGCTACCATTTATTACATAAGATATAGAGCCTTTGCCATAGGTGAAACGGAGCTGGGTGTCATCAGTAAATTGATAATCCCCTTACCCCAGATCCCCGGACAATCTCTCCCAGTGGTTTCCTGAAGAAGCAATATACAGTACAAGCAAAGTGGGAGATGAGATGGAACATTGCAGATCACTATAGGAGCAGCAGATTGCCATAGAAACTGCTCACCTCACCCACCTTCTGGGATCAAAGCAGGACATCCCTGACTGGTTTTAATCTTGCCTCTGCATTGAACTCACCAGATGGCCTTGGACAAGCCACACCCTCTCAGCATAACTTCCCAGCTGCAATATGGGGATGATAATAATTTCTTACAGGATTGTTGTAAGAATTACATCAAGATAATGCATATGAAGCAGTTTGCACACTCAAAGAGTACAGTGGAGTCGCCATAATGCAGTTCCTTCACCTCCCGAGAGGTCATCCTAGAAGGCTTCCATAGTTGATGCTATGGAAGGCCAATGAGAGGTCCAGGAGTATCAACAAGATCACACTCCCCATGTTTATCTTCCACTGTAGGCTATTGACCACAATGATTAAAGCAGTTTCTGTTCCAATATCTTGTTTGAAGACGGACTGATAAGTATCTAGACCGGTGTTTCTCAAAGTGAGCTGCTAGGAGCCCTGGGGCTCCCCCAAACTTCCACAAGCAAATCATAAGAGGCAGACCCCTGACCCTACCTGGTTTGTGGGGCTCTCGAAGACTCCTTTTAGGAGTGTAATGGGTTCTGGAGACCGAAACGTTTGATAACTGCTGATCTAGATTATCTGTTTCATTCAGAAGACCCTGAGTCAACACACAGTGATCACTTGTTCAATCATCATGTTAAGTTTGAAACTGGCCCTCAGTCATACATAAAGCATAGCACATGGCATGAACACTCCACATGGAAGCTTGTAAATGTGCTGCCTAATTCACGCAATTCTTCGCCTTCAGAAAATGTAGAAGTGGATGGCAGTCACACAAATCGCCACAAATACATCCACCATGGAATACTAATATCGCTCAAATAAGTGTCTAACTTCTAGCCCAACTAGACTTCACATAGAAGATCATCCAGTTACAGCATCTTTCACAGTCTTAAAAAAATGACTAGCAAATGCAAGGGGCGTCATTTGGATTAGGATCACAGCACTGGGGAAGGGAAGATCAATGCTTCCTATCATGCCATTTTTACAATTAAAATTCTCCTCCAAGTTCCTGTTTGTTTTGCAGGAGAAAATGTACTGGTGCCATACGATACATACTGGGTTCTCCTGCAGAGTGAACAGCAGCCAGCTTTTAATGGGACAGAGTTATGCCTCCTCCCCCAGCAGCATAGCCCTGATCAAATCTGGCCCACTGGCCCACAGCTGCATTTAACATTTTTTTTTATTAAAAGGTTGATATTCCCATCACAGATCTCCCCTTCTCTTGCCTACTTGTGTTTACATATACTGTAGATGTATGTCCCAATGTAGGATCGGGAGGGAAAATACTTTCTAGTGTTGCTGTGCTATACCACTTTGGGACTTGGGTTACTGAATGAATCAGCAAAACATCCATTTGTCCAGCCTGAAGAGCCAGGTTAAAATGGAGATAAATCCCATAAATAAGCTGTTGATAGGCAGGATCATAAATATTGCTGAAACTGCATTTCACAAAGCAGTTTGGGAGATGACTGCTTTGAAGCTGCTTATATTTGCAATAAACATTTCTGCTTTAACTGCGGCTTGGCTCATGCATCGTAAATATGTGTTTACTGCTGTCATTATGGAATGTAAAGGTCACAAAAGACATGCTCTTTTGTTTTTAATCCCATTAATTTTGTCTCAGACCCACAGCACAGTAAAGCAAATTAAAAATATACTGTATAACCATGTTCAAGGTATTCTATGACATTGATTGATTAGGCACAAGCTTCTGCAATGTGGCAGGCATGTTATAAACCTTTTGATGGTATAATTAACTTGCCAATTTAGGGTTATGGTATGTAGACATGGAATGGATTCAGAATATTGTAATGCTTTTGATGAAAAGAAGCGGAGCTGTCATAATTTCAGTAGAATGTCCACCACCCGGGGGGGGGGGGCGGGAACGGGACGACGACGACACACCACATGTTATTTTTCTCAATGGACTTTTTAAAAGGAAATTTACCCATGTGGAGCCTTCCACAGAGGGACCAAAGAGATTCTTTCATCTGTTGCCTGTCATTTATATGTCTGCTTAAAACAGATTAGCTGCTTTTCTTCCTACAGGGGAAAATAATGAAGATCTATATCTTTTCCCTTGAAGATCACTGGTCTCTCCTTCAGTATTCCAGCCATCCATGGGTGATTTTCCTTTTTAAAATTCCATTGGTCAAAAGCAGTGGTTCCCAAACTGGGAGACGTGGCTTCCAGGTGAGCAATGGAAACCAGCCAGGGAAGCCACGGAGTGCCACGGAATCCTTTAGGAAAACAATGCAATACCAATTGGCAGGTATCCACATAATATAATGGGGAGCCGCAGCCAATGGTCACCAATAGTCAAGGGAGCTGCAGGTCCAAAACGTTTGGGAAACACTGGTCAAAAGAATCGCACAACTTGTTTGGCCCATGGCAGAAAATGAAAATAAATTGGCAAGTCTACAATTGATCAAGCCTATGCAGGACACAATCCACTGGGAACCTATTCTGTAGATGTTGCATTGAAACAAATGCCTTATTTTCTCTAGTGCATTTCCCATATTTCAGAGTCACATGTTAGGTTGTCATTGAAGACATGTGCATGAGGCAAAGCAGTCAGACAGGTACTTGCTGTGCAGTGAGAACCATTGCACACCTTGGAATTGGCCATTGTCTTACAGATATTTGCCTCAATCCTGTGACATTAGAGACTGACATCATATGATTGTATATACAATTCTATCTATCAGTGATCATGTTCATATTGCAGCCCAATCCTACCTAACTCTCCCTACCAATGCAGGCGTGCCAATGGAGCACGAGTTAGAGAGGCAGTTAGAGAGATTCCTTCAGGGTAAGTGAACTCTTATTCACTTGCCCTGGGGAAAGCGTCTGCTTTCCCAATAGATCACCTTGGTCCTGTGCCAAGAGGTGCAAGGGGGCGGAAATGGAGAGGTATAGGATTCGGTCATATGTGAGTGCTGCTGAACCCACCCTCTCCCTACCTTGTTCTACCTCCCTCCCTTCCCCCTCCCCACCCAGAAACTCCCCTGTTCCACCCTGTTTCCTCCCACCCTGTCCCTCCCACGGACCACCCCCCACCAACTCATCAACACCAATGGACGCAGTCAGCTCCACTGGTCAGCATGCTGGGCCACTGGCATAGTTCTGGGTGGGCTCCCTTTGTCTCCTGGCAAACAATAATTTTTGACCCAGTCCGCCACTGAACACAAGTTCCACTGACAGGGCAGCCTGACAGGATTGGACAGTCAGGTTGAAATCGTATCCACACGTACCTGGGAGTAAGTTCCATTGAACTCAATGATGCTTGCAGAGGCACAGAGCTCCCAGCCAGCTGATTGGCTGGGAGAGGTCATGTGGCCTGGCAGCGACGCGAGGAACGCCGCGGTGCTGCCCGGATCCTCAGTCACTGTCGGGAGAGCAACCCCCTCCTGCCCTCCCTTGGAACAGTCTGGGATTAGCTGGTCGCCCTTGGGGGCCAGGTAGGAATTTTTGGCCATTGGCAGATTGGCATGAATGTCAGTGGTTTTTTGTCAGACTGTGACCAGGGGAGCGGCTTGTTAGCCAGTGGGTCACCTGGCAGGTGGCGTGCGGGCATGGGTAGGTAGAATGTTAGGGATTTGGCATGCATCTTGAGGTCGGCAAAGTCTGGAGGTAAGCCAGGACCGCTCATCACGACGCTTGACCGGGTCGGTGAGGCTGGCTGGCAAGCCCCCTGGCTGGAGTAAGTTCAAGACCATCAATTGCCTGGCCAGTATGGGAATCTTACTGCTCCGCTGTCTCGACCCCTTCGGGGGTTGGCGGTGATAGGCTCCCTTGGTCGGTGACCGAGGGGGCCTAGAGTTAGGATGTTACGCCAGTATAAGTTCAGGGGGACGTGGATGGATTAGTGCCGTTTCCCCCTATTAGAGCCCACACGCCTGGGGTGGTTTTAGATACCCCAAGTTAGGAACCTCTGCAGATCCTTTTGTTACAAGTTAAAATAAAGTGACCATAATTCCAATGTGCCTTTGTCTGGTGTGATTATTCTGGGGTGTGTGTGTGTGTAAGGGTAATTTCTATTTTAACCAACATTTAGTGTAAGTACTGAGTGTTTTTGGAATTTACTGAATGCGCCATACTGTATATTTTCTTTTAGTGCATTTCTATAATTTGCCCAATTCATTCTAGTTCTAGAAAGTCAGAAGGGCACCTGAATGGTCTTGGAATCATAATTCACCTCATACTGTCTACAAACATACAATTGAAGTGTATGTGTCCTAACCTGTATGGAGCACTATCAGCACATACTCCCCAATTGGTTATCATTACATGTTACTTGAAGTGTGCTATGAGAATGGACCTTGATTGAATATATGTTTCTATGTGTGTTGAAGAACACCAACCGTGACAAAAGCACATCATTTCGGTGTGCCAAACTTGTTGATTAAAAGGTCAGTGCAGTGAAATGGATGAAGGACACAGAGTCAAACCTTTGCTCAGCCAATTTCAGCTCAATGTGTGGCCTTGACCAAGCCAATATCTCTTGGCCTAATTTGCTTCACAGTGTTATTGTGAGGGGAATAAAATAGGGTAACCAGACTGGTTGTATTCCAAAATCTACAATTTCTGAGATGGGGCTTGGTAATGTCACCAGATGGCCAATTCTTGAAAAATGGGGAAATTAAATGGTCCCCAAATGGTCAAAATTAACCTTTGCTGCTCACCTGCCTTAGAAAAAAAGAAAAAAATCTGGAGAAACTTGGTCATTATGGGCAAACTGGCAACCCTAGATAACATGAACAAAGATATACTGTAAGCTGACTGGGAAAATCCTAGGGAAAATAAATTCAGACACACACGGAACATTTGAATTTCATTTTTTTCTAACTGCACCAAAAGGAATGGAAACTCGCTTAATGTGGAGGGGGGTGGTGAAATTAATTTATGATGAAGTAAAAAAAAACAAAAACAAAAAAAGCGCAACAACCTGAGAACATATTCTCACAGATGGGTGTTGAAATCATATGGACTTGCTGAAGCACTAAATTTGATAAATGCTAGCCATTATCATCAATGAAAGCTCCTTTTCAGCATCTCTACTGGGGAAAGGGAAGCCGTTCAGCTTTAAGGCATACATGAAAGCTGCCCAGATTGTTCCAAAGTGACACAAGTGTGCGATTTGTATATACATATTTTCTGTAGCAGCTAACAGCGCACGTCTTGACAGGAATCCAGGAAGAGGGGACTGGAAGACATGGAAACTGTGAGGAAATGGCTTCGAGAAAGCTTGCCGTGATGAATGAGGGGTCCCAGCTTGGGGATGAGACAATGTAAAGTTTATGAAACACATTCGCCTTTGAAGGCAGCCACTGCTGTGAAGTAATTAAGACTGCTGGCAAAGAGGGGCCGCAAAGGTATCAGGGCCAGCTAGAGGGATACGTGGGGCTTTGAAGGACCAGGGAGGCTTCTTTGAAGATACACAGCTGGAAGTAAAAAGAAGACGACGGGGACCAGCTTAGACAAGCATTGTATGCATATAGGCTATTTTATTTGAAGATGTATAGACAGTTTTGTAGACAGCTACTATTGATACTATTGCCTTTATACCAACACCACCATTCATATATTCATCATGCACACATTGAACATGCATAGGAGGGGGAGGAACTGTGATAGCAAGTCCCCTTAGGCATTCATGTATTTATTTGCAATACTTCTAAGCCACTTGTCCGGGATAAAAAAATCAGAACGGGATAAAAAACCATTAACTATACAATAATACAGGAAAACGGAGGTCAAACAATATCCCAAAGTAGGAACAACAGCATAGCAATGAACAAGAACACAAAACAACATCTAAAATTGCAGCAATAAAAACATATATACAGAAGCATATAATAAAAGCAAATAAAACTTTGTGGGCTAAAGACATTTTAGCTGCTTCTTAAAAATCGCAAGTGAGTTGGTTGGATGGTTCTTTTTCAGGGAGAGAGTTCCACACTTGTGTGGGGTTACCACTGAAAAGGCTCTCTGGTGCCTGCCAAATGGATCTCTGATAATGGCGGACCAGAGAGAGGGCCTCAGAAGCTAGTAGTTTGATATAGGAACTTCAGAAGCCTGACTTTCCTGCATCCTGGACAGTGGGTTCCCTTTCTTGCATAACAATATTATATACCAGTAAATCTGACTAGAATAGATCCAAATATTGGATTGTTTATTTCTTTGAAAATTTATCAGCAGGTTCTGAACGTGGTCTAGAACACATTAAAGAACACTAGTTTGGTGTTATGAATGCGCAGTCATGAGCACTTGTGTACTCCCTTCTTCCTTCCTTGTGCATAGGGTTGCAAACCCTCCAGGATTGGCCTGGAGTCTCCAGGAATCAGGTTACTGATATAATCCTGGAGATTTTCACAGGACCTTCAACATGTCACTTTGGAAAAAAAAATATCTCCAGGAATAGCTTCAGTCAGTTGACAACCCTACTTGCGCATAATGCTTAGAAACTTCTAATTCTGGTTTAGTGACCAACCAGGATTCAAACTACAAATTGATCCTGACTTACAGTCATTGCGAATAAACAATGATTTGCCAGATTTGAAAAGGCAAATGATGGTTGGTTTTCCACTAAACCAGAATTTGGAAGTTTCTAATCACTGTGAGCAATGGAGGAGAGAGGTGGAAGAAAGAAGAGGGAACCCAAGGCTTGTGCTGGCTTGTTTTTATAATGTCAAACAATGGGCCCTCCAGATTCAAATACGCCCAATACCATTTTCCAGTGATGTAGACTTGAGTCTATTGACTTGGACTTGAGTTGGACTCAATTTGCGTCAATGACTCGACTCAGACTTGAACTGGCGATTGTAAAAGACTCGAAAGACTCAACTCGAGACATGGAGCCTTTTACAACAAGTTGAATTTTACTCAGGTTTAAACCCGTTTTCCCCATTAAATAGATAGGGACTCGCAACTCGCAACCAAAGACTTGGACTTGGGGGCAAAGACTTGGAACTTGACTTGAGACTTGGACCCAGAGATTTGGGACCTGATTTGAGACTTGAAGTCAGAGACTTGATCCATATCCCTATTGTTTTCCAAAAAGAAATAAGAGTGGAGGGCTGTTGCCTTCATGCTCTAGATGCGAGCTTCCTGGACACATCTGTTGGCCACCGTGGGAAACAAAATGCAAAGCTAGAGAGACCTTTGTTCTGCTCCATCAGGGCTCTTCTTGTGTTCTTAAATGAAATATAATTGTATGAACTTTTATGAAAGAATATTCCATCTCTGCTAAACCACTCAGGTGCAATTGTTCTGTCTGAAACAAACTCTGACAAGGCCTCCCCAATGAACACAGGTAATTAACTATGGCTGTCAGCAAGCTATCACAGTTTGTAAATTCTTTAATTCTTTCCTTTATAGAACTCAATCATTGTATTTCTACTTAATTTTAAATGGGTAAGACCCATTTCTAACACAAAGAGCAAGCATCCTGACTCAGGCAACCCAGTCCATAAACTGGCTAAGCGGAAAAAAACTGGAATTTGTCAATTGATTTTCATGGAGATTACATTGGTGTCACTAACACAGAATCCAATCCTATGGGCGCCTTCTGATGACAGAATTAGAGTTCCATCAGTGGAAGGCTCTCACTGTCAGTGCTGCAGAAGCAGTGATGACATGTGCAACGGGGTTGCCAGGACCCAACCATGTGCATGCGCCACCAGGACCCCTACCAACCACTGGAGGAGGTAAGGTGGTGGTGGGGAGGTGGAGTAACAGGGCATTTTGGGGAGAAACCAGTGGTGTGTCAGGGGAGGGAGGGGGTGGACCTGGCGGCAGTCATACACACCAGATCCTCTCTCCCATTTTTCACCCCGCCCTGTTCCCTAGCTTTCCTCGGATTTATGCCAGTTATATAGCTGGTATAGGTCCAAATAGATCCATAGGCCTTAGGCCATCAGGGCGCCTTCACAGAGGTAAGGGAAAAATATTTTCCTTTAATTCTTTCAAGCCTCCCGATTCCCCCCCCCCGACCATAGCATGCAGCACATGCCTCCATGGTGCGCCTGTGTGCTACAGCATGGTGGTGGGAGATAGGATCAGGCTGACAGTTTCACACTCTGGCTACAGTCACAGTCCATATCTAGTCTTATTAAAATCAATAAGACTACTTTCAGTGGGTTGTACATGAGTCCCTATAGACTATTAATTGAAGAAGCCTTCTTCTGTGCAAAGATGAGAACGCGCCATCCTCAACCCACTATAATTGTATATAAAACATAACATTCCTCTTATTTTGCACAGAACCAAGGATCCCGTTCCACTGATCCCATCCTGATGCACACTGGAAAATACTTGTTTTATGTTTCTTTCTCGCATATTTCAAATGAAGTAAAAAAAATTACAGTGGATTAATTCTGATTTATAGCCATTTTATGTGTAATTATGAAATAGGAAATGTACTTTAAAAAGTAGCACTTATCGTTTTCTCTTGTAAAAATGTATAAGACGGGGCAAGCTAGTGATGCTCATATTGCAACAATCGAAACCTGTTTTGCAGTATATCAAATTTCCTTACTGAACCTGATGAAGGATTTCATAATAGGAGGTATGAATATGAATAGAGACTTCATTAGTCGCCTGAAGGACTAGCTACAGATTCCAAGGGAAACATCGTTACCATTGACCTGCATCTGCCTGTGCATCTCTCAACGTAAAACAAACACATAATGTGACATGGCTGCATTGGGCATATCATGGCTGTCACTCCATTCCATTGACTGCAGCTTGCAGGGACAGGGCAATACTGCAGACAATGAAGCCACATCACATCACATTTTCTTTTCGCGAATGTTATGAGCGAGACACATGCTGGGGAGAGAACTGGGTCATCGTCAGCTACGTGTTCCTCCTAGACTATAGTTAGGCCTTCAATAATTTGCAGTAGGAGCTGAAGCCCCCTGTCACTGAAAAAGCACCAGGATTTGACTGTGAGGAAAAAATGTTCAGGCAATGTGCTTTGGGGTGGAAACACAATCAAATATGTGTATGTATTTATTTATTTATTTATTTATTTATTTATTTATTTATAGAATTAGTTTGCAAACACACAGGCTGTTGTCTGAGTTAGTAGATGTAATCTTCATTTGACTCGGAGTTCTTCAAGTCTGGTTTGTAATTGCGTATTTCAAAGACATCTTAGGGCTCATCCACACGCCCGGAAAGCTATCAAAAGAAAGGGCCCATTCCTAATACTTGGGTCCACTCCAGTCCCCACTAGTTATTTGCTGTTTCCTTTCTATTCACTCATCCCTCTGTTGTTTTCTTGCTGCCCAATCCTATCCCCAGTTTTTGACTGCAGGAGAGCATCCTGTTATTGTAAAAGGCCCTGCAACACTGCCATCGGAAAGCAGCAGCAACAGCAGCAGCATTGAAGCTGCACTGGCGCAGTCCACAAACTGCACCAGGGCAGGTAAGTTGGCAGGGAGGGGGAGTCTCTGGGCGGATCAGGGTAGAGCAGGGTTCAGGTCAGGAAGTGAGCTGGAGGAGGTGGATATTGGCAGTAAAAGTGCATGCCGAATCCTAACTCCCCTTTTCCACCCCAGCCCACCCCCTTTCTTTCCTTGCACTTGCATCAGCTACATAGCTGATGTAGGTCTGAGGAGACCCATAGGCCATCAGGGGGAGTATGCAGAGGTAGAGGAAAATATTTCCTCTCGCAGGCCTCCTGATCATCTCCCACCATAGCATAGCACACCTCCACCATAGCATAGCGCACCATGGTGCGGCTGCATTGGCACTAACGGTGCGAGATAGGATTGGGCTGTAAGGCAGGTTGAACGTCTTCTGGTATGCAACACATTTCTGGCACTAAATCAATGTGTACTACTACTACTACTATTAATGGTAATAGTATTCCCCGCTGGCGCTCATCTGGTTGTACTCCATGTTCTCTGAATCTTGATCCCAGGAAGAATGATTGAATGGCGGCTTTGGTATTTTAAACGCAATTCCTTGCACGTTGCTTTTATTTTCAGGTGGCAGAAAACCGAACTCCACTTCTGTATCAAGATGTAGATACATCATTCTCTGTATATCTGCTGAATAGATTCTCTGCCTGTTCTTGATAAAAGGAAATCTTTTGCAGAGCCAAACATACAGCATCAACGAATGTCACAAATTACAGGGTCTGCATCTACTTCATTACAGCATATTCTCTAATAGACAGATGTTTTCCAAAGGGTTTGGAACATGCTCTCCATGGAAAACGTAGGCAGTCAAAGATGATAAAGACACTCTGTTACTCAATATAGAATCTGCATATCCTTATAATAAAAGAATATTGTCATACTGTTCAAGCTGCTATTTTATTTTAAGTCTTGGAAGAGCTAAATTCATAGGGGAAACAAACTGATGTTAATCTTTATCAAATATACCCAGTATGTTTCAGAATATGGATAAAAAAATGTGATAAGTAATATTTTATATGAAAAGCAAATTTGAAATGAATGCGTTGAGAGAAGCAAAATGCTCAGGCTCCAAAGGACTCTCCCGACTTTCAAGGGGAGGAAAGAGAATGGGGGCTGCTTCCTATGTTGCACCAAGGACAGCAAGCCAAGAGGCTGTGAGTTTGGCCATTTGATTACTGGTCTATAGCTATGATCCCAGTCTCATCTGCTATAGGAGTATTTTGCCTTTTAACAAAAGGTTGTATTCCTTTAACAGCTATGAACGTTTCATGAATAGACAATTCACCTATTATTTATTTATTTATTTATTTATTTAAAGAATTTATATCCCGCCTTTCTCCCAGCAAGGGCACTCAAGGCGGCTTACAACATTAAAATAAACATGTACATAAAATAAGTAAAAACAAATAATTAAAACAATTAAAATAAACAACCCCAGTGGGTCACCTGTATTTACACTTGTTAAAAGCCATTTTATGGGTGGGATCTAGAGTTTGGGATCTGTAATGTGTGTGTGTGTGTCCCTGATTAGGATTGCAGCACATGGGGAAGTGCTTTCCCTATGCACCATTTCCCACTGAAAATCTCTTCTGATTTTTTGGCCCCTGAAGCAGTTACAGCTATCCGCGAATTCATTTATCTGCGAGCGGATGCCCCCCTGCCCTGCACGCCCCACCGGGCATTATTTTATTTTACCTTAATTAGGGGCTCAGTGTCTTCCTATAAACAGACACTATAAGCAGCAGCATGCTGCATGCTGCTTATAGCGTCTGTTTAAAGGAAGACACGGAACAACTAATTAAGGAAAAATATTGGCCCCTGGCCATTCTCTTACCTTCATTAGCTGCTTTGTGTCTTCCTTGCAACAGATGCTATAAGCAGCAGCATGCTCAGCCGAAGAACTGAAAACAGGAACTTCCTGTTCTTCGGCTGAGCCTTTCTAACATTCAGCCAGAGTCTGCTTATATCTGTTGGAAGGAAGACACGGAACAGCTAATGAAGGTAAGAGAATGGCTGGGGGCACATGCGGGGGGCAATTATTTTATCTTAAATAAAAGAGCGCCTTTCCGCTCGTCAGCTGGAGCGGGGGAGATACACTTCAGTTTGTCAGCTGAAGTGCATGCTCTAGCTTTGTCGCCCCTCTCTGGCTTCTTCTCTCCTTGATGGGAGGCGGGAACGACAAAGACGCGGGCGCCTTTCCTTTTCCCATTGTGGCCACCGCTGAAAGGGGCCTGTTGACATCCCCCCTCAGCCTGGGTCATCCGTCACCCTGGGGTGGCCTGCACCACCGCCCCCCAAGGAATGCCACTGGGTTTGGTCAAACACTCCGTCTATCTTACCACGATCATGTAGCTGGATATGTAATAAATCAACATATGTTTGTATATTTTACCCTGTGAGGAGCCAATGTCGTAGAGCACTTTTATTTCCAGGGACCAAATCTTTGCAAGAGACTTAAACAACTGTCTTTAAAATATGCATATGCAAATGAGAAAAAGGATGAACCTGAATTCTCATGTTTAGTCAATCTTAAAGCAACATTTCAAGGTCTTTCAATATTCTTAAAATCTGATCTTTCTGTTTAGATGGTTGATTTCATTTTCAGCCAGCTGTTACAATGTTAGGGTATGGAGGTAATCACTGTTGTTGAAGACATGACATGATCAAGGGGGTTTAGACCTGGTGTCTCAAAAGAATTCCAAACCCTTTTTAAAATGCTAAACGCACCACCCGAGGCACTGATCTGGCACAGAGCCGCGCAACCTTATCAGTGCCCCTGGAGGGGGTGCACTTGAGGTTGGTAGAATTAAATGCAGCCCCAGCTGCAGAGAAGGAGGGTGCATGCGTGCTGTCGAAAGCAATCCACAACATGACAGCTCTGTATAGTTCAACGATGCCTTTAGTTAGCAGAGTTCGCTGATTTTTTTTTTCCAGAGAGAATATTTCCTAATGGAACATACCCTTCCCGGGAAAACAGAATTTCTTACAGGAACACCTCACGTTCATCAACAGTCTCCAGTTTCCCATCCTCCATTTACAAAAAAATGCCTCATACATGTAAACAGCGCTACATTGAGGACACTGTTGGAGCCAATACATGTTTATTTCGGAAGGCTTTTAACCTCTGGTTGTTTTATTGGGTTGCTGTTTTATGGATTTGATATGTTACTGCTGTTTGATTGATTGATTGATTGATTGGTCTGTCTTTCCTGCTGTTCAGCTATTTTTTATGTTTTAAGTACAGTCGGACCTTTTTATCCACGGTATTTTTTATCCGTGGATTTGACTCAACACGGATGACAAAACTGTGGAAGAGGGAGTCCAACTCTTTTTTTTAAACTCTTTTTTTCAATTACCTCCTTTTTCAGCGTTGTCGGAGGCCAGCCAGTCAGTTCCAGCCTCCTGCGCGTGTCCAAACTGCTGAAAAATGCAGCTGGGAGTCTCTGGAACCATTTACAGGTTGCTTCCAGTAGTGGCTTTTGTTTTTTCACTCAGTTTAAACAAACTCAGGAGGAGGGAAGTGGCAAAGATGCTGGAAAAATGGTAAAATGTGGCACCGCTCCCACCCCCGCCCCCCGGATAACACTGATTTTCCTATCCACTGTGGTTCCAGGAACAGAACCCCAGTGGATAAAAAGTTCCAACTGAATTCATCGTTGTAGTGTATGTGTTTTAAATGTTTGCAGTGGGCTGCCTGGGGGCTTCTTCTTGGGGAGGGGGCTGCAGCTCAGTGGAAGAGCCCCTACTTTGCATTAAGACAGTCTCATGTCATGTTCAATGATGGCATCTCCAAATAAGATCAGCCAAATAAGATCAGCAGACTCTGATCCAAATAAGATCAGAGTCTCAGCCAGGCTGTGTAGACAATACTGAACGATACGTACCCTTACTGGTCTTACTGGTTTAAGGCAAGCATTGTACGTTCAAACATAAAGGCAGGTTATGAATCACTAAAACAATAAATATTGTTAGGATGTTTTGCCATTGTGCAATAATTGCATAGAGCAAAGCTATGGAGCAGAATCCGTTCTTAAACAGTAGGTCCCCAATTCACAAATGGCCCAATTCACAAGAGGCAGAAATGGCTGGTGGCTCCGCAAGCCCACCACAGATGGACCCAGCCCATAACAAAGCTGGGAGGGTGCTGGGGGTTGGGTTGGGGGAGGCTCAGGTTGGGGAGCAGGGAGGGTAGGGGTGGTTTGCGGTTTGGAGGGGGCGGATACAATGCACATAAGGATGCTATCCCTGTTTTCCTGGTCTGACATGACCCCTGCCTGTCCTTGGACTTACACCAGCAAAATAGCTGGCTTAGATTTGAGGAGACCCATTGGCGGCCAGGCGGCTTATGAAGGGGTAAGTCAATGTTTTTACTTCCCTTTTCCCAAGCCAAATGTCAACCCCCCCCCCTTGCATGCAGCACACGCTCTGTCAGCAAAGATGCATGGTGGAAAATGGTGGGGGATAGGACTGGGCTCTCAGTTTTACAAGAGATGACTACCATCTGAAACCTTTTATCAGCTCTCTTGATCACTGAATCCTTTCTTTTGCCTTCATCTAAAATTGTAGCAAACAAAAATCTAACACAATGCTGCCACATAAATCTGACATTCTTAAATACCGTTGATGCATCCCAAAATTGCATTTGCTTCCTGACTCAGGTTCACCCTGTGATGCCTTATAATGCTCTGATTCTTCACATTTTTACTGACAAGCCAGTAATCTTCCTATTTGTATTCATGATTTTGTTTTTCTACCTTGTCCCTTCTACCAATCTTTGCTTAACTGAATTATTTCCCCTAAAACACTCATATACTCCCTTATCTTGTGTGCTGTGCTTAAACCATTGCTTCCTGGTTTGTAAGAAACCATCACCATTATATCTTAACCAGCAAACTAGGGTTTGTAGTTGTTCTCCAAACCAGGATTGCAAATTGTTTCTTGAAGCTGGTTTGGAATCATGGTTTGGAATACATGCGCAACCGGAACTTGTCAATTGGGATGTAGCGGCAAAGTATGGTTTGCTGAAAACCATGAGTAACTAATTAAGCTTTAGGCAGGAGAAGAAGAGAGTTTGCAAGCCCAAGACTCACAGCCCAATCCTATCCAGTGCCATATCTGTGGGGCCGCACACCCACGTTGTATCCAGCGTTGGCTAGGAGAAAGCTGGAGGACCCCTTACTCTGGGTAACCCCCCCCAGCTGCGGCAATGGGGCTACTTGGATCTGCACGTGCCTTATGGCTGGTGCAGAACGGAGGAGCCCCGTGCAGGTGGAAAAAGCCTGAGAGAGAGCATACAATTTGGTGTGCGCCTTATCACCAGCACCGCTTCCTCTCCGGGGGTCGCCAACGTGCTTTATGGCATGTTGGCAACACCCTACGCTGGTGCAGCGGTCACTGTGCCAGTGTTAGCATAAAATAGGATTGTGCCGTCAGTCATGTAATGCCAAATATGTGAAGCAACCCCCTCTGTACTGCATCTATATTCACTCATCTACTTCACTGCAATGATAAACATCAATTCCATGGCATTTGTTTCTTCTTTACAAATTCACATATGCTGTTAATCGCTCATTTTACTCCAGTTGTTGCTTATGTCTTGGCTGCTTTACTTTATAATTTGCTGCAACACATTCCAAGGGATTAAAGTTGACTAATGGTCTATAACTTCAATTTTAAAACAAAATACGAGATTTACCCTTCTTCAGTCGTATGGGATTTTATTTGTCTTCTGTGATTGATCAAAGATAGTTTTTTTATAGCTGCAAGTACTCTGCTGCTATACAACCTTTGACAGCTGAAATGTATTTTATCAAGATCTGCAGTCTTGAATTCCTTTAAGAATATTGATTTCTTCTTTTTTGGGGGGGGAGTTTTGTTTCATGATAACCACCTTCACATTCTGTTTTCATGATTATTGACTAATAATCTGAGTAAAATATATTTCTTTATGGAAAGTGTTGTTGTTGTTCAGTCGTTAAGTCGTGTCCGACCCTTCGTGATCCCATGAACCATATCCCGCCAGGCCTTCCTGTCCTCCACTATCTTCCTGAGTTTGCTCATTTTCATGTTCGTTGCATCGGTGATGCTGTCTAACCATCTCATCCTTTGCCTGACCCTTCTCCTTTTGCCTTCAATTGTTCCCAGCATCAGAGTCTTCTCCAGAGACACCTCTCTTCGCATTAAGTGGCCAAAATATTTGAGCTTCCAGCTCAGTACCTGTCCTTCCAGGGAACAGTCAGGGTTGATTTCATTTAGGGTTGACTGATTTGATCTCCTAGCAGTCCAAGGGACTCTCAGGAGTCTTCTCCAGCACCACAGTTCGAAAGCATCTATTCTTCGGCGCTCAGCCTTCCTTATGGTCCAACTCTTGTAGCCATACATTGCTACTGGGAACACCATCGCCCTGACTATACGAACTTTTGTTGGCATGGTGATATCTCTGCTTTTTATTATGCTGTTTAAGTTTGCCATAGCTTTCCTTCCAAGGAGTAAGCGTCTTTTAATTTCATGGCTGCTGTCTCCATCTGCAGTGATCTTGGAACCCAAAAAATTAAAATCTGTTACTGCTTCCCTTTCTGCCCCTTCTATTTGCCAGGAATTGATGGGACCAGATGCCATGATCTTAGTTTTATTAATGTTGAGTTTTGCACTCTCCTCTTTCACCCTCAGCAAGAGGCTCTTTAGTTCTTCTTCACTTTCTGCCATTAGGGTGGTATCGTCTGCATATCTGAGGTTGTTGATATTTCTCCTGGCAATCTTGATTCCGGCTTGCGATTCATTCAGCCCTGCATTTCTCATAATATACTCTGCATAGGTAAGTTAAATAAGCAGGGTGACAATATACAGCCTTGCCGTACTCCCTTCCCAATTTTGAACCAATCGGTTGTTCCATGGTTGGTTCGAACTGTTGCTTCTTGACCCGCGTACAGTCAACTTTCATGTTGACTGGATTTAGAGAACTCATCTGCCCAATCAGCTGTAGTTGCAGCATGAAGACCAAATGGATGTCTCCTGAGTGGACTCTCAAGAATATCTGCTCCTTCAGAACCTCCCTTTGCGATTGGCTTTGAAAGCAAAGTCACAGCTGTAGAGATATTGTGAACAAGGACGCTCGAAGGAGTGAGCACTCCTTTTTGAATGCTTGCAAACAGAATGGAGACAAACACAAGCTGGCTTGCAAAGACTTGAGCTGTTGGAAGCAACTGAATAAACTAGCCACAAAGTCTCAAATGTAAAGCAGCAACACCCCCCCCCCCCCCATGGCTGCTATTCTGCTCATTTTCTTTCCAAGCAAAGTGCTTACTTTTGGGGAAGGCAATGGCAGCAGCCAATTTTAATGTCCTGGTTGGCATTTTTTCTTGGCAAGATTACCAGTCAGAGACTATCCAGTGGGAAAATATTTGCATCATTTCTACAGAGCCCTCTCCT
Source organism: Plestiodon gilberti rubricaudatus (assembly GCA_026170595.1). Taxonomy (NCBI): domain Eukaryota; kingdom Metazoa; phylum Chordata; class Lepidosauria; order Squamata; family Scincidae; genus Plestiodon; species Plestiodon gilberti. The sequence goes on from JANXHW010000002.1 coordinate 52,182,039, forward strand.
GGGTGGAAATAACAGTCTTTCCCTGCTGAGCATTTTTTTTTAACTGGGGCTACCAGTTCCTAATCCCCACTAGGAAAGAGATTGCTGGAGCCCTAGAAGTGGCTGCTGCCTTTCCGGCCCTTATAGATAAGCACTTGGCTTGGGGGGAAAGTGGAGTTGGGAGGTGGCAGTGCCCACAGAAGTGGGTGCTTTTCATTCGAGCCTTTGGAATGATTGGATTCTGCATGGAAGGCTCCTGGTTTTGCAAATGCAAACATCCAGATCAACTACTCACAAAGGCTGAAGTTGAAGAAGATGGCGGCGTTGGCGATGGATAACGCATCGACATCGGCGCTGTAGGATGTGGCAAAAGCAGTGGAACAGCACAGAGAAGGTAGGAGAAGCCATCCGCTGCCTCCACATGGCCATTTGGTTTGGCCCACCCGACCCCCGAGGGATGTTTGGCTCCGGCTGACGTCGCTCAGGGGCGGGCCCTGTGACGTCGCATCCAGCCATGACGTCACAGGGAGGTGGCCTTGCTACGCCACTGTCTGAATGTGCTTGAAGGGAAGGTGCTCCATCCTCTGATCATGTTAACTGCTCATTGCCTTGTAAACAAATGGATGCAGCATTGGTCAAAGGGAAGCTGTGATAAAGCACTCATAAGATATCTTCCTTAGCAACTGCCCATGTGAAATCTCTTCAGCTGCAGTCCTATGCACACTTTCCTGAGAGTAAATCACATTGAAATCTATTGGACTTCCTTCTGTGTAAGCCTGTATAATAGGATTGTGCTGTTTGTCTCTTTTTGGTGAAGCCTCGACACGTTCAAGTTATTTCCTTATAGCCCTCCCTAGTGTCAAAGTCCTCTTTGTCTTTTCTGTATCCATTTTGGTCCTTTCCGCATGGCTTGTGCTACCCTGTTGGCTTTTCCAATTGCACCTCTGATATTGTCTCTGGGAATTGAAAGCCAGCAGACACCAACAGCCTTGTCCCATTTGCAAACAACAGGAAGCCTCCTCCCCGCGTTCCCAAGATTGACTCCCAAAGTTGTGGGAAGCTGCTGGGTTGCTAGGCTTGTGCGCATTTTGAAACCAAGTGTTCAGCTGAGCCGAAATTTACTAAATTTGAACACTTAGCCATCTGGAGCATTAGATGCTTAATTACCGCAGAAAGAGTTGTGAATTAACAATATGAGACAGCTTCCACTTTCCAGTGGAAGATTTTGATTAGGTTTGAGCCTTTTATTCCTCGCAAAGAGGAAATATGCAAGTGGGTCACGTCCTGCCTGCAACTAAGGGTTTCTTTCAGATAACTTTTCTTTTTTAACTTTTCACAAAACCTTACCTTTGTCAAAAGCAAGTGGTAAAAATCTCATCTTTTTATGCAAGGCAGAGATGATGACAATTACATAGAGATGGCTTTAGAGAAACACCAGACACCGAGGATATGTTGTTCCTCAGAACTAATTGCACTTAAGATATATATTTTATATATTTTCCTGCACGGAGTTGACTTATTGGTCTTTTGCTATTAACCGTTAGTCATCTTGAGGCTGATGAGCTCCTTGAAACAATGTGAACTTGGCAGGCAGGCAGGCATGGACTGAAACAAGAGACGTTTGTTCATCCGTTACGCCCAAGGCAAGTTAAAGCATAATACCCCTACCCTGCTTTGCCAAGAGGCCTTCAGTCAACAGGGCTAGCAATGCTGACAACTGACACCACAGTTAGGCCTAAGGCATTCAAACGTGACATTTTAAATAGAAGATGCATTGAGGTGTAAGAACCTTGTAGTGGATTTTCTTGCAATACAAAGGTAAATTTACAGGCGGCTGCGTTCCAGTGCTTTTCATTGCAGTGTGGTAGTTTTGTTTTTTGCTTTTTTTTTTCCTCCACCAGTTTGTGCTGCATTGGAGAACAAAATTTACAAGTTGCTTGAGACAGTAGCTTTTAGTGCTCTTTTGAAAGGAGAAGTAAAATTTACAAGTTGCTGATTAAGGGTTGCAGTACAGCACATTATTGGCTTTTCTTGGTTTCCAGAAAGTCAAATTTACTAAACATTTTATGTGCTTGCTTTACTTGCACTGCGGCATTAGTGGGACACTGTCCAAAAAGTAGGACAGAGCAAGTCTTACATTGTCCTCTCTTCACAAGGAAACGATTTCACCACATGATCAACATGCAATTATGTTGCCTAAGTAAAGTGTACGGTACTCGTACTTGTTCATCTGAGCTGACTGCTTCCACCAGACAAAACCAAACCAAACCCTGTATTGTAGCTGGCATTGTAACGCTTCGCAATCAGTGACGACTATTAGAGTTTGGTTTACAAATTTCATCTGGCACAAGGAGACCGCTGTAGACAGGGATGTGGATCAAGTCTCTGACTCCAAGTCTCGAGTCAAGTCCCAAGTCTCTGCATCCACGTCTCAACTCATTGCCCCCAAGTCCCGAGTCTTTGGTTGCAAGTTGCGAGTCCCTATCCATTTAATGGGGGAAATGGGTTTACACCTGAATAAAATTGGACTTGTCATAAAGGACTCCAGGTCTTGAGTCGAGTCTTTCAAGTCCGAGTCAAGTCATTGACACGACTTGAGTCAGACTCAAGTCCAAGTCAATAGACTCAAGTCTACATCACTGGCTTTGATAACACTATATGATGGTTTTCACTGTCTTTCCAGACAGGGTTCACCATGTGGTTTATTACATGTCAGTAAAATGTGTTATTTCTTGCAATGGTGTATTTCTTGCAATGGTTTTTTTGCAATGGTGTAGAGAAAAGTGACTTTTCTGTCAGGTGAGCTGTTCATAGGTGGCTCAGCAGGCCATGGCAGCTGCTAGATAGAGGGATTTCAAGTGGCAGCCTTAAACCTAGCCTCAAGTTATACGATGTATTACTTACGCTGCACAAACCTAGTTTGCACAACACATCTGTCACAATTGCCCTTGAGTGCCTCCTGTCCTTTCTTAAGACTGAGTTATTTTGGAATGGAGAAGAAATGATACCAACTTAGCCTTCTACATTCTGGGCTTTATGCCAAGGAAGGAAAAGGATTCAGACCACACTCAGGTCAAAGATACTATAGTATACCATCTCCTTTTCCTCTTCCCCTCTTCTTCACAGCTTCAGATTTAAGACTTTGAGGATTAGGTGCTAAAAATTTGATCTCATTGTACCCTGGTGTAACCTGTTCTTGGTCTGTCTTGTGCGATTGAGGCCAGCCCCCCAGGCAAAGATTCGTGGAAAGTGGTGTCTCACCAATAAGCAAAATGAAGATCAAAGAGCTGTATGTGGGGCAGGCCACTAGTATCTCCCCCCCCCCCCTATCAGGGCCCTGGGCTGTGTGAAGTTAAGCCTCCACCTGTTGATGAATGTAGCTGTAACTCCTCATCTTCAGATTGACTTGCTCTGTTCTTTATAAACATTCCTGCAGGTGGGATTGAGTGAAGAGGCTCAGATATTTGCCTTCTTTGACCACCAAGACTGAAAGGAGAAAATCAACAGAGGGTGAAATTTAGTGTAAGCAGATTAAACTAGACAGAAGCATCTCTCCTTGGCCGCCTTAGCATCAGAACCGACCCCAAAGACGTCACAGGGAAGAGAAGGGATCAGCAAGAAAGTGCAGTCTTTCCTACAGACATCTTTTGGCCAGAGATAACATTTCCACTTTGATTCAGGCTGTAATCACACATGGAGGAACGGCAATCTTAAGTGCTATTCATCATGTGGAATTGTCAAGTTAAAATAATGTTGTGTTTATGGGGATCTTGTTCTGATGCTACATTAAGATAAATAGTGTAGCTTGAACACCCAGTAAATTTGTGGCGTTGGTGATCTATTCTAGGATTGAGAGTGACCTATTTGTTAACCATTTGAGTCTCACTTTCTTGTGAGAATAAGGAAGTTACAAACAAGGTGAAAGAGTAAGGACTTGAATCTAGCTCTATGACATGACAAAGCCAAGGCTTTGCCATATCTGATCACAAAACACCCCCCAGATAAGATTTTTTTTTTTTAAATAAAAAAATAACAGCCCAATCCTAACTAGGCCTAGGTTGCCTTTAACGACAGCGGGACACAGTTTCTAGTCTGACCTTTTCTGCAGTGCAAGCCACCAACTCCTTCCTTAACAGCATTGTACTGAGAAGGTTTTTATGGTGGGAAAACTGTGTTTTGTTCTTATTTGAAAGAGTGAGAAATTCATGTTTGAATGGAGGCAGTTTGCATCATAAGATTCAAATTTTGTGTCAACTGCCTCGAGCCAAGATAGTACAAAATCATACAAAAATTTGTACGTGCTGGCATGGGTGATGGGGGAAAACAAAAATATAATTGCTGCACAAATTTTGTATTTCATTCAGTATGACTTCCTGGAACAGAACCAAATGGCTTACAATGTTCAATACATTGAACAACTTCTGTTGGATACAGCAAGAGGGAAATAACAAAAAACAACCACCCAGAAACTGAAGAAAGTCCTATTACATTCAGCTGAACATACTCCCAGGAAAGTCTGCATTGGACTTCAATCCTAAACCCCATCTTAATGACCAATCCTAACCCCCATCTGTGCTGCCCAGGATGACCAGATACAATGGAGGACAAAATGCCTTTACCTTTAACCATTGTATAGAAGAGGGAATTTGGCAGGTTCAGCTTTTGGTACCCTTCCGTGATGAGCCACACCTGCCAAAATCCCTCTCCTACACAATGGTTAAAAGTATAGGCACTATGTCCTCCATTCTATCTGGTCACCCTGCTGCTGCCAAACGTGGTCTGGCAGCACAGCATGGTTTGTGGCATCGCAAAACACAAGACATTGTCGCATGCTACCAGGCTGTTGCTACAAATGGAGAATAGTACTGACCGCATGGCAGTGGCTCATTTGGCTTCACAAGCACTGGTATGTTGGGGAGGGGGTGGGCAGAGAGGGGATTGGGGTGGTGATTAGGGCCACCAGAAGGCATGTTGGGGTTGGCAAGGGACAGTTTTTGGTGGTAAAGGTGCCACCAAAATCCTATGCTCCCCCCCTTGGGTCCACTCAGACTTGTGTCAGTCAAAGAGCTGGCACAGATTTGAGTAGACCCATAGGGCAATGGGGGCTTACCTGGAGGTAAGGGAAAAAGTTCCCTAACTTTGAGGAGACCACTGTTCCTCTCCCCATCATAGGATACAGTGTGCACCTCCATGGCACAGCTACATCGGTGCAAGTGGCGGGGGATATGATATGTGCAAGTGGCGGGGGATATGGGGCAAAAATCAGTTAACACTTCAAGCAATTTGTTAAGGATCCCTATTCTCCCCTACTGATTCTAGCAAACATATGTGATATCCAAACTTGTTTAACATAACAGGTGAATGTTTGGATGCTGGGCATCTAGTTAAAATAACATCTACATTTTGTTTGTAATTTAGGGAATGCATAGGATAAATATTGTCACAGTACAGCTCACATTTTCTTTTTCACTTTCTGCCCTTCTGTACTAATGCTTTTGAAGTAAACTGGGTTTGACTAAATATCTAAAAATGGCAGCTCAACAATGAAACTCAAGGGCAGAAGCATGTCAGTGATAGTATCCTGCTCTGCATATGGACCACAAGGGCATGTGGAAAATATGGCATTGGAAAAGTCTAGTTGTGATAGAGAAGATTATACCTTGTATTGCAATCATACCTGCTTACCCTACAATAGAGGTTCAAAGTATTCATTTCCATCATATCACACTATAGTTCCCAAATTATAGACATTACAGAAATCCATCAAGGCTTATCCTGAACCTTCTGCACATTTATTGGAGGGAGTGTTAGTGTTTCAAATGCCCTAGAAACAAGCATTCTGTATTCCTGTAATAACTTTACTCCTCGATGTTTTGTCACTTTCACACTAACCTGCTGTCTGTTACCTGATCCAATTCCCTAATGCACCTTTTAAGCCAAGAAAATCTGTTGAAAATGGTGACTATTTATTGTACAATTCACTTCTATTCCAGTTGTCATGGCATGAACAAGTAGAAATACAGTATGTCTGTGTGAGACCAAGTAAATATTTGATCAGCTTTATGAATACAAAACCCATGATGCAGTGGAATATGCATGCATGAGAGTGATTAATTATGTAGATTTTAATACCACAATTTACGAGACACGAGTATTATGTCACGGTCACTCCTGAAGGACCCCAAAAGTGCATGGAAAGGTCAGGTGGTGTATACCTTGCCTCTCCGCCATCCCCCCACAATGTGCTGAGGCAGTCTCACCGGATCGCCACACCAACTTTGAATTGGGCCTAGAAGTTTGTTGGCAACAGAATAAAATAGGTAAAATGTGTTCCTTGTAGCTTCCCCCAGGTGATATTACGGACCAACGAAAACTTCTGAACCATCTTCAAAGGCAGCTCCACCGCAGTAATCCAATTTGGAGATAATTAATATTTGATGCTAGGAAGTTATAAAGACAAAGATCTACACAGTACTGAACTTAGTAACAAACTGGTAACCATTGCAGGTTGAATAACATTGAAGTACTGTGGGTGCAATCCAATCCTACTTAGGCCGCCGTTGTAAGCAGCGGCCCAGAAAAAACAGGAGGCCCCAGAATGGAAAGGGGATTCAAATCCCCTCCAAAAGGGGAATTCAAAGGGGATTTGAATCCCCTTTCTGTTCTGGGGCCTCCTGTTTTCGCTGGGCCACTGGTTACAACATTGGCCTAAGTAGGATTGGATTGCACCCTATATTATGTTGCAAGTGACCAGAGGCATTCCTACGGTGGGAGTGGTACTGTAAGTTGTGCCCCGTCCTAGTCCCCGTTTACAAGCTGGCACAAGGCAGCCCCGCCCCCTCGCCGTCGGAGCCATTCCGTGTGGAGAAGGCAACGGGCAGGGAGTGGTGTCCGTTCCATGTCTGAACTGTGCATGTGAGGGGGTCCGAGGGGGTCCAAGGGGGTCACGCCGGTGTCTGTCCTATGTCCATCAGCATGCAGCAAGTTACACTGGCATAAGTGCTCTTACACTGGGAGATCTACTGTAGTGCAAGAGTTACACAGGTTTGGGCTGTAAGTTTTTGTACTTATCTGTATGTTGTACCAGTCAAAAGAACCATAGCTGCCCCCTCCTGACCCCTGCAATTTCCAATATTGGTCATCCACATGAAGTTGAACTTCATGTTGAAGTTGAACTTCATTGAAGTTGACTATTGAACTTTTTGAATCAAAGATCAATACTAGATTGAACCAAGGCATAACAATGTGCCTAGTACAGGGAAAGGTGTGTTTCTATATGTATGTGTATTTACGTATCTGAAACAGAGAGTGTGCAAGAAGGGCACGTTTCTATCAATGTATTATCTTGCTCAACGCTCCCTGTGGCTTTTCAGATTGGATGACAGTGTTGCTGCTAAGCTGTTCTCCTGTCTGTGCCATTTGTTGGACTCTACCCAATGGAGAGAGTGGAAATAGCACTACCAGCAGGAGAGGTTTAGCTGCCTGCAATAGGATTACCTCTTTTTCCAGTGACAGCATTGGAGGATGTTCATTCTATTGTGTTCCAGTGGAAGATAGAAATGACCTGAACAAGGGAGGGTGGCTTCTGTCTCAGCTTGTCCCTATCAATGTCTTCTTTTTGTTTCTCTGCATGATGCAGATTGCCTTGCTATGCCTTTCCCCCAAACAGCTGTATTTTTTGTAGCATCCATTTCGGCTGATTCTGGTCTTGATAGGTATGTAGTTTGATATTCTGGATCATTATACCAACAGAGTTTATCCCCCATTTCATGTAGAATAGTGGCACAACAAGGTCAGCAATTACAACTTCTTTTATCTGCTCTGTGCTCTTTCAGACAGATTCACAGAGAGAGGTCTCCTTGTCCAATGACCAAGATGAGCTAGATCAGTGTTTCTCAAACTGTGGGTCAGGACCCACTTGGTGGGTCGCAACCTGATTTATGGTGGGTCCCAGGTGATGGAAAGATCAGATAAGTAATTGCCACAAGCCCTGAGGCTATTCAAAAATCACTAAGCTGCTAATTGCCCTTCAAAGAGCTGAGCTCCTGCAGTTTGCAAGAGAGCTGCTAGTTACCCTGCAAGCAGCTGAGCTCTTTACTTGTAAATTTATTTATTTATTTATTTCTAGATCACCTTTTTTTAAGTCTCGTAAAGCTAGGTGGGTCCCGATAGAATGTCATTTTAAAAAATGGGTCCCGGTGTTAAAAAGGTTGAGAACCACTGAGCTAGATAATGGGAAGACGGTCTCAAATACAGTCGACTGCTCAGCCAAGGATATTTGTGGTGTGGTGGTGCAACATTTCAGCTATGACCAGTACAGAAAACAAGCAGTCAGCATAATCAGGGTGACTGAGGGCTCAGTCCAGCCTAACTCAGGCACAGTTGAGGCCCAATTGTGGCCCAATTGTGGCCCAAACTAGGACCGAGTTAGGCTGCAACTGTGCCTGAGTTAGGCTGGAGGCAACAGCATTGGGCCAGGATCGCGGCAAAACTTACCGCAGAGGCAGGCAGGCTCCTGTGGGGAGCTGTCAGTCTTGTGGAAGCGAAGAGCCCCCTCCTCAGCCCGTCTGCGTGCACCTACCACAGCTGCTGCAGCGGTTGCAGCAGATGGGCAGCCACAGGCGGGCCTGCAGGCACTGCGCGTTTGACAGTCAGCTGAAGGGCAGAGGTTGTGCCAGTGCCAGCTGCCCCAGGGCACCCTGGGCATCAGCCACCTGCCGCAGGGGGGAGTGCGACTGCCCTCCCTCCTGCAGACTGCGATGCCACCCCCAAGCCACGGTGAGGCTGCACGTGGGAGTCATGGGGGGGGTGAGCGGGGGAGAGAAGGGAAGGAGGGGGTGGGAACGGCACGCACAAGGGGGGGGTCTCATGAGGTCTGGAACCGCCTCCGCCAGGACATGCCCGTGCGCTGCCTGAAGCCCTGGGCCTCAAGGGCTGTGGCAATGCCCACAAAGAAGGCATCCCAGCATGCCTTCTGCTCCGTGCCCCGGCCAAGACCGAGAGATGCCGTGGGCTTGTCTGCTGCGAGCGGGAAGGGCTCACGCAGCTCATCACACCCCCAGATGGGGCAACGTCGGCACCTTGCGGCAGGCGCTCTGGCGGCATGGGGGGTGCCAGCGTCCATCATCAGGGAGTGGGAGGGGAGGCAGGCACACTGACAGGGGGTGCTGGGGAGGGGCACGGGTGGGTCAGAAACAGACAGACAACACGGCTGGTGGGAGAGGGATACAGGGAGAGGGGTCTGCAGAGACCGATAGGGGCACAGGGGGCACTTCGCAGATGGAGGCAATGCAGGAACGGGCGCCTCTCATGCAGATGGACCGAGGGCGGACACGGACGCCGTTGATGGGCGGAAACGGACGCCGGTGACGGGCGGACAGAGGGCGGAAACGGACGCCGGTGACGGGCGGACACGGACGCCGGTGATGGGCGGACCGAGGGTGGGTGAGAGCCCCGGTTGCTGAAAGGGCTCTTCGCGGACGTGCGCCACAGTGCCCGTCAGTGTTTGCCTGCCTGACAGGCCCCCCAACTCCCCCCTCCCCTCTGGTCCCAGAGGGTCCGGCAGGCCCCCTGCTGTGTTCTCCCAGGGATGGCTGTGGCGGACCCTGGCTGGGATTCATGCAGAGGCTTGTGTGCTGGGGCCTGCCTGTGTGGGTGTGTGGGGCAGTGCTTGTGCAACATTGGGGACATGTGTTTCCAGGGGCATCTTTATTGTTCTGGAACAGTGGCAGAGATGGCCGGGCGTGGCTGACAGGGGTAGGCACAGCAGCCTCTAGGACCATAGCAGCAGCATCAGGTGAGCTCCATGGACCTGGAGATGCGGGCTCTTCCCCTGTGGAACCACGGCCTGCTCCATAGAAAGGGGAGGGACAGCAAGTAGGCAGCCAGGGCGGTGGGGCAGCAGCAGCAGCTGAGGTGGGTTGCAGGGCAGGCTCCCAGACCTCTCTGGCAGCATCAAGGCAGGTGACCGTGGGGCAACCAGACTGCAGGCCCAGGGGTGCTCCCCGGACGGTTTGTGGTAGTGGGCATTCCTGGGGGGACGAACAACATGGGGGTGTTCCATGGCAGCTGCTGCGTGGTAGCAATCGCCATTGAAGAGGAGCCAGTGTGCCAGTTGCAAAGGTCTGCAGGGAGAGAAATCAAACACAGCTGAGTGGTGTGAGACACATAGCCTGGTCTGTGCTCCTTCCCTGGGTGTACGGTGAGCATGATCCTGTAAGGGAAAGGGGTCAAAGAGAGAGACAACAACACAACTTGGGGGTCACAACCATGGCAATCCTAGCAATACTGACCTGTCGGTAGACCCTGTGGAGAAAAGAGGGGGGGGGGAACAGCTGGTGTCTACATATGGGTTACAGTTCCACACTCATGGCATTGTGTGCTCACATTAATACAGGCAGCTATGAGACAAGACATTGGTATAGAGGCATATCATGGCAGGCTATGCAGACAGCTATGAGACAAGACATTGGTATAGAGGCATATCATGGCAGACTATGCAGGCAGCTATGAGACAAGACATTGGTATAGAGGCATATCATGGCAGGCTATGCAGGCAGCTATGAGACAAGACATTGGTATAGAGGCATGTATCCTACCTATATTTCTCTATGCAAAGAGGCAGACGTCAGACCACATGTCAGCACAAACCCTGCACTTACCTGCTGGTGTTGTTGCCTGTATGGGGGGGGGGAGAGAGGGGCTGGGAGAAAGACATGGGTTAGCAAACACTTGCATGGAGACAGCTGCCCAGGCACAGCAGTAAACAGTTTGGCCACAGGCAGAACAGCCCTCTCTGCCCTAGAGGGGGGCAGAGAGGAGAGAGGAGAAGAGAGAAGTGGGGTGTTAGAAAAGTTTTCAAAGTCCCACTTTGTGGCTGCTGGGGGACAGAACCCCACGCCACGTGCTCAGAGAGAGAGAGAGAGAGTGGAGGGCTGGGGCTGGGCTTTTGTGGGAAAGAGGCTGGGTGGGGCTGGGTGCTGATAGGGTAACTATTTGGGTCCATGTCCAGAGTTAGGCCACACCTGTTCGGTCCTAACTCAGGCCCAACTCGGGCCCAGGGTGTTAGAACTTTTCAGGAGAGGGCTGGTGTGGGTAAGGTAAAATGGCTCCTATGGGTCTCCTCACATTTGGGTCCACCCTTTTTGCTGGCCCAAATTTTGGGCCTGAGTTGGGCTCGAGGGGGCGTGTCAGTGGCTCTCCAGTGTCTGGAACCGGACCAAAATTCGTAACCGCCCCCGTCACACCCCCGACACGCCCCCAACACACCCACTTTTAGGCTGCAATTGTGCCTGAATTGTGCAATTGTGCCTGAATTGTACCGCAGTTGCCTTGGGCTGGACCGGGCTGCAATTCAGTCACAATTGCAGCCCAACTCAGGCACAATTCAGGCACAACTCGGGCCTAAAGCACTTGGGCTGCAATTGTGCCTGAATTGTACCGCAGTTGCCTTGGGCTGGACCGGGCTGTGAGTGCCCGGAAGGAAGGGGCACTCTTCCCAATGTCCGCTGGCACGTGCAGGAAGGTTCTAGCATTTCTGCCAGAATGCTGGCTGCTTGCGCTGCCACCAAGCACTTTACAGCTGCTTTGTGGCAGCCTGCACTGGCAGAACGTGCATTCCACCAGCACTTTAGATAAGACTGGGCCAACAGTTTAACTTATGGGCACTGGGTTACAAAACTATTTCATGCAATATGCAAATACACTGACATGACTAATACATGAAGTGGATTTCTGCCTGACTCAACTGAAGCTTTTTTTCACAGTGGACCTGTTTTTTTTTTCCATAGCAAGCTGTGATTTGTCATTTAAGCTTAACGTAATAGAGGAGAGTGAGTGGGATGAAGTTGGGAACATGCACTAACCTCTCCACAACACCTGAGAGTTACAGAATAATGATATTATGTTTCTTAGTGTGAAAGAGGACAACCGTCTGCATTGTACTGTATACTGGTTTGTGCTTTTGTATCTGTCCTATTTCAGTTACCCCACTGATTTCTTTTTTTGTCTTTCCCTCACTCTGCTTTTAAAATTCCCGTTTATAACAGTCTCTGGATGATTGCCTCGAGAGGCTTCTCTATTATTTATGCCACTGATGCAGAAAAGCAATATATCCCAAAGAAGACATACCATTAATTAACACGTCTTCTTGCTTATCGTTGCCTTCTTCATGTTTTATCCCATTGTGAGGGATGTGCTTAATTCATTAATAATCTACTAAGTGTGCTTTTGTGGCATTCCAAAATGGCACATTTCTTGCTGGGAAAACACACGCACACTCTCTTAATGCGCTGTCTCAGCTTTGGCAAGAGTCTCCACCAGCATTTCATGCTACCGCTGTGGCATTCTGGGTTTACCCTCTGCTGGCTTCCTTTTCTGTGTTTCAGTGCGTGTGCAGTTTTGAAGCACAGGGGAAGGCAAGGTTAGTACTGGTTCCAATTCATTGAATAAGCCTGTAGAGTACATCTGGAATAAGTTCTCTATACTTTAATTTTCTTTAGCTGCAGGGAATTACATTATTGATGTCCCTCCCTCTGCCTAAGTCGCAAATCACTTATTTCATTTCTATCTGCAAATGCGCTGCCCAGGCTAATCAGTCCCAAACCAGCAATTCAATCAATGATGCCGGAATAAACTCATTGCCTTCAGATGGTGAGCCAACTGTATCACCGGCTCCTCTTTGACAGATGACTTGCTCAAATGTTTGTAAAGGTGAACATTTCACATTTCCACCCATCGTTTTATATATTAACAAAATGTCAATTGGTCTTTGGAGCTGCTTCATCTACGTTCATTTAAGTGGGGCTAATACAAACGAGGCCACTTGAGGACAATATCTGAAGGTGTAGTTCTATCTTGCTCTTCTTCTGTCCAAATATATACAGACGATATAATGAAGTTCAGACCAAAAGCACATTAAAACTGAGAAATGAAGGTGAATGCAGCATATTTCTCTTCCAAACTTCAAAGCAGAACTTGTTCTACAAGAACAATCAGAGCAATTTATTTTCATCTATCCAAATGATTCTCGAGGTTGAACTTTATTCTGAAGCTTTCCAAATAAGAGTAATGTTCCTGTTTTTTTTAAATTCATCATTGTTTTCAAAGACTATATTGGTTTCATGGTTTATACAGACTGAACTTCCTAAATGATCACACATTTTCAACTTTGCTAGTGTTTTCACAAGAACTCATCTCTTTATCTACAATGTTTTTGCATCTTCTCAGTTTGGTGTCACTGCTACATTGGCATATATTGCTTGCTCACCTAAGATTTCTGTTTGGGTTGAGAAAGCTGTTCCAGCATGTGATCACCACAGTCCACAATCCACACATTGATTCCGGACAATACAGCAGATTAAGGAATCTGTAGAGTTATCAAATCTTGTACAACCTGGGTGAAAGAAAACTGCAGAATCTAATATCTTGTATGTAGACATTGCCTTCAAGACAAGAGCGTAGATCACCCCAAGTTGCAAACATTCTCTGTCTGGTGAACTGCAACTCCATTCAGAACAACCTGTATCCCAGCTTCATTACCCACTAGCAACACTACCATCTCACCTGCATTACATTTCAGCATAACTGTGGAACCATAGATAGTGCTTTGTACTCTTTCCAAATGGCAGATTTATTTTCTTGATTAATGGAGCACGTCCATCCAGCTGTACTGCCCATCACTTGCTTTTCGATTAAAAATTGTTGCTACCAAATGCCAGCAACCAATGCAGTATTTGATTGCTGTCAAATACAGGTTGCAGTAATATAACCTCTCTGGTTGCTAAAATACTTTGAGCAGGCATGTTCAGACCTGCTGCCCCAGCCATGCCCTCTCTCAGCCTGACTGGTTGCTGCAGAACAGATTTGTGCAATACAAGATATAGGCTGGTGCCAGGGGAAGGTGATCCGTCAACTGACACTGTTTCCGCTGCATGGCTCCCCCACAGTGCGGAGGTTAGTGAATTTGCCTCCGACCCTCCTACCTTTCTCCTTCTTTTAACAAAACAGGAGGTGAAGAATGCACTGGGAGGGCTCTCAGCATGTCCCACGCTTCCCACTTCATTTAAAGGGACCACGAAAAAGGAGAAAGGTAAGGGGGTAGAAGGCAGGCTCGCAGCCTTCTGATGCATTTCCCACTCACTTTTAGTGAATAGGAAAGACTATTGGAGCACCTCCATCCATGGTGGGCTTCAGGGGGGCAACAGCAGACTTGGAGTGAAAAAGCACTCTGACCGCCCTATCCAAATCACTCCCCCTCCCGACATTGCAGTGGCGCAAAAACGGCAGCTGCTGCATCCTGTGGGAGAGGGCAGGACCGGGAAGCTTCTGCAGGGAAAGGGGATGTTTAATCCCCTTACCCCTGTGTAAGCCTCACAGCCCACAATGGGTCTCCTTGGACCTACTCTAGCAATTTTGCTAGCGTACATCCAAGGAGAGAAATGGGGCAGGGAGGCTGCAGAGAAGGGAGATAGGATCCGGCGTGGACCTTCTGTGACAGATAAGAGGTGGAGATCTGCTTTCTGCTCACTTTTAGCAGGGAGAAATCAAATCAGTGCAGCTCGCATCCATGGCAGGCTGGAGGGAGGTGGTAGCAGTGGCTGACTTGGAGTGAAGCCCCCACAGTCTGCTGCTGCCTCTCAGCCCCCACAGTCTGCTGCTGCTGCAACCTGCATTCCCTTGTCCAATGGATGAACCGCCCTGGTGGCAACATAACCTGAGTACGGGCTTCCTTTGGAGGAGAAATCACAGGTTACGCTTATGGTATCTACAGTATGTAGCATTTGCTTTATTTACAAATATACATTCCTACAAGTAACATCCGTTACATGTTCATTGCCAACTCTTCTTCTTGGCTTCCGTTCCTGTCTCTGCCAGATCAAATTCTAACTGCCTCTTCCAGAATCTGCTACCTCATGTACAGCCTTTGTCATCACTCTCAAAAGTGCAAGAATGGGAGGAGTCACTGCACACCTTGGCCCCTCTTTTCTGATGTATTTGTAGGTTCGGATGGCAGTTCCTGTTCAAGGAGCTTCTTGGGTCATTAACATTTGTTAACCATCTTTTGTCAATTCCAGACAAACCAACTTTGCAGTGCCTCAGGGCCTGGCTCTAGTGCCATTCGCAACATGGGATCTCCACCTCAGGACAATATTTTCACACCTACTTTGGGGATGTCAAGCCTGAGCCTTAAGCAAACTCACTGGACATGAAATGTGAGAACCCGAAATTCAGACAGACATGGTGAGAGACCTTTGCTTGCAGCATGGTGAAAGGATGAGACATTCTGGGAGCAACGTCTTGCACAACTTTTGAGAACAAACACATTGTATTTCTTTTCAATACCTCTTTTAGATGGGACCCACTCCCCCCCCCTCTGGAATCACCTTCCCACATTTGTGATGTCTATGGCTATTGAATAAAATGAGTCATATCTGCTTTTGTATTTAGAGCAGTGACAAAACTAAGTACAGTACTTAGTTTAGGGAGTAAAATTTTCTTTACAAATATTCCTTAGATAAATGACAACAAGCTGGACTAATGTCAACGTGCTAAGAATGTTTTCTCTCATGCTTTGCTGGATAGATTTTGCTTCAACATTCAGGATCTAATTGATTGGGGTTTTTTTAGGGTCTTGGGAACATCAGACTGGACAAGACCTAATTTTTCTTTTTTCTTTTTTCTTTTTCTTTTTTCTTTTCTTTTCTTTTCTTTTTTTTTTTGCTTTCCTGTATGTTACATAGTATGACCTTTGTACTTGAACACTTTGATTTTTTTCAGTTTTCCTACAGGCACTTCTAAAGCAGTAGAACTTGTGATACAACGTTGTTTTCATGTAGGACACTATAATTTAAATCAGGGCTGGAGAATGGGCACCCTGAATAATATAGCATCTGGCTTGTGAGTTGACCTAACGTTCCTCCTACCTATGATTCTGAGCTATTGTAAAACGCATTTGTGCATCTCAGGTGTTGCAGAGCTGAATGTCCCTTAGGTGTTAGAAGAGACTTATATGTGCTATATATTTCTCAATTCAGGGATGTAGCTGTAACCCAAGAACAGAACAAATCCCCTCCCTGCACTGAATCCCCTTACTGCAGTGCAGTAAGAAGGCTTGAGGTTCAATTCTTGACACCTCTAGAGAGGTCTGGAAAAGATATTTTCTGAAACCCTGGAGAGCCACTGTCAACCACTGTAGGCAATATTGATCATGATGGACCAATGGTATGACTCAGTATAAGATACAATATTCTCATGCGGTAGCAACCATTAAGTCCCTAATCACCCAAGAGGCAGGGTGGTGTCAGGTTGACCAGGCTGGGCACTGGCAAAGTGCCCTTGCCCATCAGATGGTCCAACCAGCTGGGCCATCCTCTTAACCCTCAGGTCAATGGCAGCAGTAGCACCTAATTCATCCCCCAGGTGGAGAGATGGCCATACAGAGGCTCAGTGTGGGGCATTGTCCCATAACCCCTAGCAACCTGACACCAGTACTGCCCAGGTGAACAGCTTCCTTTTTGAACCAAAATTGGGGTAATCAAACCACAGTCTAAAAGAGTGATCTCTTAAAGTGTGATCTCCTAATGTTTCGCTGCCACCTGTGGGAAGCATTGTCAAAGGTATGGAGAGCCAAAACTTTCCTTTTTGAGTCTTAGCTTCCTAAGGGATCTGGTCCCAGCCTTTCTATTTGCTCTAGCACGCTCCAATAAACACATGAGTCAAGTATATGGATGAAAAGGGGCCACATTATTGAAATAGATGCAGAAAGTGAAGAAACAGGAGATCCGCAGGCTCAGTCAGGGTGATACACATGCATGTGAGAAGCGCTGAAGCGGGGGCACATCCTAAGGACTGCCCGGGTGGACGTTACAACCCTGACTCCAAGTCACTGCCCCTTCCCGAGGAAGGCGGGCTCTTCACTGTCAACCCCTAACAGGCTAGGGCAGCAGGAATAGTATCACCACCCAGAGCCGGAGGGCATCTAGGGTAGCTCATGTGATCCAGGCCATGGGAACCCCCATCAGACCCCCACGCTGGAGGGCAGTTGGGAGATGGAGAACGTGGGTGTGTGTGTGTAAACCATAAACTTGCTGCCCCAGCGTTCACGCACATAGCCCAACTTACAGCCTTCTTACCCATGACCAACTGCAAATTAGTGACCAGTTAGAGACATGACTAACAGTGCCCTACTACAGTCAGAGGTAGGCGAAAAAACTACACACCTAGGCCAATCAGGTGTGCAGAAAAATTCCTACCCAGCCCCCAACAGGGCGGCCAGCATAGCCCAGACTGTAAACAAGGGAGGGCGGGTGGGTTAACAGCTGTTGCGGCTTCAGGAAACAGGAGGAAGAACAGGAAGGAAGGGGGGCTGGGAGCCAGAATATAACCCCTCTGGCTGTGCCCACACCCCCTCCTTTAGCTGACTCAAGAGGTCGGTACTGACCCCCCTCATGTGTTCCCGGAATAGCCCGGCAAAGCCCCAACCTTGTGCCAAATGGCACGGCTGGGAAAACAGTTTGTTTGGGATGTAAAAGGGATTTCTTTTTCTTCAGAAGACTTGACTAGTTACTTTTCATGTTTTTCCCCTAAGCATTCAAACCTAATTGTGGAACTCCCTGCCAGGGGATCTGAGAACCACCCCCTCCCTCATGACTTTTCGGCGAGGGCTCAAAATGTTTTTGTTTCGTCTCGCGTTTGGGTGATGGGTTGTCGTCTGTCTCCCGTGTCTCAAGATGTTCTGCCATGCTGCTTCTCTGCTCCACACTGTCACCCCCCCCAGTGGATTTTATTGTTTTTAAATTTAGTTTATGTATTATGTATTGTTTAAATTTAGTTTATGTATTATTTTAAATCATGTATTTTAATTCTGTTGTAAGCCGCCTTGGGCATTTGCCTTCAGCATAGGATAAGGCGGGGTATAAATTTTTAAATAAATAAATAAATAAATATTACTTGGGACTGTAACGCGCTCTATGTGGGGCTGCCCTTGAAGACGGTTCGGAAGCTGCAATTAGTGCAGAATGCGGCGGCCTGGGTGGTCGCTGGAGCTAGGCGGTTTGACTCTGTTGAACCGCTGCTTCAGTGGCTGCACTAGCTGCCCATTCGCTTCCAGGCCCAATTCAAGGTGCTGGTAATGACCTTTAAAGCCCTTCATGGTTCAGGCCCTGGATATCTGAGGGACCGCCTTCTCCCATACATTCTGGCCCGCTTTCTTAGGTCATCTGAGGGGGCTCTCCTGCGAGTGCCACCTCTATCGCAAGTTAGGGGAGTGGCAACACGTAAGCGAGCCTTCTCTGCTGTGCCACCACAACTGTGGAACTCCCTGCCAGGGGATCTGAGAACTACCCCCTCCCTCATGACCTTTCGGCGAGGGCTCAAAACGTTTTTGTTTCGTCTAGCGTTTGGGTGATGGGTCGTGGTCTACCTCCTGTGTCTCAAGATGCTCTGCCATGTTGCTTCTCTGCTCCATACTGCCGCCCCCCAGTGTATTTTATTGTTTTTTAAAATTTGTTTATGTATCGTTACGTATTGTTTAAACTTATTTTATGTATTTTAAATTATGTATTTTAATCTGTTGTAAGCTGCCTTGGGCATTTGCCTTTCGGCATAGGAAAAGGCAGGATATAATTTTTTTAATAAATAAATAAATAAATAAATAAATAAATAAATAAATAAAGGTACATGGGATGGGAAAATCTAGCAGAATGTAAAATGATCCAAAATGGTCTCTCCAAACTATGTGTGTATATAGGTAGCAGATGGGATTTAGTAAAAGTGTGAAATTCAGTGCTTTGGGACAACTGTTCCCCCTGCAACTTCACACATATGATAATGGCCAAGAAATTTGCTGCAGTAACCCAGGAAAGCGATATTGGAGTTATGGTAGAAAGCTCATGGAAAACCTCCAGAATGTGCAGAGATAAAACTGGCAAATTACATGTTTGGAATTGTTAGGAAAAGGACTGAAAATAAAGTAGCAAGTACAGTGGTGCTATTATATATACACTGTAGAATCCTCATAATCCGGCATCCTATCCTGCAGCTATCCTGATAGTCCGGCCTTAAAATGAACATCTGCAGAAGATGAGTCATAAGACGGCTGCAGAAGCATCTGAACTGCGTGAATCTAAGCAAGACCAGATCAGACAGCCACAGGCATTGTGTGATGCTGGACACTGCTTGTGTTTTCTCCAACTATTTCAATTTATTTGGTATCGTTCTTTGAATATTTTCACCCATCAGTCGGTAGGCGTGGCATCAAAGGTGAATGAAAGTGCTGGTAATTAGAGAAGCATTAAAATGAAGCTTGTAACATTGACAGTAAAACAGGAATTAGAGATTTCACTGTAACAATGAATGATTTCATTGTAACAATGCTGGAAAGAGGCATAAATCGGATCATTACTACGAGTGAATTTAACATTGGATATTCAACTATCTATGACAGAGGTTCCCAACCTGTGGTACGCATACCACTGGTGGTACGCAACCCACAGTCTGGTGGTACTCAGGCTTCCGGCAGCCATGATGCCTGCTGCTATCTCGGCCGTGTAGCACCATGTCGGAGCCTAAGAAGCCTACCTATCATGTACTGTAACCACTGAGTATAGCACTATTTTTGAGTAGTTGGTGGAGGAACATGGTGTGTCACCTTCTGAAATTTACAATGCCAAAGAAACTGGGATCTTCTACTCTACTCTAGTTGTTGGTGGGGAAAAGGGTGCTCCTGGTTTCAAAATAATCAAAAGCCACATTACAGTTCTTGTATGTGCAAATGCATCTGGCACGCATAAGCTTAAGCTTTTTGTTGTTGGGAAATACAAAAAGCCGAGAAATGCTTGAATGACAGCCCAAATCTTTAAGGAGTGGTTATTTACTTAGTTTGTGTCCACAGTTAAGGAGACTTTTGGAAAGGAGGGTCTACTGGAGGAGAGTACAGCTGTTCTTTTGCTCGATAACTGCGGGGAGCATCCGTCCACTTTGGAGTTTGTTGGCAAAATATCTTTTTTGCCACCATTGACCCAACCTATTGATCAAGGCATGATGCAGAACTTTAAGAGTGTCTACAGGGGATCTTTTGTCCAAAAGTTAGTAAATTCAGTGAATTCCAATATGAATTCAACCTTAAGGATGCTGTGTATGTGGCTACATTGGCTTAGCTGTAAAGAAGGCTACTTTGCAAAAATGTTGGAGGAATCTTTGGCTTAACATCATGTTTTCTGAAGATACTTCCAATGAAGAGAAATTTTGTGGCTTTAACGTTAGACCTTATATAGTCAATACTGACATACAAAGAATGATTGAAAATGTCCCTGGGAATAATGCTTTTGCAAAGCTCACAGAAAATGAGATTGAACAATGGCTCGATTTGGACAAAGACAAACAAGTTAAAGAAACCTTGAGTGATACAGAGAAGAAGAAAAAGGTGTGACAGAGAGAGCAAAATATACCTGGTGAGAGGCAAACACTTTTATCTCCAAATTTGTTGAATTTGCAAAGAGTTGCAGCCAACAGTGGCGTCGCTCCGGTAGGGGCGGGGCTGTAAGTTTTGCTCGGTCGGAGTCCCGTTTACCGAACGAGCAGGAGGCGGCCCCGCCCCCTCACTGTCAGAGCCATTCCCCTGCGGAGAAAGCAGCAGGCAGGGTCTCTTGCCTGCTGCTTTCTCCGCAGGGGAATGGCTCTGACAGTGAGGGGGCGGGGCCGCCTCCTGCTCGTTTGGTAAACGGGACTCCGACCGAGCAAAACTTACAGCCCCGCCCCTACCGGAGCGACGCCTCTGGCAGCCAACATAATGCAGCTGAGTGATGAAACTTCATAATATTGCCCTTACAACACCCCCTCCCATTGGTAGAAACAAAGGGGAGTTTTGCTGGCCCAGCAAATGGGATTCCCAAGCAGGCCTCAGAGTTCAGTGGTGGGGAGGGGACTGCTGCTTCATCCTTCTCCACCTGTCTCCCTTGCCCCAGCCCCAGGGGAGCAGATATTGAAGAGCCCTCAGGTAGTCTGTCCAGAGACCTCTCATCACCGGCCTGAAGTGCCTTATGAAGCCCTGGGCCCTCCCCTTTCTGGGCTGTCTCTCCCCCATCCCCAGCTTTACCTGGTCCAACATTGTGGTTAAAGGACCAACATTGCCCCAAAGTGGGAAGCTCTCATCTTGCGAGGAGCAGCCAATCCTGTGCCTCGATGGCCCAGAGGGTGGTGGGAGGACCAGATGTACAGCCAGATGTACAACCATACGTTGGCTGTACTGTACAGTGCCAGTTGCTGCTCCCCCACCAGGGTTGTGATGGGAGTCTCTGAGACAGTGGAGCAAGTCGAGAAGCAGAAATGAATAAAGTGCTGAGATACAAAAAATGATTGAAAATGTCCCTGAGAAGACTGCTATTGCAAAGCGCACAGAAAATGAGATTGAAAAATAGCTAGATATGGACAAAGACAAGCAGGCTTACTGTCCAATCTTATCCTCCACCATTGACACCATTGCAGCTGCGGTAATGGAGTGCAAACCGCATCCAATGGTGGGGGACGGTGGCAGCAATCAGGAGGCCTGTCAGAGGTAAGTAAATATTTTCTACTTACCTCTGCATAGGCCCCCTGGTGGCCTATGGGTCTCATTGCACCAATGCCAGCTATATAGTTGCCGTAAGTCCAAGGAGAGAGAAAAAGGCAGGGCGGGTTAAAAAAGGAGGGGATAGTATCCTGGTGCACGCTGGTGCCAACAGGATCCATCCCCTCTCTGCCCCCTGCCCTCCCTGCCCATGACATGCCCCCACTGCCAACTTAGCAGCACCAGTGGAGCTCTGCACACCACTGCTGCCCATTTGCGGTAGTGGCCCGGGAGCACACGATAGCAGCCTGGGTTTCTGGCAGCGCAATGCCCAGATAGGATTGGGGCCACAGAAACTTTGAGTGACACTACAGTACTATATTCAGTGACACTACATACTATCACTATGTGATCCTGAAATCCACAAAAACCTAAAGAAGAAGAACATCCTAGCCAGGATGATGAGTACCAAACAACAACTTCGCAACAATAATGGTGAATGCTGTACTATACATTAACTCTTCATTCTATAACTAAATGTATGCATTAAGGTATATATACCTCCAGCACCAACTAAGTCCTTACAATACTGGATTTTCAGAATCTTACTGTTTATTACAGTGTCTTCCCACAGTTTGATTCAGGTTAAAATAAAGACAGCATCTGTTACCAGGTGTGCTTTTCAGACATTTGTTAACATGTGCATATGAGGGAAATGTTTCATGTGCTAGGAGTGGAGGGTATGATGGAGCCATCTCCACCAATACCTGCCCTTCGCCTCCTCCCTCCATGATCTCTGAGGCCCTGATTGGCCCACCCCCCGTTTCACCCACCCCCTGCTTTACTGCCTCTGGCGAACAGGATCCTCACCACATTGGCTACCAGTGATTATGCTGTCAGCCTCTCTGCACTCGCCAGCAGAAATGCCAGCCAATCAGGGGAATGTCACTTCCTCCAGTGGGCTGGCACTTAGGCCAGCAGAACTCACATTCTACTAGCGGGCAGCCCAGTTAGGATTGGGCTGTAAGCCATTCATACTGGTATGTCATAAACGCAATCAATTGCTATATACAGTGAAGAGAGAAAGAGATCAAATAGAAATTGTTAAGAGGAGAAAAGGGACACATGATGGCACAAGCTTGACAGGGGGAAGAGGGGGGAGGACATAGAGAAATTAGGTTTTCTAAGGTGGAAGTGGGGCTGTAGACTCAGGGGTTTTGAAGTAGTGGGAAAGGAGGGGAAGTGAGGGAGAGCCGGGGCAATGCACGGAAAAATGAGAAGAGCTCCTGAGTTACAATCACACATGTAGACAGAGCACAGCATACTGACACACAGGAAGAAAAAATAGTGGTGCCCCTCTTATGTTTTGCAGGGAAAAGAATAACTGTCCCTATTTACCCCAGCACAGCGCCTTTTCTAGTGGCAACTAATTCCAGCTGCTATAAAGAGCCTTGGAATGCTAGGATTGGGTCCTTAAAGAAAGATAGAAGGTCTGGATTCCTAGAGAGGCATCACTTGCAGCTGGGTTAGAACTGCAGGACTTTCAGTTTCAACATTTCTACAAACTAGCAAGCTTTTACACTAAATTTTATAGTGGAAAATGGGGAGGGGACACAGATTGGGGACAGAAAGAGGGGGGAAAGTGGAAAGAAGTTTCAAAATACAGTGAAGCAGAGAGATGGTACGGTTGCCTGTTCAGTACTGAGAACTCCAACCCAGCCCCTACAACCTAACAGTATTACAAGAGCAGGCTTATTTCTGACGTAAGCCCCATTGAGTCCAATGGGACCTTCACTGGAAGATGTGCATACTGTAACATTTTGAGTGACACTACGATAGTCCATTACCTGGATTATATGCAACTTCCAGGTTTTAGAGGTAGCCTATCTCTGAATGCCAGGTGCAAGGGAGTGGCAACAGGATACAAGTATGTTGTTGTCTTGAGTGCTTCAAGAAGCATCTGGTGGCCCACTGTGAAATACAGGAACCTGGACTAGGTGATCCAGCAAGGCTCTTCTTAGATTCTTTTGTACAGTGGAGCTCCATGATTGAAGCATATGAATATTTTCACTGGTTCCATGAGGAGGGTCTCATTATCTTTAGTGGATGTTGTGCAAGGATGAAAATGGTTACAAATGTTAAATGGGTTTGTCAGAAAAAACAATCCTCTGAACGGATACTCTTTGACCTCTTTTAGATATTTAAACAGAGGATTGTATGGTTGAGTGCAGAGATTGCTGGATATAGAACTAGAATTCTGATCTCAAATCCAGTTCTCAAAGAAGAACTATCATTTGAAAACGATTTAAGATTTTCATGGCCCGCAATAATTCTTGAATTTACTGGAAAAAATGGATGCAGAGCCATGGCAAAAAAGTTTAAAAATGGTAAAAAAAACCCAAGGAAACTAAGTGCAACAAAAATTGTAAGTTTAAAATATGAATTATTAAAAACATACACACGTCCACACGTAAAATAACACGTTTAAAAATTAAAAACCATCATAACAATGCAACGTTTCGCTCATCTGTCACAAGCATTTTCAAGCATAGCCCTCATGTAGTGGGATGATGTTAGCTAGCAAAAGCTATCAACCAGCCACATAAGGACAGAGAAAGCCTTATGGGATGATGTCCTTAGTGGGATGATGTTAGCTAGCAAAAAAAAAAGCCTTACAATTTTTGTTGGACTTAGTTTCCTCATTTTTTTATTAGTACCATTTTAAACTTGTGTTGCCATGGCTCTACACCCGTTTCCCCCCCCCCCCCAGTAAATTCAACTATCATTTGGCTTCGCTTCTCTGTTTGTAAAACTAGGCCTGCAGATGCCAAACAAGCATCTCCTTCCTCCGCCTTTCTTGGAGGCGACTAGGAAGCCTCCAACGACCAATATTAGAATTTTGTCAACACACACTTCTTCTGGCTTCGGTATGGGGTTTCGTGCCCCAGGGGAAGCTGCTTGGCTTCCCTGACTTCTCTGCAACAGTCTCCTTAGTATTTCATGGGCAATGGAAGGAGCAGGTGCTCTTGTGGCTCCAGCTGCTGAGCCCTCTGCTTCTGTCCAGTCAGCTGTGGTGAAAGGTCTAAGGACTGAGAGTCGAGATTCAACCAGAAAGGAACAGCTGAGATAACACACAAAGGATTCACAAGCAGTGAATGGAAAGAAAGGAGTGGAGAGAGCCACAATGTTATCTTTCTTCTTGGGTCTCTCCTGTCAAAAACACTGCTCACACAACATCGCTCTATAATCTGCAGCTAGAAGAAAGGCCCCCCTCCATCTCTTCGGTTCTATGCATGCCATTCAGATTGGGGGAAGTGCTTTGCAAGGAGAGGCAATTGGTCAGCCAATATATCTTACACTGGGGAGGGGAAAGAGCACAGCTTAATTCGTGGCTGTAGAGAAAGCTGCTATGTGCTGAGTCCATTGCATGCTGAATGAAGTCATGTCTCTTCCACTATTCAGAACTACTGTACAGTACATTCATGGGGTTCCATGAAAAGCCTGAAACCCTGTTGATCAGACATGTCAAACTGTCCAAATATGAAACCAGGCTCTTCTTTACATGTACGTATACCTGTCACGTTGCATGCATATGCATACTATACGCAAGTAACATGGATCACAGGTATGGTATGGAAGCTTGCAATATATTTAAACAACTGGATCAAATGATACTCTTGCCATAAAACTGACCCTATATGATTAAGGACTTGTGCATTTACAGCATATGCACATCCCGGTCTCTCCCTTCACGTCTGCATCCGTTTCTTCAATTGTGTGTGTATGTCGCGGGGGTGGTGGTGGTTTGTCCCTCTGCACTCACTTCTAAACCTACTTTAAATGGGTTTAGCAGCACATGCGGAGGGGTGATTTGCATTAATCCTCCCTTGTATGATTGAAGGAACTCACTGGGGAGCAGAGGGGCCAGGATGTAAGTGTGCATGTTACACTTCCCCCTCCCTGCCTTGTTCCATCCCTGCCACTGTCGCATCTACCTTTGCAGGTCTGGTGGTGCGTGGTGGGCTTCCAGTGCTGCCGCCTGATGCAGCAGTGCATCTAAAATGGCTGCTGCCAGAGGCCATTTTACCACAGCGAAACTGTGTTTAGCTGTCATAAAGCCCTCCGTGCACCAACCTAATCCATGACAGGATTGGGCTGAAATAAATGTATAATCCCAAACATACTTTAAAAGCCAGAGCAACAAATGGTAGCAACATTTGAATGAAAATCTATTGTAGTCATGGGTAAAAAAAGCAGCACACAACAAGCTAAAAATACATGGGTGGCAAAAAGCATGCAAATACGTGATAAAATATATGGGCCAGATGAAAGCAGCCAGGGATAGCCCACCTTTACCCAACCCCAAAAGCTAGCATAAATACAAATGTTTTTAAGCCTCAGCAGAAGCTGCAGAACTCTCTACTCACAGGGCAGATCTTCCGCTTATGTTTCCTCCCACACTAGGGACCTTTTCAATCTTTGCTTTGAAAAAGTCCCTAGTGTGGGAGGAAACGTAAGCAGAATATCTGAAGATAGTACTTGTCTGTCCTGGATAATCCTCGAAAACGGACACTCTGTTAGGCTTCTGACAACATGTACTGTTTAAAGGAGGAATTTCTTCAGGCAAGTTTGTGTAACCATCTCCAACTTTTATTTCTTCAATTATTTTGAAATATACATGGCTGAAAACCCATAAATTTTGTCTCTTTGCAGAATTCCAACAGCCCTATGCTGTAGGGCAGGGTTTCCTCAAACTGAGGGTCGGGACCCACTTGGTGGGTCACAACCTGCTTTCTGGTGGGTCCCACAGAGCCTCCTCCAATGAAAACACAGGTGATAGAAATACCAGATAAGTACTCTAATTGCCCCGCCCTGAGGCTATTTAAAAATCAGATAGCTGCTAACTACCCTGCAAACAGCTGAGCTTCTGCGGTTTGCAAGATATCTGCTAATTGTCCTGCAAACACCTGAGCTCCTGCAGTTTGCAAGCTTGTGTAAATATAGGGAGATAAATGTTTGAGCGTGTTTTTTTCTGGTGTGTGTTTTTCCAAGTCCATCACTGACAGGTAGTGGGGGCAGGTGAAGGCTGGGTCACATAACTAAGCCCTTCAAAAGCCTTGAGGTGATTCATCAGGGCTGCCTCATTACGAGAGGTTTTTTTTTTTCCAAATAAATAAATAAATAAATATGACTTGTAAATAAATAAATAAATAAATATATTATTTCTTTCTAGATCATCTTTTTTTTTAAAGTCTCGTAAATCCCAAACTAGGTCCCCATAGAGTGTCATTTTAAAAAATGGGTTTCAATGCTAAAAGGTTTGGGAACCACTGCTGTAGGGTAACAAGGGTCTGTGAGGGCTAGGGCAAAGCTCTGGCTGAATTCAGCCAGCCCATACAACAGACAGAAGAAGGACTTAAATGCAAAAAAGACCATTATTAAAATGGGAGGGAAAAGGGGTTGCAGAAGTTAAGGAAAGATACTTCTATGAAGTTTATAAAGGTGACTATGCTTTGGAAAACGTTTGGGCATTTATAATGCCCAGGTGCAGGTCTTAGCAAAAATAGAAGCAGATGACTACAGCCAAATCATAAAACAATGTAGAATTCCATAATATGGCTGTATTTACTCAGAGTAAGTAGGTTTCTGGACACCATTATAACTCTTTGAACCTCAGGGAAGTGGGTGAGAGACCCAAGCAGGAACACAGATGAGCATCATTTTAGGTTGACAATATCATCAAACATATACAAAAGCAGGGAGCACAAAATTGTTCTCTCTTTTTAATGAACCTTTTTGACAAATTATTTATTTCAGTTCTATGACTCTTTGACACAGATAAATGAAGAAGTATTTTAATGCAAGGGAGCCAAATTGTGCTGAACGCTCTATGAAAGTATGTGCCTGTACTCTTAACAAACAACAGTATTTAAATCTCAGATTTACCACCCAGATTATACAAAGGGGTCATCAAATGGGTAAACATAAGGGGCCTTGATGGTGATGTTGCCAGAGGAAATTAGGAATATCAGAATGGAGGGATGAAGAATCAAATCTTGAAAGGAGATATAAAAAGAGAAATACAGGGGTCCCCCGCTTAACAACGTTCTGCTTAATGACCCCCACATATACAATCGATGGGGGTCAGTAGGCAGAACGTTGTGGGTCTCTTTCCCTACCTTTTCGAAGTTTGAGGCCTCTCCCTAGTTGTAGGCCTCTTCGGAGGCCTGTTCCTGGCCTCTTCAGGCCTCTGAGGGCCTTGGAATGCCCCATATGACACCTAATTTCTAGCAGTTTACCCATACTGCATTTCTAGCCCGAATGCATTTCTAGCCCATGCCCGAATCCGAGTCCCTCAGAGGCCTGCAGAGGCCAGGAACAGGCCTCCAGAGAGGCCCACGACCAGGGAGAGACCTCAAACTTTAAGGTAGGGAAATGCCCACTTAACGATGGGCCTGCTTAATGACGGAGTTACAGGAACGTATCCCTGTGGTTAAGTGGAGGACACCTATATAAAGGTTTACCATCCATCCCGAAAAACCCAGGACCATCCTGGGTTCCAGGCTCCGGGTCGGTCCTGGGCTTTCTGGGCCCGGTGAAGCATCCGCCGTCACCACTTGCGAAGTGCAAAAAGTCACTTTTCCCCTGGTGGCACCATTTTGGATCTCACAAAATCTCATGAGATCCAAGATGGTGGTGCCCAAATCTTGTGAGGGCACATGAGGCAGGATTGTACTGCCTCATGTCCCCTCATGAGATTTGGGCGCAATCATCTTGGATCTTGTGAGATTTTGCGAGATCCAAGATGGTGGTGACGGGGGAAAAAAGGGCCTTTTTGCACTTTGCACAGAAATGATGGATGCCCTCCTGGCGCCCGGCGCGAGGGGGCGGGGACTGCGTCGCTTCACATCGACGCGCCCCCCTGCCAGTTTTGAAGTCATTTCAGAGCTGAACGAGCTCCAGGGAGGGTGGGCGGGCCAAAACAAGGCGGCGCATCGTGACTGTAAGTGCTCCCCCGCGCCAAGTGCGCCCCCGCCCCGCCCCCGCGCCTGAAGCTGCTGCTCCATTCGCTCCGCGCGAGTTTCGCCCCTGACTTTGCAAGCAGTGGCGGAGGAGGATCTCGAGGGGGCAGGAGTCCTGGCCGGCTCGGATGCAGCCGGCCAGGCTCCATGCGGGCGACGACAATGACGACGAGGACCAGGATGACGAGAACCAGGACCGGAGAGGGCAGCGGCAGCAAGATGGCGGTGGCTTCGAGGACGGTGGCAAGGACCAGGACCAGCGAGGATGGCAGCAGCGAGGAAGGATGACGGTAAGTGGCAGCGATGGCAAAACAGTCATTTTCATGGCCAAAAATGAAAAAAAAAAATGTTGGCCGAAATGTATGTATGTATGTATGTATGTATTTATTTATTTAAAATTAATTAATTAATTAAAATTTGGGGGGTGTCCCGGTTGGAAACTGGGAAAATATGGTAAACCTAACTATATAAGAAGAGACAGAGGAACATATAAACACATATCACAATGAGGAAATAAAAATCAGGAAATAAAAAATCATCCTATGGGTAAACTGCTAGAGTAGTTACTATGGTGTGTAGAGTAGAAATTAGGTGTCATATTAAAATACCAATTATGTAGCTTTGCAGCAAAACAATAGTTGCAACAAATTTCCAAAAGTTCACAGGACGAAAAGCATAACACCTGAGATAAATTCAGTCTGCAGTTTTTATGACCTCCCTAGCATTTGTCTGAGTTGCTGTGATGTCACAGAAGCCTGGAGGGTCAGGTTATCAAAATGAAGCTTCCAGAGCTGCAGTGGGAAATTCATAAACACTTCAGTGGCTCAGGAAGAAGCTATCAGTAGAAAAGGCCAAGAAACAGAAGTCACTGTAGGCAGAGATAGAGTGCAGAGAATGGAGGCAACACTGTTGTAGCAGCGATGAATTATTAGGCTGAGGGGCACCCCATCCCTCTTAGTCTTGCAGACAATGACATCATACATTGCATGGAAAGTGGTATTTGGACTGATTCCAGGTGCCTTCTCTCCCATAGATCATTGCTGTGACAGCATTGTGGAAGTTAGGAAAGGATATGGGAATTAAGCTGCACCTCCACCCTGTTTGTCCTCTCCTAGATTGAAAGGAAGTAGATTGTTACCCCCAATCCTGTCTTGAGCAAGAGAGGAGCTAAGTCGCTTCTTCCTCCTTCTCTCCTCTTCTTCAGAGAGGGGAAGGAGAGGGCGGAAAGGAGTGGATGCTGAATTATAACTTACTCCTTCTATGATTTTACTGTAGCTTCCACTTGTTCAACCAAAGTAAGAAGGCATGAATTCCTGATTTCACGGCATGATAGTTGTATGGACTTCAGTAATGGGAAGGCATTACTCATATTTGCCTGCAATTACTATTCTGGCAATTAATGAAAGGAGACTATTGCCAGCCTCATTTGAGAGTGGAGCACAATATTCCGACTAGGAGAATATAACTTTGAACTTTTAGAAGAATGTCCATGGAAAGAGCAGTGCCTTGTGAATTTCTCCGCAAACTAAGGAGGAACTGGAGTGTACATGCTCATTTTTTCATGCTTCTGATATGAATCCAAAAAGAAACTTGGAAGGGAGAGGCATGCAGTTGTATTTACATTGTGCGTGTATCTCCCTTGTGCAGTTTCCCCATCAAATGTAACAGGTAACCACAAGAAGAGAGAGCTCAATCCCACATCCATTATTTATGACTTCTGTAACATTAAAAGGTACTTATGGGGTGTCAGGGAAAGGGGCTCCTGGGAGAAGGCAAGCTGACCAAGAGGAGTAGTGCCAAGTGGTAAGCGCATACTCACCCCTTCGTGCTCCCTGCATTCCTTTTACTGGGCCAGCAGCTGAACAGGGTAGTCAGCTGAACATTGGCCTTGGTAGTCTGTTTCTGTTGCCACCATCCCGTGCTACATAGACCTGGGTGAACCCCCCTCCCAAGAGACCACTGAACCCCAAGGGATCTTATTAAAAATTAAACCCACAGTAGCATCTGCAGGGCAAAAAGACATGACAATCCACTGAATTACCTGTGACCATGGACCAGGCAGACAAAGGGTCAAAATGTAACTAGCTTATTAAAAGCTAAACCAAACTTTAAGGGAATTAAACAATACAGGGTAAGTAAGGTGGTAGTAAAAGTACAAGCAGGTTAATGGAAAAAGCCTGAGCTTGGCTGGAAAGCATAAACACTTTCACCAAATTGATACAATAACCATTAACCCCCAGCAAATGGAGCTGGGATGCTAACCAAACTCTCAGTCCCCATCCTCACCGCAACATGTGGCAGCATTAAACCAGGGACGTTTGCACTCTGGCTGGAGTCATTTAGCAAAAAATTTAAGAAAAACTCCTTGATCACAATTTACCTAGATGGTCCTCAACTTACATCCCAATCCTATCCAGGTCTTTAGTCCTGGGCCAATGGCATGAAAGCTTATCTGCCATTCTGTAGTCTGGGCACATCTGTGCAAACAGCTAGAGGCTGTACGTGGGCATCACCAGTCTACAGAACCTCCGCCGTCCTATGCTAATGCCAGTAAGTTGGTGGCGGTGGCGGTTTGGGGGAGGACCATGGGCAATTGGAGTGGGGATGAGGCTGGGCCAGGGGCAGAAGGGGGCAGGCTGGGAGTGGATATTGGCAGCACATGCTAGATCCTATCCTCCCTTCCTGGTCTGGACCCATCCCTAGGAATCTCCTTGGACTTATGCCAGGCGTAGGTCGGAGGAGACCCAATGGAGACCTGAAAGTTTGTGGAGAGATAAGTATAAAAGTTTTTTTACTTACCTTTCCTGGACTGTTTGGTCCGTCTCAGCCTGTAGCATGAAGGTTTACTTTACGGGGGGGGGGAATCAAAGAGGTCATGAAACTGATTAACTCGTGTCGTTCATGATATAGGAGGAAATGGACAAAGCAATTCTGTGTGTAGGAGTCACAAAGGTCACCTTTACTTCATGTGCTGTGTAAAGTGTAGGAGAGGTAATGTCACGGTTATGCTGCACACTTTCTTTTAGAGCGTGAAATCTATTTCAGTGTGTTCTTTGGGTTGATATGTAAGTTGATTCAAGATTTGTTCCCTAGTTAACAAGTGAAACAAAGTCAGAATTCAGAATCCATAGTAGCTTTCTGAAACTGTAGCTTTCTGGTAGGAACTGTTTGAGAAGACTACGATGGTGAATGTAATGAACATGGATTTCTAAAACTTCCTATCTTGGTGGAGCTTTTCATCTTTTGAAATTGTTATGCTTGGGTTCGTAGGATTAAACACCATTTTAATAATATAGATATTTCTTTCGTTTAGTCCAACTACTGAAAATTGCGCATGCCCAACTACTGCTGAGAATCTGGACAAAAATGTCTCTCGGATATAGTTTAGACATGGCAAAACAGGAAAGCAAAGAGTCTTGTGCCACTTTAAAGACGAACAGATGTATTGTATGTACATTTTTGCAGACTGGAGCACACCAAATCTGGTGAACTGGAGCCATCTGATGAAGTCGGCTCACTAGTCCACAAAAACATATACCACAAAAATGTGTTTGTTTTTAAGATGCCAGAAGTCTCTTTGTTTTATATATAATTTAAAGACTTGGAATTAAAGTGTTAAGAAGCTAGCTTATGATTCCCCCCCCCATCCTAATCTTAACTCAAACGTGTTGTTACATTTTCATATGGAGCAGCTGTAGCCTTCTCTCTTTGGGTCTTGACTATATGGATTTTACTACTGCTCTTCCAAATCTCCTGCATTATCCTGAATACACTTAACATTAATCATGTTCAATTTCTCTTTATCTTATGAGAACAAAATTCTCATTACACCCAGATGGGAATAAAAAAAAAGAATCCTATCACTGAGCCTGCAAGCTTGTGAAGTTCAGAAACATGAAAGCTCTTCAGTACAGACTTTACAGTAAGCAAAGAAATACCAAAGGGGAAAGGTTATGTTTTTTAATAATAACCCCCCCCCCCAGTCTTATGTTTTAAAGGCTTGTCTGAGGTTTTTGCTATTTGGCAGCAGCCAATACATTGTAGTCCACTTAGCACAAGCGTGTGTAGTCTTGTTGCATCCCCAGCAGTCGTAAAAAAAAGGGCGAGAAGCGAAAGAAGGGGGTAATGGTTTTTATCTTTTAGAATCCATATGGCATTGTCTGTTCTGGAAGCAATCAGATCAGGAAAGCAGCGCAAAGTCCTATGAGGGCAGCACATCTCTAGCTGAGAATATTGAGCATCATGTAGGGCTAGCATGTGATGCAGGAGCTCAAGCTTTGGGCTCAATCAAATTTAGAGTTCTATCACAGAGATTGAGAAGAGATTTTTCATGGATTGAAAGGATTAGATCCAAACTGTGTTTTTTCAATATCAAGACATCTCTACTGGACTACTGAACACACACACACACACACACACACACACACACACACACACACACACACACACACACACACACACACACGCGTATGGTGTACAGCCCAATCCTGTGTAACTCTTGCACTGGTGTAACTGTAGCAGTGTAACTTGCCGTACGCTGATGGACACAGAACGGACACTGGCGTAACCCCCCGTCAGATGCTGGGCATGCACAGTTCGGACATGGGACGGATGCTGCTGCAACTCTGCCGGTGGAGGGGGCATTCCGGGGGTGTTTGGACACCCCCGGAATGCCCCCTGCGCCAGCAGAGTTGCACTGGCATCCATCCTGCATTTGAACTGCGCATGCCTAGTATCCGAGGAGGGTTATGCCGGTGTCCGTCCTGCATCCGTTGGCATATGGCAAGTTCCACTGGCATAAGTGCACTTACACCGGTGGATCTACTGTTACACCGGTGCAAGAGTTACAAAGGATTGGGCTGTCTCTTATTAATTTGATTAATTTTGCAGGGTAACTTGATAATCTTTGATATCTCTACAGACTGTCCAAGTTCTTCTCATATGTTTTGGTTCCTTCTGGTAGGAAAGGTGGGATACAATTCTTTTTAAATAAATGAAATAATCTGGACAAAAATAACCCCTTAGTTGCTCCTGGGAGGGATCAGGTTCAAAGCATGGTCTGATGCCATATGATATAGCAACTATGCTGAAGCTAAGCAGTGCCTGAATTGGAGAGCAGGCTGGTGCCTTGAGCTCCTTGACAGAAGAAAGTTTATTGTGTCTATTTGTTTCCCTGCACTATTGAAAAGAATAAACCATAAAAATGGACATATTTGCAATGTCAAATTTATAGCGAATATGGCCAACCATCTCCTCTATCATGTATTCCCATGTGCAAAATGTATATGTATTAACTCCAGTTTATATTCTTATATAGCCATAAAGTTTTGTGTTCCTTTTTATGGGGCATCCTGTTTTGCACAAATGTTATATCTCCCCGAGCAAAATGGGAGAAAGGGAATTTACGGGGTATGAAACCCCCACTCTCTGTGGCACAATGTTAAGAAACACATTAGCACGTGTCGTTTCCTAGATCAGTTGGTCATGTATTTCTTTTGTGTTCATAAGTGATTGCTGTCATTCTGTACTCTTTTCAGTCACACAGGACTCTTGGGGAATGAATTGAAAGAATGTGCATATTTTGTAATTAACCCCCCCCCCATTAGATCATTTCCATTTATTTTCATGAAAACTAGAAATTAATCTAGCAAGAAATTAATCTATGGCAGCGTGGCTACATTGTGTAAAATGGTGGAGGATAGGATGGAGGATAGGATTGAGCTGCCCTGCTCATAGTCACCCAATATATTTTATGAAGGAGTGAGAGTCTGAATTTGGGGTTATCCCGTTCAAGCCTAACCAGTACACCAAACTGGCTCTCTTTTGTGCTGAACTTTGTCCTGGACTCACCAAAAACAACAGTGGGTCCTTGGCATCCACGAGGTTTGGTTGCCAAAATCTGTAGATGCTCAAAACCCCTTAAAATAATGATACTTAACTGGGGGTCTTGAGCACCGTGGGCTGCTGCATTGGCCCTCTTCCGGGTTGCGCCGAGGCCAACGACATGCTCCATTGGCCCCAGAGCACCCCAGAACACATCGCAGAAGCATTCCCAAATGCTTCTGCTATGCAGGGCCACAGGGCCAACAGAACAGGTTGCAGACCTCAGATCGACCTGGAAGCGGCT
Organism: Plestiodon gilberti rubricaudatus; assembly: GCA_026170595.1. NCBI lineage: Eukaryota > Metazoa > Chordata > Lepidosauria > Squamata > Scincidae > Plestiodon > Plestiodon gilberti. Next base: position 52,216,711 of record JANXHW010000002.1, read on the forward strand.
TCCTGGCGTCTGCCAGGGCCAATGGAGAGTGTCCGCGGTAGGTGAAATCCACCGTTGGAAGACTGCGGATGACAAGGGCTCACTGTATTAAACTCCACCATGGTGGATCTGGGAAAAGTCACTTGTCTCTGCCCTTGGATCTGTCAAAAAATGCTAGCCTCTATTTTCCCTAAAGATCCCCTACTGAAACTGCGTTGGCCTCTACCCCTTGCTGTGTGAAGAATTGGCAGTTCTTCCTCTAATAGGTATGGTTCTTGTCAATACCCTTTCTCGTGTAGTTGAAATTGCAATATAAACAATTGTAGGCCCTGATCCCACTCAGGGCCAGCCCAAAACCTCCATAAGCACCAAACGTTGCCCACCTTACTTGGTGATGCAAGAGCTGCTATCCCCGCCAGTCTTCTTTCTTCTGTTCCCTGTATTCAAAAAGGAAGAGAGGAACAGAGAGTTAGAGAAAGTGTGGAAAGAAGAGAGTGATGGGCTTGAGTATCTCTGACTTCTTTCATGTCCACACTTTTTCTTCGGTTCTATTCACATCTTCCTTTTCAAGTTCAGGGGGTGGAAGGATGAGTAGTAGTAGTGGAGTTAGGCATACCCCTCCACCACCACTCTACTTATTGAGGCAACTGCCTTTGTCAAGATGGGCTGGTCCTTGGCATAGCAGAGATAGATAAGTGCAGAACCTGACTCACAGTCTTCTACAAACAACCTTGGATCAGGTCCACTGTGTTGTTTAGTTTGGGCACTCAGTAGCCTTTTCAAGGGCAGTGATGTAGACTTGAGTCTATTGACTTAGACTTGAGTCAGACTCAAGTCGCGTCAATGACTTGACTCGGACTTAACTCAGCGATTGTAAAAGTCGAAAGACTCGACTCGAGACTTGGAACCTTTTACAAGTAGTCAAATTTTATTTAGGCTTAAACCCATTTTCCCCATTAAATAGATAGGGACTCACAACTCGCAACCAAAGACTCGGGACTTGGGGGCAAAGGCTTGGGACTTGACTTGCAACTTGGACCCAGATACTTGGTACTTGAGACTTGAGACTTGGAGTCAGAGACTTGATCTCTGTTCAAGGGTTGGCAAGATAGCAATAAATGAGCAAACAACAAGGTTAACCTTTGAATTCATTCCAGACGGTAGACGTCTGCCACTGACCAGCAGAAATGATTCTGCAACAGAGCCCCATAGAAGCAGGCAACCAAAGCAAAGCAATAAATAATACTAGGAAAAGAAGACACAGGCCCATGAATATTTTATCTAACTAGTAGATTCTCTTTTAGAATTGCTTGTATAATTAACAGAATCAATTGCAGCATTTTTATCCATTGTGCTATTTGTAATGGTGCTGAAATCTGTGGTGTTTAAAAATAGCATTCTTATGATGTGTTTTTCTGTATTGTAAAGATACAGCAACCATTAAAAACGGCTGGCAGGATCCATTTGGAAGTCTTTTCCAAAGTGTTTGCGACAGAAAACCAGACTGGCATATTTGCCAAGATGCTGCAAGAGAGAACAGCAAATGAGCAAAGCAAAATGGCAAATTTGAATGTTTGCAATGACTATTCATAAGTCGTTCGGATCATTTATCCAAGTTCTGAAGACAGTTGGAATCTCTCTTTTACAAATGTTGTGAGAAATGCCTAGAGTCAAGTCAGCTCTTTGCAAGGAAAGGCAAACGCAAAAGGTAATTTCCAAAGTGTATTTAAACCATTCATCAAAATTAAGCTTCATGAATAACTCACATCAACCAAAGAGATAGTGTGTGTGGGGGGATTTAGCATCTTCTTTTTCCCAATTTCCAAGTCAAATGTATAGAAAAGAATGTTCACACACCTTACAAGGATTTGAAATATAACAGAAAATTACTGTAGGCAGGCAGTACGTACTTATAATTCCAAAACATCAGACAGTAAAATCCATCAGGTTTCTAAACATGTTATAAATAATTCTCCGATTCTGTGTTCCTAGACTCTTCTCAGTGATGTTGACATAATGCATACTAATGAACTGGAAATTATGATGCCTTTCATTGAATAAAAAAAGGAAACCCAACAAGTCTCCACCTATAAAAAAAAATCACCCTTCTTTATACTTATTAATACTTTAAAAAAATCAGCCATTGTTTCTCTTCTTTGAACTGAGAAAACACATAGGAAAAATCTCAAACTTCAACTGAATTGTCAAATGAGAGAGCTTGTGGGCCTCCAGGATCATGTTGGATATCCATCAGGAACCAGCAACCCACAGTGATTTTGCATCTCTTGCCATAATTAACATTATTGACAAAAGCTTTCTGCATATAAAGCTGCAAACACCTTTTTCAAGTACCACCTTTTGGAGTACCACCATTGCCACCAAAGATTCTCCTTTTGCATCTTTTGAAGAGCCAGGCAGCTGCACAGCCACTGACTAATAGTCAGTACACCATCACCCCAACTATCTCCACTTCTAACTGGGTCTGACCAGGCAAGGCAGTGCCATGTGATCACCACAGCAGTAGAGCTAAGCACCACCTATCATACTGTGATGCACCACCAGTAGGAAAGCAGTGATCTAGATGGTCCATCTAGCTCAGCATTGTCTACACACTGATTGGCAGTGACTCTCCAGGGTTTCAGATGGACTGCCCAATCCTGAGCAGGGTGTATGACAGCGCATCCTGCAATCCATTGCCATAAGTCCTGTTACAGTGCAAAAGGCGCACTGCCTGTCGTCATGTGCTCTGGAGCCATTGACGCAAATGGCCAGAGGCTCCAAGCACCTGCCAGCAGATACAGGACGATGCAGTAGAGCAGGTGTGGTGGTAATTGGGGCAGTTCTTGGCTGGTACGGGGGAGGAATGGAGTGCGCAGGGGATGTCTCATGGTGGGTCTTAGGGGCACTAGTGCATGCCAAGATCCTATCCCTATTTTCCCTCCCAAAACGCCCCCTGAGGCTCCTCAGACATACACCAGCTAAATAGACTGGCATATTTGCCAAGATGCTAAATAGCTGGCGTATGTCTGAGGAGACCCATTGACCTGATGGAGAGGTAAGTAAAAATATTTGTACTTACCTCTCATGGGCTATCTGGTTGCCCCCCCCCATAGCACGTAGTGTGCGCTCCAGTAGCGCAGCTGCATAGTCTAAACTGGTGAGGGATAAGATTGGGCCAAAAACAGTAATTTCCCAATCCCTACCAAAATATGCCAAAGACTCGCCCTTCTGCAAGCAGAAGCTTTGCCACAGCAATTATTTATGTCATTTACATCTTTTCCGAAGGTGAATCTATACCTTGTCCTTGCAACACTGAAGGTGCAGGAAGAAGGCCTCAAGATACATGTGCAGTGCTGCAGTGGTCTGTGCTGACAAAGGTATGGTACGATCACATACATCTACTGTGCAATGACAGAGTCGGTACAATCGTACAGCTCTAGCATGGGCATAGGCTCACCACAAATCATTAATATACTGTGCCTTAAGCAGAGAACTGAAGGGGTTAAGGTACAAATATGACCAAGTGCCCAACATTAGTTAAAGGCATTTGTTTTCGCTTTGCCCAGGAACCCCCACAGATGCAACGAGACAAGGTCATCTTTAGCATAAAATGGGTCACTTTTATTAATTACAACATTGAATTCAATGCATCCTGTAGCGTAGCAAGTTAAAGCTCCTCCCCCCTTTAGTGCGGGCACCGACCCTGGAGGAAATAGACTCAACTGTTGCTTCCCTCTGGCTCCAACCCAAGGTCGCTTCTCACCAGCCCCAGGTTTTCCACATCAATCCCTGGAAAGCACATCAAGGCATCTGAACACTCTTTCCATCCCAAGCCAGACAGCCTTTGAAACAGACTTCTCAATTCAAGTCAAAGGATCAGCAGCCTGTATCCTCGAGCCAGACTGCTTCTTGCTATCAGTTCAGGTTCCCCTTCAGACTCTTGCTTATCTTAGGGTACACACTGGATCCCTAATCCTACTCCCTGTTCTGCACTGTACCTGCCAGAAGTGGCAGACCTAGCAAAAGCACCACACCTTAAAGATAACCAAAATGGCCAATGGCCAAGTAATAAACAATTCCTACTTGGCCCCGCAAAGGGGCAACCAGGTAGTCTCAAAGTATCCCACGGATGGGTAGACTGTTGTGTGAAGCCTCCTAAAGGTGGAATGCCAGGTTCGGGGCTTCTATGCCGCAAATGCTGCTTCAGCCCTGCCCCCAGCAGACCCAGGCACCACTCAGGTGCCGGCTTTCTCTGCCTTGCCTTGTGTAGAGAGGGACGCAGGGCAAGGAGAGCCTGTCTTAATGAAGCAGCAGAAGAGCTTGGTTCTATCACATTTAAATTTTAGATCCTGATCCTGACATTATAATGTAATGGTAGTATTGATTCAGTTTTTCCGTTCTGACAACATAGGGCAACTTTTAAAAATTTAGATCTTATGGCTATTCGCTCTGAACAAAGCTGAGTGCTAATGTTTTCAAACTCCAGTGACTCTCTGCAGCTGATGAATTAGACTATCAATGGCAATAGTTCAAAAGTAAGATATGCACATTATTTGAGCCAGTGAAAACTAATTTGTTCCACCTCAGAGCACCTGCCACTTTTTATGATGGCTGGGACATTACATTTGTTTAGCTCAAGTACAGCACACACAGGATGAAAAGATGCCAACAGCCTGGTATGTGACAAAAGAAGTGACCTGCAAAGAAAACACTAAGTAGGAAGTAATGTTTGCACAGGCACTCGCTACTGATTGACATTAGGTGGCCTTTAGAAGAGCTATAAATGCTGCCAATGAGAGCAGTCATTATTATTAATTTTCATTGTGCTGCTGTCAGTGTGCATGGCACTTTGTAAGAGAAGAGAAGACAGTTCCTGCCCCGAGGGGCTCACAATGTAACACAGTCACAAATGAGACAACAGGAGGAGGAATGGGGTTAGATGGGGAAGAATATGCAATTATTTCATTTGAGATTTGAGGAGGGGCATGACATGATCAGTGCAATGCGAGGGAGGGATGGAGTGAGACAAAGGAAGTTCAGAGAGGAGCGGTTTGTAGTGGTCAAGGTGAGAGATGACCAGGGTGTGAACTAGAGTTTCTGCCAAGAGTACAGAGAGGATAGAGTGTGTGTGTGTGTGTGTGTGTGTGTGTGTGTGTGTGTGTGTGTGTGTGTGTGTGAGAGAGAGAGAGAGAGAGAGAGAGAGAGAGAGAGAGAGAGAGAGAGAGAGCCCTACGCCCATATAATTTGTTAAGCCCCTGTCATATCCCTGTCCCTCTTTATCTTTTTACAGTATATTTTGGGGTTGGGTGTTTGTTTGTTTGTTTTTTGGCAAATAAGGTGTTCCAACCTCCTGATCTTTTTCCTTTTCTGCACCTTTTCCAGCTCTACTAACATCACCGAAATTCCACTGGTTCACACTGAGAATCTTACTCTTTTGTATTCTACTCCAGCAAGTTATTTGTCATCAAACTATTCCTCAAGATTTCCCATTGTCCCCCCTCCTTTTTTTTTTCTCTTACATTGAACCTTTTTGTAACCTTTCTCCTCTGGAGGGATTCTGAAGTTCAATATCACAGGCACTGACATGGTGCATGAGGTTAATTTTCTATAAAGTGAAACCACTTTCCGTTTTCTTGATGCAAGCAGAACCAGAGGTTGCCCCTGGGATCAATCAACTGATTTTGTGTACTGACAGTGGCAGGAATCTCTCTGGGAACAGATGTGGCAGTATCTGCAGCAGGCTTTGCTCATACTTGAAACTGATGTTCATGTATGTATTCAGCCAAACTGCTGTCAGAGATCTGCAAACACCTACGTTCTGGATGGTGTCGTAGGTTAGACGCAGCAGGAAAGAGCTGTCTGACTCTCGGCTCAGATTGTCTAATAGACAATGAAGCCTCGTTATCCAGTGTCAAATAAATGCACAACTGAAGAATGAAGTATACTTGCACAGCTAACCAGCCCAACCCTCTGAATAGGAACAAACTGCAGATTTCCTTCCCCAGATTCAAGTGTAACAGGTGTCCTTTGTACGCTACGAAGTGGTGGGAGAAAGTCTTTTCCAGGGTTTTGTCCTATAGCACTGCTTTTACTTTGAAAAGTTTATTTTTCACATTTTTATACCACCCTTCCTCCAAGGAGCTCAGGGTGGTGTACATAGTTCCTCCCCTCCTTTTGTCCTCACAACAACCCTGTGAGGTAGGTGAGGCTGAGAGATAGTGACAGGCCCAAGGTCACCCAGGAAGCTTCATGGCTGAGCAAGGATTTGAACCTGGATCTTCCAGGTCTGAGTCCAACTCCCAAACCACTACACCATCTTGGTATTCAGCATCATGCAAGAGGGGCCAATTTTGTGGATGCTCCCCGCCCTTGATTCCAAGTAGGCATTCTCCTTCCGCCTAATGCAGTGTCTGAGACTTACTTGCTGGCGCTGCATTAAGCCATTCTATCCCATTTGGCAACCCAGGAATTGCTGAGCCATCTCAGGCACCGAGGGCACCTGGTCACCTAACCAGCTTCTGCGTCCCTCTTTCTGCTGCCTCCCCTCTGATCTGGACAAACTGCAGCTCAGTGCCCGTTGACTGTCCATCCAAGTCCTCCTTGTGAACCTTCTCCAAGGACAGCTCCTTCTGCTTCATTGCTTTGCGACCCTCTCCTAAAACCAGACAGGCGACTACCCACCACCTGCTGACTTTGCCTCCTTTGTACTCTCCTCTCTTCACTGGGAACTTGCAGAATCTCAGCTACTTAACCCCATGGGTTCTGCCTTGCTACATCATGCATCAATGAAAGGTCACAGCAGAAACAGATAGGTAACTTTGTTCATTGGCCCTGCTGTACTCTCTTTAGTGTCTCATTTACAGAAAAATTGGTGAATCTCCTTCTTTGTTCTGTGTGTGTGTGTGTGTTTAGAGAGAGGGGGGAGGGGCTCTCTTTTAACTCTTAGCTACCCTTTTCCTAACCCTGTAGGTAAATAAACGATGCTTTACATAGAAACTAACATTCCTTCATCTATGTCAGGGGTGCATAACTGGGGTCTATGGACCCCCTGGGCTTCGGGAGGGGGGGGTCTGTGAACCAGGTGTTAAAAAATTGTGTATGTGTTTATGTGCATTTTTCTGGAATGAGTATCCATGGCTTCCATCAGATTCCCAAAGGAGTCCATGGCCCACAAATGTTTAAGAATCACTGACAAAGTACTAAACCCCCTCCACTGCAGTTTCTTAGCTCTCCCAGTGTGCTATATTGATAGATAAAAGAAACCCTCCCATCAGGCCAAGTTATGTGGTCACAGGCATACCTACCACGGCGCAGTGGGCCCATAGTCCTCCTGGCAGCCTCTGACATGGTATTTGCCGCATGAACTATTTCAAGCCATGAGGTACCTTTCTGCAGGCTGCTCCAAGAGTAGCTTTATGAGCACAGAGAGATCTGAGCTGACCGTGCAAGAGATTATGCAAGTGGTAATAGCGAAGGAACAGAGTGCCATCCAAGCAGTGTTCCTTCCAGAAAAGCAAATGCAATATAATTGCCAATTATCAGACAGTTATGAAAATTATGAACCTGCTATGTGTGGGGCCCTCCAACGGGGGGTGGTTAAAAGGTGTGAACTGTACATTCAGAAGGTGACTGCAGTGCTGGTTTTCGTTCTTTTTTTTAATTAAACACACACACACACACACACACACACACACACACACACACACACACACACACTTTCCAGCCAGCTGGCAAGATGTGCGATTTCATTTCTATCAAAAATAAAAATACAGCACTGACCTCTCCCTTCAGGAATTCAATCTTTTAGCAGAACTGCTTGGGCTGTGCAGAGAGAAAGGCTCAGGTAAGCCATGTGCTCAACAGAACTGTGTTCTCCTTATTCAGTAAGCAGATGTGAGTTTATCTCCCTTCTGAGTGACTCTTATGTCCTCTCATTATCTGTGTGATTAAACAACAAAACGTTTACATGTTTGAAGGAAAAAGCCTCCCCAAATTAAGGCTCCTAGAAGAGGGACATGCAGATCTTTCGTTAGATTGGCGCCTATTTATTATTGTTATAATTCTCATGTAGAAAGAAAAAGGAAATCAGAGAATTGTCTCTAGGCCTACTTATTCCACTTATCTGAATAAAATGGGTCAGCTAGAACTGCAATTAGCCCCAAGTCTCTCTCTCTCTCTGTCTCTCTCTCTCTCTCTCTCTCTCTCATTGCGCTGTGATTCGATTGGCTTCTTCAGAGCTATTCCCCATGTAAATGAGACTGAATTATGCTCAGTGCAGTGCTTTATATCTGAACAGAGTTCACAGCTTAGCTCATGAGGGGAAGGGGGATTGGATTTTTGTTTTGCCATTCTTGAAACACCTAGGCATTAAGTTGCTCCTTGGCAAAAATGAAAACAGTCTCATGTTTATTTCCAATTAACACTGACTGCCAGTGGGGTGAGCAAAGACCCCAAGAATGGTTGTCACCCAATTCCTTTCAGTTACAGCATGATTAAAAGGGAAGGGAACTAGACAAGGCTTTGGTGGCAAGACCTTCCCTGCTGTGGGGCTCAGCCTATGGAACTGCCTGCCTATTGAGATTAGAACTGCCCTTGTCAGTTTTCTGGCAAGAATTTTCTTCCAGCAAGCCTTTAATTGAATCATTCATTGATGCTGCCTAGCTTGGGATTTAGTACTCTGGTTATAACGATGCTGCTGTTTGTTTTGTTCTTTTCTTTGACATTTTCTCTCATAGGATGTTTATGGGAGATGTTTATTACTGGTAGTTGAAACTGCTTTGGCCTTCTTGTAAGAGAAGGAAAGGTGGGGTACAGTTGCTTTAAAAAACAAAACAAAAAACACCTACCAAACAGTTACAGACCTGTACCTATGATGGGTAATCAGGGAACGTTTCACCAGATACTTATAAGTTGTTGCTAGCTTCTTTTATGGCAGGGCCCCTATGTTTTTAAGAGTTGTGACAAGCTGGAATTCAGTAGGAGATTTTTCAGCTGTGGAGATGCAACGATGGAGCTTCTCTCACTTGGGTCTCTGCTTGTTGTGCAGTTATTAAAGGCACAGGAGCTTTGATGGAAAAAAAGGTGACAAAGCTACATTATTTATTTATTTATTTATTTAAATAATTTATATCCCGCCTTTCTCCCAGCGAGGGCACTCAAGGCGGCTTACAAAACATTAAAATACATATACATTAAAAATTAAAAACAAGTAATTAAAAACAATTAAAACAAACAACTAAAAACAAACAACCCCAGTGGGTCAACCTGTATTTACTTTGTTAAAAACCATTTGTTAGGAAGCCATTTGTTAAAAAACATTGTGTTCTAATAATTATCTAATGGCTCTGAACAGGGTTTGTTTATGCTTAGAGCAGGGGTGCACAAGTTGGCAGTGGGTAGGGGCCGAAATGAATAGACTAAACTTCTTCGGGGCCGCAGATAGGTGTCGCGGGGGGTGTGGCAAGAAACCATGATGTCACTTCCTCAGGAAGTGACATCACAGGGGGCGTGTCCATGAGCCAGAAAATCTCCGGAAATGCAACATATTAATAAATAAATAATGAACCACCTGTGGCTCTTTAACATATAAAGTGCAGCTCTCGAAAATATGTTGGCTTCTTAATGCTTCTTAAATATTGTGGCTCTCAAACATCTGAAGTTTATCGTATGTGGCTCTTACATGAAGCAAGTTTGGCCACCCCTGGTATATACCATATATATACCCATCAATCATCATCATCAGGGCCTTCCCTTCTGAAACCTTACATGGCCCGGAGGTTCCGTGTTGGGAAAAGTATTTCCTAAGAAACTCTGTCTTGCACGTTCTGCAGCTCTCAAATGCATAACCGACCAGCAGAGGAAAAACGTGGCCACCCCGAAGTGAGGGTCCAACAGCCTGAAGAAGAGCTGAAGCATCACAGAATCGGCCGCCGGTCACCTCGGCGAGCTTAGATGTTCATTCACTCCTCCCAGAGCCTCTGCAGGGCTTTCAGCCAGAGCCCATGCTTACCTCAAAATCCCGGGATTTCTTCTTCAGCAATTCACAGTCACGTTGCTTCCTAAGGAAGTCGCCATCATCATAGCAGCCCAACTTCCCCGGGGATCTTCGTCATAACCGCTTTGCCAACACCAACTCCGGCACTTCTGTAATGCAGCTGGAAGCTTTGGAATTGTCCGCTCCTCGGACGATTCCAAAGCTTCCAGCCGTGTTACAGAAGCGACAGAGTTATGAGAGGTGCTTGGTTAGAGCGGCCCGACATAGAAGCGATGTTGCCGCTCTAGCCAAGCACTTCCCATACCTGTGAAAGACATGGCCTTTTCCCTGACTCCATTTTAGTTGCCTGACTCCATCTTGCAGGCCTGAGTAGAAAATTTACAGCTCTGATGTCTTGAATCACTTGAGCAGTTAGACAGCTGCTGGTAAGCTAGCTAATTAGTGCAAGCCTGAGAACGGGACCCGTTATCTCGGACTGATAAGTATGGCCAGTTTGTCATTCCGGGCTGGTGGATCCTGGTACTCGTCAAGGACATCTTAATTGCAAACTATGTGCACCTGAGATTTACGGTTGGGAGGGTGACTTGGAGCACCGTGATGTCAGGGCCTAGAAACTTCGGTCCGTGGAAGCTTTTGATTGGCTATTTCCCAGTTACTGGGCAGAAGAGAACCAAAGTTTACTTAAGGGATGCCATCCTTTGTTCTGAGTCAGAACACGGAGAGTTCTGGGCGAACAGAGGCGTTGTGCAGTTGACCGTTGAACATCTCCAGCATGGAGTCATGTCCTATTCACGCTTATTGGGACGGATAGCTTAACATCTCCACCTTGTCCGTGCTATGAGAGCCTATTGGTGAGTGTTAGGGCCAGTAAGTTTTAGGAGATAGCTTTATTTGTTTTATGTCTGTATGTCTTGTACCTTATGCCTTTAAAGCCTTACAAAGATTTGAATGCCTTCTAATATGTAACTTTAATTTACTTTAATAAAACCAAAATATATTTTACAGGCTTGTGTGTCTGTGTTGAGTACAAGGGGAAACTGAATTCTACCCAGCCTGCCTAGCTGCTTGGTTCACTACTACCAGTGCTACCAGTATTTTACCTTTTAAGACTCTGAGGCTTGAGTCTGGTCATCCTGTCGGACGGAGAGGCCAGCCTTGCAAGCACTGAGGTTTTAGCCTAGAGACCCCAGCTTTCCCTGGAGCTGTGGGCCTGGCGTACCAGGGTGGTGGCAGTTGATCTACCCTTGGGTTGTTGCCCAAGCTAAGGATATTCGGTTTCTCTGATTTAGTCACTCCTGCTGGAGCTAAGTCAGGCGGAACTGAGTAGGTAAACTTGTACTTGTCGATTTGGTTTGATTCGGTTAAGATCGCGGGGATCTGATTCTTTGGAGTTGTTTTGCCCTGAGAATCCGGACCCCCTGACAGTAACTTGGGGGGCCTGTTTCATGCTTGTGCCTAAGCCAGTCTGGAATAGGTTCTCCCCTTAGTAAAACACCTTTAAGAACTACAGGCCTGCCTGTTCTGATTGCATTTACATCTTAACAGGAGGGACTGTGAGGTAATCAGAGGGCTGACGCCGCCTTGGTGCTCTGGTGGGCTAAGTTGACCAGGGGGGCGTTTGGCCGACGTTACCCGAGTGGGGTTCAGGGGTGAGCCTCTGGACCGGTCTGGGTAGCACAATACCTCTGTCGCTTCTGTAACGCGGCTGGAAGCTTCGGAATCATCCGCTCCTCGGACGATTCCGAAGCTTCCAGCCGCGTTACAGAAGCGCCGGAGTTATGGGAAGTGCTTGGCTAGAGCGGCCCAACAAAGAAGCGATGTTGCCGCTCTAGCCAGAAAACCTTTGGGGGCCACCAGAAAACCTTTGGGGGGCCGCATGTTGTGCACCCCTGGCTTAGAGTGTCCTTGATCACAAACTTTGCAAGGTTAGGAATTTTCTCTCAAGTAAGGTTGTTTGGCAAGCTCTTTTGTGGGGGAATCTCCGCAGTGTGTGCTTTTGTGAGCTTACTTGATTCAAATGGAGCAAAGCCATTTGCTCTGCAGGTATCATCTTCAGTGTACCTACTCTCTGCCTATGGCAGTCAGTGGCCAGGGACATGCAAGGTGATGTGTATTCAGAGAGCATGTTTGGGAGGAAGGTGAGGGGCTGTCAAAACACTGAGTGACTAATTGTGGGCCTTACCAACAATTAAATGAGGTTTAATTAAATTAAATGATGTACTATGCGTACATGCCAAAAAGCACAAAGGTTTTTGCTCCCAAAATAGAAAAGGTTACTGTCCTGCATTGATATGAATAGCTCTTGTGAATTATAAAAAGAAAATCAAATGTACTGCTTTTTTGCAATTTGACCTTGAGTGGTATCTGAGGCGTGTGTGTGTCTTTGGACCTGTTAAATCTTGTTCCCGCTTATTGAACTTATGTCCTGGAACTTTGAAATGTGACCCCTTTCTGTAAGGAGCTAGTGGACTGTAGTAAGTTAGAGCAACTAACTACGGTCTAGTTAAGTCAGTGCTTTTCAGGTAGTGGTGCTTCACAGTATGGCAGGTAGTGCTTGATCCTGTTGCCATGGCATTGCTCTGCTTGGCCCGAGCCCACCAGAAGCGCAGGTGTCCACTGATGACAAGGTAAGGCTGTGCAGTGGCCTGGTCCTTCCAAAGAGACATCGGTCAGGGAAGGAGGGTGCACAGCAGGGGAGAAATCGGGAGGCAGCAGCAAGTGGGAAAATGGCTCCCATGCTGCAGGAACAATTGAGGGGCAAGCTGCCCACTCCTGCCAATAGTACTATTCCTAAAGTGTTGCCCACAAAGTGGTCCTCCCCTCCCCGCCACAGGTTGAAAATGTCTACATTAGACTGTTCTTATGATAACAGCACAGCTGCTGGCCATGCTTCATCTGTGGCTTTCATGAGAAAGGGGTCCTGCCTGTGTACTCCACATGAAGTGGAACTCATCCAGCATACTCACATAGTGTATGTAGGTAGTGCCGCTTTCTCATGAGAGTAAGGCCAACAGCTGACCGGGACATGGCCAGGAGGCATATCAGCAGGCAGGGATAAAAGGCACAGTCCAGCTTCTCCCCACCCCCATGTTCAGCAGTATACACATGGTGGGGGATTACATGAGAAGAGGGTTTTATTGGTGTGCTATTCCCCAACTGTCCTTCATGCATCTTTTTTGTATGTACTGTATCTATGTATGTATGTACAGTATGTGCATATTTACTTCTAAACTGATCATATGCTGTAAAAGTCCTAGACATAAGAATGTGCCCAATACTATAATATTAATATTAATATTAATATTAATATTAATATTAATATTAATAATAAAAGTCAGACCTTTTTATCCACGTTTTTTCCATCCATGGATTTCATTTAACACTGGTGGCAAAACTGTGGAAGAGGGAGTCTGACCGCACCACATTACCTCTTTTTTCAGCGTTGTAGGGGGCCTGCCAGCCACTTCCCGCCTCCTGCGTGCGTTCAAACCGCTAGAAAAAGAAAAAACAACACCCAACAGAGAATCTTTTGGGAGCCTGCCAGCCGCTTCCAGGTGTGATTGAACAGCTGAAAAATGGAAAAAAATGAAACTAGGAGTCTCTGTCACCATCTACTGGTTGCGTCTGGTAGCGGTTTTTCTTTTTTTTTTCAGTTTAAACAAACTCAGGAGCAGGAAAGCGCCAAAGATGCTAGAAAAGAGGTAATGTGGCACTGCTCCCCACCCCCCTGGTTTTCATATAACACTGTTTTTTTTTTTTAATCCACTGGGGTTCCGGGAACAGAACCCCAGTGAATAAAAAGGTCCGACTGGTACTGTATTATTTCAAACACTACATTTTTCCTCTTTGTTATCAGGATGCTTTGTTCCCTGTCATACCTCTTACCACTTTTTAAAGTGTTCATCATGTTATCAGTTGCTCCTCAAGCTGTGCTGTGGTTGACAAGGACAAGGAGATCTATTTCTAGCCAAATCTGCAATGACAAAAATTGGATTTCTGTTTTTGTAAAACTAATCATTGAAATTTCTTTCAGCCAGCCATTGATCAAAGCATTGGAAATAGAGGCTGTCACAGTAAATGGGAGATGTGCAGCTGGCTTGAATTTGACTTGGTAGATTTGGTGCGCAGTTTCTAATTTCCACTCAGTGATAATCTGTTGTGGTGGGCTGCTTGGCAGCTGTGGTGAAAGTTGATGTGAAGCAGTCCATGTATATGTGCTTTTTATATAATAAATATCAATCTAAAATTTCCCTGCTTGGAGTTGGTATATATAATATTCAATGCTCACATGACTTAATGATATGGACTGCTTTGCATCAGCGTTTACCACAGCTGCTTTTGTGTGTAACTTTATATTGGCTATTCAGCTAGGCTAACCTCTTCTTAATTTAAATATGGGTTAATTGACCCCAGAATCACTGTAAAGGAGGGAGGCAGAAATGCTATCTGAAATTCCAGGAGCATTTAGTTGAGTATTTTTCAAATTTGTCTTTAGTAGTGGAGCTATAGGAGTGACCATAGACCAGGGGTGGCCAAACTTGCTGTAAGAGCCACATACAATACACTTCAGATGTTTGAGAGCCATAAGAGAGATGTTTGGGAGCCACAATATTTAAGAAGCATTTAAATTCTTAAATATATTTACTCACCATGTACATTAAACTTATGTTTTAATCCAGTGGACTCTCAGTTTATACCTGGCAAATAATTACAAAGCTTGAAAATGTCTTATTTACCTTTTATATTGATTGTGATGCAAAACGGAGCTTATCCAACATATTTCTGAGAGCCGCACATTATATGTCAATGAGCTGCATGTGGCTCAGGAGCTGCAGTTTGGCCACCCCTGCCATAGAACATGGGTTGCCATGGGTATGCTGTTCCTAGCATTTAGGGTAGACTGGTTCCTTTTCTCAGTATAGGTCAGTGGGACAAATACAACTTTTCTGTGAAAGGGGAAAGGCCAGTCTCCAGGACAACCACTGATGTCCTCCTTAACCTGAGCTCTGGAGGCAACATCAGTGGTTCTCATTCTCCATGATGCTTCTGCTATAGCCATCATCAGATGGCAATGCCACCTCACGACGTCTCATCTCTTTTCTTCATCATCTTTTAAAAATACTGGACATGATGCTAATTGTATAGATAGACATTAGAATGGAATAGAAAAAAGCCTAATTGAAAGAGACATACAGCGCCAAGGTTGTTTCCTGTTCGGATTTCCGTTCTCTAATTGACAGCGCGCGTCTTTGGCGGTTTCCCGCGCTTTTTCTTTTTTAACGGAGTAGCACCAGTAGAGGACAATTTCATCTTGAATCCTTCGGGATTTCCTTTGAAGAAGTTCCGAGTTTCGGAACGAAACGTTGGATCTACTGCAATAAACCTTGGATTTTAAAAGCCTAATTGAAAGAGACATACAGCGCCAAGGTTGTTTCCTGTTCGGATTTCCGTTCTCTAATTGACAGCGCGCGTCTTTGGCGGTTTCCCGCGCTTTTTCTTTTTTAACGGAGTAGCACCAGTAGAGGACAATTTCATCTTGAATCCTTCGGGATTTCCTTTGAAGAAGTTCCGAGTTTCGGAACGAAACGTTGGATCTACTGCAATAAACCTTGGATTTTAATTATATTATCCCGATCGCGACTGCCAGCTGTTCTTTGGAGACTTGCGTCCGGTGCAAGATATTATTTTTGTCCAGGCTGTTTTCCTGACATGGTATCTTCACCCGTATTACCCATTTTGTGTAAGATAATTGCGGGCCATGAAAGCTTCTATTCCTACATTAGAATGGGGTAGGACAGAATGGGCAGATAGATGTCACTGCTTAGCACACTGTTGACAGTTAATATATATTAAAGCCAACATTAGATTTGGTGTGTCTCTTAGGGCAGCACAGACTAAACTGCTACCAAAATGTGTTCATAAGGAGCAGATAGCAGAATGAACCTTCATTGGGGACTAGCCGGTAAATTAGTAGGATGGCATGGTGAATATGCAATCCTGGACCAACCGTAGTGCCAGTAGGATGTGGTGGAGTTACCTCGATGGCATCATCATTATTTTCATGAAAGAAGAACATAATTCTAAGATGCTGCTGGCAGATGGCATAGTAGGTTCAGGCAGCTGTAAAAAATGTCTGCTGCCCCCTACTGTCTTGTGGGTAATCTCATGAGAGATGAAAGCTTAAGGAATTCACCTTGTGAAAAAGAGGGCAAAAAGTCCACATACTGTCTCTAACAAAGCCAGCCACAAATATATTGACAGCTGCTTTTATTCTTGATTCAGTTTGTAAGACTAAGAGGAAGTTTCATATCCTAGATAAGTTCGGCTCAATCCTATCCAACTTTCCAGCACCAATGCAGCCACAATGCAGCCCCAAATGTTCCTTTACCTTGAGGAGGTCTCCATTACTGCCCCCCACCCCAGGATGCAGTGCACCCTCTGTTGGTACAACTGCATCAGTGCTGGAAAGTTGGATAGGATTGGGCCCAATCTCCATTGTGGAGCCCAGGCTTTTGCAACAGAAAGAGACCTCTTTGTTCATTCACAGACCTAGAACAGGGAACATAATTCATTGAAATTGTTCCAAGTCATGATGATATTATGGGTCTATCATCTTATACAGATGGATTGTTTCCATGTCCGATAGTTAATAGCAGTGGCAGAAGGAGCGTTAAGTTTGTTTACTCAGTGTTTGGAACCAACCATTGGTTTGCAACCAATGGCGGAAGGAAGACATGATGGAAAATATGATTATAGCAAGAGAAAACAAACGGAGAAGCAGATCCTGTACGCAGATGACCCTACTGACACAACAGTGATCCGTAAAAAATCCCCACCCCTCAATTAATGCAGCATGACTCAAACTGAAAGTACGGTATATACACAACTGTTGGTGTTGTCATCATTGTCTGTGCAAATCACTTTATGTCGGGGGCCAGTGAGGGTGTGCTAATCATGCAGGTACATGTGTGTGCTTTTGTGTGAAGGGGAGGGGAAGGCCTATTTCTTTGAGTTTCACACCTTTGGCAAAGTCACCTCTGGCCAGACTTCAATCTCAAATAGATACCTGTTAGATGCCAAATAGATGCCTTGAACCAGTATCTTCTGGCCTGGTGACTTCCCTCATCAAACAGATAGTCAAAGCTGTTGGACCAGGGAAAAGGGTGTGAACAAAAACAATGGAGGAAAAGAGGCCGAAGAAGCCAGTTGATCACTGTTGTGCCAGTTCTTTTTTATTCTCATCATCAGGCAGGACAGTCCTGTGGTTCGCAATGACTAGACTACAGGCACTATGCCAGCATTTGTTCCAGCATGCTGTAGACGTATTCCTGTGCGCTTTCCCAGCAGCAAAGTCACATTACATTAAAAAAAAGGCTTACTTAACAATACCCACAGCATCCTTGGCAACTCCACTGCAACCCATCAATCACAATGATGCTTGCATATGTCCTCATATTACCTATGCTTAGAAGGCACCAATCAGCATGTGGCGATGGTTGGAATGCTGTGATGACATCATGGAATCCGTTCCACACACACAATGCACAAGTGGGCTATCGGGAGCAGCCTCACTGTGCCTTCTCTAACCCAGCCTCTTCTGACCCAACAGACAGGAGAGCAGCAACTGATGTATAGACACAAGAGTTTTCCTCAGGTAGTACAGTCGGACCTTTTTATCCACTGGGGTTTTGTTCCTGGAACCCCAGTGGGGAATGGTGTCACATTACCTCTTTTGCAGCATCTTCAGCTCTTCCCTCTTCCTGAGTTTGTTTAGACCAGGAGCAGGGAAACTTTTCCCTTGCGAGGGCTGTTTGAAATGTTCCAAATTTGGTTGCGGGCTGGCCGCAAGTTCAGCCTCAATTATTTATTTATTTATTTAATAAAGTTTATTAAATAAATAAATAAATAAAGTAAACCCTCGCCAGGGAAAAGGAACAAACTGGGGTTGCCGCCGCATCGGCCTCTCCGCACTCACCCTCCCGGAGCCCGGGAGGGTGAGCGCGGAGAGGCCGATGTAGCGGCAGCCCCAGTTTCTTCGCGGGCTGCGGTGGTGGTGGCCCACAAGGAAACTGGGGCGGCCTCCGTATCGGCTGGGCGTGGGGGCGAACAACATTAAAGACACTTACCTTGTATCGGCGCGCAGCCATGAGGGCGATCAGGAAGAGGAAGCGCGCCGATACAAGGCAAGTGCCTGAGCTCATTCCGTCCGGCCCGCCGAGGCCCACCGAGAGGAAAACATTAAGTTTGGTTTTCCTCTCGGTGGGATGGGCCTCGGTGGGCCGGATGGAATGAGCTCGGGGGTGGGCCTCGGCGGGCTGGAACGGATGGCCTCTGGGGCCAGATCCGGCCCGCGGGCCAGAGGTTTTCCACCCATGGTTTAGACTGACCGAAAAAAAAGAAAAACTGATAAATTTGTTTGAAATCCAGCAGCAGGGTACATGTAATGATTCTGAGATGACTGGTGTTATTCATTTGCCCTTCCTATAACATATTGTGCCCTTTCATCACCAAAGATCCCACTCACCTGGTCAGTTTTTCTCTCTGCGCAGGTGGTGCCCTGGCATAAAAAGTGTTACCCTGGCTGTGGCTGCTTGCTGGCAAAACGTGCCTGTTGTGCTGGTGTAGCTTGCCGAGGCTTGGCTAGGCTGGGATATCATTTTGGTCTGACAGTGCAAAGGGATTTAAAAGTGAATTTATCCCCACCCAGCAGGAACAAGATCATGCTGTGAATTGTTTCGCATTTTGAACTGTATTATCTTACTGATGTTTATGCATAATTCTGCTATGCTAATGTTACATTGTACATTTAGTAGAGAAATAGACCTGTGTTTACTTGGTTCGGCATTTTCCCTTCTGCTGTTTAATTATCCTGCAAAAGAATTAAAGTACAAAGGCAAAATTAGCTTTAATATTATTTAATTCTTAATTTGCATACATTTCTCTTACCAGTGGTTATCACCGATGATGGAGATATTTACCATTTCCAAGCACTTCTCAGTTTATATTAGCCTTTTCTGTGGCTTTGACCTTTAATTCAATAGATTAAGAAAAAATAGGTGATCCTGTAAATGTTTGCCATTCCGCCCCCAGTCCCAGAAGTAAGAGATAAGCAATATTTTGGGTGCAAGGGTAATTGCAGGCACAGTGCTAACAGATGCAGGACTTGTGCAACAAAAATTATAGGTCAGTGTGATTTGTGTTGTGGCATTTCTGTAGTGATAAAAGAAATTGCTGTTAATTACTAGATTATTACCATACTTAATGTTGGTAATTCCAGGCTATCAAAACAATGTGTGGAAGCACAAATCACAATATTTTTATTCTTTCAACAAGGTAGGGTTACCAGGGCTGTATCATTAGCTTTTGGAATGCTGCAATTTTAACTAATGAATTAAATTTACAGCTTTATTACTGGTACACAGAGATTACAAATTTGCCTTGAGATGTTAAGCAGCCCTCTTCCATGTGATTTACGGATCTTTCTATTGTCCCTTGAAAACAGGATAACTAATATTTCAGCATAGTTATTGCTCACTGACTAATTTTTGTTCCCTTTGGCAAGCGTTTTTGCTTGGAAAGTGAGGAAGTGTTCTCATGAGCTGTGTAGTCTAATGCGGAAGCTGGAGTCCCTGTACGTCAGCACTGCTCAAAGCGTTCTGTCATATGTCTCTTCCCTGATAATGCTAGTCTAGACCACTGTGTGGACTATGAAGCTGCCTTATGGTGAGCCAGACCTATGATCCACCTAGGGCAGTGTTTCTCAAACTTTTTTGACCTGTGGCTCCCTTGACCATTGGTGACCCTTGGCTGTGGCTCCCCATTACATTACGTTGATGCCTGCCAATTGGCATTGCACTGTTTTCCGTGAGGATTCCATGGCACTCCACGGCTCCCCTAGCTGGTTTCCGCGGCTCCCCTGGGAGCTACGCCTCCCAGTTTGGGAACCACTGACCTAGGGCAATATTATCTGCTCGGACTGGCAGAAACTTTCCAGGAGTTTAGACAGGTGGTTCTAAGTCCAACCTAGATACGTCATAGTCCTGGGCAAAGCTTGTGTCCTTTCACTGAGCTACAGCTCCTCCTTGAGGGTTGATTCAGCACTCTATTTCCCCAAAAGGATGAGGGCTTCTCCAATGATACCTATGCAATCCATGCATCTTCAGGTATGCATATATGCAAAAAGCCACAATTAATTAGCAGGGGTTGGGCCAAGACCTCCTGGCACCAGAGATGGCATGCCAAATGCCACCTGCCCTTACTCAGTGGCACATCAGCCACTACCCCTGCCAGCCCTCCTCCGGCTCCCTAAATTTGAAAAGAGGGAAATGAAGCAGAAGAGAAAGTGTAAAGGCAAAGTGAGTGGTACTCTAGCCTTGGACTCTTCTGTCCTCCATACTTCCTCTTCCACTCCGTTCTCCTCTTTTCAAACCCAGAGATCAAGAGGACATGGAGAGTTGAAGGCAGATTGGCAGGCAGAGCACTGGCGTTGCTGCAGGGGGCGGAGCTCTAAATTCCGCCACGGTCCGACCCTCCGTTACACCGGTGCATGAAGCGGCCCCGCCCCCTTGCCTTCGGAACCATTCAAGGCAGTGAAAGCAACGCACAGGAGACTCCCTGCGCATTGCTTTCACCACCTTGAATGGCTCCGAAGGTGAGGGGGTGGGGCCGCTTCATGCACCGGTGTAACGAAGGGTCGGATCATGGCGGAACTTAGAGCTCCGCCCCCCTGCAGTGACGCCACTGAGGCAGAGAGAGGTGGTCTGCTGCATGACAGGACTGCTTTGGTTGGCTTCATGGACAGGTTGGCCCTCCAAATCAGGAACTAGCAGCAGACAACAGCGCTGTCTCTCCTAGCTTCTCCATTTATTTATTTATTTATTTATTTACAATATTTTTATCCCGCCTTTCTCCCCAAAGGGACCCAAGGCGGCTTACAACAAAAAGAAAATGCAAAAAATACATATAGATAATTACTTTTTAAAACAGTAAAAA
Source organism: Plestiodon gilberti rubricaudatus (assembly GCA_026170595.1). NCBI lineage: Eukaryota > Metazoa > Chordata > Lepidosauria > Squamata > Scincidae > Plestiodon > Plestiodon gilberti. Next base: position 52,237,676 of record JANXHW010000002.1, read on the forward strand.
ACAGTTAACAAAACTAATAAAAACATCTAAAAATTGATTAAAAAATTACATTTAAAACAAGATCATAAAAACAGCAGCACCTCACCCGTACCAGCAAGATGTTAAAAAAGGCAAAGGCTCAGAAGGCTTCTTTGAACAAGAAGGTTTTTAGGCCTCACCGGAAAGTGTCCAAGGAGGGAGCAGTTTGTAAATCAAAGGGGAGGGAATTCCATAAGGTTGGTGCCACTACTGAGAAGGCCCTATTTCTGGCCGCCGCCCCTCGCACCTCCCTGGGCAACGGTACCTGCAAAAGGGCCTTCTCTGATGATCTAAGGAGACGAGCCGGACTATATAGAAGTAGGCAGTCTCTCAAATATCCTGGCCCCAAGCCGTATAGGGCTTTAAAGGTCAAAACCAGCACTTTGAATTGGGCCCGGAAATGAATCAGCAGCCAGTGCAGCTGTCGGAGGAGCGGCCCGACAGAGTCGAACCGCCTACCTCCAGTGTCTCCATTCAGTCTCTTCAAAACATCAGTGGGTCTCTTTGGCTCACCTGACCTGCTTTTCTGTCCCCAACTGCTTTTTGTTGTTGTTTTTGTTCTCTGCGTACACTCACTCATGAGACAGATGGGCATATGTGCCACCTTACTAGACTGCTCTGATGGCTTCTCCCATCTACCAGGGGCATCTCCTATTAAGGAAGCATCTTGAACCATTAAGGAACATTAGGTTCTTTCATCACTTCTCAGATCCTATGCTACTGGCCTTACTTAATTCCTGAACGCAGGTGTGAGGAAAGGAAGACACTTCCAGAGGATCATATCGGTAAATTAATGTAATAATTGTTCAATTCGGTTTTTATTTGCAATGTGCTGATATGGAGCCCCTTCTCCCCACCTTAACCAATTTGCTAATATATTAAAAAAATTCAAGTGATGATAGTTTTTATTATTAGAAATACCATAATGTTTCTACAGTATCCTCTTTGCATCTTAGCTAAAAATAATTCCAGAAAGTTGATTGACCCTGCAAGGGTAATATTAAAACGATCATCAGACTTGCAATGGTATTCAGATGGACTTCCAATTCCCTGTTATTATCTCAAAAGAGCAGAGGCAAACTAGCAGGAAGTCCTTTATTCATGCTCCCTTGCTGAGTTAATACCAATGCAGGTTAACGTTAAGTTGTGCTGTGATGATCCAGACTCCAAGCGGGTCCTTGCTGAGCAGGCATCAGCTACTTCCTGTGTGTGCAATCACTTCTCATCAAAATGAAATACTGTATACCAAAAAATCAACCTACTGCTTTGAAATGTGGCAGATAGAATAATTGTTCTTCTAACCACAAGTCTCACAAATTCCTAGTCTGAAAATTCTTTTTCCAGGCAAAATAAAGAGAAAGCAGTTTCCTCCTTGGGGGGGGGGGGTATTCACCCCCCCCCCCCTAGGAATTACATAATTGCTTCTCAGTTGCTGTCAAGGCAAGAACCAGAAGCAATAGCAAGAGATGGTGAGGAGGTTTATTGGCTTGACCCTGGCAAATTTCATTGACTTGACCCTGGTAGAGAAGGCTGCTCAGGAGGTGGGGCAGGAGCAAGTGGCCACAGCTCAGCATGTGTCTGCAACCCTGCCCCCTGGGGGAAATGGAGGGTATTACTGGAAACTCAATAGCAAGGCACAGGCTGGAGACCGAGGCTGGAACCAAGGTCTGAGCTGGAATCAAAGGTAAAGGACTAGGGTTAATAAGGCATGGAAAACATGAACAAGAAGCTCTATACTGCAGTAAGAGCTGTGCCTGGCTCTGAGGCGACTTCAGTGAAGAGCTGTTATACCAACGAAGGTCAGGTGCCAGTGCCAGGTTCCTGAAGTGGCTAGGTGGCTAGAAGCTCCACTCCTTTCTGGTCCTGATCCAAGGCTTGTGTCTGCCTTTGTCTTCTCCTCAAAAGTGAGGTGAAGGAAAGGTAAGCCTCTGACAACATTGCTGGTTCTGGGTATCAGCCTTCACCTGTGGTCACTGCTGCTCTTGGGGTCTGGAGGCAACAGAGGGGGGTATGAAACTGCATTTGTGTGACTTGTGGCCCAATCCTATCGGGGTCTTCTCTTGTGCAAATGGAATTTGAGTTCCGTCAATTGCAAGACCTGGGCCACTAGCCCACCAGCAGCCACTGCAATGGTGCGTAGGCCAGGGATTGCCAGGGCAATTTACCTCTGGAGCTCCTGCTGGAGCAGGTAAGTTCAGGCGTGTTCCAGGCGAGGATTGGGAGTGGGATTGGAACCAGATGGAGACATGTCAAGGGACAAGCAGGGGAGGGGGAGATAGAAGTAGTAATGCTTTCTTGATTAATGGACTGAATATGTGTGATGTGTAGTTTATGGCTTGGCTAACTTGATTTGTTTAATTTCCACACACAAATGCTTGTTTGAAATATTACTTAATTCAATCTGTATTTTTTCTTCGAGTTGTCCTTGTTACCCTGGATTGATTTTTATTTAATATCCTTGGGAATGTGAGACACAGTGTTTTCAAACCCAATAGCAGTATACAGTACACTGCATAGCATAAATCTGAGCAGCAGTTTATTCAAGACAAAGAAAATGCTAACATTTGTATAAGACTCTATGAAACATCCAATTATTAGGATAGCCACAATCAATAAAAGGTATTCATTTTGTTCACTAGCCAGTCAATCAAGCAACAATGGTGGAGCAGAAACCAAGGATGGGCAGCCCGATCCTGCCTAAGATGCGGCGGCCAGCCTAAATGGCTGGCTGCTGCATCCTGCACAGGATGTGGGCTGCGCTGGTGTGGTTGGGGCTCACCTCGGGGAGGCTGTGTAAGGTTGGCCCAGCCCTGGAAGGGTCTTGGGATATCAACGCAACCCAATCCCCGCCCCCTCCCAGGTCAGGTCAGCCAATGGCCCCTCCCTCACAGGACTTACCTGGGTCGGTCGGCGCAGCTCCTGAGCGACGGCCTTGTAAGCGGTACTGGACTCCGTGCTGACCCACTTACACTAGACTAGAGGAACCGCGAAAGTGCCTTATGGCACTTTTGCGACACCTTAGGCTGTTGGAGCGCTTGCTCCGCCAGCCTGAAGTTACAGTGGATTGCACCATAAGTTATAGTAAATGTAGGCTTGGGAAATGTTGGATTTGGGATCCAACATTTGAGAATTGCAACTTCCAAATCTTACGTCCACGTTTTGGAGAGGAAAATGCCAGAGATTAAAATCTACTGCTATATTAAAGTTTGCTGGTGAAAATTTAGTGAATCTGCTGCATTATTATAAAGGCTGAATTATTCTCCACAGTCATCAAGACTGTATGGCTCTTTTCAGATTTTCATTTAATCAAGATGGAGATACTGAATGCATTACAATAAAGGTGCCCACAACTCAGGCCATTTTTATCTGTGCGCACTCTGCATACGCTCTTGGCTCAAAGTTACTGTGATACAGAACTTTTAGTATGATCAGGATGATGAATTAAGTTGTTGGACTGGAATAATACTATTTCAGGTTTGAATGCGTCAATAGACTATTTTTATCATGTGATTGTGAGTAAACATTCCATTTTAGAATCTTTGTATCTAATTTACATTTAGCGCCTAACACTTCAGTTTTCTTTCTTTCTTGGTGACTCTTTGGCCTTCCTTTTTTCCTCCTTACATGTAATTTCTGCTTCTTTCCCCTTTACATCCTTGTCTAAGCAATGACTTGACATGCTCACAAATTAGCGTTCTTTGGGTACACAGACTTCATAAATTGCCATGAAATCACGCTGATGATTTGTTGATTGCCCATGACTGAGTCTTTTTTGGCCTTTCAGCACTGACTACTGTCAAGATAAGTGGGTTCTCTTTCAAATTAAAATGCCTGCATCTGCATCACAAGAGTAGGACGTTTGTGTCTTATGGAAGAAGGATGAGGTTGTCTGCGATGACTGAGTCTATATGATGATTTATCTACCAAAAGTTCCATAGCAGGCTCTACCACATGCTAAGAAACAAATGAAGATAAAGGATTACTGGGGCGTGTGTGCTGTGAGGTCAATGTAGGGAGTTGTGCAAGGATTATGCACAGTCAGACTGGACCAGCAACGTTCTCTCAAGTTCATTGGGACAGTGGTCAGGAAGAGAAATATATTAGACTGCTCTACAGACAAATTGTATAAAAGCTTGAATTTCTTTGAAGAATGGTAGTTCTTTGGATATTTCCATGCAAAAGCTTACAACACACATCAGGATGTGATATGGACTGTTCTTCCATTTCACAATATCAGTACCAGAGAGCATGAAAACCTTCCTGCCTGGGTGCACTTTAGGACTGCAGATTTAATTTCACAAGAATTTTGCATAATTAATTCCATAAGCCTTGACCAAAAGTATGTTGAAAGATGACGTCAACTTTGCAAGTTTGTTAGTCCAATATTGCACACTGTCTTGAGTCTTCTTTGCAGTTTGCAGAATTATCACTCAAGGATGACCTACTGAAAAATAGTCTGGTAGTTCCAGGAATCTATCTTCCTTTGCGCATTTCTTACCATGTTGCTCTGCAGAATCTTAAAATTGTGCAAAAAGTCATTATTATCAGGAATATTTATATACCCCTGCTAACTGGGCAAGAGGCACTTTTTCAATTGGTGCTCCTCTTTTATTTAGCAGGGGGAGAGTAACTGCCCGCCTTTCACCCCAGCACAGTGTCTTTCTGGTGGATGTTTGCTGGTGGTGGTCTGCATCTTTTTTAGATTGTGAGCCCTTTTGGGACAGGGAGCCATTAAATCATTTGATTCTGTCTGTAAACCGCTTTGTGAAGTTTTTGTTGAAAAGCGGTATATAAATACTGTTAATAATAATTATTATAATACTGCTTTCCCACAAAAATGTTCTCAGCAGTTTTTGTTAAATTAGCAAAATAATTGGAAAGATGGTTCATATCCTAGAGGATTTACAGTCTTTTAAAAAAAGACATAAAAGAGATATGAGCAATAGCCCTTGGAAAAGATGCTCTGCTTGTGTGAATAGGGACAGGTGTTCTTCCTCTTCAAAATATTAAGGGAACAAAACTTGAAAAAGCACCTCTTTGCCCAGTTAGCAGGGCCAAAAACAAGGTTTGGGTTAATAAGATACCTTTTCCACCCATGCCATGTTCCATTACCTGCCTTTTTCTTGTCTCTGAAGTGTGTATGTGCTGGAAATAGTTTCTGTAAGATGAAGGTGTATCCAACTTGCAATGGCTGTATTTTATATGTTGATGTATGTCCCCCTTAGCATCATGATGCAAGCTGCATATTCATCTTTATCTGCTACAGTTGGCATTGGAATGAGGCTCTATTTGTTGGGCTTTCTCTGGAAATTACAACATTAAATAAAATTACCATGAAACCTCATGACCTTTATAGTAATAAAAACAGTTTTAGTATAAGACGGATTAGTACTGCAATAATACACTGGAACGGATTTAGGGTTTTCTCAAGCAAAAGGCCATTCAATTATTTTCATCATGACTCTTCCCAGTGTAAACTGTTTCAGAGCCAAGATGTTACCTTAATTTTAAGTCAATGCAGCTGTCCTCTTGCAACCAGTGGCTTTTGGATCATATTCTAGGAATGTCTTCTTTGACTTTTAAATGCCATAATATACAAACCTTATACTGAATATAGAAATGCTAGAGTATATAAGAACACAAATGTAAGCGGACAAGAGCCCAATCCTATCTCCCCAGTGCTAATACAGCTGCACCAAAAGGGCGTGCGCTACATCCTGTTGGGGGGGGGGGCTCCACGAGGGCTCCTCAAGGTAAGGCAACTTTTATTCCCTTACCTCGGGGTGAGGCTTTACTTCCCCAAAGTATCTCCTTGGATCTACGCCAGCTTTTTTGCTGATTTAAGTCCAAAGAGAGTATGGGAGAGGGAAGGGATGGGGGTAGGATCCTGGTGCAAGTTGCTGCTACCAGGATCCACCCTTTCTCTCCCCTGTTCTACCTCCCACCCTCCCCCTTCCTGCCCAGAAACTCCCCTGTTCCCTCCCTGCCCAGAAATTCTCCCGTTCCTCCCCCTCCCTATCCAGTTCCTCACACTGCCTGCCCCTGCACCGGGTTACCAGTGCTCTCACGGATAGCCAGTAGCAGCAGCAGTGAGCACCGCCACCAGTGTCACGTGCTGTTGTTTGCTTGCGTGTGCTGTGGTATGTTGACATGTTTTGGCGACAGGGGAAGCTTTGTTCTGCTGTTGTAAATTTTAGTTAGGATTGTGTTGTAAGTCTATCAACGACTACTAGTCATGATGACAACATAGAGTTTTGAGGCAGCATGCCTCTGAACACAATTTTCAGGAGAGCAATGGTGGAAGCGGGCTGTTGCCTTCATCTCCTGCTTGTGCGCTTCACAGAAGCATCTGGATGAGAAACAGGATGCTGTGCTAAATGGATGTTTGGTCTGATCCAGTTCTTATGTTCTTCTTATACATTCCTATTCTTGCACAAACTCCTGTTGCCTTGCAGAAACTGAAGTAATAAGGTGTGTTGCAATGAGGAGAATGGAATGTGTATATGGTATATTATGTGACATATTCAATCATATGGGGGATGTAGTCCTCATACCTCTGAAGCAATATATTTTGAAGGAGAACATTGCATAGGTTCCCCTGAAATAATTATCCTATTTCATTGTGCTCTGAAGTACAGTATTTAACATAATCATGCTTATACGTTTATTGTCAATTATTTTGGACAAGCGCACTTTTAAACACTACTTCTGCATTCAGATCATAAACATTGGTTGGGGGAAAAGGTGGAGTAAATGGAAAGTCTTTGCCTTCCAGGATCCACCCAGTTAACTTTCATTCCCAGTTAGAAAGAATACAGTATAACAATCCAAGAAAGGTGATATAGCGTAAGACGATAGAAGCATAAAAATGTAATAACACGAAGTTGCATTTTGGTCATACATTGATGTTATTCATCAAAGCCCAGTGTTGTTTTCTTCTAGAGTTATCAATTTTGACATTCCTTTCATACAGGCTTCTTTAATTCATGGTTTCCCAACAAGTAAATGAAGCTTATATGAACATCTATTCTGCCCTGTAAATGTTTATAGTGATCTGCACGTTTGGAATATCAATTATTTATTGTTTCAGTGACAATGTTCATATTATTATTATTATTATTATTATTATTATTATTATTATCATCAACAACAACAACAACAACAACAACAACAACAACGACGTACTTTAATTGAGCCAATGCTGGTAATAAAAGTTTGACCAAGCACCCCCTCACACACGCACACACGAAAAAGGTAATACTTGATATAAAGCAGGATCACTTATTAGTTCCATGATGGGAAAAGCTTAAATCTTGTAGTGGACCCTGTCTACGAAAATCTTTCCCTTTAGTGTGGGCACCCACCCTGAGGGAGACAGACAGAACTGTCCACTTTCCTTTTGGGTATTAGCACCCTTCTTTCAACCAGAGCTTGGCTCATGCCAAACTCTGGTTTTCAACACCAACCCCTGGAAAGGGGGTCAGGGGCAAGTAAAATTATCAGGCTTATCCCAAGCCAGAAAGCTTTTAGGATGGACTTTGAAATTCAGGACTTAAGGATCACCAGCCAGCATCTCTGAGCAAAGACAGCCTCTTGAGATCAGTCCTGGCTTCCCCTCGTGCCTTACATACCTTAGGGTGCACACCAGATCTCTACTCCTATTCCCAGTCCTGCACAATACCTGCCAGAAGTGACCAAACTAGCTAATATACCACCTTACCAAAGGAGATAGTCGGGGTAGGCGAGAAAACCTCTCACCACCTGCCAATCAGGCAGAGAGCAAAAACTTCCTACCTGACCCCTGAGGGCGACCAGCCAATCTCAGACTATCCCCAGGGCAAGTGGAATGGGCACAACATCACCTGAGCTCCGAATGGCGAGCTCAGCACACAGACAAGGCAGAAAATGCTGTGGGAAAGACGCTTCTCCCCCATCACCCAATCAATGGGGGCTCTGTGTTTCTTGCCTCGTAAATGGTTCCCTGTCCCCAAATGGCTCACAATTAAAAAGAAGACATGCACAGAGAGAGAGAGAGAGAGAGAGAGAGAGAGAGAGAGAGAGAGAGAGAGAGAGAGAGAGAGAGAGAGTGCAAACAAACAAACAAACAGCCACTGGAAAAGACACCATGCTGGCATGAAGGACAATTGCTTTCCCCCATGAAATATAAGGCTTTAAGGTCCTTCTTTGCCCAGTTAGCAGGGCATAGAATAGAAATAGAATGAAGGAACTGATGCTCCCACAGATTGTTGATGTATATTGACTTGTCTGTGCCATGCTGATGGCACTATGTAAATGTCTCTGCAAATAGTTTGACTGTTAACATACAAAGATCTCTGATGGATTAAAGACCCAAGGGTAGTCCAGCACTCTGTTTTTGTCAGTGGCTAACTGGATGCCTCCGGGAAGCCCACAAGCAGAACCTTAAGACAGATTTTTGAAGACAACAGCTTCCAATGCTTTCCACTGTGGTCTTCCATTACCTGGTATTCAGTGTTACACTCCCTCTAATGAATTCTATTTAGCCACACAGCTAATAGTCATTGGCAGACATATCCACCATAAATTTGTCTAGACCTCTTTTCAATACATCCAAGCCAATGGTCATTACCTCATCTCCTGGCACAAATTCCTCATGCGTTCTGTGAAGTCCTTTCTTTTGACTAACCTGAATCTAATGCCACTTCTGCAATGGCAGTATTTCATATTCCGACCAAATTTGCCAGTCATTGAAGCTTGGTACCATTTAATAAAAAAGAACAACCCAATAAAAGAGTCTTGTTACTATTTTTGTTACTATTTTTATGAAGTTTATCTTATAACCTTTGTATTACGCCATTATGAATGAATATATAAACAGCAAAAGTAGTTCATGAAGTTCTATGCTTTGTTTCCATTGCAATGCGTCATATTTGTGCACTTCAATACAAATATTTTACATAAAAATGACTTGCAGAATTTCTGTGAAACTTTGTTTACGGAACTATTTACAGAACTCACATGTTTGTCTTCAATTTTATCACTAAATGTTATTTATAGGCTCTCAAAGTGGGTAAGTGAGTCATTCATTTGAATATATATTTAATGAATATTAAATTTCCAATCAACATAGTTCAGTTAACTTGTAACTGAATGAACAATGCAAAATGTACTCATCCAATAAATTAGTTGACAGCGGTCAGACGCTGAACAACAAGGAAAGAGTGTGTCAGAGCACTGCTGAAGTGCCAACCAGAAAACCTGCTTTTTGAGATGTGTGACTTTTTCTCCTTTTAAAGTACTAGAATATTTTGTTCAGTTGATAGCAATTTAAGGAATGAGTCATGAACACCCACTGTTAGAGTTTACATTGTAGGATTATACCTAGCAGGGGTAGTGTCAGCGGTTGGTCAGGTAGTGTACTGGCCGAGGGATTCCACAGATTGGGGTCCACAAGGTCAGGCCCACCCCAAGCCATCAGCACCAGTGGCAATGGTAACACCCAATGTACCATTGAGGCAGGTAGGGGACAACATGGGGGGGGCGCTACTGACACAGCAATCTGGCACCAGACACTGATTTCCTTACACTGACAGCCCAATCCTGTTGTTAAGATCTGCCAGGCGGCCAAGGCCCCCCGCCGGATCCTGAGTTCCACTGTGGGCAGCCTGCAGCAGGCACCCTGCAGCGGAAAGTCTACTTGGTGAAGGGGACGCTAGCCCTCTTCCCTGGGTGTAATCGGTGCTTTTGCAGCACTTTTGCGACGGCTTCGGCTGGCAGAACACTCATTCCGCCGGCCAAATTTAGAAGAGGATTGCATCGTCAGATCCTGGGCCATCTGTTCACTATTGTCTACACTGACACTGACTGGCACCAGTTCTCTGGGTTTCAGAGAAGAATCTTTCACATTTCTACCTAGAGATTTCAGGGACTGAGTCTGGGGTCTTTTCCATGCAATGCAGATTTCTACAAGTGAAGCCCCTTTCCCACACCGATAATCTACATAACCATTAATATTTATAATGTCCTTATATAGAGTAGAATTCCAGAATTCCATCCAATGGATAAAATGTTGATTATTGAGTTGCAGAGCTGGCCCTCTTGCTGTTGCCTTTAACAATGGTAGTTTGGTCCCATTTTTTAGGAAGATAATGTAGAACATACCTTGTTGCAGCCAGCAACACCACTGGTGATAACACTGTTATGCTACAATCTTATACACACATACCTGGGAGTAAGTCCTATTGAAGTAAATAGGGCTTACTATTGAGTAGGCCCACATAGGATTGCATTGCTAGTGATGCAAGTATACAATGAAAGTAAGTCCAAAAAGGTGACAGCACTGAAATAGGATTGGGAACAATGGGGCAATTCAGTCGAAGAGAAGAGGTGGGATAGAAGGTATACATGTTCAAGTTCTGTGCAGACAAATGGTATGATATTTTAGCTGTCTTAAGCAAGCAATCTCCTTTTTAAAAGGGCTTATCATTATGATTTCAAAAAAGTGGAGACCATTCCTCTCCTAAGCCGCGGTGGCTTAGTGGTTAAGTTGCTGAACTACAGACCGGAAGGTCGGTAGGGGAGCAGTTCGAGACCCAAGTGCCGTGTGACAGAGTGAGCTCCCGTCTCCTGTCCCAGCTCCTGCCAACCTAGCAAGCAAGAAATTGCAAGTAGATAAATAGGTACTGCTACAGTGGAAAGATAACAGCATTCCGGTAGTCATGACAGCCACATTACCACAGAAGCATCTTCGGACAGCGCTGGCTCTTCGACCTTAGAAACGGAGGTGAGCACTACACCCTACAGTCAGACATGACTGGCTTTCGAGCAGGGGGTACATTTACCTATTCCTCTCCTAATTCCCATTGAAAGTTTCAGTTCTCTTGATCATTTGGCTTGCAAAAATCCCTATGACCAGAATTTAGTTTGACCTAAGGATACATCACTTGATAAGAAAATAAGACTACTGCCAAAATGAGAGTACCATGTTGAGTCCTTCCCCCACCTTCTCTATAATGTATATAGCACATGTTCTAATGGTGTCTCCTCATAAAATAAAAGCGTTGCAGCATATTATGTACTCTTCAGTATATTATATTTTGAAATACCCTTCCTAAATAGAACGAGAATTTTTTTCTTTTTTTGCGTTATTTATATATTTCTGATAGACACAGAACTGACATTTTCAGGAGTATTTCTAAAAGGGAGAATGATCAAATCTGCTAGTTTAAAAGCCTTGATTCAGTTTCACTGCTGGCTTTTGCCTGGAAAGAAAAGCATTGCATCATTTTTAATTGGAAGCTAGCTGTATAAATTTGGGGAAAGATCCTGTACACAATAAATGCTGTGGTTTTTCATGTCACCACATCATTTCAGCAGTTGCATTGTGACCTTGATTACACTCTCTATTATTATTTGTTAGTTTCAGCCCCTCCATCACAGTAAGGTGAAGGCTTCCTTTGCCCGGTCCTGTCCTGCTTGAGGCAAAGGAACTTGATTAATGTGCTGGGCCTGTGGGACTAGACCAGTGGTTCCCAAACGTTTTAGACTCGCGGCTCCCTTGACCTCCCTCACCATTAGCCGTGACTCCCCATTACAGTGCACTGAAGAGACAGGCACTCTTTACATTCTCAGAGGCACCCTTTCTTATATGTATATGTATATTCCCAAAACAAGCCCTAAAGTGGATTTTCCATGCTTATGCTGAGCAGCAGATAAGCCAGGAGCGCACAGGGTGGGGTTGGGATGCTGCCCTCCCTCCGTTGGCAGGCCTGGGGTGCCTACCTGGTAGAGGGCACTGATGTCGTCTGCGTTAGTCCTATTCATGGCAAGAGAAACATCAAAGCATGGGAGGTCATTTCTTTTCATTGGTCATGCCCCACCCCAGTTGCACGAGAGAAAGCTCCTTTGGGTAGCATCTTTGCAAGATGAAAAAAAAAAAGATTCTTATACTGCAAGGCAGTTTCCATTGGGGGGGGAGGGGGTTGTCCCAGCAAATAGAGTGGGGAATTAACTTAGAGGTAGGTCAAAAAACAGCAAAGGAGGAAGGAGAGAGATCCTAATAATCAACCAAACAAACATAGCAGCTGCCTCCTCTTCCTCTGGCTTAAACAAGGGAGACATCTCTGCAGAAATTCCTTGAGGTTCCCTTCCCTGCACACTGCTTAGCGCTTATCTATTGAGGTGTTAATGGCCTAATTGCCTGTTCTTTGACTATGATAAGGACCTCTGCAAACCTCTGTTAAATACAAAATGTGGAAGAGAGCTGAAGAGCTCGCTGCAAAACTGAAGTCTTTTGAAGTGAACTGTGAGTGACCTGATGTGAGAACTATGAGTGACCCAATGTGAGGAGGCAGCTTTTCCAGGTCTTTGTTTTTGCTCTCTCTCTCTTGCAAACAAGAATATATGGTAACACGACGCCCCTGGCTGCTTTTCATGACGCACTTGGGAGTCGCGCCTCCCACTTTGGGAACCTCTGGACTAGAGTAACGGCACAATCCAGAGTAGCATTAGAGTGGTGGAGCGTGCAATCCACCGCTCTAAGCTGTCACAAACACACCGTAAAGTGCATTTGCGACTCCCCGTGAGTAAGGGCTGCCAGGGTGAAGGCTGGCAGCCCTCACAGGAGAATGAGTGAGTCACTTTTGCTTCTGTTTGAAGCTGTTAAAGGGGGAGTATACTCAAGCAACTTCAGAAGTCCAGGGGTGGGGCCCAGAACCCCCCTCCTAGGTGCTGGAAAACGGTCCCAGCCTGATTAATCTTGAACAACTAGCAAAATAGCTTGGCTGTTATTCTGATAAAGATGTGTCAGCTTCTTTGTGGAAAGAAGCAACTGCAACATTGAGTTAGCATTTCATCATTTGCCTGTTCACCCAGAGAATTGTAGTTTTCTGGGCTTTACTTTTGATGGCTTCTTTTATGTGGACAGGGCTCTCCCAATGGGATACTCTGTTTCATGCACTACATTTGAGAGGTTTCTTTCTATGTTGGAGTAGACTTTATGTTTTAGTACTAGGCTGCACACTACAGCTCATTATCTGGATGATTTTTTTGCTAATGAACCTGACTGGGTCCGGTCCCTGCCAAAGGTTTTTGGAGGGCTTTATGGATCTGATCAACATGTTAGGAGTGCCTTTAGTGAGGAATAAAACAGAGAGTCTGGCAGCGTGCCTTAGATTTCTCAGAATAGAACTTGACACTGAGGAAGGAAACAGACTTCTGTGGGGAAAGCTTCATGTCCTTGTTAATAGATTATGGATGTGCTTATTTGCATGCAAGATCACGTTGGTTTGGCTGCAGGAATTGATAAGGCACCTCAACTTTGCATGCAGGGTTGTGGGGCTGCGACAAGCATTTTTATACAGGTTTTTTTATGATGCCATATTGGGGGTCTTGAGGCCCCACCATTGCAAACGCATCACCAGGTCAGTGAAAAATGATTTAGTGATATGGTTGCACAAATGCAACTTCCTGCATGACTTGTGGGATTTCCTTTTCACCACTCATGAAAATATCAGCAAAAAAAGGGAGATTTTTTGGCCCAGTAGTGAAATGGGGAATTAAACATGAACAGGCTATATATCAATTTTGAAAGTAGTGAATGCATATAGCTTGGGAATTGGGACTTACTGCTGCGATCCAGCTCTTCCCCAAATGCGTTCATTGCATGTGTGATTGCCACATGAATAACGTTATGGTTAACATTTTTTTCAGGGTGCTGGTTTAATTTTTTTTTTTAATGGGGCCCTGAGGTCTCTTTTCTGATGGTAGGATGGAAAAAAAATGTGTTCTTGATATTAAGGAACCATTTGTCCACCAAATGATAATACATATGAAAAGTGCAACCAGATGGGCAATCCATTAATAAAATATGTACTAAATGTTGAAACAGCTTATATGTGGCAAAATTCCTAGCTCTAAAAGAAAATGTAATTTCAAGAAATGGTAGTAATTTCTGGATTCAATCCAGAATGGGTACAACTTCGTCAGTCATAAAAAGGGACAGCCAAAAAACTGATTGGATGCATCAGTGGCATTTCAACAGAGATAAATCAGGCTCTTCATCCATGTCTCCAAACTAATTTTCTTCTAGAAGCAAATTGCACTGCATTTCAAATTAGGCTATTTTTAGTGATTGTCGGTGATCCTGAACTAACATATGGATATGAAAAGATGTGGGTGCAGATATATATATTTCACTTAACTAATTCTTTATTAACAAACTGAAAAATTAAATATACAGTCTTGATTTGCAGACTAAATTCATAAATATGCATTTAAACATTTCTGAGAACTTTAACTGCCAGAGCTAGCCAGTTCCATCACTACAAAAAGGGGTGGCATTAGGGGTCGTCCAGGTTGGACACCAGTTGAGGGTCAACACCCATCACAGGGTCCACCTGGTCATGTCTACCTCTGAATGCTCAGTTCTAGTGGTAGCATCACATTGGACACCATTGGAAACGATTGAACAGAGCTCTGCTCCAGGAACTACAGCAACTTGGTTCTGGAGATTACCTACAAATATTATGTGATGCAATATAACGTTATTAGTATTGTTGTTGAGAATTTCAATATTTTATGCTTTCCAACCAAAAGGTTTGCAAGAGGTTTACAAAGCCAAAGGAATGAGAAGATGGTTCCCTGTCCCAGCAGGGCTCACAGTCTATAAAGAAACATAAAAGAAACACCAGCAACAGCCACTGGGAGAGATGCTGCGATGGACAGGACAGTTGCTATTGTCATTGTAATCTAAACCACTACGAAAATGGTTCTTTGCATCACATGCTTTACCTAGAGATGTTTGTTTTTGTGGTATTTTTATACCATTTTCTAGACAATCAAAGTAGTTTGCAGTTTAAAAATAAAATACAATACCACAATGCAAAACATATTTGAAACAACCTTCTAAACAGTAAGCACAGTATGTTGTCAGGTATTAACAGGCACTTTCTGGCAAAGAGATTGCTTGTGGTCCAGAGAAATTTGGGGATAGATAAAAGGAAGTCCAGCCCCGGACAGTTTCAAATCCAATGTGTGGCACCCGTGTCTATTCATATGGCATGCTGGATCACAGCATCATTGCTTGCCTTTATAGAACATATTCAGGAGTAGATGATGGTGAGTTCTGCTGATGTACATGCAGGTTGCCTTATTTGCGACTCACCCCTGTATCTTTGTTCACTTCTTATTCAAAGACTCCAGCAGAGGTAAATAAGGTAGGCTGGTCTTAGCCTTTAAAACAACCAGGGATGCTTGGCCTACTGGCCCACTTTGAATTCCACCTATGATGCTAGAGTGAGAGATGATAACCTTCCTCAAGCCACCCAATAAGCTTTATGGTGATGAAAGATTTGAACCCTAGTATCCCATGTTTAAGTCCAACACAATATATGATACATCAAACTAGCTCTATTGTGGCTCTTTTAAAATGATTTTGAAATGCTGAGGATACAGAGACTGCTTTTTTAAGCATACCTGGCAGTCCGCGTAGGTATGTATAATTTGTGTGCATTTAAAAATGATTATTACTTCCTTTCCCGAGCTTGGCAAGGATATAGTGTGGCTCCGCAGTATGGCTGAAAGAAAAAAAAAGAAAGAAAGAGGAAAACAAGCACTGAGGGTGTGATTTATTGGGTACTGTCCATTATAAAAAAAACTGGAGGAAATTGAAGTTTGTACAAAGCCTGGGAGAGGAAAGATGGCTGGCCATGGCTTTTTAAATGCAAATATGGGAGAGCACGATTGGTTTGGGAGCTTTCCTTGGCCGATGTGCTGGCATTGAAGTGCAAACCAGCTGGAAACCAACTGGAGAGGTACAAATGTCACTTGGAGCATTCAGGCAAAGTGCCAGGAGTAGGGAAAGATGGAGGAGAGGGAAGAAACTCTGCAAGGAGGACAGAGCCTAATTATAGCTACTTTGAATTCCAATAGTCTCCAAGCGATTGTGCAAACAGCCGTCTCTATTTGGCAGGGCATAAGCATGGGCTCAGGTCTACCTGGAAGCTGTTTCCTCTAATCCATGATGTTTGGAGGCTCTATGCAGTCACTGAGTGGCAAAAGAAAGGCACTTTATTCAAGGGGACATCAATTTCCTCTTACTTCATATGTTCCAGAGTGAAACCTGCATATCTGAAAGATGCCAATAGAATCAGGCAGAGCAGAGAGATGGCTTTTATTAGAGCTGAGAGAACTGCTTGAGGGTCACCTCTAAATGATTTGAAAACCATCCACTTCTCTTTTCTCCCCAAAATTGGGGGAGAAATAGGGGAAAATCCAATTGATTATTGAGCCATTTCAAGGCTCAGTCAATTTTCCAACTCTCCCATCCCTCAAAAACTCTTCCCATCAGCCTCCCACCAACACATCTTTTAGCAGTGAGGGGCTTCTTCCTCCGCCCCTCCCCTCCCCTCCCCTTATCGGTCTGGATACAGCACTGTAAGTATAAACTGTGCTACATGAGAGTCTTTTTTTCCTTTTCCTCCAAACAAGAAGAAAGACAAGGAAGTCTATGGAATTGTAGTCTTTTGCAACCAAAGTTGCCCTCACAAGGACTACAGTGTCCATAGCGCCTGTGCCTTTCTTCTTGTTTGGAGAAAAGGAACAACAACAACACGTGTGTGTGCAGCACAGTTTAAACTAGCATTGCTGCATCTGGAGTGACAATGGGAGGGAAGAAAGGAACCCCCCACCTGCCACTATGGTAAGTAAAGGGGATGTCTAGTGTGAAAGGTCTTTGAGATTTGGCTTGGAAACTGAGTTTTAGGAGTTTGCCTCTCTTTTGTGGAATGAAGTTTAGAACTCTCCAAGTTCATTTCCAACCCTTGTCAACTGAGCCAAATGCAGGGAGAATCTGTACCAAAATCTGGAACAAAGGCTGCTGTAACTGAAGACGACTGTAATACTAAATACTGTATATTTACATGGACATGTTCCAGTGAAATTTGTTTGCATGCTTGCATGCACGCTTTCTTGTTTAGAACTTTACAGCCAAAAATATATCTTTCCCAGTTCAGTTTTAGGTGGATGGAGCTGAGTACAAGGAACCTGTTTCACATTCATTTCATGAGACGCCTCATTTACTAAGGGGAGAAGTCAAGCCCTGGAATGCTAATGACCTCAGTATAACAACATTAACAAGTTTATGTTAAGGAAGGTTATTAAAACTGGAATCTCTTGGAGTGCTTAGCAAAGCTAACAAAAATTAAGCTTAGCAATGCTGACACTAGTGGTAGGGTATTTGAGCACTGTTTTTTTCACAGCTTTACATTACAGGTGTCTATGTGGAATAAATTACTGCTGTTAAGTGTGGGGAAGGCAGACCTTGGTGTTATTTTTTTCTTACTGCTGTCTGCAAACAGTAAGTGCAGAATGACAAATCTTGACCACCTACTTGTATGTAGTGAACAAGACATATCATACTGTCATGTAGGCCAGTGGTTATCAAACGTTTTAGCACCAGGACCCACTTCTTAAAATGACACTCTATTGGGACCCACCTAGCTTTACGAGTCTTTAAAAAAGGTGATCTAGAAAGAGATAATATATGTATTTATTTACAAGTAATATTTTATTTAGTTATTTGCAAAAAAACCTCAATCAATTTCTCATGAGGCAGCCCTAATGAATAGCTTCAAGCTGTTTGCAGGGTAATTAGCAGCTATCTTGCAAACTGCAGGAGCTCAGCTCTTTGAAGGGCAATTAGTAGCTATCTGATTTTTGAATAGCCTCAGGGCTTGTGGCAATTACTGATCTGCTCTTTCCATCACCTGGGACCCACCAGAAATCAGGTTGCGACCCACCCGTGCTGGTCTGTGACTGCAATAAAGATGATGATGATGATGAGTGAGTGAGTGGATTTGAGAAACACTGATGTAGGCTATTTCGGGATGTCCAGCATTGGTTTTGAAGCCCCTTTCCAATTGCAAGTCCTTGTGCATTGCAGGTTTGAAACCAGTCTTTACACTGTTGCCAGCACTGCTCTCATACACGTGCATGTGTGTCTACCAATACACATGAACATGCACAAAATCTCAGGTCTGGGTCTTCCTGGCCCAGAATTAAACTCATTTGGGGGAATTTGTAACTAGAGAGGCTGAAATGCAGTGTTTTGGGGGTGTTGACTGGATAGCTGAGCAAACAACTGCAAAGTGCCTCTAAAGGCTAACAGTAACCACGAGACAGAGTTTTACCAAACAATTTAGATTGTATAAAGAGATGTAGGAAAAGAGAAAAAGCAAGGCATTGTTTGCATATGAAACTAGCTCCGCAGAGGTTTAAGTGGTTTGGGCATGGGTTAAGTGAAGGGAGAGAGAGAGAGGAATCGGGCACAGTCGAAGACTCCTCCATGTGCACAGCACAGCTGGAGGCTTCAAACTCATGTGGTTCCCGACTGAAGTGTCCAGCGTGCAAGGAGCCCTGGACAGCGGCGGCAGGGGGCACGGCAGTCGAGGACGACAGCCGCAGCAGGGGGTGGGAGGGAGGGAGGGATGGTGGATGGTGGTGGTGACGGAGGCAGGGAAGAGGGCAGGGAAGAGGGCAGGGCCAAGGAAGGGGGTGGGTTCAGTGGCAGCGGTGCCTACTGAATCCTAACTCCCTTTCTGGGCCTGATCTGCCCTCTTTCCTGCCCCCATCGCCACCCTGTTCTGATCCACCTTCATGGGTCTATGTGGACTTGTGCCAGTGATATCACCGGTGCAGGTCCAAGGAGATCCGCCGGGGCTTACCCCATGGCAAGGAAGCAAATGTTGCCCTACCCTGAGGAGGCCTCTGGAGGCTGAAACTCCCCTGCAGGATGCAACGGTAGCTGCGTTGGCGCTGCTGCATCACTGCGTGGGGAGTTAGGCAGGATCGGGCTAATAAGTATAATCTTCTTCAATTCAATCAGACAGTTTTATCATTGAAATGAAACTTTCTAAAGCATGTATGGCCCGTTTCCAGGTGCATCTGGTCATTGTGTGGAAGCCGTTTTATTGATGAAAACTGAATCTGGCAAGAGAATTCCTGCTTGCAAGAAACATTAGAAAGACATATGGGCCACTGTACAGAACCTGTTCCCTTTCCTCTCCATCACTTTTCATTTCCCCATCCACCATACCTGCTTCACCTTTTTCTCCTTGCTCTCTCTTTCACAGAATTTCTCTTTGTTCCCTTTTCATTCTGCTTTTTGTCATCATCTCTCTCTCCTGCACTTGCTTCTGGAACTGATGTGCCCAAAAAGCATTACCTACCATCTCATCTAAGTTCTAAATGTGCTCATCTTACTTAATGAAAGCAGAGGAGATGCACCTATTTAACAACCAAAATCAATAAGACATTCATCAAAATGAGTACATTGATTTCATTTACACCTCCAGCGGCGAGCCTTTCTCCAAATGCCTGCGTGGTGAGAAAGTGTCACAGTAAAAGGTCATTGTTGTCAAACTAGTATAAAATTATTTAACTGTGTAGGCTGAGCTTTGAGATTTATTTGTAACTAAGTAGTTATTCTATTATTGATTTATCTCCCCTTCTGCAACTGTCTTGGGGTTGCCTCTGCATTATGCTGTTGAAAATAGAACACTAAGCATGATGGGATGTGATAGGAGAAGAGTGAAGGGGAGAAAGTCACCACCATATAGCACTGGTTGTGTTTGCTTATTCTTTTTCAGAGACTATAATCCATTGGTGTTCAGGAGAATCATGTTAGAGAGACTAACAAGTATCTTACAGCCCAATTCTAACCAACTTTCCAGAGCCAATGCAGCCATGCCAATGGGAGGCGTGGTGATGGGGCAGTCCTATGGCCCAATCCTATCCTGGTCGGGACCAGAGTGAGCAGTGATTCTGATGCAGCCTTCACTGCTTGATATGGGTTGGCTGAGGACGAATCTGCCCCTCTCTGGTCCCAATGGGGGCCTACTTGGATCTATGTCAGCACTTTTGTTGGTGTAAATCTGAGTAGGTCAAAGGGGGTGTGTTGGATTGGGGCTGGAGGCATAGCGTATCGGTTTTTCTGGTGCTGACAAGATCCGCCCATGGCCTGCCCTCAACACACCACAGCCCAGCCTGATCCCTGCCCCAATCCTCCCCTTTCTGCCCCCAAACATCTCCCACTGCCATCCTTCCTGCACTAGCTTGGCGACCGGCAGCTGCTGCCACATGCATGGGCCTCTGGTCATTTGCACCAGCAGCCCCAAAGTGCACAGCAGCAACACACCCGTTACAACACTGCAGCGGCATGTACAGGTGCAGACCGATGGGGCATTCTGCTGTCATAAGTGGCCCATAGGATTGGGCTGTTACTTTCAATTATTTTCCTTTGAAATGTTACATTGAGGCATACTTTTAAGAAAAAAAAAAACTACAACTACCTTACATTAAGATTTTAAAAAACCAGGAAAAAAACTCTTTCCAATTTCACGTCCATCCTGAGCCCTCTTCGGCAAGTCACTGTTCTTTCATCCTCAGCCTCCACATGAACAATCAAAGAATAATGAGACTTACCTGCTCTATGAGGGTGTGAGGATAGCAATGACAATGTGCACCTTGAATACTGTCATGAAGCATTCCAAATTGCTGAGAGCTCTGTTGTTTCATTAGAAAAACCGCCAAAAGTGTTAGTAGGGGAATATATTTATTGGTATCAAGAAAAATGTCACATAGTAGTGAGAGCTGTTATCCTAAGCACCACAGCATCAATAACTGGAAGTGCTGAAAAATATTTGAATGAGAGGAGAAATTATTTTTACAGGTAAACGAAAGTCAATAATGACTTTAGAATCCCCCCCCCCCACACACATTTTTTTTAGGTAATGGATTTTGTCCCCATTGGAGTTACCTAGGTAAGGACCAAAAACCTTTTTAACAAGATTGGATATGGCTGCTTTGAACTTCTCTGTACTGGCTAGAAGGCAGCTTGCTTGTCTTTAGCTAATAACAATTTGCAGTGCAGGCTAAAAAGCTCCTCTAAGAAGTACTTGTCATAGTGGAACCTGTACATGAAAAGGACACGGCTCAGAAATAACCATTTCCTATTTTTATCAGCAGCAAACAGGATACTTCTGACTGATACTGCTATTACTGAATTTGGGAAGGAAGGCTGAGATCAATGGTACTTTGAAATTACTTACTACAACTAGAATATGCTGTTATGGAGTATTTGAGATCAGGACTAATGTGGAAAGTCGTTTCCTTCCCTGCCCATTACATCTTGTGTTGCAAGAGACACTCGCAGCAATTAGATTCTCCCCCAAATCTTTCAATTCATATACCGGAGCATAAAGTAACAAGCTCCTCTAATGCTTGGTAACAGCTGATTTTGAAAATATAAATTTGTATACCTATTAGCTAATTTTTCATTTGACAGAAGGCAGCATTTTGTGGCAAAGGAAGTCTTATTTCAGGTTTTTCTTTATTTGGTAAATGTGTTTACGACTGGTGACTTGACATAGGAAAGCAGTAGCATAGAGCTCCAGGTGTGGTCTGGGCTGGACAATACCTCCTGACAATTTAGCTCATATGCATAGAGAGGAACGATGGTCCATTTTCCCTTCCTCCCCACCTGGCATCCTAGCTTTACATCTTACGTCCTCGGACATCCATATAGGTGCATAACATTCAAATATAATTTTGTGTGATTGGTTTTACGGGTAAAAAACAATAGAGTGTATAGTCTGAAACCGTGTGCATTGGATTTTACATACATATTTATTTATTTGTTCACTTTTTTTTTTACCGTCGTTCCTCCAAGGAGCTCAGGGTGGTGTACATAGTCCCTTCCCTCCTTTTGTCCTCACAACAACCCTGTGAGGGAGGCGAGGCTTATAGTGACTGCCCCCAAGGTAACCCAGGAACGGCTGAATGGGGTTCATGGCTGAACGGGGACTTGAACCTGGCTCTTCCAGGTCTAAGTTCAACAGCAGAACATGTAGACGTCCAGCAATACAGTATCAGGGGCTGTGATGGAGGACAGGGCAGGCATGCTATTGCTCCCTTCTCCACAGTCAGGCCAGATTGGGGTGCCCTGTCATCCAGTCTGATTCATACAATATCATATTTAGCTGAGGTCTGGGTCAGATATTATGGATAGCTGCTTTTAGTGGAGAGATGTTGCCCAGCTATGTGAGCGTTGTGATGTGGGGATCATGAACTTCTGAAATCTCATTCTAACCTATATGGGCCTTCAGCCCTTGCCACAGATTTGCAAAGGAGATGATTGTAGGACGGCGAGTCCAAAACACGCAAGCAACCAATGTGTCAGAATTCAGATTGTTTTATTCAAGCATATGCATGGTCGCTCAGCGGGACTTTGGAGTCACAAATCAGAGAGCGCACCTTGGCATTGTGTGCATGTACTTTTATACTTTTGCAAAGCTGTTACAAAAAAGCCAGGAAGCATGTCAGGGTTCAAGCTTACATTTGGTTGGTTACATATGTCCAAGAGGCATTCTATCCTTACATTGGCTGTAGCCTTGTTACTAACCCAGAAGGGCAATGGCGATGCAGCCCCCCCCCCCAAGCTGTAAGCATTTAGCTTTCATTTCTCCCCTTGTTCCGCATTTCCTGAGCTAGCTGACAGGTACAGTGTAGGCTTTGTGGTTAGCTACATTTCCTCTTGCAAGAGCTACAGAAACCAAAGTGTCTATTAATATGTCTCTCTATATCTGCTTAGAAGCAGATTCTGAATAAATACGTTATGTGTACACTACAATAAGGAAAGTACTCTTAACATGCTCAGGAGCTGGTGTACCCTTCATTCCCCCCTTTGCAGATTATTGATCTGCACCAATAATTTCCACCAGCGACTCTTGTTCCTGTCTGGCTTGTTCCAACCTCTCATACATCGGATTTCTAACTTGATTAAGTACCATCATTGTGTTCTGGGAGGTGATTGCTGCTACAGCAGATTTGACTGTGGATCTTATAAGGGGTAATAGGCATGGGAGTAGGAGGAGTCCCCCAAATGCCAAACCAATCAGGAAAAGAATGCGTTTCCAGTCTCCAAACATGCTTCCAAACCATCCTCCTGCATCTAGTGCACCTGTCCATGTTTGGACTGGCACATGAGCTAATTTTCGCATCTTTTCAGTTATTTGTTCTATAGCTTTTCCATTGTCATCTATCTGCAGGCAGCAATTCGTCAGGTTAAACTTCCCACAAACTCCGCCTTCGGATGCCAGGACATAATCCAAGGCTAATCTATTTTGATATACTGCGGTGCGGAGCTGAGTATTAGTCTTTGCAAGCAAAGCAAGCGCCATAGAGGTCTCATTTGTAATTATTTCTAATACAGCCTGTAAGCGTATAATGCGGTTAAGCATATAAATTGGTGTACGATAACCATATGTTCCATCCTCTGCCCATGTGGCTGGACCATAAACTTGAATGATATGTTCAGGGGGCCACTCATTATCTTTCCACTCTCCTATTTTTAAACTTCGCTTGGCCCGGCCCATTTCTTCGTATACTGGGACACCCAATCTTTCCCCTGTGGCTATGGGGAGTAGGAAGAAACTAGGTTTTATAGTTCCCATCACACATGACCCTGCCCATCGTTTGGGTAGGCGGGCATAGGCCGTTGTCCCACAGATAAAGTACAAATGATCAGGTGCTTTCCAGAGAATGGTATGCCTACATGGGTTGTCCCAGAGTGTATACAAATGGGATTGTGTGGTTTGGTTGAATGGGTTTTGTGGTCCATCTCCCGTGCCTCCCATATTTGTTTCCCCACACACATAACAGTTTTTACTGTAAGCTTACTTGCCACTTGTTCAGCCAGGTCAACAAACAAATTCTTTGTTACTGGGGGAATTTCTATGAGTTTTCCCATGTTGTTCCCACAAGTAACCTTATCTCCAGTGGCTTTGCTTATGGCTTTACAGACATCAAAGCACACGTTCACCCCTAAGTTTGGTTGGGTGGTGACATTGGATGCCACGAGATGGTTGTGAGAGATGATGGGATCTTTCCAGGGGTCATTGTAATTTCCTCCTGCATAAGCATAAATGTTGGCACAGGCCCTTATTGCGTTATATTGAGGCTGAAAGCAGACTGGTGCGCTACCCTGCTGGGTGCAGACCGTGTATGTGGCGTTTTGATACATACAGTGACTGACATTTTTGCTGGGACATTCATATTCTGTGTGATAGACTAAGGTTCTGGTGACCTTTCCCTGGTTGTAGGTGTGGGTGAGGCAGGGGGTGCAAAATTTTGCAGTGTCTGATGATGACTGAGCCTGACATGTGACCACAAGGGTCGCCCACAACACCAGAATCGAAACTGCCATGCTAAAACTCCAGCAACAGTTACTATACAAGCAAAATTTCCCCAACTGTTTCCATCCACTTGTCTTCCTGCCTGTGCGTTGACTAACCCTGTTGTCCTGGTGGGGCTAGAGCATGAGGCAGCTTGAGCTTGTGCGCTGGGCAACCCGCTCCTGGTGCGGTGCTGCAGGAGCTTTCTCTTGGCGATGGCTTTCGCCCTCTTCTTCCCTTTGGATTATACCTGGTGAATGTGGGTTTCACCTAATAAATGCAGAAATAGCAGCAAGAGAAAAGGTAAGTGAAAAGGGGTTTAGCAGATTTCACCCAGGCAGGTGGTTTCAGACGCCTGTGAATAAGCAAAACTAATGTGGAGCAGACTATTCTGGTTTCAGTCTCTTCTGTTCTTGCCTCGGGGTCCTCAGGCTTCCGCCGTGGGTTGATCAGCCAGCGTCCTGGGAGTGGCTGAACCAGGGCTTTCTTCAGGATCGTGCACTGGGTCAATGTCTCCTGGTACATTAACTGCAAGATCCCGTTGGATTTTTAACTTCAGGGGGTTGGAAGGGTCTCTCTTAAGTTTCCACTTCTCTGGTACAGCATCTGAGTAAACTTCTTTTGCTCTTTTTGTGTGTGATACACCCACGGTGTGAGACTTCGCAGGTGACAGACGGCATGAAGTTAAACTGGGCGCAGATTTAGTTAAATATGTCCTTTAGTTAAAGTCTCTATGGCTTTTTCTTCATAATGCAAGTTGTGGTTTAACTTACTAATCTTTCTTTGTTTTAAAAAATTGGTACAAGAAAATTCTGGTCAGGCAAGACAAACCTTCCTCGTGGGTTTGCTCCTAATTTTTCTTCTAGCTTTTTTTTTTTTCTTGTACATCATATGTCCACTTCACATTAAACTCCATGGCTGGCAATACAAAAATACTGTGTGTTGTTTGCAGAGCTGCCTGTTTCGCTGTCTGATCAGCTATTTCCTCTGTTCACTTCTGTGTTGAGCTTGTGGTGAACTTTACAGTGAAGGACAGCAACTTCTTTTGGTAACCACACAGCTTCTAACAAGTCCTGTATTTCGGTTGCATTTTTGATCTGTTTCCTTCTGCACTCAAAAATCCTCTTGTACAAAACTCCGTGGGCTTGAAAAGTTAAGAAAACTGTATTTTGAATCTTTAGAGGTTCCGGAGGGAAGAGATTCAGCTTTGGACTACTGTGTATCCTGCTAACTCTTTCTCCATTGACTACTGTGGAACTTCCATCTGTAAAAAGGATTAAATCTGGGTTCTTGAGGGGCACATCTTTGAGGTCTGGTCTGGACAAATGAACTTCCTCCAAGACTTGGAAACAATCATGTTCCAGAGCTGCTTCAGGGATCTCTGGATAAATGTGGTCATCACTGTAACTTGGAGATTATCACACAGTAAGGTTTGGCTTTTATGCATTCTGGAATTGTTCATGTATTGTGTTCCTTTGGTGATTAACACAGGCAAAACTCAGTGGGGCACATACATCAAATGTTGCCCTAAAGTCGATTTGGTCAGTGTAACTGCCAGTATAGCTTTGTTACACAGGCACCCCCCTTTTTTTACTTTCCCTCTATAAAACGTTCAGGTGCTTAGCCTTCTCTGGTTGCTTCACTGTTGCTTTTCCTTTTTAATACAATGTTCATTATGAAATTAAAAAAAAAACCCACTGCATAGAAAATTAGTCCTTGACCCATGGCAAAAATGACGTAGTATGATGTCCAGTGGCAAACTCGGGTGGTTTCAATTAATTAAGCCAGGTGGGCTGAGGTGCGGGGGAATCCAACTGGGTTGAGGTTCTAGCAGCTCAACACTTGTTAATTTGTTAGAAATCTTTACCGTAGTTTGAAGAGGAGACTTGTGACCTTTAAGTTTCCATTTCAGGTTCAAAAATAACAATACGTCGTGGACAATACAATGCAGGTTTGGGTTTGAAATATGGTTTTTCTTCTAAATGCTGGCAAACATTTTCCATAGGTGCTGATTGCTGAGGTTCTAGGGGGCTCTCTTTTTCTTCCATTGTCTCGTGCTGGCCCACAACGTCTACACTTTAGAGGGGCTCACCTTGGACCACCCTCCTTTGTCCATCTTTCCTCGTATCACTCTGGTTCATAATGAGGTGATGATGCAGTCTTTGTGTATTTCTTTGTCCCCCTTCTCAACACTTGGCTTTTTGCAGTGGTACAAGTCTGTAGTCTCTTTTTAGGTTTTTTAAAAGTTTTACTTGGTATTTTGCTAGCAGGCTGTGGGTACTGCATGTCTGGTGTATACATTGACTGTAGGTTTCAGGCATTCTTTCAGGCTGCCACTGGCAAATCTTTTTTCACTTGGGTCTCTGTGGAATTCGGATGGGGCTTTTCCTGGGGAAAGCTCTATCTTGATGGGCACCAGATGGACTGTCCTTCTCCTTCAGTCTCTAGTCCAGACTTGTCCAAAAAGACTGGGCTATTCTTGAATCTTCGGGGAAGCCTTGACCAGGTATTTTACTGCTTTCGCTGAATAGGGGTTCTCAGGAATACAGGCGAAGATACAGGCTTTTCTGGTGTGTTCTACTGAGATCTATAGGGATCTATATAATCTTCCCTTCTCTGACAGCACAATCCTATGTCTGTCCACTCAGAAATATGTCTCCTTGTGTTCAGTTGTGCCTACTTCCAGGAAAGTGAATGGGATTGCAGCCTGAGTCTTTGCAGGTGAGACAGGATTCTGCGTCTCTCCCCATCTGGTATTTCGGGCTCTGGGCTTCCTTTTATGATGATTGAGCCATCTCTGGTGGACTTGTCTGTCCATATTTCGGCTGATACTTATAACCCAGGGGTTGGCTGACAGACTTTTCTTCACCTAGGAAACCAATGCATCTTCTGGAATTCTTTCTGGGCATTGTGATTCTACGTTGGTGAGGTGTTTAGATTTTGATTTCATTTTCAACAAAAGAAATTGTAGCGTGTGACTTATTTTACAGCCACCATGGGTTTCAGGCACCCAGGCTCACATAAATAAAACTTTCATCTTTTAGTTAATACCTATATATATGTGTCATGTGATCAGGATCAAAGGTTCCCTAGTGCTTATTGATGACAAGGCCCTAGAGAGCTGCCTCGTCCTGCATGCCTTGGTTTATGTCAGCTAATTTCAAAAAAATTTCCGTTGTCCTGGAAAAAGTTGATACACATATTGTCTCTCTTTCACGCGTCCTCTGGGTCTTCCATCTATGGATCTTCTTCCTTATTTTCTTCCTCTCTTTATGAAACTCTCCCTTTTCTTCTTTTTCTTGTCATCTCTGCAATGGTGCTTGTAGAGATCGTTCTTTTGTCCCTCGTCTGGTATGACTGGCAATCGGACTATCGTCTCCTTTTCTCTCCTCATCACTTGCTTATTTTTCCTCATTGTCTTCTCTTACTACCATCATCTTGACGTGCCAATTCTCTCACTTCTTCTCTAGTATTCTGCGTTGTGACTTTTCTTGCTGCATTGTCTGAAATTGAACTTCAATCTGTTCTGTCATCTTTTGACTCTTTTCTAGGAACTCCTGGGCTTCATGGCATTTCTTCAATGCTGAACTGTTTAGGTGTTGAGTATTTGGATCTGATGAATTCTGTGTTTCTTAAGGACCTTGTAGGTCAGTAGACGGCCCCCCTTTCGGACTTGCATATACTATGCAGGGGACTGTAGGGCCATCAGGTTCTGCTGGTGGTTGCTGAACTTGCCCATGTTGTACTGTCGTTACTACTTGTGTTGGGGCAAATGTACTCAAAATTGGCAAGTTCATTTCTTATCTGAGAGTCCCTGAAGGACTAAAAAAGTTTCTTCTTCTTCTGTTTTACTTGGTCTGATCTCCCAAAGGAGCTGGACTTCTCAGGTTTCTTAGATTTCTGGACTTTTAACATGTACTCTATACTACCTGAATCTTGTTTTATTTCAGGGTACAGGGTAATACCTTAATCTTGTTGCTTAGAAAATCCTACACTCCCACTGTAAAGATTTTTCTTATCATGTAATCCAACAGACTACATGTAAACTGGATGAGTCTCACTCCCACCCACGACTTAATCACAAGACAGAGACACAAAAGGGAAAAGGAAGGACAATTGGTAAAGGGGTCCAACAGTCCGAACATAGAAGGGCACACACGCTTTGAGGCAATCTGCTTATCCTGACTTTGTCCACCGGACACTCAACGGCTGGATAGGAGAACTGCAGGTCCACAGCGCCTCCACACTTCAACATTCACACTTCACAAAACCCATTCCCCATTTCCTTACTGGGCCCACGTTGACCGAGCGACTCGCAGTCCTCTCTCGTTATGCCAACGTGCCCTGGGCTTACGTTAACCAGTGGCCAACGTACCCTTGAGAGTTGATCAGGCTCCCCTTCTTCCCCTCTTAATGGGAAGGTACCTTACTATATATACTTTACCCTCAGACGTCTTCTTTGTTCCAATTCTGACACATCTCAGAGGTTCCAACTTCGCCTCGCCCGCCGCCCAGGCTGATCCTGTCCTTCTCCAAGCCTAAGCGGCTTGAGGCGCCTTTGAGTTAGAGAGGCTCTGTCCGGGCTTTGGGCGATCCGAAGACGGGCTCCGCAGCGCCAAAGCGCTGGTCCAATCCGAGTCACGGCACCAAGAAATGTAGGACAGCGAGTCCAAAACACGCAAGCAACCGATGTGTCAGAATTCAGATTGTTTTATTCAAGCATATGCATGGTCGCTCAGCGGGACTTTGGAGTCACAAATCAGAGAGCGCACCTTGGCATTGTGTGCATGTACTTTTATACTTTTGCAAAGCTGTTACAAAAAAGCCAGGAAGCATGTCAGGGTTCAAGCTTACATTTGGTTGGTTACATATGTCCAAGAGGCATTCTATCCTTACATTGGCTGTAGCCTTGTTACTAACCCAGAGGGGCAATGGCGATGCAGCCCCCCCCTAAGCTGTAAGCATTTAGCTTTCATTTCTCCCCTTGTTCCGCATTTCCTGAGCTAGCTGACAGGTACAGTGTAGGCTTTGTGGTTAGCTACATTTCCTCTTGCAAGAGCTACAGAAACCAAAGTGTCTATTAATATGTCTCTCTATATCTGCTTAGAAGCAGATTCTGAATAAATACGTTATGTGTACACTACAATAAGGAAAGTACTCTTAACATGCTCAGGAGCTGGTGTACCCTTCATGATCCTGCCCTTTACACGTCCCACCTCCCTTCCTTTGCAGAGGCAGGGTGAAGGCAGGGCCACAATGACACCCTGCAGCCACACTATGGAATCCTCTCCATATGCTAAGGTGTGTTGCTGATTCATTTATTTATTTGTGGCACTGTAAAGAATCAGGATTTAGAGGTAATTTCATAAACTGGGTTAAAGGTTAAAGTTGGAACCTGTGAGAAAAGGTGCACATTATATGGGCCTTAATATGCTGATAGGTTTTGCTGTGGGATAGAGAAGGCAGAGTTTTCATCAGTCACAATAATGTATCCCGGCTACTCTAAGATGACAAGACCGTGTAGGCTTGAATGTGCTAGGACTACCTCAATGGTTCAGAACTGGTCAACAGATGATCACTTCCAATTTGTTATTCAAAATTTCATCCAAGTGTTCCTATTGGTTTATTACTACAGACTAATGGCCAGGAAGACGACCCAGTCCTATCCTTTCTTTAGAATAACAAATTGGAAGTGATCATCTGTTGACCAGTCAGAACCACAGGTTTACAATGACTTCTGAACCATTGAGGTAGTTCTAGCACATTTTCTCCAGTGGAGCACACATTCTGCTGGCAGAAGTGAGAGGATGTCAGCAGAAGTGATGTTCTGCCAGCAAGCGAAATGAGGCTACCAGAGCAATGGCTGGTGGTCACGTGCGCGAGCTAGCAGAGAGCCTGCTCCTTTTCCCATTAGGGTGAAGACATAGCACAGCAGTAGCATACATGCTTGTATGAAATGGGTCCCAATTCAAATGGGTCCTGGGATCGCACCACCACCAAGGAAAAAATGTCTTTTTGAACTCATGGGGGTCGCTCCGGCACTCTGGAGCATGCGGGGTGGCCCACAGTCCCTCTGCAGGCCGCCTCTCACTTCAGAACATCACTCTGATGCGATTGAGACCCACTTCTGGTTTTTGTCCAAAACCGGAAGTGTGTCTTGATCGCATCAAAACGACGTTCTGAAGCATGGGGAGGCCTGTAAAGGGGACTGCAGGCCTCCCCGCACACTCCAGAGGGTCGGAGTGACCCCTGTGAGTTAAAAAACACACCACCGTTTTCTCCGGCGGCAGCGCGATCCCGAGAGTTCCGCTACCGCTGCTGCTCCACCCCCGCCAACACTTACAACTTCCCCACCTCATGGGGAGAACTTTGAGAAATGCTGAATTAGGGAATCTATACCTACAGGAGGCCTGAAGAAAAGACACTGGGTTTCCCTGACCATTTAAAAGGAATTTCCTTACATGTGGTTAAAGCAGGTGGTATTTTAGAATTCCCTCATGGTGTTATTTAAAGAACCATGTATTTGTGGGGGGGGGCAAACAAAGAAGGGAGTGGGTTTTGCCTGATCTGGCTATCTCTATACTCACACATCACAGTGTTTTTGACTGTGCAGTTCTTAGCTAGGTTGTTTTATTGTAAAGTTGTTATTATTTTATTGTGACTTGTATGCTTTTATTCTGGTTTCTAAGCTAGTTCAGGTGTCATGTGAATGACAGAGAACACACCATAGACATCTTTAAATGAATAAATAATATGTTCCAAAATCTTAAGAGGCAATTTGCAGCTTCATAGTTGCAGAAAATTCCCAGACTGAAAATGGCTCAAAGATTACATTGTTTCTGTAGTAGACAACTCTCATGGGTAAAATGAACAGCTGGAAGTATCAGTAGACAAATGCAATACGAGTAGACTAGGCTTAGGCTGCAATCCTATATAGTTACCTGGGAGTAAACCTCATTGAACACAATGGGACTTACTTCTGAGTAGACATGCATGGGACTGTGCTGTTAGTCAATGAACTTCTGTTCAATATTTGATGCCTATAAAATAGTATGTGATTTTTGTTCCAAACTAGAAGTCTTGGGCAAATGGATATACTGTAGCCTGATAATAAGGCTGCAATATATCAGTTACTGGCTGCAGAATATTTTGACTTTTCACTCACGTTTAGGAGGTCAAACTCCCTAGTAAGTGGCTTGGGATTTCAGTATTGTACATTAGGGGTTCTCAAAGTGGTGGGTCGCGATCCACCATGCCAGGCGGAAGCTGACGCTGCCCGTTTAAGAGGTGTTGAGATCACCAATGGCGGCAGCAGCAGCGATCCCGGGATCGCGCTACCGGCGGGGACAAAAGGGATATTTTTAGACTTACCAGGGGTTGCATCACCCTCTGGAGGATGCGGGGGCTATGCCCCCCCTGTGGACCTCCCCAAATTTCTGAACGGTTCCTGTAGGCGACTAAAGCCCACGTCCGGTTTTTGGGGAAACCAGGCAGTAAACTGGACTTTAATTGCTTCCAGGAGCCGTTCAGAGGCTTGTGGAGGACGACGGGGGGGGCGTGGGTCCCCCCAGTACCCTTCAGAGGGTGGCACGGCCCCAGTAAGTCTAAAAATACCTCTTTTGTCCCTGGCGGCGGCGCAATCCTGGGATCGCTGCTGCCATCATCGCCCCGCCCCCGCAAGCGCTCAAAATTCTCCCCTACTCATGGGGAGAACTTTGAGGAAACATCATTATACCTAGGATGACCATAGCCCAGTTCCCCAACTTGTGTGACCTGATTTGCATATTTGATGATAAAGCTCCCCTTGCTCCCTTCTCTGTCCTCATCTGTTCTCCTTTTTACCCAAGGGTGTATATATGCAACATAAGTTAAATGCATACACCTGTGGGCTGGGAAGAAATAAGGGAAGTCTTGGTGTAAGGTTCAGTAGGAAAGAGGTTTCACTGAGACACTTTGAAATATTTACAGAAGGACTACATAGCCAGGCAGATAAGTCATTTTGTGGATTGGCCATCTTCATCAACTGGGTCCAGCAAGAACAATAGTTCGAGCCCATGCCCACTGATTAAATTTACAAGCCTGCCTTGTCTCATGTGGCCAAGTAACCCCACATGGTGTCTGCACCTGGTGGGGTGGGTGGTCCCCAGTAGTCATAAGGCACCCAGTCATTGGGATGGTGACCACATCTACTCTAGGTTAGTTAAAACGAAGTCCAAAGAAGCTTGAGTGAGCTCTGATCTGGCTTCTTCAGAGTGCCTTTATTATGTGTGGCCAGGTCCATTTGCCTCTCTGGGTTTGGAAAAGTGTAATGGAGTCTGGAAGCTGACACCAAAGTAAGTGCAGCCAGGGATCAGTCAACTAGATGTCTAAGGAAATTATTTTTATTTAAGTGTTTGCTTGTTATCACCTGTCTGTACCTTTTGCCAGTTTTGTAACCTAGCTTGGTATTTTTATACCCCCCCTCCTATTGTCTTTTCCCCAATAAGTTCCTTCTTGTTTTAACCTTTCACCTGCCTGCTATCAGTTGTGATTGAACTATTGGCACCCACTATTGTATAGAATTTGGTGAATTCTCCATACAACTTGGATGCTTTTGAAGATTATCTCTCTGGATGACTGTCTTTAGTCTTTGCCCTGGCAGCACTAAATGAACATTTTGGTTCTGGGGGAAGGAGGGAAACATTGGCTTAAAAGGAGAATGCAAACAAACAAACAAGAATATTTACATGCCACTTTTCTACAGCATTAAAAAGTTCACACAGCAAAGGCAATTTAAAAATTGTTCCCTGTTCCAAAGGGACTCAATCTGAAGAAAGAAAGAAAAAAAAAAAGACACAAAGGAGACACAAGCAACAGCCACTGGAAAAGATCCTAAGGCAGAATGAATAGGGAGAGTTGTCCATCTGTCCATCCATCCATCCACTAAATAGAAAAGAACCACCAGGTGAGCCATTCTTGCTGTTAGACACATTCATGTGCTGGCACGGTGCATACCTTTGCATTAAGGCATTGCATCACATGGAGGTGATGGTTACATTTGTAGTGTAGCTGCCATGTGTGTGGAAGAGGGACTGTAGGGCAGTATAGTCCACCTGTTTATTATTATGTGGAAGCTGGGTTCCTTGTTCAAACCCTGGCATCTCCAGGTAGGACAGGGAAGGATCTCTGCCTGAAGCCCTGGAATAAGCATCATTCTGTGACACTGAACTTAGCTTCTTCCTAAGTGGATTGTGGAGATCCCATTCACCAAGGGAATGAAAATATGAAAGCGCCTTACACTGAATTGGAGCAGTGTTCCGTCTAGCCATTGCATCTAGCCAGGATGGTGTAGTGGTTTGGGAGTCGGACTTAGACCCAGAAGATCCAGGTTCAAATCCCCGCTTAGCCATGAAGCTTCCTGGGTGACCTTGGGCCAGTCACTATCTCTCAGCCCCACCTACCTCACAGGGTTGTTGTGAGGACAAAAAGGAGGAGAGGAAATATGTACACCACTCTGAGCTCCTTGGAGGAAGGGTGGTATAAAAATGTGAAGAAAAAAATAAAAATAAAAATCCCCTGACTGGCAGCAGCTCCCCAAGTCCTCAGGCAGAAAGGATTTAACAATTCTGCTACTGGAGATAATTTTTACGGGAGATTCAGGGAGTTGAATTGGGTCCCATTTCATACAAGCATGTGCTCTACTGCTGTGCTATGTCTCCTCCCTAATGGGACAAGGCGCTGGCCCAGACCATGTAGGGCTCAGTCTGTCTGCCTGTCTCAAAGCCAGTTTCCAATGTGCTACCTGCCAGCGGGTGGCACAGTGGGTTAAACCGCTGAACCATGAGCTGTCGATCGAAAGGTCGGCAGTTCGAATCCACGACGGGGTGAGCTCTTGTTGCTTGGCCAGCTCCTGCCAACCTAGCAGTTCCAAAGCATGTGAATGTGAGTCGATAAATAGGTACCGCTTGCGGGAAGGTAAACAGCGCTCCGTGTTCCAGTCGCATGCTACGCACTGCGGCAAGGAGAGTCATGCCGGCCACATGACCACGGAGGCGTCTTCGGACAACGTTGGCTCTTCGGCTTTGAAATGGGGATGTGCACCACACCCTAGAGTCAGACACGACTGGACTTAATTGTCGGGGGTCACCTTTACCTTTTTACCCTGCTCTCTAACATTTATTCAAGAAAGAGGCAGACAGACTGAGCCCTACATGGTCGGTCTTTCTGCCCAGCAGTCTAGAATTGGTCTCGACTGTAAGGGCACAGTTTGATCCTCTCCACACCGCTCTCAATCCCCAACATTGCTTTGGAGTGCACCTTCCTGCTAGTGAACGGCATCCATTGACAGCCCCTTTCAGGTGTTCAAACGTGGGCTACTACTGAATGGCAAGTGCTTTACCATGCTGACCACTGATATCGTACCTGTACAGGGACAGTAGATGTGTCATGGCAAAGGTGCTTGCAGAGAAAATAATGTAAAATGATTCCTATAACCCTGTTAGCCAGGCAGAATGGCAACTCTAATTACACCTTAATTGCTTAGAGTGCTCTCGTATACTTCCATATTGCCTTTTTATGTTTTTAAAGGAAACATATACATATATTCCAACCCATTGAAAAGGTTAGTAAATGGCTTGCATCAGTCATGTTGATGGAACTTGACACTTTTATTGGACTGTAATAGCTGTTGGTTTTGGATTGGTTTTTCCTCTTTAATTAATTGGTGTGACTTTAGGATGCATTTTCTATTGTAAATTACCCAGAGACCATCTCTGTGTGTGTGTGTGTGTGTGTGTGTGTGTAATATATATATAGGCTTACCAGATCCATACCGGGAAAGAGTGCTAGACTTTTAGGAGAAGGAATGTGGTCAGATGTAGCTTGTTAAATCCTTGTTGAACACAATGGGGCTTGCTTCTGAGTAGACATGCCTAGGATTGTGCTCCTATTTATATACTCCCTTTCTCTGTCATTGGATTTCTCCTCTGACTTTAATCCAAGGCGGTTTACACAGGCAGGCAATTCTAAACCAAGTGGTTTTTACATTTTACAATAAATGTCCTAGTCTTTCATAGAACGCTACTTTCCAAGTGTTTTCTTTCACGGTCTGGCCTCTTCTCTGGCATTCACCTCCCACACATTGACTGACAGGCAACTCCCCCTCACAGAGTGCCAGCTGCAGCTCGTCAGCGGCGACAGATACTTCCCGGAGTCTTTAACTGCTGTCCTTGATCTTCAGATATATGAGGCTGCAGCTCTACTAACTGAGCTAGACCTCCTGCCTCTCTATATAAAAGTTTTTGTATATACAGTATTTTATATTTCTTTTACCTTTGCACTTGCATTTTATTAGCAGGTGGTCAGGTGCAACCTACTAATAAAGCCAGGTGAAGCATCCACCTCAAGGTAGGCTTACCTGATCTCCAATCGGGACAGAGTGCTAGACCTTTAGGAGAAGGAATGTGGGCAGGTGTAGCTTGTTAAACATTAGAGCACAATCCTAGGCATGTCTACTCAGAAGCAAGCCCTATTGTGTTCAGTGGGGCTTGCTTCTGGGTAGACATTCCTAGGATTGTCCCGGTTGGAGATCTGGTAAGCCTACCTCAAGGGACATCAGTGTGTGGCCGATGGGGACATCCTATTTGCACTCCTTTCCTGCCTGCCACCTCCACTGACCACCTCAGATAGTCTCCAGTCCCGCTTACTGCTGCCCAAATGCCACCTCCTCTTTCTACTACTAAGCAACTAAGCAGAAAGAGGAAAGCAGAAGCATGTGAGGAGAAAGTGTGGTAAGCGAGAGAGTCAAAAGCAAGCTCATCTCGGGGGCACGGGCTGGGTAGGGGAATTTGGACCTGCCCTGCTGGTAGAATAGACATCGTTCCTAGAAAAGAACTTGATTGATTCTGAAATAGATTTGGCAACTATTCAGTGGGGGAGTAAAAAAAAAAGCACACTGTTTGTTAGATGCAATATTTATGTCGCCCTTTTTGCTTTGTAAATTTACAAAGCTGGTCATTGGTGGTTTTGGGGGGACCCGTTCTTCAGCATTTGAAGTGAATAATGTTCACATTACAAGATGTTTGCAAACTCTTCCCATTGACTATTCATTACATTTGCTATTTATGGTTGGTGGTTGGTCACCTAAGTCACATCATATTTCCCTTTCCTCCTTGACTGGCTGATAAATTGTTCTAACAAGGGAATAGCAAATAAGAAATCACTTTGGAGTATGAGTTTTTGAAGGAATATTTATTACTGTGAAACTTAGCAAATTGTATAAGTTTTGTAATTTTTTTAAAAAACATTTAGCAGCTGTCGTGATATTTACACACAGTTAATAATTTTTTACTCTATAAATCACATTCTCATCTGGCTATAATGATTTCGGGCAAAGAATAAATACTGGAGCAATGGAAATAGCCTGGAAAACAGGCATGGAGAAAGGAGGCCCGTGAGCAGAAGCACAGACAACATTCAGGCTTCAGTCCTCACACCACTCCATCAGGAGCCAAGGCCAGTGAATTCATTAAGCAACTTCAGAGGACGTGAATTTGAAGAATTGTGTTTGCCATCATACCATCTTCCAAAGCTCTTATGGAAAGTCTTGTGGGCGGAGACTGCTGTATAATGCCAGACATAGAAATAGAAAAAGCATGTTACTTAATGCGACGAGGTTTTCAAGTACTCCAGCTGAACACTCAGAACACTTCAAGGGATTGCTGTTCCCTCCTCTGTTGCTTCACATTCCTAGGGAAAGGGATAACATAAGAAAAGCCCTGCTGGATCAGGCCAAAGTCCCATCTAGTCCAGCTTCCTGTATCACACAGTGGCCCCACCAGATGCCTCAGGGAGCACACAGCCAACAAGATAACCTGTTTCCTGCTGCCACTCCCTTGCACCTGGCACAGAGAAAACCTACTTCTAAAACCTACTTCTAAAAACCAGGAGGTTGCTTATGGCTTGTAACCTGTGATGGTCTTTTCCTACATGAATCTATCCAAACCCCTTTTAAAGGCATCAAGGCCAGGTGCCATCACCACATCCTGTGGCAAGGAGTTCCACAGATGAATTACATGCTGGGTGAAGAAATATTTTCTTTTGTCCGTTCTAACTCTCCCTCCACTCAATTTTAGTGCATGTCCCCTGGTTCTGGTGTTGTGTGAGAGGGAGAAGAATTTCCCTCTATCCACTCTCTCCATTCCATGCAGATGAACAATAGCAGTGATGCATATACTGTAGAGTGTCATTTCTCGAGATAGGGGATTTGAGTCCCACAGGAAGCCTGATAGGTAGGTGGTCTTGCTGTGCTGGCCAGCAGTGGCAGAGCACATGGCGATGTTGCACAACTTCAGACACCTGGATCCTGCAAGAACCCAGACACCTGGATCCTGCAAGCTCTGCCAGTGGAATACATGTTCTGCTGGCAGAGAATTTGGTTTAGAATGATTGGGTTGTTAGTGTTTCACATTTACTGATCTTCTCAAAATATAGAATTGAGTTGCAGAAACATTAATGCATTCATTCATGATTTTGTGTTTCCAAAGGCAGGACTGTTTGTTACTATTGGAAAGATCTTGGAATGTATCATATTTTGAACAGCACATTTTAAGACTTTGCTGCTTTGGATTTTTCGTGAGAAAATTATGACCAGTTCACACTTCAGATTGCAAATACGTTTGTTCCTAATCTAATATCTGCCTCCTGGTGAACATTCAGTGGCATAGCCATGCCCCCTGAAGGTGGGGCTGTGGCACGTGGTGACACCCCCCACACACACTGATGACGCTCAAAATGAACCCAAGACTCTAGGCGGGCGGGCCAAATTGCATGCCTGTTTTTCTTGCTGCCGCCCACCCGTTCACGCCTTTTCGGTTGTCACCCCCCATGTGCCTCCTCAGGGACCATTGCCCCACTGCCCCAGGAGGCCCGACGCTACTGTGAACATTCTGTATCTTTCTGTAAACACATGGTGGACACTCGGGGAGGGGGTCCATGTCATCACCACCTCTTCTTGTTAACTTTAAGTACGAACACGACAATATAACTGGGAGATGCTCACAAATGCCAAATGTGTATTCTGTGTAAAATGTGTGTCAGTTCTTTGACGTAACTTTTGTTATACAAATATCTCAATATACTCTCTAAGCAAGCACATGTCCCTTTGAAAACCGAAGGGCTGTAGGCATCACCCATGTGTAAAGAGCAAAACCCAAGTGATTTATTTACTTCAACTGGCCCACATCGTACTCAAAGCTATATCTGGAGACCTCTGAAATTGGCTGCTGTCTCCATCATGCTGCTTTCCCAGCATTGTCATTTTCAGCTCTGGCCCTCTTGGTATTCCATTTATGGACCTCTTGGCTAATAATATGACAAACAACTTAAAATACAGAAAGCGAATGTCCCTTTTAGCAACCTTCTGTTTCCATTGGGTTGAATTTCAAACAGATGGCATGAACAGCTGGGGAGTTAGCCAGTGAGGTAACATTAAGGGCCCTGCAGCTAAATTTGCTGAAGCTTAGAGACAATGTTGAGAGTTGGGAGAGGGTATATCTGATTATTATGGTAAAGAGTTGAAAGGTAACAGTAAGACCACTGCTTTCTCTGAGAAAAGCTTGCTCCATGCTGACAGGGGATGATTATTTTGGTTTCAATTGCATAAAATATGGAAGCAGCCATAATGAGTTCCTCTGCTTTTAATTGCTAAACTCTAGTGTAGTGGACATAGTAGACTTTTAACCTGTACAGTCTACTTGAACTTCCCTTGTTTCTGTTTTCATTTGCAGTCATGTTTGATGATTCTTGTGTATAGTGCTGGGGTCCTGGGACAAAGTCCTGCACTGGGCTCCCATAGTACTATGCCCCCTCATGGTGCACTGGGCAACTGGTACTCAGAGTTTAGAGGTTGACTTGACCAGGTGGAACCTCCGACGGGCATGGGTCCTCAGCCAGTGGTTCGGCCACTGCCTCGCTCAACTTTTGACAGCGCTTGTGTACCATCAAATGTGATAGCTGTCCTCTTCTTGTGATGATCGTTATTGCTCTGGCTTTAGGACATGCCTGCATGGGGATTTTTTTTACAGAAGCTGAACATACTCTCATTGGGTCTACACATGCAGCAGAATAAAGCTGCCGCAGAATAAAGCAGTAGAATGCTGAAATGGTAGAACAAATTTTACTACTTGACTACCACCTGACTACGAATTGGTACCATTTGACTACCCATTCTGAATGCTCCCCTACAAGAAAAAAATAAACACATGAAGTATATATGAAACTGCCTTCTGCTCAGTGGTGTCACTGTGGGGGGGAGTTTGCGGTGTGTGTGGACTGCCTCGTGCGTGTGTGACACCACTAGTGGCCAAAATTGTGAAAACGTTGTACTTATGTATAATACCATTGTGTTATATATAATTCGATGCATAATTCATGGCGAATGCGATGAAGCAAACTGTTTGGAATTATCTGTATTCTATTAAATGTTATGGCCAAATAAATGGAAAAAGAAAACACAACTGCCTTATTTAACAAAAAATGGATTTCCTTAACTCAAAACAGACCAATGAGACTGATCGTTCTGAGGACTGAGTTGGTTACTGATTTGTTGGGTGACCTGTACTGTTTTATATTAAAATAAAGTTAATAGCCGTGACACCATGAGTTACCGGACCGGGTGACACCAACCCTAGTGACACCACTGACCAGGAGTAATCTAGAAATTCATAGTCCTGCCTGATGAGCATCTTTTGTAGAACCCAGCTCAACCCAACCTTGTTTCTCCCTATTCACCATCATGGGGGTGACGTGCTGAGCTCTCGCACCTGGTGACACAAACCCTAGTGATGCCTCTGTTTATGCTGATTCCTGTAGTGAGCATTATCTGCAGGCAGCAGCTATCTAGAGTTTCAGCCAGGAATCTTATCTAGCCCTACTTGGAGATGCTGGAAATTGAACCTGGAACCTTCTGCATGGAAAGCCTGTGCTCTGCCACTGAGCTACATCCTCATTCTCTGTAGTAGTGCATGAGTGAGAGAAGCTCCAGGTCTTTCCCTTTTCTTGTTATGCTGCTTTTCTATTTGCAGGGAAATATTCTCGAAAGGTCACACTTTCAGCAATAGTCTCCAAAGTGTATAGTCCATTCTATGATTACGGTTCTATTAGACAGGTGGCTGGATTTGGCCTGTTGAATATTGGATATTCCCAGATATTTCCATAAAATGTGTGCTGTCCCATGTAAGGCCACGTTCTGTAGTTGGTGTGTAGTGATTTATTCTTCTTATTATTCTTATTCTTATTCTTATTCGTAGTAGTAGTAGTAGTAGTAGTAGAAAAAGAAGAAGAAGAAGAAGGGTGATGATGATGGTAATGATGATGATGTTGATGTGTATATTGTGTATATTATATTACCAAATTATGACAGTCCCGGGTTTTCTGGGATGGATGGTAAGAGGTAAGCCTATGTATATACCCCTTTTCAACATAAGTGTGCAAAGCGATTTATTTGGCAAAGAAATAAGAATCATTATATTAAGCAATAGAAAGACACAAGGGAGCAGTGGCGTTGCTAGCCCTAAATTTATAGGGGGCACCCCTCGAATTGGCGCCCCCTCCCTTTTGTCACATTTGTACTCCTTGGCACCGCCGCGCTCGGGGAGAGGGGTGCCAAATCCTCGATTTATTTATTTCCCCCCCTGCTGGGCGTGGGGCGAGGTGAAGAAGCACTGTGCCGCAGCGAGGCCGGGGCTCGGGGGTTGGGTTGGCAGGCGAAGAACTTACTGGGGCAAAGCGTTCGGTTTCTTTCCCTAGAAATACAATCGTTTCATGATCAAGAAATAAGAACAACGCAGGAACGCTGCTGCAAGAAGCTTCCTACCACTTACCGCAGATCAATGAATTTAAAGCCGAGCAAGCAAGTTTGAAAGGGCAGGGCGACTTTTTGTTTCCATTCGTGTCAGGACACATACATAGAAGAGTAGGGCAGGCAGGCAGGCAGCGCTCCCCGCCCCAGCCCGCGACCTGTGCTCCCGCGCGTGAGCAGAGCTTGCTGCTGACTTGCTCACTCGCTCGCCTGTGATTCAGAGACGGGGACGAGTGACGGGCGAGCGAGCAGCGAGGGGCAGCGCGGCTGGGACAAGTGGCAAATACGCCGGTGCTTGGATGGGAGCTGTTAAGCCTGTAAAATGAAGCCATTCCTGACTTCAGGCCAGGATTTAGACCGCCCTGTGTGCGTCAAAGATGAAGAGCCCATCCCGGGGTTTCTTATAAGCAGAAAGGCCGAGGGGGATTCCAAAGGTCTGGAGAGCCGGCTGTGTGTGTGCGCGTGCCTCGGGGCAGGAGACAGGCTCCGCCGCAAGCCCTGCGCGCTTAGGTCCTCCTGTGTTCTTCAACTATGCGTAAAAGTGCCTGGTGGTGTTGTTGTTCTGATGATGGGCGTCTTTACGAGAGACTCCCTCCCCTTCTTTCTTTCTGAAGTCAATCATACGCGGGCAATCCCCACTCTGCACACCCACATTCCCTACGGTAGAGAGGGAATTGTGTTCCTGAAATGTAGTACATTTCAGGATGTAGTACTAGAAATGTAGTCCAGCGAGTCGCGCTGAGGTGAGTGCGCGTGATGGAAGGGGCTGGGCGCGCGCTCACCTCGCGCGACTCCTTTTCAACCCGGCTGGCTGTTTCTGCGCATGTGCAGAAACAGCCAGCCGGGTTGAAATGCTCACCTCGGCCGCGCGTGACTCCTCCTTTTCAAGTTGAAAAGGAATCGCGTGCGGCCAAGGTGAGTGCGCGGGGCCACTGGAGCCTCCGGTCGGCCGACTCGGGCTTGGGCTCTGAGTCCGAGTCTGAGTCGGGCGACTCGAACTTGGCGCCCCCTCAAGCTGGCGCCGGGGGCCCTGAGCCACAGGGTCCCCCATCTAACGACGCCACTGCAAGGGAGGCACCAGCAAACAGCCACTGGGAGGAATGCTATGGCAGGATGAATAGGAACAATTACTCTTCTCCTGCTACATGTAAGAGAACCACTACTTGAAATGGCAACTCTTTGCTTCGCTAGGGGAACGACCTCAGAACTGTTCAAGTTCTCCCCATTCCTCAGACTCAGACATCATAAAAACTGATACTCACGCCTTCCCCATGGGAGGCCAGAGTAATTACAGCATTAGTGGGAAAAGATGCACAATGCACTGTTGAGCACGGTTTCTTTTTTGGTTGAGCTTCCTGGCTCTGAATTGCAAGCGCAGCAAGCTCCGGTGTCAGCATGCTCCTTTGCTTAAATGTGACTCCCATGAAATGAATGGGACCAGCTGGAGATGTGCATTGGCTGGTCACCTTAAAATTCAATAAAAAGATCATTCAGTAAAGATTGTCATGATATACTAGCCCATATAAAGATATGCATATGATTAGCGTGTCTTCAGGACCGATAAATTTTTCAAAATATCCTCTAGAGAGGATTCCTGACAGCACCAAGTCTTGTATAAAAATGTATTTAGACTTATCAAGTCATGAATAATATATTCATGAACAGCATCCTGGAGAATACTTGGGTAAACAATGCAAAACAGTCATAAGGCATCTATTAACTTTGCAAGTCTACTGGAATTTTTTAGTCCGCATACAGTGTAATGAAGGAATGCTCTATAAATGATACATGAGATGAAGAGAGATGATAAATAGGGAGGAAAAAGGGGTGCTTTTGAAATTGCGTAGCCACCATTTACATAGCTGAAGGGTAGAATGTCTGTGTGGGTGATGGAGGGTGGTGTGGCTGCCTGTAGCTCATTCCACGAATACTCAGTCCAGGCCAGAATTTGAACAATTCCTACATGACACAACTAGCCGACTGTTCCTCAGCCTGATAGACATTTGCCCTGTTTTAGTAATAAGAAAATCCATTGCAAGAATTGAAGATAGACTCTGTTTACTGCTGGGTGGACAGGGAACAATGTTCGATCATTCTGACACACTGGTCTTAGTTACAGCCATGACTTTTGTTTGCTTGAGTCAAGTGGTACATTCTTTTAGACCTGGGGAAGATATCCACTGATTTCCTTTCAATCAGATAATTTCTACACTCTTACTGATTCATTGCAAATTAATGAAATTAAATTGCAAAGACTGAATACAGTAGATTTTTTAAAAACAGTTCCAGGATCGTGTGTGTGTGTGTGTGTGTGTGTGTGTGTGAGTGTGTGTGTGTGTGCGCACGCGCGTGTGCGTGCGTGTGTGCGCGTGCATGCACGCACACATATATACATATAGTGACTTGTTCATTTAATCCATCTGAATATACCGGTAATTCCTTGTCCTTGTCCCAGAGTATGGTGTACCTCGCTGGATCTTTCTCCTTGTTTGTCACACACAATCCAGATACGATGATTGGACCAGTCTAGTGTAAAGGACAGAGTGCTGGATTTGAATATTAACCCTGGTTCCCAAGTTCCTGCTTGGCCACAAAGGCAACTGACAGCCCAATCCTATGTGCCCATTGTGCTGGCGTACCACCACGTGCAGCAGCCTCTCCTCCAGTATGTGCAGTGCTGCCACTAGTGTAGCCGCCAGAAAGCTGTGCACCACAAGCAGCATGGCGCAAACCAGCCACCAGTGGGGTTCTGCCAGCAGAGCGGCAGGGATCAGGGAGGATTGGGATAGTGGATTGGGATTGATTGGGGTGGGATGGGGCAGATCGTGAGAGCAGCGGCATCCACCACATTCTGAACCCCTGGCCTGGCCCGGACACACCTCCAGCAGGCTCCTCAGAACTGACATAGATCTGAGGAGTCCCACCATGCCTTCATGTACACTGACATGAAGGTA
Organism: Plestiodon gilberti rubricaudatus; assembly: GCA_026170595.1. Classification (NCBI taxonomy): domain Eukaryota; kingdom Metazoa; phylum Chordata; class Lepidosauria; order Squamata; family Scincidae; genus Plestiodon; species Plestiodon gilberti. The sequence goes on from JANXHW010000002.1 coordinate 52,281,694, forward strand.
AGTTTAGCCTCTTATCTTTCCTACCCAGCCTCAACCGCAGATGGTGTGTAGGATGCAGTGACCAGTGTGCTGGCAGCCCTGCATCCCTTGCACTGGCTCAGGATAGGATTGGGCCATACTTGACTTTGGGACAATTTTTCTTTTAGCTTCACAGGGTTGTTGTGAGTATAAAATGAGATAAAATGAGAAATGTTGAGAGTATTAAATGTCACCTTGAACTTGGAGAAATGTGAGGATATAAATTCAGCTAATCTCTTCAGGCAAAATCCACTTAAAATCTTGGGTAGAACCCATTGTAAAGAATTGTTTGATTTCTTTTGTAATTGAATTTAGATTGTACACTAGAGCTTCCATGGATTTTTTTTCATGAATAAACTAACAATAGACAATATTGAACAAAAAGATATTCTGGTGACTTCAGATGTTATCTCATTGCACACACAAACTTTTCACAGGATAATAATGTGGACAAAGTTCTGTAAGTGAGAAAGTTTAAGACACTTTCAACTCATTTTATGTTGGCTCTTATATAAATAGCACTTTGATCAGCCCCCCCCCCCCATAAATGACACAAGACAGGATAAGCTTTGGTATGAAATGGGCCATGTTTATTGATTATAAATAACCAATTCAATATGTATCCTGCAATGGTTCTAGGTACAGCTCCTTTCCCTTTAGTGCGGACGCCTACCCTGGAGGAGACAGATGTAACTGTTGCTTCCCTCTTCTGTGTCAGCACCTCTAACCAGCGGTTGCCTGTTGCCAACCCCTGGTTTTCCCCACCAATCCCTGGAAAGGAGGTCAAGATAGCTGAAATGCTCCACTCTTCCAAAGCTTTGAGATGGGTTGTGATTTGCACTTCAAGCCCCTAAACCAACCTTTAGGGGTCTGATAAGAATGTTTTGCTTTAATCCAGACTGGCATGGGAGTGGCTTTTGGGGGGGGGCTACCCCAGATTGTGCCCAGGGATGGGCATTAGCTAGGTAGGCCATGGCTAGCAGGTATAGTGAGCGACAGGGAAGAGGAGTAGGGATCTGATATCTGTCCTTAGGCAAGAAAGCGTCAGAGGAAAAGCTAGAACCAGTCTCAAAATGCTGCCCGGTTCAGGAATGCAGGCTGGAAATCCTCAGGCTTGAATTGAGATGCCTAATTTAGAGGCAGTTCAGCTTGAGGTAGGTGGAACAGTTCTGCTTCCTTGACCCTCTTTGCAAAGGTCTGGCAGTAATGAAGCTGGGAGAGCTGCAAGGTGAATCTGGGTTCAGAGCCAGGGTGGTTTCACCCCAAAAAAGGGTTTAGGCAGGATAACTGTCTCCTCCAAGTTAGGTGACTTCACTTGGGGGGTGGAGTGTCCTAGACAGGACCTGCTGTATTGACCTGACATTATAGTAAATAACTATGGTGCTAATTTTCACCAAAGTCCAATGTCACTTGTGTTTGTATGGGGGGCTACCTGGGCAAGAGACCAACCTGGCTAGAAAAATACTGTACCTCCAAGAACAGTCTGTAGTAGGTGAAAAAAACGTTCCATTAAGTTAAAAAAAAAAAAAAGAAGGATGGCCAGCTAACCTCCGACCATCCCAAGGGTGGGCGGGCTTGAGTGTGACACCTCCCAGGCTCAGAATACCAGGTTCGGGGCTCATGTGGTGCACGAATCAGGTACTGGCCTTCCTAGCCTTGCCTTGCACAGTGCAGGACAGGCCAAAGGGAGCCCCCACCCTAATGTAGCAGAGTGGATGCCTTCTAAAGGTATTCATTTTTTTTTTGCAATATTATTTTATACAAAAATAAGAAGCGGTTATGGAGAGTTGCATGGCATCAAATTTATACATGGGAGGGACACTTGAAGAACTTGTCAACAATAGCATGGAAATGGGATCAAGTGTACCTGCTCAGGTTCCATGCTTTCAGCCCATTGTGGACCTTACAGCTTAAACCCTGCATGTGTGTGGGTTTTTCCATGTAATCAGGAACCCTGTTTTTCCAGGATTTGTTCAAGATTTTTCTGATGAAGAACCGTTTGTGGCTTGTTTCTGATCTTTGAATAAATGCATCCCTGTATGCTCTTATGAATGTGCTGCCTTATTTCATTGCTAGAAGATGATGTAGTAGTAATAATATATAAAATATATAATAATATACAGTATTTATATACCGCCTTTCTTGGTCATTGGATTTCTCTTCTGACTTTAATCCACTTCTGCGCCACCGTCCTGTTCCCAAGCACGTTGCCATAAGGTCCCATCTATTGCTCCCATCATTATATATATATATATATATATATATATATATATATATATATATATATATATATATATATATATATATATATATATTAATGCAATTTATTTAAAAAGAAATAATATTTTGTAATTTGGAAAGTGACAAAATTGCTACAACCCTTTTTATCTCTTTTCAAATGTATCAATTTGATGCCATGCAAATCTCCATAACCACTCATTGTTTTTATATAAAATAATATTTATGACCTGCAAAAATGAATATTAATCCACTCTACTACATTAGGGTGGGGGCTCCCTTTGGCCTGTCCTGCCCTGTGCAAGGCAAGGCTAGGAAAGCTGGCACCTGAACTTCAGTTAGAAAGTACTTTTGGCAAGTGGAGCCAACCCTCCTCAAATAGCTTTCTGCAGGACTCCCCCCTCCTCCAAATTAGCTCATTATGAGGAAAAGAAATACATAGATTTTAATTTGCATGTCTCCTGTCAGAACTTTATTCAGTTGGTGCATATAATTGAAGAAGCCAGCAATTTACTAACAAGCCTTATGTCATTTCGTGAAATTGGATACTGAGTTTGAGAAACAGGTAAGCAGTATTTGGTGACATATTTGGGCTGCACAGGTGCAGAGCAAGGAATCTTCAGCCACTGCAAGCTTGGAGAATGATCCCTTTAGAGTTCCCATGCACACCTGTTCACAGAATATCCCAGTCTTCACAGACATGAATTTTCAGAGGTCATTCATCTTGGCATAGCAACAATGCATCACCTCAGCATTTGGAAGTCACATCAGTACTTACACACACAGATCATGCAGCGCACACTCCATCGGTGGTGCTGCATGCTCTGATCCGGCAAGGATTGGGCTGCAAGGATGCAACAACTCGCCAGAGGACAAAGTATTATTATTTATTTCATTTGTACCCTTGCTCTTGGAGGTCAGAATGGTGTATAGGTGGAGGGCAGAAAGAAGCTAGATTGGGATCTATCCTGCAACTGAGGAATTCTCATCTCAGGGAGAGAAGAGTGGGAAAGCACAATACTCTTTCTGATTTTAAACAAGACTTACCGGTAAATACATTTTATTTTTCTCTTTTTATTAAGTCATTTCTTAAAGACACATTTATTTCAACTGATTTGGGCCCCACAGTGGAATGCCGCACTATGCTGTGATAATGTATTATTCCCTGTTTCCTTATAATTACTATTATGTTTATTTTTGATTGGACAATTGTGTGGTTCTTTTAAAAAAAATGCTATGTGCTTCCTTGCAAAGATAATATTCTTAGGGCCAAACTAGATGTGAACTGGAACACACAAGTGCCTGTTTGAGTTATATATAGAACTCATATATTGAGCTATTATATATAATAGTGTACAGTACTGGGAGAGCTGAAATGGGGCAAAATTGTGGTGGTAGTGAAGGCAGCTTAGGACATCACCCCCACTGCAGTTCCAGTCCTGACCATCTGCTCCCCCCCCCCAAAAAATGCTATTGTAATTAGCAAAGAAAATCTTCCTTTGACTATCAGTGGAAGGGATTTTTTCCAACTAAAATTGTGTGGGGAGGAGTGCAGTCGTGTTTGGAACCATGGGGTGGGGGCCCCCCCGAATCATTTGAAATCACCCTTACCTTCCCACTGTGGTTTTGTCCTTGCCAACCCTCCTGACCTGCAAAAAGAAAATCCTTAAAAAGGGGGCACTAACACGTTCCAACTCACGTTTACTTTGACCCTTAAATGGGGGATATAAATATTCACAACAATAGCATAAGGGAGCTTACAGCCCATTCCAATCCAGCATTGGGCTGTTGGAAGCAGGGCTTTAGGACAGTGGAAGAGCCTTCGCTGTCGTAAAATGGCTGCCAATGATGCACGCAGTGCTCCATTGGTGGGCATTTAGCGGGTGCAGCTACAGCAGGTGGTAGCGCTCCAACTCCACTGCCAGACCCCACTGTGCCCACCATACTAGGTAAGGCAGTGGTGGGGTGGGTTGTGGGTAAAATGGGGTGAGGAGGTGGCAGGAGGGGTGGATTCAGCAGCAATGGTACATACTGAATCCTATTCCCCTCATTCGGAGGCTCCCCAACCCTTTCTTCTCCTTGGACGTCCGCCAGCTACAGAACTGGTGAAGGTCCTAGGACAGTGGTGGCCAACCTTTCAACATGAATGCTGGCCCTTTAAATGGTTGCATAGGTGAGGGCATTTCAGCAGGTGCAGCTGCTTTAGCAGCACCATCAACACTTACAGCTGCCCAGATTCTGTCTTCTACACAACTCTTAAGAACACAGTAGCCCTAATGGTGCAAGGTTGGCCACCCCTGTCCTAGGAGAATCATTGTGGAGCAGGAGGCTTCCAGAGATGTAAGGGAAAATAATTCCCCTTTCTCCTCCAATGCCTCCTGATCTCCCCCCCCCCCGATATAGCATGCACTTGGTTTGCACGGCTGCATTGGCTGAAGGGAGGATATGTCTGTAAACCGCTTTGTGAACTTTTTGTTGAAAAGCGGTATATAAATACTGTCAATAATAATAATGATGATGATTGGGCTCACAGGATGAAAGCCAGTAACTGGCCTAAGTTGTGCCAGAGCCAGGGTGTTGGGGCACTTGCTGAAAGCCCTCCACTGGGTTCCCAATGCCCCCCACTCCTGATGGAGCATTGGTTGCTAAGGGTACTGAGCAGCCCAGCCAGGTAAGCTATCTGATGGGCATAGGCCCCTGACCACTGCCTGACCTGGCCAACTCTTGACACCACCTTTGAATCCAAGAACACATACAGTAGTTAGCTGCATAGCTGCACAATAATTGATCCCAGGTTTCCCTGGTCCAATCCAGCACTCTATTCAATACACCACACTTACAGCCCAATCCTGCGCAAGCATAAGCAGCCGGCCTAAAGGGACCGGCTGCTATATCCTGCACAGTTCCTGGGCCACACCGGCATGGCCCGGACTCACCTTGGGAGAAGGGGACATTTGTTCCCTTCCCCTGGTGTAAGCTGGGCAGGGCCCAATGGGCCTCCTCCAGGGAGGCCATGTAAGCAGTGGCGTTCCTAGGTGTTCCAGCGCCCGGGGGGGGGGGGCTGGAGCGCCCCATCGCTGTATTAAATAGCTCTGCTACAGGCCAGGAAGGGTGAAGATATGATGTTGATGCCATCCACAGAGGGAGAGGGAGTTGATGCCATCCACAGAGGGCCTCCGACATGAGCCGAGCCGACTTCAGCGCCAGCCAGCTGATCTGCGCGCTGCCGGGGAGGAAGGGAGAGGAGCGCGCAGCAGCGGCAGTCGGCTCAGCTGCACTTTTTTCCAGTTTTTTCAAGGAACGCGAGGCGCGAGCGGGCGCCCCCCGGAAGTAGCACGCCCGCTCGCGCCTGGGGTGCAGCACACCAGAACCCCCTATATTTATACACCACTGCATGTAAGACTAGCCCATACTGTGACAGGGCGCTGGATATTGCCACCGATATCCCCGCCCCCTCCCAGCCTGGGCAGGCCAATAACCCCCCTCCGTCGGCCCACCCCTGCCTGCCCTCTCCCCATCCCCATGCTGACCAGCCTGGGAGTTACCTGTGGCAGCCGGCGTGGGGTTGGTTCCACAGTCTCAGTGGTGCTGGCCTCTGCACTGTCTCTGTTTACTCGAAAGGAGCCACAAACGTGCTTTATGGCATGTTTGCAACTCCTTAGGCTGGCATGGAGCCAGCCTAACTTTTGCAGGATTACACAGTAGCTTGCTTTCTTGTTCTTCAAAAACTTAGATTCAAAACCATAGATTCAAAACCATAGATTCACAAGTTTACTGGAGGCAGAGGCGTCGCTCCGGTAGGGGCGGGGCCGTAAGTATCGCTCCGTCCTAGACTTTCTAGAGGCTGCTGCTTTCTCCGCACGGGATGGCTCCGACAGTGAGGGGGCGGGGCCGTCTCCTGCTCGCTCGGTAAAGGGTCTAGGACGGAGCGATACTTACGGCCCCGCCCCTACCGGAGCGACGCCTCTGACTGGAGGCCCAATCCTAACAAACTTTCCAGCGCTGATACAGCCACATTCCAGCCCTAAGGTAAGGGAACAAGCATTCCCTTACCTTGAGGAGGCCTCCATGACAGCCTCCCCCTGCACTGCAGGATGCAGCATGCCCCCTACTGGCGCAGCTGCATTGGAGCTGGAAATTTAGTTAGAATTGGGCTGTTGGTGTGCAACAAGGTTTCATGACTGGTCTGCACGTACAAGCTCATCACGTTTTGTTTTGTATTTTTAAATACTGTACTGTTGAATGTTCCCTGAATTGCTGTTTGAGGCGCCATAACAAACACTCTCCTTTCTGTTGACTTAGTGAAAAAGTTTTATCATGTGGAGCAGTGTTCCCGTAGGCAAAATAAAAGAAGGGTTTTATCATTTTATCTGCCACTGCATTTTCATGATGGGCTGGGGAGAGAAATAATTAGCACTCTGGTGCAGAAATTATCATGTCTGCGGATGGATCTTTAAAGACTGATAGCTCATAGCAGGGGAACAGAGCAATGAAAAGGTATGAGAACCTTGAGGGAAGGATTTGCTGAAAATATTTTGTTTTCCAAGTGGACATTTCCAAATTGATAGTGATTTTCATCAGCACATGCTTAAAAACAAACAAAAAAAAAACACCTCAACAATGATCACTTGGTTGTGTCTATTCCTAATAATAAGATATCCAATTTCCATTCTGTGAGATAATTTTGCAGAGCTACAGTAGCCATAACTCTTGCATAGCTATTACGGAGGAAGAACATCTGTTTCGAGCTATAAATCTGTCATGTAACCAGTAAATCCCAACAAGCAGACATTACCAGTTTATAACTTAAGAGCCCACAATAGCAGAGATAAAAACAATATGTCTTGCTGAACAGTTGCAATGTCACCTCGAGTTCACTTGAAAGCGTAACAGTCTCATAACACACCCTTATATTCGGACTTTACAAGTGCAACCATTTACTACAGATGGATGATATTGGCAATGTGTCATGCCAGACTTTCTTACTTCATAAAAGGGAGATCTTAGGTTGGGGGTGGAGACAAGCACGATCTTCAGTCTGTCTTCACAGCTAAACTGAGAGACAAGCATACAGAGAACTGAACGCTAATTGAAACCAGTCAGTTTTGCCTCTCCTTTCTTATGACTTTGCACCACTTCAGCTCTGGTTGAGAAAAGTTAGCAAAGTGCTCTACAGTGGAAAGCTTGACAGCCCTATCCTACCTAAGATGTGACGACAAGCCTAAAGGGCTGGCTGCTGCATCCAAGTCGGGATGCAGGCCATGCTGGCGTGGCCGGGGCTCACTTCGGGGAAAGAGGACACCCCCCAGTGTAAGCCCCGGAAGTCCCAATGAGCCTCCTTGGATGTGCGCCAGCTCTGGAGCTGGTGCACGTCCAGGGAGGCCATGTAAAGCTAGTCCGGCCTGGGAGGGGGGGATATGATGGAGAGTACCATCATTATCGCCAGCCCCTTCTGGGTCCAGTCGACCAATGGTCCCCTCCTCTTCCACTCTGACCAGCTGACCGGCACTGCCCTTACCTGCATTGGCCGGTGCGGGTCTGGGTAGGCTGTAGATTGAGTGGTGCCAGCATGGAGGCCAGTACCGCTCACTCACTCCGCCGGCCTAAATCTGTGCAGGATTGTGCAGGAAATGAGGTTAGTAGTCCCTTTGCTGATAAAAGTGCCATGACATGGGGAGAGACAAAAGGGCTTGCCTACCTCACCTCTTTTTCAACACAGATTGGGGCCTAGCAATCCCCTAGTTCAGTGTTTCTCAAATGTTTTAGCACCGGGACCCACTTTTCAAAATTACACTCTGTTGGGACCCACCTAGCTTTACGAGACTTTAAAAAAGGTGACCTAGAAATAAATAAATATATTAACTAGTGACTTGCTCAGCTACTTGCAGGGTAATTAGCAGGTATCGTTCTTCAAACTGCAGGAGCTCAGCTCTTTGAAGGGCAATTAGTAACTGTTCAATTTTTGAATAGCCTCAGGGCTTGTGGCAATTACGTATCTGATCTTTCCATCACCTGGGGCCCACCAGAAATCAGGTCGGGACCCACCAATTGGGTCCCGACCCACAGTTTCAGGAACACTACCCTAGTTTTTCTCCTTCTGTGTCTACATGCATACCCCAAGGCCTTCATAGATAATTTTGGCTGCAATCCTAAATAAGTTTATTAGAGAATAAATTCTACTGAATTCAGTAGGACATACTTTTGAGTAAACATACTTTGTTGTTGTTGTTGTTGTTGTTGTTGTTGTTCAGTCGTTAAGTCGTGTCCGACCCTTTGTGATCCCATGAACCATATCCCGCCAGGCCTTCCTGTCCTCTACTATCTTCCTGAGTTCGCTCATTTTCATGTTTGTTGCATCGGTGATGCTGTCTAACCATCTCATCCTTGGCCTTCCCTTTCTCCTTTTGCCTTCAATCTTTCCCAGCATCAGAGTCTTCTCCAGAGAGTCCTCTCTTCGCATTAGGTGGCCAAAATATTTGAGTTTCAGCCTTAGTACCTGTCCTTCCAGGGAACAGTCAGGCTTGATTTCATTTAGAATTGACTGATTTGATCTCCTAGCAGTCCAAGGGACTCTCAGGAGTCTTCTCCAGCACCACAGTTCAAAAGCATCTATTCTTCGGCGCTCAGCCTTCCTTATGGTCCAACTCTCGCAACCATACATTGCTACTGGGAACACCATCGCCCTGACTATACGAACTTTTGTTGGCATGGTGATATCTCTGCTTTTTATTATGCTGTCTAAGTTTGCCATAGCTTTCCTTCCAAGGAGTAAGCATCTTTTAATTTCATGGCTGCTGTCTCCGTCTGCAGTGATCTTGGAGCCCAGAAAAGTAAAATCTGTTACTGCTTCCATTTCTGCCCCTTCTATTTGCCAGGAATTGATGGGACCCGATGCCATGATTTTAGTTTTATTAATGTTGAGTTTCAAGCCAACTTTTGCACTCTCCTCTTTCACTCTCATCAAGAGGCTCTTTAGTTTTTCTTCACTTTCTGCCATTAGGGTGGTATCGTCTGCATATCTGAGGTTGTTGATATTTCTCCCGGCAATCTTGATTCCGGCTTGTGAATCATTCAGCCCTGCATTTCTCATAATGTACTCTGCATATAAGTTAAATAGGCAGGGTGACAATATACAGCCTTGCCGTACTCCCTTCCCAATTTTGAACCAATCAGTTGTTCCATGGCCGGTTCGAACTGTTGCTTCTTGACCCGCATACAGGTTTCTCAGGAGACAGGTAAGGTGGTCTGGTACCCCCATCTCTTTAAGAATTTGCCACAGTTTGTTGTGATCCACACAATCAAAGGCTTTTGCTTAGTCAATGAAACAGAAGTAGGTGTTTTTTTGGAACTCTCGTGCTTTCTCCATGATCCACCGCATGTTGGCAATTTGATCTCTAGTTCCTCTGCCTCTTCGAAACCCAGCTTGTACGTCCGGTAGTTCTCGGTCCACGTACTTAGGATCTAGATATACTTAGGATAACATACTTAGGATCTAGAAAGAACAAGACATCTTCGGGATTCACGGTTATAGGAACGAGTTTATAAAATGTAAAATTGTAAAAATGCCAGCGACTTTACAAGTCAGATTAAAATCACACATGTGACTAAAATTGCTTTAAAAATCCATAGTTAAAATACAATAAAAACATTCCAAAAACTTCTCAGGCATGACGTTTCGTTCATGAGCTATGAACTTTTTCAAATGTGAAGAAAAGCCTAAGTAGGCAGGAAGATGGTGGAGTAGGCAGGAACATGATACTTAGGATCATGTTCTTTATTTCATTTTAATTTCTCTAATTTTACATCTCAAAGACTTGGGACAACAGAAGTGGAGCACTCTTCAATCTCTGTAATTTAAATGGGAGAGATATAAGTGCATGCTTACAGCTGAAGTCAATTGAATTTAAGTGCTCATTTTTGGTTTAAATTACACCCAAAGAACAGAAAAGATAAGATAAAGCAAGTATAAATAAAATATAACAATATTAAGCATGTATCTCAGCATACAAAAGAAATTTGCCAAGAAATAATCTTGTCAGTGCTTACATAATACCTCTGTTTCTGAAATCCTACAGTGACTTCCTATCCCTTATTCTTTGCCCTTTCTTTGACCTTCTCCCACTCTATCTTTTGCCTCTTATTTTAAAAAATATTGCTGCCCTTTGACCTTTGTTCCTTTCGAAGGCCAAATGAAGTGAGGGAGGTCTACTGACTCTCCCGACATTTTTCTTTTTCTTTTTTGCTTAAATAATGTAATCTTGGGAGCTACTAATTTAATCAGTGGCACCGAAGAAAAAACAACTTTCCCAAACTAAAGTTCCTTTTCCTGCTGATGTTAAACCACCACCCCCCAAATAATACATGTATCTGTTTTTTCCTCTTTGAGACAAACAGTAGACTGTGAGGTGAGTTTGGATGGGAAGCAGGGATGGGAAGAAAGAGTCCCCCAGAACCATTCCTTCAATCAAATTGGCAGCCCTCACAGTGGCATTTCATTTAGAAAAGGAAACACTGGGAGGTCCCCCAAAAACCCATTTCACATCGCATCGTGACTGGAAGTTGCTTTGAATCGTTTTTTTAAAAAAACTCTTTACTGCAGTTTGAAGTACTTGGAAGCCATGCAGGAGTGAAAGGTGGGCCGGCTCACTGCTAAATTAAGGTATTGTGATGACATCTGGCCCCCGCCTCACCTTCCCCCACAGCAGATTTCATACAATGCGTTTTTTTTTAATCCACTGGGGGTGTAGCTCACATGCTGTCACCCTTTCAACGGTAACTGCATTTGCTCCCATTCATCCTGTGTTCACCCTTGTGTCTTCTTTACTTCCTCACTCTTTTGCTTCTCTCTTTGCCATTTGTTCACCTCTGGTGTCTTTCCTTTTTCAAAATTTAAATTTAAATCGCAAGCTTCTAGGATCAGTGACCTGCCTTTTTTCCCATTTTACCCTAAAGTGCCAAGTCCATTGATGAATACATTACAGATATTCTATAGTCACAGTCCAATCCTACGTAACTTTCCCAGCGGCGATACAGCAGCGCCAACGTGGCGTCTGCCACGGAGGGAGCTTTACCCTCCAGGGGCCTCCGCTAGGAAAGGGAACATTTATTCCCTTCACCCAGGGTAAGCCTCTGCCAGCCTGGTAGGTCATCTCGGACCTGCTCCAGCGATATCACTAGCTCAAGTCTGCATGGACCCATAAAGGCAGATTGGGCCTGGGAAGGGAGTTAGAATTTGGCAAGCACTGCCCTCCTCCCCGCCCTCTCACCTTCCTGCTAGCCCACCCCTGCCCCATTCCATCCCCTGTCTCCCTCCCTCCTACCTGGGGGGCAGGTATCCAGTATGCAGTACCCTGTGGAGCTGACCACTTGCTGCTTCCAGCTGTCACCAGTCCGCATGCTCCAGTGTGTCGCCTTTCACGAGTGCCAGAAAGAATGTTATGTTGCCAGAACGCTGGTTCCAGTGACATAACGCACCTTTAGGATTAAGCCGTCACTGATGATTAGGGATTAGGCTGTCAATTCTAATATGCTGATGGAAAGTACTAATTCCCAATTACAATCTATTTGCATTAAGATGGACTCAAATTAGAATGTATATTCTGCTTGAAGATGCGAGAAATGTAGGCACTGATCTCACCCAAGCAGGATCTTATTTATTTCAATGGTGGGACAACCCCAAGCGACAACCCCAAGCTTGCCAAAGTACACACAGGTGGATCTTTTTCTCTGTTGGAATGAATGGGAGCTTTGTGTATGCTAACTTCTATCAGTCAAAATCACTAATTTTGAAGTGGAAACCCATTGATTTCAATGGAAATCATTATGACCACAACGTAGGTTTTTGTTGTAGTTTTTTAAATTCCTTTGGACTGGTTTTTGATCAAATGTTAATTTCCTACCTTAATAATTTTCATATAGCTTTGTGCTTTCTTGTAGGATTCAACAGTGGCTAGACAGGCTTTTGTTTGTCGTTGTTACTGCGAAGTTTTCAGGAGCCTGTGCAACTGGCTTCTGTGGGTTGCTCTTCATTAAAACTTGTTTACAACGTATCATATGATTGCTTAACTCAATACTGCACAAAGGACCTCTGTGCTTGTACTCTCGATAAATAGGAGATTAGTTTTCAAATTAGGATTGCATTCCGTTGTGGCCATTAGAGCTCTAGTTGGCTGATTTCCACTTCAGATACGTCTGGTGGTGGTGGCAGGCATGCACTGAAAGGACCAGGTGCCTTGAAATCAGTTTTGTGAGCTCACTTTTGTTACTAGTTGATTGGTTCTATGGGGTGGAAGGGTAAACTATCCAGTGGAAATGTTTTGTTTTAAATACAGTATAGGGTTCAGAAAATGGAAATAAAATGTGTATCACATGTATATACAAATACTGTAAGCATATACCAGGGGTGGCCAAACTTGCTTAATGTAAGAGCCACATGCAATAAACTTCAGAAGTTTGAGAGCCGTAATATTTAAGAAGCATTTAAATTCTTAAATATATTTACGCACCATGAACATTAACATTATTTTAATCCAGTGGACTCTCAGTTTATACCTGGTAATTTTATTTTATTTAGTAAGCCACCTTGGGCGTTTGCTTTGGCATTGGATAAGGCAGGGTTTTAAAATTAAATAAATAAAAATATAAACTTTGAAAATGTCTTATTTACCTTTTATATTAATTGTGATTCAAAAAGGAGCTCAGCCAATGTATTTCCGAGAGCCACACATTATACGTCAAAGAGCCGCACGTGGCTCAGGAACCACAGTTTGGCCGCCCCGATATATACAATACTCAGATTTAGGAACAGTCTTGATGTGTACTGGATGTAACCCTCTGTGAATCTTACCGTAAATTTACTGGTACATTGAGATATACAGAAGAGAAATATGCAAGAATAAAGCATGCAGAAGGAGGTCAAATTCATAAAAAGCTAGCATTGGCTTTTACATAGTGCAAATGCAAAGTACATATTCACTGTCATTGTATCAATCGTTCTGTATGTGATATTTTATGTGCAGAAGCAAAGGAGATAATCCCACTTGAAGTCAATGTGAGAGTTCCTTTTCATTTTATTTGACCTGGATCACACGTATTGTGTAATTTCATTATTTTAACTATCTCACACATTTTTCTTATACCCGGGGTCCACAGAACGAACTTTTTGTTGGCTCAGGCTGACAAGAAGGGTTTTCTTTGCCTTTCCACTAACATTTGGCTTATCTGCATTATGCAAATTGGTTGCAGATACAGTTGCTTGGTTGGGGTCGATGAATCATGTTGCCCTGGATGGAGGAATTGGATCCAGTGACCTTCATGGTATCTTCCAGTTCTATGACTCTGCTATTATTTTGTGAATGAATGCTTATCGTTCATCAGAAATAGAAGTAATGAGAGGTTACCGAAATCTGCCAAGATGCAAAAGGGCAAGAAGTTGGTTGTGCCTGGAAGGCACTTTAGATCTGGTATGTCAAAAGCAAAGTCTGCTCAGTAACAAATGCTGTCAAGTGTTCGTTTTATGTTTATTTATTGAAGTTTTTTTTAAGGCATGAAATTGTTATCCATTGCTGTCCACTATCAAAAACTTCTGCATGTTGACATACTAACTTGCCCAGCTAGCTACAAGTCGGCTTTAGGGAACTGCCTCCATTACGGGATCAGTTACACTATGTAATAAAAATGAACATGAAAAGAAAACTGCTTTTCAAGAAGTCAGAAATCTCTTTTCCTCATGTACCATGTATATGTCTGAAGATATAGATAAATAGCATTTGGAATGGGCTTAAAAATAATCGTCATCTCTGTCATTCATTTTTTTTTAACATAGCTTAATTTACTGGCAATAATAGACAATTGATACAAAGTAGGTCATAGCCAGCGGCATATATGATCAGTGCTACTACAGTTCTTGCAGACAGTGAGTGTTTCATTCTTGTAACCACTGAGTGTGCCAAGGCAATAACTAGCACTTACTCACTGGAGCTGGGGGGATATTAATGTCCCTGATCTAATCAATCATTGATTTCTCCATCAGAAGCCAGTCCCTTGGCTTTATTTTTCTTTTGCAATTTGTCCAGTAGCCTGTTTCCCAAAACAAATATGACTTTCTGTAATATAAAGCCAACGGTTTGGCAGTGCATAAAGCAGAAAGCTTTCCTCCTGTTAGAGTGAAATATTTCATTAAAAGAACTACATTGCACCCTTGTCTGGATCTGGTGGCTGGCCATTCTCCAATATAAGGGCATGTCCCCAATTATTAATACCAACATGTTTCTGTTCTAAATATATAGAGCACACACAGATTTCTCCACCTACTTACAGAATAAATTGCTTTTGTTTCTTTTAGCGATTGGAAGAAGGGGCTTTAGAATATTTGTTTTTTGAGAGAGCTTCCATTGTTTCCATGTTTACTTTGTTCCAGTGCCCCGTCAGACTGTGTTGTTTTTTTGTTTTTGTTTTTTACACAAGGCCAAAATTAAGGTAATTTAGGTCTCCAAGCAGAATCTCGGAAGTATGTTCAGTATACAGAAGTATGTACACTCATACAATATGTTCAGATTCTCCCTAGTCTCTGAGAGTTCTTGTTGTTAGCCTCCTCCACCACCTCTTTCTTATCGAGATGCTGTCATTGTTGGTGCCAGGTTGCTAGAGGTCCAGGGGCAAAGTCCTGCACCAGGTTCCCCATGGCACATTTTGCATTCCTGAGCTTACTGGTAGCAGTGGGTGATGACTTTTATCCTTCCCATTGGCAGAAGTGGGGAGAATCATTGAGAGTGGTAGGAAGAAGAGCCACCTTTGGTGGGGAGAAGGGGTGAAGGAGCTGCCATGCAAGATCCTTGGCGAAGTCTCTTCTGCCACCTTCCCCTTAGGCCAATATGAGCAACCCCTAGAGACCCTGAGAAGATGCATCAGCATTTGGGAAAACACACTCCCATTTGTAGATGGGGTGCTGGATACAGCAGCAGTGTGAGTCTCTTGGTTCACACACACACACACACACACACACACACACACACACACACACACACACACACCTCTACTGTCATTGGTACTGGGGATTGAGCTGGCTGGGTAGGCTGTCTGAAGTGGGCCCTTGGCCAGTGTGTGAAGTGGCAAATCCTTGATGCCACTTCTGGTCACTGCTTTGCTTCCCGCTATGCATCCTGAGTCTTTACTGCAATGGCAATTGTCTAACCCAGAGGTTCCCAACCTTTGGAGGCCTGCATACCACCTACGCGGGTCTCTGCCCGCCCGCGTACCACCAGAAGAAAGTGCACTTTCTGGGGGGAGGGCAGCAGAGGCTTACCTTTGGGCAAGGGAACAAATGTTTGCTTACCCGGAGGAGACCTCTGAGACTGTCCCCCTGACCTGCATGATGCAGCACAAACTCTGGTGATGTGGCTCAGTGGCGTCGCTGGAGATGGGGTGAAATGCTACGTTCCGCACCACACTGACCTCCGTTACTCACCGGTACGAGGCGGCCCCACCCACTCGCCTTCGGAGCCATTCAGTGGGGCGAAGGCAACATGCAGGAGACTCCCTGTGCATTGCCTTCGCCCCACTGAATGGCTCCGAAGGTGAGGGGGCGGGGTCGCCTCGTGCTGGTGAGTAACGGAGGTCAGCACTGTGCGGAACTTAGCGTTCCGCCCCACCTCCAGCTACGCCTGCATCGGTGGGGGCTGGAGTTGATAGGATTGGACTGTAAGTAGGGTAAGAAAAATGAGGATGGTTTGACAAGGAAGTGCGATTTTATATGAATGGAAACAAACAGAATGAGATGTTTAACAATACAGTCTAACGGAATCTGGAAATGGAAAAAAACCCAAATAACCCTTGTGCACCTCTACTGTGCATACATCTAAATATTTCCCAATATAGTCTTAAACAGTTTAAATAAAAACAAGCTGTTGATGTCAACTGGTTTTATTGCCCAATCCTTCCTCTACCAGTTTATGCGATGGAGCCGTGCTGCCAGAGTCCATTCGTGTGTGTGTGTGTGTGTGTGTGTGTGTGTGTGTGTGTGTGTGTGTGTGTGTGTGTGTGTGGTGGCACCAGACAGCCTGGGAGAAGTAAGTTAAAATATTTGTTTACTTACCTCTCCATAGAATGCTTGGCTGCCAATGGTTCTCCTGAGACCTACACCAGCTATTTAGCTGGCATAAGTCTGAGGAGCCTCAGTGGGTGTGTTGGGCTGGGAAAATGGGGAGAGGATGTTGGTGTGCAGTAGTGCTGCTGAGATCCACCACCCCCTGCTTACCCCAATCCTCCCGTGTTCCTCCCCCGAACCTCCCCTGCTGCCACCTTACCTACTGCAGTGGAGCTTCTGAACAACACTGTTGCACACAAGGGGGCTCTGGACATTTATGCTGGTGGTGCATGACAGCAGCACACCTTTTACAACAACATACCATGTCTTACGGTGACGGATCATGAGATCTGCCATGGTAAGCTCTTAATAGGATTGGGCTGTTAGGCTAAAAGTCTTAGCATGAAGCACTTCCTGTATCTCTCTTTCCATCATTCCCTCCAGTTTGGAAGCTTTATTCTGCTGACTAGTCATATTTTATTACTTGGTGCACAATATACTCCAGGGACTGACTGAAGTAAGATGGAGGTAATAGGTAGCACTGCAGCACATAACTCAGAACAGTCCACGTGTGCACACTTGAGTACCACAAAAGTGTGAAATAGACTTGGAAAGCCGAGTGCCATCATCTTTCAGCGCCTTCTCAACTTTACTAGCTCTCAGTGTGAAGCCTGAGACTTCTGTTAGTCTCAGTCCTATTAGAGAGCTGTTTGGTTGAGTGAAAACCTTTAGGGTAGAAATTGCGAACATGCATTTTGCCATTTTCCATCTCTTGGGCTATTTTTAAAGAGCAAACACCTGGATTTGATTCTTGGAATCATTATTTCAATACGTTTCTACATATATTGAAACAGATTGACCATATGAATTTCAGGTAATTACTGACCTTTCCAGTGTTGTTAGAGGTTGTTACAGGAAAGCAATGGAGTCTAAAATGTCACGAGTCACCTGCTGAAGGAATCTGACACTTTAAATATTTTGGAGCAGGCCAAATCTGAATCACCTGTTACTCAAAAATGCCATCAGTACGCTGGGATTCGCAGTTCTTGCATATGCATGCACAGATATTTAGATTCCGAAACCAGACCTTCCCAAATAACCTTCAAAATGAAAATGAACTGCGTATGTCAGTTGCTCCCATTGCAAAATGTGGGTTAGGAGACGGTGCAAAAGGTTTGCATAAATCACTGAGAGTGATGTGTGACAGCTTGTACTTCTACAACATCATATTAGCTGGGCTTAAAAAGTGTCACATTTGTAAAGCTTTTTTCCCCCTCTGCAGTGATTATATTTAAACATTTGTTCTTATTTTAGAATGCAATTGAAATTCTTTGGATTTGAGATGTCACTTTGAACAGTTAGGCAGTTAGACTGGATGAAGATATCTGAATCATTTTTTTTTCTGCTGTTAAGGTAATGATCAAGCTGATGTTCTGGTTTTCTATGTTCACATCATTACAATGAACTCTAAAAAAATTAATACTATAGCAATAGCAGGGAATAGAAATTCCTGATGCAACAGTGAGAATCAGTAGAGTAAGCTAATTCATAGATAAAAAGGATAGAGAGGAGTTTTATTGATGGCGGTGGTTGTATATTAAAATAAGTTAGAGGCAAATATACTGGAATAGAGAAGCAAACTCCTTCACAGAATCATTGTGAGTAGAGTTACCATGCTCAGAATATACTATGTTCATGCCCGGAATATAATGGTGATAGTGAGAGGAGAAAAACACATCTAACAGCCCAATCCTATGGGGCTGGCGTGTCTCTGGAATGTGCCTTCTGGCAGTGCAGCACACTTTGTGGCTGTTGCAAGACGTGATGTGCCATAGAATGCAGCCTGGCTGCCACTGCAAGTGGTGAGCAGTGGTGGCTGACCAACAGTGGCCACCGTGGGGGCCCTACTGCTGGTAAGTTGGCATGGGAGGCAGGTGGGGGGTGGGGGCAGGAAGGAGGTATGTCAAGGGCAGGAAAGGGGTAGTTATCAGTGGCAGCAGCTCCACCAATACCCTACCCCGCTTCCCAGCCTCAATCCACCTACCTGTGTCCTTTCAGACTTGCGCCAACAAAATCACTGGTGCAGGTCCAAGTAGACCCATTGGCACAGCAGAGGCTTACCCCAGGGCAAGGGAACAAAAGTTTAATTACCTGTGACTCCCCACCCCCCATATGCTCCAGTGGCATAGCTGCATCATTGAGGGGGTATTTTGTTAGGATTGGGCTGCAAGGAATTATCTAAATCTTAGACTCTAAGAAATAGGATCAGTAGTTAAAAGAGAAAATGTTGCCATATGTCATTTTAGCTATCCTGAAAGTGGTTAAAAGAAGCACACTGCAAGAAGCTCCTCAGATGACAATTGGATATGCTGTTTAAACTTCCTCTGACGTGCAATTTAAAAGAGCATAAGAAGGATGAGATAATATATGAAATAATATGTAATACTAGTGGGGAGGCAATTGCTTTTTGGAGGAACAATGGAAATTGGTTGTTTTGTTCCCAGCGGAGGTTTGTTTGCTTGTTCCTGCCAACAGTGTTTATTCCTTAACAATATTTGACTGTGCTCCTACGTCAAACCTGGTATTTTTCTGAAAGCCAAGCAATGATTTGCAGGTGTTGTTGTATTTGAGCCACAGGGTTGCAGGTATTCCTTTTTTTTCTGCTGCAGGTTTAATGCATCTGGTACATCACAACCTTGAAACGGTCCTCGACGCTCAGCAATTACAGTGGGGAAGTCTCTGCATGTTTTCCCTACGACTGCCATAAATTTAGATAAGGGGGGGAAGAGCAGGATTAGGCCGCGAAAGGGGAGATTCACCATTTATACTGGTGTTGTCTTATTGAAGGTGTTTGTAAATTCTTGGTGACTGTTGTGTGTGGTGTTACAGGGACAGGGGCATACTCCATAATTTCCCTGGAAAATGTACTTCGACGATGGGATTATTATAACACTAGAGAAAGGGCCATAGCTCAGTGGTCGACCAGATGCCTTGCATCCAGAAGGCCCCAGATGCGATTTCTGGCATCTCTTGGTATGACTGGGAAAGTCTTATCTGAAAAACCAGGAAAGCCACTGCTGGTCAGAGAAGACAGTACTCAGCTAAATGAAGCAATGGTGGGATTTGGCAGAAGAGACTTCTATGTAGCCTATGCAATACTAGAGGTCACCAAAATCACAGAATTGCAGCTTCCAACAAGAAAAAAAATGAGCAAAAGGGAAGCTTGGATACAACCTATTCATCACTTGAAACTGCCCAGTTTCTAAAATAAGTGATACTGGCGCCCTAGCATGGGTGCAAGTCATATCATTTTATCTTAATCCCAGTATCCTTAATCCCAGATGAGTGTCATTGCTTGGGAAGACTCAAGTACAGTGGACCTCTATTTAACAGATTTCAGGAACAATGGAAGTATTCTGCTTCATTATAAACTACTCATATATGTTCTGTCCATGAGCATCTCAATTGATTTATATCCATTTGGATTTAATGAACTTTTGGCATTAATGGACACCCTTTCCCCCTATTAGTCAGTTAACTTGAGGGCTCACTGTAGTGATAGAAAGGCATTTTGCACACACTCAGAGGTCCACTCTTCTTTGTTAAATGCTTTAGATCTCTACCTTAACACTGAAAATAGTTTCCAGACAAAGTTCTGCTGAGCACTGACTCAAATTAAATCCTCACTTACTTCTTATAGATGTATTGAATTTATTTCTCCTTTATGTCCAGATATCTTTTTGACAGGACTTCACTATGTCTTCTATGCAAATATAAGAACTGCGTAGAGAAAAAGCTACAGTTTCGCCTACTGCATATGGTGCATACCAACCTCACTGTAATGTCTGCATTTCATTATTAAAGCTATGTATTTATTATGCTGTGAATATAATTTCCATATGTGATCTTGAATCCCCCAACAAGAGCTATTTCCCTAACTGCATCTCATTCCTGCTCGAGATGAAATATCACACGACTACACTAACATCACTCAAAATTCAGAGCAGCTGGATTGTTTGCACAAAACGATGTTCCGGGTTTGTGTGTGTGTGTGTGTGTGTGTGTGTGTGTGCGTGTGTGTGTGTTTGAATGAAACATAGTCTCTGAAACTTGGAAAAGTGCTTAGCTTGCTTTGTTTCACCATGGACAACAGCCAGTTGAAATACATTTCAACTGTATTCACCGCAACATTTCCGAACACATGATTGCAGAAACAGTTACATCTTCTTGTACATGAACTGTTTCCTATGGAAATGTCCCACAGTAATCTTTGTAGATCAATCCTTTTTAGGCATTTCAGAAGTAGTGGCACTGAATGAAGAAGATAATATCTTGTAAATCTTTAAAACCATGTAGAGGATTTTGTCACAACACCTGTCACTACAAGGAGATTTGCAATGTTTCCCCATAAAGAGAAACACTTTGTGCTCAGTGGTGCACTGGTGGTAAAAGCTCTTTCTGTGAGTAGATGAAGGGTTGCACCATACAAGGGTCCTTGGGTGAGCGGAATGCTCATTCCATTTGTGAACCGAGTTACCACCAATGGCACACTGCCGCGCCAAAGGTCTAGATGTCATCCACTGGGCTGGAACTTGTCCTCTGCTTAAAGCTGTAGAATTACTCTAGCATTACATGGAGTGCGTGACACTACAGTGAGTGACACTATTGTGCAACTTCCAACAGGATCCAGGCACTACAGCCTGGATCCTGTCAGCTCCACTGGTAGAACATGCATTCCTTCAGCAGAGGATTTAAGTAGTCTTGACTAACTAAAGTTAGAGTGCAAACCATTTTCCTATATTTTGGCATCTGGTGAAAACTAACATGTCTATCAATGAGATCCAGAAAGTATTGTTATAAAACACGGAGAACAAGCACTTGGCTTTCTATTAGCTAAAATAACAATATGCTACTACGATGGAAAACACCAATTTGCAGACTTTAAAACTGTTTTCAGAGTTGCTTAGAGTCAATATGGTGATAATTTATTCTTCCTGCAATTACAAAAGTCAATGAGCAAGTATCAATGTCTATATATGCTATTAGGAGGTTCAAATTGTTTAGGCTCCTGAAAAATGTTTATATGTTAGAACATTGTCTTTCCTTATCTGAGCTCTGCACATGTGCTCCTATAGACTGAGTCTTGAATTAATCAGAAATGTATGATTCTGTAGTGCTTCCAAGGCAATCTTTTGCAATATGTATGGAATGAAAAATGTGCAAGATTAGCAGCCTCATACTCTGCATATCAATATGCACTATTCATATTTTAATACATTTACCCTGGTCTTCACCCCTTTTCTGTCACATTGTATTGGCTCGCACAATGGCATTATGACACAGAGCCTTCCTTCATTCCGTTCCTCATGCTGTTGCACCAGACAGATTCTGTAATAAGCAGTTTACATAATGAGGAACCCACATCATGCTAATATTTGGAATCAAGCTACTATATATTCACTTGATGGCCAGAGATCTGCAATAGAATCACTGAAGAAAAATGTAGATTTTTAAACGTGTGTGTGTGTGTGTGTGTGTGTGTGTGTGTGTGTGTGTGTGTGTGTGTGTGTGTGTGTGTGTGTGTGTGTGTGTGAGAGAGAGAGAGAGAGAGAGAGAGAGAGAATATTATTTACTGTGTGGGGGTACATCCTTACTGCATCGATGTTCACTTCCGGACAGGTTATTTGACTCATGGCCCAATCCTATCAGGGTCTTGGTTGACAAAACTCATGCTCCGTCTGTGCAAGGCCCAGGCCACTGGTGTGGCAACTGCTGCGATGGCACGTGGGTTGAGGCCACCAGTACAATCAGCTGGCAGCCACGAGTATGTGCTGATGACCTCCAGACCTCCCACCAGAGCAGGTAAGTCAGCGGACGGGACATTCCAGGGAGAATTGTGGCAAGGACCAGGACTGGCTGGGGGTGTTTCAAGGGTGGGCAGGGTACAGATATTGGCGGCAATGGTGACGCCAATATCCTATGCCCCCAGCCCAAGCTTGACATGCCCCCCTTAGACTCACTTGGATTTATACCAACCAAAGAGCTGGTGCAGATCCAAGTAGGCCCATTGGGGACAAGGCAGCAGCAAAGCAGGTAAGTAAACTTACCTCTCTGTCACTGTCTGGTCTCCAGCCAGCCAATAGCATGCAGCAGAGACTGTGCCAGAGCCGCTGCATGCTCTGGTCCGGCCCAGGATAGGATTGGTCTGTTTTTGACCCTGAGGTTTTGCACTTATTTGCTTATGTTGGAATTCTGATTACTGTAGTTCTACTCTCCTCGTGGGAAATGTGCAAATCATGAAATAAAACATAGAAAAACATCCAGTTCAAATAAATTTAATAAAAGCAATAACAATTCCCTAAAATCTGATCCAATTTCAGTTTAACTCCAGTCACCAAAAATTCATCCCACCATGTGTGTCCCAACCCACAGTTTGAGAAACAGTGATGTAGGAGATGGAGCTCTTGCTTGCAAATCATTCATGTGCATGTTTGCGTGCACTGTAAATAACTGCATGAATAGATAGACTGATCTAGGACCACAAAGGGTTATGTTCTCCTTCTGTCTTGTAAGGCAACGTTAGACTCTCCACTGTTTCAGAAACAGCACATAACTTATCTTCAAGTATATATTGCATTTATGCAACCTAATTGCTCTTGTGAGCACTCTAAAATGACTAGCTCTTTAGAAGGGTTAAACTAACAGCTTGCTAACTCAGAACAACATGAAATGGGTTGAAGTGGAAACTGGTTTACACCTCTCCAAATGCTAAAGTGGTCTACCACAGTGGGAGAATTTGAGAGATTTATTTGGAGGCAAGAACAATAAAAAAATTCAAAAGGCATTTGGAGAAGTTCAGGCCATCTTGCAAGTCATTCTCTGCTCATCACATTCAAGGATGTTGAAAAAAAATGTACTTCATTTTATAATGATTCTGAGATAATACATCCTCAGACTGGTAGACATTCCATATGCTGTGTTACACACCATTGGCCCTGCATGATAAAAAGACACCTTAAAAATACTGCTACAGCATCTTATGAAAATATGTACAGAGAGCATTTGCAAGGGCAGGTACATGGATAATTAATTAAAGTACAGCTGTTCATTCTCATTTTACTGTAGCAATATTCATAGTTTGCTGATAAATAATTGAATCTCCCTACCCACCCCAAGTCATCTATAAAGGTGCACAGACTCTGACTTCCTTTTCCTACAATATGATTATTTTTCCTTTTGTTGAGGCAGTATTTGAGTCAGGGGGACTCAGATAGAAAGATTTACAGAAGTTCCTTTTTATTACTTCCTTTCAGTATGGGGGTGGCTGTAGTTGAGTATAACAGATGAGCAGATGAGTAGGTTTTGTCATGCAGGGTTAGCAAGAACTGCCTTTGTCTTCTTCAAACTGTCTACTCTCTTTCTAGAGAGCTTGGCGGCAATCTAATGCACACACTTACTTGTAAGTAACTTGCATGATCAGTAGGACTTTCTATACAGTCAACGTGGCTAGAACTGAGTACTCGAGAATAATTATCTTCTATTTTTATTGATAACAGTTATGATGATGTCCCTCAGTTTTTGACCTTTAAAGAATATAAAATTAGATTTTGTCAACCTTAGTAGCTTAGTAACATTAGTAGCTTAGAGCAGAGGTTCCCAATCTTTGTTGGCAGGTGTACCACCTGTCACAGTCAAATTTTCTGAAGTACCACCTGCGCCAATAATTAAATAAATAAAATTATATTTAATTATATTATATTTATAATATACATCCATTCCCTACCAGTAGAAATAAAACTGGTAGAAATATAGAGAGAAATAACTTATAGAGTTATATAGTAGAAATAACTCTTTAACTGCCCAATCCTGTGTAACTCTTGCACCAGAGTAACAGTAGATCCACCAGTGTAAGTGCACTTATGCCACTGTAACTTGCCGTACACTGACGGATGCAGGATGGACAGACGTAACCCCCCCCCCTCGGACGCAACACATGCGCAGTTCGGATGCAGGATGGATGCAACTGCAACTCCGCCGGCGCAGAGGGCATTCCAGCGGCGTTCGAGCTCCCACAGAATGCCCCCTGCACCGGTGGAGTTGCGCTGGCGTCTGTCCTGCATCCGAACTGCGCGTGCACAGTGGCCGAGGGGGTTATGACGGTGCCTGTCCTGCGTCCGTCGGTGTACGTCAAGTTACACTGGCATAAGTGCACTTACACCAGTGGATCGACTGTTACACCTGTGCAAGAGTTACACAGGATTGGGCTGTAAGGCAAGCTGCTGCTCTTTAACTCCTCCTGACTGGAGTAACCACCTCATGACCGGACTGCCTCTGAAGTTAAGACTCCTGTCCTGTCACTTTACAAAAGATACTGTGCAGAAACCAGTTGCAGGCAAATCCCGCATTTGAACACATGAAGCCGCCTTATGACATATGAGACCATTGGTCCATATTGCTCAGTAGCATCTACATTGACTGTCAAACGTAGTACCTGGAGACGTCAGGTTCTTGGGACCTTCTGCATCCTAAGCATGTGCTCTACCACTGACCAGTGGCCCCTGTCTCTGCAGCTCTCTGTCCTTCTCCCACATAAAGCCTTATGTCAGTTGATGATCCCAACAGGGCCCCATCATTTTAGAGCCACCTACCATAATAAGGAGCCTTGCTGAGTTGCTGTTGCTGACACAGCTCCCTGTTTTCCTCTTAAAGAGGGTCTATTTCAGTGCAGCACAATGAAGCTGTATTTAATGTGACCACTGTCCAGGTTGACTTGCTACTAACCTGAGGCTAGTAGCCTTGGAAGCTAATCAATAGAATCTGTGTAGCAGGTTTCCATGCTCTGCTGGATCATCGTGCGCAAAGAAAGAAAGAAAGAACAAAAAAGAAACGGAATTGTTTTGACGAGAGCTTGTGAATAAACTATGTTTAGACAGGCTTAGCCTGTTTTTAGCAATTTGAAAATACTAGTAAAGCTGTCAAGCTGTCATTAAAGCACGCTTACTGGGGGCTCTAGCCAAAGCAAGTAGAAATAAATTGGCTGTCTTTAGTTTGGAGGCTCAGTCTATATTGACTTGTTAGGCAACATCTCATTAACAGTTCAGAGCTTGACTTTGACACCTAAAAGCTCCAGATTTGAGGCAATAAACAAACTTGGTTTCAGTGCACATTCTTAGGGAGGAAAAAAACACACACCCTGAATTGATACCAAAGGAGTGGTTTGGCACTCGCATTGCTTATTGTGATACAGTTCCAGCAAACTCAGTTGGCCTGTTACAGGGTGAGTCTATCGTAGAGTCAACTCCAAGGAAAGGGGACAACTGCCAACTAGGGCTGAGAGACATCTAATAAAAGATTGATTTTAACTAGATGGCTTTCAGCTGCTGATTAAGTGGTCAATCAATTTCTTTTAAGTGAAGCGTTACATAGAATTTAAATTCATGCTGTTTCAATTTAATAACAACAAGTTCCAGAAGGGTAGTCGTGTTCGTCTGTTGCAGCAAAGCCAGCAAACAATGTTCCGGAACCCGAAAGACTAACAAATGTATTGTAGTTACGCTTCCGTGGCCTAGACTCTACTTTGCTAGATGCATAAAGTGTTATCTGTATAGATCAGATGTATATGTGTGTGTGCATGCGCACACAAAGATATAGAGAAACTGGAAAAAACTGAGTGTCAAATGGCCATGAAATGCAACAAGTATAGTCTGTGACACTTTCTTTCCAAAGAAAGACAGTGCATGGGGTGTGTAACTGGGATAGGAACTATGGTGGAGACAAAGTGCTAAAGCCCCCCTAATCCTCACTGCTGTGAATTTGTGCCATTTCAGAGCCCATCGGGCATGCTATTTAGGGAATAAAAGGGCCATGTTTGGTGTCTGAGGTAATGTGTGAGCTATATACATTCATCTTCAATGTAAGGGAAGAGAAGCACAGGGGGAATTCTACAGATCTGGTGTAGCAAATGGCCAATTCATATGTTATCACAAACAACTAACATGGCCCTTTCACACCAAAGGGTCCTGAAATGGCACAAATCCTCAGCAATGTAGGCTGGGGGGGGGGGGGCTTTAGCTCTTCATATCCACTATGGATCCTACCCACACACTCCATGCCCTGTACAGTATTTCTTTGGAAAGCGAATAGAATTCCCCCCCACACTAAAAATAGCACTCTTGGGGGGGGGCAATCAAGGTGGGAACCATAGTGGAAGCAAACATCTAAATTCTTCCCTCCCCCCCCCCCCAAGCTATGGTTTTGTACCATTTTGGGCTGATTCCAGCACATTGGGGATAATAAATACGTCCTCTGTGGGCATAATTGAGCCTTTGTGAGCTATCAAATTGATAGTTCACGAAGGCTTGACCTTTTGTAGAGATTTGCTTGCAACATGCACAGAAGTGCGACTCTATTTCAGGTTGAACACTGGGATGCTCATGCGGTCTTAATTCAAACTGCCGTAATTAGCGACAAATAAATCTTCCTATGCCTTCCTTAGTTCATTTAATATCTGTAATGTGACAGGAAACCATTGTCTCAATTGAAGCCTGAACAAATAGGAGCAAAATAAATTGATACATTCTGATTCTGCGTTTTCACGCTGTAGTCTCCCGCTGAAAGTGTTTTGTTTTTAACTGAAGGATCGTGACTCTGTTCATGATGATTTGAATCAAATGATGATTTGAAAGTCATCATTATTCAGCAAAGAAACAGAGACTCCAGTGTGAAACTACTGAATTAGAATGTCTCTTTGTGACCATTTTTAAGGGATTCCCCACCACCACCACCACATATAAGGTTTGTTGTTGTTGTTCAGTCGTTAAGTCGTGTTCAACCCTTTGTGATCCCATGAACCATATCCCGTCAGGCCTTCCTGTCCTCCACTATCTTCCTGAGTTTGCTCATTTTCATGTTCGTTGCATCGGTGATGCTGTCTAACCATCTCATCCTTACTTCACTGCATATCTTCATTAAATCACTGCATATCTTCCATCCTTACCTTATTATATATATATATATATATATATATATATATATATATATATATATATATATATATATATATATATATATAACACAGTGACGAAAATGGCTTAACAAGATAAATCTAAAGTCTATCAGTGTTGTGGTAGATGTAAGTTTACAAGATGTACTGTCATTGATTTCTCCTGAGCACTGGCAAGTTCAATTGCTCATGTCTCTTACTTTTAGAAGGAAAACAGAGCAAAGGATGCTTTGGATAGACTGAAGGGAACAGCTATCCTTAATTTCCTTTTAATCAGGTTTGATGTAGGGACAACAAAGAGGGAGCAATGCATCTTTGCAGCTTGCATGATCTCAGGCTCCTGAAGCCCTGAGTCATCGAGTGTCTGCTTCTTCTCAATTGCACGAGTTATTTAGTATGGAAAGAGACTAAATTTAAAACAACTTCTTACATATATAAATGTACAAAGTAGTAAATGCAAAAAAAAATTAAAACTAACAGCTAACCCTGTGTTAAGCTGACAGACAATCAGGACTAGGTAAACCCAATCCTATGATATAATTTTGTATACCCTGCATATGGAGAACTAAACATGGAGGGACCCTGTACAGTTAGTTTAGCCATCCCCTCTCACACCGGCCTATGGCTGTGCTGCTGGCCTGCACCATCAGAGCCAGGATGTTCGTTTCAAGGCAGACCTTCTGGGCCTTCTCTGCAAGTACAGTATTCACGAGTTCTCAGGTCTCAACTGCAAAGAAAAAGTAAAAGAGCTGCACACACGAGCCTTGGTGCGGAGGAACAAACTTGTGGTTGTGACCAGCTTTGGTCTAAATCAGGCATTCCCAAACTTTGGAGGCCCGCATACCCCCTACGCTGGCCTCGGCTGCCCCCACGTACCCCCGTATACCCCCTGTCCGGGTTGCGGTGCGTGCAGATCCTCCCGCTCATGCCGCAACCCGGAGGGAAAGGCTACAGCCCTCCCAAACTTTTTCTTGAAGGCTTTTTTTCTTGTAGGGGTGGAAAGGGGGCAGGGATAGGCTTACCATTCGTCCCGGTTTCGCCGGGACAGTCCCGGAAATCGGACCCGATTCCCGGTCATGTCCCGGGGGACGAATGGGCGCCGCCATCTTTTTTTTTTAATTTCAAACTTCCCGGGCAGCATCTTGGGTCACGAAATCTCGCGTGATCCAAGATGTCGGCACCCAAATCTCGTGAGGGCATGATGCCCTCACGAGATTTGGGCGCCGACATCTTGGATCACATGAGATTTCGTGACCCAAGATGCTGCCCGGGAAGTTTGAAATTAAAAAAAAAGATGGCGGCGCGGCGAGCGGGTGCTTCTCCCGGTCATGAGCGCCACCGGGAGAAGCACAGTGCTTGCCCGCATTGCGCGAGCCTGCTGGAGGCTCGCGCTGGCCGGGCAAGCAGGCTGTGCTTCTCCGGTCTCCCAGCGGCTCCATGCGGTGCCGCTGGGAGACCGGAGAAGCACAGCCTGCTTGCCCGGCCAGCGCGAGCCTCTAGCAGGCTCGAACAACGCGGGCAAGCAGGCTGTGCTTCTCTCCATGCCGCTGGTCTCACAGCGGCACCGGGAGAAGCACAGCCTGCTTTTTGCCCGTGTTGCGCGAGCTCCAGGGCTCGCGCAACGCAGGCGAGCAGGCTGTGCTTCTCCCGGTGCCGCTGCGAGACCAGCGGCACCGGGAGAAGCACAGCCTGATTCTTGCCCGTGTTGCGCGAGCCTGCTGGAGGCTCGCGCTGGCCGGGCAAGCAGGCTGTGCTTCTCCGGTCTCCCAGCGGCTCCATGCGGTGCCGCTGGGAGACCGGAGAAGCACAGCCTGCTTGCCCGGCCAGCGCGAGCCTCTAGCAGGCTCGAACAACGCGGGCAAGCAGGCTGTGCTTCTCTCCGTGCCGCTGGTCTCGCAGCGGCACCGGGAGAAGCACAGCCTGCTTTTTGCCCGTGTTGCGCGAGCTCCAGGGCTCGCGCAATGCAGGCGAGCAGGCTGTGCTTCTCCCGGTGCCGCTGCGAGACCAGCGGCACCGGGAGAAGCACAGCCTGCTTCTTACCTTGTGTTCTCCAGGGCTGCGCAACGCAGGCGAGCAGGCTGTGCTTCTCCCGGTGCCGCTGGTCTCGCAGCGGCACCGGGAGAAGCACAGCCTACTTCTTGCCTTGCTTTGCCTTGCCGCGGCCCCAGCCTGCTTGCCGCAGCCCCAGCAGCAGCAGCAGCAGCGACCACGGACCAGTGACCAGCAGCGACCAGGTAAGCTTATTTTTAAATTATATATTTTTAATAGAAATATTAATTATTTATTTAAAAATTTCGGGTGCGCTTCGCGCGGCAGGAGGGGGCGCTTTGCGCCCCCTTTACTTTATTAATTAATTATTTTAAATGGATTATTGATTTAAAAAATTGCGGCCGCGCTTTGCGCGGCGGGAGGGGGCGCTTCGCGCCCCCTTTCTTTTACATTTTATTCATTAAAAGGGTTTCTTATTTTTGGATTAATGCTTTGTTACGAGTTTTATTGGCTTTTTTAGGCTTTTTCGTTGTGCTTGAGAATGGCTTTTTCGTTGTGATTGTGAATGGGACTTTGGCCTTCGTTTGGGCTGCTTAGGATTGATTTTCGTTGTGCTTTAGAGTGCCTTTTTCCTTCTGGAGGGGACTTTGGCCTTCGTTTGCCCTGTTTACGATTGCTTTTTGGTTTACGATTGGTTGCGGTTCTTTGGCCTTGCTTTTTCGTTGCTTTCACATTAATTAATTAATTAATTAATTACCTCGGGGGGGGGGGTATGGGGGGGTGTCCCGGTTTGAAGTTTGAAAAATATGGTAAGCCTAGGCAGGGAGGGAGGCAGACTGGGAGAGGTATCAGCAGCACTCGTGTGCACCGATATCCTAATCCCATCTGTCTCCCTTACCACTGCTAAAGAGCAGGCGTAGATCCAAGTAGTCTCACGGAGGCAGTAGAGACTTTCCCCAGGGTAAGTGAGCAAATGTTCATTTACCTCAAAGAGTCCTTTCCAATCTCCCCCCTCTCACGGATACAGCGCAGCTGCATCGGTGGGAAGGGATTTGTGCAGGATTGGGCTGTAAGGATTAGTTTTTGGGAGACTAACAGCCCAATCCTAACTAAATCCCCAAGCTGATGCAGCCTTGCCACCAGAGCACTCACTGCATCCTGTAGGGGGACAGTCATAGAGGTCTCCTCCAAGAAAGGGAACATTTATTCCCTTACCTGGGGGTAAGCCTCCATTAGCCCAATGGATCACCTCGAATCTACTCCAGCTACTTTGATGGCTCAGGTCCAAGGTGAATAAAGGAAAGGGAACAGGGTAAAAATGGAACGAAGATATTGGTGCAAGTTGCTGCCACTAATATCTGCCATGTTCTCTCCCCATTCCTCCCATGTTCTGTCCCCACTGCTGGCTTACCATCACCGGTGGCAGTGGGCTCCGACAGTGAGGCTGCGGTGCCGCTGCCTCTTGTGGTGGTGGTCACAAAATGGCTGCCAGTGGTGTGCTGTACACACCATTGACAGCCATTTTACAACACCGGAATGCTGTCATAAAACCTCTGCTTTCCAGCAACATACATTTCCAAGATATATTGGCAACATAATATTTCCAAAGAGCTTTGATAAGGAAAAATTTAATCACTGCATATCTTCTAACGTCAAAATGATGATGTGACATGGTATATTTATTTAATTTTCACATTTTTATACCACTCTTCTTCCAAGATGATCAGGACGGTTCCTTCCCTCAGTTTGTGCTCACAACAACTCTGTGAGGTACGTTAGACTGGTTAAAGTACGTTAAAAATGAGAAAGTCCGGCTCTAGATGGAAATGTATCTTTATGCATAGTGATCTGGAAAACTGTTAAAACTTTGCCCAAAATAAATACTGCATATACATTTCTGGAGTGGTTGACTCATCTGTGCTAACCCTTACCAGAGACCACTGGAACTGTGCAAGCCAGTTAGGAAGGGTGCTTAAATGTACTATCAAGAAATAGGAAGGAAATGTTCATTTTTCAATGATCTGAAACTGTCCTTCACAACTTCAGTGTATGGAACTCCCATTATTTTCAACAGAACTTCTGCAGATGTAAGGCTGGCAACATGTAAGGAAACACATAAATATATTTCCATTCAAATAAACAGAATCATGATTGCAACTGAAAATGCACTTTTCCAGGTCATTGGATGGGCACATTGGATGTGTATATACATAACACAGAACCTTTCAATACTTCATTTTCCGATACTTAAATAGCTTATGTACACAACAAAATGGAGACTGGGTGGTGGTGGGTGAGTTTTGAGCTTCCATCTACTCCTTGGCTAGCACATTATCCAGATGAACCATTTGTGCTCCTCATACTATCTACTTTGAAGGGCTTAACCAGGCAAGTCAGGATCCATATTCACTGGACTACTGAATAGGATGGGGAGAACAAACTAAAATTAAACCCAGACAAGACAGAGGTTCTCCAGAGAGCTGGTGATTCGGCAATGATGGTCCAAGCTTTTCTTGATGGAATTGCACTCCTCTTAAAGGAGCAAGTTTGCAGATCAGGCAATATTCCTGAGTTTGGCCGTACTCCTGGATGTCCAGGAGGTGGCTGTGGCCTGATATATTCTTGCCCAGCTCCAGGTGGTGTGCCAACTGCACCCTTTTCTCTTTCAGATGGGCCTGGCCATGGTGATGCATGACTTCATCACCTTTCGACTGGATTACTGCAATGTGCTCTTTGTGGGGCTGCACTTGAAAGCTTTACAAAAGTTTGAACTACTATAACATTCACCTGCCCAGGACTTGATTGAGATGAGGTATTTTTGCCTTGTTGTTCCAGCTGCATTGGTTACCAGTTTGATTCTGGATGCAATTCGAGTTGCATCTTATTACCCTGAAAGCCCTTTACAGTTCAGGACCAGGATACTCAAAGGACCACCTTTCTTCATATGAATCTACCACTGTGTTAAGAACTGAAAGGGGGGGGGCTCTTTTGTGTGTCCTGAGGCCTTTTGAGTCTAGGCTGGCTGTGCTGCGGTTGCAAGCTGATGCAAGTTGCATCAAGTCGCTTCATGGCTGGGCTGGCCATATGCTAGCAGGCCAAGTGCATTGGACCAGGTGAGAATTTCAGGTTAGAAGCAACTAATTGTAACTGGTTCAGAGGCACAAAACATAGACAAAGACAGGGAACTGGGTGGGTATGAAAGTCATAAGGCAAAATGTGATATAGCTTTGGAGATCTATGACCTGATCTCCCACAGTCCACCTCTTTGAATTTTCAATGCATGGCCCCTGAATTGGATTGGGATTGCAGAGCTGAAGAAGTTTTAATCTTTCTTCCCTCAGACTTCCTTCCTGATGTAAATCACTCTCCCCTCTTACTCCATTACAGGAAATAATTGCTGATGTTGTTTTAATCAGAAAAATGGTGTATATATGAGATTTAAACCCCCTCCCCCCAGCACTGCAGTCCCAATACAATTCCTCCCCCCCAGCTACTTTTAAAGGAGTTGTAAAGAAATGTGAGGTTAGATAGATAATATCAGTAAGAAAGACTCAGTAGCAGAATTCAGTGTGATGGGAATCAAGGGACAAGGTATAATGTAACACAGAAAAAATATTAGTAATAATAGGAAAATATTGCAATCTGTTTTCTATTTGTCCTTCTTTTCCTATTGATGCCTAAATTCAATGGCTGTGAGCCTGTGAGCCGAGACTGCCTTGTTCTCTGCAACATAAGGGAATATTCCATGTGAGTTATGGGGATTCACACAAGGAAAATTTCCTACACCAGGGAGAATGTATGGAGCTTTGGCGGTATAGTGAGGCTCTTTGCCACTTGGTATTGCTGTCTGGAGACTAAATACCCTGTATTGTCCCGAGTATAAGACGCACCTGATTATAAGATGCACCCTTAAAGTTTGGTGCTATTAAAAAAATTAATTAAATCACTGGCATTAAATTGCAACAGCCTGATTATAAGACGCACCCCTAGTTTAAAAACTTAAATTAGGAGAAAAAAGTGAGTCTTATACTCAGACCAATACGGTATATTATTTTGTGTTGCATGCAGATTTTCATGGCTGTGGGTAACTGACAAGGTTCTTAACTGTATGGGTTCTGCAGCCATGTCAATATAAAAGTAGAGAAATAAAATCCTTTACCGCTTTTGTTGTTTGTTTAGATTTCTTATATTGTGCAGGTGTCACATACACAGAAAAGGTTTTCTTACAATAACAACAACACGGGATCCTACTTCCCAAGCCGACGTTTCACTCCATTCACGGAGCTTTCTCAAGGCAATTTGGCAGTAAAAAACTGCTGGATGAAAAAGAATGTTACGGAGTGGTGACAGTTAAACATCAGTCTGTTGCTCAAAGTTAAAGGGACCCACTACTTTTGTCCTCAGAGTTATTCAACACTTATTACTTGGGTTATTTAAAATTGGCATCCATATCCTATTGGCATATGTCATTTCCTGCTGACGGTTCAGTAACTTTGAAGATTTCGTCTGGGAAATCATTAGAGCCTCCAAATTTAATCTATGTTTTAATCTGGGTTCATGAAACAAGGCTCGTGCATGCTCAAACATTATCCTGTGTCCTGATTCTTGAGTATATGAAAGTATATGAAATTGGAGTATATGAAATTGGAGTATATGAAATTGGCTGTGAATGTGGGAAAGTTTATCTGGGACAAACGAAAAGACCAATAGGGGTCCGGGTACGGGAACATCAAAGAGCAACAGATGCAAAGCAAGAAGAAAAATCAGCAGTAGCTTTGCACGCGAAAGAATTAGGACACAGGATAATGTTTGAGCATGCACGAGCCTTGTTTCATGAACCCAGATTAAAACATAGATTAAATTTGGAGGCTCTAATGATTTCCCAGACGAAATCTTCAAAGTTACTGAACCGCCAGCAGGAAATGACATATGCCAATAGGATATGGATGCCAATTTTAAATAACCCAAGTAATAAGTGTTGAATAACTCTGAGGACAAAAGTAGTGGGTCCCTTTAACTTTGAGCAACAGACTGATGTTTAACTGTCACCACTCCGTAACATTCTTTTTCATCCAGCAGTTTTTTACTGCCAAATTGCCTTGAGAAAGCTCCGTGAATGGAGTGAAACGTCGGCTTAGGAAGTAGGATCCCGTGTTGTTGTTATTGTAAGAAAACCTTTTCTGTGTATGTGACACCTGCACAATATAAGAAATCTAAACAAACAACAAAAGCGGTAAAGGATTTTATTTCTCTACTTTTATATTGACATGGCTGCAGAACCCATACAGTTAAGAACCTTGTCATATTATTTTGTTATTTATAACAGCATTGTTTGCTGCAGATAGTACTTTTTATTCTTGTTGCTCCAGCACATTGTAGCACTGTAAAACAAAGTCTTACTAGTTCCTTCTAACAGCTCAGTAACGGAGTCTGAGCAACTTGGTTGAGATTCCATCCAGTATGTCAGGTCTACACCACATGTCCTGCTCATTGAATCATAGCAGATCCATATCTACTATACACAGAAGGAAATGTTGAATAGAGAATCTGTTTTCTGACACCGTGTACGATTGTCAGTTGGGTGGCGTTTGTTCAGCCCAGCTGCTTGAAACAGTCTAGCTCAGTCCTCCAGAGCTGTCAAATAGTCAGAGATGTGATGACAACTGTTGTATTCAAGGTAAGAGACATCTTGACCCAGACTGGAAAGGATCATAGCTCAGAAGTAGAGCACACAGTTTGCATACAGAAGTTCCCAGGTTCAATCCCTGCTGGTATCTCCATATAGAACTGTCTTTAATCTTGGGGAGCCACTGCTAGACAGCATGGACATAACTGGAGCTAGGTGAACCTGTAATTTCGGTCTCTTGTAAATCTCCATCTTGAACAGGATGTGCAGACTTTGCATGTCTCATGGTGATTGGAAGGCAGCCAAATTCTCAGAGGCCCATTTGCACTCTCAGCACTGGCCACGCTGGCAGGGCATCATGGGAACTCGTTATCTGGTGGGAATGAGATAGCTGGCAAGGCCACTCTCGTTAGCTAGAAACACCTGTGGATGACTCCCAATTGGGAGGGGGTGAGCAAGGGTTGCATAACCTTCTGGAAGGAAATATGCAGATCTGTCTTCCATTGGGTGACCTGACCTGTCAATCATTGGACATCTCAAAATTGAGATGTCCATGAGATGTCCCGGTCGCCATGGGCCGGTCCCCGTCCATGGCGCCTGTGCCAAAACCCACAGGGCACCCTGTTCTTTTACAGGACCCATGATCTGATTCAGTATAAAACAGCTTCTTTCTATCCAGGTCATAAGTGCTGAGATAGCTCTTCTCTTAGGACTGCCACTGACCTATGAGTGGTTTCAGCTAGGTATGCTCAGAAGCTGGTGCTGTGCCCGGTATGATCCTGTTATCTTGTTTCTGGCTCATTTACCTTAAATGGAAACACAGCCAAGTGTAGGGAGAGACTGGAGCACAAATCCTATGCTTGTCTACTCAGACATAAGCCCCATTGCCTTCAATAGGGCTTACTCTCAGGAAAGTATGCATATGATTGCAGCCTGAGTGGTATTTTTAGAAGGGCACTAGCACATCAGTGTCAGAGGGGGCAGATGTACTAGCAAGACATACACAGAGGTCATATGAAATGGTAAAAAACAAACGTTAGGCTTCTATTCTCTAGCTACACCTTTTTTGTATGTGGCTTCGTTGAATAGCTCAGGTACATCATGCTGTGAAAGGCCTTTCTATGTTCTT
Organism: Plestiodon gilberti rubricaudatus; assembly: GCA_026170595.1. Classification (NCBI taxonomy): domain Eukaryota; kingdom Metazoa; phylum Chordata; class Lepidosauria; order Squamata; family Scincidae; genus Plestiodon; species Plestiodon gilberti. The sequence goes on from JANXHW010000002.1 coordinate 52,317,779, forward strand.
CAACTTGATAATGCTTTAGGCAGTACATCCGATTCATCAAGGATTCTCTGTAAAGCGGATCATTCAAAATAGTCCTCAGTTTTTCATCTTCTCAGTTGTTTCTTGCTCCAAGCCAGATTTGAAACATAAATTAACTAGGCATGGGTGTTGTGCTGGCTTCAAAAATGATTCTTTCCTCTCCCTCCCCTAAATTTTGGATGGGTAAGGAAAAGTAGAAGATTAAACGTTTGCCACTTTGGCACATCCTGAAAATTAACATTGCTGATGATGCAACAGCTAAAATATACGTAGCAGAGAGCATCACATTGAGGTTATTCTTGTGCTGCTTAATGAGGCCTAATCCAGAAAAGAACTGAGGGCATGCTCTTTGCCTGTTAAAACATTGTATTTACATTGTAAGACGTATTTACCATTGTAAGACGTATTTACCAGGCCCTCACAGCCCCGTGGGTCTTAAGGCAGCAAACACAGCATTTCAAGGCAAAGAGTCACAATAGCGCAGTTATATACTTTGAGAACTCGTGTCGACTGCAGAAACATCAGCCATCTTTTATGAGACTAACAGCCCAATCCTATCACCCGCTGGCCCAGAGCATGTAGCACCACTGGTGTAGGCTGTGCTGCATGTTGTGGGCCAGCTGGGGACCAGATAGCCCGGGAGAGGTAAGTAAAGACATTTTTTACTTACCTGCCAGTAGGCTGTCTGGTCTCCAATGCATCTCCTCAGACTTACGCCGGCTCTTTTGCTGGTGTAACTTTGAAGAGCCTTTGGGCTAGGTCCAGGCTGGGAAGGCGGATAGGATCTGCCATGCATGGCTGCTGATGAGATCCTGAACCACCCCTGGCCTGGTCTACTCCCCACCCCAATCCATCCCCACCACCAAATTACCAGTGATAACAGAGGTTCTGCAGACCACTGTTGCCCACTCGGCCTCCAAGGCTTTATACTGGCGGCGGCTGGCCTAAAGAGCAGGCCGCTGCCTCCTAGGGCCATTGCGGGCTGTGCCAGCAATTGAGACTATCAATGTCCCATCAACGCAACAGGATTTGGGGGAAAGGGACTCAAAATAATTATTGCATTGCTCTTATGCTGCATGACTTTAGGAAGATCATGACTATTCTACTTAACAACCTTCACAGATCCTCACACACAGCAGGGCTTAGTGCACACAACTATGAGCAAGGATCCCCTGTATGCTCACCTACCATTGGTGTTGGAGTCGGAGAGATCAGAAGATGGAGTAGCAGCCCAAACCAGTCTAAGATGCGGCAGCCGGCCTAAAGAGCAGGCCACTGCATCCTAGGGCCATTGCGGGCTGTGCCAGCGCGACCCAGGCTCATGTCGGAGGAAGGGGATGTTCGTCTTTTTCCCGCGGTATAAGCGGTGTGGGTCCCAATGGGCCTCCTCGGATGCATGTCAGCTCTGGAGCTGGTGTGCATCCGGGGAGGCCGTGTAAGGCTGTCCCAGGCTGGGACGGGGCATAGGATATCAGCGCAATTCAGTGCCGATATCCCCGCCCCCTCCCTGGCCAGGCCAGCCAATGGCCCCCTCCCTCGCTGCCCCTGCCTACCCTCCCCCCTCCCCTGCACCGACCAGCACAGGACCTAACTGCAACGACCGGTGCAGGTCCAGGTCCATGGCTGAGCGAGGGATGCCAGCCTCCGCATCAGTGCCGCTTACTCACAAGAAGACGCAAACATGCTTTACGGCATGTTTGCAACTCCTTAGGCCGGTAGAGCGCTCACTCTGCCAGCTAACTTTAAGTAGCACTGGGCCGTAAGTTACAGAAATAGGAATTGACTTTCTCACCCAAATATTTGGTTCCGTTTGGTTACAGGTTTTTTTTTCCTATTAGCCAGTCAGGATGTCTTTCACTGCCTTTAGTTGTATGTCATCATTTACATGGTAATACGCTGACCTCATCTTGGATGTTCTCCTGGCATGGGTTACCTCGAGTGACTCTTCAATGTACTGATCAAATAGAATGCTTTGCGCACCATAGCTGCTGCATAATTTATCAAGCATACTCAGAACTGTTGAAGTGGCGTGCACTGTCAAGTTCAGGAGCCTAACTCATCATTTGAACCAGGCAGGTGGTATCAATCAGAAGAACTCTTCACTGCTGAAAATGCTGATATTGGTAATTGTGTTCTCTGCTGTTGCTGGGAAATGTTCGTTACGCCCATCAATTTTGTGAAGACCCAGTTCTGGACAACTCCTGATAACTTCAAGCAACCTGGGGAGCAGTTGTGACTCTTTTCATACTATTAAAAGCATTCCTTTGAGTTCTCCTCCAAGTCTTTGTGCTTTTGGCCTTGAAATATGAACGCTTGTTTCCCCCCCCCCCTTTTGTGTAACACACAAACCTTGCTTGTGTGTTAATGCTTTCATTGGCAAGTTTCAGAAGCAGCTCTTTCAGGATCGTCTCTATTTTTGACACGACTTTGCTGCAGGGAACTGTAAATCTGATAATATTATGGAGATCATCCTTTGAGTATGGATTTCCTTGCCTGGCAATAGCTTTTTACAACAGCTTCCATGATTGTGTTTCTTTCCCAAGATAACAGTTCGTGATGGAGCAACTGTGACTTGTTTATTTGGAAATCATCAAGACTGTAACAATGATGAAGTTTTTTTTTTTTCCAGCAAGTGCTTCTGACATGCTGGTAACACATCCTTTCTGTTTCATCATCTTGTTCTTGCTCTATTGCTGTCAAGACCTGATCAGAAGCACTGACACAGGGGGAGTGGGACCAGCACATTTGAGTAGACCAATGGTGCAACCTAAAGATATGCTGGACCTGGCTCTGTCGAGTTTCCCTTTCATCAGAGACATATGAGTTGGAAGCCCACAGATAGTAACTTCTTATCAGGAATCTCCAAAGGGGCCGGCATCCTCACCACCAAGGGCATTTTCCTCCCCAGGGTCCATTTGCCAATGCAGGCAATACACCGGAAGCTAGTTGAGAGGCAATGAGTGCTAGGTTCCAGATCAGAGGACTATCACTTCTCGGGAAGTGATGGCATCTGGGAAGAGCAGTCAAGTCCAGTGAGGATAGAAGGGCACAATTGGACCTAGGAACTGATCAGAAGAAGTTGCTTGCTAGGACCTGTCCAAGATACTGAACAATCTGTTCCTGCCAGTCCTTGTTCTCTAGGCTATGATTCCTTGTTTGTGGTCCCACCTATGTATTGAGTACTCGGCCTCCCAAGATTCCTTCCTTCCAAGCATTTCCTGAGCTTAGTCAAGCCAGGCTTAGTTGTGTGAGGGTGAGATGTCCTTTGAGTTCTCACCCAAGTCTTTGTGCTTTTGGAAACCTGACAGGATTGGATCAGAAGCATACAAGTGTAGCATATCTGTCACATAAAATGGCACACATTTCCAATAATTCTGTTGATTATGGGGTGGGCATGAAAATAGTTACACATTGCCTTAGTAGAAATAAGGTGGAGTTCCCAGTTCTGCGCAAGGGTGGCTACATACAGGACCATGCAGATCTTGGCCATGATGAACTTTGTGCATCTTTCTTATTACATTTCCACCTTGGATTCTGAAGCACCAGTGAGTCTTGCATCTTCAATCTAAGGCTCCAAAGAATTCCCCTCAAGTTTTTGATGATTTAGAGCTCAATTTTGGTTCACATTAAAATCTATGACAAGCCTGATGAATCAATAAACTATTCAACAAGCATGGGTATGGCCAACTCTATCTCCAAAGCAGTTTGTTTTTATTGTTGCTCGATATGCATTGGTTTTTCCTTGACATCTGCAATATAAGCCTGTCTATGCAACATCCAATGACTGATAATGTGGTACTTAAATGGAGAAAAAAATCTATAATCTTTTCTTTTCAAAAAGGTACCAAATCCTAATGAGTTTTATTAGACAAGGGTCTTTATGGCCTGAACCTTCCCCAGGTGAAGTCAGCAGAAAGGATCGCAACAAGAGTTGGCATCAAATCCAAAGTGTGGCGTTCATAAGCCTACCCAGTTCATTGAAAATTGCAGCTTAAACTATGACAATATAATCATTTGTTTAAACTCAGGTCTGCTTAATAAAAAAAACACAAAAAAAACCCCAGACGATTCTCCCCAATTTTTAGAATTCAGAACAAGCATTTTTCTGGGAAACTCCGTCGTAATATATAATTTTATTATTATAAATAGACGGTTAAAACTTTACCTTTCGTTAAATTCTCCCCAAATTTCTATAGCAAATGAAAGCTGACACAAAGAATGAAAACCTTCTTGTTTTCCAAAGCATTTCAACCTGAACAAATGAACTTTTTTTTTTTTGATAATTTTTTTATTTATTAACACAGAAACTACAGGGATAATAGGGTAAGGGAAATCATAGGGCAACAAGGGTAACCAACATGAAACAAATGGAAAAAATAACTAACGGACGTCGAACTACATTAAAATGACTATTCACACTCTTCAATTATGCTAAATAAAATTAGCTTCATACATATTCCAACCCCACTATCTTTTACCTCCTTACATCTACTAATAATCTAATATTTTATTTTATCTTTTCAACCAATCATAAAATGGTTGCCACCAATCTAATTTCTTTTTAACATCTCCTTCTCTTAATCTTTCCGTCAAAATATCTAATTCTATCAAGTCATAAATCTTAATTATTAACTCATCAATATCTGGTATCGTCTCAACTTTCCACTGCTGAGCATATAACAACCTGGCAGCAGTAACTATATGTATAATAATATATTTATCTTTTTGAAATACTACTGATGTCATTATATTCAAAAGAAATAATTCTGGTACGAACAACAGCGTATGTCGTAATATCCCTTCCAATGCCGCATGGACCATCCTCCAAAATTTTCTTGCTTTTTCACATGTCCACCACATATGAAAAAAAGAACCTTCCAAATTGTTGCATTTCCAACAAGTACTTGAGACATTCTTATACATCTTACATAACTTCTTAGGTGTTAAATACCATCTATAAAACATTTTATAAAGATTCTCTTTATATGCAACAGCTTTAACCATTTTAATACCAGAATTCCAAACTTGTTCCCACTCTTGAAAATAAATCTCTCGTCCCAAATTTTGTGACCACTGTATCATAACATCTTTAACTATTTCATCTATCATCTCATAGTCCAGCAAAAAATTGTACATTTTAGTTACATATTTGTCATCATCATTTAAAAATACCTTATCAAAGTCAGTATCACCCAGGTGAAAACCCACTTTTTGATCTTCCCGTATCCTGCTTCTAATCTGATTTTGAAACCAAGTGTCCATCAGGATACCTTTCATCCTCAATTGATTCTCATCCCATAGTTTCCCCTGGGGATCAATCAGTTCTTTATATGATCTATTTTGAGAATCTTTTATCCAATCTGGTCTGTTAGCCACTTCTAACGGTTTCACCCAGCCGGGTATTTTATCATAAACCTTATATCTAACCTGCTCCCATGCCCATAGTAAAGATTTCCTTAAGGTATGTCTTTTAAAAAACGCATAATGTTTAGCTTTATCATAAATCAAAAAGGCAGGCCATCCAACTTCTAGCCCTTCTGCTTCTAGGGTAACATAGTTCTCTTTACTTTTCAAAACCCAATCTCGAACCCATTGCAGAACTGTAGCTTGATAATAACACAACCAGTTCGGGACGGCCATCCCTGCCCTCTTCTTTTGATCTTGTAACAGTTTCAAACGAACACGAGGTTTCTTGCCACTCCAAATAAATCTTGTTGTCATCTTGTCTAAATCAACGAAGAAAGTTTTTTTCATAATTATTGGAATTGTTTGGAACAGAAAGAGTAACTTAGGTAAAACATTCATCTTGATTACTGAAACCTTTCCACTTATTGACAATTGTAAATTTTTCCATCTCTCCAAGTCCTGTTGAATTACTTCCAATATCTTGATATAATTATCCTGCATCAAAGAGCTCACTTTTTTTGACAGATTAACGCCCAAATATTTAACCTTCTCCGTTATCTGGAAACCCAATTCCTTGATGTCTCCAATTTCTTTTGAATTCACATTTTTGAGCAATATTTTTGTCTTCTGATAATTCACCATCATACCTGCTACAGCACCATATTCTAACAAGTCTTCTTTAAGTATAGGTAAGGTCTCTTTTGGATCTTCAAATATAAACACCAAGTCATCTGCATATGCCTGTAGCTTGATGTGATGATTTTTTATCTTGAGCCCCCTTATTCTCTCATCATTTCTAATTAAAATGTTCAAAACCTCTATTGTTAACACAAACAGAGGTGAAAGAGGGCAACCTTGTCTTGTACCTTGTTCAATTTGTATTTTCTCTGTTAAATTGCCATTCAATTTTATCCTAGCTTCTTGTTGTGTATAAATCGCTCTAATAATTTTCAAAAATTTTGGGCCCAGTTTCATTCCATCCATCACTTTAAACATAAAAGTCCAATTCACATTGTCAAAAGCCTTCTGAGCGTCCAAGAACATTAAACCCACTTTTCTTCCTGAATGATTTTCATAATATTCTAAAACATCAATTATAGTTCTTACATTCTTTTTCAAGTGTCTCTTAGGTAGGAAGCCTGTCTGGTCTTCATGAATATATTTCACCAACACCTTTTTTAATCTGGAGGCTAAAATTGAAACATAAATCTTATAGTCAGTATTCAATAGAGATATAGGTCTATAATTCTTAATATCAGATTTATCTGAGTCCGTCTTATGAATTAATGAAATCATAGCTTGTTTCCATGTCGCTGGTATCTCTCCTGTAGATCCTATCTCTTGAGCCAGCATCTGTAATGGTACCTGTATCAACTCAACCAGCAACTTATAAAAATCAGCCGGTAATCCATCCGGTCCCGGAGATTTGCCACTTTTTTGTCTTAATATTGCATCTTTAACTTCATTTAATGTGATATCTTCTTGTAAAAAGTCAGAATCTTGCTTGCTAATTTCAGGTATTTTAACCTTTTTCAAAAATTGATCCTGCCGAGCTGTAGCAATATTTTTCCCTTTATATAGTTCCGAATAAAAGTCTGTTACAATCTTTTTCATACCTTCACTAGATATTATTTCCTTCCCTTTCTTATCTCTCAGACTCAATATCATATATTTTTGAGCTTCTTTCCTCAATTTGTAGGCCAACCATCTCCCTGGTTTATTTGCATTTTCAAAAAAATTCTGTTTGGCCCATCTTATTTTCTTCTCCATCTCTTCAGTTTGAGCAATTCTAATTCGGTGTTGTAAGTCATTAATTTTTCCCAATATCTCTTTCACTGAACCTTTAGCTCTTTGGGATCGATCTTCTTCTTTCTGTAAATTTCTTATCAAGTCTTTCATATTCTTTTCTTTCTCCTTTCTCTTTCTTGCCGTAAATTCTATTATGATTCCTCGAATCACAGCTTTAAAGGCGTCCCAAATAGTTATCATCTTCATTCCGGGTTGAATATTGGTTTGGAAATAAGCCAGAACTTCCTCAAAACATTTATCTTTAAAATTTTTGTCTCTCAGAATCGAAGTATTCATCCTCCAGATCATCTTTTTGTCCCTACTATTCAGAGAGATCATCAGCGGGCTGTGATCTGCAATTGTCATTGGTAGGATTTCACAATCAAAGTCTAAATTAGTTACACTTGTTTTCCAACACATATCAATACGTGACCAGGAATTATGTCTATGCGAGTAAAATGTAAATTTCTTCTTTTCTGGATTCTGTGTTCTCCAACAATCAATCAATTGATATTCCTCCACCAACTCCAAAAAAACCTTTGGCAAAAGACCTGTTTTCCTTCTTTTTGCTTTAGAAGACTTCCTATCCAAATCATAATTGATAACCCCATTAAAATCGCCCAAAATCCATAAATCATCAAATTCTCTCTTCTTAATTTCTTGTAACAATATATTATAAAATTCTTCTTGTTTATCATTTGGGGCATACAAATTTACTAATAACATCATTTTCCCATTATAGCGAATCTTCACCATCAGAATTCTTCCATCCTCAGACCTCCACTCCAGATCTGATTCAAATCTTAAATTAACATATATTACCACACCATTTTTCTTTGTAGATTGATGTGCCGCGCAATACATTTTGCCCAATTTTTTCTTTTCCAAATATTTAACGTGGTCACTTCTGATGTGTGTCTCCTGCAAACAAATAACATCTGCTTTCAACTTCATTAATTGATGAAAAACATTATTTCTTTTAGAGGGGTCATTCAGCCCGTTGACATTATTACAAAAAATCTTCATGTTCATATTCGCCATCATTTCTTAGTCTTAGATCTGGTACTCTTATCTTTATGTTCCTTGGAACCTGCCAGCCTGTCCAGATATCTCCTCATCGTTGATCTTGGTCTTAGCTCCCTCTGTACCCTTGGTTCTCCTCCTGTTGCACCAAGTTCTTCCTCTGGTAACTGATACTCTGAAACATCTCTTCTCTCTCTAAGTTGGGTCATCTTTTGATCTCTCTTTTCTTTTCTACGACTTTGTTCTTCTTCCTTCTGTCTTCTTTGTCGATTGGAGTCTGTCCCATTGGAGTCTGATAACATTTCTTCTGGAACTCCCAGATCTCTCCCATTCTTCCTCAAGAAGTTTCTCATTTTTTCCACCGATGTAATCCTGACTTTTTTCTCTTTGTAAACAAAAAAGAGCCCTTGAGGGATCTCCCAGCCAAATCTTATATTGTTCTTCTTCAAAACTGTCACCAAGTCTTCATAAACTCTTCTCTTCATCCTTATTTTAAAAGGAATCTCTTTAAGAAACCTCAAAGTCAAACCTTTCATCACTCTTGGTTTCTCAAGAAATTTTTCCATCAATTTATTCTTTGTAAATTTACTATAAAAAATAACCATGATTTCTCTTGGAACGCCCAAATCTTTAGCTTTCCTAGTATTCATAGGAACAAATGAACTTGTGTACCTTTTGTAAGGGTGAAACTACACGTGAAGCTCAGTTGCGTGAAAGGCAGATGTTCTTTTACTCAAGCTGTAGGAAGCTGCGATCTGTAGCAAAGTTTTGCTCAGGAGGGAGGGTGAACTTCTCTCTTTCCCTGTGGGCTGTTTTCCTTATCAACACCATCCCCTCCAACTTGCTTTCTATCTAGTATAGAAAGGATAAGAGCACAACATATCTTTCTCCCTGTGGGCTGCTGGATGTTGCAAATGGATTTGTGATCCTTTTTCATTCATTTATAAACCGGTAATTGCTCTTTAGTCTTTAGACCAACTCCTCTCTCTCTCTCTCTCTCTCTCTCTCTCTCTCTCTCTCTCTCTCTCTCTCTCTCTCTGTGTGTGTGTGTGTGTGTGTGTGTGTGTGTGTGTGTGTGTGTGTTTCATTGCTACACTTGGGCATAAAATTAAGGGAAAGTTGCTACAGTGTGCCTTCTGAGATCTCTGTTCCTGACATACACTCAATGGGGCAATTTTGAAAGATAAATGGTCTACAGAGAAAGAGAGTTTACTTCCTCCCACCCTGTGCAAACTTCCTCGCACCTTATGCAAACTTCTGTTCCATATCACAGCTTCCACAGCTTCTTGGATTAAAAATGAACCCCCCTCCCCAAAGTTTATTTATTTATTTATTTTTGCCAATTTCTTCCCTGCCATTCAACCAAATGATCCTCAAGGCACCTCACGACAGATGAAGAAATACAATAATAATGTACAAACACACAGATATGTATATGCACAACCTAGCAGTCCTTAATCCCCTGGTCAATGGCAGAGGCCAGAGGGTGTTTCCTGATAGGTCTCCCTGGGCAATTAGCAGATGGAACAGAGCAGAGTTCTATCTGGCGGGTGGGGAGGGGGGGAGGCAAGCGGCCTGTACAACCTATAGGTTGCCAGGGGTGAGCAGAAGACTGTAGCAATCCCTTGTACAGCATGGAGGGAGACCATTCAGGTCCTTTGGACTGCATCTACATTCACATCAGCTTCAGGCCTCAGCCAAAGGCTTGAGGAAAGTGGGGACCTTTACACTGACCTGGCCAAAGGTTGCCTTTGCCCAGGACCAAGGGATGGCAACACTCTGGAGCTGGCATAACCTTCTGGGGAGGAGTTTCCATAACAGGGAGAACCTGCTGCAAATTATTATGTTGCATAGAGTTGTGGTCCAATTTGCAATCCAAAGTTACGGATTTTTGTCTTTATGGGGTGTAGGGGCATTATGATTTTAGTTAATTGTACACTGACTTTTTAGGTGGAAAGTTGATCAAAACAATTTTATACATAAATAACAATAAAATGATGTAAAGCTGTCTGTCTTGGAGTCTCTTCTTCCCTCTCTTCTGATGCCACTTTACTAGCTATAGATGTGTAGAGTACTTGACTATATTCAAAAGCTTCTCTGTTCTTTCATTCTTTTATCCATCAAATAATCATTCCTTTTCTTATGTCTGAATTTTCTGCACATACCCCCCCACACACACACACAGACACTATCCTCTCTCTGAGATGTCCGGACCTTTTATATTTTAAGTACATTTTATGCCTGCTGGGACTATATCTGTCAAACCAGAGAAGAAACACCAGTGGGAGTCATGTTCTCTTAGGTTTCAGCATAGACAATAATAAAATCTTTCAAAAGGAATGATGGAAGGGAAAGTAAATAATGAGAGTTAAACTTTGGAACTTCACAGTATGTTATGAAGAAAGAAAAGGAAGGACCTGATTTTGAACATTAGTCGGCAAATATCCTTAAGTCCTGGAGTCCCTTGGAGAGCATCATAGTGTATTTCAGAAATGACACAAGAAAATTGTATATCTGTTTGATTTTCGGCATTTATTTTTCCCTGCAGGGCATTTATTTTCCAATTCTCACAGGGTACTGGAGATGGTCATTGAATCCTGCTGAGAAAGCAGGTATTGACCAAATTTTATAGACACCCACCAAACCCCATAATTTTTTGTTTTTGTTTTCTTGTTGAGTCTAAATTCATGTTTGGTTGTCAAGTGTATGTAATGTAAGATTTTCTGTAATTTTATCTTGTTTACCAGGTCAAATTAATTTTTGTTTTGCATTTTTATTGCTCTACTTCAGCAGGAGCTCAAGACTATTCATGTCTACTCAGAAGTAAGCCCCACTGAGTTCCAAGAATTTCCTCCCAGGTACGTGTGTATATAGGATTGCAGTCTAAGAACAACTTTCTCTCCACAACCTCAGTTGCCAATCCATATGGGAGAGGGCGGTATGGAGGGATTGTTGTAGGCAATCCTTTTTATTGCGGAACAATGAGGACTTGATCTGAGGACTTGGTCCACCATTCTCCATTCCCTTGTAAAAGTGGACCTCCAGTTAAACTGGTTATTGTGCAGAGTACTACAAGCTACCCCCCTATGAATATAACCCCTTCCTTGATGCCATCTCTCTCTGTTCCTTCAAATCTTTCCTCAAAGTTCACTTTTTCCTGTGCAGTGTCCCCTCTCAATTTTGTAACCAGTCTTGATGAGCACATGATGTGTACTTAGAGAACCATTTCTTTATTTATGTTGCTATGTAAACTGCTGTGTGGACTTTTTTTTGTTGAAAAAGAATATACAACTATTCATCACCATCATGGCATTTTTCAACACCTTTCCCCACTATCCTTGTCTTTCCTACCACGTTCCAACTGTTAATTCTCAAGGTCTATCTTTGATTGTTAGGACCTTGAGAGCAAGACCTACATTAACTGTGTAACTCAGAAGTTACTCTGACTCTGTCAACGCAATCCTGTGTAACCTTGCACCGGTGTAACAGTAGATGCACCAGTGTAACATAAGTGCACTTATATCAGTGCATCTACTGTTACACTGGTGCAAGGTTACACAGGATTGTGCTGTGTATCATGTACTGTACACTGACAATGCTGTGATGTTAATAATAGTTCCCAGAACAGTGGTCTCACATTCATAAAAATGGAGGGACATTTCCCAAGTTACATTTTGAAGAAACAGGGTGCCGTATTTTTCGCTCCATAGGACGCATCGCACCATAGGACGCATGCATCCTATGGAGCTAAAAATCGGGGGGGGGGAAGGTTTTTTTAACTTTTTTTTTTTAAGAAGAACTGTTTATTACCAAACTATAGGTTGCTATGCATACAAGCACATATAGGAAGAAATTGCATTTCACACAAAGATTAGCAGACCAGAATCTTTCTTCCTCTTGCTTTAAATAGTGTCTGTTTTATGAGACAAGAATACAGCACACGTTTGCTAAAAAGTACACTGACACAATTGGCAAGGCAATCCCCTGCAAGTTAAAAAAAACCCCATAATGTGTATGTATTGAATCAACCAAGCACAATCACAAGAAGAGCCTCCAACCCACATGTCTGCTCCACATGCATCCGGTACCAGGCACCCTTGGAGTTGTTCCCTGCAGGGCCCTTTTGCTGGAAAGCAAAGATATTAGCAGCGTCTCCCAAGCAGCGTCTCCTCTTCATTGATTGATCTGAACCTCAGCTTGTTCCCTTAGGAAAAAACGTTTTGACTTATAGGGGTTTTTTGGGAGGTCTGCGCGACCCTCTGCAGGCCTCCCCGATCTTCATTTCGGCGCTAAATGGCCATTTTCAGCCATTTCCGGTTTTCAGAAAACCGGAAATGGCCGAAAATGGCAGTTTAGTGCCTAAATGAAGATCGGGGAGGCCTGTGCAACCCTCTGCAGGCCTTCCCGATCTTCATTTCAGCGCTAAATGGGCTATTTTCAGCCATTTAAATGGCCATTTAGCGCCATTTAAATGAAGATCAGAAATGAAGATCGGGGAGGCCTGCAGAGGGTCGTGCAGGCCTCCCGAAGCCCCCCGGTAAGTATTTTTTTACTTTTGTTTTTTATCTTCGCTCTATAAGACGCACGCTTTTCCCCCCTATTTTTTGGGGTGGGTGGGAAAGTGCATCTTATAGAGCGAAAAATACGGTAATCACTCTTTCTCTGGGAAAGAGAGAGCAAATTTATTTATTTATTTATTTATTTACAATATTTCTATCCCGCCTTTCTCCCCAAAGGGACCCAAATACGGTGAAGGTTCCAGACTAGTGCTGACCTGCACAATTTTGCCTAAGCCATTTTGGAGAAATTGTTGGGTGGTAGAGAATGATGACATTGGTTTAGGGGAAGAGCGAAAACTGGGCTTTTTACCCAAATATTTATAGGCTTACTGGATCTCCAACCAGGACAGAGTGCTAGACCTTTAGGAGAAGGAATGTGGGCAGGTGTAGCTTGTTATACCTTAGAGCACAGTCCTAGGCTTGTCTACTCAGAAGCAAGCCCCACTGAACACAATGGGGCTTGCTTCTGAGTAGACATGCCTAGGATTGTGCTCTAAAAGGTTTAACAAGCTACACCTGCCCACATTCCTTCTCCTAAAGGTTGGAGATTTGGTAAGCCTAAATATTTATTATGTTTCAGTGGGATTTACTAGGGTGAATGATGACAGCACAGGTGTGCTTTGGGATTTTTCTTTTACGTGTTTGTATAGGCAGTGGAGGTGGAAGTGCAGGAAAAGCTGGAACAATTCCCAGCAACCAGGTCTTTCTGGCCTCCATTTTTTCTCCAGAATTCATTGAAAAATGAAACAGTGTTGTAACATTGCATCATTAACCGTGGCATGGGAGAGCCACACAAGCACCACAAAAATGCCCATTTGCTTAGCCACCTGAGAACTGGTTAGCAAGAATGACCGGAGGGGGGGGGGCTTTCAGACTAGCAATAAATGGCAGTCTATCTGACAAAATAAAATCAACCATGAAAAAAATGGACAATTTAGTGGGTTTTGCCTGCAAAAAAGGTGTTGTTCTGTGAGAAAGATTTCAGTATTTCCCTCACAATCAAAAGAATATTTATTCTTCATAACCGAAAGTTGCAAAAATATGCTTATGGACCAGCTGAAGAAGTTATAAAAACAAAATGGCATCAAATTCCCCTGGCTTCTTCCAGACTTGTTGCCAAGAAGACTGATTGATTATTTTTTATATCAAGCTAATATTTTTTGCTGTCTTCTTGTTTTCTTCACCTTTAAATTTTGCTCTGACTTTAATTAAACTAGCCAGTCAGGTTTTCCCAAGCTGCTGAAGCTGTAGTAATAACTTTCATCAGTCCACAAGACAAATCAATAACTCTTTGCTATGGCACTTTAGGGAATTAGTACATTTGGATAAAAGTTGCTCAAACTTTTATTGAATTTATGCAATTCCAGTTACCAAATGTACCTAATACAAGTGAAGTTTGATGGCTTTGAAAGCAGTTTTCTTTCCCCTAGTGTAATACTTGGGGTATTGGATTTATGTAGCTAAACAAAATATATGCATATTTTTCCCAGTGTGCTAAAAGGCACACCCCTCAACATGGGCAGCCCAATCCTAAGCAGTGTTGGATCTCTGGGGCCGCACGGCCCACACTGTATCCAGTGCTGGTGAGGTGCAGACTGGAAGTCTCCTCGGGGTAAGGGGACATTTGTCCTCTTACCTCGAGAAAAGCCCCAGCCTCTGCAATGGGGCTACTTGAATCTGCATGAGCCTCATGGCTGGCTTCGGTCCGAGAAGCCCTGTGCAGGCAGAAAAGGCCTGGGAGGATGGCTCAGGCCTTCCCACTGGCGCTCGCTTCCTCTCCAGGTGTCGTAACATGCTCTACGGCACGATTACGACATCCTAGGCCAAGATCAGCAGTTGCTGCTCTGGCCTAAGCCAGCAAAAGGATTGTGCCCACACACACACGCGCGCGCACACACACACACTCACACACACACACTCACACACACACACACACACACAGATTTAATACGGGAGGCTTGATGCACATACAGAGCTTTGGGCAAGCAGGAGATGTTCCTTTTTCTTCAATATCATGGAATGTTTGTGGACGAAGGGGGAACAATGCATTGATGGATCATTCTTTTCCATTTAAGAGGATGGGCTAGCTCAGCTGTTCCCAACCAGTGGTACACGTACTCCTTGGGTTAGCGCACCATCAGGCAGGGGTTTGCGAGTGGCTGCCCCTTATCAGCTTCGATCAGCTGTGCATCGGCAATTTTTTTTAAAAAAAATCAAATTTCTTATGTAATTTTTTAGCTCCGCCCCAATCCGTCACGTCACATCAGACCAGAGTCTCCCAGCTTGCAGCCGGGGTGGGGCTAGAGCTGGAAGGGAGCCAGGTTGGGTCGGCGTTGCTTGATGGCCGGAGCTCTCACTTGAGTGGATGAGAAGTTGGCAGGGAGCTGGGCCGAGCGGCTAGTGGAAGTCGCAGCCGGAGCTGGGCCAAGCAACAGGGAGCCAGGCCCAGACAGCCTCACTTCACCCCCAGGGCCAAGCCCAGCCAGACAAAGAAGGAGAGAGAGAGAGAGGCGCACTCCGTGGCCCGGGAGGAAAGGCTCTAGCCCTGCTGATTTGGCAGGGCTGAAGCCTTTCTCTCTGGGTTGCAGCATGCACGGGAGGACCTTCCACGGCCCGGTACCCCGCATACACTTCCTGGGCTTGCAACTTGCCTTTTGCTTCATTCTGTACCCAAACATGCCCCCTGCCTCCCCTTGGATTTATGCCAGCAAAATGGCTGGTATATGTTTGAGGAGACCCATCGGTGATCAGGTGGTCTACTGGGAGAAAAGTAAAACGAAAAGATTGCCTCTCTCAGGCTGTCTGATTCCCCACACACACCATTGTATGCAGAGTACACTCTGTCAGTGCAGCTGCATGGCGGAAGATGGTGGGGGATAGGATTGGGCTGTTTTCTCGAACTGGTTAATAATAATGCAATGTTGGGAAGCTTTTACACATACAGTGTACAGCATATTCATCCCTAGTCTACTAGGAGATATGCTTTATGTAATGGAATGTACAAGTATTCCTAGTGATACTTCCATATTCAGGTAACAAGGAGGATCTTTGTGTGGGAGGATCTGTGTTGATTTGGCAAGTGTTGTAAAATAAAAAGAAACTGAACTAGTGGTAGCCAAGAGATTACAGGAAGTCTTGACGCTTCAGTGACATTTAAGAAACTTGTCCAACATCTTCTCAGCTCACCCTTTAATGTCAGATTCATGTCTGAAGAGGTACATGAAACTGATTCTCCCATGTCAAAATGAAGCCATCAAAAATTCCTAGCCAGACCTAAATACAGGAAAATGTTTCCTCTACAGTTGGCCTCCAACTGCATCAGCGTGAACTAGATGGTTGGGGGGCATTTTGGATTTGGGAATCGTTCCAACAGATGAAAGTATGAATTCTTGAGACAGCCAGAGCAATCCATTCTTCACCACTAATAAGCGTATATCAATCAATGTGTGGTCCATCTGGCTGGCATCACGCTAAAGTTGCTTTATTTTTCTTGCTTTTGCATTTTTAAATGAAATGCAATCTTTAAACAAACAAGCATCTTTACAAATAATTATTGCTGTTAATATTATGTATTTAAACTGATTGACTTTGCATGTTGATTTTAGGTGGGTGAAAAATGTTACATTACATTATGTACTTAAGTACCATGTATGCATTTTTGAGAATTGATATGCAAAAGCTCGCATATCTAATTTTATTTTTCATCAGTGTCAGTTTAGCACATAGTCTTCAATTTTTCCTCATTTTGGCTAAACTGAAAAATATCAGCCCTTGAACATACTGGTCCATAAATAGAGCATCTATTCATATATAATTAGGATTATATTACATATGTTTTTCTATGGATGAAATTGCTAGTGAGCTATGACATCATAAACTTGAACCAGATGAAGTATTTACTTCTTTCCTTAAAATGACATGTTGGCTCTCCGTAGTAAATGAAGTTTTGGATTTGCCTAATTAGAGATCTAATCTATCCTAAAATTTACAGAGCTATGACAGTTTCCAGATTTCCGGAGGATTTTACTAAAATATGTTAAGCCTATTATGTTTCAGAATAACATGTTTCTTCTTTTACAGATCAATTAACATTTCAAAGGCAATGGAAATGTATGTTATTTCTTTTCATTAGTAATTTATTAATATATATTTAGATTTTAACTGGTTTGATATTTTATATTCCCTTTCTTGTCTTCCCCATGAATACTGGTTTAACTATAATAGTCTAGTGATGACAAACTGTGCATGATCATGCTTCTATTTGTTCAACCTAAACCAGTTTTCTTTTTAGAAAAAGTGTGTGCCAGAAATAAAAATGAAAGGAATACTATAAATATAGCCATTTTACAATATGATATCTAAAGAGTATGGTTACCCAGACAAATGTTTTATCAGTTCAAAAATACAAAGTAGGCTTTTTATATGTGGATGAGCACTACTGAATACTGATAGCGTCCATATTCTCAACAAGGTACATTTTCCAATAAAAAGAGTAATATATATCTTCTATTATTTGGGCGAACAGAGTACAGTACTCTAAAGCCATTCAAGCACTAGCTGAAGCTAGACCTAGTTATCTTCTGAGACTGGGTAATATCAAATGGGTAAATTCTAAATGGGGTAATCATAAAAATATTGCATCCAAAGAGCAATTTACCATAGATTCTAATCCTTGAGGCTACTAGAATATTTAGGGTCCAAACCTCTGGGCACACTATGTTGCTAGAGCTTGAGTTTCAGTGGCGTAGTGTGCTATATGGCGGTTACAAAAAGCGACACACCATTCAGTGGCCACAGCTGTGTACCAGCAGCCCCAGGAAAAGCCTCAGTGTCGGTAAGTCCGTGTGGAGGGCAGGTGGTAGGAGGAACAGTGTGGGGAGTGGGAGGAACAGGGCGGAGACTGGGGCAGGGAGGGGGGGGTTGAGGCTGGGAAGGGAGTGGTATTAGCAGTAGCCAATATCCTATCCCCCTTTCTGGCCTCTATCGGCCTTCCCAGGTCCACTCAAATTTGTGCCCACAAAACTGCAGGTGCAGTTCTGAGTAGACCCATTTGGGCAGTGGAGGTATGCTGAAGTTGAATATATCACAGCGATATCCATCATATCCTAAATCTGTCCAGAACAAAGCGGGTGGGACGGACACTCCATGCAGGCAGCCCTCCCAGGAATTCTTCCTGCATCCATGGAAATCCTTACAGAGCCCATTAATCATGGGGCCTGATGTTGGCCCAATGTTGACCCAACATTGGCCCAATGCCACTCAGGATCCAATCTCCACAGCTACCAGCTTCAATGCCAATGGCCAGAGAAATGCCACCACTGTGAACCAAGCAGGGGGCAGAAGTAGGCACTGCTCCAACGAGCAGCTACTGCTAAGATGACACTCCCCCCCACAGGAGCTACTGTAGCACAGACAGCAGGGGGGGGGGAAGTGCAAAGAGAAACACAGAGAGCAGAGCTCGATATAGGCAGCACTATCAGCCACACAAGATCTCTTGATTGGAACACCTACTTTGTGTTTGTAAGGGAGAAGTTAAAACAGTGCTACCTGAGTACATGTGCAGCAGTGCCCTGTGGGGGGGCGACAGCACAGTAACTCAGAGTATCACCTTTTCCTCCGGAGGGGGGGGCTGCACTGGAACTGTGTGAGAAATGACAGTTTTGTCACATGTGGAAATGCTGCAGATCATAGCAAAGATACATTTGTCAGGGACAGATCTCAGTGATAAAGGTGTCCATGAGATCTGGAACTCCCACCCTGGACCTGACCCACCTCCTTGGACCTAACAGATTTACGCCAGCAGTGGTGGGAGGAGAGTGGAGCGCTTGGAGCAGCTGCTCCAGGCGCAGGCGGACCGCAGAGCGCGTGGAGCAGCGGCTCCAGGCACAGGAGGACTTACCAGTGTCGTCTCTTACCAGGGCGCGGTGTTTTGGCCCTCCCAACCTCCCTGGAGCCCGTATGGCTCTGAAATAGGTAGGAAACAGGCGGGGGGGGGCCGGGTCGGTGACGCACTTGGCGCGTCATGTCACCTAGTCCCCGCCCCCTTCCTCCAGGCACCAGGAGGCCTAGGTACGCTTCTGTACGCCAGCAAAATAGCTGACGTAGATCTGAGTACACCCATTTGGGACCAGGGAGCAGCAGAGAAGGTAAGTAAAAAAAAATAATAATAATTTACCACTCCACACTTCACCCCGACTGGCCCATGAGATGCAGTGGATACTGTGTCAGAAGTGCTGCATCGCACAGGATGGCTGAGGATAGGACTGGGTCTTAAGTTTCATTTTTCCATTTTTCCACTTTTATACATTTGTTTTAAACTAGTGAAGCCCACTCCAAGAACGTGGAAGGAAATGAGCTACATCTTTAAACATGGTAAACGAAATAATAAGTTCCAAAGTTGAAATAAGTGTCAGGAAAAGGAAATGCTCTAAAGAAGAAATTTAAAGTTGATATTCGTTGTTGTTGATATTTGTTGCTGTGGGGAGTGTTATAACAAACTCTTGTGTTTTAAAACGTCCCACCACATCACTGTTCTTGGTGTGTATTTTTATTTAATATTACTAGTATATGAATTGCAGGATGACAGTCTCATTTCATGAGCTCTTTGTTGACATATGAAAAATGGCATAGCATGTTTGGGCTTTGAGACACTCCTGTGATTGTCCTGTAACTTCAAGAAGAGGGCAGATAGCTTTACAAATGTGCTGCCCCTCTATAGTCTCCTTGGTAAGGAGTTTCGAAGTTCATGAGCCAATCATAAATCTAGCAGCAAGGAAGCGCAGCAACAATTGGATGTGGGTGTGTGCTGGCGATGAAAGTATGATGAATGTATTCCAGCCCACAGCTATCTTGTTGTATTCACTGTCCATAGCCAATAACTTCAAATCGCTTTACATGACCTTCCACCCATGCCAGCAATGATGTTATCCCGTCAAAAGGATTCAATGTTCATCAGTTTAGGCTGACGACAGCCACAAATAATTCTGGAACAGTCCTATTGATTTTAAGTAGGTTGAAAAGTTCAGCCTACATATTCGGCAACTCCGTTTGGAATAACTTCGGCTTCACTGCTGATTTCCTAGTTATAGATTGATTGTGCCCTAGGGTTAATTTTCATTATAGACTGATAACCTTTCAAAATCTGTTTCCTTCTCCTGCATATGATGCATATTATCCTTTTGATTGTGACTGCATAAGCCCAAATCAACAGGGCCCTCTCTTGGGAAAAAATGGGTGGGATGATTATCCTCAGCCAAGCTTTATTTAAAAACAAAAATCTGGGGTGGGGGTTGGATGAAACTTTAATCACTCAGCTGGCCCCTTGAAATTAATGATTATGAGTTTATGGTGCTCATAATGAGCTTATGATGTGCATATTGTCTGGCCCTCCCTTTGTATCTGGACAAGATTTTAATGACATGGAAGAGGCCAGTCATCTGAACTGCTCCTCTACATGTACCGCTAATGTTACTTTAAAAGTAGCATTAGCAGCATGTGTGGAGGAGTGGTTCATCTGAACCACTCTCCCACATGATTAACTGCCTAATCCTAGCTTAAGTGCTGAATCAGCTACACCAATGGAGAGTGCGCTGCATCCTGATTGGGGGGGGGGTGTCACAGAGGTCTCTTACAGGTAAGGGAACTCCTTACCCAGGGGTAAGCCTCTATTATCCCTGTGAGTCACCTTGGATCTGTGCTAGCTACTTAGCTGGCGCAGGTCTGAGGTGAGTATGGGAAAAGGAACGGGAAAACTGGGACAAGGACACCAGCACAAGCCACTGCCGCCAGTATTAGCCCTGTTCCACCCCCTCCCAGACACTCCCCCATTCCTTCCCCTCCCTGCCCCATTCTGCCCACTCCCTGCCCCTGCTGCCAGTGTACCTGCCCTGCCAGAGGTAGCCAGCTATGGAAGCGGACCTCCAACACTGCCGCTGTTTGCAGTGGCACTACCAAAATGACCATTGGAAGCCATTTAACAACAGTGGAACAGTGTTCTGCTGTCGTAAAGGGTTACGTTGAGTCGTTGACCATGCTATTATCATGCATGTCCTTAATTATATAAAGTCAACTGGGTTTTATATATGTTCCAAACCCAACTGTCAGTGCTCAATTGCATAACTCAAAGTGTGCTGGTTTGAATGATATATAAAGCCCAGTTGACTTTATACAATTAAGGACATGCATGCTAATAGCATGGTCAATGACTCAACGTAACCCTTTGTTTGTGGGTGAACAATTAAAAAAAGCTAGACCAAAGGGCTTCAACCAGGTAGAAGAAACACTTACTCAGATATGTGCAGGACCTTTCTTTCTCAGGATGAGTGAACAAATGTAGTGAGAGATCCAAGGTTTTTCTGTTCTGTGTATGGTACTCTCCATGAATGGAAGCCCTTTCTATTCATGGAGTGGAAACAATGGATCCAGACCTTACGTTTCAACAGGGTATCTCAATAGCTGCATTAATTTTTAGCTGTCATGCATGCAGGTGCAGCAGGAGATATGCACTTTACATTCACATTAAATAGAGATTAATGTGCATTACAGATCTGATGCGGACAGCTTTAAATCATTGTTTTTCTTTCTTGTCACTTCTCAGACAGTTCAAGAATTCAAATTCAAAGTTTAGTTTGCAGTAAGATCAATACGAGTCGTACTAGGGCAATGATATGTAAAGTCATTGCACGGCCTATTTAAACTCTAATTAGTTACAATCTTAGCTTGGGTAAGCCTCATTAAATAAAAATCCTATGGTCTGATCAGCTTACACTTGAAAGTCATGTTAATAGTGGCTCATGAATTCTGATGAGTACTTGGGAATTAATTTTGGACACACCTAATGTGCTACATAATCAACACACGTATCCCTTGGGTATGTCAAAGTCAAAAGGGAATATATATTTTTCCTTTTGTTGCCATGAACGAAAAAGACAGATTACTGATGTTCTATATGGTTGTCATCCTATATAATTTAACTTCAACTGAAAATGTATCAATTCCATGCATTATGTGAAAAGTGTTCATTTTCCTTATAATGCATTCAGCAAGTTTAAACCACCCAAAGACTATTTATGACATATTTTTATGGCCCAATCCTATCAGGGCCAACAGGCAGGAGTCCTGCTGCTGGCTACTGCTGAAAAAGCACCATAAAGCACTTTCCAGCAGTGCGCCAGTGCATTGCTGGGATGCCAGCAGGAAAGCCCGAGCTTTCCCACACACATTGTCGACTCGTTCACCACCTGCGGTAGCAGGTAAGTCAGTGGTAGGGGTGGGGGAGAGCGTAACAGGGGCAGGGAGGGAGAAAAACTGGGTGGGGAGGGGGGAAGAACGGAAGGCGGGGAAACTGCAGGAGGCGATGGCACTGCAGGAGGCAATGGCACATGCCAGATCCTATTCCCCTTTCCTGCAGACTCCCCACCCCCTTTCCTCAGACTTCGAAATCTCTAGCGAAATGCTAGCGAAATCTCTGGCACAGGTCCAAGGAGACCAATTGGCAAGTCCAGCATCATGTTTCCCCTATGGCCAACCAGATACCACAAGCAGAAGTTGAAGGCATAAGCCTTTCCTGCCCTTTCTCCCCTGCAACTGGTATTCAGAAGCATACTGCCTTTGAACCCAGAGGTAACATATAGCCAACATGACTGGTGGGCCACTGTGGGAAACAGGATGCTGGCCTAGATGGATCTCTGTAGTATCTAGGGCAGGGGTTTCCAACCTGTGGTTCTAGTACCACCAGTGGTACTTTGGCCGACTGCAGGTGATAATCAGATCGATGGACCACTGGAATCCCGCCCTGGTGCAGAACGTTTGGTGGCACATTTTTGCTTGCAAGAGGCTCCTGCCTTTGGTTGAGCCTCTTGGGAACGCTGAGAAGGGTCCTCCCACCTGCCCAGAACCTCCTACCTATGTTTTCTGACCTCTGAAAACCCAGAACTAACTGGCGATGATGTCATCGCCAGTCACTTCCGGTGATACTCAGAAAGAGAGTGACTCCGGAGGGGTTGGGAACTCCTGGCCTAGGCTTTTCTTAAGCATAATGAAGAAAAGTGTAATGAGAAGGAGAGAAGCAATAATATGTATCCAGTTGTCAGTTTTCTAAAGGACATTTCACAACACATTGTATAATCATTTTTCCATTTTTCCATCTAAAAGTGTCGTTATGATGTTGGCGAGTCCATTTTAGTACCTGCTTTCCCAAAAATGATGTGGACCAAAAATTGCAGAACTGTTTTAATTTTCCACATCATTTGCTACTGGAAATGCAGATTTCAATATGAGAATTGGCACTCATAACGTTTCAGTTCCTCGAGTCTGTGTGCAGTTGCTGAACTGGAGCCAGAAAATGGCCATAGGTTGGCTAGATGTTTGCCAGTCAGCAAAACTATTTATACACAAACCCAGCACCGAACCTATGTAAGGGAAGGAATCTCTACAATTCTTGCTTTCTTGTTGAAAGTACTGTATTGTTCCGAGTATAGGACGCTCCTGATTATAAGCCGTACCCTTAAAGTTTGGTGCTATTTTTTAAAAAATACATTTTTAACTTTTTTAACTTAAAGAAAATATACACATTAGTAGAACAGTAAAACAGTATTTTATTTAATGAATAGAAATGTGTTGCTGTGTTTTATATGTACAGATTATTTATAGCATTTGCTCTTGCCAAAGTGTAGTTCAGTGCTCCCATTTTACAGATGGGAAATGAGGGCAAAAGAGAATGACTTGCAAAAGGTCACAAAAGGCAGACTGGGGTTAGAATCCATGTCTCCCACATCAAACTTCAAATCACTAGTCACTTATTCTAAGTCTGGTTATGGAATATAAATATGTTTCTGTTTTGTTGCTTTCTAGTGAGAGAACAAATGGCAGTTTTCACATTACTCCAGTCAGTGCCCATCCTTGGTTAAATGTGAATTGAAATACCCGAGTCTGCTGCATGCATGAGTGTTATCTGTCTAATCCACACAAGGTTAACATGCTGTGTATGTAAATAATGAAGAGATGTTGATTTTAGAAGTAAAATGCAGCTCCATTTCATTTCCTTCAAAAAGGCATTTGGAAGAGAGCCTGTTGATATTGGTTTGACAATAAAAGTACAGGTTTACAAGATGAGATTTGTCTGTTTTAAATGTGTATGCTGCATGCAAAAAATGTATTATGGGTCCCAAGCATGTACAGGGGTACAGCACTGCAAATGTAAATACTGTACACCCAGTTGAGGTTGCCAACTTTCTTACTGGTTCCTGTGACTTTAAGAACAGCTTGATTTGTTTTTGTAGACCTTAGCAGGTGATAGTGTTTGCCTCCATGCTATGAAAAACACCTTGTCCTGATATCTACTTCCCATGCTCTTAATCGCTCTCTAAAGATCTCTAAAACAGAAAAAGAAGAGGTTTCAGAGTTTGCCAGCTGGTCCCCTCTGTGCCTTTAATGGTGCCTGCATGTTCTTCAAGCCAGTTTGCAGACTGATACATTTTAATGCTCCAACCAAGACAAGCAGAGTAAAAGTAAACAATTGGAGTCAACGACGAGCTAACGATCATCTTTAAGACTAGCATTTTTTAAAAGCAAGAGTCCGGCTTTAAAGCAGTAGTCAACAATCGGAGTCATTAAGCAAGAGTCTACGATCTGATCTGAGTCAGAGACGAGCTAGCATCTGTCTTTCAGATGGTCAGCTAGAGTGTGGGCGGGGCGCACTTCAGCCCAGTGTGATTATCTACTGGGCCGATCAGGAAGAGATTCAGGAAGACAGAAGAGAGCTGCCGCTGAGCAGAAGGGCTGTTAGCTCTGCAGCTTCTGCGGGCCACTAGGGCTCTAACAGGAACAGCACTCCAGTATATAACAGTATTTTCATTTTTTTGAAACATCACGATTATAGGACGCACCCCTAGTTCAAAGCTTTGCATTAGGGGAAAAAAGTGTGTCCTATACTCGGAACAATACGGTAATTTCCTCCATTCTGAAGAAAATCAGTGATATAGTTAGTGAAACAGGTAGTACGGGTAACGCAGCCATATCCATGTAAAAAACACAGCAATCCGACCTAAGTTTAAAAACAATGACGATTTTATCTGGGTTTAACGATGTATTCCCGGACAAACAGAAATTATTCAAAAAACCACGGCTGGACAAGTGAGCCCAACGTTTCGTGTCCTAATCTGGACACGTCTTCTGGGGCAATCCACAAAGGAATGAAAGATGTTACAGTTCTCAGAGTCTCGCTTCGTTGCTCGTGAACTTCAAAGCAACGAAACGAGACGCCGAGAACTGTAACATCTTTCATTCCTTTGTGGATTGCCCCAGAAGATGTGTCCAGATTAGGACACGAAACGTTGGGCTCACTTGTCCAGCCGTGGTTTTTTGAATAATTTCTGTTTGTCCGGGAATACATCGTTAAACCCAGATAAAATCGTCATTGTTTTTAAACTTAGGTCGGATTGCTGTGTTTTTTACATGGATATGGCTGTGTTACCCGTACTACCTGTTTCACTAACTATATCTGCTGGCCATGAAAGCTTTCAAATGAAAAATCAGTGATAGGCAGCCCGATCCACCATGACATTCCGGTGCCGTAACGAGCGTTCTTACTTCCTCGGGAATAAGGAAGGCCGGCGGAAGGCTGGCCTTCCTCACTCCGGTGACGGACCCGGCAGTGGACGGTAAGTCTCCCGCCACCGGCTGCAGGGGCGGTCCGGCTGCCCGAGGGAGGGTGGCCATTGACCCCGGCAGCCCAGGAGGAGGCAGGGATGGCCGTCAGCCTTATCCTAGCCCCTGCCGTGCACCGGAGCTTTACACGGCCTCCTCTTACTTCTCCCAGCAAAATAGCTGGCGGAAATCGGAGGAGGCCAATCCGGGCGACTGCCATTTACACTCAGGGAAGGAAATGAGTGTCTCCTTCCCCGAGTAGACCTCCCGCCCGGAAGCCACGCTGTGTGCCATTGCACAGGATCCAGCGGATAGCCATGGGCCGCCGGCCAGATCTTAGGTAGGATTGGGCTGTCAGTTAGTAAGGAATGTTTACCACTGAATCAATTTCTAGCAGTATTATCCAGAATATATTGGCTTTTTTGTCTGAATCACATGTCCCTGTTCAACTGGAGAATTCTAGCACCACGAAGTGACCAAATGGCCCACCTATAGCTGAATGAATGTTTTGTTACAATGTGGGAAGGCTCTCCTCCTTTGCATTTTATGGCTAAAAAGGAGTTCGGTCGGTATGTAGACGTTCAATAAATAATAATTAACAACAATTATGTAATTCATTTAAGAACAGTGGGCAACAATAAAGGCAAAACATAGAATTAAACTTCCTTGCTGCTTTGTGCTCATGAAGCACTGTGGAAACACAAGGCATAAGAAAATCTACAGAATGGAAGAACTTTTACAAATCTGATCAGAAAATGTGAGAACGTCCATTCAAAAATGCCAAATGGAATTATGCTGTCTTGTCTATAAGGACTACAGAGGGAAAAGAGCGGCAACCTAACCAAACTACAATGCTTGAATCAAATAGAACACAGGGAAAACTTTAGGTGTACGGAGGAACTAAAAATATAATGCCCAATAATGACTCTCTCTGAATTTCTCAAGGTACATGAATGCTGAAATAATTTCCTATACATTATCAGCATTGCAAGTGTATGTTCATAGAGACATGTAATGGGACATTCAGCTTTGAGTCCAGCTGCTCAAATAAAGCTTACACTAGAAAAGCAACATTGCAATGAACACTGTGTCAAACCAAAGACACACCAGGCGCGTGTTGCATCTGGTGTGTCTGGTGCGTCCGGTGCGTCTGGCGGCGGCCACTTTCTTGCTGTGTGACGTCCTGCCGGCTGCCCGTCAGGAGCCACCAGGAGGGACATTCTCTGAAACGCCTCACCTGACTGATGCTAAGGTTTTCCTGCATTTGTCGCGTCGTGTTCTCATTCAGCCAATCGGAGCACTGTTTTGAACCTGGGGGCGAGACGCGGAGCAAACACAGTAGCTAATCAGAATCGAATCTGAAGGGACTCGATTCTGATTGGCCAACAAGAGAGAGGGAACGGGGTGGAATGTCTTTGCTTTCTCCGTGTGGCTTTCGCTGGTAGACTTGGGGTTCTTAGTGGCACGTCGGCCGCTCAGGCAACGCGAAGAGCACACCCGATGCGACACACTCAGGATGCGCCCGGTGTGTCTCGGCCTTAAAGAACTCCTGCATTTTTAGGGTGAATGGAAGCTTTTTCTGTTAAAGGTTTCTTGCACCACTGGGATTGAAGTTGAATTCAATTTTTTTTAATATACTGTACAGTGAGCTTTGTATTACTAAACTATGTCATGTAACCTAGTGATTAGAATCTTAAGTTAAACCGAAGCTCTGGATAAGTGAGTTAAAGACCAATACTTTGTGTTGCCTTAGGCCAGGGGTGGGGAACCTTTTCCCCGCCGAGGACCATTTTAAATATTTAAATTTTGCTTGCGGGCTGGCCATAAGGCCGCCCGCCATTTTAATTAATTAATTAATTTAGGCCCCCCATCCCCCCCATCGGCTTCCGGAGGCTCCACACTCACCGTCCGAAGCCTCCGGAGGCCGGGAGAGGGCCCCTGTATGTCCTCCTCGCTCGCCAGCTCGGCCCGTTCTGACCAGGCCCTTGTCGGCGATTTCGCACATGCGTACAAGGCCAATGAGGGCAGCTTGCCCTCATCGGCGTTGTACGCATGTGTGAAATCGCCGACGAGGGCCTGGTCAGAACGGGCCGAGCTGGGAGGACGTGCAAAGGCCCTCTCCCTGCCTCTGGAGGCTCTGCGAAGCCTCCGGAGGCCGGGAGAGGGCCTTTGCATGTCCTCCCGGGCCGCCGGCTCGGCCCATTCTGACCAGGCCCTCGTCGGCCATTTCGCACATGCGTACAACACCGATGAGGGCAAGCTGCCCTCATCGGCCTTGTACGCATGTGCGAAATGGCCGACAAGGGCCTGGTCAGAACGGGCCGAGCCGGCGGCCCGGGAGGACGTGCAAAGGCCCTCTCCCGGCCTCCGGAGGCTTCGCACGGACCCGGCAGAGCCTCCAGGGGCCAGTTGAGCGGCCTCCTGGCAATCTCTCCAGGGGTCGGACCCGATGGCCTCGCAGTCAGGATCCGGCCCACGGGCCAGAGGTTCCCCTCCCCTGCCTTAGGCCTACTTACTGGGTTTTGCCACAGCCTCTTGTGCCAGAGTGAATGGTATGAACTCTTCTAATCAATGATGCACCTGTTCCCATGGAGTTGCTCAGTGACAGTGCAATCCTATCCAACTTACAACACTGGTGTAACCAGCAGTGCAGCGAGAACAGGAGACCTAAGAACTGAAAGGGGATTCAAATCCCCTCCAAAGGGGGATTCAAAGGGGATTTAAATCTCCCTTCCAAAGCCTCCCGCCCTGCCCTCCCTCCCTGGTTACACCAGTGGTGTAAGTTGGATAGGATTGTGCTGTCAGTAAGGGTAGAAATGAGAAAAAGGAATAGCTGCAGTTCCCAGCAAGAGACAGAGAGATGAATTTGGAAGACAGGAGCTAAAAAAGAGAGACGTCATGACAGGAGGTGCTTCTAAGGGCAGAACTACATGTTGCATTTAGTTCGGTGATTCTTCATTGGGACTTTTTTATTGGCCACTTGTTGGTGTCTCTTTTGCGTTTCTTTTTTAGAATGCTATGTACAGTGCTTTGTGAACTTGCTGCTGAACCATGGTGTATAAATATTTATTAAACAGTACAGTAATTTAGAGGGAGTAATTCATTCTTAGGCCTTTCCACTAGTGCCATTTTCCCATCAAAACTTACTCCCAACAGCTTTTACACTTGCTGTGTGACATTTTCACTGGAAAACACACACACACACACACACACATAAGCACAGGATAGGTTGCTGCTCTGAGTAGCTTACTATAAGTCAAGACAGTATGGGGAGAATGGAGAGGGAAGGAGACTGGTAACAGGGCACATCAAATGTGAGTGAATTGCTCAAAGAGGGTCAAATGGAAAGCGGTCTCTTTCTGTGGCTCTTCCACCTCCCAGTTCTCCTTCCCCCAAACCAAAATGCTTACCTTTGAGGGAGGGGATGTCACCAGTGAATGCTTCTGGGGCTCCAAATGGAAATGATGCAAATTGTGTCCGTTGCCTACTAGGGATTCTGGGACTGGTAGTACTAGTTCCCACCAAGAAAAGTTGCCACCAGTCCCTGGAATTGCCCACTGCCTTCTGCACCCCGAAAGGCAAGTTTTTTGCTTGGGGGGAAGGGAATGTGGAGGCAGCTGTAGTGATGGTGGTATGTGCTTTGCCTTTACATCAGGGAACAGTTGATTAATCTCTTTACGCAAGCTCAAGCCTTTGAAAGCAGGCCTGTGTTGCTTCTGTTCTGCTCACGTCCATTTGAAGAGGGATGTTTGCTTTTCTTCAAGCACCTCTAATCAAGTGTTTGTGCCATCTGTAAACCTAAGCCATAGCAGATTGACTTTGAACTTCCTTAGTTCGACACATGGCTTCCTTTCGTTTAACCACCACCACACAGTCAAAAATGGCCGTTTCCCAACTTACAATGTGTTTCGATCAGGACTTATACCTGATCCAAATTCTAGCAACGTATTACGTCTTATCTACAGGTAAGGGACTAGAAGAAAAGAACAAGCCACAGGATATAAGAATACCTGTGAGCGAAAATGGAAGAGCATGCCTAAAGTTGCTTAAAATTCCTTTGTCCAAAGTGTCTGAAAGCTGGAACACTCAATGGGAATCTAAAGCCAGAAAATGAGAAGAAACCTGAAGGATACAGAGAAATCAGTTTTGTTCACAAAAATAGAATTAAGGCTTAAAAGTTAAGTGTGCGTACTTGGAAGCAATTCCCATGGAGATCATTGAGACGTGAATAAATATGATTGGAACCGGTTGCACAAGTCTCCAAAGAAAATACCTCCTTGACATCTATTCATACTGTATTTGTGTTGAAAAGCAAATGGGAAAGGACATAACTGCCCCTGTTTAGTTTCATTGTACTAACAGGAGTTGAAGTTTCTGGCTATAATTTCAATTACCTTTCTTTTCTCTTTCTGCTTCCTCCTTCTTATAAGAAACTGAGTCACATATAAAGATCTAAAGCTCTCAATCCCAGCATTATTTACCTTGTTCCTTTACTAAGTCAAATGTCTACACTCAGAACTGGCCCATCCATGAGGCTAAGTGAAGCAGCTGTTGTGTGCGGTGCGTTGGTAGGGGGCTGCTCTGCAGTCTGCAGCTGCCCACCACTTCTAACAGCACCCAGCATTGTCTTTTCTCGCTCGCTTTCCTCAAGGAGACTGAATGAGGAAAGGATCAGGTCAGGAGGCCAGCAATAGTGGTTCACAATAGTGGCAGGCTCCGTTGCATCCAGCGTGGGACCGGAGGTCTCCTCGAGGGAAGGGGACAATTGGCAAATGGCTGGCGCAGCTCCGAGAAGCCCTGTGCCAGGCTTTCAGGCACGGGACGGGGGATAGCAGAGGCATAACAAGGGTGGAGCGAAGGCAAGTAGTTCTGCAAGACTCCGTTACACTGGATTCAGCGGCCCCTCCCCCTTGCTGTTGGAGCCATTCTGTCAGCAAAGGCAACATGCAGGACACTCCTCTGTTGCTGCTGGAATGGCTGCAACAGCAAGGGGGAGGGGCCGCTGACTCCAGTGTAACGGAGTCTTGCAGAACTACTTGCCTTCGCTCCACCCTTGTTTCACCTCTGGGGGATAGAATTCAGCAGAGGCCTCCTTGGCTGAGTCCGCCCCCCTCCCAGGCCTGATCCGCCCTCCACCCCACCTTCTCCTCACTCAGGAATGCCTCCTCCCTGCCGGCCGGTGGAGAGCTTACCTGGCGGGTGTAGCTCCTTCACCAGCAGATACCTGCTGGCGCTCGCTTCCATGGTGGCAGGACAGGCCTCTGCTCTGTCGTAACTTGCTTTACAGCACATTTGCGACAGTGCGGAGCCCAGTCCCACCAGCGAAGGCCGGCATAGGATTGGGCTCTCAGTGTGGCTTGTGGTAGCAATCATTGAAAAGGTGCAGAGCAGAAAGGGGACTTACTCAAAGGAAAGTGTGTAGAGAATTGCAGCCTCAGTCTACTTTGCCCCAGTCTACTTTTCAACCTCTATTACCCCTATTTCTTTAAATCCATTCAATAAATTGAATGAGTGAATTCCTAATACAGTACTGTATATTTGGTAGTCTTTTGTTATGTTATTCAATGTTTCAAATATCCCTTTCAAATAGCAAAGGTATCTGTTTCAAATCTGGTTAGCATGTTTATTATATTGTTGAATATACTGCCATTGGAGATTCTGTGTATTCTCTTTTTTTTCATCATGTAACAGAAACAAATTCACAACCAAAGCATTGTGAAAATATGCCAGCCCATAGCTGTTTTCTTATACTGGTGACCTTTAGTTGTGCCTGGACAACACATTTATTACGCCCTGACACTAAACACATTTCTGGACAGTATGGTCCACTGAATTTATTACTATTTAATGGCTGTGAGTGCGAGGCATGCTACATATGAATATGTAGCATTCATGCATACACACAGGGCTAGTGCAAGGTACCCTGGGCTAAATGCATCATTTTCCTATGAGCTGAAAAATAACCTAAACAAAAAACAAACAAACTAAAACTAAAAAAAAACACCACCACCACCCCAAAACTAATAATGAACTAAGAAAACAACAACCCCTCCCCTTAATCCTTGTCACATGAAAAATGTACTGTATACATTTTCCTATCCATAAATATGACTATGGAAGAATGTTTGTTGCACCTGCAATTCCAATCTTTGGAATGGCAAAAAAATACAGGAATAGCAGAGTCTTCAGCTCCATTGCAAGGCTGCCTTCACAATTAAACAGCTTGCTTTCCCCCCCCCCCCCCCGTTCTTTCACTTATTCACTGCTGCCACCTCTGTAGTTTGGTTCTGCGTCCATGCCAGGTTGCTGGAGGCCCTGTCACCAAAATGGATGGGTGACAGTGGAAGTCCTCTCAACCTTCCTATTGGTAAATATGAGAGGAATGTGCAGCAGCTGACCAGCACTGGACTAGCCATGTGTGTCCTCTTGTGGTCATGGGCTCTTGGCTGGTGTCCAATTTGAGCATAGGAAGCAGCTGTATACGAGTCAGATCATTAGACCTATCTATCATTAGATAGCTCAGTGTTATCTATGCAGACAGTGGCTCTCCAGAACTTTTATCTGCCCTACCTTGAGATTGATCATGGGACCTTGTGCTTTGCCACTGTATTGTAGCCCCTCCTGAGCAACCTGACAGACCAATCTCCAAAATCACTCTCTGCAAGTTGGGGTGTGCTCTGGGAGAAATGTTTCCACTGGTGCCATGGGAAGCTTCCCTCCTAGAGTTTACACCAACTAAAAGGGTTGCGATTTTTGTCAGTAATGCAGTGTGACTAGGGCTGGTCTATCAATGAGGCCAACTGAAGCAGTCACCTCAGGCAGCAGTTTGGTGGGGAGCACTCTGTCCACCTTCTTGCCTCCACTGCTCCTCTTCCTTCCACTCTCTGAACTGAAGACGGGAACAGAAAGGAAGAGGAATGGTGGAGGAGAGTGTTGAGCGAGAACATTGGAGAATGGGAGGAGCAGAGACTGGCACATCATCAGGTAAGGTGCCTTATATGAATCTTTGCCTTATAGGAATCTTCTTATTAGACAATAAAGCTAGAAAAATAAAGCTAGAAAAACATAAAGCTAGAAAAACAAATAAAAGCAGTAGATACTTAAACAAGCCATTCTGGGAGCCCTAGGTGGAAGTGAGTTGCAAATGGAAGAAACGAAGGCCACAATCCAATGCAATTAAGGACACTGAAATCCACCAGTTAGGGACACTGAAATCCACTGAAATCAATGAGTTTAAGTATATGGCATTCAGTATTGAATTATGGCCGAGACAATGAGCAACAGAATTCCATAGCTGTTAAAGGAAAACAGTATGCAGAGATAAGACTCTCGTTGTGTATATAATTATTGGGAAAAGTCTCTTAAATGTGCAAAATGTTCAAGAAAAGAAGGAAGAATAGATCTTGGCGACAGAAGTGCAACTTTGCTCTTGTCATCAGCACTTCCTCTCTTAACAATCATTGATCATCCATTGAGCTGGAGCAAAAATACTACCCGATCAATATTGCAGAAGCAGAAAAGTCTCCGTGCAACTAAAAGGGAAGGGGTGCTATTCAACTTGCATAAGATAACCACATGCATAAATTTGTGGGCAAACCTCTAAGGGAAGCTGCAAAGATGTTTATATTGTCACATCAGAACGCAAAAGCCAACAATATTTAAGATGAATTCCAGGATATTGGTTTATTCACAATGTTTCTGGAAATAAACTGAGAGCCAGTGTAATTATTACCAGCCAACTGTGCCCTTTCATCCTGTTATTAATTTTTCAAAATATTGCATGTTGCTGTAGATTTGTTTACTATGAAATTTTCCTCTCAGCAATGTTCCTACACTCCACTGTCCAGCATGTTATACCCCCCTTTTTTTTTGCACTAGGCCACCCATTTGTTTCCTGATACCGCACCACTATCACTGCAGATGGAGACAGCAGCCATGAAATTAAAAGACGCTTACTCCTTGGAAAAGCTATGGCAAAGGAAAGCTATGGCAAATTTAGTTAGCATAATAAAAAGCAGAGATATCACCATGCCAACAAAAGTTCGCATAGTCAGGGCGATGGTGTTTCCAGTAGCAATGTATGGTTGCGAGAGTTGGACCATAAGGAAGGCTGAGCGCCGAAGAATAGATGCTTTCGAACTGTGGTGCTGGAGAAGACTCCTGAGAGTCCCTTGGACTGCTAGGAGATCAAATCAGTCAATCCTAAATGAAATCAACCCTGACTGTTCCCTGGAAGGACAGGTACTGAGGCTGAAGCTCAAATATTTTGGCCACCTAATGCGAAGAGAGGACTCTCTGGAGAAGACTCTGATGCTGGGAAAGATTGAAGGCAAAAGGAGAAGGGTCAGGCAAAGGATGAGATGGTTAGACAGCATCACCGATGCAACGAACATGAAAATGAGCGAACTCAGGAAGATAGTGGAGGACAGGAAGGCCTGGCAGGATATGGTTCATGGGATCACGAAGGGTCGGACACGACTTAACGACTGAACAACAACAAAAATAATCTGTAGTGAGAGGTCAAGGGTCAGCCCAGTGATGTGGGTCATCTGATGGGTGACCTGGAACAGGTCAGCTGGCATGGGTATAACATCATGGGCGGGAAGGGGAAGGAACGGGGTGTTCCAAGGGAGAAACCGGGGGCAGAGAAGGGGAATGATGAGGTGGATCTGATGGCAATGGCGCATGCTGAATCTTATCCTGTCTTTTGGAAACCTCCCCAACCCTTTTCTCTCCTCAGACATAAAAATAGGTGGCGTATGTCCGAGGAGACCCATGGACAGCCTGTGAGGGCTTATGCAGAGGTAAGTAAAAATGTTTTTACTGACCTCCCATTTCCCTTTGGGACCCCCCCATAGACATTTTTTGTAAAGACAAAAAAGACATTTTTTTAAAGAAAAAAAGAAAGTATTTCCATTTGTTGTTGTTGTTGTTCAGTCGTTAAGTCATGTCCGACCCTTCGTGATCCCATGAACCATATCCCGCCAGGCCTTCCTATCCTCCACTATCTTCCTGAGTTCACTCATTTTCATGTTCGTTGCATCGGTGATGCTGTCTAACCATCTCATCCTTTGCCTTCCCCTTCTCCTTTTGCCTTCAATCTTTCCCAGCATCAGAGTCTTCTCCAGAGACTCCTCTCTTCGCATTAGGTGGCCAACATATTTGAGCTTCAGCCTCAGTACCTGTCCTTCCAGGGAACAGTCAGGGTTGATTTCATTTAGGATTGACTGATTTGATCTCCTAGCAGTCCAAGGGACTCTCAGGAGTCTTCTCCAGCACCACAGTTCAAAAGCATCTATTCTTCGGTGCTCAGCCTTCCTTATGGTCCAACTCTCGCAGCCATACATTGCTACTGGGAACACCATCGCCCTGACTATACGAACTTTTGTTGGCATGGTGATATCTCTGCTTTTTATTATGCTATCTAAATTTGCCATAGCTTTCCTTCCAAGGAGTAAGCATCTTTTAATTTCATGGCTGCTGTCTCCATCTGCAGTGATCTTGGAGCCCAGAAAAGTAAAATCTGTTACTGCTTCCATCTCTGCCCCTTCTATTTGCCAGGAATTGATGGGACCAGATGCCATGATTTTAGTTTTATTAATGTTGAGTTTCAAGCCAACTTTTGCACTCTCCTCTTTCACCCTCATCAAGAGGCTCTTTAGTTCTTCTTCACTTTCTGCCATTAGGGTGGTATCGTCTGCATATCTGAGCTTGTTGATGTTTCTCCCGGCAATCTTGATTTCGGCTTGCGATTCATTCAGCCCTGCATTTCTCATAATGTACTCCGCATATAAGTTAAATAAGCAGGGTGACAATATACAGCCTTGCCGTACTCCCTTCCCAATGTTGAACCAATCAGTTGTTCCAAGGCCGGTTCGAACTGTTGCTTCTTGACCCCCATACAGGTTTCTCAGGAGACAGGTAAGGTGGTCTGGTACCCTCATCTCTTTAAGAATTTGCCACAGTTTGTTGTGATCCACACAATCAAAGGCCTTTGCGTAGTCAATGAAGCAGAAGTAGGTGTTTTTTTGGAACTCTCGTGCTTTCTCCATGATCCACCGCATGTTGGCAATTTGATCTCTAGTTCCTCTGCCTCTTCGAAACCCAGCTTGTACTTCCGGTAGTTCTCGGTCCACGTACTGCTGAAGCCTAGCTTGTAGGATTTTGAGCATAACCTTGCTAGCATGTGAAATGAGTGCAATTGTGCGATAGTTTGAACACTCTTTGGCACTGCCCTTCTTTGGAATTGGAACGTAAACTGATCTTTTCCAATCCTTTGGCCACTGCTGAGTTTTCAAAATTTGTTGGCATATTGAGTGCAGCACTTTCACAGCATCATCATTTAGGATTTTCAGTAGCTCAGCTGGGATATTATCATCTCCACTAGCGTTGTTGTTAGTAATGCTACCTAAGGCCCACTTGACTTCACTCTCTAGGATGTCCGGCTCTCGGTCAGTGACCACACCAGCATGGTCCACACCAACATGGTCATCAGGAACATTAAGATCTTTCTTGTATAGTTCTTCTGTGTATTCTTGCCATCTCTTCTTAATCTCTTCTGCTTCTGTCAGGTCCCTGCCTTTTTTGTCCTTTATCATGCCCATCTTTGCACAAAACGTTCCCTTGATATCTCCAATTTTCTTGAAGAGATCTCTAGTCCTCCCCATTCTGTTGTTTTCCTCGATTTCTTTGCATTGTTCATTTAAGAAGGTCTTCTTATCTCTCCTTGCTATTCTCTGGAAATCTGCATTCAGTTGGTTATATCTTTCCCTTTCACCCTTGCTTTTCGCATTCTTTCTTTCCACAGCTATTTGTAAAGCTTCACCTGACAGCCACTTTGCCTTCTTGCATTTCTTTTTCTTTGGGATGGTTTTAGTTGCTGCCTCCTGTACAATGTTACGAACCTCCGTCCATAGTTCTTCAGGCACTCTGTCTACCAGGTCTAATGCCCTAAATCTATTCTTCACCTCCACTGTATACTCATAAGGGATATGATTTAGGTCATATCTGACTGGTCTAGTGGTGTTCCCTACATTCTTCAATTTAAGTCTGAATTTTGCAATAAGAAGCTCATAATCTGAGCCACAGTCAGCTCCAGGTCTTGTTTTTACTGACTGTATAGAGCTTCTCCATCTTTGGCTGCAAAGCACATAATCTATCTGGTTTCGGTATTGACCATCTGGTGATGTCCATGTGTAGAGTCGCCTCTTGTGTTGTTGGAAAAGAGTGTTTGCTATGACCAGCGTGTTCTCTTGACAGAACTCCGTTAGCCTTTGCCCTGTTTCATTTTGCGCTCCAAGGCCAAACTTGCCTGTTGTTCTGTTTGTTTCTTGATTTACTACTTTAGCATTCCAGTCTCCTATGATGTAAAGGACATCTTTTTTGGGCGCTAGTTCTAGTTCTAGAAGGTGTTGTAGGTCTTCATAGAACCGGTCAACTTCATCTTCTTGGGCATCAGTGGTTGGGGCATACACTTGGATTACTGTAATGTTGAATTTCCATTTACCCTGGCATTAAACACACACACACACACACACACACACACACACACACACACACACACACACACAGCAATTGATTGGTCAGTTGGACAAACAATTTTTTCTTCTTTTTGTCTCATAAATCCTGTTTCAAGCTTCCCTTTGTGCTTTAAAATATTAAACCTTTCATTAACCACATAGTAATGAAACCTATTCATCTAATTGATCACACACAATCTTCTGCAAAGCTATTGAACTACTTACTAAAGTGGAAGTAACTTCATATGATAAAAGCAAAGTATGTCGCTTCTATATCACTGTGCAGAATTGATTGGAAATCAAAGACTGGATTTTAAGTGTGGAATATCAGCTTGGGCTTTAACGTAAAAAGTGAGGCTGGAGGAAAGTCAGGTTATATGAAAGATTTTTTTCTCTTCAAGACATTCAGGCAATTTTTTTGGTACTACCAAGTATGAGGTGGCTTCTCAGTCTTTTAAAGTTCAGACCAGGGATGTGGATCAAGTCTCTGACTCCAAGTCTCGAGTCAAGTCCCAAGTCTTTGCCCCCAAGTCCCAAGTCTTTGGTTGTGAGTTGCGAGTCCCTATCTATTTAATGGGGAAAACGGGTTTAAACCTGAATAAAATTCAACTTGTCATAAAAGGCTCCAAGTCTCAAGTCGAGTCTTTCAAGTCTTTTACAATCGCTGAATCAAGTCCGAGTCAAGTCATTGACGCGACTTGAGTCCGACTTGAGTCCGAGTCAATAGACTCGAGTCTACATCACTGGTTCAGACTATAGTAATCTGATGCCTTGTGTCAAATCAAAACCTAATAAAATCACTGAGCAAACAAGGCTATAAGGCACAACTAAAAGACTTCACGTGTCCATGAACATATAGTTCAGTATCTTATGAACGTCTTATCTTACGGTCTTATGGAAGATTTCAAATGCAAAATAACGACTGGGGGGAGGGGAAGCATGATTTTTGTTCAACTATTCTTGTATATTCCTAAGGACACCCCAGCAGTACCAGAGTAAGCCAAACCATGAGGAAACAGCCATGCATCTAAGATGGAAGTACTGGAGGATCTGATGGCAGAATAGAAATAACCTGTAAGAATTGCAGACAAACAGTGCTCAGAAAGACATGAGGAAACTTGAAGACATCACCCAAATTTGCCAAAACAAGAGAAACCAAGAGCAAAACAAGTCATGCAATAATATATCATCACCATATATGTCTGGGCCTCTATCACCTTCTCTCATTTTTTTTTTGCATGAAGGCTACTATAACAGGAAGGATGGTCTGAACTAACTTGAGACTTCAGCATTTTGATAAGAAACAAATTTTTAAAAAGTGTTTTGGTGTAACTGGATGATGCTCTAGTCCATAAAGCAATTACTCTTGACAGGAATCATTATGTTGGCTTCAGTGAGACTGTTTAAGTAGTATGTGAGTTTCAGAGTGCATTTTAAAACTGATACGCAACTGGGCGAAAACAGAATTATTGGTAAGTCATCAATAGCTAGGTCAAGAGGTCCAGTAAGGTGGACACAAGAAAGACAAAGGATCAATGAACGATGTACACAAACAAGAGCTATTGCACTTGAAAACCATTAAGATTTATTTTTATTATTCAGTTGATTTATTATTCAGTAGAGCATGGCAAAAAGGTCAAGGAGATTCCCATGGCAGGTATGTTTCTTTCCTCTTCATGTTCTTTAACAAACACTTCACAGATGGAAGTTGACACATATATTGAATTCCTATATGTTTCAGGCACGGTAGTGATCTAGTGATCTATCTGAGGCAGAGCTCATGAGGTAGAGCCCTGATAACTAGTAAGAACTTTGGGTGGCTCCAAGGGAAAACCAATGTATGCAGGCTAGAAGCTGTGATCTGAAGAGCTCTGATGTTGCTCACTCAAGATCTTTCTGTGTGTGTCAGTCAGCTACTTAGG
Source organism: Plestiodon gilberti rubricaudatus (assembly GCA_026170595.1). Classification (NCBI taxonomy): domain Eukaryota; kingdom Metazoa; phylum Chordata; class Lepidosauria; order Squamata; family Scincidae; genus Plestiodon; species Plestiodon gilberti. The sequence goes on from JANXHW010000002.1 coordinate 52,356,659, forward strand.
CAGGTTGACTCCACCCTTTCCATCTGAAGAGCATTTTGTCTTAAAGGGCTCTTGTCTAACTTCTTGTGCACCAGCTCTGATGATGCACGAGGAAGGATGTTGGCTTCCGTGCAGCAAACTCAACAGCTTCCTCCAAATCTAAAGAGAGGAATAGAGCAACGTCCTTGGGCAAGGGTGGGGTGGTGGATCTGGCTCCTGGAGACTCCTCGTACAAGGAGTTCAGGCAGACTGGGGGAGACCTACTTTTAAGTAAACTTTGAATGTTTAGTAGGTTGCTATTGCTGGACATTTTGTTTATTTAGTCTGTACTCCCCTTAATTTTACTGTCTTACAGCTATGGTTGTTTAAGCCTGTATTGTGAATGGTATCTAAGCCTGTATTGTGAATGGTCTATGTTTTTAATGTTTTAAGAGTCCAATCCTATGGTCACCCTGTGCTGCTGGAACTTGTGTTCCAGCAGTGCAGGACACTTACTGGTGGCGCGAAAGCCGAGCCACTGTTGTGCGCTGCTGCAAACGGGCAGTGGCACGGTGTGTGCAGGAGCAACTCCAGAGGCCTTCGACAGTGCTGGTAATTTGGTGGTGGAGGCATGTCATGGGTGGGAAGGGCAGGGGGAGCTTCAGGGCAGGGAGGGGGAGGGAGGGATCCCAGTGACAGTGAACTGCGTCAGAATCCTGTCCCCTCTTTTTGAACCTTCCCCACCCCTTTTGTGATTGTGCAGTCTACCCAAGAACTTTTTTTACTTACCTCCTGCAGGCTGTCCCATTGCCCCCCCCCCCCCCCGCATGCAGCATGCACTCTGTTGGCAGGGCTGCATGCTATAACATGGTGGGGGATAGGACTGGGCTGTGTTTTAATGATTTATGTTTATATTGTATTTGTCTTTTGGGTCATTAATGTCATAGATTAGAGGGTTTAAAATAGATATGTCTTGAGCCTAATAAGCTCAGGAAAGGTTTGGTTCCAAGACTGAAAATCATCTGACAGTCCCTTAAAAACAAGTGGGCCAGTCTAGTGACTCCAATTGTAAATACAGAGCCTCTCCCCCCCCACAAACAATGGACAATTGTGCCACAATTGTCCCCCCCACACACACACACACAAGCAGTGACAATTCCAAACACTTCAGTGTGATGGGATGCATAAGAGCTATGTACAGTATGCACAGTGCCAGCACCAGGTTGCTTGGGATTCTGGGAGAAAGTCCTATACTGCCCCCACATGACACATTGGTTTCCTGCATCCTGCAAGTTTACCCAGGGTGGCTTCTCCCACTATCCCCATCAGCATCCGGAGGAAAACGTTAGGAGGAGTGGCTTTGGGGAGAAAGCCCATTGGCCAGTGGAGAAGATGATATAAGAAGTTGCTGCTGCCAAGAAACTATTGTGGCAGCTTTTCCATTTCCCACCCTCCCCAGTAGTCAAAGGGAGCATCTTCTAGAGCAGGGGTTCCAACCTGTGGTACTAGTAGTACCACTAGTGATACTTTGGCTGGTGGTACATGGACTGCCGGACCACTGGAACCCCGCTCCAACGCGGTGCCATATTTTTGCCTTTGGCTGAGCCTCTTAGACTGTGGTTGGCTGCCCTAAATCAAAGTCTGCCTGTACCCAAACGTGATGCATATAGATCAGTGGAACAACTACCCAACCTGCTCACACATTTCCTTGTATGACTTGTTCAGAACCCTCCACTGAAATGAACAAGAAACTTCTGCAAGCAAGCAGCACAACATCATGTGCGCATATCTAGCGGCCCTGAGCATTCATTAGATCACGTTGTGGCTATCTTGTGCACACACGGGAGTCTCAATAGACTAGCTGGCGCTGACTTCTGGATACCCAGGATTGCCTTGTTAGTATGACATCCCTAAGTGGTTTAAAGATTGCTGATGTTGTCTGTTTACCCTCATTTCCACTTCAGAATGCTTCTACAGTGGTGAGAAAGATGAGGATAAAATTAATACTGTGCCTAATGATATAAAATGACGTGAGAGGGGGGGGGAAAACCCCACCAACATGGCTTCTGAAATGGAGTGCTGAAGCCACCATATGGTCCTTGATATTTTTGCTCACTTTCTGTGGAATCATTTTTTTTTTCTTCAAAATATAACTTGATGTTTTGTGCTGTAATGATTTACAGTTAGACTGAGAAGCTGCACATTCACAGCTGGGAAGTGTTGTTGTTTTTTAAATTGAGACAGCATATAGCAAAGCAAAGGAAAGTTAGGATTTTATAAGCCACTTTCCTCCTTTCTGACATCTCCACCCAATGCACACAGACATATGTGCTGAGATATTTTGGTTTGTAGCACCTTGAAGGTCAGTACCCTTGCTGAACTGGAAAATATATGTGAAAGTTCTGCCTCATTTAATTCTTACACATCTCACACCTTATTTTGCGCGCTATGGCCACAATCCACTGGGAAGATCAGCTATGCAAGTCCTACAGTGCAATCCTGTGTAACCTTGCACCGATGTAAAAGTAGATGCACCGGTGTACACCGGTGCATCTGCTGTTACACCGGTGCATCTACTGTTACACCGGTGCAAGGTTACACAGGATTGCACTGCTATTCTAATAAGTGGGAGCTGCATGAGAAAATTACCTTAACTTTGATGAGAATATCAAGTGTTTAGTCTTTTTGTTTTGTTTTTCATCCTGTCATGCCTTCAAGGAGTCCCTAGTAGGTAGTAGTCAGGTCTTGGGAGGTCTGGGAGAGGTTCAGAGCAGGGAGGGAGGTAGCGGGTGATTCAGGGCTGGAGGAGGTGAATCCTGGCAGCAGCAACTTCCGCTGGGTTCCTATCCCCAATTTTCCATCCCGATCCACCCCGTCCTCTCCTTGGACTTACACAAGCGACATAGCTGGCGTGGGACCAAGGAGACTCATAGGTCATATTGACCTTCTAATCGCTCCCCCCTAGCATGCAGCGCACACTCCATTGACTTGGCTGCACACTATGTAGTGGCAGGGGATTAGGTTTGGGCTGTAAGAGATGTCTTCCTGTTTCTGTACCAAAAGAACTTGATGGAGATCATCAAGTTTTGTGTTATGTATTCAGTTGCACAAAGTATTTGTATGCCCTCTTCAAGTCCCAATGAGAATTATTGGCATCTTTTTGATGAGGCTGCTTTGGGATGAGGGAAATATTTAAACCAGCCCTTCATATAATGTGGAGAGTGCATCCTAGATTGGCCTCCTAGTCACTGGCTCTGGTACTGGCCTAGTGGATTGTGCCTCTTGTCACTTGTTCTGAAACCTTCTTCTTGAAAACAAACGAACAAAAAACTTTGAACTTCATAAAAAGCAGTGTTTCATAAGAAACAAACTGTAGAGCCAACCAAAATAAAAGGAATACAAATCTGCCTTCCCTGCCCATGTTCCTTACTGGTTGGTCACTCTTCCCTTCTAATCAGCTCAGACCATGAACTAAGTAAGCCATAAATTATCTAAATCCTTATCTAATATGTACACTAGATGAAAGCAAGATAGTGAAGAGAGTTTGCCATAAAACAACAAGTTGTTTCGGCTCAGACCAGCAGAATGAGCAAATTGCCCCCCTGCCTAGCCATTACGAGTTGATAGTTTTGTGTAAGCGGTACAGAAATGAGTTCTCAGGAGGGACTTGGAAATTAGCAAAGTGATTGGGGAACAGATTTTGATCGTCAGCTTTTGCCCTTTTGTGAATAGGACAGGATAGGTCATGGATTCAGATGGTCTAAAATAAGAAGTGTCTTTTGAGATTGTGTCTTCTGACATACTACTGTATACATAACACAAGTCAACTGCATTTCTTTAGGGGGGTGTATAACAAGCCAGTTAACATGTACTTTGTTGAAGCAACTCTTTTACCAAAGCCTCTTGTCTTCATATGAAATGGACATGTTTTGAAGAATCTTCTGGATGGATTATTGAGAAAGCTCAGTTTAATATTAGCAGTATTAAATCTAGTCTGCTTGTTGATTGGACCAGCAGTGAGCAAGCCTAACTTAGCAGTTTTCATCAGGATCAGAAAGTATCACTCATCTGACTGCTTTGAAACTATCCTTGTGGTTTCTCCATATTTTCTTCTTTCTTCATATTTCATATTTCCTTTTTCTTATGGTCTCTCCATATTTCCTTCCTTTGGCCAGGTTGGATGAAACTTCACTGAACATCATTAGGTTCAAGATTCAAAAATCTTTGTAGGCTTGTTTCCTAACAAGGACGTTGATTTGTAATGGTTATTTTCATTGGGGTGACTTGGCTCACTGTAAATCCAAGTACACATGCTAGGGAGTTGGTTCCATTTAACACAATGTGACTTGTAGAACAAACCTAGGCATGTTTACTCAGAAGCAAGTCCCATTATGTTCAGTGGGGCTTACTCCCAGGTTTGTGTGTATATGATTGGAGCCACAGTTCTGAACAACCATACCTAGGATTGTGCTGTTAATCTAAGAAATGTAGTTGGTTGTTTATTGCAGTTCTCATCCAAGGGCCTAATTACAGGTCGTCCCTTATTATCCGCAGAGGGTTCGTTACACACACACACACACACACACACACACACATGGATACCAAGAGTTCACGAATGGTGATGTCCACTTTAAAAACCTGTAAAAAAGGTTTTAAACAAGTTATTTTTTATTTTATTATTATATTATTTTATTTATTTTATCAAACAACATTTTTTAACTCTGTGCAGCAAAGTGCGCTGGCTGCAGGGCTGGAGGGCAGATCTGGCGCTCCCAGAAGCCACTTCCAGGTCATGCCAAAGCCCATGTGATGTATTCTGGGTTAACCCAGAGCCAAGGAAGGGGGTCACGGGCCTTGGCGCGACTTGGAAGTGGCTTCCGGGAGCACCAGAGACTGACCTCCAGCCCTGCAGCTGGCGTGGTTTGGCATGTGAAGGTAAATGCTTTTAAACAGGTGGTGCAGGGGCTGGGGGAGGGCAGGGAGGGGGAAGGCAGGGGTGGAAAGATCAGATCTGGGAAGGGGGTGGTACACCAAAGCCTATGCTCCTTCTTGGCCCTTTTTTGCTTACATGGGGCTTCTCGGGTCTGCCATCTGCACCAGCAAAATAGCTGGTGCTGACCTGGGTAGCCCCATTGCAGAGGCTAGGGCTTTACTTGGGGCAAGGGGATGAATGTCCCCTTACTCCAAGGAGACCTGCAGCCTGCTTATCTCCAGCACTGGATACAGCATGTGCATGGCACCCACGCTACACCGGTGCAGGATAGGATTGGGCTGTTATTTTGGATGTCTCACAGATAACACTATTCAAGATCCTTCTGTACTGCCCTTTTAACTTTTGAACATTTAAGCAGGGAAGTCATGTCTCAGAAGGTTGCACACTGGGTGTAAATTGGTACAATTTAATAATTTAAAACACAGCCCAAGGATCACATGAGGAGGAAGTGTACCTGCCCTATAAACTACAAATACATTAGGGGGTGGAGAGAACAGGCTGTGGGTTGATTCCAGCGTTTTTCCCCACTGTTTGTGGCATCTCCCTGCATGGTTGTTTTGCTCGGGGTTTAAGGCAGCTTTAAGGTCTGCCTGGCTCTTGCTTTAATGCTGGCTCCTCATTTCATTTTGTCTTTCTCCTTGGACATTTTTATTTGTACTAATGAAATCTGGCTCAGTTGAAATCTGGGAATCTGACAGGACTGAAAAGTGGGCTAAAATAACATAAATAAATAAATACAAATTATTAGATGCAAATCTCTCAAATGGTCCTGCATGGTTGGGGACGTAGGAAGGAACGATACTTCAGAAAATGACAGAGGTGCTGGTGGGATTCAGTTTAGATGTGTTTATTCATATGTACAGATCCAGCTGATTATGTTTACCGCCTCTCTTTTCATAATTATATATATATATATATATATATATATATATATATATATATATATATATATATATATATATATATATATATGCATTATCTGGAAGCCTCATCAGCAATGCCTGTACTTCTTTTTACAGCTGCTGTGTTTTACTCGCTTCCTCTCCCGGAACTTGTATTGGTTGTAAACATAATTCTTGCAGTACGTGGTTGCAATGCTATCTGCTATTTATTGATAGTTCCAAATTAAGAACTACTTGTAGATCCGTCAATAAATCAGTTTATATGCATTTAACCTATGCATTATTGATGATATCGTAGACTTTAAAATTCAGAACGTCTCACCGCTCCTCAGTCAAACGTTTTAGAATGCTAACTGTCTTATAAGAATATGCATATTTTAAATCAGCAGTAAGGTGAAGCTTATTTGCTTATTCTCATTTTCAGCAACCTTTATTGTAATAACAACATCACACAGGAATGGTCAATGAAATCACCTTGCAAGGTACCATCTTCATGAAATAAAAATCTGAATTAAAATGGTCACTGGTTTTAAGAGATGCATTTTGTTTATCCAGTTTTGTGAAATTAGATTTGACAACAGAATTCGCAACAACAACAACAACAACAACAACAACAACAACAACTATTATTATTATTATTATTATTATTAATGGTAATTATATACCGCTTTTCAACAAAAAGTTCACAAAGCGGTTACAGACAAAATCAAATGATTAAATGGCTCCCTGTCCCAAAAGGGCTCACAATCTAAAAACAGATGCAGAACACCACCAGCAAACAGCCACCAGAAAAGACACTGTGCTGGGGTGAAAGGGGGGCAGTTACTCTCCCCCTGCTAAATAAAAGAGGAGCACCAATGGAAAAAGTGCCTCTTGCCCAGTTAGCAGGGGTTTATATGAACAACACAACAGTTCTTAGTTCTCTGACAGGGGAATCTGCCAATGGCAGAGGCTAATACCAACTCCCAGGGGCCCTTAGCCCTCGGACTGATGGCAAAGGTGAAGTCTGCGTCCACACACTCACTTCTCCAGTTCCCAAGAACAAGTATTGGACTCTGGACGGCTGTCAAAGGTCACAGTCCAAAATATGTGTGGAGCCCTGTGAACAAAATGTATCTTTGTGAAAAAGAAGACTTTGGGGGCATATGCGCAGGTATCCAACGCTGCTTGAGCAGAATTTGCACTCGATGTAGAGGAGATTAGGACGTTTCTGTACATCTGGACCTCAAGAGCATAACCAGTATCTAAATATAAAATAGTGCAATAAGAAAGTCCCTGAACTGCAAGAGACATGGTCAAGTCTGGAAAAATCTCAGGGAGCTGGTCACCAAGATTCCTGAAAGTATGCAGTAAACCCTCAATTTAATGGACAAATGAGGGGATGGGGATTTTGTTAATGCCAAAAGTCTGTCAAATCCAAACACACTGAAGACAACGGGGACATGCATGTGCAAAATGTATATGGCTAGTTTTTAATGGAGCAGAAAACTTCTGTTGTTTCCAAAGTCGGTTAAATCGAGGGCCATTAAATCGAAGGTTCACTATAATGCTGGTCTCTAGGAATACTAAACATTTCTGACAGGCTACACCAGACTGATGTATACTTAACAGTGAATGACACCTAGGTGCTAGCAATTTTAGAGTCTTTAAGGTCTTCCAGACAAGGGGATAGTGATTTGTGTGCCAAAGCACCTTCTGTAAGATCTTGGTCTTTATCTGTATTTTGGAAGATCAGGACTTTTCCTCATATATATTGTTATGACATATAATTATCTTTTAGACAAACATGATGCTTGGAAAATTGTCCTGTTGCTTTCAGTTGGAGAGAGTTAAGCATGTGCTTTAATTGTGCCGCAATTAATTGTGCTGTTTATCCATTTTAACAACATACTTCAATACGCTTGTTTTAATTTGTATCATACCAAGTGAAAAGCATACGCAATTCCATTAAATGAAAAAAGTTAACTCTGTGATGAAATACCACGCAAATGGGATCCTAACATGTAATGGCATTGCTGTGGCTGTGTGAGACACTGTGGGCTCAGCTCTTCAATGCAAAATTAATCTCGATCGAGGTTCATTTCACTAGCTTAATGGGCAAAAAAAAAAAAAAAAGACCAACAACACAAAATTAACCCAGAAACAGCAACAAATTTAATAACAGATTGCTTTCTCCCTACAGAAACGAGATTACAAAAATGTTGGAGACAGACACTGGTTCATAAAAGAGGCAAGAGAAGGAAATTGAAAAGGAAATCAAAATAATTCAGTTACCCATTCTTGGATTCTCCAGACATTCTCTCCTAATATAGCTGAGTGACATAGGACGCTATATGCTATGCATAGAGTATCCTTCTGTGAATTTATAGAACGTGAAGGGGACAGCTCCTCTTTCCAATATACACAAACAAAAAGCAGAGCAATATACTCATCAAAAGTGGAGGGGAAAAGGGGTCAGATGACCTAGATTTGGCTGAGTTGATGAGTACAGCAGTGCTGCATATTTATAGCTGACACCTCTAATTTGCATTTTCCCTCTGCTCTCTCTGTGTGTGGGGATATTGTATCATTCAGTCCAATAAATCAAGAGTGGAAAAATACAGTCAGGAGCGGGTCTGAGTTATGGACTCATTCAATTAAGCATTCTGGAGGGCATGATTGCTTTTGGCCTGGGATTGAACAACATCTCGGTAAAAAATTAAAAACATAAAGGAATGAACCTTGGTAATTGCTTATTACATTTTCAACCCCCCAATGACAATAACAAGTTTAAATTGATTGCTCAATATGTTTAAAATAGATGCTGCTGGATATATGACTAAAGAAACCGCACAAGCCTGGCTTATGCTAAACCTTATTGAATGGGTAAATTGTACAGTGCTGTCCTTTATTACCTCTGGAGAGCTGACGAAAATTCACTGAGTTTTCATTACAATGGACTGATGACTGTTCAAGGGGGAATGCGATTGTTCCTGAGTCAAGAGTGCTTAGGTAAAGCAAAAACCAAGTCTATTAGGATAGTATTGCCTGACAACCTTTTCATTTTTCTCTTATTTGAAACAGTGATGGGCAACATACTTGAATACATGTATACGTGGTGTTGGGTGCCAGCCAGGAGAACATGACACAAGGAAGTACCATATTTTAAGATTGGACTGATGGCAAGAGGATATGATCCCACAGGCCACAAGGAAGACCACATTTTTAATTTGTCAGAGCAAACACCCACCACTCCCCTCACTCACTCTAGCAGGCTAGCTTAGGAAAAGCTTTGCTTGGCTCTTTCTTGGGAAATTTCCATGTGTGGCCACACCTTGCTTGTACAGCACATTTGAACTTGTGAACAAAAGCCACATCCTGGGAGCTTCCTGACCGGAAGCAAACCAGGTTATCAGCAACACAAAAGAAGGGCTTTTGACCCTAGCTGCTCTCACCATTCCATGGCTAAATTCAATCTCGGAGTCCATGCTAACTGAGCCACTCACCTCCAGAGCTAGTTGCTTCACCCTTGGTAAGGTGCAAAACAGTAGCGGCAGCACCCATTTAGGGCCAGAGTTGAGCAATCAAAGGCCATCAAGTCTCAAAAGAAGGTTCCTTGGTGACCTCACCCCTCAAAAGATCCCATACGTTTCTATGCTTAAAAATGGTATAAAAAATGGGTCACAGGACCCCACATATTTTCATTCCTCATTCTGTGCTGCTTTGCCATTGGTATTGCCATTTGTTGACCCACCGGCACTTCATGAAGCACCCCCATTCTAGCTGCTACACAAGAACCACAGTGGCTTTCCATTGTACTCAAGGAAGGGAAGAGGAAAAATGGCTGGAAAGGAAGGGGAGCGGTTGGTGACCAGTCAGGCAGTGGTGGGTAAATAAACAAGTTAGTGGTGTGTGGCCAGCTGATAGGAGACAAATGTAGACCAAGACAGACTGAATCAGAGGTGAAAGCAGTGAACTCCACCAGTCCATTGCCTGAGGTTCTGCCTTGGCCTGGGCAGGCTGGCCCTGGTCATATATTCACGGCGCAATCCTGTGTACAATTGCTCCGGGGGAGCGCGTGCTCCCCCGGTGCAGGGAGTCATGAAAGTACCGTAAAGCACTTTCACAGCACCCGGTGAGTAAGGACTGCCGGCGCAGTGGCCGGTGGCCCATACCCCGGCTCCTACCCGGCTCTGCACCTGCCGGAGCAGGTAAGGCCTACACCAGATGGAGCAGGGGCGGGGGGAGGGCAGACCGGGTGGTGAGGGAGGGCGGCCATAGGCCACGGAGGGCCTGGAGAGGGTGGGGATATTGGCGGCGAGATACGCCAATATCCAAAGCCCTCTCCAGGCCCTCCACGGCCTTACACGGAGGGCTCGAATGTACGCAAGATTCAGAACTCACATACATTCGAGGAAGTCCATTAGGCTTCCAGTCGCTTACACCTGGGGGAAGGGGATGATTGTCCCCTTCCCTCGAGGTGCACCTGGGCTGCCCCGGGGCAGCCCAGGACCTGGATAGGCCAGCCGCTGTACCTAACACAGGATTGGGTTACCCGTGTCTGGTAATTTAATTTGTAAATCAATATGCTGCTGTCTATCAATACTAGTAGTGCTTGTGATCGTAGAGAACGTTTAAAGAAGATGTTTTGAAGTTGGGATTCCCTTGGCTTTAATACAGTGATTTAGCTGTTCTGCATATTCTGCAATAGCCAAGACTATCTGGATTCTGCAGATCTTCATCTATTGCTATTATACTTTTACCAGTGCTGAACCTTCATAAGGTTTTGTGGCCTTCAGACTTTCAGCCATAGCTTAATATAGGGAAATCAGTAAGTACTATGTATAATTTCTAGCCAGTCATATAGGAATATTTTTGAGTTAAGGTTGTGATTTGATGTTCACAGGTTCTGTGTGATACTCCAGAGTATTTATAGTGCTTCACAATCTCCCCCCCCTAAATTGGAAGGAACTGAGTCTACAAGTGATAGATGCTCACTGTCTCTTCCTCTTGCTGGGCAAGAGGCCTGTCAAATAAATATAATAAAAGATAGGAATAAAATAAACATAGGCCTGGCTGAGTAAACCAATCAGTTTAACGTCAAAAACTAACATGCTCTCTGTTGTGAGTGCAGCAATAATTCCACCCCTTAGAATACACCAGTGACTGAATTACTTGGCAAGCCCCATGAAGTATAGCCAGTTACCAGCTAGTGTATCTAAGACAGCTTCACATTAAAATACAGATGCACAGCATTTAAAGTTTATGGCTTAAACATGTATTCATGGATCACTTTTGAGACAGCTCAACCTGTAAAGTTAGAGAGCTAATGTACCCTATATGGCAGGTAGGTAGGCTTCAGGTGTATGAGATTATTATACTGAAGCCACAGTGAGATACAATAACTGCAGGAGACATCCCTGAGTCTAGAACAGATGGTTGGTGCCACTGCCAGCCCAACCATGAAGCCATCTGATGTGGCTCACATCAGGGTGGATGGTGGGAGGAGCAGTGAATTGGGGTGCTCTTCATCTCAATCCTGCCAGCACCTCTGTCCAGCCCACCGTGGATGTGAGTTGCATTGAGCCATTTGCTGCTCACTTGAGCAAGAAGCAGATAATCCACCTCCTTACTGTGCTCCTTCACATGGTTCGCTCAAATGTTTGAAGTGTGGGACTGGACAATTGAAGGAGCTCCTTTGTGCATGAGGACCTTTTAAATAAAACCAGAAGTCTCACACTTCCTGGTCTGAGAAAACTGAGTGAAAGAGCACAGTAAGGGAATTTCCACCCCCTCTCTGTGCCAGGTGCAAGGGAGTGACAACAGGAAACAGGTTATCTTGTTGGCTGTGTGCTCTCGGAGCGGAGGCATCTGTTGGGGCCACTGTGAGATACAGGAAGCTGGACGAGATGGGCCTTTGGCCTGATCCAGCAAGGCTCTTCTTATGTTCTTATGTTCTCTCTAGCAGAGGCAGCATTGGGCAGCATGCCAGGTTACGCTGGCCCTGGTTGGTGCTGTCAACTTTGATAAGCAGGCTAGGAAAGGGAATCCTGGATTCAACTCCCTGTTTTGCATTTGGGGTAGAGAAAAGGAAGGAGGTGGTCTGAACTACATATATGTATTGGAGTTGCATGGCTGTTCAGACCACCTCCTTCCTTTTTTCTTATATATATGTACTTTGATGCACACATGAAGTTCCTGCAAGTGCAGGCATATCCATTTATTTTAGCGAAGAAGCAAATCTGAATGTGCATCATTCTGTGTGAATGTAGAACCCCTAAGAATTGTACAATGAACGTCTCTGAGTGGAAGACACCTTCGGCAGGCAAAATGGCACTTTTAGATCCAAGCATTTACAGAGCTTAGATTTTAAGGTGTCTAATTTGCTTTGTGATTAATTTCTCAGAAACATAATGGTTGACTCTGATTCAGTGTTTCCAGTGTGTGTGACGAGCCATGCTACCGTGATTCTCTTCCATGAACACAAGTATGTTCAGAAGGCGCAATGGAATTTCCTAGACAGGGGGAAGGGATAGGCAGCTCATGAACATGCAACCATTGATGATGTGTCCAATGCGTGCACAGCCCCTGTGCTTCCCCTTTGATAGATTAGACATGAAGTGAATTTATAAGGACCTGCATTCAGCTTGGAATGAATTGAACCAGCAATAAATAGGGTCGAAGACTTTTATAACCGGTTACGATATACACAGAACGAATCATCTCCGGGATTCAGGTTATAAGATGGCTTTATAAAATGTAAAGACTGTATAATACTGATGAATTCAAAAGTCAATTAAAACACATATGTGTATAAATACCTTTAGAATTTTACAATAAAATACAATAAAACATTTTTAAAAAAGGCTGTTTTCGCAGGGTTGCATTTGATAAAGTTCATGGGAAATGAACGAAACATCATGCGAAAGCAGCCTTTTTTAAAATGTTTAATTGTATTTTATTGTAAAATTCTAAAGGTATTTATACACATATGTTTTTTAATTGACTTTTGAATTCATCAGTATTATATAGTCTTTACATTTTATAAAGCCATCTTATAACCTGAATCCCGGAGATGATTCGTTCTGTGAACCAGCAATGATAAAAGTCCTTCTTAGTGCTACCTGTTGCCAGTGATTCTGTACAGATGGGCAACTTCACCAAATGTAGCCAAATGGAGTAGCCCTCATAGTCAATAAAAGAGTGGGAAAGGCAGTACTGGGGTGCAACCTCAAAAACGACAGAATGATTTCAGTTCGAATCCAAGGCAAACCATTCAACATTACAGTAATCCAAGTGTATGCCCCAACCACTGATGCCGAAGAAGATGAAGTTGACCGGTTCTATGAAGACCTACAACACCTTCTAGAACTAGCACCCAAAAAAGATGTCCTTTACATCATAGGAGACTGGAATGCTAAAGTCGGAAATCAAGAAATAAACGGAACAACAGGCAAGTTTGGCCTTGGAGCGCAAAATGAAGCAGGGCAAAGGCTAACGGAGTTCTGTCAAGAGAACACGCTGGTCATAGCAAACACTCTTTTCCAACAACACAAGAGGCGACTCTACACATGGACATCACCAGATGGTCAATACCGAAACCAGATAGATTATGTGCTTTGCAGCCAAAGATGGAGAAGCTCTATACAATCAGTAAAAACAAGACCTGGAGCTGACTGTGGCTCAGATCATGAGCTTCTTATTGCAAAATTCAGACTTAAACTGAAGAATGTAGGGAACACCACTAGACCAGTCAGATATGACCTAAACCATATCCCTTATGAGTATACAGTGGAGGTGAAGAATAGATTTAGGGCATTAGACCTGGTAGACAGAGTGCCTGAAGAACTATGGACGGAAGTTCGTAACATTGTACAGGAGGCAGCAACTAAAACCATCCCAAAGAAAAAGAAATGCAAGAAAGCAAAGTGGCTGTCAGATGAGGCTTTACAAATAGCTGTGGAAAGAAGGAATGCAAAAAGCAAGGGTGAAAGGGAAAGATATAAACAACTGAATGCAGAGTTCCAGAGAATAGCAAGGAGAGATAAGAAGGCCTTCTTAAATGAACAATGCAAGGAAATCGAGGAAAACAACAGAATGGGGAGGACTAGAGATCTCTTCAAGAAAATTGGAGATATCAAGGGAACGTTTTGTGCAAAGATGGGCATGATAAAGGACAAAAAAGGCAAGGACCTAACAGAAGCAGACGAGATTAAGAAGAGATGGCAAGAATACACAGAAGAACTATACAAGAAAGATCTTAATGTTCCTGATGACCACGCTGGTGTGGTCACTGACCCAGAGCCGGACATCCTAGAGAGTGAAGTCAAGTGGGCCTTAGGTAGCATTACTAACAACAAAGCTAGTGGAGATGATAATATCCCAGCTGAGCTACTTAAAATCCTAAATGATGATGCTGTGAAAGTGCTGCACTCAATATGCCAACAAATTTGGAAAACTCAGCAGTGGCCAAAGGATTGGAAAAGGTCAGTTTACGTTCCAATTCCAAAGAAGGGCAGTGCCAAAGAGTGTTCAAACTACCGTACAATTGCACTCATTTCACATGCTAGCAAGGTTATGCTCAAAATCCTACAAGCTAGGCTTCAGCAGTACGTGGACCGAGAACTACCGGACGTACAAGCTGGGTTTCGAAGAGGCAGAGGAACTAGAGATCAAATTGCCAACATGCGCTGGATCATGGAGAAAGCACGAGAGTTCCAAAAAAACACCTACTTCTGCTTCATTGACTACGCAAAAGCCTTTGATTGTGTGGATCACAACAAACTGTGGCAAATTCTTAAAGAGATGGGGGTACCAGACCACCTTACCTGTCTCCTGAGAAACCTGTATGCGGGTCAAGAAGCAACAGTTCGAACCGGCCATGGAACAACTGATTGGTTCAAAATTGGGAAGGGAGTACGGCAAGGCTGTATATTGTCACCCTGCTTATTTAACTTATATGCAGAGTACATTATGAGAAATGCAGGGCTGAATGAATCACAAGCCGGAATCAAGATTGCCGGGAGAAATATCAACAACCTCAGATATGCAGACGATACCACCCTAATGGCAGAAAGTGAAGAAGAACTAAAGAGCCTCTTGATGAGAGTGAAAGAGGAGAGTGCAAAAGTTGGCTTGAAACTCAACATTAATAAAACTAAGATCATGGCATCGGGTCCCATCAATTCCTGGCAAATAGAAGGGGCAGAAATGGAAGCAGTAACAGATTTTACTTTTCTGGGTTCCAAGATCACTGCAGACGGAGACAGCAGCCATGAAATTAAAAGACGCTTACTCCTTGGAAGGAAAGCTATGGCAAACTTAGACAGCATAATAAAAAGCAGAGATATCACCATGCCAACAAAAGTTCGTATAGTCAGGGCGATGGTGTTCCCAGTAGCAATGTATGGTTGCGAGAGTTGGACCATAAGGAAGGCTGAGCGCCGAAGAATAGATGCTTTTGAACTGTGGTGCTGGAGAAGACTCCTGAGAGTCCCTTGGACTGCTAGGAGATCAAATCAGTCAATCCTAAATGAAATCAACCCTGACTGTTCCCTGGAAGGACAGGTACTAAGGCTGAAACTCAAATATTTTGGCCACCTAATGCGAAGAGAGGACTCTCTGGAGAAGACTCTGATGCTGGGAAAGATTGAAGGCAAAAGGAGAAGGGGAAGGCCAAGGATGAGATGGTTAGACAGCATCACCGATGCAACAAACATGAAAATGAGCGAACTCAGGAAGATAGTGGAGGACAGGAAGGCCTGGCGGGATATGGTTCATGGGATCACGAAGGGTCGGACACGACTTAACGACTGAACAACAACAAGCCCATATCTCAATGGGCTTGCACACTTCCAACACCCAAGTTTCTGATTCTACATTTGTTCAGTCTGTGGGGTCAAGTACATAAGACCTTGCAGAACCTATACATAAGCTGGTACCGAGTTTCTCTTAGGCCTGGGTATACTTCCAGTTAGTTATTTGACTGATTGGTGGGCAGTGTGATTTTTTAAATAACTTTTCCTAGTCCAGTCCAGACTTCTTTTTACATTTCTTTTTTTCCCCTTTTCATTTCTAGTATTTACCATTTCAAGCTGTAAAGGAAAGGCCTCAGAGGTGGGTCTTTAAAAAGGACCTTTTTCTCCTGCATGGTTTTCTAGCCTTCAGATAGCCCTCACTCAACCCAGGCCCAAAGACGTTACATGAAATAGTTACAGGTCCTTTAAGGTCATAGTCGTTTGTGTGCTAGAACTCACCTGTCTTGGCTGAAACTGGGTCACAAAAAATGGACCTGGAATGAGCCTGTGGAAGGTGGGCATAGTTGAAGGGCTGCTATGGTCTTGCCTTCTGTTGCTCAGCTGAAGTCTTGCCATCTACCTAACTCATGCTACCCTCTTCTCCAAGCACCTGAGGGGTAAGGAAGGAGCTTAAACCATCTCCAGCTTGACTCCACCCCCTCAATTCTCCATTCTTTAATCAATGAGATATTTCGAGGAGCCTGATAGGGCCAATGAAACAACTACCAGTATGTCCTGCTCCTCTGCCCTGCTGTCTCCACATTATTATTATTATTATTATTATTATTATTATTATTATTATTATTATTATTATTATTATTATTAACAACAGTATTTATATACCGCTTTTCAACAAAAAGTTTACAAAGCGGTTTAGAGACAAAATCAAATGATTCAATGGCTCCCTGTCCCAAAAGGGCTCACAATCTAAAAAAGATGCAGAAGAACACCACCAGCAAACAGCCACCAGAAAAGACACTGTGCTGGGGAGAAAGGGGGCAGTTACTCTCCCACTTCTTCCAAAGGTGAAGAGAAAGGTACCATATGGTCCTAAACACAGAACCTACACAATTCATATTACTAGTTATACTCCAAGAAGATTCAGAACTAAGTTTATAGTCTTTGGTCTATCTACATACATTAGGAGAACTACTCCTCATCCATAAAATGACACATCTTGATCATGATGTTGGAAGGTGGTCATCTGCCACAGTGTCCTATCTTTTTTTTTTTTTTTTTTGCATTGATGGAATCCTTGTTCTTCATAAGGATTATACACTGTTTCCATTTCGGCATAAAAGAGTAACTTGATCTTTCCATTTCAAGTCTGTATTTTCCTGCAAATCTGGGAGATTTTACATAAAAGCTAGGAGTTGGCTCAACTCCAGCTCTTTCTTGGGCAATATGAAAACTCAAACATTTTCTCTTTTTCATCCACCCTTCACCAAAAAGAAATTTTCCTACTTCAGTAAAAAAAGGACAGATGTTGTTCTGTAACATTGAAAAGATATGTATTTCAAAGAGCATAATTTGCTATTCAATAAGAGACACACATGAGACAGGGAGAGAATACAAAACTACATTGGTACATGAGAAACTACACTCAGGGTATGCACTGCAAGACGCAGAGTGTGGTCAGCTTTTCAGGGTACCTTTTTGTACCCAGTCAATATAATATATTAATATAAACAGACATAAATAAAAATAAGTGTGTGTGTGGGGGGGGAGGGAATGGAACAAGAATCATTCCAACAATGGAAAGTGACATTTTGATGGTTGTCTTCCAAATCAGTTCACTTTTCTGGAATGATTTTCAAGAGCATTCTGGACCATGGGTGGTATTGTCATGATTATTATACACACGTTGGGAAAGATCCACATGACAGTTCTGTTCTACATGGGACTGTTCTACATATTACAGGTTAATATGAAGAACAAGGTCACTATCAATGACTGTTTTCTAGGTAGGCAGACAGGAGTGAGTTCTCTCCATTTTTTCCTAGCTTGTGGTTAGTGCTTCACAGGACTAATCAGAAAAGGGGAAGAAGAAGAAAAACTGTCTAGGAAGTGTGCAAAGCTAATTATACTCTTAGGAGTTTTATCATTTACAATTCAAATCAGGATTTCCCTAAGTAGGATTGAGAATTTTGCATATTGCATGTGCTGCTAACCTTTATCGTAGAAAGCAACTGAGAAGGCTAGAATAATTTCCATATCAAAGGTATTTCCTACTATACATTTTAATCCATCTGTGTATTTTATGCTAAGTTTTGCAGAAATTGGCATGGGCTGAGGTTGCCCATGGAGACATTTGTTCAATAACATGTTTGCCGTGTTGAAATGGCAGTGGACAGCATTTTACAGAGGTGTATATGAAGAAAGAAAATAGCACAACAGTGACTGTTGTTGCTTGTATTTGTGTAGCATAATGCACTAGAATGTGACCTTCTCATGGATAGGAAAACTGTGATATGGTATTTTAACACTAAAAATAATAATTAGAAAAGGGTTGAGCTATCTCACAAGAGGTTTATTTAGCTCAACCCACAAACATCACCACTAGCGTCGACAGGGGGAAGCGGGGGGGGGCGGGCCGCCGGGGGGCGTCGCGCGTATAGGGGTGACGCGCGGCGCCCCTCACTTACATTTTTGTGGTGGAGGTGGGCCCGCCCGCCCTCCCCTGGGTCCGTTTGGCTCCAAAATGAGCCAAAAACGGAGCGGGGAGGGCGCTCCGCTCCTGTGCGTGACGTCACGCGCGGGGGCGGAGCCTCCCCCTTAAGGGTGACGTGCGCCCCCGCTCAGGGGTGTCGCGCGTCATCGCGACGCCCCTGAACATCACATGCTGTGCTGTGGTGGCATTACCATATAACTGGTACTAGATTCTCCTACTGATAGATTCACCCAGCCAGGAATGGAAAAGTATCAAGTACTGTATGTGACTCCCAGGGATGGGGGGGGGGGAAGAGACACGTTGTCATGAATCCCTATGTTCCCCTGAGTTCTGCTTCTTTCTGTGTATTTTCCATTTTCCTTTGTTTTGAGCAGTTTTGCCCGCCCAGCCAATGACGTACCTACGCCCTGCGGGAGGGGGTTCTGCGAACGAAAATGCTGCCCCTCCCTGCCAGACATGACGTTGCTGCCACCACTGCTGCTCAAACCAGTGCCAAGGCTCCAGGCGGCGGGGGGGGGGCAAACTGCTCATGCGTTTTATGCTGCCCCCGCTCGTGCCTCATTCACCGCCGCCGTGGTGCAGTTGTCACCCCCGCGTGCCGCCCGGGGCTCCACCGCCCCCACCTCCTCCCACCTCCGACGCTTCCCCCAGCTGCGTCTGTGCCATTGTTGCTGGGATTCATAGGCAGCAGGTTTGCAGCAAGAGTTCCTTTGGTTTGCAAAACACCATAAGCTACAAGGGGGAGAAAAGCCTTTCACTTTCATGAGTCAGAAATGAGCCGGCTAATTGGCTCATGTTCCCAACAGTTCTCCTCCCAGAGGGAGAAGACTGATACCCAGATGGGTTCCCTTTTCCAATCAGGTAAACCAATGACATCATTACAGCTAAGTGATAAAACTTTCAAGCCAGAAGGAAGAAGGTGAGCTCCATGTAGAAGAGACCCACTCGCAGGGAAGCGTTTGAAAAGGAGCTGGAGCTCCCATCTTTCAGATAATTAAAACAAGGAAGAAGTCTAGCAAGCAATTATAAGGACTGGGGGGGGGGGGCTGTTTGCAGTCATTTCAGAATGCATAGAAAGTCTCCGGTTTAACTTTCAACTGTTCTGCAATGCATGAGAACCAGCTTCATCTGCTGCCATCAATTATTATTGCATCTTGTGGAAACTCTCTTTATGTTTTTCTCCCAAGCATATATCTTTTTATTTGCCTTTCCTACCCATTTTATTTATCCCTTTTTGGTTAGACCTTTAATAAACTCTTTATATTTTAACTCTGGGTCTGCCTGGTCCCTGCTACAGGAAGTACAGTGGATTGTCATGTATCCTTGTTCTGCAGGCGCTACTTTGAGAGTAATTTTGATAGGAACCCCTGAGGTTCAGTATTTTCCTGGAAGGTGGGTTTTACCCCCGTCTGGCCTGATCACCTGGGCAGGTAGCAGCGGATACATTTTACCAAGGCTTTTCCCCATTTTAGCTGCATGTCCAAATAGGGGAGAGAGGAGAGCAGGAAAGGAGTGAGTATGCTAACCACTAGGCACTGCTGCCCTGGATCAGTCTGAAGACGCTGAAAGCCCCCTTCCTCTACTGTGACACATGTCCAGACCCAGTATGGATTTTTTTTTCTAATTGGGCTCTGTGTCCCAGACAGAGTGTATGTTCTTACACTAAATATCACTGAATAATAATCATTCACCCCACCTCAGAGCATCCCATCCCATCATCTGTCTATAGCCAAACCCTAAGGTTCAACAGTATCCTCTTCACTGCATCAGACAGGAGTGCACAGCCATAGGCCTTACAAATCAAATGTAGAAAAGAGCTTCTATTTCTGAGATATGCAAACTGGCCAATTCAGACGTATTGCAACCAAGGTTTTCAAAAGAAACCACAATCTGAAGTTGAGATTCAACTGTAGATCCAGATCATGGATTCATATGGATTCTGTGGTTAGAACAAGCCATGATCATCTTGTTTGTATGTCAAGGCTGAACCTGGCTTGTTTCAAACAATAAATAGAATTATTGCTTTCCTTGCAACCCGAGAAAACTGGCAATGTTGTGTGTGTGTGTGTGTGTGTGTGTGTGATGACACACAGATGACAGGAAGTGCTTGTTGCAGCTCAAAAAATATGAAAGGTATGGTTAGAGACTTGCTAAAATATTCACTGTTGACCAATTTACATTCAATGTGTATTTAGGGGCTCCTTAAAAAAATAGTGTGTTGACACAGTGGACAGTAATGGCTCTACAGTTTATCACATGCCCACTGTTCACTTAGAGACTGCCTAAAATGAAAAAGTTGCATTTTAAAATTGCATTACTCTCTATGGATTATGAGCAGCAGCTGTTCTGGTTGTGTGCAGCAGTGGTCAAGTAATTGGGCATAAAATAAAAAAAAATCATCTCTTCCTCCCTGCTTCTGGTGAATGATACTTGCCCAATATGAGCGCAGGGCAGAGATTTCACTTTGGAAACTCTGTTGTCTGTGAAGTAATGTAGGATGCAAGTAAGGTGAAAAATCTGTCAGCTTCCAACATGTCACTTTTACTTCACGTTTATGTGGGTAGGAGGTGTGGCTTAGTTGGTAGAGCGACCGTCTCATATATGCCTGAAGATCTAAAGGATGGCAGTTCGAGACGGCCGGAAGTGTCTGTGTCTGTCGGAGAGCTGCCGGTACGCCGAGCTGATAAGTTGCAGAGCCTCTGTGGGGGAAGGAAACTGCAGCTGCACTTGAGTGAGAGTCAAGGTTGCCTGAGAGAGAGAGAGAGAGAGAGAGAGAGAGAGAGAGAGAGAGAGAGATGGACTGTGAAAGAAACCATCTAGAATGGGTTCTATGAAAGATGAACATATTATTGTATTGTAAAAACCCCTTGGGGTTTAGAAAACCTGCCCATGTAAACTGCCTTTGAATTAAAGTCAGAGGAGAAATCCGATGACCAAAGAAAAAGCGGTATATAAATACTGGTTATTATTATTATTATTATTATTATTATTATTATTATTATTATTATTATTATTATTATTAATTGTGATACATGGATCTCCTCACATGTTCTTCTAGCTTTGGGGCTAATGGGAAGACACGTGGCATTTCCTTAGTGAAAGACATTGCGATGGCTGAGAAGAAAAGCAGGGCCCTCTCTGATTTAATCCAAGGCTGTACAATAATCTGTTGAGGAAGGTATAACTGCATATCTCATTGCTAACTCTTAGAAGCGTGTAATGACACAGATTCTGATTGGCTATGATACCTATGTTTTGGCTAGCTTGATACCATTTTAAAAATGGTATCCATTCTAAATGGTTACCATTTTTTAAAAAAAGCCCAAACTCCATTTTGGAGAGTTAGCAACATACATTTGATTACTTCTGTCCCTGACAGAAACCATTTAAGCTACAATACATTTGTTAGTCTTTGAGGTATCCGAAGGCTCTTTGTTGCTTTTGCTGCACCAGGCTAACTTAACTAGTGCTCTGGAAGTGATTTCTAGGAAGTAGTTCATCTGCAGGTTTTCTCCCTCTAATCAGCCTTGTTGCCAGGCAAAATCTGGGCCTTAGAGTATTGCTCCTGTGATTTCTAAACTATTTATTAACTCATTTCCGTGAGCTGCATCAGCGGATGCCATGACTACACTGCACGGCTTATTTTCCAAATGTTTTGAAAAGAAGTCAAATTGAAACTTCTCCCTCACTCATTTTTTTTTAAATGATACAGAGTCACTGAAGTTGGCAGTAGGTAAATGAGGCCCACTCTGCAATCTGCTGCCTCAGTCACCGCTTCAAAAATCACTTTATGTCAAGGCCATCCGTGGGGCTAGCTGCCTGCTATCATTTTGGCATTCGCAGTCAAACTATAGTAGCTCTAGAGAGGAAACTCTTCAGGCTAATCATGTTCTAGGAATCCTGTGTTTTGCTTGCCAGGAACATACTTTTGCAGGCATGTGCCCTTCATAAATGTATTAGCAGTATAAAAGTAGAAAAGCACAGTTAAAAAAACTATCCAGACAAATATGTTATATTATTCATTGATAGCCCAGAGAAGAGGGGGAGAGAAATATCTGCCTTTACCCTTAGGAAACATTTGTGTATGTGTGGTAGTCTCCTTGCAAACAAACGACATATAGATTTTAGTTTAAAACAACAACAAGAAAATACATATAGTATGTATAACAATTAATAATGGAATTCACCCAGTGCGATGTGTACTCTTGAGTTTGCCAGAATTGATTCTATCTTCTCTGTACTAATAAACAAATAACTTTCCATCCAGAAAAAAATGTTTCCTTAGGCATTAAAAATATTAATATCTGAGTAGCCAGTTGAACGTGGGGGATTAGCTTTTGTTCCGTAAATTCTGAAGAAGAGAGCCAGCTGTAGGGTAGCTGACCTCAGGGTCTTCACTATGGTACACTGTTCGTTAACAAACCTAAGGATTAGATGGCTAGTTTAAGAATTACACTTTTTTCCCCCTTTAAAAATAACATTATTCTGGGGATTATCTCTCCAGATGATTTCTTAAGTAGCAGCCACTGAGCAGAAATAAATTTGATAGGCTTAACAACCAAATGAGTCCTGAGAAGATCCCTAATCCTTCCATAGAATAAGATGTAGACTCATCTCCAGAACAAAGCTCCAAAACCTTGAGCTGACTTGCTGAAATACCCATTGCACATTTTGAAAATGCATTGAATTCTTCCTCAGACCAGCTTTCATTTCTGCTATTTTGGCCATCACAATAAAGCCTTGGACCCCAGTCCATTAAAGTCAATAACAATCATTGTCTGCAACAAACTTTGCAAGATACTTCAGGCTCCAGTTTGGCTTCTGGAGTGTTTCTGGAGAGGATTGACAACAGATTCCATTTCCTCTAACAGGGCAGTGGAACAGGAACAGGGAGGGCAGATCAGGTCTGGGAGGGGGCAGTGGCGTCGCTCGAGGTGGGATGGAATGGTACGTTCCACACTGTGCTAACCTCCGTTTATTCCCCGACACGAGGCGGCCCTGCACCACCCCCTCACCGTCAGAGCCATTCAGTGCGGCGAAGGCAATGCGCAGGGAGTCTACTTGCGTTGCCTTCGCCGCACTGAATGGGTCTGACGGTGAGGGGGCGGGGCTGCCTCGTGCCCGGGAGTAAACGGAGGTTAGCACAGTGCGGAACTTACCGTTCTGCCCCTTCCTTGAGCAACACCAGTGGGAGGGGGCAGATTAGGTGACAGCACACACTGAATCCTGATCCCCTTCCCTGGCCTGATCTGCCTTCCCGGGTCACCACAGACTTGCGCCAGTGATTGAGCTCCATGTTGACCCATCTTGGCTGCTGGAGGTTACCATGGGGCAAGGAAACTAACGTTCCCTTACTGCAAGGATGCTTCCAGTGACCAAAAATCCCCCACGGGATACAGCAGAAGCGACACTGACACCGCTGCATCGCCATGTGGGAATTTAGTTAGGATTGGGCTAAAAATTGCATAATGTATAACGTGAGAATGTGTCTTATTCTCATGATTCATGCCTAGTCAACTTCCATATTTATATCTTGGGAAGAAAGTAAATACTTATAAGAAGGTCCCCAGCTTCTTTTTCACATCTTCTTTGGAGTAAGCAACAGGCCTGAAGATTCTGGACAGAGTGAGATGAATCCACAGAAGTCTTTCTGCAAACCAAATATGGGCTCATGGTGCTGCTCAAGGCCACAGAACTGTGGGGTCACAAACTCTGGATCAGTGTACTTGGAGACATTACTGTAGTGCAGTTCCTTCACTATTGGTTTCCCATAAATTTGTCCATAGTGGGCCCTGGTAGGAAGGAAGGCAAGAGGAGGAGGGGAAGAAAATGGTAGGGAAACAACGAGAGAGGAGGAGATGTAAGAAGAGGAGAGGCTTGAGACAGAATCTGTGAATAAAGAACCGATGTTTAAATCTTGCTTGTGGTGTCTTATGTACTAGAAACCAGTTACAAAACCTGTTTACTGCTTTAGCATGTATTTGACCTGTCAGTGTACACAGAGGATGCTGAAATAGAGACTTATGTTTTGTACCTTTATTGGACTTGCAACTTTATGGAGAGTTTCCGATACACATTACTGAAAACATTGTGCTTCTTTTTCTAAACATGCTTACATTTGGTTGAGATAGCAGCTTGTAATTGGTATAGAGAACACACAGCAAGGCAGATAATGGCTCTGTCTGCAATGGCAGCTTACTATGCGCTAATGTGTATTTAACGGTCATTTAACATACATCTTACCTGCTGCATCGGGGATCATTGTAGCTGCTTAGTTACTATGCTAAAAGCCATCTCTAACGTGCGATGTGCTAAATTTTATTTTGACAATTTATTGAGCAATAGCATTAATGCAGATGATAGCATGGATCTGTACAACTGTAAAACTTTCACCCAAGATTAAACATTAACAAAAACCGACAGAGACAATGGGCAAACATTCTTCCTGGGCATCACAATAGTTACTGTAGCAGGCACATAAAGAGGAAAATGTACACAAGATACAGGAAGTTGGAAAGAGGTAGACAATGAAAGGCAAACTCTGTAAGCAATACAAATGAAAATGCACATCCTCACACAGAATTCATGCATTGCAAACATACCCCAAAATAGAACTTCATGATCTACCTCTGCAATCTGGAAGCGTTGGGTATTGATCCACAGATAATAAGAGCAGCGCACACTTTATATCAATATCAGGTCAGAATCACCATGTGTTGATGGGAAAGTTTGTTTGGGCACAGGAAGCTGAGCTGTTTGTGGGAAGTTGTATCTGAACTGAACTGCTGATCCTTAGAGAAGGTATTTATTTTTATTTTTCACATTTTTATACCGCCCTTCCTCCAAGGAGCTCAGAGTGGTGTACATATTTCCTCCCCTCCTTTTTGTCCTCACAACAACCCTGTGAGGTAGGTGGGGCTGAGAGATAGTGACTGGCCCAAGGTCACCCAGGAAGCTTCGTGGCTGTGTGGGGATTTGAACCTGGATCTTCCAGGTCTAAGTCCAACTCCCAAACCACTACACTATCCTTTACAATTCAGGGCACATGTGAATTCTCCCTTCAGACTCAGGCCCTTCCTGTCTGGGTTACAGCTAGTACATTCATGGGCAGTGAAAGGTGTTTTTTTTTTTAAGGGAGGGAGCAGTTTTTGGGTATTGGGGGGTAAACGTATCCCTGACAATGTGTTGCTCCTCCTGATGAATGCTATTTTTCCCAGAATGCCTCTGAGTAGGTTTGCCATATTTTCCCAGTTTCAAACCGGGACACACACACACACAGATATTTTTTAATTAATTCAATAAATAATTTTGGGTGGGTGAAGTACAATACTGCCTCATGTGCCCTCATGAGATTTGGGCGCAGCCATCTTGGATCTCACGAGATTTCACTAGATCCAAGATGGCAGCGCCAGAAAAAAGGTAAGTTTTAAAACTTTTAAAAGTGGTGGCGGTGGCTTCACCAGGCCCAGAAAGCCCAGACTGACCTAGGACCGGAGCCCAGAAACCGGGACAGTCCAGAACGGATGGCAAGCCTACCTCTGAGCAATGCTACCTAATCATGTAGCATCATTCCAAGGAGTGTTCTGGGAGGGGATAAAATCCGGCATGTGGCATTGCTGTCAGATCCACCCCTCCATCCTCCTCCTCACCCCCTGGTTCCTCCCTCCCCCTACCCAGAACCCCCCTGTTCCTTCCACTCCCTCCCCCATCCCTCCCACTTCCCACCTCCACTGCTGCCTTACCTGCCCTGGCAGATGGTGGTCTTGCCACCAGCCCATGTGTGCAGCCGCCAGCAACTGTGCTGTTGGCCGTGTTGCACTGCCAGTGGTGTTGGTGAGCATGACGATGTCACACGATGTACACTAGGATCCTGCCACATTTGCCTGGATCTTGCAGCGTCTGCTGGCAGGGTGCGTGTTCTGCCCATGGTGCCTGGGGGATAGGATTGGACTGTCTGTCACTCTGGAGAAACATGTTTCCCAGAGTTCCCTGCATCTGAGACACTGCTGCTCCAGCATTCTGGGAGGGAGAGTTTTCACATAGGCCTCAAAAGAGAACTTGTCATTCCTGCCACCTCCAGGTAAGACTGGAAAATGGTTAATGGGTGGCAGGATAGTAGGGCTGGCTGGCTGGTGAACAGTGGTGAACAGGAATATGAACCAGGCCCACATTCAGAAAGGACCAAGTTCAGTCTCTATTAGGTTGATACTTTTCGAAGTGAGGAAATTTGTGTTCGAATTCACACTCATCGCTAGCTGGAACCTCTTCACTTGAATGTAGTAGCTACTGTATTCTGGTAAGTTTATATCCCTCTCCCAGTGCTACATGTGGTCTTGCAATTTGGGACCAGGATCCAAAGAACTGCATGACTAATTCCATGTTCTCAAATCCATTTTGTTTTGCACACTGATTTTAAACTGGAAGAAGTTTGGCTTCAGGACCTGTTTTTTCAAGAAAAATGTACAAATGCACACACACGCACAGAGAGAGAGAGAGAGAGAGAGAGAGAGAGAGAGAGAGAGAGAGAGAGAGAGAGAGAGAGAGATGAATCCCACCCCAGGCTGTCTGGATTGGATGTGCTTGAAAGCAACCCTAGTCAGATCAGATTCTGTCCTCCTACTGAAGGTTATCTCATTGGCTAATTGGATTTTCAAATTAGACAATCATAGCGATAGTTTAATTTAATTCAGTGGCTCTCAGACTAGATTGGATTTACTTTCTAGAAGTGATAAACTGAAGTTATTTGCTGTACATGTTTTCCCAAGGTCCAAACTAGATGTTATACACTGTTGCATGGATCATTCTGCAACTTTTTTAAAAAAGAAAAGCAGCCTTGGAAGAATGTTGGGGAAAGAGGAGATAGACTAGCCATTTTCCCAGTCAAAATGCCCCTTCCAGTTGCTTTTTTTCTACAGAGTGATTTTGAGCAGAAAAATGGTAGATGGGAGTATGGAATCTACTTGGTACCTAATACCAGTACTATACAGCAGCGTTTCTTAAAGTGAGAATTTTGAGTACTTGTGGCGGGGCGGGGACTTCTTGAAAACCGGAAGTGGTTGTAATTTGCTCCGGAGCAGTGACCTGAAGCTCGCGGGTCCTGCGGAGGGTAGCGCAGGCCTCCCTGAACCCCCCAGAGGGCTCCAGGACCCCTGGTAAGTCCAAAAATTGCACTTTAAAACTTTTTTTGCGGTGGCACCAATCCCCAGGATCACATCCGCCACCATGTTGTCCCCACCCCTTAAGGGGGCAGGGGACAGCTTTTGGTTCCAATGGTGGTTCGCGACCCACCACTTTGAGAACCAGTGCTATACGTTATATTTAACATTTCCTCCTCCTATCTGACATTTTTAAATTTTCTTATTTTATTTACCTGATTTTGTTTTTGCAAAGTACGCTGTGTTTTCAGAATCAACCAATATAGTTCTCTCCACGTTATAACAAACACGTTATAACACGTTATAACACGTTATAACCACCAATTAGAAAGTAAGGAGAAAGTTTGTATTTGAGGCAGAACAGGGAAAAGAAAACATGTTCTAATAGGAATGTCTAATAGGATGTATCACACATCATGGCAGGATAAGCTTGGGAGCAGAGCACCCATGTCTGCAATTAGGCTCACAGCAGAATTGTCCCCATGTGAAGCAGGTCCGGACCAAAGGGAAATGGTGCGTGAAATGGCATAACCCGCCACGTAAACCCCCCAGCAACTTTCTATGTAGGGGGCAGCAGGTGTGCATGTCCCCCCTGCCTTTTCCGCTTCAGCAGAGGAGAGGTGATGACAATTGTGGCAGCAGTCACTGCTGCCATTCAACCCACCCACCACTGCCTCCTCAGGAAGTGAGGAGGAGGACAGAGATGACAGCGGAGGCAGCAGTGGCTCACACACAGAAAGGAGGAGGCAGCAGCAGGTGGACTAAGAGGGCTGCTGACTCTGCTGGTGAGGCAGTGGTGGAGGTGGCAGATAGAGGGTGCTGCCTGTGCCCACACACCTCCTGTGGCAGCTTGCTTCATTTTGCCTCTTTGCTGGGCTGGCCCTGATGTGAAGACACCACTGCCATGATGAATTGATGCTCCCGTATGTTGTACACATGAATGCTGCCATTTCTGCACTGGTAGAGCTTCCCAACAAGTTCTACCATCACTGTAGAAATCACAACATTTGTATGTACAGCACCCAAAGGAAGGCACTCCTTCACATTCCAGCTGAGCATGCTTGGAATGCAAGCATGACTCAGTCCTGACATAAAATGAGCCCTACTGGATGAGGTCAAAGACCCATCTAGTCCTGTTTCCCCCATTGGTTTACCAGATGCCTTTGGGAAAAAACACAAACATAGGATGAAGGAGTACTCTGCTCCCACCTGCAATAGATACGTACTGCCCCTGATCCTGAAGGTTGCATATGACTAGTAGTCATGGATCATACAGGAAATCACATAGGGGTGTCACGTGTAGAACATCCAGGACGTCAGAATATAAAACTGACAACTGATGGTTCCAAGTTTCCTGGGACATGGAACAATCTTTCCATTGCAAGCTACTTTGTGTTGAAAAGGGAGTGTATACATATGTTTAACAATAACAAAAGCAACAACAACAACCTTGAGTAGTTTATGAATCACATTGTACTTCAATGCATGTTTCAGCTGCTGTCTCCAAAACTTTTAATAATGGTGCGGAAAAAAAATGGTTGCCTTCATCTGTGGTTGTTAACACCATTAACATCTCATGGGGACTCGGACATTCTGAACGGAATTCTTATTTTGCCTGGACTGTGCACGACTTTCTCTCTCCCCCTCCATAAATGAGTAGCTGCCCTGCTACTGGTTGCTTAGTCTATGAGGAACTACAGTATCTTCCTTGCAAGTGCCAGATAACTGAGGAGGCAGGTAGCCTGATTTTTTTTTCTTGTTATGATGAACAAATAAGATAAGACTGCTCTTAAGGCAACATCTGTGTCCTTGTTGGATATCTTTGTTCTTTACACGGTGCTTGGCAAGGATATCTTGAAAGCAAACAAGCTGTCATTCAGAGTTCTGGCTCAGATCCTGTTGCAAGTTGCTTCATCGTTACGTAGATTAAATAAACGAGAGCCTTCCTGTTTCATTTATTCTTTTAGTTATTCTTTAGCAAAGAATGTCATTGCCAAGTTCAGTAGAACATTTAGAAATTTTGAGAAAGTTGTATACAGTACTTTGAAAGCCTCACATAAGTGAATAGAAAGCTGTAAAACACATCTCTTCTGGAATGTGATTGCATTAATTGGGAAAGCATTCAAGTGAAACTGACAATGAGTGTCAATGTGTGGGGTCATCTAGAAATTTACAAGCATGTGAAAAGGCATGTAACAAGTCATTATAATGATTTCTGATTTATTTTCAAAGGAGAAACATCAGTTGGATGAGCATTTAAAAAAAATCAAAAGATCATTCCATAGAATGGTTTACTTGTTTAGTTATACCACACCAAATTTTATCTAATCCCCTCCCCCCGCCGATGCAGTCATGCCACCGGACCAGACACTGAATCCTGTGGGGGGAAGGTCAGTCATGGAGGTCTCCTCAAGGTAAAGGAACATTTGTTACCTAGCCTCAGAGTAAGCCTTCACTGCCTGACTGGTACCACAATCCTATCCACCTTACACCACCGGTGTAACCAGCGGTGCAGCATGAATGGGAGGCCCCAGAAACGGAAAGGGGATTCAAATCCCCTCCAAAGGGGGATTCAAAGGGGATTTAAATCTCCCCTCCCCTCCAAAGCCTCCCGCCCTGCCTCTGAATTGAGGCCAGAAAGAGGGATAGGATATCGGTGGAGTTGCCTCCACGATAACCAACCCTTCCCCTTCATGTCCTCAACACACACACACACACACACACACACACACACACACACACACACACACACACACACACACACACACACCCACCCCATCCCTGTCCTGGTCTCCACCCCGTTCTGCCCACTGCTCAGCCCAGAGGCGTCGCTCCGGTAGGGGCGGGGCTATAAGTTTTGCTCGGTCGGAGTCCCGTTTACCGAACGAGCAGGAGGCGGCCCCGCCCCCTCACTGTCAGAGCCATTCCCCTGCGGAGAAAGCAGCAGGCAGGGTCTCTTGCCTGCTGCTTTCTCCGCAGGGGAATGGTTCTGACAGTGAGGGGGCAGGGCCGCCTCCTGCTCGTTCGGTAAACGGGAGTCCGACCGAGCAAAACTTACAGCCCTGCCCCTACCGGAGCAACGCCTCTGGCTCAGCCCCCACCAACTTACTGGTGTTGGGGCTCCTGTGGAGGTTGCTGTCACCTGCCTGCCGCTGCTCACTGATTGGGCTGCACTCCATCACGTGTCGCATTTTGTGATGGCCGTAAAGCACGCTGCAGCACCAGAACACAAGTTCCAGCGACACAACAAGCCCATAGCATTGGGCTGCTATACTATGCTTTTCCCCCGAGGAAATGGCAGCAGTGTACAAATGGGTCCCAGGTGGTCTCCCATCTAGGCAATTCCAGCACCAAATCTGTATAACTTCAGCTTTTTCAGGCTATTCTTCCTTCGAAGCTAATTAGGACTCCCCTGGGAAGGAACTGAGTAATCTTCCCTTTCCCACATACTTCTAAATGTTAACGATAGCTTGCCATATTCCAATGGCAACAATAAGAGCCATTTACTGAATTCTGCTCGTTTTTAAGAACCAAACCATTCAAGATTACAAAAACACAATAGATACAGTATTTTTCTACCCAAAGAAAAATCAAAGGAACTCAAAAGGTGGCACAGAATTGCCAGCACAAATTGATCCAGTTATTAATACGTAGCTGCTGACCTACACTCTCGCCTCAAACATTTATTAAACTAATGGCCCAATCCTATGAGCCCATTACAAGAGTGGAAGTTCCCTTCCGCTGTCGTAACTGTTGCAGTGACACAGCAAAAGCTGTCGCAAGGTAAGAACGATGGGGGGGGGGATGTTCCGTGGTGGAGAGGGGGTGTTCCATGGTGGGCTGGGGGGAGAGAAGAAGGCAATTCAGGGAAGGAGGTGGTGAATTCCATCACAAGCAACTTGCGCTGGGAAGCTATCCCCTCTGGAGCCTCCTGACATGCCCTCTTCCTCTCCTCAGACCTGCGCCAGCTATTTAGCTAGTGCAGGTCCAAGGAGACCCAGAGGCAACTGAGGGGTTTACAGGGGAGTAAGAGAAAATATTTTCCCTCGCCTCTCCTAAGCCTCTCAATCAGCCTGCCCCCCACCATAGCATACAGCGCTGCCTGTTTTGGCGCATCTGCATGCTATAGCATGGGGGGGGGATAGGATTGGGCAGTAAGAGTACAATCCTATGCATGTCTACTCAGAAGTATGTCCCACTGAGTTCAATGGGACTTATTCCCATGTAAGTATGTAATGGATTCTGGCCTTATAGAAATATGCTTTATTGAAATTATACACAGCAGTTCTTAAGAAATTGAAGTGATTTTCCTTTCTAAAATAATGCGCAGGGTGAGAGGGCAAGTTCCCCCCAGCTATCATTTATTTTATTTTTTAAAGAAACACCGTCTCACATTACACAGTTAAGTGTTTCATTTAACATCTCCCTTGGTTTTTAGACATAACTAAGCACCATTGACATAAATGACACAGCTATGTTAAATCCCATTAATTTCAGTGGGACTTCCAAATCGTAATGTAGGACTCATCCCCTTGTTTATGTATGGAAAAATCATGCCAGTACCATCACTCTTGCATCTTCTCCTCATTAAATTCCAGAAGCCTAATAGAGATGGTTATTCTCCTTTCCATCCAGAAAGCTACATCTTTGCCATCTTTAAAATGGAGATTATATGTCAGCTTAAGTAGTTTTAAGAGTTCCCATATTTTAGACATCCATACTTCTAGGGTTGAAATTGCTTCCTGTTTGCAAAATGTTGCTCTGCAGGTCTTCACAGCAGACAGTAAATAAAATACGACTTCTTCTTGCATATGATTGCTTCCTTAGGATATCAATGACCAAGTAATCTTATAGTGATTTTGACTACTGTGTAGTTTTACACAGTAAAACTGTTTGTTCCACAGGTGGAACAACTGTGTAGTTTTCCAAATTATAGATACTGAGAAAATTGTTACAGTTTTTTTGAAATTAGGAACATGGTCCCTTATGGAACATGGTCCCCCTGTAATGCACATCGGGGCAAGAAATCAAAATTCCAGGCATATGCTAATGCAGCAGTTCTCAAACTGGTGTGCTGCAACCCACCAGGAGAACCAGATGCTGTCCACTGCCATCTTAAGGGGCGGGGACAGCATGACCTGGAAAAATGTTTAAAAAAGTAATACTGTATTTTTACTTACTGGGGGTTCTGAAGTCCTCCGGAGGGTTTGGGAAGGCTGCTGCAGTACTTGCAGCTGGATTGGGCTGTACATTTAGGTAGTCATGAGTAACATAGATCAATGGAATTTAGTCATGACTAATTAAACATAGGTTTAATATTTACTGCAGCAAAAGAGGAAGAAATGTCTTGAATGCAAATTATAATTTGGGACAAATTAGAGACTGTTGATGTGTTGTAAAAATGCTCCAGAAACTATTTTAAAAATCAGCAGTAGAGTTATTGTCAATTAGGTCAATTATTGCCCATAACCATGACCTGTCGATCGAAAGGTTGGCAGTTCGAATCTGCGACGGGGTGAGCTCTCGTTGCTTGGCCAGCTCCTGCCAACCTAGCAGTTCCAAAGCATGTCAATGCGAGTAGATAAATAGGTACTGCTTGCGGGAAGGTAAACAGCGCTCCGTGTTCCAGCTGCATGCTACGCGCTGCGGCAAGGAGAGTCATGCCGGCCACATGACCATGGAGGCGTCTTTGGACACTACCACTGCCTCCCCCCCCAGACTATCGCAGATTCAACCCTCACTGATCTGCTTTCTGTCCCCTAAAAGCAAGTGGAATGTAGATCACCTGCCTCCTTACCGCACGTGTGTCTTTTCAAACGTGGAAGTGCAGGACTTTCGCTTTGATTGACAGGGACTGGGCGAATGAAGGAGCTCCTTCATTTGCATGGTCCCTCTAATTGAATGTGGAAGTCCTACACTTCCGCAACTGAAGAAACTGTGCGAGGAGTGCAGCAAGCAGCTGCCTTTTTAAAAAAAGATTGTGCAGAGGCGGCAGATCCAAGACAGCATCGGATGGCATTCTGGGTAGCTCCACCATTGATTGTCAACATTTGCTAAGGCATATTGATTGTCTCCAGTTTCTGTTTTTTTATCCTTTCAGGAACTTGATCATGACATGGTAGGAAATTACTGGGCTATAATACCAAATATTGATCCTATGATGCTAAAACATGGACTGTCAAAGACATTTCCTTGCTAGTTTCTAATAATGTTATATAAAGGGCACCTATAGCATAGAGTGCACAGATTAAAGAGTGATCAAAGTATTAAATTGATGTATAGAGGGTGTAATAAGCAAGAAGCCCAAATCCATAAAAAGTTTTCTTATTGCACTACATAAAACAGATGTCACTGGAGTTTTTAAAGAGATAATAAGATAATTTGAAGAGGTCACCAGATGGAAATATATGTAGTAAACATTTTAGCTACAGTAAGATTATTACAGGTATAAATTACTTTGTCCTAGTGACTTATTGTTTAATAATAGTTTTATGTCCTTAGAGATATGCTGACTGCAAATTGTACCATATTTTATACATGCTGCTTTTTTTTTTTGAAAGCAGACATAATAGCAGAGACTCTGTCACTACATTATTTCTAAGTTATGAAAATTAAGGTGTTGTTTGTAAGGAACACATACTTTTAAGGAGTGTGTTTTTGTCTTGAGCGTGCAAGGTCAGATATTCCTGACTTTTTTGAGAACTTCCAGTATCGATTTTGTTACTAGGTTTCAACATGGCTACTCATGGCACTGGCTGGGTTTTATGAACTTCCTTCATAAAATTAGTGAACAAACTTGATCATCTGCACATCCTTCATCTGAACCAAAACGTTGCAATGAAAGCATTTGCAAATCTAAAAGGCAATCCTATTTAAGTACCATGTTGGGTCAATTCTGCACCATTTATGGCATTTTCACTTGATCATCTGCATACCACGGGTAAACCCCCAGCCGCTGCAATGGTGCTACTCGGTTTTCCGCCAGCTCCTTAGTTCATTTTAAATTTATTTTGTTCTATGCATTCTAGAATCAAACTATATACAGCAAGTCCTCACTGGCTGTTTCATTATAAGTCGTTTCATTTTAAATTTGTTTAGAAAAAAAATTGATTCCTGGCTGGGGCCACTGTCTGGGTGGAGTTTGAACATTATGTCTGTGTGGGTTTTCTCTGGCCCTGAAAGCTCACATTTATTTCAGTGTTTAATATTAGAAGTATTTCGGGTCTTTATTTAGTTGTTTGGTGATGTTTTTGTGACCAAAAATATGCCATAAACTCTTGTCTATGTATATTAATTAGCCTACGGTAAAATTGGTTTCGTAATAAGTCATTTCGCTTAAAGTTGAAGTTTTCAAGAACCTATCGACAACTTTAAGTGAGGACTTGCTGTATATATTTTCTTATGCACTTTCCAAGTAGAGATATGGTACACTTCCAGTGAGCTCCTCAAAGGTTTGTTTACACCTGAAGATGCTCACTGTCCAGTGTTTGGCATATTCCTCATTTACTGAGTTCAAATAATATGAAACTGCCCCAGTTGGTAGGATACTTGATATCTGTTTTCCAATGAAGAAATGAAAAAAAGAATCTGATTTTAATAGTTGTTATTGAATAGGCTTTATGTTATTATCATTGTACCTACCTCAGCCCTAGGCTTCAAAAGAAAAAGAAAGAAAGAATACAGCCTTGTGGGAGAATACTGAGCATATCACAGGAAAAATGCCCATCAATTCTTGTAAATATTGCTGTTATTCATCAAACACTATCTCTCTAGCTATATAAATGGCTTAAGTTCTCAGAAAAATATGCTCCAAATAAATTATTAAAATGAATGATGTCAGTACTCCTGCTCTTTCACCACTGGAGAAAGATAAGAAGTAATAAAAAGTTACTTTTGAATTCTTTGAGTTTTTTTTTTTTTAGTTCTATTGAATTAGCAGGGCTGTTTGCATGAAATGGTTGAGTCATGAGTAGCATCAGGCGATGTGGTAATGAAAAGTGTTGCTTGACTTGGCAAATATCAGCACTTTTACGGGAATTTTCAGATAACTAGTGAGATAGTCATAGCATCAGAGCATGATGAAATCTGTATGCGCCAACTTCACCTGTTTACCATGGTCACTATTTTTTGGTACCCAACCCTGGTAATTCACTGTCACTATATTTATCATATTTATATTTATTTGTATGCCACTTTCTACCTTCCCTGAGTCCCTGAAGGCCGCCATGGTAACCACAGGCCTGTCTCAGTTGATTTCCTTCATGACACATTGTTGCAGGGCACATGTTGGACTTACAGTGCAATCCTGTGCAACTTTTAGACTGGCGGAGCGCTGCTCCACCAGCCTACGGTGTAGCATGTTTGTGGTACCCGGCAAGTAGGCAGTGCTGGTGCCACTTTACCACCCCAGAATGAGTGGAGCACCCGTGGGGGAAGGTAGGTTTCCTGCCAGGCGCTGGTGGGGTGGGGGGACAGCAGAATGGGGCATTCCGGGGGGATTGGTTGGCTGGGCCCAGGAAGGGGGAGGGATTGGCGGCAGTGGTTCCACTGCCGCTGTGCCACCTGGTTGCCGCTGTGCCGCCTGGCCCGTGCCTGCCACCATGCCCATTGCCGCCCAGCCCCCAAAGCCTCCGCCACCACCTTTTAAAAAAGTGAATAAACTTACCTTTTTTCCTTCTTGGCTCTCGTGAAATTTCGCAAGATCCAAGATGGCGGTGCCC
This sequence comes from Plestiodon gilberti rubricaudatus, assembly GCA_026170595.1. Lineage (NCBI taxonomy): Eukaryota > Metazoa > Chordata > Lepidosauria > Squamata > Scincidae > Plestiodon > Plestiodon gilberti. The sequence continues at coordinate 52,392,834 of JANXHW010000002.1, forward strand.
AAATCTCATGAGGGCATGAGGCTGTACTGCCTCATGCCCTCACGAGATTTGGGCTCCTCTGTCTTGGATCTCGCAAGATTTCGCGAGATCCAAGATGGCGGCACCCGGAAAAAAGTAAGTTTCTTCACTTTAAAAAAGGCGGCGGAGGCTTCCCCCGGGCCTGGAACGAAATTCCAGGATGGATGGGAAACCTACATTTGAGTAGACACATTGGGGCAGCTTGGGCTCTACTCAGGGTAAGGGGACAAATGTCCCCTTCCCCTGAGGAATGTTCCAGCTGTGCCGGAGCTGGGTCCTATCTGGGTAGGATGCAGTGCGGGCTCTAAGGCCGCACTGCAGCCTAGCTAGACAGAATTGGGCTGCCCATGTTTACTGGTGGACAAGTGGATAGTGATCTGGATGTGGAGAAGATCAAGATCACTCCCTGGTAGGGCTTAGGTGAATTGCAGTCATTCATCACCGCAGAGTCAGACTACATTGTATGGTCTGTCTCCAGTGGCTGATGAATCCAGAAGGTTTCTAGAGGGCTCTAGGGATGAGTCATTTGGACCTGACCACAGTGGTCCGTGCCTTGGTGACAATAAAAGTTGATTATTGCAATGTGCTCTACATGGGGCTTCTCTTGAAGAATGTCCAGAAACTGCAATTAGTGCAGAATGTGGTGACCCATGTGGTCAATGGGCCTTGGCGATTAAATTCTGCTCACTGGCGTCACTACGGGGGGGGGGGCAGAGCTGTAAGTTCTTTCGTGATCGGAGCCTCCGTTACACGGAAGAATGAAGCGCCCCGCCCCGCACCTTCCGACCCATTCAAAGCAGTGAAAACAACGCACAGGGAGTCTCCTGCGCGTTGTTTTCACTGCTTTGAATGGGTCGGAAGGCGCAGGGGCGGGGCGCTTCGTTCTTCCGTGTAACAGAGGCTCCGATCACGGAAGAACTTACAGCTCCGCGCGCCCCCCCCCCCCCCCCCGTAGTGATGCCAGTGATTCTGCTGTAACTGCTCCTATGACTACACTGGATGCTGGTTCATTTCTGGGCACAATTCAAGGTGCTAGTTTTGGTCTTTAAAGCCCTCTTTGGCTTGGGATCAGGGATCTCTAAGACCCCCACTCTTCATATACATAGCAAGGTGGCTGAGTATGCTCCTTTCACAAAAACATCAGGTTTTCTTAAATAATGGACAAGGCTTAGTCACCTGTTGCATGCCAATCCCAGCAAGAGGGCTGGGCAGAAACTCTTATTCTAGGGAAAGCCAGACTATAACAACAGCAATCCACAAAACAACCTGTCTGAAGGGGCCTCCCTGCAATGCTGCTGAATTCAAAAAGTTTTAGGACTATGACTACTGTAGCAAGATGTCTCAGCAGCTTTTTAGGATGCTGAGTCATCACAGACGTCTCTGAGAGATTGTTAGGGGACAAAAATATACAGGGGAAAATCAGGGATTTTTTACCGCACTTATATAACCTTCATAACTGGCTCTGCCATTTCACGTCTGCATTCTGCATTTTACAGCTTCCATCTATCTCTGGCTGTAAACCTGTTTCAGAGGTGTTCATTCCTATTACCAGTGGTACTTGCTGCTTGCATATACTGAAGAAGCACTGGTCCAGGCAAGGACATTTGAAAACTAGCCATACATTTTGAATAATAACAACAATAATCCATCTTTGGGAATCATTGCATTCAACAAGGGCATAGGATTCAAACACAAACACATCTTAATCTGGTGAGATTCATAGGGGAGGAACTGGAGCTCGGTTTTAGAGCATCTGCTTTGCATACAGAAGGTCCTATTTTCGATGTTTAGCACCTCCAGGTAGAGCTTGGAAGGAGAGAGACCTGAAGCCCCAGACAGCCATTGTCAGTCCATGTAGATAATTCTGACCGACATGGGCCAAGGCTCTGCCTTCATTTCCTATATCTTGATTTTGACACATTATTTAAAAATAATTTGGCTATTTTGCAGTTTCTGGATAGCATTAGGTTTGGAATCTGCCTTTGTAGGTAGGAAAGCTTGTGATCTTATGATCCCCTGCGGTATTTTGGACTTGGGCTTTACCATGTTCAAACACCGAAAAGCCCTATTACCATGACGGGAAACTCCCCGTCACACTGCCATGACAAGGATGTTTGTTTGATGCCAAATTCTACTGGTACCATGTCCAGAGAGGGAGTTTCTAGGAACCACCATAGTTTTCGGGTCTCATAAAATCTCAGGTGTCGCACTGCAAAGTGTTTTCTGTATTAATTTCTGTTGATTATAGTTCTTGTGTCTTCCTCAAATCCGAAGACAACACAGCCTGCTGCCAGTGTCAATCACAGGGCCATGTTATTCCTTTGTGCTGCAAAACCCGACTCTCTTGAATATCTTGGCCCAAGAACATTTATTTTCTTCGGTGGTCCAGCCACACATTTCGACATGCCAGTTGTACATCTTATATTGGAATGAAGTTAGACTTTAGATTGCTATTGTGCCCTATTATTTATAACAACACACATTTGCATTTGATACAGAGCCACTGTCACCCAAGGATTGGTATAAAGGAGAATGGCCAGCAGTTGGTTCACATAAAATCTCATTAGTGCCTTTCATTGTTTCTGACAATTCTTGGAAGAGAATGGTTCATTAACATGCAAATAGAGATAACCCCTATTTCCCGGCTAATTGTGATGGTGCATTCTTATTCATTCAAATACATTTGGCAGTTTTCAGGCCAAACCAATTTTCAAGCCTAAATTATGAAAAAGGTGCTTGGCCAGGGTTTGAAGATGGAAGTCGGTGGCTGCAAGCTTAATTACAGCTGATTATATCTTTATTTTATCATGAATGTTGCATTAGCCTTTCCAGGCTAATAAACGGTTAATAGATTTTAAATAAATGAGTAATCAATAACTATGGATTGAAGGAGAGTCCAAGGAGTTGATGAATTGATGATATACTGCTTATAGTTACAGTGCAAATGTTTCTTAACCACCTTTAACTGACAGAGAGGCCATTGCAGCTATTAATCACTTTATATCTTATTGACTTCTCCTTTTGAAGTATATTTAATAGCAGTTGTTTAGCATATTTGAGCTTGTCAGTGAAGATTACTCTGTAGTTCTTAGTGAAACAAGTAAGGTCTTTGGACTCTTTGGGCTGGTTTGGACAACATGCCCATGTTGGGGACCTTGCTACATGATTGTGCATGTCCTGCCTCCCCCAGCATCAGAGGCGTTGCTACACCCCCGCAGGGGGGCGGTCGACGCAAAGCCCCAACCGTTTCGGTGGCAATTCAGCTGCGGCGCGTCCCCGGCGTTTTTTTGGCCAAAAGCAGCCCAGGTGGGTGGGAGGGCTAATCCCGTTGCTGAAAGTGGCCTAAACGTGGCCGGGGAAAAAACCACTGGGGGGGGGGTGCATTTTTGGTGCGCTGTCACCAAATTGCCACCGAATCTGGTGGCAAGTGCACCCCCCGGTGCGTGTCACCACTGCCACCCAGGGGCTCCCGCCCCCCTAATGACGCCTCTGCCCAGCATGCCTTCCAGATTTGCCAAAAATTAATGGATGGAGGGTGTCATCTGAACCTCTCTTCACACTCAATCTAAATACTAGTTAAATCAAATGTGTAGATTATGTGGAACAGGATGGTGTAGTGGTTTGGGAGTCGGACTTAGACCTGGAAGATCCAGGTTCAAATCCCCGCTCAGCCACGAAGCTTCCTGGGTGACCTTGGGCCAGTCACTATCTCTCAGCCCCACCTACCTCACAGGGTTGTTGTGAGGACAAAAAGGAGGGGAGGAAATATGTACACCACTCTGAGCTCCTTGGAGGAAGGGCGGTATAAAAATGTGAAAATAAATAAATATTCCCCCCCCCCCCGTAATTAGATGAACTTGGGAGGTGTGCCTAGAAGGGGACCTGGATACACAAGCACATCCCTAATTATGTGGTGAGGGGGGTAGCTCAAATGTATCATTCAGGGTGGTCCTGAGTTTAGAGTTACCTTACCTACAGTGCAATTCTGTGCAAGTTGCAGCAGCCAGCTAAATGGTCGGCTGCTGCATCCTGCACAGAATGCGAGCCACACTGGCATGGCCCAGGATCACTTCAGAGGAAGGGAACATTTGTTTCCAATTTGAACCCAATGGGCCTCCTTTAGTGCACACCAGCTCTTTCAGTGGCGTGCATCTGGGGAGGCCGTGTAAGACCAGTCCGGCCTGGGAAGGGTCATTGGATACTGGTGCAACCCAGCACCGATATCCCTGCCCCCTCCCAAGCTGGGCCAGCCAATGGCCCCCTCCCTCACCACCAGCAATTGCAGCTGCCAAGATTCTGTCTTCTACACAACTCTTAAGAACACAGAGGCCCTAATGGTGGAAGGTTGGCCACCCCTGGTATAAACTTTGAATTTTCTGGGTAGAAATGCATAGGATTGTGCTGTAAGAGTCTGAATCTTTCTTCTCTTCTTTTTTGTTCTTAAGTACCTGTATGACAAGCAGTGGCGTAACGTAGGGGGCCCTGGTGTCCAGGGCCCCAGGCGCCGAGCTTCCAGGGGGCGCTCACCTCGGACTCGAAGCTGGAGCGCGGCGCCCGCCCGCAGCCATAGCGGGCGGGAGGCGCTCCAGCTTTCGAGTCCGAGGTGAGCGACAGCATCGTCATCGCCAAGGCAACGTGCGCAGCGCGCGCCCAGACCCTTTGGCTGCGGGCGCGCGCTGTGCGCGTTGCCTAGACGACTAAGACGCTGTCACTCCTCGGACTTGAAAGCTGGAGCGTGACACCCGCCCACAGTCATAACGCTCCAGCTTTCCAGTCCTGAGGTGAGTGACAGCGTCGTCGTCATCGCCGCCGAGGCAACGCGCGCGGTGCGCGCCCAGGCCCTTGGTTGCAGGTGCGCGCCGTGCGCGTTGCCTAGACGACGATACTGTCGCTCCTCGGACTCAAAAGCTGGAGCGCGGTGGTGTCGTTGTTTGACGTCACGTGACATAATGATGTAATGACGTCACGTGACGTCCGGGGGCGCTCGGCCAGCCCCCGCCCCCCTAGCCCCAGGCGTCGGGAGGGCTGGTGACGCCACTGATGACAAGGGCTGTGGTGGTTTAGTGGTTAAGATGCTGAACTGCAGACCGGAAGATTGGTAGGACAGCAGTTTGAGACCCGAGTGCCGCGTGACGGAGTGAGCGCCCAGCTCCTGTCCTAGCTTCTGCCAAGCTAGCAGTTCGAAAGCAAGAAATTGCAAGTAGATAGATAGGTACCGCTGCGGCGGGAAGGTAACAGTGTTCCATTAGTCATGTCGGCCACATGACCACGGAAGCGTCTTTGAACAGCACTGGCTCTTCTGCTTTAGAAACGGAGATGAACACCACACCCTAGAGTCGGACATGACTGGCTTTTGAGCAGAAGATACCTTTACCATCCCTGTATGACACAGCTGGTGTAACATAGGAAGAAGACTTATATGGAGTCAAATTACTGGTCCATTTAGCTCAGTACCGCCTGGTAGCAGCTGTCCAGGGTTTCAGGCAAAAATCTTTCCAAGCCCTACCTGGAGATGCCAGTGATTGAACTTGGGTCCTTCTGCAGGCAAAGCAGATGCTCTGCTAATGAGCTACAGTCCTAAATATACCAGTGAAGCCGTCGCAGGGAAATTTGTCTACAACAGACGCGGTGGCTTTGGTCTGCTCTGTTCTTCAGACAGGGGTTTCCCTGTGTTCCTTTTCCTGGCTCTGGGATCTGCACAGATCTAATCCTTTTGTAACCTCAGCACCACTGGCGTCACTGCAGGGGGGGGGCGGAGCTCTAAGTTCCTCCGTGATCCGAGCCTCCGTTACACGGAGGAACGAAGCGCCCTACCCCCGCGCCTTTCGAACCATTCAAAGCTGTGAAAACAACGCGCAGGGAGTCTCCTGCGCGTTGTTTTCACTGCTTTGACTGGTTCGGAAGGCGCGGGGACGGGGCGCTTCGTTCCTCCGTGTAACGGAGGATCGGATCACGGAGGAACTTAGAGCTCCGCCCCCCCTGCAGTGATGCCAGTGCTCAGCACTGTGGCTCAAATAATCTATATAAAGATGAAAATATTAGCAAAAATTGATTGTTGCTCACATACTACCCAGTTCCCAAATGTTTCACTGTAAATCTTCAGCCAAAGGTTTCAGGTTCTTTCTCCTTCTTACATTTTATTTAGTGCAATGGAGTTATTTAACACAACAGTACAAGGTATTTAGTGCTGGAAGGTTATTAAAAAGAAAGAAAAGTAGAGGAGTAGATAAGGTGCACTTTGAAATACAAATGGGTTCCACTCTGATTCAGTAATGTGGGTCATTGCTCCAAGGCTGGTTTGTTTTTGATTGGTGAACACTCATAAGAACATAAGAACAAAAGAAGAGCCCTGCTGGATCAGGCCAAAGGCCCATCTAGTCCAGCTTCCTGTATCTCACAGTGGCCCCACCAGATGCTTCAGGAAGCACACAAGACAACAAGATACTTGTATCTCGTTGCCACTCCCTTGCACCTCGCATACAGAGAAAACCTACTTGTAAAATCAGGCTGTTGCTTATTGCTTGTAACTTGTGATGGACTTATGAATCTATCCAATCTCCTTTTAAAGGCATCCAGGCCAGGTGCCATCACCACATCCTGTGGCAAGGAGTCCCACAGATTAATTACATTGGATGAAGAAATATTTTCTTTTGTCTGTTCTCACAACATATTACTGAGGAACACAGATGCATATGTCATGTACACTGCTAGGAAAGTGTGTTGCCTGTCTCCCAGAACAATGAATGGCTTCGACTTCCTTCTAGGGAAGTGAAAGGCTGCTACTGGTGACACTGATGTGAGAGCCAACCCAGGTCATCATCAATATCTGAGAGTAGGTTTAGCTTTTACCCGTTTGCAGCAGTGTAAACCTCTGTCATAGGAGTCACCCACTGACTCCTAGGATGAAAGGACAATTGAGAACCGGAAAACTGAGGGCTTAGAGGGGCCTGCAGGGGTGGGGAAAGAAATGGATTTCTCTGCATTGCATTGCCTTATTGTCACACTCGGTTTGCAGTGCTGGACAGACTGGCAATTTATATATGATAAGAAAAGACAGGGAGAGGCCAGACTACAAAAGGATACCATCTGGAATGTAGTTGTTCATGAAAGATTGAACAATTATACATTGTAATCTCCCCATTAGGGGGGTTCTCCCCATTAGGGAGGTAGGGAAAGCCTGCCCATGTAAACCGCCTTGGATTAAAGTCAGAGGAGAAATCCAATGACCAAGAAAAGCGGTATAGAAATACTGTACTGTATATTATTATTATTATTATTATTATTATTATTATTATTATTATTATTATTATTATTATTACTATTATTACTATTATTATTATTATTATTATTATTCAGTCAGTCGTTATGATGGGAAGGGTGTCTATAATGCAGAGCTCTTGTGTGTTTGTGTGTGTATGCATGTGCAAAGAGTCTCTGTGTGACACATTCTGTCAACTCCCCTATGTGGACCCTTATCTGCTAATTGGGTCACCTGCTTTCAGTGGGGAGGAAGAAGGTTTTCCATTGCGGAAAAACCTTCCTCCCCACTGAAAGCAGGTGACCCAATTAACAGATAAGGGTCCACATGGAGGAGTTGACAGAATGTGTCACACAGAGATGAGCACATACTTTGCATGCAGATGATGCACCCACTAGGGATATGCATAGCTTGCCTAGAGCATGTCTCATGACCAGCCAGGTGTTTCACAACACACATTTCTTTCTTTCTTTCTTTTTCTGCTACAAAATGAAAAGGAAAGAGCAAAAATAAATAACTTCCCTCATAAGTAATCTTCAGTATTTGACAAGGTAAGAGGAGAGAACCTGAGCACCGATCTCGCCAGCCAAATGCAAAGTCAAGAAATAATTCATGAAATAAATCATAGAGAGCTCTTGGTGTCCTCATATAGCACAACGGTCTAGTTTTTGAGCTGGAGAAATATGGCTGAAAAACCACTGAAGCTAAATAAATCAATGGCAAAATCTAAAGATTGCTGAGATGATGAGAATGGAAACTAGTACAGTTGACAAAAGAGCACATAATGACTGTTGTGTTTAAAACTCACATTTCACTCCATTTTAGTGCCATGAAAGGTATGAAAAGCAATATTATTTACAGCTGTCTTATCTAAAGAAAACAGATTCAGAAAAAGTAGTATTTTCAATATATATAATACGCGCACGCAGACACATTTTGTGCCACATCATGACTTTCGGTCTCTGCCAACACAATCCTATGCATGTGTACTCAGAAGTGAGTCCCACTGAGTCCAATGGGACTTACTCCCAGGTAAGTGTGCATAGGATTGCAGCCTGAGAGACAGATGGTTGGTTGGTGATGCTCTCACTGCAATGTATTGTCCCAAAATAAAATGGGATTGGGTAATAATGGCATCTTGAAATACATCTTTGTATTTTGTATACATTTGACATCTTGAAATACTACAGGAGATTTATTCTTTAATCAGCATTGGCAAATTTAGATAGGAGATATGTGATCACAATGGTGACACACCAATTGAGCACTGATTTCACCAGCCAAATGCTATACATACGATATAGTATAGTATATATACAATCAAGCTGCCTTGATTGCCCTTACCGGGAGAAAGGCAAGGTATAAAGTCTATAAATAAATAAACGTGTATGTGTGTGTGTTCTTGCTTGCATGCATGCATGCATGCATGCATTTGTGTGTGTGTGTGTGTGTGTGTGTGTGTGTGTGTGTGTGTGTGTGTGTGTGTGTGTGTGTGTGTGTGTAGATAGTGTATATACTACTGTATATACCATGATGCTGTTTGGCCAAAAATAACCCACTCCTTCTAATTATTAATAATAATGTGCATGACACTTTTCATAGATTGAGAAGATAGATCCCTGCCCTGTGGAGCTTACAATCCTAATATTGACACAATATTGACAACAGGAGGCAGGGGTAAACAAGGGGAGCATGCCATTGTTTCAGTTACATCTGTGTAGCTTACAGCCCAAGCCTATACTTCAGATATGCCATTTATGAGTGTTATAGAATATGGAATACACACTTGGATGCTGGCACAACTACAATTGCCCGGTGGAGCTGAAGCCCTACCAGTGTAGCTCCAGTTATGCTGGAGGACATACATGATGCAATGCTACACCAGTATAGCCTCATCACTGGTGCAACCTCAGACTGCCTAAGTTGCAAAATGGGGTAGAGGCATGGGTAGGACATAGGCAGGATAGGGAAGACATGGTGGCTGCCGTATCCTACACCCCCTCCAGACAGCAGAACACCACAAGGGCCCAAACCTAACAGTGCCTAACACCACTGGAATGAGCAGTGCTATGTGTTCAGTGATGCTTACTCCCAGGAAAGTGTATATAGGACGGCAGCCTTAGGATAAGACGGATGTTTCTCAGACATGCCACCATTGTACAACTGCATCATTAGTTACACTGAGGGAGAGGACTAAGGTGTGATGCTGAAGTCTTTGTGGAAGAGGCAGCTTTTAAGAAGGAATTTGAAGGAAGTTAGCAAGGAAGCATCTTGCAGGTGTTCTGGGAGGCAGTTCCAAGCATACAGGGTAGGCCTACCAGATTCCCCGGCACTCGGCCGGGACTGGGGGTGTGGCCGGGGGCGTGGCCGAGGGCGGGGACTTCCTCCCTTGAGGCTGGGAGCTCTCCGGAACAGCCCGAGTAAACTCGGGCTGTTCCCGAGAGCTCCCAGGCTCTTCGTGTATTTGCGCGACGCTGGGAGCTCTCCGGAACAGCGCGAGTGAACTTGGGCCGTTCCGGAGAGCTCCCAGCATCGCGCAAATACGCGACGAGACTGAGAGCTCTCCGGAACGGCCCGAGTGAACTTGGGCTGTTCCGGAGAGCTCCCAGCGTCGCACAAATACGACGAAGCATGCGCGCGAAGCTGGAACGTCTCGGAAGATGTCCGAGTGAACTTCGGACATCTTCCGAGTGCTTCCAGTCTCGTGCAAATGCGTGAGACTAGGAAGATTAGGGACGGAGACGTGGTGCAGCAGGCAGCACAGTCTCAGAAGTGCTCAGCGATGTAGCCGGCCGGCCGGGGCCGGGACTAAACTACAGTTCGGGGGGGACGGGGGGACAAAAGGGGCTTGCCGGGACTTTCCCGGTCATTTCCGGGACGATGGTAAGCCTAATACAGGGTGGCATGGGAGAGCGGACAGAGTTGTCTGAGGGAGGAGGATGGTGGAACCGGAAGAGTGAAGGTCACAGGCAGACTCAGAGTGTCATAGAATAAGAGAAAGGTAGGTAGGAGTGAGGCCAAGACAAATGAGCAACTGTAAGGGAGACTGTGACTCTAAAAAGCAGGCCCCAAGGACGTGTGGAAAATGAGTCCAGAAAGGGAGGCCCTGCGCTGCAAGCCTATTTTCCGGAGGAAAATAAATGAAGCTAAAGTGTAGACCATGTTGGATTAATGCAAAAATGCTGCAACTTTGGATCAATGTCTCTCTTTTGTGTACAAGTCTTGTAAGATTTTTTAAGATTTGCTAGAGCCCTTCAATGGGATAACGTCAGTGATCCAACCACCTTTTATATTTTCTTCCTAAAAGATTGTTTTGTTGTGGGATTTGGGAAAATTTAACACAGATTCCCATTGTAATCAAAATAATTTCATATGGCATCCATTCATTAGAGTATGTAGTGGGTTGACAAATTGTATCTGTTTTCCATTTTCAGTTTAAAGCAAACTAGCATATTTGACTTCACTAAAATGATTTATAATATATTATTAAGAAAACTTGACTGTTCTTAGTGATACACATTATATATCAAATCTAGTTTTGAAAATGTTCAAGTAAATTTTCAAGCAGAAATTCATGACCAGAGTTTTGTTCAGTCTGTGAGTAGTTGACTGTGCCTTATCTCAGTTTATGTCCTTTTTATTATTCTAAACTATTTTCCATATGTAGCCGGTTGAAATATCACTTGTTCCATGCAAGCACTGTTTCTTATATTAAAAAGTTTGACTCTTTCCAAAACAGTTTAACAGTGAGGTGGGCTTAATAATGTTTGTCATTCATTTCTTTTTTTTTCTCTCCATATATTAGTTTGGTTCACAAAGTTGTTCCTGTATTAACAATTTATAACTGTTTATAGATGTGATCCTGTTATGGACTTATTTAGAATGAAGGCCTCAAGGGTCTCAGAAGCCCTGATCAGGATTAGGATGCTGGTTGGGATTTATTGCCAGAAAAAGTCAAAGAGAGTTTACTCAGAAAAGGTATCAGGTTCCCTAAAAAATAAAATAAGGCAATGACAAGACAACAAGAAGGCTTCACAGAATTTTGCTTCTCATAAATCTCCTGTTCGGTGCTTCCTTCTAGACTGTGGAAAGCAGCCAATAGCCGGTAGCATCCACAGTTTCCTTGCTGCAGTGAAAGAATTTTTGCTAAGGATGGAGGATGCTACCCATATCCTCTGGTATATATAATAAGGCTTTTCAGGACTCTTAAAGTAAAGGTAAAGGTGACCCCTGACAATTAAGTCCATTCATGTCCGACTCTAGGATGTGGTGCTCATCCCCATTTCAAAGCCGAAGAGCCAGCGTTGTCCAAACATGCCTCTGTGGTCATGTGGCCGGCATGACTCTCTTTGCCGCAGCGCATAGAGACAATTAATTAGCAATTAATTAGCAGGGGGTACTTCAGAAAATTGGGCCATGATAGGGGGTACCTGGGCCCCCAATGGTTGAAAACCCCTGCTCTACAAGCTTACCTGGAAGTAAGCCCCATTGAACATAATGAGATGTACTTCAAGCATGTCTAGGATTGCACTGTTAGAACCCTTGGGTAACTTCTGGTGCTCTGGACAAGATATCTGTCTAGTGGTAGGCGTACCACAGGTTGGGAAACCCTGGTCTAGCAATTTTCATTTCTGTAATGCATACACAGAATTTTGATAAAAAATGAGGCCTATGCTCTCAGCTTCAGTAAAGACTCAAACAGAACCAAAAATGCTCTGTTTGGACAAGGCAACTGAAATGGTCATACTGTATATGTCAGCGTTTCTCAAAGTTCTCTGAGTGTTTGCGGGGGCGGAGCAAGCAGCGGCAGTGATCCCGGGGATCGCTGCTGCTGCCACCGAAAACACCCCCCAAAACGCCATGTTCATCCTTACCAGGACCTGGTGCTTCAGGGAAGCCTGCGTGACCCTCTGCAGGCCTCCCCGATCTTCAGATCGCCGAAAAACAGCGATTTTCAGGCATTTCCAGTTTTAAGGGGGCAGGGGACAGCTTTGGTTCTCAATGATGGGGTGCGACCCGCAGTTTGAGAACCACTGGTATATGTCATTCTCACCCTTTAATATGTACTTTTCAAGAATCTTCAGCGTAGCTGGGAATGACGTAAACCAACAATCATCTAGTCTGATTTGTTTTAAATTTTACTTGACCCACTTATTGTATTGGGCAGCTGGCTGACCAGCAGTTCCAAGAACGCTACTTTGTTTCTCCTACAAGTCATTACATTGTTATATTTCTTCAGTTCCAATGGTAATGCAAACATCATCTGGCCAGCAGAGCTGGGCAGTGCAGTGGCGTTGGCTGATATGGGGCGGGGGGCGGGGGCCCCCAGGGCGTAGGGCGCTGAGGCTCTGGGGGGGGTGCGGGCCTCCTTAAGTTTCATTTTGTTTCAGCTTTTTTTTAGTTTTTTGTAGTGTTTTTCGGGGGGTTTAGTGGTATCGGGGCTTCTCCGTGTGTGTGTATGCTTTGCCCCCACTTAGCTTGTGTATAGGAGCCTCCAGCGACAACGATCTCTTCTGGGGGCGCTGATCGTTCCTCTGTCTGCCCCGGGCGCGAACTCTGTAAAGCACCCAGCAGTGCTTTCCACAGTTCGTGCAGGTGCAGAACGATGATGTTTCCAATCGACGTTCTGCGCCTGCGTGAACTGTGGAAAGCGCTGCTGGGCGCTTTACAGAGTTCATGCCCCCGGGCACAGACAGAGGAACGATCAGCGCCTCCGGGCGCAGGCAGAGGAAGAGATCGTCGTCGCCGGAGATCGTCGCTGGAGGCTCCTATACACAAGCTAAGTGGGGGCAAAGCATACACACACGCGGAGAAGCCCCGATACCACTAAAAAACCCCGAGAAACAGTTAAAAAAAACCGCGAAAAAAGTGAAAACAAAACCGAAACCTAATGTATGCTAATTTGGGGGGCGTCGGGGTGGCCGCCCCAACCTCGGGGGGCGTAGCTACGCCACTGGGGCAGTGAACACCCTCCTGTATCAAAAAGCTTGTAACTTCTAATTTTAAATTAAGACTTAGATCTGGCTGTTGGGCATGGTTCTAAAGGGTGAATATAAATATGTTTACTAAATAATAGATCTCTAGTTATTATTATTACAGAGTGCTAAGAAAGTCTACTTTGGAAACCAATAGCCAAGTCCTTATTTACAGCCAGCAAGTTATAATAAAATACGTATCTACTATGAAGCATCCGGCAACATCTTTGAGTTTTTAAAGAAAGCCTCTTAGTGAAAATCCAAAGCAGAGCTGATGGCGCTTTATACACTAAATCGCCATGGAGAATCAGATTTTAAATGGGCAAGCAGCGGAACTGTCATAAAATCAAGTTACTCAACAAGCAGTCTCTCTACTTTTCTCTACTCTGCAAGGTTGCAATAAAAATGTATTGATGCTGGCGGGTGGCAGAATGACGATGGGCGATTCATATTCTAGACTCAGCCAGCTTGCATCAGCAAATTGATGGTGCTGTTCTATGCAAGACTACATCTTCATCCCAAATTATCCATACATTTTATTTTAAGCTATATACACTCGGTATAAAAAACGAGAGCATTACAAAAAAAAAAAACATCATAGCACCATTTATAACTTCCAGTTTCATACTGCAGGAAAACAACTATTTTTCACCCTTGTCCAGTTCCTTAGAAGTCTTTCCCTGAGATGATTTTGGGAAGAAAATGCCACTTGCTGTAAAATAGAACTCACATCATTTCTGTTTTGTCTTGATTTGTTTTTGGGTTTTCCCTTTCTGGTCTGACAGTATCGGTATTAACTTTGAGAGCCAAAATGCTGTTATCCACAGTGGAGTGGTTGAAAAGTACCATTTTGATTTGATAAGTACTGTAGGAATATAACCCAAAGGAATTCTACTACAGAAAATATTTAATGCTATTTCATTTCTCATCCGTACTCGAACTTTTGAAATAACAAGACCCATCAGGGAGAGCAGCTCTGATTGTGTTCTGACTGATAAAATGTGTAGATGCATGACTTGTTATGGTATGCCCTGTACTTAATTAATGCAAATAAAATGTGCGCATCAGAATTGTTTTAGGTGGCGGCTTTATTTTTGTGCAACTTCCTAGTTTTGATTCTGTAACCCATAAAGAATTCGAGGAGCACAGGCAGGTGCTTTCTTGGCAGCTGTTATTAGATGCGAGGATATAGGTTGTCACTAAGAATTATGACCATCATCTCCATGTTTTCTAACTGCTGCCACAGATGGCAAAGTAACCGTACCATCCAGCCCTTTTCAAAATGCAACCAGTGGCTGAAAAGATAGGTCAATAAATTCTGTTGTCCAAACAACATAACTCAATGAAATTGTTTTTGCAGCCGAATTGAGAGCACTCAGCAAGCAGAATACTGAGTGTGGCACAATCTTCCCTGCAAAATGATAGTTGCATGTGAATAATAGGGTTTGCTCAACTCACATACTGCCACCCTCAGCACAAGCAGCAAAACAGAATTCCTAGAGAAGGGAAAAGTCAAGGCAGTTTTAGCTGAAACAATTCCACTGCATTTCACTTGCATATGGGATTCAGGAGGTGTGTTCGTGCAGGCTGAGTTCCCAGCAGTGCCTAACAGTTTAATAGCTTTGGGGATGTTTCAGTACAAGAATGGGGGTGAGTTGTGGGGAAGCAAGGCTGTAATGGGGTTGAGACCATGAGCCAATTCACATATCCCTGAAAGTCAGTTGAAATGTGGTAGAATAAGTGTTGACTGAATAGCAATTTTTCATTGTAGGCTGACAAACAGCAGACGCTTTTTCAGAGATGCAGTCGAATGTCAACCTGTCACGCATGGCTTTTGCCATTCAAAGTGATGACTTGCAAACCAACTTTCTCTCCGCCAAGCCCCTGCTGCCATTCCTATTACAAGAATGCTTTGCAAACAGTTGCAAATAAAATGCTGAGTAGACATATGGGTTTACGAAATAACCGTACATTCTGCCAATGCAGGCATCATGTTCCAGTGTAAGGGCTGGCTCAGATGATACTTTGTCACCTGGAACAGCCCCAGGAGTTTGTGCCCATGCCGTGAGCATGTCTTCTTGTCTCTGCCCCTCATTGATTAATTGCATGCAAGGCACTTCAGATAAACTGAAGTAGTATTTCAACCACACAGAGAAGGATAGTTTGGACAAGCCACCCCCAAGTAATTAAGTGGCAGCATGCAAGCACAAGGACAGAGACAGGATATACATGATCCTTTATGGCGCATGAACATACTTAACTGTGTGGGGCCAGTGTAGGCAGAAAGTATCACCTGAACTGGCCAAAACTGCATGTATCCATTTTCTCCATGTCATGTTTTCAGCCATAAGGAGATAATTTTCAAAAGCATTATTAATATTATCTATCTAGAACCAGTGATACACACATCACACATGCTAAAGATATGCACCAGAAGTGGCTATAGAGATATCCTTACTTACAGTGCAAAGTTGGGTCAGCGGACCAAGTGCTCCGCTGGCCTAAGATGTCGTGAAAGTGCCAAAAGCCTTTTCGCGGCACCCTTGGAGTAAGCGGTGCCGGTGCCGAGGACTGTGCCCTGGCCTCAGGTAAGTGCTGTGTCGGGCAGGCATGGGGAGGGTGGGCTGGGGTGTTGGGGGAGGGGGCGATTGGTCAACCAGGCCAGAGAGAGGGGAGGCCAGCCAGGCCAGGAATTGACCAGCCAGGCCAGGGAGGAGGGATTATCAGCAGTGCAATCTGCCATATCCTAACCCCTTTCCTGGGCCTGGCTGGACTTACATGGCCTTCCCGGACGTGCACCAACAAAATAGCTGGCACACATGGGAGGAGGCCCATTGGGGCCGCAGGGGCCGACACCAGGGAAAGGGACAAGCGTCCCTTTCCCACGAGGTGTGCCCCGGCTCTTCCGGCAAGGGCCACATCCTGCGTAGGATGCTGCGGCTAGCCATTTAGATCGACCGGTGCATTTTATACAAGATTGGGCTGCCGACATCATATGTGAAGACAGTATATTAACTTGTGTGCTAGGCATTATTCTCTGAGCCATACCAACAGGCCAGATGTTCACATTTGACAACACTGCTCAGCTACAACATACACTGAGTGTATTACCTCACTCTATCAGTGCTATTGCTTCTGATACATATCTTCAGCATGTGTTGGTAAGTCAAGGAGTGAGATAATACATTCAATGCAGGCTGTAGCAGACATCAGTTGCCAGGTATGAACATCTGACTTGTTGGCAAGAGATCACATTCTGTTTTCATGTGCTTGGAGTATCTCTACAGTGGATGGTTCACCTGAACATATGAACATGACCAATGGCTGGTTAGCACATTTCAAAGTGCTGGATCACATTAGGATACAGACACACCCACACACACCATAGCCACACCTCCAATAACAACACAATCAACTTTAAATTTCTTCATTAGATTGTTTTCTTTCTGCCGCTTATCCCTATCTTGGAACCACTAGCGTCGCTGCAGGGGGGGCAGAGCTCTAAGTTCCGCCGAGGCTCCGACCCTCCATTACACCGGAGCATGAAGAGGCCCCGCCCCCTTGCTTTCGGAACCATTCAAGGCGGTGAAAGCAGCACTTTCACCGCCTTGAATGGTTCCGAAGGCGAGGGGGCGGGGCCGCTTCATGCTCCGGTGTAACGGAAGGTTGGAGCCTCGGCGGAACTTAGAGCTCCGCCCCCCCTGCAGCAACGCCAATGCTTGGAACTGATTCTGCTTCATTTAAAAATTTAGTTCATTTCATTCCAGACTTTTGTAGTGAATTACAATTGTTTTAAAACAAATGTATAAACACTGAGAAATAAGATTTTAAAAAATCTCAAATATAAAAGGTAGAGTGTTAGCCAAATGGCCCAATCCTAACTAGCTTTTTCAGTGACGTGAAGGCATATATGACAGCGCTGGGAGGCCCTAATGGGCCTCCTCAGATTTCTGCCAGCTCAAGAGCTGGTGTAAATCCTAGGCAGCTGTGTAATGACCACTGAGCCCGGGAATGGGACGGGGATGCGGTGGCGGCCATCCCTGCTCCCTGGGTCAGTGCGGTCAACCGTCGCCCTCCCTCCCTTGCTGCCCAGCCTGCCCTTGCACCCACCGGCAGATGTCTTACCTTCCCTGGTGGCGGCTGGGTCGATCCGGCGCTGGAGTGAGGGCTCCTGGCCTCCGCACTGGCAGCCCTTACTCGAAAGTAGTCACAAACGTGCTTTCTGGCATGTTTGCAACACTTTCGAACGGTGGAGTTCCGCGGTTCAAAAGTTAGGCGGGATTGCGGTCTGAATGTGGCATGTATGTGTTATGTAACTTGAATGATCTGGTGGATGTGTTTTTACTTATTCCTTTACAAAGACTTGTTTCTTCTTACAATATGCATGATCAGTTTAGTTCATTTCATTCCTGAGAGTCCCTTGGACTGCTAGGAGATCAAATCAGTCAATCCTAAATGAAATCAACCCTGACTGTTCCCTGGAAGGACAGGTACTGAGGCTGAAGCTCAAATATTTTGGCCACCTATTGTGAAGAGAGGACACTCTGGAGAAGACACTGATGCTGGGAAAGATTGAAGGCAAAAGGAGAAGGGGAAAGCAAAGGATGAGATGGTTAGACACAGAGGCGTTGTCTGATATGGGGCGGTGGTGCGGTGGGCCCCAGGGCGTAGGGGCGGAGAGGCTCGGGGGGGCGGGAGCCTCCCCAAGTTCCGTGTTTTTTTTTTCCTGTTTTTTCTTTTTTTGGCGATTTTTCGCCGATTTTAAGTTAAAAAAAAGCGGGTATTTTAAAAAGTATGTATGCTTTGCCAGAACTAACTTGAATAGGACGTTCCCTCGACGATCTTCCTGCTCCCGGGAGCTTCTCCCTGCGCCCGTGAGCGGGACTCTGTACCGCCCCCAGCAGAACTTTCCGTAGTTTGCGCATGCGCAGAACCACGGAGTCTCCAGGGACGTTCTGAGCATTCGCAAACTCCCTGGAGCGTCCCTGGAGATGCCGTGGGTCTGCGCACGTGCGGTACAGAGTCCCGCGGCCGGGTGCACGGAGGAGCTCCGCCCAGGAGCAGGAAGAACATCGTCGAGGGACATCCTATTCAAGTTAGTGCCGGCAAAGCATACATACTTTTTAAAATACCCGCTTTTTTTAGGCAATAAAACTGTCAAAAATAGGTTTAGATTTTTGACAGTTTTATTGGGGGCGTTGCGTTTTCCGCCCCAGATGGGGGGGCGCCTAGCGACGCCACTGGTTAGACAGCATCACCGATGCAACGAACATGAAAATGAGCGAACTCAGGAAGATAGTGGAGGACAGGAAGGCCTGGCGGGATATGGTTCATGGGACACGACTTAACGACTGAACAACAACAATACAAAGACTTGTTTCTTCTTACAATATGCATGATCAGTTAGGGGCAAATTACACGAAACGTTAGGCCTGTTACTAGAGCTGAGGGGCATGTTTTTAACTCAGTAAACAGCAGCCAGATCCTTCAGATCAGTTTTGCAGCAAGGGAGGGGGTAGTGGGCCTTTAACCCCCACCCTTGATACAGTTCCAATCCAGATTGAAGGCCCCATGGCTGCTCTTCAACATATTTTTGATGATTTGGTTATGAATTGAAGCTTCTTTTTTTAAAAAAAAAACTTACAGCATGTACAGATCTTCCAAATCAGAGTCACACCATAGCGTGTGGTCCTGATCCATGGGATCCCTGCTGCTGTCCAGTTAAAAACAAGCCCTAATAATACAGTATGTTTCGTGTCTAATAATGTATATTAACACTAGCAGCAACCCTTAGTGATCACCACTGTTTGATATAAAGAAGCATCGTAGCACTAAGGGTGACACCTGATGAATGTGCGAACATACTTTTGAGAGTTGTGCTTACCTCCAGAGCCATTACAATGGTGGAGCCTGAGGGGCAGCTGCCCCAGGTGCTCCACCAAGAGGGGTCTAATTGGGAATCCACACACCCCCCCGGCTCCACCATGGCAACCTCCTTGCAACCTCCTCCTCAGGGCACACCCCGAGGAGGAGATGTGAGGCGGAGGGCAGCCATGGTCGCTCACCCTCTCCACTGAACGGAGAGGGAGAGTGGCACGGCTTCCCGCCTCCTCCTCGCAACCTCCTCCTCAGGACACACCCTGAGGAGGAGATCGTGAGGAGGAAGGCAGATGCAGCTGCTTACACTCGCCGCTGAGCGGAGAGGGAGAGCGGCTGCAGCTTGCGAAGAGACACCTGGAAGTAACGTCACAACGTTATGTCGTGATGTCAGTGTCCCGGGCGTGTCAGCGGCACACTATGCTGCTGCTTATCTCTTAAGGTATGCTTATTTAAACAGCTGCAATGGGGGGGGGCAAACCTGATCAGAACATACTGAAGCAGGAGTGAGTCACATTCATCACTTCAGAATCACCAAGAAAAACAGAACTTGCAGTCATCATAATGGCATGGGGCTACTCGGTCCTACGCCTCCTAAAGAGCTGGCATAGAACTGAGTAGCTCCATTGCACAGGCTGGGGGTTTACCCGGGGTAAGTGAGCACACGCCCGTTTACCCCGAGGAGACCTCCAGTCATGGTATTCCCCAGATAGGATGCAGCGTGGGCCGCCTAAGACCCTATGCCAGGGGAGGATAGGATTGGGCTGTTAATCTCTTATGCTAGTGTTTATGAAAATGTGAATCTGTTCTCCTCATAGCCAGTTGACAAAAAAGGTCAGTTTCATCTTCACCACAATAAATTTATCTTATTTTAGCCAAATAGCAATTCACCTTAATTTTTTTATTGCTGATGCTCGGAATCGGTAGGTCAATTGTTTATTATTATTTTAATGCAGTTTGCTAGTAAACTTATGTTTAGGCCCATAAAATACAAAATGGACTGGAAGATCTGTACATGTCCCCCTATAACAACAATCCTGTCGCCCTGCATGATGTAAATCATTTTCTGACAGATGCTGAATCAGGACATGGACAACGTGCTCAAGTGCTCCATCCCATGTAACATTCTGTTGCACCCTCAAGAGCACGAATTGGGAAAGAGGAAAAACAGGTTCCTGTTGACCCTATAGGACTGCTTCAACAATTACTATGGTTACTGTGTCCATAGTAGGATTGAGTTATCCCTAATTTGTTTTATAGGAAAGAACTTAACTACACATTTGAATGAACCAAGATTGATATTCAAATAGGAACTCTGGGTATAACTTTTGAAATGTTCATTTCCTAAATATATGGGAGCAGCTTTCTTTACATCAGCATGGTAGTTATAGCAGGAATGCTGCACTTCAGTGCATTGTTAAAACTTAGTGGAAATTTTCAAATTGTGGACCTGCATATGCTATTTCCAAACACTTATAACTTCATTACTTTTCAAGCAATGTGACTTGGAAGCACATGAAAAGACATTTGTTCTACGTTAGCATGAAGATCAATCTGAATGTGAAGTTATTTAAATAATCTGCAGACGAACAGCATGAATACCTTTAAAACTTTTTTACACTGTATTTAGATCATTTATAATTTCATCAAACATTCAAGTAAACTTGGCTGAGAAAAAAGAAAGCATATTTTAAACATACATAAAAATGTGGAAAAGTCTAGTGCGTAAGCACTCTTTCTTTAATTAATGACCTCATTAGTTTTAATTAATCCTCCATACAGAATTTTAACCTAGCTACATTCTGGAAGGTTTAGATTCTAACACAGTCTTTAGGTCTGTCTAAAGCTAAACGTCTCCAGCTCGACCGCATTCACTTTAGCAACTCTCTAATTAGTCATTCATTCATTCATCTAGCCATTCATTCATTCATTGCCGGTAACTCAATAGGAAAACGTATTCATGTGCTATAGCTGCAACACTGACAGATCAGCTACAAATGATTTTACACGTTGCAGGGTGAATACCTAGAAACAAGTGACGTGGTGCAATTAAAACAACAAATTCTATGCAAATACGTTATTTCAGAAAAATTCAAAAGACTAATCATTTTGATTATTTTTTAATAGCAATGCGGAGCTCTGTATTTACCGCCTGATGGAACTCCTGAAATGCATTGTGTGTCTTCAAAAGCCGTCTAGGCTAGTGAATGGAACCCTATAAACCTGATTTCAACAGACTGAAAACAAGATGTGACAAGCAGTTTGACACCGGCCCTCTACTAATTTCCGTTATTTGTAAAGAGGCACATCTGAATGGAAATAGTTCAACAGAATGGGTCAGTATGGTTGAGGCCATGTCAGTTCACACATAAAAACCCAGTACAGGGGAAAATAAGCAGCCATTGATTTTCAGAGAAAGCCCCCAGAGACTGTGGAATCCTGCCAAACCGAGGCACCAGCTGCTCTCCGCTGGAAGTCTTTTGTGGAAGAGTGAGAGAAGAGAGAAAAAGCTGGTGGGTCTGAAAGGGGAAATGAGACAGAAACCAGGATAGAAGAGGTATTCCGGACTGCCTCAGCAATGCTTCATTCCCCAAGCTTAACATTTTCTTCTCGAAGAAAATGTCGAAGAAAAACAAAAACAAAACCCCTCTCTACCTTTATTTATGCAGTGTATCGGGAACAGTTCCAATGGGAATTTCTCATGCTCTTTCACATTCCCTGAATTCAATCTACTGCCTTTTTTTTACTGCTCTGATCTAATAAATATATGCTAAAAAAAATGGAACAAATACTCAGTGTGATTGCAGGTCTTCATTTGCATAATAGCATTATGACAACAATTTTAGGAAGATAATAAATGGAGAGTATTTTGTTTGAAGTCTTTATGCTGCCTGTAATAAGAAAATCCTGCCCTGGTTCTCCTTAAGCACCTCAGCAATGATTTCACGCTATAAATGAGAGAATCCCCCCCCCCCCCGCATGGAAAAAAACTTTCACGTTTTAGCAGTGAGTAATAACTCTTTTGTTTCAAAACTAGACACTTCAGGCAGTGCAGCCCGCGACAGCATGAAATATTCATAACCAAGCACAAAGTGAGCATGCTTCTGCAAGCTTTAGATAGCCTCCAAAGTTTGAAATAGTTGTTACTCTTTCTTGAGTGATGTACAGAAAAAGTTCACTGTCGACATCGCTGCTAGCATTTGTGGAAGACATGATTGGAAGACTGAATGGTCGTGATTTATTTTTTTTCCAGAAAACGAGTGCTGTCGATAGAGATATACATATTCTTTCAACATTAGTCTCCCCCAGCATTTTCTATGTATTAGATATTTATTTATTTTCTTAGGATGTTTTGCAACATTCTCTGAAGAATTTAGGCCGGTGTACTTGGGTTTACATTTGCAGTTATCCTATCCTGTAAGGTAAGTTTCACTGAGAAATTGTGACTTATCCAAGGTCACTATATGACTTCACTAGAGTTGCACGTGAGATCACCAATGGACACAAGCAGTGGAACAGACCTCAATTGAAGAAATGTATTTTTTATCATCAATTGTGAATGGTCACTGTACTTACCTTGCATACTTTTAAAGAAAGTCATAATCTGACTAGGCCTGTTGCAATTGACTTTGCTATTTCCCAAAAACACTTTTTTCTCTCCTTCTCAATAATTATGTATTTATATGTGGCCTTTTGAGGTAAGGGGAACCAGCCCAGAGACTCAGGGAGGCCACTCAGGGACTAGGTGGAGGAGGAACTGGGTGAGTTTAACCAGTGGCTCTTTCTAAAGCTGTACTGGGCCCAGGAGACTCCCTTTCCCTCACTCTCCTTCCGTCGTTGCCTTGGGGTATGCCCTATCTATGGATTGTGTCGGTTGTTACCAAGAGCCCACGGGACTTGTACCAACTTCAAAGTTGCCTTATTGGGCCAGCCCAGGTAGGACACCACCATACCAATTTCCCAATCTGAACCACCTCCCCATTCCAGAGTTGCTATCTGCCTGGCAGGTAAAAAAAAAAAATGCAGATACGACACAGGTTACCCATAGGATAAACAGCAGTTCCATGAAGGGATGTTTCAGATTGGCAAACCAGTATGTGGGGAAAGAATTAAGCTTCCCTCCCTCAGTACCACAACACAGCTTGAAGTTGGGGACCTGCAGCTCAATTTACCCTTAAAAAAAAAACTTCAGAAGATCTGTTCATGTCTGAACTTGTCTTGTTGTGGCTTAGAATCACAGAGACCTGAGCTCAAATCCCTCCTCAGCCATGAATTTAATTGAGCGACCTTGGGCCAGTCATTTTCTTTTAGCTTAACCTGCCTCATAAAATTGTTTTGATGATAAAATCAGCCACCCTGAACTCCTTTGTGGGATACAAATGCTATTGATAATAATGCTTGGATGAGAATTTGAACCCAGGTCTCCTGGTCAAAATCATTACTTTTTATTATTTATATGGCACCATCGATGTACACAGTGCTTTACAAAAGAAGAGAAGACAGGTCCTTGCCCTAAATGGCTTTACATGAATGAGCAAACTAATTGGTGAAATTCTTTGCTGCTCAACTGGAAACACGAGTTACTGGAAAAAGCCATACAACAGAGATCAAGTAGCTTTTATGCTGACCTTTGAAATGGATATGAAAGAAATATCTAAAGGCGATCTCATAATACAGAGTAGTGTATACATGTATAGATTATCCAGTATTAACAATGTCCACATTCGGTTCCTGAAAGCTCCCTGAAGAAACTGGGTCATCCTATGGCCTGATCCTATTCGGGCCTTACGCCACTGAAACCAGCATTCTGGTGACGTAAGGCACTTTCTGGCTGTCACAAAACCCGACATGCTAGTGTGCGCAAGCGTGGCCAGCCAAGTAGACCCGGCAGGCCAGCAAGGACTTACCTCCTCGGGGTAAGGGAACAAATGTTCCCTTACCCTGAAGGCCTTACTCCAGAGGCTGAATCTCCCCCATGGGATGCAGCGGGTGCCACGTTGGCGCAGCTGCACCGCCGTGCAGGGAACTGCATTGGATTGGGCTGCTAGTCCCGTAAAGAAGTCTTGAAGCCCTTGTTTGGCCATCAAGCATCCAAAATACCTGTTTAGAAGCAATAGTTCTGGTCAAGGCGATGATACCCTTGTCCAGACCAAGTTGAACACATCTGAGGTTCCTACCACTTTCACCCAGGGTCATGCTCCTGCCTAAGATCTGAGGTCATTCCTATACTCACACACATAGCCAATTTAGGCATAGACAAGTGAAAGATATTTCCCAAGTGTGGACTCTGGAATGTCACTTTATGTGATATATGCTTGTTATGAGAGTAAAAATGAGGAGCACAGAAGCATAAACCATGCATTTTCTCCTTCCTCTATTTGTTCTGCCCATCCAAAACAGCCCTTAAACACTTTGTCTTTCAAAGACACACAAGGAGCAAACGGTAAAGCAACTCTTAAGCACAAATACGGCCATCCAGCATGTACTTGTCCTGTGAGCCAGTTTTAGTTTGCATGGCGCACTCTGAGCAGGATGCTGAGATATGCACAGGTGGACAGAAGACGCTTGCTGAATGGGCCCAAGCGGTCTCTAGGCAGATGCACAGATCTCTGCAAGAATGGGGTCTTAGAAAGCAAAAAACTGTAGAAATCCTTAGTAATCCAATTTTCTCCAGTAGTGTAAACCCGCATTCACTGAAGCACTTCAATAAATAGGAATTACGGCTTATTCTCTACTTTCTCATTCATGCTCCAGGCACTCTGTATACACAATTATACGGTTAAGAAATGCTCAGTCAGTCTAGTGTAGTGGCTGTCTGAAAATCCTTAAAAATAATTTGCCCAAAAGGTACCTTTCTTTGTATCAGTGGCTGCACTGTGATGAACGGTTTGTATTTTAGCTAAGCAGCCACAAAATAAAATCACGTTGAGCAAGTTCTGCTTGAGCACACCTAAACTACAAAGAAGAAATGGCCCAGATTTTAATGAAGAAGAAGGTACCTAGGGAAGTCAGTTTATGTTCACAAAAAAGCGTTGAGACAAATAGCAGAATAATAAAAAGAGAGAAGTCTTAATTGAAGGAAGCAACATTCCATCTTCAAGCTCATTTAATCAGTGAAATGCACTATTGTGGCTGGGAAGTAAACTTTTTTAAAAACTAATTTTATTTAGTCAGAATTATATTCCACACAGTGTTCTTTTTAAAAAAAAAAAGTTGAGGGACTTAAATTGTCAAAATTGATACTTTTTTTTTTAAAAAAAAGTTAGCACAATATAGTAATTATCTGTCTTGGAATCTATTTTCCTCCCTGAGACAAACTGAGATATTGTACTTGCCTGTCAACCAGAGCTTATTTGTGGCTTGGCAGGCAGTTTGTAAACAAGTCTATATTTGGGGGGGGAGAATAAAGGAGCAGGTCTACTTATTGTGGAGGAAGCCGTGTAAAGGCTGCGCTGGCTGGAACGGTGATATGGCTAGTCTTACCAGATCTCCAACCGGGACAGAGTGCTAGAACTTTAGGAGAAGGAATGTGGGCAGGTGTAGCTTGTTAAACCTTAGAGCACAATCCTAGGCATGTCTACTCAGAAGCAAGCCCCATTGTGTTCAGTGGGACTTGCTTCTGACATGCCTAGGATTGTGCTCTAAGGTTTAACAAGCTACACCTGCCCACATTCCTTCTCCTAAAGGTCTAGCACTCTGTCCCGGTTGGAGATCTGGTAAGCCTAGATATGGCGGACACCATCCCTGCCCTCTCCCGGGCCAGCAAAACCAATGCCCCCCTCCCTCGCTGCACAGTCCGCCGGGCAGCCCTTACTTGTGAGTCGTCTCAAACGTGCTTTACGGCATGTTTGCAACAGCTTCTGGTGGCAGAGCGCTCGCTCCGCCACCAGATAGTTCCAGTGGATTTGCGCTGTGAGTCTTTAAAACTGCAGTTTGAGTAAGGTAGACCAGTTAAAAGTAACTTTGCAGTAAACCTTAACATTTTCTATTTTAAATACTGTATTTTATAGAATAGGGCTTTCTGATAACCCACTGATTAAAGACCAGGTTAGAACGATTGACTTAAAATTCCTAGTGATTCTTTAGAAAGACTGCCATCTACCAACAAAATTCACTCCTTTTGCTGATTGTTTGCAATTTCCCAGATTATGTCTCTAAAAATAAAATAGCCTGCACAGTTTAATTGGTCTCCCCTTGCTTTGATATTTTGCCCTATAGAGACTTCCTAAAGGCAGAGTTAAGGGCTGTAAAGGTTAAAGGAGGATACTTACAAACAGATCCGTTTTATCTAAAAGAAATCAGTTGACTGGAAATCTCCGCATGAGAGTTAAAGGTATCATTTTGTTAAAGACACTGGAAAAAAAAAAGAGCACGAAGGGATGGAAACATTTCACACACTGTTCTGCCACTGGTGCAGAGAAACACAGTGATATTTCAATATATTGGAGAATTCCTTGAGGACCACAGAAGTAGTCAAAGAGATGAAAGGAACATTGTCATGTTTTACTAGAACGACTCTTGCAATCCTAGCATCAATTTTTAGGGAAATTTACAAAAACATCTCTCTGTGTGTTTCCCTATCTCTGTGTGTTCCCCTGAGGTTTATTCCAAGACTTGCTTAACAGGCAAAGGGGCCAGCTTTAACTACAGCAGTGGTGGCCAACCTTTCAACATGAATGCTGGCCCTTTAAATGGTTGCATAGGTGAGAGCATTTCAGCAGGTGCAGCTGCTTTAGCTGCACCATCAGCACTTGCAGCTGCCAAGATTCTGTCTTCTACACAACTCTTAAGAATGCAGAGGCCCTAATGGTGGAAAGTTGGCCACCCCTGAACTACAGTAAACTATTTATTAAGCTACGTGTCTCAATCTGTCATAAAGGCAAGTTATAGTACCTTGAAACATCTTATGGAATACCCAATTTTTAAAAATTTATATCTCCACTTACAGTGCCTTCATGGTGACTTCACCTTGAACCCGCACTGCCTGTGTTTATTTACTTGACCCAATTAGTGTGGATTTGGTTCAAGGGGACTTTATTCTGTATAGTTACTTGTACAGATTTGTTAGTTTGAATCTGTAGCTTGCTCATTCCAATGGACAAATGATTTTCTTGTTCCATGTCATTGGCTGACCCTGTTGCACATCATCAGTGGGGAAGAGACTCCCTGCCAGCCCCAATCTTTGCATTTGTGGAGCAATGCGGGTACTCATGCTTCCCTGCATGCCAAGTCCTTTTAGTTTAATTGTGTGGGGGCAGCCGCAGTTGGCTCAAATAATCAGTCTTCATATGCTGTTAATAATACTGCCTTCCTTTCTTACAGCGCAATCCTAACCAACTTTCCATTGCCGGTGTAGCCGTGCCAACAGGGTGCACACTTCATTTTGCAGTGCAGGGGCAGTCATGGGGGCATCTTCAAGGTGAGGGTACATTTGTTCCCTTACCTTGGGGCTGCATTGCGGCTGCACCAGCGATGGAAAGTTGGTTCGGATTGCGCTGTTACTCTCCTACTTGTTGCTGATAGTAGGGAGTTGCTGAGCAACTCTATAGCTAGGCCAACAATAGTTGCAACAGCAGGAGCTACTGGTAGGCTACTGCAGAAGCAATGTCTCTATCCACAAGCACTTCTGGCCTCAGCCATTTCTGTGATCACAACCTTCATTTTCCAAGCCAATATATGGGACTGGTTATCAGTACTGCTGTGTAAGCAGATGTGCCTACAACTGCATGGAGAAACTAAGAGGGCCTCTTATTTGGGCAAACTGGCTCTTAATCTATATAAGCCCCTAATCATGAAATCACAGCTGCAACCAAGTCTCATTGAATCCTTAGAATCTGCTAAGAGCAGCTAGATAAGAATTAGAGTTTTGTTGATGATGATAAACAAGGGGTAGAGGCTGGGGGCATTTGGGTACTGGGTAGGGTATCAGCCTGCTTTTCCATAACAGGGTTGTCTTGCTCCTATGAATCTCCATAATTCATAGCAACACAAACAGTAGCTTATACTACTGAGTTATGTTGCATAATTACTAAAGAAAGGAGACCATCCGGCTTGCCCTAACAGTACAAGTGATGTGTCTCTTCTTTATTTCTCTTACTTTTGCAATCCTATGCATGGTTACCTCCAGGTAAGCTCCATTGAATGCCCTGGGGCTGACTTTCAAGATTGTGCACGTAAGCTTTTGCTGTAAGTAATGCTGCTTTTGTTACTATCATACATATCTATACTGTGCTAGAAAATAGCTTTGAGTTTACCCTGCTGTATACGTTCTTCTCAATTTGCCTGACTAGAGAGTTCTATGACAGTGTGTTTTTCCTCTACCATTAACAGCTCTTGCAGCAGCAGAGGTAATATTCATCAACAGAGGACAGCAAAATTACATGCTTTGGGAAACACTCTTTACTGCTTAACGACATATTTAAGCAACAGCCCTGCATTCTGACACTGAAGGGGAAACCATTGACAGAAGGCTCTACTTCCTGCATTAGCACACAGGTACTATGTCTAATTGCAAAGGGGAAATTATTTCCTGATGTGATCCAACATCTTCATGATTCTACATATACAGTAAGTCCTCACTTAAAGTTGTTTTATGTAAAGTTGATGGGAAAATGCCATGGGAACTTTTACATTTATCAATTAGCCTATGGTAAAACTGGTTTCATTATAAGTCATTTCACTTAAAGTTGCAGTTTCCAAGAAGAACCTATCGACATGATGTCCTATACTGTAATTCTGGGGGAAACTATCAAAGACACTGGGAGTTTTGTCTGAATAAAATGGATGAGGTTTCGACTGTCTTCTGTAGTTGGGAGTAGAGGGGAGAGAATGTATAGCACATAGTGCTGTAGATAAAATTGCCATTAATTCATGCACACATTCCAATAATCATTTTAATGTGCTTGCTGCCTACACTTGAAACTGCCCACTGAATATGGTCTAGATTTGACATTTCCAGAGCTCAAGAAAGGCATAGGAATGTGAATTACACACTGTTTGTTGTGGGTTTCTCCTTGGTGAACCTCTGCAATGGCCAAGTCATCAGGTCCATGTTCAGTCTTGTCTGCTGTAAAATGTCATCCTTGATGGAAAACAAGCCCTGTTTAGGGTTGTGTGCATGAGAAGTAAGATTTTGGATGGGCTTTATGATTAACTTCATGCAAGCAAACTACTTTACCTCTGATTTCTGACCGCTATCTCTAGTGCAATGACAAAGGTGACGGATGAAACTATAGGCTATTAGCTGCAAGCATTAGGCTTTCTCTATCTGAGTTGATCTATACAACTTCTAAAGGGAAGTAGATATAGGCTAGACAAGACGAAGAATTTTCTAATCGTAAAAGCAATCTGGCAGTGGAACAATCTGCCTCATGCAACAGTGGGCTCTTCCTCCATTGGAGGTTTCCAAGCAGAGGCTGAATGACCTCCCATCAAAGATGCTATAGCAGTTGCCTGCACTGAGAAGGGGGTGTGGACTAGATACCCTCCAAGGTTACATCTAACGTTCTATGAATGTAAAAAAGGTGACCCTTGACAATTAAGTCCAGCCGTGTCCGACTCTAGGGTGTGGTGCTCATCCCCATTTCAAAGCCGAAGAGCAAGCCTTGTCCGAAGACCCCTCCGTGGTCATGTGGCCGGCATGACTCTCCTTGCTGCAGCACGTAGCATGCGGCTGGAACATGGAGCACTGTTTACCTTCCCACAAGCGGTACCTATTTATCTACTCACATTAACATGCTTTGGAACTGCTAGGTTGGCAGGAGCTGGCCAAGCAACGAGAGCTCACCCCGTTGCGGATTCGAACTGCCGACCTTTCGATCGACAGCTCATGGTTCAGTGGTTTAACCCACTGCGCCACCTATGAATGTAGGTTTCCTCTTTTTCTTCACTGTAGATCATATAGGGCAGGTGCCAGGTTGCTCTGGCTCCTGGGGCAAGACTCCTTCTCTCCCTGATGCCATCCTACCCTGATGTGCATTCCCCCTGCAACTTACTGGACAGCAGCAGCTGCTCCTCTGCCCCCTCTCACCCTGAGAAGGTGATCATGATGAGGAGGAAGAGCAGCTACTACTCAGATGTTTTGGTAAGCTATTTCTTCCCCTCCTTCCACTGGCCAATGGGCTTCCTCTCCCGTGCTTGTGCATTACCCCAAGGGAATCGCAGGTAGGGAGAGCAAGGATCACTAAAATGCTGGGCAAGTTGAGACTGGTCAATGAGCGTGTCACTTAGGGGCTTCATGATGATGCAGAGCCTTGTGGAGAGTGCTCGCATATGAAGATGGAAGTGTCTGGTGGCAAAGACAAGGGTGACCAGTCTAATGGCAAGTCACACCACTGCAGCCACTGCAAAGAGGGTGACTGGGTCCCTGGTAGTGGTCATGTGTGGGCCCTTGAGCTTGTGTCCAACGGTCCACCCCTGATCTTATTCCCACAACTTTGAGAGATCACAACTATTTACAACTTCAAAAGTAGAAAGAAGGAAAACTTTTTATAATGGAAAAGTTATGGTGATTGCT
Source organism: Plestiodon gilberti rubricaudatus (assembly GCA_026170595.1). Classification (NCBI taxonomy): domain Eukaryota; kingdom Metazoa; phylum Chordata; class Lepidosauria; order Squamata; family Scincidae; genus Plestiodon; species Plestiodon gilberti. Next base: position 52,423,477 of record JANXHW010000002.1, read on the forward strand.
ATTTGGTTCTTAAATAGCTTTGGCAGGTATGAAAATTAACACCTTGCTTGTGCACTTCATGTAAAGTGTATATTATCCAAGGTTTGCTTGGTGACAACAAAGGGAAGGGCCTTCTCTGTAGCAGCACCACAGCTATGGAACTCCCCCTTGAATTAAGAACTGAACCCTCCCTATTGGCATTCCAGCCAGGCGCTCAAATTGTTTTTGTTTTGTAGTGTCTCTTGTATAAGTTGCTTCTCTGTCGTCTGCTGCTGCTGTTGTTGTCATCGTCATTGCTTTGTTTAAGATCTTGTATTTTGAGCTTAATTGTATTTTTCTGCTAGCCACGTTGGGCCTCTTGTTTAAAAGGGAAAGGTGGGATATATAAATACAGGCGTTCCCTCATATCTGCGGATCCAGTAGTATCCGCAGTTTCAATTATCCACGGTTCAAAAAATCTTAACCCCCCCACCGTGTAAATGATTTATCTGCTTGTGATTGCAGCCTTCCTGTCACTGTTTCTGGGTCTCGCTGGCTCTTTGCTGACTGCAAAATGGAATCAGGAAGCACTCACAGGAAGTGCGGCAGAGGGCTGAAAAGAATGTGACACTAATCATAGACTTCAAAGAACTTAGCATCACGTTCTTTTCAGCCTTCTGCCTCGCTTTCTGTGAGTGCTTCCTGCTTTCCTTTTGCAGTTAGCAAAGAGCCAGCGAGACCCAGGAACCGTGACAGGAAAGCTGGAATCACAAGCAGATATTTGCATGATGGGAGGATTTTTGAACCTTTTTGTAGGGTTCCCTTTTATCCACGATTCCTGTATCCGTGGAGGGGCACCTGTACTTTAAATATTATACACCGTACCAAGGTCGTATATTGGCTCTCTTTAGATTAACTTGTAGTTTTAGTACATACATTTAATGTTTAATACTTTAGTTCTTGTATTGTATATTATATTGTAAGTTGAATACATAACAGTGAATTGGATCATTCCAAGCACAGGCATAGCAGGATTAAGTGTCTCAATATTTATACCCCAACCTCTTAACTTCAAGTGTGTTTTTCTTAATTATAAAATTACCCCTTCTGACAATTCCACAGGGCACTTGAGATTCATTTCAAGTAAGGCCATCTTTCTTTCAGAAACTTTTTCAGTTCCTATGTGTCTTGCTCTTTCATCCAAATGCCCAAATTATTATTCATTTAATCTAATGCCCTGCTGCAAAACAAATCATTTTAATCTCCTCAGTGTAATTAAATTAATACGCGCACATGATTGCTTTCCCATTTTTATCAAATTTTCAGTACTGATAATGTTCGTTTTTCTCTTTTTTTTCAGTTAATCAGAATTGGGATGCCTTGTAAATGGGGACATGGGTGGAGTAAATGGGGACATGGGTGGAGTGATGGGTAATAGAAATAATACTCCCCCCCACTTATTCAAGAAAATTGTAGACTCCTGGTGGTTTTCTACACTCCTATATTACTGCTGCAGAGAATGTGACTGGTTTCCCAGGAAGAAGCAAGTTTTTCTTTCCAAATAAAACTGGAATTATATTAACAAAGGGACCATAGACTAGGATTGGTCAGGTTGCGCACTTGCCAATGGTCCATACCAGTCTGAGGTCCCATCTGGCCAGGTGGACCCTCAAGCCCTCAGTAACGTTGGCATTGGTAGCCCAAATGATTCATTAGGACGGAGTGCTCGGTGCAGAGCTTTGTTCCCCAGGACCCCAGCAACATGGCACCAGCACTGAGTTGCAATGCTAGAACAGAGATCCAGGTCTTTTCCTTCTTCTTTTCCTTCTCAGGTTTAGACTGAGGTTCTCAGGATAGGCCAGGGGGTAGCCAACCTTCCACCATTAGGGCCTCTGCATTCTTAAGAGTTGTGTAGAAGACAGAATCTTAGCAGCTGCAATTACTGATGGCGCTACTAAAGCAGCTGCACCTGCTGAAATGCCCTCACCGAGACAACCATTAAAGGGCCAGGAGCATTCAGGTTGAAAGGTTGGCCACCCCTGGCCACTCATAATTTTAATAGCTTTATTGAATAACACACTATGAATGGAAGAAAACTTCAAAATAAGAATTACAATTCTACAGTGATTCTGAGGGAATAAGATAGCTATAGTTAGTATTTACATATTGGTGCCAGAATAATAAATACTGAGTTGATGTAGGGTAGTGGCTAAGAGGCTAGGCTTTGAATCGGGGCTTCCCCACTGTGCATTTCCCCTCTGTCATGAACTCACTAGGTGGCCTGAAGCAAGCCACTCCCTTTCAGGTGCAATATGGTGAAGAGATTATATTCACTCATGTTACAGGATAGTTGTATGCTCAAAGCACTGTACACATGTGTATCCCTTATCCAAGTATCCCTTATCCGAAATGCTTGTGACCTTGTTTTGGATTTCAGATAATTTTGAATTTTGGAATATTTGCATATACACAATAAATTAAGGGCTGCTTTGCACCAGTTTGCTGGTGCAAAAGCCTTTGATTGTGTGGATCACAACAAACTGTGGCAAATTCTTAAAGAGATGGGGGTACTAGACCACCTTACCTGTCTCCTGAGAAACCTGTATGCGGGTCAAGAAGCAACAGTTCAAACCGGCCTTGGAATAACTGATTGGTTCAACATTGGGAAGGGAGTACGGCAAGGCTGTATATTGTCACCCTGCTTATTTAACTTATATGCGGAGTACATTATGAGAAATGCAGGGCTGAATGAATCGCAAGCCGAAATCAAGATTGCCGGGAGAAACATCAACAACCTCAGATATGCAGACGATACCACCCTAATGGCAGAAAGTGAAGAAGAACTAAAGAGCCTCTTGATGAGGGTGAAAGAGGAGAGTGCAATAGTTGGCTTGAAACTCAACATTAATAAAACTAAGATCATGGCATCTGGTCCCATCAATTCCTGGCAAATAGAAGGGGCAGAAATGGAAGCAATAACAGATTTTACTTTTCTGGGCTCCAAGATCACTGCAGACGGAGACAGCAGCCATGAAATTAAAAGACGCTTACTCCTTGGAAGGAAAGCTATGGCAAACCTAGACAGCATAATAAAAAGCAGAGATATCACCATGCCAACAAAAGTTCGCATAGTCAGGGCGATGGTGTTCCCAGTAGCAATGTATGGTTGTGAGAGTTGGACCATAAGGAAGGCTGAGCGCCAAAGAATAGATGCTTTCGAACTGTGGTGCTGGAGAAGACTCCTGAGAGTCCCTTGGACTGCTAGGAGATCAAATCAGTCAATCCTAAATGAAATCAACCCTGACTGTTCCCTGGAAGGACAGGTACTGAGGCTGAAGCTCAAATATTTTGGCCACCTAATGCGAAGAGAGGTCTCTCTGGAGAAGACTCTGATGCTGGGAAAGATTGAAGGCAAAAGGAGAAGGGGAAGGCAAAGGATGAGATGGTTAGACAGCATCACCGATGCAACGAACATGAAAATGAGCGAACTCAGGAAGATAGTGGAGGACAGGAAGGCCTGGCGGGATATGGTTCATGGGATCACGAAGGGTCGGACATGACTGAACAACAACTTGCACCAGTTTACACAGCCTTTCCCCCAAAAACGGTTTCTTTTCCACGAGACATTTCACCTCTTTCCAAACCCTTTTGATTTGATTTTTTTTATCATTGTTGAGAAGAGAGCTGATGTATAGTATATACAAGCAGTACATTAGCACAGCACAAACCTTGGCCACGCTTAGCTGCAGAAACTCTTCAACGGGAAGATCAGCTGGTTCTCGCGCAGGCTGCCCCTGGCCATCGGATGAGGAAGTGGACAACCCTGCCGGCTGCTTTCTTTCTTTCTCGCAGCACACGCCAGGCCCCTTGTCCCTCACTAACAGGAAAACAAGGAGGTGCCTGCAAGTGAAGGCAGGAATGAGTGCTCTTCAGAGGGCAGAATGGTAAGTGTTTCACAGGCCCTGCGGAGCTGCCCACCCTGAAGCCAGGGGGCACTCCACTGATAACAGGAAAACTGCCGGAACACGGGATGCCCCCCATATTGGAAATCTTTTATTGTCAAGCACATGGCTGCAGGAGATGTGCCAGGCTCAAAAAGTTTAGGATTTGGGAATTTCAGATAAGGGATATTTAACCTGTATTTCACATTTAAAATAAAGTTTAGGATAGAGCTGATGCTGGGAAAGATTGAAGGCAAAAGGAGAAGGGGAAGGCAAAGGATGAGATGGTTAGACAGCATCACCGATGCAACGAACATGAAAATGAGCGAACTCAGGAAGATAGTGGAGGACAGGAAGGCCTGGCAGGATATGGTTCATGGGATCACAAAGGGTCGGACACGATTTAACGACTGAACAACAAATGGATATTCAGAATTGATTCATAGTGAGTCAATTGATGAAACTCATTCACGATTTTATTTCCACTGATGTATATAATTGCATGTGCCACCGCTAGGAGTGTTTTAGTATTTTCATGAGGCCCAAGAGGTACTCTTTCAAACCTCACCTGCCAGATAAATAGTCATTTCTGGCAAATAAATCGTTCCTGTCTCCCCCATTATTAGTTAGAAATTAATGCATGCACCTTCCTTTGAGCTTCTCATTTTAATTTGAATGGATAACTAGGGGTTATATTAAATGGCATCTTTCAGCAGAACTGACTTTGTCCGGCTATTCATCACATTTCTATGCATTCCAATGTTGTATATTCCACATACTGCAATTTATGGACATTCAATGCATTCACTTACATAAATGTTGAGAATATTATCCCATGTCGTTGCTGACCAGCATTCATAATTTGCCTCAATTGCTTGAAATAAAGTATAATGTCTGCACTCTTGAATAATATGAAATTTTAAAGCTTTTGCCTAAGAGAGAACTAAAACAGACCAAGAAAAAACATCCTGTTTCAGTGTAGATGAACAAACCCATTAAAGAAGCAGGTATACAGTAATGGTTAAAGCAAACTCTTAAAATCAGAATTGTATCAATTATCTGCTTTTGCAGTGTGCAAATAGTAGCAGGGTAATCTATTGAAATAGTGGACCACAACCCGGCTGTTTTTCATACTTCAGCCTGCTGCATCATCCTTCGGTGGCTCAATCATGGATGGGGACACATCTGCACATGTATTCACATTTTCTTGAACTGAAGGGCATCCTGTTCAGAAGAAGCATTTCTCAATTTCTTGGTCTTTGTCTTGCACTGAGAATGCTATCAACTGAAACCAACCCCCTGCGTTGGAGGTCTAAGGCTGTAATCCTAAATGCACTTACTACCGTAAGCCCAATTGAGCTTAATTGGACTTCTGAGTGAATTCACTTAGGCTTTCACTGCTGGCCTCGCTTATAGAAAGTATAAAAAAAAATTGATTGGTAGGCTTGAATATACTTGGGTAACTGCCCAATCCAAATCCTGCCACATTATAGCATGTAGCTGAGCCAACAGAGGCTGTGCTGCATGCTATGATGGTGGGGGTGGGGGGGGGTAATTGGACAGCTGGCAAGAGAGAAGTTATTTTTTAAAAAAAAAATAGTTACCCCCAGTAGGCTGCCCAATTGCCTATGGGTCTCCTCAGACACAGAGGCGTCGCTGGAGCGTGGCGGGGGGGGGCCGCCACGGGGTGACGCGGGCACCCCCGCGCGTGTCACCTCCATGGGAGCCGGCCTCGGAGCGTCCGACCCCGTCGGCGCTCCAGGGCCTTCTGAATGAAGGCTCATGCAGCGTGTTCATCCAGGTATTTTTTGAATTTTCGCACATGCGCAGACCGTTTTGAGGGCAAAAGGCCCTCAAAACGGTCTCTGCGCATGCGTGAAAATTCAAAAAATACCCGGATGAACGCGCTGCATGGGCCTTCTTTCAGAAGGCCCTGGAGCGCCGATGAGGTCGGATGCTCCGAGGCCGGCTCCCGGGCCGGCTTCGGAGCGTCCGGAGGGCGACGTGGGGGGGAGGCACCCGGGGCAGGGTGCAGCCGGGTCCCCCCCCGCGCCATGATGTCAGAGCATCAGTAGGGTGACGCGCACCCCCTGCCCCAGGTTGACGCGCATCCTAGTGACGCTACTGCTCAGACATATACCAGCCATTTTACTGGTGTATGTCTGATGAGAGAAAGGGGGTAGGGCAGGCCAAAAAATGGGGGATAGGATCCAGTGTGCATCACCGCTGCTGAGATCATCCCCCTCTGGCCCACGTCCCACCTCTGTCTTCCCCCTGATCTACCTTGTAATGCCCCTAAAACTCCCCCTCTCCACCACCACTACCACCTTACAGGTGCCCGAGGAACCTCCTGGATTAGCTCCATGCCTCTCATGGCTTGTGCCAACGGCCTAGAAGTGCACAACAGTGGCCTGGCGTTCGTGCTGCTGGAAGGCAGCCTGCACTGCCAGAACACGAGTTCCAGCAGAACAACTATTGGATTGGGCCTTAAATTCAAAATGCAAGTAATCATTCATACACAGTTCAGTCCCCCTTAGCTTTATGGTGTGACATGCATTTCAAGAGGACTCCTGAAGAGTAACCTGTAGTTTTTTTAAGTCATGTACATCAAGAAGCTGAAGAATGAATACAGTATATTCCCACCCATACGGGCTATTTAAGCAGAACCCTGTGATTTGTGCTAGAAAGTAATGGCAACAAAACATTTATGAGGGTAACATTCCATTTACACCTTAAGTACGTTTTGAGAGCCTTTGTAGGTAACTTGTTCCTAGGAAGTGCATGGTAATGATCACCCATCAAGAACTGGTTAGTTCAAACACATCAACATTTTAAATAACAAAGTGGTTTCTAGTCCTCATTAATGGGGAAAGATCCTGCTAAATGTGTAGAAACAACAAGGAATCTACGTAGCACTTAAATAATGAAATCTGCAAACAGATATACATAACTTCAGCAATGAACCTACTGTAAACGTGTACTTGCCACCGATTAGACACACATACAACATTTTTGCTCAGATTGGGCTGAAAGAGAATCCATTCTGGCATTCAGTATAGTGTTGATTGGCCTGCCCTTATGTTATGAAACTCCAATCTTTCTAAAGCTTGGTTGATTGCATGCTGACTTGCCCTTGTGTGAATTGCAAAGCAAACGTCCTCCCCACTGGCGTCGACAGGGGGAAGCCGGGGGGCATCGCGTGTATAGGGGTGACGCGCGACCCCCCCACTTACAGTTTGTAGTTGGAGGCGGGCCCGCCCGCCCTCCCCTGTGTCCGTTCGGCTCCAAAATGAGCCGAAAATGGAGCGGGGAGGGTGCTCTGCTCCTGCGCGTGACGTCACGCGTGGGGGCGGAGCCTCCCCCTTAAGGGCGACGCGCGACCCCGCTCTGGGGTGTCGCGCGTCGTAGCGACGCGACTGGTCCTCCCCTCTTTGAACAGTTTTTAAGTGTTTAAAACAGTATCAAAACCAATAACAGTTTAAAAGTGCCACACATAAGTGGACGGCCTGCTTGAAGCATCAGTCTGTGGGAAATTGGAAAAGGCTAAAATTTGATCCACAGGCTATAATGTGTCTTCATGGGAATGAAGGTGGGGGAAAGGAATGCTCACTCTGCAGCAAAAAAAACATTGCCCATGCCTCTGTTCACAGATACAGTATGTCACAGGCATTCCCTCTTAGTAGTTTCCCTTTTATCATGTCTACATCATCTTTAACTTTACTCTGTCCTTCATGAACTCTCACCCTTGCAATATGGTCCCTATTTGACTGGGGTTAGTTTACTCTAGGATGTTGAGATAAATAAAAATATTCTCGAATAGCAGTGGCTCAGGGAAAAAAGTTTCCTTCAGCAGCATTATCACAATGTTCACCCCCAAAATGTTTGAGAGAGAATATTCAGAACAGGCCTAAGAAGGCCTATCTTCTTGCAAACTATTTTGGAGAATCTCCTCCGTTACCAAAGTAGTTTGCTAAACTGTATGGGGGCTGCTGGGAGCCGTGGTGGTTTAGTTGTTAAGATTCTGAACTGCAGACCGGAAGGTAGGCAGGACAGCAGTGCGAGACCTGAGTGCCACGTGACGACGGTATGAGCTACCAGCCCCAGTCTTCGGCCACAGCTCCTGCCATCCTAGCAGTTTGAAAGCAAGAAATTGCAAATAGATTAATAGGCACCGCCTCAGCGGGAAGGTAACAGCATTCCATGCACCTCGGCAATGAGTCATGTCGGCCACATGACCACGGAAGTGTCTTCAGACAGCACTGGCTCTCCAGCTTTGAAACGGAGATGAGCACCGCCCCTAGAATCGGTAACAACTAGCTTTCGAGAGAGGGGAACCTTTACCTTTACCTTATGGGGGCTGCTGCTTGGGTACAACAAGTCCCAAGTTCCCTCAGATACAGAGCTAGTTGAACACATCTTGGCCATGAGTTTTCATATCCTCTGCTTGCCTTGTGAACCAAAAACATACGCTACATAGGCGATGATAAATAGAACCGTGTAAGTGATTGGGATTTCCCTTTTAATCACATAATTAAACATGTTCTCCAACATTACTCCAGCATTTATTGTTTGTGTGAGAAGGGAAAAAAACTCAAGGTAGGGCCAGAAAATGTTATGCTGAAGCAGAATTGCCACTGACTTTACCAAGGATTAATAATTCATATATATATTTTATCTCATTCAGGGCATTTCAGAAAGTCCATTATACCTATATTTTCTGTACACTCAGTAAATTTTGTAGCTCTTAAACCCCATGAAATGAAAAATAGACTTGAAAAGCCATAACACCATCAACACATTAATATTTATGTAGCTCTTTTCATGACAAACATTCCAAAGTGCTCCACGGTAAAATACAGTGAAATAAAGCATGAGCAGAATGAGATGATTGTGAGCCAAAAGGTCATTGCGAAAGGCAAGAAGGAGGAACTTACTTGGTAAAGTTATTGACCTGTTCACACAGGCGATTCTGCCAAAGCTTTTGCCCTAACCACAAGCAAAAGCAGGTCAGGCACGGGAAGTTATCTGTGTCAATACTCCGAAGGCTGGCTTAATAAACAAGGTGTTCCATCTGAAGTCATTTCAAGCCAAACAGACAGGAAGATGCTATTCTAACTCAGCTGTAAAACAAACACTAGTGCTTCCTACGTTCCTGGCGATTTGCATAACTTTGTTAAGACGGGTTTTGTAACCCCCCAAGTATAAATGAAAGTAAACATGCTGATAAAAAGGCAGTTCTAAAATGGGTTAAAGCTATTTATACTGGAATATCATTTGCTTCACACTTCAAGGCAGCAAATTATTGATATAAATTATGTTAATTCCTTTCTTATAACATGATCATGCGTGAATGGGGAAAAAACAAATCTAGAAGACAAATGCACTCTAATGTAAAATTATTGGTTTTCTAATAATAGATTGCCTCTGCCTAATTTCCATTAAGAATAAAAATTACCGTACACTTTAGTGGCAAATATCCTTCAGAGAGGCTTTCCCCTTCCTCCTTTTTTCTTAATGCTAAAATATGCAAAACCCAGTAAGCTTGCAGATATTCAAGCACTGACAGTGTGGATTACACCCCAATCCTATCCTCCCCTGCCCTGGGCCATGCAGCGTGGGCTACGCGGCCCAAGCTGAATCCTATTTGGGGACGTTCATCCCCTTACCTTGGGTAAACCCCCCAAACGCAATGGGGCTACTTGGTTCCTTGCCAGCTCCTTAGCCAGAGCAGAACTGAGAAGCCCTGTGTCAGCAGAAGAGGCCCAGGATGGGGGATAGGATATGGTCCGCTGTCACTAATCCCGCCCCCTGGGTCTGATTGGCCCACCTCCTCCTCCTCTCCCGCTCCTTTACACCCCTCCCCCCAGCCCCCGCGCTGCTTGGAGCAATACTTATCCACTCTGTGGTGCAGTCTGCTGGGCCCTGTGCCAGGGGGACGGCACAGGACTTCATTCTGATGCCAGTTATTACCCTTGCACCCCCCCAAATAAGCACGTTAGACAAAGGCTTGGGTTAAAGGGCCACTTTATTATTATTAACAACAAGGATAGATTGCAGCAGGGCTTGGAGGTTTATAACTGTAAACATACTAACTTTAAACCCCCCTAGCGTGCGGGTTCTAATTTGGGGGAAAACAGCACTAGCCGCTTACCTCCCCCATCTGTGAATGGGCATCACATCCGGGCTCAATCCTGGCTTGGTCACAAACCATTCCAGTCTATCACTGCCAACCCGAGGGTTGAGGCAGCTGGACAGCTCAGACCCACCCCAGGTAAGCCTAAAGATGATCTTTGCTTCCAGCCCTGGGGTTTGCCAGCCAGCCTCACCGACCCGCGTAGGCATCGTGTGAGCGGTTCTGGCTCGCCCCATGGCCTTACTTACCTCCGGACGTATGCCAAATACGAGCCACCCTGGCTACCCCCCTGCACGCTACCTGCCACACGGCGGGGTTAACCTAGTGTTTGACCCCACCGCCCCACCAAAGCAAAAATTTATAAATTCCCTGCTGCAATTCCTTCAAAAACACATTGGCACCAGCCTGGGATAAATGCACCCCATCAGCTCGAAAAAGTTCTGGAGCAGAAAACAGAATCCCGGGGTGATAAATAACATCACCTCCCTCGTCCAAATTTTTTTCCCTTCAGGTAGGAATTCACCTTTTTTCTAGCAATGTCGATACGGCGAGGGTTCTCCGCCCCCCGCCAAACCCTACGGGGAAGTAAGCAGGACCATAGGATGGCTATCCCTGGTACGAGCTGCCTAATCTTGGCGATGTCCTCATAGACCTGGAGCATCAAGGACAGCGAGGTCCTCTTGCACAGGTCATTTTCGCCCAGGTGAATCACCAAAACCTGGGGAGGAGGCCGGGATTCCAGAAATTCGTAAATTAAAGGAAGGAACTGGCCCCAAAGCATCCCCCTTTTGGCCGCCCACCAAACCTTGGCCAAGCTAGCCAGCCCCAGCTGTGTGCCGAAACTTGAGGACGCCGCACGTTTTCGGGCCCAGAAAACAATGGAGTGTCCGCAGATCAGGACCCGAGCCGGAAACTGGCTGCGGCGACCTGCCGAGAGAAAAAAGAACAATGAGAACTATTCTAACAGACAACTTGGTAATAATAACAACCGCACCCCTAGGACACCCCCTAAGGTGACCACAAGCTGGCGGTGACTCCCCTAACAACACCCATACAGGCGAATAGTGGCAGTCCCACATGGACCAGGCTACACCCCGACGGGGTGAAGCCCACGAGCCTATACAGGCTAAAACGACCCACGAGCAGGCCGGGAGTCATATAATAAGGCCGCGGGCCACAAAGCCTACCCACCTAGGCTAGGTGCCACCCCAGCCCCCCTGCTCATTTCCGAATATAACTTTTAAAGGCGTCAGACCGCCAGCGGCCAATGCGCTGTACGGTCGCCTGAGGTAGACTGCTTGCAGCCGCAAGCGATGCTGCCCCAATCCGAAATGAGTGAAGACCATAAAGTGCTAGGGAAATCCCAGAGGCCAAGAGCGCCTTGTTAAAAATGGAGCGAAACTGGAACAGGGTCAAAGGGGAACCGCAGCGGTGGCAAAAAAGGATGCCCGAAACCTCACCCCGCAGCCTAAGATACGCCTCCAAAGCCTGCACTGGGCAAATAACCAACCCAGAACCCTCTGCAAGCGGACTATCCTCCCGCTGGCCCGCTGGTCCGTTTTGGACCACCGCAGCCTAATGGTCAAGGCCCCTTCCCCCAGAGTCACGTCGCTAAGACGCAGGGCCCTGCCAGAAGCGTCAAATTTCGAGGCACTCAAGAGCTCACTGGGCCTGAATGCCCCGAAAAACAACAACAACATGGCTGCCCTAAACATCTGGGCCTCAAAGGCGGAGGAGCACAAAACACCAAACGAATCATCTATAAGTTTCAGCATATCCAGGGTTATCGGCTTTCTGGAATCCGGGAGGGGCGGGGCTGCCCTACAAAACCCTTCTAACATCTTCTTAATTCAGAAATCCCCTGAATAATTGGGCCAGCCCGCTGCCTTGGCGTTGAACGCCAAAGCTGCAAGGTAGGCTGACAAGGATCGGACCGACAAACCCGCATCGTGAAGGTGTAACATGAAGAGCAAAATATGCTCAGCAGGTACCAGCCACGAACCTTCCAAGGAGGCGCCACGGCGAAAATCCTCAAATACCTGCAACTTACCTGTGTAGCTGCGGCGAGTAGCAGGAGCTAACACCGACCAGATGGCGGTGTTGACCCTGGCCAACCAAGCTCCCAGAGCCAAGGCGGCATCGGGTCGAGGTCCGAGCGAGCCTCGGGAGCCAGCTCCCGGAAGCGCTCCTCCTGAAATCGAGACAGCGAATCAGCAATTCCATTCTCAAGCCCTGGGACATGTCTGGCGATAAAGAGGGCATTAATACGCAGGCACTGGAGAACAAAAGCTCTAACCAGCCGCATCACCCTGCCAGATTTGGATGTTTGCTGGTTGACAATCCAGACTACCGCCTGGTTGTCACACCAGAAATGAATGGTAGAATTGCTAAAATACTGCCCCCATAAATGCACCGCCACCACAACAGGAAAAAGTTCCCCACAAAAAGAAAATCGTCCAGGTAGTGAATCAGTGAATTCACCCCCGTGCGGACGCGAACTGTCCATTCCAGAAAGGTCGAAAAAACTTCAAACGCAAAACAGGAAACAGAACAGCCCATCGGGAGGGCTTTGTCGACATAAATGGCGCCGTGAAACTGAAAACCTAAAAGGCAAAAATCATCCGGATATATGGGGAACAAACGGAAAGCTGACTGGATGTCAGCTTTAGCCATTAGTGCCCCTTTGCCGCAATTGCGCAGTATTGCCACAGCCTGATACAACGAAGCGTATCGTACCGAACAAAGCTCCGGTGGGATACCGTCGTTCACAGACGACCCTTTGGGAAAAGACAGATGGTGAATTAGACGAAATTCACCAGGTGCTTTTTTAGGCACCACTCCCAGAGGCGTAATACGAAGATTGGGAATGGGGGCTACCTCAAAGGGGCCGGCCACCCTACCGGCAGCCACCTTCTTGCCAATTTTCTTCCTGACTACCTCCTCCATACCAACAACAGACCGCAAGTTGTCTGCCCAGGAGGGTGCATCAGGGAGAGGCGAAGGAATATGAAACCCAAGGGTAAAGCCTTTCAACAAATACTCGGCAGCCTTCCTGTCAGGATAGCACCTCAACCAATTACGAAGGGGGCCAACCTTAATCGGGGTTGGCCCCCTTCCCAGAGGGGGCTGAACCAGACCCGCCCCGTCTTTTGACGCCACCCCTGGCGCTCTGCCTGCCGGCCACTATCCGGGGGCATGCTGTAATGGCATGCTTGCCCCCACAGACCGCGCATCCATGCCAGAACGTGCAGTCCTGACGCACGCACCTGCCCGATGCGTTAAATTCGTAACATATCTTGGCGGGTTGGGTCGCTGTGCGGCCCACCGCCCCTGCTGGCTGTGAAGGTTTTGGTTGGCCGGCCTGGTTCCGTGTGATCAAATGACCACTGTCAGATCTGCCGCCTAAAGACAATTTTGTCAGCCCCACGAGCCGGTTCCAAAGTTCCCATTGCGGTATGCGCCAATCCAGTATGGGATTGTGCGAAGCGCTCAGGCGGAACTGACCATCATATGCGAGCCAACCTGGGCCAGAATGATCGGTGTAAGCCGCGTATATGATGTCCAAATATTTAATAAGGTCACCAGTCACCTTGGGATGCATTTGATGCATCACCGCCATATAAATACAATAGCCCCTAAGCCAATTGGGCCAAATTTGGTCAATTTTTCTCTTTTTCGTTACTTCAGTGTCCTGCACCAGGTCACCTACACGAGGAACCGGCTCGGGAGCCTGCTGCAGCAGGCTGAAGATATCTACAAACTCCCGACGCCAAATCTTCTCCTTAACGGCCATTGCGAGATGGCCACCCAGAGGAAGATAAAAATCCCCAAACGGGGTCCTCAAGCACTCAGTCTCATCCTGCGTCTGTGGGGTATAGCCCCAGAGAGGTGGGGGCTGCTGAAGACCCATCCAACCACCCCACTGACTCATCCCCGGCTGAAATCCCCATAAGGGGTGCACCAAGCCAGGCGCCTCAGGGGCAGAAGCGGGATCCACCGGTTCAGCCGCCGCAGGGGCCGCAGCTCCCTCCCTGGAAGCTGTATCTGGCGGGCGAGAACCCGCCGCGCCACTCTGAGGGAAACCCTCAAAACCAGCCCCCCACAGAAAAGGATTAATTGGGACACCTCCCCATTGCAGCCCGCCCTGCATGCTGTCGTCCCATACCGCAACCGCTCTTCTAACAGAGGCGGGCGACTCACCGCCAAGGCCAGTGTCCGCGACGTCGGGGGTGGACACGGCAACCGGCCGGATAGGCGAGGCAGATCTCGCCGGGGTATCTTCGGACAGTGCACGGAGTCTGGAACAGAAAGCGCGCACTTTAGCCCCCCTCCGGGAACGAGAGGAGCGTCTGGGGGCATTAGAGGTCTCACCCCCGTCCCCCTGCCCCGCCTCCCGTGCAGCCTTCTCTTTCTCCAATTCTTCCAAGCGAGCCAAAGCCGTGCGCCACTCCGTATCCTCCTCATCCGAAGATGAGTTCACAGGAACTGGGCGCGGAGGGGCCATGCGCTTAGGCGCTGCCCCCCTTTCTTCTGCTGCTTCTTTGGCATGGTTTATCTACACCACAGTGGCACAACTCTAAGGGGGGAACGTGCACCACCAATGCCAGTCAATGTGATACTGCAGAAGAAGTGTGTATGTGAGCTTCTTTTACACTGTTACCAGAGAGCCCTGGAGCCCCAGAGCTCTCAAAAGGTGGTGGGGGTATCACCACGCCCCAGAACTGTCCTGCGATGTTAGCGTGCGGTGGCTCCGGCAACAATGGATACACGCTCCAGCAGATGTCCCACGACGAGGCTCCAGCAAAACAGGCCGCGAGGCCCGGCAGGCCGAGAATCGGGCGCCCGCGGCCCTCGCTGCGGGCCGCCGCGTGGAAGAGGGGGAGGGAGCAACGTCCCGAGCCCCGTTGCCGGCCTGAAGTAAAAGGCCGCTTCCGGAAGCTCTAAAAGCCGAAAAGGCAGGAGACGCGACCGTCCGGCCGCTTCCGGAGGCTCTAAAAGCCTCCCCGAATCCACGCGACAAACGCCGCTGCATTGCCGAGCAACACTCGGCCCGAAGCAGGACGACAGCAGGAGCTCTCGTCTCCTGCTGCAGCTTCGTCCGACACCGGGGCGCAACTGAGGAGAGCCGGCGAACGTCGCCTCGTGGCTTCCTCAGCCCCGCCCCGCCCAGGCCAACAGCCAATCGGCTGTTAGCTAGGCCGAAGCCCTTGCCCAGCGCGCCGGGGACGGAGCCGGGTAAGTGGCGCCGCCCCCCGAAGAGGGGCAGCGGCATTCTCTGGTGTCGCAACCCGCTTTTCAGCACGTTTGCAACACTCTAGGACAGCACAGCATGTGCTGCACCAGCCTAGCTAGTTAGTAGGATTGTGCTGTTAGGCATGTAAAAGTACAAGGGGTGATGGAATGGATTCTGCCTCATAGCAACATAGAAGTTAGATGGTTGTGACCAAATATTTATTCCATTGTTATCCCGTTTTTCTCCCAAAGCCATCCAAAGTGACTTACAACAAATTATTAAAAATGCAAACAATTAAAAAATCAAACTATAAAATACAATATAAATATTGAAAACATATAAATATTAAACTTTAGCCAGTGGAAAATCAGAGCACATGAAATACCATAATCAATACATAATAAAGGCACCAATAAAACCAGCTAGACGCTAAAGGCTAAAATCAGAAGGCTTGCTGAAAAAGGAATATTTGCTGGAAGGCTTCTAAAATCACATCATCATCATCATCATCATAATTCCAGTATTTATCTACCGCCTTCTTGGTCATTGGATTTCTCCTCTGATTTTAATTCAAGGCAGTTTACACAGGCAGGCAATTCTAAACCAAACGGTTTTTACATTACAATAAATGTCCTAGTCTTTCATAGGACGTTTCTTTCCAGGTGTTTCCCTTCATGGTCTGGCCTCTTGCTGGCACCTCCCACGCGTTGACTGACAGGCAACTCCCTCTCACAGAGTGCCGGCTGCAGGGGCAATGGAATGGATTCTGCCACCTATCAACCTTGATGGTAGTTGTGACCAAATATGGCATGGTTTTGTACTTCACGAAATATCCAAATGAACTAGGGGGTGGGGGGACTCTGCAAAATAGGGTTCTTATTTTAACTTATTTGTGTGAGCTGGAACAGGTGCACATTTTATTGATATTTTTCCATGAACGTTAGTGGCAGGTAATTTTTGATAAACCATCTGCTTATTTTCTACCAAATTCTTATGGACAAATCCTCCATCTAATTCCTTGTAATATGTTTTGGACATCTGTTTATTAACCAAATGCAATATCTTTAAAATATTTTAAGAAATGTTAACCAGGCAGTGTTCATTGTAAGCCAAAAATGATATAAACCCTTTGGAGGATCAAAATCTCACACATAGTATGCTTTATCAAGGCTGGTTTTCTAGTTAGAGAAGGGCTATAAGTATTTTTGATGATAGAATATTACTCATTTCATTCTAGCAACTTTCATATCTTATAGCATACTGAACACCGGGCCAAATTCTATCTAACATTCCAGTGCTGATGTAGCAGTGCCAATGGGATGTGTACTACATTCTGCGGTGGGGACACACACACACGTCGCAGAGACCTCCTCAAGGTAAGGGAATGTTTGTTCGCTTACATCAGGACTTCATTGCGGCTGCAATGCTAGAAAGTTGGATAGGATTGGGCCCAAAGAGTATGTTGCTCCTTTGCTGGCACTCCTGGAAGCAGGGATGTCCTCTGCCTGGCCCACTCCAGCACAAGGTACTCTTGACTTTGTCCTCAGCCAACCACAGCTTGCTGGTGTTAGCACTTCTATCTGATGGCTGAACTGCCAATCCTGGAATGTTGGTGGGGATTTGGTGCCATCCCTCACAACAGGGTGTGATCTTAATTTTATTCATTTATTTTTATCCTACTTTTCACAAATAGTCCTAAGGCGGCTAGCCACATCTAAGAACAAACAAACAAACAAATACTCAATTACAATACATCTTGAGTAGCATTGAACTTAATAAGCATAGAACGCTAGGTACAGCACAGAATGCAAAGCAACAATGGAGGAGAAGGTTTGATTAAAAGATAATTATGAATATTAAGATGAAAAGTTAATCTTAATAGTAGATTGTGAAGAAAGAGTAAAGCATGTATACCTACTTCACCTGACATGTTTTGGCTACCTGCCAGCTTGGGAACTCAAAACACAACATGGCTCTAACCTCAGGATCAACAGGATGGCTCACATACACACTCTTGGGTAGTTTTCCTAGATTAGTGACTCAAGTAGTCAAGGATAGAAGCTGAAGGCTGTAAATGTTTATAAACATAGCTGTTTTGGGTGCCCATTTCACAGAAAAGGGTATAAATTGAATGAATAAATGAACCACCATTGTGTATACAATAGTGTGATTAAAAAGCATTAAGAATAATTAATTCTAAGTTAAGTTTATTAATTATAAACGTTTCGGGTATAATGATCTGATTTGAAGTGACTAATGGCTCAATCCTATGGGCCACTTAATGGCAGCAGATCAAGCGAACCGCTGCTGTAAGTCACCTTGCAATAGCGCAAATGTTGTGCTGCCGTTCCATACTGTAGAGCTGGCTGACACTCTGTGTGCATGCCAGAATTGCCTGGATGTTCTGCCGGAGCAGGTAAGGTGGTGGAGAGGGTAGTTCGTGGGCAGTTTGGGGGAGGATTGGGGCAGGGAGTGGACCAAACATGGGGGGTTGGAGGGCAGGAGAGGGTTGACCTCAGCGGCAGTCATGCACACTAGATTCTATCTCCCTTTCCTAGCCCGGACCCACTCCCCACTCCCTCTCCTTGGACTTACACCAGTAAAACAGCTGGCATATGTCTGAGGAGACCTATTGGCAGCCTATTGGGAGGTAAGTAAAAATAATTTTACTCATCTCTTCATTGGCCATCAGATCATCCCCTCCCCCATCACTGCATCACAGCATGGCTGCATGGCGGGGGATAGGATTGGCCATCAGTAATGTGCTGTTGTGATCATGTACAATAACCCGTGAAATGTCAAGACAGGGTGATGCATTAGTAAAGAAAAAAGCCAGCATGATATTATTAGGGAAGGAAGGAATATAAGTAGGACCAATAGTATTATAGACCAATTTATATAAATCCTATCCACATTTAGAGAATTGAGGCCATATCTGTTAATCTCACCTCCAAAAAGATATAAAAGATCTGCGAAGATACAGGAAAGAGCAATCAGAAGGATGGATAATCGTCCTTATGAAGAAAGGCTTAAACTGTTGGGCTTTTTAGAGTGGGAAAACAAGATGATTGTTGGGGAACATCATATAGTATGGAGAGGGAGGGGGACAAGAGGGAAATAGTATTTACTTTCAAGATAAAAGTACTCTGGAACTTGCAAAGAAATGCATAGGCAGAGAGTTCAAGGAAGTACTTTACACTGTCCATAAACTATGGAATTTGTTGCTATGTTATGCATGATTGATGGCCACTAGCACACATGATCTTAAAAAGTGTAACATGTTCATATACAAAGATTAGGACATGTAATTTCAAGCAGAATATGTTTATTGGCCAGGATCTAAAGACGTTTGTGCTTGTGCCTAAGGTAGTTGAATGTATATGTAGGAATTTTCTCTTCTGGCTGTAGTTCCTCTAATGCTGCACTGGATGCCATTCCGGATACAGTATTTCCTTGACTGTCTAGATTACCTTGGGGGGGGGGTGTATACATAGTAGCTGTTATGAGATTGGGACTGAAAAGTCTCTGTCCTTGAATGGAGGCCCTACATGCAGCCCTGTGGATCTCACCTATTCAGTGCTGGCACCAGGTTGCTGGGAGTTCTGGGTCAATGTCCTGCCTTGGAACTCCATTCTACCCTGTCAAGTCAGCCTTTATTGGCATCACTCTATTCTACCTCCTGCCTGTCCCTGATGGCACATTTTGATGCTCCCACTGGTAGTGAGGGCTCAGGGTTTGGCCTGGGCCTTCAGCTAGTGCCTGACCTGACCACCCTCTCATGCCACCCCTGTGCCCATTATATCTGGGCAGGTGTCATATGTTCAGGCATGTTTTTGTAGATGTGGAATCTTCCCCACCTGCACAGATATGTAGAATGAAGGCTGATCTACACCTACCCCTGTTGCGTTGCGCTTGCGTTGGGAGGCACGCGAGCGGAGGGGACAGGACACCCCGCCCGAAACACTGCCTTGGGCTCCACCAGTTTCTTCAATGCAAATAGTCCCTCCTGAATGTCCCGCCTCCTAATAAAGCTCAACACTGATTGGCTGAAACATGTGCGCTCCGATTGGCTGAAAACCCCCTTTCATCCCATTGGTCAAACATTTAGCTCCGTGTCCCGCCCTCTCAAAATCATGAGCACGGTCCATGGCCGCTAACAACGGAACTTGGGAGAGCGCAGGTTCTACAAAGGCAGCCACACTGCTCCACACGCGCCCAGGACACGCCGGGAGAAGTGCGGTGTAGATTTAAGTGACAGACATTCTGGGTGAGATATACAAATGTCCACTTCACATTGTTCGTCTGTTTGCAAATGTCGAAAAGATTCATGCAACTGAAGTATCTTCCTGAAAATATTATATGAACTAGACTTCAGAATTAGGGATGATAAGAGTTCCTAATCTGAGTGGTGTCTGTCTAGGTAGCATGAGTGTAATCCGGCCCTTTTGCCTTATAGGTTATATTCCATTTATAGCTCTTGAGAGAAGGGAACATCATTATCATAGAACAGCCAAGTATAAGAATGCTCATAAAAGCTGACAGAATGAAATAGTTTTGCAATAAAAATCATCCACGATTAAACACAATCTAAGCAAGTTGCCTGGAGGGAAAGATACTGTACTTTGAGCAGGCCCACTGGAGGTCTTTAGGAAACGAAATAGTGAATATAACTATGAGGAGTTGGTTGGGTTAAAGGGCAATGACTGCTTAAAACATTGGACTATGATTTATAGCCTTCCTGAATCATGACAGACCAAGACATTGGGTATCATCAGCTCCTGCTAGATCTCCCTATAAAATAAAGGCTCTAAAATAATCAGAACTGTAGATTTGAAAAGCATATTTATCTGACATGGCCAACAGAGAAGTACTGTATATAACATTTTCATTTGAATTGTGTTATATTAGAACAGCAATTTTCAACATTTTTCCTCTCACGGCACACTGAGAAGGTGATAAAATTGTCAAGGCACACCATCAGTTTTTTTTGACAATTGACAAGACACACCACACTGTGTATGGGGGGGGCTCACAGTCCCCAAAGGCCCTACCAAGAAATGACCCTCTCCAAAACTCCCACCTGCGGACCATTCGCAGTATACCAATGTGCCACAGCACACTGATTGAAAATCTCTGTATTAGAAGCTGAGAGAATTAATTGAGGCAAATTGACTGAGAAATTCTTCAGACCAACTTAAATGAATGGAAGGTGTGCAGGAGGACTAGTAGTTTAATGCCCCAATCCTATCCCCCACCAGTTTACATGTTGCAGCTACTCTACTGGAGTGCACACTGAATGCTATGATGGGGGTGTGACCAGATAGCCCAGGACAGGTAAGTAATATTTTTTAGTTACCTCTTTAGACCACCTGGCTGCCAGTGGGTGTCCTTAGACCTCTGCCACCATTATCTAGCTGGTGTAAGTCTGAGGAGCCTCGGGGTTGTTGACTTGGAGCATGCTCATCCCCTTTAAGCATGCTTAGTAATAGCAATGTCTGAATGAACAGGGTAAGAAAAAGGCACATTCCTTCCTTTCTTGCAACTCAATGACAGTTCTTGTGAAAGCATTCCAAATATATCATGCACAACGTGTTCACTAAGCTAATTCCTGAATCTTTTAGTGAAAAACAAAACTGCACACAATGTTGAGTTGAGGAATTCTGTAGACATTTACAAGATTAATTCAACGTAGGTAAAGATTTTAGAGTCAACCTTATACCATGCAATTCTTCACAGTATGAACTATACAGGGATTGAACCAGTGACGGAAATGGAGGTAGTAGATTCCTGGGTAAGAGATCAGAAGCCATTGTGTGTTGCTTTTATTTGAGGAGTGTCTGTTTTTTCTCCTTTAGCTTATCTGATGATGTAACAAAGGTCAGATGTTGACTCTTGGGAGGAAATGTTTCTGCTTCACAGGAGAAGTATACCAAGATAATCAACAGGCTCATTGCTCCATTTGGTTCTGCTCCAGTCAGAAAGAAAAAAGAAGGGAGTGGAAGCATGGAAAAGTATCAATTCTCTGGAGGCAAAATTCATGCAAAGGCAACATAAAAGGATGAGCCGTTCATGTGAGAGGAATCAATATTCACATGCAAATATAGTCTCTGAAGTTTATGAACCAGTTCCATGCTTAAGTGACTCAGGCTCAGATAATCGCACGAAAGTTCAGCTCTAGTTTATTCTGCCAGAGGGAGATCTAAATGCATTTTTTTCAGCATTCTTGATAATGGGGGAGGGGGGTACCAGAAAGAGAAAAGAACTTGGAACCAATTATACTTCTGCCCTATGTTTTGAAGCCTAGTGCAATAAGACCCAAGGGGTTTTCAAACATTTTGCACCTGCAGGTTGGAAACCTTTCCAATAAACTGCACTAATGCACATTTGTTTTCAAATGTGGAAACACAGAGTTCAGTTGCCCTGAGAGGTTTTTAAGAACTTCTCGGAGGACTTGTAAAGAAATGTTTACCAGAAACACTGGGCTAATACATAATGTCATTTAACAACAGCAATATGTCAGACTGCTGCCACAAAAAGAAAACGGAGTTTTATTTTTGCATTTAAAAACAAATGTGCCGAAGAATATTGCCTATTGCATGGGGGGGGGGAGCTCACATTTTTCAAGATTCCATGTTTAGCTATCTTTTTTGCTGTTGTTCAAACAGAAATGTAGAGGGAAGGCGGCAATGGAAAATTTGTGCCTTCACTGGCAATGGGAATTGGTTTATATAGAGAGTCTTTCATCTCTAGAGCAATGAGCTAGGGGGTAATGCAAACTGTTTAGTCTCAAAATGAGCTTAAATGGCTATATTGAACATATATGCATTGCTGAGTGAACTTCATAGCATTTGATATTCAGCTTTTCCATCCTTTTTTTTAAAGACTCATTTTCTTTGACTTCATATTTTAAAGAATGTTCCCTGTCCCGATACTGTGACAAATTGGAGGTTTTGATGTAGGCGAGACCAGAAAAGCGTGGAATATTGCTGTTTGCATGTCTATATGACAGCCTTTAGTGCAAGGAAAGCTGGTGACACTCTCCTCCTAACTAAGCCTCTGGCATGGCACAGCTGTATCATACAGAAGGAAATCAGCACAGGAGTACAGGGAGTTGTCTTCATGCCAGTACCAGGTTGAGAAGGCCCTGCTCCAGGGGAAAGACTGCTTCATCTAGAACAGGGGTGCACAACATACGGCCCGCGGCCCGCATGCGACCCCCTTACGATTTCCCGTAGCCCGCGAAGAAATCGGGGATCCCAGAGAGCGGGCGCTCTCTGGGATCCCCAAGTTCTTCGCGGGCCACGGGAAATCCTCCGTGCCCGCTCTTTCATGGTAGTTGCCACTCATTCTGCTCCTGACGCGGCTCATTCGGCTCCTGGCCGAACGCCAGGAGACTCCAGGCGGCGCTTTGATCGCCGCCAATCAGCTGAGTCTCCTGGCATTCAGCCAAGAGCCGAATGAGCCGCGCGCGCGCTGGCCAGGAGGAGGCTAAAGAGGCGCAAAGGAAGGGAGTGAGGAAGCTGGCTCTTCAGCTTGCTCTTTGCTGGATTGGAAGCTGGATTGGTTCACCCAAGAGCCGAATCATCGTGCGCGTTGGCTAAAGACGTGGCCACTCCCCCAGCTGCTTGCCGGAGGAGGGAGAGCACGTGCCCGGCATCTTCCTGCTCGGGCTCATCCACCACCAGGAGCGGAGCAGTTGGGGGAGGCCTCTCAGGACTTCCTTTCACGGGGCTGCAGCAGCAGGAGCCTGTGCACGCTGCTTCCCCACGCTGACTGCCACACCCGAGGAACAGTAACGAAGCCCGGCAGAGCCGAGAGTAGGGTACGATCGATCGGCAGCGGCAGAGCTGCTTTCCTCTGTCTCACAAGCTGATTACAGCTCTGATTCACAGCCCCTCACGAGCTGTGAACAAGGGAGCGGGAGGAATGCCCCTCGGACCAGACAGGCTGCCAAAAGCAAGGACGGAGTGAGAGAACGTTCCTCTCTACCTCCTTTTCACCTCTTACTTCTTATTCCTCCATCTGCCACCTCCTTTAACGTGACAGGCTTTTTGCGTTGCTGCTTTTGCATTTTCATGGTAGGGGGGAGGGAGGGGTGCAGGTTCTTCAACTTTTTTTCTCAAATACATTTGCAAAGAGGCAGCAAAAACTTATTACTGAAGCTCACTGGAGAGGTACGGTTGGAGGAAGTTTGGTGAAGGGGGAAGGGAAAGAAAGGGGGCTTTCGCTTTTCTGACTGTGATGTTGGAACAGCCAGATCAGGGACTGAAAAGTCCAGCCTCAGTCCCAAATGTCCAAAGGTGGGGGTTGGGAGGCAGAGGAGCAAGAGGGCAGCAAGAACCCTTCCCAGTACTGAACAGAAACATCAATAATATAAAAATGATAGTGAATATCTTTATTTATTTATTAATATGTTGCTTTTCCTGAGATTTTCCAGCTCATGGACACGCCCCTTGTGATGTCACTTCCTGAGGAAGTGACATCATGGATCTAGAAGATTCACTTCCTCCAGAGGATGGGAGCTTCACTTCCTCCAGAGGATGGGAAGCCCTTCACGGTTCGGGTCCAGGATATCTGAGGGACCGCCTTCTCCCGGCCCGCTCTCTTAGGTCATCTGAGGGGGCTCTTCTGCGGGTGCCACCTCTATCGCAAGTTAGGGGAGTGGCAACACGTGGGCGAGCCTTCTCTGCTGTGGCGCCACAACTGTGGAACTCCCTGTCAGGGGATCTGAGAACCACCCCCTCCCTCATGACTTTTCGGCGAGGACTCAAAACGTTTTTGTTTCGACTAGCGTTTGGGTGATGGGTCGTGATCTGCCTCCTGTGTCTCAAGATGCTCTGCCATGCTGCTTCTCTGCTCCATACTATCGCCACCCCCCTAGTGGATTTTATTGTTTTTACATTTGTTTTATGTATGGTTATGAATTGTTTAAACTTATTTTATGTATTATTTTAAATGATGTATTTTAATCTTTGTTGTAAGCCACCTTGGGCATTTGTCTTTCGGCATAGGAAAAGGCGGGATATATATATTAAAATATATATATTTTAAGTGTATATCAATAAGAAAACACATTTATTGCAACACATGGCAAGATCTGATTCCCTTGCATTGTTTCGATCTACATTAGTAGGATGCCCCCTTTGTTGGTAGTGATATGTATTAAAAAGAGAACATAAAAATGAGAAAAGAGTGTGTAGTGGAGTGTAATGAAGTCTAACAAAGTTCTGATTTTTCTCATGACTATTTTCTTGGAACATCAAATATCACATTCTTTCAAAGAAATCTCTCTGTTGTTGTTGTCTCTGCTTTGAAGGTGCCCTAAGCATGTGCTTAGTCTGCCTATTGGGTAATCCAGCCCTGGTAGACATTTTCAACCTGAGTCAACATTCAAAATGATGTTTCCTTCACCCTAAAATGGATCATAGCTCATGTTAAATGGCAAACAGAAATAGACATTAATGGCTGAAATTGGCTATCTGAAATTGGCTACTATTCTTCATACTTGTTGTCTACCAGCAGTCAGAATCCAACAGAAACAAAACAGACAAATCCAGATTTCCAAAAAGTATTTGCACAGAAGACTAGTTGTGGATTAGGGTTTAATGCAATGCTATTTATTCAGTGGGTAAATGAATTTGCCAACAGAAAGCATTTTCTTCTGCACTGTAGGGTTTCTCTGAATCCATAACATGCTAAAGCACTTACCTTGCAAATTTTATTTTTTCGATCATTTTCTGTGCTTCTGGACAGGCGGCATTTGAATGATTTTTCCACCTTAAGGCATTTTGGTTGAATAAGCCAGAAGTGAGAGAGCGAGGATGGGGCAAAAACTCTTAGGTTCATATCTTCTCTCATGGTTCAACTGTCAGTAAGCCTTCTTCCGTTACATCATAGTGAAATAACATCTTCCTCTGCTTGTCTTAGCCTGCAATCCTGTGTGCATTTACGTGAGTGAAAGCCCCACTGAACATAGTGGAACTTCTGGGTAAACAGTCTTTTTGGTGACCCCTTCCATTCAATCACTATGGCTGCAATTAACCACCCATTTATTGCAGAATAGGGTTTAACCAAAATTAATAGGACAAAACGTGCTACAAAGAGCAACCAAAAACATTATTTCAGGTAGGCAGGAAGGCAGGCAGGCAGGCAATCAGGCAGGCAGGCAGGCACACACTTGGTTATATAGCATACATTTGAGCAGTGCTGGAGTCACCCGGGTTACCATCATTTCTGCTCACCTAAAGGTGAAAAAGGACCCTCAGCTCCCTGAACTGTGCTTGGGCAGTGTGCAGCCATCTGCTGATGCTGTTGTTTACAGCATCAATCAGTTGTTTATAGACCCCTGTAAGATTTAATTCAAACAGCAAGCCTACTGGGGAGAAGGATAAATGTTAATAAAGTATATTTCTTGGAAGATAATATTTGTGATTCCTTTCATCTGTCAAATCTGATGTAGTCAACACATATTTTGGGGCTAACTCAACATTTACAGCTTCA
The DNA here is from genome assembly GCA_026170595.1 of Plestiodon gilberti rubricaudatus. Taxonomy (NCBI): domain Eukaryota; kingdom Metazoa; phylum Chordata; class Lepidosauria; order Squamata; family Scincidae; genus Plestiodon; species Plestiodon gilberti. The sequence goes on from JANXHW010000002.1 coordinate 52,449,242, forward strand.
TAAATTGACATTTTCCCGACAATGTCTGTATTCGTTGTGTCGATGTCCTGCATAGTATCAGACAGGTTAACGGTTCAGAAGCTTCTAACAGAATATGTGGAATAAACCATACAAGAATCCTCTTGCATTTTAAAGGATGGACCAGCATTGAATCTTGTGCTCATTGCTACCTGCTACAAGATGAATGAAAGATTGCAATAAAACAAGAACGTTCTATTTGGTCATGAAATGCAATGTTTAGAAACATGAAGATTTGTATTTTTAGAGCGTGTTTAACACAGCCCAATCCTATCCTTCCCCCACCGCCGATGCAGCCATGCCAAAATCGTTGGTGCAGGTCTGTGTGAACCCGAACCATGGGTCTGGGAAGGGGGGTTGGATTTGGCGGCTGCCACTACTGCTGAACCTGCCCCTTCCCAGACCTGATCCGCCTTTCTCTCTGCCCCGTCACTGCCCCATTCTATCCTCCCCCGTTCCGCCCTCCTCCCACCATGACCCACCTACCCTGTCAACCTACCTTCGTCAGTGGTCGCTTCACGTGTCTCAATCATGCACAGGGCTGCTCCGGCCTTGCCACCAGCATTCCGGAAGCATGCGGCTTCATGTGCTTTTGGAAGGCCATTTGCGACAGCCGCAAAGCGTGCCCCACTGCCAGAATGCTAGTTCCAGAACAATAGGATTGGGCCATGAATGTGTCAAATATTTTGGGCTAGTTAGTATGAAACATTTGGCATGCACATGACCAGGTGTGGCTCAAGCTCAAGGGCCATTTGAGGAGGTGTGCTAACATCTCCCTGTTTCTGCAAGCCATCCTTCCCCAAACCACGTGGCTGTTAGAAGTGTGTAAGTTTTCATTGCTAAAAGTCTCATTCATGTCTGTGTTAATTCAACAGACGTTTGTTGTCACAAAAGTGACATATTTGTTCGTTCACTGGTCCTTTGCTGAATATTTCTCTCTCAGTGCAATATATTTAAAATTCCCCAGCTTTTTCATTTTAAAAAAAATATTTTTCATTAAATACCCAATTATCTGGAGCAACAACTATGTACAGTAATTGTACACCACAGGCATTCATATCACTTTATTTTTGACACCATAGTCAACATGCTCTTAGTTCTTCAGACTTCACCACGGTGTGTCACGCAACTGATTTGGCCTGTCTCGTAATCTTGCTGGTTCATTTTACTTCCTCTGCTTGTTTTCTGTTTCCACCCTGTTCTGTGGACACAAATAACTACACATTTGTTCAATATTTCAGGCCAGGACCATCAAATAATCAAAGCCCAAACTGAGTCAGACAGAGTAATAACATGGTTCTTCTTTGTCCTGTATCCTTTTTCCTTCAGATAACATTACAGAAAGGGTAAGAGTGGAGCGAGAAGCAGTTTTGCCTTTTTTTTTTTTAAAAGGGATTTACGTGCCATATTTTCTCAGGCTTTTAGGCACAACAGGATGCTTCAAGAGAGTAATGGAGTGGGACTTCCTGCTGTGCTTCACTTTTGGAGGAGATGGGTAATATTTCACTCTTATCTGTTCATTTCCTGCTGATCACCACTTTGTGCCACTGCCTTGCCATTAATTATTGTAGTATTTGATGGATGAGGAGTGTGTTTTCCTATTCTTTTGAATGGGTGTGCAAATGCCTTTTAATGCAAGCACAAAATAGGGTTTGTACGTGAATATCTGACTAACAACTGGGAGAAATAGTTGCCCTTGTTAGAAGTAGAGAATGCACAAGTGTGTGTGGGACCTCTGTCAGGGTTAGCTCACCAAATGATCTGAAATTTCCAGTCTGAATAGTGCAGGGTCCTGGCAGGCATAGCAACCAAGAACTCCGTGTGTGTGTGTGTGTGTGTGTGTGTGTGTGTGTGTGTGTGTGTGTGTGTGTGTGTGTGTGTGTATAATCTTGCAACTAGAGGTTAAGATTCATATATATATTAATGTAATGTAAAGCAATGAGAAGTAAAAGTGAAATGGACAGGAAAAATGCTGAATCACTGTGACAAAGCACCTGTGGAAAGAGCTGATGCAATAGATAATGAGATGAATCAATCTCCACTGTGATTGGTGTAAAGCACTATATGTGGGTTGTTGTGTGGAGTTTGAGAGAGCTAGATGCAAGATGCAAGCACTCTGCTAGATGCAAGCACTCTAGGCTCGGCATTTCTTAATAACCTCCTCTAGAAACCTGAATGGACATAACTAGATAGGAGTGGAGTCAAACACTGCCCTTTTCCAGCATATTTATTCTCCAATGAAAGACTGGAAAATGCTGTATCCAGTCTATGAAGTCTGGCACTCATGAACTGGAGACTTTGCACTTTTTTCCATTTTATATGTACCCTTTTACTTAGTCTAGTGGTTTAGGCGAGTAACTGATGCATCAGATTTTACTCTGATTTAATTTAAAAACACATCATATAGTAGCACTTTCTAGGGAGGTGCCTGATCTGGGTGACCTCATTCCCCTAAAATGCAACAAAGATGGAGCTCAAAATTGTCACCAAATATACATGCAGCCATATCATTAACATACAGGGTACATCACATACAATATTACATTCTGACATACAGTGTTCACTGACATTGTTAAATCATAACAACAACAACAATTGCCTACTATAAATACTTCCAGGTCAATATGTGAAGAACCATTAAAAGCATATGCTTCCGAATATGTCCAAAGTGTGTTTCTCTCAACTTTGAATATTTGTAGTTATATTCCTATATACCTGGCAGGTATATACAAAATATATACTAACACAGAAAATAAATTATATGCAGGTTTGCTTGTGGTTTGTCAACTTCCAGTTCCATCCACTATGTTATCAGACTATTCTATGATTCTATTGTTTCTGTTTACATCTACACCTTACAATTGTTTCTGCTTATAAAGGCATGCTTGACAGGCTCATATCTGCAAATTCTGCCCATACATTTCTAAAAGTAGAATGAAAATATGAGACTTTTTCATATTGAATCAAAATTTAAAAATTCCACCTTTACTGTAGGTAGGAGCTCTTCTGGTTTAACTTCTGTTGCTTTTTTTTAAGCAAGACTTTTATAGACTTACTTTTCACAATGAGAGCATGGGAGGGAGTGACACCTTCATTTTTTTAATGTGAGTTTGTTGGAGAATGTGGCTTTTGAAATGTGATCTAATTATGGTACTTCATTGTTTAATATGCTCCAATGGCTATCTTTGACAACCTTGTATATTTCTAAAAGGACCTTGCTAGGAATGTATAACTGGAGATAATTGAGGTTCTTAGCACCGGAATTCATACCGCAAGGAGATGGACCCTTGAAGGGGGTTTATGTCAGTCTTTCAGTGGTTGGCTGATAATATGTAAATATATCTGCACAATATGAATACTGTCTGGTAATTGTAATTTTCAGAGCTATGATTATTTTAACTTCCTTGTGAAAACATTTAACTGAAGTCTGAGTTTCCTCATTGAAGCTTTTGCCAAGTTATGAATTGCAAGCATAGAAGAAGTTGAATATGTCTCAGCATGTTTCTGGATTTATTCTAAGCCCTAAAGGCTGTTTTAACAAGAATGGTCAGTTCAATCGGCAGGCCTCATGCCTATGGCATATTTGTAATGGAAACATTATGGGCGTGTCAGTCTTTTTTTGGGGGGGGGAGAGAACATGTTATCTAGTGTTCTTTGTAACAGCATAAGCAAGAACAGCCTGTGCATGAGTATGAAGTTAGTTATATTGGCTGACATCAAGTATAATTTAAGATTTTGTTCTTTAGGAATATGAATACACAGCATTGCATGCATATGGCTAATTGGGTCATGGGGCTGGCATTTAGTGCCGGGTTTCTAAAAATTACAGGGATGATTGTTTACTATGCAGATCTTTTAACAGTGAAGACAGTTATACGCCACACTATGCAACTCCTGATTTTCAATATCTAAGATTCTGGTCTTAATTTCATGATATGCTGCCGCCTGGCTCAACATACCCAGCCTCTCCACATTGAGGCCCAAGGAATTTAATTTCTTTTGGAATTCCATCGCCCCAATAGGTGGTACAGATTTAGAAAAAAAAGTTGAAAAACCAGTCTATCTTGATTGCCGCTATAATATAGTCTAAGCCAGAATTTTGCCAACCTCAACCATATTAACTGCACAATCCTGCGCAAGTTATGGGCGGCGGACCTAGTGTTCCGCCACCCGGAATAGTCCCATATGTGCCATAAAGCACGTTTGCGGACTACTTTAGAGCCTGCCTTCCCAGCTCTGCCGGCCAAGGACTCGGGCTGCCGGCGGACCCAAGCAAGGTAGGATCTGGCGGAAAACTGCGAGGGTTGGCGGAGGGAGGGAGGGACGGCGGAGCCGGGAGGGCGGCCATAGGCCCTGCCGCCCCGGGCGGGGCATGGCGTCCACCATATCCCGGTCCCCGCCAGTCTCCGCAGGGCGGCTGGGCCGTTACATGGCCTCCTCCGACTTCCGCCAGCAAAATAGCTGGCGGAAATCGGAGGAAGCCTACTGGCCCCAGCCGCCATTACACTCGGGGAAGGGGACGAGTGTCCCCTTCCCTGAGTAGACTTTCTGCTGCGGACTGCCTGCTGCAGGCTGCCCGCGGCAGAGCACTGGATCGGGTGGACGGCCTCAGCCGCCCACCCGATCTTTACGTAGTATTGGGCTGCCCGGTCTTTAAGCGAATAAGACCAGTTTCAAGACATAGAACTGAATAAGGTACACAATTAGGTAACCCTAGAATTTTCCGAAGGAAAGTTGCTTGAATTCTTTCAACAAATTGGTCAAAATTATTATACCACACTGGAATACCATCTAAAACTTGCCATAAATATGCTTCTAGTGAGCTGTAAGTCCTTCACATGCAGGCTCCACCTTAGATCTTCAAGTGATAGCTTTCCACTATGTGTGTCAAGATTTCTCAACTTGCTGCAGCAAAGAAAGCAAAGTACTACCAATATAATTTCCACATATCTGCTCATTTCTCCTCCAAAACCAAGCTGCCTTTCCCCAATCAGATCTCAAATCGTTCATAAGAAAGACATCGCCTATTGGGTGGTCTTTCACTTTTAAAATAGTCAATCTCTGTCCATGATGATGATGATGATGACGACGACTCTGGTTCCAAAGTGAGAGACACAAATTTGCTTTTTCACTACAATGATAATTCTATTTTATTTAACCAGTGGCTAAATTCCCATGAAGTAGAATCAGGTTTGAATCCCATTACTCTAAGCACACACAGGTAGAAAAATCATCAAGTTACTAGCCATGTGTGCATGATGGCAAATTCAATCATACTGTATTCAAAATAAACAAGAAGCTCATACACATTTAAACCAAGTATTTGAAGTTTTTATTTTTAGAAAATGTGTGAGAGAGCCAGTGTCCTTTGAGAATACCTATCTCCTATATCTAAGCACCAAGTTCTCGCTGAAGTTCTGAGAACATAAATGTCAATCTAAACAGCTACTGTGTTTATAATTAAGTGAATATAAATTAAGATTGTGCAGGTACTCTTGTTATGATCACCTTTTTAAGATTAGTGAGTACAAATGGTGTTGAAGACCTTTGATTTCTTTTCTGCTGTTTAATAAAGGATCAAAGGCAACAGTTATTATCTCTGCCCCTGGCTTTCAAAAGTGTGGCTTTTGAGCTGGAGACCTTGAAATGAGTTTAGAGCATAACCTGTTTCTTTGCTTTGAATATATTAGTGCAAAGTAAAGGCTAGAGATTACCGAGTGCCAATTTACAGCCTGTCACCTTCCTCTAGGAGCTAAAAAAGATTTGAATATAAAAATGTTCAGTTCCCATAGGCATTGCAAAGTTTTCAGGAACAAATTCATCTGAGATTTTTGTTCCATATTTCTATGACAACAAGACAAGGCCAATAATCTCTAGGTCTTGTTCTACAAAGTTTATTTCAAAGGCAAGGCTGCATTATAATATTCAGCAAATATGTTATTCCGGGACACACACACACACACACACACACACACACACACACACACACACACACACATTATGCTGCTTATAATCTATTGAAAAGGAATGATCTGCTGTCTGCTTAAGCCACAGATCACAGTGGCTACACAAGCAAGCAATGAATTGTGTTGTGGTATTGCAATGGTTATGTATTCACAAATGCTTGGAAATTCCCCATCGTGTACAACCGCTCTCTAGTTAATAAAATGCAGAATAAACTATAAAGATATTTTATAAAGTGCAGAAGAAAAAGGATGCCTTATGCACCAGAATGGAATGAAGTGCTCTGCAGAAGAAATCCTGAACATTCCTCTAAGGTTCATGTATCTGATGAAGTGAACTGTGGTCCATGACAGCTTTTACTGAAATAAATTTGCCAGTCTTTAAGGGACATTCTGATATATTCTGATAAATCCCTGTTCCTCTACCTGTATCACCCTTACTGCTCAAAGGTTTCCTGGGTTGGAAGTAGACTTTTGTTTCCTGGCTTTTGAGGTTGCTGCAGATTTATTCAAAGGGGAAATGTTTTGCTGCACTAAACACTGAGAAAAATTGCTTTCTGCTTGTCCTGATCCGTGATATTATTTGCCGAAAAATAGTGACCAGTCATTCGGCATATTGCTGCCTATCCTCTTTTTCTGGATCAGGCTTCTCACTTTGTCCATAGGATGCTATACATAGATTTTCTCTTTGCCACTTTTGTAAAGGGCCAAAACGTCTAGAAGAAAACATGGGAATTTCTTACCATAAATTTCTGTTTTGGGAATAGGAAGGGGAATCCCATGACCCTTTGGGATTGCTCCTCCCACGACGTTGGAGGCAGGGCCAAACGTCCAGTGTGGCTATCTTGACAGTTCCGATATCTTGAGGAACCCTGGCCTCCTCAACCACTTTGAAACAATGAGGATGATCTCTGCATTCTGTCTTCCTATATGCTGCACTGTCCTGGGTATCAATGCCACTGGGGGAAATTACAGCAAGCCTGGGGGCCATTGTTGAGCCAGGGAAGAAGCTTGTACCAGGGAGGAAGAGTCCCAGGTTATAGTAACCCCTGCAAACTGAGCAAGAGGCACTTTTTCAGTGGGTGCTCCTCTTATATTTAACAGGGGGAGAGTAACTGCCCCCCTTTCACCCCAGCACAGTGTCTTTCTGGTGGCTGTTTGCTGGTGGTGTTCTACATTTTTTTAGATTGTGAGCCCTTTTGGGACAGGGAGCCATTTAATCATTTGATTTTGTCTGTAAACCGCTTTGTGAACTTTTTGTTGAAAAGCGGTATATTATTATTATTATTATTATTATTATTATTATTAATAATAATAATAATAATAATAATAATAATAATAATAATAATAATTGAGGTACTGGGATCACTCCATGCTCCTCACATCTATCAGCCCTGTAAACCCCCGCCCCCCTGCACTTCATTACACTGGATTGCGCTGTAAGGGTGACTTCCCATGAACGTTTTAGATGATGGAATGTCAGTGGTTAGACAATAAATTTTTATACACAATGAATACTCTTTTTTAAAAAAAAAAAAATCTTCCACATCTCTTCTCAAGGTTTCATCTCCTTTTGTCGCATCTTCTGATCACCCAACATTTTTAGTTGTAGACATCAACCCTTAGTTCCCTGAGCATGTATTTGCAATCTGAATATTTACGCAGTAACTGTTTAAAAAAACAAACGGTTCCCACACCTGTTTCAGAAACCATTGGTCTTTCATACTTTTCCAGCAAAAAATTGTAATCAAAACAAGACTCTTATGGAGGATAGGTTTCACAAAAGTGAATTATGATTCTAAATCTTTCATTCAAACTTTTCAGATGCATAGCTCTCTCACATGCATTAGTCAACATTTGCTCATTCTACTAGCTGATTATAGTATTTGCATAAATAGGCTTGAGTTATGACTTTAACAAGAAATTCACATTGTGTTGGGATGTTAATTACCTAAGCTACAGTGGCATAATTTACAAGCAGGAAAATTATACATCCAGCTGTAATACTCATAGCCTGAACAGCTTCACATTGAAACAAAAAAATTATCATTGAGTACATTTATAAATAATTTTGAAAGAATTAATATACGCAGAACAAAAAATAAGTTCATAAGTAAACTTTAAAGATAAATGTTACTAAATATATGACTGAAGTGCTCCATACAATTGCATGGACATAATTCACCGCATGCTTGCTTGTGTTGACAATGACATCAGTTTCCAAAACATACACAATCTCTCGTAACTCCATCTTGGTTACTTAGCTGGCAGTCCTGAGAGCCAGCCAGGACTTTGCCCTGGAGGGGATGAGGCACATAAATAAGAGCATATGTTTAGAGACCTTTTGCTGTGTGCATACTAATCCTATAGATCCACAGAGCTTCCAGTGGTGTACAAAAGGATTGGTAGTATCAATTGAATCCCACTAGCAGTTCAGGTAAGACAACTAGGGCACAAGAGCAGTGTACAAATACATATTGAAATCATGACTGGTTTAAAACATTTGCTAATAACCTAAAGGATAACTTTTTGGAGAGGACAAATACCTTACCCCTGTTCTCATTCCAAAATTACTACAATAAAATAGGGGCCCCTATTCACAGTCTGAACAGATCAGTGAAGTTGTGGTGGGGCATTTCAGAATAGACTTAAACAAAAGTGATTTACAGCCATCTACTAGCATATTTCATAAGGTTACCCCCATAGCTGATCTTTGGGACCAGCTTAGGAGTAAATTGGGCTGAGTTCCACCCAAGAGCACTTACAGTATGTACACACAGACGTGCCACATTTAATTTGCCAATGGCTTCTGTGAATCTGTGTTAGCAATTGCACTACATCCGGTGGGAGGTGGAGCTGAGTTAGTATAGCATTGAAGCAACTGTTGTACTGGTGAAATATCATGAGTGCTGATAATGATACAAGTTGAGATCCTACACACCCGATCCTCTACATTTAACTGCTTGCACTGCAGAACTAGGATTGGAATATATATTTTACATACTATCCAAAGCTCCACAGATGCTCAGCTCTCACTTAGTAAAACATCTTCCTCAATTTCTAGTTACCAGGTATTCTGACAGCTACTCATTATTAGAAAGTTCAGAACAAAACTGAATGGGCAAACATCAACACATTCTTGCGATATATCACAAAGGAAGTGGAAACCTTTTAGCTCCGATTCAGTTTAGCTATTAGTTTTTTTTATTATTACCTAACCATTGTGCAATTCAGCTGAGCTGTAATTACTCACTATAATTGCTTCTCAGGGGGCTTACAACATTAGATTCAAGATATTTCTTTATTTATTTATTCTTATCCACTAGAGGAATGTGCTGAGTGAGTTCAGATATCAAACCTTGAACTGTACACAAACGCTGCAATCTCTTTTAGTTTATCTTCTACAAAGAGATGCTGCTATTTCCATTAAGCTTCCCTCTCTTCTTTTCTTTGGCTATTCTAGGAGTTCTAAAACAAGACACTGAGAGAGAGAGTTAAGGAACACACTGTTCTATATAGTGTGGTTCTCAATTGATTTTGCTTAAAGTACTACATGCATTAGCTTGTTGCCTCACAGTGCAATCCTTTGTAAGGATACATAGCCAGCCTAAAGGAGCAGCCTGGAAACACCTCGGAAGAGGGGGACATTTGTCCCGTTCCCCGAGTGTAGGGCTTCCTGGGGTCTATGGGCCTCCTCGGATGCATATCAGTTCTGAAGCTGGTGTGCATTCCAGGTGGTGAAGTAAGGCCAAACCAGGCTGGGAAAGGGCCTAGGATATCGGCGGAGGATATTGGCGGTGCTGCCACTGCTGATACTGCCCCTTTTCCTGCCTCGATCTGCCCCTTCCGTGCCCTAGTCTTCTCCACATTCCTACCTCTCCCCACCCCATTCTGCTCATGCACTCCTGACTTACCAGCGCCATGGCTTTTCCTGGGTCCATTGGCCCACAGTGGCCTCACTGTGCTCTATGGTGTATCACCTTTTGTGACAGCTGTAAAGCACACTGTGCTGCCAGAATGTGAGTTCCAGCAGCAAGAGTGTCCATAGGATTGGGCTCTCAGGCTACAATCCTATGCACACTTTCCTAGGAGTAGGTCCCATTGAACACAATGGGACTTACTTTTGAGTAGACCTGCATAGGATTGGGCTGTCAGTGTAGTATGGGAGTGACTTAAGATGAAGGAATTCAGTGTGCACCTTAAGACAAGTGGATTGATCAAAGGGTCACAAGACCAATCTCTAGAGGCTATTCATTTGGAGGGATCGGATGGGACTCCATGGAGCAATTAGTGCAATTTACATTAAAGGCTGATGGACATGGAGTCAGTAAGGCAAGCTTTAGGTATTTTGACTCCTTTGGGAGTTGGCAGAATAGTGAAGCCTCTTACAGTTCATGTTGTTGTCAAAGATCTGGCAATTTACATTCCAAAGCATTGCCTCATGTCTTATTGGAGTATGCAGGCAATGTGGTGAGTTCATCTTACTCCAATTCTGTACTTTGATATACAGATATCAACTCTCATTTGATATAGATTTGGTTCAAGGGCAAACAGCAGTGGGAAAAATTGTTCCCCTTTGAAAGGCAACAATATAGCTTGTTCTCCCTTGTTGCTGTTGAATTATAAATGGAATAAGAACACTACTCCCTGATCAGTTCTTCTCCTAGCTAAATACAGACATGGGGATTGGAGACATTTAAAATGTATTCATCGCGATCCTAAAATGGTGCATTTATGAATTGTACTGAGTGCAATTCTGATTTGGGTTTTAATTATCTATGTGAGTGATTCCAATGGTATCTAGTTTTAAGTCTGGCAAAAAGATTACTTCTACGCTGCTGAACTGCGCTAAAATGTGCTAATACATATCTGTGAGCTGTCCCTGCAGGACAACCCAGCAGTATCATTTTAGATGAAAAAAGTAGGAATGAAAAGAAGTCGTTTACAGGCTCCTCATTCCAACGGTTCTATTTCAGTATGAAGTGCGATTTCTCGTCACAAGGTTTCTCACCACAAGATTTCCTTAACTAGGCAGAGCATCACCAAGATCCTGACTGCCAGCTACTCTTGCACCTGAAATGTGTCCTGTAGTAGGTTATGGTTTGACATTCTGAAGCATCATTTTTTTCTTCTCCAGTTTAAGATCTCAAACAGAAGACCTAGGAAAGATTTCTCCCCGAGATCTTTGATTGTCAGTCTGTGAAGGCAACAGTTGACTAGATGTGCTAATTGTTTAATGTTGTGTAAACAGCTTCATAAGTTTTTCAGCAATCTCCGCCTGCAAGTATCCCTACCTTAAGCTGCCACAAACTGCTTACATTGTACCACTTTGTGAAGCTCCTTGTCATCCGGCCAGTGGGCCACACATTGCCCTTTATTCAGTCAGCATGCCTTTGAATGCCCCATGAAGATCCTGTAGTTAAATTGGTTGACTTATCCCTTTAGCAGGCAACTAGATTATGCTCTTAGGCCAGCGGGTGGTGCAGCGGGTTAAACCGCTGAAACATAAGCTGTCGATCAAAAGGTCGGCAGTTCGATTCCCGCGACGGGGTGAGCACTCGTTGCTTGGCCAGCTCCTGCCAACCTAGCAGTTCCAATGCATGTGAATGCGAGTAGATAAATAGGTACCGCTTGCGGGAAGGTAAACAGCGCTCCGTGTTCCAGCTGCATGCTACGCGCTGCGGCAAGGAGAGTAATGTCGGCCACATGACCACGGAGGTGTCTTCGGACAACATTGGCTCTTCGGCTTTGAAATGGGGATGAGCACCATACCCTAGAGTCGGACATGACTGGACTTAATTGTCAGGGGATACCTTTACCTTTTTAGATTATGCTCTTAGTGCCCTTATGAGGAAATGGTGGGTCAATTACTATGTTCCTTGAGAAATACATGAGTATCAGCCAGCCACAAGATTCTCCAATCTGCTGTGGTTCACAATAATGGATCAAAGGATTGCCTCTCTTTACTTCCTACACACAAATGTTATGGGTAAAATTCAGTGTTTTAAATTCATATAATTTCTAGTTTGAGAGAAAAACTTTATTTCATTGCTAATTTACAAGACACTGTAACTTTAAAGTGTAAATACCATGAAAGTTCAATGTCCAGGCTGTTAATTTTTTATATATCTTCCATTTTACTCTTGAGACCTTCCAAAACACATACAAAAACTCTCTTGATGTTTGTGCATAAATCAGTTGAATCTCTCTTGAAATTATGAGGGCGAAAGGTCTGCCACTTAGGGGCACTTTTTCCTAGGCACCTTCTTTGAAGGCATGCAAGGAAATGGTGGGAAGAAGTGCACTTTTGCCATTTGTGAATAGACAGATGTGCGTAGATAGTCAGCCCCCTGTGACTTATGGATGTATATAGGGGTAAGTGAAGCAAGATGTGGAGATAAATTATTATTTTTTTGAAAAGTTGAGAAACACTCAGCTGTCTACCCGTCAACTCATCACACAGCTGTCTTGATTTATTGCTTTTATACTTCACACTCTTGGCCCATGACCCTTGAGGTCAGGATGATTCCTAGCAAATTTTGTTGATATATAAAAGAATCTGACAGTTGGCACATGGTCGTAAGTAGTACTGGTGGTATGCTGCCCAGTATACTGAACAAGGCATTTTTACATGTCTCTGTTGCTGGGTAAAAAAACCACACAGGATAATACGAGGGGTAATTTCTGAACCATTATCATGGATAAGCACTTTCACCATCTTGGAAAGTGAAATGGATGAAAAGAGACAAGATTGTCCAGAGAGTTCCGTCTTCTTACCAAAAACTAATGTTCTTGTCTATACAACATAGCAAAGGACATCTGGAGAGAGAAAAAAATGTTTGAGAAGATATTAACACTTGAGATGTGCTAGATTATAATTGCTCTAATTCTACTAGGCAAGTTTCTTTTTCCCTTTACATTTCCATAGCAATTAGCAATTTTTAATACAATAAGGCTAGTTACAAGAGGTGTACAAGCACATTGTGGAAGAAATGAATTATAGACAGAACCTCCATCACACCCCTGATATCCATTTTCACCTGATTCTGAGATGTATGCCTGCAGCTTGTAAACAACATGCATGGATTGTGAAAGGTAGACCCGCTTCATTATGAAACCAAGAATGTTGCTTTTTCCCTTACCTACTTTTATAATATAGTAAGGGGAAGAAAAATGAATGGCTAGGTACACACATTCTTACAATAGAAATGGAGGGAATAACAAAAGTAGGTCAAGAAAAGAGCACACTGGTGTGTGGGTTTTTTCTTTAACAATTATCCAATTCTTCTCACAGACTGGAATGGGAAGTAGAGCCAGTAAACTAGATCTTAAACCAGGTAACTGCATTGCTATAAATTCTACCTAAAGAATAGAAAAAAAAATCAAATAAGATTACTTAAATTCCATGAGCGCATAAGGAAGTTGAGTCCACAAATTTCAAACACTGCCACTAAATTACAGTACACATAAAGTGAGACTCAAAGCAAACTTGGAAGTCCTGGTCAGCAAAGACATTGGGGGTATTTTGATGAAAGTTAAAAGCACACTGATAGGAGAGGCACACTTTTCATTGGGGTGTTGAATGGCCCATCCCATGCTCAGTAAATATGCATTCTTTCATAGCACTTGTGATAGTAGTTTATTAAAAAGCCCCCCCCTCCAAAAAAAAAAAAAAAACAGGGGCCCTGATTAGAGTCAACTGGTAATTTAACTGTTCCTATGGCCCAATCCTATTCTGCATGCAGTGGTGGGGTGGGGGTGACAATACTGCCTGTGACAGATAAGTAAAAATATTTTACTCATTGGATCTCCTTGGACCTATGCCAGCTCTTTTGCTGATGTAGGCCCAAGGAGTGACAGGAGGCATGTCTGGCTGAAAAAAAAAGGGATAGGATCCCAGCATGTGCTGCTGCTTCTTCTGGGTCCACCCCCAAACTGCCCCCTGCCCAGCTCACCCCTCACCCTGAATCTCCCCTCAACCACCCATGAACTGACCCTGACATGCACTGGTGCAGCGTCCAGGAACAGTTGGTACATGCGAGGGGCCTCTGGTCATTTGCACTGGTGGCCCTGCAGCATGCAATGCCAGTGTATGTTGCTGTGTATGTTGCCATAAGAGGACTTATGGCGACAGATTGGGATATCTGCCACCATAAGCCCTTCCTAAGTTGGGACTGTGAATCTCATTCAAAATCCATGTTATATACATTGGCCTGAATTCAATGATGTATTAGGAAGTTAATTCGACATGTGCCTGTATTTCTAATAGGCACGATTCCTGGCGGCTTGTTTTCAGTTGTCAGTTTTAGAGACTATGATCGTACATGTCCCACCAGAAATCCGTCAGCGCAAATCACATCTTGTGCTAGAATTTATGACAGGATGGAATTTTGAAGACCCATTTCTGATTTTGCCCTTTTGCTTTGTGTGTGTCATGATATTGTCCTTACACCAGTCAATGAAAATACTAGACAAGTGGTTTGAAATAAAATTAGGTCACAGTTATTATATAAAGCCAATCATAAATATTATCTCAACAATGGCTCCAGGCTCACACTCCTCCCCCCCCCCGCCGTCAATGTGGGCGTCTAACCTATTTATTTATTTAAGGGGGAAGCATTGGCATGTAAGCCCAACCCCCTCACACAAAGCATCCAATAGAATTGTAGGATTTGCTCTCCTTGCCTTGCATGATTGTAGTAAGTAAGGAACCTTTATTGGCATAAAAACAAAACAAAAACCAACAAACAAACATAACACTTAACACAAAATATTTATATTACAAACATCTGCAAACACAACAAAATTACAGCTTAAACATCATAGGGAATACTATCAGCTTTACGTGCTATAATGATTGTATCAACAAAGGCTACTGATCTTTCCATTATGCCATCCATCTCTGCCGATAAAAGGTAACATACTACCTTCTGATCTGCCCAGCCCTGGAGCTTGACTAACATAGGGCCTAAATGTTGCTTACGAGGGGCCTCGTGGAATGGGCAGTACAAAAACATATGTAGTAATGTTTCTACACAACTCACTCCACAAGGACAATACCTCTCAGAGACTGGGATTCCACTACTGTATTGTACGCACTATAAGACGCAGTTTCCCCCAAAAAAACATAGCGGAAAAAAGCGTGCGTCCTATGGTGCGAAGCCTAAAAAAGCAGGAAAAAATACTTACTGGGGCTTCGGGAAGGCCTGCGCGAGCCTCTGCAGACCTCCCCAATCTTCAGTTCGGCCAAAAATAGCCGTTTTCGGCCGAACTGAAGATCATGGAGGCCTGCACGAGCCTCTGCAGGCGTCCCCGATCTTCAGTTCGGCCGAAAACGGCTATTTTCGGCCATTTCCGGTTTTCGCGAAAATCGCTGTTTTTGGCCGAACTGAAGATTGGGGAGGCTTGCAGAGGCTCGCGCAGGCCTCCCTGAAGCCCCCACAGGCCTCTCCGAAGCGCTCCCAAGCCCAGGTAAGTGAAAAACTTTTATTTTATGCTCCATAGGATGCATGCGTCCTATGGACCGATGCGTCCTATGGAGCGTAAAATACGGTATATCTATCTGCCAAGCAACAGAGCAGATGGAAGAGCATTGCACCTAGCTAAAGAAAGGGCTCTGTGTGACTGGGGGCACTTAAGATTACAAAGATAAGGTGCCATCTTCCCAAAGCTGATAGGGATGTGAAATTGTAGTGGGGAACAGGTCATACGCGCTGCACTATGCAACTCCTGATTTTCAATATCTAGAATTCTGGCCTTAATTTCATGATAGGCCACCGCCTGGCTCAACATACCCAACCTCTCCACATCGAGGCCCAAGGAGTTTAATTTCTGTTGTAATTCTATTACCCCAATAGGTGGAACAGGTTCTGAAAAAAGTTGGAACAGTAGACTATCTTGATTACAATTGTAATAGAGTCTAAGCCAGAATTTCACCAACCTCAACCATTGTAAGGTCTTCAATTGAATAAGGCCAGTTTCTAAACATAGGACTGAGTACGGTACACAGGTAGGTAACCCCAGGATTTTCCATATGAACATTGCTTGGATTCTTTCAACAGATTGATCAAAATTAGTGTACCACACTGGGATACCATACAAAACTTGTGGAATGATTTTAGCTTTTTGCATGATGGCAAGGCAGGGCAACAATGCCCCCACCACCAAATGGGGTGGGAACGGTATTCTAATGTCATTTATGGCCTAATCTTATGGGCCCACTGCACTGCTGGAACTTACTTTCTCTGGCAGTGCAGCATGCTTTACAGTAGTAGCAAAACGTGACCAGCCATTCTGTGCAATTAAGTTGCCACAAGTGGAAGCCACTGTGGCAGTGCAGCAGTGGCCTCCAAAAAAGCCCTGGTGCTGATAAGTCAGCACAGGGGTGAATGGAATGGCGCAGAGAGGGGGAGGAAAATGGGGTGGGAAAGGGTGTGTGTTGAGGCTGGGGAGGGAGTGGTATCAGCAGCGGCAGCTCCACCAATATCCCATCCCCATTCTCGGCCTCGCTCCACCTTCCTGGGTCCACTCGGATTTGCAGCAGCAAAATCAGTGGCACAGGTCCAAATAGACCCATTGCGGCAGCAGAGGCTTACCCCCAAGCAAGGGAACAAATGCAACCTTAACTGGAGGATATTTCTGGGACTCCCCCCCCCCACGCAGGATGCGGAGTGCACTCTAGCGGCATGGCTGCATTGGTGGGGGGCGGGGTCAGGAGGATTGGACTGTAATTTTGGTTTTTTTCCCCCCATAGTTATTTCAACTGAACTTTAAATCAAAGGAGTGACGTTGGTTGAACATTGATGTGAGAGAAGATATTCAAGCCCACACTGTGTTCTGCCTTTTATTGTCTGCATCTTACTGCTGTGGGTCACGTGTTAAAAGCCGGCTTAGCAGAAGCCAAGCAGATCCTGTGCCAAGCCTGCCACTTCAGAAGAGAGAACTATATGCAGAGGATAATCAAAGCAGCAGAATGAAAAATGGAAAATCTATACTAGTAACAAAGAAGGTGATGACAGCCTCCCAGACGAGTGTGGTCAGCTTTTGTTACAGCCTCCAAAGGAAAGTGTGAGGAGATGCTAGATATTGAAACCACTAAAGGCCTCCGTGCCAGGGACTCCATTATTGTGAAATCGGATCAATGTAAGGGGGGGGGGGAGCCACGATTGAAGTTCTGCTTCCCTGCAGCAGTCCTGAAAAGGTCTGAGATCACCTGAGAAAGCCAAGGATAGAAATATTGCTTTGTTTTCTCTATAATGAAAAGGTAAAAAAAACCCAAAAAAACAAACAAACCCCAACCCTAAGCAATGTATCCTGGGGAGAGTCATTGCTTTGCCAACTGAGGAAAAGGAAATGAACACTGAATCCAAACAGCTCTTTAATCTTCCCAAAAAGATGCAAGTTAAGCTTACAGGAGCACAAGAAAAATAACCACACATCCATTATAGGCAATTTGTCTCCAGCCACGATAGAAACAAAGGAGAGTCAAGATAGCGTTTGATTTAAAGGTCAGACTTGGTATACAGTCCAAAAGATATCTGGAGTCAGGTATCATGTGAAACTGCTGGGTTGAATTTTGAATGTGGCTTGATATAGCAGATGTGACGCATATTGATGGATTTCTATGGTACAAAAAAATTACATGCTGGTGAATGTAATGGGACCCCCTCCCCCTCAAAAAAGGAATGCCTAAAAGGCATCAAACACATAGAATTAGGCTTTTGTTATGCTTTAGATGTTACAGATGTTAACTTGTACTCTTCTACATCTGGATTTAATCCAACTCCCTCCAGCAAACACACTTGTGGGAAAATCTGTGGGTGGCTTCTTGAAAGCCACCTTCTGTCTCGGCTCCTGGAGCAATTACAAATACAGATGGCCACTGAGGCAATGCAAAGATTTCAGGCCAGGCTAGGTAGCTCTTGCCACATGTATCTATGGGTCTTTTCATGTATCTGGATATTCGCAGAACCTGAGGGCTTTGTGCGCATGGCTGTATTCCTAGAGGCCCAATTTTTGTAGTGATGGATAATTTCCCACACAGGGTGGTGGGTTTCAAAATGGACTCCCATGGTACAGAAACCTCCAGGATGCTACAAGCAGAAAACGACTTCTTCTCAGTTACCAGGGCCCTGTTATCTGCCGGTTTCCACCTCTCCTCCTTTCCAGCATTTCACAAGTTGTGAAGAGGTGCGGAAGAATGAGGAATGAGTGCTCTGCCGGCATGGGGTCCCTTCCCCATTGTGATGGGACAAGAAGTCTGGTCTTGCCCTTGAAGGTGTGGCATCACACATTGACACTTTGCCAGGAAAAAGGTTATTGTCAATGTTGTTCTCTTCCTTGTTTCTCCATCAGTTTAATGCTTCCACATAAAAGAAATTCATCACCACAGCAGACCGTCTTAAAATGTGATGCCACAGATTTGTCTTTCTTATCCGGTGTTGAAAATGAAATTTCACTGACAAGATGATAGAAGGTTCAAGGAGGGGAAAACAAGAACAACATCAGCTGCTCACCCACCACAAATTAGAGCCAACATTTTAAAGGGTATTAGTGTGGATGCTGTGACATTGTGAGGGAAAGCTGTGAAGGAGTACCTATTACATTTTAAGACTCACGCAGAAAAATGGCAGAAGGATGATTTATTATATCTAACAAAGTCTGTCCTGTAATCAAATTCAAACCAAATCCCTTGTGTGTTGTTCATGTCAGACTACCAAACTGTGACTATTCCCTAACTTTTGTAAAAAAAAGAAAAAAAATCTTTCTGCTTCTTCCCCATAGGGCTTCCCAAGGAGTCACCTCTTTTTTTCAAACTGACACTGATCTTGGTATTTTGAGGGCCAAACTTAATGCAGATGTATTAATGTGTTTTAGTAGCCATGGGGGCAAGTCTGGCAGAGGCTCTGGGGATGCTTGAAGCAAGCCCACCACCTCTGCTGACATAGACAAAGCAATGCTATCTCCTAATAATTTTGTTAAGCAAAATGAGAACACCCATTCTCACATTAGGGGTGGTGCCAGTGTCGGTTGCTATGGAAACAAGATGACTGACGGCAATACCACTGCTCAACACCTGGACCAAATTGACTTGCACGACCTCCTGTTGTCGGAATATAACTTCCCTCATCACAGTGCCCTGGTGTTCTACTAACCAACTGCCAAATTAGGACAGGTCTATGAATACCGTGTGGAAAAGAGAGAGAGAGAGAGAGAGAGAGAGAGAGAGAGAGAGAGAGAGAGAGAGAGAGAGAGAGAGGTACCTCTTCTTTCCTGAAGAAGAAAAACAGGGGGGTAAAGGATACCTATAGAACTGCCCTTTCCCTTCAGCTCCCACTTATCTCTAGTGCCAGTCATGTCAGGACCTGTCTTCATCCTTGTTTGATGAAGCAGCCTGGTTTGCTTCATCGATAGGACAGGCCCCTCCAGTATCTCCACCAGGATTTGGAGGTGAAGCATTGTCCATTCTTGGTTCCCCCTAGCCACCTCCCTACAGAGTCCCTTTGGTTGCCCCAGATGAACATGAGCATCTGGGGCAACCAAAGGGACTCTGTAGGGAGGTGGCTAGGGGGAACCAATAATGGACAATGCTTCACCCCCAAAACCTGGTGGAGAGAAGGAGATTTCCAACACTCTCTTTCTCCTCCTCCTCCTCTCTTCACCATTCTCTTTCTTCTCCATCCTTTGAAGGCTCCCACACAAGCATTCCTTGCTCCAGGAATCACCCATGGTATAGACCAGGGGTTCTCAACCGGTGGTACGCATACCACGAATGGTTCTTTGAGGTACCTCTGGTGGTACTCGGACCTCCAGGCCTCTGTGAACCCTGACAGGACACCCAAAACTCCACAAAAACACAGCACTTTTGGTACCGCGTTTTCACTCCCGAGAGGTTCCTGCCTTTGGCTGAGCCTCTCGGGAGCAAAGAAAACAGCCCACCCAGAGTTTCTTACCAGCCTCAGGCAGTCTCCTGCACCAAAATCCATGCTGAAAACCCTGAAGTAAGCAATGATGATGTCATTGCTGCTTACCTCTGGTGATACTAGGCGCAGTGGTGGCTATGTCGGTGGTACGCCATGCCAAGTACGTTGAGAATCTCTGGTATAGACTCCTCTTGTGAGACATGTTCCTCAATTTTTTGTGACCTGGCAGCAGAGTTGTCAGTGGAGTCTAGTTAGCCATGGTCATCACTATCCCTATCATTCCCCATCCCCCCTGCTGAGCAACCTTGATTGTCTGACTGCTGCACCCCCCATGATGGAAAGAGGGGATGGGGTGAGTTTGTCTTGCTCTTACACTCACCCCCCCTCTCCTGGATACCTATAGCTGTTCTGTTCTCAATGGCTCCCATTAGGTTCTATGGGAAAAAGTTAATGGAATGCAATCTCAGATACAGCTATGTGAAAATATCCATGTCTTACACCTGACCCAAGGAATACCAAAGATAAATGTTTCTGGGCACACAATTTTCCTTTTGCTATATAAATGACTGGCTGACATTCTCAGGGAGAAAAGTAAAGCACTGACTTCTATCTAAAGCTCTCTGTATGGAATACACAAGCAAGGACAGAAAAGGGCATTTCAAATTGTGCCTACATGTTACATGTGCAATTGAAGTAGTACAATTACATGTGATTAGATAGAGAGATATCTCTATATAGAGATACTAGCGTGATGCCCGTGCTTCGCTACGGGATGTAAGTGCTTTAAATCTATTTTGACTCCAATAAACGTTCCTTTGGTTGCAATTAACCATTTAAATGTAGCACGACTACCCCATGTCAGGTAACACCCTGCAATTATTAAAAGTCACAGTTCCATCGAATGATAATTGTGCCCCTCGCTGTTGTGGGACATGATGGAAAACTCCTCCCAGTTGTCCAAGACATGCCTCACGATTAGCTCACACACCTCCCTAGCCCCATTAGGTGAGTGTCACACATGAGATAGGAGAGGGACCAAAACAGGCAGATGCCTTCTCCTGTGATGGGAACTATTGTGTGATGGGGACTATTAGAACATAAGAACATAAGAAGAGCCCTGCTGGATCAGGCCAAAAGCCCATCCAGTCCAGCCCCCTGTATCACACAGTGGCCCCACCAGATGCCTCAGGGACTATTGTGTGATAGGGACTATTGTGTGATGGGGACTATTGTTTTTTTTCAGTATTTGTCTGGGTAACGTTTGTAAGCCAAAATCAAGAGGATATCTTATCGGGCCTGAGAGATCTTGAGGAATCCCTGAAAACACATTGTACCCTTTTTCACCCCCTTAGGGGTGCAATTTCTAAAAATCCTTTCTTAGTGGGTTCTTACGTCATGGACAAAACATACTCCCCGAATTTCATGTGTCTAGGCCCAGGGGTTTGGGCTGGGCGGTGATGAGTCAGTCAGTCAGGACTTGTTCTTTAAATATAGACATTGCATTCAGAATACAAGGTGTTTTCTCTCTAGGAACCAGATAACAGGAACTCCAGTGTAAATATGATGAGTAATGAAAGATGCAACCCTTTTGCAACTCAGCCTATTTATCTTTTGATACTCATATTTATTTCCAGGCACCTTATTCCACTTTCTTATTTAATTGCAGTGCTAGTCCACCATAGTAATAAAGTTGTCATCCTAAGAATGTGAGCTGGATTGCCCTGCAAAGGTATTATATCTGTTTATATGTTCCATTGTCTCAATAAATATGATTCATAGGCCTAATTAAGATGTAAGACAACTGCAACAACTTCCTAGGTTGCTGTTGTTTTTTGCTACAATGCTATAGTCTGACTTTGTCCTTCAAGTAGAGTCTTTCTCTTATAGTATCCAATACATAATGGTTTAAACAAAATGAAACACTGAAAGGGTTTCTTGTACAGGTGGCCCCCCATATCCGCTGGGGATATGTTCCAGGCCCCTCCGTGGATACTTGAAACCGTGGATAAGAGTGAACACCCCCTCCATGGTTTCCTGAGGGCCCCCCCACCCTGCCTCCCCTGCAGGCAGGCATGCTTGCCCCCCCCAGCTCTTATTTTTCTTTCAGCAAGCTTTGTTTATTCCTTAAAACAAACAGAGAAGCAGCCTTCATTGCAGGCAAGTAGAATGAGACTGAGTCCTAGAGAGGCTATGCAAGGTTTCTGTTAACTTGCAGAGCCTCTCTAGTACTTAGTCTCGTTCTACTTGCCTGTAATAAGCAGCCAGAGGCTGCTTCTCCTGTTTCTTTAAGGAAGAAACGAAGCTTACTGGGAAAAAAGTAAAAGCCTGGGGGGGTCCCCACGATCCGTTGATAACTGAAACCGTGGATAGGGAATCAGTGGATATGGGGGCCCACCTGTATTACTGTTTTTACTTTTTATACTGTTTTATTTTATACAGTCGGACCTTTTTATCCACGTTTTTTTAATCCACGAATTTGACTCAACATGGATGGCAAAACTGTGGAAGAGGGAGTCCAACTGCACTACATTACCTCTTTTTTCAGCGTTGTCGGGGGGGGGGGCTGCCAGCCACTTCTAGCCTCCTGTGCGTGTCCAAAACGCTGAAAAATGCAACCGGGAGTCTCTGGCGTCGTTTACATGTTGCGTCCAGTAGTGGCTTTTGTTTTTTCAGTCAGTTTAAACAAACTCAGGAGGAGGGAAGCAGCGAAGGTGCTGGAAAAAAGGTAATGTGGTACCGCTTCCGACCCCCCCTCCCCGGATTTCATATAACACTGATTTTCTTATCCACTGTGGTTCCAGGAACAGAACCCCAGCGGATAGAAAGATCCAACTGTACTGTTTTATTACGTTTTATAATTACCGGTATTTAATTTGTTTAAAATAAATTATATTATTTTTATTGTTTCATATATTTTATTTATATGGCACCATCAGTGTACCTTGCGCTTTGCATTGAGTGACAGAACAGGTCCCTGCCCTGAGGCGCTTACCATCTAGATATTGAGACAAGGAAGGGAAGGGAGATGAGGTGGGGTAAGGTGAAGCATATGCTCTTGTTTCAATTACACATGTTAAAACATAGTTGTAGCAGAGAGTGGAGACTGTACGTGGTTTCAAAAACTTCACCGAAAACATGGGTTTTGAGATGGGATTAGAAGGAAGTGAGTGAGTAAGAAAGCATCCTACCAGTGTTCCAGCAGGCAATTCCAAGCAAAAAGTGCAGCAAGGGAGAAAAGGTGGAGTTATTTGAGGGAGAGGGAGATCTTCAGACAATTGAGAATAGTGGAAGTGGAAAAGTCACTAGTGGGAGCATGGCTGGATGTGAGAGCTGATAGGTGATGAGTGAGAGATTTCTTTCCTTTTGTTTCCGCCAGACATGCTTAGCATACAAACAAATCAGTACCAAAACAGCCCAATCCTATCCTCAGCTGGCCTGCAGGGTGCAGCAGTGCCAAAACAGCATCATCCGCTGCATCCCGCGGGTTGGCTAGAACCCAGGCAGCGGTGCAGAGGTAAGTAAAGGCATTTTTATTATTTACCTACTTTGCTGCTTCCTGTGTCCCAATACTTGGATCTATGCTAGCTAGTTTGCTGGTGTAAATCTGGTAGATTGGGGGGGGGGTCTGGCCTCAGCCGGGGTCTCTGGCCACTGCGACTGAAATACACCTCTGACATGACCCACCCTGCCCAGCCTGCTCCCTGCGACAGTCCGCCTATACCGCCAACCTACCTGGTGCGACAGACAATCTGTGGGCCACTGGTGTCCATACGAGGTTTCCCAGGCTTTGTGCTGGTGGCATCTCTATGGAGCTGCTGACCTGCCAGCAGAATGCAAGATACACTGGTGGATTGCAAGATCTTCCAGCATATCTAGTCCATAGGATTGGGCCAAAAAGCTTTGATATTATGAATGACCAAATTCATAAGTAGTCCACTCTACAAAAATAGGTGACTCACAGCCCAATCCTGCTCTAAAGATCCGCCAGCCGGCCAAGGCCGCCCGCTGGATCCTGATCTCCACCACAGGCAGCCTACAGCAGGCAGCCCGCGGCAGAAGTCTACTCAGGGAAGGGGACGCTCATCCCCTTCCCCGAGTGTAACCGCGGCTGGGGCTGATAGGCCTCCTCAGATTTCCGCCAGCTATTTTGGGGGCGGAAGTTGGAGGAGGCCATGAAATGGCTCAGCTGATTGGTGGGGGTCAGGATTTGGCCGAGGCCGATCCCCGCCCCTTCCCCGATCGGCTGGACCTATCGGCCACTGCCGTTTGCTCCCGGACTGCCCCCCTAGGCTGTATCCTCACCTGGTTTGAACAGCGGGCGGGAGCTGGTCCGGGCAGCGGAGCAGGGCAGGCCGGCCTTGAGCCAGCCTTCCCTGCTTGCGAGTCATCGCGAAAGTGCTTTACGGCAGATTCGCGAAGGCTTAGGGCGGCGGAACACTCGTTCCGCCGCCCTATTTTAGGTCAGAATTGCGCTGTCAGACATAGAGTCTATCAAACTAGCTTGTAAGGCTCGCAAAATGCAGTACTAGAAAGGTGGTTATTGCTAGGTTGACTGAACCTAAACAACATTTTGAAAGCTATCAACCATCAATGAAATTCTCATCACTTTAATCAAATTTCCATTCCCAGGATTCTTCTGGGGAAGCCACAACGATTTGTTTTGTTGATATTCTCTTTATCACTCTTGCTGTTACTGGCTGACCTTCCACTGTGACTGCTGTTACCTACATGTAAAGAACAAGAATAATTGCAATTAACCCATGTACACATTCAGAAGCAAACATTTTCTCTGACATAGTTTTTTACTGCACAGTTTTCTGGTCTCATCAAATCTTTGTTCCTTTTTATTATAGCTTTCATTGTACATTGAGTGGCGAACCCACTTATTCACTGTCTTGTCAGTGTGTATTTCAAAGTGATGAAAAAATTATCCTGATCTTTTGACCAAAACCTGGAACAAAAGATCAGTACAGGAGAAAACTATCATCAGCAATAAACAAAGTAGCACAGCATTGTCGACTTGGGTTGGTGACCTCAGACTTGGGAAACTGCAAACATATATTTCTTTTCATTTCCGAGCTTAAAAAATAAAATTAAATTTTAGAACTACATTCCAAGATATCAGCACCAAACACTAGCATTACAATGGTGCGTTTATGTTCAACTTGTATAAGAATCAGCAGGCGTCCTGTGTGGAAGTTGACACTCATAACCCCTGTCAGAGAATGCTTTCTTCTCTGTTCTACTTACATAAAAAAGGACAAGAAAAGTATGCAGTCATGCCATAGGTAACTAGCTTTACAGTTCCAATAGAGATATGGGCTTCTATGAGATTTTCTTTGCAGGAGATGAGACTGCAGATTCAGTTTCTTCAAGACATCAAGAGAATTTTGTTCACCTTCCTGAGCTGGTTACTATTTCTGGCAGTCAGTTGGTTCATGCATGTCCCACCGCTCAAGTCCTATGTGTAGTGAGGCATCAGAGCAAGACTTGGGCTAACCATAACAACACCAAATGTAAAACAAATGTGGCACAAGGCCCACATATGTATACCCAAATGCATATACTGTAGGCCCTACCCTAGCCTCCCAATCCACCAAAGTTCTCATTGCTCAGAGATGGTACACACAATATGATCTTCCATGATAATAAAATGTGTTTAAGCGCAAATTACAACAGGGAATGGCCCCCAAACCTATTGGGGGAGCACTTTGCCCCACCCCTACTGGAAATGGCTTGAAGCTAGAGGTCAAGCCTGAACAAGCTAAAGCTGGTGGTGGTTTAAATGTAGACACTGATGCTCTGCTGCCTGCAAGCCCAGTTGGCAGGAAGACATAGCTCCTGCCTATCCTCCAAATTCGTGTAGTATAAGATTAGCTGGTCGCTTTGGGGCCAAATAGGATTATTATTATTTTTTTTGTCTCTTCACCAAATTGGCTAGGACAGGGAGATTGGTTTTTTTGGCCTACTTCATGCTGTGATATCAATGGGATTTTAGGGAAAGGGGTTTGGGTCGCAACAGCAGGGGCAGTGTGGAACAAGGATTGATTAGGATTGGTGACCATTGTGTTGGTAGCCAGAGCAAGAGGGGGGGCTCCCTTACAGTCCCCTGGGGATGTATGCCAGGGGGGTGAGTAGTTGAGTCCTCTGGGCTGCATCTCCTTGAGCATCCACAAAGGCTGTTTGGAAGGTGAAATTTATTTATTTATTATTTAAAAAATTTATACCCCGCCTTATCCTATGCCAAAGGCAAATGCCCAAGGCGGCTTACAACAAAAATTTAAATACATAATTTAAAATAATACATAAAATAAGTTTAAACAAATACATAACTAAATTTAAAAACAGTAAAATCCACTAGGGGGGGCGACAGTATGGAGCAGAGAAGCAGCATGGCAGAGCATCTTGAGACACAGGAGGCAGACCACGACCCATCACCCAAATGCTAGACGAAACAAAAACGTTTTGAGCCCTCGCCGAAAAGTCATGAGGGAGGGGGTGGTTCTCAGATCCCCTGGCAGGGAGTTCCGCAGTTGTGGCGCCACAGCAGAGAAGGCTTGCCCACGTGTTGCCACTCCCCTAACTTGCGATAGAGGTGGCACTCGCAGGAGAGCCCCCTCGGATGACCTAAGAGAGCGGGCCGGAATGTATGGGAGAAGGCACTGGCATATGAAGATAAGGCTTGCTTGTCCATAGGTGAGTAGGAGAATATGACCATCACAGGGATGGCCCACTACTCTTGCCAGGAGGGTGGCTCCCAGAGGCAGGGGGGGGGGTATCCTGAGCCTGAATGGTTTAAGCCTGTACTGCTGTGGATGGAGGAGTTTATTGTTTTATTTTTCACATTTTTATACCGCCTTTTCTCCGAGCTCAGGGTGGTGTACATAGTTTCTTCCCTCTTTTTGTCCTCACAACAATCCTATGAGGTAGGTTAGGATGAGAGATAATGACTGGCCAAAGGTCACCAAGGAAGCTTCATGACTGAGCGGGGATGTAATAGTTGTGGGAAACCACATTGCAGTTGTGTTAATTTACATTTAATAATAGTTGTTGCCTGTTTCAACCCAAATTATTCCCTCATGTCTCTATGTGATATGTGGATCCCAGCAGCACCAGCCTGTGCCAGGATCCTATTACCTCTTTTGGAACCTGCCCCACCCATTTCCTCTCCTCAGACTTATACCAGCTATATACCTGCTCCATGGCACTAGTCCTTCTGCTGCTTGGTGGGCGAGCGACGCTGGCCTCTGTGTCAGTGCCGCTGCCGCCTACTTACCGGGTGCCGCAAACGTACCTTATGACATTGTTTACCTGCCTTATGGCATCAGCCAATCACATAAGAGTTTTGTCAGACTATAATTTTATGATTATCTGTCATCAGTGGTTTATTTCCTATCTTTATTTTTGTTCTGCTTTGTTTCCTGTACTTTGCATGGAGCCAAGCACAGCATGGGAACTTTTGGAAACTGAAGGGCAGATAGTATACATTTATTCAAGCTGCTAGTCAGGTTTATTCAAGAGCACTGATGTAGAACTACAGAAACATTTAAGTTAAAGATGTCCATGTGATTGCATTCTATTCAGTAAGAAATAGCAGTGTATCAGTGTGACAAGCAAAAGCTGTTGTTGCCTTGAGGGGAAACAGCACTAATAACAAGTTCTGACCAGTGCTAGCCTCCCGTGGGGCCATATCCGTTAAGTATGTTTAAATAAAACTCCTGTCAGGAAAATGATTGTACAGATGCTTCTCTAAGCAACATCCCTTTGAGTTCTGTATAGAGTACTGGCGTCGCTGCAGGGGGGGGCGGAGCTCTAAATTCTACTGCGGTCTGACCCTCCATTACACCGGTGCCCGAAGCGGCCCCGCCCCCTCACCTTCGGAGCCATTCAAGGTGCTGAAAGCAACGCGCAGTGCACCGGTGTAACGGAGGGTCGGACTGCGGTGGAACTTAGAGCTCCGCCCCCCCCGATGCGACGCCAGTGGTCTAGAGATCAGCTTGGATCTTAATATTAGTCAATGTTTTCATATATGCCAGGCACTGGCCTTTCCTCATATAATGGCTATTAATATGAAAAGAGAACATTTTCTTTTGCAATGGCTGATCTCTTCCCCCACTGCTGGAAACAGTCCAGTGGCCCTCTAATAGCACAAGTTCTACTTCTGGTGCCCTGACAAAGAGTTCTCCTCCCCCCTACTTTGCTACTCCCGGATTAGATCCAACAAGAGCTGGTGATCAAAGAGGACACAACGTCTTTCTGTGCTTGTCTTCTTTTTTTCATCCTTAAGAATTTACATTTCAGAGGGCTGCAGGACAGCAGACAGGACTCCTGAGGGCCATAGTAGGGGATACAAGTTTGAATAGAAAAGAGCATGTTGTTTAGAATTCATTTCCATAGAGAAGGCAGGTGCTGCATAGTTCCCCACAACAAATGTCAGAGTTTTCAGATACACAGAACTTTGAAGTATTTTCTATCTAATAAAAATGGTCACAACAGAGCTCTCTCTCTCTCTCTCTCTCTCTCTCTCTCTCTCTCTCTCTCTCTCTCTCTCTCTCTCTCAATAGTCCCAGGATAGTTTAGACCTGCTTATATAACTATTTTCCTAACTTTGGAGCAGTTGCCCTGGGAAAGAAATCCTATGGACCCCTTTTATGAACACATCCCCTACCCCTGTCCATCATCACCTTGTGCCAACATGTGCCATTGCAACTCTACTATGTGCCTGGCAAGCTAAAATTGATGGTGGCAGTGATGACAGATGAAATGGATGATGGATCACTTCCTTGAATTCACAAAAGTCAATTCCATGAGATTGCAATAAACCGGACTTTGTAAACTCCACCCTGGCCTGTGAATCTGAGGCCTCTTGACACCAGTCCATGCAAGAGTCATTACTGGCCTAGCCTATGTTCTTTTGGCAGAAACTCATCTCCAAATACACATGTAGATATGTGTGTTTCTGACATGCTTTGAAATAAAGGGGAATAAAAGATTTTTTCCAGAAAGTGAAAAGCATTACTCGGGTTGTTGAGTTTTTCATCTTATGTGCGAGTATATATGGTATGTCCATATGTGATTGTTTTCTGTGTCATTTGTTCAAATGTTGATAAGGTTATTAAATGATCCTTAGTCTATTGAGTAATGGTAGGAGCGCACTTAACCTTCCAAAGTTTTAATATGTCTTTTAACTACAGTAAGGACACTAAGGGTGCAATCTTGACCTAAAATAGGGCGGCGGAATGAGCATTCCGCCACCCTAAGCCATCTCAAAAGTGCCGCAAAGCACTTTCGTGATGACTCTCAAGCAGGGAAGGCCGGAGCAAGGCCGGCCTGCCCTGCTCCACCACCAGGACCGTCTTCCGCCCGCTGCCCAAACCAGGTGAGGATCCAGCGGGGAGGTGGTCCGGGAGCAAATGGCAGGGGCCAGTAGGCCCAGCTCATCGGGGAGGGGGCAGGGATTGGCCTCGGCCGATCCCCCGCCGATCGGCTGAGCTGTTACACGGCCTCCTCCAGCTTCCGCTAGCTGGCGGAAATCCGAGGAGGTCTATCGGCCCCAGCAACGGTTACACTTGGGGAAGGGGACAAGCGTCCCCTTCCCCAATTAGACTTTCCGCCACGGGCTGCCTGCTGCAGGCTGCCTGCAGCGGAGATCACGATCCGGCGGGAGGCCTCAGCTGCCCGGTGGATCTTTAGAGCAGGATTCGGCTGTAAGAGTCTATTTCCGCTGCTGCAGTTAGCTTCCATTAAACAGGTAAATGGTTTGAAAGGACATATGTATCAGCAAATATCAATTATTGTTGCAATATGAAATTAACACAATTAATAACTACTTCCCCCAAAAATTGTATCATGGAACAAGACCATATCATATGCGTAAGTGATGCATTTTTGTGAGTTACAACACCAATATTTAGGTTTTTTTTAATCAACCCCTTACTATAAAGATGCTAGGGTGTCCAATAAACCCTGAAAATGATTTTTTTAAATTAATCCCAATTTAAGATACATAGATATTGCAGGTAATGGGAATAAATGATTGACTGGGTAATAAATTCAAACAGAATTAAAATGAGTGGAATCAACTTGCAGTGTACCTATGTGATGTCACTCATGAGGCCAACAGGCCCTGCCACACAGAGAGTAGGTGAATAACCAAAGTGCTTCCCCCCAAGCAACACTGGTGAGGCTCTTAAAAAACTCCCACTCAAGGGGAGTGGGCTAACTCTGAAGCCAGCCACATGAGCCAGTCTAGTCAGCCTCCTTCAAGATGATGAGGGAGTCCTCAAAGAGGACAACCATTGTAGGTGCTTATTAATGCATGTCTAACTTTCAGTAGACCAGACCTGCTCTTTGCTGCCTCCAACTGGAGGAAGTCAAACCCACCTCATCACCAGACGTGTGGGGAGAGGCCCAGTGTTCCTGTTCAATAACTAGAGTGTGAGCTTTAGATCAGGAAAATGTAGCTTCAGGTTCTCCCTAGGCATTGTGCTCATTTTGGGTGGCTGTGAAGGAAGTGTGGTTTCAGTCTCAGTTTCCCATGTGAAAATTGGGAATAATAACTACCCATTGCACAAGATTATTGTAAATTACTCTGCAAACCAAAAGTGCCATAAAAGTGGTTAAGAAGGAGTATAATTTAGATGCATTATAAACATTAAATGTTGATGAGCGGAACACCAAAAATATATTAATCAAGACTGGCTGAAAGTTGGAGAGAGAGCAAACCCGACAGGAATAGCCATCCTCTTGGCAGGGCTGGCCCAAGGCATTTTGTTGCCTGAGGCAGATGACATGATCGTACCCTTCCCACTAACTAAGCCTTCCCAAGACATGATGCTGCTGCCTAAGGAAAGGTCCAAAGGGTGGCCCCTTCCTTCTATTAAAATCCCACACCCCACTTGCTTTCTTCTTTCAAATATCTCCCCTTTCCTTAATTTTTTATTAGATCTCATTCCCCTCCTTTATATTTGCTTAGGGGAGGAAACAAAATTAAAGATTTCCGCTTGATGCGCTCTGTATACACTTGTAAAGATACTAAGCAAGTTCACTTGCAAGTAAGCAAACAAGTCTGCATCCTCAGACTGGATGTCACACACATACACACATACACAGAGAGAGAGAGAGAGAGAGAGAGAGAGAGAGAGAGAGAGAGAGAGAGAGAGAGAGATGGGGGAAAAATATGGTGCTTGCAAAGTGCATGAAAGGTGACTTTTGAATGACATATGCTCCATCTGTTCCTGTTCACCAGGGGCGTACTCTATTTTCTTGTACCTGTCCCCAGTCAATCATTGTCCCTATTTTTCCCCTTTGGGGGAATGTCTTGTCAAAATTGAATTTGTGTAAATTACTGTTTGTCATTCTTCAAGGTTCAGCTCTTTTTACAGAGTCTCTACAGGCAATGCGTTTGAGTGGGTTTATAATTAATATATAGAAAGAGTGAACATCCATGTCAATACATGCTTGAACAGTGTTATATACGTACTCTTTTTCTCATCATGTGTGCAGTCTAACCTAACTCAAAAATAAGCACAAACTCCCCTTCATCATTTTTACAACACAACTTAATGGGGCTTACTTCTGAATAGACATGTATAGGATTGTACTGTTATAGCCCAATCCAAACTCAATCCTCCGCTGGCAGAGCTATCAGGATCCAGGTGGAAGTGTCTGGATTCTGCCAGAAGTTACGTGATGTTGTCACACTCTCCAGCACCACTGGCCAGCTGCCAGCACAACAAGACTGCCAGCACAATTGCTGGTAGCCATGTGTTTAGGCCGGTGGTACTGTAAGTTGTGCACAGGTCTACTCAGCATTACACAGTGGCCCCGCCCACTCGCCATCAAGAGCCATTCCAAGCAGCGAAGGCAATGTGCAGGGAGTCTCCTGCACGTTGCCTTCGCTGCTCAGAATGACTCCAGGTCACCTTTTCTTCACCCTCATGCAAGCATCCCTGTTTCCCTAGTAGTGATTCTTTGGGGGGGGGAGGGGAGACAGGATACAGTTACCGACGCTCAGTCTTTGGGGGCGGAGAGGAAAGCACTGTAATTGCTCTCTCCGGCTATGTTCTGCATTATTAGGTAGGAAGGCAAAGGAGAGAAAGAAGCTGCATTCCCATGAGGGTGGAGGGGATATGAGTTTCCTGCTTATTCTGTTGTCCCTCTCATTCATAATGAGGAAGGGGGAGGAAGAACAAAATCGCTCCTGCTTGAATCCTTCTTTATTTTCTCCAGGATGGGGAGGGGGGTGCGTGCTGAAAGCAAAGGGACTCACCCATTACTCCCTTCATGGAATTCAGGATGTTCCAACCTCCATCATGACCTTACTCAGTGAGGGAAGAAGGAAACAAGAAAGAAGAGCAGTTTCAGCCCTTTCCTCTTCTCCCATGGGCAAAATGAGCTCAGAGACCTCCTCCTCTTCCTTCTCAATTGACTACCACCACTGCACTCCAATCTCCACTGTCACACTCTCCACCTTTGGGGGTTCCTGTCATAGACTGGAGAAGCAATTGGCAGGCAGGCAGGCAGGCAGGCAGGTGCCCTTTCCAAAAATGTTGCTGCTGCTCCTGGGTCCTCCTCTTGCTCCCGTCGCTGGGACAGCGGTTTCGCTCTTTTCCACCCAAGCACGCCAAAGCTACTGAATGCGTGCACTCCTTCCCAAACACAGTCCCAGCAGCAGGGTGTATGTGCAC
Source organism: Plestiodon gilberti rubricaudatus (assembly GCA_026170595.1). NCBI lineage: Eukaryota > Metazoa > Chordata > Lepidosauria > Squamata > Scincidae > Plestiodon > Plestiodon gilberti. The sequence continues at coordinate 52,481,834 of JANXHW010000002.1, forward strand.
ACACATGCATGCTGTCTTGACTCCATCTCTTCCAGAGGTCCTAAAGACTTCATCGTTTTCCAGAGTTGGGGGAGGTGACCAATGGACTCAGGGCTTTGCACCCACCTCCGCCACCAGGCCTCCGCCACCAGAGATGGTTGCTTCACTCCTCCTCATTAGTGAGCCCACTTGACCCTGCATAAGCGTAGAAAATTAAACCATGTAATTTAGACTTATGGAATGTAATTGAGACTTCCTGGACTGCATGTTTTCTTTCTAATACCGTCCAAAGGGTACAGTTTGATATCAGTTAGTGTCCATAACCCTCTTAGTAATGGGTAATACCTCTGTTAAACAGACTACAATGTGTTTGTTTTCTTCAGCGGACTTAGCATGTAGTCCAACCCTAACCTCAGCACAGCTGCCTCATCTCAATATTTGCTTTCAGAAGACTTAGGATAGCTGGGGACAATCCAGTGGGAATTAATTTCATACAGGATGTGGAATCTGGTGCCATAGTTAGTTTTAGGGGGAGCAGGACTAGAGAGGTCAAGGGAAAGAGAACAGAGGAGAGAATGCAGCACAAAATAAAAATAATAAACTTGACACTGTATAACAGTCAAGATGGGAGGGCAAATGTTCCCAAAGCAATATCAAATAATTTATAACACTCTAATTTTAATGAGGCAGCCCAGAGGCTCAAAATAGATGATCTGGCATTTGTTCTAAATAATGGATGAAACATATAGGTAATATAATATGATTTGTGTTCATGAATATAAAAATATCATAGATTTTCCTTCTAGAAAATTTAGTTTCTGGGATAATTATTCATGTCAGGAAAATGCAAATAACACATTGAAATTCAGTTTTAATCTTGAAATGAAATACCAACCTTAATTGCGTAAATCATCTTATATTTTTGTCATAGAATACCTTGACCTTCCAGTTTCAGTGTACCAAAAAAAATCTGCTCTGTTAGGCCTGAAATATAGACAGTAATACCTATTTTTGTCACCCAGCAATACATCTTTATTATTATACCAAATTATGGATGTGAACAATGTGTCTTTTAAAATAGCTATCCACAATGAATTTGTTTGACAGTTCTGAACAGTTCCTCCCCGTTCTGGTGATTAGTCAGCAGTCCTTTTAAAAATATTGATTTACGGCCCAATCCTATCATTCCCCCCCCCCCGCTGGTGCAGCCACATTGAAAAGGCACATGCTGTATGCAATGGGGGGGGGATTTACCCCTCCATAAGCCTCTCATTCATAATGGGTCTCCTCAGACCTGTGTCAGTTCTTTAGCTGGCACAAGTTCAAGGAGAGAAAAGGGGCGTGGAGGCTGCCAAAAGGGAGGATAGAATCTGGTGTGTGCCAGATTCACCCCCTCCCATAGCCTCCCCATCCCTGTTCCTTCCCCTCCCCATCTTGTTTCACCCCACCCCTGCCGCTGCCTTACCTGCTCCGGCGGGTCCAGGGAGATCCGCTAATGTCCTGGAAATGCTGCCACCTCTTGCAGCAGTGCTTCCAAAATGGCCGCTGACTGAGCGCTTCATGCTCTGTCAACAGCCATTTTACAACAGCAGAATTCTGTTCTGCTGTCGTAAATGACTGCACACAACAGCCCACTCCCAGTTAGGACTAAGCCGTTAGTCACTTATGTTGCTTTTGTTGACCGACACTTCTATGTGCACATGTGCACCATGCTGGACAAATGCCAGGTGAGCATGACCCAGAATATCTTTGTGTCATTTTTCTATCTGATGGCAAGGAAGCATCAGGTCCCACAGGCCTTTTAACAGTGTGTTGAGGCAACACTCCTCAGAAATACTTTAGTAATGCCCCTTGAACTAATGGCCCAATCCTAACAGGGCTTTAAGACAGTGGAATGCCATACGGCGGGCATTTCCGAACTGCTGATGCAAACGCCGGCAGTGTTGGCAGTCCACTGCTGCAGCTGGCTACATGTGGGACCGCAGATAAGCCTGCATGTATGCATGGGACCACATGTAAGTAACAATGGGGGTAGTGGGAAGAATGGGGTGGGAAGGGAGAGGAACAGGGGAGTGGGGAGGTGGGTGGGTTGTGGAAAGGGGGAGGGAAGGAGTGGATACCACCAGCAGCAACTTGTGTCAGTGTTGTAACCTGTCCCTTCCTCCATTTCCTCTCCCTTACTCTCCGCAGACATATGCCAGCAAAATGGCTAGCATAGATCTGAGGAGACCCATTGGGGCAGTGGAGGCTTACCCCAGGATAAGGGAACAAATGTTCCCTTACCTTGAGGATGCCTCCGCAACTACCCCACCCACAGGATGCAGTGCGTGCTCTGTTTGCACAGCTGCATTGGCGCGGGAGAGGGGGTTAGTTAGGATTGGGCTGTAAGCTAAACTACATTCCATGGAATTCATCTGTAAATAATTGGTATTACATCATTGCCAATGAGCTTGAGCTTGAGCAATGCCTTGAGCTTGAACTCAGAGAGGTGCATATCCTCCAAGTAAGCTGCACACCCTTTGGTTATCTGTGTAGCTTACAGCTGCTCCAAATATTGGATTGTGTGAAAATCTTATATATATGGACACATATGGAGACAATCTGCCTTTCACCAAAGTAAGAGCTGCTAGAAGCTAGTTGGGCTCAGTCCTTTCCTGGGGGCAAGACTGGCATCAGTAGTGAGGCCCCCTAGAGTGTTGGACCCACAGTTGTTGTTGTTGTTCAGTCGTTAAGTCGTGTCCGACCCTTCGTGATCCCATGAACCATATCCCGCCAGGCCTTCCTGTCCTCCACTATCTTCCTGAGTTCGCTCATTTTCATGTTTGTTGCATCGGTGATGCTGTCTAACCATCTCATCCTTGGCCTTCCCCTTCTCCTTTTGCCTTCAATCTTTCCCAGCATCAGAGTCTTCTCCAGAGAGTCCTCTCTTCGCATTAGGTGGCCAAAATATTTGAGTTTCAGCCTTAGTACCTGTCCTTCCAGGGAACAGTCAGGCTTGATTTCATTTAGAATTGACTGATTTGATCTCCTAGCAGTCCAAGGGACTCTCAGGAGTCTTCTCCAGCACCACAGTTCAAAAGCATCTATTCTTCGGCGCTCAGCCTTCCTTATGGTCCAACTCTCGCAACCATACATTGCTACTGGGAACACCATCGCCCTGACTATACGAACTTTTGTTGGCATGGTGATATCTCTGCTTTTTATTATGCTGTCTAAGTTTGCCATAGCTTTCCTTCCAAGGAGTAAGCGTCTTTTAATTTCATGGCTGCTGCCTCCGTCTGCAGTGATCTTGGAACAGATCTTGGACCCACAGTAGTTGGCCAGTTTCTGCCTTGTAGCACTGGACCATGTATTCCTGAAAAAGCACCTTCTCCAACATATTGCTTCCCATCTTCTCCCACATCTTTTTCCCCATTTTCTAAGGTTGGCAAGAAGCGCTCCATTCTGAGACCATTCCTTTTCAGCAGTGAAATTGTTGGGGGCTTGGAACAGTAAGTGCACCCACTCTTTGCAGTTGGCTACTGATTTTGTTTTTGTATTACTGTTGCTGGTGCATTATGATATACCGTAATTTCTTTAATATTTAGAGTGTTGATTTTATTTTTCTCCTGTGCTTTATGTCATTTTATTCTATGGCACTAGCATCAAAAGTTGCTCTTTGCATTATTATTATTATTAATTAATTATTATTAACAGTATTTATATACCGCTTTTCAACAAAAAGTTCACAAAGCGGTTTACAGACAAAATCAAAGGATTAAATTGAAAAGTAACGTATGAATAAATTGTAAGAATACAACAATGGGTATTAAACAGTGATTACTGTATTAAACTCCTCTCTGCCTTTCACGTATCTGATTAGTACTAAAAGATAACTAACATTGTCAAATTATAGCCCGTGGTTTCAAATGTAATTCTTTGACCTTCACTTTGTGCTCTTACAGTATTTCTTCTCTTGATTCGAAAATCCCCTTTGCTGGACTAGCTCCATCCCAAGGAGAATTAGATGGAACATTCCCCAATCAGCCCTTGAATCTATCAATGTTGTATTTACCATTGTGGAATAATTCATTTATCACGACTGACTTTCCTGCTTGGTACCAGGGAGTGTTACACAGAGGGCCCAGGCTGGCTCTGTTTTGACTGTTCAGGATTACATCATAAAAGCCTGAAGAGAGAAAGGCTGTTCTCTATCAATAGGCATTTTGTAAAAGCAGTGAGCACCATGTTGTGTCTATCATTCATAGTAAGCCTATGGTGGGAGCCCAGCATAAAGCCATTAATACTCTTCAAACACGGCACTCGGATTTTGAGTTATTCCTAATGCAGCAAGGAAAATGTTTTGATTAATTTTATGCATTCTTGTTTAAAAACACTATTAATCAAGATATTTTATGGCAAGGTAAATGGTTCTTCTGATGCTGAACAAAAGAGGTTTTATCGCCTCCTAATGAAAGTGGCTCATGTTCTGTAGAATATTTTTAATGCCCCCAACAATACCCAATCACCAGTTTTTGAAGGTCAGACATCTGTGACATTAAGCTTCTTTCCTTGTTAAGCAGTTTCGCATGGTTTTCCTCCAGGTATGCTTGCATAAGCTGACTAATTAAAATCAAGTCATATAAGGATGAGTCTGTGCACTGGCTCCTAAAATAGATGGTTAAAAATAAAACAAAATCAAACAAAATGAGAATATCCGCTTCAGCTCTGTGGTCCAAGTTCAGAAGGCTACACATGGCTGTTCCTCTCCAGTTGAAGTTTGTTCTTCCAGGTATACAGTACATGGCATAAGCAGCTCCAGGGCCAGAATCACAGGCTAGCACCACTGATGAGCTGCCAAGGACACAGCACCCACTATTGATGTCTGTCCTGCCCCAGGGAGGATTGAGCTAGTCGGTAACTGACAGCCACTGGCTGGGTGAGCCTCCCCTCCCCTTACCTTGCTTGTGGGTGGATGTTTTTGCAGCTGTTGCATTGCACAACAGTCCCTTCCCACTCCTCCTCTCATGAGCATTCTGCTTTCCCTTCCTCAGTTTTCAACACTGAGTAGACAAGGCGAAGGAGAAAGTGTGGCTACTAGCCTACTGGCCAATTCTGCCCATTTCTGCCACCACCACCACCACCACTATCATAGATCATAGGAAGTTGCCTTATCCTGAGCTGGACCCCTTGGTCCATCTAGCTTGGTAGTGTTGGCACTGACTGGCAACGTTCTCCAAGGATTTAGGCAGGAATTGTTCTCTTTCTTTTCTGGAGCTGCTGGGAATTGGACCTGAGACCTCATGAATCTTTTTGAGTTCCTTGAAATGGTCAACAGGCATGTGGGTGAACCTGATGATATTGTAAATCTGGACTTTCAGAAGGAATTTGATACAGCCCCTCACCAAAGGCTCCTGAGAAAACTCAACAGTCAGGGCAGTTGAAAGGGTCATCTTTTGGATTAGGAACTGGTTAGAGAACAGGAAACAGAGAGTACAAGGTATAAATGGGCAATTTTCACAATGGAGAGAGAAAAATGGTTTGCCTCAAGGATTGGTCTTGGGATTGGTGCTTTTCAATTTGTTCATAAATGACTTGGAGATGGGGATAATCAACGAAGTAGACAAGTTTGCGGATGACAACAAACTTTTCTGGGTGGTGAAAACTAGAATGGATTGTGAAGAGCTCCAGAAGGATCTCTCCAAATTGGGGGAATGGGCAGCAAAATGGCAGGTGCACTTCAAGGTAAGTAAGTGTAAAGTGTTGCACATTGGGGCAAGAAATCAAAATTTCACACATACGTAAATGGATTCTGAGCTGTCTTCGATAGTTCAGGAAGAGATCTTAGTGTAGTGGTGGAGAGCTCCATGAAAGTGCCGTGAAGCACGTGAAGCACAAAGAGCAGTGGTTGTGAAGAAGACCATCCTTGGGATCATTAAAAAAGGTATTGAGAATAAAATGGCCAATATTATTATGCCATTGCACATATCAATAATAAGGCCACATTTGGAGTACAGTACTAGAATTTATCTCACATATATCACCTTAGGTTTTTGAGGCAGCTAACAAACAATTAAAATCAACACAATATTAATAAAAACAATCAATTAAATGAATCAAAATTAATCAATGCAAGATCCAACACATATTACAGCAGTAGATGAATTACTGATAACAATTCAAATCAAGAAACATAAGAATGGCACTTCTCCTTTCTTTATTGCCCCTGCACCCAAGAAAGGCACAATAAATTGGGTTGACATGGACCACAACTTTAATAACTTGTCACAACTGCAGCATGGTTTCTCACAAGCTATTAACCTCCTCCAATGCTGTGTGGGCTTGAACTATTCTGGCTTAAGAATGCTGCTACCCTTTGCCCCATACCTGGATGAGTCCACCTCTTGCTAAGAGCAGCTGGTCATCATTGTGATGGTCTCACTCCCCTACCCACCTATGGACAAGCAAGCCTTCTCTCCATTTCACTTCTCAAGGTGTACAGCCTTTGCAGATGTGCATGCAGGTGCAGCCCAGAAAACCCGACTGCACACCTCTGTGCAATACAGCCCCTGAAGGGATTGTAATCCAGCCCTCCTTTCACTCTGGCTACAAATACGGTGGACGCCAATCCTACTCAATCGTCCCTGTCCCTCGCTGCTTCTGCCACTGAGACCTAAAACCTGCATCCCACATTATGAAGTGAAAAAATCCCACTGCCCCAGCCAATCTGGTGGAAAGACCCCCCACCAAAAAAAAAATCCTATTTGGGCCTGAAGCAACTGGTTAATGTCATACTGAGAGAAAAGGGGTGTCAGGCAGGCATCATGCCTGCCTGGAAATGAAGCACACAGGTGATGGAGCTCCCCACATATGCTCCACCATCATTTTCTGCATAGTAGACCATCTTTAGCTGGCACAAACCAAACCAAGAAGCTTCTTGCATTTACCCACAGCGTGGGGAAGATCTGTGTCACCATCAACCTGTTCAGATGGGGCCCATACCGGTAGTTGTCTTTGTAAATAGGTTTTGGGTTATCCAGTTATTAATTCATAATCTAAGAGCTATGGAACTTTATACCAGCTAGGGAAATATAGTACATTCTTTATATAGAACATGCTTTTTATCACCAACACTCCTTCCATCCTCACATAAAAGACTAGAGCTTTAGAAAATCTCTGTCAAAATACAGATCTTCCTGATGCATAATCTACACAACTATAGTACTAAAGCCTTTCTTACTGCTTTTTCCCTGCTACCTTTAGATTCTTTTTTCTCTAGTTCTATTACACACTTTAGTTGAAAGCACACCGTTCTCTACTACATATCATCATCTACATTATATACCCTACTCCTGCCTCTTTTCCCCCTATCCATATTGTCTTCATATGATATTTGTCGTCCAACACACTTCATACACAATCCTCATTCATCAGTTGGAGAGGTACAGTGGCCACAGTTCATAGAGCATTATTTGAAGATCCCTTTCAAGAATAGGCTCATATATACACTTTCCAAGGAAAACTTAGATCTCCACCAAGGAATATCCACCACCAGAGGGGGAACTCTGTAAAATCTGTTTAGTGACCATCATTCAAATTTGAACCTAGTTGCAAACCTGCTGAGAAAGTGGAATGAAATTTACTGATGGGCAAAATGGACATTCTCGTTTATTTTTAGAGTGTGCATTTCGCATCAGTTCAGTAGGCCAGATTGACGGCACAATTCTGTGCAACGTTAGGCTGGCGGAGCGAGTGCTTCACTGGCCTAATGTGTCGCAAAAGTGCCATAAGGCACTTTTGTGCTGCCTTAAAAGTAAGTGGTGCCGGTGCAGAGGCTGGTGCCGCTTGCTCGACTGCCCTCCAGATCCTGTGCTGGCCGCCACAAATGAGTCCCGCGCCGGTTGGCGCAGGGGCAGAGGGGCAGGTAAGGGTGATGAGGGAGGGGGCCATTGGCCGGCCTGGGCTGGGAGTGGGTGGGGATATCGGTGCTGAATTGTGCTGATATCCCGAGCCCCATCACAACCCAGGCCTGCCTTACATGGCCTCCCCAGATGCACGCCAGAGCTGGCATGCATCCGAGAAGACCCATTGGGCCCTGTCTTGCTTATATCAGGGAAAGGGGATGAACGTCCCCTCCCCTCGAGGTGATTCTGGGCCACACCGATGTAGCTTGCGCAGGATTGTGCTGTTAGACTGCGAATATTTTCTTTCTTGGCCAAATTCATTCCTGGCATGCATCCGAGAAGACCCATTGGGCCCTGTCTTGCTTATATCGGGGAAAGGGGATGAACGTCCCCTCCCCCCCGAGGTGATTCTGGGCCACACCGGTGTAGCTTGCGCAGGATTGTGCTGTTCGACTGCGAATATTTTCTTTCTTGGCCAAATTCATTCCACTCTTTCCTTGTTTTCTCCATTTTGTCCGTACAGATGATTTAACTAGCTACACAGTGAGATGTGAGATACCCTTATGCTTCCAAGGGATGATGGAGTCCTAAGTATCTCTCATTGACATACACACCAGCCTGGCCTCGGGCCAGCCTCACACATGCCAAAAGAGTCATTTGTTCAGCAGAGTGATTTCTCATGACTTCGTGTGATCTCACTCAGAACATTACTATACCTTTCATATCTGCAGCTCCATTGGCTTCTTTGCTTGGAGCAGTTTTGAATTTCCTTCTCCTTCACTGGAACTATTCTTGGCATCACCCTCCATCTGCTTGTTCTTCATCTGAAGACAAATGGCTGCATTCAGACTTGCAGGAGTGAACAAGCCGAGGGGGCAAAAAACGGCAGAGTCACTTGAGAGTTCCAGGGACGCTTGCTGACAGCTCACCGTCCAACCATCTATTCACAGTTCAAATGATTTTGGAACACCATATCACCATAACAGAGTCTGGGAAGTGTCGTTATACATGTATATTGAAGAATAATAAAATGCTTGGCCTGTGTACAGGAAATGTTGCCAACTCTTTCTGTAAGGAAGGGGGAGAATATCGGTATATGTGGGTTCTTTGTGTCTAGATAGAAACTGTCTTTTCTATTTTTTTTCTTTTGTATCAGACTTACAGCCCAATCCTATCCCCCGATGGAGTGCACACTGCATGCCTGGGAAAGGTAAGTTATTTTTACTTACCTCCCTGTAGGTCTCCTGGCCTCCAATCAGTCTCCTCAGACTTACAGTTGCTATTTAAGCCTCAGGGGGCGGGTAAGGGGGCTGGGGAAAGGGGGATAGGATCTTGGCATGCATCGCTGCTGCCGAGATCCTCTCCCTAGTCCCTCCTACCCCACTCCCTGCCCTAATCCTACCTTACCTGGTCCAACAGGGTGTCTGGGAGCTGCTGGTGCACACATAGAACTTCTAGCCATTTCCTCTGACAACAACACAACAGCATGACTTTTGTGTCACTTACGCTGGGATCTTACTCTTTCTGTGTTTCTCTCCACAGGCAGCTATCCCACAGGCAAAGATACCATGCAGACCCCAAGGGAAGGCAATAGCCTGCCTGCCTGCCTGCCTGCCTGCCTGCCATGACCAGTGTGAGGTTGTTGGCATCCTAATTCCAGTCAGGTTCCTGTGGCTTTGCAACTACATGGCAGACAGTGAACCAACTGGTGCAGCCAGACCTCACTGGCCCTTGTTACTGGCTGTCAGTCAGATAATTTGCAATGACACAATAGCCCTGTTGGGAGGAGATGGTTGGCAACCCCACCTGTGTGTTTCTCTTTCAGATCCAACTCGATCACTCATACGGTTGAATAGAAACATTGATTTGATCACACTCTTTGTCTCTTTGTTAGCAACCCTGGCACCACTTCAGGATTAACCCTACTTGGTGAACCTGGCAGCACAGCATTGGGGCTGGATGGATGTATTGACCAGCTCCTTGGACAGCCAGTGATGCACCAACATTGCACTGAGGATGCATTGATGTCAGGGCATCGCACCTTGGATCGGATGAGGAGCTGTGAAGGAGATTCCATAGACGCTGTCAGCATTACTAGGCATGGTTGTACTGGCATTACTGGCAGGGATGCACCAACATAGCATTTCCTGGATGGGCTTAGGATATGGCAGTTGTACAGTATGGCATCCAAATACAATTGGGCTGTAAATATCATATCCCATGATTCAGGAAGATTCTAAAGTACCAGGAAATAGAAATATAGACTCATAGTTTTCTTTGAGGGGTGCGCTCACTTCAAGGAATACTTCCCTCTCAAATAAATAAACAAATAGAAACTTTGCACTTGCCTGCTTATGGAACCATCTCTGCTAAGATCTGGAAGTTACCAAACGTCCACCATTCTATAGGGAAAGTCTGGAAATTATGCTAAGATCTGGAAGTGTATAGAAATCTGACAGATGTTTAGTATTCATCAATATTCTGTTTCATCTATATTCAATAGGTGGTATTGCTTTTCTTTTTGTAAATCATTTCTTTCCGTATTTCATATTCATGTTATTTCAAAGGCTGAAATATCCCACCACCTATTGTTCACTCTCGCAAAATTGTGGAACTTTCCTCAAGGGATGACTGTCTTATTTAGATCAGCCAGTCTCCCGTATATGTGACCTAATAAGAGTTCATGTTCAAGCTGATTTGAATTAATTTTTCTGGTGATATTCCTTGAGGGAACGTAGCGCATGCCAATATGCAAGCTAATACTGTAACTGTGACGTGTGCTCCTTTCACTAACTTCACCTTTGTTGCATATAAAGCTATAAAAAGGTAAAGGTATCCCCTGACAATTAAGTCCAGTCATGTCCGACTCTAGGGTGTGGTGTTCATCTCCATTTCAAAGCCGAAGAGCCAGCATTGTCCGAAGACGCCTCCGTGGTCATGTGGCCGGCATGACTCTCCTTGCCGCAGCGCGTAGCATGCAGCTGGAACACGGAGCGCTGGAACATATAAAGCTATGCTTTTTGTTATTTTTATACCTACAAAGACCTTAAAAACAGTCTTCTTTTCTAGTATTTTGTTCTGTAATAGTAGCCTCTGCAGTTGTAACAAAGCGCATAAAAGCTTGTGAGTTTCTATATAGCATGTCTTCCCAACATATTCTAGCTTTGTGTTATAACCTTAACGGTTTGGGGCCATGGTATCTGAAGGACTGCCTTCTCCCATATAGACAGCCTGAGATCTCCAGAGGGGCCCCTTCTTTGTGTACCCCCCTTGACTGAAGCAAGGGGGGCAGCAGTGAGAGAAAGAGCCTTCTCAGTGGTGGTTCCCCGAATGTGGAACTCCCTCCCAGGTGAATTGCAATCAACCCCCTCCACAGACACTTTCTGACAGGGCTTGAAAACTCTTTTATTTCAAACAACTTTTGGGGCTGGGTAGGGTAAGGGGGAGAGTTTCTGACAGTTGAGGACATTGGGGGGTCCTGCTGAACTTTTTATCTGACCTTTTTATCTGCTATTTGCCTGATGGTCTTATATTTTAAACTGCTGTTTTTGGCCACTGTGATTTTAAGTATTGTTTTTATGAATGTTTTATTATGTATTTTTAACCTTGCTGTAAACCACATTGAGCACCAGGCTTTTAGTGGAGGCAGTGGAGCCGTGTTGTGGACATGGGGGGAGAGGACAGGGGGAGATTTGAGAAGGATTGAGGTAGGGCAGGGCAGGGCAGGGAGAGCAGGGGAGAGGGAGGGAGGTGGTGGATCTCAGCGGCACCTGCGTGCGCCAGATCTTATACCCTTTTCCAAGCTGCCCCGCCCCTTTTCTCTCCACGGACATTCACCAGCAAAATGCCTGACATATGTGACCCATAGGGCAGCCTATGGGGGGGGGGGTGAGGAAGTAAAAAAAAATACTTATCTCCTGCCGACTGTCTGATCTCTCTCTCTCTCTCTCTCTCTCTCTCTCTCTCTCTCCCCCCCCCCATCATTGGATGCAGGTGCCAACGGTGGGGGATACGATTGGCCAGTTAATCATATATTGTAAACGACTGGGAGAATAGTGCCTGAGGCTGTATGATTGTGAAAGTAGGTGACATCTGTCATGAACTCCCACAGAGCTTGAGAAGGAAGAACCAGCTGGACAGCGCTGGATCCAGATGGTGACAATGGGTTGGAGATGGAGCCAGGAACCCTAGGGAAAAGGTCCCCCCAAATCTGCACCCTCTGAGCCTGTCTTCTTTGAAAAACCAGCTCCATCCATACTCGGAACCTTGATAATTAATTAATAATAATAATAATAATAATAATAATAATAATAATAATAATAATAATGCCAGTATTTATATACCGCCTTTCTCTGGTCATTGGATTTCTCCTCTGACTTTAATTCAAGGTGGTTTACATAGGCAGGCTATCTAAAACAAAGTGGTTTTTACATATTACAAATGTTCCACTCTTGCATAGAACACTCATTCCAGGTAGTTTCCTTCATGGTCTGGCCTCTCTCTGGTATTTGCCTCCCGTGCATTGACTTGACGGCAACACTGCCTCCCACTCCGTGTGCCAGCTGCAGAATTCTCTCTCTCACCAAGGGAGATGCTGGAGAGAAGGAGGGAAGTGTAAGGCTCCAAGACACAGGGCTTCCCCTTTAATATGCTTCGCTCTTCAGACAGGAGAGGTGTAGTTTGGGAAGGGGAGTCTAGCTCTCTGAACATTTAAGGCTTCCGTTGAGCTCTGGATTCTATTGGACCAAAGTGCTCACTGTGGTCCTGTGCCTCATGAAATTCCACTCAAGATCAAGACCAAGGCAGGACAAGATAACATTCAGTGGAACTTTATAAGGGAATCTACTTCTCCCTTTCCTCTTCCACAAGTACAAAAAGTTACAATCCATCATGTCTAACTCAGACTTGAGCTTAGTGGTGTCAGGAGAACATCATGGCTGGCTATCAGTCTCACGGAACAAGATCATAGGAAGTAATTAAAACAAAAGCATCATCGGGGGGGGGGGGCTTGGTGCCCTGGGCACCAGGTGCCGCTTTGGAGAGGGTGTTTCACGGAGGAGGGGGCGGAATGTCACGGGCCACTTACTGTTTTTTCCGTTGCTTCTTCGCAGCCATGTCGGCTGCGTTTCGGCCCTCCCGCCCGCTCTCGGTCCAATTGGCTCCAAAAAGGTAGCCAAATCGGCAGGGGGGGGTTGCTTGGTGCCATGCGCTGACGTCACGACGTGGGCGTCGTCGCATTGGCAACGTGGGGGCAGAGCAACACCACTGGATTAAAAGATCTATCACTATCTTAGGTGATGCATGTATACCGTGTTCTTTCAGTATGGTTGTGCTCTGTGCAAAGCCATTTATTGGTGTCCACTTCTTTCTTTTTTCCACTTCCCCCCACAATAGTGCCTTGCCTAAGGTCACCTAGTGAGATTATGGCTGAGCAGATTTGAACTGGGCATCTCCTATCTCACAGCTCACTCTTAGCCACTACTCTGCACTGCTTCTCAGGCCACCTGTCCATTACGACGAGGCTCTGAACCTAGCTGGGTGTATTTTTTCTCTAAAGCTCTCAAGAGCATTTGGTTTTGCTTTATACATTATAATATCGAGTCATTTGGTAGTGAATCTGTGATCTCTTGAGGGGCAGGAAGGAGGCCTGAGGCGGCATAGTGGTAAAGCTAAATCATCACCAATTTGTACAATATCAATGGTAATTTTTTTTATATGCTGGATCCCCATAAAGATGGAAAAACATGAGATGCGACGTGATGTGAGGTTAAAAATGGCCATGAATTCTGATCCAGTTTGTCACTTTGTTCTCTTTATTCTGAACTGTGTCTCAGCAGTATCCAAAATGTTATATTTCTTGTTCTACAGTTTTGTACGTCTTTTGATGCAAGGCAAACTTTTAACTTGAGCTAAAATATGTGAGGTGCTTGATTTGTACTGACTAGAGGCAGGAGGGATTAAAGATGTGTAAGGAGCCTGAAGACAGAATAGCTTTAAATATCTTTTTTATGGTGTCATTTGAGGTCCCATTTGTATTACAAGTAAATCTTCCATGCCTCCTCCATCTGATTTTACAGCATCTCCAGTATTGTTTTTTTTTTTAAACTTTCCAAATGTTAGTATTTGTCTTTTTCTAGCCATAGATTTTACTAAAGTATAGACAAAATGGACAGAGCACTGGATGAGCATGTTCAGAGCATATGTAGCACTTCTAGTGACGTGAAAAAGAATAGGCATTGGGGGCCCTTGCCATGCTGCTTTGGCTACTGTGAGGAGGGAGGGAAGGAGCAGGGCACTTGAATGGTCCGTTGGGTTAGAGGTGGGAAGTTGGTCTCACGACAAATTGGGAGAGATGGGTTGAAGGAATGTTCGCAGCTGGGGATTTGAAACTGGGCAGGAGTTCTCTGGAGGGTTACCCAGAGGAGGAGCTAGGGTCCGGTGTACCCGGTGCCCAGGAAATTGTTGCGCCCCCCTCGAATCCCAACAAACTCAATACGTATAATATTAACTATGATCATAATTAATAATTAATAAAAATAATAATAATCCCCAAACATTCACAGAAATGTAACATTTCACACACAGACCCTTACAGCACAGTACACACCCTAATAAAAATGGGTCCCCTTATGGGGGAGAAAGGTAGGATATAAATTCAATAAATAATTAAATAATAAACAATAATTCATTATTATTAAATGGCACCCCCGTGGCAAACCTTCCCCCCCCCAGAGGCCTGGCACCCGTGGCCCAGGAGCCCCAGCCCCCCCCCCCCCCAGCTATGCCACTGCGGTTACACAGCATATGACAGGGATCTGCACTGCATAGAACACTTGTGGAACTCTGGGATATTCAACACAGGGTAGTGGCTGAGCCAAATAAGGCATTGGAGTGTTGGCTGATCCCAGGCATGAAACAAAAGAGCCTTCATTTTTTGGCAGAGGTACATGATTGGGTTATGCAGCTTATCAGGTATGAGCTCTGGTTTGGGTGAAAGAGACCCATTTAACTTCTAAGGTGAAGCAGTGAAGGGATTGTGAGTGCGTCATCAGGATCTAGGTGGGAATAGACACAACTTTTTTTGCACAAAGGCTGAGCGTCGCGTCCATGTTCCATGCGTGTTTGGTGTCCCGCCCCCAGGTCAAACAACAGACCCTGATTGGCCAGACGTAGCGCGGACGCAGCAAAAGTTGAGCCCAGCTTGACTTTTGCTGCATCCGCGCTACGTCCAGCCAATCAGAGCCTGTTGTGTGACCTGGGGGCAGGACACCAGACACGCACGGAACGCGGCCGTGACGCGGCCGTGGTCAATGTAGCTCAGCCTTAAAGCTTTTCTTTAGCATGACACACTGCCTTCTGCTGTGGTTCTGCCTGGCTTGACTAAACTTTCCAAAATCATGTCAAAGAGAGGAAGGGTGGTAGAGTGGGAGAGCTTGGCAACAAACCCTAAACACAGATAACTTGTTTGCAGCAGGATATGGTACATTGTGATTTTACATGTGATTGCATTACACAAAACCATTTAATGATAAGAGCTCAGGAGAGCAAAGGTTTTACGCATATGTTAAAACTGGCTCTTACTGACAGCGAGAAACTAGATTGTCAAATGCTAGTAATCCTATAAAAATGTCATCCACTTAATCTTAATAGATATTCAATTGCCTTTTTTTTTTTTTTTGCTTTTTAATTTCCTTTTGTGACTCGTGGATCGGTGTTTGGGGAAAACTGTACTGTTACCTTAGTATTATGGCCCAGGAGGTGCTAGCAGCACATTTTTCCAGTATTTGAACATCTAAAGCAGCTGAAGTGCCAGATTCATTATTCAAAAGTTCCTGATAACCTTTCAGTTAATTAGCAGACATTCGGAATTTTGAGGGAGCGAGCTAAAAGGTCAGTTGTGTTAATTAAAAATGCTGGCTTGGACACCAAACTTTTTTAAAATGAAGGTACAATTAAGTAACCAGTCACAAACCATTAAGAGATAGGGTTAAAATAGGTTTGAATGAGTGAGTAATAAAGAATGCTAGGTATGTTTGCTACAGTAAAATACAGTCGCAGTAGGAACTTGTGCCACACTAGTGGCATTTAGTGTGAAGGGTACCAGTAGGCAAAGTTTTCAGCCATCAGAAAAGTAACTGGGATATTGCACTGCTGTTGCTACACAATTTAATCAACAGCCCAATCCTATTGAGGGCCTGTGCTGGCGGAATGCACATTCTGCCGGCGCGTGCTGTTGCGAAAGCACTGTAAAGCACTTTGCAACAGTGCAAGGCCCAGGCATGCTGGCAGGAATGTCAGAGCCTTCCCACTGGCACCCAGTGGTCGTCGGAAGGCCCACCGCAGCAGGCAAGTCCAGTACAGGCGTGGAGGAGGGTGGAACGGGGTGGCAGTGGAGGCAGGGGTGGGCGGCTCTGGCCCAGGAGGGGGCGGGATCAGCAATGCCGGCACATGCCATATCCAAACCGCCTTCCCAGACCTGATCCACCTGCATGGATCAATGGGGACTTGCGCCAGTATTGCTGGCGCAAGTCAGAGTTGACCCATTGCAGCTGCTGGGGCTTACCCCGGTGCAATGGGAAAAATGTCCCCTTACTTGCGCCAACTGTACATCAACTTTCACAACTGTACATCAATTGTACAT
The DNA here is from genome assembly GCA_026170595.1 of Plestiodon gilberti rubricaudatus. Lineage (NCBI taxonomy): Eukaryota > Metazoa > Chordata > Lepidosauria > Squamata > Scincidae > Plestiodon > Plestiodon gilberti. The sequence goes on from JANXHW010000002.1 coordinate 52,498,337, forward strand.
CAAGATGACAATTCAAAAGAAAAGTCTCATAATAAAGCTTTGACATTACTTTGAATAGATAGACTTGGAGCAGCCAAGATGGAAAATTCCCACCAATTTACTAGAAGTAAAACATCCAGTACTTATAAATTCACTACTCTCAGCAGGTGCTGCTAAATCCACCACCTTCGTTTCCTTTTCAGGAAAAAGTATATTCTGAGCTTCTTTCTCTTCATGTTGAAACAGAGATGGAAATATCATTAGAACGAGTTTGGTTCTTGCTCAGGGAAGAGTGGGGGGATGGATCGTTGCCAGACAGTTAAGCTTGAGGTAGAACAGAGGGAGACAAGGGAACAAATGGATGGATATGAGCCACAAAAGCAATCCAGTGATTCTTTTTTCCCTTCAATGAAAACTTATGCATGCAAGCCTTGAATTGGAATAAGCCCGTTCAAAAATCACTTGCTGCCCAATCTGATCCTCCGCCACATGATAGCATGCAGCTGCACCAACGGAGGGTGTGCTGCATGCTATGGTGGGTGTATGATCAGACAGCCTGCAGGAGTTCAGTATTTTTACTTAGCCCCGGTAGGCTGCCGATTGCCTTCTGGTCTCCTCGGACCTATACCAGTTATAGAGCTGGAGCAAGTCCGAAGAGAGTCAGAGGGCAAGGCAGGCATAAAAATGGGGGATAAGAGCTGGCGTACCCGACTGCCAACAGATCCACCCCCTTCCTCCCCAACACACACCCCAGTTCCTCCTCCAATCTGCCCTGTTATTCCCCCTCCCTGGCCTCGTCCCATTGCACCACCAATTTACTGGCACCTGCATTGCCTCCAGGAACTGCTGCCGCATGTGCTGCATCTCGTGCCACTTGCAGCAGTATCCTGACAGTGGGCTGGCTTTTGTGCTGCTGTAAAGTGCCTTGCACTGCCAGAACACTAGTTCAACAGAACCCAATAGGATTTGTGCCTGCTGCTGTCACTGCCATATGGAATGTGCCCATGTGTTAGCAGCAGGTAGGCATTGCAGTACTCTTTCTCGTCACCTCTCTTTGTAAGATGTAGTCCTGTTACGGTAAAAGTTTGTGAAAGAACAATTATAATGAAATACTTCTCTTTCTTCTTTACTACAAAAATCTTCAGTACGTTTGATCTGAACTTGTCTTTTTTTGATTGATTTTTTTTTTTTGGTGTACTCTATCCCCCATACAGTTTGTGACAAGTATTGTGCAGGAAACTGCAACATCTTAAATTATTTAATGCTGGAGGTAACCCACTGAGACAAAATGTCCAGGACGTGCCTCTGCAATGGTTTGAAAGAGCCTTTTTACATTTTACCTTGAACTAAAGTCCCATGGACGATGTTGGGATAGAATCTTTGTATTGGAGATTGAACAGCTTTAATCAGTATGGATATGTGTGACAATAAACTTATATATTTTAATGACAGATATGATCGATGTATTAACAACAGATATTAATTCATTATTTTGAAGTTTCTGGAAAATTCATGAATGCAAGTTATAGTGTCAAGAAAGTAATAAATGTAATGATTATTTGCATTTTCTGGGAGATGCTCATTTATAAAACACACAGGCCTCTTTTTGCCTTCAGGTTGACCTGAAATGGATCTTGGTCATCTATGTCCTTTACAATTCATGTGCTGATATCTTGAATAATTCCATCTGAATGGCTTCTCCAGAGAAGGTGCTTTCGACAGTTCTGCAACCTGGTGCTTAGATGGATGTGAAAGCATCGTTTGCTACTGCCTGCTGAACTGCAGAGTTTTGCCTAGTCTCAGCTCCAATTTGTAATAAACATGTATGGAATAAGCAGACGGCAATGCACATCTGCACATATTTTTCTGTAATGTCCAAAAATATTGCCAAAAGTCTGTTCAGCCCCATCTCTTTGCTATAAAATGAAGGAACAGCTTTATACAACTTCGACTGGAACTTCCAAGCAATATAATACAGTGATAGAGCATCTGCTTTCCCTATTATATTTCCTAAGGGACTGAATGTCAAATTCCAACATAGAACGAATATGTAGCTACTATTGAAGTTAATGGGAGTCTTACACAAGTATTAGAGAGTGCAGTTTTGTTAATACCACATTTTATTGCAAGAAATTCCACGTAGTATTCTTAGGAAAGCAAAAATGTTTCTTAATTTATCATGGGAAAACAAAGAATTATGACATAAACGTTATTTGTAAAGGGTTCCCCACAGCGAACGTTTCCAAGGGAGTTATAATGCAGGGTCATCACTCAGAAATCTTCTAGAGGAGCATCCATAAGGTGAAGGTCAGGAGAGGTAGGATTTTAAGATTTAGGGGGTGTGATTGAATGTAGGTTCACATGCCCTTAAAGGAGAAGTCATAAGGAATCCTGAGAGGAAAAAGTGTTTTCATTTCAAAATGTGAGGCCTTATGAGGGGGTGGGAAGGGAAATAGAGGAGGTGAAAAGAACCTATTGCAAGTGCTTCTAAACTTGTGACATTGCAGAAATCTCCCAGGGTTAGACTTTAAGGCAAATATAGCTTCTGCTTTAAATTAACTTCCACCACTTTCATTTTTCTACAGTTTTGCAGTGCAATCCTTTTCCTGTTTACTCAGAGGTAGGTCTTACTATGTTGAATGGTACGGGCAGCCCAATCATATCCTCCCATGCCCTGGGCCATGGAGCGTGGGTCGCACAGCCCATGCTGAATCCTTTCTGGGGAAGAAGGAAGCTGGAGGTTCACTTGTGGTAAGAGGACATAAACCCCCAGCCACCGCAATGGGGGCTACTCAGTTTGCCGCCAGCAGAACCAAGAAGCCCTGTATAGGCTGAAAGGCCCTAGAAGGGGGGATAGGAACTTGGGGATAGCACATGGCAGTGTTGCCGATCCCTCCCCCTTTCAGGCCTGATCCACTCACCCCACCCTCCCCCCGCCCCATTATGCCCCTCCCCACCCTCCCCCAGCCCCTGTGCCGCTCAGAGCAGGGCTTACCTGCTCCATGGAGCTGTCATTGGGAATCAGCCGGCGGGATGGCGCAGACCTTCCCATTAGCGCTGCCTGCTCCTGAGTCATCGCGACACACTTTATGATGCGTTTGTGATGGTCAGCGCTGGCACTGAGGTTGCAGCACCGGTGCTGACCAGGAATAGGATTGCGCCGTCAATCTCAGATGAGTGTGTATAGGATTGCAGCCTATAGTTTATGAGCTGGAATCAAATTATGATTCTATGCATTTCTATAAATATCCATCATTGTAACATCTATCACTCCATTTGTTGTTGTTCATAAAAGAATCAATAAGTATTTGGTATTTATTGAGACGTCAGCGACAGAAGCCTGTTGCGTATATGGCAAGACAGCAAGGCCTTCCATCTTTCTAGAGACACATTGGTCTATTACAGGGAGCACTTCAAGCAGTTTCATTTAAGTAATCAATACATTTCTATATTTATAAGCCTAATCAAGGCACATCTGCTTTCATGCTAAAGTACAGTTCAATAAAAGAGAAACATAATCAAAATTGTTAACTTTGTTACATCGATTTTGTTTGTTCTGCTTGTTACTTGGGCCACAGAAATAATAAAAATTTCCTTTTTATAACTGCAGCTTGACATAAACTCACTTCTTTAGAAATCACTCCTTATGTTGTCTGGGGGTTGGCATCTTAAATTTTAAATCCTGCAGTTCCCTTATTGGCTGTGAGAATGCCTGGGATATATACTGTAGTTTGGGATATTTTCCCCACTATTACGCTATATATTAGTGGTTCCCAACCTTTACACAGAGGTTGGGAACCCTTTAAGTAGCTGCGGCTCCTGATAAGGGGGATGGCAACTTGATGGTGATGTCAGCGACGGCACTTCCAGATTTCTGCCAACAATGAAGGAAAAAAGGGGGCTTTTAAACTTACCCGGATTTTGCGGTGTCTCCAGGTAAATGTAAAAAAAAAATTCTCTTTGTCAGAGGCAAGGGGAACCCTTAAAAGACCTCAAAAAGACTCAGTGCCTTCTCTTGGGTTAGCATTAGGCCAGTGCTTCCCGAACCTACCGCCATCATGGTGCCCTTACGCGGAACTTGGCACACAGAAGTGATGGCAATGACATGATGATAGATTTGGGACTACAACACGACCCTGCAAACCGCGATAAGAGGCTCAGGATGGGTGGATGGGCATTTCAGGCGATGAAAACGTTGCAAGCGGAGCTCTGCCCACCAAGTCGAGCCTCTGCTCCACAATCTTCACGGTCACGTTGTGTTCCTGCTGCTGAGCTGCTTAGGCGGCGAACTTCCTGCGACACCCCTGGGCATTTGCCACAGCATCCCAAGGAGCCACGACACACAGTTTCACTTTTGTTTCCATTGTAATAGTGTGCCTCTTCTTACTACAACCCTCAGCACTTGCACTACTCTCACGCTTCCCACACATGATGGGGTTAATGCTGTAATGTTCCCATCTGTAAAGATCGATTCTTGGATGTCCACTGCAAACACAGAAGAGTACTGTCACAAGAATGGTTGTTTGGTCTACTCACCCACACTCCCCCCCCAAAAAAAAAACACATACCGAGAGCAGCCATAACATATAGCACAAATGCACAGTGTAAAGGCAGCACTTCTTTATAAAACGTCCAAGCATCAGATAAACCTCCTGAATTTCCATTGCAATTTTTGGAGCTGTCAGTAACCAAAGAGAAAGGCTGACTGTTCCCTGAGGCTTTAAAGGAAACTGTTCTGAAATAAGAGCAGAGTTAAAAGGCTGCTGTTGGAGTCAGAATCCCAATGCATGTGCTGAAGTCTATAGCTCACAAGGGCTTTTCATGGCAATTTCTCTTGTGCCTTTACCTCACCCCGAAACCAAGCAAATGACTCACCACTCTCTTATCTAGAACAATTTTCATGTGAAAGGCTCCAGTAATTGACATTCAGAACATAGAATATTGTCAAGTCAGCATTATATTGTATCATAAACTACAACCATGAGTACCATACAGGTAGGCTATGCAGCTGACTGGGACAGCATAATTCAAGCGATGCTCCTGATGCCAAGAGAAGCACATGAGTCTGAGGGTATTATGTGCTGCTTTGTACTGGGTCCTGCAGTACACTCAATTCATACGATGACCAAATGCCATCAGGAGAGCAGGGTTCCTGCCTGTGCCTTCCCCAGGCCACGTTCACTTCCAGCTCAGTCAGTTGCACTGACCATGGCATGGAGCTACTGGGGACCATGAGCAGTACAACAGCCAACAGGTTTCATTCTGCAAATAATGCCATGAGCAAATAATGCCTGATGAGGTCCGTGCTCTCCAGCTGGTTGGTGATGATAGGCGACCGAGCAGGTCTTGAGCTAGAATGTCATGTCCGGATAGACATGGGGGGAGAAAGATGGCTAGGGCCGTTTTCCCCGTCCTAAGAACCTGCACGCTGGGGGATAATAGCTTAGATCCCTGCTGCAGATGTTATGTTTTATTAATGTTTATTGAGTTTAATAAAGTGGCCCGTTAACCGAAGCCTTTGTCTGGCGTGCCTGGGTAAACGTGTTTTGGAGCTGAGCTGGTGTAATTTGCTCAAAGCCAAGAATGTTGAGGTGTTTTATGATGATGATGATGATGATGATGATGATGATGTAGTAGTAGCAGTATACAGCCTATTTATTATTTGTTGTAATAATATTACTAATAATTAATAGGCTGTGTTGCTACTTATCCAAGCCTTCATTGATGGCCAAGTTCAAATTTAAAATAAAGTTATGCCAATCCCGTTAAGCCAATCAAGGCTGCAATCCTACACACACTTCCTTAGGAGTAAGTCCCAGTGACTATGCTCTTTACTTCCAAGTAGACACACATAGGCTTGTACTGTTAAAGTAGTCTAGGTTTACACTCACTAAAGGCACTTTGGCAAAATTGCTCGAGTTATGTAATGGAATCCATCACTCTGGTAGACATTGAAGCTGTCATTGCCTACCCAAGTAATATAATGTTTCTTCCTTTCTTACAGATGAGCATTAATGATCCTTGAAGTTAGTCAAAAGGCAACTTGTCTTCAAATGTTTTTGTCTCATTTTCTCATAAGAGCTGCATTAAACAAGGTTGCTTAGATATCAGTATCTGTTTATGTGACGTTAATTAACCATTGACTTGAGCCCAGTTATTTATTAGTTTGCTAACCTTTTCTCAAACACTGCCATTAAATGCCTTCATACTGTTGCGTAGAGATAAAAATAAAATGGGCAGATTAAAATGTTTTCCACTACATTTATTTTAGTGTTTGAAGGTTAATGTCTAGTTTCTGTAGGAATGTAATTTCCTTGTGTGCTTAAATAGGTGGCAGTTCCCCAATACTTGGCAACTGCCACGTAAATCTGCAGGCATCCCGATACTGCACTTAATTGGGCTTTAGGCTCTGTGGAAGTCAATTTGCTTCTTGTAAATATTTGCTAGATGACCTCCTACATGATATTTTTCACACTGTCTACATATCTGCACAAAGTAATTATATAAGTAAAGATATATTTTACTCAATGACAGGTGTCTCTATAATGTTCTGAAATGAAAATATGTGGAGTGGGAAGTTGATTTTCCCCCCATCATGCACATTATTTCTTTTTCCTGGATTGCCAGCATTCCTGGTATTGAAATGCAGGTATATAACACACAACTGTCACTTAATGGTTCATACTTTTTTTCTTAGAGAATTAATATCCCCGCAGCAGATCTTGTTTTCCATTGAGATTCTAATCCAGTGTATTTTTTTAAAAGAAACTTAAGTTGTTGGGAAAGACTAAGAGCAGCGTTAACATTTGTGTGGTCTCAGATTCAATGGTAGTAGAATTTAAGTTATGTTGCAGTCCATCTTGTTATGTTAACTATGAATATCATCGTATTCCATAAACACATTATTCCATTACACTATATTTTTCTTTGTCTCAGAATTAAATTTTAGAGCCTTACTATAATAGAATATTTGGGTAGAAGAGTGCATCCAGCCCAACCCTAGCATGTCAGCTCCCCACAAAAGACAAAGTATCTACAACTTTCCTAAGCACCTTATCCTATTCTCTTGAACTACTCTTCATATTAGTATATATTAGTAGAACCCAGCATGCACTGCTCCTCTCAAGCCAGAAGTGGTGCAGAGGAAGAGGCTATGTGTCGTGCTCCTGGTAAGTTAAGGGAAGAGGGTTGGTGCAGGTTTCTCTCCTTCCTTATTCACAGTGGTGTGTGCTTGCTCACTCATGCTCCCTGTAGATCGGAGAGCGAGTGAACGAGCAAACAGGCAGGCAGTCAAGTGAGTGGGGTCTTCCCTGCTTGCTCATTTGCGCACCTGCCCTCCCCCCATATCCACAGGGTTCAGGCACATGCATACAAAGGGGTAACAAAACTGTGGGAGATGAGGCAGCAGCAGGAAGGCATGGGCACCCCTGAATTCCATTGATTATGCCCCTTATAATCATTTTCCTCCTGTAGATGAAACTGTTACTTGGATCTGTGTTTACAAAATATACCATAGGACTGTAGGTAAAAAAAAACCCAAATCAAGTTAAAATCTTATGCATCTGTGAGGAGCCACACCCATTGTCACCCAGCCCTACTTGGACACAGCACCTTTCACATTAGCCACCTAATGCGAAGAGAGGACTCTCTGGAGAAGACTCTGATGCTGGGAAAGGTTGAAGGCAAAAGGAGAAGGGGAAGGCAAAGGATGAGATGGTTAGACAGCATCACCGATGCAACGAACATGAAAATGAGCGAACTCAGGAAGATAGTGGAGGACAGGAAGGCCTGGCGGGATATGGTTCATGGGATCACGAAGGGTTGGACATGACTTAACGACTGAACAACAACAACAACCTGTCCAGAGATCCCAATCCATGGACAGGAATAGCACTGGAGGGTGGTTGTGGGGCATCTGGATGGCTCGATCTTGATGGGGAAACAATCAACAAATGGGAAACAGAGAGAGAGAGAGAGAGAGAGAGAGAGAGAGAGAGAGAGAGAGAGAGAGAGAGAGAGAGAGAGAGAGAGAGAGAGAGTATTGGCAAGGTTTTCTACATAGCTGTTTGGTTGGGATACCGGGGCTTCTGGTGTGACACCATATGGTGTGGTTATTGACACCATATTGGCAAGGTTTTCTACATAGCTGTTTGGTTGGGATACCGGGGCTTCTGGTGTGGTTAAGAAATTACACTACCTCCATGTGTCAGGCTCCACATAGATGGATTCAACCTACACTCTAAAAAATGCCCTTTTTACTATTTCACTATTGGTCTGTAGTAGATCCCTCCCCCCCCCCCCGGGTTTGGATTTCTTTGTAGTCACATTTGCTCTGGTGAAGTACTTACACAAGGCATACAGACCCCTATTGCAACCCCTTTCAGTAGTTGTCCTTGCTTTCTCTGTGACCATTTCTCTGTGATCATCAAATAGTAATCCAGATTGAAAAAAGGCAACTAATCGTAAGCAAAGCAGGTGGGAGAACGTGCCTAGAGATTAGTAAAATAGGGCAACTGTCAATGGCTTTATACTCGGTCATAACCAGAATAATGAGAATCGGACTAATGGCACATGGTGAAGAAGTTCTCCTGTTGAAGCTAAGCAGCTCTGGCTCTGGATGCTGTCTGGATGGTAAACTGCCTGGGGACCATATGTCTAAGTATACTATATACATAACTCCATACATAAATAATGTCATGTGAGGGAGATACAGTCAATGATCCCCTTTGTGTCTTCAGTCACTTAACTCCCTGATCCCGGTCTCAGATTGCTTTTTTTCATCAAGGGTGTGTGTGCGCGCACAGCATCATGAGACTAGCAGTAAAGAAATGAAAGATCATAAAATCATGGAATTGAAAATCTTTGGTGTAGCATATTTTCTATTTATGTGCTTGGAAGATCATTGTCACTCATAGCAATTCTTTTCCTCTGACAGCAGTTGGCCAGTGGCAGGCTTGCCACCATCCTATTTCCCTTGTTTGTCAGTAAAAGCCTTTTTTTTTCTATGAAATATTCATCTTTGGTAGATTAGGCTGCTCCTTCCTGTCAACTGGATGACTGTCAGCCTCGAAGGCAGCTGTACATGTAAATTAATCACCCTGGGTTTTTTGTCCTATCAACCTCAAAGACATCCCTCTGGTGTGTATTTTATATAAAAAATACTGTTTATTATTTTTCATTCCCTCTCAGGAAAAAAAAACACTTATAGGGGCTGCACAAGGGTTTTTTTTTTTTTTTTACGACACTTCCCCTCATCGAGTGGCATGAGAATGGTAAGACATTAAAAAAAAGTCCTGAAGGGCTGTACTCCAAGAGTGGAAAATAAAGTCTGAGTTTGACGGGGGCTCATCTGTTCTTCAAGATATCAGTATTGCTGAAGGGTTATTACTAGCATGAAGCCCTTGCAGAGTAATGTTCCGAGTGGAAACACTATCAGACACTACGTATTTTGGCCCCGATCCAACATAGAATTAGGCACACAGGAAATCATGGTTTTAAGTACACCTAAACCTGTGCTACATTATAGTTTATCAATCAAACCTTTATTGGCATCACAAACAAACATACAAGTTAAATATTCCAATACACTGTCACCATCCTTTCAGTGACACAAGCTACTGGCTAAAAGAAAAAAGAAGAAGAGAAAAATAGTCTATTTTACATCTCTAGGTCGTTAGTAAGGCTAGAAGTCTGTAATGCACTTCGACGGCAGAAAACCAAATAAAGATATTTAGCCACTATCTTGGTGAGCTCTTGGTCTTTCCCATGTAATAATTATTACATAATACTAATAATTATACTCTGGTTTCTCTTCAGATCGTATAAATCTTTTTCCTTTTACATTATAGTCATTGCCTAAGAAAAAGCCTGGCATCAGTTTGCAACACACACACACGCACGCACACACACACGTACTATGCTGGGGAAAATGGATCCTTGCTGGAAAAAACATTAAACATAAAAACAAGCAAGCATTTTTCTCTTCAACACATGTGGTATATCCTACTTAGCAACCAGCTGTCATTAAACAACATATTGAATTGGAATTGCTATGTACAATATAATCTATTACAGAAAATGGTCAAGTGCAAATAGGTTTTTCACCAATAGGGTAACTTCTACAGTCACTATGTGTCAAGAAATTCATACATATCCTGGTCTTGTGAACAGTTCAAGATGCATTCAGATTATGATCTAAAACTACTTTTCTGGACCAGATTTTGAGGCATTCCTCAAATAGTTTAGGCCCATGTGAACACATTTTCCCATTCACAGGATCAGGTTGCATGTGAACAGCTTAGAATCTAAGCCTTAGATGCATGCGGATATCTAAAATGATATATCCAATGACTTGGGCTAAACAAACAAACGATAACATATGTGATTACTTCTTCCAGTATAACTAATATATATTGATAAGAGAACATGAACTTGGAGGCTAGCACAGGCCATAGGATATCAAACTAGAAATGGGTAACTTCTTATGGATTTGTGTCAGAGTGGCTTAGGCAATCAGCCAAATGACTTCCTAAAAAATCAGAAATGCTTCAGATTTCAGAAAATGTTTATTTTCTGAACTAGTCCAAATAAAACGTTGCCCACCCAGTCTCCCTCTCTACCATCTTCCAATTGCCTCCAAACATCTCCCTCTTATCTTTAAGGCAGACTAGAGGCGCAATCCTGCCTAATGCTGCGCCAACGGAGCGAGCACTCCACTGGTGCAGGGTGTCACAAATGTGCTGTGAAGCACATTTGCAGCACTCACGGAGTAAGCAGCACTGGCGCCGAGGCCAGAGCCACTCACTTCGCTGCTAAACGAGGACCTGACTGCCGGACAAGAAAACCGGTCGCCGGATGCAGCTGTGGGGTGGGGGGGACCAGGGTTTGGGGAGGGCAGGCCAGGGTAGCAGGGGAGGGAGTGATTGGCTGGCCAGGGACGGGGGTGGGGATATCGGTGGGTGGTGCGCTCCAACAATATCCAACAACCCTTCCCGGGCCTGACCGGCCTTAGACCAGCCCCTCGGATGTGCACCATTTGCATTTAGAGCAAAATAACTGGTGCACATCTGAGAAAGCCCATTGGGGCCACTGGGGTTCACACCGGGGGAAAGGGATGAACGTCCCTTTCCCCTGAGATGTGCCTCAGCTCCGCCAGTGTGGGCCCAATCCCGCGCATGATCTGGCACAGCGCGCTTAGTGCGCTGCTGCAGATCTTAGGCAGAATTGGGCTGTAGATCTGACTGGCAATGGCAGGAGCAGTGGAAGCATGGAGACAGGGAAGGAGAGAGGGTTTAACTCTTCCCTCCCCTTCTCTGATGCCATGAAATGTTGCTACATGATGCAGTAGGACAAAAGGCCCAGAGACCCTTGGGAGATGTAGTAACCCTTGTGACAACTACATCTCCCAAAGACCAATGACTGGACCATTTGTATAGCATTGTGCCAGGACACCAGAGACAGGGGAAGGAAGGGATAGACAGCCCTCCTTTCCTCTCCTCTCCTCATTCCTCTTCTGCTGCTTTCACTGCTGCCAGCTAGGTAATGCTGCTTTAAAGGGAAAGGAAGACGTTTTGGAGATTATTGCTCGGTGGTGAGAATATTTTGGAGGTTGGAGGCAGGGATGTCAAGAATTCTTCCCTCTATTCAATACACAATCAAATATTTTAAATCCAACTTTTTGTGACTGAAATTGGAAACACATACAATTCAGGAAACAAAAAGGTAGTTTTCAGTCATTGTCTTTCACATCCATTTAAGTACAAGTAGTTGATCTTAACTGAGTTATGAATTAAAGCTGTGAAGGATTTGTGATTTATTGGCATTGTTGACATGGGAAACCATCAAAATCACCATTGTGAAATCTTAAGCAGTCATAGATTTGTTACAGGAAGGCAATATTGTCTTCTTCCTAATAACAATAAATTGGTAGCACTGAGTTGAAAGTCTCTTCTGAAATAACATGTCTGTTTTTGGATTAGTGGGCTAGACAAGACGTGATAGACAAAATGAGTGGATTAGACAAGATATGAGGAACAGCGAAATGTTGTGCCAAAGGCACGCCCAAGGGAGCCATTATTGAAATACTAGAAGCTCTGTAAAGGATTGCAGGACAGTTCTCCGCTTTAATATCACTTCCCTGGAGGTCTAAATCTTTTGCTCCTCCAGACTTCCTTTTCTCTACAGACACTTTTAACCCTCCATTATTATTATTTTTTATTTTTCTTACTGTTACACCAGTCATCTCTGAATATCCCTATGATATCTTGTGCAGTTATAACCTTAGGTTTAAAGCAATCAAAGACATGAGCTGACAGAGAAATATAATGTTATGGTTGTATGGGATGACAATGTTATACGTAGCTGTGTAGTTCTGTATTCTTACGTGCTCCTTCTGCCTGCACCATGTTTCAGTCCAATCTCACACTGACAACGTTCTTGTTAATCCTAGAAGCTACACTAAACATTCTGTTTCTGATAGTGTGGTTCTCTGAGTAACTGGAATGCTTGTGAACATTCCGTGACATCACAGCTGCTCAACCAATTAAGGTTTCATCGCAAAGCCCACAACACATTACAACCAAGATAAAGATGTGTGACAGATCTTCAACAATATCTTCATAAGATACTTTAGAAATTAGTGGCTGACCTTTGCAGTATACTTATATATAGTGTTTACATTTGCTTTTATGCTATCAACTTTTTCATTTCATTGAATTCTTCAGTGGATAATTTATCTCATACTTCTAAGTAATCTTGGTGTGTATTACTACAGTTTATAGCAGTAATAAGATCCTGCCTACTGCCTTTACTTCTTTTAATTAGTTTCTGTTAGACCATTCCCTGGCTAACTAGGACAAATCCCGTAATTAGCAACATAAATATTTATATAAGGCTCCAGTAGTCACATTTTCATTTTGTAGATTTTTACCTGCTACCTTGTTTACGACGACTTTTCAAATCAACTTTTCTTAAGAATACAGCGTCCAAAATCAATAGGTCCCACAAGGTTTTCAGAACAGATTGAACGAGAAGTGGCAGCATTCTGTCAAAAGCAAAATGTAAACATCTTTCAGATGCCAGGCTCCGCCTGCATGCAGACAACCTTTAACATGACAAGGAAAGCCATCATCTAAATGTCATAATTAATAATCAGATGTGTTCCTTCACACTGATGGCTTAATATGGCCCATTCACTGAGAATACATATCCAGTAATGTCAATGTCAGTTGCTGAGTTACCTATTCCATTTCACACATCTTTTTGCTGCAGTGGCTGAATAGGTTGGTTAATAAGACAACTTCTAGCTTTATGGTTACTAGTTCAAGAAAAAACAAACATCTGGAATAGAAGTGGCCCTGTAGCTGGGTTCTGATCTATATATCTCCACTATTACTGGAAAGCATACCTGTACTAAACATATCTTCTGAAGTTCCTCTGTAGGCTTTTTTGACGTAGGGTTTGCTTCCCGAATGTTCCTTACAGCACAATCCTACACAGCTCCTCCGCTGATGCAGCAATGGCGCCGTAGTAGTGGAGGGCAGACCGGGAGGCTTTGGGAGGGAAATCCTCTTTCCCTTCCAAAGCCTCCCGATCTGCCCTCCCAGTAATGCCACTAGCCCTTCCGGCGCCTGGGCCAAGGGGGCGGGGCCTAAGTGACGTGACAGCGCAACTCCGAACACGCCCCCCCGCCGTTTTCGGCACCGTTTTGGAGCCGAACGAGCTCCAGGGAGGGTGGGAGGGTCGAACCATCGCGCGGGTAAGTAACCCCCCCAACACTGACTGCGCCCGCCGCCTGGAGCCGCTGCTCTGCGCGCTCTGTCCTTCTTCTGCCTCTGTGCCCTCCACTACTATGGCACCATTGCTGCATCAGTGGAGGAGCTGGGTAGGGTTGCACTGTCAGGAATGTCTAAGCATAGAAGTTTCTGACCGGGGTGGAAATGTCAGCATGTTAACGTATCCCAGTAATTCCATCATTCATCTGAGTTTAATGTTACTGAGGACACAATCCTTCATCCCTGGAAGTAAGTCCTATTGACTTTAGTGGGCATCTTCCTTCTGAGTAGACACGCATGGGATTGCGCTGTGAGATTTTATTTTAAAAATTATGGAAACGGGAGACAGTGTGAGTTGAAGAGGCTCTAATTACTTGTTAAAGTAACAGCCTTAAGAGGAGCTATTTTGATAGACTGCCATTGTGGCCATAAGACATTAGCATAATTAACAGAATCAGGCTTGACAGTTGTCAGAGCTGCCATCTCACATAGTCTGTAAATCAAAGATGTTAGCAGGCTACCAGCCATGCTGTGACCCTGTGTCCTTTAGCAATATTATCTGTTGTTTTGCCCCTTTTTCATTGTTGGCTCATCACATTGTCATGGACCCAGGAACAAAACCCTTGCACTTGGGGACTGAGGCAGATGAATCTGATGGGATGGATTCACGGGAGGGAATTTCCCCAACATAGACCCTGAAAGTTCCTACTTCAGAACCTCCTGAGCAGGGTGTACCCCTTGAGTTCGACTCAACTCCCCTTCCATGGCCAGAGGACGTAGTTCTATACTCTTCTTCCAATTCTGATGACTCACTTGAAGAGCATGCAATATTGCCCACTGTGTCACTGTGTCTGCTGGAACAACATCCAAATCCACCATGTTAGCACAATTCTGACTAAAGATCCTGTGCACCGACGGCCATACTGCCACCGGGCCAGAGGTCTCTTCGAGGGGAGCTCATCCCCTTCCTGGTGTGTAAACCAGGACAAGCCCTATCGGCCTCCTCTGATTTCCGCCAGAAGTCGGAGGAGGCCGTGTAATGGCCCAGCTGCCCGGTGGGGGCCGGGATATGGCAGCGGCCACCCCCCGTCCCCTCCCAGGCTGGCTGGGCCAATGGCCCCCCTCCCTCACCCGGCGAATCGCCACCCTGCCCACCAGATCCTGGCTTACCTGGTCCGGCAGCCGAGAGCCGGAGCAACGGAGGCCGGCCTCTGCGTCAGCCTCCCTTGCTCGAGAGTCATCACGCTTTACGGCACATTCACGATGTCTCCCAGCGATGGGACGCTTGTTCCATCACCGTTTAGTTGCACAGGATTGCGCAGTAAGTGCTATATCCTTTAGAAGCTGGAAGCCTGGTTCCCAGGACTATGCTCATGCCATGATCTGGACTCCCTGCACTAATGGAACAACTATGATGGTACCCAGAACCACTGGCATCACTGCAGGGGGGGGCGGAGCTCTAAGTTCCGCCACGGTCAGACCTTCCGTTACACGGGAGCACGAAGCGCCCCCGCCCCCTCGCCTTTGGAGCCATTCAAGTCAGTGAAAGCAACGACTTGAATGGCTCCAAAGGCGAGGGGCGGGGGCGCTTCGTGCTCCCGTGTAATGGAGGGCCTGACCGCGGCGGAACTTAGAGCTCCGCCCCCCTGCAGTGACGCCAGTGCCCAGAACAGGATACACATTTGGTTTCATGCATCTGTTGATATGTTGCTTCTCTTGTTGATAGCGCAGTTAATCTCTGATCCTTCATATTATTGCTAACCTTCCAGTGCTAGATAGTTCTTCTCCTGATCCCATTTTACTAGATACAAACCAACTGAAACTGAAATGGACAATTTCAAAATGATTCTTGCGTAACAGCTTTCCTTTTCCAGTGTTTTTGTTCCTCCTTTATTTCTACTTGGATAAACATCTCATTACATTAAAACATTATCTATATCTTAAATTATGTAGGCTGCAAACCTATGCACTTGTCTGCAGGGCCGGTGGTGCCAGGCTATTTTGTACAAGGCAAGGCTGGCAGCCCAATCCTATTGGGTCACTCCGCTGGCAGAATGCATGTTCCACCAGCGCTGGCTGCTGCAAAGACCTGTAAAGCATCCTCCAGCAGTGCAGCGAGTAGCACACTGCTGGAGTGCCAGCAGGAAAGCTGGAGTCTTCCTGCATGCATCACCAGACTGCTGACCACCCGCTGGAGCAGTTAAGCCAGTGGGGGAAGGGGGAGGGATTGGGAGGAGAGTGGGATGGGGCTGGGAGGGGCAAAATTGGGGGGAGGGGGAGAAACTGAGGTGGGGAGGCTGCGGGAGGGGGTGGATCCAGTGGCGATGGTGCACTCCAGATCCTACTCCCTCCGGCAGCAGCCTGCCTCCGCTCCCTTTCTCTCCTCGGACATGTGCCAGCAAAATCACAGATGCAGGTCTGGGGAGACCCGTTGTGGAGTGGAAGGCTTACGGAAGGGTAAGGGGATTTAAATCTCCTTTCACCTCCAAAGCCTCCTGCTCTGCCCCCCCCCCCACTGGATACAGCATGCACCTTTTGGTGCAGCTGCACCAGCGGGTGGGAGGACAGTATCGGGCTGTAACTGAATTAGATTTTTTTCATAAGACTTTATAATTAATTATATTTCATAGCACTGTTGTGGCATTTATCTTAAAATAAAAAAAATATTATAGAATTTACAATTAAAAAGTCCAAGTATTATATTTTTTAAAAAATATAAATTGTCTGTTACATTTTTATGTGGGTTAAAAAAAATCTGTGCCCCTCTGAGGTCTGCACCCTAGGCGGTTGCCTAGTTGGCCTAATGTTAGCACCGGCCCTGTTTGTCTCGGAGTATTGAACTCAGTGAGATTTATTTCTGTGTAGACATGTTTAGGATTAGGTTGCTAATATCTATATTATCATAATATGGACAATGCATGGATGATAGCTACCCCAAATATAAGCAATCTACATGTGAAAACAGATTTCTCTGTATGGTTAGCTGTAGTTGGCAAGACAAACTTTGTTCTTGCAATGAATTTGTGAATTGTATTTTTGAACTGTGGTGTGTTTTTAGGTTCATAGTATTTCCCCTTGGGGGCTTTGCTTAGTTCCAAGAGAATCATAGGAGAGTTTTCATCCAGCCTTAGATATCATAATAAGACACTGAGGATGAGGTAGTCTTGTAGTTATGGTTGTGTAGGCCCCAAGAGAGTACTTATTTAGAAAACTCTCAATTGTTTACGAGTCCAGAGGGGAAGAGCGAAATATATCTATTTTTGAGGTAGATTCCTTTTCTTAGAGGAAAAGCAAATAAAAAAAAAGTCTGTATTTGCTTTCTCACTAGCCAGTGTTTGGTTTTATTTTAAGAGCAGTGAATGCCCTGCCTCTTCTAAATGTAAGGAACAGTCTTAAGTAATTCATGTGTTCATTTCTGATTACTGAAGAGATTTCCTTGAGAATTAGAAAAGTTAAAAGCATCAGAAACGCTTTGCACATGTTTCCACTGGTGTGTGTTTACGGGCGAGGGGAAGTGTTAGACAACTCGCTATGAGACTAGCAGCGCAATCCTAATCAACTTTCCAGCACCGGTGTAGCCATGCCAACAGGGTGCACATTGCATTTTGCAGTGCAGTGGCAGTCATGGAGCCCTCCTCAAGGTGAGGGAACATTTGTTTCCTTACCTCGGGGCTGCATTGCGGCTGCACCGGCGCTGGAAAGTTGGTTAGGATTGCGCTGTAAGGTTAATTAATGTATGGGTTTAGTCTGTGAATCTTAGGGTGCAATCCTGCTTAAAATTAGACCGGCGGAGCAAGCATTCCGCCAGCCTACGGTGTTGCGAAAGTGCCAGAAAGCACTTTTGTGGCACCTCAGGAGTAAGCGGTACCGGCACAGAGGCCAGCACCTCTCACTTCACCACCCTCCAGAACCAGTGCTGCCGGACACAGGTAAGCCCTGTGCCGGGTGGCGGAAGGGTGTGGGGAAGGCAGGTCGGGGTGGTGGGGGAGAGGTCCATTGTCTGGCCAGGCCCGGTAGGCCCCTCCCAGGCCTGGGGATATCCACCGCCCCACCGATATCCTAATCCCTGGTCAGCATTACATGGTCTCCCCATGTCTCTAAATAGCTGGCACATGGTCTCTAAATAGCTGGCACTCATCCAATGAGGCCCATTGGGGCTGCCGGGGCTTACATTAGGGGAAGAGGATGAACGTCCCCTTCCCCTGAGGTGAGCCCCGGCCCTGAGAACGATGCAGCAGCCAGTCATTTAGGCTGGCCAGTGCATCTTACACAGGATTGGGCTGTTATGAAATACATTTTAGTCAGCTTTGTCAGGTTTTTTGTCTTTTCATGAAGAAGACAGAAAGTGTCTTTGACCTCTTTTTCCAAGAGAACCGACCTGCTCAGGGATGGCACCAGGGGTTGGCCAGGTCAGGTATGTGTTAGGGGCCCATTCGTATCAGAGTGCTCACCTTGTCAGGCTGATCCCTGGAAACCTCAGTACCGGTCATGGTGGTAGTGCCCGATGCCTCATCAAAGATGGGTGGGGTAGGCACTAGAGAGGGACCAACAATGCAGGGCTTTGCGCCATGGCATACAACAAGCGGGCAAAGGTACTGAAGCTCCTGTGTTTTAAGCGGGGGGGGGGGGGGAATCAGGATTACACAGATAATATAGAATTATTTTCCCTTTTGGCATTGCTTGCCCAAAAGTATAGTTTTCTAATTTGATAATCTTCTGATTTGAGAATCTGTGTGATACCCCCAAATGTGGAAAAAGCAAGGGACCCAATTCCTAGAATTAACATATTTTGTACTAAGCAAGTTGTATTTAAAATGACAAACAAATGCAATCATACAAAGCAATGTTGTGTAATAAGAAAATGGAGCAAGATGTTGGAAAGGAAGCAGAAAGTCTTTCAAAGATCACTTGTCCAGGACACAGCTAACAGCCCAAAATAGGTCTCTTTGGATGTGCGCTGGCAAAATAGCCGGCTCAAATCCGGAAGGCCTGTGTAAGGCCCAGCAGGTTCCGGATGGGGAATAAAATTCGGCAGAGTATGCTGATGATGATCCCTCCCCCCCTCCTAGGCCTGGTGGGCCAATACCCCCCCTGGAATTCCCCGTCCCACCCCTGCTCTGACCGGTGGATAACGTACCTTCCCCAGTATGCGCAGCTCCCGGTCTGATGTAGCATGAGTGGCACCAGGCTCTCCACTGGCGCCGCTTACTCACCAGGTTTCAAAAATGTGCCTTATGGCACATTTACGACACCCAGCGTCGGAAGAGCCATTGCTCCAGTGGCGGATTTCTACACAGGATTGTGCTGTCTTTGAAAGTTTTTATGGGAAATTGTTGAGTAAAGTTTCAGCCTGTGCATGCACAAGTTATGCACAAATATGTAACATATTTGTGCATAACTAAGACAAATCAAAGCATTTTATTAAAGCCAAGCAGAAGAATTAGAATCCTATTTCTTTGATAGCAAATAGTCCTGCACAAGTTGGAACATGTTTGTTGCTAAATGTCTAAAAAGAAGTATGGATGTAGTATGCACTGGTGTCACTGCAGGGGGGGGCGGAGCTCCAAGTTCCGTCAGGCTCTGACCCTCTGTTACACGACGTGAGAAAGCGGCCCCGCCCCCTCGCCTTTGGAGCCATTCCAGCCGACAAAAGCAAGTTTCAGAGGGTCAGAGCCCGACGGAACTTGGAGCTCCGCCCCCCTGCAGTGACGCTAGTGGTAGTATGGATAATCCAAGAGGCCCTACTTTGGAGCACTCTGGAGAGTTTGCTTCCTCGCTTGTTACTGCCACTGCCACAACTTCCTCACTCCTGGTCACTGATGCCCTCTTCAGCAAATGTATCTCCCATTTGAACTGCTACAGTTCTACAGCTTGTCTTGTGAACTCATTTATGTTTTAGAGCAACCTCATGGCCAGATTGTCTGTTCCAGTGGTGCCTTAAGGCAATGCAAACAATAATGATAATGGCCCAAATGTGACACTGTCTTTTTCACCAGGGTTTTCACAAGGAATCCAGAATTCCATATGCTGGAGCATTCATAAGTGAACTAACATGTTCCATAAGGTCACTATTAAGTTTCTTGGAAATACAATCAAAGTATATGATGGAATGATTTAATAAATATTATAATGGCTCTGGTCTGTCCCAGCAGCAATACTGTTACTGAGAACAGACTGGAGGTTGACATTTTTGTGGAGATTTGGAACGGCAATCTTAAACTGGGAAAGAGTTTTCAATAACAACCCTGCGACGCCAATCACAGCGCGGGGATTTTATTCTGGCCCCCCTAGGGAGGCAGGAGAGACGAGTCACGATAGGCCCGGCCTGTGATTGGCCGGGCCAGGTCACATGGGACCGGGCGTCGACTGAAGAGAAGCTGCAGCATTGCTCGGCCTCAGTCGATGCCTGGGAAGTGAAGCCCCGTCCTGCCCTCCCTTGGCATAGTCTGGGATTAGCCGGTTGCCCTTCGGGAACCAGGTAGGAATTTTTGGCTTCCAATAGATTGGCACTAATTGGAGGTTTTTTTGCCTACCTCAGACTGTGTTCATAGGGATTCGGCTGTTAGCCAGTGGGTCACCTGGCAGGTAGTGTGCGGGTTTGGGTAGGTAAGGCTTGATAGGGATCGGCATGCACCTTGAGTTCGGCAAGGTTAGGAGGTGAGCCAAGACCGCTCATTACGACACTTAACCCCTAACCCGGGTCGGTGAGGCTGAGTTGGCAAGCCTCCTGGCTGGAGCAGGTGAGGCCCATCAATGGCTTTGCTAGTATGGGTCTCAAAGCCGGCTGCGCTGTCTCAGCCCTTCGGGGTTGGCGAGGCCCATCAATGGCTTGGCTAGTATGGGTCTCAAAACCTGCTCCGCTGTCTCAGCCCTTCGGGGTTGGCTGTGATAGGCTCCCCTGGGCTGTGTCCGGGGGGGGGCCTGGAGTCGGGGTGTTTGATGCCAAAACAAGCAGGGGGAGGAAGATGGCTAGGCCCATTTCCCCCGACCAGTGCCCGCACGCCTTTGAGGGTGGGTTAGTTTACCCCCAGTGTTTGCCTCTGCAGGTTTCTTTGATATGTTTAAATAAAGTGACCATATTTCCATAAGTGGCTTGTCTCATGTCTTCATTGGGGGGGTGTAAGGATAAACGTGTCCATGTTATTTCCATGACAGCAAAGAATGAACTCTGAATATTCTCTCTTTAATAGTCAGCAGGAAAACGTGGGGTTATGTTTCTGTGATCTCTACTGGTCCTGTGGTCTCTGCCATTCATGGTCATCCTTCATCAAGTTTTCAGTTTGCGAGGGCATGTTCGCAGTATGTGCCTGAATCCTGCTACATTAGTCTCTTTTGGTTCATTGGAGGACTTGCTTGTGAAAACTTGACAATAGATTGATCGTCTACACATGGCGCAACTGCAGGCTGTGCTCTCAGGTTGCTCATTGTATTTACTGACACTCCAAGTGGTCGTAATGAGTTTTTCATTCACCAGCTGCAATACAACCTGTCTTGTTGGCAGTCAGCAACACCTACAAGCCATTCATATCCATTTTCTTCTCTCGTTTGCATTGAGTACTTTTGGCACAACCGTGTCAACAGGTGTGAGTACACTTTTGGTGCCAATGATTTAACACTGGCGGAAAGGGAGGATACTTGTGATGTGAGCAAGTTGTCCTTCAGAAACCCCCTGTTTTGCTTGGCATCATATACACCATACATAGTATTTTCCATACTTTCTTCTTTTAGTCTGCATACACAGAGTGATGCATGAGAGAGTGAGGTCCCATGTCCAGAATGCAGTCAGCTGCAGAATCAAAATATTGTACTTTATGGTTACATTTCAATAGCTCTTTGCTTGATTTCTCGCAAACTGTAACTATGTCATTGAAAACACAACTGAGCTGAATGAAGGTCCAGTGGCAACTCAGTGTTCTCAGCTTCTTAGGAGCATTTCCTTGAACTTGCCATCTGCATCCCAGTTCGAAACCCATAATGGCAGCACAGCCAAATGAGTTGGCAATGGAAGGAAACCCACCTATTATCCATTTCTGCATCTGCCTACAGAAGGCACATGAGATCTTCCCTGCCTACAAAAACACACTACTTTTGAAATTTGGACTCAGACATTATAAAGTACACCTGCAGTCCCCAATATATTCGGCTCAAAGGCGTGTTTGTGCAAAAATAATGGGTTCTTACCACTATGGCTTCCCATCTAACCATGCTGGGATTAGGTGTGTATTGAATGATTATTTCACAACTGCAGCAAATATAATATTTCATATTCAGCTCTGCTGGCTTAATGCGCGGTCTTTGTTTAACAGGGATTTTTGTGTGAGCACGAAATGTAGTTTGAAAGCACTTAGATTTTCAGGAAAGTGATTAAACGCTCATCATGACATGAGAGTGTGCGCACAAAAGAGATTGTTTGTTTGGGAATGAGGATGTGGTGAAAACTAAAGCACTTTTCTGTCAACTGAGTAAAGAACACGTCCTCAGGCAATTAAATGGGGGGAAATGGGACAATGAGGATAACAGCAGACTTATTTAGACGCCCTTCAGACTTCCAGAGGAAATATATCAGGAAAGTTTGCAAATGTCTATTTATATTTTCCTAACTATTCAACAAATAGACATTTGCAAGTACTCCACTCCACTCTGGTAGGTTTTCAAAGACCTAAATATGTTTATTAGTTGCCAACATTTGGCACATTCACTGCTAGATAGGGAAGAAAAAACCTTTTGGTCATTAGCATTAATTGAATAGTAATAGACAAAAAGGAAAAAAAAACCTCACTTGGACATTAGCATTCATTGAATAGTAATAGACCAAGCAGAATTAAACACCTGTAGACGTTTATTAATAAAAGATACCATCTGGCCTATAATGTCTGTAAATTAAGTCCTTATATGCAGACATATGTATGACATGAAGGGTTCTGGTTTGCAGGATAAATAATGTATGCAGTACATTGCCAAGAGCTGTTCTCAGTCCTTAAAATTACAAAGATTCCAATGTTTAAAAGGATGTCTGAATGCCCTATACTAGCATTGTATTTACCCATATCCTGCGAGTATAAAGTGTACCAAGACTGAGATCAAAAAGCACTAAGAGAAATGTATGACATCCCTATTGATTAGGTTAGATGCATGATGTAATTATTACATCACTATTTCTCCACACAAACATACAGTGTTGACCTACACTACCAGCCCAGTCCACTACCAGCCCATAGCATGCAGTACTGCTGACAGAACATGTGCGGCATTCTGGGTGGTGGTGGTGTGTGGAGCAACCAGACGGCCCAGGAGAGGTAATCAAAATCTTTTTTTATTTACCGCCTTGTAGGTAACCTGGCCTCCAATGGGTCTCCTCAGACCTACACCAGCTAGTTTGCTAGTGTCCGTTCAAGGACACTCAGGGGTGTATCAGGTCGAGAAAAGGGTAGGATCTTGGCATGCACTGCTGCCACTGAGATTCTCTCTCCCCTGAACTGCCCCCCAGTTTGGCCCACTCCCTGCTCTGAACCACTCATGATCCTTCCCCGTTCTGCCCCCTGCTGACTTACCGGTGGCAGCATGATACAGAGGAGGTTCAGAGGGTTGCTGTTGCCTGTGTGCGGCCTCTGGCCATTTGCCCTGGCATCCAGGGCCCACACTGCAGCTGCTAGAGGAGCATTGTGAGGGGAAGGTGGCTTAACTTTTGCCCCCACCATGGCTCAGCCCAGGGCCCACAGATTCACTGGGGCCCATCCAGTTGATCCCTGAAGTCCCCAGCAGGCAGCATGGGGTGGCAGCATGAGTCGCTCAGTTGAGCTCAGTTGAGCTGTACTTACTCAGGGGCTCTTGCCCTGGAAGGAGGACCATTTGATGCCTCCAGGGCACTGGTGGATGAGCATGCAGAGAAGATGCTCTTCTTCATCCAGGAGGACAAAAAGGGGATGGTTCAGTCCGCTCCTCTCTCAACATCATGGCAGTGCTAAGAAATGCATATTCCTCACACTCTTGGGGCATGTGTGGCATCAGCCCTCAGGTCCTTCTTGACGGGCTCCTCTTCATCAGCCATGGCCTGCCTCTGAATGTTTGCCCGGGCTGCCCCGGCCCTTCCTGTTCCCCGCCCCCTGCTCCATATTGTAAAGATCCCTGTTGCCAGCCAGCACCTCATCTCCTGCAGGGACAGCTGTGGGGCTGGTTGAGTCAGCCCTCCCCTCCCCCTTGCCTCTGCCTGTGCATCCCCCGATGAGACCTCCGGCTGCTGCACTGTTCTATAGGGCATGCCAGAGATTGCGGCAGCCGCTGGAAGCTCCTGTGCAGGCCTACCGGCCCCTGCCCCCCTGACGTGTGGCTCTATGGAGGCCGCCGGCCTCGCTGGAGCCGGCATGTGGTTCGCTGGAGGCTGCCAACTCACTGGACAGCACACCCTCAACGAGGTCAGATAAGTCTAAACCCAGACAGATGGTAAGCACTAGATCAAAAATCAAGATCTTGCTATACATTTTTATTCAGATAAAATGTGCATGACTAGTTTTATGGCTTCCCATGTACTCTTACATTTCACAAGCTGGAGGAGATTCATTTCACTGCTGGCATAGAGACATTTCTAGTCAACAGAGAGTCATGAGAATTGGCACTGTTTACCTGTGTGATGCCAGTTATGCAGAGTCCTGCACAGTGGAAGTGATTTTCATTGGCAACCACATCACCTCTGCCATTGCATCATAAAATGCAATGCTTAGGATGGAATAGTGATTTCGCTATATGAGAAGGAGGATAAAAACATTAGACAATAATAGTACTCCATTAAGGACTCTACCCATCTACTTTGCAGTTCTGCAGCTTTTCAAACAGCACAGAAAGAATGTTTTCTGAGCTTTAGCCTTGACCATTACAATCTGAAATGGATGATTACCAACAGCCCAATCCTAACTCCCCGCATAGCGATGCAGCGGCACCAAGGCAACTTCCGCTGTACCCTGCAGGGGAGTTTTGGCATGTTGAGGCCTCATTGGGATAAGGGAACATTTGTTCCCTTGTCCTTGGGTAAGCTCTAGCAGCTGCCATGGGTCAACTCAGACCTGTGCCATCCACATTGACCCATGAAGGTGGACTAGCCCCAGGAAGGGGGTTAGGATTCAGAGGGTGCCACTGCCACCAAACCCACCCCCTTCCTGGGCCCAATCCACCTTCCTCCCTGCCCCTATCACCACCCTATTCAGTCCCTCGCCTGTCATACTGTGACATCATCTCATTGATGACTTGATAGTTGATGGACTATGATTGTTATCAAGAAAAAGAGAAAATGGTACCTGGAGAAGTGTGTGTGTGATAAATTAAGATTTTTTTCCCCAAGGTGTATTTCCCATCTTTTGAACATCCTCTGTTTCATCCCGAACTCTTTCATGGATGAAAAGCTTGCTGTAACACCAGTTTTTATTTCAGTGTTGTAAAATCCAGGCTATGAGTCTTATCCTATGGGATTTCCATATGATCCAAAATACACTTGATCCCTCTAACAGTTTTACATGGACATTGCAACTAATTTCCCATCTATAAGTGGATGTAATCATTCATCAAGCCCCTTATTGCAATGGACTTCACATTTTTCTGCCAAATATATATGGGTGGGAATTTAATTTCCCACAGATTTTCAGACAAAGATTTTGTAACAACATAATTAAAATGTGCAGTTTAGCTGTCATTTTTTTTTAAAAAAAATGTTATATAGGATCATAAAATTGTTATACATAGCACCATCTGTTGGCTGAGCTCTTTGGAGCACATGAAAAATGTTTGATGAAAGTTCGACAGTGCAGATATTAGATTTCTAATGGGAATGACATGAAAAACATTGCTGCAATTCTTCCACAAAAATGGTGGTGCAGAAATGGTGAGAAAGCAGGAGTAGGATTTTGATACTGTACTATCAAACCCTGCTTCCTAACTACAGATCTCTGGAAGTACAGATAATGGTGTGTTTAAATATTTTTGTAGATTTTCACGACACATCAATTTATTTCAAAATATAAAATAAATTTCACAGATGTTAAAACATACTTTTGACATTTCGCACACGTAACACTCGTGACATCAGAAATCTCGCACGTGTGCGAAATTTCGCACAAGTAACACTCCACTGGAGAAGGAAATGGCAACCCACTCCAGTAACCTTGCCAAGAAAATCCCATGAACAGTACCAAAAGGCTAAAAGATATGACGCCGGAAGATGAGCCCCTCAGGTCGGAAGGTGTCCAATATGCTACTGAGGAAGAGCGGAGGACTATTCCAAGTAGACCCAGAAAGAGTGAAGCGGCTGGGCCAAAGCCAATAGGACGTCCAGCTGTGGATGTGTCTGAGGTTGAAAGGAAAATCCAATGCTGCAAGGAGCAATACTGCTTAGGAACATGGAATGTGAGGTCTATGAATCAAGGCAAGCTGGATGTGGTCAAAAATGAGATGATAAGATTGAACATTGACATCTTGGGAATCAGCGAACTAAAATGGACGGGCATGGGCGAATTTAAGTCAGGTGACCATCATATCTACTACTGTGGGCATGAATCCCTTAGAAGAAATGGAGTAGCCCTCATAGTCAATAAAAGAGTGGGAAAGGCAGTACTGGGGTGCAACCTCAAAAACGACAGAATGATTTCAGTTCGAATCCAAGGCAAACCATTCAACATCACAGTAATCCAAGTGTATGCCCCAACCACTGATGCCGAAGAAGATGAAGTTGACCAGTTCTATGAAGACCTACAACACCTTCTAGAACTAGCACCCAAAAAAGATGTCCTTTACATCATAGGAGACTGGAATGCTAAAGTAGGAAATCAAGAAATAAACGGAACAACAGGCAAGTTTGGCCTTGGAGCGCAAAATGAAGCAGGGCAAAGGCTAACGGAGTTCTGTCAAGAGAACACGCTGGTCATAGCAAACACTCTTTTCCAACAACACAAGAGGCGACTCTACACATGGACATCACCAGATGGTCAATACCGAAACCAGATAGATTATGTGCTTTGCAGCCAAAGATGGAGAAGCTCTATACAGTCAGTAAAAACAAGACCTGGAGCTGACTGTGGCTCAGATCATGAGCTTCTTATTGCAAAATTCAGACTTAAACTGAAGAATGTAGGGAACACCACTAGACCAGTCAGATATGACCTAAACCATATCCCTTATGAGTATACAGTGGAGGTGAAGAATAGATTTAGGGCATTAGACCTGGTAGACAGAGTGCCTGAAGAACTATGGACGGAAGTTCGTAACATTGTACAGGAGGCAGCAACTAAAACCATCCCAAAGAAAAAGAAATGCAAGAAAGCAAAGTAGCTGTCAGATGAGGCTTTACAAATAGCTGTGGAAAGAAGGAATGCAAAAAGCAAGGGTGAAAGGGAAAGATATAAACAACTGAATGCAGAGTTCCAGAGAATAGCAAGGAGAGATAAGAAGGCCTTCTTAAATGAACAATGCAAGGAAATCGAGGAAAACAACAGAATGGGGAGGACTAGAGATCTCTTCAAGAAAATTGGAGATATCAAGGGAACGTTTTGTGCAAAGATGGGCATGATAAAGGACAAAAAAGGCAGAGAC
The DNA here is from genome assembly GCA_026170595.1 of Plestiodon gilberti rubricaudatus. Taxonomy (NCBI): domain Eukaryota; kingdom Metazoa; phylum Chordata; class Lepidosauria; order Squamata; family Scincidae; genus Plestiodon; species Plestiodon gilberti. The sequence continues at coordinate 52,525,660 of JANXHW010000002.1, forward strand.
CTAACAGAAGCAGAAGAGATTAAGAAGAGATGGCAAGAATACACAGAAGAACTATACAAGAAAGATCTGAATGTTCCTGATGACCACGCTGGTGTGGTCACTGACCCAGAGCCGGACATCCTAGAGAGTGAAGTCAAGTGGGCCTTAGATAGCATTACTAACAACAAAGCTAGCGGAGATGATAATATCCCAGCTGAGCTACTTAAAATACTAAATGATGATGCTGTGAAGGTGCTGCACTCAATATGCCAACAAATTTGGAAAACTCAGCAGTGGCCAAAGGATTGGAAAAGGTCAGTTTACGTTCCAATTCCAAAGAAGGGCAGTGCCAAAGAGTGTTCAAACTACCGTACAATTGCACTCATTTCACATGCTAGCAAGGTTATGCTCAAAATCCTACAAGCTAGGCTTCAGCAGTACGTGGACCGAGAACTACCGGACGTACAAGCTGGGTTTCGAAGAGGCAGAGGAACTAGAGATCAAATTGCCAACATGTGCTGGATCATGGAGAAAGCACGAGAGTTCCAAAAAAACACCTACTTCTGCTTCATTGACTACGCAAAAGCCTTTGATTGTGTGGATCACAACAAACTGTGGCAAATTCTTAAAGAGATGGGGGTACCAGACCACCTTACCTGTCTCCTGAGAAACCTGTATGCGGGTCAAGAAGCAACAGTTCGAACCGGTCATGGAACAACTGATTGGTTCAAAATTGGAAAGGGAGTACGGCAAGGCTGTATATTGTCACCCTGCTTATTTAACTTATATGCAGAGTACATTATGAGAAATGCAGGGCTGAATGAATCACAAGCCGGAATCAAGATTGCCGGCAGAAATATCAACAACCTCAGATATGCAGACGATACCACCCTAATGGCAGAAAGTGAAGAAGAACTAAAGAGCCTCTTGATGAGAGTGAAAGAGGAGAGTGCAAAAGTTGGCTTGAAACTCAACATTAATAAAACTAAGATCATGGCATCTGGGCCCATCAATTCCTGGCAAATAGAAGGGGCAGAAATGGAAGCAGTAACAGATTTTACTTTTCTGGGCTCCAAGATCACTGCAGACGGAGACAGCAGCCATGAAATTAAAAGACGCTTACTCCTTGGAAGGAAAGCTATGGCAAACTTAGACAGCATAATAAAAAGCAGAGATATCACCATGCCAACAAAAGTTCGTATAGTCAGGGCGATGGTGTTCCCAGTAGCAATGTATGGTTGCGAGAGTTGGACCATAAGGAAGGCTGAGCGCCGAAGAATAGATGCTTTTGAACTGTGGTGCTGGAGAAGACTCCTGAGAGTCCCTTGGACTGCTAGGAGATCAAATCAGTCAATTCTAAATGAAATCAAGCCTGACTGTTCCCTGGAAGGACAGGTACTAAGGCTGAAACTCAAATATTTTGGCCACCTGATGCGAAGAGAGGACTCTCTGGAGAAGACTCTGATGCTGGGAAAGATTGAAGGCAAAAGGAGAAGGGGAAGGCCAAGGATGAGATGGTTAGACAGCATCACCGATGCAACAAACATGAAAATGAGCGAACTCAGGAAGATAGTGGAGGACAGGAAGGCCTGGCGGGATATGGTTCATGGGATCACGAAGGGTCGGACACGACTTAACGACTGAACAACAACAAACACTCGTGGCATCATCAGAAATTTTCATCATCAGAAATCATGAGCACTATAGGGGATTTCTGATGATGCCACGAGTGTTACGTGTGCGAAACGTCAAAAGTATGTTTTAACATCTGTGAAATTTATTTTATATTTTGAAATAAATTGATCTGTAACGACGGAGTTTCCCGGCAACATGCGGATTTTTAATTCGAGGAAATGGTGTGGTTTTTTCTTTACTTCTAGACATAATGTAAATATTTATTTATTTACTTAATACAGTAATTATTTCTTGCCTTTCTCCTCCCCATCAGGGCATTCCCATGGTGGCTTATATTATTTTTTTCCTTACATATTAGTAGAATACAGAAGTAAGGGGGGTATGCATCTCTGACACACTCTTTCAAGAACAAATGCTCAAAACGGGAAGATTGCTGTTCAAAGCACTTGGATAGGGCGATGGGAACATGAGAAACTATTGTGACTCCACCTCCCCAACCATGCAGCTGGGGGGGGCTTCAATACCCTGAAACCTGGGGTACATAGCTGACAAAAGACAACCCCACTTGCTTCATCCAGCTTGGTCTTGGTGCTCTGAGCAGAGAGGGAGAATGGCCTGGGCTTCGCAATCAGGCTGAGGCCTCCTCCTCCTCATGACCTCCTCCTTGGGACACACCCCAAGGAGGAGGCCACAAGGAGGAGAAGGCGGCAGCCAAGTGGAGAGGGAGGAAGGCTGTGGGTTTGTGATTGGGCCATGGCCTCCTCCTCACAACCTCCTCGAGGTGCACCCCAAGGTGGAGGTTGCGAGGAGGAGGAGGCTGTGGCCCGATTGCAAAGCTGGGGCTGCTCTTGCTCCAAGTGGAGAGGGAGAGCAACCTGGGCTTTGCGATCGGGCCACAGCTGCCTCCTCCTCACAACCTCCACCTTGGGACGCGTCCTGAGGAGGAGGTTGCGAAGAGGAGGCTGTGACCCAAACCCAGAAGTGATGTCATGATGTCAGAGTACATCATGATGTCACTGCCCTCCGGGTGCTGCAACAGCGCATTATGCCTCTGGCTACTAGGAATTAACAAAGGCTGCATTCCCTATATACCTTTTCCTGGTGTAAGACCCATTGAAAACAAGAGGGTTCTTACTTCCGAGTAGATATGCATGGGACTGCGTTGATAAGTTTATTGTCTCATTTTATACAGTGAAACAAAGATCAATCAGATATAGAGAGTCACTCAAATTTTAAATCCTAAAGAAAAGGAGAAGAAAATATTCAGGAGAAAGATAGTGCCAGTCTTGCTGTTTCCATGAGAAGCAAAGAATGGATGGGCTAAGCAATAAAGAATAAAATAAGCCCACCTAAAGGATGAACCAAAGTGCTGCAATTTTCCCCTGTGCATAGTAAATGTGGCTTGATTGGTGAAAGGATATGAAATTGAATCATCTTCAATAAATGACTTATTTTTTTGCCTCACCTCACAAGAGATCCAGAGCAGAGTAAGAAATGGATTATAATAATTTATTCAGTTGCTACACACTACTCTTCAATTTTCTAGATTGTAGCATACAATTATATCATTTCTCCCAAGGCCGCAAGGCACCGATCATCAGAGATGCCCTGGACCTTTACTCTAATATATTTTCTGCACACACCAAAGGAGAAGAGAAATGTCTTCATGTATTCTGCCAGTGCAGAGCAAAAAAAAAAAAAGAAGTCTTCATTGAAAAGGGGTTGTGACATTCTTTTATCCGCACTCCTGAAGTCTGGCAATATGCCAAGGCTATTTTTGAAAGCAGTTGTGAGTGAGATTAGTGATGCTATTCTTGAGGTGCCAATACAGTATGAGCTTCTAACTCACCTTGTTTTGTAATCCATGACATCATATCACGAAATATTGTTTTGATCTTCCGGAGAAGGAATTTCTAAGCGAAAATAAACGTTTGAAGGAAACAGAAAGGCGCAATGTGATGATGTTCAGTGTTTTTACTTAACACTGCAGAAATTCTGCCATTTTCCAAAAGATTTAAGGATGCATTGCTACACACATGTATAATATATAACTGAATATGGGCATTATGGAGTAGGCAATCATTTTGTCTCCAGTATTATTGGAGACATTTCCAAGCCATTATAAAATTGACAGCCCAATCCTGTGTAACTCTTGCACCGGTGTTAACAGTAGATCCACCGGTGTAAGTGTACTTATGCCAGTGTAACTTTTCATACGCCAATGGATGCAGGATGGACACCAGTGTAACCCCACTCGGAAACCGTGCATACGCAGTTTGGACGCATGACAGATGCCGCTGCAACTCCGCTGGTGCAAGGGGCATTCAGATGCCCCTGGAATGCCGCCTGTGCCGGCGGAGATGCGCTGGTGTAAGTCCCGCGTCTGAACTGTGCATGCGTGGCATCTGAGGGGGTTTACACCGGTGTCCATCCATCGGCGTACAGCAAGTTACACTGGCATAAGTGCACTTACACTGGTTGATCTACTGTTACACCGGTGCAAGAGTTACACAGGATCATTTTAAGTATTTGTTTCTGACTTTATTATCTCACAGACACATAGTAGAGAAGAGCAGAATTTCCATGACTTCAACATAGATGATCAACATCTCCAGAATGTTTACATAATGTTACCTGAATTTTTCAGACTTATTTCATATGTGAGACTTTCACCTTTCAGCCTCTCCTGCTATTTGCATTACACACTGATTGAAGGCACATAATTGTTTTAAGCCTCATCTCTAATGAATACCTAAATGAAACAACTAATCAAAATGTACTGACATACAAATTATATTAATATCACACTATTTACATCATCACATGATTCCAGTTCAAGCTCTTTCGGAAATAAATGAAGTGAGAATGATAGCAGATCAAAGTTCTAAGTGACTCCACTATTACACAGATGAACTATTAACATTTTTGGTTCGGTTCTGCTTCAGGTTCATTAAACCACTGAACCATAAGCTGTTGATCGAAAGGTCGGCAGTTCGATTCCTGCGACGGGGTGAGCGCTCATTGCTTGGCCAGCTCCTGCCAACCTAGCAGTTCCAAAGCATGTCAATGCGAGTAGATAAATAGGTACTGCTTGCAGGAAGGTAAACAGCGCTCCGTGTTCCAGCCGCATGCTATGCGCTGTGGCAAGGAGAGTCATGCCGGCCACATGTATGACCACGGAGGCGTCTTCGGACAACGCTGGCTCTTCGGCTTTGAAATGGAGATGAGCACCACACCCTAGAGTCGGACACAACTGGACTTAATTGTCAGGGGATACCTTTACCTTTTTATAAGTTGGTTAACTTTTGGTTGGTTCTAAATAAAATGTTATTGGACTTGGATTGTGGAATTTTCTTCTAACAGACCAATTCAGCCACCAACTATTTGGTGAATAAAAATTCTTACAGCATTTGTATTCCTTTCTCATTTATAGAATGAAATTAGCTAATGCGTTGGTTTGTAAATTTAATCCAGGTTTGGTTCCAAACCAAACTAAGTTGTGACCTTGTTAGCTAGGTTTCTTTTCATTTCAAGTTCATGGGGATTAAAGTGCTTGACTCGCCCATCTCAATACGGCACATAATTTTGAATGCCATATTTAGCTGACCTGTGGGAAATGGAAATGAAAAATTGCCTTGAGCTATGGGAATGTAACTGCATTACGATCTTGGCACTGGTCACTTTCTATTACATTATGATTATTTTATTACAAAGCATATCACAATAGCCTCAACATTCTTGATAAAATATCCAATATGCCAGAAGGTTTTTTGCTCCTAGAAAATAAATATTTGCTACATAATTGCTGAAGGACTATTATCTAAAGTAATTATATTATGCACAGCGATTACACAACACAATATGTAATTTAGCAATTATAGAGAAAGTTAATAGGTGGCAGAGAGATAATTATTGTAATATTATTACATTGTGTCAATTTCCCCTTGAAAACAAAACTGAGGAAAACCTAATTTCTGATGTAGGTGCAGTTAACCTAACTTCAGTTTTGAAACTTTATCCTGTAATCAGATTTTTTTAAGTATGTCAAAAATGGAGCATTTCTAAATTATCAAAACATGTTATACTTATGCCTATGTTAAATTGACCATAGATTATAATCTGCTAATTAAAAATATAATATCATTGCCATTGTATGTGCTTAAAAGTCAAAGTACAGTTATGAGTAATCGGAGCTTATTTGATCATACTTACTTTGAACATTTTGACAGACTAGGGTTCTCTATCAATTAATGGCATAATAAAGAGCCAAGGTATATAGTAGACCAACTGTTAGATTTGGACCAAGGAGACGTAGCTTGCCTGGGCTAAGTGATTATCTGTCAGTCTAACTACAGTATTTCATAGGGTTGCTGCAACAATAATATGGGACAGCCATATGTACACTGTGCTGAGCTTCTTGGACTCATGACAGCACACCAATATAAAGAATTTTCACTGCAAAATTGTCTATTTTGGCTAGACATTATTTCATATCTTAACCATAGATTTATTTTTCCAATGATGTAACGTATTTCAAACACGTTACGTTTAACAGTCCCTAGCTTATCAGTATATTGTAACTGATATTGTAAAGTATATTGTACAGTTGACCGCAGTCTATACGCAGAGGATCCGTTCTGGACACACACATACCGCGGATAACAAAGATCCACGGATACCGGGGTCCACATGTAAAACTCTTTTAAAAAGAAAAAAAGTTTTAAAAAACCATGTTTTTTAACCCTTTAGAAGCAAACGGCACTGTTTTTAAGCCCCTGCAGGGCTTCTGGAAGCTTAACGATCCACTTCTGGGTTGCGCAAAGGCTCTTCCCCCCTCCCAGCCTTGCTCCAGGATGCATTCTGGGAAAAGGCTGGGGGGGAGAGCCTTTGTGCAACCTAGAAATGGGTCGTTAAGCTTCCAGAAACCCTGCAGGGGCTTGAAAATGGCGCTGCCTCATGTGCCCTCATGACTGCCTCATGTGCCCTCACAAGATTTGGTCGCCACCATCTTGAATCCCGCGGGATTTTCACAAAATTCAAGATGGAGGCGGCTGGGAGACAAGGTAAGGGCAGATACTGGGGACATCGGGAGGGCTGTAGCCATTTTTCCGGGTTGTGGCGCTCAAGCGTAACCTGGAAAAAACGGCTACAGCTGCCCGTCATCAGCTGCTGATCACAGCAGCTGATAACGGGCAGCGCTTTGCGCACCCCCAGCCTGAGGTCCACGTACACCTAGGGGTACGCAGACCACAGCTTGAGAACCCCTGTTGTAATGTATATCGTATACTGATATCAATATAGTGTATATTGTAAACTATATTGTACAGTAACAATATACAATACTGTAACATAAATGGTAAAGATGTAATACTCATCATATATGAAGTCTTCCATTTTGCATTGATACTCTAGGAATGGAGAACTGTGGGTGGCTAGCTGGCAGAATGTTAATATTGGCCATGGCAATTATATCCACTAGATATCCACTACAAGATCCACTAGAGGTAGCAGAAGTTCACAGCAAAGACAGAGCATGTCATGTTCCTGTACCTGCTTGGTCAGGCTTCTCTTCAATCAAATAGCTATATCATTCTAAATGCTGTGACTGCCCACCACCCAATCAAGAGATGGAGCTAAGCAGCAAATGCCATCTTTGGAGAATCTAATCACAGCTAATCACACAGTGGCATGACAAAACGTACAAACCTTGTCCTTACTAAGAAAATATATTTGGATGGGTAGCTCAAATATATATTTGGATGGGTAGCTCAAACACATTCACACACCGGTCTTGGGAAAATAATTGCTACCTTGGAACCTGTTGTTTATGCCAGATAATTGTGGAACCAAGAAAGAGTAGAAGGAGGAGGGGGAAAGACACAAAATTGGGTCATGGGTGGCATGAATATTTTGCTATGTCTACGGTATTAATCTCAATCATTATGCCACATACTGATGATCTAAGGTGGGTCTCTGGAAGTAGTACCTGCTCTCAGGATCATCTGGCACAAATCTGCACTGCTAAACAGACACCTTGAGTTCCTGCACGTTGCCATCATCTGCCCCGCATGGCTCTGACAACGAGTGAGAGGGGCCACTTACATGGCTCGTTGCAGCATCTCTCTGGCGATGCTGCTGGGAGAGAGCCAGCTGCTGTTTCTTCCCCTATTTGAGCACCCCCACTCTGGCTCCAAGCACTGGCTTGTCCGTGGCAATCTATGTTTATTTACATCAATCCCTAGAAAGGGGCTTGAGGAAGTTCAGGATTGCAGTGCCTTCCCCAAGCCAAGTATCCTTTGAGGTTGACTTCACAATCTCTGCCCAAGAATTTCCCAGCCAGCATTCCCACACTGTACAGCTTCAGGAGATTGGTTGGGGGGGGGGGGGCTTGACCAATTCATGTATTTATTTTAAATATTTATACCCCATCTTCCCCTTACCATCAGGGCACCCAAGGTGGCTTACAACAATAGGAAAACAATGACTACAATGCCATAAAAAGTAGCAGCCATTTAAAAAAGAAAATAGCCAAACAGTAAAAAAACGCATTCTCAATCCTTCTCTGTAACCCCTGTCCTGCACTATATTTGCCAGTTGTGCCTGAGCTGGTTTACACCGCATCGGTTTAGAGTAGACAACAACAACAACAACAACAACAACAACAACAACAACAACAAAACTTCAAGTATAAGCCAATCAGGTGAAGGGCAATAAATGCCTACCTGGCCCCAAAGATCAACCAGCTAATATCAGGCTGTTATGCTGGGTGGGTGCAGCCACTTTGCAGCCAAACATGCACTGAGTGAAAAACCATGCTTCAGCTCACGTTCTTCCCCCCCCCCCACAATTCTACCTTCAACTAATGGCTTGGCTTAATCCCCCTGCCTTCCTTGTTGTGTGTAGGGGAAGGGCCAAAATACCCTTGATTCCTTGGGTGATGCACAGGCACTGGCGTCACTGCAGGGGAGCGGAGCTCTAAGTTCCGCCGTGGTCAGACCCTCCGTTACACGGAAGCACGAAGCACCCCGCCCCCTCGGCTTTGGAGCCATTCAAGTCGTTGCTTTCACCGACTTGAATGGCTCCAAAGGCGAGGGGGCGGGGCGCTTCGTGCTCCCATGTAACGGAGGGTCTGACTGCGGCAGAACCTAGAGCTCCGCCCCACCCTGCAGTGATGCCAGTTTCTCCAGGGAAATCCACAGAACAATATAAATTTCAATGCAACTTTGATCCACCACTTAGTATTTAAATATATGAAGGGTTGTGTCATTCAGGTATGAATACAATTATTCCATTCCAGCTAAAGGTAGTTATGACTAACAGCACAAGCCAATGCAGGTCTGCTCAGAACTAAGTGGCACTGAGTTCAATAGGACTTATTCCCAGGAAGATGTGCACAGGATTGCAGCCTATGTTCTACTGAAACCAATTGGCTACATGTTACACAGGTTACAAGCCATAAGCAACCTCCTGGTTTTAGAAGTAGGTTTTCTCTGTGCCAGGTGCAAGGGAGTGGCAGCAGGAAACAGGTTATCTTGTTGGCTGTGTGCTCCCTGAGGCATCTGGTGGGGCCACTGTGTGATACAGGAAGTTGGACTAGATGGGCCTTTGGCCTGATCGAGCAGGGCTCTTCTTATGTTCTTATGTTCTTATGTTTCTATTATTTTGAATGGGACTTAGTCATGACTAGCTTTAGCTGGAGGCCAATGCCTACAAAATTTATCACTTTGCAACTAAGTTCATTTGGATCAGGGCAAAATGTCTACATCTTTTTGCTAAAAAATTGTATCCGAGTTAAGACTTTTCCTTCCTTGGCCTCAGTCAATAAAAGTTAAGGGTTTGCCTTCAGCTTGGTCTTTAGGGTTTTGACACTTCATATTGAATTTGACTGTTGAACTTTGTTGAACTTCTGTATTTTTAGGGGTTGACTTTAGCTAGCAGATTTCAAGACATCACAGAAGATGAGCACCACATGTATTACTTGGTGTAAGAAAAATCAGCAGACAGAGAATGTTAAAAAAAGAGAAAAAAAGATAGGACTGAGCTCCATGAAATTATACTGACAGTAACAGAATACTGATCCATCTGGCAATTTTAAACAATGTGTCTGGCAATTTATGGGGAGTAATTCTGTCAGTCTTGACAAAAGGCAGAAATATTTCTTATCACTTCTGAACAAGACACCTGGAAGCCCAGATCCATCCCTTATAAATCTAGCAGCAGAGTCAGTGAACAATTTGCACGTTGAGGATTCAGCCTATTGACCTTTGAAGAAGTGGGAAAAGCCACAGACCATTCAACCCCCCCCCCCAAAAAAACACCCCTAAATACATTATCCATAACTTTGGCATATGGCTAGGCTATGATTAACCATTTCTTTTTGGTTTATATTTCAGCATTACGACTCAAGTAGTAAATTTAGCATCATCTGAGCGATTAAAAAAACTATTTAACGAAATGCAGTGCTAGAGTGGTGCAAGGAAGGTGCAGAACCGCCCTGAGAGATGTCACCTCTTTTACAGAAACATATTTGGCATCCCTTGCAAATCATCGGGGGGGGGGCTTGAAATTTGTTTAGAATTTCACTTTTTGAACTATTGCTGCCAACACTACCGAGCAGTGCTGGTGCCAGGTTGCTGGGGGGGGGGAGCTAGGCAAGCCCTGCACTGGGCTTCTAGTGGTGCCCTCACTTGCCTCCTAATGGCACACTGGACACTGCCACTGGTACTGCGGATCAGAGGATGGCCTGGCCAGTGGCTCTCCAGGTAGAGCATGAGAAAAATTTCTGTCTGAACTCTTGGAGAGCTGCTGTCAGTCAGGGTCAACAAAACTGAACTAGATAGAACAATGGTCTGAACCATTTTCAGCTTCCTATTTTCCAAGGAATGTACTTCCTCTGGTAAATGTAAATTGGATTGCCAGACATTTCTTGAAGAGTCTTCTTCCTCCTCCTCCTCTTTTATTACGAAAATGCTCTGATACACTAGGCAATATATACGATAATTAAGGAATCACAGAACCAAGCCTGTAAGTTCATTTAAGAGCCCTGCCACAGAAGACATTGTGCCAGTAAAGCTACAGTGGAATTTACAGCTTGGTGTGCTTTTCCAGACTGGTACTAATATAAACATTGTTATACATATCAACATGGGCAGCCCAATCCTACCTAACTCCCCCTGTGCTGATGCGGCCGTGCCAATGGGGCATGTGCTACATCCCATAGGGGAGCTTCAGGCCCCGGGGCGTCTCCTCCAGGTAAGCAAACGCTTGTTCCCTTGCCCAGGGGGTAAGCCCTCACTGCCCCGAGTGGGCCCGGGAAGGCAAATTGAGGCTGGGAAGGGGCATAGGATATCAGTGCCACTGCTGGTGCCGATACTGCTCCCTCCCTGGCCTCGATCCCCCCCTCTCTGCCCCATCTCATTCCCTCCCTCCCCTTGCCATTCCTGCTTACTCCTCGCTCCCGCCGCCATCCACTTACCTTGTTGGATCTAGCGGTGGGTGGCCAGTTGCAGTGGCAATCCTAAACTGGCCACCAGCGGCACACTGTACATGCTGCCAAAAATCATTTTATGAGAACGAAACTGTGTTCTGCTCTCATAAATGCCTCTGTGCATTTATCTAATTTCTTACCCAAGTTTCCTTCAACATAAACTGTTTTGATATAAATGCAGATGAGAAGATAGGATGAAGTCAACCAATTTGTTTCTTCGCAGGTAGTTGATTAGAATCATTGTGAACATAGGGTTGCATCTATTTAGCTCCATGTGGATCAACCTCAATCCCTTTTGCAATTAAAACATAACGATTTAAATCAAGTTATTATGACGTTTCGCTCCTCTTTTCCAGGGAGAATAACTTTAACTTTTTTAATATTTTCTGATCAGATCAATCTGGGAAATTTGATTTCATGCCAGGCAATTACAGCTACGGTAAACAGTGATATACACCTCACTTTATAGATTGTTTTCTACACTAAATTTCCTCCTTGCATGCATTCTTCTAGCTATATTTCTGACTGATTCTTTTTATTGCAGCTGACAGCATGGTAATACTAATACTGCATTTCCTTCTATTTCTCTTCAAACTGTTTTCTCATCAGCTTATTACCATGGTTTATCCTATCTCTCTCATTTCTTGTGATTCTTTACTTGAGAATTCACCAATTTGCTTGAATCTGCAGTGAACTCTACGTGCACTCTATTAACCAGGTACTTAAATGATTGCAGTCATCCTGAATTAGATTACATTTCACATTATCCTTTATTATTTAATGAGACTTCTAATTTAGAATCATGAAACTTTTGTCTTCTGCCTCCCTCCCTTTCTTGTAGGGATATGGGAAAGAAATTAAATTGTTACCAGATCTTAAGAGCCTATTTTTTTTCTTATAAACAAATGCTACAATAAACGAGGAACCTTTTGGGACAAGTCTTTTGCCGTAAGGGAAAAGCTTTCTCGATAATTTGGCAGAAGAAGACTGTATGAAAGCAGTTGTCTGGGTTCCGCGGACGCCCTCCCAGCCGTGCAAGCCTCACAGGCCTCGCAACCGGAGACCGAGCGGGCCTCCACGCAGCCCGGACTACCGCCACGCCCCCTTACTAGCCGCGGAACAGCGGCAGGGTCGAAGGACACCCCTCGCCCCCTCCAGAACCCCCCGCCCGAACCCAGGGCCCAAGGGGGAGACCCCAGGACCTACTTACCTGGCACAGCAACAACGCCATGAGCACAACACGTCCGGAAACAGCCAGCTAGCACCAACACGCCCCCTGCAGAAAGACAGGAGGAAGACAGAGTGAAGGAGGAGTCACTCATAGAGCAAAAGGCCCGCCCCGGCCGAGCCCGGCCTCGGCAGCGGGTAGAGCGACCACTAAACGGAGACAGCTGGAGGGAGACGGAAGCTAACAGTCTCCAGCAGCGTGATTGGACCTCCAGGGCCGACGGAGCCCGATTGTTCCCTCCCCTACCCTCTTTAAAACCCCAGAAGGCCGATGATGAGAGGTCGGTGATGGCAGATCGTGCCTGAACTGACGCTGCGGTACAGTGAAAGAACAAATAGACCCGAGCCTAGTGGCTGCAGGAGGAGAGGTGCTCACAGGTGCCTACAACCTGCACCCTCCTCTGACCCTCTGAGGCCTCCCCCTTCCCCCTTCCCCTTTTTCCCTCTCTTGCGCCTCTTGCCCCTAGGATTGCAGCAACCTTCACCTGCCTGCTCCCAGCCATAGCAGGTAGCCTTTTCCAGGCATGCTGGAGACCTACAGGACACGACACGACAGCTCTGACGACGACGACGTCTTCCTGACTCCGCCGCCAGCCTCACCGGTGAGAGGTATCTTACAACAGTCAACAAGAAAACAGTTCTGAGAAGAAAATGAATCACTGTGTTCTGGACATGGTGAATTTTCGCAAAATGTGGTACTGTTAAATATTGTAGGAAACATTGCTCAAAAATACAATGCTAGAAACCACCAGATGATAGAATTAAGGTCTAGCCAATCAGCAGGTTTGAGATCCTATTGTGGCTATCCTAGAGGGAAGGCTATTACACAGAGAGTAATGGAATGAAATTTAATGAGACGGGATTTCTTGGGCTCATGAGATCATTTCAATATTAGTTTTCCTCCTCAGACTCCCTGCGCGTTGCCTTCGCCCCACTGAATGGCTCCGAAGGCGAGGGGGCAGGGCCGCCTCATGCCAGTGAGTAACGGAGGTCAGCGTGGTGCGGAACCACTGCCCTCTCCCAGCATTAGATGGAATGGAGAAATAGATCTGTGTCATCAGCACACTGATGGCACCCCATTCCAAATCCCTGGATGGCCTTTCCCAGCAGTTTCATGTAGATATGAAACAGCATGGGGGACAAGATAGAGAACTCTCGGCACTGTTGCTGAGACCCAGCACTGGCACTCCTAAAGCATAGAATTGTGCCATAAGTAGTAAATCATGACATTTTAACTTTTACCCAGATTCGGAATGCATTTCTGATTTTGTTTCTTTGTTGAGGCCTACTTCTTACTTTACATGACAACAAAAACCTGTTTGTCTCAAGGACAGTGCAATTGTCACTTCTGTGTAGACTGTGCGCACGTGGGAGCAGGATCACACCAGCTGCTCCTGTATCCATGCATATTCAGCATAACATCTGCTCTTTTGCAGGGTTCTCAATCACATAGACAGAGCCTACATGCATAGATTTTGATGATCTGTGCAGATGTTATGCTGAACGCATTTAGGAGAACAGGGCCAGGAGATGAGATCCCACACATTCATTCTCTATAGTTCGATAAATGCAAAAATAACATCTGCACAGTCCCATTCATAAGTAAGAACACGCTTTCCAGGGAAGAAGTAGTTTGTTCCAGGAAACAAGTGTACTTGCATCAAACACAAGAGTATTAAACCTTGGTGCCATAAGCTACAGATTCTCAGAAATCACTATCACATGGTATAAGTATATGTATAAGTATATCAAAAAGTTGTTCAAAGTCCAGATAGACGTTCCATTAAGACTGTGACCTGAATGGATCATGTGAAGTTTTTTTATTTTTATTTTGTTAAATAATTTCATGACAATCCATATCAATATCATGAATCACATTCTACCATCAATACTTTATACATATAACAATACATTTAACAATACTTATAATTATAATCCTAATAAATAATTGACCAATATTCCAGTGGATCGGTTCTATTCATTTCTATATCTGTTTCCCTATCCAATTTTAACAAGGGATACCAAATTTTACTAAAGTTATCTATTTTAGTCTCTCCTCTTAAAACGCTATCTTTAATAGTCATTTTCTCCATACATGCTGTTTCCCATACTTTACCTAAATATCTCTGGAAAGAAAGATTCTTTAAATCCTTCCAGTTACTAGCTATTTCTAATCTTGCTGTTCCAATGAGGAGCTCATTGGATCTCATGAATGGATCATGAGATGAGATGTGAATATAATACAAGCAAGTATTAGGACCAGGCCTGGGATTCATAATAATACTTGAAAGATCAATTCAAGAATAGATGGAGTGCAAAGACCAGAATAGATGGAGTGCAAAGTTATAGGCTAGAGATCTTCAAGGGATCTTGCAATTTAGAGAGCCTCCAGAGTTCAGTGTTCCTAAAGGTGCTTAAAACTCATGAGATGCTTTCCAGGAAGGGTAAACGACATAACTTTGTAGAAAACAATATTAAGGAAAGTTCTGCAAAGGGGACATCTAGGAACTAATTGGGACCAAGATTCAAGGATCAGGAATGAAAACTTGATTGAGGACACAATCCTAGCCGGCCTCCACATTTGTTCTGCTGGCGCATGCTGTCACAAAAGTACCATATAGTACATGGCAACAGCGCAAGGCCCAGGTGAACTGGCTGGAAGACCAAATAAGTCCAATGCAGGGGCAGTGGGATGGCAGGGGAAGGGCAGAGAGAGGGGGTTGAATGGGATGGGGGGTGGAATGGGGCAGTGACAGACAGGGGGTGGACTGGACCCGGGAAGGGTGCGGGATTGGCGGCGCCAGTGCATGCCGTATCCAAAACCCCTTTCCAGGACTGATCCGCCTGCACAGCAGTCTGAGTTGACCCATTGCGTATGCTGGGGCTTACAAATGTCCCCTTACCCCGAGGAGACCTCCAGCAGCCAAAAATCCCACGCGGGATGCAGCATAGCCTACGCCGCTGCATTGCCATGTAGGGATTTACATAGATTGGGCTGTTAATTGTCTTGTGTGGACTGATGTGCATCCTCCAAAATCACTCCTTTAGGACAAATATAAAATGAGAGGAGGAGGAGAAAAGGAAACATCTGCCATGCTTTGAAGCAGCTCACAGGTTGGAACCTGGAAGCTGAGCCTGCAATTAATAGCTCTGCCCTCACCAAGAGATGTCACTGTAGTTAAAAACGAATTAATTGACGAGCTCCATGGGCTCAAGAAGCTACCTGATGCTCTGAGCCACCAGATCAGAAGGTAGATATTTCTGTCACAGCATATGTTCAAATCTTAGTCCCTCTGTCACAGGCCAAGAATTGCTTCAAAGTTCTCGCAGCAGGCAAATTTGTAAAAACAACACAAAAAAGGAACATGTAAGTGAAAGCGGCGGAACTCAGTGAAACACATCAAAGCAAATGGCAGCACTTTGCTTTTAATTTTATGAATGAGTTAACTGTGAAAACAAAATCTGTTCATTCATTATGTGCATTTCCCCTCAAGGCATAATTTCGAAAAAGTAGACCTTGCTTATTGTCGTGTGTGTGTGTGTGTGCGTGTGTATGTGTGTGTGTGTGAAATGGCAGATTCACCACTAACCTGAAAGTAAGCTCATGTAATACAGTGGGGCTTCTCAGTAAACATCAATGTGGTTGGGGTGTCAGTTGTGCAGTGCTAGTTAGCTGGTTCTACAGTTTCTAATGACAAGTGACAGGTACCTGCAGTCTTCAGCAGTGGCGTCGCTCCGGTAGGGGCAGGGCCATAAGTATCGCTCCGTCGTAATCCCTTTACCGAGCGAGCAGGAGGCGGCCCCGCCCCCTCACTGTCGCAGCCATTCCCGTGCGGAGAAAGCAGCAGGCAAGAGACCCTACCTGCTGCTTTCTCCGCAGGGGAAAGGCTCCGACAGTGAGGGGGCGGGGCCGCCTCCTGCTCGCTCAGTAAAGGGATTACAACAGAGCGTTACTTACGGCCCCGCCCCTACAGGAGCGACGCCACTGGTCTTCAGATCAAATCCTTGCCTTCTGGAGAGCTGTTTGGACTGCCTCTCCTTTCCACTCCTACTCCCGAGTTGGTGATTTGGTTTTGCAGCTTGATGGCCCTGAAAACTGTAGCCATACACCTCAACTCGAGCCATGTTTATGCTAGAGCCAGCATGGCGTAGTCGTGCTTGAAAAGTAGAGTCAGGGCCAACCTTCTTGTTGTTGTTCACTCGTTAAGTTGTGTCCGACCCTTCGTGATCCCATGAACCATATCCCTCCAGGCCTTCCTGTCCTCCACTATCTTCCTGAATTCGCTCATTTTCATGTTCGTTGCATCGGTGACACTGTCTAACCATCTCATCCTTTGCCTTCCCCTTCTCCTTTTGCCTTCAATCTTTCCCAGCATCAGAGTCTTCTCCAGAGAGTCCTCTCTTTGCATTAGGTGGCCAAAATATTTGAGCTTCAGCCTCAGTACCTGTCCTTCCAGGGAACAGTCAGGGTTGATTTCATTTAGGATTGACTGATTTGATCTCCTAGCAGTCCAAGGGACTCTCAGGAGTCTTCTCCAGCACCACAACCTAGACATGCATGAAAATGCATGTGATGGACACAGGCGTCCAACCAGAGTCACCTCTCTCTTATCATAAACAGCTGCATAGGGGTGAGGGCAGCCCTGGTTTGGACCAGGCATGTAGGGCTGACAAGGTTCCCTCGTGTCCCAAGTCTCATTTCCCTGTCAAAAATTGCCCCCCCTTCCAAGTGGCAGCTTGATGTGAAGCAGCTGTTTTCTCAAATTACAAAAAAGCAGCAAAAGTCTTTGATCTGTGTAGGTAAAGAAAAGCTGCTGTTTTTATAAGGATGTTTGGCTTTGCTGTTAAGTGAAGGATGGCTATAATCTCAAGAGCCCATCATGCTTATTTGTCCCTGGCCACCTATTGGTTGCTTCTAGCAGGACTCAATTCATAGCCTGGGAATGTTGTTGAGAAAATGTTCTAATACTGGAAGTGGGTGGCTGGATGGTGCCAATAAAATGGTTAAACAACAATCCAATCCCTAACATTTTTTTGGGATGGGAAATACAGAGCTTGGGCCATTAGCTGTAGGGAAGTGTGGGGATGACTTCAGAATCTTTTACAGAAAGCTAATAGGCTGGCTGCCCTGTAAGGGTTATTTCAAACGGATAGATCACGCACTTCCATTTTGTTTAAAAAGGAAAAAGTGGGGGAAATATGGCATTTGCATCAAAGTAAGGAGGCCACAATTTTGTATAGATCCAGTGATAGAGCAAGGAAGGGGGGGCACAGAGCTATATGTGTGTGAGACAGGATCATTGAACTGTCTTTTTTGTGTTGCTACCCCCCCCCCCCAAAAAAAAACGAACAAAAGAGTCCTGCTAAATTATAAGGCAGGAACTACAGTTCAGCGGTGAAGCATCTGCTCTGTGCACAAAAGCTCTGAGTTTTAATCCTTGGCAGCTCTGGACAGGACTGGGAAGGATCCCTGCTTGAAATGCTGGAGAGTCTTTGCTGGTCAGTTAGATACTGAGCTAGATGGACCAATGTTCTGATTCAGTATAAGGCAAGTAGTGTATATAGGGACATAGGCCAGCGGGTGGTGCAGTGGGTTAAACCGCTGAACTATGAGCTGTCGATCGAAAGGTTGGCAGTTCGAATCCGCGACAGGGTGAGCTCTCGTTGCTTGGCCAACTCCTGCCAACCTAGCATGTTAATGCAAGTAGATAAATAGGTACCGCTTGCGGGAAGGTAAACAGCACTCCGTGTTCCAGCCGCATGCTACGCGCTGTGGCAAGGAGAGTCATGCCGGCCAAATGACCACGGGGGCGTCTTTGGACAACGCTGGCTCTTCGGCTTTGAAATGGGGATGAGCACCACACCCTAGAGTCGGACATGACTGGACTTAATTGTCAGGGGTCACCTTTACCTTTATATATAGGGACGGCCCAGGACTTCCTGACACCTGAGGCAGCATGCTAAATGCCGCCCCTCTTACCCAACGATGTGCCAGCCTCTGCTCCTTCCACTCTTCAATGATCTAGCTCAGCACTTTCTCTTCCTCTCCGTCCCCCTCTTCCTTTTCCAATCCAGGGTGTAGAAGGAGAAGCAGTGGAGGCAAGATGGCAGACAGAGATGGGTGCCCCCCCATCAATCTTCTGCCTGAGGCGACCACTTCAGTTGGCCTCATGGATGGGCCAGCCCTGAGTATATATGTTCATAGATAGAGATTTAAGTATACAGTAGTTGCTCCAGAGGTATCCACTAATATTAGGATGTTACAGCTCTTCAAACATGATAAAGGCATTAAAAAAAAGCTTGCCAGAGGCTTGCATCCCATTCTTTGATATCATTCATACTAAGCTTCCTATCCATAATGTCTGGAAAAGACATTGCATATTTGGGGAGGAAACAATAATACTGTATTTTAAGAGCTGATGATTGAAAACAAAGCTGCAGTAATTGAAGATGCTCAAAGGTTTGAAATACTAGAAATAGTCTCAATAAGCATTAAGCTGAAGTAGCAAAGGTGCAACATGCCTGGGATTAATAACCTACATTAAAAATAATTGTGTTAGAGAAATTGTGCACATGTGTTTAAGGTTAAGTAATAAAGACAGGATGTTTTATTCAAATTAAGTACCTAAGTAAGACTTGAACGAATGGAATCTACAACATGAGTGTAAAAAGAATACTGTCCTTCTTTTAGCAACAGCAAAAATGAATTACTTTGCAGAACTATTTTTAGAACCTCAATGCCCCCTAAATCAAATATGTCATAATCACAATCAACCATGGCTTTGCTAAAAACACACACACAAAAAAAAAACCCAACAACTTCATCCTAATGCACTTCAGTCATTCCTGATGCTCCCAAAATAAATGGGGCTGATTCAAGTGTTCCAATTGAGCAAAGCTTGAGGGCCTTTTCAAGTGCCATATATGAGCACTTAAATCAGACCGAACTTAAATCGCCCCAAACTTCTCTGAACACTTAAATCATCTCAGACATTTCAAGAGCAGGGACATTACCAGGGAGAAGGCAGCAATGGCATTTTTGTTGGGGAAAAAAAAGGTTATTTGCTGCGACTACACAGGCTGAAGTAGAGGTTCCCTGGCAGCCAACTCTTTCCCCACAATGTTCTAGATATATGCCACAATCCTGTGTAACTCTTGCACTGGTGTAACAGTAGATCCCCCGGTGTATGAGCACTAATGCCAGTGTAACTTGCCATATGCCAACGGATACAGGATGTACACCAGTGTAACCCGCCTCGTACGCCTCACATGCGCAGTTCAGAGGCGGAACAGACACCGACGCAAGTCCACCAGCGCAGGGGGCATTCTGGTGGCATTCAGACACCCCTGGAATGCCCCCTGCGCTGGCGGAGTTGTGCCGATGTCCATTCCGCCTCCCAACTGTGCATGTGAGGCAACCAGAGGGGTTATGTAAGCTTTGTCCTGCCTCCATAGCCTTCAATTGTCCAAGATAGATTAAAATATAAAGGGCTAGAAGTAATAACTCAGCCTATATACACTTTCCTGAGAGTAAGCCCCAGTGAACACAATGAGACTTGCTTCCAAGTAAGCATACATAAGATTGTGCTGCAAGAATCCTTTTGCTCTCCGTTTTAAAGTTCCTTTTATGACTCTGAAGTCTGAATGGCTCAGCGGAAGCAGCCTGCTTTCTTCTTCCTCACCAGGAAAGAAAAAGAAAAATATCCCAGTAGTCTCCTTACTTTAAAAAGGCAGTTCATAATTGAACTGTTGAAATTTGGGACAGAGATCATTTATGCACCATATGAAATCTTCTCTCCCTTTCCATTCCATTACGGAAGGAGACAGTCTGGAGATTTCTGCATTAGGGACAGCAAAAAAGGTAGGTGGCAGGAATAAGCTAAGGAAATCTCTCCAGCCAGCTTCCTGCATCCTTCCCTTTTTGAAAAGATAGCACTCATTCAAATGTATTTCTGGCTTCTTCAGTTCACGTAAAGTGAGCAAGAAAGCTGCCAGAAAATATAAACTGCACTATTTTGGCCAGGGAAATTATGGCTGGAAGAGATCTTCTAAATTTCTTAAGACCTTTGAAAATAGAACCGTTATCAAAGCTGGCGGTCCTGTTAAAAACTGTATATTCAAGTGTTATTTCATGAGTATTTGTAAAGAAAAAAAAGATGTAAGCCCAATTCACACAGCCTTAAATGCCAACCACATGTTGTGCATGGTTGGAAACCATTCCTGGTTTCAGAGATTTCCACCATGTGGTTGCAAGCCACAAAATATGAAGGCCTGAACATCATTGGAATCTTTTCCACACAAATGGCTGTGATTCAGAGTCTGTGAACAAGGCAGCTTGGTTGCATGAGTCTGGTAGGATCACAGGAAGCAACCTTATGCTGAATCAGACCACTGGTCCATTTAGGTCTGTAAGGTCAGCATAGACTGGCAGTAGTTCTCCAGGGTTTCAGAAAGAAATGTTCCTTTGCCCCACCTGGACATGTCAGGGATTGAGAACCCAATCCGATTCACCACTGCCCCCCGCCCAACATCGCAGTGGTACTAAAATGGCAGCCGCTGCATCCTGTGTGGGGAGAGGGACCAGGAGGCCTGCAGGAAAAGGGGATGTTTTATCCCCTTACCCCTGCGTAAGCCTCGTAGCCTGCAATGGGTCTCCTAGTTTGCTAGCATAGGTCCAAGGAGAGAAAAGGGGTGGGGAGGCTGCAGGGAAGGGGGACAGGATCTGGAGCCAGCTTTCCACAATGGATCTTCCCCCTCCCGTGGCCTCTCTGCCCCGTTACATCCCCCCTCCCCGCCTAGTCTCTCCCCCTCCCAACCCCCATTCCGCCCTCCCCCGCTTTCCCACCGGCTTATCTTTCCTGACACACGTCCGGAGGTCCTCTGGCATGGCTGGGAAGGCGCAGGCCTTCCCACTGGCATCCCCAGCAGCACGCTGACCAGCGCACTGTCGGGAAGGCTTTTGTGACTAGCACTGACTGCTTTACAGCAGTCAGCACCAGCGCAGGAGGCACACCGCCATTGGGCAGCGCGCTTGGGATTGGGCTCGGAAACTGGGATCTCTTATATGTGAAGAATGTGCTGTACCACTGAACCATGGCCCTTCCCTATAGTGGTGGTGGTGGTTTTCAAGTGTCTAAATTAGTAAATATAATTAACTAATTACGTACCTAAATGTAAAAAATGTTCATTCAGACGGTTAGCCTTGTTAGTCTACAGCAGCAAAAACAACAGAGTCTTCTGGCACTGTGAAGACTAATCAATTTATTTCTGCATGAGCAGAAATAAGTTCACTTCACCAGTTGCATGAAGCAAAATCCTCAGCAGGCAGATGTATATATTCATGTGCATCATTTGTTTGATAGCATCATTTGTATATCATTTGTGTATCATTTAAAACAGCAGTTAATTTGCGAGAGAAAAATGAAACAAGACCTATCTTGTACGAAGGTTACAATTATGCAAGCTCAGCACAGTGACCATTCACAATTAGCCACAACGACCTCAGAGCAATGCTGCATCAATAAACGCTGCAATGTGATAAGAAGCCCCAGTCGTGATTCAGACCCCCTCCTGTGATGGTGCCACGTTTTGTTATACATTCTAATTCAGCTTCTTTTCAATCTCCCTTTGAAGTTTTTCTGTTGGAGGGTTGTCATTTGCAGCAGAATGGTTTTGGAGATTGAAACCACCCAAGGTCTACTCTCTGCCACTCACTTGTTCATTCTCCTCCAATATGATATATTTGACTCTTTGTTGTTGTTATAATCAAGTAGCCATTGTTTCTTTCTGCACATTATCCTGTTAATTTTTAGACAGAGTGCCCTCCATGTTATACTCGAGGTAATGATAATAAAACCGCGGATTGATGCATAGGAAACAGCAGCCACATGGAGACTGCTTTAAAATGTTCACCAAAATGACAATCTCCACTGACCAGCCAATTTTGTCCCCATCTCAGCTCGCCAATTGGCTATTTTAAATTGTGGTATTGGGGAAAATGTTGCACACTCATGTGGTAAGCCACAGGAGATGAACACACATTGCGTGTTCTTCATACTATTTTATGGGTAGTGCACTGAAAATATAGTATCAAAGGACCCCAGAACTAGAAGAAAACAAATTTAATTTCTAGTCCAATTTTCAGTGAAATTGAAGCCTCTCTACAGATGAATCCTGGGGAGTGGGAGGAGAGGAGACAGAAACAGAGAGGCAATTTTTTTAAAAAAAAAAAGTTGCGATGGAGTTGTTATAATTTAGCCAAAACAACAACAACAACAACAACAACAACAACAACAACAACCATCATCTCTCAATTTTACATTTTGAAAGCCAATTCTTCTGGATACCCTACCAAACAAAAACACATATTCATATCAATGAAGGTCCTTCATTTTTTTCACACTCAGAATACCTGGCCATGCCATATGGTTGTCTCACTGTTTCTACAGCAAATATATGGTGAAGGATCCTTCCAAATGAAAAAGAAAATCAATAGCCATTATCGTTGTTATTTACCATCACCATAATCCATCATCTGCTGTTGTTTTGCACCATGTTTTCTATGCCAACTGTGGGCGTGCAATTCACTGCTGATGAATAGCTGTAAATTACTGTTGCTGGACTGCTGAGTTTCTCCTGGCCAATACTGTGAGATCCGGAAAGACTCATCACAGTGGGGTTTTAAGGAGGTTCTCCTCTGGTGCATCATTATTTTTATACTCTTTTGCTACACAGTGCCAGAATAATTATTCCAAATGAAAGCATGAATAGAGATGTGTGTAAAAGCTGAATAGCTTTGTAGCGGTGGTTATTTCATGCTTTTCACCTGCTCCAGGTTTTATTAAATCTTAAATTTTCCTTTTGCAATCCCCAGGCTATACCTACTGCAATGCATTCTAAATTGAACTACTCTGTAACTTCAGAATACAGCAGCTCACTTCCTAATTAGTGTTGAGTGAATTCTCTTCACCTCGATTTTGAATTGATGTGGTACTTCTAAGTTGCCTTGGTGAGCATTGGGATTTTTTTTTATTTTTTTTTTAGAGTGAGATCTCTTCTGGTCTTTCCTGGACAGCTAACACCCTGGAAGACGGATGCAGGATTCAAAATGATCCTGACAGGCTTGATCAGTGGTCCCATACCAACAGATGAAGTTCAACAGAGACAAATATACTGTATAATCTTGCACATAGGTACAAAAAGTCAGAGGCACAAGTACAGAATGGGGAATACCTGGCTTGGCAGCAACATGTACTAAAAGAATTTAGGTGTCTTACAGTGCAATCCGACTTAACTTTTGTGCCGGTGTAACCAGTGGCGCAGCGAGAACGGGAGGCCCCAGAACAGAAAAGGGATTCAAATCCCATTTGAATTCCTCTTTTTGAAGGGATTTTAATCCCTTTTCTGTTCTGGGGCCTCCTGTTTTCGCTGCGCCACTGGTTACACCGGCACAAAAGTTAAGTCGGATTGCGCTGTTAGTGGAAGTGAATAAGCCAGCAGTGTGATGTGGCTGCAAAAAAAGCTAATGCAATGCTGGGCTGCATTAACAGAAGCATAGTTTTGACCATGAGAAGAAATAGCTCCACTCTAGGCTCAGGCCACACTTGGAATACTACATCCAGTTTTGGGCACTACATTTTAAGAAGGACATTGATAAGCTGGAGTGGGTTCAGAGGAGGGCAAGTAAGGTGGTGAGGGTGTCTGGAAACCAAGTCCTATGTAGAATAGTTAAAAGAGCTTGGTATGTTTAGCTTGGAGAAGACAAGACAAAGAGGATATATGATACCTAGCTTCAAGTATCTGAAGAGCTGTCACACAGAACAACAAGGAAGATTTGGCCTTTGTGGCTCCTGAGGGCAGGACTACACCCATGGTTTGAAACTTCAGGGAAGTGGATTTAGGTTAGACATTAGGAAGATTCTATCCCAGTCCTATCCAGGCCTTACACTGGTGGATCTTACGATCTGCCACTTTCGCTGGTGCGGCAAGCAGTCTCCAAATCGTCCAGCTGCTGTCACCAGGGTAAAGACCCATAAGCTGCATGTGGGAGACATTGGTCTGCAGAGCCACTGCCAGTAAGTTGGCAGCAGGGGCAGATCAAGGAGTGCCGGGGCACTTCAGGAGGTGGAGCGAGCTGGGCTGGGGGCAGTTCAGGGGTGGGAGGGAGAGTATCTTGGAGGTAAGAATGCATGTCATATCCTATCCCCCCTTCCTGGCACAGACTTGCCCCCTGACTGTCCTCCGATTTATGCCAGCTAAATATTTATGTCCAACGAGAGTAAGGAGGCAGCACAGAATGAATTTCGAGGGACAGGATCTGGCAGCCACATTTGCCTCCAAGGTCCTCCCCCTCTGGCCTGCTTCCCGCCTCCTCTATCCCCCTCCCTCCCCCTCCCTCCACTCCCTCCCCCTGCCATCCCCCTCCCTGTCCATGGCACACCTCCCCTGCTATCTTACCAGGGCCAGCGCAGCTCCCAGAGCAGCTGCCGCCTGCACCTTGCTGTTTACGGCAGTGGTTGGGCAGCACGCAACAGTGGCCAGCATTTCACGCCACCATAAAGTAGGTTGTGCTGCCAGAACGCGAGTTCCAGCAGTGTGGGCAGCCCATAGGATTGGGCTGTTGGCTTGTTATTTCTCTGTCAAAACGACCTCCTTCCTGAATGCCCATTGCAAGGTCTAAGCACCATCAAGAGGACTGTAACAATATCAACAACATCACACTAAATATTAATAGCATTAGCAAGGCAGGTGGAAGCATTCTTGGCAACTGCTCTAAAGTTGTGGAATTTAAAAGTTCAACTTCTGGCCGCAGCATAGAAGCTTTCTTCGTTTGGGAACAGCTTTGTGTCTAAATAAAGAATAGTTCTTCATTTTTTCCTTCTCATCTACCTTTTCACCTTTCCTTCTCATCTACCTTTTCACCTTTACTGCATACTACCTTTTCACCTTTACAGATTACATTTAAATTCTTGCATTAAAACAACAGGTTGTTTTGACAGGTGAATAGCAGTGGCTTATTACAGTGGATGAGCTGAAATTTTTATAAGGATACGTTTTTAAACGTACTTTCCTTATATGTTTGCAAAAGGAATGAAATGCATTCACATTAAATGATCAGAAGGCTAGTTTGGATGATATTGCCTGGCTGGTGGCCCATTGCATGAGGAGAAGTGGGACACACCTGTGCATCCAGTACCCTATCCAAATCTCCACATGGTTATGTGGGATCAGAACATCTAAACTGGCCCCTAATTGTGTGGTTTAAATAATTGTGTGTGCTCCCTGAGGCATCTGGTGGGGCCACTGTGAGATACAGGAAGCTGGACTAGATGGGCCTTTGGCCTGATCCAGCAGGGCTCTTCTTATGTTCTTATGTTCTTACTACATTATAGAAGCATTTAAAATGTGCAACTGGAGACTATTGAGATGTTTCCACCCCACATGATCAATGGGGTGGGAGTGGTGTGCTGGTTGGGTGGGGATGGGGAAGAAGTGGTGCATTCACTAGGATGCTATTGTCCAAAGCAGCCCAAAGTGTGTTAACACACTATTGCTATGGCGCCTCTGGTAGGACATATAAACACTGGCATCACTACAGGGGGGCAGAGCTCTAAGTGCTGCTGAAATCAGAGCCTCCTTTACACAGACGAACAAAGCGGCCCCGCCCCCTCACCCTCGGAGCTTTTCAGGGAAGCGAAAGCAACGCGCAGTGAGTCTCCTGCACTTGCTTTCGCTTCCCTGAAAGGCTCCGAGGGTGAGGGGGCGGGGCTGCTTTGTTCGTCTGTGTAAAGGAGGCTCTGATTTCAGCAGCACTTAGAGCGCCCCCCCTGTAGTGACGCCAGTGCATATAAATTCTATTTGCCTTCAAGGTAGTGACAATTGACTACCTTTATTATTGACAATTGACAATTGACACATCTCTACTGTGAATGCAGCTCCTGCTCAAACCATGGCCTTTTGCAAATAAGATAACTAGTTCACCAATGTGCTGAAATAGGAGACACAAGAGTATGCAAGCCATGATTAGATATAGCATAAACCATAAGTAGATGAAAAATACCCATGTTCCTACAGGCTAAAATCATACTGCTATATTATATTGCTGTTGCCTTTTTAAAATCTGAAAATGACATTTTTCAAATCTAAGGACAATACACGTAATAATGTACATCTTTTGTTGGTCATTTCTCAAGTGCTGTGGCAGTGAAAGTTTCTTTCCACCCACCTTATTTTATTTATACCTGTGTGGGAGTTAACAAATAATGTTCAGATCACACTGAATCCACTCAGTCTTGTGTAGGTGTTGATCATAGATTATATACACAAGTAAGACACTCACTATTTTCTCCTTGGCCATTTAAGTTTCAGCAGTCCAGTTTGAGACCAAAATAACTTTTTGACGACCAATGCTAAATACAAAGAAAAAATAAAGAGGCACAGTTTATAGGGACACTAAATAGGGACACTGTGATTTGTTGTAAACTATTGCTATTCATATACCAAGGACTGCTTCCCTCTCTCCCCAAATACACATTACTGAAGACTTCAGTTCAGAGACAGCACCCTTGGGACGTGGCAGAGACCCCACTCATGGTCCCTCAGTTAAAGCAGCAGTGACTCTCCCCATTGAAAGAGTCACTCCTGGATCACTTCCTCCAGAGATAAATCTGTATTTATTATGCCACATCTGAGCAAATAAAATGTGTTTCCTCTCTCCTTATAGAAGCCCAGGTCCTCAGCTGTTGAAGGGGCTTGGTTTGGGCCTACTATCACCTTGCAGCAACTCATGAACAGCACAATCCTAGGATATTGGCGGAGCACGCGGTCGATATCCCCGCCCTCTCCCAGCTTGGTTTGCCCAATGGCCCCCCTTCCTTGCCACCCGGCCTGTCCTTCCCCTGCCCCTGCACTGACTGATGCAGGACCTACCTCCACCAGTGGGTACCAGGTCTGGAGGATGGCGGAGTAAGGGCTGCTGGCCTACGCGCTGGTGGCCCGTACTCTAGAGTAATCACAAATGTGCTTTTCGGCACACTTGCGATGGCCTAGAGCGGTGGAGCACGCTCTAGGAGTTACTCAGTTACCACTCAGTTACCGCTAGGAGTTACCGCTCTAGGACTTACTCAGAATCTGACTGTTATATACAGTCGCTCGCCATGCAGAGTGGGGACATTTTTTCCTCACATCACTGCAATCCCTTCCCTTTTTGAAGGTCTATAGCAGGGGTGGGGAATCCATTTGCCGTGGAGGGCCATTCCCCCCTGCAAATTTGGCGCCCCCCTGGCGCGAATTTGGGGCCCCTCGCCTCTTTCCCCCGCACGCGCACCCCCCCATCGGTCTCCTTACTTCCGAGGCCACTGCGTTAGACCCCCGCATCGGTCTCCTTAGTTACCTCCGAGGCCACCGCCGCCGCGCGTTGCTCCTCCGACCTAGGCCGGCAGCTCAGCCCGTTCCGAGCTTCCGGCCTAGGTCGGAGGAGCGATGCGCGGAGCCGGTGGCGCCGGCCTCTACTCACCTCTGAGACCACCGCCGCTGGCTCCGCACGTCGCTCCTCCTTGGCCGGCTGGTTGACCCCTTCTGAAAGCGCACGTGTGCAGGACGCCACTCAGGCCTCAGCGGCGGGCATGTGCACTTTCAGAAGGGGTCGACCAGCCGACCAAGGAGGAGCGACGCGCGGAGCCGGTGACGGCAGCGGCTCGAGGTGAGCGTGGAGCCTCTGGTCTGGGTCTCGCGCAGGCCGGACCTGATGCACTAGTCTAGTCTCGCGCGGGCCAGACCGGATGGCCTGGGGTCCGTAAACGGCCCGCGGGCCAGAGGTTCCCCATGCCTGGTCTATAGCATAGGTGGCCAACCCATGGCACGGGTGCCACTTAGTGGCACGCTGAGTCTTTTGAAGTGGCACACGACACCGTTTCTGCCCAAGTCAAGCGCTGAAGTCCCTCTCTCTTTCTCAACCCCAGCGCACCTTTCCAAGCCTGTGGCACTAGAGGAGGTCTCTGTACCCCACTGCGCCTCATTCTTCTTGCACTGTCACGGTGCTTTACATATTTTCATTAGCTTAGAAATATTTGTTTGTTTCTTTATTTAAGTGGCACGCTTAAGATTATCTACATATAATGTGGCACATGGCGTGCCACGGGTTGGCCACCACTGGTCTACAGTGACATAAAGAAAGCACCTCATTCCCTGAGGGAAGAGCTGCTTCTTTCTAGCACTTTGTCTCCCTTGAGGCAGACAAAACAAGTAACCATGTTGATGCAGCCTCCACACAGTTGCCATTTCGTTCACCAGACCTATATGTGAATCATTAGTGTGAGGGAACAAGATTAAATCAAGACTGGCTTTCCTATTAAGATAACATGTTTCTGAGAAAGTCTTAAGAAATTCCAAATGTGATGTACCAGAGAGATAGCAATAATATCAAAGATTGGGGGGGGGAATATAAAAACTGACAAAGAAAGAGAGATGTGGGGGGCTGGCTCCTTTTATTTTATTTCTTATTTGGAGAAAAATACAATACTTGTCTGTCAGGCCGACAGCCTGGCCCTGTTTAGGGCATGATATCTATGAGAAAGCATTGAGGCTTTCAGCTTTCAGTCACAGCTGCCACAGGATGATGCACCGAAGAAATGATCACTGACAGCTTGCAGCAAAAGTCTCTGCAGCCAGCTAACCTTAGCAGGTCAACCAGTGTATGAAACGTGTCACTGAATTTCTAAAGAGGCCTCTTTTCCCATGTAAGTAATAACACTGCAAACAACATACAAGCACCAGAATGGAAAGAAGACATATGAGCAAGAAGAATGATCTCAAGTTTCAGTTACTTGATTGTTTGCCCTAGCTGTAGATAGAGAATGTCAGTCCATCAGATTCTGGTGGGTGATGGGTGAGATCGCAGAGAATCTAAAGAGATAATGTATGTTAAATGTGAAAGGGCAGGCAGCTTATTGATCCAGAAATCTTCTGCTTTTCCTGAGACTGCCTCAAGCTTAGGACAGAGATGAATGTTTTTAGTGAACATTTTTGTGGGGAAAGTGAAGCTTTCAGGAGGCCCAAAAAGTTTCATGAAAGCCCCTCAAATCAAAGCTTCCTTTTTTTTTTTCATGCCTATTCTTGGGACTTGCAGCCCTCAATGGCCATTTCTTTTTTGTTTTAAATTTGCTTTTCTTCTTCATTGTAATGGTGCCGTTGTCCCCTAACCGGACAGATTTGGATATGTGATATTACTGAATATCTAAGATCTAAGAAAGTAACTAAACTGCACTACACTGAGAAGATATACTGCATAAAATACGATAAAAATGACCACACCTCAGGAAATACCACTTGTTTCACAATGTGTAAGCTTGTACTCCCATAGAATATTCCAGCTATGAGGTGGTTTTAGCACAAGTTAAGGTGAGTGCAAAACTGGGGCCCAAAACATACGTATTCACACAGGCTATGCTGCCAAATGGCCGTACCTGTGACAATGAACAGGCTGGAACTCTGCAGGCATGCTGTAAGTCACCACCCGCTTCCAGTGTTGATTAGAAATGTTGATTGTGCACATGAAGAATGACAGCATGATGACATTGCTTCACACCATAAATAGTTCTGTATATTGCAGCTGGGACAGGAAACACTCATCAGTTGTAGGCATGCTGGGGTATTTTACAGCTTCCTTATGGCTAGACTTACCATTTGTCCCGGTTTGACCGGGACAGTCCTGGTATTACCGGGTCCATCCCGGGCAGATCCCAGGAGGCCTCCAGTCCTGGGAGGCCTCCGGTAGAATTTTAAAAATAATAATTTTTAAAAAATGGCGGCCGCCATGTAAAAAACATGGCCACCACCATTTCTTGCCGGAAGCCCTTCGTTCTGAAGGGCTCCTGGGCCGCTTGTGCGCATGCGTGCGGCTTTTGTGAGCCGCATGCATGCGCACAAGCAGGAGGCAAGGTGGCGGCAGCAGCAAGGAAGCGGAGAGCAGCGATAGTGAGGCTGCAAGCAGGCCAGCGCCGCCCCGCTCTCCGAGCCAGCTTGCCGGCTCTCGCCGCTCCGAGCTTCGCGCCCCCTATTCACTTTTTAATATTAAATTGATTTTTAATTTTTAAAATTAATTAATTAATTAATTGGAGCACGCCAAATCTTATTCATTAATTGTGGGGGGTGTCCTGATTTAAGGGGGAAAATATGGTAAGCCTACTTATAGCAAATGTAATGTAGGCCCCTCCCTGATTTGAGACCTGGAGAAATCTATGAGTCTGACTTTTAGAATGCAGCCACCCTGCCCTTTAAGTCAGGAGTTTCCTTTGCCCTGCCCAGCCCTGCCTCCGCACAAGGCAAGGCAGGGAAAACTTACACTGATTGGTGCATTGAAGCTCCAGAGGTGTGGCTGTAGCAGGCTGCACATGCCTTGAGCCACCATTCGGAACTTTGGAGCCATTATGCCCCACCTCACCTGCCCTTAAGATAGTCTAAGATTAAGCTGGTTGCCCTTTGGGAGCCGGGTAGGAATCTTTTGCCTCTCACCTGATTGGCATTTGAGTGGGTGTGGCATTTTTCGTCTCTTCTAGATTGTCTCATTGAGGTGTAGTTTTTTTTTTCCTTAACCAGGTCGGCCACTTCTGGAAGGTTTAGCGCAGGACTGGGAGTAGGATTAGGGATCAGCGCACACCCTAAGGTAATCACAAGTCAGAGGGGGAGCCAGAACTATTCAAGAGGCTATCTGGCTCAGAGATGCAGGCTGGTGACCCCTTGGGCTAAAATAACCACGTTTATTTTAAAGGCTGTATGGCTTGGGATAGGCAGAGCAATTTTACTATCATGGTCCCCTTTCTATGGGTCAGTGAGGAAAACCAGGGGTCAGCAAGGGGCGATCTCTGGTTGGAGCCAAAGTGCTAATGCCTGAGGGGGAAAGTTTCAGTTGTGTCTGTCTCCTCCAGGGTAGGTGCACGAAAGGGAAGCTGTCTACTAGACAAGAGCCACAGCAAGATTTGTATGGAATTGGTGTTGTATTCCATACCAAAGAGTTGACCTCGTCTCATGTCATTTATGGTGAGGGGGAGGTACCTGGGCAATTCAAAATGTTCCAGCTACAAAGTCTGAATTCCACAACTGGAACAAATTCTGTCAACTGGAATACATTCTGTTATCCCAATTTGGTTTGTTTTCTTGTTTTCCTTTGGCAGAGTATTGAACTTTTCTCTGGATTAAATGACTAGCTGTAGAAAAGCGTGACTTGGAAAATCATGGGGTTCAGTGTGGTGATCGATGTGTTCAAACTGGAGCTGGAGTGAATACAAGGGGAAAATGTGCAATGTGCAAGGAACCAAACATTACTCATCCTGGTCTCTTCTGGCTTTTCAACAAAAATCGCAATATTGCTCCATCCTTTGCAATTGATAAAGGATGCTTTTTTGAGAAGATAATTTATTGAAGTAAAAAACAAAGTATAGAACAGATAGAGTAGAGAAACTGTAAAGATTATGCCATGTCAACAACATCTATAAAGAAAAAACACAAAAGAAAAGCCATCATTAAAATAAAACATGTCCTTTCTTATAGGTTTTCAGTTATCCATGATTAAAAGAAAATATGCCCTTCTCATCTAGTTTTTCTGGCATTTGGGCTGTCTGGTCTTGTAAACCTTTAAAAGCACCATGCACGCTTTTGATATACTGTATAGCGTGGGATGGAAATACATGACCTGAACTTAAAACCCATTTCTTTCATAGGATGTAACTTTCAGTCTTGGCCCCTACTGGTCCCTGCAAAATCATTTTTACATAAAGTTCTTCTCATATTTAAAATGCATTTCATACAAAATCAGATATCCTTATCTTCCCACGCTGTGTTCCTTCCAAATTCTCTTGTAGGCAAGAGGCAGTTGCATGCGACTGGTTTGCTCATTCAGTCACAGTGAGAAATTATACATGTTCCTTCTCATTACCTTGGCATTGTCAGGGCACAAATGTAAGTCAGGACAAAAGTAAACAACCACTGACAATGACCCCCTCCTGGAAATTATCTCAAACCAGTATCTTAATAGCAGAACCCTTTTATTAATCTCCCCTAGTCTTTCCTCCTTCGTTTCTTAAGAATCACAACTCTCTAAAGACATGGGAAAGAATTCTAGAAGTATACCTCCCACAGGTTTTCTGAATGACATAGTTTGAGAAAGCTTTGGTTCAATACGGAAATGAAGTATGGAAGAAGTGAGAAAGATACAAAGGTAGGATGTGGGGAGTTGGAACCGGAAGAAAGCATCTGAAGATGCACATGTTTAGAGTGGCAAGAGATGTCTGTATTGCATGTCTACATATCCTTTCCCTCACCCTGATGAGCCAATGGAAGATGATAATGCTGCTAAATAACGTTTTCAGGTGAAAATTCACAGATCACCTTGCGACACAAGGCTGTGGAATCTGTGAGACTGAGAGCATGGGATCAAAGAAGTTACATGGAAAACAGCCTCACACAGCACTTAGATACAGTATAAGCAGGATTGTATGCTCTAGGACAGAGTTCTCCAATAGGTGGGTCGGCACACAGAAGTGGGCCGTAACCCAACGACAGTGGGTTGTGGTAGTGCTTCTACTGATATTTTGTTACCTGAGCACCCCCCAGTGATCACAACAGACAGAGACTTGGATTAAGGGTAACTTTATTAACTGAACAACATGTGAAAACTGCAGCAGGGAATATATATAACCCCCAAACAACGTGCGGGCCCTAGAATTGGGGGAAACGGCATCTAGCCGTCTGCCTCCCCCTGAGTTACCCTTGGGCGTAACATTCTGACTCCAAGCTATCCTCAATCATAGACTGAGAAAGCCTATCACAGCCGACCCGATGGGTCGAGGCAGCTGGACCGCGCAGACTCCCCCAGGCCAAGCCGTATGGTTGTCTTTGCTGATCCAATCAAGGGGCTTGCCAGCCAGCCTCACCGATCCAGTCCGGCACCATCTGAGCGGTCCTGGCTCACCCCTTGACCTTGCTTACCTCCGAATGTACACCAATTGCTTATCTTATCTACCCGGCCCGCACGTGACCTGCCACACGGGGGGGTTAGCCTAAAGCTTAACCCCCACCGCCCCACGAACCCAAAAGGCTCCTAATCCCCTGCTGCAAATCAAAAAGGAAAATGTTGGCCCCAGCCTCGGAAAGGTGCACTCCGTCCTCTAAAGAGGGTCGGGTCAGAAAATTATATTCGGGTGGAAGATTACTTCCCCACCCATTTCCCGTATATATTCCTTCAAGTACCGGTTGGTCTTACGACGGGCTAAGTCCAACAAACGAGGTCAGACAGCCCCCCCCCAAACCCTATGTGGGAACACGTCTGACCAGAGGATAACAATCCCTGGCAGCCAAGATCTAATAATGGCAAGGTCCCTACGGACCTGTAGCCTCAAGGACTGATACGTCCTCTGGCCCAGGTCATTTTTGCCAAGGTGTAAAACCAGTATTTGAGGGGAAGGCCTGAAATCAAGAAATTCCGTAATAAGTGGCAACAGCTGACCCCACAGCATGCCCCTCTTGGCCGCCCACCACACCTGCGCAAGTGCACCTAAACCTAGCTGGGAGCCAAAGTCACAAGCCGCTGCCCTCCTCCTCGCCCAAAAGACGATGGAATGGTCACAATGAGGATGCGCACAGGAAAAGACCAGCGACCTGAGGAAGAAACAAACAAATGGTTGGCACAACAACACCAGGCCAAAATAACCATATATAGCCACCCAATGGGTCCCCTGCAAATGCCCATGGCATGAACACAGTGATGACCATCTCTCAAGCAAGTCGCGCAGCAATGCCAGCCCCAAATAACAATATAAACAGCCAACGAATGGCTCCCTGCGAATGCCCATGGCATGAACGCAGTGATGACCGCTCCTTAAGCAAGTCACAGTTTGCGGATGTACCCCTGAAACACAGCGGATCGACATCAGCCGAGCCGCTGAATGGAGGTGGACGGCAGGCCTGAATGGGCTGCCAAAGAGGCCGCACCGATTTTAAACGGATGCAAGCCGTAATCACTAGGGACATGCCCAGGTGAACTAGTCCCCTCCAAAAAGACCCGAAATTGAAATAGGGTCAGTGGTGAACCATCCAAATGACAGAACAAACCACCAGAAACTGGGGGGTTCATCCGAACATAACTCTCTAGGGCAGAAACCAGGCAAAGGACACCCACTTCTGCCCTACACAAACACACCTTCCGCCCTTTTGCCAACTGGTCAGTCTTAGATAGCCTTAAGGTCAACGTGACCGACTCCCTCGAATAGACCAGATCTGTGGCCGCAAAGACCCAGCTGAGGTATCCCACTTGAATCCTGCCAGGACTTCACTGGGGCGGAAAGCGCCAAAATTAGTGTGAAACTAACGGCCTAGAACATAACCGCATCAAACTGTAAGGCACACAAAACATTAAACACACCACAGAGCTGCTGGAACAACCGTGCGGATATGGGTCTGCGCCGGTCAGGTAACTCTGGGTGAACCCTGCGCAAACCCTCCAGCATTTTCCGAACCCGAAAATCTGCAGAATAATCCAGTCACCCAGCTGCTCTAGACCCAAAGGCCAGGGCAGCCAAGAAGACTCACATGGATCTAACTGAGAAGCCCCAGATGCCTTAAATGCAGTATAAAGCACATGAAGTGCTCAGGCAGAATGGGCCAACTGCCAGGCAACCTTGCCTCTTACCAAAATTCCCCAAAAGGGCTGTAATTACCCGTATAAGTTGCCTGTGCACCTGGCACTAAAGCAGACCACACGAAGGTGTTGGCCTAATCACCCTAGGTGGTCTGGATGTTTGTTGGTTGACAACAAAGACTACAGCTTGGTTGTCACACTAAAAAACGCGCCGTTGCATAGCGAAATTCCCGCCCCAGATGTGCACAGCCACCAAAAGCAGGAATAACTCCAGAAAGGTGAGGTCAGAAGTGACCCCAGCCCGGACCCCATACGCGGGCCATGTGGGAGCACAGAACCGTCCTCTAAAATAAGCCCCAGAACCAGTGCTGCCCGCCGCAACAGAGTGTATCTGAAGCTCAGCCTCCACACGGAGCTCAGATCTCCAAATGACACTCCATTGTAACGTTCAAACTGGAATCCCAGCAGGCACAAAAAATCATCTGGATGAACCGGAAGAAGCCGAAATGCCGACTCAATGTCCCCCTCGCCATCAAGGCCCCCTTTCCACAGGAACGCAAAATTCCTATGGCATCATCCAGTGATATGTAACGTACAGAGCACCGCTCTGCTGTAATTGCATCAGTTCCATAAGCACCTTTTTGAAAAGGACAAATGGTGAATTGAACGACATTCACCAGGTGCCCTTATTTGGAGACCCCCCCAGGGGAGAAAACCCAAGGTTAAGCAATGGGCAACTAAGAAAAAAGGGGCGGCGGCCACTCGGCCTTCATCTATCTCTTTGGCTATCATTATTTTATTATAGCCTCCATCCCACGTACAAAAAGAAAAGCTCTCCTCAAGGTACCTTGCAGCCATCCTATCAGGGGACCACTGCAACCAGTAACGCAAGGGGGTCAACGTAATTGGGGTTGACCCCCTCGTTGGTAGGGGTAGGGGCTGGTCCACCCCCACCCCGCTTCTTTCCTGGACCCTGCTGTCCCCCGCCTAGCGGCCTTCCCGCCCCCCAACGAGGACATGTGAAAGCCTGTCGATTGCAACGGCCGGGTATTCCCTTGACGCCCCCCAAAATGAGATCCATATACTTCAAAAGCGCAGGAGCCCGCTTAAGCTGTATCTGGATCGCCACCACATAGTATAAAAGAAAAACCACAAAGCCAGATGCCCCTGTTTCTACCCACTCTACGTTTATGTACAGTCTCATGTTCCTTTGAGCAGGCACCTGTCTTAGCAACCAGTTCAGGCTCTGCTTGGAGCAGGCTGAACGCGTCTACATATTCGCTCCGTCAGATTCTTTCCGTAACGGACCTGGCGAGGTGGCCGCCTAAAGGAAGAGCATAGACCCATAAGTAAGCTTGGGACGATCCTCAGGATCTTCCAAAACCAAACCCTGTTCAATGCCCTCCAGCGGACATCCTAGAAAAGTCGCCAGGGCAGGCATCAGTGCCCGATAGCCCGGCGTCTGCTGTGGAAGCCAATACTGCCGTGTCTGTGGAGGCCAGCAGGGCGTCTGCGGGCCCCCAACACCCACATCGCCTTGCATTATAGTCTGCCAAGGCTGAGAAAGCGGCACACCTCTGACAGGCAAGCCTGGCGCGCCTGCCAGGGGCGGCGCCCAACCCACATCGCCTTGCATTATAGTCTGCCAAGGCTGAGAAAGCGGCACACTTCCGACAGGCAAGCCTGCCAGGGGTGGCGCCCAACCCATGCCGTCCCACCCTCCCCATGGAGGGACTGGACCGAATCCAGAGGGTGTAAAGGTTCCTGGAACCTCTGACCCACCCACAGAGCTCTCTCTCCAAACATTTAAAAATCCAGCTACATCACTGGCCCCTTCCTCACCTGGATCCTCCTGCTCCAAATCCACAATGGAAGACTGCGCTGCAGGCAATTTGGCCACAGCTGGTGTTGCATCGTCCTTTTCCAGTTCTGCCAACCTGCTGGCAAACAATTCATACATCTTAGCACCCTTACGACGCCGAGCTGGCCGGCTGACCTTCACAGCTCCAGAGGGTTCACCCCCATCCCCTTTACCAGACGCCCTATTGGCTCTTTCCTTTTCCAGCGCTGCCAGCCGAGCAAAGGCCCCTTTCCAATCCACTGCCACCTCACCCTCGTCAGACGAAGAAGAATGAGACTGCGGCGGGGGTTGCCGCTTTGGAGCCTTCCCACCTGCCTTCTGCGCCTTTTTAGGCATCTTGTTAAATTCCCGTCTTTGTAATATGACCCGCTTTCCTTACTGTCTAATATACCTTGTCAGAGTACGCAGGAAATTTATGGCGTGCAGCTTCCCAGTCCTTGTCCACAGCAAAGAATAACACAGACACGGTAGTTTCCACCACCAAAGTCTATTTACAAGTATATACAGCAGATAAGTATAGCAGTCTTTCATCAGCAAGTTTGTACATAATAACAGCACAGAGAAGAAGCCTCAGATACTGGTCCTGGGTGCTTTACCTTTATATAGTTGCTAACCAATCAGATTCAAACATTGCATCCTAGTCAGCATGACACAGCACTTTTTTTCTACCACCTTGTTAACCATTTACTATAAGCATGATCTCATGTTTTGTTTAATCACTATGACACAGCATTTTTGCCCTGCATGGTTTTTTCTGTTCATGCTTGTGAATTCCCAGGTTACAATAACCTGACACCCCTCCAATTTACAGCTGAACAGAACTTACAGGAACCAAACCAAGCTCTCTTGTAAGTTTTGCATGTCTTTGTGCACACAATGGTTTTGTCATGAGATCAGCCAAATTGTCTTCTGATGGGCAATAAATTAATTCTATTAACCTTTCTTTTATGGCTTCTCTTACATGACAGTACTTGATGTCTACATGTTTACTTCTACTTTTTACCCTTTCACATGTTGCCATTTGAATACATGTTTGGCTATCTTCAAATACAGAGATGGGATGATTCATTTCAAAACCAATATCTTCAAGTAATTGTTTATACCAGGTGGCCTCTAAACACATTTCAGACAAAGCTGCGAATTCTGCCTCTGATGTTGATACTGCTATGGATGGTTGTTTTCTTGCTTTCCAACCTATCAATGCACCTCCAAACATTATTACGAGACCAGAAATTGACCGTCTGTCTTGCATATTATTACCCCAGTCACTGTCAACATAACATTTCAGATCATACCATTTCAGTTCTGGTGAATCACAAGGTTGCAATATTAGACATTGATCTATTGTTCCCTTTAAATAACGAAAGATTCTTTTTACTCCCAACCAATGCCTCTGAGTGGGTTTTGAAGTGTATCTGCTCAAAATATTTACTGCATTTGCAATGTCTGGCCTTGACCATTGCGCTAGATATAACAAGCTTCCAATAGCTGACTGGTATAATTCCTGGTCACATAGATTTTCATTTTCTTCTTCTACTTTCTGAAAGTCTATTATCATTGGAGTCTGCACGCTTTTGCAATTTGTCCATTTCAAACTCCTTTAAAAGTTGCTCTATTTTCTTACTTTGACTCAGGATATATCCCTTATCCTGTAGTTGCTTTATCTCAACTCCTAAGTAATTTTTGATTTCTCCTAAGTCTTTCAATTGGAACGTCTGTCCCAGTTGTTTTGCAAATTTGTCAATTTGTGACTGGTTTTTTGCGACAAAACAGATGTCGTCGACAAATATAAGAAGGATGATTTGTTCCTTTTCATAATTCTGTACATACAGACATGGATCAGCTAGGCTGTTTTTAAAACCCATTTTCTTTAAGGCTAAATCTAAACATTGGTTCCAATTTCTAGCTGATTGTTTTAATCCATATATGGCTTTGTTAAGCTTATATACTGTCTCTGATCCAGTAACTTCAAATCCAGGAGGCAACTTCATAAAAACACATTCTTCCAACTTTGCATTCAGATATGCAGTGGTAATATCAAAATGATTCACCTTATATTCTTTTGCAGCTGCTAAAGCTAATGCTAATCTCACTGTTTCTCCTCTCACTGTGGGTGCAAAGACTTCATCATAATGAATGTTTTTCTTTTGAGCAAACCCTTGGGCAACTAGTCTTGCTTTATACTTCAATTCACCATTTACTAGCATTTTCTTTTTATACACCCATCTACATCCAACTGCCTTTTGCCCTTCTGGTAATTTTACAGGGGTAAATACATTGTGCTTGTCCATGGCCCTCATTTCTTCATTCATTGCTTCTTTCCACTTCTCCTGCTCTGCCTTAGGCAATTGTAAGACTTCTTGATAACTTTGAGGTTCATAATTAACATGACACACTCTCACCTCCCCTGCTGTAAATCTATCAGGGGGAATTCCTTTAGTCACTCTTTCTGACCTACGCAAAGTAGCAGGTTCTTCCTTTACCGGGACCTCATGAGTTAATGTGCTCTCTAACTTATCAGCACCTGGGGCAATTTGTTGCTGTGGCAATGACTTTTCCTTCTGCAAGGAACCTTGTCTGAGAGGAAGAAAAACTTCTGAGTTGGCATGTATCCTCCCCCAATTCTCATGCTCTGAAAAGTTTGCTGACCGAGAAATTACAACATTTTTACTACCATCAGTAAAACGATATGCCTTTGAACCAGCTTCATAGCCTACGAATTTCATCTTCCTGGCTTTTGCTTGCCCCTTTCTTCTGAGTGCCTTTGGAATGTGTACCCACGCACTACAACCAAAAACTCTTAAATGTGACAGAGATGTTTTTTTTCCATAAAGTTTGAAATAGGGAGTATCATTTATTGCTGAACTCCACAGCCTATTGACTAAATAATTGGCAGTCAAAATGGCCTCTCCCCAGTACCCCTGACTCATTCCTGAGTCAGACAGCAGAGAATCTTTCATGGTCTGTAATACACCATTTCTACGTTCTGCAACGCCATTTTCTGCTGGTGTGTATGGGTTTGTTTTTCTGTGGGTAATCCCCATTTTCTTCAGCCACTGCTGGAAATTAGAATTGGTGTATTCTGTACCCCTGTCAGTCTGAACCTGGGATACCTTTTGCCCATAACGTTTTTGTGCCCAAAAGACCCAATTCTTGAATTGTTCAAATACTTCAGTTTTGCTTTTTAGTAAAAAACAAAATCCAAATCTAGAAAAATCGTCCACGATACAAAGCACATATTTAGCACCGCCAGCAGATGGTGCTAAAGGGCCAATTAAATCAGAATGCACCAGCTGAAAAACTCTCTCAGATATCCTTTCACTTTTCTTTTTTACAGGGAAAACCTTTGACTTTGCAACTTTGCAAGTTGCACAGTCCAGAAAGTTTTTACATGCTTTTACATTCAGCCCTATTGCATGTTCTGGCATTTTTTCTAGCACTTTAAAACTTGCATGCCCCAATCTTCTATGCAATAGGTGTACACACCCATCATGATCTGGCTTGTTTGAAAATGCTGTCTGAGCTGTGATTCTCTCAACTTGAGTTTGCATAACATAAAGTTTGTTCTCTAGTATACCTTGGGCACACACTTTGTCACCTCTTATAATTTGACATTTACCCCCTGAAAATTCAGTTTTATAGCCAGCATTATCTAAACATGACACACTTAATAAATTATACTCTAGGTCAGGAACACATAACACCCCAGAGAATGTCTCACCAATACAGGGTACATAAATAGATCCCTGTCCCCTAATTTTTGAACAATGCCCATTTGCAAGACATACGTGTTCTCTGGCTGCTGGTCCAAGGGTAGAAAATAGTTCTGGATCATTCACAATGTGCTCACTAGCACCACTGTCCAACAGCCAAATGTCTCTGGTATTTCTTCCTGCTGCTTCCACCACAGAAACATGTGTGTTGTCTTTTCTTTGTTGTCGTGTTGCATTTCCTTTGAAGGGGATTCTTGCTTTTCTCACTTTACAGTCTCTCTGGAGATGATTAGTAGAGCCACATCGGAAACACCGTCTCACCGTGTAGACTTTTTCTTGCTCTTGACTGTCTCCTTGGAATGCTGTTTCTCTCTGCTTATGCAATAAATCACTATCATTCCTCCCTCGGACATGGGATCTTTCATCTCTTTTTTGCTCTTCCTGTAGCAATCTTGTAGTCAAATAAGCCATCGTAAGCTCCTCCTCTTTCATTGATTCAAGGCTTGCAACTATCAAATCCCATGATTGATCAAGAGAACTTAGAACTACATACACCTGATGGGCTTGAGGAAAATTTAACCCTCTTTCTTCCAGTTCAAGAAAGATTTTTCTCAGGTATTGGAGATGATCTGACACTCTAACTCCTGGCTTCAACTGTGCCTTGTACAACTTTCTTGTAAGAAAAACTTTGCTGCTTGAAGTTTCTCTTATATGAATAGTTCGCAATGCATTCCAACACTCTGCAGCAGACGTCAGCCCATGCACATGAAATAGCTGACTGTCTTCTAAGCACAAAATGATGCTAGCCAGAGCCTTTTCAATGAGTCTCTTTTCAGCTGCTGTTGGGTCATCTGGAGGGTCACTCACCACTGTCCAGAGATCCTCTCTGCGCAGAAACATTTCCATCTTGAGGCTCCATGACAGGTAATTTGTCTCATTAAGCCGGGTGAGAGGAAATCCTCCACCTGCTCCCACGACAGACTGCATTCTGCTGTTCAAGCCGTCCACTACCCCTCCTGGGCTCAAGGACGCTGACCTCTTCGCCGGACCTTCAGCAGGATCTGGAAATCACCAGGCACTGATTTACGGCTGGGCTGGGCCCATAACCTGTCAGAGTATGCAGGAAATTTATGGCGTGCAGCTTCCCAGTCCTTGTCCACAGCAAAGAATAACACAGACACGGTAGTTTCCACCACCAAAGTCTATTTACAAGTATATACAGCAGATAAGTATAGCAGTCTTTCATCAGCAAGTTTGTACA
Organism: Plestiodon gilberti rubricaudatus; assembly: GCA_026170595.1. Classification (NCBI taxonomy): domain Eukaryota; kingdom Metazoa; phylum Chordata; class Lepidosauria; order Squamata; family Scincidae; genus Plestiodon; species Plestiodon gilberti. The sequence continues at coordinate 52,567,453 of JANXHW010000002.1, forward strand.
TAATAACAGCACAGAGAAGAAGCCTCAGATACTGGTCCTGGGTGCTTTACCTTTATATAGTTGCTAACCAATCAGATTCAAACATTGCATCCTAGTCAGCATGACACAGCACTTTTTTTCTACCACCTTGTTAACCATTTACTATAAGCATGATCTCATGTTTTGTTTAATCACTATGACACAGCATTTTTGCCCTGCATGGTTTTTTCTGTTCATGCTTGTGAATTCCCAGGTTACAATAACCTGACATACCTGTACTCCCTTAGGAATCTGTGTTTCGCTATGCAATTATTCAATTCTATACAATTAATAAACTATATTTATTTCGCTATGCAAATATTTATTTTGTTATATAACGATGAACGATATTTAGTTCGCTATGCAACTAATTATTTCGTTGTGTATTTATTTCGCTATGTAATTATTTATTTTGTTATATAACTGATGAACAATATTTAGTTCACTATGAAATTAATTATTTCGTTGTGTATTTATTTATTTCGTTATGTATTTGTTATATAACTGATGAACTATATTTATTTCGCTATGTAATTATTTAGTTCGTTGTGGATTTATTTATTTCGCCATGTATTCACGTGTTACATACCGACAAACTATATTTACTTCGCTATGGAATTATTTATTTCTTGTGTATTTGACGTTGTGTAATTAAAAAACGCAATTAATTTACAAAACTATGAATACTGAATTTATAATTAATCAATTTTATGTATTTATAAGTAATCAACGTGATGTAGCCTGCCCGTTTAACAAGGGAAAGTAACAGCCACTACCCTTGGCCCTAAATGGCAGTAGCTTCTATATACCTATATACCCCGTATAACTCTGTAGTTTGCTATGCAAGTATTTAATTCAGTATACAATCAATAAACTATATTTCTTTCGCTATGTAATTATTTAATTCATTATATAATGAACTATTTAATTTCGCTATGTACGTATTTATTTCGATATGTAATTAATAAATGCAATTTATTTATTTCGTTGTGTAATCGATAAATGCAATTAATTAACCAACTGTATGTAGCCTGCTCATTTAACAAGGAAAAGTAACAGCCACTACCCTTGGCACTAAATGGCAGTAGCCCCAAGGTCCACCCCTTCAGGCATCCAACTGGGAACAGTTATAGAAAAGGAAAATGGCTGCCTACCCAACCGGGGAAGAAGGAAGACCACGAGGCTATAAGTAAAATGGCCGCCACCCATTCACAATGGCCAGTGAGGGAAACCACTGTAACAGAGCTGACAGGCTGCTTTAAATGGTTGCCGCCCAGAAGTGTCCCAAAACTCCTTAGCATGTGTGTGCTTTGTGCTACAAAGTGGTAAGGATACTAGCAGGGGCAAACGCCACCCGCCGCAAGCAGCAGCTCCGGCCGGTCGCTGCTCCCTGCAGGGGCTAGCATCGCCCCCCTGCCACGAGCTGACACTCCGGTAGCTGCTGCCCCTTCTTTCGACGATCCCCCGGCACGTCCCACGACGATCGCTCTGACGGCCGAAATAAGAATGTGCTGACCAGCTGGGAAGCGGCAAAGAAGAAAGACGGGCCGCCCAGCTGATTCGCGGTCCGAAAACCGCGATGCTCTGCTCCTCCGCAGCTCAGAAGACAGAAGGGCCTACGCAGCAAGAGCTCGGACGTCCGTCCACGAGCTCACGAAGGCGCCGACTGAACACGCTCGGGCAGCATGACGCTCCCGAGCGCGCAGTCGGCCCCTCCCACCCCGACGCTCCCGGAAGAGACCGGGATAGAAAGCCTCAGTCTGCTGCTGCTGGACGGGGCCAGGCAACAGGGGGCGACGCTATGAGGTGCGTCACTCCCTTTTTGAAGCTCAGACTGCACAGTTTGAATGGTAGTCATGATCTAGGGGTCCTAGATGAGGTAACTCCCACTAGAGACTTGGTTTTTTTTGGGGGGGTTGCATTTTCCAAGCCTCCATCTTCAGTGGGTCCTTTCAGTCTTCCACCCATCTACCTACTTAACCATCCTGCGACAGTCTTTTTGTTCTGCTTTTCCTCACTTCCACTTTCTGTCCCACTGCCTTTCGAAATTGTGTACACGGTGTTGCCATGCCACTCTCTTCCCTTCCTCTCATTCCAATTTGCATAGAAGGGGAAGACTAGCTCAGCAGCAGTGTAGTGCACACTGGCTGGTTGCCACCAGGTGAGGAAAGATGAGGGACTGTGGTCGCAAACTCACACACCTCTCTTGACTTCTGGGCTCTTGAAGGTGGGACCCATGTTGCAGGCTGGGGGTTGAGATAGGTCTTAGCACTCGACAAGTTGAGGGCCATTTCTGTAGGAGTTACGAAGACAAGAGTATAATTGGGGAAAAGGTCACACTGAGTCTAGAGATAGGAAGGATTGTGTGGCAAGAGGAAAGGACTTTACAGTCAAAACAAAACACAAAAAACCACAACCAAGTAGAGCCTAGGACTAGGAGTGTGAACGTTCAAGGGAAAATGTACTCTGTTCTAAGAGATGAGGAGAGGAGAGATACTGATTCAAAATAAACAGCTAAGTCCCTGAACTCTAATACAATACGTATTTCAGTATATTACATATTATATGCCCACAAAAAGCACAAACTGACGGAGTGTCTAACCAGCTCCGAATTATCTAATTTCAAAAAGAAGCACAGTCAGTTTTTTTTAAAAAAACAGTGCTAGAGATAATACAATAGCTTAATAAGTATAAGCAGCATGCATAGAAGTCAATGACACCAATTCTGCTAAAGTAAGTGGAAATAGAAAATGCTCTCTCATTAAGTCTGCACCTAGTAACATTAAAGCCTGGTCTGCAGGAAGAGAAACAAAGGGAGTCCGAACCCTGGGCTAATAACTCCAGAATGAATAAAGGAATAGTGATGATCAGTGTTCCGTATATAATCGCGTCTCATATGCAGTCAGAAGAAACATGAATGCTTTCCAGCAGCCACAAAATGTGACTTGCCATAAAGCACAGCCTGGCCATGAGCGACAGACAGCAGGCGACAGTGGCCTCCCTGGAACTCCCGGCACCAGGAGTGGGGGTGTTTCCGGGCAAGGAGGGGAAGGAACTGGGGGTGGGAAGGAACAGGGGGTGGATCCGGCAGCAATGGAGCACGCCAAATCTTATCCCTCTTTTTAAAAACTCTCTGCCCCTTAGGACATTTCTCTCTTTAGACATAAGCCACCAAAATAATTGCCATATGTCAGAGGAGACCCATTGCTGCTTGGGCAATCTGCCAGGAGGTAAGTGCAAAATATTTTGTCTTACCTCTGGCAGGCTGTCCAATCACACACACCCCTCCATCGTAGGATATTGTGCATGCCTTTTTGGCGCACTTGCGTCAGTTCTGGTGGCAGGGGATAGGATTGGGCTAACAGTCTTTTTATCTTGGCATAGAATTATTCCATGTTATTGACAGCAAAGCAGTGAAGAAATTTTTTAACTATTCTAGAACATTACACGGAACTCCATAAAACGTCATTGAATTAGCGTAACAGGCACCTGAAACTGCAGCCTGATAATAAAATGAATAAGAATTATTGGAAATTCTAGTTGTCCTTCAAGTGCTGAATTCAAGGGAACAGATGCTGAATTACTTGGCAAAATGGTAGTAAATGTTGAAGGAGAATTATCTATTTTCTAGTGGTATGTGGAAAACAAAATTGTTCAGGAGTGTTCTTTTAAGATGGCTCAGGGAATTCTGTTCTAGGAATATATTCTAAGAAGTGAAGAATTTTCCCATTCCTCTTCCATGGCTTAGTCCTGAGATTCAGATTACAGCATGGAGCAAATGAGACTGTAGGCATATTTGAGGCCAAACAAGCATGGAAATGACATTTCTGATGTCCAGATCTTCCCTAGAATCCATAGCTTTATAGTTAGTATTTGAGAGCTGACATACAGTTTCCCATATTCAATATTTTACAGTCCTTTGGAAACAGAACAAAATCTGAAACACTGCCAAGTAACAATGAATGTCACTTAAGCACAAACAATCAGAATCAGGAGTTCAGCTGTGCACTCTCCATAGTAATCTAGCAGTATCAGTAAGAATGAATTACAGCTTCTAACTTTCTAGAAACTGCTTGTAGACATTTGCTTAGCTTCCATCCATTACTTAAACCACCATAATTTGACCCTGAGAATCAAACTCTATTGACTTGGTAGTGTTTATATATATAAAAAAGCCATGCTGTCATGTCATTGCACATTGAACTATGGTACATTATGATGTCACATTATGCATGCTGAACACTGAGGGCCAAAGCAGCACACTTGACAGTGTTTAGCTATCAATGGACAACAAAAACAGAGGAGCAGCTGTACAGTGGTATACAAGAGTCCGAAAATTATATTGTGAGCTGCGCCCCAGGACAAATGTAAAGAGGAGTGGGGAATAAGTCTATGCCCCCTAAGGAAGGGGGGGACACTTATTTTTGACCTTAAGTCTGGTCCCTCAGGATTCACTGTAACTGGCCTCTGGACCACCCTTTGTCCACAGGGAGGGGGTTCCAACCACCTTTATCCTCCTCCGCAGCTTGGGAGGGAAGAATTGCCTTTTTGAGCCTGTCTGGCCCTCAGCTGCCACCCAGCTACCAGCCATCCTCATCATTGGCCTCTCTGTGGGTTATGAAGCTCTATTCCTTGCTCCACCCACCTTGCTCCACCCACCCTGACACAACTCTTCATCCTGTCCTAGCCCTGGCTGGGGCCAGGCCCACTTAAAGAGCCATTTCCCTGCTGGTGCCCCTCCCTCCACCACTCTCTTCCCTATTAGGTGCCCTCAATGTTGAAGGTGCAGCCACTGTAAGAGCCCTGGCGGGCCACACAAGCACCAAGGGCAGCTGAGGCGCAATGACCAGTGTGACCCATGGAAATCCACGTTGCCCCTGTTCGCCTCCTCCAAGCCCCGTACCATCACTGCATAAGTCCAAAGCATGACACGTATGTACCATCACTTAGGTCAGCAATGGCTACTCAAGTCATGGATGTGAAATGGGAAGGGGGACATGGGGGTTGTCATTTGGGGGCATGCAAGGGATGTGGAAAATAGCACCCACACAGTTTTGATTTGAAGAGAGTACTGTAATTTGAGGATTAGTTAAGCATGCCACTGAAAACTTTTTTGTTTGTTCAAATTTTGTTCAGAAGTACAAACCCAATGAGTTTTCGGCACAATCCTAACATAATCCATACAGCTAAATCTGCCATTTTAATGTATTTGTTTTAGTCATAAGCCTTAAAAAAATTCATATAAGGACTCATTTCAAATGATCAGAATAGACAATATATAATATAATCAGTATAGTCAAACCATGCATTCATATCCACACACAAAAACTTTTTATCCAAATAATAGTCAATCAAACAATCCACAAAATTTCGTTTGCTTTGTCAAGGCTAATGCAAAAGCGATCACTTTCTGATTGATCTTATTCTTCACTAAAAACCAGGGCCAGCCAAAGACCTCCTGGCACCTGAGGCCTAATGCTGCTCCCCTTACCTGGTGCTGTGCCAGCATGTGCTGCACAGCACCACTCTAGCCCACTGCTGTCTTCTCCTCGACAATTCTGTTTTGTCCCCCTCTTCTTTTTCCAGTCCAGGAAGTGGGGGAGGAGGAACAGTGGAGGCAAGCAGGTAAACAGAAGTTGGAGACCCCTGCCAGTCTGCTGCTGCCTGAGGCGACTGCTTCAGTTGTCCTCATGAATGCACCAGCCCTCCTAAGAACAATCTATTTTTTTGCATGTTTTGATTGACTTAGAGCCCAATCCTATCCCCCCCCCCCCGCTGGTGTAGTCATTCCAAAAACAGGCATGTTGCATCCAGCAAAAAGGGGGGGGCAGATTGGGAGGCTTCAGAGGGGAAAGGGAATTTAAATCCCCTTACCCCCTCCATAAACCTCCTACTCTGCAATTGGTCTCCTTGGATCTGTGCCAGCAATTTTGCTGGCACATGCCCAAGGAGAAAAGGGGGGTGGGGAGACTTGAAAAAGAGGAGATAGGATCCAGTACACGCCATAGCCACCAGATCAACCCCTCCTGAAGCCTTTCCACCCCTGTTCTTCCCCTTCCCTGCCCCGTTTTGCCCCCTTCTGCCCCTGCCACTGCCTTACCTGCTCCAGCGGGTGCTGGGCAACTCCTGTGGCAGTGCTCCCAAAATGGGCACTGACAAAGTGCTCTGTGCTCTATCGGCAGCCATCTTAAGACAACGGAACTGTGTTCTGCTGTTGTAAAGCCCTGCGTGCGCCAGCCCAATCCTAGATAGGATTGGGTCATAATGCTCATAACTTCTCAACAACTTTAGGAGGTGTTCCACCCCCACACGTTTTATAATGGGACAGCAGGCAAATTCTGGGAATCACTAATTATTGTGAATGCCAGTGGTCATGATGACTCCATGCAACCTCCAGAATAGAGGTTATACTAGTTGTAGGGAAGCAGCAGTGGGAGAGGAGTTTGCCTTCATCTCCTGCTGATGAGCTTCTCAGAGACATCTGGGTTGGCCACTGTGGGAAACAGGATGCTGGACTAGGTGGGCCTTTGGCCTGATCCAGCAGGGCTCCTCTTATGGTGTTCAGATCTGTGTTCAAATGTTAACCTCCTTTGGCTAAAGCCTTGGCTTGCTTTTGCAGTGTTCACTTCCTGCCTGCTCTGTTTTTTTCATCTGCATTTATTTATTTTGTTATTGTCCAAATAGAAAACTGGAGCCTAGCTCTGCATTCCAAATTATTTTTCATCAAGTGTATTTTGTTTTTCTAGCTGTATTACAGGGAAGCCATAAGCATTTTCATTTCCTTGTTGATTTCCCTCCTGTGTCATAATGGAACCATTGCTTGCTTTCAAGCTGCTACAACTATTTTGGCGGATGCTTTGTATGCACTTGCGACTGGAACTCGTTCACATCCATGCATTATCATATGATCTCAAGAGAATCTTTCTCCCCTGACAAAGGTTCTCAAAGTTCTTTTCCTGAGCATTTTCTTGGTAAAATGTTGCTCCCAGCTGAACGCAGCAAAAGATCAAATGTCTGTATTTGCTTTCCTGTTGCTCTTTGCATCCTCCGCTTGGCCTCTCAGGGATCATCCTGTGGCCGCGGAAACATTTCATGTGAACACACCATATGTAAGAATGTGGAAAGAAAAGTGTCAAACGAATAAGCCAAGCACCTATGAACAGCAATTACTCATCTTCTTTCTGAGAATAAAAATTGATCGATGTATGTCTTGGCGTAGTCCCAGGACACAAGGAGGAAGAAGCAGAGACTGATGGGATTAAAGTCTGTCTACTTACGCTTCAATTGACTACTGTCTGCATTAAATTCTTTGGCCCAGTCTTCGTTTTCCTCCCCCACACTCATATACCTTCTGGACTATCATCCGCATAGCATTTCTATCTACATACAATCATTTATCAGCTATAGCAGGCATGACTTGAGGAACTGTTGACACCCGAATGGCACCTGGTACTCTTTCCTTTATTGGCCTACAAGCAAACAGAGCAAAGCAGGCTCCTTATTCTATCACCCAGGCTTGACTTCCTCACGTGGTGCCAGTTTGGACAATATTTTCTTGACCAGACTGCGTCAATGTTTCTTTTGCTTCCCTGAAAGCCTCCGAGGGTTTGGGGGCGGGGCCGCTTTGTTCGTCTGTGTAAAGGAGGCTCTGATTTCAGCAGCACTTAGAGCTCGGCCTCCCCTGTAGTGACGCCAGTGCTCCTTGGACCCACACAAGCTATATAGCTGGCATATGTCTGAGGAGAGAAAAGAGGTGGGGCAGGTTGGAAAAGAGGGGATAGGATCCTGGCACATGCTGGTGCCACTGAGATCCATTCCCTCCCCCTCCCTAAGCAGCATGCTTAGTGTTTCTATTCTGTCCTCCTTGGTTTGGTGTGAATGTGTTTTGAAGTCCAGGACTCCTTGGTCTACCTTTTACTGGGAAAGGCGTGTAATTCATCTGTGGAACTCCTTGCCACAGGATGTGGTGATGGCACCTGGCCTAGATGCCTTTAAAAGGGGTTTGGACAGATTCATGGAGGAAAAGACCATCACAGGTTACAAGCCATAAGCAACCTCCTGGTTTTAGAAGTGGGTTTTTTCTGTGCCAGGTGCAGGGGAGTGGCAGCAGGAAACAGGTTATCTTGTTGGCTGTGTGCTCCCTGAGGCATCTGGTGGGGCCACTGTGTGATACAGGAAGCTGGACTAGATGGGCTTTTGGCCTGATCCAGCAGGGCTCTTCTTATGTTCTTATGTTCTTAAGGCCTAGAGATTAGTCCCAGGCCTCCAACACATGTTTCACTTTAGCCAATTAACCAAGGGCTCCATGAACAAGGAGAATCTCCATTTCCACTAGATCTCCAGGCCTAGAGGAGCCTTACCCTGCAGAGGGCTGAAGGATACAACCTAGCAGCCATCTGGGTGCTGCTGCTGCTGCACCTTTGTAGTGCAGACAGTTTTGGTATACCAAGGTAGTGAAATGAACATGTGCTTAGAAAGTTATGTGAAGAAGTAAGGTCCGGAGATACAATAGATTGTATCTTGTGAATTGCAAGAAGCATGCTGAGCCTCTTCTAACGATCGGTTGAAATGATCCCATTTACTTTAAGCTTGGATGCCAATCCTTGGAAGATGTTCCAATTTGTTTCATACTCACGATCTTTCTCAGCCAATTACACAAAGCACAGTTTAAGGTCAGCTTAATACTAACACTTCACCATTTCCTTTATAAACATTAGAAACAATTAGTTTCCTGAATACATTTCTCATTGCATCTTTTTAACCTGTTTGCATCTCCCCTTTCACTTGAGTGGGGAGTCTCAAAATAGGCAACTACTCTGTCATCGCCAGACGCAACTCTGAATACTTCAGAGACGTTTATCTCATCGATCTTTCACTGTTCAGTGTTAACCTGATGTTATGGTATATTGTGAAGTCTAGCTTTTGCTTGATGCTTCAGTTACAAGTTATTTCCATAGTTTTTGCCTTTTAGATAATGCTGATTTTTTTTCTCCTAGCAGCTGTGACTGGAACTATTGGCTCAAAATGGTCCATCCATCGCAATCCTTTTTCAGCACTTAAGGGACACAGAGAGGCAGATGAAATCTTAAGATCTGGCCGCATTTTCCTTTCTCTCACAGATTAACAGGAAAATAACAGGCTTCTTACCTAGCAACATTTATTGACTACAGTTTGTTAATACCCTTGCCAGGAAGCAGAAGGAAAAACTCAGTATGACAAGCTGAAGGGAGTCTGTTGTCCTATGCCAATAACTTTCCAAGCCATTCCTAAGCCAGTTTCCAATGACACAAAGATTCCTCCAAAACAACCATCATGTGCTGTTAGTTCATTTTTTCCTAGAATGGCATACGGAAATCAATAAAACAACATTGTACACACTTTCAAGTCTTTGAAACGCTCACTGATTTTTCTTTTTCTAGCCATGTACTTAAAAGAAGTAGAAAAATCCTGCCGAAAAATCAAGAGCAAATGTGTCTCCTTGTGAAATAATATTTCAGAATAATGAAATTTGTACACACACACACACACATGTACACTAGCCATGTACTTAAAAGAACACAATGCCAATACTATTGTTATCATTTAATTGAAAGCTATCCCTCATTTATTTTGTTGAGTTTTCTTTCATGAAGGACTTGTCTACAGAAGTAATAAAAAAACACATTCATTTATTCCCATCTCCACACGCAAGGGTAGCCAGCATAACTATTGCTAAATCTTCCTTCCAATCCCACAACAGATGCTTGCTGTGGTCAGCTTTGACAAAGCTTATTGCCTTCTGGGAGAAATCAGAATCAGCGCAATCCTAACCAACTTTCCAGTGCCGGTGTAGCTGTGCCAATAGGGCACACACTGCATTTTGCAGTGCAGGGGCAGTCATGGAGGCCTCTTCAAGGTGAAGGAACATTTGTTCCCTTACCTCCGGGCTGCATTGTGGCTGCACCGGTGCTGGAAAGTTGGTTAGGATTGCGCTGTCAGTCCCTCCATCCCTCAGTATGTGATCAACATGGATAGGCAAATTCTCGTGTCCAACCTGCAATGAATAAGAGAAAAGTAGATTCTCTATGGATCAAGTCCTTGGTTCAAAAATTTTTAACTGCCAGAGCAAGCCTGAGATCGTAGGGGACATCATGCCATTGGGTTTAGAGGCATCCATGCCTTCATTTCTTCCTTGTGGGCTTCCCAGCAGCATCTGGTTGGTCACTGTGGGGAAAAAGAAGATGCTGGACTAGATCTGGCAGGGCTTACGTTCTCATGCCTGCTTCTGAGTGCTGGAGCCTTCCCAGTACAAATTAGATCCTTCCCATCATGCTCAAAGAGGGCAGCTGAGCTTAGGGACAAGAGGAAGAAGTGGGAGAAACGGGACGGTCCCAAGGTTGAATTGAGGCCTAGATGCCTCCGAACGTACCCCTCCTGGCAAACTATTTTGTAAATATGGGATTGCAAATATTTCATGCGGATGCCTGTTTCTCTGTGTAGAAACATATCTCCATATCCATGAATGGATCATGGTAGTTGATTTCAATGTATTTCTGTTAGATCAAAATGAATTTGTTTTATTTTGAGAATAAAAATCTAGCGTTTCTTTGTTCGTTTGAGCCTCAGCATAGTAAATGACTGGAAATGCTGGAATGCTTGAAAATAAGTAAATGCTGTTCTTTTCAGAGTCATTTCCTGGTTCCAAAGATACCTTACTTGGATCAACCCTGTAGTTGGGCTACTAGCTTTGACCTTGTGGTACAAAAAGAGCACTAAACACAGCACCATTAGCAGTGATTTAAAGCAGTGGCGTCGCTATAATGGGGCCGGGGGGGAGCAAATGCCTCTGGGTGACAACCGCGGTCTCCTCGCGAGGAGGAGCCACCGCAGGGGAATTTTTGAACTCCACGGCTGCTTTATTGCAGCCAGAGGGCTGCGTGAGCAGCCATGGAGCACACATGTGCCGAAATTGGCACGTTTGTGGGGCCCTCCCACCCCGTGTCTTGGAAGACTTTGAATGAAGTCTTCTGGAAGTGCAGGGGGCATGGCGATGACGCAAAACGTGCCACCACATTCCCCCCCCCACGTCATCCAGCTAGCAACACAACTGATTTAAAGGCCACATTTGCTGCAGAAAAATCAAGAGCAAATGTATCTCCTTGTGAAATAATATTTCAGAATAATGAAATGTGTATATGTATACACACAAACACGCATGCATGCGTTCATGTTAAAATACTTTTTGTCTTGCTTTACTGCTTCTTTAGAGTGATAATGATTGTTATTATTATTTGCAAATATTAAAGTACCCAAAAAACCTGACATGTTTTTATGATTCTTCCATGGCAACATTTTATTGTAACATGTTTAAGCAATCAGCAGCCGCACTAATTTGAACGGTGTCTGTATGCCAGCAAAGGGAAGCCAACAATGACAGCTGTTTGAATGGACAAAAAATAAGAAAGAAATCATTCCTGCCAAGCAGTATTTCCTTTGCAATAAGCCCTTGTGAGCGAGCCAGAGTAATATATTGTCCTCACATTTGGAATACATTGTACAACAGCATCGCTGGATCTCAAGGTTCCAAAATGAAAACTTTCTGTCCTGATCTATTTTGTTCTTATCAGAGCTTTATATATTTGTGCTGAGTTTATGCCCGAGATGTCTGACATTCTTTCCTCAATAATGCTGAATGAAATAGATGCTGATACTGCTACTCATATCAGCCTTTGTCACAGGTGGTTATGAGAATGAATGAGATAAGCAATACAGGATTTTGTACACTACAGTCCAGGGACTTAAACATTCCACTAAAATTGTTGAAGGAAATCTATTTTGGCATGGGGTTTGAAATGGCTATTTTAAACAAGCACTATCCAGATTAGAGGAGTCTGAATGCAACCACAAATCCATTTGGAGAAACCATCAAGCAACCAGTTGTTAGAGTTGGCAAGGTAATGGCCAGTAGCCTGTTCAAGGAGACATCCGAAAGCATGCAAGGGTCTCCTTCTTTAATGAACCGAAACAGCTTCTTCAGAGTTTCAACTCCTGCGTATAAAGTGTGTTTCTCCTTACTTCCAATTATTGCTTGCTGTCACATCGCTGCCCCCCTCACGGCCCCAGAGCCCAGGGGTAATTCCACATCGAATGGGCTTCCACGAGTCATTTGGAAGGGCCCAACACCCCGCTCCACATTATAGGGGTCCCACACAGACTCACACCACTACGAGATGCTTATTAGTTTATTTTCCACAAGAATCCAGGTCTACAGGAAGTTTTTTACTTCATAATGGCTCCAAATTCGTCATCTTCTCCTCTACTGACGCACCCATGGTTAGATCATCTTCCAACGCAGCAGTAGCAAATAATCCTTCTCTTGGTGATTTGTCCAGGCTGGGAAGGGGGGTAGGATATCAGTGTGTGTGGCAGAGACTGAGATTCTTCCCCTCTGGCCCCTCCCCTCCCCCCTCCTGTCCTCCCCACTCCCTGACCTGATCCACATGTGAATTGCCCCCTTGAATTGCCCCCACCACTGACTTACCGGCAACGATGGGGGACAGAGAAAGTTCAGTGGGCTGCTGCTGCCCGTGTGCAGCCGTCAGCCATTTACCCTGGCGGCTGTGCCTGATGAATGGCAAAGCAGCTTTCCTGCCGTTGGTCTGGGATTTACGTTGATGGATTTCGAGATCTGTCAGAGTAAGTACTGGGTAGAATTGGACTGTTATTAACATCTCTGTACACAAATAAAAGCAGATCAATTTACAACAGAAATGACAGATTTTCTCATTGATATCTTAGACTGTGTTATGGCTATGAGAATTTAAAAAGGTGTTGAGTTGTGTGTTTACTTAGCTTTTATTTTTCTTGTACATAATTAGTTCCATTAGAATCCAGAAAAAAAGCATAGCCATACATTGTACACATATAATTGCTTAGCTTTTATCAGTCACATATTACATGCAGCTCCTCACACATGGTTGATATTAGCATCATTACAATGTACATAATTTATTGTACATAATTAATTGTGTACTACATAAACAATTGTGCAGCATTGTTCCCTGCTCCTACAATAATATATTGTCTAATTTTCCTGCCCCTAATCTGTATCCAGTTTGATTATATCTGTACGATGTCCAGTAAAATCAACTTATTTGAAAACTAAATCAGCATATTGCACATTTTTGATTGCTAGATAAATATTAAACAAAAAACCAACGCCACATTCTCCCCTTAGGTGGTTGCATTACACTTATAAATTGTGCAGAGGCTGTCTTTGTTGTAGAAACATTTTGTGAATATACTTGTTCATTTAAGCTATCTTAAACAAACAATTTATTCTGTACTATTCGCTCCTAAACACTGGAATCGATCCTTGGAAAACAAATCCCACCTGCAAGGGAATGAATACATAATATTTTGCTGAATTATTTTTTTCCCTGACAACTCTGTGTGTGTGTGTGTGTGTGTGTGTGTGTGTGTTTGTGTGTGTGTTTAAAGATATACATTCAAAACTCAGGGAAATTTAAAATCCTATTGTCTTCAGTCAAATAACACCCAAAATGTCACACTTCTTTTTGTTTTAATTTGATTCTCCTTGGAATTTCCAGAAAGGAAAATACACATCATTTTTTTCTGACACTGTTACAGTAATATGATATTGCTTTCTCAGCCAGTAAATTATGTAGCTATATTCTGCAGCAGAAGGCCATCTTAGGAACATTGATTCATAACTCTCTGGCTGTAATCCAGCAGAAACCTTTCAGATACACATCTGAAACAACAGAGACTCTCGCACATCATGAAGTGAGGGCAGGCCTTTCAGTGACCTGAACAGAGGGGTCCACTGTAGGTTCAGAGTCTGAGCCTCAGTCCAGTCCCTTTATTTTCTATACCAGACAGACCCATCTAACTAATGGAAGAAAGTACTGTATATTTAAACAATAAAATTGCTTCTGTGTCATCAGTACTAGGGCCAGCCCCAGACCAAATGGAGCCTCAGGAAATGAGTGACTTGTCTCGCAGTGCAATCCTGCCTAAGTATCGGCGGGTGGCCCAGGCCGTCCACCAGATCCTGTCCCCGTTCTGGGATTGTCCCGGAGGTCTACTCGGGGGAAGGGGATGTTCATCCCCTTCCCCCGGTGTAACGTGGGGTGGCCCCAATGGGCCTTCTCAGATTTACGCCATCTATTTAGCTGGCGCAAGTCCAAGGAAGCCGTATAATGGCTGCACTGGCCCGGGAACGGGACGGGGATATGGCGGCTGTCATCCCTGCCCCCCCCCGGGCTGGCTTGGCCAATGGCCCCTTTCCCTCGCTGCTTGGATTACCCTGCGCCCGCCAGGGGATAACTTACCTTCTCCAGCATCCGCTGGGATGATATGGAGGCGGAGTGAGGGCTGCCGGCCTCCGCGCCAATGGCCCTTACTCGAAAGTCATCGCAAATGTGCTTTACGGCACATTTGCGACAGCTACGAATGGCGGAGCACTCACTCCACCATTCATTATTTAGTAGGGATTGCACCCTAAACCTCACACAGAACTTCCCAGAGCACTAAAGCCTGACACATGATCTGATTGAGTCCCAGCTCCAGCCGAGCTCTTTTATGTCTCCTAGCAATGACTATACCTCTCAGGCTCCCCCACAGTGCTGAAGAGTGACAAGGGACAGCTTCTGGACCTAGACCTGATCACTCCATGGTCCCGGTCCTGTCCATCCAGACCAGCACCTGAGAAACACTTAAATTTCACCCCAATTTTTCCCCTCTTCCTTTTTTGGAAGTGGGGCGGTGGTTCTTCTGGCTTCTTTGTCCCTGTTCTGGGGATCTATTTCCTGTTTTGGTGATCTATTTCAGTCACAAAGCAGCAGAGCCAGGAGAACACGAGATACAGAGATAAGGGGAGGTGCTGTGGAGGAGGTTGATGGGTGCAGCAGGGTGCCACTCAAAGCAACCATTTCACTTTGTCTCATGGGACCGCCACCCCTGCTGGCACTCCTCAATGACTTCTTGCCTAATGCATTCTCTGTGTTAGTGAGCAGGCAGCAAAGGGCAAGAGGAGGTTCCTGGCATGTCCAGGTCCAACCCCCCAGGGGAATCTGGCTCAAGCTGTTCCATCTCTAGAGGACTGGGTTCAGGTTCTGGGGTTCCTCACTGCTTGGTCCCTCTTTACATGGACTGGGTACTTCACATCTGCAGCAGGTACCGACTCCTCTCCTTCCGAGTTTGAGTTCTAGCTGTCACTCGAAGTCATGGTCATGACAAGCAGGTATCATTGGTATTCATCAATTTTCTCAGCGTATGCATATCTTATTTTTAAAATTTTTATTGAATGTCTTATTTTTTATTATATTTGTAGTCCTTTCGATGAGTTTGATGCACAACCAGCATGCGTGATTTATTGCTGTTATATAAGACAATAAATCTGTATGCCTGGATCTGTAAATCTATATCTATTTACGTCATAGATAATCAAATAAAAACAAATTTATTTCCTCTAATCTTATAGAAGCATTTTCAATTTTAAGAACTGTAATTCTGGGCATACACACAGATATCTCAGCCTATTTTGTTTCTAGAGACATTTGTAATGCCATTAATTTGCAGAGCTCTTTTTTCCTTAAGAGTTGTGCAAATTAATGGCATTACAAATATGATTATTGTTTTCCACAGTGCACATTCACCTCCTGGGGGACACCATCTTTAATACTTCTTCTATCGATCATCATGGGACAGCGTGGGTTTAAAAAAAATGGCTGATGCCATGAAAAAATAATTCCTTGCATCTCATGGCTACCATTTTTCATGTTGGTGGCCATTTTCAGACACATTCCTCTGCAATAACACTGAAACAACACCTGGAGCAGAATTGGTATGAAAGATCAGTGATATGTAGACTCACCCTGAGTTTTCACTTGCCTCATAGAAATTTGTTTGGCTTCCCATGAAAGTCCTCAGATGTTTTGCCTTGGGAGAAGCTCTGAAATTTTCTTTGAATTTCACTTTGTGTGAAATTTCACTGCAAAAAAATAGCACCTGCCAGGGGGTGGATGTGGATTTTGCTGCTGCAGAGATCTACAGTTTCAAGTAAATGTTTACATTTTTTCTATAACCATCCTCCCAAAAAATAATAGGTTTGAGAATTGGACCCACATATTGATATTTGTCCCATTTGTTTCCCATCCCATTTTGAAGAGAATGGAACCCAGTATGAATGGAGCTCATTCATACCGGATTCTAATCATTCTGAGAACATATGCAGACCTCTAGAAATCCTCCAACTATCCTAGCCAACCATGTCACCCTTTATTTATATTGGTCAGGTACATTGTCAATGAATGTCCATATTTGTGGGGATATGTACTAACACTGTCTGTTCACCTTTATTTGTTCAACTCTAGAACAGAAATGTATCAAGGCCATCAGTTTAAACCTGAATCCAAGTCAGTAGTGATTAATTACCATATGCCAATAGAGTTACCTAGTAGTCTTGGTCCAACTTTTAATGTACAGCTGCCCATCTAACCTCAGCCATCTATAAACCAGCTACTACAGTAATTTGGCATCTCCAATGCAGAGGTTAATGATTATGTGTAAACAGTGTATTGCCACAATATGGGTAAATCATCTATAGTTACTGGTTAATTAGCTTTTAACTATACCTTTCTATACCTGCCAACCTAGCAGTTTGAAAGCAAGAAATTGCAAGTAGATAAATAGGTACCGCTGCGGTGGGAAAATAACAGCATTCTGTTAGTCATGCCAGCCACATGACCACGGAGGCATCTTTGGACAATGCTGGCTCTTTGGCCTTAGAAACGGAGATGAGCACCGCCCCCTAGAGTCAGACATGACTGGCTTTCAAGCAGGGGATACCGTTACCTTTTTACATTTCTTAAAGCCACTGTTTTGTGTTGCGGTGTGACGGCAAGAAAAGGCGTAGCAAGCCTCTGCAGGGGGCGGCCCCCATGACACTCCCCATTCCTATGCCACTGGATCTTCATAACTTTTAAGATATCCACTGTATTAAGATACACCACTGTATGGCCTCCATAGAATTGGGCCATATGACTGCAATCTTATATACACTTAAGTCTCCTTGAACGTAATGGGATTTACTTCTCAGTAGACATGCATAGGAATCCTATGCTGCCATTATATTCAATGGGATTTACTCCCAGGAAAGTGTGTATAGGATTGCAGCCTAAAATGCTCTACCTGCTACTTTTGCTTTGTTTGCCAGTAAAAATAATAAATGCATTCATCTCTTTTCTGGTCATTGTTGTATAATTTCAATCAATAGTCAAATTTCTTGAGTAGAAATTTCATCTGCTTTCCTGTTTTGTTTACATTTAAGTTTTACATTGATAGCCAGGATGGTGTAGTGGTTTGGGAGTTGGACTTAGACCTGGAAGATCCAGGTTCAAATCCCCACTCAGCCACGAAGCTTCCTGGGTGACCTTGGGCCAGTCACTATCTCTCAGCCCCACCTACCTCACAGGGTTGTTGTGAGGACAAAAAGGAGGGGAGGAAATATGTACACCACTCTGAGCTCCTTGGAGGAAGGGCAGTATAAAAATGTGAAAAATAAAAATAAATAAATAAATAAGTATTAGGGATGTACATTTGATTCTGAAAGAGTTGTGTTCCAAACTAATCATGCCCCTTTGAGAGAGCCCTCATTCAAGCAAGTTCTCTCAAAGCACTCTGGACCACAGGAAACCCACCCAGCTGAAGCAAATTTGAATGGTTGGCTGCTTCATTTGGCTTATCTCCTGCTTCTTTCCTTTGCCCATCTCTAACAGCCTGGAGCCTTTTCTTCCATGTATGAAAGTGGGCTTCTAACCACTTCAGGGGAGGTCAGACAATGTGATTGGGACAATGTGATTGACAGCTTTGAACTGTTAGTGAGGCACACAGCAGCAGAATTAAAGCTGCAACTTGGTGCTTCCTTTCCTTCCTTTTCCAATCAGAAAGATTCTTGGAAGGGAACTATGAAAATGTGAAAATGTATGTGGGTGAACTATTTTCTTTGCCCTATCTGAGTTCTCTCTTAGAGTGAAGGTTTCCAGGAACTTTTAGGATGTTCTTTAAATCAATAAATTCTTTCCTATTCCATTGCTCCTGAATTGTCTGTTCCTTCCCATCAAATTATCTTGATTGTTGTGTGTGTGAATCATTTCTATTTTTTCTCTGTTTGTTCCAAGGTCCCAGACCCACCCATTCCTCATTTCTGTGCCTGTGTTAGCTTTGCTCTTACTTAGCACTTAAACTCCAGGTCACACAAATATGCGTCATATTGTAATATTGCTTTCCTTGGGAACCTCAGTATCCTTCTGAAATTTTGCAAGGATTTTATCTAATGGCTTCTCTACTTCTCCTGTAAACATAGTGCAAATTGATCAGAAAAGCACTTGACAGGACCAGCAGAAATTATTTGCCCCATGGTTGGAAAACTACAGCACCAATGTGGCTGACGTTTTGCTGGCTTATGGCCCAATCCTATCCATTTGTGACAGCAGAATTTGTGTTCTGCTGTCACAATTGCAGCAGTGCCACCACAAATGGTAAGTTGGAAGCTTTGAAGCTGCTGACACAATAAGTTAGTGGCTCCATGTGCCTGCCAGCACGGATCCTGGCCCATGCCAGCTCAGGTAAGGAGGCAGTGGGGGCGGGAAAAGGGCAGTTTGGGGTGGGAAGGGGGAAGGCAGGGGGTGAAGAGCAAGTTGGAGGGGGTGGATCTCAGCAAAAGTGCACGCTAGATCCTATCCCCCATTTTCCAGCACACCCTGCCTCCTTCCTCTCCTTGGACTCACACCAGTTACATAGCTGGCATGGGTCCAAAGAGACCCATAGGCAGCCAGAAGGTCTACCAAGGGAGAAGTATAAAAGTTTTTTTACTTACCTCTCGTTGGCCTTCTGGTTGCCCCCCCCCCCATAGCACGCAGCACACACTCCTTTGGTGCAGCTGCATGCTATAGCATGGCAAGGGATAGTATTTGGCTCTTAGTTCCCTCACAAAGGGCTTCCATTTAGGTAAACATCCAATTCTGAACAGAAATTAAAAGAAAATGATAGTGAATTGAAATTTGCCCTTTAACATCAATGAGAAAGGATTAAGAAATAAATCAGTATCGAACCAAAGCAATCACATGAATCAGGCACAAAGCAAAATAAGCCAACAAAACAAATCAGGCCACTATATGAAGCAAAATCTGAAAATTTCTTTTCATATCTCTAGCAAATGTTAATATTTGTAACCTTACAACAGCTCCCTGTTCTATTTCATGTGGGCTTTAAGAAACTGCAATTGTGATTCATTCATCATTGTTATAACTTTCAAGTAACCTTTACAAACCTTTACAAAAGTTCATCAATGGCTTGAGATCCAATGATTTGGCTTTAATGAATTGACTTGAATAGAAGCATCTAAGTCTAAAGAAATTGTCATGTTTCATTAATAAAAGGAAGTAGATCATCTGTAATATATGTCAGATGTCGCCTGATAGGAAGGCATGCTTTTCTAAAAAGCCAAAATGAGCAGTGGAGGCTACAGCAGATTGATGGCCCAATCCTATCAAGGACTGGGCTGGTGCATGCAGGGCTTTATGATAGCGGAACACAGTTCCACAGTTGCAAAATGGCTGCCCATGGAGAGCAGAGCACTCTGTTGGTTGGTGGCCATTTTGGGAGTGCTGTGGCATGAGGCAGCAGTGCTCTTAGTCCCTCTGCAGAGCTATCTACACTCACCAGAGCAGCGGGGGCAGGGGGTGAAACAGGGTGGGGAGGGGAACGGGGTGGGGAGGCTGCGGGAGGGGGTGGATCTAGCAGTGATGGCATGCGCCGGATCCTATCCCCCTTTTTGCAGCCTCTCCACCCCCTTTCTTTCCTCGGACTTGTGCCAGCAAAATTGCTGTGGAGCGGGAGGATTAAAGAGGTGTAAGGGGATTTAAATCCCCTTTCACCTCTGAAGCTTCCTGATTCGCACCTCTCCTGATTCGCACCTCTCAACTACACCAGTAGGCGGGGGAAGGATCGGACTGGGCTCGTAGTCTCTGTAAGTTTTAATTTCTTCTGTACTGTGTTTCATTGTTGATTTCCTCCATCATCCCCTGTCTCTCATCATTCTATTATTTTGAATGAAACTCTGGACCTGGTCAAACCTATGGAAATGTTGTCACTGATGTTACTGAAAACAGAACCTTTACTAACAGCCCAATCCTGTGTAAAGATATGTGGTCAGCCTAAAGGGCTGGCCACTGTATCCTAAGCCCATTGCGGGCTGCCCTAGGGCTGCTAGGTCACACCTTGAGAGAAGGGGAGAAATTCCCCAGGTGTAAGCGAGTCCCCTTCCTTGGGTGTAAGTAAGTCCAGAGCCTATGGGCCTCCTCGAATGCACGGCAGGTTCAGACCTGGCATACATTCGGGAAGGCGGTGTAAGGGCGACGCGGGCCAGGAAGGGGCCTAAGATATCGCTGCTGAGCTGATATCCACGCCCCCTCCAAGCCCAGGCTGGCCAATGGCCCCCTCCCTTGCTGTCCTGCCCTCCCACCGACCTGCATGGGACTTACCTGCAGCAGCCAGAGTCAGGTAAATAACGCAGTGGTGTGAGTGGTGCTGGCCTCCACGCCGGTGCCGCTTACACCCGAATCATCCAAAAAGTGCCTTATGGCACTTTTGTGATGCTTTAGAGCAGTTAAGATAGTCTGAGAGGCCTCTCTTGTAAGTGCCTCCCTATTGGGGGTGACTGCAAGAAGTAGGGCCTTCTCGATGGTGGCACTGCAATTATGGAACACTTCTAATGATTTAAGAATTGCCCCTCATTAGCATTGTTCTAGCAGATAACCTTTTATTTAGAAGAGCTGTTTAGATGAGGGATGGGTGAGTTGGTGGGTGAAGGTTGTACATGTGGGTTTTTTGCTTTTGCTGCTATGTTTAGTTACTGTTTTATAGCTGGTTTTGCATTTAACATCTTTCTGCTGCTGCTATGTTTAAAATATTGTCAAATTGCACTTGGTGGGTTATGCTGCTCTTGCAAGGCTTTTTGTGGATGCACGTCTTATATATTTAATTTTGTCTATTGATGTATTTCAATAATATTAAGTGCCTCGAAGTGCCATTTAGAAAAAGGCAGAACAGACGTGCTTTAATAAATAAATAAGTTGATAAAACCCCAAGCTTCTGCAGGAAAGTGAACAATGGATTTGGGCTGGAAGGGTGTTGGAGGGCAACTGGTTTTGACCTTTGCTGCAACCTGTGGGGTTCTACATGGGGTTTGGGGCAGGAAATCCAAACAAGCCTCAGCTCTACCATGAACCTGCAATATGAAGGCTGCAATTCTGTCCACATTTACCTGGGAGTGAGTCCCATTGAACTCAATGGGACTTACTTCTGAGTAGACATGAATGGCGCTGTCACAGGGCTACATTGAAGGCTGCGATAAACTATTCTCTCTTATCTGCAGACCCTTCCAACCTGCAATTTGAGGATAGTGAAATATATTGGCATTAGCAAGGTGATTTTTTAAATAATTAAAATCTAAAAATAAATAAATAAACACATGACCTCTTCCTTTTTGATATTGAAACGACGTAGAAGAAATTCACGAAGAGGCATTCATTATATTCAAATAGCATACCTTCATAGCCCCACAATCACAACTCCATCAAGTCATCACTTCCCTTGCAGCATCACAATAAGCATCTGAATATCCACACTGAAAACACATGAAGTTTTGCTGCTATCTTTGCTTGGTGGAGAGGGTGTGTGCTGCTGCTCAATAATATGTATGCAAAAGTCTGGGCTTTCTCCATTGTATTTTATGGACAGACTTTCCTGGGGTGATTAAAAAAATAGCCTCAAAAAGAACCAGAATTCCAGACAATGAACTGTGATTGATATTTTTGTCTCTCTGTGAGATCACGATATCCCTTGCCTGTCAACCCGAGCGATGACTTTCCCTATTAGTGGCCACAATGGATGATGGCAACAGGCTCATTTCTCACCTAAGCAATTATGCAAAATGTTGTCTGCTCATTTTACCTCTTTCTCTGTTTCTACAAGGGCTAGATATTTGATTATTATTTTTTAATGAAATGAATGGTCTAAATAGGCACTGGGTGAAATGTCTAGAATTGAGGCAAAACCTGACCACCAGGCCCATATGACTACGTGGTTTACCCATAAGATGCTTGTGTAATATGCACGGTCATCTGAATGTTTTATATGTGAATATTCAGTCACAAATATCCACATAGTAACATTTTAAATGCATGTTTCTCCTTGAAAAGAAGGTCTGAAATCAAAGACCTAGTTTTTTCAGACTCAAATTAATCTATCTTCTTAATACTGTATTAGGTATCAAAGGCAAATCATAAATTGTTTCCATATTTGCCAAATCAATCATGTGCAATTGTAAGAAAAAAAAGTTGTCAAATGTCAGATTGATTTCTTACATTTGCTAGACAGCACATTTTTATAGTCTTGCTGTTTAGGATTTCAAAGGAGATCCGAAGTGTGCTTTTAAGATTGCTTGTATTGGAATTACCTGCATGCCTAAAGAGATTATGGACCCAGAGTTGCCTTGATCAGAACCCTAAAATATGTACAAGACATGCAGATAACTGCAATCTAAACAACCTTAAAGGCCAATTTGAGATCTCCTTTGAAATGCTAAATGCCAGGACTTCAAAATGTGTTGCCTAATAAATGTAAGACATCTATCTGACATTGGACATTTTGTTATTACAGCTGCACATGATTGCATCTGACAAATATGGAAACAGTCTCTAGTAGTTGGGAGGTTAGACCCAGAGCAACCCTAACCAAGGTCCGAACTGTGTACAATTTCTGACACAGTAGTGCCAGTGTAATTCTCCATCTGCCATCCCTTGACAGTCGTCACCACCTTTGCATTCATTGCATTCATTCTACTGGGATGAGCAAAAACCTGTTCATGGAAGAGGGAGTCACGGTGGAAATGATATGGCTGATTGCAGTGCTGATGCCAGCTTGCCTACGCTGAGCGGGGGACTGGATTAGATGACTTCCAAGGCATCTTCCAACCTTAACATTCTATGATTCTATGTTGCGGGATGTTGCTGAGATGATAAGATTGAACATTGACATCTTGGGAATCAGCGAACTAAAATGGACGGGCATGGGCGAATTTAAGTCAGGTGACCATCATATCTACTACTGTGGGCATGAATCCCTTAGAAGAAATGGAGTAGCCCTCATAGTCAATAAAAGAGTGGGAAAGGCAGTACTGGGGTGCAACCTCAAAAAGGACAGAATGATTTCAGTTCGAATCCAAGGCAAACCATTCAACATTACAGTAATCCAAGTGTATGCCCCAACCACTGATGCCGAAGAAGATGAAGTTGACCGGTTCTATGAAGACCTACAACACCTTCTAGAACTAGCACTAAAAAAAGATGTCCTTTACATCATAGGAGACTGGAATGCTAAAGTAGGAAATCAAGAAATAAACGGAACAACAGGCAAGTTTGGCCTTGGAGCGCAAAATGAAGCAGGGCAAAGGCTAACGGAGTTCTGTCAAGAGAACACGCTGGTCATAGCAAACACTCTTTTCCAACAACACAAGAGGCGACTCTACACATGGACATCACCAGATGGTCAATACCGAAACCAGATAGATTATGTGCTTTGCAGCCAAAGATGGAGAAGCTCTATACAGTCAGTAAAAACAAGACCTGGAGCTGACTGTGGCTCAGATCATGAGCTTCTTATTGCAAAATTCAGGCTTAAACTGAAGAATGTAGGGAACACCACTAGACCAGTCAGATATGACCTAAACCATATCCCTTATGAGTATACAGTGGAGGTGAAGAATAGATTTAGGGCATTAGACCTGGTAGACAGAGTGCCTGAAGAACTATGGACGGAAGTTCGTAACATTGTACAGGAGGCAGCAACGAAAACCATCCCAAAGAAAAAGAAATGCAAGAAAGCAAAGTGGCTGTCAGATGAGGCTTTACAAATAGCTGTGGAAAGAAGGAATGCAAAAAGCAAAGGTGAAAGGGAAAGATATAAACAACTGAATGCAGATTTCCAGAGAATAGCAAGGAGAGATAAGAAGGCCTTCTTAAATGAACAATGCAAGGAAATCGAGGAAAACAACAGAATGGGGAGGACTAGAGATCTCTTCAAGAAAATTGGAGATATCAAGGGAACGTTTTGTGCCAAGATGGGCATGATAAAGGACAAAAAAGGCAGAGACCTAACAGAAGCAGAAGAGATTAAGAAGAGATGGCAAGAATACACAGAAGAACTATACAAGAAAGATCTGAATGTTCCTGATGACCACGCTGGTGTGGTCACTGACCCAGAGCCGGACATCCTAGAGAGTGAAGTCAAGTGGGCCTTAGGTAGCATCACTAACAACAAAGCTAGTGGAGATGATAATATCCCAGCTGAGCTACTCAAAATCCTAAATGATGATGCTGTGAAAGTGCTGCACTCAATATGCCAACAAATTTGGAAAACTCAACAGTGGCCAAAGGATTGGAAAAGGTCAGTTTACGTTCCAATTCCAAAGAAGGGCAGTGCCAAAGAGTGCTCAAACTATCGCACAATTGTACTCATATCACATGCTAGCAAGGTTATGCTCAAAATCCTACAAGCTAGGCTTCAGCAGTACGTGGACCGAGAACTACCGGACGTACAAGCTGGGTTTCGAAGAGGCAGAGGAACTAGAGATCAAATTGCCAACATGCGCTGGATCATGGAGAAAGCCCGAGAGTTCCAAAAAAACACCTACTTCTGCTTCATTGACTACGCAAAAGCCTTTGATTGTGTGGATCACAACAAACTGTGGCAAATTCTTAAAGAGATGGGGGTACCAGACCACCTTACCTGTCTCCTGAGAAACCTGTATGCGGGTCAAGAAGCAACAGTTCGGACCGGCCATGGAACAACCGACTGGTTCAAAATTGGGAAGGGAGTACGGCAAGGCTGTATATTGTCACCCTGCCTATTTAACTTATATGCAGAGTACATTATGAGAAATGCAGGGCTGAATGAATCGCAAGCCGGAATCAAGATTGCCGGGAGAAATATCAACAACCTCAGATATGCAGACGATACCACCCTAATGGCAGAAAGTGAAGAAGAACTCAAGAGCCTCTTGATGAGGGTGAAAGAGGAGAGTGCAAAAGTTGGCTTGAAACTCAACATTAATAAAACTAAGATCATGGCATCTGGGCCCATCAATTCCTGGCAAATAGAAGGGGCAGAAATGGAAGCAGTAACAGATTTTACTTTTCTGGGCTCCAAGATCACTGCAGACGGAGACAGCAGCCATGAAATTAAAAGACGCTTACTCCTTGGAAGGAAAGCTATGGCAAACTTAGACAGCATAATAAAAAGCAGAGATATCACCATGCCAACAAAAGTTCGCATAGTCAGGGCGATGGTGTTCCCAGTAGCAATGTATGGTTGCGAGAGTTGGACCATAAGGAAGGCTGAGCGCCGAAGAATAGATGCTTTTGAACTGTGGTGCTGGAGAAGACTCCTGAGAGTCCCTTGGACTGCTAGGAGATCAAATCAGTCAATCCTAAATGAAATCAACCCTGACTGTTCCCTGGAAGGACAGGTACTAAGGCTGAAACTCAAATATTTTGGCCACCTAATGCGAAGAGAGGACTCTCTGGAGAAGGCTCTGATGCTGGGAAAAATTGAAGGCAAAAGGAGAAGGGGAAGGCCAAGGATGAGATGGTTAGACAGCATCACCGATGCAACGAACATGAAAATGAGCGAACTCAGGAAGATAGTGGAGGACAGGAAGGCCTGGCGGGATATGGTTCATGGGATCACGAAGGGTCGGACACAACTTAACGACTGAACAACAACAACAACATGTTGCGGGACCCTGGATCAAAGCCCACACTTGTCCCCACTTGGTTCCACTGCATGCCCTCTGGTACCATAGGCTGCTACCTATTTTTTGCTGTCAGCCAGATTGGCACAGGGCTGGCGGTTTTTTCGCCTACCACAGACTGTAGTTTGGGATTGGGGTAATAGTTAGCTTATCGGTCACTTTGACAGGTGGTGTGTGGGTTGGCACAAGGGACCGGTGTACATCCTGAGGTCAGCAAGGTCAGGAGGTGAGCCAGGACCGCTCAGACAACACGTGACCGGGTTGATGAGGCTGTTTGGCCCCCTGTCTGGAATATGCAAAGACCACCACATGGCCTGGCCTGTGGGAATCTACGTTGTTCTGCTGCCTTGACCCTTCGGGGTTGGCTGTGATAAGCTTCCTCGGTCTGTGACTGAGGGCAGCTTGGAGTCAGGATATGATACCCATTTAAGCAGAGGGAGGCAGGCAGTTAATACTGTTTTCCCTGTGTAGTGCCGACACGCCATGGGGTTTTTAAAAGTTAGGCTATGTCAGGTTTTTTCCCCCTCTGTAGGTCTGTTATTTTGAGTGGCCCTTTCTCCAAATGTGCCTTTGTCTGGTGTGCTTTATTAGGGGGGTGTAACTGTGTAAGGGTAATCAAAACTGCAAATGCTGTGTCTCAAAGTCTGAAATTAAATGAAGTGAGGAGTCAATTAAACAAAGAGTCATTGGTTACTGACTTGAACTGTCTAAGCAAAGAGGAGAGTCCAGCAAAGTTCTTTTCATGCTTACTTCCATGGGTTGAAGGTGGTTCTTGTGATTAAAGGACATTATCAGGACAGGAGTCAAATTTGGCATTCAGTTTCCTCCTTTGTAATAAGCTTGCTGTTGGAGCAAATTCATTCAGCCTGTCAGTAGTTCAATTTCCACAGCTATTGAAGTGGAGATATGAAACACTTTATTCCAAAGGGTTTATTATTAGTCTTTCAAACTACCCAGAGATAATCAGCCAGAGCTTCGTAATACGTGTATAAATATAAAATGGGTTTCAGAATAAACCTAGGCTGTATTTGAGTCATTGAGGAAGCATCTATAGACTAAATATTGTGTTCTTCCACAAAGCAGCTTATTTTTATGATCTAAATTCTTGTAATAGAATAAAGTAATAGAGCTGGAAAGGTTCTTCTCTCTAGATACTGTACCTACAATAGAGCAAGTATCCATATGTAAGCCATTATGGGTTCCCTCATTGAAGTTATTAAAACAAAGAGTGAGATTTACCCCCATTTCAACCTGGTATTGGACGAAACTCCAGATACTTGAGATATAAGTAGGGATTAGGTGGTTACATACTGACCAATTTTGACAGCCAGAGGCCTGAGAATTGCTCACACAATGCATCCATTTAACAGGCACAATTCCTGACCTAGCATTAAACATCAGGAATCGGATTCTGAAGTGGTCGGCAGCTGCTCTTCACCCATTCCTTGGATCTTGAATAATAAAAGATTCGTTTACTTATCCTTGAATAAAGTCCTATACTCTGTTGAAAGTGTACAATGAATAAATTATATTTCTTTAAGGGGAAAAAAAATCTGTTGAGCACACAAGGTTAAAGAAGTAGGAAGCACTTGAAAGTGTCTCTACATAATGAATATTTTGTCTTGCTTCACAGAGTGGAGGAAAATAATCTCATGCTTCTGTGGATGTTTTAAGCAAACTAGGCTGTACGTGGAAGGAGTCTGTCTTTGCTTGGTCAGTAGAGCAAAACCTCTTGTCTTCGGTATCATTGAGCCCATTTCTTTTCCAAAGCTCAATTTCTGACTCCCTCCCAGCTATGGCTCTAGTCCACAACTCCAGCTCCTGCCTTCAGGGATCCTAGGGTTGTAGCACAGTCAGACTCCAACAGCATAATCCTGTCTATTCGTACACCGGTAGAGTGATTGCTCTGTTGGTCTAAGGCGTTGCAAATGTGCCGGAAAGCATGTTTGTAGCACCCAACGAGTAAGTGGTGCCGGCAGAGAGGCTTGCACCGTTTTGCCGGTGTCGCGGGACTGATGGATACCGCTGCAGAGAGGTAGTCCCTGCAGCACAGTGGAGGGCAGAGAGGGAGGAACGGAGTATTTCGGGGTTGGGATTGGTTGGCCGGGCCCAGGGAGGGGGTGGGATTGGCAGTGGCCTTTTCCGCCATATCCTATCCTGAGCCTGTTGGGCCTTACATGGACCTCTCCAATGTGCACCAGCAAAATAGCTGGCACATATTCGAGTAGATCCATCAGGGCAGCTGGGGCTCTACTCAGGGTAAAGGGACAAACATCACTTTACTCCAAGGAGGCCTCAGGCTCTGCTGGCGAATTGCGGCATGCGCCTTATTTGCGCTGCCACATCCTGCTAGGCAGGATTGGGATGCAAGGCTCCACCCTTCCTTCCAGAATTGATTTTTCTGTATTGTTACTGTTACAGCCCAATCCTGTTGGCCTGCCCTGCTGGCGGAACCGTCAGTCAATATCTTTATTATGGTCAAAGACTAGCCCAAAATAAAAACTGTTGGCAGAACTAGCGTTCTCCAGCACTGGCTGCTGTAAAGCATCCATAAAGCGCAACAGTGTGTCATCACAGCACTGGATGCCCGCTGGAGGGGTAAGCCAACGTGGAAGGCAGGAGGGGGGGAGGGCGGAACGGGGGCAGGGAGGGGGTTAAACTGCAGGGGAGGGGGAAGAACTGGAACGGGGAGGCTATAGGAGGGGAGATCCAGTGGCAATGGCGTGTGCAGCTTCCTATCCTTTTCCGCAGCCTCCCTGCACCCTTTCTCTCCTCAGACTTGTGCCAGCTAAAGAGATGGTGCAGGTCTGAGGAGACCCATTGCGGGGTGGGAGGCTTACAGAGGGGAAAGGGGAAGCCTCCCCTGCCCCTGCTGGATACAGCATGTGCCTTTTTGGCACAGCTGCACCAGCAGGGGGGAAGGGTAAGATTTGGCCGAATGCTGATGACGACGATGATGATGATGAATCTGCAAGAGTGTTATTGCATATTCACCTTGCTTTTTCCACTTCCAAATCTTATCAGGCAGAATAATGACATGTAGAACTATACATTTCATTTGGGCAGCAAGAAATTAGCTTTTATCTGTCACTTAAGAAGTGGTTCTCATTATCTGATTGGCCAGTCACACATAGAATTAATGATTGAGCGTTATATGCTGCATTAATATCACTTTTTAAAATTGTATCAATTCGTGTATTTCCTAAGAACAGGTCTTAAGTGTCAAATGCTGGTGTAGTGAATTCAGAGTACTTGGAATAATCAGCATGTATTAAATAGCTAGATTAGCCTAAGGCAAAATATTAATATACCAATTTTTTATTTTAGTTTTTGCTTCCCCTCCCTTGCGAGATGATACATTCAGGATAGTCTCTGCTCTTCAGGACAAGAGAATACACTCTACTCTGTTGTCTGTGATAATCTATTAATTAAAAAAATGCAAATATATATATAAACCACCTTGAATCTGATGAGAAATCTGATGATGAGAAAGGTGGTATATAAATACAGAAAATAAATAAATAAATAATAGTAACCTTCTAATCCCCAACAGCAACCACAACAAATTATGACAGTTTAATCCAAAAACTGTTATTTCAGCTCTTCCTGGTCACACCTTCAGGCAGGATGCCTTATTTGTGCTGCCGCGTCCTGCTAGACAGAATTGGGCTGCAAGTTTCCTCCCTTCCTTCCAGAATTGATTTTCCTACATTGTTACTGTTACAACCCAATCCTGTTGGCCTGCCCTGCTGGCGGAACTAGTTTGTTGAAGTTCCCCAATCTGTGTGAATAATGAAATATAAAAGTCTACATTTAACCCCATGAATTCCTTTGTCATGATTCAGGAGCAAATAACTTGTGAATGTGTGGTGCCATGTTCCATAGAAATGATGTGTGTTCCATTCGCTGAACTGGTGTTTTGACTATTTGCACAGGACCACAGTGTCATTCAGATGTCTCATTGCACCTTCAAAAACCTTCAAATGTCTCATTGCACCTTCCTGAAACCTTCCCTTTCCATGGTTCCCTTCAAAACAAATTATTCCTGGAAGGAAAGATGATTACAACGAAAGAGCTCAGCAGCCATTCAGTAGACTGCAGACACCTCATAATATGTATTCTAGACGTATCTGGGCATATTTCTATGATTCAGTGTACACAGTAGGTAATATTTTATTATTACTCTGCTTGTCATCAATGTCAAAGAAAAAAACTTCCAGAGCACACGCTAGGAAAAGTATACCCCATTTCATGCATAATAATATTTTATGATTTTCAGTGACAAAGTGGTTGAAAGTTTCCAAACCGCATTTAATATTAGAAAACTGTAAAATACAGGCATGAATGTACTGAGAGGTTAAAGGTAATGGAAGTAACATGCTCCCACCATAAACGATGTGTGTGTGATTGCAATTTTTTATTTTAACACTCCCAGTGGGAGACACTTTGATTGTGGCCTCCGTAGGGATGCCATGAGCTTGCCAGAAAATGATTTGGCACACAATCCAGACATGCATTTGGAAAACAAGATGGATGACAGTGAGGCCTACTTTGGCTGGCTAATAATAACTGTCTCCTGTGAGGGCCCATGAGAGGCAGGCAGCATTAAGGAGAGATATCATGTTTTACGAGCTATCGATGTATATTATCCTCTAACCTCAGATCTCTGAAACGTACAGTGACACTTATTCTTTTTATGGGGACTTTTCTGCTTCCAGTAAGACATAAAATTGTTCAAGCATTTGTTTTTATTTATTTATGCAGCTTATTTGAAGATATTTATTTATTTATTTTTCACATTTTTATACCACCCTTCCTCCAAGGAGCTCAGAGTGGTGTACATATTTCCTCCCCTCCTTTTTGTCCTCACAACAACCCTGTGAGGTAGGTGGGGCTGAGAGATAGTGACTGGCCCAAGGTCACCCAGGAAGCTTCGTGGCTGAGCGGGGATTTGAACCTGGATCTTCCAGGTCTAAGTCCGACTCCCAAACCACTACACCATCCTGGCTATCAATGTAAAACTTAAATGTAAACAAAACAGGAAAGCAGATGAAATTTCTACTCAAGAAATTTGACTATTGATTGAAATTATACAACAATGACCAGAAAAGAGATGAATGCATTTATTATTTTTACTGGCAAACAAAGCAAAAGTAGCAGGTAGAGCATTTTAGGCTGCAATCCTATACACACTTTCCTGGGAGTAAATCCCATTGAATATAATGGCAGCATAGGATTCCTATGCATGTCTACTGAGAAGTAAATCCCATTACGTTCAAGGAGACTTAAGTGTATATAAGATTGCAGTCATATGGCCCAATTCTATGGAGGCCATACAGTGGTGTATCTCAAGATTTGCAACCATAAAGCCCAGAATACTGGAATGAAAGCCACGCTGCCGTCGTGTGCTTCAGGGCCAACAGCACAAATGGCCAGAGGCCCTGCACATGAGACAGTGGTTCCCAGACACGCCACCTCAGCAGGTCAGTCAGTGGCGAAGGTGGTTTGGAGTGGTGAGTGGGCCGGGCAGTGGTAGTTTGGGGTGGGAGGGGGAGGATCTCCACGGCAGCTGCTCACACAAAGATCCTATCTCCCCCCCCCATGAAATGACCCTTCAGTTACTTGGACTTACACCCCACACACAAACACACACACTATTGCTGGCATAGATCCAAGGAGACTCATTGGAGGCAGGCGGCCTTCAGGAAGGTACTGTTTTTTACTTACCTCTCTAGGGCAAGCTTTCCCAAAGTTTGTCGCTGAGTGTACCCCCTGTCACGGTCCAATTTTTTGAAGTATCCCCTGCTAATTAATTGCTAATTAATTAGCTAATTAATCAGCGCTGACGTCGGCCATGCTGACATGAGGCCGGAGCTTCGACATGAGGGCGGAGATTCAACGCCATTTTCAGAGTCGTTTTTCGGAGCTCCAAAAAAAATCTATTTTTCTTAATTAATAATGCAAATTAAAAAAGATAAGGGGAACCATCTCGCATACCCCTGCCTGATGGTCGACGTACCCCTAGGGGTACATGTACCACAGGTTAGGAATGCCTCCTCTAGGGCTATCTGATTGCCTCCCCATAGCATGCAGCATGCACTTCATGCTGCATGCTATGGGCTGGTGCATGCTGCATGCTAACGGTGCTGCATGCTATGGGCTGGCAGGGAGTAGAATTGGGCTGTTATGACGGAATTCTACTCAAAGCCCCATGCTGTGATCCAGCGGCACTGGGGCAGGCTCCACTGTATCCAGCATGGGGCTGGAGGCTTCTGGAGGTCTCCTCGAGGTGACTTTAGTCCCCTTACCCTGTGTCGAGCCCCAGCAGCCACTATGGGGCTACTCGGATCTGCTCCTGGCCAGTGCAAATCAAGAAGGGGAATAGGATTCAGCGGAAGCTTCCTCCACTGAGCCTGCCCCTTCCTGAACCTGAACCGCCGTCCTACCTACCATCCCCCACCTCCCCACTCCCCAGCGTGAAGCTCACCTGCCCCTGCAGGTGCTGGTCCTGCACCAGCGGAGGCCTACCAGCACTGGTCTCTCTACCAGCATGACTGGCCTCCACACTGGCGCAACGTACTTTATGGCATGTTTGCGACAGCACGAAGCCTAATACGACCGGTAGAGGCCAGTTTAGGATTGGGCTGCCTATCAAGTATCTTTATTCAGTTGAAGGCTGTCATCACTCTTCATTGCATTCATCTTTTTTAATTGAGATTGAATCATTCACAGTTCACGCCATCTTGCTATACAGTTTAGATTGCCACTGCTCAATATATGCAATGCCTGATGTAATCACTGAGCAATCAGTTGAGGTTTCTTTGGCACATAGTCTGAGCTCTAGGGCCTTACAGAACATTGCATTGTTAAATGATGTTTAACTATCCCTGCCTTCCAACACTGTCTTAAGTTTCCATAGTTTGTCAGAACTGGCTGTTCATGGTCTTCCATTTACATGCGACCAGAAAGTTGTAGTGCATGAAGCTGTGTCATAAATTGTGCCTCTTTAGATGACAGAAGTATGAACAAACCTTTTAGTGTTTTCAGGCCTGGAGTGATAACGAATGTCGTCAGTTGCAGTAATACATTAAATATATATATTAAAAAATCTTCACTTGATGATGAGAGCTAAGCTGCTTACAATTTCCCTCATTCGTCAAAAAGCACACAAAATTGGTTGGCTTAACTTCCACACAATGTAAGCAGTAAAGATTTTGAACAGCCTCCTATATTACACTCGCTTTACAAATTACGCTCCATGTACCCACACTTTGTCTTGAACTTTCAATACAACACTAGACTGGGAGGGATGCATCCAAGCAGAAATTCCACATGTGATGCTTCCCAACCACTCGCACGAGAAACACCGTATGAATATCTGCCTGATAAAAGGCATAGCGGTTCTTCTACAATTATAGTCAATGTAACGACTTCATTTCCTCCTTGCTCCTTTTTCTGACTTATGTGTGGTTGTTTTTGTTCCCTAATTGTCTCTGGATTTGGGTCTGTAACTCCTTCATTTCTCAACAGTTTGGGAGCAGGTTTGGTAGGGTGGTGAAGGCTTGTAATGGTAGAAGGCTTATAATCGCTGCCTCCCATGCATTAACGATACAAGCCCTAGGGTGCCTGCACAAACAGCCCAATTCTGCCTAAGATGCGGTGGATGGCCTAAATGGATGCGGTGGATGGCCTAAATGCGGTCTGGGCTCACCTCAGGAGAAGGGGATGTTCATCCCCTTCCCCTGGTGTAAGCGGTATGGGCCCCAATGGGCCTCCTTGGATGCATGCCAGCTATTTAGTTGGCGCATGTCCGGGGAGGCTGTGTAAGGCCAACCCAGGCTGGGATGGGGCATAGGGCATAGCGCAACTGAGCATTGACATCCCCGTCCTCTCCCAGCCCGGGCTGGCCAATGGCCTCCTCCGCCACCCCTGCCCTCCCTCCCCCGTCCCTGTAACAAACGGAGCGGGATACACAAGTGGCAGTCAGCGCAGGTCCGAGTCTGCGACGGAGTGAGTGGTGCCAGCCTCCGCGCCGGTGCTGCTTACTAGCAAGGAGCTGCAAACATGCTTTACGGCACATTTGGGACTCCTTGGGCCAGTGGAGCGCGCGCTCCGCCGACCCATAATTAGGCAGGATTACGTCGTAAGATTTAATCAACAATCTTGTACTGGCATTGTTGTCTGCCTATAATAATACACACCCCTGACATACATGTTCTTTATTCCTTATGGTCCCAAGTTCCCAACCAGCTTTGTGGAAATAATGGCACCTGCCAGTAATCTCCTCTTCTGCTCTCTCTTCTGCTGGTTTTCTTAATCAATACCTGTTAACAAGGAAATGAGTTGTAAAAATTCTGATAAGAACATCTGCTATCAAAGATTGTCTGATTAGCTCTACCTAAACTAACTTCCAAGGAACAACAGTAATCTCTGACATGATCAAGTGGATACCGTCATAGCAGTATGAAGACTGGGTTATAACATATATAGAAAACACATTTTAATATGCATATTAAAAAAAATTCAAGTCCATCGTTCAAAATTGATGGGGAAAAGGAAGTAACTAGAAGACCTGATCACTTTGAGAAGCAGAAGACAAATATCAGTTCATCTCAAGATTTCAAGTGAATGATAAAGGCATATATATATCATACTGATCTTATATTTGCTGCATCACTGTAATGCTGTGAAATGATACATTTTATCTTGCATTAGGCAGCCATGTCAGCAAATAAACACAGTAAATCAAAACACAATAAAATATAAATACTGAATAGTGTCACCACATCCATTTTATTTGCTCTAATACTATTTGTCTACTAGATATACAATAAGTAACCCTTGTTAGCCTTACTTGACTTCGTGTACTTTCAGATGGTTGTAGAGTGGATCCTTACTTGCTACCCCTTCACTATACATAGGAATGCTCTCTGTCATGTTTGCGATATCTGAACGCTATTATTCCTTAAATAACACATGGCAAAGTATTCACTTGACCTTGGAAGTTGCAGCCCAATCCACTGTAACTCCATGTGCGGCGATGCAGCGGTGCCAATGTGGCATCTGCTGTATCCTGCGAGGGAGTATTGGGACATTGAGGTCCTTTCCCCAGAGTAAGCCCCAGCTGCTGCCATGGGTCAACTTGGACCTACACCAGTGATATTGCTAGCACAAGTCTGCGTTGACCCGTGAAGGTGGGTCAGGTCCAGGAAGGGGGTTAGGATACAGCAGGCACTGCTGCCACTGACCACAGCCCTTCCTGGGCTCGATCCACCCTCTCCCCATCTCCTCCACGTTCCACCCACCTCCTGCCCCATTCCACCTCCACCTGCCGCCCTCCCGATCCTGCACCAGTGGGCATCCTCAGTCCATCTTCGCATGGACCCAGCCACTCACTGCTTGTGGCAGTGGCCAAGCCATGCACTCTGGCCACTGGCGTCACTGCAGGGGGGGCGAAGCTCTAAGTTCCACCGTGGTCATTCCCTCCGTTACACGGGAGCATGAAGCGCCCCCGCCCCTCGCCTTTGGAACCATTCAAGTCGTTGCTTTCACCGACTTGAATGGCTCCAAAGGCAAGGGGGCGGGGGCGCTTCATGCTCCCGTGTAACGGAGGGAATGACCACGGCGGAACTTAGAGCTCCGCCCCCCCTGCAGTGACGCCAGTGGCCAGAGTGCATGGCTTGGCCACTGCCACAAGCAGTGAGTGGCTGGGTGAAAGCAACGACTTGAATGGCTCCAAAGGCGAGGGGGCAGGGGCACTTCGTGCTCCCGTGTAACGGAGGGTCTGACCACAGTGGAACTTAGAGCTCCACCCCCCCTGCAGTGACGCCAGTGACTCTGGCGGTGTTGTGTTTGTGACAGCTGCAAAGTGCGTTATGCCAGCAGAATTGCGTTCTGCCGGCATAATGTGCCCACGGAATTGGGCTGTAAGTTGTGCATGTGAAGTTCCCATGTTTGAACTGTCTGTGTGGAGTTTGAATGTTCTCCCCATGTCCGTGTGGGTTTTCTCAAGCCCACTCTGGTGTATATATCTGAAATTGGAATGCAATTATTATATATGTTGTACAAATAGGGATTGGGAATAGGGATTCTAGAATAGGAATTCTAAACTGTCCTTAAATATTATGTTTTCAATATAATGCATATGTTTTTAATGAAGACTAATGGCACAATCCAATCCGATGGGTGTTGCAAATGTGCCGTAAAGCACATTTGTGACATCTGGAGAGTAGACAGCGCTGGCGGCAGACCCTGCCACCACCACTCCACCGCCGAGTCCAGTGCCACAGAGCAGGTACGTTCTGCACCGGGCAGTGCAGGGGCTGGGGAGGGGCATAACAGTGTGGGTGCTGGGGGAGAACAGGGGAGCATAGGGAGAGGGTGTAACAGTAGCGAGAGGGCAGGGAGTGGGAGTATTGGGCCCAGGAGGCAGAGGATTGGAGGCGCTGCTGCGCACCATATTCTATCCTCTCTCCCAGGCCTTTTCCCCTGACATGGGGCTTCCCAGCATTCTGCCAGCTAAAGATCTGATGGAGATCTGAGTACCGCCATAATGCAGACTGGGGCTTTATTTGGTGTAAGTGGATATATGTCCGCTTACCCCAAGGAAACCTCCAGCCTGCACCTCTCCAGCACAGGATGCAGAGAGTGCCTGGCGCACACGCTGTGCCGGCTCCGGATAGACTTGGGCTGTAAATGTATTTATTTAGTTGTCTGTTTGTTTGTTTAAAGAATTTATATCTCGTCTTTCTCACGACAGGTACTGAAATCTAGGGGCCTCTAAACCTTGCTTGCTTGGCTTGTTGGACATCCTACTATAGAACAATATCCCTTCTCTGAAAAGATCCTTGATTAGAGTATATCCCACTACTGTACTTCCCTTAAATGAATATCTCTCTTCATTAGACCTATAGGTCTTTTAAAAAATATAGGAGACTGGAGATAAATCAGAACTCAGCTTCCCTCTGTTTCTATACTAAAGAGATCATAACCACATCATTTTTTTACTACATTTGTTGGCCACTCCCTTCTTTTGTACTCTTTAAGGGGTATATTAATTCCATATTGTCTCCTTTGTATTGCATTTCAAGACCTCAGATATAAGACCTGAACCTTAATATCCAAGATGGCTTCACAGCTGGCGGTAAAACAAAGAAAGTCTCTTTTTTTGCAGCGCGTCCCTAGGAGATCTCTGAGCCCTTTCACCATATGAATGTGATGATGTCAATAAAAAGACATCACTACTGGAGATCTCAACAGCAGTTTTCTTCTGCTTTCATTTCTCTGAACCTCTTGATCCATCAGCTTCATTGAATGTGAAAGGGATGGAACAGGTTGCTAGTTTACTAGGCTGAGAGATCCTTAGGGACACCTAACTGTTGTAAAATACCAAGCTCTCTGAAATGCCCTGAGGAGGCCTATGTGAACTGATATGAGAGCTTGGTGGATTTTGTGCATTGCTGTTTTTCATCACATCTACTTGTTCTGACTTTACAATACTGGGGACAGAATAAAACGATCATCAGACAAACATTGAAATGCAATGGCATTCGCGTACTTTGCTGTCACATCTAGCAGCCATATACATAATTTGCAGTATGCAAATGCTCTAGGAAGAAGCAACATCTCCCCTCCCTGTTTTCATTCAGCCCTCCATCAGAAAAAAAATGACTTACTTGCTGCCCCTTGTCTATAAACTGAAGGGCATATTGAACACTGATCATTTTCAAATTACATGGTTGGCAATTTCTAGTTCCGCTGGATTTACAACTGCTTTCAGATTCACTGAACTGCACTTGATAAGGTAGTAGTTTGCCCAGAACCTTTCTTTAAATGCCTAATTGAAATTTTTCTACCAAATCTGCTTCATTTAGCCATACTTCACTCATAGCCATCTCTCAGCCACTCAAAGATATCCAATCTTGCCATGAGCAGTTAGCAACGGTTATAAAATGACATTTCCTTGTTTTGTTTCTGAAGCATTGGCACACATCAATGATGCCTTTATGGTAATCAAGGAGACATCCTGGCAGACAAGTTGGCTATTCCAATATATGTGAGGCTTCATAGTGTTGTGATAATAAATTTAGAGGCGCAGATGTCACATAAAGCAGTAGGCCAGACTATCTGCTACCATTTAGAAAATGGCAGGTGTCTGATAAGGCACTCAGCAAGACTTTTTCCATCTGTCTGACCATCCACAGCTTCTACAGCCCTCTTCCAAAAGTCGTGCTATAAAAATATCTGATATTTTTTAAGAGCAATATAAATGCATATTATGTCAAAGGGAGCCTGGTTTTGCATGTTATGCCCTCCATGCGATTTCCTTATTCCTCAACTCGGTCACATCAGAATAAAGAAGCCAGTTTCAGAATTTACTGCTCTGCTCTATCAGTTCCCCACAGTGATTTACCAGTATTCTATAGCAACAGATGTTCGATGAAAAAGAAAAACCAAGCTTCTGCTCACCATATTTCAGAAGAATTTATAATGAAGGACTTAGTGGGTGGGATTGTGCTTGTTTATTTTTTATAGACCCTTATCAAGGTGTACATGCGGAAAAAGTGGATTACGATATTAGAGGCAGACAAATTAAATGACTTCAAGATAGACGGAGCACTATCTTTAGATCACAGTCATTACAACTGTCATAGCGGAAGAAGCAGCAGTCTCCTCAAATGAAAACGTGAGTCCTGGAAGTCTAATTCTGCTTTCTATAAAAAGAACTTTACAGCTACTTTTATTCAATTGTACAATGTATTATGTTTATTAGGAATAAATGCATTTGACCTTTACAGCTGTCAGTATGAGGTATGTGAAAAACTATGAAATGAAAGGTTTAAGGCCACTGGTTTTCTGCTACTTTTCATGATACTGCAACTCAATTTCTTATTAATGAATTGAAGTTGTTTTATTTTATGATTCATTTGATTTTTTTAATGGTCTTTCTTAAAACCTATGGACGTTTTTCAAGGAGTATACTGTCACGCTAAACAGAAAATGAATTCATCTACAGAAATCTACCAAGTTCACAGAATAAAAGCTCCTTTGAAACAATTTGAGAAAATTTCTCACTTTGCCCCCTTATTCTAATTACAGCCCAATCCTATCCAGCGTTGGTGCAGCGGGGCCACACGATCCACTCTGTATCCAGCTTTGGGACTGAGCAGGCTGGAGGTCTCCTTGAGGTAAGAGTACATTTGTCCGGTTACCCCGTGTAGAGCCCTAGCCTGCTCAATGGGACTTCTAGGTTTTGTGCCAGCTAAATAGCTGGCGCTGGTCAGAGAAGCCCCATGTAGGGCTCTTAGGCCTGGGGTGGGGTGGGGGGATAGGATACGATGGAGGCCTCCTCCACCAATCCCACCCCTTTCCTGGGCTTGATCTCCCCCGTGCTGCCCTCCCCGTTATACCCCTCCTTGCACCCCGCCATTCCCCTGCCCCGTGCCACTCAGAGTGGGACTTACCTGCTTTGGCGCATGTTGGGCCTCTGCTGGTGCTGACAGGTTGCTGTTCCAGACATGAAGGAATTTCCAATCTTTTTGATAAACAGAAATGTGTTTTCTATTTCTACAACTAAGCAAGAAGTGCTTGAAAAGATGCACTGAAAGATATTAATTTAAGAATATTCATGAACCTAAGCTTCAGTCTGATTACTGTTTATTTGATTATGGGCGAGCTCAGTCACTTGAATGTTAATTGAAAGTGACCATGAAGAAATTATAAATCAATTGAAATTTGGATTTCACTTTCTAATGTATTTCCACAGTTAATTTCCAATCATACTCAGAACTGGCTTTCAGGAAAAACAAAAACAAAACATGCATGTTGAGAATCTATGCCAAAATTCAATTTTATATACTAATAACAAATGGAATCTGCAACAAAATGTTGCACGTCTTCAACCCTAATGAGGTCCAAGATACAATAAACAGTTAAAGGTCAAGTAGACCAATGTTCTGCTGTTTTGTTTGGGAGCCACCGAGCATGCTCAGTTATTATCATGCTTTTTTTGTTTGCTTGCTTGTTTATTTTCATTCAGTTTTCCTTATTATTTAGTTATGCATACCTAGGCTTACCATCCGTCCCGGAATGCCCGGGACCGTTGCAGGTTCTGGGCTCCGGTCCCGGGTCGGTCCCAGGTCGGTCCTGGGCATTCCGGGCCCAGTGGAAGCCTCCTCCTCTGCCACTTGCAAAGTGCCAAAAGGCAAAATCCAAGATAGAGGCACCCAAATATCGTGAGGGCATGAGGTATTATAGTACTGAGTACTACTGCCTCATGTCACTGAGTACTACTGCCTCATGTGCCCTCACGAGATTTGGGCACCGCCATCTTGGATCTCACGAGATTTTGTGAGATCCAAGATGGCATCACTGGAAAAAGTGCCTTTTTGGACTTTAGAAGCGGTGGCGGTGGCTTTACTGGGCCCGGAAAGCCTGGGACTGACCCGGGACTGGAACCCAGGACAGTCCCAGGTTTTCCAGGATGGATGGTAAGCCTATCTATGACCTTAGTAGAGAATATTGAGAGCATATCAGATGTCAGTTGGGCTATAGGGTGTCAGCTGGAAAAACCCACAGGAAATTTAAGGAGAAGAAGGGGGGGAATTAGCCTGCTTGAGCCCATATCCTGGAGCTGAGCATTAAGATCAGGGCAATGGAACATTTTGTTGCAGCGTCTGCTTGTCCATGTCTACTTGCAAATTGCTAGCAAAAATTTTCCATATGTTTGGTCAACCTGTGAGGTGAAAAGCAACAACGTTTTATTGGAGCAGTCACATCTTAATAGCCTATTTTGATTGTCTAAAGCCTAAAGGATTAGGCTTGCAAAACATCTTGCTTGTTTGCGCCATTTACTTTTTTCCATACATAGTCAATGGAAGCCTTTCCAATCTATGTACTGGGAAAAGTCAGTGGTTTAAATTAAAACAAGCAAGAGTGAGTCAAGCACAAAACAACCAAACACAAAATTATAACAAAGGAGAATATTTCACATCATTGTGACTCTCATATGTTATTGTTGGGGGTCTCTATTACCACATTATAAAGATTGTCAGCTTCCCCAGGCCATCTGGCTGGTCTCTGCTGGAGACCAAATTCTGTACCTTTGGTCTGATCAGGCAACCGGACAAAAGTCTGATCAGATTCTCATGACCTTACTGCTGTGTACTGATAACACTTTTCAAAACAACCAAATAGTGCAAACTCCTCTTTAAAATGCATGCGTTATTAACAAATACATCCCAAATCAAGCTGCTATTTTTGCATTATTGCCTGATAAAAATGTAGCACAAGCATTGCTCTGACAGTGTCTTCAGATATTCCAGGATAGAGTGAAGTAGAGAACAGAGAGGAGATTTATTGAACAGCTGGAAACTCTGGGGTCGTATGTGATTGTTTTATTTGAGAGAAGGTCAGAGGGTCATAAGGCAGGCAGAGAAGATGCAAAAAGAAGGGAGTCAGGGAGTCAATTAAATGCAGGCGTGAGGTTACAGATGGTGGGATCAGCATGGGAGAGTTGTCTGTCTTTCTCCAAATGGGAAAACATGGGAGAGAGATCACGATGAGGTTAGCAGGACAGCAGAGAGGGGTGCAGGACTGTAAATCACTGATATGATCTTGATTTGGGAGAGAGACCAACTGCAGAAGATGAGATCAGGAGCTGCAGTGAACAGCCTTGCTTTATGGTGTGCATGCTTCTTAAATTCACAAATAGCCTCTTACACTACTGAAGCAAAG
Organism: Plestiodon gilberti rubricaudatus; assembly: GCA_026170595.1. Classification (NCBI taxonomy): domain Eukaryota; kingdom Metazoa; phylum Chordata; class Lepidosauria; order Squamata; family Scincidae; genus Plestiodon; species Plestiodon gilberti. The sequence continues at coordinate 52,609,082 of JANXHW010000002.1, forward strand.
CTTGCACAGATATTGTAAGGTTTCATTCTCCTTGCCAGATGAGTGAAGTGAAGCCTAGACAAAATAATTCAAGGTGGGACTTGTATTAGGATTGTATTGTTTCAATATATGGAGCCATCTACATATTCCTAGTACTATCTCGATTTTTTTACTCGTGCACCCCCCAAATAAGCACGCTAGACAAAGGCTTGGGTTAAAGGGCCACTTTATTAATTTTAATAAACACAAGATAGACTGCAGCAGGGACTGGAGGTTTTATTAAACTGAAACTTTATTTAACTTAACTTTAAAAAAACCCAAGCGTGCAAGTTCTAGGTTGGGGGAAATGGCCCTAGCCATCAACCTCCCCCAGATGTAAATGGGCATCACATCCTGGCTCAATCCTTGCTTGGTCACTGACCAAGCCAGTCTATCACTGCCAACCCCAAAGGGTTGAGGCAGCTGGACAGTGCAGATCCTCCCCAGGTAAGCCTAAAGGTGGTCTTTGCTCTTCCAGCCCTGGGGTTTGCCAGCCAGCCTCACCGATCCAGGTCAGCATCATCTGAGCGGTTCTGGCTCGCCCCATGGCCTTGCTTACCTCCGGATATATACCAAGTATAAGCCTCCCTGGCTACCCCCCCACACACGCTACCTATCTCAAGTGAACAATGGTGTAACCTAATTATATTACCCCCCCACACACACACACACACAAACCACTGTCTGGGGTAGGTGAAAAACCCACAGTCAAAAGCCAATCAGGCTGTGAGAAAAAATTCCTACCCGGCCCCCAAAGGGCAACCAGCTAATCTTGGACTGAAAGCCGGGAGCACAGGCAGGGTTTCCGTCTTCGGGATGCGACTGAGGAGAGCTGAACGGAGTGTCAGCTCCAGGCCTCCTCAGTCCCGCCCCCTCAACCCGACAGCCAATCGGCTGTTGAGTAGCTCCCGCCTTTGCCCAGCAAGCCGGGGGCGGAGCCGAGGAATCAGCGCCGGTCCGCTGAGGTGGGGGCCAACGCTTATCTCAGTACTGCAAAATGTTAGATTTATGTTTTTCAAACTGATACATCTAGCAAGACCTTTACCAGGTTATCTTCTTTTTTTGTCTATGCTTTGCACTAACTATTTTAACCACACTTGCGGGAAACATATCCCTTTTCTGTGCACAATGTTCACTTAAATTCATGTTTTTAAAAAATGCTTTCAGAACATAGCACAGAAGCATGAAATGAACCTAGATAAATAAATAGACTTCTGCAGCCATGATCACCTGCAGGAGTTATTGCCCCATGGGGAGAGAGTGCCTTTTTGGCAGAAAATCCAGATTGCTCCTTTTGTCTGCCAAACATCCCCCTGTGGAGCTGTAACACATCCAGGTAGCCATCAGTGTATCCAATAAAAACAAAGCAAAATCAACATTCGTTCTACAAATTAACCCTCAACCTAAGGCTAGTCTGTAACTACCAAATATTACAGATATTATAAATATCCTAACAGCCAAGGTGTTTTATATACATATTGGTGAGTCTCTGTGTACATGTGTATGTATCATTTATTGCCATTTGTCCCCCAAAAGCTAGAAGCTTTATGTGATGCTTCATTTGCAGCATGAAATCTAAAATTGAATAGCTGCTTTAGGCTCTATTTGTGCTTTATTTTTTTCTCTCTGCTTCTATTTAATCATAACTGCGTTAAGTCTTTCTAAAATAGAAGTCCACCTTCAGTTTGCATTTTAATGCCGTGAGCTGAAACTACAGTTGTAGTTCTCGGGCAAATATCTCACCAAAGTGCAGATATTCCTGTTCTGTGAAAACCTTCATATTATGCAGTGTACCAGCTTTACAATCACCCAAGCACAGGGGCACATGGGCCAGCAGTCCAAATGATTTCTGCAAGCAAAAGTGGTGATGTAAAACAAAACAAAACCATGCACTGCAAGCCTTTAAAGGGTGCTGTTGAGAACTATAAACATCTCCTGCAGGAATGTCAGTGTTGACAGATTTCAAGGGACTTGTATTGGACCCTTCTGGTTCAAGGATGTACAGTTTCTGAAGCAAACAATGTAGGACCATTGAGGGTGATTCAAAGGGCAAGAATATTTCCTGGGATATGCCAGTTCTGCATTGACTGAGTACAGAACGGGGATTCAATTCTTCTCAGGTTTAATGATTTATTTAATTGCTAATTAACACATGGAAATGTATGATGAGCCTGGTGTTAAGAGAAATGAAAGAGACAGGTTGATTTGGTGCTGGATTGGGGGGGGGGGAGAGAGAGAGCCTATTCTCCTCCACAGTTCCTGTTCCAAACCATCCATTCCCTCTTCTTTTTTAAATGCAAAGAGAGGAGAAAGAGGGGGTGGATGGTATGCTCACCAGGTAAGGAAGAGCAGCATTTGGCATACCACCTCAGGAGTAGGGGGTCATGAGCAATTTGTATCTTGTCCTCCATCCAGTGAGCACCGGGCAATGGAGTTTCGTCCATTTTATTCTCACAACAAACCTATGAGGTACGGAATACTGTAATATAATGACTGACCAACATAATTCCAGAGAGTTCAACACAAGGACTGAAACCCATTCTCCCCAATCCAAGGCTGATGCTCCAGTAGGCCTAAGCATCAGTTTTCAGCACCGATATCAGGAGGCATCTATCTGTGTGAATTTTCTGTAGTCCCATGGTGGAAGAGCAGGGTCCTGGTTTGGCAGTTTAGCACAGTGTTTCTCAACCTTTTTCCGACCATGGCCCCCTTCTGAACTTGTTTCCTTCCTGTGGCCCCCCCTGTCCTACTGGTAGAAAGGTAGCTGCTACAGCAACGCACCTTGCCTGTGACAAATGAGATACAGCAGTGGTTCCCAAACATTTTAGCACCGGGACCCATTTTTTAAAGCGACACACTATTGGGACCCACCTAGCTTTACGAGACTTTAAAAAAGGTGATCTAGAAAGAAATAATTTTATTTATTTACAAGTAATATTTTATTTATTTATTTGCAAAAAAAACACCCAAAAACCCTCAATCCATTTCTTGTAATGAGGCAGCCCTAATGAATAGCCTCAAGGCTTGAGGGGCTCCGTAATGTGACCCAGCCTTCACCTGCTCCCACTATCTGTCATTGATGGACTTGGTGAAAAAAAGCCAGAAAAAAAGACTCTCAAACATTTATCTCCCTATATTTACATAAGTTTGCAAACTGCAGGAGCTCAGCTCCTTGCAAACTATAGGAGCTCAGCTGTTTGCAAGGCAATTAGCAGCTATCTGATTTTTGAATAGCCTCAGGGCTTGAGGCATTTACTTATCTGATCTTTTCATCACTGGTGTTTTCATTGGAGGCTCTGTGGGACCCATCAGAAATCAGGTCGCGACCCACCAAGTGGGTCCCGACCCACAGTTTGAGAAACACTGAGATACAGAAAGCTTGGTGTGCACGGCGGTGGAGTGCAGAAATGGGAGGGAGAAGAAAGGGGATGTGACGTTGCCACCGCAGAGTGCGCTTGGTGATCCATCCACTGAATCCATCCATTCTAGACAGGATTGGGCCGCCCTATTGTTGTAAATATTTCAGAACATTGGAGCTCATTGTGGACATTTTGCATGTAACAGAACTCTTGGCTTTCAATGTCATGTGAACAGCAGAATCCAAAATGCCTTGTGATATGAATCCTTCTTACAGTGTTTTTGCTTTTTGTCTGATGCATTTTGAGCAGCATACTTAGACATGGTGGGGTATTTTCTTTCAAAATCTGCATTCAGCATCTTCAAATATGCAAATTTAATGTTGACAGCACAGCCCTGAACAAAGTTTGGTATGCCTTGTGGCCAATACAGTATTGCAGGGAGAATGCATTCTCTTTGTTCTGATAATTTAGTTGCCAAGAGCTCTCTTTCCTTTTACTTCTGACAGCATTCACATTACTAGCTGTCTCCAGGATTTCCATGGCATGTTGTGATTGAGTTTCACTAGCTAAGGATTTTTTTTTCTTAAACCATAGGAAATGTCATTTTTTTTTCTCCATCAAGAGACAGTATTGAAAAGTTTCAGTGTCAACTCCACATACAAGATGATACTCCAACAGGTTATCTAGGAAACTTAAAATTACAGGGCTGAGACAGGTGACATCGTTCCGCAATATAAGTAGGAATGCACTCACTGGGCTGTTGATATAAGTGAATTTTAAATCTCTGAAGAGTGGTTGATAATCTTGGTGAGAAGTATGTCTTCAGGGATCCTACTGATTTATTTAGCGCCTTACAGCTCAATCCTATCGGCTCTTAATCCTGACAGAACTAGCATTCTGCCAATGCTAACTGCCTTACGGTAGTCGTAAAATACACTCCTGCAGCCCACAGAGTCGTGTGCTGCCAGAGCGCCAGTGGGAACACCAGAGCCTTACTGTGCTCATGAAGGATTGCTCTGACCTGCTGAGGCAGGTAGGATGTTGGGGGAGGTGGGACGGAGTGGGGGAGTGCAGAACGAGGTGGAGACGAGGGTGGAAGAAAGGTGGAATGGGGTGGTGACTGGGACGAGGGTGGAGGAAGGGCGGAATGGGGTGGTGACTGGGTGGGGGAAATGTAGATCAGGTCCGGGAAGGGGACAGATTCGGCAGCAGCACCTTAACCACCTTCCTGGACCCAATCTCACAGTACGGATCCATGTGGATCTGCACCAGCAAATTCACTAGCACAGGTCCGGATAGACCCCTCAACGCTGCAGAGGCTTATTCCCAGGTAAGGGAATGGATGTTCCCTTACCCCAAAGAGACCTCTGAACTCCCTCCCCCCCCCCCGGCAGGATGCAGCGGTAGCATTTTGGCATCGCTGCATTGGTGGGGGGGGGGGAGAATAGGATTGGGCTGTGAGTGAAGCAGGTGAAGTGAGTGATCTGGAAAGGACTATAGTTCAGTGACAGAGTACATCCTTTGCATACAGAAAGCCCCAGGTTCAATACCTGATATCTCCAAGTAGGGTAGATAAAAATTCCTGTCTGAAATCCTGGAAAGCTGCTGCCAATCAGTGTTGACAATTCTGAACTAAATGGACCGATGGTCTTACTCGATATAAGGCAGGTTCCTACAGTGAAAAATGCACAGCTTCCACAAACTGTCAGGAGAGCAGTTTGGTTCTGTTCAAGCCCATGTGAGACCAGAGAGCTGGTATAATCCTAGTGCCCCTAAGTGCCCAATCCTAACTAACCCACACACCAAGCATGTGCTGTTTCCTGTGTGTGTGTTTGGGGGAGGTGCAGTCATGGAGACCTCCTTGAGGTAAGGGGAGGCCTCAATTCCCCAATGGGTTTCCGCAGATCTATGCCAGCCATTTTGTTGCAGCACGTCTGAGGAGAGTAAGGGAGAGGGAAGAGGAGAGAGAATCGGGATAGGTTCCTGGAATATTCAAATGCCACCTGGATCCACACCCTCCCTTCCCTGTTCTGCCTCCTGTCCACCCCTCCCTACTCAGACACTCCCCCATTCCTCTCCCTTCCTGCCCCGTTCCTCCCACCTCCTGCCCCCCCACCAACTTACTGGTGGTGCTAGTGGGTGGCTCATCCATTGGCGCATGTGGCCACCAGCCATGTGCACTGGCAGCCTTATCGTATGTGCTATTGCGGCGGCACTTCAGCCGGTGGTACATGCATTCTGCCGGCATATCTGTCAGTTAGGATTGGGTCCCTGTCATGATACCATGAAAGGAATGTGAACATCTTTTCTCGGTTTCCATTCTGCAGTGAATATTGACCTTGTGCTTGGCTAGATAAAACCTGCACAATTCTCCCTGTCTGCTATGTAGATTGCCTGGGGATTGACTTGAATTTCGACATAGGCACTGAATTACTTGTGAAAATGAGATATATACTAGAAAGTGTGCATCTCAGACCCTGCATGTGAATCCCCAGAAGCAACCTGACTGAGATCAAAGTCCTCAATATTCCCCATAGCAGCCATTATAAGTACAGTATCTATTCAGATCCCAAGGTTGAGGCCTTATTCAGCCTGCTTATTTGCAGGGTTGCCAGGCTAGAAGTATCCAAACTCTTGAGTTTTCTGAAGCAGGTCTGGTGATGTCACAAAAATGCCACCTCATAAAAATGGGGGGGGATCTGATACTGAGGTGGATTCCAGTGGTAAAGAAGCAGGATCAAATGATAAAAGTCAGTAATAAGGAAGAGGAGCCCACTTGTGGCTCTCCAATGACCTTTATGGACTCTGAGAAAAAAAGACAAAAGCTGGAGAAACAGGGTCAGTTGAGACAAACTGGCAATTGTATGTCATCAATTATACTGGAGAGGGGCTCCACAATTCCTGCTTGTTGATCATGAGGATCCCATATTTTTTGGCAACTAAAAGTGTTGTGCTATGATAGAAGAGAACAGACAATCCTCAACATAATCCTCGATATCTGAAAACTACACCTAGTGAAAAGTCCCAGAAGAGGCAACTCTAGAAGGGGGGAAAAAAAAACTAAAATAAAAATTAAAAAGCATGCACTGAACACCTGTTCCTTTTGTGAACCTACTGGACTGCTTTATATTTCACAACTAGCAAGTCCTTTTGCAAATGAAGATGGTATATTTAAAAAAAGAAATGGTTGTTATGACTGAAAAACATCTACAGAAAGAAATAAGATCAATTTCTAAACTGATGTACACACTTTCCTCTTTATAAGTACTCATGTTATATATAGATTTTCACTTATATACATATGGCATATATCAAGACCATCCCTCTTTAGCCGTACCAAGATTTTCAATATAAGGTCTGGGTATGGTGGTGGTCGTGGTGGGGAGAATAAAGTCTCTCACAGAGGCAAGGTATACCTCCCATTTTACCCAATGAGTACATCTCCCCTCTACTTTGACTCCAGTGACAGAGAAAGGGGTGAATTTTTACGTGTCCAAGAAGGAGTTCCAGGAGGTCAGATCGAATTTTGAATTTCTCCCCCTGGTAGGACAGAGGTCCAGAAGTGCCCCCTTTCTCAGGTGTTCTCCTGCTGGCTTCAGAACACTCAGTCCAGTTGGGGAAGAGCTGCCCTCCGTGTGAGATGCAGTGTCTGATGTGTGGTGCATCCCCACCACACTTTCAAGGCACATGCATTACATGCTCCTTTTTATAGTGTATCTGTTCTTGTGCTGTGTTTCTACAAATTACTGTGAATATGGCTCCTAAAGAACAGAAGAAGATGAAAAACTCATGGGAAAAGTGGAAAACAGGTGAAACGTAGAAAGTTGCTTATAGTTTGCGACTAAAGCTTGAGGTGTTAAACCTCATTGTGTGATGCTAGAACTTCTGAAACATTTTCTTCAACAACTTTTAACACTTATTGATGGAGTATAAAGTTATTAAATGTTTATTCTATTTTAATGAGTCGCGCAACATTTTGCTTATGCTATTAGGCACTTAGGGTAATTTTGAGGTGAACGGAATGGCTTTGGAATGAGTTAGAATTTTTCCTGTTGACATTAATGTAATAATTGTACTTATGAAAAGGTGTACGTGGTGAGCAAAACATCTGAAGTCCCTTTACGTGTTTTAAAATGTACTTCTCTACACTTAGAAACTGTGATCTGTTTGAAATCATATATCTGAGATACTCTCCAAATCCTGCTGATAGAAGAGGCAATTGTGCAGAAATGTTTAGAATGACAACTAGAAAATATTAGATGTTAAAAGATGAGATTGCTAATTTCATACTTCTGTGTCTTATAATACTTTTCCATAAACATATTTTTGTTCCACATTGTTCTTTTCTCATATATATATATATAAATTGTATGCAGCAAATGAGAAAATCAGGAAGCTAAATGACTTTACATTTAACATTCTATATAAATTTAAATTCATGATCTGACCTTTTCGATCTTTCCGTGCCCTAGTTAACATATGACAGTGATTATGTTTCATAGTTGGCTGGGTATGATTCACAAAGGTTATGCAGATAGCACATTTTAAAGGAACCCAACTGATAACACCCGGCATACGTGGCATTTTAATGAACTCCAGCCTCCTTAATGGAACTGCAACAGTGCTTGCCCCTTAGGCAGCTGGACTCCGCAGGACAAAGAAGGAACATTCTAAAAATGTCTTGCCATTAGGCAGCAAGGTCTCCTGGATTCTCGACTAATGCTCTTGAACCCTAACCTGCAGCAATCATAGAATGCACACTGTGAAGGTAATGCAGTTGCACTTAGTTCAAGGCCGCGTTCGCGTTACGTGACATGACAGGATGTTGTAGAGAGGCTAGTATGGCAGTCAGCGTGTTTCTTTTCTCTTCGCTGGAAGGAACAGGCAAAAGGAAAAGGCCAAGGATACAGATTATTTTAGTGCATGTGAAATTCAGAATCAAGGCTGACTGTGATTGTACAGCAAGTCCTCACTTAAAGTTGTCGATACGTTCTTCTTGGAAACTGCGACTTTACGTGAAACGACTTATAATGAAACCAATTTTACCAGAGGCTAATTGATAAATGTAAATGTTTACTCTGAAATCATGAGTTCTTACTCTGGATTAGAGAATTGCAGTGATAGCATCAATTCTACATAGATCAGGTACTGGCTGGGGGGGGGGGCTACTACACCTATCAGAGGTCCCACCCGGCCAGACCCTGAACCCTCCATTCTGGTGTCAGTGGAATCACCCAATGCGTTATCAAGGGGCAGCTATCATGGGTGCACTAGTGCAGAATTTAGTACCAGTGCCAGGTTGCCGGGGGCCCTGGTGCAGGCTCCTTGTTCTGGGGTAAGAGAAATTGTGATGCCACCCAAAACATTTGCAGAAGGACGGAAAGCACAGCCCAAAGGAACAGTTGCATATGGCCAATGGGGAAAAATATCACAAATGCGTATATTATATGTGATGCTGTCCATTTATGGATTAATTCTAAGCCTTTAAAAACATGTTGCTCTTGAAGGCAACTTGACTCATCAAATAAAATGCACCCCAGGAAATCTTTTAATTAAAAACTTGAGCAACGGAGCTGGAAGGATTATTTTGCTTTGGTCCTGGTTTCCGTTCTTGCCAAAGAAATCTATGTGCATCTCAATAAAACAAAAATGATGCTGACATATAGGTTATTTTGTGTATGGAATGTTCTCCCCCCCCCCTTCATCTCCCTTTATTTCTAGAATATGTCACAGCAGACACAGATACGCCTTGAAAATGGCTCAGTGAACCTTAGCTGTGGCATTTTAACAAGCCTAAATGATTTAAAGTTGGCACAGAGCTTGCTATTTGATTGGACACAATTAGTATGAAGGGTGCATTGCTTGAGTGCATTGAGTTGTGAACTCTCCTGGTCTGGCCCATTAGAGGCTGCACTATGTACTAGACACTGCATTATTGCCGGCAGATAAGGCCATTCATTACATTACCTTTAGTGGTATCAGTGAAAAGGGGTGGGAGGCACACAGGTAATGGTACCCTCTTCCCCTGCTTTGCGCTGTGACTGACATCTAAGTTGGATGTTTTGTTAAGTCCAGGGGCCCGTAGACAGTGAAGAGATAATAGGTAACATGTTCGCAATTAACATAAGAGAGAACAAGATGAATAGAGATTATTTGTGCAGTTGCTACCTACATTGTAAAGCATTACAATATAACATTATGGCATTATTAAACAAAAACACTGCTCTTTTGGTCCAAACATTACTCTAATTTTAGCCTCTGGGAAATTCAAATCTTCTTTGTTCCCAGTGGGACTAGAAACTGAACGCTGAAATTATGTCTGGCAACTATTTTCATGTTCCCACCTTGCAGAGTGAGAACGCAGGTGTTTAAAGGACTCTGGTTTTTAACAGCTACTCAACTCAAATGTGTACTTTTCAGAAATCTGTATCCTTATGCAAAAAATTAGGGTCAAGTTGGGGACTACTCACACTGGGCTCTCTGGGGTTTGGAGCTGCTGGAGTTGGGGACCAGGCTCCTTTAAGCAGTAACACCTGGCCCTGTGAGTGCTGGAGCTCACCAATCTCTCTCTCCCTCCATCAGGCTCTTTGCCCGTGGCTCTTCGCCCAGTGGATCGAAGACCGAGCTGGCCAGAAGACTGCACCCCACGGCTGAGCCACCCAAGCTGTTATCCAGTGGGTCACCATCTGCCATCAATTGTCAGCCCCCCTCCCTTCTCCTTGCACACTGCTTATCTGTGCGCAGGACATCTTAAGGAGATTGGAGGAGCCATGTCAGCATCAAGAGAAATGTCGAGTGAATGATATATTTAGGTTGGTGAGGGTTGAGTGTGTAGGTGGTTTGGTAAGTGAGGGGGTTCTGTGAATGGATTAGGGGAGTGATTAACCTTGGTCTCGGTGAGAGGGAGGCCTAGGGGGGATGAGTGGGACCTCTACCCCAGTGAGAGGGGGGCAAGGGGTGTGGAGTGCAGTGACCCGCGCCTCGGTGAGAGGGAGGTAGGGGTTCCTCGACAGGAGTGGTTGGGGTTTGGAGGGAATGTTTTTTAGATATCGGATTGACTGGAGAGTGAGGTGGTGACTGAGAGTGTGTGGTGAGTGTGTGAGATCTTTAGGTTGTTAGGAAGTAGGCTCTGCTGAAGGGCTATGTGTTTGACACCTCGAGGGAGTCTAGGGGAGGGGCGGGCAGCCACCATTAGCAGAGTGACGGTCATGGAAGATATGGCGGTGGGGGCTGGGCAGGCCGTTTCAGGAGAACAAGGGTCAGTCACAGGCAGACTGTCCCTCTTTCTGGCCCTTTTCCCATCCCTCTGACCCTTGGCGGTCTGGGCAACAGTCCCCTGAGTCTGAAACTGCTGCTCTTGAACGCCAGGTCAATTAACAATAAAATCTGCCTAGTCCAGGATTTAATCCTGGATGAAGGTGCTGACCTGGTGTGTATTATGGAGACCTGGCTGGATGAGTCGGGAGGGGTAAGTCTCTCCCAGATGTGCCCGCCGGGTTTCCGGGTATTTGCAGCAGCCACGACTACAGGGGCGGGGAGGTGGAGTTGCGATAGTCTATCGTGATACCATCCATCTCACTGGGTACCCTGTCCCACGGTCCACTGGGTTTGAGTGCCTCCATGTCGTTTTAGAAGGGCAAGACAGAATAGGGATTCTGTTGGTGTACCGCCCACCATGCTGCCCAACAGTCTCCCTGCCTGAGCTGACCGGGGTGATCTCGGCGGTGGCGTTGGAGTGCCCTCGCCTATTGGTGTTGGGGGACTTTAATGTCCACGCTGAGGCCCCGAGGACAGCCGCGGCTCAGGACTTCATGGCCGCCATGGCAACCATGGGTCTGTCTCAGAGAATATCTGCCCCGACGCACGATGCGGGACATACGCTGGACCTGGTGTTTACTGCGGGGCAGGTGGATGGTGATCTGGATGTGGAGGAAATTAACATCACTCCTTTGTCATGGACAGATCACTTCCTGGTGGGATTTAGGCTTATCGCGGCTTGTCGCCTCCGCAGTGGTGGGGGACCTCATTCTATGGTCCGCCCCCGGAGGATGATGGATTCCGATGGATCCCTGAGGGCTCTGGGGGACTTTCCTGTTGACAGAGTCGGCGACTCACCCAGCGCCCTGGTTGACCTCTGGAATGGGGAAATGACTAGGGCTCTGGATTTGATCGCTCCTGAGCGTCCTCGACCAAGCCGCAGAGTCAGAGTGGCCCCTTGGTTTACTGAGGAGCTGCGAACGATGAAGCGGCAGGGCAGAGGCCTAGAGCGACGGTGGCGGAAAACTTGTGCTGACTCCGACCGGGCACGGGCTAGAGCTCACTTTAGAGCCTATTCTGTGGCGGTGGCGGCAGCTAAGAGGGCTTTCTTTTCTGCCGGCATCGCGTCCGCGGAGAACCGTCCAGCTGAGCTTTTTCGTGTGGTCCGGGGCCTGCTCCATCTCGCCCCCCCAGTAGATGGGGCGGAACACACAGTGGCTCGCTGTGATGAGTTTGCAAAGCACTTCGTAGACAAAGTCGATAGGATTCGGCATGACTTGGACGCTGCGTTAGCAGTATCTAATGATGTCCCTGAGGCACCTGTCTGTTCTTCTTCCTGGGATTCTTTTCAGCTTGTAGAACCTGAGGATGTGGACAGGATTCTTTGGAGCGTGAGACCATCTGCTTGCCCGCTTGACCCTTGTCCGGCATGGCTGATTATAGCTGCCCGGGCGGGGCTGGCCGAGTGGACGGGGAGGGTGGTAAACTCATCTCTGAGGGAGGGGGTGGTGCCGCCGTCTTTGAAGCAGGCGGTGGTGCGCCCCCTCCTGAAGAAACCCTCCCTGGATCCCACTATTTTTAACAACTTTTGGCCAGTCTCGAACATCCCGTTTCTGGGCAAGGTGATCGAGCGGGTAGTGGCGTCTCAGCTCCAGAGGGTCTTGGAGGAAGCTGATTATCTGGATCCATTCCAGTCTGGCTTCAGGCCGGGGTTCGGGACAGAGACGGCCTTGGTCGCCTTGGTGGATGACCTGTGCCGGGGACTGGACAGGGGGAGTGTGTCCCTGTTTGTCCTGCTGGACCTCTCGGCGGCTTTTGACACCATTGACCATGGTGTCCTTCTGGGTCGGTTGGCTGGGTTGGGGCTTGGAGGCACCGTTCTGAGGTGGTTCCGCTCCTTCCTGGCTGATAGATCCCAGAAGGTGGTGCTGGGGGATGCTTGTTCGGCACCCTTGCCCTTGAGGTGTGGGGTGCCAGAAGGGTCAATTCTATCCCCCATGCTGTTTAATATCTATATGAAGCCGCTGGGAGAGGTCATCCGGGGGTTTGGGGTAGGGAGTCATCAGTATGCTGATGACACCCAGCTCTTTCTCTCCTTTCCACTTGACTCCAAGGGGGCGGTTGATGTCCTGAATCGTTGTCTGGAGGCAGTTGGGAGCTGGATGGGGGCAAACAAGCTGAAATTAAATCCTGATAAGACCAAGGTTCTTCTGGTCTAGAAGTCTACGACTCAGGTATTGGATCATCGTCCTGCTCTGAATGGGGTTGTACTCCCTCTGAAGGAGCAGGTCCGCAGCTTGGGTTTCTCCTGGATGTGCAGCTGCTCCTGGATTCCCAGGTAGCAGCTGTGGCCAGGGGGGCTTTTGCCCAGCTTCGGCTGGTGCACCAGCTGCGACCGTACTTGGATCGTGCAGACCTGGCCACAGTGACTCATGCCCTAGTGACATCTAGACTAGATTACTGCAACGCGCTCTACGTGGGGCTGCCTTTGAAGACTGTTTGGAAACTGCAACTAGTGCAGAATGCGGCGGCCCGGGTGGTTGCCGGGGCCTGTCGGTTCGACTCAGTCGGACCGTTGCTCCGGCGGCTACACTGACTGCCGGTTCGTTTCCGGGCACAATTCAAAGTGCTAGTTTTGACTTTTAAAGCCCTTAACGGCTCGGGTCCAGGGTATTTGTGGGACCGCCTCCTTCCTTATAATCCGACCCGTACTCTGAGGTCATCAGGGGGGGCCCTGTTAACCGTGCCGCCACTGACAGAGGTGAGGGGGATGGCGGCGCGGAACAGGGCCTTCTCGGCAGTGGCGCCCCAACTGTGGAATTCCCTCCCCCTGGAATTGAGAACGGCTCCCTCTTTAGAGACCTTTCGGCGGGGCCTTAAGACATTTTTATTTAGATCAGCTTTTGATGTCTGACATGGCGGGCTGGCTTTTAAACAGATGGCTTTTTAACAGATGGCTTTTAACATGTAGATGTGGATGACCCACTGGGGTTGTTTGTTTTAATTGTTTTAACTGTTTTAATTCTTTTTAAATGTATATATGTATTTTAATGTTTTATTGTAAGCCGCCTTGGTTGCCCTCGTGGGAGAAAGGCGGGGTAGAAATTCAATAAATAATAAAATAAATAATAATAATGCTGTACTATGCATGTTCTCTAGGTTGATTGTGCTTGCTTCAGACAAACCCTGATCACAAGGAAGGCAGGAGCAGGGCTACTGTATCAACAAAGAAGACTAGACTAAACCATGGTCTTCGGAAGCCTGAACAAAGGTAATGATGTATTTCTTACTTTGCTTTGAATGTTCAATGCCTTACCCTAGGGAAGATCCCACACCATGAAGCTGCCCTAATTTTCAAGCAACAGCCAATTGGACTTTCTTTTCTTTTGTTTCACTTTTCCCCCATCTGATATCAAACCTGTATTCCTTTCCCGGGCTCATTCATTCCTACACTGTAGTACAGGAAGCATTGTCGTCACTCTGAATTGGCTACCATTGTGGCCAGTGAGATCACAACAGCAATTTTGGTTTGTAGTTTGGTTTTGTGACATTGTCACAGTTTTGTAAGAACCCCCCCCTTTTGCAAACAGATAGTCTTTTGAGGAAAAAGCCCCCCCCCTGCACTGGAAAACATTACCTCCAAGCATTCTACAATCAGATATTCTAATCACATATTCTACAAAACCCAGGGTTCTGAATATACTATCATCTTAGGCTCTTTCCCACAACTTGTCTATTCCTTTGGCCATTGTTGCCATATATACTCCCAAAGGTGGCGCAGGTCTTGCCTATGCTATATAAGTATTCAAGGTGGATAGTCACATCTTCCTCGGTGCAACACCTGTGGTTCAGGCTATGGGGGGGGGGAATGGAATTCTGATGGTGGAACAGTTTTGCCTCAGACCTAAAGTAACATGTGAAGCAGGGATTTACACGGAGGCCCCATCATCTAATTCTGCCCCCTCAAAAAGGAGGAGGGAAATTGTGCTAATCAGGTTTATGGTGCAATCTAGGATGTCGTAAACATGCCATAGTATGTTTGTGGCACCGGGTGAGTATTCGGCGGCAGCAAGGCCTGCACCAACTGTCCATTGAAGACCGTAGGACACTATGGTGCAGAGGCTGGGGTAGGGCGGGGAGGGGGCTTAATGGGGTGGGGTGGGCATATTGGGCCCGGGAGAAGAAGGACCAGCGACACCACAGTGCACTGTATCCTATCCCCCCTTCCAGGCCCTTTCTGCTGACACGGGTCTACTTAGCCCCATTCCGGCAGCTGGGGGTTAACCAGGGCAAGCGAACATAAGTCTGCTTCTCCCCGAACAGGCACCCAGCAGGGTCCTTCCATGGTTAGGATGCAGCGTGGGCCATGCAACCCATGCTGCATCACTCAAATAGGGGGGGGTAGGATTGGGCTGCCCAGTATGTACGGATTAAGCTTGTGTGTATGGAGCACCCACATCACTCTTTTACAGCGCAATCCTATCCAGCTCCCCCACCGGTGCAGTCAGCAGGGGAGGGCAGAATGGGAGGCCCCGGAACAGAAAGGGGATTCTAATACCCTCCAAAGGGGGATTCAAAGGGGATTTAAATCCCCCCTCCCCTCCAAAGCCACGTGCCCTGCCCTTCCCTGCTCGCTGCACCGGTGGGGGAGCTGGATAGGATTGCGCTGATAAGTTGGTGTTTGATGGAGGGGTGTCCAGACCTCCTCATCAACTGTGGAAATTGTATCACCACAAAATAAGGACATGAACCAGGTCCATAACTTCAGTTAAAATAGAATGGTAACATTGTTTTATTGGTTGGTGGACAGACAGATAGCTATTGATATTATTTCTTTATTGACCCCATCATTGAATGAAGATGGATCTTTTAAGCTGTTTGCAAGGGGATAGCAATTGTTCCTATTTTGTCCCAGCATTGTACTTTTCATTTTTCAGTGACTGTTCACTGGTGTCTCCCTTGTGTCTTAAAAAAATAAATAAAAAAAATTGTGAGTTCCTTTTGGTCAGGAAACATTTTTTTTAAAAAAGAAGCTTTTGCTACATAAACCACTTTGTGATTTAGTTGAAAAGCAGTAAATACATATTTAAAATAATAATAATAAATCACATTGGATACATGATTCAAATGGTGTTATAAAGGCACATTAGTTGTATGTAGGCATCTACTTGTAGCATACATATTCTTTAAAAAGAAGTATCCTGTTCTTTTTCAAGAAACTGAAATATCTAGTATGCTTTAGTTTCCATTGGGTGCATGGGTCTTGTGGGTTGCAGATCTATAGCTCTATTAATATTTGCTCTCCTTCAAATATATTCCTGCTTGTGTGATTGCTACGAATATTTGAATGCCAGAACAGTATATGTGAAATAAAAGCTCACCAGAATCTGCAGTGGAGTGAATTATAAACTATTTTTCTTTCAGCATCAAAAGATAATCCACCAGGCAAACATACAGCCAAATAAAATTGCTCTTTGTAATCCACTATTTCCTGAAACTTTCTGAGAAAAGAAGATAATCCACTCCTACATTAAAAGGGTGGAAACTCCCAATTTTATTTTTATTTCAGTTTTCTCAAAAGTATAGAGAGTTCAGCTGACCTGCTATTGACTCAGGTTCTTGGTTCTTTCAACCATTTGAACTCATGTGGAAAAAGGGGGAATTCTTGTAATTACACTCAGCTATTGGATTCTGTTGCTCCTCACACAGAAGTCAAATGCAGCAGTTTTTATACTTTCTCTGCAAATCGGGTTCAGCTATCTTAATCTCGTGTACTTCTCAAGATGCTACACTTGGAGGGAGGGGGGAAGAGACAGATAAGAAGGAAGTGGGTGATTAAATAATAAAAGTACAAGCAGTCATTTTGTAAAGTGAAATCTCAAGGATTTGAATGCTTGTAGCCTCTGCTGTGTTCCCTCAGCCTCAGTAATATAGCTGGAGGACTTGATACTCCTGCTCTGCTTTCGTCTTTCATTTGTGACTTTTCAGGATAACTATTCTTCATCTACTTTGACAGAGCCAGGAACGTGGGGGAGGGGGGCGTATTTCATTGAAACACCATTCACAGCGCAAAAGGCACAATTATGCTTTGTGGCTCCACAGATAACCAACTAAAAGAACAAAATGTGATATTCTTTTTATAGGTATAAGTAGTTCCCAGATAGAGCTGGTCTCCTTCTGATTTTCTGTTCCCTTTCTTCTAGCAAACTGATGTCATCAGCCAGCAACAAAGGGAACTTAAATAAGAGAGTCTCAGTAGAAAGACCCCCTCGTGTTGACCTGTTCAGTGTTGCGGAAAAGCAACATCTTTACATGCCACTTTGGCACAGTATGTGTCTTCCTCTTTGATATACTAAGCAAAGGCAAATGGGTTGCACAACGAATTATTCGAAGGATTTAGTGAACTTAATTCAGCACTTTATCAGCAGAAAAACTCAGCTGATCCAACAGTCAGGAAAGCAAATGCACAGAAATGGTGCAGTCCTACAAGTAGTTCAAACTTCTACCCAAGTAGTTTCCTCGCTGCTTGGTCCTGATCAATCAGCTGTAATATAAAGAGATGTAGATCTTTCCTTTATGAAAAATAGTACTGCCGCGTCTCCCCAGGGTCTGGCAGGGCCCCAGGGGGGCAGCGGCACATCGAAGGGGTTCAGGGTGTTCATAACTACTTTGAGGAGGGCGTCGACTTTGAAGAATGGAGGCTCAGGCCGAAGGTAGGTGGTGAAAACAGAAGATGTTTATTACTGACGTAATACAACAAAAAAAAGACCCTGGACCCTCTTGTTCCTCAGTTCCATTCACCAAGCGACCGGATGAGCCATCCGGGAAGGTTCGAAGAGTGGCAGGTAACTCAAGTCGTTTCGGCAGGGGGATATAGCTTAACTTCCTGGAGACAGGGCACCAATGCCTCCCAGGTCAGATGTCAGCCCTTGTCAGTGACAAGGGCTCTTAATGAGACCCGAGACCCAACAGAAGCAGAGAGATCGGCCCTGGAGGGTGGTGGAGGCTTCCAGCTGTGGGCAAGGATGCCAGCAAGGGCAGCTGGGTCGACTGCAAGGGGTGTCCGGTAGCTTCAGACTGCAGGGTTGTAACCCTCTCCCGATGGGTGAAAGCAGAGAGCGGTCAGCCTGGGGGTCAAGACCAGCTCGAGTTAGGGTTGACAGGGAGCAAGCCCAGAACCCAGTTGGGTTCCCAGGGAGATGGGAAGCTCTCTTCCCCCCCAGCGGTCTCAGGCTATGCTCAACACTAGTTCTTCCCCATCTGCCTTTTTATGCTGGCTGTCTGGGTTAGGTTCCTGCCCCCTCCCAAGCCCTCCAGGTGTACGCCCTGACCAGGCGCTTGTCGGCCTTGGGGTGTGAGCGCCAGGGCCAGGCTGGCCAGGTCCTGCAGGGACTCCTTGATGTGGGGGGCTGAGTCCTGCCATAACTCGCAGGCCCATAGGGCCGAATCCTGTCAGGACTCACGGACTCAGCGGGTTAGATCCTGGCCGGATTCACAGGCGTGAGGGGTGAGATCCTGTGGGAATGCATGGGCTGGGTGGGCCGGACCCAGCCGTGGCTTACAGGTACATAAAATCAAATTAATCACTAAGAACCTAGGTCATAGATTTTCAAGCCCCTTTCCACCAGAAATGCTTTCCAACCATTGTCTGCGACAGAACCCCACTACATCTAGCCTAGATTATGGAGTCTATTATAAGATATGAGGGAACCAGCATTATCCCAACCAAACCGAAAGTGTGCCTTAGAATATTCTCAATGCTGTAATGGGGCTGCATCGTGAAATGGAAGCTTGGTAAGAATAGACAAGCTGTAATCCAAAAACTGTCTGACGTTGCTGATTTTCTCCCTTAGGAACTACTGAGGGAGCTTCATCGGTTTCTTTAATTTTTGCTCATTGTCAGGGTAAATTGTAAGAATCTCCCTGAAACGCATAATGTCTTGGGGGCCTTGCCCTGCTCCCCTGGTGCACGCCAAGCATAGGCGTTGCTGCTGGCTGTGACCTCCAGAGGCCGGCTACATGATGGGCGGGATTGGGGTAAGTCTCGCGAGACTTCCCAACAGCCCCTCAGTTGCCTTTGTCTGGTGTGCCTCGGGGGGGGGGGGGTAAGGGTATTTTTTTTTAATAAGGATTGATAATGGTGGGTTCAAAAATGAACAGGAGTGATGCTGTTCATTACATGACTGGACTTAATTGTCAGGGGATACCTTTACCTTTACCTTAAAGCTTGAAAAGGTGTAGGAGATTCCAAGTACAAATTTTGAAAATACAAACTAGGGCTGCAATCCTATGCACAAATTCCTGGGAATAAACTCCATTGAACACAGTGGAACTTACTTCTGAGTAATCATGCATAGGATTGTGCTGTAAGTCAACAGAACTGGCTCATGTTGACTCTCAATGCTGCCAGCCACTTCCTGGTCTCTCGCTCAACTTACTCAGCCTCACCAGGAAGGAAGGATCACACAATAGTCTGGGCTCTTGGTGGTCCTGGAGTAAACTGAAGCACAATCTAGAGTTTTAACAGAAGTCCTAACACACAGCGCAATCCTAAATGGCCAGCCACTGCATCCTTTGCACATTGCAGCTTGCACTGGCGCGGCCCAGGCTCACCTTGCGAGAAGGGGATGTTCGTACCCCTTCCCTAGTGTAAGTGGTGCAGGCTGCAATGGGCCTCCTCATATGCATGCCATGCCAGCTCTGAAGCTGGCGCACAACTGGAGAGGCCGTGTAAGGCCGACCTGGGCTGCGACGGGACATAGGATATTGGTGCAAGCTAGCGCCAATATTCCCACCCCCTCCCAGTCCGGACTGGCCAATGGCCCCCTCCCTCACCACCCCTGCCCGTCCTTCCCATGCCCCTGCCCTCCTCCTGCATCGACCGGCCCAGCACTGAACTGCGGCGACTGGCACGTGTCCGGGACGGCAACGGAGTGACCGGTTCCAGCCTCCGCTTCGGTGCCACTTACTCCCAGGGTGCCAAAAATGTGCTTTCTGACACACTTTCTGACACATTTATTACACCCTAGGCCAGCAGAGCACTTGCTCCGCCGGCCTATAGTTAGGCAGGATCAGGTTGACAAACTGTCCATTGGGTAAAGAGAAGGAGCTTCATAGACAGCAGTAGAACATAGCAGGAGATTCATAGGAAGGCATCTTATACTGAATCACACCATTGGTCCATCTAGGTGAATATTGTAAAAGACTGGGAACAGCTCTCCAAGGGTTTAGATTTGAATTTTTTTTGTCTGCCCTACCTGAAGATGATAGGGATTGAAGCTAGGACCTTTTGCATGCAAAGTAGATGCTCTACTCCTGAGACATAGCTGAAGGTTAGGGGTGGAGACATCATCAAAAACATGATAGGGTCTGAACTATGGCCTGAGCATGGAAAGAAAAAGATTTATTTTCAATTTATCATGTACATAAATCGTCTTATTGAAGTCCATTCTGAAACGAGCTGAATCAAGAGTCACACTCATTACTTATGGATATTTGACAGGCAATCACTGAATAATGTACTGAATCTTCTGTTTGTTACTGTGCTATATATGTGATGTATTGGTGTTAAATATAATTTTCCTGGTGAACTACAAAAGTAAATTTATGTCCGTATTGAATGAGTTCAGAAGCTCTGGTGCAAACCGCTCTGAAATGCACACCAACAAGGCCCTCAAGTCATTGCCATCACCTTGTCAGCCTCATCAATGTTAATGGCATGTCATAGTTGTGCTTCTAGGGGCAGAAGCATCGTTGGGGTAGGGGTGGTTGGGCCGTTGGCCCCAAGGTGGCCCCAAGTCATCTTGGCATGGTTCCGTCTTGGAGCTGGGCCCTCTCGCCTCCCGCCTAGCGGTTTGGCTCCAAAAAGTTTAGCAAAATGGTGGGGGGGGGGTGATTGGAGCCCCATGCACAAAACTTACATCACACCCCCAAAGGGGGCGTGACTTGTGCCATCATGTGGGGGCATTGCATTGGTGCCCCCCACATGGGGGCATAGTTCCGTCTCTGTGTAGGGGTCAAGGTGAATAGAACTCATACAGTAGGACCACTGGCATTTGCTAGAGCCCAATGCCAGTAAGAGGACAAGATTTGCTCTATAAACTCATAGGATTGGGTCATAAATTTCTGACAAGTGACAAAGGTCCAATCTTATCCCCTGCAAAAGCCCATAATATGCCGCCGGCCAGATCCTTAGTCAGGATTGCACCCACAGTGTGATATACATATAGTTTTTTTTAAAAGAATATCATTCGTTTATTCATCCCTTGCACAAAGTGAATGTTCTTCTTTGCCCTGTGGAAGGGAGAACTTTTCCTGGAAAGTTCTGATGTTCATGTACTTGAGACTTAATGCCAATAGCATTAAAGAGAAACCATTGATTTGATGTCAGTGGAAGTGGTCAGAAATTCTTTGTTCAAAACACTGCAATATTTGCTCACTGATTTCAATGAGCCTCAACGCTCGACGCAAGCTTATATTTTTGTTCATTTTGGCCTTACTCCTTTTCTAGTTCTGATGCCAGTTAGCAAAGGGGCTTACAGGTGCTGTCTTCCAAAAATGCATAACCAAATATTTGATCTGGACGATTAACCTAGCAGGTCCAGATTAATGACTCATTTTCCCTGATATATGTGTGTGACAAACAAAGGCTATTTCATTTTTGCATAACCAACCACATTGAAGGTCATTTTTCATAATGTTGAATGCCTCAGTGAACTAAGTGTTAAATCCTCCAGTGTTACTTATGTTTGTTTGGTTTCTTTTTTAAACTCCCAGGATGTAGTACCGCCAAATAAGAATATAATCATAATGTTGTCTTTGATTTATCTCTCTAAAAACACTTAATCTAAATGCCTTGGTAAAGGATGCAATAAAAGCATGCTGTATTATTGAAGAAGTTCAAGCTATTATTTGTGTAGTTAAGGCTGTGTCAGCATTTATGTTTCCATTATCAAACCTGTTTACTTAGGGTTATAACTTGTCATTAAATTTCACGGGTTGAAATATCTGTGAGGTGTGCGGAGCCCTGATGCTCTGTCCCAAGTGGAGTCTTTGTCCTTTGGATTCAACCAAAGCATGTTAATGTGAGTAGATAAATAGGTACCACTTTGTTGTTGTTGTTCAGTCGTTAAGTCGTGTCCGACCCTTTGTGATCCCATGAACCATATCCCGCCAGACCTTCCTGTCCTCCACTATCTTCCTGAATTCGCTCATTTTCATGTTCGTTGCATCGGTGATGCTGTCTAACGATCTCATCCTTTGCCTTCCCCTTCTCCTTTTGCCTTCAATTTTTCCCAGCATCAGAGTCTTCTCCAGAGAGTCCTCTCTTCGCATTAGGTGGCCAAAATATTTGAGTTTCAGCCTTAGTACCTGTCCTTCCAGGGAACAGTCAGGGTTGATTTCATTTAGGATTGACTGATTTGATCTCCTAGCAGTCCAAGGGACTCTCAGGAGTCTTCTCCAGCTCCACAGTTCAAAAGCATCTATTCTTCGGCGCTCAGCCTTCCTTATGGTCCAACTCTCGCAACCATACATTGCTACTGGGAACACCATCGCCCTGACTATGCGAACTTTTGTTGGCATGGTGATATCTCTGCTTTTTATTATGCTGGCTAAGTTTGTCATAGCTTTCCTTCCAAGGAGTAAGCATCTTTTAATTTCATGGCTGCTGTCTCCATCTGCAGTGATCTTGGAGCCCAGAAAAGTAAAATCTGTTACTGCTTCCATCTCTGCCCCTTCTATTTGCCAGGAATTGATGGGACCAGATGCCATGATCTTAGTTTTATTAATGTTGAGTTTCAAGCCAACTTTTGCACTCTCCTCTTTCACCCTCATCAAGAGGCTCTTTAGTTCTTCTTCACTTTCTGCCATTAGGGTGGTATCGTCTGCATATCTGAGATTGTTGATATTTCTCCCGGCAATCTTGATTCCGGCTTGCGATTCATTCAGCCCTGCATTTCTCATAATGTACTCTGCATATAAGTTAAATAGGCAGGGTGACAATATACAGCCTTGCCGTACTCCCTTCCCAATTTTGAACCAGTCGGTTGTTCCATGGCCGGTCCGAACTGTTGCTTCTTGACCCGCATACAGGTTTCTCAGGAGACAGGTAAGGTGGTCTGGTACCCCCATCTCTTTAAGAATTTGTCACAGTTTGTTGTGATCCACACAATCAAAGGCTTTTGCGTAGTCAATGAAGCAGAAGTAGGTGGTTTTTTGGAACTCTCGTGCTTTCTCCATGATCCAGCGCATGTAGGCAATTTGATCTCTAGTTCCTCTGCCTCTTCGAAACCCAGCTTGTACGTCTGGTAGTTCTCGGTCCACGTACTGCTGAAGCCTAGCATGTAGGGTTTTGAGCATAACCTTGCTAGCATGTGAAATGAGTGCAATTGTGCGATAGTTTGAACACTCTTTGGCACTGCCCTTCTTTGGAATTGGAACGTAAACTGACCTTCTCCAATCCTTTGGCCACTGCTGAGTTTTCCAAATTTGTTGGCATATTGAGTGCAGCACTTTAACAGCATCATCATTTAGGATTTTAAGTAGCTCAGCTGGGATATTATCCTCTTCACTAGCTTTGTTGTTAGTAATGCTACCTAAGGCCCACTTGACTTCACTCTCTAGGATGTCCGGCTCTGGGTCAGTGACCACACCAGCGTGGTCATCAGGAACATTCAGATCTTTCTTGTATAGTTCTTCTGTGTATTCTTGCCATCTCTTCTTAATCTCTTCTGCTTCTGTTAGGTCTCTGCCTTTTTTGTCCTTTATCATGCCCATCTTTGCACAAAACGTTCCCTTGATATCTCCAGCTTTCTTGAAGAGATCTCTAGTCCTCCCCATTCTGTTGTTTTCCTCGATTTCCTTGCATTGTTCATTTAAGAAGGCCTTCTTATCTCTCCTTGCTATTCTCTGGAAATCTGCATTCAGTTGTTTATATCTTTCCCTTTCACCTTTGCTTTTCGCATTCCTTCTTTCCACAGCTATTTGTAAAGCCTCATCTGACAGCCACTTTGCTTTCTTGCATTTCTTTTTCTTTGGGATGGTTTTAGTTGCTGCCTCCTGTACAATGTTACGAACTTCCGTCCATAGTTCTTCAGGCACTCTGTCTACCAGGTCTAATGCCCTAAATCTATTCTTCACCTCCACTGTATACTCATAAGGGATATGGTTTAGGTCATATCTGACTGGTCTAGTGGTGTTCCCTACATTCTTCAGTTTAAGCCTGAATTTTGCAATAAGAAGCTCATGATCTGAGCCACAGTCAGCTCCAGGTCTTGTTTTTACTGACTGTATAGAGCTTCTCCATCTTTGGCTGCAAAGCACATAATCTATCTGGTTTCGGTATTGACCATCTGGTGATGTCCATGTGTAGAGTTGCCTCTTGTGTTGTTGGAAAAGATTGTTTGCTATGACCAGCGTGTTCTCTTGACAGAACTCCGTTAGCCTTTGCCCTGCTTCATTTTGCGCTCCAAGGCCAAACTTGCCTGTTGTTCCGTTTATTTCTTGATTTCCTACTTTAGCATTCCAGTCTCCCATGATGTAAAGGACATCTTTTTTGGGTGCTAGTTCTAGAAGGTGTTGTAGGTCTTCATAGAACCGGTCCACTTCATCTTCTTCGGCATCAGTGGTTGGGGCATACACTTGGATTACTGTAATGTTGAATGGTTTGCCTTGGATTCGAACTGAAATCATTCTGTCGTTTTTGAGGTTGCACCCCAGTACTGCCTTTCCCACTCTTTTATTGACTATGAGGGCTACTCCATTTCGTCTAAGGGATTCATGCCCACAGTAGTAGATATGATGGTCACCTGACTTAAATTCGCCCATGCCCGTCCATTTTAGTTCGCTGATTCCCAAGATGTCAATGTTCAGGGGGCGCGCGTCACCCTAGTGACGCTACCGTTAGAGCGGCGCGGGGGGGACCCGGCTCCCCCACCCCGCGTCACCCTCCGGACGTCCGGAGCCAGCCTCGGAGCATCCGACCCCGTCTGAAAGAAGGCCCAGGCAGCGCGTCCATCCGGGTATTTCCTGGATTTTTGCGCATGCGCAGACCCGTTTTGAGGGCAAAAAGCTGGGAAGTTGGGAAGTTGCAACATGTTGTTATAGGTTCCATTTGTACACATCTAACATTGTGTGTACATTGTGGGTTCAACCATAAACGTAAAATGAGCATGATTTGTTTCTGTACATTACCTATTACTGCCAATATGTTACTGAACCCTCTTGGAATACCTTGATTTATTGAACAATCTGTTGCTATATTATTATTATTATTATTATTATTATTATTATTATTATTATTATTAAGAAGAAGAAGATGATGATGCTGATTTATATAATGCTTTATGCATTACCAAGGGATTCACCTGCACCAGTTACCTTGGTTTTCTCTGTTAGTCTATTCTAGTATTATCAAGTAGGGAATTAACCAGAGGCGTCGCTATGGTGGGGGCGGTACCATAAGTTTCGCACTGTGCTAATCCCCAGTAACTCTCCGGTACAAGGAGGCCCTGCCCCCTCGCCATTGCAGCCATTCCGTGTGGTGAAGGCAATGGGCAGGCAGGGAGTCTCCTGCCCGTTGCCTTCACCGCACTGAATCACTCCGAGTAAGCGGGGATTAGCACGGTGCGAAATTTACGGTACCACCCCCACTGTAGCAACGCCTTTGGAATCAACACCAATAGGATGGTTTGGCCCCTGGGTGGTGGTGGTGGTCCATTTCTCATCCCATTTTCTACCTTGGCTGGTTCAGAGGTACGCCCGCCATCCCTCTCCCCTTCTTATGGTTGTCATGGCACTGCCCCCTGAGCGGAGTATTGATGCTTGCTCTCTTTGGCATAAGGATTTTCCCCTTGGGGCGCTCCCCTGACAATCCTGCCAATTTCCACTTCTCAATCTCAACATACGCTCCTCACAACTTCCCT
Source organism: Plestiodon gilberti rubricaudatus (assembly GCA_026170595.1). Lineage (NCBI taxonomy): Eukaryota > Metazoa > Chordata > Lepidosauria > Squamata > Scincidae > Plestiodon > Plestiodon gilberti. The sequence continues at coordinate 52,634,640 of JANXHW010000002.1, forward strand.
TCTCCTCCCCACTTTGTCCTTCTTGCCCATCCCCTCTATAAATTTGGTGAAGGGCCGAATTTGGTGGGCCTATGGAACACCCCTGTATAGCATGGGTGGGGCTTGCTCATTCAATCCCAGATATTGTGAACAGATGGAGATCCTCCATGGTTTCATAATGTACTAAAGAGGTCTGAAAAGAATTCTCATATCTAACAATGTAACTGAAATGCAATGCTTTTAAAAAATGGAGTTGATAAACACATTCGACGGTAGGACATCAACTGTACATGAATGAAATGTAGACTAACCATGTGATTATTGTGCATACATGAGTGAGCCAGTCCTCAATGGAATGCTGTGAGCACCTCTAAGTTAATTTTGCTTCAGTCCAATTGCATCTAGTGAGATTTAAGACTTTGCCTGTACCTGTAAGTCCCACAATTGACTAAAGTTGAGCATACTTTACTTCTGTGGATTTCACCAATATATTTTAAAAGGTTCTCCAGACAACTAACCATTAGTCCAATTGAATGAGGGACTTATTTTAATTAAATACCTTCATCACATCACCAGCACTGAGATGTGGTCATATTTTTTTTTTCCATTGACTTTGTGGATTGCACTCTATAAACCTTTAAATCACCTAACAGCTTCGTTTGAAAACCAGCCTTTGTATGGGAACAAATACCCATCACCATTTAGCAACTGAGCTTTCAGGGCATTCCATGCTCCCTTGTGTCATACTGTGTTTGCTGTAGCATCTGGGCAAACATATTGTTCTCTGAGTGTATATTGCTTTGTAGCTACCAGGGATGTGTGGTGTGGGCACGGCAGGTGAGGCAGCCCCACACCATCATAGTCCTCAGAACGAAGTCACAGCCGAACCCAGAGATTGTGTGCACTGCTTACTCAGGTGCAAGTGGGTAGCGCATGTGCAATCTCCAGATCTCTTGTAATCTTTTTTACAAGAAAAGGTGTTTTCTCACAATTGTTAAACATTTGGCTTGTATGCACTGTTGTTAACTAAGACACAGCACACTGAATACTCGGAATTTTTTTTGTTTTAAATGTAATCTTTTTTAAATCAATTTTTAGATGTTTTTTATTAGTTTTGTTAATTGTTTTTTACTGTTTTAAAAAGTAATTATCTATATGTATTTTTTGTAATTTCTGTAAGCCGCCTTGGGTCCCTTTGGGGAGAAAGGCGGGATAAAAATACCGTAAATAAATAAATAAATAAATAAATAACTCAAGAGTGGATCACATGCCTATCCAATGCCTGTGTGGAGTTAGAACATTCTCTCCATGTCTGTGTTGCTTTTCTCCAGCCCAGAAAGCTCACACATTCATTATAATGCTTTATATTAGAAGCATTTGGTGTCTTTATTTAGAAATTTGGTGATGTTTCTCTGACCAGAACAATGGCGTAGTTGGGGGGGGCGAGTGCAGGGGGAGACACGCAGTGGGGGTGCAATTGCTGCTGGATTCACCGGCAATTCGGTGGCAGTGCAGCAAAAAAGCACTCCCCCCGTGCTTTTTCGGCCACTTTTAGGCCATTTGCGGCAACAGGATTTGCCCGCCCACACCGCAAATGGCTTAAAAATGGCCGAAAAAGCGCGGGTGTGTGTGTGCTTTTTTGCCACGCTGCTGCTGAATTGCCGCTGAATCCGGCGTGGGAGCGGGGCTTGTGACATCACGTGGGGGTATCACGGCGATGCCCCCCCTGTGGGGGTGTAGTTACGTCTCTGGACCAGAAATATGCCATGAACTTTTGCTTACATATATCAATTAGCCAACGGTAAAATTGGTTTCATTATAAGTCATTTCACTTAAAGTTGCAATTTCCAAGAACGTAAACTGCTGTAATTTGGAGTGGTGGAACTATTTAATTGGTTCATATACAGAAGGTGTTACTACTCTCTGGCTGAATGATTGATTATTCTATCCAGTCTAGTCGATAGGTGTGAGTACCATTTACATTTGGGAGAGGGGTTCTCTGCAATACTTTTAAGACTTGTTAGAAAAAAATAAAATTTAAGAACCACTTAGATACTGTATTTTTCTATTATAGTCTTCTGGCAGTTCAGAGAGGTCTCTGAGATGGACCTGGTACTTAATTGTCTAAAGCAATACCATAAAGCAGTGGTTTCCAATCTTTTTCACCCCAAGACCCACTTTCAGCATGGAGCTCTGCATCCCGGAAGTTTTGGTGGTGACATGATGATGTCATCACGTCACCACCAAAACTTCCAGGTTGCCGAGCATTTGTATTTTTTTTAATACAAACAGCTGGGCACCCCAGCCTCTGCTCGGTGGTCTTCAGCCACTTTGGGCCTCGTTGCATTGTGTTCTTGCTGAGAGAACAGAGGCAGAGGCTCGGGTGGCTGGCTGTTCACATAAAAAACATGCAAAAACTCGGCAACCTGGAAGTTGAGGCTCGGATGGCGGGCTGTTTGAGACCCATCAAAAATCGGGTTGGTTTGGAAATGGCTGCAGAGTATACGTACACAAAGATATAGACAAATGGCTCTCAGAAACAGCCAATTGGTGATATATTCATCTGCTACTTAAGCCAATGCAGTCACACATTTCTGAAATGGCTTTATATCATACATGTAATTCTAAGATTTTAGAAGTCTATTTTACAGCTGTTGGAAAATATGAGTCACAGCATTAATGCTCTCATTTCTCATCAAACAAATTCATTATGTTTCATATTTTGAGTGTATCAGCAGAAGTACACAAACTAGAACTAGTCAAAATGTATTTTAGAAGACAAAGAAATATTTGGAAAACAGAAAACTAATTATAAAGAACATCAAGGTATGTGTCAAAAGTAAATTGCTGACTCCATACTTTTTTGCTCTGCATCATGTTTTGACCATAGGAATGACTTGGTATAGTCACATAGTTGTGTATTATTGAATAATGGAAAAAAAAATCTGGGGCCAGATGAAATCAAAGCAAAGGGATGGGGGGAAAATACAGGGAGATATTTATTTTTGGAGAGGAATTTTACCAACTTTTTCAGTGCAAATATTGTAATATTTTATTTTTTCAGACTGAGTGAAACACATTTTAAAGTAATGTTTCAAAACAATATGGTTACAGTTAAAAGGTAAAGGTGACCCCTGACAATTAAGTCCAGTCATGTCCGACTCTAGGGTGTGGTGCTCATCCCCATTTCAAAGCCGAAGAGCCAGCGTTGTCCGAAGACGACTCCGTGGTTATGTGGCCGGCATGACTCTCCTTACCGCAGCGCATAGCATGCAGCTGGAACACGGAGCGCTGTTTACCTTCCCGCAAGCGGTACCTATTTATCTACTCGCATTGACATGCTTTGGAACTGCTGGGTTGGCAGGAGCTGGCCAAGCAATGAGAGCTCACCCCGTTGCGGATTCGAACTGCCGACCTTTCGATCAACAGCTCATGGTTCAGCGGTTTAACCCACTGCGCCACCCGCTGGCCTGTATGGTTACAGTTACACTGCTGCAAAGTTCCTGCTGCTATATGACTCCACCGCCACCGCCTCCTGTCCATCTAGGCCTATTGGAGGAGGTTCACAGACCAATCCTATCCAGGATTGGGCTGCCAGGCAGAGTGAGTTACAACAGTGGAAGTGACTTCTTTTGCTGTAAAATGGCTGCCAGCGGTACGCACAGTGCTCTCTTGGTGGCCATTGGGCGCATGCTGCTGCAAGAGTCGGCAGCATTGCAGCTCTGCAGCTCTGCTGCAGGACCCCACTGTGCCCTCTGGACCCAGTAAGGCAGCGGTGGGGGCAGGGGTTGTCAGGTGGAGGGAGTGGGAGGACTGGGGTATAACTGGGCAGGAAGGGTGGAGGAACCGGTGTCTAGAGGAGGTGGGAGGGGTGGATCTGGCGTAAATGGCACATCCTATACCCTCCATTTCCATGCTCCCTGCCCCTTTCCTCTCCTCGGACATATGCCACCATATGTTGTGGCATATGTCCAAGGAGACCCATAGGTTGGTGGCATATGGAGACCCATAGGAGACCCCAGGGCTTACTTGGAGGTAGGTGTAATGTTTTATACTTATCATCTGTTTGCCTTTGGCCCAGCCCCCCCCCCACTGGATGTACTGCACACCGTTTTGGCATGGCTGCATTGGCGTGACTGGCAGGGGATAGGGTTGAGGTAGCCATGACATGCCAGCAGCACACACTAAACTTTGAACAGATGAGAAAGGGGGAGGTAGCAGATGTGTCTTTCCAAACCTTAAGGCTCAGGCTCCCCCAGACCCAAGGTTTGGGAGCTTAACTGGGAAGGCATGGCCCTCCAAACCCTGAGTCTCACACAAAAACCTGAGAAACCTCTCTATCTATCTATCTAAACTAAAATGATATAAGCCCATGATTCTACTAAATTCATAAAGCCGGATCACTTTGAGAATGTTTATTGATTATAAAAATAAATGTTATAGATATTCCATATCTATGGAAAAATTTAAAATATACACAATAGTATACACATATTTACACATATTTAACAACAAACTTTTAACAGTTAGCAGCACAATGAAGGAGGGCCTTTACGAAAAAAAATACACTCCAACTTTCAGTCATGGATAAAGTGGCATTTTCACACTCTGATCATGAATACTTCTTTGTCAGACCAAATAAGAGCCGTCTGCAAAACATCTGCCCATAATGGAGCTCACCTTTTGATCTCAAGGCCCATTTTGGGTGCTTGAAAGCAATCTTTGCTTGGAGAGGTCATTTTCATGAATTATTATAGGTTTTCTTTGTTCTCTTGCTAAGAGGAGAAGGCAATTTTCAACAAAATGTTTTTTCTTTGATATCCGTGCACTGTATTTAATATTCTCTTTATTAAAATACACTTTCTCTAACATTAGAGACACTTTATTATGAATTTTGGATATGGAAGGCAGTGGAGGGTGAGAAGGCATCTAAAACTGTGGAAAAAAGCAATCACTTATTGCATCCTCTGGGGCTCAACAGCTTGTTATAAATTCATTTTCCATGTAAATGTGCTTAAAAAAAGATTAAGCTCCATGCTGTAATTGTTATTCACTTCAACATCAAAAGAATTTCATTCTTTCAGTTCCTCTTAATGTTACCATCCAAAACCAAAATAAATTCTACTCCCCCCCTTCATTCCAGCATTTGAAAAACCTAAGCTTACTGCAATTTAAGGGATTTGGATTACTGGTTTGCCTGACAAAGCATATTTCATATGCAGATATTAAATGAGGTCACCCAGTCTACTATAAATTTAGGTCCAGAAAAAAGTCCATTAAGCCATCGGAATACTTCCGGTGAGCCAGTTTACTTCAGAAATTAAGGACAGTATACTCAATACATTTTATCTATGATGGGCAACCCATTTCCATGCTACCGAGTTTATTGTTGCAGTGCAATAAGGTGGCTCTGAATCTCTGTCTTACTTACTGCTTCTTAACCATAAAGTCATACATGGATTTAGCCTAGCATATCCTAGGAAATCTTCTTCTCGATGAAGCCCATGTCCACCAATCTTTTATGATGGACAGGAGACAAGTTGCTCAGACTAAGGAACCTTAGCCTGGAGTATGATCACTTAAGACTAACCATGCCTCTACGGAATTGGCTGGCTCCTTGGATCACCTGGGCAGCAGAGGAACAGTACTGGCTCTGAGCGTTATAGAGGGGGTGGTATTGTGCAGCAGAGACCAGGTCAATAGGAGATGGTGGCATAAAGTGGCATAGGAGATGGCATGCTGCTGCCTTGCTCCAGGAACCATAAATGAAAGCCATAAATCGTGAGTGTAAAAACTGAAGTTGAAGGCAATGTGCAAAAAATTAAATAAAGAGCTTCTTCTAGCACAGTGTAACCAAGCTTTATAGGAAAAGAGGAGCAGTGCCTTGATATAACATCAGGTCCCAGCAGTGGTGTGAGAAGACAAATTGTCCGTGCTTGAAAACTGGGACTCAGTAGACACAATCCTCTGAGCCACAGTCTCAGTGCAGCAACTCATAGGAATAGGTCACAAAAGAACTATGAAGATGTTAATAAAACCACAGGAACTTTACTAGCGTTTTATTCTCAAGTTGGCTGGTACTTTATTATCACAGCATCTTGTATGTCTCCCTTCTTGTTTTATGAACTTCATTACTTGAGGGCAAAAGCTCCAATCATCTCCCAACTTCCAAAGAAAGTCCTCTGGGCGATCACTTTTCATACCATTCAATTGGAGGTCTGGCATAGACGTTAAAAAAAAGAGAAAAGAATATTGATCTGTATAGAAACTCAGAAAAACCTTAATAATTATTTGCTTGCAGAAGCACAGGACAGGAAAGGGTACAGTGAATTTCTACCTATTGTTGCCAATGTCTATAGATGAGCCAGCAATGTTTCATGGTCTATGGTGTAGAAGGTCACAGATAGTTGTAATTATGTTAGTGTAGCCATTTTTCATCTACCCGTAACAGAGAGGAGGAATATGCAGCAGCATCAAAATTACCGTCACTATACTACCCATAACTCTCAGTGTAACTGGGAGACATCTAAGACATGAGAAAAACAATGACCTGATCCTATGAACCATAATACTGAGACAGCAGCTCCAATTCTAACATTGCTATGAAGGTACAACAATGTACATCAAGTCCTCACTTAAAGTTGTTGATAGGTTCTTGGAAGTGACAACTTTAAGCAAAACAACTTATAATGAAATCAATTTTACCGTAGACTACGGCATATTTCTGGTCACAAAAACATCACCAAACATCTAAATAAAGACCCAAAACTTCTAAAATAAAACATTGAAATGAATGTGTGAACTTTCTGGGTCGGAGAAACCCCACGCAGACATGGGGAGAATGTTCAAATTCCACACAGACAGTGACCCTGGCCGGGAATCGATTTTTTTTTCTCAACAACGTTAAAGCGAAACAACTTGTAACTAAACAACTTTAAGTGAGGACTTGCTGTACTCATGATGGGCTGAAGCCCAATCCCACTTGCACTGCTGGTAGTTATTTATTGTTAGGTCACGGCTGGGGACTGGACGGAGGCAAGTTGATGTTGTAACACCCATCAACATTAGGAAAGCACCCATCAACTTTAAGAGAAATAGAGTCTCCAGGTTTTGAAGGGCTTATAGCACCGGTGGGGAACCGGCGGCCTGCGGGCCGGATCCGGCCCCCGGAGCAATCCGGTCCGGCCCGCACAAGCCTGGACGCGATTCCATCCTGTCCAGTCCGCGCGCGCTCAGACCGGAGGTTCCAGAGGCCCCGCGCGCTCACCTCGCGCAACTCCTTCTCAACCCGGCTGTTATGGACATGCGCAGAAACAGCCGGGTTGAGGAGTCGCGCAAGGTGAGCGTGCACCCACCTCCCCATCGCGCGTGCGCTCACCTCGCGCGACTCCTCAACCCGGCTGTTTCTGCGCATGTCCATAACAGCCGAGTTGAGAAGGAGTCGGGCGAGGTGAGTGCATGAGGGTCGGAGGTCTGGAGGCTGAAGAAGGTAAGGAGGAGAGCAATGGGGAGGTGGGGGGAGGAGAGCGATGGGGGTGGGGGTGGATGCGCGCGCGCTGGGGTGGGCGCCTGTTTGCAGTGGAGGGGCGCACGGCCCGCGACACATTTCCCCCATGGAGAAATGGCCCTACACCGCAAATAGGTTCCCCACCCCTGGCTTATAGGAAGGCAGTGGGGACCAGGCAGTAACACTGAGCCATTCGCCTTCTTCCTCCAACCCTATTTTACAATTCTCAGATTATCTAGCCCCTGACCACAGTGTTGGAGGGCAGGACACCAGGGAATTACGTACTGGGTTCCAGTAATACGGAGCTGGGAGAAGAAGGTGGCAGTCCACTGCTGCTATTGTTTCTCTGGCAGTATGGAGTAAGAGTCTCCACCTGGATGATGGTTGACCAGTCACAGGTGGGGAGCAGCGGCAAGACCCTTGCTGCCTCAGAGGTTGGTCAGGCATGGGAACCACCCCTGTACAACCAACCTCTGCAGCATCATGAACAGAAAACTGGATCATGCCTCCTCCTTGGGCTAACTTTCAGTGGTGACATTAACTAGGACTGTATAGTATAGGGGTTTTTATTTTATTTTAGTATATACACAATTCTGTATTTCAAGAGACATTTTTATATTGTAATCTTTATCAGGTAATGGCTTGAATGTGTTATTTTCTGGCTTCCACCACCAATTTATGGCAGGTTAGAATAAATTAGCTAACATAAGACATTCCAATGGCCTTTATCCTATGCTTCCTCTGTCTGTAGTGAATTGTAGCAAATTCTCCCTTATAAATATTTTCTAGTTGCTTAAAATCAGGAAGAAATGGGGATGCTTACCAGACTAGCTAGAAGCTTACAGAATCTCAAGTTCACTGATCTTCCCAAGAGTATGAGGTTAAAAATGAATCATTGGACGTAAACTGGATAGAGCAGGCGTTCCCAATCTGTGATACACATACCCCTAGGGGTATGCGAGCCGCAGGCCGGGGGTGCGTGAGAAGTTGTCCATTAACAGCTGCTGTGATCAGCAGCTGATAAGGGACAGCTGACTTTTTCCGGGCTGCCTCATGTGCCCTCATGAGATTTGGGTGCCACCATCATAGATTTCGCAAGATCCAAGATGGCAGCACCAAGAAAAGGTAGGATGCAGGCCTGCACTGCAGGGGACAGTGAAAGCCTGTAGCCTTCTTTTTCGGGTTGTGGCATGGGCGGGTCCTCCTGCTTGCACCGCAACCTGGAGGGGATATGTGGGGGTATGTGGGGGGAGCCGCTCAGGTGGTACACGGGGGGTCGGAGGCCTGCGTAGGGGTACAAGCCTCCAAATGTTGGGAACCCCTGGGATAGAGCATTTTTGTTTTAAAATTCAGATATCATAAACTTGACACTTGGCCTGGTAATGTGTAGTTCTATGTCTTTTCATGGGCAAGAAATATGCAGTGCAGTTATTTTACTCTTTTTACATTTTAAGACTATATAGCAAACATTGTTTCTTGTACCACACTGCAGAATTTATTCTGTAAAATATTCATGATTTTTTCCTCCCTCCCTCCTTCCCTTCCTCCCCCCCCCCCACATTTCAATGCAAAAAAAAAATATATTGACATTTGTTTCTATTGCATCTGAGCTATGCTTTAGAAATATCCATTAATTGCACCTGGACCCCAATCAGTCCTCTTGATACATGTCTCAGAGCTTTTAGCCAGTCAAAAAACCAGCAGAAATTGGCCTGCATTTTGTGGCAATGCAAAAATGGCTACAAGAACTTCTACAGATGTTTCTTAACATATTGCAAACGTTCTACATTTTTGTCTAGGATGTTAAAGGTACAGGATGTTCTTTAATGTTGCAAGACAGGTAGCATTTGCTGGATTGCACCTAGTGAAAAAAGGAGGTATTCCTTTTCATCTTCTATCCTTACTACTGCAAGAAATAATTCCCATAGCTTCGGTTTCTTTCTTCCTTTTTTATTTCTATGCAGCAATTCCCTCAGCAAAGAAGCACTGTTGTTGTATCGTTTAGAATGTAATGTGACATGTACATATCAAAAAAGTTAGTGCCTAACTGAACACCATTTCTACTTGTTGTAACTTTATAGACCAAGAAATACAACTGTATTTGCATATCGAATCCCAGATAATTTTGGATCCTAACAGTGCAATCTCTGTGTTTAATCAGAAGTACTGTAAGCCCCACTGACAGGCCAATCCTATTCCAGATTGGGCTGTCGGGTTCAGGGTGTTACAGGAGCAGGGCACTCGGACAGCAGAAAAGCCATTTTGGGAGTGCTGCCACAAGAAGTGGCAGCGCTCCCCAGCCATTGCCAGGCCTAGCAGCACCCGCTAGAGAAGGTAAGCAGTGGTGGGAGTGGGGTGGGAGAGGAGAGGGTGGGGAGGGTGAAACTGGGTTGGTAAGGTGGAGGTTGATCCAGCGGCGATGGCACGCACTGGATCTTATTCTCTTTTTCAAGCCTCTCTGCCCCCTTTGTCTCCTTGGACTTTCACCGAATACAAAGCTGATGCAGGTCTGAGCTGGTGCAGGTCTGGGGAGACCCACTGCAGAGTGGGAAGTTTATGGAAGGGTAAGGGGACATAATTCCCTTACCCCTTCAAAGCTTTCTGGTCCGTCTCCCCACTGGATATAGCGCTGCATCGCCATGCGGGGATTTACATTGGATTCGACTGTTAATTTTTTTCAGGTAACTTTTTCATGCCAAAGAAGTTTAATGTCAAAGAAAAGTTAAGAAAAAGATTTTTTTCTTTTTACATATACAAATAAATACAAAAAAGCAAGCATTTATATTTAAATAACTGCTAAAAAGCAGTTTACTGATACAACGGTGGTGAGAAAAAGGAGCTGGGTTTTTTTTGTGGCTATCAATTCATACTGATACATGTATTCTTTAATGGTCTTTCAGGTTGTCCATATTCCTATTTCCATATTGCTAGGTACCTGAAAATGCTTCCTCTACACATCTCTGCAAATCTCTTCCAGATGGACAGTTAATGTCTGTTTTCCTTCTTCTGCTGTCCATTACTCTATCCCTCAGATCCAAGAGTCAACATTTCCTTAATCCATGGACCAGTGGAACAGGCATCTTTAGGAGTCCAGATGAATAATAGCCGTGGACATGTCAGTAGCACATGGCCTCCAAATAGCAGCAAAATAAAACACCAGAGACCACAGAATGAGTGACACGTTGTGGGTGGACGTGGATCCTGAGCATGGTGTGGTTGCTGATGTGCTTTCCAGCCAGCGACTGATAGGTACCCACAATGCCATCTATCCCACAGCAAAGGACTAGAAATAGTCACACTTGTGGGAGCCAGGAATAGCTGTTTATCAACAACTTTGTTGGAATAATAGTATGAAGTCTGATGAATAGCAATTAAGCCATAATGAGAACGCTTCCTGGTGCAATGTTATCTAGCTGCAGTGTTACCCTGGGAAAAAAAACCACAATGTCTAGAAAGGCCAGCTGTTCTGGTTTTTCCATAACTAGCCATAACTAGCTTTGTTTCACTTAGCACCGGTCCCAATAAAAGCATATTTTGGGCCACTCTTGCTTTCATAAACATATTGCAAATGTAGCAGGCACTTAGTTGTTTCAGTAAAGATATTGGCAAAGACCTAACGTCATATAGATCTTGTTAATATTCATGCAATGTGCTAGTAATTTATGTCAGCAAAATATAGCATTTACATAGAAATGAAAAATGGTCAAATTTAAATGGGGGGATAATTAGCTGAAATGGAGCAATGATGAAAAGGATCTGAGAGTTAAAGCAATCATGAATGGAATAGAAGTTGGCAGTTTCACAACAGCACAAAGAAAGCTAGCACCATTTTAAGTGTCATATTCATTTTTATTTATTTATTTATTTTTACTATCATGGGCTTGGCTTATTAGCAGCTGGAATTATTTAACTGCTGCATTTTATTTGCGTTATTAACTTTGTGATGGCACATTTTGAAATTGTGTCTGCTATTTTACTGCTTTGGTGGTTGTGTTTCATGTTTTTGTGCCTTGCTGTTAAGCCACCTTGCATACCTTTTATGGCAAATCAATAAGTAAAAGTCATATGCAAATCAATAAGTACATAGGGTTGTGTCCTAAGGAGAGGGAATCTCCCAGAAGCAAATTTCCCTGCTGCCTTCTCAACATAGTAGCCCTTTGTGCCTCCTGAAATTTCACTGGAACCCCTCAGAAATTCTACTGAAACTGCTCAAAATAGGACTGTGTGAGAATTGTATAGTCAAGGGAGATTGGCAAAAATCTTCCCCCTCCTGCATGAACAAAAGTGGAATTTAGCATATACAGTCGGACCTTTTTATTCACAGATTTGACTCAACACAGATGGCAAAACTGTGGAAGAGGGAATCCAACTCTTCCAACATTACCTCTTTTTTTTCAGCATTGTCGGGGGCCTGTCAGCCACTTCCAGCCTCCTACGCGTGTCCAAACCGCTGAAAAATGCAGCCGGGAGTCTCTGGCGCCATTTACAGGTTACGTCCAGTAGTGGCTTTTGTTTTTTCAGTCAGTTTAAACAAATTCAGGAGGAGGGAAGCGGTGAAGATGCTGAAAAAAAGGTAATGTGGCACTTCTACACACACACACACACACACACACACACACACACACACACACACACACACACACACACACACACACACACACACAGACGGATTTCATATAACACTGATTTTTTTATCCACTGTAGTTCCAGGAACAGAACCCCAGCGGATAAAAAGGTCCAACTGTATACCATAGTGTTTCAGGAACCACAGAGGAGAACTGGAGCAGCAGAAGGCCTCCAGCTTTTCCTCCTCACTGTTCCCAGGGCCCTGTTGCTGCTGTCATTAATGCAATTGTTGTTGCTGTCAGGCTGGACGAGTGAGAAGTGCAGCAGGATGCAGGATTTGTGGGAGGCACTGGAAAATACTGATTATCTATATTCTCCCTAAGGGGTCCACACTGCTGCACAGACCCCTTTGGGGTACTGTGATGGGGGCACAGACTCCTTTGGTCACTGCATGGCAGTGCGGCTATCTATGTCTTCCAGCAATGATGTCATACCTCATCACTGACTTCTGGCCAGTCGAGCTCAGAGCTGCACAGAGGTGGGCTTACCGGGAGCACTGATGATGATGACAGCAAGCGTGCAATGAGTTTACTGAGTTTGGAGTTGATTAAGAAAAAAAAAAAACACCAAGCACTTGTATGTCGAGGAGTTGGTGGTTTGGTAAGTGCTCAGTTGAGGCCTAGAATAATGACGGCCCTATTGGCAAATTATTGCCAAATGATAGTCTCCTGCAGCCTTATTCCTGTACTTTTCCCATGAGATATAGACCACCTGTTTACGCTCTAACTTGGTTCCTCAGCCTAGAGAAAAGGGGAGAAGGATAGATAGTAGTGGGCCTCTCAAAGGAATGTAAGCAAGATAAGGGAGCTAGGAAAGAGCAGGCAGCATCAACTCGTGCCTTTTTCTAGTATAAAGAGAAAATCCTAAAAAAGCCAGTCTCACCGTCGACCAGGGTCTGCAGCTGGTGCCTGAGAACCTCAGACCCCCAGGGAGTGTCCATCACTGTCCAAGGGACTCCCAGCCCCCCCCCCCGGGACATAATATATTGCTTTGCTTCTTCTACTGTCTTTATTTCTTTTACTATCTTTATTGTAACATCTAATAGCCATCATTAATCTAATACCTCAACTCCAGAAATCCAGAAAGAGCCCTTCTTTTGGTAATGCAAGGCTGAAAGGTGCACTGAAGAAACTTGTGAGGATAATAAAACAATAATAGGGAAGGGGAATCAAAACAAAGTAATTCAATATTTCTTAGCCATGCATTACCTAAATGTAAGCAGTTGTTATATACCGAGAGAAGTGAAGTAGGGGGGAAGAGGAAATTCCTTAAAAGGGAAAGTGACACATAATGGGGCAAGCATGGATGGGGGGGGGAGAAGAAAAGAAAGTAGGGAAATTAGCAGGGTTACCAAGGGCAACTGAGGTTGGAAGGCTAGGGGTTTGGGGGTATCAGGGAAGGAAGAATGCTAGAAGAGTGAAAGAAGAGAAGGGTTCCTGCCATTTGGACCACAGCAAAAGGCTTTGGCTAGATGGCAGCTCTCTGTAGCTTGAACCAAGGGCTACAGGCAAGGAGTGAGCCCCTCGCTGGGCTGTGAAATCACTTCACTCACTTGCAGTGAAGGGGAGCTAGTCTCTCCCACAAGATAACCCTCCTAACTGGCACTACAACCAATTAATGGGTTCCCCCATGTGGAACCCAATTGTTTGAGGACCCCAGTTGTTTGAGGTAGTGACAGTTACCTGACAAGGAGGCCTGAAGCTCATCTTGGCCCTCCCCTGAAGCTGTGGAAAAAATAGACTGACAATCTTACACACAGCAGACTACTAGCTGAACAGCACAATCCTACTCAGATGTAACTGCACAATCGTGTTTAACTGTGCGCCTGTGGAGTGCATGCTCTGCAGGTGATGGGTGTCGTAAACACGCTGTACCTGGAGAGTAAGGGCCACCAGTGCAGAGGCTGGCAGCTCTTACTCCACCTCCCCCCGGATGCGGCACCAACCGGGAGGGTGGGCTGGGTGGCCATTGGCCGGCCGGGGCTGGGAGGGGTGAGGATATCGGTGGCGAGCTCCTCCGATATCCTGTCCCCGTTCCCAGACTGAACGACCCTTACCCCTGCCCGGGGGTAAGGCTCCAGAGCTGATGTACATCCGAAGAGGCCCATTGGAGCCGGGCAGCCCTACACCCAGGGAAGGGGATGACATCTTCTTTTCCCGAAGTGTTCCTGGACTGTGCCGACACAGCCTGGGAAGGATGTTGAATACTGCAGCCGGCCCATCAGACCTGCCGTGTATCTTTATGCCTGTCTCATTGAGTTCAGTGGCGCTTAGTACCAGGTAAGTATATTTAAGATTGCAGCATGAAATGCTCAGCTGGATCATACCTCATTTTGTGCATTCAATTAATATTCTTGTACTACTGAAGCTCTGGCTTATGTACAGAAATAAATGTCTAAGAAGTACAGTAGCATGATTTAACGGGAATGCAACATTGCCTTTCATTTAACATGAGAATGATTGTTTGAAGATGTACCCATTAAAGAACAAATTGCATACCAAAGGAGGAGTGATTGAAAGAAAAGTGATTCACAGCCCAGTCCTATTCACCCCCACTGATGCAGCATCACCAAAATGGCTACCACTGGATCCTGCGGGAGGGGAGGGGTCAGTTACAGAGGTCTCCTCTGGGCAAAGGAAATTCATTCCCTTACCAGGGGTAAGTCTCTGCAGTGCGGAGGAGTATACCCAGATCTGCGCTAGTGGATTTGCTGGCGCAGATCTGTGTGGATCCATGCCATGGAACAGGGTCTGGGAAGGGGGCTAGGATTTGGCAGCCACCACTGCCATTGAATGCGCCTTCTTCCCAGATAAAATCTGCCCACCCCCGCCCCCCATCGCCACCTCATTCTACCCTTATTCCACCCTGTCCCACCTCCCCCACTGTCCTACCTGCATGGGCTGGTCTGCGTCTGCGGCGATCAGTGTGATGGTTCCACCCTGGTTACTTCCTGCCTTTTGGACAAGGAAGCTATTTCAGCTCCCCAAACTAAGCAACCTTTGAAGATGTGAATTCAGATGTATCCAAGAGGACCCAGCCACATTTCCCCACATCATACATTCACAAGGAATTGTAATGTGGACCTCTTCTCAACCCTAAATATCTACAGGATGGTCACCAAGTCTTTCTTGTTTCTCCCAGATCTGCATTGCCCCAGCCAGCTGTGACCAAATGAACAAATTCCCCAAACAACCTTGCAGCAGCTACACAACATAGAGAAAAAAGTAACCTAGCCTCAGCCACTCTGGCTGAGGGGCAAAAAAACTCCTATGTCAACCAGCTAGTCCATTACTGTGAATATTGGTTGGGAGGGTGGGGGCTCTGTCTGCGGCCCGAACACTTCACCTGGGAGGGCAGAGCAGCACTATGAGAGAATCTGGCTCCAGCCCCCAGAGGTGTAGTAATAGGGGACGGAGGCAGCACTCACCCAGGGGTGAGCACATCTGGGGGGCAGCACTCACCTGATTTGGCAACAGTGGCTCCTTTACACGCTGCTTTTTTTTTGCTGGCCTCGGCAGCGGCATAGATCCTCACAGCGCCACTGCCGAGGCTTCCAGAAGCTGGGAGAGTTGTTCCTCGCCCTCCTGCCCGCCCCCTTGGCTGTTTTCAACCAGTTACAGGCTGCATGATGTCATCCCATGGGCATGGCTTCCAGGTGACATCACACGGCAGGGGCGTGGTTTCCGCCAGGGGGAAGCATTGCGGCCTGCCACCCCCAGCCGGGTGTGGCGTTACTACAGCACAGCACTGCCAGCCTCCACAACTGTTTTCCCCCTGCAACAGGTTTGGCAAGGAGTGACAATCTGTTTATAAGGGACACTGGGACTCTACACCGGGATTTTTTTTAATGCCAAATTGTAACTGCTTTAAATACAAACTTTCATTTTTAATCCATAAAAACAGTGAAATGCCCTTTGCCTCCTTGAATTCATTAAGCTGCTGGTGAAACTTTACGACCTCATCAGTTTATTTCCAAATTGGACTTCTTGTCTCTGAACAAATTAGTTACTGGATTTGGAGTTCATGATTCTAGTGACTCCTAAAATAACTTGAAAAGATTGCTCATTTTATTAGGACCTGAACTTTACCTCTCGTTAATTCAATAAACCAAACAGTCAAAATCTAAATGATTAATTTTATATTCAAAAATTGCTACTCTTCACTTTTACATGTAGATTCATTATATGATCATAATTACAGTAACGAAGCTATTCACTGGTATGTGGTGGTAATCCACTATGGCTGCAATCCTATACATGCTTTCCTGGGAATAAGTCCAATTTATTTAAAATATTTATCTCCTTCCTTTCCTCCCATAAAAAACGGGATGCCCAAGGTGACTGACAACACAGATTGAAATTTAAAAAATCATAGTATAAAATACAAATAATGATAAAAAATAAAGAAAAAAGTCACAGTGGTTATTTAATAAAACAATGCAACATGATAAAAGTGTAAAAGTGAAATTTTGATTTCTTGCCCCAATGTGCATCGCTTTACATTTACTTGCATTGAAGACCCAAATAATAGAGCCTTCTCAGCAGTTGCACCGACCTTATGGAATTCCATCCCTCTGAATTTACGAACATCTCCTTCCTTGGAGGCCTTCCAGTGGGGCCTAAAGACATTCCTTTTTAAACAAGCCCTCTGAGTTAGCTACCCCAGCCTAACTATTTTAGTAGTCCAGCCCCTTTTGCTCCTGTTTTTTTTCTTTAAAAAAAAATTACTCCTGCTTTTATATTCTATATTGTGGTTTTAGATTTTACTAATGTTTTGTTGTAAGCCTCTTTGAGTCCCCCCTATGGGGGGAAGAAAGCGGGATAAAAATCTAATAAATAAATAATTGAAGCTCCTCTGCATTTAGCTGCCCATTCCCCCAGTTTAGAGAAATCCTTTTGGAGCTCTGCAGAATCCCTTTTGGAGTTTCAGTTAGTCATAATCTCTCAGGCCTCACAGGGTTGTTGTGAGCACAAAACCAGAGAGAGGAAAGAGCCAGGTACACCTTCTTGAGTTCCCTGAGGGAACAGCAGGGCAAAAAGGAAACAAACACAATGACTATGTAACAATGTTGTTGTGAAGATAAATACAATTCATATGATAAAGCCCATTGTGCACTTAAAGCCTCATAGACATGACCAAAGAGAAACAAACGTTACATTGAATCCAAGCTTGAGGGAAGGTAAAAAGAGTCCAATCGCTCCAGAGTGCATGGAGGCTGTTTAAAACAACAGTCATAGAGGCCCAGCGGGAGTGTATCCCACAAAGGAGGAAGGGCTCAACCAAGTCCAGGAGGGTGCCGGCATGGCTAACAAGCACAGTTAAGGAGGCTGTAAAAGGCAAGGAAGCTTCCTTCCGTAAATGGAAGTCTTGCCCTAGTGAGGAAAATAAACAGGAGCACAAACTGTGGCAAAAGAAATGTAAAAAGATGATACGGGAGGCCAAGCAAGACTTTGAGGAACGTATGGCAGGCAACATAAAAGGGAATAATAAAAGCTTCTTCAAATATGTTCGAAGCAGGAAAACAGCCAGGGAAACGGTTGGTCCGCTGGATGGTGAGGGAGAGAAAGGGGTGATAAAAGGGGACTTGGAGACTGCAGAGAAATTAAATGAGTTCTTTGCATCTGTCTTCACGGCAGAAGACCTCGGGCAAATACCGCTGCCGGAATGGTCTCCCCTGACTAAAGAATTAAGTCAAATAGAGGTTAAAAGAGAAGACGTCTCAGACTTAATTGACAAAATAAAGATCAATAAATCACCAGGCCCGGATGGCATCCACCCAAGAGTTCTGAAGGAACTCAAGAATGAAGTTGATGACCTCTTGACCAAAATATGCAACTTGTCCCTTAAAACGGCCACTGTGCCAGAGGATTGGAGGATAGCTAATGTCACGCCAATCTTTAAAAAAGGAAGGAGGAGGGACCCGGGAAACTACAGGCCGGTCAGCCTAACATCTGTTCCAGGGAAGATGGTGGAAAGTCTCATTAAGGATAAAATCTTAAAATACATAGAAGAACAAGCTCTGCTGAGGGAGAGTCAGCATGGCTTCTGCAAGGGGAAGTCTTGCCTCACAAACCTGTTAGAATTTTTTGAAAAGGTCAACAGGCATGTGGATGCGAGCGAACCTGTGGATATTATATATCTGGATTTTCAGAAGGCGTTTGACACGGTCCCTCATGAAAGGCTCCTGAGAAAACTCCACAGTCAGGGAATAAGAGGGCAGGTCCTCTTGTGGATTAGGAACTGGTTGAAGACCAGGAAACAGCGAGTGGGAGTCAATGGGCAATTTTCACAATGGCAAGAGGTGAAAAGCGGTGTGCCCCAAGGATCGGTCTTGGGACCGGTGCTTTTCAACTTATTCATAAATGACCTGGAGTCGGGGATAGGCAGTGAGGTGGCCAAGTTTGCAGATGACACTAAACTTTTCCAGGTGGTGAAGACCAGCAGGGATTGTGAAGAGCTCCAGAAGGATCTCTCCAAACTGGGGGAATGGGCAGCAAAATGGCAGATGCGCTTCAATGTAAGTAAGTGCAAAGTGATGCACATTGGGGCAAGAAACCAAAATTTCACATATAAGCTAATGGGTTCTGAGTTGTCTGTGACGGATCAAGAGAGAGATCTTGGGGTGCTGGTGGACAGGTCGATGAAAGTGTTGACCCAGTGTGCGGCGGCTGTGAAGAAGGCCAATTCCATGCTCGGGATCATTAAAAAAGGGATTGAGAATAAAACGGCCAATATCATTCTGCCTTTGTACAAATCGATGGTAAGGCCACATCTGGAGTATTGTGTCCAGTTCTGGTCACCACACCTCAAAAAGGATATAGTTGAATTGGAAAAGGTGCAGAAAAGAGCGACCAGAATGATTCGTGGGCTGGAGCACCTCCCTTATGAGGAAAGGCTACAGCGTCTGGGGCTTTTCAGCCTAGAAAAAAGGCGCCTGAGGAGGGACATGATTGAGACTTATAAAATTATGCATGGGATGGAGAGTGGATAGAGGAAAATTCTTCTCCCTCTCGCACAACACCAGAACCAGGGGACATGTACTAAAATTGAGTGGAGGGAGAGTTAGAACAGACAAAAGAAAATATTTCTTTACCCAGCATGTAATTCATCTGTGGAACTCCTTGCCACAGGATGTGGTGATGGCATCTGGCCTAGATGCCTTTAAAAGGGGTTTGGACAGATTCATGGAGGAAAAGACCATCACAGGTTACAAGCCATAAGCAACCTCCTAGTTTTTTAGAAGTGGGTTTTCTCTGTGCCAGGTGCAAGGGAGTGTCAACGGGAAACAGGTTATCTTCTTGTCTTGTGTGCTCCCTGAGGCATCTGGTGGGGCCACTGTGTGACACAGGAAGCTGGACTAGATGGGCTTTTGGCCTGATCCAGCAGGGCTCTTCTTATGTTCTTATGAGAAAGAAAAAAATAAAGTTGTTTACAACAGTTACTAAATGGTTACCACTAAAAGTGCCATGTTTACAATAATAATTATTACTCTTTATTGTGTGTGCATTGTCTCAGAAAGGCTGGCTAAAGGGGGGGGGACCCTGCTCCATAGAAGGATTATTTTTCTGTTCAACATGGCATGGTCCAAATCTAGATGCCATATACAGAGATTTTCATTAGGGCCAAAGATAGACACAGGAGTCAGCCCCTTGCGCCTTAGTGCCGTTAGCTCTATCTGTTTGCCCCGGCAAACTATGTGATCTTTTCTCAGTATTCTCATGGTGCCAGTAGGCAAAACCAAGATGAAATAATTTTCTTCTCTGAGTCTTTTCTAGACTAGTTGAGAGAAGCACTTTGAGACTTTGCTGCACTTTCATGAACATGCATGAGTTCACATCCTGCAAAGTAGGGGGGCAGGGTTAATGCTTTTTTAAAAAATGAAGCAAAATTAGCCCAAGGCTATAAACAAAAGTAGTTCTCCCTTTCCATAGGAAAGCTGACCCAGTGGATGAGATGCTGATAAATATCTTCAACAAACCTTGAGGTTATCATTCTCTCTCCCTCCCCCCCTTCTACTCTGCAATGGTGAAAAATTACAGTATGATTGATGAAACATTGCCTGTTGATGTACAAATTCTGTAAAACTTTAATGTCTCTGGATTTTTTGGTCACCAGCTTTAAGCACCCATTCATTATTCAGAGCAACTGCACTCTAAAAAGAGTTAGAAGGCTTATCAAGGTGTTGCTTCTTTGCAGATAAAAAAGGGTCAGTTGACACCTTATTAGCACACTGTATTTAGAAGAAGAAATTTTCTATGCGTGCTTTTTGGAATTGAACTTCAAATGGATATTAAGGACCAGAGGCGTACGGAGGGCGGAGCGAACAGAGCAGTGGCTCTGGGTGGCTCCGCCCCTTGGGCGGCACTCCGGGGAGCGCGCGTGTGCGCGCGCGCGCCCTCCCGGTGACGCAGCGGCTCCGCGGCTCGGGCGGCATTCCCCTGGAGCGCCTGCCCAGCCTCGGAACCTGAGAAAGCCCTGGAGCGTCCACCACGACCGGCGGCCAGGGCTTTCTGAAGGCAGCCGCTGTGTCGTGGCCTTATTTATACTTTTTTCCTGCACATGCGCAGAACGTTACATTCTGCGTCTGTACAGAAAAAAAGTATAAATAAGGCCACGACGCAGCGGCTGCCTTCAGAAAGCCCTGGCCGCCGGTCGTGGCTGACGCTCCAGGGCTTTCGGGGGAGAAGGCGGGCGCGTACGCAGTCGACCCCTCCCCAGCGGCGGCACCGCCCTGACGGGGCAGCGCCGCCCCCAATCCAGCGGCGGCGGCACCCCGAAGGGGCGGCGCCACGGAGGTGCGCCAGGCAGCCTTAGCTGCCGCGACGCCTCTGTTAAGGACACAGTCTGAGCAAACTTGAACAGTTCTGAATTTCATTGATTTCAACTGGAGGCAAACACTTCAGCTCATGCTGAACTCTCCCACTGAAGTCAATGAAAGGTTAGTGGGATTGTGCTCATTTTCTAAAGTTCAACAGACCACTGAAAAGGAGAAAAAAAACAAAACCTGCCAAAAACCTTTGTGAGGCGGTTCCACTCATGGGGCAGGAATAAGCCCCAGAGAGGGCAAGGGAGGGGGTTACTACACCCACAGTCGTCGTCCTCCTCCTGCCCAGGCTCGCTTGCTTCTGGTCTCAGGGAGCTCCTCCCCACTCACCAACTGCCTCTCACATACTGAGCCTCCTCATTGGCTTCCTTTGACCCCTTTTAAGGCTGCCTGACCCTGCGGCTCAACCCCCTTCCCTGGCCTTGTCCTCTCATGTCAGGGACGAGATCCTGCCAGCACTTGGAGGGCTCAGGTATGAGCTCCTGCCGGCACTCGCAGGACTCGGGGGTGAGATCCTGCCGGCAATTGGAGGACTCAGGCTGGGCTCGGCAGGGGTTAGAAGTGGCACTTTGAGTGACCCTGCCAGGAGTTCTGCAAATGCTAGCCAGAGCGGTCGCCCTGGAGGGGTCCCAAGAGTGGGCACGTAGGGGGACGGCGCCACCAGCGATGAGTTCCTGGATGGGCACGGTGGAGGTGAGTCGGGGGTGACGGGGGTGGTGGATCCCTGATAACCTTCACAACTAAGAATCTAGTCATTCTATCGCTATGATCAGCAGGGCCAGCCCAAGACCTCTAGGCGCCTGAGGCAGTGTATCAAACGCTGCCCCTGCTGCCTTACTGGTTGATTCACCAGTCTCTGCTTCTCCATGTGGAGAGACACAGGGGGGTGTTCCCCACCAATCAGTTGCCTGAAGCAACGGCTTCAGTGGGCGTCATGGATGGGCAGGCCAGGCCCTGAGGATCAACCAGGCTGGTACAGTGTGTTATGAGAGTAGCGACAACAACAGAAATTATGGAATGCAGACAGAAAATTGGACAAGATTGCAAAGAAGGACTGTAAAATATATATATTAAAATGTTAAAATGCAAGTTAAAATGCAAGAAAATAAATCAAAACCTGACGCAACGGAGTATTTCCCCTACTCTGCTTCCTCCGGCTGTTCCAGGTTCTTGGTTGTTGTGTTGTATGCAAGGGACCCCTCCCCAAATATTTTTATTTCATGGAACGCCCTCCCCTGACCCCCCTGACTTTTACCCCATCCAGATCGGACCAGGAATCACTGAGATACAGCCCAGAAAGCAAACCGCATTAAAAATTCGGCTTCCCTTCCGGTTTGCGCGCACAATCTGACAGCCGGCGCGTGCCAGCAGAGGGCAAGAGTTCACCGGCACGCGCCTGCCACAAGCCTTCCCGAGCCCTCAGAGAAGTAGCAAGCAGCAAAGTTCACTCTGTACCTATTTAATCCTTTAAGCCGCTTAACTCTCTAAGCCTTTAATCCTCTTTCTGGGCGTGCAGCCAACAACCGCTAGACGGAGTGTGCCGCTTGTTAAGAGGATTACTAACCCGGATCTGAACCTTTGCCTTCCCGTTCTGAACCCTCGCTGTCTCTCAACTGACAGCTTTAAAGGGCCAGTAATTTAATTCCTAGAAGTGTGGTTTTCTGAAGGAAATGCTGTGTTTTGGGGGTTCCCCTAAGAGTTATGCGCTGGATCTTCACTGAAGATCATCGGGGTCTCCCCAGGGATGGGTCCCTACACGGAAGGGCCCCGATCCTCCCGCTTTACTGAGGCTAGTCTCAGGTTAAGCAGAGAGGCTCCTGGAAGCAGCGCGATAGGTTTGCAGCCGTTAAAAAGCCTGGTTCAAGTCCAGGCACCCTGTATGGGTCCTGAGGAGCAGGGTAGAAGAGCGGTTCGAGTCCCTCCCCCTCCTCCAGCGAAGGACCCGGCAGGTCGAACGAAGGCAGCACCGGGGTGCGCCTCCTGCCAGAATCTGCGCTGCAGGGAGTAGGGGAAACCATTTCCAAGCCTAACTCATGCCTGTTAACAACGGCTCCTACTCTGTGCTGGTCTCAGATGGCTGCCTTCTACCTGGGGAGCCAGCTGGGGGCAGGGAAAATGGGGGAATTCCAGAATCACAGTAAGGACTCAGATTGCTACTATTTCCTGGATCTCAGAAATCTCTCTCTTTGTGTACTCTCTCTCTCCCAATCACCACCATCTCCCCCACCCTGGATTCATTGTTTCTGCCTAACCCTGTCACAATAACTCAGATGTCTCTCAACTGTCTACCTCAGGAAACATGAGGCCATGGGGCAGGGTCCCATTGTCTGGCACCCATGAGTTATCTAATTGGAAAACACTGTCTTTTGTGTCAAGCAGGCTTCACAAAAGTTCCCATTCATAAAACCCAGGAAAACCTCACTTAACCTTAGACCAGATGTCTTGGGTGGGGATCTAATCCCATTACCTCTGCCACACAATGGCCCCAGACCCATCAACCCATTGGTTCCCAGTAACACAAAGCATCACACATTTCATTGGTTCTTAATAAAAATCCATCTTTTTATTGGTCTAAAGTTTCACAAATGTTGCTGCTGATCTCATTGGTGCAAAGTTTGAATCCAACATCTTATTGGCTGTATCGAAGTGCAATTCCTTGAATCCTGTTCTGTATTGGTTCCTCTTTATTATGTATTCTTTGAACAATGTATTCCATGGTTCTCCCTGTAATAATGAAATATATATAAGCTTTTGTATTGATTCTGTACTTTACACATTGTGCCCTGCATTCTGTGTCCTTTGCTAGCAAAGTAAAGATCTTCTTTTTGCCCCAGCGCTGGTCTGTCAGAGCTCTATTTTTGGCGCCTCCGCAAAACGCGGATCTCTCTATTTTTCTTTCTCACTCTCTTTCTCTCTCTTGGGTGCTTCCTCCTGCCTTGGAGCTTGGTGTCTGCTCACCGGACCAAAACGAGCTGAAATCACTTGCACCCCTGGGTGCTTACAACAGTTGAGTCCCCAGGAGCATCAGATGCTCCCCCATGTCAAACCTATGCAATATGGAAACAGGGGTGAGTGATCCTGTTTGATATAACCTGTGGGCATTGACCCAGCTTTCTCTATGGGTGGCATTACATACTGGGGGTCACCTGAGCCACTTGAATTTCTTGCACTTGGAATCAGGATTTTTTTTTGGGGGGGAGGCTCAATCTTATCAGCCTGGCAGGAACATTTTTCACCTACCCCAGTCTGTCCCTGAGGTGTTTAGCCAGGGTGGTCATGACTGGCAGGTATAGTGTCGGATGAGGGATTCCATGTGTACCCGGAGATAAGCAAGAGCCAGTGGGAGAACCAGAACCGGTCTCAATTCTTCATGAACTCAGAAGCATTTTTAGCTTCTGGTGCTAAAAATGCTTCTGAGCTCATATCTGAGCTTGTGTATGTTACAGCCCAACGTTACAGACATCTCAGGGTCAGTCCATGGCATCTCCAGGTAAAGATGGGAAAGAGCTGAGTCTGAAACTGTGGCAAGCCAATGCCAGTCAGTTTCGATAACAGTAAATTAGATGCCCCAGGGTCTGACTCAGGAAAAGATACTTGATGTTCTCATTAGGGGGAGGGCTGTGGCTCAGAGGTAGAACAGGAATCTTTGTATGCAAAAACTCTCAGGGTCAATCTCTGGCATCTCCAGGAAAAAATCCTGCTTGAAACCTTGAAGAGCTGCTGCCAGTCTGTGTTGATA
The DNA here is from genome assembly GCA_026170595.1 of Plestiodon gilberti rubricaudatus. Classification (NCBI taxonomy): domain Eukaryota; kingdom Metazoa; phylum Chordata; class Lepidosauria; order Squamata; family Scincidae; genus Plestiodon; species Plestiodon gilberti. The sequence continues at coordinate 52,659,315 of JANXHW010000002.1, forward strand.
CTACTGACCTAGATGGACTCAGTATAAAGCAACCTCCCTTAATGGAAAACAACAAACAGACTGTTATTTTGGGGGTGGCATATTGGAAAGATGACACCCCCTGCCCCTGCTGCAACACTGGAGTCAGCAGAGGTAGGGGTTGTTGTTGTTGTTGTTGTTGTTGTTGTTATTTATATACCGCTTTTCAACAAAGAAGTTCACAAAGCAGTTTACAGACAAAATCAAATGATTAAATGGCTCTCTGTCCCAAAGGGGCTCACAATCTATTATTATTATTATTATTATTATTATTATTATTATTATTATTATTATTATTATTATGCTCCCACCATCATTGTGACCTGAGCTGCAACCCTGAAGCCTACATTGCACACCTACATTGCAACCCTTACGCCTACATTGGAACCCTACATTGCACGCATTTGCATTCCGTATGCGTCTGGTGTCCTGTCCCCAGGTCAAACAATGGGCTCTGATTGGCTGAACAAAATGCAAATGCAGCCAAGTCAGAGCCCGTTGTTTGACCTGGGGGCGGAACACCAGACGAATACAGAATGCGAACGCGAACGCGTGCAATGTTGCTCCGGCTTTATGCTTAATCAGTTACCGTGTACTCCTATGAGGAACAGTTATGTATCTCATTTGAGGGCTGCACTGTAGCATTGGCAAAATCTTTCCAGCACTTCTGGCACTAGATGGTCCAGTCACCGGCCACCGATATATGTAGAGCACATACAAGTGTATGTGCTCTACATATACCGGTGGGTGGTGGCTGGACCTCCATAGTGGAACTCCAGGAAGACTCCAGTGAATTATGTTGCCCCTTAATCTCCAGGAAGAACAGCCTGCAATATTCTTTCACGTCCACATGACAGAATGATAGACATTTCACTAGTCTGCAATAAAGCTCACTTGCGATGTAAAATCCGCAAAGCGCTCCTGAGATTTGGACTCTGCCTATAAGAAAATCTCTGGAAACCGAAGTAATCAAGAGCGTAAAATGCGAGCATTCTATTAAAGGCCTTATTTTCTATATTTTCAATCAACAACAAATTAGAGGGATAGTGAATAAGAATCACTTTATCCAGCCCATAAAACCATTGACAAAATTAGATCTACAAACCATTGAGTATTATAGCTTTCAATTACTTTTGCCATTTTACACAATGCTGCTTTCAAGTGTTCCGACATAATTTTTAGTACTTGTTATTACTTTTGCATTCTGCATTTACCTTAGTCTTACATGATAGTTTAAAAACACTCATTTGAAGATTAAGGTCTGGTGAAACATTAGGTTGGAAGCAAAAGCGCTAGCAGAAAGACTCACCAAAGGAAGGGCTGTTTCCAACCCAGGGCCGGACTATCATAAGGCCAACTAAAGTGGTTGCCTCAGGTAGCAGGCTGCCCATTTCTGTCCACTTACCTGCCTCCACTGCTCTGTCTTCTTCTCCTTCCACTCCCTGGATTGAAAATAAAGACGGGAAGAGAAAGGAAGAGGAAATGTGGAGAAGAAGAGAGTGCTAGGAAATAACAGAACATTGGTGAGTGAGAAAAGCAGAGGCTGGCACGTCATTGGGCAATGGCGCAGCATTTCTCATGCCACCTCAGGCATCAGAAAGTCTTGGGTCTGCCCTGTTCCAACTTAGCAGAACAGAATGGCTTGAGGAAAATTAGCTCCAGCTCCAGAGAAGTTATTCTATTTGTACATATAGCAAGGATCCTGGGGGATCGTAAGCAGGATCATTTTGTTAGATCTTAATTGAGCATTTCCAGCCCGCGGGCCGATCCGGTCCGGCCCACGCGAGACCGGACCGATCCAGCCCGCGCGAAACCAGACCGGAGGCTCCGCCGCCGCCGTTCGTCAGCTCCTTTTGAAAGCGGCCTTCTTGTACCTGCGCAGATCGCCGCTGAGGCCGAGAGATTGCCCTCTCGGCGTCATCGGCGATCTGCGCAGGTACAGGAAGGCCGCTTTCAAAAGGAGGAGGCACGGGAAGGCGGCGGCGGCCCGGAGCCGAGGAGCCTGAGGTAAGGAGAGCGAGTGGGTGGGGGTTCGGAGAGCGGTGGGTGGGTGGGGGTTCGGAGAGCGGTGGGTGGGTGGGAGTTTGGAGAGTGGTGGGTGGGTGGGAGGGAGATCAGAGAGCGGTAAATTCGCAGGAGGGTCAAATTTGCAGTGGGGGGCCAAAATTGCAGCCGGCCTAACGGCCGGCCCGCAGCAAATTTTCCATATGGGAAAATGGCCCTCCACCGCAAATAGGTTCCCCACCCTTGTTCTAAGGCAGGGGTGGGGAACCTTTTTGCAATGGAGGGCCATTTTCCCATGGGGAAAATGTCCCGCGGGCCGTGTGGCCCTCCATTGCAACTGGGTACCCCGGCGCGCGCGCGCACGCGCACCGGGGGGGCGCACACACACCACTCCCTGCTTTCCTTACCCCCCCGCTCTCCCCCTTTTTCCTTTTTTCCACCGCTCTCCTCCTTACCTTTTTCAGGCGGCGGCAGCTGCCACCGCCGCCGCCACCGCCAACCCCGCGCGCGCTGCTCCCGCGCCTCCTTTTGAATTCGGCTGCTTCTGCGCATGAGCAGCAGAAGCAGCCGAATTCAAAGGAGTCGCACCGAGGAGAGCGCGCCGCGTGCTCTCCCCTCGGCAGGACTCCTTTGGAGCCCAGCTGTTTCTGCGCATGAGCAGAAACAGCAGGGCTCCAAAGGAGTCCCACCGAGGGAAGAGCGCGCGGCGCGCTCTCCTTGGCGCGACTCCTTTGAATTCGGCTGCTTCTGCTGCTCATGCGCAGAAGCAGCCGAATTCAAAGAAGTCACGCCGAGGTGAGCACGCGGGGGGCCGGCAGGGCTGGCGGAGCCTCCGGTCTGCTCGCGCGGGCCGGACCTGATTGATTCGGGTCCGGTCTCGCGCGGGCCGGACCTGATTGATTCGGGTCCAGTCTCGCGCGGGCCGGACCGGATCGCTCCGGGGGCCAGATCCGGTCCGCGGGCCTCCGGTTCCCCACCCCTGTTCTAAGGGACCAATTCTATCCAACTTTCTAGCACTGATGCAGCTGCAATGCAGCCCTAAGGTAAGGGAATTAATGTTCCCGTACCTTGAAGAGGCCTCCATGACTGCCCCCTCACTGCAGGATGCAGCACAACATGCCCCATTGGCACAGCTGTATCAGTGCTGGCAAGTTGGATAGAATTGGGCCCCAAACCATTGTTCTCTTTATTCCTTTATCATCATGGAATAGCACTAACACCTCAGCCCTAAAGATCTGTTTGTCTTACAACTCCGTCTATTGTTCTTTGCTACACCAGTGTATGGATCCTCCCAGTGCCAACTTCAGAAGCTGGCATCACTGGGTAGCTTTTGAAGCCAAAGGAGCCTCAGAAGGGCCCACTGGTGTTCCCTGAGATCACCTCTGTACCCACAACCTTCACAGTGGCGTAGGAACGCCACCCCCGGCTGGGGGCCGCAAGCCCCAATTACACCCGGCAGAAGTCAGGCCTCTGGGAGGTGACGTTGGGGGTGATGTTGGCCATAAGCCACGCCCCCAGTTGCCATCAGTAGCCTGTCACAGGCTGAAAACAGTGGCACAGGGTGGGCGGGCAGGAGGGCTGGAAATGCCCCCACTCTCTGGAACCCTTGGCCGCGGTGCTGCGAGGGTTGCCGCCGCGGCCAGCGATGTGCCGCAAAAGCGATGCAAAAAACTTGCATCGCCCGTGCTGTCACCGATATGCAGCCGGTTGTGCACCCCCACCGGTGGTTGTGGAACTCCCCCCCCCGCTGTGCCGCCTGGGAGCAGACTGCCCCCCGCCTACACCACTGAACCTTCATTGGATGGTGGCAGAGCTACGTTTCAGGGCCTACCCACAGAGGAGAGTCAATTTTCCAAAGGCTACCAGGAACCTGGAGTCATCCCTAGAACTCCCTCATGTACATGGTGCGTGTCAGCTCTTTCTTTTCAATCAAATCCTTTCTCAAAGCCCATCATTTCGGGGAGATATATGGCTTAAATCCTCACCCCCAAATGCAGCCTTGTTCCTACAAGCTGTGTACAGACAGTAACTGCATTTTCTACCTTCATCACTTACCACCTCTCCCACATTCCCATTATCCTGTTTTTCTAACTGTCCATTTTAGACTGTAATATAAGCCTCTTGGAAAAAGGGACACGTCTATGTTTTACCTAAAATGCTGTAAGAAGCCACACAGCATATTGCTGTAATGTAGAGCTGGTGGTTTGTACTAACTGAGCTGTGAATCAGGACTTCCCTGGTTTGAATCTCTTCAATGTACTTATTGGGTGGTCTTAGGCAAGTCACTTCCCACATATGGGGACAATACTACTTGCTTATTTTACAAGGTTGTTGCAAGGATTACATCATGCATTTATCTTTGCACTGTTAGAAAGCTAGACAAAAGCTACATACAATATTTTTTTTTAATTATACATTGATGGTACTGTAGTATTAGTACCTCTACAAAATAATTCTGTAATGCTAGAACATCCGGATGCCATTTTGCCACAGAAAGACTTTTGGGCTGAATGGATATTTGGTCTGACACTCCAGGCTTGTGCTTATGTTCTCATTTACATCTGCTATCCAAAAGCTTCTAATAATATAGTCTGAACACACTGAAGCAGATTTTGTATTATGGCTCCTTTACAACATTATAGTAAGATGACAATTTTATTAACGTGGAATGTAACATGAAAAGACTGCTGTTGATTCTCCACCCCCATCGCTTGGAGCTACTCCTTGGGTTCCTACCAATTTAAGCTTTGATGAGCACCATTCTGTAGGTTACTGATTGTTTCACTGGAGAATGATCATAAATCAGCCTGGAAAATAAGAACTGGGCTTGATGGGATTTAAATGAGACTCACTAAAAGCAGAGATAATGAAACAGTTTTCCAAACTGTAACAAAAGGACTTAAAACCCAATAAGGTGATCATTTGAGAAGTGGTTTGCGGAGAGCCCACATCTGCAAGCCAGCTGCTCTTTGTAATACGCAGTGATTATAAAGCTAATACCTTGCATTTTGATAACTTGTTCCTTCAGGGATTCCTTTATCCTTTAAGAATATATATTGCAGTTTGATGCGTTGTATACAGAGTACCCATAAATTCTAGGTGCCTGGAGGACAAGTTAGTTACTTAACAGCAACATGCTTTCATTGATGATAGTTAACTTTTAAAGAATAATCATAAAAAAGCATCGCATAGCTTAATCTCAAAGCAACCTCTGCTATTAATCTGTGATATGATCTTTTTGAGGACAATGCAACCTGTTGTTTATTGGGCTATAATACACATATAAAGCTCTGCATTTAAACTCATTAGCAGCCTGATCCTGCCTAAGATGCAGCGGCCGGCCTAAAGGACTGGCTGCTGCATCATAGTTGGGATGCTGCGCCGGTGCGGCCCAGGCTCACCTCGGGGAAAGGCTCACCCTTCCCCTGGTGTAAGCGCCGGAGGCCCCAATGGCCCTCCTTGGATGCTGCCAGCTCTTTAGCTGACGTGCATCCGGGGAGGCCATGTAAGGCCGGTCCGGCCTGGGAAGGGGTGTTGGATATTGGTGTAACCCAGTGACGATATCCCCACCCCCTCCCTGCCAATGACCCCCTCCTTTGTCACCCTGGCACACCCCAGTGTGTGTGTGTGTGTGTGTGTGTGTGTGTGTGTGTGTGTGTGTGTGTGTGTGTGTGTGCAAGTTCAGTTAGGTCCCAATTTTGCATCCTGTTTTTAGTTTAACTCACTAATGACCCAATCCTATGGACCATTTCAGTAAATGCTGTGGCACTGCTGTAACTGGCATGCTGCTACTGAGCATGTCAGAACTGCCAGCATAAATGACCGGCAGCTCTGTGTGCCTACCACTTACGGATCTGGCTTGCACCAGAGTAGCTAAGGTGGTGGACTTGTTAGTGGACTACAAACCTGTCTAAATAAGTGGCATTCCTAATTCATATTTGAGGAATGGAGAATGGGACTTGTCTTCCACCAAGTCATGCAATGAACCTGGGACAAAACTGTGGTGCTAAGCTCCAGAGTACAATATAGACATATATCAGTTTCCAGCTAAACTCACTAAAACTGCCACCTGGAGCATAATTAATATAACATGTCCTATTGCACTGAGTGTGATTTGCATGTTGAGCACCGTGCTCCAAATGCATCATAAATATGACAGTGTACGACAGGTTTTACGTTCTACCATCCAATTGAATTAACTGATCAGCAACTGAAAAGACATGCTTTCAAGAAAGGGCATTTTGAGAGGTTTGGGTTGGGGAACCTGACTGAACGACAATCATCCCAGCAGGAACTATGAAAATAAAGCCCATGCAATTGTTTCAGTTACATGTACTTAGCTTAGTTGCAGCAGGGAAGAGGACTAAGACGTGGGGCCAAAGCCTTAGCGGAGCAGGTGGGTTTTAAAAAGGGTTGTGTAGCCTTACTGAATGGCAATCATCCCAGCATGAACTATGAAGCTAAAGAAATACTATTTCCTGTGTTTCTTGTAATGCAAGGAACTTTATGAAACATGGTTTGGAAAGTGAGAAATTTGGAATGCAGAACTTTTTTTCCTTAGGTCTGTGATAGAAAATACTGAACATCTGGCAGCACATCATAACTTTACTCCATAACTGCCTAGTCCAGTAATGATACAGGATGATTTGCCTCTGCATCAGTAGGGATACACTGGTGTATCTCAAGGATAGGATTGGGCTTTAAGTTTATGAGGTCAATGTAAGCTTAATATTTTGGTATGTAATATGAATAAGCAGTCCCTAACTAAAAAGGTTGTGCAATTTATCTCAAGAAACATCTTTCATGCTGTAAAAGGATGCAACTCTTACTTGAAGAAAGCACCAATATCTAAATAATACATTTTATAGAAATAGAGAATGCTACACATTGCCAAATTATTTATCTTTCATTTAAAAAAAACCCACAAACTAAAATTGCACATAATTATCTCCTGCTATATGAGCACATTTGTTGAAAGTTGGCAAGGACCTCTGCAATAACCATGTCTTTAAAAAATACTGCCCACAAGCAAGTTGAATGTAACTAGCTGTTATTAAGTAAATGTTAGGGAAGGGAATACACACAGCCCAGACAATATCCCAGTATGTACTATTAAAAATGCTTGTACTTCCCTCCCCACCACAACCCAACTGTTTTCCACAAAGGCATCTGACCATTTTGCTTTGCAAAACCTGTACATCATTTAGAGTAAAATCAATGTTGTTACGTTATGGTGCCTGCAACTTAACCAGTAAGTAGTTCTGGTGTACAGCTTTGCAGCATCCTTGAAAACAAATAACCACTGAGGTTTTTTGCTACTGAAAGGAATATGATGCCTTGCAATCAACTTGCACTGAGGTTTTTTTCCATAGGCATTCAGAAGGATTATAGTGTGTCTGTGCGTGTGTAAGAAATAGAAAAAAGAGTGAGTGCAGGATCACAACTGGTGGGAGGGAGGAGGTAGAAGGAGGGGCCTGGGAGTACCTTTACATTTTCCCATCAAACGTCCATCAAATGTACAATACAAACATTTAAGCCAAGAACTAGATCTCAGCTGCCCCAACTCCACCCCTTGTGCCAAATCCTCATCAGACTTTCTGTCACATGCTAGGATAAATTGCACATTAGGAATTAAGGATAAGCTAGGGATAGAAACACTTCAGCCATTCACACAAGGCCCAATGGCCCGAACCTATTGGGAAGCCAGTGCAACATTCATCATATCCTAAGCTCACAATTCCGCACTGATGACACATCGACACCAGCGATCTCACCGTGATGTTGAATATACTCTCTCTCTCTCTCTCTCTCTCTCTCTCTCTCTCTCTCTCTCTCTCTCTCTCTCTCTCTCTCTCAGGCTTTCGTGACTGGTGTGATTCATTTGGATATATAAAATTATTTCGGTATTATACCATGGTGTGTTGGAAATTTCACTGTTCTTAGAGGTTGCAAAACTCTTTAAGGTACACAAATTCCAGAGGCGTCGCTGGAGGGGGGGGCGGTACCGTAAGTTCTGCACCGTCCTAGTCCCTGTTTACTCTCCGGTATGAGGTGACCCCACCCCCTCGCCATCGGAGCCATTCAGTGCGGTGAAGGCAACGGGCAGGACTCCCTGCCCGTTGCCTTTGCTGTACTGAATGGCTCTGATGGCACCGCTCACTGTGCCCCAGACTGAAGCCACCGCCAGCGGATAGAGCTAAATCCTGCACCAGGCCGGGGGGGGGATGTTTGGGGAGGGTGGAAAGGGAGGGGAGAATTGGTCAACCAGGTCAGGGACGGGGGAGGGATCCTCGGCAGCTCGCTCTGCCAAATCCTGTAGGGCCTGGTGAGCCCTACATGGGCTCTTCGGATTTGCACTGGCCATTTTGTTGGCACACATTCGAGAAGACCTATAGGGGCAGCTGGGCTATTACCCAGGGGAAAGGGACGACCTACATAGGATCCAGCGCAGCATGTTTTTGCACACTGCAGCGGCCCTAGACAGGATTGGGCTATGAATTAACTAAGATCTAGTGTGGAAGTGGAAGTCACTGCTATATCCTTTTCCCAAGAACCTGACTCCTCAAATTCTTATTTCATAATTTTCAGAGGAGATCTATCACAAATAATATAAGGTCTTTCAACATCCGATTAAGGGTCTTATGAAAACGTGAATGGATGATAATACATTTCCCTGACATCAAGAACATCCAGCCTGAAGGTTGTCTTTAGTGTGTAATTCAACTTAATGTACTGCCATTGCATTTGTAACATAATGTGATACTTCCTCTGTAGTTCCTGAAATGTTTAAAATTTATCATTTGGCCTAATCAGTTGTTTCAAATAAGAATATTACTTAAAATCCAGCGTTTACAGTACATATTTCTAGTTTAGTCATTGGATTGCCCCAAAGGACTTCCTTCATTTGAGTGTAAGTGCCAAACTGGAGATGGATATATACAGTACAACCAAATAGAACATGCCAGTTTTATAGCAGGGAGGCATACATCCCATAAATTTCAAGACATGAATGAGCCCCTATTTTTCTCTTCATAGAAAGACTGCAGAGGAGTTAGAAATGCTTTAAGTATTTTTACAACCCAATCCAGCGTAAGGATCTGCCGGCAGCCTGCAGCAGGCTTGTGCACATGCGCGCAGCTCGGCCTGGAAGCCCTTTATTCTGAAGGGCTCCCGGGCCACTTGTGCGTGGCAATCCGGGAGATAAATGGCGGTAGCTATGTTTTTTACATGGCGGCTGCCATGTTTTAATTTATTATTATTATTATTTGTCATGGCTGCCGGGGGCCTCCTGGGACCCCGCCCGTGATGAACCCCGAAATACTGGGACTGTCCCTGGCAGACCGGGACGTCTGGTAAGCCTACCCATAACCCCCCCTTCTGAGGCCCTGGAGGGGTGGGTGGGAGGAGCTGTTGCCACCATCAACAGTCACATGCTGTTTATATGTTTGGAGGGAGTGTGGTGTGTCTGTGTGTATTTACAAGAATAAACTCCCAAACAAATTTTATATTTCAAGGACACCTGATTACTTTTGACCTCAGCTTTAAAAAAAGACATATCCCATTATTATTGATCAAAAATCAACACCATGGGCTGTTGCTGCCTTCCCTAAATCTGCAAAGTCTATCAGCAAAAATATACTCACCCAGAGAATTCACCATTGCATAGTATCAGTGGATAGGATTTTCATTTCCTTTACCATTATCCTGCCACAGACATGTGTTCAATGGCTATAAATATCTAAAAAGTTAGAAATGTGTTTCGCTAGCTTTAAGGAATGAACAGTTGCTCCTTTATTGCTTCTTTCAATGGGCAAGGCATGCTGTCATTTTATGCAGGGGATAAATCTGTCTTGCTTTGGAAGAAGAGTGACACAAGATTCCAAACTGGGCAGTTCTAGCTTTGTTTCAAGACCTCTCCCTTTGTGCATTTCAAAGCAAGGCCAAGGGAGACATTCAAATCATGTGATTCTCCATCTGCAGTGCAAGGGGTAACAGTAGCTTCATTCACTATTGTAGTGTTGACATAACTTAGCAGACAACTGTTTCTTTAAGACTGCTAAAAACCTGCCATAGAACAAAGATTTTATTTTAAACTCCCAGAACGTACCTATCGATCACTGTTATGGAAAGTCAACACGGTCACTCAAAGTCTACCAGTGAATACCAAGACATTTTACCATCAGTCGGATTCCTGTGTTGTTTAAACATTCTATTTCTTTTTATTGAGTAACTGTTTCACTGAATCAACTGTACTGTATTTGATATAGTCAGGAGAATGTTATCAAGCCATGCTCTAAAATGGACATAAAGGTAAAGGTTCCCCTTGCTCAAAGGCCAGTCATTTCCGAATCTAGGGGCGGTGCTCATCTCCGTTTCAAAGCCGAAGAGCCAGCATTATTCAAAGACGCTTCCATGGTCATGTGGCCAGCATGACTCAACGCCAAGGTGCACGGAACGCTGTTACCTTCCCGCCAAGGTGGTACGGGTCATTCCATGTGAAATCAACCAATGCATGAAACCTTGATGTCATGGATTTTGTTCATTTTTTGGTACATTTGTACCTTACCATGAGATGTTTTTTGTCCATCCGTTTTTGAGATATTGAATGTTCAAAATTCAATAAAAATTATTTAGATAAATAAATACAGTATGTCATAACCTTCTCATGTTTGTAGGGTTCACCTTTTATTCTAAATGTGTCATAATGTGGCAAGATCTTGTGTTTTACACAGATTTCACAATATTTCAATTTGACCAGTACCAGTGGAACACAATACTATGTTGTGGTGGTTGGTCATCATGTATGTATCAATAAAAATGATTGATGTGGTCTTCTGTGTGCATGGTTCTTTTTATCATTTCAGCCGGATTTATGGAGTTATGAATGATACTTTTTAATATTCCAGTGTGCGTATATTGTGCCTCCTTCTCTACTTGGTACTTGTTCGTACTTGAACTTGGATACTTATTTTTTAAACAAATTCAAAAGTTCAGTCTTTCCTCATTCTGCTGTTAGACTGCCTAAGTTTCACTAAGAATTCATACAATAAAAGTCTTTATCAGGAAAATTGAAGCAAAATCTATTAACCTTGACCTCTGACACATACATTAAACATCAAAGATGTCTTGTAAAGACCCTTCATGAAATGGAGCAGTTGAAAATATTATACAGTGTTTTTTTTTTCCCTCTCAACTTGTTGTTTGGTCAGAGTTCTGTCAGATTTGTAGCTCAAATCAGTTACTCAAAAGCAATGGGAAGTAGCTGGTGCAAATCTATTTATCCTTTTTAAAACATACGTTGAAACATCTGTGATGTGATGTGTCCCTGGGGCCCAAATGGTGGTTTTCTAAAGCATGTGAAAACAAAAGTTATGACTGATCTATTTAGAGAAGAATGAACTTTTTCTAGTCTTCAAGGTTTTTTCCCCAGGTATTCATGCCATTTGTCCTAAGCAGATGTGAAATGTTTATTGTCATAAAAGTCGCATGCTGTAATGGAATTTTAACTTACAAAAAATTACTTCTGACAAATGAAACAACCACTAATGATAAATAACTTGAATTTGAAAGCCACTGTGTTCAAAATGGTGGATTAAACAGATTTGTTCCCCAGTTAATTACAGTAAGTCCTCACTTAAAGTTGTTTCGTTTAAAGTCGTTTTGTTTTAAGAACATAAGAACATAAGAAGAGCCCTGCTGGATCAGGCCAAAGGCCCATCTAGTCCAGCTTCCTGTATCACACATTGGCCCCACCAGATGCCTCAGGGAGCACAAGACAACAAGATACTTGTATCCTGTCGCCACTCCCTTGCACCTGGCACAAAGAAAACCTACTCCTACAACCAGGAGGTTGCTTATACCCATCATGGCTTGTAAGCTGTGATGGACTTTTCCTCCATAAATCTGTCCAATCCCCTTTTAAAGGCATCCAGGCCAGGTGCCATCACCACCTCCTGTGGCAAGGAGTTCCACAAACCAATTACACGCTGGGTAAAGAAATATTTTCTTTTGTCTGTTTTAATCCTGTTTTAAAGTTGATGGGGAAATGCAATCGAAATGTTTACACTTATCAATTAGCCAGTGGTAAAATTGGTTTCATCATAAGTGGTTTCGCTTCAAGTCGCAGTTTCCAAGAAGAGCCTATCAACAACTTTAAGTGAGGACTTGCTGTACTTCTTCAGTTTCATGATACAGATATACTAGTATTTGATACTGTTATGTTAATTTAGATGGGACCAGTTCAAATGATACTTTGCCCATTTGACTGAAGGCCTGTGCATTCATGGAAGTCACATGCCCTGGCCCCTCCTCTCATATTTGGGGAAACTGAGCGCATTTCCTTTAATTTTGAATGGGAGGGGTCATCCAAACTGCCTTCCCAAGCAATTAAGTGAAACACTCTGAATTCTAGATGCAAAAGGATCAGGACATGTGAGTGCCATGAATAACAACAACAATAACAATATACAGTATTTCAATACCTAGGCTTACCATCCGTCCCCGAATTTCCGGGACCATACCAGAATCTGGCCTCGGGTCCTGGAACGGTCCCAGAATGTTTTCCGGGCTGGTTTGCAAGTCTCCTCCACCACCATTTTTGCAAAGTAGAAACTTACGCGGGTGCTGGCATCTTGGATCGTGAAATCTCGCGAGATCCAACATGTCAGTGTCCAAATCTCGTGAGGTTCCCTGTTTGGGAACCACTGGATTAGACTGTTAGGATATCATCCTTTGACTTTGAATATTTGATCCCCCAAATCAGGATCCTTATCAAACATAAATCTTGAGTGCTGTATTTTCCCTTATAGAAAGTGAGGCTCCGATCCTAAAACTGTTATTTTTAATGGACATTTTTCTTGCTTGTGAGGAATTGGATATCATTGGAAATATACTTGAAACAGTTGAAAGAGACTTTTGTGTGAATGTTTGTGTTTTTCTGTGTACATGACTGGATGGCACCAACCCCACCACTAATGGCATCTTGCTGAAAATACAAAAGCAATTTTTCATCCACTGCTTTCACTGAACAAATTGAAACGGCTCATACAAATAAACTAGTAGAGTTTCACAGCAGTTTGGTTTTTTTAAATATGAACCGTTCGAAGAAGTGCTTGTCAAAACAGAACTGAGGAGTATCTCTTTTCAGTAACTGCTCACTAGCATGAATGAAAGGAGCCTTTCATAGTTATTTGTCTTATGAAGCTGGGGAAAAATCAACAATCCACTGCATTGCCTCTGGGTTTATTTGAATGCGGGTGCACATTAGGTTCCAACTGGCTGGAAATACAAACCAGGGGATATCCGATGAACTTAGAAACATAGGGCTGATTCACACACAGGAAATTTTTGGATACATGACCAACCTGGCACCATGTGCATGCCTGCAATTACTTGAGGAAATATCTGCAAGAACCTGACTATCTGCTGATAGAAGTGGAAGCAGCCATTTCTGCAGCTACTGAAATCACAGGAAGTGCTGCTGGGATGGGTGTAACTGCACCTAAAAGGTTAACCTGGGCCATGCCCCCCCCCCATGACTGAGGTGAGCTACAATCACCTTCCCTTGATTTTGCATGCAAATTCACACTCCTTACCACCTCCACCACCTCCTGCCTCATCTTTCCAGGAGTTACTCTGCTAGGACATCATGCTTTCTCCCCACAGGCATCTACTTTGTCCCCGTCCTGCTTTTTAAAATAAGCTTAGCAGCAGACAAAGGAGGAAGCAATGGAGTTGGAACAGGTAACAGCAGTAGTGAGGAGTGCTGGTGGGAGAGCAGCTACAGTGGTCCATGTGGGTAGCGTGCCCCCCACAGCAATCTGCTGTCTGAGGTGACTGTATTATCTGGTCTCATTTGAGGACCACCACTGTATATGTAGCTGGGTTGATGCTGACTTTCCCCCACTGGATTATAGACAAGCACGTGGCTGTGAATGGCTTTACCTGATCATGTACAGAGAAAAATGCATAAGATGGACTATATTTGCAAGTACCATATTGGTCTGAGTATAAGACTCACTTTTTTCTCCTAATTTAAGTTTTTAAACTAGGGGTGCGTCTTATAATCAGGCTGCTGCAATTCGGGTTTGCAGCCGCCCCTTCCCCAGGCTCAGCAGAGAAAGGGCAGCAAAATACTCACTGCTGCTGCTCAGCTGTGCAGTGAGGGCCTTTGAATGGCGTGGGACATTGCTGGAAGAAGCAGCTAGGCTAAGAGGAGATTTCGGAGCACGTGTTTGTTTTTAGTGGAGATAATGGCAGAGATACAGTGGGCTCCTTCTCTGCCCTGCAGGGCTTATGGTATGTCCTTTTTCTTTGTTAAAACAAGAGCACACATACCTCTCCCCTTTCCAGGCTGTAATCAGTTGTTAATTTTCGTTCTCTGGTCTGCTGGGTTTTGTATCCTTTTGTAAAGCAAGATCACATACACTTTCATCCCCCCTCCCCAGGCAATCAATGGTTTAGGCTGCAATGCTGTGCACACTTTCCTGAGAGTAAGCTCCATTGAGAACAGTGGGACATGCTTCTGAATAGACATGCACATGATTGCACGGTTCGTTAAATCACTGGCATAAATTTAATGCCAGTGATTTAATTAACAATTTTTAATAGCACCAAACTTTAAGGGTGCGTCTTATAATCAGGTGCGTCTTATACTCGGGACAATACGGTATATAACAATCTATGCCACCCCCCTGCCCTGAAGTAGAACATCTGTTGTCAAAAGGAAGCCTAAGAGATTTTTTGTTTCTGATCTAAATCTGCCTCCAATTTTTAGCCAGTTAAGGCAAGAGTCTGGAGATCTCTCCTCCAGGTATGGTTCCCCTTAACTGTTCCCACAAAACACACACGCACAAGCGTACATGCACGTGCGCACCCACACACGCACACGAAATCACCCTCCCAACCATCCTTGGAGGCTTTGGACATCAATGAACGCTACTATATAGCCAGAAGCAAGCTCAGTTCACCATTATTATTGAATCAACTTTTTGCTCATTAATGAAATTATTCCACAACCTTCTTACTATAAAGAAGGTTTTTAGGTGAGGCCTAAAAACCTTCTTGTTCAAAGAAGCCTTCTGAGCCCCTGCCTTTTTTAACATCTCGCTGGTACAGGTGGGGGTGCTGCTGTTTTTATGCTCCTGTTTTAATAGTACTATGATCTTTTTAATCGATTTTTAGATATTGTTTTTATTAATTTTCATTAATTGTTTTTTACTGTTTTAAAATGTGATTATTTTTTGTATTGTATTTTTTGTACTGTATTTTCTTTTTTGTTGTAAGCCGCCTTGGGTCCCTTCGGGGAGAAAGGCGGGATAAAAAATACTGTAAGTAAATAAATAAATAAATAAATAAAAGCTCAGGCTGCATCCACATCCTCACACTTCTGAGGTTCAATTTTCTATGCTCTTAATCTCCATCTTTCTCTTTCTCTCCCACTCACCATAAAAGGTCTGAGTTCCCCAAAATTGGTTTTCCCCCTAATCTTCATATAACACTAGCATCTCTCCAATTTTGCATTCCTATCATTCTCCCTCCTCTCTCCAAAAAGCCAACACTAGCATCTCTCCTTCACTCCTTCTCCCCTTTCTGAAGTCATATCAGATCTCTCTCTCTCTCCCCCAGCACCAGTACTAGTTAGGTCTAGCGCCATTCTAGAAAAATATTTATATTGTGTATATAACCACTTAAATCATTTTCAGCTTGACGGATTGCATTTTTGCTTCATTCCCCACTCCCTCTTATTTTAACTTTATCACTCCAATAAATAATACAGTATTATATTTGCACTTATATCTGTCTCTCTTGTCTCTGGCAAACGTCTTCCATTGGGGTGTGGCTCATGCTAACAGCTAAAGGTCTCATAAATACACATGTATCAGTACACCTGTAGAAATGCTTTCACGTGTCACTGAGCATGTGTAGCAACATAGCATTCCTGTCACCTACTAATATGCCTGGCTCCCCTCCTTGATTGCCCACATGCAAATGTGTCTGAATTGTTTTCTGGTCTCATTGCTACCATGGTATTCCTCATTGCTGTAAGACCCTGGGCATGAAGACTAGTCATCAAGAAGGCAAAAAGTGCATTTTGAACTGCAAGGCTATTGGACAAAACT
The DNA here is from genome assembly GCA_026170595.1 of Plestiodon gilberti rubricaudatus. NCBI lineage: Eukaryota > Metazoa > Chordata > Lepidosauria > Squamata > Scincidae > Plestiodon > Plestiodon gilberti. The sequence goes on from JANXHW010000002.1 coordinate 52,675,457, forward strand.
GTCGTAGCACACATCACAAGGGTGCAATGGGGTCATTTCAGCTATCCAAATTGACATAACCAGGTATCTTATTGGAATGACCTGCCCATTTGCTAAGCACGGCTCCTAGTTATTTTAGTCTACATATTGGAAACATTGCGTTGCTCTTCTCTCTTCGAACCAAACTGAATAAAGAATGATCACACAAAGTATTTATTTTTGGTGTGTGTGTGTGTGTGTGTGTGTGTGTGTGTGTGTGTGTGTGTGTGTGTGTGTGTGTGTGTGTTGCAAACGTGACTCTGCTGGTGTGCGCGTTCTGGTGAGTGGCCAGGCTTCGGATGTCTTTCCCACTCTTCCCAGTGCCTGTTCTAGAATTTTATGGGGGAAGGGGAGACAATTTCTACCTCCCTCATTGTGCAATCAGTGAATTGACTGCATGAGCTGCCATTACCTAGAGAAGAATTACCTAGAATTTTGGATTGGACAGGATCTTCAGAGAAAGTAATGGCCCAATCCTACCTACTTCCCGTGTGGCGATGCAGCGGTGCCAATGTGGCATCCTCTGTATCCCACAGGGGTGTTTTGGCATGTTGAGGCCTCCTCGGAAGAAGGGAACGTTTATTCCCTTCCCCCATGGTAAGTCCCTGATGCTGCCATGGGTCAATTTCTGAGGAAACACACTTAGGGACTTATTGGGGAAGAGAATTCGATAATGGGGGACACCACTGAAAAGTACCTGTCTCACATCCCCATCAGACATATTCATACAAGGCATATTCATGTAGTTCAGTTCTAAGTGTGTTTCCTCAGAAGTAATCCCACTGTTTTCAATGGGGCTCACTACCAGGTCAGGGGTGTATGAGGTTGCAACATCAATGTCATAACTCTTTCCATCATCATTTTCAACTCTGTGTATTATAGTTTCAGACTGGATTCTGAGCAGGTAAGAAGTTGAAAGTCCAAAGTGCTACCCCCACACTGGGAGAATCACAACTATCCCATGGCTTTGAACTCTGATAAGCTGCTCTTCCAATGACTGTGAAAAAAGCCCCTTTTTCTCTTTCTTGCCTTTGCACATTGCATAGTGAGAAAGCAAATTTCATTTTAAAGATGGGATACAGAGCATACATTATTAATGCTGCATAAACACGAACATTTCAAGTCACACTGTTGAGAGTTGCAATGCTACTTCAGCCATAGCTCTGATCTTTCCTGTTATCTCCCTGTACGTTCACAAAAGTTGACATATGAAGAAAACTGCAAAAGAATGGGAGGTTGCCGGCTGAGGATTTAAAAAACAACTCCTGCTTTCAATCTGCATCCTGCTGCCTAGTGAGTTCATCTGAAACAAAATGAAAGCATATCAATTTTTTTCTCTCTCTTTTTAAGCACTGAAAGATGCGCCCAACTGCAGGGCAAATGATTATCTTAGCAGAATCCCTTCAAGTCAGAAATGCAGGCTTTTTTGTTGCTGTTTGTTCTTCAAATGTTTACTTATGGGATTATATGCATATTTTAGGTCTGGGACTTTGATAACACAGTAAATCTGAGCCTCCCAAATGTGGTGAAAGAGATAAGCTTTAGAGTATGGGATTAGAAGGGCATCACAGGAATTTATTACAATTGGGCACAAAATTTCAGGCTGAAATTTCCCTTTAGTTTGCCTCGAGGGAAGATTTAAATTCAATCTGCAGAAGATGATGTAACAAGACTAAACTGAGAGAGATGAAAAGGACTTTCTTGAATTGATGACCACATTTGGCAAAAACAGCTGCAAATATTGTATTTTGGAATGTACCTTCTGTAGATGGACCTAAACGCAAAAGGGCGTGATACGTGGGTCGATCTGTCGCACTACTCAATTTGGGTAGAAAGAATGAACATAGGAGGAGAAAGTTGGTTGTGTGAACAGGCCCGAGGTGCAAACAAAATGTAGTTTTATATCAGAGCACACATGCATACAGTTCGGATGAGTATTATGGTTTATTCATGCAACCAACTAAACCCACGTAGGGCAGGAACAGGATTTTCTATGACCCTGATCTACCTAGGAACAGTCAGTATACTTAGACAGGGTGTTTTTTCTCCCTGCCTTATTAATGAATAAAAACAAAAACAAACAGAGGGGAAAAAGGAAAAAGAAAAAAGAGAGAAAAATACATAATATGAATATGATACATAAAGATTACAAAACTTATTAAGAAGCAATCTATAAAAATATTAATAAGCAATCTATGCACAAACCTCTAAGAAAGGCTTCCAAGTGTCCAAAAATATATCCATACGAAGTTGTCGTCTATTAGATAGATAGATAGATAGATAGATAGATAGATAGATAGATAGATAGATAGATAGATAGATAGATAGATAGATAGATAGATAGATAGATAGATAGAGACTTTATTGGCATAAACATAAAACAAATAAAACAAACATACACAACCACCACCACAGAAAACAAAACAGCATCTTGCCCTAACATACAATCTAAGCACTATGATAGTTCGCCAAACGTCTCTTGGCAACCAGCTTTAAAAACAAAGCGACCTTCTCCATTTTTCCATTCCTCACATCCGATAAAATATACCGAAGTTTTCCTAGATCTTCCCAAATCCCCCCCCCCCATTAATCAAAATCAGATCCAAAAATGCCATTCGAAGATCTTTATAAAAGGGACAATGTAAAATCATGTGCTGGATGGATTGTGTGAATGGCTCTGACGGCGGGTGGGAGGGGTTGCTTACAGAGTTGCAGTGTCGTTCACCATTTAGAGCTCTGCACCCGCTCCACCGACGCCACTACCTAAATGTTCCCATGCTTTGAGGCAGCAAGCTCCTTCTGTTCATTGAGGAAAAGGCGTGGTCATACGACTTCTTGATGAGGTTCAGCTCTCCGTTTGTGAACAGAGCTTTCGGGCATAGAGTGCAATGGTATCAATTAGGATGGAACCCAGCAGAGGCATTTCTACGGTATGGGCCCTACCGTAAGTTGCGCCCCATGCTAGTACCTTGTTTACAAACTGGAGCGAGGAGGCCCCACCCCCTCGTTGTCAGAGCCATTCTGTGCAGTGAAGGCGAATAGGCAGGAGACTCCCTGCCCGCCTTCGCTGCGAGGAATGGCTCTGACAGCGAGGGGGTGGGGCCTCCTCGCTCCAGTTTGTAAACACGGTACTAGCCCTGGGCACAACTTACGGTAGGGCCCCTACCATAGAAACGCCTCTGGAACCCAGTGCCTTGATAGTTTGATTCAAATATGAGCTACAGCTCCACTCATTGGTGAATGATATTCCTGATTGTGTATCTACTCATTTGTTATGTAGATAACTAAGGGCCCAACCCTATGATTTTTCCTGCCATACCAAAATGGGCTGTGCTGCATGCTTTGGTGGTGAGGGGCAGTTGGGAGACTTGGGAAGGGAAAAGAAGCAAATTTCCATAAGCCCCTTTCCATAAGCCTCTCTACTACCAATGGATCTCCTTGGACCTGTGCCAACATTTTAGCTGGCACAAGTCCAAGTAGACAAAGGGGGTGTGTTGGCTTGCTTAGGAGGGGATAACATCCGGTGCAAGTCACCTGCACCGCCACCCCTTCCGTCTCCAGTCCTCCCCCATTCTCCCCTGCAGCCCACAGTGCCACCCCTCCCACACAGTCCTTCCCCATTCTGCCTCGTTACATCCACCCCCTGCCCTGTTACGCCCACCCTGTTGACTTACCAAGGTTGACATGCCTTCTCCCCACCACCACACGCAGGGCCTCCACAACATCTCCAATGGTGGTCCAGATCACTGCATGCTTCCGGATAACCATTTTAGATGCCGTAAAGCATGTTCTGCCACTAGAACACTAGTTCTACCGGCGGCAACACCTCATAAGATTGAGCAGTGAGGCTGCAATCCTATACACAGTTAACTAGGAGTAAGCCCCATTGAACATACTGGGACTTACTTCTGAGTAAACTTGTATAGGATTTTGGACTTCTCCCTGATTTGTATAGAGTATAGTATCACTTGAGAAGGTTGTGACAGAGCTTTGACATAAATCTATGTTTTTCGATCGAAAACTTTCATGGCCAGCGATTACTTGTAGCGATTTCGGAATTACGGGTAAAATAGCCATGTAGTAGCTAACAGGACAGCCAGAATAAAAACAAAAATCAATTCTGCTTGCGCCTTCCGTTGCTGGGGCTCGCAAGACAGACAGAAAATTTATTTAAAATTCACAGCCCAGTAGTCTCACTCCAACGTTTCGTTTCCTTCTTTCCGGAAACCTTCTCAAGGAACCAATCTGAAAGATTGGAAGATGTTACATTGTGAAGAGGCACTAAGCTTCCTTTATCCTAGAAAGTGCAGGAACAAAGCAGACACGTAAATGATTAATTAGCAACACAGGAGATCAGTGCGGGGTTGCCCAGGGGAAGTAGAGTTACACAAATTTCTTACGCATATGAACAGCTTTAATGAAGAAATCCAGTTTACCATGGAACAGGAGGTAGATCGTTCCTTGGCCTTTCTAGATGTGCTGGTTTCGAGGAAAGATGATTTATCTTGTGGACATGCGGTATATAGGAAACCCACCAACACAGGGAGGTACCTGAGGCATGATTCCAACCATCATCCAGCTCAAAAAAACTCGCTCATTAATTCCTTGGCATATCGAGCTTTAAAAATATGTGATGATGAATCATTGGAAAAAGAGAAACAGATTGTTTTCAGCACTTTAAGGGCCAATGGTTATTCTACCTCACAGATAAGTAGATGTTGGGTGCAACAATATAACAAGGTTACAGCTACTAGGTTTGGCACCAAGTGCAACATTGATTCTAAAAATGTGACCACAAACAAAGAAACAGGAGACAAAGATGAGAAAGTTTGGGCTTGTCTGCCTTTTATTAAGGGGGTCACAGACAAAATTTCACGCATTCTGTTACAAGGTAAGGTTAAAACAATTTTTAAGGCTACCACTAAGATAGAACAGATGTTAAATAACCCAAAGGATAGGCGTCCTCCATTGTCCAATCCAGGAGTGTACAGGGTCCCTTGCTCGTGTGGGAAGGAGTACATTGGATTAACTAAAAGATCAATTGGAACCAGGATCAAGGAGCATGAGAGGTCGGTGAGATTGAATCATCCAGAACTGTCCTCCATAGCTGAGCACGCAATAAACACAGGTCATACAATATGTTTTGAAGACACCAGCTGCCTACAAATAGAAAATAAAGTTGGCACCTTACAATTCTTGGAGGCGATTGAAATTAGTAAAAGACCCGCCTCCAGTCTGATTAATAGACAACAGGACCTGAGCTTTGTAAATAAGTCCTGGTTCCCTATATTACGGAATTCCAAGGTTGAGCAGAAACAGCAACTTGACAGCAAGAAAGAACAGGCTGCAGTAATGAAAAAGGGAGTATTGAAACACTAAGTTTTGATGGACTCTGCATTGGAACACTAAGTTTTGATGGACTCCTACTCCTGGGCAACCCCGCACTGATCTCCTGTGTTGCTAATTAATCATTTACGTGTCTGCTTTGTTCCTGCACTTTCTAGGATAAAGGAAGCTTAGTGCCTCTTCACAATGTAACATCTTCCAATCTTTCAGATTGGTTCCTTGAGAAGGTTTCCAGAAAGAAGGAAACGAAACGTTGGAGTGAGACTACTGGGCTGTGAATTTTAAATAAATTTTCTGTCTGTCTTGCGAGCCCCAGCAACGGAAGACGCAAGCAGAATTGATTTTTGTTTTTATTCTGGCTGTCCTGTTAGCTACTACATGGCTATTTTACCCGTAATTCCGAAATCGCTACAAGAAATCTATGTTTCACAATCCTCCACCCATGTAAAGTTGTTTCCCTTGGCCTTCCTTTCTCCTTATTCTCTTACTGAATGTTCTGGGCTGCTGGGATCATCGGTAATTAAGGACAACCGTGACTGAAGGAAAATAACATTCAAGGTTCTCTTTCCTTCTAGCAGACAAAGTTTTATGTTACTGACGTACCCTAACAGTGATTGAGAAAGAAGCTTGAATTCATTCAAGCTGGTCTGTTACTTGTAGGTCTTGAAGAGAATTTACAAGTCATCAGACCTTTTTCAACCTGTTCTGCACTGATCTCAGGGAGCGTTTCTAAGAGCTATAGCATGTAACCTGGACACTTAAGTATATGGCTCTGAGTAAAAGCTAAGATGCAGTAATTAACTGACTAGGACTTGGCCTTTCATTCTCACCTGCAGACAGCACTAAGAAGGAAAGGATAGTATATCAAGCGACTCAGGACATACCGATTGCTGCAGTGCTGGGGAGCTGTCAGGATTGGGAAACAATACTGTGTATGCGAGTAGAAAAGAGATCCTCTGTGGTAAGACTGTTGGAATATAAGGCACTACGGTAAGCTCTAGGGGAGAACAACGGTAAGAAAAGGAAAAGGCTAAAAGATTTCCTTTTTTGACAAAGAGCGATTTCTCTAAATGTCATTTGCTAATTTCCCACTAAAAATAGTATTCAAAGCAGAGCACAAAGCAGCCTCAGAACTGAAACAAGATAAGTAAAAACACTTAAAAAATTAAGAAACGCCAACACATGAAATTAGCACAAGCAGAATGTAGCCCCTCTGCCACTGGAATATAGCTGGGGGCTTATTTTGCTTGGTTTCACCCAACATGAGTCAAGGCAGGATGTCAGCACCTTACTGATGCCTGGGCCAGCTGGGGGTAGGGCTACACAGCATCTTGGCATGCAAGGCCTTCATCCCCAGCAGTCCGAGTCTGGGAGGCGTTGTGAATCCAGCCCGCCCACCTCTTGGTAGTCTGAGACTAGCTGGCCACCGGTGGGGCCACCTGTGGGGGCTGGGTAGGAATTTTTTGGCCTTCACCAGATTGACTATTGGTGGGGAGTTTTTTCACTTACCCCAGACTGTCCTTAGGGTGTGGCTTTCAGCCAGGATGGCCACAGCTGGCAGGTATAGTGTGGGACAGGGAGTAAGATCAGGGATTTGGTGTGCATCGTAAGGTGAGCAAAGGTCAGAGGGAGAACCAGAACTGATCTCAAGAGGTTGTCTGGCTTGCGGATGCAGTCTGGTGACCCCAGTCAAACTTGAATTGCAAAGTCAGTCTCAAAGCCTGTCAGGTTTGGGATAGGCTGAGCAACGTGGCTGCCTTGACCCCCTTTCTAGGGGTTGGCATGGAAAAGCTGTGGTCGTCAAGAAGCAATATCAAGTTGGAGCCAGGGTGGTGACACCCAAGTTGTGTGCTGCCTTCTCTCTGGGGTAGGTAACTACACTAGTAGGGGGAGGAGTTTTGTTTAAATAGGACCAGCTGCAGGATGATACACAGTATTTGATTAGTCAAAATGTCCCATTTGCATTCCAAAGCTGATCTTGTTTTGTGCCATTCTCATTTGTGGGGGTACCAGAGCAAACTCCAGTTATAAGTGAGCAGTCAGGAAAATGTATAACTAATTAGATGTAAAGTTCAAACTTTGGAGAATAAAAAAGTGTTAAGCAAGCACCAAAACAACAAGCAAGCAAACAAAACATTGTCATGTGGTGCCTCTTAGATCTATATTGGGCTTATCATAGGAAATTCACAGTCACTCTCTGACGGAGGCATCCTGGATTTTGTTGGAAATGCAAACAAGTATGTCTATATTCCAGGACACAACTGAACTGGAAAGTTAAGGCTGGCCCTGTCATGGCCCCAAGGAGCCCAGGTTCATCCCATGGAGGGGAGCTCCACATCACAAGGCTGCATGTCTCACTCATGCTGGTGGGCCAGGGCGTTAGGCCATTGGAAAGATCACGCTTACCAGAACAGAGCTCTCTGCAACAAACTTTCTTTTACTTGTAATAATATAATAGCCAGCCATGACAATGCATGCTCTTCTGAGCATCCTGTTGAGCTGCTGTTGATCAATTCATGTAGTTCTCCCTTATTCTGTGTGTGTCCTACTCAAATGGATTGCTGCCAAAGCCCTGTAGTCAGCCTCCAACTCCTCGCACCTCCCTGCACATGCAACATGCCCAGGGGGCCATTCCCTCTCTTCCTACCTAGCCGGGATGGCAGAGTTCTCACCTCTGAGTTCTCTGAGGGTCAAAGTGGGCCAATACACAAATGCATCTTCCTGTGGAGCTCCTCTTCAGGGTGGAATCAGAAAGCAGAAACTCGTCCAAATAAATGGCTGGTCCAGCGAACCCAGGCTCTTGTTGCCCACATAGGGGCTGTTTCAAGGCTGGGCTTTCTCTCACTCCTGTCCTCCTCCCTCCTAGTCCTCCCCCCCACTTCTCCTCCCTCCTGGTCCTTCCCCCCACTTCAACCCTGGCAGTTCTATGCTCCCGTGCACCCTCCTGGCTATGCCTCAGGCTGCTTCCTACCTGTCCCAAGTATGTGTCTGTGGCTGGAACATGCCCACCTCTTCTGAAGTCCCTGTCCCATGTATTAGCAGGGTTGGGTTTGGGACCATCTGCCCCACTATGGGGCCTTCCTTGGTCTCTACGAAGGAGGTGGCCACCCTTTCCTCTGGCCTTAGGCAGGGCCCTACAGGCCCTATAATAGATGTTCCAATCCTACAGTATGTGCAGTTACTTGGTAGCAAGCCCATTGATCACAGTGGGCATACGACCTAGTTAACTGGAATAACAGCTTAATCCTATGTCCACCATTAATGACAATGCAGACATAGTGGAGCATGCATTGCATCCAGTGGTGTGGGTGGGTGGGGGGTGATCAGGAGGCCTGCTAGAGGTAAATAAAAAATATTTTCTACATGCTAAGGCTTTCGTGGCTGGTTTGATTCATTTAGATATAAAACGATCCATGTGTTATAGCCACGGTCTGTTAGAAATTCTACTGTTCTTAGAGGTTTCTACTTACATCTGTATAGGTCTCCTGGTGGCCTATGGGTCTTCTTGAACCTATGCCATGCCAGCTATATAGCTGGTGTATGTCTGAGGAGAGAAAAGGGGCAGGTTGGGTTCAAAAAGAGGGGATAGGTTCCTGGTGCACGCTGGTGCTACCAGGATCCACCCCCTCCCTTCCCTGAACTACCCCTTTCCCCTTCCTGCCCCCAAACTCTCCCTACCTCCCTCACTGCCTATTACATGCCCCTGCCACCAACGTACTGAGACCAGTGGATCCTCTGGTAACTGCCGGCACATGTTCCATTTGCAGCAGTGACCTGGATGGCAGCCCGGCTTTCACGCCACCACAAAGGGTCTTGCTTTGCCAAAACACGGGTTCCGGCAGCGCGAGGCCCAGATAGGATGGGGCGTGGCATAAGATGGTTTGTACAACTGCATGCTACTCACACCAGAGAGTAAAATCCATTGAACTCATAGGTGGGGCAGGAGAAAATGGTGATAATGACACAACACCGCTTTCTGCTAAAAAACAATTCTGCGAAAATAAAATAAAACCATGTAATTTTGCATCATTTTCATCTGCTGACACTATACAACCTATACCACCTACCTAGTACACCTTTAAAGTGATTATAATTGATAACAATGGGAAAATGGAATAAAAACACAACACATTCTGCTATTTCATTTTGGTTAAACACCAAAATCTGCGAAAAAATAAAACCATTTTCTCCCACCTCTATTCATAAGGTACCTCTGTACAGAATTAGATACTTGCACTTTCAGTGTCCCCTAATACATTCTCCCCCAACGTCTCACCATTCCAAATGTCACTTTTATCCATTTTATGTAAAAAGCAAGTGAACGTAATTGGGAATGAGATCCTGACTGCAAACTAGAATACAAGCATAACCACCACTTTTTTATATACATTATGTGTTTGTTGATCTCAGTAACAAAACATACATTGTAAACCACCACCTCTGACTCTAATTTTCTTTTGCTGGTTGAAAATGGATTTCACCATAACCAATGCGGCAAATATAGATGCAAAGATTTCACCCATCGATTTACCCTTTCATCTGGAACATACTGTACTTCTGGGCCAATTTTGAAGTTTCAGGTCAAGGGTAAATGGCTGGAATTCAATTTGTAAAGAAGTAAAAGTACTTCAATGGTTTTCATTTACTCTATATTTGATCCATGTTGAAGTTAAAATGATACAACACTTCCCAATGTTTGCCTAGTCAGTCTACAGTGTTGTAGGAAAAACTAATATCTGATTATGTTAGTTAATAAGATTGAAACATCATATTGTGTTAGACTTTCTCCCTGGGAAAATCATATCACATTCTATTAAACTCTCAGTTGATGTTCCAGGGACATGTAGCTGTAGATGCCTTGCTCAGATTTCTGGCCTGTCTCACATATTTGGCTGTGTACCTCTCAGTGTACAATGCATGTTTGATTGAGGGCCTAATTCTAACTAACTTCCCCAACGCCGATGCAGCCATGCCAATGGCATCTCTGCTGCATCCTGCAAGGAGGGGGGGGGTGTCACAGAGACCTCCTCAAGATAATGGAAATTTTGTTCCTTCAAGGTAGGCCTCCACTTCCCCAATGGGTCTCCTTGGATCTATGTCAGCAATTTTGCTGTAAGGGGGAGGGAAGAGTAGGGAGAGGGAAGGGGAGAAGGAACGTGGAAAGGATCCCGTTTGCTTTCAAAAGGGTCCATCCCCTCCCTTCCTTGTTCCGCCTCCCAATCTTCCCCTCTCTGCCCAGAAACTGTAAACCACATTGTGAACTACTTTTTGTTGGAAAGTGGTATATCAATATTCATAAAAAATATTAATAATAAGTGCTGCTGTGAGATAGACTTGGATAAAAGTATAAACCAGAAATTAATTACTCTTCTGAGTGTGTCTTTGGTGAGAGAATCAGATGCAGTAATATCTTCTGGTTTAATACTGTATAATGTTAGTGAAACATGCCAGAAAGATTACAGAGTTTTTGAAATGCAGAGATTTAAGTTAGATATTTTTTTTTCAATTAGAGGTGATCAAAGATGTTAAAAAGGATTCCTTTCATGAAGTGGTATGTATGAAGAATATTGCCTATCACCTCCCTATCACTTCCCAGGCCTTTCCGGGGGGGGGGGATCTTTGCCTCATTCCTGAGGAGCATGAGGCAGCGAGGGAAATCCTGGGCTTTCCACGGGTTGGGAGCAGTCGCTGGGCATTGCTGGAGGTGGGGCAGAAAGCTAAGTTCTGCAGCTTTCAGGGTTTCTCCTCCTCCCAGTGCCTCAGTGGGGTATTGGAAGGTGAGGCAGCCCCACCCACCCAGGAATGCAATATGAGATTAGCTGGCTGCCTTTGGGGGCTGAGTAGGAAGGTTTTCTCTACCTCACCTGACTGGCATTGGGTGAGGGCTGTGTTTGCCTAATTCATTCTGTGAACTAAGTGGTGTTTCTTAGAGTAGGCCTGGTCACAACTGGTGGGTTCAGTGAAGGAGGAGGGTTAAGAGTAGGAGAATTTGGTGAGCACCTTGAGATACATTGGTTCATCAAGGGGGCTCCAGACCATCCCCAGAAGCTATTTGACCCGGGATGGGGTACCATTGCGCATTGGGTACAAAGTCCACCTCAAAGAATGAACAGCTTGAGTGTCAGAGCTTCCTTGACTCCTCATAATGAGCAGTGATGAACTGGGATTACAGTGGGTTGATCTACACTTTGGAACCAGAGTAGAACAACAAACAAAAAAACGTAGTGGGATAGGAAAGTACAGTTTAGTTCTCTCCTTCAAGGCAGGAGCCCATACTGAATGTGGTGGAGCCGGGTGGAGAGCTGAGTTCAGTCAGTTAGGATCCACTGTAGAATTTGTTCAGTTTAATACAGTTGTGACCCATTTGCAATCCAGCATCCCTGTCTCACGTCTTGTGGAGTTATGTGGACAAAGTCCCAAATGCAGCCTGGAAATGTTGACTGCAGCACTGTGAGGTGTAGCACTGTAGGAATTAGAAGGGTGTGAAAAAGAGAACTTCTTTAATGGAAAGCTTGACAGGCTCCAAGCTTCAGCACAGCGGTTGCATTCAAGCGCGGCTAAGATACATTGTTACTTTTCCTTGGCACCAAAATTGATGCTTGAAATGAATCCTACAACAAGATTTCTCCGCTAATTGCAGGAACAGATAAAGTGCGCCTTGAGCGGCTATTATTCATTCTACAATAATCTTTCTTAAACTGTAAGTGGCATTCTGTTTCAATAGGGCTCTGCAGTCTGCCAGCCCCGCAAGGAGTGCTCAAACTGCTCTCTTCACAGAGAAAAAGGCTGCCTTTTGAATCTGGTTTCCGTGACTTCAGGTCCTATTTGGTTCTGTTTCAATGTGTCTTCTCCATGTACGGCTGCTTTTTCAAAAACTATCGTTCTGTTCTCCTTTCTCTTCTGACTCTATCACCCTGCTGGAAAGGTTCAATATAAAATTTAAAACGCATTTTACATTTTCAAATATCTACACCACCTTTCTAATATCGGTACGTGATAGCTGGAGGGAGTAAGATGAGTCATGGTAGGATAAGAGCTCACCGATGATGCCCTCACCATGGTAGTTCTAGTTCATTGTTGAGTTCCTCATAGTTGAGTTTCTGTAGATGGGCGGGAGAGCTTGGAATCAGATGAAGGTTCAAATGGATTCAGAGAAGCTAAAATTATACTTTGAAGCAGGGCTAACGCCAGGTAGGGATGGGATCTGGTGCAAAACCTTGCCCCGGGCTCATCTCCACGATGCATGCGTGCGCGTGCACGCACACGCACACACACACCATGTGCAGAAAACAGTCCCAAGCTTACCCTAGATGGTAGAAGGAAGAGACTCCAGCTGGGGAAGGTGGGAGAAGCTGATTAACAGCACTAGGCTTTAGGGATTGGCTCTTATAGGCAGGGGCCTATTTTTTTCCTTCTTTTTCTCTATTTCTGGATTCTTGCCAAAAACGGGTGTGCTGTATCCAGTGTGTGTGTGTGGAGGGGAGAGAATTGGGATGCTTTAGACTCTTTGGCGGGGCTGTAGCTTTACCCTCCGGGTTGAGGCGCGAACAGGAGAACCCGCCTGGCTGCGCTGCAGCCAGGGAAAAATGGAGGAAAAAACCCTTTGGGGGGTTGCACTTTTGGGGGGTCCGGGGGTCCTCAGACTTTGGGGGTCCACATAGGGGGTACGCAGGCCCCCAACGGTTGAGGAACCCTGCTTTAGAGGGTGATTTATCAAAAGGTCGGCAGTTCGATTCCCGCGATGGGGTGAGCTCTCATTGCTTGGCCAGCTCCTGCCAACCTAGCAGTTCCAAAGCAGGTCAATGCGAGTAGATAAATAGGTACCGCTTGCGGGAAGGTAAACAGCGCTCCGTGTTCAAGCTGCATGCTACGCGCTGCAGCAAGGAGAGTCATGCCGGCCACATGACCACGGAGGCGTCTTCGGACAACGCTGGCTCTTCGGCTTTGAAATAGAGATGAGCACCACACCCTAGAGTCGAACACGACTGGACTTAATTGTCAGGGGATACCTTTACCTTTTAAGCCTACCACTACTCAATGGGTCTCCTCAGACCTGCGCTAATGATTTAACTAGTGCAAGTCCGAGGAGAGAAAGGGGGTAGGGAGACTGCAGAAAAGGGAGATAGGATCCGACCCGTGCCATCACTGCAGGATCCACCCCCTCCCACAGCCTCCCCGCCCCTGTACTACTCTCCTCCCCACCCAGTTTCGCCCCCTCTCTGACCCTGTTCTGCTCCTCCCAACCTCTCCTGCTGGCTTACCTGCTCCAGCAGTTGGGCAGCAGTCCGACGACATGGGACTTCAACCCATAGGATTGGGCTGTTAGATCTCCTTCTCCAGTAGCCCTGAGCAGGACTGGTGTCGCTCGAGGTGGGGCAGAAAGCTACGTTTTTCCGCTCGAGGTGGGGCGGAAAGCTAAGTGCGTTGCTTTCTCTCCACTGACGGGCTCCTATGATGAGGGGGCGGGGCGCCTCGTACCGGAGAGCAACGGTGGGGCAGAAAGCTGCAGAACTTAGCTTTCCGCCCCACCTCGAGCGACGCCAGTGCTGAGCGGGGATTTCTGAATTCAATGCCATATTACAGAAAAGTCACATGGCACCCCAGATAGGTATTATGTGAATCCCCTGCCTTCAGCTCTGACCACAGTGATCCACATATAGGTAACATGATATTTTCCTTCATTTAGAGATACTTGAGACTTGTTTTGTAACAGAGAATGAAAGAAACAAATTGGGCCATTTGGGATCCTATTTAACAAGCAAATTACAATAAAGAGAATGTGAACCTTTTAAAAAAGCTGGTAAAATGTAGCCCTTGAAAAGGGTGTTTGTTAGTTGTTAGCAGGAATCACGTTTTAATGAAAAAAGTAAGCCAAAGACTTTGCATGACAATATTACAACTCTTGTAATAAAGCAAAGTGAATTAAATGTTGTCTGCTGGTTTTCAAAGTTACAGGTGAGAGAAATAGATGTAATTGAATGGCTTGCACTTGTGTTGTAGCAAATGAAAAGCTGCTAATTATGTTTCCAGTTGGAGCATTATTAAGAAATATTTGTCTTGCAAGTTAGAAGATGAATGTCAAGTGAAAAAGAATGCAAGTCATTTAACAAAACAAAGCCCACCCCTATTTGACTCAAGTGTTCCATTGGATCTTATGAAACAATTATCCCGTGTGTCCCATTGCAATCTCGCAGATCGATCAAGATGATCAATGTATTATATGTCATAGACTTGTCAGGTTTAGAAAGCAGGAGTGCTAATAGTAATGACCTTTATGGCTACTCTCAAATTATGGAAACCCCTTCCATAGCAGTCTCACCACGCAATCCTGTGTAAAGAAGCCCCGGGGGAGCACATGCTCTCCCGGGGCAGGGTGTCGCCGGGACACCTGGAGAGTAAGGGACTGGCACAGTGGCTGGTGGCCCTTCCCCCGGCTCTCCCCCAGCCCTGCACCCACCGGAGCAGGTAAGTTCTACCCCAGCTGGGGCAGGGGCAGGAGGAGGGTGGACCAGACATGCAGGGAGGGTGGCCATTGGCCGCCCTGGGGCCTGGAGAGGGTGGAGATATCGGTGGCAAGATAAGCCGTATCCTAGGTCCTTTCCAGGCCTGGCACAGCCTTATAAGGCCAGCGTGAATGTACGCGAGCTCCGGAGTTCGAACGTCCCCTTCTCCCGAGTTGTTCCCGGGGTGCTCCGGGGGAAGTCGGGAACTCGATAGGATATGGCGTCCGGCCCTTTAGGCTGGGCGCCATATCTTACACAGGATTGGGCTGTCAGTGAAGTACAAGCCTGAGCACATCACGGTGCAGTAAAAATTCCCTGTTCCCCCCTTCTCTGTCCCAAAATGGGCTAGTGAATCATTTAGAATCACTGCCATTAGGGGCCAGTGCACAGTCTATTGTTTAGGGATTATGCTCCTTCATCCCAGAAGGCATCCGTTTTGAATACTGAAACTGTCATGTGTTCAGATGGGGCACCCCTGCCCACTTGACTAAGCCCATGGCCAGGTGACCATGCCTTAATCAATGAGGTGGAACAGTGACATCATTGAACAAAGGCATGTAGGGTTAAGCTGAAGGATGCTCTTTGGTCTTGATCATGATGCTGACCAAGAAACGAGTAGTCAGATAGGCGGCATCAGAGGGGATGGGGAAGAACCATAGGGGGCCCAGTAGAGGAATTTGCCCCAGGAGCCTAACAACTTGCCACCAGCACTGCATTCTTTCTGATCAACATTTTCAGAATTATTATTAGAAGATCCTGTTTGGGCTGATCTCTGAATTTGAGGTTTAAACCAGAAAAAGATGAAGACATTTCAATCTGATTGGCAGGGTCACATCCTCTCTCCATCAGCTGGATGTACCTTTGAGGAGATTTATTTTACTGTATTTATTTGTTTAAAAGATTTGTAGAGTGTTGAGGTATGTTAGTTCTGTCACCTGTCCCAAATCTTTAAAAAGAGGTGGCCAGTAATTGAATAGACAGCACCATAGAGTTAAGTCACACCCATTGCTAATATGGAGCCATGAAAGTCAATGCTCATCTATTCAGTAATGTCCCATTGTCTTCAGTGGAGCTTATTCTCAGAAATGTGGGCATAGGATTGCAGTCTCAGTGTGCAGGCTAACAGCCCAATCCTATGCTCCCCCCCCCCCCGATGCAGCTATGCCAAATGCTTGCACAGCATCCTGGGGGGAGGCAGTCCCGGAGGTCTCCTCTGGGTAAGGAAACATTAGTTCCCTTACCTGGGGGTAAGCCTCCATGGTCAGAGTGGTCTACTTGGACCTGAGCCAGTGAAATCACGTAGACACGGGCCACGGGATCAGGTTCAGGAAAGAGCTTTGGATTTGGTGGCCTCTCCACTGCCACCAAACCTGCCCCCTTCCTGAACCTGATCCACCCTCTTCTCCGCTCCTGTAAGGCAAGTCTCCACTGGCAGATAGGCCCTATAGGATTGAACCATAAGTGAAGTCACTTATAAAGACCAATTCAACAAGGTAGGCCAGGAATCTTGCTGTGAAATAGACTGGTGGTATTATAACAGAATTTCCTGTACCTTCTGATCCTCTAGCAAAAGCACACCCATGCCATGTCTGCTATGTTGGTAATTTAAACCAAGCTGTCTTTGATCATTCCCACCAGTTACAGCCTCACAGAGGTGTCTCCATGCCACTGTCAAATCCAACAACATACTGTAACTGACTGGAGATTCATAGGGTGCTGCACTGTAAGTGGGTGAAATACATAACTAATGAGCCTTTTTCATAAATAGAATGTATTTTTATTTTGCCTGAAGTGCAGCGATTTGAGGCTCAAAAGGATTGGCAGAAGTTGAATGTTATGATCATTATGAAAGACATACTGGTATTCATGTATAGTTTGGAAAAGTATACAATTGCCCTTTACAAGTTATTCTTCTTTTTTTTAGAAACAGCAGGCTGTGCTAAGCAAAAGGAATAAAATAAATGTGCAACATATTCATCCAAATATGCTTCATCTACAATGGATAACTGGATTACAGGGATCTAAGGAAATAAATAATCTTTCCGTGTTTTATGTTCTTTGCAGCACATGACAAATTGCAAGCTTCATCAATATTTGCTTTCCTTACTTTTATTGACATCTGTGATTTAATATGCACTGCTACTTTATTTAATTACAAACATATAGCATTTGTCTTCATTATCAATACCACATGATGGCATTTACTATTCTGTGCAGACTCTGTCTATTAGTGGATTTTTATTTATTAAATCTAAGACACTTCCTTTCCCAAATTTTCCAAAGACACATGAATCTAATTAGGTTGCGATCACTCTGTCATTTGCTAGAGCTCTGCATTGCAATTGCATCCACTTCCCCTGCAAGTACTGTATAAAGTGTGGATTTGGGCCCACTGTACATAGAATGAAAAATGTGGATCCTATTATCCCTCCACCTCAGAATGGTTTATATAAACACATTTATACAACATGTACTTCCCCCTTGCTGAAACATCCTAGTTCTTGACAGCCTGCTGCCCTTACAGTCATGCCAGGACTTTGCCAACTTTGCTAACACTTATCTTCTCAGAACTCTCATTGCAGGGGCTCCCGCCCCAGGAGAATACCACCCATAAACCCCTCATCTAAACCTCCACCCTACCATCCGCAGCAGGGAGAGTGAAGACAACCAGCTCCACACAGATAAGGAGAGAGCCCAGGCCCCCATGCAGTGAGGCTGACCCCTGTCCCGTAGCCCCCTGGTACACACCCCTCAGCATTGCCCAAGGAGTTCCCACCACAAACACAGTGGCCCAGCCATCCTTCCCCAACCCCACAGCCAAGAGCATGGAGCGTCCACTCCCCCTCAAGGAAATCTTTGGACTCCAGCCATTGCACATGGGGTCAAAAACTCACCTGAACCCCTCATGTTTTGCAGGACTGCAGCATTGCCACATGTGACCTTCCTCAGAGGGCCACTGCAGCTCTCTGGAAAAGGAAAGGTTATGTTCCAAGCCACCATGTCCATGCCTCCCAACAGATCACCACTCTCCCTCACAAACACCAAATATGCATCCCAAGTCAGAGGACATGTTTCACTGAGGCTGCTGTCTATCCCTGAGGATAAGAAAGGTGGTACATACATACATACATACATACATACATACATACATACATACATACATACATACATACATACATACATACAGGGGTGTGCGGGTGCAGTTGGATCATGCCGCCTGCAGCATGGCCATTGGGGGAAGGGCAAACTGATGGCAATCTACAAAAGGGCATGAATGGATAGGTGGGCTCCTGCAGTAGGTGCCCCCCATGTCACATGAACAAACAACCCCATGCAAAACACAGGGAGGAGCAATAAGGGCAGACTGGGGAAAGCCAGCACCTGTTATAGTAGAGTAAGATGCGGAGTCCTTGGGCCAGTGGTGGTTCATCAAAGACACCACAAGGCTGGTGAATGTGGTCTGTACACTGGCAAGGCTGTTGTTCCAGCTGACCTCCAGGAGTTCCTCCAGTCATGTAAGGTCCATGCACCTGGGGAAGAACAGAGTGCTTGTTTCCATGTTTGTCAAAAGAAGAAGTGGCAAACAATAAATGCTTGCATGCATCATTCACAACTGACATTGTATTTGTGCATTTCGTACTCTGGTATTGGAGCTAAAGGGGAAATAATCACTCCATGATGAATCAATCTGAGACACACTCCATACAAACCATGGAGACACAGCATCTCATCCCCAAATGCCACATTTCAGACTCTGACCGTTCCAATATAATGAAGACATGTGATTCTGACAATGTTTTATCACCTGTCATAGTTGGTTCATTCTTTAAGATGTTGTAACAACTGACCCCATGCTCCTCAGATATAGCCCACAGGCACAAACAGGAGTTTATTTTAAACTTTTGTTGTATACGATTGTCAGAGAAATATTTAAGAAATGGCAGCGACGCAGGAGTTATGGACGTCTGACATGAAGGGTGTTCTTTATATTTAATGGGTTGCCTTGTTAGTCCAGAAAAGTAAAAGAAAAGAACAAATGTTAAGATTAGGGGCATCTGGCTTTTCTATCCACAAAGTACCCC
Source organism: Plestiodon gilberti rubricaudatus (assembly GCA_026170595.1). Classification (NCBI taxonomy): domain Eukaryota; kingdom Metazoa; phylum Chordata; class Lepidosauria; order Squamata; family Scincidae; genus Plestiodon; species Plestiodon gilberti. The sequence goes on from JANXHW010000002.1 coordinate 52,694,406, forward strand.
CCCTCAAGACCTCTGAAGCATATCAGAAGACTGACATATGTTTTTAATAAGGTAAAAATGATGTCTGAAAGAAGAGAACAGAAGAGGCATATGCTGCTACATACACGCAACAAAGAGACAGAGTTATTGAAGAATGAGCTCAGCGAGACCTCATGCTTCCATCAGAACACACTGACTTCAGGCTACATCTTCAGCACTGACATCTATCTAAACATTTCTCAAGTTCCATCCCCTTGACAGTAGAAACATAGCCAAAATGGAATCGCCCACAGAGAAGATGATGGTTTCTCTTCTTACTTACTGAACTCCAGGAGGTTTGAGCCAAAGGGGGGCAGAAAAGTCCAAAGATGCTTAGCGCCCCAGGCAACCTAAGGGTTAACGAGACAGAACCTGGATTCCTAGATAGGCACAACTTTACTGCCCAGATGGAAGGAAAATATTTTCCATTTCATTTTAAATATTTTTAGGGCAAGATTTTGAACTGAACCTCAAGACGGAAGGGAGGACGGAGAGAGGAAAAAATGGGAAGAAGGTTTGAAAGAGAGAGCAAGAGAGCAAGAGCAGGGATGCTGAGTATTCAATACTGAAGAGTCAGGCACAACCCCTGGAAAACAGTGTGGTCCATACCACGCTTCCACCAGTGGGACATACTCTGTGCATAAGTGCTCCATTTATTTGAAGCGAAAGGTGGGACAAAAATCATTTCAATAAATAACCATTTCATTGTCGGCCCCTCTTGTGCTTTCTCATATCCACTAATATTTGAAAGCCTCCGTTCATTAGCAATCACTTATGACTATAATAAATGTATAGTCATGTGTTGGGTTGTTTGCTTTTACGCTTTGAAGGAAGTGGAGCAAGTGCCCAAATGTACGCTGTGCATGAAAATAGCATTTCTATGTCTCTCTCTGCCTAAATGCCACCTGAAGCCGTGGACAACAATATAACCCAAAACATGTTTTATTTTATTTTTTTTTAAAAATCACTCTTTAAAAATCATTAAAAACCTGCAGGTACACTTCAAACATAGCCCAGACAGCATCCTGAACACATCCGTTTGACTATAGCCATGCAGCTGAACAAACCCCTGGATTAAGGCACTGCGGCGCAGAAGCCTCTTGTACATTAATTCAAGCTGTGTTGCTTCACGCTGGAAAAGGAAATTCCAGGCATGTCGTTGCCTAAGGCCACAGTCAGTCTGAACCAAAACTAGAGAGGAGGAGGTTACAGAAAAGTCAGGGGAAAGAAAACAGAACATATGTGGGTGATTGACCAGCTCATGTCCTGCTGTTCAAAGACACCATTCTTCTTGGTGGTCAGTTTGAAAGCTGGGTTCCAGGCTTAAAACCCAATAGGACGAGGCAGCAATATGTGGAGGGAGAGAAGATTTGGGCTACCTAAGAGGCATTTGGCAACAGGCCCTTTGAAGAAAAGCATCTCACAGCGCAATCCTGTATAAGGATCTGGCCGGCAACCCACAGCCGCCCGCCAGATACTGTGCACCGGCGGCCATTCTGCCGCCGGGCCGGAGGTCTACTCAGGGAAGGGGATGCTCGTCCCCTTCCCCAGGTGTAATTTCAGGCTGGCCTGATTGGCCTCCTCAAATTTCCATCAACTAAATAGCTGGCGGAAGTCGGAGGAGGCTGTGTAATGGCCTAGCTGACTCAGCGGGGACGGGAATATGGCCGAGACATCCCCCGCCCCCTCCTGGGCCAGCTACAACAATGGCCCCCCTCACCCGCCGAACCGCCCCCGCGCCTACCGGATCCTTACCTGCCTCCTCCAGAGGCCGCCGGGGCGCTCTGGCGACGGAGCAAGGGAGCTTTATGGCACATTTGCGACTGCTGCCAGCGACAGAACATTCGTTCCGGCGCTGGCGCCCTCTACAGGATTGCACTGTCAATCAAGCAAATATTTCCAATGCAACATATGTAGCTGCCTTGTATTGATTTAGAACAGTACCTTGGTTCATCTATATTGGTATTGTCTTCTACACCAACTGGCAGCTGTCACTTTCCAGGATTTCAGACACGGGTCTTTCCCAGTCCTACCTAGGAAAGGGGTTGACTCTGGACCTTCTTCATGCAAAGCCTGAATCACTGTGCTATGGCCTGATTCCCAAAATTAGTAAAAGTGTTTTATTGCTTTAATTATTTTAGCTTGTAAGCCACCTTGTGCCTGGATTTTTTTTAACAGGGAAAGGCAGGATTTGAATCACTAAATTAAAGTAATAATAAAATACGAATTGAATTTAAAAACATAAGAGGCGCAGTAAGTATGCATAATTTGGAGAATAGAGGGGCCGCATATTTAGGAAATGAAATGGGGGCAACATGTATTTAGACAAGGAACACAGTATGCATGTACAGATGGCTTTGATTATGTGTTGGATGGACAATGCTATGGGGATGCTTGCAGCTGCCCAATAATGCTACCCTTTCCGTTGCTGCTGCTGTACCCCCCAAACTCATACACCACTCACCTTTGCCCTCCTTCCACGTGGGAACTTTCAACAAAGCAGGAAAGGCAGAATGCCCTGGTAGTGCTCCCAGTGTGTTCTGCACTTTCTGCTTTTGTTACAGGACCTACGTGGAGGAAGGAGCAAGGTGAGGTGCATGATCTCTGTGTTTCAGTTCTTGGAGCATGGCAATCTGGCCCTCTGTCCTCTCACCTTCCTCCATGCAGGCCCTTCCAACAAAGGAGGAATTGTGGAACACACCAGAAGTGCTCCCAGCAAACCTGCATGTCCTCATGGGGAGACAGGATCCAGATAAGGAGGCTCAATGGTAGCACCCAATGGATTATAACGGGTGCAAATATGACACCAGAGGCTGATGAGAAAAGAAAGTAGCCAGGCTTATTTTATTGGTACATCAGATTATTGACTACTCCATTAAGGATTAAAAAGTAAGCCAGCAAACTTTTATTTCATGCCTTAGCAGTGTTTTAAATAACAGGGTTTCGGAGGTGGGAGGGATACGTGAGCAACGTTTTTATTAGGAGCGCTCCGGACAGCCCACACCAAGAGGTATAAGGACTGACCGCGAGAAGCAGAGACATCCTTTTTATAGGCTGTGATACAGTTCTGCTCAAGCAACAAGCGCACACGTCACAGGCAAGTTGCATACGTACAGTTCAAACCCCAGAGAAAAACATGTTCTTGGAAACTTGTGTAGGTAGTTGGAGACAGGTGGACTCCTTTATGTCTAGAGGTGTGGGGTCAAAGATAAGGATCCCAACAGCCATACCATATAACGGCTTGTCTGGGGGTCGAGTGGACAAAGATGAGGATTATAACACCTACTACACCAAACAACTGCTCAAATTCATTTTCTGTTTCCAAGTACGTGACCTGTTTTTTTAGTATATATTTATATTTTATTAATATATTGAAACATAAAAACAATACATATTTCATAAAATTATAGCAAGCGCAAAGCAATACATCCTACTAGCATACTATTCACTATTTTCTACATATAATATCCAACTAAGCCAAAATAACACCCACATTCTATTCATTAAATCCGCATATCATCACTTCGTTCATCTCTCTCTCTCTCTCTTAAAAATCAATAAATGGTTTCCAATTATTCACAAAAAGGTTAAGTGACTTTTTCTTAATTAAAATTGTAAGTGTATCCATTTCAGCATAATCCAAAACTTTCAGCCACCAATCTTCCAGCGAAGGTATCTCTGAATTCTTCCAATATTGTGCATATAAAATTCTTGCCGCACTTATATATAAAAGCAAAGTTTGAAATTTTTCGCCTACATGATCATCCTTCATACCCAACAATTTATTTATTTATTTATTTATTTAAAGAATTTATATCCCGCCTTTCTCCCAGCAAGGGCACTCAAGGCAGCTTACATAAAAACATTAAAATACGTATATTGTAGATAAATAGGTACCGCTTGCGGGAAGGTAAACAGCGTTCTGTGTTCCAGCCGCATGCTACGCGCTGCGGCAAGGAGAGTCATGCCGGCCACATGACCACGGAGGCGTCTTCGGACAACGCTGGCTCTTCGGCTTTGAAATGGGGATGAGCACCACACCCTAGAGTCAGACACGACTGGACTTAATTGTCAGGGGTCACCTTTACCTTTATATACATTAAAATAATTAAAAACAAATAATTAAAACAATTAAAACAATTTAATTCAAAACAACAAGAAGGTTTCTGTTTTCATTTGAACCTTAATTCTTAAAATAAAAATTCTTAAAATCATTCATCTGTTGATGAATCTGAATCCAGTACTTCTTTGCTTGAGAACATGTCCACCACATATGATAAAAAGTTCCCTCTTGCTTTTTACATTTCCAACAGCTATTCGTCACCTTCTCATACATTTTTGCTAATTTGCTTGGGGTTATATACCATCTATACATCATTTTATACATATTTTCTTTAATATTAACATTTAACATAAATTTCAACTGTTTTAACCATAGTTGTTCCCATTGCTCTATTAAAATAACATGGCCTATATTTTTCGTCCAATGAATCATACATTCTTTAACCTGTTCTTCTTCTGTCTCAAACTACGTGACCTGTTTGTTCGCTTGAAATGCCGACAAATGCTTCAAGATGCAGTCAGACTTACCGTATTTTACGCTCCATAGGACGCATCGGTCCGTAGGACGCATGCATCCTATGGAGCATAAAATACAGAAAAAAGGTTTTACTTACCTGGGCTTGGGGGCGCTTCGGGGAGGCCTGTGGGGGCTTCGGGGAGGCCTGTGCGAGCCCCCAACAGGCCTCCCCGATCTTCAGTTCGGGAGAAAACAGCGATTTTCGGCCATTTCCGGAAATGGCCGAAAATCGCTGTTTTCTCCCGAACTGAAGATCGGGGAGGCCTGTTGGGGGCTCGCACAGGCCTCCCTGAAGCCCCCACAGGCCTCCCTGAAGCACCCCCAGGCCCAGGCTTCGCACCATAGGACGCACGCTTTTTGCCCCTATGTTTTTTTTGGGGGAAAGTGCGTCTTATAGTGCGAAAAATACGGTATGTCGCAATATTTACCACAATGCCTATGCACACTTACCTGGAAATAAGTCCCACTGAGCACAGTGGCATTTACTTCCAAGTAGTAGGCGTATTGAAGATTGCACTGCATGGAAACACTTTTCAAAGTCAGACATCCAGCACTTTTGTCCAAAAACATCTTCCTAATTATGCTAGAGTTGAACTCCAGCAGAACATTTTCACTATACCAGGATTGGCCAGGAATTTTCTGGAATTTGTTGGCTCTCATCATGGATTTGAAAGGTTTCACCATTGCAACAGACCATGTCATACATACGCCAAAACCTACTGTGCTGGTAGCAAAATATTCTACGTCAGTGAAGCTGTGAAAATCCTTCAGCTTTTCAGAACCCGCTGAAAACTCAGTGAGTTCCCCACCGGATCTGAGGCTTGCAGAACCTGAAACAGGTTCTGGAAAATTTATGGAAGTTCAGCTAGAAAATGAATGCCTGGTAAAACCAGTTTTAATGTACACCCGATATTTCTTTCCTCGGCACATTCAATGCAGCTTACATGGAACAGTCACCCATCCAGGCCCTGACTGACCAGACCTTGACCTATTTTAGATTCAGGAAGGTGGCTGTATCATATCCCAGCCCCAGCCCATGCTTTGGGAAGGTATTTTTCCCCAGCAAGAAGATAAAATGAAAAGCAGTGATGTCTGTGGGAAAGTCTTTGGTTCCGAGTCTTGAGTCAAGCCCCAAATCTTTGCTCCAAAAGACTCGAGTCTGAGACCCCGAGTCTTCTGTCACGTCCCAAGTCTCAAGTCTCAAGTCCCATTTCAATTCCCTATCTTTTTTATGGAAAATGTGACAGTGGGGGTGGGGTTTGTGTGGGTGTGTGGGAGGGTTATAAACACACACCCCCGATGTTCCCATCTGCACTTCTCTAACTCCCATTGTAATCATTCAATGGGACTTGATTATGTCGTCCTGAGAAAAAAAACAATGCCTCTGAGAACTCTTTAAGTAAGTAACCCAAAACGCTGAGCTCCAGCTACCCCTGAGCAATCTCTCTCTCTTTCCCTAAAGGCTGATCTACACCTACCCCTGTTGCATTGCGCTTGCGAGGTTAGGCGCGCGAGCGTAGGGGACTGGATGCCCTGCTCGAAACGCTGCCTTGGGCTCCACCAGTTTCTTCAACGCAAATAGTCCCTCCTGATTGTCCCGCCTTCTAATAAAGCTCAATGCTGATTGGCTGAAACACAAGTGCACTTCGATTGGCTGAAAACCCCCTCATCCCATTGGTCTAACAATTAGCTCTGTGTCCTGCTCTCTCAAATCATGAGCATGGTCCACGGCCGATCGCAACGGAACTCGGGAGAGCGCGGCTCTCCCACGTTCCGATGCGATCAGATAAAATGGAAGTCACACAGCTCCGCACTCTCCACACATGCCCGGGAAGCGCCGGAATTTGTGCGGTGGAGGTCAGCCTTAACTGACCACCCTGACTGAGAAAAAGAAGTGGAAGCGCAGGGGGGGGGGAACGCTGAGCCTTGCGGTTTATCCTTTGCTGCCCCCGCATTTGTCCAGCCTTCCCTCCCCTCCTTGTGCTCGTGGCCAAAGAACCACCTGCTGGAAAGCTTGCCTGGCTTCACTTGCCCCCCTCCCTCCCTCCCACCGCCTTCTGTGGTCCTTCCTTGCCTGTACCTGCCTCCTCCTCATCTTTCAAGCATTGCTACATTCTTCCGGGTTCCAGTAAGTACTGCACTATTTACATAGGGACTTGAAAACGCGACTCGGCCAAAAGGGGCCAAGCCTCTATTCAAGTCAGGGAGGAGAAGAATTCAAAACCATCAAGTCTCGAGTCATGTCACAGCTGCCTGCAGATGCAACTTAAGTCTGGGTACATGGCAAGTCGTGAGTCGCAAGTCCTCATCCCTGATGAAAAGTATACCACCATTTCCTGATTTGTGCTCTTCATTCTGAGCTAGCCATGCAGCAATCACTTCTAATCAATCTCCATCAAGGAAATCTCCCACAGAACTTCATTTTGCAGTCACCCGATTTGATTTACATGTTTCCTAATATTTCCCCGACTCACTTCAGTCCTGTCTGCCCTGCTCTCTTTTGCATCTCTTCTGTGTCCTGCTGCCTTCGCATTCTTCCCACCTGCTCGCTGTGCCTTATTTTGACAATCCTGCAAGATTTTCCCTACAATAGTACTTAAGAATGCTGGGTGCGTGCTAATCCTTTTGACACAGCTGACAATGGCTGCAAGCAGCCCTAAGCAGCTGAGCACTGATTTTGAAGGCAAGCATCAAAGTGACAGCAACAGCTGCATAGATTCTTAGACATCCAGTCCCAAAGTCATGTAAACTCAAGGATGGAGATGGTAACAGGAGGACACTGACTGATAAAATCTGGGCTTGCAATAGATTTACTTATATATTTAAGCAATCAAGAAGCCTTGTGCTTTGGTAAAGATCTGTGTTCGTGGATACATGCACACGGATCTCCAATTTTTCAGAGATTGAATTTGATTCTCTCCAGAACATTCAAATGGTGTTTTTATTTGCAACAGGACAGGTGCAGAGGTAGGAGGTTGCCCTGAAGCTCCAGGCAAGGGGGTTGGGCTCCAGATTGCCGTGCCTTTCTCTTCCTGCCCACACCTGGCAAGCAGGAGGAAGAAGGTAGTGGCATGAGGAGGGGCAGCAGAAATGGGCTCTCTCAGGCAGTGCCTGAGCTTCAATTGGGCCTGTTATAGCTATGATTCAGGCTACCCCCCCCAAAAAAAAAAAACTCAGCCACAGTCTTGCACTGTAACCGAAGCTTTGGTGCTTTCCGACTTCTCTTCTTTCTCCCAGACTTTCTCCTCTCTCCCCCTTCCTTGTTTTTCAGGCAGCGGCATTGCCTGGGTTGCTAGTGCCTGGTACGTAGGAACGGAGTGCCATGACCAGGAAGTAGGTTTGTGGTGACGTGATGACATCGTGACGTCATCACATCACCGCCACCTGCCACTATTTTGAGCAAAATGTGGCAAGGGCAGGCAGGAGGGCCCATCCGGCGTCAGACGGTAGGCTCAAGTGACAAATATTACAACACACACCCCCAGAGCATTGTGCCCGGTGCAGCCTGCACCAGTCGCACCCCCATACCAACACTACTGTTTTTAGGTCCTATTCCCCTGGGTAACACTCCTGATTTCCCTGTGTTCTGCTCCCCCTCCTTTCTTGTCACCTCTGTTTGCACCATTATGTGCCCCCTTCTTCTAATGATTTCCTTTTCCATTTCTTTTTACCTAGAAACTGCTGACTTTTATGGCCTAGTTGCATGAGTGATCATTGGGTACATTACATTGCATTTCCTTTTTGATTCCCCTTCCCAGCTAATGTATTTTTATCCCCACAATAAGATAAGATCTTATCTAAGATCTCATGGCACAATAAAAGCTGCCTATCATTGCACCTTTAACCTTGCTCCCCCTTCTCATTTCATGCCATCCCATTGAATTGTGCCAGGAGACATAGCATTTGGTCTTTGCACACATAATAGATCCCCCTAGATAAGGGGGGTTACCTGTATCTTAGAGTACATCCAGTGACACCAGCACTCTGATCTGGCATATGACAACAACAAAGACCATTCCACTCTGGGCAAAATGGTCCCACTTCTTTTCTATCACATGATAAATGAGCATGATTAATATTTTCTGAGGTTTGTATAATGATGAAGTCTCACTTGAATAGTCTCACTTGAAGCTGAGCGCTACCCATGCACTTTTACAGAGTCTACACTTATACCTTCTGGCCCTCCCACAAGGTGGCTTCAGGGCTGGCCAACTTGGGCAATGGCCGAGGGCCATCAGAGGGTTGACCCAGCTGGCCCAACCACTAAACCCCCCCCCCAGAACTGGTCAGCCACCACAGATTCCTCCCACTGGTCAATGGGGAAGGTGGAAGGAGCCACTGCCCACTGCTCCACCATGGGTAAGTTTCGGAAGCCCAGTACAGGAATTTGCTCCACCGTCTCCAGCAGTTGGGTTCCAGCACTGCCCCCCCCCCTTTGGTGCTCGATACTTAATATTCTATTACTTCACTTTTCCTCTTGGAGCATGGCTTATCTACTAAGTCTCTAGAACATCCATAAAAGCAACCAAACATACAGCTGCTGAGGAGGTGACTCAAGAATGAAGTTGTTGCATAAACAGACTGCTGCTGCTGCTGCTGCTGCTGCTTCAAGGAATTTTTTGAATTTAAATAAGGGTTATGCCTTATCTAACATACAAATTTAACTTTAGTGAATTTAACCAATTTCAAAGTTCTCTTCTCCTTTAATATTTGTATCACTGCAAGATTGAACTTTTTGGAATTACATTTCTCAGGGTCTCTTTCTTTTTCTCTCTCTATAAAGTTATATGAATTCAATCGAAGTATGAAATGGGAGGATTGAGCCGGCAAGGTTGGAGCTGGTTTTAAGTGAAAGAAAATGAGTTTGCCCCATGCTAGTCAAACCCAGGTGTAAATCACAGGGTTTAAATAGGATACCAATTATCATCCCCTAACCTTTGAGCCTCCATTTCATTCCTAAAGTTTGCCAGCCATTCCTATAAAGACTTCTTGTCACTTAGGGTTTGCTATTCATGCAGCAGATTGCGAGTTCAAAGTCTTCCTTTCAAGGAAAAAGCACTGCGCTGGGAATGCCTGCCTTCAAAGTTTGCTATGACATTGCTGGGAAGAAGGGGTGATGGGACTTTGAAGGTTTTTACATTGCCGCAAAGACACTTTGAAGATTGCCAGAATGGGTTACCTGGGACAATATTGTTGTGGAGCGGCCTCTCTGATTCGGCAACACAACACCACTCACAAAAAAGGGCACTCAGCCGAGGCCTGCTTTGCATGGATGTGCTGACAGGGCAGTTCGGCCCTCTCCTGCCATGTGTCTTAAAAATACGGATATATGGTATATCAGCATTTTCTTAAAAACATCAGAGCACTGAATGCAAGAAAAAAAAAACATGTCCAAGATGAAAGCACAGCCCTGACTGGCAGCCAAATCCTATTCAAATCCCCATGCTCAGATGCAGTGGCGCCGGGGCAGACTCCACTGCATCTAGTGCAGGGCTGGAGGTCTCCTTACAGGAAGGGGATGATCATCCCCTTCCCCCTGTGTTGAGCCCCAGTAGCCCCTATGAGGCTACTCAGAGGGGCACCAGCAAAAAGGCCGGCGCAGCTCCGAACATCCCTTTCAAGCCCGGGAAGGGGGATAGGATTTGACGGAAGCCTCCACTGAGCCTGCCCCCTTCTGGGCCTGATCTGCTCTCCTCCCTCCTCTCTCCCAGCCCAAGAACGACTCCTCCCCGCCTCCCCACTGTCTTCCCCCTGCCTCTGCGCCAGCCAATGTGGAGCTCTCCTGCCTCTGGCCTCCACACCGGCGGGACAGGCCTCCACGTAGTCACAGCATGCTTCACTGTTTTCCAGTAGTAGGTCCCGATATCTACTTCTAAGAGTGAATCTTTTTAGTTGTAACCAGTGAGAAAGCAGGGGTGGAGGCAGTGGAGATTTTCTTTGCAGATTCATCCACTTGTACACGTACAGAATTTTCTGTACTTTGAAGGAAAACTGCTTTTTGCTCAAACATTTTTTATCCTGGTGATGGTGGTGGAGACTGCTTTTTCCCTAAGTTGATTCAGCTCTGAAGGCCTATGGGAAATGTATGATAATCAAATCACCATTCTGCAAACAAAATTGCCCCTTTATACCATGCCATTAAAGAAGTTCCATTTTACTCTACAGGTTCTAAGGAAGAATTTAGCCACATGAATCTCATTATTTATTATAGCATCATTTGCAACTAAAATGATCGCCTCCCTCCTGCTTTTCAAAAATGGTGACATTATTTGTTCAGCTCTTATTGCTGCAGTTAGGCTCCTGGATGGCAAGAGGAATCAAGCAATAAAAAAAATTGGAAAACACAATATGTAGACAAATAGGACAGCAGCTGAGAAGAGAATAGAGAATTCTAAATCCTCCGTCGAGTTAATTTTACATGCATGCGTTGAAAGAATGAAAACACATTTTGGTGACACAGATTTGATGCAATCAAGATTAAATGTACCACTCCTAGTGAAAGCAACACAACAGACCCACATCAAAGCAGCAGCAAAAACTGAACCACAGACCATTGACTGAAATTAAATACCGGGGCTTTAACAAAAGGAGGGAAGCTCATATAAGAAGGAGGAAAGTACTCCTTTCATATAAACACAATCATCCTTTTCATTTTCTGCAAGCATATGTCAAATGGAATGCAAAGTTTTCATAGACTTATATTTCCTCCTAATCTGTTCTACAGAATTTAGGATATGAATGATTATTTACACATGCATATTGGGTTCCTCAACATGATGCATAGAGAAACTTATAAAAATCATACATAACTTATTCAACATGCTGCTTATTTGCTCGGGCAAAAAAAATTCTGGAACACAATGGGAGTTGTATCTAAAACATAGCAAAAGCCGCATACAGTAGATTCCTGCCGCATTAGGTATCTGCATTAAAGCAGGTGGTATTGGGAAGAAGATGGACCTTTCTGGAAGCTGAATAACTTTTTCTGATTAGGGATGATGTCAGGGGTTGGTCAGGTTGGGAACCAGGCAAAGCAAACTTTAAGGAAATTTGACTAGGCGACATTGAAGCAATGTACTCTACAGTTATGCATTTTCAAAACCCAGCAGCCCTGTACCTCTGCAATCAACCCTCTCTCCAGGCATAAGACAGAGGCATCATGGGGGGGGGAGCGGGCCCCAAATTGACCAGGCGCCAAGCGGCAGGGGGTGTACTTGCCTCCGAATCCTTCCCCCCCCCCCGCTGCTTTTTGTCTTCTGTTAGTCGTTTTTGGCCGCAAGATTGGCCCACCCACCCGGGCTCCGTTTGGCTCCAAAATGAGGTTTGAAAACCGCGGGGGGGGGGGAGTGTTTTCGCGCCGCAATGCTATCGAATTTTGGTGTCGTCACACAAAAATGATGCCATGCCCCCAGGGGGCGGGGCTTGTGGCATCACGTGGGGGTGTTACATTGTCGGGAGCCCCAAGGGGGTGTGTAGGAATGCCACTGATTAGAGACACTGCAGCAGGGTTCTTCCCCTGCCATGAGAATTGGGGAGGGACTATGGCAGGTGGGGTGGGGTGGTGAAGGGAGGTGCACCAAGGACAGGATCTGTTCTGAGAAGAGGAAGAGGAAGAAGGAATGAGCAACCCCAATAAAGAAACCAGTTCCTGCACCGGTGTACCCTGGACAGATAGGCCCATTATACAGCACACGCTGAAGGTGGAACGCAGACCGGTCTCCTTCTCCAGTCATGCTGTGGTCCCTTCCCCATTTCCAGCATCACTAGTGTCAACCAAGGAGGTCACATGGCCATGATAAGCACAGAAATCGGCGAGTGCTGTTATTTAGTGCCGAGCTCGTGCAGTGGTTTAAAAAGCCTATGTTTACAATGGAGGCTCTGCTCAGCGCTTTGGGACCCACCTGAAATTGGCTCGTGACCCACCAAGTGGGTCATGACCAGACCACCAACAATTTGAGAAACACTGTTACTAGGCAACAAACCTTCTCAACTGGGCGACAGTATTGTCGCCCAGTTCATATGTTAAAGTATGCTCTGGAATCAGCTGAAGCTTACATCCATCAGAGTGCCAGGTTGAACCATAAAATCCCCCAGTGCTGGTCAATCACTGCAGATTTCTACCCGCTATACACTGATGGGTAGTCTGGAAGGAGCTACAGCCTGTCGTTGCCATCCATCACCTGCCAGTGATCAACTCTGAGAGGCCAATAAAGAGCTTTGCCTTGGGTGAGGCCAATGAAGAGCTTTGCTCCCTGCCCCATGCCTCCCTTATTCCTCCCCCACCCTTGAAATGCCCCTGTCGCCACCTTATCTGCATAGAGGCAGCATTTGGCAGCTGCTGCTTGGTGCCCAAGGCCTCTGGCTGTTTGCATTGGTGGCCCAAAGTACATGGCAGCAGTGTGGCTTTTACCATGCCACAGTGGCACTTATGGTGGCAAACTGGGAGTTCTGCCACCATAAGCGACCCATAGGATTGAACTGAAAGAAACTTATTTTCTTTCAGTTCTTATTTCTTGAGTCCTCCTATGTGCATGTTATACTGTGACTGTGTGATGTGTCAACGGAGAAAAAATACAAATGTGAGTACAACAAACAATCACAAACCCAGCAATTTCCCCTAAACATGTTCAAAGTCAATTAGAAATTCAAGCGACTCCATCCCAACCAATTCAATTGTAAGTGGAAAGTTTTATCGGTTCAAACAGAATCAGTGAGACCCCTTTTTAAGCCAGCTGGAATGAGCCTGCCTTTTTCACTAGACTGAAAAGAAACTTAGCAGTCTCACTGATACACTCCAGTGGGTAAATGGTTCATCATAACCCAGCATCCCAAATGTTAACACACTGTTAAATGGACAGAACAATTGTCAGGGAAGAAAGCCAATGGCAAAGGTATCTTAAATTTCCAAGATTTATTTTCTTTGTTGGTTCATTTGCTAAGCAGGATTTTGCCTGCAGATGTATAGATAATTTGTTTCCTTTTCAGTACATTTATACGGCATAGGTTTTTAATTTCCATATAGATCTAGCCTTAGGTCCCTTTGAGCCTTTGTAATAGTCGGAGAATCAGAAATCCAGAAGTATACACATATTCTTTGAATAACAGTAGCATCTGATATATACATGCACTAGTTACAATGTTGGAAATGCTGAAAATGTGTTTTGAATATTAAAAGCGGGTTTTACATTTAAGAAGGACCTGTTGCGTTTATTCAGAAGTAAGTCCTACTGTGTTTCATAAGGCTTAGTCCCTAAGAAGTGTATTTAAGACTGCAGTCTCAATGAAAGGCTTGCTCGACTGAGCATGTTACTTTTCCCCCCATGTAGACTCATAAAAGGTAACAACTTTCACAGCGAGATTCAGCCCAAACTTCTGGCGCAGGAGCGAGTGCTCTGGCGTCGGAAGCTGGCACAAATGTGCCATAAGGCCTGCTTGCGCCTCCTTTGGAGTAAGGGAGGCCGGCGCAAGGCTGGCTTCCCTCACTCAGTCACCGGACCGAGCTTGTGGCTGCCAGAGGCAGGTAAGTCTTCCGGCAGTGGCCACGTGGGCCGTACGGCCGGCGAGGGAGGGGAGCCATTGGGCAAGCCGGCCCGGGAGGGGGTGGGGATGGCGTCAGCCATATCCCCGTCCCCGCTGGGCCGGCTTGGCCGTTACATGGCCTCCTCCGACTTCCAGTGGAAATCCAAGGAGGCCGATAGGGCCAGCCCCAAAGGGGATGAATGTCCCCTTCCCTGAGTAGACCTCTGGACCGCTGCATGGTGGTCCGGACAGCCAAATCCTGAAATGTTCCCCTTTCTTTCCTTCATGAGAATGCACGTGTTAACTCTGTTCTATTATACTTTTCTATAATTTCATAATAGTAATATATTGTAATATTTTAACAAAAAAGTTCACTGCGTGGATTGCCTAGCAAAAGAAATGAAAATATGGTTCCTTGCCTGTCCCAATGGGACTGGCAATCTAAAATAAATAAATGCATATGTACCTGCATACAGACATACAAGGGGGGTACCATAAGAATACAAGAACCCTGCTAGATCAGGCCAAGGGCCCATCTAGTCCAGCTTCCTGTACCTCACAGTGGTTTCTGTAAAATTTTGTAATTTCTGAAATTACAAAATGGCTGGCAGCCTGATCCTGCCTAAGATGTGGTGGCTGGCCTAACGGGCCGGCTGCTGTATCCTAGGCAGAATGTGGGCCATGCCAAGTCCCCCTCTCCTGGTGTAAGTGCTGCGGGCCCCAATGGGCTTCTCAGATGTGCACCAGCTCTGGAGGGGAAGGGGCGCTGGATATCGACGCAACCCAGTGCTGATATCCCCGCCCCCTCCAAGGCCTGCCCAGCCAATGGCACCTTCCCTTGCCATCCCTGCCCCTGCACTGACTGGTGTAGGTGGCACAGGTCCGGTTCGGCAGCAGAATGAGCGGTGCCAGCCTCCACTGTATGGCATTTGTGACTCCTTAGGCCAGCGGAGCACTCGCTCCACCGACCCAAAGGTGCGCAGGATTGCGCCGTCAATCTGTACATTACTCTTTATCAATATAATGGAAATGTCTATAAAAATCAGTATTATTAAACAGTTTTCCTTGAGCGGATTTTGTAAATTTACAGGTTGTTGTTGTTTTTTTTTTTTTAAAAAAAGACAGATATCGGCTAATTAAATCTGTATTTTTGAGAGTGTCTGTGCAAATTAGAAGTTCTGCTGTATGATGAAAGATAGCATGAACTATAAAAATTGCTATTTTTGTTCTCAGACCTTATTACTTTCATCTAAATTAGATTCAGAAAAAAATAGTTAACCTCCAAGCAGCTGCAGTAGGTTAAAGAAGAATTATGTTCAGCTTTTTTCTATCATTAATTACTGAGTGATGTGTGAAGAAAAGTAATGCGTAACTAAGCTTAAGGAAATGTAACTGAAACAGAACCCAATCCTTTCCTTTTCCCTGCAAGTAGCTACACCAAAATGAGCTTGCATTATATATGCTATGGGGGGGGGGGGGGAGAGCGTATCAGGAGGCTTAGGAACAGAAAGGGAAATATTTTCCCTTACCCCTCCATAAGCCTCATGATCGCCAATGGGTCTTCTTAGACCTCCGCCAACTCTTTAGCTGCTAGCTATACTCTAGTACTGAGCGTTCATGATTGAACTGCCTCTTTAGAAATGCCAATGTTTCATTGGTTACTTGAAATTAGCACTATGCAGACCATCCAACTGATGTTTCGATTTGTTTGCTTCTTTAGTTCGATTGCGAAGAAAGGCATATTGCAAGATGTATCTCCCCCTAACCGCAAGCTTATGGCCTACATTTACCAAAGGTTTTTACAGTAGTTGTAGCTGGGGAGAAAACTTCTAAATTATCCTGACACATTGTTCTTACAAAAGGCTAGGTATAGCCTAGTCACTAAAGGCACAATCCTACAAGGATTTTGGTAGAGGCAGAAGCTTATAGAATTAGGTCTCATCTCTCAGCCCCAGTGTACAGTGATTACCTGTCGCCTCTCATAATTTCTGGGCCTGCACCTGCCCATGTTTAAGCTTGCCATCCATCCTGGAAAACCCGGGACAGTCCTGGAATCCGGGCTCTGGTCCTGGAATCCGTTCCGGGCTTTCCAGGCTTGGTGAAGCCCTCGCTGTGCTGCTGCTGCTTTTACAAGGTTTAAAACTTACCTTATTTTCTGCCGGTGGCCATCTTGGATCTTACGAAATCTCACGAGATCCAAGATGGAGGCACCCAAATCTCATGAGGGCACGAGGCTGTCTTGGGGTGGTCTAAGCATCAGGCAGTATTACAGAAAGTAAGTAGCAGCTTAGTTGGCTACAGATGTGTGTGTGGGCAAAGCATATCTAGTATGGCTTCAATAGTATGTATCAACGAATGTATTTTCTTTCCTGTTGTGTGCCATTTCTACTAATGTTCTACTGACTACCACCAATTTCTACTAATGTTTAGCAATGTTTGTGGGGAGCTATCCATTTCTAGTATATTTACAACAGTGTGTATTAAGAGCTCATTTTCTTCTCTTTTGTGACCATTTCTACTAATTAGTGAACACAGATGCTCTGCATCAACCTAAAAGTAGACTATGTGAACTCCTCAGTGGCGTAACTAAGGGGGGGTTGGGGGGCTCGGCTCCTGGTACCACGCCTCCGCTGGAGGCAGTGGCGTAGCTAGACTGGAGCGGAGGCAAGTAGTTCTGCAAGACTCCGTTACACCGGAGTCAGTGGCCCCTCCCCCTTGCTGTTGGACCCATTCTGGCGGCAATGGCAACACGCAGGACACTCCCCTGTCGCTGACGGAATGGCTCCAACAGCAAAGGGGAGGGGCCGCTGACTCCGGTGTAACGGAGTCTTGCAGAACTACTTGCCTCCGCTCCAGTCTAGTTTCACCTCTGCCTGGAGCTGGAGGCCTCTAAAAGGCATTTCCGGTTTTTGGCAAAAACTGGACGTGTCTATCCGAGGCCTCCAGGAGGTCTTCTGAGACCCGGGGAAGCCGGCACACGGCCTTCCTGAGCCTCAGTAAGTCTCAGGACACCCCATCTGGCACCCGGGGGCACAAAAATTTGTAACACAACCCTCATATCCCCCATCAACAAGGCCGGGTGTGTGTATGGGGGGGGATGTTAAAAAAGTGTGCCCCCAGGTGCCAGATGCCCTAGCTACACCACTGGAACTCCTAAAGATAATCATCTCATATACTGCCTGAAACATGCTATTTCTAGGTGTTAATATGCTTAGTAATAGCACAACATTATAGCAACATATTCTGCCTCATAAATCTGCCTAAAACTGTAGAACAGAGATGGTTGGATGTAGAACAGAGATGGATTGTAGAACAGAGATGGTCATTCAGCATGTATAGCAGTGCTGAACGAGTCTTTTTTTTTTTTTTTTTGCCTACCAAGTAAAGAAAAACAATGAACATAGGGTTGCTAAACAGAAGTAGGCTAATAGAGCAGGCAAACATTGTTTCCAGAGACAAAACAGTCAGATCTCAAGTTTAAAGCTATTTGACATAGTAAATACCTGTTTTCATTATAGACTCTAGAGTCTGTTTGAACTAAAATTAAGTTATACCAGCACCTAAATATTCACATGTAGCAAATAGATGAGATTTGCTTCAGATCAATGTTGACCATTAGCGGCATCATAGAAACTCTTTATGCAGACGCAGCGATAGTTGGGGCAAAATCCCCCATAAGCACTCTTAACGCCAATTTATTCCAATGGGAAAGTTAAATAGATGCTTATATTTAATCGCCTGAAATCACTGGATTTAAAAATGCTTCACTTTGGCTGAATAATGCCCTTGATACTCTTTCTGGGCTGACAGGTGAATACTATGAATTCTAGCAAAGAGCAAGCTGAACATGGGAAGGAATGTGCGGCTATGAAGTCCTGCTGCCACAATGAATGTGAGCAATCACTTGCCCGGAGCTTGTCATGGGTTTTTAGCTACTTTTCAAGTCAAACCAACCACTTGGCAGGAGAACTCAGGCCAGAGTACACAGTCCTCCACCTTTTCTCTTTGCAACAACCTTGTAATGTAGGATAGGGTAAAGCAGCAGCTGGTTCAAACTGGGACATCAGGTGTCTCATTCTCTGTGCAGGACTGCCCAAGAACTTCCAGCACCTGAGGTGGCTTACCAAATGCCACCCCTTACCTGATGATGCACCAGCCACCATCACTGAGGTTCCAGGTAGGAAACACTGAGCAATGGTCACAGAGCCCCAGCTCCTCCCAGCAGTTCAGCCAAATGCAGCTCACCAGACACATGCTCTGCCTCATCTCCAGCTGAAGGGCACGGGGCAAAGCCATCTCTTCCACAAATGCCCGGGGACAGAGTTATATCTATTTTAAACCCTCTAATTAATTATATAGTAAAGGTGAATCTTGAATCTCCACTCACAATCCCTTGCAACAAAGAAGGTTTATTGTATTTTTCATCCACCTTATCTCCCAAGAGATCTCCCATTGCACTTGTAGAGCAATAGCATGCCAAAGGGTAGCCACATATGCATTTACAGGGCTGGCTTTAAGCCAATTGGACCCCACGCCTAAGGGCCCCCCCCCCGCACTAGAGTAATCTACTCTAGTCTTGCCAAATACACACAACACATTGCAACATACATGTAACACCACGTTGCAGGTTTATACAGTATATTATAGGCCTATATTCAGACTCAAGTATTTAAGTTTTGCATACATAAATCTAGATAATTAGGACGTACGAACAGTGGCGTTGCTTCGGTTGGGGCGGGGCTATAAGTAACGCTCTGTCGTAGTCTCTTTACCGAGCGAGCAGGAGGCAGCCCCGCCCCCTCACTGTCGGAGCCAGTCCCCTGCGGAGAAAGCAGCAGGCAGGGTCTCTTGCCTGCTGCTTTCTCCGCACGGGAAAGGCTCTGACAGTGAGGGGGCGGGGCTGCCTCCTGCTCGCTCGATAAAGAGACTACGACGGAGCGTTACTTACAGCCCCGCCCCAACCGAAGCGACGCCAGTGCGTACAAATACAGAAATATTAGATGTATTCCCTGCACTCACAATTGTCAGTTTCCAGTTGGGTCCCACAGCTCCTAAGGCTGGCTCTGTGCATTTATTCAGTCAGAATGCAAGATGTATTGATGAAAAGTATGCCAACTAGACAAATATACAAAACAGAAGCTGGTCCTGGAGAGCAAAGAGCTATTTGGTATGCTGAGATGAAAATACGTTGGAAATACAATAGCATCTGTGTGCCGAAATGTTTAAACTAACTTCCCCCCACCCTGACAACAAGATCCAAAGCAGTTCAACTAAAGCAGTGAATGGTCCTTGTAATGACACAATGGGCTTTCATAAATGATTGATGACATATCCCCTTATCTAGCCTGTTCACGATTGAGGCCGAGGTCAAAAAGAGGAGAGAGAATCAAAGTCTAGCAAAAGGTGTATCCCGAGACTTCACCCCAACCTACGGAGAGAAAAAGAGCAAGACACAAAATGTCTGAAACCAGAAGCAATGCTTCTGAAATGCTATATGCCAAAGAGGTCGATAAGGATAAAGGTTGCATGTGCTGGAAGGAAAACTTATTGCTTTTCTTCTTGTAATGTCACAAAAGTGTCTATCAGGATTAGCCTTTTCCGAGGGTAGGATTTGATGCACTAGCAAACTGTTTCTTTCTTTTTAATCTCATGTTTTTCCTGTTCTTAATTTTTCTTCTCCGTCACTTTCAGTTCCCTTAAACTGCTGAATGCCATCTTCCCTCAGTTCATTTCAAAACAACTTTCAATCCCTTAGAAGCAACATGAAAGAAAAAAAAAATACCCACATGGGATTTGATATGAAAGGGGATAATCTTCCTTTACACACTGTGTTCCTGTTAGTGCACAAGTTCTAATGAGGCATGGAAAATAATTCAGGACCACAGTCAAGCACATATTTTAAGAGGCCAAAGGAGACAACTCCGGCACATATGTTTCTCACAAGCATATCAGGCAGCCAACCTAAACCAAAGTGCAGATCAGAGCTTCAGAAGCCACCCAGGTACATCAGCAGGTTAGACGTCAATCTGTATTAATTGTCCCTTGGTGAATAAGCCTGCATTCTTAGCAATGAATCATTGTCCAAAAGCAGAGCTCTACAACCAGAAGGAAGTAGACAAAGGATGGATATATTTCCAGCCAAAACCTGAGAGACGGGTGTCTAAAGGAGCACCACACAGACTGCCCTCTCGTAATTGGGTAATGCTGTCAAATTTTGTGACAATTGGTTCTTTACCTGGTGTGCTTTCAAAATCAATCTTCAGCTTTGTTAACATAATGACTATTATGTGTGTGGGAGGTTGGCTTTCAAGAGTTCTGTGATGACTGACAGCACAATCCTATCCAACTTACACCATCGGCATAACTCAGCTGTATCCTATCCAACTTACACCACCGGTGTAACCCAGCGGTGCAGCGAGAACGAGAGGCCCCAGAACGGAAAGGGGATTCAAATGCCCTTTGAATCTCCCTTTGGAGAGGATTTGAATCCCCTTTCCGTTCTGGGGCCTCTCGTTCTCGCTGCACCGCTGGGTTACACCGGTGGTGTAAGTTGGATAGTATACAGCTGAGTTATGCCGGTGTTGTAAGTTGGATAGGATTGCGCTGTGAATGTTACAGGATATAAATATGCTTTGAGTCTAACACAGGAAGGGGAGAAATCAACTAAAGTCTAGCCCAAACAAGGATGTCTTTGCCCCTCTCTGAAATGCCAGCAATGGAGTTGTTCCTAAGTCCAGTGGAAGGGCATTCCAGAGACCAGGTGCCATTACAGAGGTTTTGTCATGATTACCCCCAACCTCACTCCCACTGGAGGAGGAACCCTCAGAAGAGCCCTTGAGATGTTTATTTAAAATTTCTATACCTTCTTTTTCCAGGCCATGTCATGCACGCGTGCGCGCGCACGCATGCATGCACACACACACACACACACACACACCTCACCAGCCCCCCAAAGGTGGTTATTCAGTCTCAGGGCAATTCGTCCTACAGTAGGTGCCACCACCCCTTTTAACAACCAGGGGGAAGCTGGACCTATGGGCTAACTCCCCGGCCCTTGCAAACTCTGAGTCCCCCATGTTCCAAGGACTCAAGGCTCTATTTCGCTTTGGTAGAGTGACTTAAGTGGCCAAGGCAGGACTTAGCTGGATCAATTCCTTCACATTCACAAACACAGGTCTGTAAATATATAATGATTTGTTAAAGGATAGAAATATGGTTACAAGTACACAAAGGCATTCAGTTACTTAAAAGAATAAATACAGTACACACACAATGATAAAACAATAAAGCTAAGCTTCTGGACTTACTTATCCTTAATGCTCATCTGGACCTTCTAACTCCTATGCGTAGGTGAAGGGTGGCTCTTCCATCTGCCGTGCCAGCAGTGATACAGACAGAGATCCATGATGGAATGATTCAAAGCATATTTATATTTCCTGTAACATTCAGTCATCACAGAGCTCTTGAAAGCCCCCCCCCCACGTCATTAAAAGCTGAAGTTTGAATCAAATGATCAGGCATGAGAACCCCCCCTCCTGTCCCAGCAACAGGGTTATGTACCTTAAAAGGTAACTTCTGACCAACCAGATGCTCGGACCAGTTAAAGCTTCTAGAAGGTGACCTCATTGACTGATGTAACCCACGGCAATCACAGTCCCCCTCCCAACTGGAGAATCACAGCTGCACCTTGTTATTCTTGATTGGGTAGCTTGGTACCCAATTCGTTGTTCTCACAGGATGAACAGATTCATGCACAGAGAGATGGTTTCAAGTATTTCGGTCCAGAGCTGAAAAGGGCTTTATTATAGGTTATCACTTTGAAATGTGCTCAGAAATGTACAGGAAGCCATTGCAGGCCACATAACATTGTTCATGCAGCTGCACTGATACCAATGTATTTGTATGTCCCTTTAGTGTTGTTGTTGATTTATTTTTAAAAGTCATTGCTTGCTCTTCTTCAAAGATGCAGGAGAAGATACAATATAAACAATTGAAACATAAAAATAAAAATACTAAAAAGAAAACAGTGGCAGGCAAACAAAAAAAAAACTCGAGACTCGAGGTTGTGGTCCTTGAGACACTTTGATACTAAGCTATGTAGGGCTTTAAAGGTCATGACCAGCACCTAGACTCATGCCCAGAAGTGCAAACTCAGGAGCCCAAAGAGCCAGTAGCTATGGTCAGAAGATATCAGGATTTAGAGCTGGAAGCTTCATCTACATTTTAGAGAAGTAAAATCTCCATTTACATTTAAGGAGTAAACAGGTCTCTGTTCAAATTTGAAACTTTAGACTCCATGGATTAATTAAGGGGGAATTACATAGTTCAAACGAAAAGTGTGGCCTTCCTCTTGCCATCAGTCCTGTATTACGGAGCCCACATTACGGATCTGGCTCTTTGATTTCCAGGCCGGCACCTAGCACCAAGTACATGTGTTTAGATGCATGTCTTCTGCACATCTTTACTTGCAGAGAATACGCAGAACTAAACCATTGACCATGTAACAAAAGTATAGAGGTACTTTAATTGCTTAGCTCACTTGGACTTCCAGAGTGCTTTGAGGATCAGCACCAACGTCCCTAGCCTACTCAATTCATTTATTCTCCATGCGTGGTTTTTGTGATTTAATATATATTACATATTCTCTGGTACAGTTTCTTTCTTGAAAACATTTCAGAATACAGTATGATTGAAATATGCAATAAACTGCAGAGCCTAGGGTAAAGTTCCCCCAATATCAGAGCCCAAATTATATTGTTTGCAACAGCGATATTCATTATATTTAGGGATTGCTTATCCTAAGGTGCAGGAAAGTCTCTGTGCAATATTATGTTGGCACTCATCTGTCTTTTGCTTGTTGGCTTAGATGAAGAGAAATGCAGAAAACAGAATTGTTTTTTTAAAGTTCTGGCCTACACCATCCAATATCCTTTCTATAATCACAGCTTAAGTGCCTCGACTCTGTCTTGATTGCTCACAGTTGATCCAGGGTCAGGCGCATTAAAGTAAGCAAAGGAGTAAAGAGAAGGGTTTTCTGAAAAGTCACAGCTGCCCACCCATGAGTTACAAAAACAATTACATTTGATAAACACACACAATCCAAACATGGCTTCAAGTTCTGTAGTATTTCATGAATATTCCTGCCATTTGCTAGTCCATTATCACAGCTGCTCACCTTATGACCCTCTCAGACAGGACTGCTTGCTCATAAGTAGCTCCGACAGGTCTCTGGAGGGAAAGAATAAGTAGCAGGGAATCGGATGAAAAAGCCAAGGAGAATCACTGATTAAAGACTCAACTATAAATATGTAAAAATCGCAGCTGGGGTTGTGAGCCTTGTAAGAGTCAAAGGAGCAAGTAATTTCTTCCCTCACCCAGCCACACATACATACATACACATCAGAGCAATTCTCAGGAACAAAAGCCCAGATTCTGAGAAAGAGTAAGGAACAGAACATAGCTGCCTGGACTTCTATGACAGAGGAATGAGTAAGAATCACAACTCAAATACGACGACTATTTACAGTCCCAATCTTTTTGTGAAGGGTAGGGCAAAATAGCTTTCATAATCATACACATGTGAAAAGCCCATACATGCATATGACACACCAATGATAGTGGATGTGTGATCCAGAGGCTCGTATGTGCTGGGGCTCCCATGCTTTGCACGTGCAGGAGGATCACCCCTTGGCAAAATGGTCTTCACTCACGGAAGACATCAAGAAGTGCACATCAGAGATATTAGGGTCACAAAAAGCTATCTGGGGAAAATGTGAGAAAGTCATAGGCGTGGACAGGTCTATTACAAGTACAGTAATGATATAAACTAGAGCCATTTCAAGCTTCGCCTCAGAATTAGCACCTCCAATGTATCCAGACAAATTACTGGCGGAACACTAACTCATGTTAGTCAACCGTGCTAACTGGGCTAAGAGGCACCTTTTAAAGTGGTGACCCCTTACATTTAGCAGGGGGAGAGCAACAGTCCTCCTTCACCCCATCCTGGTGAAGACTGGTGCAGGTGTTCCGCATTTTTAGATTGTGAGCCCTCTGGGGACAAGAATCCATTCATTTACTTATTCAGCTGTGTAGACTGCTTTGTGAACTACTATTTGTTGAAAAGCAGTATATTAGTATTCTTAATAAATATAGTAGTAATGTTGTTTCAGTTATGTTGGGTGTTGTTTTGTAGCCCTGGCTGCTACTTCTCCTCAGTACCATTTTCATACTGTTATTTTTTTTTCCCTCATGGTCCTTGGCTTGATTTTCCCATAGTGCTGTTTCATCCAATTGGCTGTGGAGGTCAACATGATTTGTTTACAGTCATCCATGACTTTACATCAGACATAACATGTTGATATCACGGATGGAACTGCAGGTCCCTCCAAGCGTTCATTCCTTATTTGCCTCAAGGGTTTTCTCTGCCTTGCATTTCACTCCTTCTGAATTCTAGCTGCACTAGTGGCCCAATCATATCTGGGCTGGCCATCATCAGAGCCCTTCTTCCACTGGTGCTGACTGCCTTAAAGCAGTCAGCGCCAGTCATAAAAGGCACTCCAGCAGAGCACTGAGTAGCATGTTGCCTGGTACACTGGCGGGAAGGCTGAAGTCTCCCCACGCATGTCGTCGGCTCTCCCGCCACCCACTGGACCAAGTCAGTGGGAGAGGCAGAAAGGGGGGAGGGGGAGCGGGGGAGGGGGTAAAACCGGGCATGGAGGGGGGAATAATGGGGATGCTGCAGGATTGGGTGATCCAGTGGTGTATTTGGGGGAAAGACTCAAATAAACGGAAGGAAACTGAAAAGTCAGGCAAACTGTGAGCGCATGGCACTTTGCACCACAATTCAGAAAAACAAAAGCCATTCCTAATGTATGGATTCTACTTCAGAAACAAGACTAGGCAATTCAGCAATCCAAAACTCATGGAACAATTAGAATGAGGAGCATTTCAGATGCCTTCTCTAGAGGCTAGAAAGTGATAGCAGAGAAGGAAAAGGACTCTGAAGAGAAATATGATCTCATCAAGTGTAAAAAAATGAAAAGTAGAAGAAGTGCATAAGAACTGCCACAGCCTAAGAAAACTAGTTTCAACTAAGCCCTGGTCCGAGCTCGCCTACAGACTTTTATGTCATGTTTCAGTTGTGCAGAGGGAGAGAAGATGTGAAGAGAAGATGGCCTTTTATTTGTTGAAATTTGCAGGACAAAAGATGAGTCACAAAAGAAAATAGTTTTGGAAGCAGATATCAGGCCTGTGAAGAGGACTTTTGAAGATCGATGTTTTGTTTTTTCTCCTTCAATAAAACAAAGCATAGCCCCAGAACAGAGGAACCACAGATGTACACTAGCCTTCAAATATGTGAACTTGAACTTTCAAGAGCCACAGAGCGGAGAGTACCATTCAGCTCTGTGGGAGATGAAAGGAGTTTTGACTCAGCTGTAGGTGACCTCCCCTGCCCCATCTGAGCACATAAAATGCTATTTCAACAAAAGATTTGGGGCTTAGCAATATAAATTGGAGGTGGCTGCCACGGTGACTTTATTGCTTTTTCAGGAGGTTTGCAATGATGTAGCGAGCCACTTCACACAGACAACTTCCACACCATTGTGTTTGAACTTGCTGTCAGTGCTAGGGTCTGCTTATGTGAATAAGGCCTTTGTGGTGGGATACTGTAAACAGGCACAATGACAGCCAGTATATGGTCTCTAGTAGGCTATGAATATCTATATTTAATTTCAGCATATATACAGAGAGAGAGAGAGAGAGAGAGAGAGAGAGAGAGAGAGAGAGAGAGAGAGAGAGAGAGAGAGATTGTGCACATTATGGCACAATCCTGTGGAAGTATCCGCTTGTGGAGCACGTGCTCCACAGGTGGAGGGTGCCGTAAACGTGACGTAAAGTGCGTTTTCAGCACCCACGGAGTAAGGGCCACTGGCACGCAGGCTGGCAGCCCTCACTCTGCCACAGAACCGACCCACCAGCCGCCAGAGGAAGGTACGGCTGCTGCCAGTGGGTGCAAGGATGGGCTGGGCTGTGAGAGAGGGCGGCAGTTGGCTGAGCTGTCCCAGGAGGGGGCGTGGATGGCGGCTGCGATATTCCTGTCCCCATTCCCGGGCTCGGTGGCCATTACACGACCGCCTTGAATTTCTGCCGCCTCAAGAGCCAACGGACATCCGAGGAGGCCCATCGGGGCCTTCCAGCTCTACACAAGGGGGAAGGGGATGAATGTCCCCTTCCCCCGAGGAGATCCTGGGCCGTGCTCAAACTTGAGCTCAAGGCTCAGATTTTGGGTTGAGGATAAAGCAGAAGATATGAATGTCACAGGACAAAAACTTTCAGCAATAGTTCTACGAAGGTGATACTATGAAGCATGGGAGATGGAATAGTCTTGAAAAGAAGACACATGGCTTGCAAGACCAGAAATCACTACTATGTTATTCTCAGCCCTGCATATTGTGCATGCATGGGTCCATAGGTTAGGCATTCAGAGTTGATAAAGCAAACCTGGTTTATAGCATATTAAAATGCATTTTATCATTTCAGAACTGAATGCGATGAGTTTTTTATAGATTTGGCACAGAGAAATACAGTACACTATTACGTTTACATGTATATTAATCCTCAATTAATATACAGTGCCCAGGAAAAATATAGAAAGACTCAGTCCTTTTAGGCATGCAGAAACTGGGGAAAAAACCAACCACCATTTTCATTACTCTAAAGTCAATATCAGTCATTATAACCAATTTGGGATTTCCAGCAATGTCCAGTCAAATCTTGAATGTTCCATGTTTGCTGAGGTTTGTGATTCATTTATTACACACACACACACACACACACACACACACACACACACACACACACACACACACACACCTCTATCTACATTCATAGTCAGGCTTACCAGATCGTCGCCGGGACGGGAGCGGTCTTCCCTTAAGGGGGTGGGGCGTGGGGGGGGCCAGAACGCATCGTGTTCTGCCCCCCATGCCCGCCCCCTTAAGGGTAGACTGCTCCCGTCCCGGCGACGATCTGGTAAGCCTGTTCATAGTAGTTAACAAGGGGTAGTATCCAGATTTGCTTGCTCCGGAGGTAGAGTCCTTGCTCCAGAGGAAAACATGCCCTGGATGCTACCCAAAGTATCTCTAAAACAAACGTAATTATTACAAATCAAATACCATTATTTGCAACCATGCAGAAAAGGCAGCAAATAAGAGCAGCACTCTGAGAATGGCAGTTTAATGAAACTAGAACCCAATCCTATGCATATCTACTCAGAAGTAGGTCCCATTAAAGTCAATAGAGTTTACTCCCAGGTAAGTGTAGATAGGATTGCAGCCCTAGTCACCAGATGCTCAAGTGATGTAAAGTGCCAGCTTGCTGACACTTGAAGATAATAGCAATGGTGCAAGACAGACAGATGTCCTGTGGGAGGGAGTTCCATAATCAGAGTGCAACCACAGGGTGGAACTGTTCGTCAGCTGATCAACCTCAGCAAATGAGGGTACTTCAAATAGGGCCTCTAATGATGGTCTCTGATGCTGGACCCACTCATAGGTGAGTATTCAGTCCCTTGGGACTGGAGAAAAAGTGGTTGCAGCTGGTATGAGTCTTCCAAAATTACCGGTAACAGTGCAGGCACGTAGGTATAAAGGCATTACAGAGAAGTCAGAGGCTAGATCATATATGAGAGACGACAAGACAATTGCACCCAGCATGTACACAGATATGCATAATGGATATTTGGTTTGTTCTATAACCAGGAAATGCATATCTTAGGAATGGCCACTGTGTAGTCTTTTATAAGAAGACAGATCTGAACAGAAATGGCATGATCTCATCTGGTGCCCTGAACAAAATGGGAATGGCTATTTCCCCACTCACCTTTCCCAAAAATAGACATTTTAAACACATTTTGCAGGAAGGCTGCAACAACAGCATGAAAAGATACTGTGTCAAACTTTAAGTAGGTCTCTGCTGACTCAACTTTTCGTTCCTTTTGGGCTCTTTCTTCTGTAGCTTGTTCTCATGAGTCTCCCAAAGGTTTGACACCCAAGGGCATGTCTGTCCAACAGCCAGTCCTTGGAAAGAACTCATAAAAGTCACCACAACTCTCTTAGGCCATTAGAAATCTGGCACATCATTAATAATAAAGAGCTAAAACTGAATGAAAATTGGATCAAGGAATAAGTGTATGTTTTATTATTTGAGGAATTCAATTGTGACCTGAATCCAAATGATTCCTTAGGCATGTGGAAGGAATTGGATATGTTCCTTTTGACAGGCACATCCCCATGCCATACCACCAACTCCTTTCAAACTTTCCTCAGATCAAAAGAGGTTTCCTTGCAACATGATGGGCTGATGCTCAAGAAGCATAAGTTCAGATTTCCTTTGAGCACATAGAACTAGGCATGCAATTCTTTAGGTGCAACTCAATAAGACTGCAATCCTATGCACACTTGGGAAAACAAAGCACCCTTTGTGATGTCACTTCTGGTGGAAGTGACATCATGGTTCCTTGCCACGCCCCCATGATGTCACTTCGGCCCCAGTTTGGTAAGCCTAACCCTGCATCCTGGGAATACATTGCATCCTACCCACTCTGGGAATACAATGTAGCTTATTTTAGAGTTTAGAACAGTGGTTCTCAAAGTTATCCCAGTGAGGAGAGGAGAACTGAGAGTGCTTGCAGGAGTGGGGATGAAAACGAAAGTGGTCGCAAACTCGTCGGAGCAGCAATCTACAGCACAGGGAGGCTCACAGATGGGGGCTTTTGGCTCCCCGCACCCTCCAGAGGGCCAGCAGGACCCCCGGTAAGTTAAAAAATACCTTTTCCCTGGTGGCGGCGCAAACCCAGGGAGTGCTTCCGCCACTGATGTGCTGTCTCCGCCAATTAAGGGGCAAGCATCCTGTTCTCCTGGTGGGGTGTGACCCACCTGTTTGTGAACTGCTGGTTTATGGTAAACACTCATAGGATTGCACTGCATATTTGCAACTATACTAGGCATATGATGAAACAGGAGACACAACAAGTGGTGTTACATTTTGAGGAATTAACCACGCAACTATAAGGAATTCTTTGCCATATGAAATGAGAGTTTTGTAACTTATCTAAGGTCAAGCAACATGTCCAGCTTATTCACAGAAACAAATGTGTGCCTGAATGTGCCTGTTGGTATACAAAAGTCTTAGTCTATACACGTACAGTAGAGTTAGTTCATACATGTAAACAAGCTATTATTTTTGGCTTTTCTCTTCCAGCTGTTCCCAGTTTACATAGCCAAGTACAGAAATACCTTGAACAGTGCTGGGGATACGTTCCCCAAAAGTTGTGAAACAGAGCTATTGGAGGCATACCCATCAGCCTCCACTGGGGGGGCAGAAGGCGGCTTGACCCCCCATGCTGTGGCACCCCCTGTGCCATCACAAGCTCCCCCCCTGGGGGATGTGACATCACGAACCCCGCTCTGTCACTGCCGAAATTCAGCGGCGGCGCAGCAAAAAATCACCAAAAGGGGTGGTTTTTTCTGTAGTTTTTTTTGGGGGGAGGGGGTGTTTAGGGGAAGTACTCACTCTGTTCACCTGGAGTGACTCACTAGAACATACCGCCAGCTCTGCCCCAAACCTTCTTGTCTTCCTGCATGAGCACTGGTACGTACTTCACGCATGCGTGGATCTCTCTATATCCACACATGTGCGAAGTACGTACCAGTGCGCAATGCACATGTGGGTAGACAAGAAGGTGTGGGGCAGAGCTGGCGGTATGTTCTAGTCACTCTGGGTGAACAAAGTGAGTACTTCCCCTGGACGGATATGGAGTGCACCCCCTAAAAGCGGCAGAAAGTACCGCGGGTGTGTGTGCTTTTTTGCCGCGGTGCAGTGTCACCAAATTCAGAGGCGGTGGCGCAACAAAAAAGCACCCCAGGCAGTTTTTAGGCCGCTTTTAGACCTTTTGCAGGGGTGTGTGTTGATGATGATGATGATGATGATGATGATGATGATGATGATGATGATGATATTTCCTGCTCTCCTTGCCAAGGATCACCTTTTAAAGAATACCAGACAAATTAAATGATGTCTGCCATTGTTTCTTTGTGGAGCAGCCAAAAGAATCCAATTTTATAGATATTGGGCAAAGGATTGATGATGGCTGAACTAAGATATGAAGCTGGTAAACATTCAGTTTTGGGTTCCATTTGTTATGTCAAGAGAAGACTGAATAGCAAAGAACTAAGGCATGATGTCCCAAAAACAACAGTCGATACTTTCGAACTGAGCTATGCTTTTTTCCTCCAGCTTTATCTTTGAGCAAACGATTGAAACTTAGGTTCAATTGTATAAGAAAAAGGTTGTTATACAGAGAACAATGAATGCGATATGAGCATCGCCTCTTGATGCAAAGGCCCAAATCACCTCTTGAACCTCTCCAGTTTAAGGAGCAGTTGGCAGTTCAATAAGAACAAGTGCTGAAGGACAGGGCCACTCAGAGGAATTTTATCAAAACTTTTGGGCCCCTTCGCTTCATGTAAATATGGCTCCTGCGGCCCCCTTTTTTGCTCCTGGGCTCCCTTTTTGACTCATTTTTGGCCCTGGGCCCGATTGTACTCCTTTAACCCCCCTCTCAGAGGCCCTGCTGAAGGACTGATATTTGTATTCCAACTTTGTGTCCCTAAGTTGGCTAACCCTTAAGTTGGCTAACAATCATAACAACCAATACCAATCGAACAGCATAAGCAACAAACAGTAAACAAATAACAACAGCAGCAATAGTACATCACAACCATGTGCTGAAAGTGATGAACGAAGTATATTTTAAAATGATATTGTCACAGTCAATTGCGTTGCTGCACAACACCAGCACAACATTCCACTGTAGGGGTATAGCTGGAAAACATGAAAGCTTCTCTAACCTGAGTTTCAGGATGAAAACCTGAGCTCTGGTAACCCTACCTGGGACAGTGTGTTCCAAAGCTTCAGTACCATCACTGAAAATCCAACAGCCAGCCAGCACTCTTCTGATAATAGGGTACAGGCAGGCTCACAAGTACATCAAGTTCATTGGAACATGGTTAAGCAGGACTGTAAAGTTTTCAAAGAGATATGTGCAGGTGAGTATTAGGAATACGGCAGAGCACCAGCTTTTGACTGCAGGAGATTCCAGGTTCAGTCTTTGACGTCCCCAGTAAGACTGGAAAAGAGCCCAGTCGGAAACCTGAAGAGCTACCCCCAGTCAGTGCAGACAATACTGAGTTGGAAGGACAAATGGTCTGCCTAAATAAAGGCAGCTTCAGACTGGGACGAACATTTCCTGGACATTCAAGATAGCATCTGGAACCATTTAAAAATGAAAAGCAGCTACCAAGATTCTTATTAAGATTACATTATGTCTAATGTTTGGCTTTCAGTACATTTAAATGAGGGAAAGAGGTTAGCCTGCCATCATGCTTCTGCAAGCTGCAACTAAATTTATGTTGTTACGTGAGAGTGTTTTTCATCAGCAAATCTATCATTAATGGAATAGTAGTTTATAAACTTTAGTTACAGAACAAAATCCCTTTTGCCTAAAACCTTTTTTTTGGGGAATCTCACACAAATACATTGCAACTCATCACAACTTCAATTCTGTTCTGCCATAATATGCAATGTGAACACAGCTGCCACAAATTGAAAAGGACTGTCCAGCAGGCAACAAAATGTAGTGAACTTTATGAACCCATTTATGTCATTTTTTTGAAAAGTTCGTCTAGGTGATATGGCTCACCCACAACCATCTCTCCTTCCTTGATCACAGCTCCTGAAGATGTTTCTGGGAGTGGAACTGTACAGACTAGGATTTCTTTAGTCATTTTGTTCAAGTACTGTAGACTAGAGAGTTGGCTAGCAGTGAGTCACATGCAAACATTATGTTCAAGTTCTCTGTTGATACTCAGGTTGAGATTCCTGCAGAGGAAAGCAATGAATTGTGAATATAACCAGAAACATTATGAGTAAAACTCAAAGGTGTTTTGAAGCCAGACGTGAGGTTCCTCTATGGAAGACCAGGTAGATAGGAAAAAGCAAAAAAAAAAAAATCCCCCTCCTTGCTTTGGGAGAACTAACAGCCCAATCCTAACCAATTTTCCAGTGCCCATGCTGTGCCAACGGTGAATGGGCTGTGCCAACGGTGCATGGGCTGGGGGGAGTCACACAGGCCTCCTCAAGATAAGGGACCATTTGTTCCCTTACCTCGGAGCTGCATTGCATCTGCAATGGTCCTGGAAAGTTGGTAAGCACTGGGCTATAAAGGACAGGATCAGAGCCATGAAGCTTCAACTATTTGCAAGACTTTGGAAATGTGGATAAGAACATAAGAAGAGGACATAAGAACATAAGAAGAGCCCTGCTGAATCAGGCCAAAGGCCCATCTAGTCCAGCTTCCTGTATCTCACACTGACCCCACCAGATGCCTCCGAGAGCACACAGACAACAAGATCAGATTGGTCTAGTGAGATGAATCTGGTTGAGCAGAAAAGGGAGGAAGTACGGGATAGCACATCTATTGTCAGTTATGTTGGGTATTTCTAAATATGTCTAGCTATTCTAGATATTTTACATTGTTTGAAAGTTATTGTAGTAATTAGACAATACAAACAATTTAATATTGCTTTTGGACATCTGGCAAACCAGTCTGCTTATTCAGAACTGATTTGCTAAAAAAAAAAAATCCTTTTTTTGTACTTGATTTTTTTCTGTAATGAAAATGGATTTTAATAAAACCCGGAAGACAATCTGAAACATATACTGTATATAGATATAGATACATATGTGACTCATCTACAAACGGCTGCAGGGAATAGAATCCAATATATGATACATTTAATAAAGTGTCCAATCCCAAAAGAAACACTTTATAGACATATGTTCTATCACTTCTTTTTTTGCCGCAGGCATATACATGCACCTAGTAGAGACAAAAGAAGTTCAGCCTCATTTTGTCTACTACTCAACATAAACACATCTGTCCTCCTTGTACACCAGAGAGAATTACATTCCGCTTTTTTAATTTTAATTTGTCACTTGTCCTAGAGATAAGAGGCTTCTCTTTTTTCCTGACCCATTTTACAATAATTAAAACAAATGAAATTATTTGGGCAGGAGGTCTGGCTCAGTGGGAGAGTTGCTGCCATGTATGCCTGAAGATCTAAGGATGCCAATTTGAGACACTGAGAAGTATCCATGAGATGTCGAGAGCTGTCGAAGCACCGCTGATGTTCTGCATAAATCCTCTGTGATGGAGAGGAAAATATGCAGAGCACACTCTCAGTGGGAGACAGAGGGCCATCAACTGAGCGTGGGAGGCGAATGCCAGAGAGAAGCCAGACTGTAAAGGAAAACATCTGGAATGCATTCTATGCAAGATTAGAACATGAATTGCAAAAATTCCTCGGGGTTTAGATTGCCTGCCTATGTGAACTGCCTTGAATTAAAGTCGGAGAAGAAATTTGATGACCTAGAAAGGCAGTATATAAATACTGGTGGTATTGTTGTTGTTGTTGTTGTTGTTGTTGTTGTTGTTGTTGTTGTGATAGGACCCACAAAAGGACATTTTGCTCAAGGGATTACATTTTGTTCACTCAGGTAGCAATTGCAGCCTCCCTTGACAGTAATATTTTCATTAAAGACATAAGAATTTATTTTGAACAGGGAACCACTACAAAAAATAAAATATAGAATTTTGTTTTAGGGATATTTTATTGTGTTCATTAAATTAGTTGATATCTATAAATACTCCTGCACGCGCATCAAAGGGAGAATTAGATTAATCCCACCTAACCTCAACATTCCATCACAGAGCAGGGAGCCCTAGATACAGCCACGAAATAGATGCAGCTATCATATCTGCCATGATCCACTGAGTGCATTTGCTTATGCCTTTCCTTTGTATTTCCTGAATATCTTTTTTAAATCCTCTCTGGCATTCCAGCTCGTGTTAGTAACAGAAGCTTTCAGTCAAAGAAAGTATTTAGACGTCGAAGAGCTGATCCTAATCCTTTCCTGCTTTCCTTCATGTAACTCCTTTGTATAAGTAGGGGGGGGGGAGGATTCATTTTTATTGCAGATTAATTTTTGACAACAGTGAGCATGGCAGCAATGACAATTGCAGCACTGTTAACTTTCTTCACCAGATTTTTTTCTGAAATACTATGTCAGATCCGACAACAGGTTTTGGAGGGGGAAGTCATAAGAACATAAGAGCCCTGCTGGATCAGGCCAAAGGCCTATCTAGTCCACCTTCCTGTTTCTCACAGTGGCCCCACCAAATGCCTCAGGGAGCACAAAGACAACAAGATACCTGTTTCCTGTTGTCACTCCCTTGCACTTAGCACAGAGAAAACCTACCGTATTGTCCCGACTATAAGACGCGCCTGATTATAAGTAGCACCCTTAAAGTTTGGTGCTATTAAAAACTTTAATTAAATCACTGGCATTAAATATATGCCAGTGATTTAAACGAACAGAGAATGAAAATTAACAACGTATTGCAGCCTGGAACGGGTTACAGCCAGTACACAGGAGAGAGAGAGAGAGGGAGAGAGGGAGAGAGAGAGAGAGAGAGAGAGTCCTCTTGTTTTTACAAAGAAAAGGGCAGAGAGAAGGAGCCCACTGCATCTCGGAGCTGCAAAGCCCTGCAAACGGAGCTGAAAAGCAAAGACGTGTCTCAGCAAGCAGCGATAATCACCCGATAATCACTTCAATTAGCTGCTTTGAAGACAACGTGTCTCCTCTTAGCCTCGGCTTCTTCCAGCAATGTCTCATGCTGTTCTCACAATTTTATTTTTTATTTTTGCAACGGTGCGAGTATACAACGCACCCCTAGTTTAAAAAGTTAAATTAGGGGGGGGGAATGCATTTTATACTCAAGACAATACGGTACTTCTAAAACCAGAAGGTTGCTTATGGCTTGTAACCTGTGATGGACATTTCCTCCATGAATCTATCCAAACCACTTTTAAAGGCATCTAGGCCAGGTGCCATCACCACACCCTGTGGCAAGGAGTTCCACAGATGAATTATACGCTGTGTGAAGAAATATTGTCTTTTGTCTGTTCTAACTCTCCCTCCACTCAATTTTAGTGCATCTCCCCTAGTTCTGGTATTGTGCGAGAGAGAGAGAGAGAGAGAGAGAGAGAAGAAGAAGTCCTTCAAAGCCACCAGTTTTTGACTCTGGACAAAGTCCTCCATGGGTGGTCCCAATGGCTCCTGGCCCAGCAAGCAATAGCTTAGTGACATCGTGGGCCAGATTTTAACCTGTTTTGTTTCTCTATTAGCCCAGACAGCTGTGCTATGTTGCTGTGGACACTGGGCAGGCAGCCCTTGGGGTTAGCTGTGAGCCTCTACATGGGAACGAGCTAGCTAATGTCTGAGTTGGCCAACCTAACATTGGCCCTGAAGTCAGTTTAGGCAAGGATTTTTCAAAAGTTCTCCAAGGAGATACTGCATGGCATTTTCACAGATGACACATGAAATGGTAACATCTCTTGCACTGTTTATGTGGCCACGAGTTCACAAATGTCCTTATTAAAATCGATTTAAGAAAAATGCAGGGAAATGGATTTACATTCACATTTCAGAATCTGCATCTACA
The DNA here is from genome assembly GCA_026170595.1 of Plestiodon gilberti rubricaudatus. Taxonomy (NCBI): domain Eukaryota; kingdom Metazoa; phylum Chordata; class Lepidosauria; order Squamata; family Scincidae; genus Plestiodon; species Plestiodon gilberti. Next base: position 52,730,147 of record JANXHW010000002.1, read on the forward strand.
GATCAAAGGAAGAAGGCACCATGGACAAATGTATTGGTTTTATCTTGAACTATTGGTACAATAATTATTAGATAACCTTTTCCCATATTAGTTATTTTCAGTGCAACAAAGAACATATTGAAAGGCAGTTTTTTTCTTACTTTTTCTGTTTGTTTAAAATGTTTTCTATTTGATATTTCTACTGTATCACCTGGAATGTGTTGATATTTTTGAACTAATTATAATATTAAGAACTAATAATTAAAAAAACTTCCCTCTGTGTACTATTTGTATCAGTTGCGAATGAACAGCTATGCTCTACCTGAAACATGATTTTAGTCTTCCATCCATCATATTGCTATGATTATGTATTCCTTGCAAACCATGCAAGTGGGGATTCTCTCCTATGTATTCCTTGCAAGTGGGGATTCTCTGCCATACTAGCTCTAAGGAACTGCAGGGGTGCCATCACATTTCAGCCATCTTGGTCAAAGCCTGAGAGTCCAGGTTCTCAGAGGCCCACCTGACTGGACCAACCCTTAGGGCCAGTAGCACTAGCAGCACTCAATGCATCATTGGAGATGGGCAGAGAGTGCCATGAGGGGCACAGTACAGGGCTTTGCTTCAGGGGCCCCAGCAACTTGCTGCAAGCACTTAGGGAGTGTGGCAACTTTATACCACTGGAAAACTCTGTGAATGGAGGTAACGAAAATCAGCCAGAACACAGAGTGATAAATAAAATGGTTTTCAAGACACTTGTGAACACATCCTTAATATAATCTGCAACTTTTCTTTTTAATTTTAAGGAGCATCCAGATGGTACATCTCTATAATCTGAATGTTGTTCCTGTGAGTTTATCAGTTGGATTATGACCTCTTCAGAGATCATAATCGGCCTGTCGGTTTTTGTGAAATTGCTGTGACCTATCCTGAACCTCTGAGTTAGGGCTGAGTCATAAATAAGCCGGTAGTGTGGGAAGTGAGGAAAAATGATGCCTTGAAAATGCAGTTACCTTATTTTTGCATGCTCAAAGCGTAACTCTTGCTATGCAATAGCAGAGCACCATGTTATGTAGGCATGGAAGGTGATAGATCAGTGAGATTAAGATGCAGGAGCAAATAGATTGCAGAGATTGGATGTATAATGCATGCACATTCATTCCCCTTCAGAACAGCTGATGGATAAACCCTACAGATAGAATGGCTTCATTACATATAAGGAAGCCACTCCTGATTTCAGTATGCTGATAGGCTGAAATTCTTCTGCACTAAGATTACATAAGTATGTCCTATTGTACAGCCAAATTCTACCTAAATCTGTGCATGGCGATGCAGCACCACCATCATGGGTTATGCTGCATCTCACAGGGAACTTTTGGCTGCTGGAGGCCTCCTCAGAGTAAGGGGACATGTATCCCCTTGTCCCTGGTAAGCTCCAGCAGCCGCAATGGGTCAGCATGGACCTGTGCCACTGATATTGCCATGCGATCAGCATGGACCTGTGTCACCGATATTGATATCTGCGTTGATCCATGCAGGTGGTTCAGACCCGAGAAGGGAGGGGTTGGATATGGTGCCAATCCCAAACCCGCCTGGGCCCGATCCACCCCCCATCCCCATCGCTGCCCCATTCCACCTTTCCCAGCCCTGTTCAACCCCCTTCCCACCTTCCCCCCGCCCTCGCCCCACCACTGAGCTGGACACAGCTGGTCCGGTGGGCCTCCCAACAACTGCCAATGCCAGCAGGAAGGCTCGGCCTTCCTGCTGGCGCACCTGGGCCTTGCGCTGTCGCAAAGCACTTTACAGTGCTTTTGCAACAGTGCGTGCTGGCGGAACACGTGTTCCGCCGGCACAAGCCCTCCATAAGATTGATCCGTTAAGGGACTGCTGTCACAGGTTTCTGTCTCACACTATCAATCTGCTGACCCCTTTGCCATAGTCTTTCTCTGAAAGCAATTCTTAGAAGTGTAAGCATAGTAAATTTCATGCATTTTGTAGACGACCATGACACAACTTCAAATTTGACTATTTGTCTAACAGCCCAATCCTACCCCCGCCATGCTATAGCATGCAGTTGTGCCAACAGAGCACATGCTACATGCTATGGTGAAGGGGACCACAAGAAGGTCAACAAGAGGTAAGTTGAAAAGTTTTTTATTTCCCCTAAGTAGGTCTTCTGGCCCACTATGAGTCTCCTCAGACCCAGGCCAGCTATGTAGTTGGAGTAAGTCCGAGGAGAGGAAGGGGGTGGAGTAGGTTAGAAAATGGAGGATAGATTCCTGCATGCACTTTTGCTTCCACCCCCTCCAGCCCGCTTCTCTGCCCCGCCCTCCCCCTCCCCACCCCAAACATCCTTCAACTACCCACAGCCTGCCCATGGTTTGTCCCACCCCCACCTTTTGCCAGGAAATGGTGGAGCGTCTAGGTGAGTCTGGCATGCACATATTGCCAATAGCTATTTTCGCCAGTGGCTCCATCATGCACAACAGCGGCATGGCTTTTGCACTGCCACAACGGGGCTTACAGCAGCAGATTGCAAGATCCAGTGCTATAGGCCTTTCGTAGGATTGGGCTGGAATGGTATGGTATGGATTGGACTATAGGTAAATAATATTAGCATTTGAATCATGAGGTTGAAAAAACTATTAGCTTTGCCTTAGTTTTAATTTTCATTTTGTATTGATGTATTTTACAATAAGAAGCCCAAGCAAAGCTATAAGAGCTACCAGATTATCTCAGAAACAGCCATTAATAATTGCCATGGCAAGAATAATACAAGACAGAGAAAAATCAGAAACTGCAGAGCCATTCAATTGATTCCAGGAAACAGCCATAACTAATAGCGGCAATACAAATGCTTATGTCCCCCCAACCAAAAGATGTTATAAATCTTTGGAACCTATTCTAAGATTGAATAACTCATTGGCTTTGGGAAGGAGCAAAGTACTTTACAGATGTTAATGTAGCCGAGTCTGCAAAACATCCTCTGAGGGACTCCATTACCTCCCATGGTTACATGTTTTGCTGCTAACTTATCATGAGAATAGTCAGGCAGTAGAACAAATTACAAAGGGAAGCCCATCCATCAGGGATAGCTGTGATTAAAATCGAGCCTATAGAATCCACTATTTTCAGTGGTGTGCCATGCTTCCTTATTTATAGTCTAACATAGCATGACACTGAACAGCCTAACCACAGTAAGGCATGCATCTGGATTCAGGAATAGGGATTCCAGTTCGAGGGGCTGATTGGAAGGCAAGCTTTCATTCTAGCACTATTACTTTTTAGACATTAAACACTGAAAAAGGACATATAATGGGTTGAAAGACATCTGGCTTTTCTGACTCATCTTCCCCATCGGTTCCCCTTCTTCTCCTGCACTGGTCTCTGGCTCTGATGATGAGGCTCTGGGTATGCTGGCATTGAAGACTGGCACATACACAAACTCAACATCTGCTTCTGGTAAGCCATTGATGATGGTTTGGTGCTGGTCAGCTTTCTCATGTTCATTAAAATACAGTCCGTGGCTTGTCGTTACCTTTCCAATGTGCAAGTTCATTATCCTATAGAGTAGACTTTAGAACCTGGAGCATAACCAATAAAAATGCCTTATCTGACTCTGACATCAAGCTTGAACCTTTATTCTTTGGAACATAGGCATGGCCGCCTTGGGCATGTGCCCTGGCATGGGAAAGGTGAGATATATTTATAATAAATAGGTCTTGCTGCCAAAACCTCTGATGTGCTCCATGCTAGGTGCTCTCCGTGCCACAGTTCAAAGGGAGTTTTAGTTGCACCTTTGGTTGCCAGTCTGTTCTGCAGATAGTTTGCTGTTACTATAGCTTCACCCCAAAATTGATTGGGTAACTTTGCTTCTATTACCTCTTCTAAGAATGTCTTTGTGTCGTGTAAGATGTACTCACCAGTGGTATTGGTCTGCAGCACTTGAAGCTTCCTTCCAGATTTGTTTGCCGACAGTTGCCACATATTTCCTAAGTATGTCATGTGTCTCGCTCTTGTCCTTCAATAGAAAGATCATGCAGTACCTGGAATAGTCATCCACCAAAGATAATATGTATTCAATATTTTTGGGGAGGGTACTTGGATTGGCCCACACAGGTGACTGTGCACCATCTCTAGCGGCTGGCTTGAACACTTGTCACTTCGCTTTGGGGAGGGGCGGTCTGGCATCCTTTGCTTTGATGCAGTTTACTCACCTTTTTGTGCATTTGTTACAAGCCTTTACCTTCAGACCCCTTGTGAGATTCCTCCTCTGAGGATCAAGTCTTGTTGTTTAGGGGTGACAGTGTACATTTGTGTGTGTGGGGGGGGGGGTTGTACAGATATGTTTCTGAAGGTCTGTACAATTTCATTCTTGGCAGTAGGGCAGTGGTGGTTAAGCCTAGGCTAACCCCCCATGTGGCAGGTTTGTGTGGGTATGGGATTAAGAATAGGAATCAGTATGCACGCTAAAGTGAGCTAATTGGTTACAGGGGACCCAAGACTGATGCCAGAGGTCTCCACGACTTGGAGCACTGGATAGGATCCCTTTGAGCATGGATTGCAGAGTCATCCCAAAAGCCTTTGCATCTTGAGGCAGGCTCTGTAGTTCATAGCTTCCTTGACCCCCCCTATCATTGTATTGGGGAGGAGGTGAGAAGCTTGGGATTGTCAGTGATCAATCAGGGTGGGAATGCCATAATGGTGTTATAGACAGTGGCTGATGTCTCCTCCAGTATAGAGACCCACACTCAATGGGGGTGAAGGAGTTGAGGTTAGGGAGTTCCTGTGCAGATTTTTGTGGTCCATTTTAACCCACATCACATTGTCATATGTCTTTATTAGAGGTATGTGGGCATTGTTTGCTCAGATGGTCAAAAGGATAAGACCAGTCCTGGAGATATTGTAATACTTTAAATTCTGTTCATGATTATGCTAGAAAATTATTTCTGCACCCGGCGGATTTGTCCTCCAAGTAGGCCTGTACAATTTGTGACACAACAAACTGCCCACTGGATGTGTATTGTGACTTGTCCACTACTTTGATGATTTCCTTGTTTTTGCAGTCCCAGACAGGCAGAAAAAAAAATAAAGTTTATCGGTTCCCCCAGTGGTCACCTTTACATGGCTGGTGGGTTGCATTTGGTTCAGTGAGCTTCAAGCTGTACAGACCTTTTGGAATGCATGCCTGTATAAGCAAGATCTCTCTGTCCTGATATCAGATAATTTTCAAGGAGACTATATTTTTAAACATGGGCACAAAAGCTGGAACAAAAAGTCTAAATATGGCTTAAAATATCTTTACTGCTTTGTCTTATATTCAGTATAGGATAATATTCAGATTATGATCAAAACATTGTCCTACCCAATAGCTACAGATACAGCTCTATCAATATTAATAGTGGTTTTGCTATGATATATTCTGTTTACTTCCAACTATTTTTGCTTGAGCCATGTGAAGTTTAAGGCTGGTGTTGAAGCCTATCATAATAAAAAAGATCTAAACATAGACACTGCAAAACAACGTAAGTACAATGCCCAAGATTGTATTTTACAATGGGAAAAAATGAAATATTCTGTCCTTCGCAAAATATATTTCCATTTCATGTAATGGGGCTCCTGATGGCATATTTTGATGGGTTTTTCCCCCACTGGCACCTGATCCCAGCATTTCATCAATAGGAGTTCTGTACCCCAAAGTAGCATATAATTGAAATAACTTGTAGTCTGAATGTGATGTGAATGTTTTGAGTTAAGGTAGATGGGACCAGGTGGGTAACCCTTTTCATTCCTTTACTCTACAACACCGTTTTCCTTATTTTGAAAGATTTTAGCAAAGAATGCTCCTACACATATAGAAGTTCTCACATACTTTTCTTAACAAGTTATGATAAGATGGGATCTTAATTATCAACTGTTCAGAGATAAAGGGCCCAATCCTATCCCCCCTCCCAGCCCAGAGCTTGCCGCGCTACAGACAGTATGCACTGCATGCTATGTTGGGGGGCACCAGAACGTCCAGGTGAGGTAAGTAAACATAGGCTGCCTGGTCTCCAGTGGGTCTCCTCGGACCTATGCCAGCTCTTTTGCTTGCTTAAGTTCAAAGAGACTCCTGGGGGCAGGTCTATAAAATAGATTGATTGTAAAATCAAACAATCTACAGTATATACCGTATATAAAAGAACAAAAGACTGACTGACTGACTCATCACCGCCCCGCCCAAACCCCCGGGCCTAGACACGTGAAATTCGGGGAGCACATTCCTTCCATGATGTAAGCACCCATTAAGAAGGGATTTTTAGAAATTCTGCCCATAAGGGGGCGAAAAGGGGTGCAATGCGTTTTCAAGGATTAAAATCCCCTTTCCCAGCTGAAGCATCCTGACCCCCCCCCTTGCTGGATACAGCCCAATTTACAGCCCAATCCTAACTAAATCCCTGCCCCATTGATGCAGCCACACCAAAGGAGTGCAATGCATCCTATGGGAAGGCAGTCACATAGGTCTCCACATGATAAGGGAAGCTTCATTTTCCCTTACCCTGGGGCAAGCCTCCATTGCCCGAATTAGTCTCAACAGATCTGTGCCAGCCATATTTCTGGTGCAGGTCTGAAGAGAGTAAGAGAAAAGGAAGGAGAGAGATAATGGGGCATCCATGCAATGGTCGTCAGCATCGCGCTTTGAGACATTGTAAAAGCATGTATGCTGTTGCACATGCCTTATACTGCTGCAAAGACTAGTCAGGATTGGGCCATTAGTTTTACCATTCATTAGGGGTTTGCTAAATTGAGACCCACATAGAGTTGAGAGACTCAAGAAAATAATTGGATTTATTTAGTACATTTTTATCCCACAATTTCTCCAAGGAATTTGTGGTATCTCCTCTTGCTTTACCCTCACTTAATGTCTGATAGGTTAGGCTTTAAGACTAAGGTGATGACTCACTGGCCTAATGTCACTAACAGCACAATCCTGTGTATCCTTGCACTGGTGTAACAGTAGATGCACCGGTGTAAGTGCACTTATGCCAGTGTAAGTGCACTTACACCGGTGCAACTGCTGTTACACCGGTGCATCTACTGTTACACCGGTGTAAGGATACACAGGATTGCGCTGTCAGTGAGCTTCATGGCTGAGTAGTGAACGTAACCCAAATGTCCCCAGCTGATGCCCAACACTCAGGGCCGGTAGCAGGGATCAATGAAGTGGACAGAGGGACAAAGCCCATCAGAGGGCGCACCTAGCTAGGCTGATTGCTGAACTCTCAGTGTTAGTGTCCAATACGCTCTTAGGGGATGGAGGGGTGCCATGGGCAACCTAGTGCCAGGCTTTGCTCAGCAACCTGACACTGACGCTACTAACACACTTTCCACTTCAGCACACTGACTTCTCATCATCTCCTTTTTCTCATGGAAAATATAAAATAGTAGCAATGAAATGACCTGCGTGCTCAGAAAACGCCACGCAAATGCCAAGTGTTATTAATTAAGGCAGTACTTGTGCACATTCAATACAGTCACACAAAAATCAGGAGTCTTTAGTTTCCTTTTATGACTTAGGACTTTTGTCTGGTGCTACTTCAAATTACGAAGGGCCAGTGTCCTTGCTGGAAGACCTTGCCATGCAGCCAGCTGTATTCTCTTAAACGATCACTGAGGAATTTTAAATTATAGAGAAAAAACTACTTAAGAAAAATTTAGTTCACCACCATACCTTCTTTTTCTTCTCATATGTTTTCCATGACCTTTGAGGAGCAGTGCTAGAATATTTTGTCACTAGCAAAAGGGTCAATCTTTGATTAATTTTTCAAAAGTGGCTCTCAGAATCATTATTTCATACGCATGCTAAAAATATCTTGTTTTCACAGGAATAAAGGATAAAAAAATGTTTTTTTAATGCAAGGACTACAAAGTTTTGCTTGGAAATCGTATCAGGTTTTAATATTAACAATAGTTTCTATGCATAATTTTCAAAAGTGAAACCTTGAAATATCATAATGAAGTAATTATTTCTAGACCAGTGCCCTTATAGTCTGGGGAAGTACACTCAACACACATAATTTCTCTATAAATTGTATCTGCAACACTGCAGGAATGGCAAAGTTCCAGGCTACTGATTCCTTGTTTTACTGTGTTTAATTCAAGCCATCTGAAAAGGTAATGAGCTAGATGACAGCAAATGAAATATTACTTTTGTATGATTTTATTCAAACTTAAACAACAACACTTACAGCACAATCCTATCTACATTTAGACCATAGGAGCAATTGCTCCGCCAGTCTAAGGTGTCGCAAACATGCCAGAAAGCACGTTTGTGGCACCCAGTGAGTAAGCGGCACTGGCAGAGAGCACTGCCAGCACTGCGGGACAGATGGATGGCGTGGGGGAGAGGTAGGTGTCCGCGAAGTGGCGGAGGTGCGGGAGGGTGAATGTCCCTTTTCCTCGAATGTCCCTTTACCTCGAGGAAGCCTCCAGCTCCACCGGCGCTGGCCCCATCCAGCGCAGGATGCAGCGGGCGTCTTATTTGCACCGTCGCGTCTTGCTAGACAGGATTGGGCTGCTCGGCTGCAATCCCACACTTAACTGGGAGTAAGGCCCATTGAACTCAGTGGGATTTACTTCTGAGTAGACAAGCATAGGATTGCACCATTAGCAGCCTTACCTACATAAACCAGATTAACCAGGCTATTCCCAAGAGACAATCGAATACATCAACATCCTCATTGGCAATGGGCAGCATCTAGCCCACAACATCTTTTCACCTGGCCCCAGTGCCTGAGGTGGCCGGCCAAATGCTGACCCCGTTACCTGGAGATATGCAAGCCTCCAGCACTTCTTCTCCTCCTTCCTGGATTTCTGATGCTGTAGCCCACCAGTCTCCTCCTCGCCACACGTCCACTTCTGCTCCATTCCCTTCCTCCTTTTCAAATTCAGGGAGTGGCGGCAGCAGCAGCAGCAGCAGCAGCAGCAGCGGCGGCAGTAGGCAGAGAGGGGCATCCTTTACTTATCCACCACCTGAGGCAGGCAACCCCCTCAGTAAGCCTCATGGATGGGACAGACTTGCTTTGGCCCCTATTCCTGGAACATGAGGGTTTGTAGACTCATGGTGCAATCTTGTCTACAAATAGACTGGCGGAACGACCAGCTAGCATGCATTCAAGGAGGCCCATTGGCGTAGCAGGCGCATTGCACCACCATCCCCCCCCCCGGCCCCGCTATAGCGACATCTTTGCAGCACCCAGTTTTGACTTGGAATGTCCAGCCCACCCTCTCATGTTCAGTTTAGGAATTCTGAACTCAGTAGATACCAACATGTCAAAGGCATCACAGCAGTACCAGGATATGCTCTAGTGAAACAGCTCAAGCTGCTGCTGCAACTCAGAGCTAGCAGTATCTAAAATATCTGTTGCCCAGAGCAAAACAATAAAACGTTGGTTTTCTAAAGCACAAATGTTTCTGTGTTATGCTGCAGTCAATTTCCTTTCCTACAATTGATTTTATTCTACCCCATAGACAGGCACCGTCAGTGAATTTAAAGATTATCAGCAATATGTATTCTTGGAAGCAAAACTCTTGTAGTCTTCAAAGCAGTTCTGCCGACACTTCCTGTAAATGCAATTCACAATTTAATATCCCCAGATTAAGGAAAGCATCTCTGTGCAATTCAAATGCTGAGGGAAGCAAAATTTTGTAATGAACAAATAAATGATAAACGTTACAATGAGGCTTACAGAAGGACCAATATGTCTATCTACAATGCACAGCTTAATAGGAAATGTGACTGAATTAATTGGAATACTTTGTTCAGGGAAATCTCGCTTTTTGTCATTTATATTTATGCTACTCTTTATCCTAAAAACAACCTTGCATATTTTCTGCAAATTCTCATTCCAATGTGGATAAGTGGCAGAACAGACATTACTTCAGTTCCCCTTTCTCAGCTTCAAAGTACATAAATTACTCCTCTTTAACCCCTGCATCCAAGTAGCCATTCAACCAATGAATTTTTAGACAAGCATGGGGAGAGCTACGACAACCACATCAATGTCTTTTGCTTTGGGCCCAAACACCAAAATCCACAGGGACAAAAGCTGAAGAGCTGACTGGGAGAAATTATTTGACTGTGCAGGGAAATAGCATTAAACTGCACTATGTTCTTTAAGAAGTAATAATTGGCTTCTAAGCGGTGAGAGAGGGCTGACGCACGCATGTATGTGCATTTTACAATGCACATGCAGTGGATGGCTACAGACAACTCTTTGCCGTGCGATTGCTGCTTAAAGTTACTGCAATGAACTACACATTCAGCTAAGAATCTGGAGGTCTGATATTTACAGGCAGTTGCTGAGGCAATCTTAACATTTGTGATAAGCAGATCGTTTGTGGCTGAGTGGAAAACAATCTCCCCACCAGGTAGCCAGAGGGGATATTATGCATCCATGCCGGTAACAGTGCCTTCATATTCAAGTGAATAATATCGTTGCTCCAATATTACTCCCAGAATTTCTGAAAACGTCTACACACTTACCTCGTGTTTATCTAACATGCAAGCACCGCACCTCCCCAAACGGCAGGCATCTCGTGCTATAACACGGACAGACCAATCCTGCCTAAGATACAGCGGCCGGCCTAAAGGACCGGCTGCGGCATCCTAGGCCATTGCGGATCATGCCGGCACAGGCAGGGCTCACCTTGAAGGAAGGGGACATTCGTCCCCTTCCCCTGGTGTAAGCAGTGCGGTCCCCAATTAAGCTGGTGTGCATCCAGGGAGGCCGTGTAAGGCTGGCCCAGGCTGGGACAGGGAAAAGGATATTGGTGCAACTCAACTCTGATACCCCTGCCCCCCTCCCAGCCTGGCTCAGCCATTGGCCCCCTCTCTCGCTACCCCAGCCCGCACTCCCCTTGCCCCTGTGCCGACTGGTGTGGGACCTACCTGAGGCAGCTAGCTCAGGTCCAGGTCGGTGACTGAGTGAGCGGCGCCAACCTCTGTGCCAGTGCCGCTTACTCACAAGGATCCACAAACATGCTTTATGACATGTAAAAAGGCTATGTTGAACTATCGGATATCTCATTGCTGGAGTTGCCAATTTGCCCCAAATAACCTTTTTTCTCTAGCTTTGCTTTTCTCATGCAGGTGTGTAGGCTGGCCCAGGCCACGTTAATCTCAGACCACTGCTGAGATGCCACTGAGGCATGCCCTTTTACCCCTGTGCCCTGCTCGAGTACCAGACTGTTCAAGCATTGGCAGTCATGTGACATCGCCAGACCGCCCCACCCACCTCACAAATCTCAGGTTTTGGAATGCTTCTGACCTGGTGACCCTACTCATCACTCAATGCCTTATGACTAAATATCTGAATAGCTCATCTGAATGAGCTTCTTCATCGAAAACTACTGTATTTGCACAGATGCTATGCAATGAGAATGCTGGGGCTATAGCTTTTCCCTGTTTCATGCAAGAGAGACAGAGAACCAGAAACAGAAAAGAGGTCTCAAGAAGGCCTGCTGGGTTTAGAGCAGCCTTGAGTCCCTTCCTTTGCCTTACTTTCTTCTCAGTAACTTGGGAGGCCTACAGAGGGCCTCTGAGATGGGGGGGGGGGTTAGTTAAAAAGGTAAAGGTATCCCCTGACAATTAAATCCAGTCGTGTCCGACTCTAGAGTGTGGTGCTCATCCCCATTTCAAAGCCGAAGAGCCAGCATTGTCCGAAGATGCCTCCGTGGTCATGTGGCCGGCATGACTCTCCTTGCCGCAGCGCGTAGCATGCAGCTGGAACACGGAGCGCTGTTTACCTTCCCGCAAGTGGTACCTATTTATCTACTCGCATTAACATGCTTTGGAACTGCTAGGTTGGCAGGAGCTGGCCAAGCAACGAGAGCTCAACCCGTCGCGGATTCGAACTGCCGACCTTTCGATCGACAGCTTATGGGGTCAAAGATGTGTCAAAAAGGGGGCCCACATTAGCCTTTTGACTCTTCCCTTCTGTTCTTGCTCTTGATCTTACCATCCTTCTACCCACTCAGCTTTGTCAATTGGTTCTTTTTAGCTGTATGTTGTAGGATAGCATCTAGCAGTGCAATCCTTTGCATATCTACTCAGAATTGAGCCCCACTGAGTTTAACAGAACTTCCTTCTCTAGGTAAGTGTGTACATGATTGCAACCTAGGTAATGTCTGCTGGGTCCTGATATTCCACCATTTCACTCCTAGTCCTTTTTCTTCCACAGCTGCTGACTTCCCTATAACAGGTGTGTCCTCATTACACCATGTAAGGAAAAATATTTGGAAAGAGCTTTTTAAGAACCCAATGATTTGAACAATTACCTTTGGAAAGTCAAGAAGGATTTATTAATCATTCGTTCTAATTTAGACACTAAATCATGCATTTGTGTCTACATTTAATCCGTGAGATGCTGCTACTTGCTCCGTAATTGCCGTTCATTAGCAAGCAGAAGGCCAGACCAAAATGAAGGCATACATTTTTAAAGAGAAGTTTACCTTTCTCCAGAAGCAAATGAAAAGGGCAAAGTCATGACATAATTTCTCATTTTATAATGGCAAATTTAGTCAAGGTTGTTACCTCAACCATTTATCACTGAGAACACCACAATTAAAACTTCTCTTGCACGTAAATAGCTTTAAAAGTCATTTAAAGCAGTCATTTAACCAAGGGTGGTCACTGCATTTTCCGTCCTCCGGCGGATCCCTGACACAGATAGGATTACTCATATTTTTAAAGTGCATTTACTCGGTGCACGTTTTCAGGAACATTCTAAAAGCATCAGCATTTTTGTCCCAAAATAAAAGCAGCCTATTTAAAAAATACAACCTTTATAGATGCATTATGGGCAAGGACGACAAACAGAACTCTCTCCATTTATTACCACTCTTCGATTCTGAATGTACTGCTTAAGTGAACAATTATTTTTCATTGTGGCCCTGACAAAAGATCAGGGACTGCATAAAATCATAAGAATGGTTTACTAATGGATGATCTATGCCACATTCAGGTGAACATGACATGTTAATTCCCTGGAAGGCAAAATGATCTCATAACCCAAATGAATTGGTGACATGCGTATTTATAAACATGTCCCCTGTTTTCATCACTTTTCATTCAAAGCCTTTATTACTGGATCGCTTGGCTGAACTGCCAAAGTTCAATTGATATTGTCAAGGTATATTAATTTACTTTACAATGGTTTCTTCCCCACAGCTTTTTATGTCATAATGGACCATTAAAATTTCAAAACTGAAATATGCTCCCCTATAGATTGTTACCTTCTTCCTCAGGCTCTGGGTTGCATTTCAGAGGGACTCACCCCCCAAAGTGAGCCAATACTTTTAACTTTCACATAAGCAACATTCAGTGCTCTTGGAAACTTCACAGCACTGAAAGCAGGTGGGATTCTGGACCAGAACTTTTACTATCCTTTCCCAGCACTTCCTGGAGTTGAACCCAGTACCTCCCCTATACAAAGTATGTGCTCTGTCACTTGCTACAGTCCCTCCCCACATGAAGAGGCCCCACATGAAAGCTGCCCCAGTAAATCAATGTACCAGCACATGAAATGCAACCGCTGAAAATGTGCAATGATAGGAAATGCAATCACTCTGTTCATGAAACCAAATTGGGAATAGTAAATGGGGGCATGGAGGGAGTATGAGGTCAGCAGATCCCACCTCTTCCCTTCACATGTTCAGCTCCTATGCGCATACGTTCAGCAAACTATAGATGCTTTGTTCAGAAGAACCGATGACTACATGGAAGTAAGGGGGCTGCTGCAAAGACTTTGTCCCCTTTCGGTGTTTCAGTATCCCATTTGGTCATGTGAACAGAACCAATGCATAGTTATGTTATCAAGTGGGGATATATTTAAAACAAGAAACTAGGGAAGGTAGAAATGTCACTGATTGTATAATAAGCTCATCCCAAAGCACTTCCCCTCCTTTTGGCAAAAGTGACAGACGCTCATGCTGGTAGCCTTTGGGACAGAGCAAGTGATCATCCCTGGCTTCCACACAAGAAGAAATGGTCAGTTTGCCTACCAATTGCTTTAGTTGGTATGCTTATGATGTGACCGTACTCCTCTTTACCTTCACAAAGCTCTATGGAACATTGTAGCATTGGTCCTTTCCACATACCCAGTCAGCTGCATGGGAGCTGCTTTCCTGTGATGTAATTCCAATCCTGCAAGGGTGTGTGAATATTCCAGCCATATGTCTGGGGCATATCATTTGGGGCTTTTCCATCCCATTGGCACCCTAACCATAACATGAGATCAAACCTTAGGAAAGCAACTCCCATTCTATTGAGTGAGTGTGTGAAATAATTCACAAGAGGATCCTTTTCAACCTACCATATGTTGCTAACACTGCTCTCTCTCTCTCTCTCTCTCTCTCTCTCTCTCTCTCTCTCTCTCTCTCTCTCACACACACACACACACACACACACACACACACACACACTAAAAAGGTAAAGGTATCCCTTGACAATTAAGTCCAGTCGTGTCCGACTCTAGGGAGCGGTGCTCATCTCCATTTCAAAGCCGAAGAGCTAGCGCTGTCCGAAGATGTTTCCATGGTCATGTGGCCGGCATGATTCAACACCGAGGCGCATGGAACACTGTTACCATCCCGCTGACGCGGGTACCTATTAATCTACTTGCAATTTCTTGCTTTCGAACTGCTAGGTTGGCAGGAGCCGTCGCACAGATTCAAACTGCCGACCTTTCGATCGATAGCTCATGATTCAGTGGTTTAACCCACTGCACCACCCACTGGCTACTCACATGCAAATGCCCAGTCTTGGGTCCAGATTTGCCCAGCCCTGAATTACAACAAAATCAGCAGAATTTATAGAGAGGCTGAAATGCAGCAAATCACAGTTTGGGGGCCATGGACTGGATAGTGGAGCGCACAACCTCAAAGTGCCTCTAATTAGGCTAACAGTAACCAAAGACAGAATTTTCCAGAAGGCTATAGATTTTATTAAGAGATATAGAAAAGAAGAAAAAGGCAACATTTGCATTGTATAGAGTTTTAGGTGGTTGTGAGTGAAAAGGATACGTGTATATAGCTCTGTTTGGACAAGTATGGGTTAAAGTAAAAGGGGGGGGGTGAGAGTTAGGCTACTACCTGGGAGAGAAGGCTTAAAACAGGCCCTGGGGAATGGAGGGATTCGTGAACAGACAAAAGGTATAGCATAGCATGTGTACATCCATGCTTAGGTCACTGGTGTGGGAGGGGGGGCTTCCTGGAGGAGTCTGAAAAGACTGTCCAGGTGTCCTGGCCACTGGGCCATTGAACTTAATTTATTATGCTGGAAGACTTGCACTTGCAAGCACGGTTATGCCAATCTGGAGAGCCCGAATTTGCAAGAAGTTACACACAGATGCCCCGCAGTGCTACAGCTCTCTATTCCAATAAATGGCCCTTATATAGCATGATCTTGATTGGAGAGAGCCATGCCTCACCCCCTCCAGGGCAATGTCCTGGCTGACTTTCAAGAATGTCAACTAAGAAACCAAGCTAGAGTTAGGAGACACTCTGCACTCTGCAGTGTGCAAAAGCATGCTGCGCCGGATCCTGGGCAGGAACAGGCCAGTACAGCTTGAAGCGTCCTCGGGGGGAAGGGACGTTCGTCCCTTTCCCCCAGGTAATTCCCCAGCTGCCCCTATGGATCTCCTCGGATGTGAACCGGCAAAATGGCTAGTGCAAATCCGAGGAGCTCGTGTAGGGCTTGCCAGACCCAGGACAGGGGATAGGATTGAGCGGAGTATGCCACTGAGGATCCATCCCCCCTCCTGGGTCTGGCGGGCCAATCACACACCCCTGGTTACACCCTTCCACTGCCTGGTGCAGGACTTGCCTACATCCACTGGCAGCATCCTCTCTCCGGCGGAGAGTAAGCAGTGCTGGCCTCACTGCTGGCACTGCTTACTCTTCATGTGTTGGAAACATGCCTTACGGCACGTTTATGACTCCCAGGAGCAGTAGAGCAAGCCAGCGGTCACAGACAAGATTGTGCCATTAGGCTAATTCTTTGCTTTCCACATTACAATGTAAAAGAAATGTGCAGGCTGAAGGGCAGAATGGCCTGTTCCTAATGTGTCAACATTGTATGAATGATCGTACTAACACATGGTTTTTATGGACCGAACTAGAGAAAAGGGAGAGTTTGTTGACCTAAACCACTTCATCATGGCATATTCTGCAGATTCCTACATCATCTTGGTGTTTTTCTTCTACTATTCATACTGTACCATGGGGCATTTTTTTATGCTTGTGTTTGTTGATGAAGTGCAGCCGTCTATAGCATGCAATGAATCCTAAAGTAAGGTTTATTGAATGGCAGTAGAATTCAAACTGCATATTTCCTTCATATATGCTTGAGTATATCTCTAGTAGCATTACATGTTCTGGAGTACAATGACATCTGTACAAGCTGATAGGGGAAATTTAATTTTATACTCTGAACTTTGGCCCAGACAGGTTTCATAAAATAATACTGTATAGTGAGTCAATGCAGCACATGGAAAGAAAACAAGAAAACAAAGTTTGAGGGACTCTGAAGAATGTATTATCAAAAATGTTAAGATTAGATGTGGTATCAGGTGGGAGCTGGTGGATTGGTCTACATGTGTGCCCCTAAAATGCTGCCTTTTCAAGTCACTTCAACCAGCTTGCACTCCAACCATCACCCTTCTAACCTGGTCTGATCTACCTCCTCCTCTCCTTTTTCCATTCCTGCTGCCCTTGGGAAAAGCAGAGAGGACTGGAAGAGGAAAGCAACGATGCCCTAGAGCAACATCTCTCAAATGTTTTGGTCTCCAGCTCCCTTTTCACTCTTAACAATGGTCTGAGGGAGCCTTCTATGTCTTTTCAAAAGGCAGCAAGAGCAGGAAGAAGAGGCAGAGGTGCTGTTGGAGGAGGCAGAGTCACCAACACCAGGACTGGGGCTTGGGGGGGGGGGGTTTGTCACATCAGTACCAACAGCCACAGTCACAATGAAGTGCAGCAATGGAGACAAGGAGAGTGAAGGTGAAGGTCTGTGTATACATGCAACGGAACAAAGGGGTGGTGACAAGGACATCCTGCCTCATACAGAAGGGGCTTTAGTCAGCCAGCCCTGCCCAAAGGCGCTGTCTTGACAGCATTACAAGCACCAGGACAGATGATCAATGAGGGAACAAATGCATCTTCACCTGGCTTAATAAGGTCTAAAGCCCAGGGCCTGCTCTTCAGTCTGAACACATGTCTTCTGCTCAGTTATCCTATCAGACAGCATGCCTTGTAGCTACAGCGCTTCATCATAGCTGGTTCCTCTGAAACTTGACTATCTTCCTAGATTATGCTGCTTACTTCTGGCTCTCTCTGGGAAAGTGGACCACTTGCCTGCCTGGGATACTCCGCTTGTCCACTTGTCTACTAATTGCTGCTTTGTCTACTAATTTGTCTACTAAATGCTGCTTAGTTTGTAAACTAAGCGTGATACCAATTCAAGATAAGCATTCACTTTTCTTTAATTTTGGAACAAAAAGATTTGAGGATTTGGGGGAGAGAGAGAGAGAGAGAGAGAGAGAGAGAGAGAGAGAGAGAGAGAGAGAGAGAGAGAGAGAGATGAGTTTAGAGAGGAGTATATACCTATTTATTTATTATGGTATTTCTATACCGCCTTTTCTTTACAGACTCAAGGCGATTTACATAGGCAGGCAATCCTATATAAATCCTATATACAGTAAGAGTATATGAAGCCCACAAAAGTTAAAAAAAACCCAGTCTCTCATGTTTAGAAGTTCTGAGCTGGCCAGAATCAGAGCTGCAGTGCCCCCTCCCCCATCTTCCAATATGATGAAACAGTGCAGGTTCTCCATGATTTCACAGCACCACGAGTGTGCCAGCAAGCCACACCGCTGCTGCCAGCCACTGTGCTTCTCGTTCTGTCCCTGTCCCCTACTCTGCACAGAAACTGCATTTGTCTGAAGAGGCAAACACTCTCCTCATGATATCCATGTGATTTGGAAATCTGGTGTGGTGGTGTACTCACAACATTGTCTAACCGTGAAGAGTTCCCTGGTTCGATAAGACTGCTAGGAGATCAAATCAGTCAATCCTAAATGAAATCAACCCTGACTGTTCCCTGGAAGGACAGGTACTGAGGCTGAAGCTCAAATATTTTGGCCACCTAATGCGAAGAGAGGAGTCTCTGGAGAAGACTCTGATGCTGGGAAAGATTGAAGGCAAAAGGAGAAGGGGAAGGCAAAGGATGAGATGGTTAGACAGCATCACCGATGCAACAAACATGAAAATGAGCGAACTCAGGAAGATAGTGGAGGACAGGAAGGCCTGGCGGGATATGGTTCATGGGATCACGAATGGTCGGACACAACTTAACAACTGAACAACAACAACAACAAATGTTACCCCAGAAGTGAATTGAATTTCATATTGGGGTACCTTTGTATCCTGGCGGGCAGTGCAATCTTAACCAACTTTCCAGTGCCAATGCTGTTGCAATGTAGCCCCAAGATAAGGGAACAGACATTCCCTTACCTTGAGGAGGCCTCCATGACTGCCTCCCCATCACAGAATAAAGTGCCCTGTTGAATAAAGTGTCCTGTTGGCACAGCTGCATTGGTGCTGGAAAATTGGTTAGGATTGGGCTGTACGTTTCACTAGTTTATCCCTGCCAACTTTTATTTTCCACTTAAACTAGCTAATCCAATATTTCTTTATGTTAGAAAAGTATTCAAAACAACTCCTGACTGTTCCTTCTCTCAAACACAAGCAATGTGAATAGCTGGCCCAAAGTGACCTATGTAAAGAGGGGAGATTTTTAGACCTTGTAACCTTACTGAGTTTTACACACACACTTACCTGGAAGTAAATTCCTTTACATTAATAAAAAGTATTTCTGAGTAGACGTACATAGGACGGTACTGTCAATGTGCATATGGGGTACAAATGTGCGGCACAAGATACAACTGCACACGTGTGTTTGTATATGTTTGTGTTTACAGGACATGTGGTAGTGTTCACTGTGTATTGTGACACATACTGACATTAAAACTGTCAAATACAATTGCGTTTTCTTAGGGTTCATTTGTAAACAGCACAAAATCTATCTGGGGTAACCCAGCTAACAAATGTCATTTTCTTTTCAGATCCCAAATGAGGGAAACAGATGTTTACACTGCATGTGTACAATGAAAGTACTATTCCGTTCACCTTGCACAGTCCTCCATGTGGTTTTCAGAAATGGCCTCACTCCTGAATGGGTTATTCTTCTTCCATTCACAAAGCAGCACTGAATACCACATTCTTCCATGAACTCTGGAACCTAGAACAGGCTCAAGATGTCACTCACATAACAATGGTGAGTGAGTTTGAAAGATTTTGAATTTGATTCTAATTGCTGTGTGCAAAACTGGAACTCATACTGACAGGGGGACAAAACAAATGTGTCACTTACTGAGCAATATTTACATGAAGTACATATAGACCTTTCACTTGCAAAGCTGATCTGTAGCATGTTTATCACTTTGTTGTTTCATATCCAGTAACATCTGTGAAGAGATTGTGGCTGCATATCAAGCACGGGAAGGCCAATTTCAGCTTTCTAGCTTAGAAAATGCATCTTTGGTTTGGGGGGAAAGAAGCAAGTTGCAAATACAGGAAGTCCTCACTTAAAGTTGTCGATAGGTTCTTCTTAGAAACTGCAACTTTAAGCAAAATGACTTATAATGAAACCAATTTTACCATAGGATAATTGATAAATGTAAAGGTTTCCATGGCATTTTCCCATCAACTTTAAATGAAATGACTTTACATGAAACTACTTTAAGTGAGGACTTACTCTGTATAAGTAAGGGCAGGAGGTCTGGCTCAGTTGGTAGAGCGACCGTCTCATATATGCCTGAAGATCTGAAGGACGGCAGTTCGAGATGGCCGGAAGTGTCTGTGTCTGTCGGAGAGCTGCCAGCACGCCGAGCTGATAAGTTGCAGAGCCTCTGTGGGGGAGTGGAACTGCAGCTGCACTACTTGAGTGAGAATCAGGGTTGCCCTGTCAGCTGAAGCGTGGTGAGGCGAACGCCAGAGAGTGAGTGAGTGAGTGAGTGAGAGAGAGAGAGAGAGAGAGAGAGAGAGAGAGAGAGAGAGAGAGAGAGAGAGATTATTATTATTATTATTATTATTATTATTATTATTATTATTATTATAACCCTTTCTAAGGGCATTTCCCAATGATTAACATGTAGGGTTGCAAGGTTTTACATCCAAAATCGTGAGAGCTCAGAGGCAGAGAAGCCAGGTGATATCACAAGACTGCCAAACCAAGGAAAACATCTGTCATGGTGGTGGGACTCAGCAGTAAAGGGGAAAGCCCAGTACTAAAAAGATGGGGCTCATCAGTAAAGGAGTAGAGTCTGGTGGTAAGGGGGCAGGGCCCAGTGGTAAATGGGTGGGACTCAGTGTTAAAGAAGCAGAAGCCAGGCGGTGGCCCAGACATAAAGGTAAAGGTATCCCTTGCCAATTAAGTCCAGTCGTGTCCGACTCTAGGGAGCGGTGCTCATCTCCGTTTCAAAGCCAAAGAGCCAGCGCTGTCTGAAGACGTTTCCATGGTCATGTGGCCGGCATGACTCAACACCGAGGCGCATGGAACACTGTTACCGTCCCGCTGACGCGGTACCTATTAATCTACTTGCAATTTCTTGCTTTCGAACTGCTAGGTTGGCAGGGGCCGTCGCACAGATTCGAACTGCCGACCTTTTGATTGACAGCTCATGGTTCAGTGGTTTAACCCACTAATGTTTGTTACCTATCCACCTGAGAAAGAAAGCTGGAGAAATAGGGTCACTTGGACAAGCTGGCGACCCCATTAACTCACACACTGTTCTGTTATTATTCTCGCACCAGTAGTGCGACATCCAGACCATTGTTGCAGAAGTATAGGCATACTCCCTTTGTCTCGATTTTTAAAGTAAGGGTATTTATGCATTTCAGTAGTTCATCAAGGAAGTGCACAGCCACAGAAAACAAAATAAAAAAGGGAAAGGGTCACCATGTGGTGGGGAAATGCTACATGGGGAGAGAGTTGTGGAATGATTATAGTTTCTCAGTGTGGAGGCTTCCAGTAAGGAGCTATTTCCATTTCTGATCTAAAAGGTTGGTTGCTAGTTTTTCTTCCCTTTACAACAAGCCTTGCTGGTCACTACAGTTTCTTGTTAAAGAGCTAGATGAGCTAACTTTTGCACATCTGGCCTGCTTCAGAAACAGGCAGCTGCCAGAACCCCTGGGCTGAGATGAGGACTTCAGCCATCCCATCACGCCAGCCTCTGCTGCCACTTTCTGCTGCTGTGGAGAAGGAGAAATGAAATGGCAGCCAGGGCTGCACTCCTTATTTGGCCCTCGGGAGGAGAAGCCACACCCCTGGCATCTGGCATCAGTCAGATTCTTCCTGGGAGCTATCAAGCCTGATACAGCTTTAAGATGCAATCGCAGTCATAAGAAGAAAAGTGACCGGAACTACAGTAGAAGATCATTTATGGTTTTTACCTAGTGGTATGTTCAGTTTCCTTTCCCCGGGAGATAAATCTTTCGGTAATGCTGCTACCAAATGTGTCAACCACAGCTGTCAGAAGATGCACTGCAAAGATGTGCAAATGAGGGCTCTCTTTCATTTCTATGGTAACCTCTCTGTGTGAATAGAATTCATAAGACTCCAAATATCCTGGCTAGTCTTTTGTACACTGAGGTACCAGCAAAAAGATGCGGAAACAATGAAGCAACATGCAAAAAATGTAGCAAGCTAGATCCATCACTCAAAAGTAGCTGCTCACCATAATGTGCATCTATATGCTCCAGCTTTACAACAACAAAAGAAAAACAGCCTTACGCTCACACAAGGGCTCTTAAGTCTGAAACAACTTGAACAGATTTGCTTAATACTAGGATGAAAAAAGAGCATGATCTTGACATATTTTTTTCTTCCCCACAAGAAGCAGCTGTGCCCTCCTATTTGCATGGGGGCTATATCTTGGGGGGGGGGAGAAATGTGTCTGTAAGGTTTCTTTTCACATCATGTCCCCATCCAAATTGTCCACCACAGCTATTAGTAGCTACAAAATGGTGTCCATAAGATTTTCTTCCACAGCTAACAAAAGAGCTTCAGCTAGGTGGTTTAAGTTCAACTCGGGGGGGGGGGGAGGGGAGTGTAGACCTGTGTCATCAACACAATAAAAATTGATTCACCTGAAGGTTTTTAATTAATTAATTAATTAAAGGGTGTTGACATGTCCAGTTTTGGGACTTGTATCTCTGACCATCTCACAGCCTCTATACCCTGAATGGTTATTCTGATAAATTAATTGGCTCCATAAAATAGGTCTGCCTGTCAAAAGTGCAAATCCTTTTCTGTAAAAAAAAACACTACCAATTTGTCTGGTGCAGACAACGTTGCTATAACTATTATGATATTTGGAAAGACAGATAAAAACAAATGCTCCTAAAATACACAGATTTATTTTTACTTTGTAACAGCAGCAGCAGCCAAAACTCTCTGAAGAACGTGGAATGAAAATTGGTTGATGATGAAACACATACATGAGTATATGATGCATGAGTACCCCCAGTGTTCAACCTGAAATCGAGTCAAATGTTTGCACATTCCAAGCACATGTCTGTAGAACCTCAAGCCTTTGTTAACCATCAATTTGATTGCTCTTGAAGGCTTGAATGTGCCCACTAAAGGTCAAAATGTTGCCGGCATTAAGTGCTCACAAAGGTTGTGCAAAGGGTTGCAAAATTTTTGAAGGAAACTGAACCTTTGTGAGCAGTCAATTTAAATGTTCGCAAGGTGATTCTTGTTCATTTGGATCTAACAATCTAGCAGAAGTTCAATATACAGAAACATGTATATGCAACATCTCTACCCATAATGTGACCTCTAAAGGTAAGGTAGAAAACATGGCCCATTTTCATTATTTTACAACACTAGTTCACAAAATGCCCATTACTTTGTATTGTATCTAGCCTCATTATAGCTTCTGAATACTTTGGTAACAGTGGTGGTCAGCGTAGAGAACAAGACCTGTCTCTTTAAGTCTCCATTTTAGCTATTAGCTCACCACTGTCATCAGTTAGGCACCTACCTGACATGCTATTGCATGTATCCCTCCAAACAGGAAACTGCCCTGTTAATTGTTTAGGTCTGGCTGGTGGCATGATGAGTTAAGACATGCTCCCCATTTTCACCTGTCAAGGGCCCATCACTCATGTGTGAAGAGCCTACATGCTCTGTCACTTGTCACTAAACCCCATCTATGGAGCATTCTCATTACCCTCCTTACCATGGATGCCTACTGTTTCAAATGCAGAGGTTCTTCTCTATTGACACGGTGAGCTACTACAATGTATGCAACAATTACATGATGGGGCATACAATATCAAAAAAGAGGGTGCTTAGACATTTGCCGCATTTACACTAGTTAGAGCTGTTACTGTGTTTATGCTCTTTTTATGTTATCTGACATATTTACCCAAATCCATTTGTAATTGCTTCTTTTTGTATTTCGTAAACTATTTTTTGATGTCCTTACTGTGCCTAGATAAAGCCTAGAAGTTTTGTTTCTGCAACATGTCTGGCCACTTGTTCCAACCTACTGGAGAAGAACTAGAATTTCTCTGCTAGCCAAAGACTGGAAAAAAGAATGTCTCTCCACACAATGTCCACACAACTCCATATGCTCTAATGCAGGGGTGGCCAACCTTTCAGCATGAATGTTCCTGGCCCTTTAATGGTTGTATAAATTAGGGTGTTTTAGCAGGTGCAGCTGATTTAGTAGCACCATCAGCAATTGCAGCTTCCAGGATTCTGTCTTCTACACAACTCTTAAGAATGCAGAGGCCCTAATGGTAGAAGGTTGACCACCCCTGCTCTAAAGGAAGGCAGAATTTCCTACTCTCTGAAGTGTCAGATACCCAGCCCAGCTAGAAGCAGTTGGTTGCTAGTAGCAGCAATACCACAGAATCAGGACCACTTGTGAGTCAACATACAAGGGCATGCAAACTGTGACAGTCACTTTCAGGTCATGTGATATCATAAACCACACAATTGCTATACACCTTATGACATTTCATACTACAATTTACAAGAAAATAGTTTTAAATAATAACAAATCAGGCTACACATTTTTTTTAAAAGGTCAGCTCCTAAATTTTATCTTTACATCATCCTGTATGGTACGTGAACCTTGACTTTTTCTTGACTACTTGAACAACCTACAATGAAGAAAACGGGCTCTTGCATTGGGTATTTTTTAACTGATAATTATAATGAAATAGCAAAACATCATTTGAAACGCAAGATTAAGATTATAAAACATGAATTTATATGACTGTCAAGAAGGTTTCTGGACAGATTAAAATCTTCCAGAGAGAGAGAGAGAGAGAGAGAGAGAGAGAGAGAGAGAGAGAGAGATTCCTTCCATTTCATTCTCAAATGTCCTGATATTAGTAGACAGAGACATATTGTATGGAACTTGCCCATTCAACCTTCTCTGAGCTTTAGCAACAATAATAGAGACAGCAGCTTCATCATGATATAGCATGTGCACAAGTTAATGAAGCATCATGGCAAGTTATCAGTAGAGTGACAAAATTGGCTCTGGGATGGCAGAATTTCTCTCGTGTCATTTTCCTCTTTATACATAAATTGTATCGAATGACTAGAAGAAAGCCCATGAAATATCTTTGGTGGGTCAGTAGTTTTAAAGGAAGGGATCAAGGCCCATGACTCATACGATGACTGCCCTGTTCCCCCCCAAAAAAAATTTTGGGGGTGTTTTTGGACACTTGTATGCCCATAGAAGCCCGCTGTGTATGTTCTGTAGCTCAGAGCTGCTGAGGCATCATTATGAAGACTGCCTTTGTCTTCTGTGTGAGTGAGTGAGTGAGTGAAACTCCATTACTAGAGAGAGATCACATGGGTTTATGGATTCAGGGTTCGTCATCCTGTCTGGGGCAGCTATTTTGCTTAGCAACAGAGCTGCCCTGCCTATTGGGTAGCAAACCTGGGTAACAAACAAAGAAAATTCTTGCACCAGTGTAACAGTAGATCCACCAGTGTAAGTAAGGTCCACTGGGGTTAAGACTCCCCCGGAATGCCCCCTGCACCGGCGGAGTTGCGCTGGAGTCCGTCCTGTGTCCAAACTGCGCATGCGTGGCATCCGAGGGGGGTGTTACGCTTCTGTTCGTCTTGTGTACGTCGGTGTACAGCACGTTACACTGGCATAAGTGCACTTACACCGGTGGATCTACTGTTACACTGGTGCAAGAATTCTCTTTTTTTTCCATATCCCAACACTTTCCCTTCCTTTAGGAAACTGCCTTATATTGAGTGCATTGGTTTATCTATCTCAATATTACCTACACTGACCAACAATACCTTCTCCAAAGTTTCAAACAGAACAAAATAGAGAAAAATAGCAGAATGCTCTAAATGGGGGATAGCTTGATTTTCCCTGCCTGTGCTTTATATTGCATTGACTTTAAGTTTATGGCTATGACCCCACAGATCATGCTAAGTCAATGCAAGCTTTTATGCTGAATTCATTGACTGAGTCAAGCCTTCACTTTGTATATTATTCAAAGGTGGAAGATGCTACCTTGTGACAGTAATTCTGCATCACAATTTCTGAAAATGGGGTTGGAGGTGATTTTGTTTTACTAGTTCTGGGGATCTAGCCCCTTGTGGAGTTTGAATACAATTATTTTGTGTTATAAACTTTTTCTAGTGTGGATCTGCACAATCAACCTCGGTACTGTCTGTTATCTCATCCCCTTATCGGGTTAGGTGTGTCCTTTGCCAGAAATCACAGGTCATCCTGCACTCACAAAACTGGGCTTGACAGGTAGGTAAAGTGTCATAGTGTAAAATATGCATGACATATCTGCATGGACAATATACAAATATGCATGGACAATATACCTTGTCCAACTGCAAATGAAGAATTAGTATTGGGTGTGGCCATTGCAAGAATTGTTTTGGGGTCTGTTAACACAAAGTAGACTTTCACAACAACAATGAGAAATACTAGTCTAGGGCAGTGGTTCTCAAACTTTTTAACACTGGGACCCACTTTTTAAAATGACACTCTATCGGGACCCACCTAGCTTTACGAGAATGTTTTTAAAAGGTGATTTAGAAATAAATAAATTTATTTATTTATTTATTTATTTGCAAGTAAAGAGCTCAGCTGCTTCCAGGGTAATTAGCAGCTATCTTGCAAACTGCAGGAGCTCAGCTCTTTGAAGGGCAATTAGTAGCTATCTGATTTTTTAATAGCCTCAGGGCTTGTGGCAATTACTTATCTGATCTTTCCATCACCTAGGACTCACCAGAAATCAGGTCGCGAACCACCAAGTGGGTCCCGACCCACAGTTTGAGAAACACTGGTCTAGGGAATACTTTGCATTAATTATTTGTGGTTCACCATATCAAGTGATCTACAATCCCTCTCCATCGTGTGTATACATACCAAGCTTATTAGTGTTATTCCTATTTTACATATACAGAGGTGAGAAAAGCTGTGTTCACAAGATATGCAAACTGCACACACACACACACAAACACACAGTATTTATCTTCAGAGAGAAACAGTACAGTACTCAGAGCCCAATCCTATACCCCACCATCTTTCACCATGCATTCGTGCCAGCAAAGCATGCTCTGCATCCAATGGTGGGAGGGTGATCAGATGACCTGCAGGAGGTAAGTAAAAATATGTTTTACTTACCTACCAGTAGGCTACCTAATCACTAATGGCAATGGGTCTCCTTGGACCTATGCCAGCTATTTTGCTGGCATACGTCCAAGGAGTGGAAGGGAGTGGATCTGGGCTGGAAAAGGGAGATAGGATCCAGTGTGCACAATTGCCACTGAGATCCACTCCCTTCTGCCCTCAAACCGTCCCGACCCTCCCTGAACTGCCCCCTCCACCACCTTTCCTGCTCCACTGTGGCGTCCAATAGCCACTGCTGCATGTGCGGGGCTCTGGCCATCTGCACCAGTGGCCCCAAAGTGTACAACAGCACCACACCTTTTACAACACTGCTGTGGCATTTACAACTGCGAATCAGGAGACCTTCCTGCTGGGGCTCTGGCAGCATGTGCCTCCACGCGCTGTCAGATTGCCTTTTACAACTGCCATAAGGCAGTTAGCTCTGGTGGAACGCTCGTTCCACCAGTGGAGCAGCCGAATAGAATTGGACTGTTAGCAATGAAACTAATGAGGTAATGACACATTCAAGTATCATACTCAAGCTATGACCTACTACATCTAAGCTAAATAATATACTCCAGAGGTTCTCAACCTTTGGAGGCCCGGGTACCCCCTATCACGGTCCAATTTTCTGAAGTACACCCTGCTAATTAACTGCTAATTAATTGAATTAATCAATTAATTAATTAGGTAATTAAACATTAAGTAAAAAAGTACTAACACAATTTTAAATGTGAAAAATGTCTTATGTAACTCTGTGTGTGTGTGAGTGAGTCACACACACACACACACACACACACACACACACACACACACACACACACACACCTTTTTCTCCAAGTCACACTTCCCAAAATCAGCTCCTCCCTCCCCACCCCACCAAAGTACATTTTCCAAAGTACAAAAAATAAGCCCAAAACCAAAATCAGAGACACAGAAGGGCTACGAAAATAATTAAAATTTAAAATCCATGTTAATTAACATTTAATTAGCTGCTGATGGGGCAGATAAGGGGCAGGGGGTACCCGTACCACAGGTTGAGAACCCCTAGTATACTCCTTCGTATGCTGACAATCTTGCTCTACATGCTTTCAATTACATGTGTGCCTACAGGCAGAGGCGGAATGCGCCTCGCGGGCCCCCGGAGCAAGGGGCGGGGCCAGCGTCGCGACGCGCCCTCGCGTCACGTAGACGCGCCCCCCCGCCCATTTTGCTCCTATTTCGGAGCCAAACGGCTCCAGGGAGGGCAGGCGGCCCAAGGACGATCGCATTTTTTCTCTCCGTCGCTCCGTAAGTTCCCCGCCCTCCCCCACACGAGCGCCTGGAGCAGGAGCTCCAACCGCTCCACCGTAGTTACGGCGCTGCCTACAGGGCTATATTTTCCCTTTGCATAGAAGCAGATACACACCATGAAGGAAATGTGAAGTTCTTGGGGTTACACTAGACATGCTGCACACTAGACAATCATACAACATCATCTCATAGGAAATTATTTTTGTTTATAAACAACAAGGGGGGGGGCTGAAAAACATGGCAGCACCACAAGGCAGAAGGACTTCAGTACTTTGTCCCTACTGCAGTTTTGATCCACATTGCAGATCCCCCACATGTTCTTTTCAGTTGAAAAAAGCGTTAACTGAAAACCAATGGAAGGGTTTTTCTCAAACTAAAAATGGATCACAATGGGGAGTATGATTGATAGGGCGGCAAAGCACTGAAGCCCTCCCACCATACTGTTGCATTTTTGCCATGTATTACAGCCTCCCTCTTGCTATTTATAAACAAAAACAACAACCAATAGGGCCATATTGCACCATTAGGCACACATCCAATGTTTGACCCAATTACTCACCCTTGTGGAGAGGCCATATGTGGGGAGGTGGGGGGGCATTGTGAATCAGCCCTCACAGACAAGAGACTAAAACCTAGCAAGTAAACGGCTTGCATTTTCCTGATACCGTATACTGAAATAAACATTCCCTCTCACCTTCAAGTTCCTTTTACTGATAATCAGCTTACAGCATGCAGCTTAGTTCTTTCCCACCAGTTTCTTTGCCTCCGTTATCATTGTATTTATATGGCAATTTTGAGATAAATTTTAAAGATATGTAATCCTAGGCTGAAAATTCATAAGGATGGAAAACAGCTCTGAATGAATATATACACAGACACAATGAATGAGAACCTTGTATAATAATATTGCATTGTTAGCTTTTTGAAGCAACTTATAGAGATACTTTTTCCAAGAAAAAAAAATGAATGATGTACTCAGATAAAACTTTACTCACTCATAACAGCACCCAGTTTTATTGTATTCTGCCTCAAAGAAGAAAACAAAGGAATTGTTTGTGCTAAGAAGGGAAAGCTCTGGGGCCCACTATACAACAATATATACAGAAACATAGAACTGAAAAATGCTAGCCATACATAGGTAGCTGTCCTGGGGGACCTGGAGCCGGGGTGTGGACGCCAAAACAAGCAGGGGGAGAAAATGGCTAGGCTCATTTCCCCCGACCAGATCCCGCACGCCTTGGGGGGCGGAGTTTTCCCCTCATTTTGCCTCTGCGGGTTTTTATCATTAACATAAAGTAACCATCTCTCCACAAGCAGCTTGTCCTGTGTCTTCTTTGGGGGGGGGGGGTGTAAGGATAATATTAACACACTCTCCCTACCTTCTAGTATCTCTTACGTTGGTTGTTTCAGTCCAGGATCCTGCCTGTATCTTTAATGGCTCAGCAGCTCAAAGAAGGATATAGCCACCACTCTTCACTGGGTCTCTTTCACACCCTCTTCCTTCCTGTTGTAGTGAAAACCAACAGTTCTCTGTCATCCAACAAGTGGGACAGAAAAGTGGACAACGTGTAGGTTTTCTATCCATTCATGCAACTCTAGATACAACCCAATAAGTTCAATTTTACTGAATTTTACTTTTATCATCTTCTTCCTCCTCCCCCACAACCACTTTGTCATCATCTTCTTCTTTCCTGACCTCTTTTCTCATGTTGAATTCCTTGGCTTTTTCTGTCTCATTGATTGGTGCCTTATTACTTTCCGTATTAATTGTGTTCATCTCTCCCATGGACTGCTTCCTTAACGCATGCCAGAGTTTGTCTTTTATCTGAATATTGACTGCTATCTTATTACGTGTCCTTCTTTTATCCACCATGCTCGTTATTGTCCGCTTTCTATAACATTACTGGTTGCCTTTCCTCTCCATGTATTGATCTCCTGCCAAATGTCCTGACTGTGCTATTTCTTTTCTGCATGTCTCTACAATTACGCCATTTGTCTCTATATATTGTAATTGTTGCTGGATGGCCATTCTTTGTTAAGATGATTGTGTGCTAATAGCCAAGGATAAGCAATTGATATTTCCCCAATGAGACCTAATGGTTAAGAAATGCTGCTGGTGGTATTGGAGATGTGTTTGTATTTGCATGGACAATTTAAGCCTGTGACACACTGGCTGTGCTGCGTTGCATTGCATAGAGCAGAGTCTGCACACATCTGGAAAAATACACTGTGTCCTGTCTTTGAAATCTCGCGAGATCCAAGATGGCGCTGCCAAAAAAGGCACATTTTGGAAGCAGTGGCAGAGTGGTGGCATACCCGGAAAAACCGGGTCTGACCTGGTTCTGGGCACAGCTGGCTTGGACTGGGCTCTGGAAACCGGGACAGTCCCAGTTTTTCCAGGACGAATAGTAAGCCTAGTGTTACTAGTATTCATTATTCATGAATAGTTTGGGGACAGCTGTTGCTATTTATTTTTGGAAAATTATAGAAATACATTTTAATTACCAAGGGTTAGCAACTTGCACAAATTGTTCAAATAGATTGTTTGAACAAAATGAAAAAATGCTAGCAGACTCATCATGAATATTCAAGTTAAGTTCATCTTAAGTTAATACACATGGAATATTCCATAGCTAGAACAATATTTAGTTCATTCAGGGATATTTCCCCTTGCCTAAGTGCCTATTTAATCTTTAACTGCAATCACAGATGAGGTGATAATTTTGAAAGAAATATAATCAATGATCTGTAGGCTGAAAGCATCATGAAAACAGTTATGAAATGGGCCGTTTCAGTGGAGTAGGATAATTTTTTGTATACTCCATGGTAACTAGAGATGCTAGCAAAATTCTTCTGAGCTAAGCTCAGTATTGAATTTCAGGGATTTGTTATAGTTTGCCTCCAAGGAGAAGTGAACTTCAAAAGCCCCCCCCCCTTCTTTTCAGCTCAGATTAAAAGCCGAGGGGGGGGAGGATTGCCGGTTTCCTGCTTCTTGTTTAATGTAAAGGAGATCTGGAGCTCTATTATATTAAATAGGCCTTGAGTGGGGGATTTTTGAAGGGCTTCCTCCTAGAAAACTAACACTGCAGGCCTACGTGAACTTAGGGAGTAAGTCTCTCTGAACCATGTAGGACTTAGTTCCAAGGATTGCACTATTAGGGAGGTGGAGAGTAGACAACCAACCATGGGGGGCCCTGTGATTCAGGGGGTCCTGCTTAGACGGTGTTCTTTTTTCCAAGCAGCCAGCAGAGAAAAAAAATACCCCTTGAGGTGGACCTCTTACCTAGATGTTTCCTGGTGAGATGCAATC
Source organism: Plestiodon gilberti rubricaudatus (assembly GCA_026170595.1). Taxonomy (NCBI): domain Eukaryota; kingdom Metazoa; phylum Chordata; class Lepidosauria; order Squamata; family Scincidae; genus Plestiodon; species Plestiodon gilberti. Next base: position 52,761,503 of record JANXHW010000002.1, read on the forward strand.
TTTCTGCTAGTGTCTTCTGATGCTGTTTTTAAGGAGTGGCCCCTGAAAAAGAAGAGTGAAAAGGATCACCTTTGTATTTCCTCCCTCTCTACCCTTCCCAACGGGACCCAACCATGAAACCATCTTCTTTTCAAATCTCATCTCAGCTTAGGGACCGAGTTATTTTGGATGGAGGAGGGGAAATAGCTTGGTTCCTTGTCAAGTAGTTCTGATTGGAACCTTGGGAGGTTTGCTCATCATAACAGAAAGTCTTAGGTTAAAGGAAAAAAGTCACATTATTTTGAAAAGGGTTGATACTTCAACATCAGAAAATAAAGCAAGTGTTGTTTTCTTTGTCTTCTGCATATCAATTATTCTGGTATTTAGTTGTGCTTGATAATTGTGATTTTGATTATGACTGGGGGGGGGGGGTCTGGATGAAAACCTGGACCCAGTGGCTCCCACATGGGGGGGGGGGCTGTGCACAATTCCCCTATCTCCATTCACCCCTCTGCTTGATGAAAATTATTTGTGCTTGGAGGGCAGATTAAGGTCAGACCACTCCAAATTCCCTACCACACCAAATGGTGATGTTTGCCTATGCCCTTGTAGACACAAGAGAGGGGAAAAATAAAACAGGGATCTATTAAACTTCAGGAGGTCCTTTGCAGCCCCAGAGAAACTGAATCATGCCCAATGCTGCTATGATTCAAAAAACTATACCCTGTGAGACTGGCCTACATTTCCGTCTTTGATTTCCATTAGTGGCCTGTTTCTGCACCCAGCAACAATTCAACATGATCATTTATGCTTTCAAAAGCCCAGCACTGCTTCCTTGGTGGTTCAGAAAAATCCATCGTGGTCTTTGTTTCTTCCTCCTTTTCTCAAGCTTCTTTCCTGGCCAGTTTTACTATGCGTTATTTTTGTGGGGGTTTTTTTTCCTACTATATGACTGTTACGCTTCAAACTTTATTCTGTGCCAAAATGCCAGAAAAGTTATTTTTTTCATTCTCATCTATCTTTCAAAACATTTATTTCCTCTACCACTTCAAAAATAATCCATCAAAAGCAAAAACATCTTTGTACCAATTCAGAGACTCATTTGATGCATCAGAAACCTATTGTTCCTGAAGATCTTTGGAACAGCTACTATTATATTCAAAGCTACTTTCTTTGCTTTGAATATAATATAAATATATTGACAAAAAGCCATCTGTAAACAAACCAACAAAGTATCTACAATATTAATTACATTAATCAGAAACTTTTAATTATTTGTAGGCCTGTACATAACATAAGCCTTGTTTATTTATTTAAAATACAGTACGTATTTAGATTCCACCTTTCCCCATCCAAGGAGAGGTGTTCAAGACAAATCTAAACCATACATCAAAACAATATTATAAAGTTACAAAAGATCAAATCACAGTAACCAGAATAATTAACGAAGCATAGGAATAAAAAAGGAAGAGGGAAAATGGCATAAATACAAAGCAAAGCCCTCTGATTAAAAAAGAGGGGGATCACCCTAACTCAGAGAAGGCAGAACAAAATGTTTCTTTAGAGCGTCTACCTCAACACATAAAGCTAACTATGAGAATCAACATCAGTCACAATTTCAATCATACGTACCAGAAGGTGTTGGGGGGGGGGTCATGAGCTGTCTATGCAAGAGGGTCCAGAACCAGGCTTTGCTTGAAAGCACAGGCTGCCCAGTGCAACCTGGTGCAAACCCTGGATGAAGTATAAATCCTTGAGGAATATGTCTTGGAGAGAATTTAAAAAAAAAGACTGTGGGGAAAGAAAAAAATGAATTCACCTGTCTTAAATTCCAGAGGCTGAGCCAACCTGCTTTTTCCAGGATTGGAGGGGTACCCAAGGAGAGCCAGACCACAATATACTGGGTATGTTAATAAAATTTATAGATATACAGAGGAGGCATTAGGCAGGAGAAAGGTTACATGCATTAGAACATTGGTTCTCAAACGTTTTAGCACCAGGACCCACTTTTTAAAGTGACACTCTATTGGGACCCACCTAGCTTTTTGAGACTTAAAAAAGGTGATCTAGAAATAAATATATTTTATTTATTTACAAGTAAAGAGCTCAGCTGCTTGCATGCAGGGCAATTAGCAGCTGTCTTGCAAACTGCAGGAGCTCAGCTCTTTGAAGGGAAATTAGTAGCTACAGTATCTGATTTTTGAATACCCTCAGGGCTTGTGGCAATTACTTATCTGCTCTTTCCATCACCTGGGACCCACCAGAAATCAGGTTGCGACCCACCAAGTGGGTCCCGACCCACAGTTTGAGAAACATTGCATTAGATGAAAGAAAGTTTACAACAATGTCACTTCATCTGGCTGGCTGGCTGGGAGTTCCTGACTGCTGCAGACAGACTCCAATGTGGCAGATTCCATGGCATGCCCACCAGTTCCTTGCAGAGGCATCGCTGTGGCCTGGCGGGGTGTGCGGGGGGCCCCAGGTGACGCACGCATGTGCACGCGCAGAAAGGCTGCCCTTTTCCCTCAGTAACAGTCTGAGCATGCGCAAAAAGAACGGTATAAATATCATTCTCACAGCGGGCCTTCAGAAGGCCCCGGGCAGCCTTCCGGGGAGGACGTCCCCGAGCCGGCTCTCCTGATTGAGGGGGCGCCTGGAGCGGGCGACCCGTCAGGCGCCCGGAGAGGCGACCCGTCGGGCACCTCCCCCCCAATACGGGAGGGGTGTCGGGGGAGGCGTCACTAGGTGACGCGCGCGCCCCGCTCTGGGGCAGCGCGCGCCCTAGTGACGCCACTGGTTCCTTGTCCACCAGTGAAATCGAAAGGGGGTTGGCAACTGTGTTGGGGTTGTATATGGACTCCCAGGGAAGGTTGCAGGAGCTGCAAAAAGCTACTTTTCTCTCACACAGGCAGATATCCTCCATCTGGATCTTCTCTTCTCTAAACTACCGTATGTGGTGATATATTGTGCTGGGCACAACTATACACTTGTGAGTCTGCAGCTACTCCAGGCAGGGCCTCTGAGAGGGGGGTTAAAGGGGTACAATCATACCTGGGCCCAGGGGCAAAAAGGGGGGACCAGAGAAAAAAATGAAGGCTCAGGAGCCAAATATACATGAAGGGAAGGGGCCCAAAAGAAACTTTGTACCCCCTGATAAAATCCCTCTGAGTGGCCCTGCCCCAGGCATTGCTACATGAGCAGGCAGACAGGCAAATTTTGAATTAGCAGTGGCTCCAAGTCTCACCAAGATGGCAGGCAGGACAAATTGTGACATTTGCTTGAACTCCTCCCAATTGCAAGTCTTTTGGTATCCAATCACCGTACCACCTGAAGGGACTAGCAAGAGAAGAAGTCAACAAGGTATGCTGAACAGACTTTGGCCAGGGTGATTTGGGACACGTCACCATCTCTCAGTCTAACCTACTTCGCCGGGTTGATGTCCGGATTAAATAACACAACTCATGTATGCTACCTTGCATTCTTTGGAGGAAGGATGGGATACAAATGAGATGATGTGTTTTGAAACAAAGGTTTGGGTTGTTGTTGTTGGGTGGTGTTGGTGGTGGTTTTTTTGCATATTTTGAATAAGAACATTATAAGACATTCCAATGATGACATTCAACCTTTTAGATTAGCTTTCTTTTCTTTTTTTCTCTTTTGTAACTAGCAAGGGAAGGGTGTGTTTTTAAAAAATCTTTTTTATTATTATTTTGTGATGTGACACACTTCAAATGGCTTTATTCTCATAAGTAGGTTCTTTGTTCAGCCAGCATGTCCAGCTTAGGAGGCAAGCTTCAGAATGATGACACTTTTTATAATTTAATATTTTCTTTCTTTCCAAGTAATTAAGTGTGAGGCAAGCTTTCATCTCAAAGGAAATGATCAAAGGTGTTTGTTTTTTCCTGCGCAATCATAGACATGATGTGTTTAATCTCCACTTTCAAACTTATGTTTATATGTTTTACAAGGCATTTTTAGTTATATGAGTCAGGGCCTTACGTATACATGAAGTCCTTCTAATTTGGTCACCAAAATATGAGATTCCCACCTATTTATGTGCAGCTCTGTGCAACTAACAGCAAAAGAGGGAAGACATCCTTAAGTGACACTCTCCCAATCACTTCATTATAAAGTTGTGGAAAGGTACTGAAACTTGTTGATTTCTGCATGTTGTGCCGGTATTAAAAGGTGCTATATTAAAAGAAGCAATAAAATGTGGAAACCATGCTGCTCAATCGGTGCCTTGTCATGCCAATAAAATATGTCACACTGTTTTTTCTTGTACAAGCATTTCATGTTTTTGTGTAAGGAAGGACTCAAAAGGGAAATATTGGCCACAATTCTGAAAATCCTAGTAACGAATATGGCCCACTGTAGGGATGGTGACTGAAGAGAAAGTACGGCTCTTGATTTGAAAAAAAGAGCCCCATTATACGTACACATAGGGTGCATACTGGCGCGGGTTAAAGACCTATTTGTTTTGTCTGGCATTTGAGGGAGGAACCACCTAGGAGCTACCTGGGACCTTTTTTTTTTTTTAAAGAAAAGTGGTATATAAATGTTTAATTAATTAATTAATTAAAAAGAAACAAATAAATAAATAATATCCTTCTCTGAATCATTTCCATAAAATTGTACTGTATAAGCTTTCAAGCTGTTTTATGGATGGGGCAGTTTGAATGCCACCTTCCACCAGCCTGTCCAGAGGTGTCGCTCTGGTGGGGACAGTACCATAAGTTGCGCCCGGTCCTAGTCCTGTACAGCAAGTCGGCAGGAGGCGGCCCCGCCCCCTCGCCATCGGAGCCATTCCGTGCAGAGAAAGCAGCGGGCAAGAGACTCCCTGCCCGTTGCTTTATCCGCATGGGAATGGCTCCGACAGCGAGGGGGCGGGGCCCACTCCTGCCGGCTTGCTAAATGGGACTAGGACCGGGCGCGACATGGTACCGCCCCCACCGGAGCAACGCCTCTGAGCCTGTCTGCCATGCACCTGAAAGCGGGGGCACACACTTCACATTCTGCATGGTCCTATGGACATTGGGATGTTTAAACCTCCCCTAATGATGTGGTTCTCAAAGCAGTGTTGGACTTGCATGATTAGGGACTCTTTGAACATTCTGTCTCCTATTTGTGCATGGGGAGAGGATTAGCACACTGGGGCAGGAGAGAATGTGCATGTGCTTGCTTTAATCACATGGTGGGCAGGCACTGGCGTCGATGGGGGGAAGCGGGGGGGCGGGCCGCCGGGGGGCGTCGCGCATCTAGGGGTGACTCGCGATCACCCCCCACTTACCGGTTTTAGTTGAAGGTGGGCCCTCCCGCCCTCCCCTGTGTCCGTTTGGCTCCAAAATGAGCCGAAAATGGAGCGGGGAGGGCGCTCTGCTCCTGCACGTGACGTCACGCACGGGGGCGGAGCCTCCCCCTTAAGGGCGACGCGCGCCCCCGCTCTGGGGTGACGCGCGTCGTCGCGACGCGACTGTGGGCAGGCATGTATCACCTGAATCTGCCCACTCTCATAACTGTTGGCCTTTTGCAGTCTAAGGCCAACAGTTACATGTGTTACAGCCCAATCCTATCCAGCACCGGTGCAGTGGGGCCATGTGGCCCATGCTGTATCCTGTGCTGGTTAGGAACAGGCTGGAGGTCTCCTCGGGGTAAGGGGACATATTTCTCTTTAACCCTGGTAAACCTGCAGCCTGCGCAATGGGGTTACTCAGATCTTCCCCAGCTCAATTGCTGGAGCAGAACCGAGCAGTCCCATGCAAGGAAAACAGGCGCGGGAAGGAGGACAGGATTCAGCGTGCACCAGCACCACCAATCCCGCCCCCTTTCCGGGCCTGATATGTCCAACCCCCCACCCTTTCCCAGCCCTGTTACACTCCTCCCCGCCCTTCCCCAGCCCCCACACTGCCTCGAGCCGCCTTACCTGCTCTGACACGTGGTGCTCCTGGATGCAGCACTGTCAGGATGGCACAGGCCTTCCCGTCGGTGCTGCCTACTCATACGGTGTCGTGAACGTGTTTTATGGCACATTTGTGACACCCTAGGCCAGTGCAGCAGTTGCTGCGTTGACATTTAAAAAGGATAGGATTGTGCTGTAACTGAAAACAATGGGACTCAACAATAATTGTGCACAGGAGTAGAAACCAATCCTGTATCTACTATGTTGTTCTGGGTGTGAAGTGATGCAGAAGCCATGAGGCTAGATAGTCAAGAATGATGAGCTTCTGGGGGAGGCTCAGGGGGTTGTATTCCAGGCGGAAGAAAGGGCAAAATGGGATGTGAGGAAAGGAAGCCAAGGTGCTTTTCAGAGGAGGAGGCTTTGAGAGTTTGGAGGAGGCTTTGAGAGTTTGCAAAGTTGCTTAATGGGTGCCGAGTTGCAGTTTGTCAAGGCTTAATGAGAGAGGCACAGGGAAGAAAAGAAAGGAGGAGAGGAGGCAAAAGGACAGGAAAACAGATTGATAACCTTCTTAGGTATCAGGGTTGGCATGGAGATTCTGGGGTGGCTTGATGAGCGGGAGGTACCTGATGCTGCACCAGCTGGTTGAATCTCAGACACATCAAGGGTAAGTGAGAGGAATGCACAAGATGGGGGTCTGTGGCCATATTTCTCTAGTTTTTGTCCATAAACTAACAGAGTCTTTTATGGGATGAGCTCGTCCCAGACCACCTTTTTGTTCTGAGGTGGTTCATGATGGCCATATCCTACTGTGCCACACATTGGGAAAGATGTGACTCGGTGCTTCTTGATTGGTCATGAGACCTGTGCCTCAGTTAGTATAGGGCTCTGATTGAGTTGTCAATAAAATCCATGAGTGGAAGAAGCCAGGGATCAGAGGCACTCGCTCTTGGGTCCCCTAGTGGTCCTGTTTCTCACAATATCAGGAGGCTCCCAGGACGGTGGCCTTGATTTTCAAGTCTGAATAGGATGGCAGGGCAAAGTTAAGTCCCTTGTGGAATTGTATTGGAGGTTTGTCCAAGCTAGTGAAGGAAGGAGTGGCATTGCTCTAAAGAACTAAAGTTTAGCCTTTTCTAGAGGCTTGTAGGCTCCCTCACCATCATCCTGCTTAAAGACAACATGCATCTGGTCTGGGTCACACGGTCTGTGCCCACCCAGAACCATATACATGTGTGCACATGTGGTTGGACAACATTGTCCCATTCACGTTACCATTTGTTTTCTAGCAGGCCATGATGAGATCCACATGGAACTGATGTCAATTGATGGAGAGTCTGGAGGAAAAAGCAGACCATCCATACAAGTCCGGCTAAATCCCACCGTAAGTTGAGCAAACCCCCAAAATCATACAGCCAGATCCATACCATATACTCTTGGAAGTAAAATCCATTGATTATTAAGAAGATCTACTCCCAGGTATCCATTCTTAGGATTGCAGCTATGCTCAATCTGAGTTGGACCATAGTCAGAGCTGCAGCTGGATCCTTCTCATTCATGGGGACCAGCCAGTAAGCTTAAATGGCCTTTTTATGTCCCATCTCTCCCTTGTCACATTTTGCCCCATTTTAAACACTCATCCCTCTTCTGTGTTTCCCCTTTCTCTACCCCCATCCTGACGTGTGACATAGTTTATGAACTCTGAATTTCACTGTGGGGGAAAAAAAATAACCTCATGGTGAGAGAATCCATTCAGTGTCTGGAAGTACGAAAGGTGCCCAAGCAGCCAATTAAGAGGCTATGTAAGGAGCACATGTAAAGAAGTGACACTCCAGTAAATTTGAGATCACTGACTCCTCATAACCATGAAGCAAAATGCATATTTTAAATAGGAGGAAGAAATGAAATCACCTATATCCATTTTCCAGTTCATATTTGCTGTCAATGCCCTCATGCGGCAATGACGACAGATTAATTGACAGAAAGCATTCAGAAAGATTCTAAAATTCTCCGGAAGGTGACAGATAACAGGCAGGCGTTTCCACAAGGGAAAAAGTTGAGTCACGGAGAAAACTCGGCCTCAACTTTCTACAGCAGAAAGGTCTTGAAAACATCAAAATGAAGAACCATTTAGAGAAAGCCTTATGCTAATACAGGCAAAGGGTAGGGCACTCTTAGTTCATTTTCCAACTGGAACAGTCAAAGGCTCATCAGGCTTAGGCCCAGGCTTAATCCCCTTTAGCTGAAAGCTTCCTTGGCTCCAGGCTTTTCTGCCAGCACTGTCAGTCCAGCTATTTCTCCTGTCAGGCAGCGATGAGCAATTTACTGACACATTAATCCGGTATCACTCCCACACAGGACTGACCTTTGGCTGAGTTTCAATAGAATTATATGTGATATATCCACTACTCAGGCCTACCTGAGAATGAAGGTGGGGGGAGAAAGTAGAAGGAGCATAAAGTATTCAAAAGTGACCCTGGCCTTTGTCAAGATCAAAAGAGGCATAAGCATAATCACTTTTTAATCGAGAGGAGCTTTTTTGTACCTAAACAAAAACAAAGAAGAAGCAAAGCTCATTAATGGGGGGAAAAAACCAACCCATCCCTTTGACATTGTGAGAAATATCTTAGTCAATTTTCTATTCACAGCTTCCCTGGCATATTATCTGAGGTTTGGAACCAACAGCTCACACTCCAATGCTCTGCCACCAAAGCACATAAGATCCGGCTTAAGTACAAAATGATTTGCTGGTCTACTGGTGGAATTTGTCCCCTTCCTGCTGCTGGTACAACAACAGCCATCTGCATTGCTGTGGAAATGCTGGACTGATATACAGCATCCAAGTTCCGTATGGGAGCATTTTCTGAAAGGGCTAAACACACACAAGCCTGGCAGCAGGATTGCGGGAGGAGCTGCTTGTGCTGCAGATGCAGCGACAACACATGGCAATAGGGCTGCCAGCTCAAATGGCTGGCAACTGCACATGCACACCACCAGTGCACCCAACCACTGCCAGAGAAGGTACATTGGTGGAAGGAGTGGGCAGTTGGCCGGGAGGGGGTATTTCAGGGAAGGGATGGGGTAGATTCTGCGTTAGTCACGCGTGCTGGATCCTGTCCCCCATTTTTCTGCGCACCCTGACCACTAGCTCTTCATGGACGTATGCCAGCTATACAACTCCCATAGAATGGAGTAGATCCATAGGCCATCAAGGGGCCTATGCAAAGGCCTCCTGATCACCCCCCACCCCCATAGCATACAGTGCATACCTCCATTTCATGCCTGCATGCTACAATGTGGGGGACGGAGGGACGGGACAGAATTGGGCTGTTAAAATAATTGGAATAGCTTTCCTGCTCTTTTGGTGAGGAAACCATTCACTGCTAATACAAACTTCAAATGTCAAAAGCTGAAAAGTGTGCCGCTTAATAAAGCATAGAGCCTTCAACTAATTTCGCCTTCTATAAATCATTCTGGAAGGTTACCCCTGTCAGAAAATCCAATGGAGTTTGCTATAATCCCCTCAGTTTGTGATCTGACCTCCAATGACGGTCAGGAATTTGCAGCAAATATATTTCCTGCCTAAAACTATGTGTAGCTTATCATGTATGAGGAGGTGCACATATGTCTATTTTTTTGCAAGTTACATGCACACTGTGTATACACATGGGTAAAATGCTCTCTGTGTGTAGAAGTGTGACATTTCACACCTTTTATGCATGGAAATGCTTCTTTGCAGTGGCGGAACCAGGGTGGAGCGCGTGGAGCAGGAGCTCCAGGTGCTCGGGCGGGGGGCATGCTCGGAGAACTTACCGTTCCGAAGCGCTGCGCTGGATCGGCCCTCCCTCCCTCCCTGGAGCCCGTTTGGCTCCAAAATGAGCGCAAAACGGGCAGGGGGAGCGTCGACGTGACGCGAGGGGCGCATCGACGTGACGCATCGCAGGCCCCACTCCCACGTGCCTGGGTACCGGAAGGGCGCCCGTCCTTTCTGCTCTTTGTGGAAATACAATACTTCCTCTTGTGCGGGGGATATATTCCCCAGAAGTAAGGGGCTGTTTGAAACAATGCTATGGTATGGAAGACATTGTTACAAATGAAGCAGGAAAAGGGGACTAATGTCACGCCAATCTTTAAAAAAGGAAGGAGGGGGGATCCGGGAAACTATAGGCCAGTCAGCCTAACATCTGTTCCAGGGAAGATGGTGGAAAGTCTCAATTAAAACACATAGAAGAACAGGCTTTGCTGAGGGAGAGTCAGCATGGCTTCTGCAAGGGGAAGTCTTGCCTCACAATCCTTTTACGATTTTTTTGAAAAGGTCAACTGGCATGTGGATGCGAGCGAACCCGTGGATATTATATATCTGGATTTTCAGAAGGTGTTTGACACAGTCCCTCATGAAAGGCTCCTGAAAAAACTCCACAGTCAGGGAATAAGGGGGCCGGTCCTCTTGTGGATTAGGAACTGGTTGAAGACCAGGAAACAGAGAGTGGGAGTCAATGGGCAATTTTCACAATGGCGAGAGGTGAAAAGTGGTGTGCCCCAAAGATCGGTCTTGGGACCGGTGCTTTTCAACTTGTTCATAAATGACCTGGAGTTGGGGATAAGCAGTGAGGTGGCCAAGTTTGCAGATGACACTAAACTTTTCCAGGTGGTGAAGACCAGCAGGGATTGTGAAGAGCTCCAGAAGGATCTCTCCAAGCTGGGAGAATGGACAGCAAAATGGCAGATGCGCTTCAATGTAAGCAAGTGCAAAGTGATGCACATTGTGGCAAGAAATCAAAACTTCACATACACGCTAATGGGTTCTGAGCTGTCTGGGACGGATCAGGAGAGAGATCTTGGGGACAGGTCGATGAAAGTGTTGACCCAGTGTGCAGCGGCTGTGAAGATGGCCAATTCCATGCTCGGGATCATTAAAAAAGGGATTGAGAATAAAACGGCCAATATTATTATTGTACCTTGCCCTTGTACAAATCAATGGTAAGGCCGCATCTGGAGTATTGTGTCCAGTTCTGGTCACCACAGCTCAAAAAGGATTTTTGAGTTGGAAAAGGTGCAGAAAAGAGCGACCAAACTGATTCGTGGGCTGGAGCACCTCCCTTATGAGGAAAGGCTACAGCGTTTGGGGCTTTTCAGTCTGGAAAAAAGGCGCCTGAGGGGGGGACATGATTGAGACTTATAAAATTATGCATGGAGTGGAGAGAGTGGACAGAGGGAAATTCTTCTCCCTCTCGAACAACACCAGAACCAGGGGACATGCACTAAAATTGAGTGGAGGTAGAACGGACAAAAGAAAATATTTCTTCACCCAGCATGTAATTCATCTGTGGAACTCCTTGCCACAGGATGTGGTGATGGCACCTGGCCTTGATGCCTTTAAAAGTGGTTTGGATAGATTCATGGAGGAAAAGACCATCACAGGGTACAAGCCATAAGCAACCTCCTGGTTTTAGAAGTAGGTTTTCTCTGTGCCAGGTGCAAGGGAGTGACAACAGGAAACGTGTTATCTTGTTGACTGTGTGCTCCCGGAAGCATCTGGTGGGGCCACTGTGAGATACAGGAAGCTGGACTAGATGGGCCTTTGGCCTGATCCAGCAAGGCTCTTCTTATGTTCTTATGATTGGCTCTCATTGGCTACAAAATCTATCAATCACACTCAGTACAAAGAATGCAGTAGCAAAACAGTGCTGGAAAAAGTGGCATTATGATGAGAGATACTTCTGTATGGAATATTTGAGGTGACCTTATTTAATTTGAGTTTCTCTTTGTGTCATAGGCAAAACTGTATGTGTTGTCAAAATGTTTGCCCTGACTGAAGCGTTTCCCCCCCCCCTTGAAACAGCTTCAGGAAGTTGCAAGAAAGGATTGGAAGTTTGCATGTGGTGGGCAGGGGGGAGAGAGTGGGGGGAGACTTTTTTCTCTTTTCCTGCTGCTCTCCTAAAGATGCTTCTACCCTATGGAGGGCAAAAGGCACTAGCATCGTATACAAAGAATACAGCATGAAGTGGGGGAGATACAAAGATGTGTGTCTTCTTCTCAAAACTGTCTCAAAACCTCCCCTCCTCAAAACTTTCAATCCTGATTAGAGATTGCCAAAATTATTTGGGCTTTAAAAAAAAAGGCCCCGCAAAGTCATTAATGTGACTCATTTTGCTTTACCCGGATACGCCCGATTAAACACACAAGACCTGGTATGGATATAAAAGGTCACTTTATTGAGATACAGGAAAGCAAGATCATAGTAAAAAGGAGATCTACAGGCCGGGGTCAGGGTGTAACACACGCACGTGAGAAGCGCTGACACGGGGCATACATCCTAAGGACTGCCCGGGCGGAGTTACAACCCCGACTCCGAGTCGTCGCCCCTCACCTGAGGAAGCCGACTCATTCACACTGACCCCTAGTGGGCCAGGACAGCAGGAACCGCTGCACCGCCCTGAGCTGGCGCGCCCTAGGGAAGCTCACGTGATCCCAGCCAAGGGGCCCCCCCACCGGTCCCCGTGCCGGAGGGCAACTGGGAGATGAATGGTGGGGGGTGCATCCCCCAGCCTTGCTGCCCTCGGGTTCACTCCCTCAACCCAGCTGTGAGCCTTCTTACCCATGACCCCCTATTTCCAGCAACTTGATTCTCATACATCCATGCCTTATTATGATCCTATGCCTAATATTTTATGCCACGAGATTTAAAACTGCTATTTCCTGTATGGGGAATCACATACGGGACAGTTAAAGTCTAGCGTATGTTTCATATAAAATTTATTTCAGTTGGTCAACATGGGAGACAAATATAACAAATTCCCTAACTTATATATACTCTCTGTCTTTTTTCCCTCCATAACTAGTCTGCAGGAGAACATACCAAGCTAACTGCATATGGTTTTCATTTTGTTTGTGTGTGTGCAGCATGATGCTAGACATAAGTGGGGTTTTTTTTGTTATTTTTTTCAATTCACCCTGCTGAGTCCCTCAAAAAAGAAGATGCATCTCTCTCTCTCTCTCTCTCTCTCTCTCTCTCTCTCTCTCTCTCTCTCTCTCACACACACACACACACACACACACACACACACACACACACACACACACACACACACACAAAGATACATTGATTTTTGCAGCAGGGCTGGTTTCTGTCTTTCTCTTAAAGCAATGAGAACGCTAAGCCAGCAAGCACAGCGCTTTGTGGCATCTTGCAAAATCCCCCTCCCTCCCCACAACCCACAGTCTTTCAAACTGGAGATTGATTATAGCAGAAAAGCAACAGTAAGAATCTCCAAGCAGAAGTAAAGCTGTCAAAACAATCTAATCAATTTCAATATATCAAAAACACCTTTCCAAAAATGACTGTGATGAAATTTCGCAGACCAATATTAAACATTCCCAACTCAGAATATACTCAGTAAAGCACAGCTCATAGCTCTTTTTGGCTTGTCTTGCAGCTGAGACAAAATATAGATCTAAACACTGCTATGATATTAATGGCAATTGGTCCTGCACCCAACAAAGACACAACACATTGTATTGGGTTCACATGATCCAAAACTTTATTAAACAACAGTGCTGAATCTACAGCAGGTACTTGTCTTGCTAACTGCCTTGTCTCATTGCAGTGCAGGCCTTAAATTCAGGAAGATGAAAGATAGCGACATCCTTCACTCAACCGTTTCAGGAAATCTGCACCCAAACTCTGGATAGTGGAGTGGACAATGTCCGGTCCTTTTTCTGGCCCCACCCCCTTACTAGGATCAAGGAAGTTCTTGGCAGCTTTATTCTCCTAAACCATTGTGTCTTTGAGTTTAGCAATGCTGCCAGCACCTAAAGGAGATCCTGCTCCATTTACCTTCTGCTGTCCAGTCTTGAGGGATTGGTTTAGATCGGGGTTCTTACCCCCTTCCCGGCTGAGTACCATCTCCAGCACCACTCTCCTGCTCCAGTTACTTCCGGGTTTTCAGGTTATCGGAGGCCAGAAAACACAGGTAGGAGGCTCTGGGCAGGTGGGAGGGCCCTTCTCAGCGTTCCCAAGAGGCTAGGCCAAAGGCAGGAGCTTCTTGGGAAATAAACATGCTGCCAAAAGTGCCACGTCCGGTGGTCCAGCGGTAAAAGTACCATCAGCAGTTGGCCAAAGTACTACTGGTGGTATGAGTACCACTAGTTGAGAACCCCTGGTTTAGATAATCCTTCTTTCACTTCAGAGCATCTCAGGCTGCTAATCAATCTTATCCTGCTATTTCCACCCCTACCTGCCAGTTGTGACCGACAGTGTACTACCTAACATAACACCAATTCATAATAGCATGAAGTATGTAACCATCTTCTGCAACCAATAAGACAAAAGACAAGAAATCTACTCAGTCCCAAATAGCAACCAGATATACCCATAGGAGTAGACCCAGGCAGAGGAGAAGACTGCTCCTACTCCTACACTGAGAAACTATGAGGAGGAACAGCCCAACAGCTGCCATAACTCTTCTCCCAGCATCCCCTAAACCACTATGTTCCCTTCCTCTTTCCTCATGCTTTTCAAATGGGGTGGATCAAAGCCATGACTGACTTGGGAGTAGAGCAATACAACAGAGGAATCTGGAAATAATAAATAGGCATTTTCTTTCTTAATCTTGAAATCTTTTCAGAATACTGGAGGACTTAGAAGCCTCCATTCTTTGCATGAGATAGAAAAAATGATTTGATACCTAACCCAGGAAATATAGTACAGTATATTATTAATAATTGGCACCTTGGCAGCTGCTGAGAACCTATAGTGCCAACCATGTGGTTGATACCATCAGCTGCTGTAAAGAATCAGGACAAGAAGTATTAAAAAGGCCACAATAATTGAAAACGTTTAATTAAGATGGTGATATCTGGTAATCCCAATTATGAATTATGGAATTCCCTGGAATTAAGAACAGCTCCCTCCTTAGAGACCTTTCGGCGGAGTCTCAAGACATTTTTATTCAGCTTGGCATTCGATGTCTGACATGGTGGGCTGGCTTTTTAACAAATGGCTTTTAACAAATGTAAATACAGGTGACCCACTGGGGCTGTTTGTTTTAATTGTTTTAATTAATTGTTTTTAATCATTTTCAATGTATATATGTATTTTAACGTTTTTATCTGTAAGCCGCCTTGATTGCCCTTGTTGGGAGAAAGGCAGGGTATAAATTCTTTAAATAAATAAATAAATAAATAAATAAATAAATTAATTAATCTGGATTCATGAAATATATTTCATTGGACATTAGAGGAACAAGCCATCATACAGAACAGTGATAGTCATGCTGGCAGTTTACAAGTCAGGCATGCACAATTTATAATCCACTAAACCAAACATTGTCCACCAGCCATAAAGTATGACATCCAATTAATGACTTAGTAAAGCTACTCCCAGGTCTATAGTTTTAGAGCCCAATCCTACCTTTCCCCCCTGCTGGTTCAGCCATATCCAGCACAAGGGGGGGGGGATTGGAAGGCTTCTGCAGAAAACCGGGATTTAAAACCCCTTACCCCTGCGTAAGCCTCAGGGGCGTCACTGGAGTGTGGCGGGGGGGCGGGCCGCCTGGGGGTGACGCGCGCACCCCCTCGCGCGTCACCTCCATGACGTGTGACACCCTCTGGACGCTCCGAGGCCGGCCCGGCCCAAAAAGCCCTCAAAACGGGTCTGCGCATGCGCGAAAACCCAAAAAATACCCGGATCGACGCTTGCCTGGGCCTTCTTTCAGAAGGCCCTGGAGCATCGACGGGGTCGGACGCTTGGTGCGTCCGAAGGGCGACCCGACGCGACCCGGGGGGGAGCCGGGTCGCCCCCCCGCGCCGCAATATGGTAGCGTCACTAGGGTGACGCGCGTCCCCCGCCCCAGGGTGACGCGCGTCCTAGTGACGCCACTGGTAAGCTTCCCAACTCACAATGGGTCTCCTTGAGTCTCCAATTCCGAGGAGAGAAAGAGGGGAGGGAGGCAGCAAAAATGAAGGGTAGGATCAGGCATGTGCCATTGCTGCCAGATCCACCCCCTCTCTCAGCCTTCTCACCCACCTTCCCCTGCCCCTCCCCCCACAGTGGCATACTTGTTCCTGCGGGCGGCTGGAGCTCTGGCAGCATGGGCAGGAAGACTCTGTCTTTCCCACCGGTGTCCAGGCAGTGCGCTACTGAGCGCTTTTTCAGCAGTGGCTGGCAGCAGAACGCATGTTCCGTTGCTCTCCAGACCCATAGGGTTGGGCTGCTAATTTCTTTAATGCCCTGAGGTCATACCTAGGGAGGCCCTCCTGCATGTGTTGCCACTGATTGAGGATAGGTTGGTGGTGACAAAGAGGAGGTTTTCTCTGTGGCAGTGCTACAACTTTGACACTCCCTCCCAATAGAGTTGGGAGGCCTCTTCCCAGGTAACCTTCCGACATGGACTGAAGACCTTTTTGAATAAATTAGCCTTCTCCTTTTCCTGCCCTCATAAGCTGTTCCCCATATTTGTTCTGCTCTCTTTTATATGAGCTGCATTTTTATGTTTTTGTATTTCTGGTTTTATTGCATTTTATCTATTATATTATGTTTATTGTACTGCATTGTTATGGATTGTGAGCCACCTTGGGCATCTTAGCTTTTAAGCAGCATATAAATATTTACATCAATAAAATAAATCATCCGTCCATGGTCCTATATAGTAGGCATTTAATTAGGGCAGCAGATAGGTAAAGGTAAAGGTATCCCTTGACAATTAAGTCCAGTCGTGTCCGATTCTAGGGAGCGGTGCTCATCTCCGTTTCAAAGCCGAAGACTCAGCGCTGTCCGAAGACATTTCCATGGTCATGTGGACGACATGACTCAACACCGAGGTGCATGGAACGCTGTTACCGTCCCGCTGACACGGCATCTATTCATCTACATGCAATTTCTTGCTTTCGAACTGCTAGGTTGGCAGGAGCCGTCGCACGGATTCGAACTGCCGACCTTTCGATCGACAGCTCATGGTTCAGTGGTTTAACCCACTGCGCCACCCGCTGGCTCAGGGTAACAGATATGTATGTTATCACAAAAAGGTGTCATGTGAATGGGTTTTTACATATCCAGGCTCAGGCATGCTTCTGTACAGTTTGCCTGCTTATTAACACAAGCACTTGAGAATTAAATAGTCTAGACATCAGCATGGTGAGGATCTTTTTTTTTTTTTAAGGGTCTGCCTTTTATTTTATGTCCTATCAATCCTCCAAAGGAACAACAGACTTTGCTCTTTAATCTTTCAAGGGACAATATCCTGAAACAAGTTTAAGCATGGATCTGTCTTACAAGTAGAAAAGCCTGAAAAATTCATAAGCCAGAAAAATGGGTCAGTGTCAACGATGTATTAATTTTTCAACACAAGAGTGTAATTCTCTTGTGCATCCCTTTCAGGCTCCCTTTGATGTAAATAGCAGGAAAATTGGAGAGAGTTTCGAGTTTGGAATGGAATTCGTGTACCACAATTTTTAATGTTGCTGGTTTGGAGTACAAAGAAAATTAATGAGACCTTTAAAGTTACACAGTTTCATGTTTCCCTTTGAGCTTGTGGTTAGGATGAGCAGCAAGGTTTTTTTGCTAAAGTGGGCTAAACAAAAAAAAAGGAAGAGTTAGCTGCAGCATCTCAGCATTTCAGAGAAAGACCATAGGGAGATTGCAGCAAACCACAAAATCCCAACACTTCATTTCCATTGTTTTCAAGCAAGCATGGTGGGGGTTGAAAATTTAGGGGGATTAGCTGCCTTTATAATCTCATTCATTGCTTTGTGTTCACAGAACCCTGTGAACATCAGGGCTTTACACATTTTGTAAAGGATGGGTGACAGCTCATATCACCAATTATAAAAAAAAATCACTCATTGGTAAGACAACCTTGGAAAAGTCACTGGTACTATCCTGCATAGAATCCTCAGTTCGGTAAACTCAAGTCTGTCACCTCTAACTAATTATCTCATTCTGTAAAAACCGTTCCTGGAAGTTTATTTCTCATGCCTGACTTTCAGGGAAATTTAATGAAGATGGGAAATACAAGAAAGTTGGTGCTCAACAAATACAGTTTTAATAATCTCTTATTGCAGTTTGGTAATTCTGGCCACAATCCAGCAGTGATGTAGACTTGAGTCTATTAACTCAGACTCGAGTAGGACTCAAGTCACGTCAATGACTCGACTAGGACTTGACTCGGCGATTGTAAAAGACTCGAAAGACTCAAGACTTGGAGCCTTTTACAAGAAGTCCAATTTTATTCAGGTTTCCCCATTAAATAGATAGGAACTCGCAACCAAAGACTTGGAACTTGGGGGTAAAGACTTGGGAACTGACTTGAGATTTGAAGTCAGAGACTTGAGCCATGTCCCTGCAAGCCAGTCCATACTGAGCACCTATTTTATTTATTTTTATTTATTTCTGTATTTATATACCGCCTTTCTTATCCTCAGATTGCTCTTCAGATGTTATTCAAGGCAGTTTTCATAGGCAGGCTTATCTAGATATCTTTACAATATTGTTCTGTATAGAACCCTACAATTCCAGCTGGTTTCCTCCATGATGTAGTCATCTTCACTAGCTGCTGAACACAAGCCTCGAGCTCTCTGCAGGACGCCACAGATCATGCTGAACAGGGAAACATTTTTCCAGTTGTCATCGCTCTGTCACTGACATTCTTAGCATTCCAGTCTGTTCTCTCACCGCACCACGCAACAGCGACTCCTCTCTGCCACCAAGGGCTTATCAGTGACTTCCTGGTCTCCCTTCCAGTACGAAAACTGACTGTTCCTGCTTAGCTTCCGGCAGTCTTCAGGCAGTTCAACCTCAGGACCACACCTATGAGACTCACGGCTCAACCTTGTGCCCGGCCGGGCTGTGGAACGAGCGTTCTGCCGTCCGAAGCCATCGTAAAAGTGCCCTAAGGCACTTTTTCGATGACTCGAGAGCAGGGAAGGCCGGAGCAAGGCCGATCTTCCCTGCTCTGTCGACCGAGCCCTCGCCCACCTGCCCGAGGACCCAGGTAAGGATCCAGCCAATGGGGGGGGGGTTCGGCAGCAAGTGGCGGGGGCCGATAGGCCCAGTCGGCCCAGGAGGGGGAGGGAATCGGCCTCGGCTGAATCCTGACTCCCACCGCTCGGCTGGGCCGTTACACGGCCTCCTCTGACTTCCATCAGTGATTTTGCTGGCAGAAATCCGAGGAGGCCGATCAGCCCCAGCGCCATTTACACTCGGGGAAGGGGCCACCCGGCGGATCCTTAGGCAGAATTGGGCTACCCCTGATATCAGTGGGAATGCCAAATATGAACAAATCTCTCCCACTAAAATCACATAGAGTTAAATGTGCTTGCATTTGACTTGAAACCAGTGCGGAATAAACAGCTCCTAGTCAGATTCTGAATTGGGCTTGTAAAGAATAAATGAATGGTTCCTCATACTCAGAGAATAGTTTTCAAACACAATTCTGAGCCTGTTTGTGGCCCGGTTGCATCTCCAGTGATGCCATTGGGAGCATGACAGTGTCAGATCTGTTTCTTCCCACAATCCCTTTGAACACATCACCTCCAATCCACTCATTTGCCTAACCCAGGGCTGCCCAAGACCTCCGCATGCTGCCTGATGTGCAATGCCTGATGATAAACCAGCTTGTACTCCTCCAATTCTCTGATGTTCTAGCTCCTCCCCTCCACATTTCCTCTTCCTCTCTTTACCCCTCTTCCTTTTCCAATTAAGAGAGTGGAAGGAGCAGCAGTGGAGATAATTTGGCAGCAGAGATTGGTGCCCCTCATCAACCTATTGCCTGAGGCAATGGCTTCAGTTGGCCTCATGGATGGGCCAGCCCTGCCCTAACCCCACTTACCTTTTTCATGGCTCAAGCAGTGGCATCAGGAAAATGGAGGGGAACCTCTCTCTCTGACCACCACCCCCTCCGTTGATGTCTGACATTCCATGACGAATGTGCCAGATGCAAGAATCACTGAGAATTAGTGCTCTTCAATTGCTAACACATGCATACATACAATTTATGAAACAAGTATCCTTTTCCTTTGGCGTGCTTGTTTTGCTATGCATTCTTTAGTGCTGTGCCTGCAAACCAGAACACCACAAGGGAGTATTTGTGCAGAGGGAATCTTTTCCCTAATACAGCACCTCCAAGCCATACCACAAATTGCACACTGCAAGCTTCATCACGGATTGCATGATGCCATGGAACTCCCTTGTTGGGGTGCAAGATGCATGTCTTTATACCCAGAGTAAATGTCAGGATTGGTTGAACCTGTGGCTTGAGTTTGGAAGGACATTTTTGCTTCTTTTATTCTTCTTCTCCTTCCCCCTGACAGCCACAAGGAGGATGGCATTTCCCAAAAGGTTATCGCAGCTACTGTACGCTGTGTTCTGTCTGGATCCAAAAGACAATGGCACAAAGCATTGTGACATCCTACCCTCAGCAAAATGTAGTCTGTTTGAACTAATTAAAAACAAATGTTCTTTGACCCAGAAGAGCCCCATCAACATGAGACGGATGTCGCCATGTGTTAATCTTAAATTTTGAAGGTCGTAGCATCTCCTAATTCTTTTATCAGGGCCAGACACTTCTTATTTTTTCATTGGTCCTTAGTCAAGAAGTTGACCAATAGGTAAGCAGCTCAGGAAATTGGAGGATATGGACATTTCTGGGATAAAGAATTAATACTTCAAATGTAAGCAGAGGCGTATTTTGGGCGGAGCAAGCGGAGCACCTGCTCCGGGCACCATCGCCCGAAGGGCGCCCTGCCGCTCCGCCCGCGAGTCGGACTCAAGTCCGAGTCGAGTCCGAGTCGGACTCGGAGACTCGAGTCCGAGTCGGACTCGGGCCGGCCCCCTCAATCGGGAGAGCCGGCTGGGGACGTCTTCCCCGGCCGGCTGCCCGGGGCCTTCTAAGGAAGGCCTGCTGTGCAATTTTTTGCGCATGCTCAGTCTGTTAACTGAGGGAAAAGGGCTGCCCTTTTCCCTCAGTTAACAGACTGAGCATGCGCAAAAAATTGCGCAGCGGGCCTTCCTTAGAAGGTCCCGGGCAGCCGGCCGGGGAAGACGTCCCCAGCCGGCTCTCCCGATTGAGGGGGGGTCCCGCCGGGAGCGTGCCCCTTCCTCCCGGAGCGCACCCCTTCCTCCCGGAGCGTGCCCCTTTCTCCGGAGCGTGCCGCGGCCGATGCTATTCCCTATAGGGGCGCGGCGCCTACCCCCCCCCCGTGCTCCGGGCGCCGAGAGAGGCTGTTACGCCTCTGAATGTAAGCATGATCTCCCATTGGCTCAGATTATTGCTTGTCCCACATGTAAAACTCCTACAACTACTGTGACCAGAAAACCCCAACTTGTATTGTTACTCTACCCTAAATTGTGTGTAAAGGTCAAGGACGTGCGGTGTGATGGTAGCAGGTGAGGCAGAACTGCCCCGTCATAGTCCATGGAACAAAGCCACAGCCTAACCCTGTGACTGCGTATGCGCGCTACCCACCTGCACCCATATAAGCAGGTAGCGCGTGCAATCACAGGGTTAGGCTGTGGCTTCTTTCGGTGGACCACAACAGGGCAGCTCTGCCTCACCTGCCACCCCTGCACCACACATCCCTGGAAAAGGTGTATAATCTGTGTGTAACCTGTAGTTTGACCCTGTCAGTCTGCTGCTCCTTTGCCTGCCCTGGCTGCTGGTTTCATTCTGGGCCCAATTCACGATTTTGCCCTTTAAAGCCCATCACAGTTTGGAGCCAGCCAGGGTATCTGAAGGACTGCCTCCCCCCATAGGAGATAGCCTGTCTCCTAAGCAGGGCCATTCAGAGGAATTTTATCAGGGGGTACAAAGTTTCTTTTGGGCCCCTTCCCTACATATGAATTTGGCTCCT
The DNA here is from genome assembly GCA_026170595.1 of Plestiodon gilberti rubricaudatus. Taxonomy (NCBI): domain Eukaryota; kingdom Metazoa; phylum Chordata; class Lepidosauria; order Squamata; family Scincidae; genus Plestiodon; species Plestiodon gilberti. Next base: position 52,783,221 of record JANXHW010000002.1, read on the forward strand.
GGGCCCCCCTTTCTTGCTCCAGGGCCCCACTTTTGACCCAGTTTTTGCCCTGGGCCCGAGTACAAATTACGCCCTTAACCACCCTCTCAGAGGCCCTGCTCCTAAGGTCATCTGGGAAGAGGGCCCTCCTGCATGTGACACCAATATCCAAGCTCCAGTTGGTGGCAGCACAGGGAAGAGCCTTCTCTGTAGTAGCACCACCGTTATGGAACTTCCTCCCTATTGACTTAATTTGACTTAACACTGTTGACCTTCTAGTTGACACTTGTAGTTGTTTACTCAACCTGTTTACTCAATGTTGTTTTTGTTTATGTGTTGAGGATTTATTGTATTCTATTGGATTTTAGTGTATTTTATATTGTTAGTTGCCTTGGACCTTTTATTGTAAAAAGGGAAAGGGGATAAAAATATGTATTAAATAAATAAAGAAGGTTCCTGCCAATGTGGTGCTATTGTAACTCTGCTTCACTTCTTTCCTCAGAAGTAGTCTTGCTCTTCAGCAAGTATTAGAAAAGCAATTGTCTCTCTGCCCCTTTTCCTGTTTTTCCTCTTCCTTACTACCAGCTAACTCCCAGGCCTCTTCCTAACATCCCCCTCTTTCCTTTTCTCCTTCTCAATAGAACAGGAGTGTGTGCATAGATTTTCAATTCAATTTTTTTACTTGCAGTAGGGGAAATCAGGGTTCTCCGACCTCCTTTGGTTGGCACTTTGGTCCAATCGTTGGCAGTAAGAGGAAGGGCCTTATAGACTGGTGACCCAGACTGACTTTGCTCTCCATCATCTGACTTGATCAACATCAACAGTCCATCAGCATTTGGGGGATTTTTTTTGGGGGGGGGGAGAAGAGATATAACCTCTTGGTTTTTTCAATTATTGACCAAGACCATCTTATTATGAAAGCAGGCACTCCCAGGATAATGGTGGCTTTTTGACATGCCTTGAATGACAGCAGAAGCGCCACTGCACGAGCGTCTCCCGATAGCGGGGACGTGCGCGTCACCCCCGCTCTGGGGTGACATGTTGTCAGCGCGCGTCACCCCCCCAAAAAAAATTGACGCACCGCCTTTGGCGGTACAAAGGACTTACCCCCGCTGTTGCCGGCTCCGCTCGTCCTCCCCGGCCGGCTGTCTGACTCTCCGAGGCCTTCTGAGAAGGCCCAATGCGTCAATACGTGATTGTTTACGTTTTTCGCGCATGTGCACAACGTTTCTGAGGGCAAGGGCTGCCCTTTTGCCCTCAGAAACATTCTGCGCATGCGCGAAAAACCTAATAAATGACGTATCGCTGCATTGGGCCTCATCAGAAGGCCCCGGACCGCCAGCCAGATTGGACGCTCCGAGGCCTTCTCCCGGCCTCGGAGCCTCTGGAGGGTGACGCGCGTGGGTGTGCACGTCACCCCTTCTGTCCGCGTGCGAAGAAGCGCCGCCCGGGGGTCCACCGCCCCAAGGCCCCTACCCTGACCATGCTTCTGTTTATGGGTCAAAAAGCCATGATTCATTGGTACTAATGCAACTTTTTGATTTTTACAGCAAAACCAGATTATAATCTTTTCTAGGCACAGCAATGAGACAATAGTTAGTATGGTTTGTTCTAAACTGTACCTAAGTGCATATATCATCAACACCAACTAGAAGATGCTGAAAATAGATAGCTACTCCAAGGTGTAGTTAGAGCTGCTGCTGAAGGAAAGATTTTGGTTAATGTTTTTCACCTTGAGTAACAGGAAATGGTACTCAGCTGATGCTATTGTATCATCTCTCTGTGGCTTTTACTATAGTGGATAACAATCTGCAGCTGATCCTCTTGGAACCTGCTATGGCTTTCAATCTGTTGATCATGGTGTGTTAGTGGCAGAACTGCAGAGAGTCACCCATCATGGGAATGTTCATTCTGAACACAAAACTCGCAAATAGTAGTGATCAATAGTTTATCATAATTCTGCAGTTTTGCTTTTACAAGACACTAAAGCATTTCCACTTGTCTTAGAGATTTGGCAGGATTACTGCAGCAGTATTCAGATGATATCTATAGCTCCAGGTGGCAATAGAGAAGTTCAAGCAAAACAATAAGTTTTGTTATCAGTCATATCCATTATTGAAACCATCATTGTTTTATTATTCATTGTGGAAAATCACATTAGTTTCATAATGAGTTTCATCAATTTTTGTTACCCTATTCATTTTCATAACAAGGGGCTAGGGGACTTATCTGTAATATGGCAAATTGGGACACATGTACATGTGTATGTGTGCATACACACACACACACACACACACACACACACACACACACACACACACACACACAAGCACACTTAGTTTGAAATCATATCTACACTTACCTGGAGTAGGTTCCATTGAAATCAGTGGGGCTTACTTTAGAGTAGACATACATAGACATGCACTGTTATTGTTTCAAAACCAGTATTTAACGTTGCATCATTCTGGGACGTTCAGGGGGAAATGGCAGCTGCCACAAAACACTGCTAAATGTTCTGCTGCGCCTTTTAAATGTTAAATACATTTTTTAAAGATGAAACAAGCATGGCACTCTGCTACACAAGAGATAAGCCACCTCCCCTTATGAAAACAGATGAAGGTAATGAATGAAATGAAAGCCATTCCTTCCATTTGGGATTTCTCTGCATTATTTCGTAATGAATGAATGAATGCACACCTAGTCTAGACAACAATGGCATGAACAGAGCCATTCTCACTGGCTGATCTACAACTATGGTTTTTTTTCCCTTGGAGAATTATCACAGCTCCCACTTGAACTCAAGTCTGGTAAAAGGCTTATAGCAGCCAGAGCGAAAATGTGCAGGATCTAATGTTTTTAGTGTACAGTATATTCTGTTTTGAGTCTGATATTACTGGGATATATGCTGCATGTGATTCCAAAATTGTAACCAACCCTGCGCCCAAAACTCCTCACTATTTCGCTTACCAAGTTGTCAGGGTCGGCCCACGCATGAAGCCAGTGGATGCTGCTGCTTCAGTTTGTGAGCTCAGGTGGATAAAGTGGTTGGGGGGGGGATGGCCTTATATCCCATAGTCACTTTACATCGCCACTGGCCTGATCCTTTTCTTGCTCAATCAAATGAGAAGAGACTCAGAGCAATAGTCAACCCCTACTGACTCCTCCCAGCACCACTAGCAAAAGTGGGCACAGCAGCACAGCTGGAGATGTTGGCAGGGAGCTGCTGTACTGATCTTTGTCCTTCCTGGAGAGTGATGGAAACAGAATCACACTCCCGTTACAGCCTCCTCTGCATCCACCTTTTACATCCTCCCATGCCCACCTGTCTTGAAGAATTGGCTGGTGGTAGAGTGCAAAAGAAGTGGAGGTGGTGGTAGTGGCAGAGGGGAAAATACTGATGGGAGGAGTGTGTGCATATTAACAGGAGTACTTTAGAAAGGGGGGCGGAACATTTGGGCACTGTTTTGGCTGGAAAACACAGATGAAAAAACATAGCACTTCTATATTGTGCTGCTGGTGGCTGGTCTTCCTTTGTTGGCAGCAGTGGTGATCGTCGGGGGGGGCCGCCAACGCCATGCCCCCCACGTGACCTGGGCGTGATGTCAGCTGCACGCGCCCAGCGTGGCTCCAATCACCCCCCCCCGCCGCTTTAGTTCTTATTTTGGAGCCATACGAGCTCCAGGGCGACGGGAGGGCCGAACACCAAGACGGCCGAAGCGGAGGCGACGCATCGCGGAGGCAAGTACGCCCCTTCGCCACCACGTCCAGCCCCCGCCCTGGGGCCCACCGCCCCAACCCCGACGACACTTCTGGTTGGCAGCTTACTGGTCATCATAGCCCAGAATGGTTTTCTGACGGAACATAATACTTAAAAGAGGTTTGTATGTTTAACCGACCAATCCTACCTAACTTCCCGCTTGGCAATGCAGTGGTGCCAATGTGGCATCTGCTGCATCCTGCAGGGGAGTTTTGTTCTCTAGAGCAGGGGTTCTCAACCTGTGGTACGGGTACCCCTAGGGGTACGCGGACCTCTTGCTGGGGGTATGCCAAGCCCTGCCCCTTATCTGCCCCATCAGCAGCTAATTAAGTATTAATTAACATGGATTTTAAATTGTAATTATTTTCGGAGCCCTTCTGTCTCTCTGATTTTGGTTATGGGCTTATTTTTGTACTTTGGAAAATGTACTTTGGTGAGGTGGGGAGGGAGGAGCTGATTTTGGGAAGTGTGACTTGGAGAAAAAAATCCTTGCATGTCTGTCTGTCTGTCTGTCTGTCTGTCTGTCTGTCTGTCTGTCTGTGTCTCACTCACACACTCACACACTCACTCACTCACTCAGTGTTAAATAAGGCATTTTTCACATTTAAAATTGTTTTAGTATTTTTATTTAACACTTAATTACCTAATTAATCAATTGATTAATCCAATTAATTAGCAGTTAGCTAATTAGCAGGGGGTACTTCAGAAAATTGGACCCAGGCCTCCAAAGGTTGAGAACCCCTGCTCTAGAGGCTTCCTTAGGCCCCTGCCGGTCTAGCGGGTCTACTCAGACCTATGCCAGCAATATCACTGGTGCAAGTCCGCGTAGACCCGTGAAAGTGGCTCAAACCCGGGAAGGAGGTGAGGATTTTGTGGATGCCACTGCCACTGAACCCACACACCCCTTCCCGGTCCTGATCCACCATCCTCTCCGCCCCATTTCCTCCCACCCCCTGTGCAGTCCTACCTTGGGCTGCAGGCATCCGATGTCCATTACCATCCAATCTCCACTCACTGCTTCCAGCATTGGCCAGTCCCAACGCTCTTGACTGTCACCATTTGTGGGCCCAATTCAAAGTGCTGGTTTTGACCTTTAAAGCCCTATACGGCTTGGGGCCAGGATATTTGAGAGACCGCCTACTTCTATATAGTCCGGCTCATCTCCTTAGGTCATCAGAGAAGGCCCTTTTGCGGGTGCCGTCGCCCAGGGAGGTGCGAGGGGCGGCGGCCAGAAACAGGGCCTTCTCAGTAGTGGCACCAACCTTATGGAATTCCCTCCCCTTTGATTTACGAACTGCTCCCTCCTTGGACACTTTCCGGCGAGGCCTAAAAACCTTCTTGTTCCAAGAAGCCTTCTGAGCCCTTGCCTTTTTAACATCTCACTGGTACAAGTGGGGGTGCTGCTGTTTTTATGCTCCTGTTGTGACTGTCGCCATGATCTTTTTAATTGATTTTTAGATAGTTTTTATTAATTGTTATTAATTGTTTTTATTAATTGTTATTAATTGTTTTTACTGTTTAAAGTGTGATTGTTTTTATACGGTATTTTTTGTATTTTTTCTGTTGTGAGCCGCCTTGGGTCCCTTCGGGGAGAAAGGCGGGATAGAAATACTGTAAATAAATAAATAAATAAATAAATAAATAAATAAATAAATAAATAAACCGAGTTACGCCACTGGAATGCTTGTTCCAGCAGCATAATGCAGCTTCAGGATTGGGCCATAAATGGGAAAAGGCTCTCTCTCTCTCTCTCTCTCTCTCTCTCTCTCTCTCTCTCTCTCTCACTGTCCCTCTCTCATACACACACACACACAGTGCAATCCTGTTCTAAATTCGACTGGTGGAACGGGTGTTCTGCCGGCCGAATATGTCGCAAACGTGCCATAAGACACGTTTGCGTCTACTTTCTAGCAGGGAAGGCTGGCGCAAGGCCGGCCTCCCCTGCTCCGCTGCCCAGACCATCTCCCACCCGCCACCAGACCTAGGTAAGGATCCAGCGAAGGGGTGGTGGTTCGGGAGCAAACGGTGGGGGCCGATTGGCCCAGCTGCTCCGGGAGGGGGCAGAGATCAGCCTCGGCCAAATCCTGTCCCCTGCCGCGTGGCTGAGTCGTTACACGGCCTCCTCCGACTTCCACCAACAAAATACCTGGCAGAATTCTGAGGAGGCCGATCAGCCCCAGCTCCAGTTATACTTGGGGAAAGGGATGAGCGTCCCCTTCCCCGAGGAGACTCTCCGCCATGGGGGAGGCTGCCCGCGGCGGAGCACGGGATCCGGCGGGCAGCTTCGGCCGCCCAGCGGATCCTACGGTAGGATTGGGTTGACAGAGTGTTATCAGTTGGCTGAGGCCTTGAGGGTGCATGTTCCCTTTCTAGGGATCTGATGTGTGGTGGTGGATCTCTTACCTCGTAGGGGTGCTTGCTGTCTGTCTCTGCTGACACCCTGTTTGTATGTTTATAAATAAAGCAACTATTACAAAAAACAGCATGAGTCTCCAGCATTTTCACATCGAACGGAAACCAAACCCAGATGGTACTGCCCCTTGGAACTTCTCACTGCTTAGGGAAATTGGGAGCTTGCAACAATATATACATCTGCCATACAAATAAAAGGGAGATACGAGCGGAGCGGAAGCTTTCATGGCCAGGTATAATCTTGTGAGAAATAGGGTATACAGGTAAGGATGCCGTGTAGTTTTTTCTTTAAGAAGCCAAGAATAATTAAAAACAATTCCCACAATACTGACATGCAACTCTCAAAGTCCGCTCTCAAAAAGGAGGATAATTACATGTATATTGTACAATGCCACACACTAGGAAAAAAACAGTGTTGATGCTAGGCAAGGCAATCAGACAAAGAAGTGAATCCATAAGTAGAAAGGGCCAGACATGTTCTTCTGTTTGGTAGTGATGTTGTGGAGTTATTACCTTTCTATTCAGATGCTATCCATTGCTTATTCTAATGCACCCTACTCTCATATGCCAGCCTGCATCTACCTAACCTTTCTTGTGCATTTGAAATAGAGGAATTGGAATGCACATTAGAGCAAAAAGCAAAGCAAAAAGCCAGTGATGCTGTTGTCAATATTTTATGTGTGTGTGTGTGTGGGGGGGGGGGTTTTCTGATCAAAAGACAGCAATGAATACCCAAAGTTTTGTTTTCTTGTACTTTCCAATTGCCTTAATTGGGATTCATGCTTTAGAAAAGATGTCATTAATTTTCAATTTTGTTTCCCATGCACAGAGAATGTCTGGCCGCTGTGCTGGGCACATGCAATCAATGAATGCTAATTTCAGTAATGAGAGAAAAGTAGGCTTTATGATCCTCCTTCTCAGCTACTCGGAGGCTTCATGCAGGATGAATGCTTGCTACTGAAGTCTGAAAGCCCCAGCCATTGCAGAGGGAGTGATAACTGCATGCCTCTTACAAAGATCCGTACATTATCTGGGACAAGATGATTGGAAATATCCTTACGTATTATATTAATGCAAAAATTAGCTGAAAAAGGAAACTTAGCAGCATTTTTAACAAAAAGAAATGACACTCTAATTATTTGGCCTAACATGTCACTGAAATAATTTTCCGTAAGACCAAAAACACTATAATAAAGCAAATTGAGCTAATGCAATGCATGTGCATACATGGCCTTTTTTTTCCCTTTAGGTCAGAGACGATTCTCTGAGACTTCCTGAACAAGCTAGCTAAAAATTGGTGTGGATTACCACCACCCCAAAACTGAATCTTGGGCCCAAATCCTACCCCTGTGCACTGAATTATTAATAGACTCCTGTTGGGCATAATTAGAGTCAATGAATAATGCATTTCTTCTGAATGCAACATCCTAGCCAGCAACATCCTATTCTGCATGATGATTTGCAGGAGTGTGTTTTATGTTAGTAAAGGTGTTGGAAGATGTTAGGCAAGTTCGTAACTATTATCTAAATGTGAGACTCCTCAAATAGTGAGGGGGGTGTGTGTTCTGTTTTCAAAGGATGCCAGTATTCCAAGGAAAGAATGTTCTATTATTGTATGAGTAGTGAGCAAAGAAGAGATCACAATTATCTATCAGACTTCAAACAAATACTATCTGATGGGTCCTGTAAGTCAGAATTGAGGAGAAGTGTCCCTCACCAGTTGTATTACAAGCACTGCATTTATATCATTTGCATTCTGATCTACCTTTGAAGAAAGGACCCATGTTCTTTCTTCACCCATGTTCAGTGGAGTTGTCTCAGACAACAGCATTTTTACTACTATTGTGGCTAGTTGAGAACATTTGTTTCGGGCTCACAATATGCTTCTACAGTACGGGGTGGTACAATATGCAATGGAAGCACAGTTCTTACAGGTTCATGACCTACGTTAGACAAGATAGGAATGAGCGGGACAGGGTAGGGATCAATCAATGAAAAATGGGATAGAGTTGCATGAGATCAGAGGATAGCAAAGGAGCAGAGTGGACAAGGGTCAGACTTCCAGAAGGGCTTTGCTGAAGGAGTGGGTTTAAATTTTTAGACATGTTATGTTGCCAAATCCCATGGAAGACATTAGTCTAATTGGTTAGCAACATCTGTTCTTCACAGTTATTTAATCAGAATAATTAATTCTATGTTCAGAGTCGAGGGTGCCAAGAATATAATTTAACTGAAGGCCAGTTCATTCATGTGACTGGCCATGTCTGATCCAATCAATCTTAGATATGGATACATAACCCCATGGAGAAAACGACTGTGAACAAGAAGCAGCTGCAACCACTTGTGGAAGTTGGGAAAGGTGCAGCCATCATCTAGACAGGGTTGTGGATATCTCCACATAACTCCCCCGATTCAAACAAATGTTTTGTTTTTTACATGGCTGCATACATACATACATACATACATACATACATACATACATACATACATACATACATACATAACATAACATAACATAACATAACGAACCCCATTTTACGTTTGAATCAGACCCAAAGGATTGGCATTTTTATTAATTTGGGGAGAAGGAAGGGCTATAAATTTGGCAAGCTTTGCATTCAGAAAGTCCCAATTCCAATCTGTCACATCTCCAGGCAGGGCTGGGGAGACTCAGTTTCTAAAACCTTGGAAAGTCACTGTCAGTCAGTGTAGACAGTACCAAACTAGATGGACCAGTGGTCTGACACAGTATAAGGCAGCTTCCTGTGAAGATAGACATACCCGGAAAATGCCGGATCTGCCAATTCCATATCTAGAAACTTGGTGGGCAATTCCATCAATGATGGAGGAAAGGTCTGTCAATGGTTTCAAGCCAGGCATGGCCCCAAACCTACCAGTGCATGAGGTAGTGTGTCAAATGCTCCCAGTCGCTGCTCCTCCTACTGCCTTAGTTGAAAAAGGGAGAGGAGGGTGGGCTAGAAGAGCACGTGTGGAAGAGAGAAGACTGGTGGGCTAGAGCACCACTCTCCTCTCCTCCATGCCATCTCTTCTACACTATCCCCCTCTTCCTTTTCCAATCTAGGGAGGAGGAGGAGGAGAAGCAACAGCAGTGGAGGGGTGAATTGAGGCAGGCACCCCCAGCCAAATTGCTGCTTCAGGCAACTCACTCTGTAGGCCTCACGGATGGTTCAGCCAGCCTTGCTACTAGTCATGATGACTATGTGCTACCTCCAGGTTCAGCAGTAGTATGTCTCTGAATACCAGTTGCAGCAGGGGGACAAAGGCGGAAGACATATATGGCTTTCCTACTCGTAGGCTTCCCAGAGGCAACTGGTGGGCTACTGTGGAAAATAGGATTGTGGACTAGATGGGCCTTTGGCCTGAGACAACAGGGTGGTTCCTATGTTCTTAGCTTTATCAAATAATGAAATAATTCAATCCAGTTCCATATTTTGGCCTTTTTTCAGATTCTCTTTATACGGCTTTACAGCGACACTTTCTTAAAGTGTACAGAATTATGAGGGATATTCTGCATTAGTTATTTTTCCTCTGTCCTTGGGGTTATGAAATGTTAGCTGCTCATATCACACAGCAACTTCAACCTCTCAGTACTTGGACCATGCATACAGAATTAGACACCACCAATTACATCAAATATATGAATCAAAGCTCATTCATAGTGTTTCATATCCTTGCAAATGCCATGCATATCCTTGCAAATGCCAAGAGGAATATGCCAGAAACCACTGTTTCACATATCCTACTTTATAAGCCCAAAGTGGCTTGTGTTCCTTTCCAGTGAAAGACTCTGACTGTACTGAACCACTTTGCATCGAAAAGAAGGTTTATGCTGCAATCCTATACACACTTGAATTCAATATGATCTATGGCCCAATCCTATTAAGGACCTGTGGCAGTGGGTCTTGTGTTCCGCTGCCGTAAGCTGAATTGCGGTAGCGCAAAGGATCATCGCCATCACATGTGATGGAGCAACTGGTGGAAATGGCCTCCCACCCTCCCTGGAGCTCGTTCGGCTCCAAAAAGGTGCCGAAACCAGCGGGGGGCGTGTTCGATGTCACACTGGGCACGTCCCTTAGGCCCCGCCCCTTGGACCGGGCGCCAGGAGGGCTTGTGGCATTACTGCCCAGGTACGTTGGCAGCTGGGGCGGACGTAGTTGTTTCAGGGGAGGTTCGACACAGGGAGGGGAAAGGGGTAGTTAGCAGGCTGGAGGGTGTGGATCTCAGCAGCATGCTGGAGCCTATCCTTGATTTTTCTACCTGCCCACCCCCTTCCTTCCTCTCCTCAGATATAACTGGCCTGGGTCTGAGGAGACCCACAGGTGATCAGGTGGCCTACGGGTAGGTAAGTAAAACAGATTTTTACTTACCTCTCACTGGCCATCTGTTCACACACACCCATGCAGTGTGCACTCTGTCAGCGTGGTTGCATGGTGGAAAATGGTGGGGATTGGGCTGTTATTTCTGCAAAGACATGCATAGCCTTTCACTGTTAGTGGTTGAGCACATACTTTGCATGTAGAAGGGCCCAGATTCAGTCTCTGACTTCCCAAAGTTAAAATGATGCTGGGAGATACTCCTGTCTAAGACTTTGGATAGCCACAGCTAGTCAGATTAGAAAATAATAGACAGGAAGAACCAGTCTGTCTCTGTGTACAAGAAACGATGTGCAGAAACTCAAAGACACATTTTATGTGTCTTATACAAACACTTTTGGCTCAACAGCTGGTGTAGTGGGGTGGCTAGGAAACGGAGCTGTGAATCAGGGCCTCCCAAGTTCAGCTCTCCCCTGGGCCATGAACTCACTAGGTAGCCTTAGGTAAGCGACTCTGCCTCAGCTTCTCAGCTATGACATGGGGATAATAAGGCAGGACTTACCTTATAGGGTTGTTGTAGGGACTCCATCATGTGAAGTGCTTTGCACACTCAAAAAAAGTGCTATATAAATGTTAAGCATTGTTAACTTTCTGACATACGTCTTCGGAAATTCAGTTCAAATGTCACCTTTTTGAAATGTCAGTGTGAACCATAGTATAAAAGAGCTCAGGTGCACAAGGTGTCATTAGGAAGCCCATGCAGTAGCCCATGCAAATACATTAACATGAACCTTTGCATTTAAATAATCCTCTATACTCTACACAGCCAAGTCTTGCTTTGGATTATGAACTGTCGGGACCAACAGAAACTGGGCAAGCAGAGATGGAGAATGCAAATGTAAGGAAGAAAGTGGGAGACATAAGAACACAACATCAGAAGAGCCTGCTGAATCAGGCCAAAGGCCCATCTAGTCCAGGATCCTGTTTCTGTACTGGCACATCAGCTGCCTCTGGGAAGCCCACAAGCAGGAGAGAACAGCAGAAATCTCTTCCACCATTGCACCCCTGCAAGCAGAGGCGTCGCTCCCGTAGGGTCGGGGCTGTAAGTTTCGCTCGTCCTAGTCCCGTTTACCGAGCGAGCAGGAGGCGGCCCCGCCCCCTCACTGTCGGAGCCATTCCCCTGCGGAGATGCCTGCTGCTTTCAGGAGGGGCCGCCTCCTGCTCGCTCGGTAAACGGGACTAGGATGAGCGAAACGTTCGGCCCCGCCCCTACCAGAGCGATGCCTTTGCCTGCAAGTGGAGTTCAGAGGCAGAACCTGGGGAGAGAAGGATCACTCCTAAACTAAAGGCTGATGGCACTCATGGCCCATCATACTGATGAACTTCTAGTAGTTAACAGCATACATTTCATCCACATATCACCCCTCTCTATACTGTCTTTCTGCAAAGGCTTTATTCAGGGTCAGTGTCTCAGCAAGGACACAACAGAAAATCAAAGTCCTGTCTTCTGAATATTTTCCTATGTTCTTGGCTATACTGTATAAAGAGAATGGCTGGGGGGGGGGGAGAGAAGGGGGAGAGGGGGTGGAAACCAAACTGGATTGTAATGGACTCTTAGTTCACAAAACGTTTGCCTCTACATGTAAATATGCTTTTGACTTTTAAAAAAATCAGATTATTTTGACTAATCAAGAAACCAAATTATTAGTTTATTTCAGATACAGTTCATATACATTGCATCTAGGCATGCAAATGATATAATCCATGCACAGATAGCACGAAGATTAAAAAATGTTTAATCATATTTACCGTCTACTGATAGTAAGCACATACCGGTAATATCTTTCAGAGGTGAACGTAGAATCCTGTGGGGTTGGGGCAGCCGCTGCCGCCACGCCCCCTGGGGCATGTGACGTCGGCATAGCGCACCTCCGCGGTGCAGAAACGCCCTCCCCCCAGCGCTTTTTGGCTCCTTTTTGGAGCCAAATGGCACCAGGGAGGGTGGGAGGGCTGAAACACGCAGCCGTTCTCGCTGCAAAGAAGACGCGGGAACGGCTGCGGATCCTGAAGCAGACGCACGCCCTGGGGCCCACCACTCCAACTGCCCCCAGTGCCACGACGTCTCTGATACCTTTCTGAATTATTTCTTCCTAGGTAACGTCTGGGTCTGTTCTTCTTAGGCTGTAAGATTTCTAATTTACAGTCTTTTATATCAAAACTCTAGTGTGATTATCTTTGGAGTTAAAAATGATGGTTTCTCTCTCTTTTTTACACAATGACGCAAGGCAGCTTACAAAAATAGCAATAGAAGTAAACAATGAAAAAAGAATACAATAAAAAACAATCTAAAATGCAGCAATTCATACGCAATTAAAAGCAGTTTAAAACAGCAGCAGAAACATCAAGTCAGAATCCCCGAAAAGCTTACTTAAATAAAATTGTCCTCACTGCCTGACTAAAAGCAGGCCGTGAAGGGACCCTGTGTGCCTCTCTTAGGAGTTTGCTTTCAATCCTAGGCGCCAGAGCTGAAAACGCCCTCTGTTAGTTCCCGCCACCTTATCACTGACATGTGGAAACTGCTTTTGCGTCATGCAGGGTGTCAATTCTGTGAGACCGACACCCACCCGGGAACCCCATTTATGCTATCCTGAATTCCATGCTGGGAAAAGGAGAACATAAAATAATGAAATAAAGACCCATGTGCTATTATCACCCCACCCATATAATTGTATCATTCACACTCAGCCCCCAGCTATGACAAAGTACATGATAGAAAAGCAAAATTGACAAGGCTCGGGGCTGCATCGGAAGGATAACATGAGTTGCCCAGATTTTACATGTGGTGGAACCACTCCTTTCGAAGATCTGCTGATTTCTTTACATTTTCCACATCTGGCATGGAACAAAACAACATGTCAGCACTTAATGTGATATTTTCCATAATTACTTTGCTTTTCACTATGAGCACCTTTGAACTTTTCCAAAGATTATCTTCACACAGGCCAATCTTGCCAGTAGACAACATTCTTTAAACATTTTGATAACAGTTTTCCAACACTCCAGAATAATTCGATAGGCCCTTTTTCATGACTTCAGATAGCCACCCCTGTGGATTTGAAGGACTTTCAGCTACAACATAGTGGATAATAATTGTACTCAAGTCTACTGATTTTTTTCCAGTGCTCGTAATGAGTGTGTGCTCACACACCCAGATTTGAATGTGTGCTGTATATTTCTCTTTAAGGAGGACTAAAATAACTCTTTGATTTTACCATCATAAACTCTCTAAATCTAAGCTCTCTAAATCAGGCTTAGTGTATTTGGAATTTATGAACATATGAAGCTGTCTTATTCCAAGTCAGACCATTGGTCCAGCTAAGCTAGTCCACTGCTGTCTACTGTGATTGGCAGTGGTTCTCTGAGGATATAGACATATGTTCTTCCCATAGCCTTCATTTAAACTGTAGATGCCAGGAATTGAACCTCTTCCACTGAACTGTGGTCTCTTCTCTACTGTACTTTGTTTCTGTGACACACTACATTGAGAGAAAATGTCATATTTATGAATATATGAGGCTAGAGTGTAGACACTGTCTGGCAGCTCTTCACATTTTCAGGTAAAGATCTTTCCAAACTTTCCCTGGAGATACCAAGAATACAACCTGCCCCCACTCACCCACCTCTAGCGACGCCACTGCTGGGACCTTCTACATGTGCTCTGCCATGGAGCTATGACCATTCCTAAGATGTCTAAGCAAGGCCAGCCTAGCCCATGAGGCCGGCTAAAGTGTCTACTTCGAGAAAGGAGTTGAGGGGAGCAACAAACTGACAAGGGGTGCATCTGCCCGCCGCTCTCTTCTGGGCCACTTGCTGAGAGCGAGCAGGAAGTGGATCAGGGCCATGGGAGCTTCTTTCTCTAGCATTCCAGGAGGCTACCCATTGAGCTGTGCACCCAGAGCAAGGAGGCCACCACGAGCTGTGGTGTGGCCACATTCATGCAGCTCAGTTGCAGCAGCAGAGCTGCAAGAATGTGGCCACGCCACAGTTCAAGTGGTGGCCTCCTTGCTCCTGTTGCCCATCTAGCAAGGGGTGGCCCTACATGCTAACAGGGGTGGCAGATCTGCCCCAATTCAGGGGACAGATCCACTCAGACTGCCCCTGACAGGATAGACACTTCCCTAGTCCTGCACCACCAAGGCAAGGGCTCGGTGAGGTCACCGTGCTCTGACCAACAGTCCAAAGTCTCCACCCTCTAAAACAGTAACACTCTTTTTCGAAGAGATTTGATCTTGCATTGCATATTTATGATCTTTGCTTCACCATTCAACTATTTACTTTATTGCACCAGTGAAAAGTTACTTTGCATGGGGAAAATGCATCATTGACTTTCTACATTATAAGCATCTGATTTGCTTGCTAAGATGGATCCAGTACCTGTCAGAGAGTTAGGTTACAGGCCATCAATTTGAACAAGACATTCACCTACAGTGAGATGTTCATTATCAGCAGCGATTTCTCTTGGAGGTGTGAGGGGATTTATTGCTCCGTCAAGCAAAGGGCTTGTAGCAGTGTCTCAGGAAATGCATCCTGTGACTAAGAGCTTCTGTTCAAGCTTCCTCCGAAACCTCCTTTGTAATATACAGCAGTCCTAACCAGGAGCACCTTCCCAGACCTTTTTCGAAGACCAGCATCAACTCTTTGTCTTGGAAAATGAGAATTGCTTCGGTCAAGAATTCCGAATTCAGTTTCGCTCTCTGCATATGGAGGCAAGGGGCTTCATTAGGTTGCAGAGAAAGCATTGCGTTGAAATGCTAAGAAGAAATGTATACAAGCATGCATCTTTCCCAGCCGTTTTCTCTTCCAGTTCTTCCTTCTTGAGATGCTAAACAAAGACTGCTTGGAGGATATTTTCACAGTTGATGAATCTATTTCTGGATCACAGGGACTCCAGATGCTGATTGTATGATCTGCACAGCAGTAGTCATGGGGCAAGGTGTTGATTGTGTGGTTGGCAAGTAAACATGTTCTCTCCAGAAATGCAAGTGATTTTGATCACCCAGGCATGATTTAACAAAAACTTCTGTGTGTTTATTTTCATATTTATATATTGTTGTTGTTGTTCAGTCGTTAAGTCGTGTCAGACCCTTCGTGATCTATATTACCCTTCCTCTAAGGATGTGAGGGTGGTATACATGGCTCCCCCCCCTTTTATCTTCACAACAACCCTATGAAGTAAATTAGACTAAGAGATGATGACTGGGCTACGGTCACCCAGAGAGCTTGATGGCTAAGCAGGAATTTTAACCCAGAGCCTGATCCAACCCTCTAATCACTATACCACCTTGGATGTACTACTTGCACACATTACAAAGTCAGTTCCTGAGATTCCTCTCTCAGACCAATTTTGTGTCCCTCACAGCACAATTCTAGGCATGTCTACTCAGAAGTAAATCCCATTTTGTTCGATGGAGTTTACTCCCAGGTAAATGTGCTTAGGATTTCAGTCGGAAAGTGCAGTAAGAGGCACATATTTTCATATATTAAAATTAATGACTTCAAAACTTCTGGAGTAAAACCCCAACATCTTCCTACCTAGCTCCTTCTTATGGATCAGGATTTGCAATATATGATGATTTCTGGGCAAAAGTACTTTTTGTTATTCTGTAAATCGAAACACAAAAATATATAAAAATCCAGTCTCCACTCAAAGGGCAAACTGGTTTGCAGCAAAACTATTCTTGCTCAGTACCGTCATTGTTATTTTAGGAAACAGTGTGTGATTGTTGATGAGAAAGGATGCACACTGTACATCTGGCATTGATAGGAACATGTCATAATGGAAAGAGAGAGTTATATATTGCAATATGATGCCTAAGGCTGTAATCCTATGCACACTTACTCAAGAGTAAACCCCCACACACTCACATTGAACATAGTAGGACTGACTTTCCCGTGAAGGACTGACTTTCGCGTAAACATTTGTAGGCTTAGACTGCACATCCTGCATTGACATCAATCTCCCCTTTTTTCGTTACATATCTCCCAGGCACCCCCCAAATAAACACATGAGACAGAGGCTTGGATGAACTGGACCACTTTATTAAATATAACAAGAACTGCAACAGGGCATGAAACAAACACCCCTAACGTGTGGGTCCCTAAATCGGGGACAACCGCACTAGCCGTCTACACTCCCTAGGTGTTCTGATCAATGGGCATGCAACCTGACTCCAGGCTGGACTCCGCCAAAGTCAGAGTGAGCCTATTATGGTCAACAGAAATGACGGACGTCCTCCCGGCGCCTGGCGCGTGGGGGCGGGGCCTGCGTCGCATCAAGTAGATGTGCCCCCGCCCGTCGACGCGCCCCCCCGCCCGTTTTGAACTCATTTTGGAGTCGAATGGGCTCCAGGGAGGGTGAGCGGGCCAATGCAGTGCGGCGCTTCGCAACGGTAAGTGCTCCGAGCGCGCCCCCCGCCCTCCCAAGTGCCTGGAGCTCCTGCTCCACGCGCTCCACCAACGTTCCACTGCTGAGGTCAACACTGAAGGGTCGAGGCAGCTGAGAGCACAGAGCCACAGGCCGAGCCGTACGATAGCCTTTGCCTAATCCAGCCAGGGGGCTTGCCAGCCAGCCTCACCAAACCGGGCAAGCACCCTCTGAGCAGACCTAGCTTACCCTCTGACCTTGCTGCTTCAGGATGTACATCCAAAGTGATTGTTATAAGTAAATTGAAAATAACAAAGGATTCAATATTAAATCAAAATGCAGAACCCTAAAGATGCTATCCCAGTGTCAATGATGTGGTCCTTAGTATGAGTTCAGCACATCCTTTTACTTTTTTTTTTGGCAGGCAGCTCATGGCTATCTAAGGAGTGTACTGCAAAATAAAATTCCAACATTTACTGCTGGGACCACAAACTGAATTGTGAGGGAGAAAGAGGTCAGATTGTGATTCTCCTTCTATCTCATGAATTCCGGCCATCCATCTCGTGTTTATTTTTAAATCAACTTGTCTCTTACGCCAATCCCTTTTCTGTAATATTAAGACTCAGAATCTTAGGATTAATTTATTTGACTATATGACATTTTAATCTTCTTCACCGCAAAGGGACCTTGGTAGCTTTGCAGAAATAGGGGGAAAGAGGAGCAGAGGCTTTGTCATAGAGATAAAGTTCTGTTTTACACATTGAGAGAGGACAGCCCCTAAACAGCATGGTGGACTGATGCAAAATTGATCTCATAGGCAAAGCAATAAACAAAGTACAGTAATGCAACCAAGTAGATAGGAACATCTATCTTCCTATATTTATACAAGCTTGCAAACTGCAGGAGCTCAGCTCCTTGCAAACTGCAGGAGCTCAGCTCTTTGAAAGGCAATTAGCAGCTATCTGATTTTTGAATAGCCTCAGGGATTATGGCAATTACTTTTCTGATCTTTCCATCACCTGAGACCCACCAGAAATCAGGTCACGACCCACCAAGTGGGTCCCAACTCACAGTTTGAGATACACTCTATCTCAGGGGTTCTCAACCATCTTGGATCTCGCAAGATTTTGCAAGATCCAAGATGGCGACGGCTGGGAGAACAGGTAAGGGGGAGCTTCGGGGGACATCAGGAGGCCTGTAGACATTTTCCCAGGTTGCGGCACGGGCAGGCGAGTCCTCCCGCCCGCGCTGCGACCCAGGAAAATCCCAGGCAGATCAAACGCTGCCTGTCATCAGCTGCTGATTGCAGCAGCTGATAATGGGCAGTGGCCCACGTACTCCTAACCTGAAGTCCGCATACCCCAGGGGGTACATGTACCACAGGTTGAGAACCTCTGCTCTATCTAGTTCAGCCCTATCTACACAGACAGGACATTTCCCATCTCTTCCTGGAGACACTGAGGATTGAACCTGAGACCTTCTGAATTCAAAGCTAATTCTACCACTGAGCTACAGCCCCTTAAACTGACTTGTGAGTACACACACACACACACACACACACACACACACACACACACACACACACACACAGAGAGAGAGAGAGAGAGAGAGAGAGAGAGAGAGAGAGAGAGAGAGTACAAGCTGACAGGAAAATTGTTGCTCAGCCGTTGTTCAGACCAGAGTAGAAATAGCTTTTTTATTCAATGCATCAGCTTCCTTTCCACTATCCTTCTCCTTGCCCTGACACTGAGTTAAAAATATTGAAAGACTATCCCACCTTTCTTGTGTGTCCAATAGAGATTGATAGTTTCTGCATGAGATGCCAGTTACAGGAAATAGATTTTGGAAATCAGCAGTCAGCACAGAAGGGAAGCCACCTAGCAGCAATAAAAACACCACCACATTTCATTTCCAAATGAAGAAACTCTTTGAAACCGGAATGGCATTTAAAATATAGATAGATAGATATGGAAATATAACGACGCATGGGCCATATATCTTATCCACTACACAAAATCCCTAGTTCAGATGAATGTTATGCGGAATAAAATGTGATGGCTTCTGTCAAGATGGGAAGAATCGCAAAGTTTAAATATATTTAGGTCTAGCAGGATGGCTAAGGGTTGTTTTTCCCCAATTGTTCAGACAGTGATGAGACATTTTAGCTTGAACAGACATAGATTCCTTTGAACATCAACCAACAGGTTGCCATCACTCACAAAATGCTGTGTTGTCGTTTTTAAATGTGAAGGAGGCAACTGGCAGAGGAAGGGTAGGGGACTGTGAAGATCATCTGGGTTTTTGCAGGCATTCTGGGAAACTATTTTCCCAAGGCAGGAGGTGTGGCCTGGAGGTTGAGCTGTTGCCCTGCCTGAAGAAAGTTAAGCAGGTTCAGCCCTGGTCGTTGCTTGGAAGGGAGACTGACTGACTGCTGCCGCTGACGGTTCTTGTGAGTGTGTGGAATGCGGAGGATTCAGCTGGCAAGATGGATAACACCTTGAGAACCGACTGAGGGAGACTTGCGGCTACTGCAAAAAGCTTGGAAGGCAGAAGCACAGCCAGGACGTGGCTGCACTTTGAAAGGAAACATCATGCTTTTCCTTAGTAAAATATTTTGGGTGTCACCAATGCTCTTGCATGGTATTGCCTTTACCAGCTTCCCCCTCAAGTTTGGAAAGCTGTAGCTGAAGCAGATCAAATGTTCCATTAAGCAGCTTTCAACCCCAGATGAAGGGGGCTGACGCAGAAAGAGTGAATGGCTAAGCAGTGACTGGAAAGAACATGGGAAGAAATAAAAATTTAGTACCTCTGGTATGCAAAGAAACTGCATGACTTCTGTGTAATGAGGCAAAATATTAAAATAGACCAACTGACCATGGAGGCTCACGTGAAAGTGTTCTTAAATGCAATGGAGAAGGCTGCCTGAAGGAAGAAAGGAAGAATAATCCCAGAGAAAGTGCATAATGATATTGGTGGGAAAGGAGAAAGTCACAGGGAGAAAGAGAGACGCAAAAGAATATATGAGAAATGGTGTTGTGTGGTGGCTAAGAGACAGACCTGCACATCAGAAGAACTTCCCTAGTTCAAATCTCACCTCTGCCATGAACTCACTAGATGGTCTTGCACATGCAACTCCTTCTCAACCTCAGTTCCCCAACTGCAGATGGGAATGTCATACAGGAAGTCTCTAATATGGCATCCAGTTGTCTGGCTTTACTGATAGTACAGCATCAAAATGCTGGTTCAGGTGTGCTAGGGAACAGACTCCTGCCCTCACCGGCCTCAGCGCATGTGCAGTTGCACGCACCTGAGTCAGCAATGGCGTCGCTGAAACAGGGGGAAGGCACACCAGGGAGTGACAAGGATGTGCTTGTCCACTTTCTTAATTGTGGGACGAGGCAGCTGGCTCGTCCATGTATTGTCCAAACTGACCAGAATCTTAGGGCACAATCCTGACTAACTGGCGCATTGACGTAGTACTGTACATGCTGTGCCATTGAACAGGGACTGCGATCCAGAGCACCCATTATGTTTGCCAGGGGGATACTACCAAAATTAATCTAACAATGGGAAGTTATCCTCCCTCCCAATTGTATTTGGAAGTAGGATTATCATGTTATGAGCTTTCATGCTTATCCGCCATACTCCCAGTAACTGTAGGGGAATCCTTTTGACTGTTTCCTTATGACTGTTTCATGTTTTCCCACATGAAAAGCCATGGGCGTCTTATGGATGGGTCACCCTAATGGAACCAGACATTGAAAGCTTCACAGTACAAAGGCCAAAGAGATGGAGAACAGCTGGCTAACAGAAAGCATTGTGTCTGAATAAAGACGGAATACATAAAGAAAAGGAAATCAAGACAATGATGGGAACCACTGAGACCAATTTGAGTTTGCCCCCAAATTCAATTCAATAACCTTATTCCTGGTGAATTCAAAAAAAGAGGCAACTTCTCCTAGATTGCACAAAATATCAACATCTTGTGCCCAACTTGTGTTTTATTATTTTATTGTAATGAATAGGGTGTTATATTCTATCTTGCCTACTGTGTCCCTGGTGAAGATTGTTGAAATGCATTGGGCAAAATAAATCAATATCTTGCACACAGAAGGTTTTCCTTTCTTATTTTGTATTCTTGTGTGAGTGCCTTCCTTTTCCCGTTATTACTTGTGAAACACATTCCACCAGCATCCTCTAAGCCTGAGCATACCTGTGGAATCAGCAGTATATTTATTTGGGGTTTTGTTGTCAGCAACATTGGCATACAGTAAGTTTAGCGATATCGTTTTAGTGCAGGACTTACTACAGTCTTTTATGTTCGGTACAAATGTACATATGCGGTCCAGTGCATAGCCATGATTACTTCCAAGTAAGTCAGTTTCAGTAAATACAGTCCGAACCAGAGCGTTAAATACTCTGTTCAAAGTCTGCACCATGTAGAGCTTATTATGCCTCCATCCCTTGCAGCATGCCTGTTACAACCAGTTATGGCTAACCTCAGGTCAGACTTGGAGTCTGAGAACGGTTGCTAAACAGCAGCATAACCTTTTCACAATTCGCTTTCAAACTTTATAGGTATTCTAGACTGCACTATATAGTGCATCAAAACATCTCCATATCCGGTTACTGTTGTGTTTTATTATTTAGCCATGTGTTTGGGGTCAACACGGCAGTATCGTTCAGCTGATTTTTATTCTTTTAATAAAGTTAGAGAAGGCAAGCATTTATGTCTCACTTATAAAGGTGCTGTGTGAGCAGCAGGCTGTGTAAAATGTAATTACTCTAGAGTCAGTGTGTGGGGCATGTTATCCCAGGCATCATCATTATGCATGTCCCAATATTACTCCAAAGGAATCCAGGAGGCAATTTCACATTTTACCTCCCACTCTGCCAAGTCCTTTGCAGAAACCACAGAGGGTAATATTTCATTTTCCTGGGGACGGCAACCATTTGCTTCAAAGTCAAACCGTTTGAATGTTACAAGCTACTTATGTGGGCCAAAACAGGGGAGACAGTATCTGGGGATACTGCTGTGCTTTTTAGTTTCATTCAATAGCACTCTGAATAGCACATTTTCAAGCACAAGCCCCAGCTTGAACCCTTGTCCAGTGCCAATAAAGAGGTTCACTTTAATTTGGAGAGCAAAAATCTCTCCAAAATGCTTTGGGGGGGGGGCGGACCACTTAGGTCTTCAGTTTGACCTCCTGCTTGCATCAAAAATATGAGCTCTGACCTATCTACATAATTAGCAAATCCCCTTGAAACCATTAATCTGGGTTTGGGCATTACGTTTCACTGAGGAATAAATGTTTAGATTGTAGAACTCGAAAGGAGAAAGCTCCTAAGTGTTTCATTTCAACCTGAGCGATTCTGCACAATTACTCCATTGTAGAAACACTGCTTTAAAGAGTTCTCAAGGACAATGGCATGCAGATCTTTCAATTCCTTTTTATAAAGCAAGAGAGATGGATAATGTATCAATTGCATGAAAAAAAATCCAAAAGTTTGAGTACCGTAATATCAGAGTGCTATTTGTATGTGGGGGGGGGGGGGGAGGCAGGCAGGCAGGCAGCTCTAGGGCCTTGTAAATCCTGTATTAGTCAAATTCTTATCAATTTGAATTTCTACATGTCCTCAGACCACTGAAGTTCACAGTAATCGTCAAATAAAAATGGGACTTACTTCTGAGTAGACAAGCATGGGATTTCACTGTAAGTCGTATGGCAATCATCAGGCAGCACTACTCACTTGCTCTCTAATTCAAACCCTGCTGTGCTAAGTGCCATTTTTAGTTCCTACACTATGGAAAGTTAAAAAAAAACACACCTCAATACATTTTTGCAATACATGTGAGTCCCCATTCTTCTGGATATATGGGATTTTCAGACATAACAGCTACTTCTAAGACATTCAAACCTATATCACTTTAAAAAAAAAAGACAAGAGCAATGCATATTACTTAGAAACTTAAGAAGTGAAGCCCTATTGTACAGACTCAAATATTGGGCAATTCACTTCACTTCTGTTCTCAAAACATGTTGTTTGTACACATATGCACACACAAACACACCTGTATTCAGCAATTTCTCCTCTAAGTATTTATAAAGGTTGTCACAACGTGATCAGATTTCAGAGTTGAAAATTAGCATGCTGCAGGAAAACTCCGTCGTTTAAAATATTTTAAGAATAAACCAAACTGATGTTACAAGCTTGACGTTTCGCCAACACACATTTGTGGCATCCTCAGAAGTCTACAAATCCAGCACGAGACAACATTAAATAAATGCAGCCACAAATGTGTGTTGGCGAAACATCAAGCTTGTAACATCAGTTTGGTTTATTCTTAAAATAAAATGTTTTAAACGATGGGTTTTTTCAGGCAGTATGCTAATTTTCAACTCTGATATTTCTGCTCTGTTTGCTTTCCTCTTGTCCTTTCACCTTCATTACTATTTTCATGTGATTGATCTACTGGTGTTGTTTGTAACACGTCTGACTTTGGGTGAGTTGCTCACAAACCTCACAATTACTGTCAAACCAATTAGTCATCACTTAATCATCTGAATCAGTGGTGTCACTAGGGGGTGCGGGGTGTGTGGTCTGCACAAGGTGATACCTCGGAGGGGGTGACACCACTAGTGGTCAACATTGAGGAAATCTTGAATTTATAAATAATACAATAGTGTCATATATCATTTGAAAGGTAATGCAATGCAGAATGCAATGAAAAAACCATGTTAAGGAAATCTCCTGCCCGTTGCCTTCACTGCACGTAATTTCTCCGACGGCAAGGAGTGGAACGTACAGTACTGCCCCCCCCAACGATGCCTCTGGTTTGAACACTTCTCTCAGGACCAGTTCATACAAAACAGAAGGGGACCCAGAGGCGAACTACACTCCCGTGGGGTGGGGGCCACCGTCGCCACGCCACGCCTCCGGGGGCATGTGACGTCGGTGTAGCGCGCCTCCACAGCGCCAAACGCCCCCCGGCGCTTTTTGGCTTCTTTTTGGAGCCAAACAGCACCAGGAAGGGTGGGAGGGCCAAAACACGCAACCATTCTTGCTATGAAGAAGACGCGAGAACAGCTGCGGATCCCGAGGAATATGCGTGCCCTGGGGCCCACCGCCCAACCGCCCCCAGTGCCACGACGTCTCTGAGGGGACCCTCTGTATATCTTGCAACAGAGGTCAAGTCCTCCATACCTTCACCATAACTACAATGAAACGTGATGTGAGCCTGATAAACACACAATTAGTACAATTTTACTCCTCTTAAAACTGTATGTCAACAAGTCCTATTTCACTCCTCATGTTATAGGAACTATGAGGATATGAGAGTGGCTAGGTTCTACATCACTAGTACAAATGGATCCTTCTGGTACAATATGAACTGGACAAATGTGCCCTCGCCACATGCACAGGGTGCATTGCACAGACAAGGCACATTGGATGACCATTCTAGTATTCAACCTGAGTCAAGCTTTTGTGCACACTCCAAGTGAATATCTGCAAAAGCTCAAGCCTGCTCTCACAAACTTGAATGTGCCCACAAAAGGTTGAAACTTTGTGAGCACTGACTACTCACAGAAGCTTGCAAAAGTTCAAATGTAAAAGAATCTCTGCAAGCTGTCAATTTTCTTGCGAAGCTTCCCATTTTTGCAGGCATGTTAATTCTCATGTTGATTCTACTTGCAACCATTGGTGCAGAGGAGTTCAATATTTTGAGCATTTATGGTTGAATGCTTGCAACTTCTCTATACCTAACAGTAAGTAAGATGGGAAATAACAAGACTAACCAAGAGAGTCTATCACTTACAGCTCAATCCTATCCTCCTGTTCCGCGAGCAAAACATGGGCTCTACCAGCGTAAGTGAAAGGACGCCAGCAGAAGTCATGTTCTGCTGGTAAGCTCAGCAAGGCCACCAGCACAATGGCTAGTAGCCACACACGTGGGCTGACAGAGAGGCCACTGTCTGCTGGTGCTGGTGAGTTGGCGGTGGGGACAGGCGGTGGGAGGAGTGGGGCAGGGAGGGGGAGGAATGAGGGGGAGTGTTGGGGCGAGGAGGGTAGAGGGACAAAGGTGGGATGGGGCGAGGAGAGGCGATTACCAGTAGCACTCGAATGCGCCAGTATCTTATGCTCCATCCCTCATCCCTTACCTCTCCCTTACCTCAGTTCTGCACCAGCAGGGGTAGACCCATTGGGGAAGCAGACACTTTCCCCAGGGTAAGAGAATGAAAGTCCCCTTGCTCTGAGGAGACATCCGTGACTGCTCCCCCCTAAGATGTAGCCCGCGTTCTGTTGCCATGGCTGCATCACCGAGGGAGGGTAGTTTCAATAGGATTGGGCTGTTAAAAAGGCCATAAGACTTTGACTTAGATTTCTCACGGAAATGTACTGAGTTTCAGTAGGAAAAATCATGAATCTTCCTACTGAATTCTTTGTTTTGCATGTCAGAAATGGAAATGACTAGTTATTTTCAGAAGATAATATTACTTCAATATATTGGTATCACTGAGTGCCACTGAAATCAATTTCAAATTGTTATGGAGTTGAACATTAAGTGGCTCAATACTTTAATTCCGGATGGGATTCTTCAGTGGTACATCATATGTTCAAATTTAGAACAGGCTTGCAGTAATAAAAATTAATCATCATTGGATTTTAATGGCCCTCTTTCAACAGTAGATTATAAACAGATTTTGAAAGCATATATGAAAAGAAGTTCCACTGGAAGTTAACAAGCTGTAGGACACGAGTACCTACCGTTCTGTGCTCTTATATTTACATATTTGTTGGTCATGTATGTGCAAACTATGCAGATGGAATTCTATTTTAATTTCAAATCTACAGATGGAATTCATTTCAGAATGAGCGAAAATGTGAAGTCAATGAGCCTGTTCCATTCATTTTTCATTCATTCCAAACTAAATTCGAATGGTAACGAATGAAGAACCATTCACTTACTTTTTTTGTTATTCATTCATCTTAATTTCTTCTTTTTTGCTGCAGCTTGTAGTAGAAGCAGCAACGGAACTCATTTTGGCAGCCAACTCCCAGCAAACCCCATTTTTCACCCCCAAATACCTAGATATTGCATTGTTCTGGGCCATTATGTAAGCAAAAAGGGGCTGCCACCATGAAAAATGGCAGCCTCCACTGACAGCCACCAGATTTTTTCCCAGAATGCCCTGGAATAATGAAACATACAGGCACTCTGAGAGGAAAATGAAAGACAGTGACTGAAAAGAGCTCTGCTGCTCCCACCATTGGGTCTGCTGTAGGCTTCAGCAAAAAAATGCATTGTTATAAAAGAATTAGTTTTTAATGAGCTTACAGTGACCCAGAAGGACACCAGCATTGGCTTTTGTCACCACTGGCATGGTGCTCTTCTGAGTTGCTTGGCTAGATTTGGGTTTGGAGGCACCCTGTTATAGCAGCTTTGGTGCTTTCTGGTCAATAGATCCCAGAAGGTGGTACTGGGGACTCCTGTTCTTCACCCTTGTCCTTGGCCTGTGGCATGCCACAGGGTTCTGTTCTGCCCCCACTATGTTATTTAACATCTACATGAAATTACTGGGAGAGATCTTCCGGGGACATGGAGCTGGGTATCACCAATATACCAGTGACACCAGCTCCACCTCTCTGTGTCATTGAATGTCATGGAAGCTGTAGAAATTTTTAATCATTGTCTGATATCAGTGGGGGGCTGGATGAGAAATAACAGGTTGAAATTGGAGAGTTGACTATTGCAGCACTCTCTACAAGGGGCTGCCCTTGAAGACCACCCAGAAAGTTCAATTAGTGCAGAACAGTACAGTAAGTGACAATTGTGGTCACAGGGGCTAGGTGGGTTGACATTGTCAGACTGCTGCTCTTCTGGCTTCACCGGCTGCCGATTTGTTTCCGATCTTGAATCAGCAATTCAAGATGCTGATTTTAACCTTTAAAGCTTAGGGCCAGGGTGACTTAGGGCCAGGGTGTTTGAGGGTCTGCCTCCCCCCATATGAGACGGTCATCCCTGGGAGGTCACTTGGGGGCCTTTTTGCATGTGCTGCCATTAGCCAAATTTCAGTTCGCGGCAACAAGGAGGGTGACTTTCTCTGTCGCAGTGCCTCAGTTGTGAATCTCCTCCCATTTCAACTATGAACTACTACCTCTCTGTTGATTTTCCAGAAGGAGTGAAAAACCTGTTTGTTTTATTTGGTTTTTATGCTGTAATGCTTCTGGTTTTTGCTGCTTTATTATGGCTTTGATGTGTTGATTATTGTTTTGCCACTTATTATTTTTAATCTTTATTGTACTTGATTGTATTCTTTGTCTTTTATTACTCTTACCAAGCAGTGGTTCAAATTCTCCTCGTGAGTTGGGGAGAAATGTGAGTAGCTGCAGGGGCAGGGCAGTGGTGGCTGTGTGCTTGGGATTGCAGTGGCACTCCTGGGATCATGCCGCCTCCAGTGGCAAAAGGGGCCATTTTTAACTTGCAATCATCACTCTGGCCCTCCAGAGGGTGCAGGGAGGACCGTGGCCACCTCTGCGGGCCTCCCCACACTGATGATCAGCAGCGCGGGGTGGCCCGCATAACAATTGTAAGTTAAAATTGACCCTTT
This sequence comes from Plestiodon gilberti rubricaudatus, assembly GCA_026170595.1. Lineage (NCBI taxonomy): Eukaryota > Metazoa > Chordata > Lepidosauria > Squamata > Scincidae > Plestiodon > Plestiodon gilberti. Next base: position 52,810,740 of record JANXHW010000002.1, read on the forward strand.
TGCCACTGGCGGCAGTGTGATCCTTGGAGAGCCACCATGATCCTGGGTGCACCGCCATCGACACAGTTGCCATGCCCCTTAGCGGGCTGGCAGCTGCTTCTGGTTCTCCTGGCGGGTTGCGACCCACCAATTTGAGAACCACTGCTCTTACAGCATAAACCTATGCATGCCTACTCAGAAGTAAGCTTCATTGAGTTCAATGAGACTTACTCCCTGGTAAGTGTGTATAAGATTGCAGCCTTCTCTCCCTTGGGCGCCTTTGTGTCAAAGGGGAAAGGCGGGTCATAAATGTTTTAAAATAAAACAAATAAGTTACAAAAATGAATGCAGCAACACATTTTTAAAAAATTGGCACACTCATTTTTTCCTTGCACACACCTATTCCATGTTCCTGTTTCTGTGACTTTTACTTGATTTTCCATATTTTTCAATTTTATCAATTGCATGGTTTAATTGAAGCTGTCAGATGCTTTTGAGCATGCAGTTTACACTTGCGGTCACACTGCATTTTACATCAGTGTATGCGAACTGTGGCGAAAAAGATATTAAGAGAGGGACCGAAACAAATAAAACTACCAGTATCGTTATGCCCTTATACTGTACAAACACATGGTGCTGCTATGTTTGGAATACTGTGCACAGTTCTGCTTGTCGCTTCCCAAAAAGAAATCTAGAGCTGAAAATGATACAGAAAAGTGCATTATAAATAGTTGGGAGGGTTGTAGCCCCTTTGGGATGAAGAAAGGCTAAAAACTTTGCCGACTTTTTAGTTAAAAAGAAAGATTACTAAGGCAAGACATGCTAAAGGTTCATAACTAGGGGCAGTCTTTTTGGTAATAATGAAATAAAAACACATAGCACCACTTTCTGCACACACACCCCAAAATCTGCGAAAAATAAAACTGTTTTCTAACACCTCTACATATTGGTAATGACCATGGCTGCATCTGCTGATACTATACCACCTAAATCTACCTACCTAGTACACTTTTAAAGTGATTATTAATTATAAAAATGGAATAAGAACACATAACACCGCTTTCAGCAATTTTATTTTGGAAAACACCAAAATCCACTTTTTGAAAACTTTGGTTTGGACTGCCTTGCTCTATTCATAACATTATGTAAGGTGTGGAGAAAATGGCTAGAGAGAAATGTGAGTCTATTAAGAGATGTTACTCATGACAACTACTGTATGTGTGGAAATCTCCATGTTCAGAGACAGGATGCTAGTGAAGATCCATTGCTGAGGAGCACTGGGATGGATGATTGTCTTTCCATTGGCACTTTCAAGAAGCAACTTGTGGCCACTGTGGGTGTTGCACATATTGAACTACATGGATTTGAACCAATCCAGCAATGCTCTTCTTATGCATGTTATTCTTACTGCCTTCATGAACAGTTGCTCTCATGCATATGTGCTTTCCCCATGAAAAAAAAGAGAACTATTTCGACTTCACAAATCATCTTAAAGATCCATATGTTAGGATCACTTAATATATAGGATTGCCATATTCCAGTCCCCTCAAGAGAGACAGCCTGATTTGCATATTATGCAAATGGTTGCTAATTAGCAAATTAAGGGTTGCATGATCTAATTGCTTTGTGCTCTTTGCCACTCTCTCCTAACACTGATGAAGAGTCAGAGGAAGTATAGCTGAACCTGAACCGCTTGCTCATGCCAGACTTTGCTCGTGCTTTCTTCTGGGACAAAAGCAAAGCTTGTTAGAGAAAGAGGGAGCAAGCTGCTGTGTTCTCCTGGCTCTGATCCTGTTGCTCCAGCAGGACATGACCCTGCATCTGCTCAACTAATGTGCAGCAGCTGGACATTGCAAGCACGGGGGGGGGGGGTTTCGTTGCTTTCCCAAATCTTGACTCAAACACACAAGAGCAAACTACGATACAAACAGAATCAAAAATTTTAATATATCCAATCCATTTCAACAACATTACAACTTCTCATGGTTTGAGGAGGGTCCCTCAGCAAGCAGTCCATGAGCAAGCCAGCTCAAAGCAGATTGTTTCTGAACATGGGCAGAGTGGCTTTCTCTCCAGTTAATAGAATTGGGCAGCCCAGGACTTCTTCATACCTTGGCTTCTGCAAGGGCTAGGAGTATGCTTGAAAAAGAAAAAGAAACTGAGAATCCAGGCCATCTAAGGGTCCAAAGAAGCACTAAGTGGGATGACTAGAATCTGAATCAACCCTAGTTTAGTAGCACAATTGATGATTCATAGAAAGAATGAAGAATTTCAGAGTAGCCTCGAGGAGTATCTGGAAGTAATAAAATGACACGATTCTTCCTGAATTAAGGTTTCCTTACCCCACATTTCATTGGCAAGTTCAGAATAAGTCTAGAATACTACTCATGTATTCCATGCATATGCCAAAGATGTTTGGAAATAGCATATGATTGTGGGCTTGAGGCCCAAGACAATTCAGTCACCACAAATCTTTGCCCAAAAAATACATACTGAAAAGAAAATTACCCTATGGGCTCATAAGCAGAAGGCATGTCACCCATTAGTGATACTGATCATTGATGTATCCAGAATGAACTATTCTCCCAATATCTGTAAGTCCATAAGGCTGAAGCCAATAGCATTGTGAATGGCTTTCAGTAAATTACATTTTGTTTTACGCCACTTGTAAGGGAAAACATAAAGTCGTCACAAATGCCAATCCAGCTGCTGTTACTATAATGAAACCCACTGCGGGATCCCTTAGGTCTCAGAACAGAAACAGAAGCACGACTTAAGAGTTCTAAATACAATATGGGTGGACTGATATTGAATACCTTTTAAAGTATTGCTCAAGCTGCACCATTAGCAACGATAAATTCAAAATTAATCCAGAGGAGTCCTGTGCAACTTAAGTCACAGTATAGACTTCAGAGCACATTGAACAGTATTTGCAAACATTACAGTGAAACCAACCAAAAGTGAATCAATAAAATAGATTGGGGCCTCACGGAACAACTTGTGTTTCAAGGAAGGTGGCTGGCTCACTTGGGTTCTTAGTCATCAAATCAGCAACAAAAAGCTACAGAGAGGAATACTGCCCTTTATAAGATTGTTGCGGGCTTTAAAAGTATTTAAGGAAGAAAAGAAACAGCTACCAAGGTTTTAGGGAGTATGGGTTCCACAGCCATGTAGACACAATTGAAGAAAAAATAAAAATCTTTGAATCATACAACCATGATTCAAAGATTTTTATTTTTTCTTCAATTGTGTCTACATGGCTGTGGAACCCATACTCCCTAAAACCTTGGTAATTATATCCGGTCATGAAAACCTCCACGAAACAAAAGAAACAGCTACATATAGTGTGTTGAATTAGACAGAAACCTATGAAACTTTTATGCAACACAATGTTTGTGTGATGCTGACAGAGGGTACTTAAGCATCGATACCATTCAATGAAAGTTGACTAGGTCCTCTGTCAACATCTGTCATCAACGTTTTCCACAACTGCTAGTCACCTCGGACGATGGGAGACTCACAATGGGAAGGGATTCTATTCCACCACATCAGGGCTGAGGGCCTGCATCTTGCCCATGGTGTTGCTGCTGGACATCTACAAAATAGAGCGAGCAGGTCCGAACAGGTCAATATCCTCATGCATTGCTATGAACCTAGTTTGTGTGGAAATCTTGGTACTGCAGCAGGACCTGAATCCTTCCCCTGAGGGATAAGCTGTCAGTTCTACAGGAAGAGATCAACCTCCTGGTTATGGTGTGAAGTAGTTCCTTGAATGACTTTTCTCTTCTTTGTCTAGTCCTGGCTTTGTTCCTATCCAAGAGACTTTCCATAGGCTGCTGCTGGCTGTGCTTGGGCTCTCTGAAGATTTGATACCCTGCTCTGAGGGGAGCTTTGGAGCTGGTCACGGTTTTCCTCCTCATCCGCAGACCACGGGAGGTTCTGATGAGGGACGAGCTGTGAGCTCTGTGTGGAAGTGTGTTGGTACACACAGGCTGTGAGAATAGATGTGGCCTGGCTTCTCTGACACCATCTTGGTGTCTGCCATTAATGCACCCATGTGCACTGATGCTTTCTCTGCAAGAGTACTGTGAGGGCATCAGCACAGTGCAGTGCCAAGATTGGTGGGTGGTGAAGGAGTTCTCAGAGATGCTGTTGGGGGTCGCTATATTATCTCTCGTTTCTGCTGATATTGTTTTGCTTTCTGCTGAGTTGATGGGAGTGCATAGAATTGCGGTAGGTTAATTGTGCTGTAACACCTAGCAACTGTCTGCCACCATAGTGCAGCTAGCTTGTGTGGATGCACAATTAGTTGATAATATTAAGTTTTCTTTAGTTTAAGATTGTCAAGCACAATGCCTTGATACCCAGAGCCTTTGTGGAAATGGCGTAGCAATGATTGATTGATTGATTGATTGATTGATTGATTGATTGATTGATTGATTGATTGATTGATTGATTGATTGATATCCCACCTTTCCCAAGTTGAAGCAAATGCCCAAGGCGGCATACAAAGTTCCATAATAAAATGTACAATGATTCAGTCTTCACGCCTTTTTTCCTGCTGTCTGGGCAATCAATCAAGTCTCCAGTTCTGCTCCACTGGAGGCCAGAGAAAAATCAGATGAGGCATCAGTAGGATACAGAAGAATGTTGCTGAAAGCACCATGTGCTATCTTTGGATGATGTGATGGTTAGGGGTCTGCCTTAGGAAGGTTTCCAGGCACCGGACAATGGGGAGGGGGTATAGACTCTAACCATGGACCCTGCCTTCACCCCAACCAACACCACTCAGCCAAACCACTAAGTGCTTCCATCCCCACCTCCTTTCACTCAGCCAAGCCACTCACTGCAGGTGAGAGCAAGGAGGGGGAGAAGACAGAAAGGGGAACTTTAAACAAGCATATTTCCTCCCAATCTCACAGGTCCCTTGTGGCCCCAATTCCCTTCCTGGTCAGATACAAAATCAAGCACATTCTGGTAATTAAAAGAATATTTATTAAACTCAGAGCCCAATCCTTAGGACTGAATCCTATCCAACTTTCCAGCACCAATGCAGCCGTGCCAATGGGGCATGCACTGCCTCTTGCAGTGGGGAGGCAGTCACAGAGGCCTCTTCAAGGTAAGGGAACAACTGTACAATGTTCCCTTGTTCCCTCTGGACTGCATTGTTGTTGCATCAGTGCTGGAAAGTTGGGTAGGATTGGGCCCTTAGTTAATTACAGGGATGCTCTCTACCCCCACCCTAATGGGGGAAGGGGAGAAAAGGAGAGAACCAACCCAGAGTGAGTGAGCACTGAGTACTGACATCATATTGGAAACAGCAAGAAAACGACCACACTATCTAAGCTAAGCTACTTACTCCTAAATTACATTCTGATTTTCCACGGTACCAGATCGATGGGTAATCCAGCAGAGCCTCCAGCTGCTCTGCTGGTGCAAGGAAGACAACTATAGGCACACCTTTCCCAGATTTATCCTAAAAAAAAAGCCAATCAAAGATCCCAGAATTCTGCTGAATCATGCCTCTTCCATCCATCATCCTGTCACTCTATTTCACAGGTGACTGGAATATCTCTTAATTCTATTGCCTGACCTGTGGCCTTGGAGGCGCCTAGCTCCACCTGATAACTGGCCACCTGGCCATTGGGCCAGCCAGAACTGACCATATCTAGGCAGACTCTCAGCTAACTCCCTATCCGTTCCCAGCAGCATTTCTCCATCCCGGCGACTCCTTTTGACAGTTTTATTCCTCCAGGTCCGGCAAGGCTCTGGTCCTGCAGATACTTCAAAGGTGTTCACATTCATACGTCAGTGAGCAGTTACAGAAAGAATCTCCACTTCAAACATGCATACAGGAAGGATCTCGAAGCACATTCTCCGTACCCAGGAAAGATCTTTTCATCTCAAAGCATATTCCAACTTCCCATCTCCCATCACCAATTCCCAGCATCTCTGAAAAACAAAAACCCCTCCTTGTGACAGGGGAGGAGCCGAGGATCCATCTCATCCAGTTGTTGCCCCCAGCACTGCGCCAGAGCACTGCAGCTTGGCGAATGGAGAGTTTTCCGTCTCTTAAGTTCTTTAGCTTTCCTCCAAGGTTGGCTCTGTGGGTAAAGCTAACAATCCTCACCAGCCTGAGGGCATGGAGAGACTGTGACTGCCACAATCAGTAGCATTTCTGACAACCCCACCGAGAGTGCAAAACCAAGAAATAAAATGATTAGCGAATATTTTGCCAAATCCCCAATTGCTGGGAAGTTTCAAAGAACTGTTTTTGTTTTTTCCATTTCAGTATGCTTCTGGCATCCTTGTTTTGTGAACAAAAGTACTAGTAACACACTATTTACTGCAAACCGTTTTGTTTTGTTATGTTTCCAGAACTCCTGAAAGCCAAATGTAGCAAAACCAACACTGACACTTGTTTTTTTCCCTTCAGACTTTTCCTCGCTCAGTTTGATAGATCCCTATAACCTTGAATGTTCACCCACATCTGAATCAGCTTCAAAACATCCTGATACTTGCACATTGCTCCTTACGAGACTCCAGTGCCTCGTTGACCTTATATCACAGTGAGATTTCCTTGAGCACCATATAGTAACAGTTAGAGTGTGAAGTTCAACAAAATAAGCTACTAACACTTTAAAAAAAAGCATGATGCTGAAATCAAACTCTTCAGCAGCAAAACATCAGAAGAATAACAAGCAGGATGTCCTTACCTTGAGAGTCCATTGGCTTTATCAAGGCAAGTTCAGCTAAGATGCAACCTCAAGATTTAGGCAGCATCCTGAAATCAGTGGGGGACCCTTGAGCATGTCAGTTCAGTATAGAGTGCTAATTTCCACCAGACTTGGGAATTTCCAGATTGCTCCTGCTGCTGAGAGTGTGTTTCCCAGGACATCTCTATCCCATCCCTTTGACAACAGCATGTTTGCCCCACACACTGCGCACAGCCAGCTCTGGTTTCCCAGTTCTCCTCCTCAACAGAAAGGGAGCAGGAGAACACTAATAGCCAGAATCCAAGTGTAGGTGAACTTTAGGGCAATGTAGTAGAGGGACTTGTGGCTCAGTGGTGAACCAAATGCTTTGCCTCCAGGCAATCCTGAGATCAGTGCCAAGAATCTCCAGAAAATACATGTCTGAAAACTGAGCTGCTACCTTTCAGTGTAGGTGAGGCTGAGCTAGGTGGACCCCTGACCTGACTCGGTATATAAGGCAGTCACGGTGACTGAGTCACCTATACCCAATTTCCACTATACCCAATTTCCAGAATAGTCTCTGTGCAGAGATGCTTTTAGAACAGACTGCAGCTCCAGCACAGCAATTAGAGGGGTCTGCCTTAGGTTCTCACTGTCTGGTTCTCACTGAAGAAAGACAGGAATCTAGATAAAAGCCCACACAAAATGACATCCTTTATTCCAGGTGCATTTCAAGGGTGACTTGTTCTCAGGGGATATATAAACATTAGAAATAAGCTCAGGCAGTGAATCTACTCATCTCTAACAGCCACCTAAAGAAAATGGCAGACTCAACATGCACTGGTAAAAACTGTCTTTCTGCAGAATGGAGGAAAGCTTTTAGAGCTGTGTATTCCCTCTTGTTGCCTGGGTTCCATGCTTACATCCCTATAATATTTACTCAGAGAGCCGCGTGCTCTCCCCTCGGCGCGACTCCTTTCGAATCCGGCTGCTTCTGCACAGAGAAGCAGCCGGATTCGAAAGGAGTCGCGCCGAGGTGAGCGCGTGGGGGGGGGCTGGCGGAGCCTCCGGTCTGCTCGCGCGGGCTGGACTTGATTGATTCGGGTCCGGTCTCGCGCGGGCCGGACCGGATCGCTCCTGGGGCCGGATCCGGCCCGCGAGACACCGGTTCCCCACCCCTGGACTAGGGAGTGGGACTAGATTTTGATGTCAGTAGCAACTCTCTAGAATTCTGAAAAGGTCCTACTCATTTTCTTCCCCAAGTGTTATAAGTATAGAAGGAATTGACTCTCTGTTAATTTATTTATTTATTTATTTATCACATTTTTATACCGCCCTTCCTCAAAGGAGCTCAGAGTGGTGTACATATTTCCTCCCCTCCTTTTGTCCTCACAACAACCCTGTGAGGTAGGTGGGGCTGAGAGATAGTGACTGGCCCAAGGTCACCCAGGAAGCTTCATGGTAGAGCGGGGATTTGAACCTGGATCTTCCAGATCTAAGTCCGACTCCCAAACCACTACACCATCCTGGCTCATCTATGTAATTGTTCATCTATATAATACTTTCCTATAAAAAGTGCTGAAAAGATTCATCATTTTTTAGACCTAAACCTTGGCTTACCATATTTTGAGGTGCCCAAACTGGGACACACACACCCTACTTTTTTCCCCTCCAGATTTTTAAAAAAATATTTTTTATTTTCAGGGCTTTTTGTCCCCCCCCCTTTTTTTTGCAGGTGTGGAGTGCCTGCTTCCCATGCTTTAGCACGCCCAAAAAATTTTTAATTAATTAATATTTAACACTTCCCCATTTTTGTCCCCTTTTGCCCCCAAATTTTGCTTGCCTGGTACTGGTGCTGGTGGTGTCGGTGCCAACTCCCCCGTGGGTCTACTACCCCCTCCCGCTGCCATAGTCACTGCCGCTGCCGCCGCTGCCACTGCTGCCCCCGCCTGATTCCGAATCCTGCATGGTCAGCTGCATCGGGCCAGCCAGAACTGCCACATGAGATCCAAGATGGCGGTGCCCAAATCTCGTGAGGGCACATGAGACAACACTACTGCCTCATGTGCCCTCGTGAGATTTTGGCGCTGCAATCTTGGATCTCACAAGATTTCGCGAGATCCAAGATGGTTGCACCAGAAAAAATGTGGAAGCAGCAGCGGTGGCACGGCGGCAGACCTGGAAAACCGGGCTCCAGAAACTGGGGCAGTCCCAGTTTTCCAGGACAGATGGTAAGCCTACCTAAACTTCTACTACTGATTCTGCACTGTATGCTGAATGCATGGATAGCCAGTAGGCTTGCTCCCACTGGCTACACTCCCCTGTAGGAACGCTACACACTTATGCACATAGGTCTTCTCCATGTGATCAGAAACCCTGGGTAATCAGGATTCCTGATTGCATAGAGGAGCACTATATGTGTACAGCTATATGTTATAGCAGCATTTCTAAAACTGGTGGGTCACAACCCACCAGGAGAGAGAACCGGATGCTTCCCCTGCCCACTTAAGGGATGGGGAAAGCATGGTGGCGGCGGTGATCCTGGGGGTCGTCACCACCAGGGGAAAAATGTGCAAAAAGGAGTTTTTGTACTTACTGGGGCCTCCAGAGGAGACGAGCAGGCTTGTGGACCCCTCCACGGGTCTCCCCAAGCTTTAGATCGCCATTCCACAGCAATTTACGACCCGGTTTTGTCCCCTGTAAGTCTTTGCCGGGGCAGGGCAATGTCGGAGGCAGCACTCCAGGATCGTGCCTGACGCTGACCCCCAAACACCTTTTTCAACATACCTGGTTGTTCTGCCAGCTCCCCAAAGGGTCGGGAGAGGGGCTGTTATGGCCTTTGCAGGTCTCCCCAAGGCTCTAAACAGTGGTGATCATGTCGAAACACAGGCTGAGACTGAGATCCCGAAGCGCTGCCTCCAACATTGCCCTGCCCCCACAAAGACTTACAGGGGAGTACACTCCGCTGTAGGACTTTGAGAAACACTGGGATATAGGAAGTATGTAAAGAATCCATGTTCCATATGCTGGCCTGTAATGCTGCCTGCACACTAACAAAGAGTGCTAGGGTGAGGCCTATGGAAATATACTATGTGCTTTCACTATGCCACAGTGCGACTGGATTATGTTTGGAAGAGTTATGCTCCAAATCTATTTTTCATTGACGGATGTTATAAGAGTATAGCTCGTATTTGGAAAAGCACTTACCAAATGCAGCCCTCTGTGGAACAGATGCAATGCTTCAAAGCTTCTTCCACAATGGCCCCCACATTGCGTACCATCTCCACACCAATGCTGGAAGTCACAAAGGCTATGAGGCTGTGATGTAAACAGGGGGAAAATATTCTTCCCGAGTTTCTAATTGTGATTGCTTATCTCTACTAAATGTTCTGGCTCTCTGCTGCTGCTGCTTTTGTTGTTGTTGAATTTTTGAATTCAGAACCAGAACTTAAAAGAGCTTATTCACCAATGTTGGAAACACATAAACAAAATGGCATTTTTGAGTTGGATTGAGCTCATGGTGTGAGCTCACATTTTTTATTTTTTTCCTTATTATTTAGTTCTCTTTCCACATTAGTCACATGAATGATCCCAGTCTTTCCCTGGGAATGATCCCAAAGTATCACATGGTGACTGGGATTACATCACGATGTTGCCAATTAGATTTGGCTAAGGGTAACAGCATCACTAAGAGCAAACAATGTGGAAAGTAAACTTCCTGCATCAGCCACATTAGTTCTCCCAGTTAATTGGAGATCAAATGGTAAATGGGGTAACTTCGCAATGCTACATAGCCAATCAGATTTCCCTGTGTGCTTAAAGCAGGCTGGGCAAACAAAATCTGCTCAGGAAACATTGTCCTAACTTTGAATAGGCGTACACTTTTACCCCTTAGGAAAAAAATGATCAAAGAGGAGGGTATTGTTCTGTTTGTTGGATCGTTATATTTCTACTTTATGTATTCTTACGTTTATATTTTAATTCATGGTTTGCTTTTACTTTTTTTTCTTTCATAAAATGAAAATAGTCTTAAAAAAGAGAGTATTCTTTAATGCTGATGGAAATATACTGTATGCACACACACACACACACACACACACACACACACACACACACACACACACACACACACACACACACACACACACACACCGTGAGCTCAATCCAACTAAAAATACCTTTTTTTTAAAATGTGTTTCCAAAATTGGTGACTACTAAGCTCTTTTAAGTTCTGGTTGAAATTAATAAACTGAGGTTTTCCCCTTTATCTTCCAAAAGAAATATTTTTGTGTATCCTGGATTACAGTTGCTTAGTAACTATATTTATCCACAAGAGAAAGAGAAATCATCAGCATATTATACAAAATATCAAGTGAAATTCCAGATTAGTGCTGAATGAAAGTTCTCATTACAGACCATTAGGCTTGAATTATGGGCCAGATCAAATTCAAGCCATTTCATATATTTTTTTTCAGGTGAAGGGTGGACGTTTATTGGGGGGGGGGCTTACTCCGATGACAATAGCAGGACTGCAGACATCTTAGTAAGCCCCCCCCCCCTTGAGAGTTTTCATTCCTGAAAAACTTGCCAGCACGCCCTTCCACAATTTGCAGCCCACAATCAAGGGGAACAGTTTGGGAAGGACATTTTCAGCTCAGCTCAGGCCTATTGTAAATGCGACTGGGTAAAATGTTCCACTGTATATCGCAAAGGACAAAACCAGGGATGGGACACACCCTGATCAAGCACTCAGAGTAAAATGAAGCAATCAGAGTAAAATGAAACTATGAAAGATATATTTCTTGTGAGGCTATAATAAAATTAATCTTTTTTGCATAGCATGCTTTCGCAGCTCAATCATATCCTTCTTCACCCACCCCTGTCCCTGCACTGTTCTTCCCATTCCACCTTTGTTCCTCCCTCCCTACTCCATTCTGCCCTCCCCCGCCACATCCTGCCTCTACCGCCATCCTGCCTGTGTCAGTGGGTGACAGTGCACACGGGAAGGCTCCATTCTCCCTGCCAGCTCTCCGGTGGTGTGTGACTCCCAGTGCTGCTGGAGTGCTGTTTGCAAATGCCAGAGGGCAGTCTACGCTGGCAGAACGCTCGTTCTGCCAGCGTCCAAGCCCAATAGGACTAGGCTGCTAGTGCTTTAAAAGCCTTTGGAGAAGTATTAATTTGTGCAAACTCCTCATAATTTTACAAAAATAAATAGCAGGCCAATCTACATCCAAGCTTTCGTTCTGCTTACTTCAAAGAGTTATACCAAGGTTCATTGTATCTTAACATTTCCTATCGTTTATGGTGTTTAAGGCATCTTTTCACTAGGCTTTGGAATTACAGTAGGGGGGGTATTTCAGAGACGCAGTTTAGTTGTGTCTTTGCTAACAACCACACGATCAAGGAACAACATGTGCTTGTGCTGTGTCAGAAGAAAAATGAGAACCACTGGTGTGATGTGGAATACCACAGTTGGGGTCTTTTCCATCCTTGGCCAAGGGAACGGACTACGCTGATATTAGCCTGACCAGCACAGAAGCCTCAAAAGTAGCAAGAGGCCAGATACTGCCAGATACCACACAAAATCTTCAAGGCCAGCCTTGTTCACTGGTATGGGCAACAAGGAGCTTCATCGGTTCCCTATGATATATGACCTCTGCTTCCCTTTACATTTGGCAGAAGCTGTCTGGCATGTTCCTGTTCACTGCTTTCAAGGGGAAACACACGACATTACACAAGCATTTCGCAGTGTAGATTTCATCAGGAACCATTGCCAAGCCAAACTTTCCAGCTATACCCTATATGTGTTAACGAGAGATGTGTAGGAAGACTTGGAGGGGTTGCCATGAACAATGTGAGTAATAAAAGAAGGCTGAGAAGAAAGAAAACAGCCACTCGCACATTCCTGAGTCCCACTTAGTAGATAGGCAACAAGCTGAATGAAGGTTTCACTGGTTGTTCCTGTGTACAGGTAAGACTTCAGTGACTTTTATTGTTCCTTGTAGCAGATATATTTTCATTCAATAATAGGAAATACATATTATTCTTGGGCCTGACTTGTATCAACAGCCTGTCAGCCACACTGACTTGCTGCCTGACCATACAAGCGTGTTCATGCCAAGGCGCACAGTGGCAGGCCTCCAGATTCGGCTTCCGAATTGGATTCTAACCACATCAAGACGAGAAAGCCTGCCATTTCCTGCTCCTATACCAATTATGCAGTTGCCAGCTTGTCAGAAAGGATGGAAATATCAAATATACTATAACAGTGTTGTGGTAATCTGTAGATACCAGTGACATGTGTTTCCTTTTTGCAGGACGGGCCACCTTCTAAGCCCGCCCACCCATACAGGGTAACTTGGTATATTTCACTCACCATGAACTTCAAAGAAAGCAGTGAGTATGGCTTCCTCTTATTTACAGTTCCTCCAGATAAACTTGGGGTTCCTTAATTTCAGTGGTGTAACCGAAAGAGAATTGGGACCCCTCCAACTTGAGCACTATAGTTTTCCAGAGTTTAAAAAAAACACACCATAAACGTTCAGAATCTCAAAATTGTATGCATGTTAAACCTTACTATTGCCTTTGACATTCTGCCAATAATTTTCATAAGTACCAGAGTGTTCCAAACAGTAAAAGTTGATTCTTATCCCCAGCATATATGAAACAAAAGCTAAAAACTATTTTTGTAATGCTTTCATAATTGTACATTATTTGCCCGATTCACGATATAGTCATGGCCACAATAACTTGATCCTTTTAAAATTAGCCTACAATACTAGCACGATGCAGTACAAATACCCTGGCATGGCCAGTGTCTAGAGGTCTAGGCTACAAAAGATATACGGTCAGCCCAATTCTGTCTAGGACCGCTGGAGCATGCAAAAGCACACTGCCAGATCCTATCCAGAATTGGGCTGGCGCCAGCACAGGCAAAGTCCTCCTCAGGGTAATGACCCAGCCACCCCAATGGCTGGCAAAATGGCTGGCGCAAATCCGGGAGGCCCATGTAACGCTGGGGATAGGACTCAGAGAAGCATGCCACCGAGGTTTCTTCTCCCTTCCTGGACTCGGCCACCCAATCCCCCCTCCCATTTCAACCTCCCCACGCCCCCCACCACCTTACCTGCAAACCTTACCTGCTTCCGCTGCCAGTGGTCTCTGGTGGCAGAGAGCAAGCGGCACCAGCCTTGCCACCCACACCACTTATTCTCTAGGTGTCAAAAACGTGCCTTATGGCATGTTTGCGTCACCTGGTGCCAGCGGAACTATAGTTCCGCCGGTCCCGAATTGCACAGGATTGCACTTTAAGGAATATAAGACATATGCATTTTCAGTGTAAAACCCAAGAACGAAATTAGGAGAATAATGTAGTTATTGCCTGCTGAGTGCTCTGATAAAGTGGGCTCCTTATTTGGTATATCAAAAAGCGTAGCAGTCTGTGTACAAGCAGATCTCACATCCTTCAAGAGCCACTGGAGAGGTGATGAGATTAAATGCATAGGCATGGTTCATCTTCTCATAAATTAACATCTGTCTTTAGAAGCGTGTACATTTGTGAGCAAACATTTTCCTTGATAAAACTCAATAAGGGTAAACTGCAATCTCATTTCACTGATTATCATTTTCAAAACATCCCAACAGCTGCTACTCCTAGCCTGCCTCATGCCACAAATTGTACCAAAGGAGAAGAAGCGCATCCAGTAGCTATGACATGGTCTCCATCCATATTTTTGCAAAGGTCATTGAAATCATGTGAATGGTCATGGCTGGGGTCAAAGAACTACCACTGTAGGCATGCACAATGGCTTGGGCATACTCAGTGGACTTTTTTTCCCCTTTGAATCACAGGTGCCCAATAGCAAACAAATTTCGAAAGTACTTGATTTTCTTAACAACACACACACACACACACACACACACACACACACACACTATAAAGTTCAAAAACAATGGTAAGGACCATTCAATCAATATCTTGCCAGATATGTTATGTGAAAGGAAATAATTCCAATACTATAAGAAAGAAGCCAAGTTTTGTTGGAAAGTATCAACCACAGAGACTTTCCTTCCCAAAGATGTTACAAGATGTTATTTTGTTCATTAACATGACATTCCATAGGCAACGTATCCAGCTCTTGTTTGATGGCAATCATTCCTGCTTCCATACTTTCTCCAAGAAAATCCTGCTGCAGCAGTCAATTTATGGAAAACCAAAACCTTGAGTTCATTCTGAACTCAATTCTGCAAGCTTTGAACTGATTTTGAAAGTCTCTTCAGCATTAGAAGTGTTTTGGAGGCTTCTGTTGGAGAAACATGAGCTTAAAGCTTCCTTAGGCACATTGAAATAGTTGTGTGGTTCTTTGCCACCACAGGGAAGCAGTTGTGGGTGCCCTTTATGTCTGCCTTCTTTCACTCACTGCATGTGCCCTTGGAGCCAATGCCAATCTCAGGTCCAGTGGGAATATGGATTATGGAAACTTATCTGTGCATGTTATATTTTGAATTCCTCTCTTGTCTTTCAAATAAATTAAGCTGTATGGTACATAAAACTTGAAGGCACCTTCTGGCCTATGCAGTTGCTCCATTTCGCACATGGAACTTCTTCACTTCAGGGCCCCCCCAATCAATATGTGGAGCCCCAAACTTTTTTATTTTTATTTATTTCATTAAAAACATGTGTTATGTGTAAATGTTTTGAATAGAACATACAGTTTAAGTAGTTGACAGGTGAAAAAAAGGAAAAAAATATAAATAATTTTTATAAAATTGGAGCCCCAAACTTACTGGAAACCTTTCTTTGTAATGCATTGGGGACCGGGGGGGGGGGAACAGAGCCCAGAGCATAGCCTTCAGAAATGCAGGTGGGCACAGATCTGCTGTGCCCTCATTGGCCATCAGGAGGCTCCGAAATGACCAATTCGTGACTCAGGTCGGAACTGGGACTTTTGAAACTCAGGCTCACTGGTGTCGCTGCAGGGGGGCGGAGCTTTAAGTTCCACTGCAGTCCGACCCTCTGTTCCACTGGTGCACAAAGCGGCCCCGCCCCCTCGCCTTCGGAACCATTCAAGGCGGTGAAAGCAACGTGCAGGACAATACGGCTTTGCAGCATGGACGTCACTGCAAGGCAGGGAGGGCGGGACGCCCCCGGGTGACGCGCACAGAAGGGTGATGCGCGCGTGCGCACCTGCGCGCGCCACCTCCTCTGCGCACGTCGCCCAGAGGCTCCGAGGCCTGGAGAAGGCCTCAGACCGTCCTCCCAGACCGGCGCTTGTGGGCCTTCTGATGAAGGCCCACTGCGTCGAACGTTATTTATAACGTTTTTCGCGCATGCGCAGACCGTTCCTGAGAGAAAAGGGCTGCCCTTTTCTCTCAGGAACGGTCTGCACATGCGCAAAAAACATTATAAATAATGTTCGACACAGTGGGCCTCGTCAGAAGGCCCAGAACAGCTGGCCGGGGAAGACGTCCCCGAGCCGGCTGCAACGATTAAAGGTGCCAGGTGCGCGGGACGCCCGGGGCAGCGGCCTGTTGGGCGCCCGGAGCAGCGGCCTGTCGGGCCGCCTGCCCAAAGTCGTGGCAAATCATGGAGATGGTCCTGTTGTTTGTAGAATCTTTAGACTCTTCTGCACAGAGGCATCATCAGGGAGGAGGTATTGTGGCGGTGTGCCCCAGGGCGGCAAGATCAAGCCCCAGGCGGCAGGTGGGCGTGGTGTGTGTGTCATGGCAGACGGTGGAAGCACAAATCGTTTCATTTGTCAGCCCGAGTGAGAAACGTCGAAGGCGTGTTTGGCCCTTCTGCCCGCCCTGCGCCTCGGCACGGTGCATAACGGCTGCAGCCGTTACATCACTTCTGGCTTGGGTGGGCAGTCGTGGAATAGCCACTGCTTCTGCAATATTTATAAGAAAAAAACAGCAAAATAAAAAGGCTAAATATTCATAATCATTAATATAAGAGAAGCTTATATGCAGACAATATACGTGATAGATATCCAAAGCTCTGCAAAGGAAGTTAGTAAGTTGATAAAACAAGTGTCGAAATATTGTTGGGTATAAAGTAAATAAAGCTTTTTAGAAAGAGTCATGAAAAGTGCCTCATCATCATCTATGTGTGTGTACCTATTATTTTAAAAAAATACTACGGCCATTGGGGCTACGAATTCAGCTTCTGCAGCCTCTCCATACAAGGAGACCATGGCTAGCACCCGGGGCCCTGTACCCCCCTGACTCTGGCTTAGCTATGCTACTGGTAGTTGTGGCGTTTTCCTGCCTCCTGGGACTTGTTGAACTATGGGCCTCCCTACCCCCCCCCCCCCCATCCTTTGCTGCCCCTTGAAGGTTCTGCTGATAAGTATATTGGAATATCTGTGCATCAGCTTTGTTTAGGGCCGGCCAGACTGCAGAGCCACAGGAGAGTAGCAAGCTGTGCAGCTTCCAACATCTATCACATGTATTTATTCATGAAACACAGGAACCACTCCCATTCATTATCCTAATGGAAGCCTTTCTTGAAACAAAAGCATCATCCCCAAATGCCAGAGCCACGCAGTCGTTTTCTTTTGAAGAACGGCATTGCCACTAAGAATGCCTGCCAGATGGGCAATAGGAGAGAAAGGAATAAAAGAAATGTCAAGCATGTGAAACTTTTGCCTGCTCGTAATGTTAAACTTAAATATCAAATGACTAATCAAGATAGCAATTGTTGCGCTTACAAATGCAATTGTCTTTTTCCAAGGCCCCCAAAGTATGCAAGTGTTGTCTATTACATGCTTTCCAATTTCAGCCACCTTTCTTCCGTCTAGCCGAAGGTATTCAAATAATGGCCTAATTCTAGTCCAATGCTGTGCCAATGGTGCCCCAAGGCAGGACAATGACCAACGCATCCTATGCCCATACAGGCAACGTCATGTCCGCATAGCCCTCCCGGTAATGCTGGCACAGCCCTTTCCAAATGAGGAAAAAAGGAATACTTTATCCTGAAAAATTACAGAAATGCATTAGTCCAACCAGCTATGTAGATGGTGTGTCTTTCTTCAAATGACCAATGTTTGGCTATTAAATTGTGTTATCTCTAGGGAAGCGGCTTTTGGTGCCACAACTCAGCTATACTGAAAAACTTCTTTCACAGGGGTGTCTCATAATTCATTTGCTCTGATTAAATCTTGCCTGGTGAAAGCACCCACCCCAACACTATTAAACTATGCAACAAGCTGGGAAATGTCTGGTATACTGCACAACATTATACAGTAGTTGATATATCATAGCAGCTAAGAATTTGAACTGCAGATCAGAACCTCTCCAGTTCAACTCTTGGTTCTGTAACACTCAATAGATGGCCTTAGGCAAACCACTTCCTCTCAGCCTCAGTTCCCCAGCTGCAATACAAGTACAGCAAGTCCTCACTTAAAGCTGTCAATAGGTTCTTCTTGGAAACTGCAACTTTAAGCGAAATGATTTATAATGAAACCAATTGATAAATTTAAATGTTCCTATGGCATTTTCCCATCAACTTTAAAATGAAACACCTTTAAACGAAATGACTTTAAATGAGAACTTGCTGTGTAATATTCCTTACCTACCTTACAAGGTTATTGTAAGAATAGCATCAATATACTGTATTGTATGTGCATTGGACAGAAAGTGCTATACAAGTATTGTCTCCATTATAAGCATTTTATATATACCCCCAGCTATTTTCTTTTCTCGCTTGATGTTCTTGTTTTTAATTTGTCATTGTTGGAATTTTCTATTCTTCTATTATTATTACAATTGGCAATATCATCCCAAATTCAGCTTATTTTTTTTTCTCCCTGTGCATGTTTTTAATCTCGATTTTGGCTTTCAAAGAGATGTTGGCAGCCTGTTGCTCTAAAATTACAAGAGGTTTGGGAACTCTGCAGATGGCAAAAGCAGTTGTGTGCGCTTTAATTTCTTATGGGTTTCTGTCTTTTTATAACAGGCAAGGATGCTGCCAGATCTTATTTCCACTGCCCATTTTCTGACATATTGGAAGACATTTGCAGCAGGGATCAAAGGCAAGCTTACAGAACCTCTTTCTTTCTTGTGTAGTAGGGTGGAAATGGATTTTCTAAATTTTTGCTAATTCAATCTTCAGTTTTGTCAACTTTATGAGAAGAGGAGCTTTTGGGAGAAGGAATCTGACTTCTCCAGGTCCTGTCCTGCCAAACTAGACCATTGCCTGAAATTACACTTGATTTCCGGCCATTTGGACAATGCATAGTGGGAAAGAAGAGCCGCTGGCTGATGACATCATGAGTATAGTCTTACTCACCTTTGCTTTCCATTGGGGCTAATTGTTTTAGCATTATTACCAGCAACCCCCAGGTGAAAGGTTAAATCTCTCTACCAACCAACATTACAGACAAGTCTTTGTGCTTTTAATTGGCCTACAAGTATCTTCCAACTTTCTATGCTCCTTGTATATGGTAGAGAAGATTGAAGCCAAAGGTGACGTGCAGTTCCCTTAAGCCAAGGATAGAGATTTCTAGATCTTTCCATGACCAAATATCCCAGCAGCCATTGGACCTTGACGTCCAATACGGAATCCATCTTTTGCACATGCTGGACATTTGAGGAGTAGGCTTTACTCAGCAGAAGACTGATGTCGCATTTTGAAGTACGTTTTACAGAACTACTGAATTTGTCCCTGGGCTCACAAATCATGTCGAGCAGCCTTGTAAGCAAATTTTATTTCATGCTGTGCATGAAATAGAACTCTAGAAATTTTGCATGGATTCACAGTGATCACCAAATTAAGATGACCTTCTGTTGACTATTGGTGCCACCTGCAAACTCTTTCCCTACCTGTCCTTCTTCTGTTTGCTCTCATACTCTATAATCACTCTGAATAATATTGCTTACCAGGATGACTGAAAATTTGTCCCTTATGACCTGTGCTGTCACTCTCTTTTATATATTATCCCATTAGGTCTACAGTCCATTAGATATGTACTTTTCCGTTTCATTCAGCGACTTCATGTACAACTTTATATTTTTTCATACCTGCGACTGTCGGGCAGCCAAATACTACCTAAATCCCTGTGCAGCAATGCAGTGGCAGCACCATGGGCTGGGCTGCATCCCGCGGGGGATTTTTGGCTGCTGGAGATCTCTTCAGAGTAAGAGAGGGTAAGCCCCAGGATAAGCCCCAGCAGCCACAATTCAGACCTGCACCAGCGATATCGCCTAATCCCTCATTGCTACCCTCCCAATGCCTCCCACCCTCCTCTTTGCCACCCTCCCCGTGCACTTTCCCGTCCTTGCGCTGGACATACCTGCTCCTAATGACGTCAGCGCCAGCGGGAAGGCTCCGGCCTTCCCACTGGTGCGTCTGGGCCTTGAGCTGTCGCAATGCACTTTATGGTGCTTTTGCGACAGTGCGCACCAGCAGAATGCATGTTCCGCCAGTGCAGGCCCTCCTTAGCATTGGGCCAAAAATCATAAATATATTATCTTCACTAAGGCCCTCTACACAGCAAAGGATTGCATGAAACTGAGTTTTCATGAGAACCATAATTAACAGCAGAGATTCTCATTATGTAAGGATAAGGACTCTATTAAATGCCACATTGGTACTTGTGAAATAAAGTACTATTCAATAAGATGAAAAGTAGTTAAAAAGGATGACTTTCAAATATAAAAATACAATAATATGAAAATTAAGCATGTGCAAAAATGTCTATAAGTAATTTTATTCATTTTGAGCACTAGCATATCAGACCACTAGGTTGAAAAATCAATACCAGCAATTCTTGAATATTTGGAGATGAGAATTACACCAAGGAAACAATTCAAGAATTGGGCTGGAAAGTAAATTGATCTATAAAGAATTGTTAAACATGTCAGTCCTTTCTGGAATTTAATCAGCATAACTAAAAACTGTCATTTGAATAAGTACATCTGGACTATGAGAGATGGCTCCATAAATTTAACCTCTTTCATTTTAATACTAATTCTGTACATGCCAGCAAAAAAAAAATCATCTCTTTTTTATGAGTCATTTTTGTGACAACCTCAAAAAGCTGATGGTTTCTATCCACTACACTGGCAAAGTGAAAAGCATTCAGATATTCCATATGCATGCGCTCCTTTATTAGACCTATCTCTGAAGCTGGATTTCACCAGCAGTTTAGTTTATACACATTTCTAAATGAAAAACTATTCCAGTTATTTCCTTCTGTATGGGAAATTAATAATTCTCCTTCAGCAGCAAGCAAGGATTTAAAATGGAACATTAACTGACTGCTAAGAAGCTCTCTCAAATGCCCGGGGGGGGGGGATGCTGGAGAAGGTTGTTTGCAGTGGGGGAGTGTGGAGGTGATCAGCTATCACAGCGACGGCTATCATCTGCACTCTTACTGTAATCATCTGCACTTTTACTGTTTTCAAAGTTTATCTTCTCCATCTGGAAAAAAATGTGGTTTCATTACTGATAAAAATGGTCAATAAGCCTTCATCTATTCCTGTATGGATTTGCATGGTCTTAAAGGTACATTGTGCCACTAGAGACTGCAGGGGGAATCCACATTTTAAATGCTTCACCATGCAAACAAAACCTTCTTGCATGCAAAAAAAAAAAAAAAAAAGCAATGACTAATGCATTACACAGAATATTTTAGCCCAGCTCTCCTCCTGCTGTACTAATTTCTTGCTTTCAAGGGGACGTTTTATTCTCTGCAAGAATGCACAAAAAAACCACCTGCATGGTAGACACAACCCATTATTCATGCATGCATTATACAGTGTACATGCATTATATTCATGCATTATACATGCATGATAGACACAACCCATTATTCAATGGGATTCATTCACATGTCATACTCGTTCAGATTTCCACAAGTGAAGGGAATGCTTTGTATGATGATACTGAGAGACATTTGGAGTCTGCTTCTCCCCAGCCTCAACCTCAAGTAGAGCAGGAATACACAAGCAGCATGAGCAGGTTCTGGCAAGAAGACCTGGACCAACTAGGGAGCTGTCTAGCTACTCCTGAGGTGATAATGAAGTGTCCGGAACGAGAGCTGGGGCCTGATAGGGGCTGATTTCAACTTATTCATAAATGACCTTGCCCTTTCCTCCCTATAAGCTCTCATATCCCATTACACTTCTTCTCGTGATCTTTGTTCTTCCAGCTCCACCACCCTCAACCATCTGAAGTGTCTGCTGTTTCTTCAAATGGCTCCATCCTTTCTTCCTTGCTGCCCCTGATGCTTAGAACTGGCTCCTGAAATATCTGTGGGATGCTTCCTCACTCACATCCTTCAAATCCCTTCTCAAAGGCCACCTTTGTCCATGAGTCCATGAGGGGGGACATGATTGAGACGTATAAAATTATGCATGGGATGGAGAGAGTGGATAGAGGGAAATTCTTCTCCCTCTCGCACAACAGCAGAACCAGAGGACATGCACTAAAATTAAGTGGAGGGTGAGTTAGAACAGACAAAAGAAAATATTTCTTTACCCAGCGTGTAATTCATCTGTGGAACTCCTTGCCACAGGATGTGGTGATGGCACCTGGCCTAGATGCCTTTAAAAGGGGTTTGGACAGATTCATGGAGGAAAAGACCGTCACAGGTTACAAGCCATAAGCAACCTCCTGGTTTTAGAAGTACTGTATTGTCCCAAGTATAAAATGCACCTCTCTGTGGGTTTTCTCTGTGCCAGGTGCAAGGGAGTGACAACGGGAAACAGGTTCTCTTGTTGTCTTGTGCTCCCTGAAGCATCTGGTGGGGCCACTGTGTGATACAGGAAGCTGGACTAGATGGGCTTTTGGCCTGATCCAGCAGGGCTCTTCTTATGTTCTTATGAGACCTTTGGCATCTGTCAAACCCAATCTCTTTTGTTTTGCCATTGTGTCATCTCTGTTGGATAGAGACACAGTAATTACATAAAAACAATCTACACACCATCCCATTCTCTTGCTTTAATTCCTAGTATGAATCTCCCAAATTTCCCCTCTCCTTGACTATTTAAAATAGTTGTTAGAAAAGGTTCCTTGAAGTCAGCTCACAACATTTATGAAAGCTGTATAGACAGGAAATATGCTTATGCTTATGTCTTGATACAATAAACGTTTCTTCAGTGACTTGGTAGAAAGGGGTGTTTGTACTACCCTTGGTGTCCCTTGTAAGATTTGCACTGTGTGTTTAACCTCTGTAGACGGGTACTATTACTTGTGACTGTAACTGTATAGAAGACTGATGGCATATTGTTGTACCTAATGAAATGTAAAATTGCCTTTTGAAATAAACAAAAGAAGAATGTTAAACCATTTCTAAAATGAGAAACATGTTGACTATGGATCTTTCCTCTTCAGGCACAAATGAAAATGTTCTCAATGAGATGGTTTGTCCTTGATTGTAATTGGTGTCATCAGTTAGGTGTTTCTTGATGTTTCCATGCAATCAAAAGGCATCTTTTAATCTACAGCTTTAAAATACTTCAAGTTAATTTAGTGGTATTTGTTTACTAAGGCTGAAAAGATATTCCCCACTCAGGTAAATACATAGAATAAACTGTTATACCGTCAATGTTTAGAAGTACTGGCAGTCTGGACCTTGGCCATCACAGTGTAAGTATTCCACATCTTTGGTCCATGTTCCTGGCAACTTCTGGGGAGAGTGTAGAGCTTCATAGCAAGATGGCTGATCTCCATATGGCCATTTCTTCTCAACATTGTGGGCCAAATGGAAATCATTGCATGGGTTCTGATGACACAATGGACCGAGGTGTGTTTTGGCACACTTACACAACTGCAGGAATATGTTCTATCCTTCATTCTAATTTCATCTGAGAAGCTATCATGTATTTGCAAAATACACATCTAGATACTGATCAGCCCTACAGTAATATGCTTGGGTTGGATTTTTTTAATTGAATTCAATAATCACAGGGACATATAATAACTGCATGAGAGATAGCTGGTTAAGTACATTCCAAATTTATGCAGAGTAAACATCAACTTATTTTTATTTCCCTACCTGCCAGATTGTAGTGCTTATGGATTTCTTAAGCTGGAAAGAAAAGAGGTAGAAAATATTTGCAGAATACACAGGAAATTTTCATTACTTGTCTTGGACCAATCTAACAGCTCAACATCTTGGACCAAAACTAACAGCCCTAAAGGGCTGGCCGCCATATCCTACCAAGGTCCTGGGTGCACCTCGACGGAAGGGGACAATCGTCCCCTTCCCCGGGTGTAAGCGGCATGAGGCCGGAGCTCGCGTACATTTGCGCCCGCCGTGTAAGGCTGCACCAGGCTTGGAGGGCTTTGGATATCGGTGTATCTCGCTGCTGATATCCCTGCCCTCTCCAGGCCCGGGGCGGCCAATGGCCTCCCCCAATCAACGCCTGGTCCACCCTCCCCTCGGCCCTGCCCTGGCCGGTGTAGGCCTTACCTGCTCCGGCCGGTGCGGGGATGGCGGGGATGCAGGGTAAGGGCTGCTGGCCTATGCATCGGCAGTCCTTACTCACCAGGTGCCGTAAATGCACTTCACGGTGCATTTATCACACCCTGCGGCAAAGGAGTGCATGCTCCCACGGTGCACCGTTGCGCAAGATAGTGCCGTAATACACTGTAC
Source organism: Plestiodon gilberti rubricaudatus (assembly GCA_026170595.1). NCBI lineage: Eukaryota > Metazoa > Chordata > Lepidosauria > Squamata > Scincidae > Plestiodon > Plestiodon gilberti. The sequence goes on from JANXHW010000002.1 coordinate 52,835,017, forward strand.
CAAGTCAGAAACCATGGAAAATCTCAACATTTCTTTTTCCAACAATACAGATCACCAAAAGCACACACAATGTAAATTTCGTTGGTCAGTATGTGCCTTACTGTTTACCTGCTCTGAATTTTGGACAAGTAACATTCTGAAGGAAAATATTATACAGATGAAAGCTGAATTATAGTCCTTCTGTGTTTCCACAGATTAAGAAAGTCAGGATACGTTTAGAGTGATAATTTATTGCACAGTTGTTTTATTGAAAATATAGCTTTATTATATGCATGAATGTATGTATGTATCTGTGTGTGTGTGTGTGTGTGTGTGTGTGTGTGTGTGTGAGAGAGAGAGAGAGAGAGAGAGAGAGAGAGAGAGAGAGAGAGACAGGACGGAGGGAGGCAGATGAAGAGAAGATAACTACTAGTAGTGTGAAATACACATTTTTTTAAAGAAATATACAGAACGTGTATGTCCAATGTTCAATCTAGTCCAACTTATTTCCTTCCATATACCTATTGATCTCCTGTGTTGTGGTCACATCTCTGATTCCTCTGTTGTTTGTAAATGTGTAATTATTTATCAGTCTTCTACTCCCTGCTTTTTAAAAATATCTAACATTTTATTTTTAACACTGGATCTTTCCCCCCATTTCCTGCCCAGACTTGCCCCCTTCCTCTCTTCAGACTTACGGCAGCGAAATAGCTGGCATAGGTCTGAGGAGATCCATTGGTGACCAGGCAGCCTACTGGGAGGTAAGTAAAAACATGTTACAGGCTGTCTGATTTCCCCACCCACCCCCCAACACACACCCCATTATAATCAGCGCGCCCTCGGTTGGCACAGTTGCATGACAGAAGATGGTGGGGGGTAGGATTGGGCTCATAGTATCTGGCAAAACACAACCATTTTTTTCCCCAGAAGCAAAGCAAGAGCACAGCTAAGCTTACTATTGTGACCACTGGCTTCCAGTGGACAAAGTGCCCTTGCCAGTAATGCAACTGGTTTATTTCATGCAGAATGACACGTTTGAGTTCCTTGGATTCCGTATATCTGGATACTGGTAAACAACCACAAGGTTGATCCAAAAAGTCATTTTTCTCCTATGAGTGCTTCCAAGCCATATTAAATAATTCATTCGTTTCAGCCACTCCTACTCAAAGTATCGAAACATGCACATTAATTGTTCTATCCCGCTGCCTTCCTGGGAGAAAAAATGAGCTCTAAGAGCAATAAAGTTATCACCTTTTTTGTGAGTTAAATCCTCTGCAAATTTTATATTGCAGGGTCTACAGTGTACAGCTATTAGACATCCATCTTGGGTGCTTCCCATGAGGATATTATACTGCATTTGTAGTCTTTCAAGTGGTTTCTGATGAAGCTGATTGACCTTTAGGGCTCATTCAGACATCTGCCTTGTTAAATCCTCAATCTTCCATTGTGACAGGCCATTTCTCTCCTTTCTCTCCTCGAATGTCTCTCAGAACGGTTTAGTGGCATATCTAGCACACCAGTGATGCACTGCCAATATGTCTAACAATCCCCAGCTTGCCTCCACCCTAAAATAAATTCTAACTTGGCCTGCGATGAATCCCAAGTACAAGGTTAGATTCGTGTGACAGGTGTGTGATGGTAGCATCTATTCATTTGTCTTTCCATTTAAACAAAATTGCTTTCTGATAAACTATACCTGGGGAGTTAGATTGAGCTGTGCTGTGCTGGAAATGTTTATAATTTGAACATAAAAATCATACCAGGCATGTCAAAAATAGAGCATTCTGCAACTGGAGGTTGGGCTGTCAAAAATCCTTTAAGAATAATGGTACTTCCCCCTGTGAGTAATATCCTGCCATTTCCCCCCCCCACAAAGTATTACTTTCCAAAGGGTGGGAGAAACCCAACCTCAACTAAAAATAATGGGGGGAGCAATAGTGTTGCCATATGCAACAGAGGGATGAATCCTCTTTCGCAGAAACAATACTGCCCTTCTGCTAAAAGGAAGATATCCACAAGAGACAAGTAAGCTTCAAGCTGCCTTGACCATGCTTAAAACTGTTAATATGAATTCTCTAAAAACACACACAGATTATCTTGCACGAGAGATTCTGTAGCACAGTGGCTATACAGTCAAGCCATAACCATACATCTCTTACTACTGGATAAACACTTGCTTAAGGAACAATTATCACTTATGCATTACTAAGTATTATCAGCACCATTAGGTGCTGGTAATATAATCCGTTGCAAACTAGTGTTATCTTTGTTAATGTCAAATTTCTGTCTTGACTCTTTAGTCATCTGATAGGTTCATGGTATTCAAAGTATAATTATCAAAATATAATTTTAAAAATCATATATTTGAGAATCATGCTACAAAACGAATAGAGCACAATCCTGCGTAAATAAGCGCTGGTGGAGCAATGACACTACCAGGGTGCTGGGTGTCACAAATGTGCCATAAGTGGTACTGGTGGTGAGGCCAGCACCACTGCTCCCCTAGACGCAGACTGGCAGAGTGGCGCTCAAAACAGGTAATGCCCGCTGGTAAGGGCAAGGGCAGGGGAAGTGTGGGGGAGGTTCCAGATTGGGCTGCTGGGCCCGGGAGAGGGGAGGGGGTAACGGCAACATGCTCCATTGATATCCAAAGCCCTCTCCCGGGCCTGTTGGTTCTTATACGGGCTCCTCAGATTTGCGTCGGCCATTTGGCCAGCGCACATCCAAGGAGACCCATTGGGGCTGCTGCAGCTCTACCCGGGGGAAAATGTCCCTTCCCCCCGAGGCAGCCTCCAGCCCCACCGGCGCTGGCCCAATCCTACCTAGGTTCTGGTGCAGTGTGCTTTTGCACACTGCAGCAGCCCTAGGCAGGATTGGGCTCAGGGCAACAATTTGGCATTGGCCATTGATACTGTTGTCTCTAAGCATCCTCTACCTTGTTCAGTCTCCTGCTGTCGTTCCCCCCCCCCCACACACACACATATGCTACACAGAAGATTTGAGGTTGTTACTACAGGATTATAAATATTTAGATGAGAAAGAGCACTCCTTGTTCCAAATCTAGCATGGAAGAATTTGTGTTTTGAGGTGTGTGTGTGTGTGTGTGTGTGTGTGTGTGTGTGCGCTGTATTCTTACAGCAACACATAAAAATATTTCTTAGTAGCGGCCTTCGCATCTGCAATGGGCTCTATAGCATAATCTCCACCTGGAGAGCCTGAGTTTACAAGATCTTAGAGGAAGGTGGCACTCATATGCCCAGCAGTGCTACAGGCTTCCATTCGGATCAATTGCCTTTTATTTGTATGGTCTTGATTCTAGGGAGCTGTACTTCAGTCCCCCCCCCCCAGGGTGAAGCTTGTTATTTGTTACACCAAGGGCAGGTGTGATGTCTAGAGGCAATGGTGTGTGTGTGTGTGTGTGTGTGTGTGTGTGTGTGTGTGTGTGTGTGTGTGGGCACAAATATATTGCTCTCTACATGTTTAGCTAAAAAAATTAACACGATAAAAATATTCGCGTCTCCTCAACATTTACAAATAGACAGTAATAAATAACAAAGTCAGATACAATTTATTATTATAGAAGTCTTTTCTATAAGAGTATTTCTATTGGATACACCAGTGGTGATAGCGGGAATTGTGCAGTACCTCCTTTAAAAATACAAAGAACTTCATCTTTTTGGCTGTCTTTTAGGGTGAGCTTCCTGAAAAGGGTAATGAAATGTGGCAACATTTGCTCAACTCCCTCATGCCTGCAATTGTGACTTTACAAAAATGAATTTCAATATTATGCCAAGCTTAAAAATAATGGTTTGTATCCAAAGAAAGTTAGTCATGACTAAGCGCCATTGAAATCAATGAGACAAGTTCATTGTGATTAATATAAGTCCCATGGATTTCAATGGGACAGGCAGCCCAATCCTATCCCCGCCAGCTACAGCATGTGGTGCTGCCGACGGAATGCGCACTGCATGCTATGGTGTGTGTGTGTGTGGGGGGGGGGGAGATGACCCGGGAGAAGTAAGTAAAAAGTAATCTTTTTACTTCCCCCCCCTTAAGCCACCCAGCCACCAATTGGACTAATGAACTATGGGTAACATATTAGTGTTACACATCTATAATACCTAGCCCTACAATTCAAAGCGGCAACAGTTATATAAAAGTTATATTTCTTTTTCCTCCCAACAACTGCAATATCATTTCCATTCTTTCTCCAGGCTCCCATTTTGAATTCAAAGCAATTTACCTGAAGTTCAGATGCTGTCAATGTGATTTAGTTTCAGTTTTATGGCAACTGCAGGTCTCTAATAAGTATGCTCCTTTCATTGATTTTGTTCCCCTTCAGCTGCTGCTGTAAATGTAATTGAAATTTCTGTGTGTGTGTGTGTGTGTGTGTGTGTGTTTTTCCTGACCTAACTTCTTTTTACTGATAAAGGAGCAATCAGCAAAGTGTCCTATGAGTTTTATGTACCCTATTAATAAGAAATGCCATTCCTCTTAGGAATACACATCCATGAACACGCTTTAAGTTGGCAAGACAGAAATATCTGATATGATGTACTTATCATAATACCACTTAATTTTTCCATTTATATTTTGTCACCTTTACACGATTTGCATGCGCACGTTGCCAGCCAAGATTTTGCAGAGACAATATATGAATATCATATACATCGTATGTATGTATGTATGTAGCTCTGCATATTGATAAACCATTTGTCAACCAAGCTACTGAAAAAATTCCAAGTCTTTCCAAGTATGATTATGAATATTTATATATCATTTTTCAACAAAACGTAGTTCACAAAACGGTTTACATAGAAAAATAAATCTATTATTATTATTAACAGTATTTATATACCGCTTTTCAACAAAAAAAAGTTCACTTAAGCGGTTTACAGACAAAGTTAAATGATTAAATGGCTCCCTGTCCCAAAAGGGCTCACAATCTAAAAAAGATGCAGAAGAACACCACCAGCAACAGCCACTAGAAAGACACTGTGCTGGGGTGAAAGGGGAGCAGTTGCTCTCCCCCTGCTAAATAAAAGAGTAGCACCAATTGAAAAAGTGCCTCTTGCCCAGTTAGCAGGGGAATAAATGTTTCATCCCTGTCTGCACACATTCAAAGTAACATCTGAGCAATCCTTCACTGTGTGACTTTGTCTGTATCAGTAAAACAAACCTGTGCGTACACAACAGTGAAGCCAACCACTTGCAAGGGTAGGCAAAAGTATCCACTGCTCGAAAGCCAGTCGTGTCTGACTCTAGGGTGCAGTGCTCATCTCCATTTCTAAGGCTGAAGAGCCAGCGCTGTCTGAAGACACTTCTGTGGTCATGTGGCTGGCATGACTAATGGAATACTGCTACCTTCCCACTGCAGCAGCGGTACCTATTTATCTGCTTGAAATTTCTTGCTTTCGAACTGCTAGGTTGGCAGGAGCTGGGACAGGAGACGGGAGCTCACTCTGTCACGCAGCACTCGGGTCTCGAACTGCTGTCCTACCGACCTTCCGGTCTGCAGTTCAGCATCTTAACCACTAAGCCACCACGGCCCCTTTTACTTGCAAGGGTAGAAGTCACAAAATTAAAGTGATGACACATCCAACAGTAGAAAAATTGTTCTATTTCTGTCTTTTTATACTGTGCTCAAAGTTACAATATTTAAGGGATTTTCAGCCATGTGATTTCAGTTCTTAAAATTGAAGAAATAAAGATCGATCTTACGATTGTCAGTTGAAATTCCAAATCCTGGTTCTACCGCGACGTGGAGCGGGCAAGCAGGATGGATTATCCAAAGCTGACAAAGTTGAAATCTTTAAGGTCTTCTGTGCTTGACGTTTCTCCCCAGGCATTAGGGGCTTCTTCGAAAGCGAAAAGAGAACCCAAGCTGGAAGTTCTCTTTTCGCTTTCGAAGAAGCCCCTAATGCCTGGGGAGAAATGTCAAGCACAGAAGACCTTAAAGATTTCAACTTTGTCAGCTTTGGATAATCCATCCCGCTTGCCCGCTCCACGTCGCGGTAGAACCAGGATTTGGAATTTCAACTGACAATCGTAAGATCGATCTTTATTTCTTCAATTTTAAGAACTGAAATCACATGGCTGAAAATCCCTTAAATATTGTAACTTTGAGCATAACAACTGGCCATGAAAACCTGCATGTATACCTTTTTATACTGTATATAAAGACATTCAAGGGGGATGCTGTGACGAAGAGGCTTGCCCCCCGAGCTTCGATGCTGGCACAATCCAAGGCCATGCCACCTTAGCAAGAGGGGTTTTGCTTCTTCTTTGTATGTTTTTGGGTGTCCACTCCTGACCAAGGAGAGGAAAGAAGGCACTCCTGAGCCACAGGAGAATAACACAACTACCCCTGACCAAGGGAATAGTATTTGCCACCAGCCAGGGTACCTCCTAGCCCTTTCAGTCCCAGGCTACTGGGAAGGGGTGCAGAGTTGGTCCCACTAGGCTGTCTGACCAAGCCAGCTAGGGGATACAACGTGCAGACACAGGTAGTATGTAACCAAGCCCCAAGGCTTCAGGACTTAGACTCCATGGTTTCAAAGAAACACTCCCAGGTAAAAATGAGAGATGTTTATTAAATTTAGGCTACGCAAACCAAGCATAGTAATACAAGTAAAAGATAAGAGCAACTGTAGTTGCAACAGTACAGGCATAACATCCAAATACAGTGGTGCCTCGCAAGACAAAATTAATTCGTTCCGTGAGTCATGTTGTCTTGCGAATAATTTTGTCTTGTGAGTCACCTCCCCTGCCGTGCTATTTACTTTTAAGTATTTACAGTACTCACAGTTCCCAGAGCTCCGCTCTAGTAATGCACACCGTTTCTGGAAGGGAAGGGAAGTTTTATCTCTGCTTTGCCTTTATCTCTGCTGGTGTTAGCTATTTCTCAGGTGATAATCGGTGTGGCCTCGGGCTGTACTGTTTGCAGTCTGCTAACCCTCTTGAATACTTTATTCAAATGGCAAGTGTAGCTGTCGCCTACAGTATCCTCCTGCCGCGGTGCCAGCCAGGCTAAGGGGCGGAGCAGGCACCACTAAATGCACCATTACCTCTCGGCCGTGCAACAGCTGAAGAGGCTTTTCTCGGCGTGAGGGCGGCTCCTGTGTGAGTCAGTAAGAGACTCGAAGCAGGCAGGCAGACAGCCTGTGCCGAGTTGCTGCTGCCGCTTCCAGGCCAAAACGAAGAATGGGTAGGGTCTTAATCAGTACACCTACTAGGATGGGAAGTTTTTCAGGATGGTAGTTTTATCTCTGCTTTGCCTTTATCTCTGCTGGTGTTAGCTATTTGTCGGGTGATAATCGGTGTGGCCTCGGGCTGTACTGTTTGCAGTCTGCTAACCCTCTTGAATACTTTAACATTTGAATAGATTGTGGCTTTAGGAGCTGAGTGTTCCACAAGACGAAATTGTTTTTGCAAGAAAATTTGTCTTGCGAGTCACCAAAAAACTTGCAAAATGCTTTTGTCTTGCGAGTTTTTTGTTGTGCGAGGCATTTGTCTTGTGAGGCATCACTGTACTAAAATACAGCACAAAATAATACAGGAATAACTCCTCAGCTAAATACATTTCCCTACACACTCACCAAGATGAGAAAGGATAGTCAGCCATCCTAGGCAGGATGGTGCAGGGCTGGCTCGCCCAAGGCAAGGGCTGAAGTCAGGCCATAGGAGTAGCATAGACAGGGAGAACTGTCTCCAACAAAGGTCAGTTAGAAAATGAAAAGAAGAACCCAAGATGGATGCCACAGAATAGCTTAAGTAGACTTTTGGGGGTAAGATGAGTGACAGGGGGGAGCAGACCAATCAGAGGGTAACACGTAAGGGAAAGTTCTCGAAGATGAGCTCACTCCTCGCTCCCCCTCCCAGATCTGAGAAGCGCGTGATGGCCAGCACAGGTGTGGGAACTTAATTGGGAGAAGTTGCTGTATCACTGTTCCCATGCAGATAAGGAATAAACAGGGTAGCTCAAAGCAAGGCTCCCAAGGCCTCTGGCCATGCGCCAATCACCAGGGCTCTGTAGCAGGCAGGCAGGCAGGCAGAAAAACCAAGACAGGAAATCCAAAATGGAGACAGACCAAAGATTTTAGAGAGCTTTCCACCACAGATGCATCTACCAAATCCTTCTTAGACTTGATCTCCCAACCCAGGTCCATGCAGACTTGTGCCAGCTATAGAGCTGGTGCAGATCCAAGTAGATCCAGAGGCCTGACATGGGCTTACCCTGGGGCAAGGGAACAAATGTTTAAATTGATTCCTTTCTATACGAGTGGTTGCTTGTTTGCTGGTACTAATTGACAGCTGTTTCCTATTTTCAGATTGACAGCTGCTTCCTATTTTAACTGGTGTTTTTCTCTAGCAGTCAACTCCATCTCACACAAGGTGCTTGTGTGTTCCTTGAAAATGTCCAGAGTCTTGGATGAAACGTTGGATTAATATTTTACAATTTGTGTGGGTTTTTTCAATGTTTCTATGTATTTTAAAGTTTTGGAATTCCTCATATTTTTGTTCAATATTTAAAAATCTTTTTACATGACTATTTAACCTATATAAACTCTACCTCTTTTGTCATTATGTCTGGTCATGAAAATATCCATACTACATTGAACAAATGTTGCCTTATCCTGCAGAGGCTACCGGAGGCTAAAACTTCTTCGTGGGATACAGTGGGCACCACATTGGCACCACTGCATTGCTGCACAGGGAGTGAATTAGGATTGGGCTGTGAGAGTCTCATGTAAGCACAGCCTATAGGACAAGAATATGGGCAGAGAGAGAATCACAGCACTGGCTGGAGCAATCAGCAGGACAGAAAGGAGACAGAGTTGGTTTAGTGCAGGGCAGCAGGACAAGAGGCAAATAGGTGGGAACTGGAACAACCACCTTTCTCCCCACAAATTACAGTAAGTCCTCACTTAAAGCCGTTTCGTTTTAAAGTTGATGGGGTAATGCCATAGGAACATTCACATTTATCAATTATCCTATGGTAAAATTGGTTTCATTATAAGTCGTTTTGCTTAAAGTCGCAGTTTCCAAGAAGAACCTATTGACAACTTTAAGTGAGGACTTGCTGTACAGCACATGTACAAACTGACAGCAAATGACGAACAATTTGGCACATGCTCTAAACAACACCTGAAATTCTCAACTGGATTTGTGAGATGCTTCTAAGTATGAGAGGGAAAATCTCATTCAGAGTGTACAAAAAGAATATGTGCAATCAAAGGACGTTTGACAATTGACTGCAGTTTTTGCAATCCTCCAAATCCCTCTAATTTCTTCCTCCACATTGCAGCTGTCTCTCACAGCAGCAACAGAGTCCTGATTTGCACATCCAGTTGCTGGCATGGGAGCCTCTTGAAAATACAACCATGCAGAGGCTGCTCCACATGACAACCCATTTGTGTCAAGTGGCTGTTCTGTGCGCATTTCTGGAAAGTTTCACAATGCCATCTCAAGTCCTCTGGTTGGAAGTTTGCAACATCATGACAAAACCTACCAGAATTATGCAGGATAGGACTGCATTCATTACATTAATGTGAACAGCATCAGACTGTGAACGTTTGACCTTTTTTCCTAAAACTCACACTCTGCAGAATTGACCATTTCCAATGCACTAGCCTGTGAAGAATACTGTGTTCTATTTACTGCCCTGAAGTACTGGGTCAACAGATTTCATTTTCAGTTCACTGGGAAGTTCTCTTGCCATTCAGGTCATTCAGATATATCGTTACCATGTGCAAGAGCATGACCACGTTCCTGCACAGCTCCCATTCATTTCAGTGGAATGAGCTCTGAAGAAGAGAATTTTCCAGTGAATTGTGCCCTCAATGTTTTACAGCGCAATCCGACTTAACTTTTGTGCTGGCTTAACCAGCAGCGCAGCAAGAACGGGAGGCCTCAGAATGGAAAAGGGATTCAAATCCCCTTTGAATTCCTTTTTTGGAGGGGATTTGCATCCCTTTTCTGTTCTGGGGCCTCCCGTTCTCCCGTTCATGGCGAAATCAACTGCCAATGTGAATGCAGTCAATACAAGCTCTAATAGGCACACAGCCTGAAACATTCCTGCACCATGTTATGCACAGATTAAATTATATCCCCCAGTTCCCTGGAACTTTTGAAGAAGGGTTCAACAACTGTGCCTTTATGAAGATAAAATCCAGCCCTTAAAAAATATGTTGCTTTGCCGTTCAGTGTGAATACAATCAACAAATTGAAGCAACCTCATTTGAGGTCTCTGTTCTATAAGCTTTGCATGGTATCAATATATCTTTATAACCCCAGCTTGACGTTAGCTGCTAGAATATCTATAATATTAATTAAATGCCGAGTACCATATTGGTTATGGTATATCACAGAGTGATTCACTCGCATTCGAAATCTGTGTCTTAATGTTCCATTCCTGCTATACTTAATGGACATGCCTAGATACTGTTTGCTGGCAACCAATCGACTTATCACCTAATTACCCTCCCTAATTCAGCACAAAGATTAAGCAGGAACCTTGTGTACTGAATAACAGCAACTTCAAAGTTATCTCCCTTTGCACACACTGATCCAACAGGCATTGAAGGATAAAGGCAAACAACTTTCCAAATTGTTTCCCTGAGAGCTGCACAGACATGAATTCTCCTTGTGGAACATGTGGTGCACACTCTCTCGTCCCATCCTGCTTCTTCATTACGCTTATGCCAATTTTATGCTTTACATAAGAACATAAGAACATAAGAAGAGCCCTGCTGGATCAGGCCAAAAGCCCATCTAGTCCAGCTTCCTGTGTCACACAGTGGCCCCACCAGATGCCTCAGGGAGCACACAAGACAACAAGATACCTGTGTCCAGTTGCCACTCCCTTGCACCTGGCACAGAGAAAACCCACTTCTAAAACCAGGAGGTTGTTTATGGCTTGTAACCTGTGATGGTCTTTTCCTCTATGAATCTGTCCAAACCCCTTTTAAAGACATCTAGGCCAGATGCCATCACCACAACCTGTGGCAAGGAGTTCTACAGATGAATTACACGCTGGGTAAAGAAATATTTTCTTTTGTCTGTTCTAACTCTCCCTCCACTCAATTTTAGTGCATGTCCCCTGGTTCTGGTGTTGTGCGAGAGGGAGAAGAATTTCCCTCTATCCACTCTCTCCATCCCATGCATAATTTTATAAGTCTCAATCATGTCCCCCCTCAGGCGCCTTTTTTCTAGGCTGAAAAGCCCCAGACGCTGTAGCCTTTCCTCATAAGGGAGGTACTCCAGCCCACGAATCATTCTGGTCGCTCTTTTCTGCACCTTTTCCAATTCAACTATATCCTTTTTGAGGTGTGGTGACCAGAACTGGACACAATACTCCAGATGTGGCCTTACCATCGATTTGTACAAAGGCAGAATGATATTGGCCGTTTTATTCTCAATCCCTTTTTTAATGATCCCGAGCATGGAATTGGCCTTCTTCACAGCCGCCGCACACTGGGTCGACACTTTCATCGACCTGTCCACCAGCACCCCAAGATCTCTCTCTTGATTCGTCACAGACAACTCAGAACCCATTAGCGTATATGTGAAATTTTGGTTTCTTGCCACAATGTGCATCACTTTGCACTTACTTACATTGAAGCGCATCTGCCATTTTGCTGCCCATTCTCCCAGTTTGGAGAGGTCCTTCTGGAGCTCTTCACAATCCCTGCTGGTCTTCACCACCCAGAAAAGTTTAGTGTCATCTGCAAACTTGGCCACCTCACTGCCTATCCCCGACTCCAGGTCATTTATGAATAAGTTGAAAAGCACCGGTCCCAAGACCGATCCTTGGGGCACACCACTTTTCACCTCTCGCCATTGTGAAAATTGCCCATTGACTCCCACTCGCTGTTTCCTGGTCTTCAACCAGTTCCTAATCCACAAGAGGACCTGCCCTCTTATTCCCTGACTGTGGAGTTTTCTCAGGAGCCTTTCATGAGGGACCGTGTCAAACACCTTCTGAAAATCCAGATATGTTATAACATCTTTAAGTTATGTCTTCATCAGTATTTATCAGTATTGATTATCAGTATTGATTAACAACCCAATCCTATCCCTGCCTCACCATAGTACGCAGCTGCAACAATGGAGGCTGCGCTGCATGCTATAGGGGGCAACCAGAAGGCAAAACGGACATAAGTAAAAACCTTTTTTTACTTACCTCTGCATAGGCCTTCTGGCCACCTATGGGTCTCCTCAGATCCATGCCAGCTACGGAGCTGGCGTATGTCCAAGGACATCCAGGGGGTGTTCTGGGGCAAGGTTACAGGAATAGGATCCAACATTCATGATTTATATACAGTATGATAATGGCTGCAACTTATATATTCATATATGATAAAGGGTGCATTCTAGGACAAGACTGGGAGGGGGGAAGAGCCTTTGTGCAACCTGGAAGTGGGTCGTGAAGCTTCAAGAAGTCTCGTGGAGACTTGAAAATACAGCTATTTTGCTATTTAAAGGTAAAATGGCACTTTGGGAGCTCCCCCCCCCCTTTCTACAGGGTTTTTAATGTGAGCTCTGGTATCCGTGGATCTTCACTATCCACGGGGGGGGGTGTGTGTGTCCAGAATGGATCATTCGTGGATAGCGAGGTCCGACTGTATGCTCTGTCCTGAGGTCCTTGGAGAAATGGTCAATTTAAAATGTAATAAAAACCAGACACTTCTACGGTTGGAGGGGAGCATAGTTCAGGTATATATTAAAAGACTTGAAATGCTTTAAAAAAAAAAAAATCCCAAACATTTTAGCACTATTTGCAATTGCAGGGCTACACACAGGTTTGGGGTTGGGAAACATAGGATTATTTAAACATGTATGTCTCAACAAGCCATTAGATACTTCAATTAAACAAAACATGATAAGTCAAGTAGTTCAATAATGGCAACACTGAATGAAAACAAGGATCAATACCAAGGTGATGAAGCCCTTTCACAGCTCGCTTGGCACTAATTGAGATTTCCAGAATCTCCTTGGATTGTTTTATTTCTCTTCCTACCCACATAGTGGAGGCCCTACATACTAAAGGCTACTGAACAGAATTTAATTAGACCTTTTTGTAGGCATCTCTTTTTATAAAATAGTAGGGAGCCTCTCTGGCATTTTGAGGCTCCCCAAGAAAGATGAAAAATACCATGCCTCCTGGAAGCTTAGGAGGAGAGTTGAACAGCTCATGGGAACTTACATTATAGTCTGTGTAAGACACTATAACTTCAGAATGACCCTGAGGGACTATGTGATGTGCCACATCAGAAGTCCCTGCCCATAAGAAGCTAGCATGAAGTTAGGAAGGTCTAGTATTCTTTTGGAAAAACACACTTCCTTCCACAAGATTTTGGACAACTGCAGATTAGCTGTAAGAGTTGGAGAACCTGTCTACCTCAGGTGTAAAATGGCTTCTCTTTCTAACTGGATAAAGAGACTTTTAAAGTGGTTCTCTTATATTTAGTGGGGGGAAAGCAACTGCCATGATTCATCCCAATATTTCCTTGTTTCCTGCTCTCTCTCTCTCTCTCTCTCTCTCTCTCTCTCTCTCTCTCTCTCTCTCTCTCTCTCTCTCTCTCTCTCTCTCCTTATTTTATTTCTTTATTAGACTGTGAGCCCTCTGGGGTCAGGGATCCATGTTTTCATTTTGTTTGTTATGTAAAACACTTTTTTATTGTTGAAAAGAGGTGTGTACATCTTCTTCTTCTTCATCATCATCATCATCATCATCATCATCATCATCATCATCATCATCATCATCATCATTCCTACCTGTTTTGATGTACTCTACCATGCTGGAAGAGCCTCAAAAATGTTGTGTAGACAAATTCTACTCACCAACTTGAAAACAATTGGAGCCTCATGGGCAATCACATTTATGCACAAATCCTGCCAGAGGAAAACTAGTACCTTGCAATGGGATGGCCCATTTGGCCAAACACACCATAGAATCCGAATAATGTGTGTTGTTCCCCCTGCAAGCACATTGTTTTTCTGCAGAATCACAATACATTGGATCCTTAATTGCTGAGACAGTCATATGATAAACGTTTACCCTTATAAAGATTTAATTAATAATCATATGGATAGTCAGTTTAGTAATGATCAGTTTCAAATACTGAAATATAGCAGTTGGAGCAGCCATTTAAGTAAATGATGGTATTGGTGTTCAAACTGCAGAGTGCCTTGGAAGCAATAAATCAAGGCTAAAGTGGTTTTGAAGTAAAAGTGATTATGATTAGTCATGGTACACATGGGTCTTCAAATTAATCATAAGAAAAATACCTCCATAATACAAAATGAAGAAAATAGTTGTTTTGGTTATTCATTTTTCTGCTTATTCCGAACTTCTGGAAGCGAAACGTCTACTCTCTTGCCAGCTGTAGAATAGACAATTTGTCTTCCTAAGCAGAACATGTAGAGCTTTAAGGTCCAAACAACCCAATAAGGGGGAACTAGCACTCTATAATGTATTTGGGATTCTCTTTGGTCCTAAGAGACCATATGTGGTGGAACTTCAGGACTCACTCTTATCAGGTGCAGCCAGAGGCATAACAAGGATGGAGCGAAGGCAAGTAGTTCTGCAAGACTCCGTTACACTGGAGTCAACGGCCCCTCCCCCTTGCTGTTGGAGCCATTCTGGCAGCAAAGGCAACACGCAGGACACTCCCCTGTTGCTGCTGGAATGGCTCCAACAGCAAGGGCGAGGGGCCGCTGACTCCAGTGTAACGGAGTCTTACAGAACTACTTGCCTTCGCTCCACCCTTGTTTCACCTCTGGGTGCAGCCCCCTCTAGCATCAGAGAATGTGCCCCAGAGAAACGTTGGACATTACTTCTGATGCAGGACCCACAATTCCTTTAGAAACAGTAAGGGAGAAAAAACCCAGTTGTGCCTTCCAATGACAGAAGATGGACTACCTTAATTTTGGAATCCGAATTTCTACAATCATATGATCATAGGAGACTAGAAACATCTTGTTTAGATCATCCATTCCCTGTTTAGAATTGGCTGATCAGTTTTGCAAAGCTGAGTGACCAGTTAGAATGATCCATGCATGCAAAGGGACAGGGAATCTATAGTCCTCATATAATACTCTGTGAGAAGTGGGACCTCACCAGTTAGCTTTAACCTATATGCCAGTGTTTCCCAAACTTTTTGCACCTGCGGCTTCCTTGACCATTGGTGACCACTGGCCACGGCTCCCCATTACATTATGTTGATGACTGCCAATTGGCATTGCACTGTATTCCTAGAGGGTTCCGTGGCACTCTGCGGCTCCCCTGGCTGATATCTGCGGCTCCCCTGGGAGCCACGCCTCCCAGTTTGGGAACCACTGCTATATGCTATGCTGACCACGGCCCTAGTGCCTGGATTTGTAGCAGCAGACCCATTGTACATGCTCCACACAAGCAAGAACTCTAGAAGAGTTCCTCTAGAGCAGGGGTTCTCAACCCCTTCCTGGTCGAGTACCACCTCCGACACCACTCTCCTGCTGTGTACCACCGGAAGTGACTGGCGATGACATCAACACCAGTTACTTCTGGATGTTCAGAGGTCAGAAAACACAGGTAGGAGGCTATGGGCGGGTGGCAGGGCCCTTCCCAGCATTCCCGAGAGACTCAGCCAAAGGCAGGATCCTCTCGGGAGCAAAAACCCATCACTGAAAGCGCCGCAACAGAGCTTTCTGGTGACCTGACAGTCCGAGTACCACTCGGTACCACTCGGTACTTGGACCATCCTAGTACTACTGGTTGAGAACCCCTGCTCTAGAGTGCTGCCGCCCATTCCCCCCTGCCTAGAGGGAAAGGAAAGGTGGAAGCAGCAGGGACAGCCAGGGCCTAGTCTGCCCATGAAGAACAGCTAGCAATTGCAATCCCCTTCGTTATATTGTTGTGCATGGGGATAAGGTTGTCTGCAGAGGGCTCTTATCTGAAGACCATGTCAAGAAAGTTAGCCAGGTCGCATTCAGCCATTCATCTCTGTATTGGATTAGGCTGTACTGTACTGTACTACTGTACTACTGAAGATCTTTTCCTGTAATAAGCATACATACAATATAGGCTAGCATGGTGTTTGCAACTTGATGTGGTTACTTCCTTAATAAAGAAGAGTTGAAGAACTGAGAAAGAAATGAGTGGAATACTTGAGAGTATTAACTGTGGCATGAGCAATACAAGCCCCTTTAGTCTGCAATTACAGTTGTTATACAAGCATTAGAATTCGGATACAGAATCATGCAAATATTATTTCCGTTGCAGAGCAGAGACATATTCTCCAAAAGCTAGACAAGGAACATAAGGACACCAGAGCCTGATTAAGACAAGAAGCTCTCTCATCTACAGGGGAAGGAAGACTTCGTCTCTCTTGAGCTCAGTGGAAAGACAGTCATGTCGTTTTAAAACCAGCCAGGTGACCACCCTGAAAAATAAATTGTCAATTGCTCTTCAAAGGGATCCTGCGTTCATTGAGGAGATGAGGCCCCACTGAGGGAATATAAACTGCCATAAGTAGATTTGCAGCAATGTAATACCATTTTACTAATCCTCTTCTATAGTTATCTAACTACCTGTCAGCAGCTAAATTAATGCTTATCTGCCTCTCAGGAGTGCCGTAAGGCTTAAATATTTAAATGTTTCTAATGTACTCTGAGGTCCCTAGGTGCTGCATAAAATGCAATAATTTACCCATTATTTAGAGGAAGGATTGATTCTGTCTATCACAATGCTGTCAGAGGATTTCAAAAGACCGCCCTTCCTCCCCCCCAAAAAAAAAATTCTGATGAAAGCTTGTTTGCAGTTCCATTATTAACCCTGCATATCTTGATGTAACACAATTGATGGATAGAGAAGAGTAAATCTTTTGTGTCTAATGGAACTCAGAATGAGAATGGAATTGTTTCAAAATTTGATTTTAAAGAGTGAATTACATACACAAATGTTAAGACAAAAATCAGTGAAAGTTGCCTAAGCATATTTTAGCTGCTGTAGAGCTGGTGTAATGTAAAAATATCAGCCTGAAATTCAGGGGTTATTTATTTATTTATTTATTTATTTATTTTTATTTACAATATTTCTATCCCGCCTTTCTCCCCGAAGGGACCCAAGGCAGCTTACAACATAGAAAAATACAATACCCCAAAAATACATACATAAATAGTTAGTTTCAAAACAATAAAAACAGTTAACAAAAACTAATAAAAACAACATCTAAAAATTGATTAAAAAAATTATTACAATTAAAATTTTTAATCCAAAGCAGAATTTACCTGCTTTGATTCTGGCATCTACTATGAACCCACTAGGGGGCCTTAGGCAAGCCATTCCCTCTCAGTCTCAGCTGCAACATGGGGATAATAACACAGAGAAATCCTATGCATGTCTTGTGGTTGTTCAGTCGTTAAGTCATGTCCGACCGTTCGTGATCCCATGAACCATATCCCGCCAGGCCTTCCTGTCCTCCACTATCTTCCTGAGTTCGCTCATTTTCATGTTTGTTGCATCGGTGATGCTGTCTAACCATCTCATCCTTTGCCTTCCCCTTCTCCTTTTGCCTTCAATCTTTCCCAGCATCAGAGTCTTCTCCAGAGAGTCCTCTCTTCGCATTAGGTGGCCAAAATATTTGAGCTTCAGCCTCAGTACCTGTCCTAATATTGTTTACGGCTGCAATCCTATACACACTTAACTGAAAGTAGTAGTAGTAGTAGTAGTAGTAGTAGTAGTAGTAGTAGTAGTAGTAGTAGTAGTAGTAGTAGTAGTAGTAACCTTTATTGGCATTTGAAACAAAACAAACATATAACACATTACCCTTAGACATAACACTTAACATATACATTACAATGTCCAAAGACTGCAAACACAGGACAAAATTACAGGTTAAGCATAAAAAGGAATGCTATCTGATTTACAGACGAAAACAATTTTATTAACAAAGGCTGCTGTCCTTTCCATTACGTCATTCACCTCCACCGACAGATAATAATGTAATACCTCCTGATCTGCCCAGTCCCGATGTTGTTTGTGAGGTGCCTTATGGAGCGGGCAATCCAAAAATACATGTTGTAAAG
This sequence comes from Plestiodon gilberti rubricaudatus, assembly GCA_026170595.1. Lineage (NCBI taxonomy): Eukaryota > Metazoa > Chordata > Lepidosauria > Squamata > Scincidae > Plestiodon > Plestiodon gilberti. The sequence continues at coordinate 52,853,068 of JANXHW010000002.1, forward strand.
ATTCCACACAACCCATTTCACAGGAACAGTTATCTGAAAGTAAGCCCCAGTGACCTCAATGGAATTTCCTTCTGAGTAAACATGTATAGGATTGCACTGTTACCTTATAGGGGTGTCTGTAAGGACAATTTCAAGATAATATGTGTGAAGGAATTCTTGCATATTCTTAATGTGCGAGACAAAAGCTAAATACTCTTATGTTTACAAATCCTCTTCTTTTCCAGCTCTTATTCTTCAGAATGGTAAGAAGTTAATGGTTTCGTCAGAAGATACTCTTCACACACACACACACACACACACACACACACACACACACACACACACACACACGAGTGCTGAATTATTGTTTTATTTGTTAAGAGGTAAGGATCATAAACACAGAGTGAAAAAGAGTGGAAAATAACACTTAGAATAAGCCATTCTATCCACACAACCAGATTAGTGGCAAAAGAACATGAAATTGATTTAAATTTCAGACTATGATGGTCTCATAGAGGAAGATTATAACTGGAAATTGAAGGAAATACGAGCTAAGATCTGCATTACCTGTTCAGCCAAATTTGTCAGGTTCTCCAGGTGAGCCAAGGGGCGAATTTAGCTTGAATTATTCCTAGATAATCAGTGGGCCTCTGCGTTCTGTGCAACAAAGAAATTGTGGCGATCTGAATTTATTTATGGCAGGCAAAGTCCCAGTTGTAAAGTTATCTTTAGTCAGCTCACTAAGCACAGAGCCGATGTATTTTTATGATTCAAATTCATTCTCTGTTCTCAAAGGATAGCAGGTACAGTATAAATTCGATATATTAGGTACATTAATGCTTGTGTCCTAGGACAGCACAACTGCTGCAAGATGGTACCAGTGATCAGACAGTTTCAACAAATAATGAAGGTACAGTATGTTAACCCCTGGGATTAATGAACATAAGAACGTAAGAAGATCCCTGCTGGATCAGGCCAAGGGCTTCGAGTTCAGCTACCTGTATCTCACAGTGGCCCACCAGATACCTCAGGGAACACTCAAGACAACAAGATACCTGTATCCTGTTGCCTCTCCCATGCATCTGGCATTCAGATAGGCTGCCTCTAAAACCCAGAGGTTTCATATAGTCATCATGGCTTGTAAAATGTGATGGTCTTTTCTTCCATAAATCTGTTAAAGGCATCTAGGCCAGGTGCCATCAAAACATCCTGTGGCAAGGAGTTCCACAGATTAAGTACTCGCTGGGTAAGGACATATTTTCTTTTGTCTGTTCTAATGCTCCTACCACTCAATTTTAGTGGATGTCAAATGGTCCCGGCAGTGGCATCGTTAGGGGGGGTGCCGTGGGCCCCCGGGCACAGGAGTGTCAAGCTCCAGAGGGGGTGCACTGCCGCTGTGGTGCCACTGAATTTCGGTGGCGCCGTGGAGGCAGTGCACCCTCTCCAGAGTTCGACACGCCCCCAAGCTCGACACGAGCCGGGGACGAAAGCAGCCTGGCGGGCGGTGCACTCTGGGTGTTTTTCTTCTTACCGTGTTCATGCACACACACACCCCCGGGTGGCGGCTGGCCAGACGTGTCCTTCCTGGCTGGCCGGCAGTATCAAAGACGATGCTGGAGAGGCTGCGCCTGAGCAAACTTGCTGCAGCCTCTCTAGCTCCCTTAGTCTTGCTGGCTTGCTGGCTGGAGACCAGCCTGCCGCAACCCAGAAAAAACCCCAGTAACAGCTGCCTGTTATCAGCTGCTGATCGCAGCAGCTGATAACGGGCAGTGTCTCACATACCACCACCCCGGCCTTCAGTCCGCGTACCCCTAGGGGTACGCGTACAACAGGTTGGGAACGCCTGATGTAATTCATTTGCAACCATTGGGGTTGGTTTAGAGAAGCTGCAAGTGTCAGCAGACGGTATGCAGCTTTGAGTCAGGGTGGGAATGTCCCCAAAGGAGAAAAGATAGTGACATGCTGTATCCCCAAGGTAGGTACCCACACTGAAGGGGAGAATATATGGAAATAGCACCTGCTGCAGGATTTGTGGTAACTTGCTAGTTGGCATTATTTTCAATGTGTTGCCCAGTGTGTTAGCCCAAAACCTTGCCTGGTGTGTATATTGAGGGGTGTGTGGGCAATAGGGATACAGTAGTTGCTTTCTCCTGTGAAAAATAATAGAAACACCACTTTAAACGCTGGCAGTTTGCAAGGTTACACAAATATCCATCTTTCTGATGGGTTTAGATGAGCAGGTTTCTGATGGGCATCTGGTCTTCTTGTTATCGTTCGAATCTCTGATAAATCCATAATGTTCAGATATTCATATTTCGTTGACCATCTGCTAACAGCATTTTCTTGCATTTTCTTCAGCATTTGACCATCTGCTAACAGCATTGTAAATCAGGTACGTTTTATTTAAGAATAGATTGTGCAAATGTAGCAACTTATCAACGGTCTCCCAGAAGGTGTTCTTTGAACATACATAACATTCAAAACATATTATGTATGTTCAAAGAACACCTTCTGGGAGACCGTTGATAAGTTGCTACATTTGCACAATCTATTCTTAAATAAAACGTACCTGATTTACAAGGTCTGATGGCACCCAGCCAGGTGTCGTGATTGGAATGGCATCAGTAAAACAGCCTATATTAACGCTGCAGACCACAGGAATGAAGGTTCAGTCTTGACTTCTCCAATTTACTTTCTTAGCTTGAAAATATGTGTGTGAAAATATGGAAGGTTGTTATGTAACGGGAAGCCCAATCCTACCCAAATCCCCCTGCCAACGGAGCATGAGCTGTATCTGTGGGAAGGGGGCGATTGGAATTGACTCCTCGGGGTAAGTGAATGTTTGCTTACTTACCCCTGGAAGAGCCTCCACTGCCACCATGGGACTCTTCAGATCTACATCTGCTGTTTAGCGGGCGTAAATCCGAGGCATCTAATGGCAGTGGTAAGGGAGGGAGACAGGGTTAGGATATCGGCACATGTGAGTGCCGCGATACCTCCCCCAATCCACCTCCCTCCCCGCCCCATTCCACCCCTCTACTTCCCCATTCCAATCTATCCCCGCCTTGTTCCACCCCCGCCTCTGTCACACCTACCTTTGTAGGTCCATCAGTGGGCCTCCAGTGTTGCTGCCCAGTTCGGCAGCACATCTAACACTGCCAGAGCCCTCTGCATGCCAGCCCAATGCATGATAGGATTGGGCCGAAGGTGTGTCACATTTCAATGTGCAGCCTAAACCTTGAGTATCGTATGCCCTGTCCCAGTTATCCTATGTCTTCGAAGTACCTCTTTAAAGTGGTGCTGTTTGTGATGTGACCTTTGTAAGATAATAGACCAACTGCAACATACTCCGGACCTCTCTGTTGAACAGTTAGGAATTTAGCATATGCTTAGAGAGGAAGCTGTGCAAAAACTGTATTTCCAAAAAGAAAAAGAAAAAAAAACACCTTGCTATTGTGAGTGAGGAGCAGGCACATTAATCACCAAAGAGAAAAGCACCAAGAGAGTGTGTTAAGAAATGCATAACAGAGTTTTAGGTTTTGAACAAAATTGGGTGACACAGGTGAAATGATGCTAATGGCATCTTAATTCTTGCAAAGGTATCCAAGACTTTGCATAGGTTTTATCAATCAAAAGCAAAATCAATAAAAGGTAACAGCTTAAAAGATGGTCAATTGTATTCTATCTTTAGTTAATCATGACTAAGTAAATTATTCCCATGGGACTTCTCTAGCAATGATTAACAAAGCTTTAGATACAACTCATGGTACTTTAGATTTCATAGAGCTGCCTGTATGATTTCAAAACAGTATAACACATAATACTATCTAGCAAACACCACCATCTCTTTGGTTGACCAAACCCTTGATTTCTTTTTATTATTACTTGCTTCTAGGTCATGGCATGCAATTACGAAGCAAAGAATGTTTCCTTCCTGGAAATTGGGTTATTAGCCTGGAAACCAGATAAAAGTTCTTGTTTTTCAAAAGCTCTTTCTCAGTGGCATCCCTATTTTTTTTTCTCTCCTATGTCAAAGATGTTTGAGTTACACAGACAACATTCAATAATGCAAACGGACTAGGATTAAGTAATGATTCTTTAAGAAAAGAAAAGAAAAGAAAAGAAAAATGCTCTGTCAGGGAAGAGGACTCAGGGAGAAGGCCGGCTGATCGAGGGGAGTAGTGCCTAGTGGTCATCTTCCTGCTCTCTGATTTCCCTTTACTGGTGCAGCAGCTGAACGGAGAGAAACCATTGGTAGTTTGTATCTGCTGCCATCACCCTGGGCTACAGAGACCAGGCAGAGGGGGGGGCATCTGGGAAAAACCCCACTGAACCCCAGGGGTTCTTATTAAAAATCAGACCCACATTAGCATCTGCAGGGCAAAGAGATATGACAACCCACAGAATTACCTGTGAATATGGACTAGGCAGACAAAGCATCAAAAAGTAACTACTTTATTAAAAGTCCAAAAGAAAAGGGGAGAATTGTGGGTAGAAGAACTACAAGGCAGCTAATGGAAAATGCTTGAACTTGGCTAGAGGGGCACAAACCAAACTTGATCAAGTGGATTCCATATCCCACAGTGCAACTCAACGCTATAGTAAACCAGGTGAAGGTATGTACTTATACTACTCAGGTGAAGCTGGCAGGCAGGCTTGGAGTAAAGATAGAAAACAAAGCAAAATAAATTAATTCTCTGATTGCCTCTAGCTATAGGCCAGCGGGTGGCACAGTGGGTTAAACCGATGAACCATAAGCTGTCGATCGAAAGGTCGGCAGTTCGATTCCCGTTACGGGGTGACGGGCTGCCAACCTAGCAGTTCCAAAGCATGTTAATGCGAGTAGAGTAGATAAATAGGTACCACTTGCGGGAAGGTAAACAGCGCTCCGTGTTCCAGCTGCATGCTACGCACTGCGGCAAGGAGAGTCATGCCGGCCACATAACCACAGAGGCGTCTTCGGACAACGCTGTCTCTTCGGCTTTGAAATGGGGATGAGCACCACACCCTAGAGTCGGACACGACTGGACTTAATTGTCAGGGGATACCTTTACCTTTTTATAAACAGCCCTAGCATTTGCATTTGTCCAAGGAATCCTGCTTCTTACGCTTACTGGAGAGTGAGTGCACTTCCATGTAACAGCATTAGATATCCATGACAGAACTGGGCAGAACAAACCCAGCTTTCAGTATGTTTGGGGGTTTAACCCCTTCGCTCTGACCACTTTGGAGGTTGGGACCTAGGTGAGTGAGTTAACTGGGCAACAAGGCATTTTTTCAAGTGACACTCTTATATTTCTCAGGGGGAGACTAACCGTCCCTCTTCACCCCAACCCAGTGTCTTTTCTAGAGGTTGTTGGCTGGTGGTGTTCTGCATTTTTTTTTTTACAGCCCGATCTTGCGTAAACGATTGCTGGCAAAGGGCGCACTCTGCTGGCATTGGGTGCCGTCAACGTGCCATAAAGCACATTTATGGCACCAGGAGAGCAAGCAGCACCGGTGCGGAGACCGGCACTGCTCACTCCCCCGGCGGACACGACCGCCACCGAATGGCCCAGGTAAGTCCTAGGCCGCACGGTGCAGGTGCGGGGAAGGGCAGGCCGTGGCAGTGAGCCATTGGACGACCCGGGCTGGGAGGGGGCGGGGATATTGGTGGCGCACTCCGCTGATATTCTAATAGCATCTTTAGATGAGCTGGCGTGCATCCGAGGAGGCACGAATGTCCCCTTCTCCCGAGGTGTGGCCTAGCAGCTCCAGGACAGCTTGTAATGAACACTGCATGCGGTGGCTGGCCCTTTAGGCCGGCTGAACATAGTTACAAAAGATTGTGCCATTAGATTATGAGCCCTTTTGGGGCAGGGAGCCATATAGTGATTTGATTTCTCTGTTTTTTGCATATATATTTATATTTTATTAATATATTAAAACATAAAAACAATACATATTTCATAAAGTTATAGCAAGCATGAAGCAATACATCCTACTAGCATACTATTCACCATTTTCTACATATAATATCCAACTAAGCCAAAATAACACCCACATTCTATTCATTAAATCCGCATATCATCACATCGTTCTTCTCTCTCTCTCTTAAAAAATCGATACATGGTTTCCAGTTATTCACGAAAAGGTTAACTGACTTTTCCTTAATTAAAATTGTAAGTTTATCCATTTCAGCATAGTCCAAAACTTTCAGCCACCAATCTTCCAGCGAAGGTATCTCCGAATTCTTCCAATATTGTGCATATAAAATTCTTGCCGCAGCTATCATATATAAAAACAAAGTTTGAAATTTTCACCTACATCTGTAAACCGCTTTGTGAACTTTTTTGTTGCATGCAACAATGATCATAATGATACTATATGATAACTCAGGAATTCTTCTGTCATATGGATTCAAATTCAAGCAGGAGAAGAATTCCTGGCTCAAGCCCAGCTGCACATGAAGTGACATGGTGAGGCACCACATCACATCAGTGTAAAAAGCATGCTCAAGACACATCCTCAGTATGCAAAGCACAACCAAGCCAGTTCCTCCAGCTTTCCCTCCACCTTACCCAGACCCTTCCTGTGGCAGCTTCCCCCCGCCTAGTTCACTGACTTCTCCTTACCTGCTTCTTCTGCCTCATCTTCCATTTCCTCTTCAGCAGCATTTAGCATCTCCTACCAGTTGTCCCACTCTGCCATTCTGTAGTCTGAAATACAGCTACAGAGAAAGGAGCAATACAAGGACACTGGGGAAAGTACCACCCCACCTCTTCTCCTTGCTTTTGATCCCTGCTCTGCAGGGCTCCTGCTTCAAAGCAGAGCAGGGTAGCCAGAAGAGAGGAACAGGAGAACCGGAGGCAAGGGTTCAAATGGAAGTGAGGTGAGGCAGCCACAAAGGTCTTGAATGCAACCCCTTCACCTTACTTCATGAACAGGCAGATCCAGGTAACACAAACCTTGAGGTGAGCTTGTGGGATGTCTCTTGAAACGAAAACCATTCCACAAAGATGTTGTCACAGTTCTCGAATGGTAACGAAATCTCTCTCCCAAGATTAGTACATTTCAGTTCTAACAATTTACAGAGCAGGTAGAATAAAAATTTGGCAGTCAAGATGCTGATAAAATAAAAGCAGCAGGAAAGGGGCTCATGCCCTTTTGGTTACCATTGTTATAGTCTTCTGAATCGAAAATGTAAACTGCATTAGAATCAGGCATAAGGGGAAATACAAAATCTTTTTAAGGAACATTATAGAAAACAGAAAGGAAATTGAAAATGACTCAAACTCACCTTTAGTTATGAAACAGCATTCTTTAATACTCGATATGTCTGAAATATATTTGCAAGCTTTTCTGAGGACCAGAAAAGAGAAGGCTAACTAATGGCACGTTATTCTCAGCAGAGCTCTCTTGTGTCTTCTTAGAAAGGAAGAGTACCTGAAATGGAGAAGCTAATAATCAGGTTTTTACCAATATTCCTGGCAGAGGTCATAGACAGGAATGGCAGCAAAAGCCATTTAACATACGCAAGAGTCATAAAATTCCCATCATCCTTGATGCTGAGTGCTGACTATGTTGTATTTGAATAATCTGAGACAGCACATTGAATTGAATTGTTGAACGGGCTGAAAATAATGAATCTAGTGTATCCAGAACATAAAATACATTTTGCAAGGAACTTGCCTTTGCTTGTAAATTGCCAAGGTAACCAAATGTTTAAACAAGGAAGACCAAAATGAATGTGTGTTTGTATTTAAGTGTATGTTGACTGGAATAGAGTGTATTGATCTATTGCAAGGTAATTTAAATCATGATTTAAATCACAAAGTTAAGTTTCCCCAATGGTAATTCATATACTGTATTTCCTAAACATATATTCCATATATTTTCTAATTTGCAATCTAACCACCAAAACATGAATTTACAACCAAATATAATATAATATAATAATATACAGTATTTATATAGCGCCTTTCTGATCACTGGATTTCTCCTCCGACTTTATTCAAGACGGTGTACATGGGCAGGCTGTTCTAAACCCCAAAGGGTTTTTACAATATAATAACGTTCTAATCTTTCATAGAACCCTTCATTTGAGATATTACTTTCACAGTCCAGCACTCTCTCTCTCTCTCTCTCTCTCTCTCTCTCTCTCTGGCGTTTGCCTCAGCACGCTTCAGCTTCAGCTGCAGCTCCACTCCCCCACAGGGCTCTGCAGCTTATCAGCTCGGCGTGCCAGCAGCTCTCCAACAGACTTCCGGCCGTCTTGAACTGCTGTCCTGCAGATCTTCAGGCATTTGTGAGACAAACGCTCTAACCAACTGAGCCAGACATCCTGCCCATCTACACTATCCAACAGAACATCTACACTATCCTTCAGTCCAATACTATCCACTACCCCCCATCGATGTGACTGTACCAAAATAGCACCATCCTGTGGTGGTGGTGGCTGTCCGGGAGGTCTCCTCTGGTTAGGGGAATGTTTGTTCCCTTACCCGGGGTAAGTCTCCACAGCATAGACAGGTCTACTCGGACCTGTGACAACTAAATAGTTGGCTAAATAGTCGCATAGACCCGTGTCGCGTGGACCCACGCCACAGAATGCTAGTTCTGGTGGTGGCAACAGGGGATAGGATTGGGCCATTAGAAAATGTTACATCGCATATGGTATATAGAAAATGGTATATAGTGTGTGTGTGTGTGTGTGTGTGTGTGCGCGCGCGCGCGCGTGCATGCACGTACGCGCATGCGTGTATGTGTGTGTTTATCTAATGGAGAACTTTAATCATTGTAGGTGTCAAGCTGCCATGCATTACGAATGTTCACTATATGCTAATTACACACATTTATTTAAGTTATTTATTTACAGAATTTATATCCCGCCTTTCTCCCAGCGAGGGCATTCAAGGTGGCATGCTATACATAAAATAGCATGCTTATTATATTTCATTAAACTAAACAACATTTACTGTAAATAATATATAAATGTTTCACATTTACAACAGACTCCCAAGTTCCCTAGGCTGACCATAAAACTTGACTAATTACTATAGCTCAATCCCAATTACTATTTCCTAATTTTATTACAATTCATTGGAAGAAAGGAACTAGAACGGACCAGAAATACTGTTTTTCTGCTTTTCGCAACTCCCGGTCAATCTCTCAGCTTTGCAGGAACAAGCTCAAATAATGCAAAGACTTTCCGTGAACCTGCAGAAGAAGCTGCTACTTCAGTGAAAAGCTGACTGAGCACTTAAAGGAACTTTCGTTCCAGGTGCTTAGCCAAGGGCTTCTACCATTTCAGTAGTGACTTTGTTTAGAAGATCATCTGCAAATATGTACTGCTTGAACGATTCACCTCCAACCCTAAAATGTATTACGGCTGACATGATTGAGGGGTGATTACTGGAGGGCCACGTCAGAGCAGCCAGCATCTCCTTCAGCAGTTAGGCATCCACCTCTATGCCTGGCATTGAGAATAATGACAACAACATGTGATTTTTGGAGCCCGACTCTATTTCAGTTTAAAGAACTTTGGTTTTTTATGTTCGTAATGAATCGTCACTGTAATGTTGCTTTCTACCAGTGTGTTGCTAGGCCAGTGTCACTGGGTGCAGCGCTCCAGGGGGTGTAGCGGAGCTCCAAGTGGTGAAGCCATTGCAGACCTCCGTGTTCGTCCATGGAAGGGCCCTCCCGCCAGCCCTTGGGTCCATTTGGCTTGAAACTGAGCCACTCTGGAAGCAACCGGCGGTGACGCAACGACGTGATGATGTCGTCATATCACCACCAATCTACTTCCAGACCTGGAGAAGACATTGCTTGGATCCACTTCAGTGAAGGTAAAGCAAACTGGTTTTTACAGAAGTATTTTGCAATTTCATTTCTCTTGTTTCCTGGAGAACAAGTACTTAAGTATTGTGTAAAAGATACATGAAACAATCACTTTCGCCATATGTTAGAAGTTCCAAGCTTTCTTCATTACCTTCTCTCATATTTGCAACGTTGTAAACTGTGACAGAAAACTGCATGTGACACTTGGACATTTGTTCACAGTTTATTAAGGCTTTTCTGGCTGCTACTTTCAAGTGTTCTGCTGTGGGAGCATTTCCAGATGCATCCAAAAGATATATAGCCCTATCTTTCCACAAGCTCATACTAGGAAGCTGCCGTATACTGAGTCAGACCTTTGATCCTTCTGTCTCAGTATTGCCAACACCGACTGGCCGTGGTTCTCCAGGGCTTCAGGCAGGATTTTTTCTCTGCCTACCTGAGATGCTAGGTGGTGAACCCAAGATCTTCAGCATACAAAATATGTACTCTACCACTGAGCTATAGTCTCAATTACTAGCTCACTATGTGCATTTAGGTTGCCCTCAACGTATGTGATCCCCGCTCTTTCACTGGAAATTCAGCAATCATAGTATTTAGATGGGATTCAAAACCCATCTAAATTTTTGTGCAGAGTCCCACAAAAGTTTCAATAATTTTCAGGGTTGTGATGTGGATGATTTACCTGAAACTGCAGCATCTGCCTTGCCTGTGAGTGGAAAAGCTCACCTTTTGATGGGTTGGTGGTGGTAGCACCGCTTATCTCCCTGGCAGCCAGTTCCTGACCAATTTCCTTCCCAGAATGCACCAGGGAATTGCACTATGTCATGACATAGCATCATTCTCTGTTACATTCCTGGGGGGGGATTGGCAGCCCCCTGTACTCATGTCAAGTTGAATAGTAGTCATTAACTCAATGTCTTTCATAGAGGACCATTTGTGGGATTTTAAGAGGTTTTAAGTGTAGGTTTAACATGCCTGTAGTTAGATTTATATGTAACTAGGCTATTTTTGAAAAGTAAATGTAATGATACGTAAGATTTAAAGAATTAAATATCCAATTTAAAAGTAAAAAAGGACAATACTTAATGTTTTGAGTCATTCATTTTTATGCCGCCTGGACTGAAATGTTTAAAAGCTATAAGTTACTGAATGATGTCTCATTCAATCCATTATTGTATATTTCTGGGCATATCTCCAAAGCTTACAAGACAGGACCACCTGGACATGGTAGTGAGAAAATGATTGGTGTTTCTTGTTTGCATCAGAACAAAGTTCACATAAACACCTGTTTGTAATATTGAAACTTGGAAAGAAATGTAGCAAACTGGTAGGAAATAAAATGTAGGGGGAAATGTAGCATTATGGCTAATATTTTAAGCATAGTCTTTGACGTTGATCACATTGAATGATGTGTCCCAACAATTTGTTGAAAAGCGGTATAGTATATTATATAAATATTCTTATTCTTAGTGTTGTTGTTGTTATTAATAATAATAATAATAATAATAATAATAATAATAATAATAAGTAGTAGTAGTAGTAGTAGTAGTAGTAGTAGTAGTAGTAGTAGTAGTTCTTTGGGACTTCATACTAGACAGATATATGCCAATATATATATATATATATATATATATATATATATATATATATATATATATATATATATATATATATATATATATATATATATATATATATATATGCCAAATATAACAGTAGTCGACAAAGAAAAAATCAAGTTTGGATCATCAATATTGCAATTCTAGGAGACAGCAGGATTAAAGATAAAGAACATGAGAAAATCACAAAATAGCAAGACCTCCGAGAAGAACTTGGGCATCCCTGGGAGGTCAATATTGTGCCAATTGCCTTCGAAGCAGTGCCTTGAAATCTAAAGAAACACCTCGAGATTCTTGGCCTTGAGCAAATTACACCAGCTCAGTTCCAGAAATCAGCATTGCTTGGAACAGCAAGAATCCTACAATGATATCTCTGTGATTCCCCAGATCTTGGCTAGATCCTGAATTGCAGAATATAACCATTCCAGCATACTTGCTTAGGCTGTGATGAAGTATCACCATCATCATGTGGCTACCAGCTACTTTAGGATGACCTTACCAAGTTAGGCACCAAGTTAGTTACCAAGTTAGGCAATGTAGTTTGGTATGCAGGAAAGCACCAAGTAGGCAGGAAAAAGCAGTTTGGAGCCTGCCCACTCCTCCCGTTCTCCCCTTTCTTTTACTTACAATGGGCAGCCTCCCTTCTCCATGCCACTTCTCTTTGAAATGAACAGGGGCAGGGATGCTGGGAATTTAAAGAGGGAACCCAGCCACCCACTGGCGTCGCTGGAGGTGGGGCGGAAAGCTAAGTTCTGCAGCTTTCCGCCCCACCGTTACTCTCTGGTACAAGGCGCCCTGCCCCCACGTTGTAGGAGCCCGTCAGCAGAGATCACAAAATAGCAAGACCTCCGAGAAGAACTTGGGCATCCCTGAGAGGCTTTCTCTCCGCTGATGGGCTCCTACGACGAGGGGGCAGGGCGCCTTGTACCAGAGAGTAATGGTGGGGCGGAAAGCTGCAGAACTTAGCTTTCCACCCCACCTCCAGCGACGCCAGTGCAGCCACCCCCTGCTCCCATTAATTGCAAGCAGAGTCAGCAGGGAGGTAGCCCGTTGGCTTTCATTAGAAGTCAAGAGAAGGAAGGAAATGCCTGGTCATTTGCCTGCCTGCCTTCCCCCTCACCCTTCCCCCTTCCCCGAGCACGTGTGCACACCGAAGTCACACATGGGGTAAGATTCAGCCAGCACAGGGGCACGGGCTACTCCTGGGTCCCAGGTTCAATCTCTAGGTACAGCAGTGAAACTGTGGGGACCAGCTGCCAGTCAGTGTTGTCAATACTGACCTCAATGGTCTGAATAATGGAAAACAGTAACTGGAGTAAGGACTGATCCAGTTGTTCTGCGTTTTCTGTTTTGAACAACAACCCCCCAAGCATTAAACATGTGCTAACAACAACAGTATGAAATGCATGCTAAATAACACATAATCGGACTCTTAGGTTGGCTTGGCCTGGATCACAAGCTGAGCAGTTGTAACTCAATGTTACAGCTTCTACAATCATATGCTCTGGTTTTGGATGGCTCCAACCAACCCACTTCATCAAACGTTCACCTTAATTCCAGGTCTATTTGATCTCCCCAGTTTTCCCTTCATCCACTTATTTTGTAATTCCATTAAGTAATAATTGAGTTTGTCTGGAACAGCTTCCTTTTTATAAACAGCAGGTCACAGACATATGGCCTTGGTATTGTTTCACTCCCTGTTTGTAATAATGTCTTTCTTCCCTTAAAGAAAGAAGGAATGTTACATATGACCCAAGAAAATTTCTGGCCTTGTTTTAGTTAACTTTCCTATAATGTTTTCCTAATATTTTCTGCATTACAATTTAACAGCAGACTAATAACAGCCAACATCCTTTAATGTTTGCATCAATGTATAATAAAAGATAAGGAAAGGGAGCTTTTAGCAGAGGATAAAAAAGTTTATGTTCTTCAGAACTTCAGTTCAGTACTCAAGAATGCTTATTTTGCTATTTTTCCTGAAATGCTGAGATGAAAATCAGAAAGGTTTAAATTTTCACTACTGCTTCATATTCACTGGCAATATAACTCAATTTAAAAGCCCATTTACGAATATAACTTTAAAGAGCAAATTTGTGATGATTTGACCCTTTAAATTCTTGGTTGCCCAAATAATCAGAAGCAGATTATACCGTAATCTTTTCCACAATCTGTTTCTAAAAGAGTAATTATTTAGTCATTTTAAGAATCTAGTTAAAGTGTGTATAGTTATTTTAAAAGCATGACGAACTCGAACTGAAGCTGTGCAAGTAACTTAAAACAGCTTTTTTTGCTGGTAATTCTGGAGCTTTTTTTTTTCTTTTTTCAGCCATCTGTGGACTGATCCAGATGATCCTGTGTAACCAGTCCCAGCTCCCATTAGATTAGGTGTGAGAGCGCTATGAGTGCATTTGCAAGGGTGGGCCAAGCCACGAGGCAGATCAGAGCACTCGCCTCAAGCAGCAGGCTGGGTGAGGCAAGGAGGTGATAGAGGCTGTCGCAGTGGTGTAACTAGAGTGGAGCGGAGGCAAGTAGTTCTGCAAAACTCCATTACACCGGAGTCAGCTGCCCCTCCCCTTTGCTGTTGGAGCCATTCCGGCAGCGACAAGGGAGTGTCCTGCATGTTGTTGTTGCTGCCAGAATGGCTCCAACAGCAAGGGGGAGGGGCCGCTGACTCCGGTGTAACGGAGTCTTACAGAACTACTTGCCTCCACTCCACTCTAGTTACATCACTTGGCTGTCGCACCCACAGAGGCATTTCTATAGTGGGGGCAATACTGTAAATTGCACCCCGTCCTAGTCCCCATTTACAACCCGGAACGAGGAGGCCCCGCCCCCTCACCGTCAGAGCCATTTTGTGCGGTGAAAGGAACAGGCAGGAGACTCTCTGTCCATTGCTTTTGCCACGTGGAATGACTCCGACAGTGAGACCTCCTCGTTCCGGGTTGTAAACGGGGACTAGGACGGGGCGCAACTTACAGTACCACCCCTACTGTAGAAACACCTCTGAGCGCCCACCCGCCACTTCCCTCAGCCCACTGCCTGCCCAGTCATGCCACCTAGTCACATGGAAAGCAAGCAAGAAGGGGGGGCAGCTTACCTTCTGCTCCAGGGCAGTTTCCAAGAATCAGTGCCTCGGAGGAGCTGGGAGAGGAAGTGGCAGCTGCTGCAACCTTATTCCAACTGGGAGGATAACCCACTTCTTTAACTCCTCTTCTGCTAACCTTTGTTCAAAACAGGCTGGTACAGGGAGAATCTTTCCCACAATCCCTCTCCACGCTGACCAGTTTTGAGCCACATCATTGGGGGAGGAAGTAAGGAGTCAGCTGTGGAAACAAAAAGAAAAGCAGAGGGGGGATGGAATTGGGCTGCCTCAAGAAACCTTCAGCCAGCCCTGTGATGACATCCCACCTCCCTCCTGACATGCGAGAGCGTTGTTGCCTTAATCTTATTTATCCAAAGCTCCCCTCTACATCTGATGCTTAAACCAGGAGAGCTGGGAGGATTGGTGGGACATATGCAAGTTGACTCTATTGAACACAGTGGAACATGTACTTCTTAGTAACCCTGCATAGGACAGCACTGCATATTTACATGTTTTCCAGACACCGCGCCAACAGTGGCAATATTACTTCCTGGACCGTCCCCCCCCCCCTGCACTCTGCCATTTTCTCCTGATTTTCTCCGATGCTCACATAAAGGACGTGCCACTCCGCATGAACAAACCACCTACTGTTGACCACGCTAGAGGAACTGATGGCTGCCACTTCGGAGGCTGGAGTGTCCTACAGCAGGCAGAATGTGAAGAGAACATTTTGAGTTCAGGCCAATGAGTGAATGTAGCCTCATGGTGTGTGGGTCAGTGTCCACTTGATTCACCTTCCCCCCAGTTAAAATATTGGTACATGTTCTGGGAACAATTTGCTATTTATTACGCTGCCTGGAAGCTGATTTGTTATTACACCTCCCATTGATTTTGATTCTGGACAATTTCACAAGAAAAACATACAGGCAGCTCAGATGCTTACGAGAAAAGCCAGAGACACAGGCACACCTCAAGGCTATTTTCTTGGCTTAATCCCATGATGCATCCGTGGCTTCCTCCCCCCCCCCCATTTTATATGAACATATTTTTTCTCAGACTATTGTACAGCGAATCTGAAATATCACAGTCTTCTGTGATTTCCTCAAACATGCTGCAGTTCATCTCAGCATATGAAGGGCACTCAGAAATCACGCTAAAAATACTATTATGCATTTATATTATTATTATTATTATTATTATTATTATTATTATTATTATTATTATTATTATACTGCAAAGGCCTATAATGAAACTGCTATATTTAAATATATAAAGTCATAATAAAACACATAACTTTTTTTCTTTAGTTCCAAGTGCCTATTTCTAACAAAGGTTGTCTCTACATCCCATGATCCTTCTTATGTTAGTGAAGAGGTGGATGACATATCATCTCACATGCAATTTCATGAGGAAGTCTCAGTTCTAATAGATCAGTGTTTCTCAAACTGGTGGGTCAAAACTCACCAGGAAAACCGAATGCAGTTGCTACCCCCTTAAGGGGGCAGTGGGTAGTTAGTGAAGAGGTGGACCAATGGCCTGCCTGACTCGGTATAAGGCAGCTTCCTAAGAACCTTCTCAAGCAGCCTCGGGTACCATCTGCTGTTGCTTTCAGAAGGTGAGTTTTATTTATTCAATGTTCCAGAATTTCCCCTGGTACCCTATAACCCTAGAACTATTATAGACTTACAAGGTAACTGAATGGATGACCTAGATCTACACCGGAAGCACACAATTCCCTAGCCCTCAACATATCTGATCACTGCATATACAACCTTTTCTTAAAAACCTCCAGGAAAGATGTCACAACTTCCTGAGGCAACACAGAGCTAATTCAAGCATTCTGCAAGAATAGGTGCTACAAACACTCTTTCCCCCAAAACTCTATGTCCATGATAGAAAACTGATCACATAGGATTCTGGAGCTTAGGTATAGGGTGAGTGTAGGAAGCTGGTCAATTGTTGACATGCTGATTCAAACCAGGCGGTGGGAAAAAAAAGTTGATGGAGTTTAAAATAAGGCCAAATAAGTGTTGTGTGCGTGGGATGAGTGAAATGCAACAGTAGATGACTACAAACAGAGTACTTCATACATCAGTATTCCAGCTCCCCAATCTTGCACTTCTGTAGATGTAGAGCAGAGTACAGGGCAAGGTTTTTTTTCTTTCATAAATGTTACATGGACCCAGATCACCATAAAACCTAGTGACCTAAATGACTATTAGAGTGAATTACTTCTATGTATGTTGTCTGTGTGCGTGCAACAGTATGGCACAGGAAGATACCATTTTCTTATTTTCTTGAATGTATAGCCGGCATGCTAAATAATTTAGTATACATTTTTGATTATTAGCTAGACCAGTGGATCACTCAATATTCTTGGAAGTATTTGCATTTCAAGAGTCATGATGTATAGATGTAATTTAGGGTGTTTTTTAAAAAATATATATTAGCAAGATACATGCTTTGAGAGACTTCTATGGGCAACATTAGATTTGTTTGTTTATAGTTTTTTAATCACACCTTTCCCCCACAATCACTAGGTGCCCAAAGTGACTTACTGTTTAAATAAACAGAAGTCAACATTAAAAAAAAAACATCCAGACAAGAGTACAAAACAGTAAAACTTCTAAATTTTACACAGATGCAATGGTTCTATAGTAAATATATAATAGACCCCCAAAAATGACATGCTGAACAGAATTAAACAAACTCAAAAAGAAACTTAGTCCCAAACAAAACCCTAAAAAGATGGAGAGTGGAGAGGTGTCTGCTGGAACAGGAGCAGTGCCTGCCAGGGCAGGTGAGCTCTGCACCAGACGGAGGAGAGGCAGGTGAGGTCAGAACTGGGGTGGGGGCATTTCAGGGTGGGGGAGTGTGGGGAGAAGGGCGGATCAGGCCCAGGAGGGTTGGACCCAGCGGAGGAGGCCTCTTCCGAATCCTATCCCCGTTCCCGGGCTTGAAAGCTTGACACAGAGCTGCTCAGATTTGCGCTGGCCATTTAGCTGGCACACATCTGAGTAGCCCCATCTGGGTAGCCCCATAGGGCTTCTGGGGCTTGACATGGGGGTATGAATATGCCATTACCTTGAGGAGACCTCCAGCAGCCTCTATCCCCATGCTGGATATAGCAGAGCCTACCCCGGCGCCGCTGGATCACAGCATGGGGCTTTGAGTAGGATTGCGCTATAAATCCCCGTGTGGCAACGCAGCGGTGCCAATGCCTGCTAGACTGCATCTCGCAAGGGATGTTTGGCTATTGGAGGTCTCCTTGGGTAAAGGGACATTTGTCTCATTGCCCCGGGGTAAGCCCCAGCAGCTACAACAGGTCAACTTGTCATGTGCCAGCGATATCACTGGCACAAATCCGCGTTGCTCCATGCAGGCAGATCAGGCCCAAAAATAGGAGTTAGGATTTGGCATGCACTGCCCCACTGAACCCACTCCCCTCCCAGGCCCAATCTGCACACACCCCTGCCACATCTCCTCTCCATTCCACCCTCTCTCCACCTCATTCCGCCCCCTGTGCCATACTTACCTGCTCCAGTGGACCTCCGTCGCTCCACTGGTGTGCATGGGAAGGCTCCAGCCTTTCCCCTGATGCGCTGGCTCCCTGTGCTGCCACAAAATGCTTTAAGGAAACTTTGCAGCAGCCTGCGCCAGCGAAACACACATTTGGCCAGCACAGGCCTTGGTTAGGATTGGGCTGTAATAAGAATAGCAGAACAAAAGAGAAGACCTTGTGGAAAGCTCCTCTTTGTCTTTTTAAATGGAATGAAGTTCATTCTCCTGTGCTAAACGAGTCACTTTCTGTTGCTGGGCTCCACTATAGATTATGCATTAACATGCAGTTGGGGATGTGTGTGATTCCGTAAGCCTTATGGAGTGAGAAGGACACTTAACATTTAATGAAGCCAATGAATCCAAATTGGCTCTCAAGAAAGGAATTTTTGTACCTAAGGAGGTTCTTTTTGACCAAGGAAGCAACTGTGAGTGAGGAAGGAAAGTTTCCTCTTCATCCAGACTATGATTCTGGGCCAGTTATAGAAACTGGGCCTTTTTTTCCATTTCTCTCATTAAAAACAGATGCAGGCATTGGTAGTGAAATATAAATTATATGAAGAGTTAGGGTAGTAACTGCTTAAAAGTTGGTGTCATAACGGGTGTACCTATATCAAGAATTGATATCTTCTAGCAATACACTGAGTTGAGCATCACCACCACCACCCTTTTCTGAATTTCCAAGTTGTTGTGGTCGCACAACAATGCATTGGGAGAGCCTTCACACAGCCGATTCTCCCTGTCACTAGTGCCACCTTTGTGGTGTGATTTTGCAGCAATACACATTTTAGAGGACTCTAAGGTAAAGGTAAAGGTGACCTCTGACAATTAAGTCCAGTCGTGTCCAACTCTAGGGTGTGGTGCTCATCCCCATTTCAAAGCCGAAGAGCCAGCGTTGTCCGAAGACGCCTCCATGGTCATGTGGCCGGCATGACTCTCCTTGCCGCAGCGCGCAGCATGCAGCTGGAACATGGAGCGCTGTTTACCTTCCCGCAAGCGGTACCTATTTATCTATTCGCATTAACATGCTTTGGAACTGCTAGGTTGGCAGGAGCTGGTCGACTATATATTTTGGTGACTTCCTTCCTTTTTTGCATCAGCTCCTTACTCATACAGCTCATACAGGCCATGAAGAGAATCCATTACATTCCTGGTGAGTTTTGGTTTCAACAAAAGGCACGTTTGTCAAAATGAACAACCATTTTAACACTACTGTATATTAAAGATGCTAGCATGCAATAGCTTACAATTACAAAATAGTTTTCAATAGCAAGCAGTTGTCTTAAGCTTTTTGAAGAAATGAATAGCAACACAGATCCATTTTCCATTGTTTTCGCATGTCGCAGGTGTTGCTACAAGCATTCCTGCTTCAAAAATAACTCACTAGTCTTCCCATAATAGTGTTGCTCACTAGTGCTCACTAGGAAGCTGGCCAAGGGAAATACGGTGCTTAATCTCAGATGGGCCAGTAGCCATACTGATTCAATTTCTTTTACTATTACAATACAATTTGTGGATTAATACCACTAAAAATGAATCAAATTATATGTTAAGAAGGGATTGATTTTAGAAATGTCTTAAATGGCTGTAGGAGCCAGATGGCAAGGGAAAGATGCCCATTAAAGGATTATAATAGGACTATATAGGATGGTGTTTTTCTGTAGGAATTTAATGTCTGAGAACGTATTCTAACAGCAGGGATAAATGTGTTTTTCATTTTATCATTGGAAATAAACTGTCTTTAGAATAGTTGAAGATCTCCCGTTCAGTTCAACAGTTTCTTTCCTTCAGTTACCTCAGAGCCAAGGTGCTGCGCATTGTGATGAATATTTAAATGACTTGAATGATGTGGCACGTCTTTTGGGGTGGCGCGGGGGGGGTACCTTAAATGAGAATTGCAACCAGGCTGAGGCTTTAAAAAAGGATAAAAACTTCAAATCTGCTAAGCAGCTCTTGCCTTTCAGGCTGGAGAATCTTATAGAACTAGTGGTCCAATCCAACGGGCCTTTTATGACAGCACATCTCCCAATGCAGCGCTAAACATCACGTTGCTGCCAGGCCATTAGGGTAAGTTGGGAAGGGGTGTTGTTGTGGGGGAGGGGAAGTTGTGAGGCAGGCCAGGAGACAGGAAGGGTCGGGGAGGGGGGGAAGTTGTGAGGCAGGCCAGGGGACAGGAGGGTTCGCGGAGGGGAAGGGAGAGGGGATGGATCCCGGCAACAGTGACTTGTGCCAGGATCCTATCTCCAATTTTTCAACCTGCCCCGCCCCTTTCTCTCCTCAGATGTACACAGGTACATAGCCTGTGGATGAGTCCAAGAAGACCCATATGGCCAGTGACGTAGGAATGGGGGGTGGGGGAGGTCTGCCACCGGGCAGCACGCTGGAGGCCCCCTGCCCCTGGTGGCAAACAGGGGCATGGCGAAAACGGCAGTGGCAGGGTTTTCTAGCGCTGCGGGCACCAAGGAGTCCCTGGCTTTTTAGTGGCCTTTTCCCGGTGAAAAAATGCCGGGGGGGGGGGGGGGTTCCGGCCGGAAAAGGCTGCAAAATGATGTCATTCCCTAGAGCGGGTGGGGCTAATGACATCACAGGTGATGCGTCACAGGCTTCCGCCCCCAGCGGCACGCACTGCCGCCCCACCCCCCAGAGGCTGGTCTACCCAGAGGTAAGTAATTTACTTCTGGTTAGCCTTCTGGTAGCCCCCCCCCCCCACCATTGGATGAGGCGTGCACTCCGTTAGCATGGCTGCATTGTCGTTAATGGTTGGGGATAGGATTGGGCTGTTTGTCTCAAGAGTTTCTCCACAGTAGTCTATGAAAGTGGCTTCTTCCCTTTTGAGCCATCTATCAATTGAGGTACAATGACCACAACAAAATGGACTATATCGTTCTACTGTAGTAGCCTTGTTATTATTAACCAAGTGTTTGCCAAAAATGAAGGAATCCCTCAGATGTTTTCATTCTTCCTTATTCCATCAAGAAAGGTGTAAAGACTGACACATTGGCCTGATGGTTCAAGGTCTGTGAACTCATAATTGGTTCCAGTTTTATGCATACAGAAGAGCAGTCAATTGAGAGCAATACCCTTTACATTATTACCTCTGATACCAGTGAGCCTTAATATAAACTATCTTGAAGGGAAGGCCAATAGTAGGTAATGCAGAGTATGTACTCACATAGTCTTAATGTTCTGTATGTGATGACAGTTTTGTGGCTATGGTGCTGTGGGGGTCTGCCTTCTAGGCTGGCCATGCAGCCCCCAGATTCCCCCTAGGCAAGGGCTGCCCTGTCATGGCTCTGGCCTCAGTTTAGGCAGGGAAGGAGGTTGATTCCCCCCTTGCCCTTCTCCTGCCTTCTCTCGCTCCTTTTCGAGGGGACACAGGCGGGTGGGAGTACAGGACTCATGGGCTGCCTACACTCTAATGAGCTCCTCATCTGCCTGGGCAGGTTCTTTTATACACTCTCTGAGCCCCTTGGCCCCACCCCTTCCTTCCTGGTTGCTCCAACCCTCCTCCCAAGTAGACTTCCAACCATCCTCCCAAATAAACCCGACTGACCCAGTTAAAGGGGCCGCTCGCCCCTTTGGTCAGGCTTGGCCAGCCGTGCTTGGAGAGGTCCCTCCTGGCTTGGTTTGGGAGATGTAGCCCAGGCGTGGTTCCTGTGAAACCACATCGGGGCAGTTGTGGCAGGCTGGTTCTCATTGGGGCCGGGGTTGGCGGCTATGTCTGGGTAGCCATTGGCATGTCCACCAGGGCCGTGGGAGGCAATGGCATGGTGTGGTTCCGGTGAAGCCGCGGTGGGGCTGGCCTCGCCAGCATTGTCTGTGCTAGAGCCCAGACTGGCGGGCTTGGCCACGGCAGTTGCATCAGGGGGGCAGCACTTTGCAGCCTCTGGTGGCAGCTGGAGCGGTGGGACTGCATAGGCAGCCACTGTAAGGTACATCCTGGGGGCAAGAACCCAGACAGGTGCCATTATCTCTGTCCTTTTGGCTATGGTGTCCTTTTAAAGTGGTGTCCTCTTATATTTAGCAGGGGGAGAGCAACTGTCCCTCTTCACCCCAGCATAGCATCATTTCCAGTAGTTGTTGCTGGTGTCTCTTCCATATATTTTTGAAAAGATTGTGAGCCCTTTGGGGACATGGGACCATTGATTGATTGATTTTATTATGTAAACTGCTTTGTGAACTACTCTGGTTGAAAAGTGGTATATAAGTATTCGTAATAATAATCTAGCGATCCACCACCACAATTCACCTTGCAATGGTTCAAAAACCATGCCATTGTGGCGCACTACAGCACTGCCAGCAGAAATGGCCGGAGGCTATGTGCATGTGCTAGAATGGCCCAGATGTTCCGCCAGTACAGGTAAGGTGGCAGATGGGGCAGTTCGCAGCTGTTCAGGGAAGGATTGTGATGGAGAGTCAGCCGAATGAGGGGACAGATTGAGGGCAGGAGGGGGCAGTTCTCAGTGGCGGTTGTGCATGCTGGATCTTATCCCCTTTCCCTAGCCTAGACTTGCCCCTTCCCCTCCTCAGACGTACGCAAGCAAAATAGCTGACATATAACCAGAGACCCATTGTTGACGAGGTAGCTTACTGGGAGGTAAGCTATATTTTTACTAACCTCTTGCTGGCCATCTGATCACCTCCCCATGGAATGCAGCACATGCCCCAACGCTGCATGCTATGGCCTGGTGGGAGGTAGGATTCAGCTGTGAATCACATGAAAAAAATCATATTGTGACTGTCAAAAAACAAATTATGGAAATGCCACAGACCAAGGACCAATTAAGTGCATAGAAGGATTTATGTGGAAAATAACTATGAAACTATTTTACATTACCGTAATGTTTATTACTGTACTGTAGCTTCATAAATTGCCATTGTATTGGCATCACCATTGGCTGACAGGCCAGTAGGGTCACTGATTGAGATTCTACACCTTGTGACTTTAAACAATTGGTCATTTGGGGAATACGTGATATATACATTGGTTAGAAGACAGCTATAGATGCTCTGACAATCTCACTACTGTAGTTGAGAAGGCTTCATTGAATTTGTAGTGTATACACACACACACACACACAGACACACACACACAGACACACACACACCAGCACCAGCACCAGCACCAGCATCTAATATATGTACAACAGCATATAAGGTACTATTAGACCAAAAACAGCCACTCAAAATAACCAGTGATAAGACAAAGGCTCCATACAAGCATGGAGAAATAATATTGATTGAAGGAAGAATGAACCTCTTCAATGCCATGCGGAAACATGAGTGTCACATTCCTAGTATCTCTGCACACCCTTGCCCTATTCCTAGAATGCACCTCAAACTAAGTGGAGATGGCTTGAAATCTCTAACCTGAGTCTGAATGAAGATAGAATTAGGGGAATTAAAGAAAGTGAGTGTTTCCCTGTAGCCAATATGGTGAGTTCCATTCCTAGGGCCTTCACCTAGCCAATATGAGTTGGCGACATTTCCAGTCCACTGATCTGGGTCACTAGATGTGGCATACGTAGAAGAGTATACAAGTTTGAATGACCTTATTTCCAAACCATCCATTTACCGTCTCTTGATGCATACACAAGTGCCAACTTTCAAGGCCCCCAAAATATTCTCCTAGCACTCGCAGCTAACTTTTAGACTGACAACTCAGACAGCTTTCTTGGCATATCTAGGGTACTGACTAAATCATCACCATATGAGTGGACAGCTTAAAAGCTTCGCCCTCCTGGACACAATTTTCTTAGATCCTGACAATTTTTTTTCCGCTGTTGACATTTCCCATGTGTGTAAGACTGACTCCATCAGATGTATTTTTAATGGAAACTCGGCACTTTATTCTGAGCATCTGGACAATTTGGATGTCTATATGTGTTTGCTGAATGAATCTATTTGCATCTAGGTTCCTTTTTTCAGCACTTCTATAAAACTGCATATGTTTCAGTGCACTGCCAGTATCCTTGAGAACTAGCCTGTAAGTAACTGAAATTAACATTTATGCTGAAACAATGACTTACTCTGTGATAAAGAGCAAACATCTCTGTATTCAATTTTTGTTGCTCGATAGTAAAGATAATAAAAATGAAAAAGAACTCCATATTTAAAAGCAATGCCACTGGTGTGTATAATTAAGAAAAAAAGATTATATTTTAATTCATCAAAGCTATCTTACCAAACTCATCCTTCACCTCAACACAGTCCATTTAACACATATTACTTCAAAAAGGCAAGACATAAACTATATGGGAAAAGTAAATGAAGGCAATAAAACGGAACTGGACAATTCTTTAAGTGAAACTGTAGACTTACACATAAACAAGAAATGATGTTTAGGAAGATGAGTATTGTGTTGAAAATTTCAAGCTATCACTTGGTTAGTTGTCAATGGTAAGCTAATTTCGAATGTAAAATGAAAGTTGGGGATTTTATGTGCCTTCTATAAAATGTAGTCAAGTTTCATTATTTTTCTGTCTCATAATGTCTTACTTGTTTCTAATTAGATATAATCACCATTCTGCCATGCTGCTAGCAACTGCAGAAGTATGAACGCTACACATTCAGACAACCCTAGTTAACTGGGCTAAGACATCTTCTAAGACCCACATCTAGTGGTGAGGGCACCACCTCTTATAATTAACAGAGATATTTAACAGAGAAAGAGTAGTTGCCCAGATGTTGTTGTTGTTGTTCAGTCGTTAAGTCATGTCCGACCCTTCGTGATCCAGACGGAGACAGCAGCCATGAAATTAAAAGACGCTTACTCCTTGGAAGGAAAGCTATGGCAAATTTAGACAGCATAATAAAAAGCAGAGATATCACCATGCCAACAAAAGTTCGTATAGTCAGGGCGATGGTGTTCCCAGTAGCAATGTATGGTTGCGAGAGTTGGACCATAAGGAAGGCTGAGCGTCGAAGAATAGATGCTTTTGAACTGTGGTGCTGGAGAAGACTCCTGAGAGTCCCTTGGACTGCTAGGAGATCAAATCAGTCAATCCTAAATGAAATCAACCCTGACTGCTCCCTGGAAGGACAGGTACTAAGGCTGAAACTCAAATATTTTGGCCACCTAATGCGAAGAGAGGAGTCTCTGGAGAAGACTCTGATGCTGCGAAAGATTGAAGGCAAAAGGAGAAGGGGAAGGCAAAGGATGAGATGGTTAGACAAAGGATGAGATGGTTACTTCTTAAAACTGGCTAAGTTTCTTCTACATCTAAAAGCACTGGCTCTTTTGCTGAAAGATCTAAAATGGATGCAGTATGTCTACTCAGAAGTAAGTCCCATTATAGTCAATGGGGCTTAATCCCATGTAAAAGCACTGGCTCTTGATGAAAGGACATTAAATCCATTTAAATAAATAGCTTGCACTTGCTGTAACGAAATATGTGAACAGTAACACCACTGGCGGCAGGGAGTATAGAGGGGGAGCAGAAGGGAGGAGGGGCCCGGGGTGGAAGGTTGAATTTGCGCCCCCCCATTTGCCGCCGCCGCCGCCGGCAAGGAATATAGAAGGGGAGCACAAGGGAGGAGGGGGGCACAAAGTTGAGGGTGTGCCCCTAGTACATTTTGGGCTAGAGACGCCACTGCTGACAGCTTCTTGAGACTGGTTCTGGTTCTCCCTCCGACTCTCACTTACCTAAGGGTAGACATCAAATCCCTACTCCTGTTCCCTGCCCCACACTATTCCTGCCAGTCTTGGCCACCCTGGCTAAACTCACCTTAAGGAGAGTCTGGGGTAGGAAGAAAAAAAAAAACTTAGCTCCAAGGGTCGGTCAATCAGGGTCAATTAACCTGCCCCTAATGGTGACCAGCTAATCTCAGACTGTCCTAACAGGTGAGTGGGCTGAGTCACGTTATCTCCCAGCTCTGGAATGCCAGGGACTGAGGCTGGGCACTTAATGCACTTGCTAGGCCTTGCCTCTTTGGCCATTCTAGCACCCATTGGATGCTAACCCCATCCCCTGCCTCGTGCAGGTCGGTGATTGAGCAAAGGATGTCCACACCACTAGATGTGGGCCGGCTGGCGACACTGTCCCTATTTACCCCAGCATAGCATCTTTTCCAACAGCTGTTGTGGTATCTCTTTTGTGTATATATTTTTTTAAGATTCTGAGCTCTTTCGGGACAGGGAGCTTTCATTTATTTTGCTTTGTGAACTTTTGTTGACAATTGGTATATAAATATATAGTGGTATATAAATATTTTAATGACAATAAAATAACTGCAAGAAGATGCCATTAGTATGTTCTATCACATTTCATAGTTAGCACGAGAAGAATGGGGTGTGTTCTATGGTAGTGAAGGAGAGGGAAAAGACTATCAAAGAGATGGAGAAGAAAGCACCAATGGTTCCTGCCATGACAGAAAACATAGACCCAAGTAATCATAGTCTCATTACCTGCCCTACAGCGCAATCCTATCCAACTTACTCCACCAGTGTAACCAGCGGGGGAGGGCAGGGTGGGAGGCTTTGGTGGGGAGGGGAGATTTAAATCCCCTTTGAATCCCCCTTTGGAGGGAATTTGAATCCCCTTTCCGTTCTGGGGCCTCCCGTTCTCGCTGCACCACTGGTTACTCTGGTGGAGTAACTTGGATAGGATTGTGCTTCCAATCTGCTAATAGACCTGCATTGCTACAGGGATTGTGAGGCTCGTTTGCCTCCAAGGCACAGAGATATCTTGGATCAAAGATGGGGGAAAAGCAGAAGAGGGTTTGGTAGGCAAACCAAGGAAGGCTAGGCAGTAGCCTTAGCTAACTTCAGGGATGGAAGCAAGGCAAGGGATCTGAGACTGCTTTCACAGGGAAGGTTTCATGGAATGTGGCTCAGTAGGTGCTTGAGCTAAAGCTTGTAGTAACACTCGGAGGAAGGGTGTAGGGAAGAAGGAGAAGGCTAGAAGAAGAGACTGGTCTGATACCTATCTTGAGTGCCAGCTAGCAATGCTTGGGTGGTGGAGAGAATGGGGATGATTGACTCAAACACACACACACACACACACACACACACACACACACACACACACAGGGCACAATACTGTGTAACTCTTGCACCAGTGTAACAGTAGATCCCCCGGTGTAAGAGTACTTATGCCAGTGTAACTTGCCGTACGCCGACGGATGCAGGACGGACACTGGCATAACCCCTCTCGGATGCCTTACATGCGCAGTTCTGATGCAGAACGGACACCAGTGCAACTCCACCAGTGCAGGGGGCATTCTGGGGGCATCTGAATGCCCCCAGAATGCCCCCTGTGCCAGCAGAGTTGTGCCGGTGTCCATTCCGCGTCTGAACTGCACATGTGAGGCATCTGAGAGGGGTTATGCCGGTGTCCGTCCTGCATCTGTTGGCGTATGGCAAGTTACACTGGCATAAGTGCTCTTACACCGGGGAATCTACTGTTACACCAGTGCAAGAGTTACACAGGATTGGTCTGACACATATGCACACACTCCACATCCCTCATACCATACTTTCATTACTTTTTAACAAGTACAGCAAGTCCTCAAAGTTACTTCGTTATAAGTCATTTTAAAGTTGTTGAGAAAAAAAATCTATTCCCAGCCGGGGCCACTGTCTGTGTGGAATTTTAATGTTCTCCCCATGTCTGCATGGGTTTTCTCTGGCCTGGAAAACTCACGTTTATTTCAATGTTTAATATTAGAAATGTCTCGGGTCTTTATTTAGAAGTTTGGTGATGTTTTTGTGACCAGAAATATGCCGTAAACTCTTGTTTTTGTATATCAATTAGCCTACGGTAAAATTGATTTCGTTATAAGTCGTTTCGCTTAAAGTTGCAGCTTCCAAGAACCTATCAACAACTGTGAGGACTTGCTGTAGTCTCTCGAGACACATGCATTGTGAATTTACAAGTATCCCCAAGCACGCATGTCTAGAGATCATGTAAGTCTTTTGTTCATGAAATACAGAGAAGACTGGGCTTCCTAACAACAAAAGACATACTTCCCATGAGTCATTGCATGAAACCAAAATTTGGTTCAGGGGATCTAACTGGGGTTGAGAACTTTGAGTTTATATTCAGTTTGAAGCTATTTTACACGTCCGGAGGAGTAGATAATTTTCAATGATAATTTGTCTTTCAAAAATTATGTATGTATTCTACAGATTTTCATTTTATCACACTGGTGGGTTACCGTAAAGTCAGCCGCATTCATTCCCGTTTCACTTTCTCACATTTTCTGGCTTTGTGAATTGATTCCTTTGGGTTAATGTCTTTTGCAGCTTTCCAGTGAGCTCATACTTCAATAAGGCAAAGTTTCAGGAATACAGATTTACAGCACCGAGGTGTCTTCAGACACTGAAGATTTAAAGGGGATAAAATGGCCAAGTACCTTTTTGCAAATTAGAAAGATGGGGTGTAGATAACCATTTGGAGTTGATGGTAAAAGTGCAATGGAATGCTTAGAATTGATGTTGCCGGTTATGCATGTCCTTAGGAAGAAGAGTGTTAAAACGACAGGTCCAAAAATAACGACATCTCTGTGAAGCAGTTTCATTTTTCCTCACAAACCCACTTAAAACTGGTTGTTGTAACTTTATTGCTTGCAGGCGGCTGCAAGAACTCCTACCAGAATACTGTGGCATGAGGAATAATGCAGGAGTCTTCAGGGCATCACTAAATTTGTCTGGAGAAAAGAAAATAACCATTATGATCTGCAAAATACATGGTGGGCAGAAACACTTACTCCAAATACAGCCCAATCTTCTCCTAGGCTGGCCCAGAGCATGCAGTAGGACTGGTGCAGACAGCCATAAACCAATGAATTCCAAGTGGTGGGGCTCTGGCTGCCTCATTGCTACAGAAACATGTGTGGGGGGACAATCTAAGCTAATGTAAAAGATCATGCATTCAAAGTTGAATTTTGGGAGTAACAGAACAGTTTTCAAACTGTGTTCCAAAAACCCTATAGTCCCTTGGAAGCTTATCATCGATTCTCTATCAACAGACAAGCTTTCCTGAAAGGCAGTTTGTCCTCCATTACACATACAGTAAAACCTTGGATTGAGAGTAACTTGGTTTGAGAGTGTTTTGCATAACAAGCAAAAAAATTAATAAATTTTAACTTGATTAACAAGCGATGTCTTGCATTACAAGTAGGTTTTGGAGCCCGAGGAGCAGCTGCTCCGGGCGTGGGGCGCTACGCTCAGGCTCCACCACTGAATGGCTGCCTTCTCACGATCGTGCATAGAAGGAAAGGTGCGTGGAGGCAGCCCTGTGAGGAAAGGCGCCGGTGAGGCCCATTATGCCTCTGCAAGTAGTCTCTCTCGCTGCGGGATTGTGGGTAATCGTCTCCCAGTCTCAGTCCAGTGAGCCAACAGATAGCAGTGATCCTGTTAGTGATAGACTTCCTACACAATAACGTCCTACACAATAACGTTTGTGATAGACGTCCTACACTCCTCCTTCTCTCCTCTCGTCTCCCTCACACCAGCCACGATTCTTTTCAAAGGTAAAGTGCAGGTTAATTTGTTTTATTTTGACTTTATACTGTATTTTGTATTACTGTAATCATTTTTATATGATTAAATGGTTGTGGAACGAATCATCTGAGTTTTCATTATTTCTTATGGGGAAATTCGCTTTGATATATGAGTGCTTTGGATTACAAGCATGTTTCTGGAACGAATTATGCTCGCAATCCAAGGTTTTACTGTACTTTTCTACCAATAAAGAACCACAATGATATTTTACTATGTTGTCGAATATAAAAAATCTAGAAAGCATCCTCGTGAACAGTGGGTGCTCCTTAGATTTCCCCCAAAATCCCAACTTAAGGAGTTCTGTGGTGAAGACTCTTTGTTGAAAAACAACGTAATAGATTCTCCTAAAAAAGAAATCCAACAAGGAAAGAGGGGAGACTGTCTTCTGACTGCCCAATCCTACCACCCACCATTGGTGCTGATGCAGCCGCACAGAGCATGCACAGAGTGACACGAGTTTGTTAGTCAATTTCAGTCAGAATTACCTGTTGCTCTCCATGCTTCCCCACCCCTCACTTCCTATTATCATGAATAATCACCTCAATAGTATGTGTTTTAGTTTCCTGAACATGCATGTCTTGGGGAACATGTGCATCATCCGTTTTCCCTTCCAAAGCCTCTCAGTTTGACCCCCCCCCTTGCTGGATACAGTGCGCTCTTTTTCAGCACGGCTGCACCAGTGGAGGGGGGGAAGGATAGGATTGGGCTCTCAGAGTATGCATAGTAACTCTGTGTGTGTGTGTGTGTGTGTGTGTGTGTGTGTGCGCGCGCGTGTGCGTAAGAGAGAGCATGGTTATACCCCATCCCTCAAGATGAGCACTTTGCCCCTTCTGTGTCTTCCACTATTTTGGGATGCTACCACTGTCCCTCTCCAGGTTTAGCCAAATCACGACCCCTTGTAGTCTTCTGAAAACAAAGGAGCTATCATACAAGCTACAGGGACTGGGCCCCCTCTTCCTTCTGTCCCCCCTGTAATTTGAGCACTGCAAATTCCCTGTGCACAGACCATGAACCAGATCTCAATCTCACAAGATTTTGCCACTCTTTTTTTTTCTTTCCCTTCCAAATTGGGCTTCACTGGTGATATGTAGGCTTCCATGTATTGTTCAAAGCTCGATAAATGTGCTATGGACCTGTGCATTGATTGGAAGCATCAGGTAATCAGGATGTATCTGAAGAATTTTAGACTCTTATCCACGGCTTTTATTTCTGTTCTTCACACATGACTGACTTACAAAGCAAAGGTTCTCCAAAGGGCTTCATCTCGGGAGCCCCCGAGAAACATACCCAGTCCTCTAGTCTGCTAGTACATACAATATCACCACTGAGCCAGTGAATGTGATTACGATCTCCATCTTATGGAGACAGAAATTACTAACATCTGTTTGACTTGTAAGTATCGATGGGTCTGGCTTATCTTAGCCAGAGACCTTCAGCTGTTTTCGCTTTGTGCGGCACTCTGGAGAGATTCTAAAATTGGACCATCAAATCCAAAAAACCCACTCAAACCATTTCCCTTTTGTTCAAAATCGAAAAGGCTTTAAAAACATATAGGCAGGAAGCTACAGATAATATTCTGTTCCTTTTTATTTTACTATTGTAAAGAAAAAAGTCTTCCTCTAATCTGCTACCCGAGTGGGGGCGGGGATATCAGCCACGATATCCCCGTCCCCATTCCTGGGCTCGGTGGCCTTTTCTCTGCCACCGCGGATGTATGTCAGCCTGAGAGCCGGCGTACATCTGAGGAGGCCCAATGGGGCCAGGCAGCCCTACACCGGGGAAAGGGGACGAACGTCCCCTTCCCCCGAGGAGACCCTGAGCCATGCCGAGCGGCCTGGGAAGGGCATAGGATCCTCCAGCCGGTCCTATGGGCCGGCCGCAGATCCTTACGTAGGATCAGGCTGAAAATTGCATGCAGCTGTTGGGATTGTTTCCAATCTGAGAAGAACAAAGAACTTTCTTTTCTTTTTCTTTTTTACAGATCCTTTCGGATCGATCATGCTAGTTAGCTTCTTTATTAAACCACATTTTGCACTTTATATATGGGCCCTTGCAAAATGGCTGAGAAGTGAAAAATAAAAATAAAGTGAAGTACAGAGAAATGCAGAGAAAAAATGACTAAAGCTAGTAGCTGATGAGGTTAGCAAGTCTGCTTAACCATGAGACACAAACTAGGGCTGCCTCCCCAGGTGGGGCCTGAGGCAGCAGGAGCCAGGGGCCCATGCAAGGGTCCATAGATGTGCTCAGCCAACTTCTAAGGCAATGAGGGTCCTCCTCTGCTCCCACTGCTCCCTGCAGCTAATTGGCGAGCCAGGGCCCAAGGTGATGCTCATGGCATCATTTGGGGGAAGAGGAGCAGTAGCCGACTGTCGCCTTCTTCCTCCAAGTGTCATTTCCCAGAGTCCTGTCCCTCCATTCTACACTGGGGCTTGGGCACCTGGGAATTGTTAAATAGCAGCACAGGAAGAAAAAGCATGGTCTGTTGCCGTCACCTGCTCCCTACAGCCTCCCAACAAGCCGAACCATTTGGGTTCTGGTCCCCTGGCTGGCTTACCAAGTAGGGGGCAGTGGAAGTAGCTGGTCATCCTCTTCTTCCCAAATCCTGCTGCTGCTGCCGCCCCCACCATTACCAAGTAAGCCAACCATAGGGTCCAAAGTGGAGATTTACTAGGTGGTAGTAAGGAGCAGGTGATAGCAGCAGATGTGAGACCAGCTTTGAGCCATCACCTGTAACTATAGCACTGACAGTGAAGGAACCCTTGACTTCCGAAGGGCTGACTTCCCCAAAATGAGGAGACTAGTTAAAAAAAAGCTGAAAGGGAAGGTAAAAAGAGTCCAATCGCTCCAGAGTGCATGGAGGCTGTTTAAAACAACAGTCATAGAGGCCCAGCGGGAGTGTATCCCACAAAGGAGGAAGGGCTCAACCAAGTCCAGGAGGGTGCCGGCATGGCTAACAAGCACAGTTAAGGAGGCTGTAAAAGGCAAGGAAGCTTCCTTCCATAAATGGAAGTCTTGCCCTAGTGAGGAAAATAAACAGGAGCACAAACTGTGGCAAAAGAAATGTAAAAAGATGATACGGGAGGCCAAGCAAGACTTTGAGGAACGTATGGCAGGCAACATAAAAGGGAATAATGAAAGCTTCTTCAAATATGTTAGAAGCAGGAAACCTGCCAGGGAAACGGTTGGTCCGCTGGATGGTGAGGGAGAGAAAGGGGTGATAAAAGGGGACTTGGAGACTGCAGAGAAATTAAATGAGTTCTTTGCATCTGTCTTCACGGCAGAAGACCTCGGGCAAATACCGCTGCCGGAATGGTCTCCCCTGACTAAAGAATTAAGTCAAATAGAGGTTAAAAGAGAAGACGTCTCAGACTTAACTGACAAAATAAAGATCAATAAATCACCAGGCCCGGATGGCATCCACCCAAGAGTTCTGAAGGTACTCAAGAATGAAGTTGCTGACCTCTTGACCCAAATATGCAACTTGTCCCTTAAAACGGCCACTGTGCCAGAGGATTGGAGGATAGCTAATGTCACGCCAATCTTTAAAAAAGGAAGGAGGGGGGACCCGGGAAACTACAGGCCAGTCAGCCTAACATCTGTTCCAGGGAAGATGGTGGAAAGTCTCATTAAGGATAAAATCTTAAAATACATAGAAGAACAAGCTCTGCTGAGGGAGAGTCAGCATGGCTTCTGCAAGGGGAAGTCTTGCCTCACAAACCTGTTAGAATTTTTTGAAAAGGTCAGCAGGCATGTGGATGCGAGCGAACCCGTGGATATTATTTATTTATTTATTTATTTATTTAATGGATTTCTACCCCGCCTTTCTCCCAATAAGGGCAATCAAGGCGGCTTACAGTTAAGAACATGTTAAAATACATAATACACAATAAAACATAATTAAAAACAAGTAATTAAAACAAATAAAACAGACAGTCCCAGTGGGTCACCTATAAAAGCCATTTGTTAAAAAAAGCCATTTGTTAAAAAAAGCCATTTGTTAAAAAAGCCTGGATTTTCAGAAGGCGTTTGACATGGTCCCTCATGAAAGGCTCCTGAGAAAACTCCACAGTCAGGGAATAAGAGGGCAGGTCCTCTTGTGGATTAGGAACTGGTTGAAGACCAGGAAACAGCGAGTGGGAGTCAATGGGCAATTTTCACAATGGCGAGAGGTGAAAAGCGGTGTGCCCCAAGGATCGGTCTTGGGACCGGTGCTTTTCAACTTATTCATAAATGACCTGGAGTCGGGGATAGGCAGTGAGGTGGCCAAGTTTGCAGATGACACTAAACTTTTCCGGGTGGTGAAGACCAGCAGGGATTGTGAAGAGCTCCAGAAGGATCTCTCCAAACTGGGAGAATGGGCAGCAAAATGGCAGATGCGCTTCAATGTAAGTAAGTGCAAAGTGATGCACATTGGGGCAAGAAACCAAAATTTCACATATAAGCTAATGGGTTCTGAGTTGTCTGTGACGGATCAAGAGAGAGATCTTGGGGTGCTGGTGGACAGGTCGATGAAAGTGTCGACCCAGTGTGCAGCGGCTGTGAAGAAGGCCAATTCCATGCTCGGGATCATTAAAAAAGGGATTGAGAATAAAACGGCCAATATCATTCTGCCTTTGTACAAATCGATGGTAAGGCCACATCTGGAGTATTGTGTCCAGTTCTGGTCACCACAC
Organism: Plestiodon gilberti rubricaudatus; assembly: GCA_026170595.1. Classification (NCBI taxonomy): domain Eukaryota; kingdom Metazoa; phylum Chordata; class Lepidosauria; order Squamata; family Scincidae; genus Plestiodon; species Plestiodon gilberti. The sequence goes on from JANXHW010000002.1 coordinate 52,887,304, forward strand.
CTCAAAAAGGATATAGTTGAATTGGAAAAGGTGCAGAAAAGAGCGACCAGAATGAGACAGCGCATGAGCAGACACGCATGAGGGGGGACATGATTGAGACTTATAAAATTATGCATGGGATGGAGAGAGTGGATAGAGGAAAATTCTTCTCCCTCTCGCACAACACCAGAACCAGGGGACATGTACTAAAATTGAGTGGAGGGAGAGTTAGAACAGACAAAAGAAAATATTTCTTTACCCAGCGTGTAATTCATCTGTGGAACTCCTTGCCACAGGATGTGGTGATGGCATCTGGCCTAGATGCCTTTAAAAGGGGTTTGGACAGATTCATGGAGGAAAAGACCATCACAGGTTACAAGCCATAAGCAACCTCCTGGTTTTTAGAAGTGGGTTTTCTCTGTGCCAGGTGTAAGGGAGCGTCAATGGGAAACAGGTTATCTTGTTGTCTTGTGCTCCCTGAGGCATCTGGTGGGGCCACTGTGTGACACAGGAAGCTGGACTAGATGGGCTTTTGGCCTGATCCAGCAGGGCTCTTCTTATGTTCTTATGTTCTAAGACCGTAGCCTTGTCCATTGGATCCAGGGCATTATGCACAGGCAGTTGGAGCATACTGCATATGCTTTCCAGAACATGAGTGCTCATACCACCGGGGGAACCCTCACGGGGCTTTTGCCCCAGGGCCCCTCAAATGCTATAGCCAACACTGATGAAAATGCAAACACTAATGAGAAAGACAAAATAATATATGGTATGTGTTTGTACTAGAAGTATCCTGTCCCTGCACTTATCAGATTTGATTCCACATTCTAAAAAGAGATGTGGATTGACCAAGCCCAGGAAGTAAAAACAGAGCTTGACAACCTGTGTTGCTGAATCTCGTATGACTTGCAAAAGGGAGCAGCTGCCATTTTAATGAAAACAGACTTAATAACCTACCTGCAGAAAATTAATTGACTTCAGCTTATATGCTGCAACATTTTATGCTGCTATTTGAGACTTTAGCACCACCCCACAGTCCGCAGTGCTACCAGAACAACAGTTTAACCGTAGACGTGTCAGTATATAATACTACAGTCAATAAAAGCTAATCACTAAATAAAGTTTAAAAAGACAAACCTCCTGTCCCAGGTGGCATTACAGCAATATTTCAGCATGATGCTCCTGATAAGAAACATCTTGCTAAGTGTGTTTATGTGCAGTCTGGGCTCTCTCAATAAATGCATTTTAGTTCAGCTTTCAGTTGTTAATTTTGCAATTATACTTATCCGTAGGTTTTGTTACTTGGTTTCAGCAGAGTTTATAATTTAGTTCTACTGCACGCACACACGCATGCACATGCATACACACATACACACACAGGCAGCGCAATCCTGTGTAAGGATCCGGCCGGCAGCCCATGGCCATTCATCCCCTTCCCCGGGTGTAATTTCAGGCTGGCCCTACCGGCCTCCTTGGAATTCCGCCAGCTAAATAGCTGGCGGAAGTAGAGGAGGTCGTGTAATGGCCTAGCCGCCCGGCGGGGGCCGGGATATGGCCAAATTGCCATCCCCGCCCCCTCCCGGGCTGGCTAGACCAATGACCCCCCCTCCCTCACCTGGTGAACCGCCCCTGTACCCGCCGGATCCCGGCTTACCTGGTTCGGCAGCCTCTTCGGCACTCCATCGATGGAGCAAGGGAGAACAGCCTCTGTGCCGGCCTCCCTTGCTTGAGAGTCATCACAAACATACTTTATGGCACATTCGCAACGTTTCCCGGTGACGGAACACTCGTTCCGTCGCCGTTTAGTCGTGCAGGATTGCGCAGATAAAGTTGTTTAGACTGGTGGTTCACAAACGGCTCAGGATTATATGGAACCCACCTCTATGGCTCCTTGCACATACATGGATACTGATGCATATATTGCAACATATATTGCAATATATGCATCAGAGTTTCCTCATTCACTTCACTATATTCCTATTGCACATGCACAGAATGGGAATGTCAGCATGCTCAGAATCAGGGCCTTTCCAGTGATATTTCTCACTGGAATGCCTGAATTATCAAATTTCTGTCCCAAGTTTTCTCTTTGGTTGTTTTTATATGGAAAGTTCCAGAAGATCATCTTTAGACAAAAGTGTCCAGAACAAATTTTTCATTCCAAAAGGCCATTTATTTATTTAATATATTTACAGCCCAATCCTATCCCCCAATTACGCTGCCAGAAGGTGCGTCCCAGTGACATAACATGATTTCCAGCTGTCGCAAACAACATGTTGGAGCGTGCAGCCTGGCTGCCACCGGAATAAGCGAGGGGCTGGGCGACATAGCATTGGGCTACTACCCTATCCTGCTTTTCATTATAAAATGACAAAGTGACTTTGTTCTTTATTCATGGTGTTATCCTATGTCTCTGTATGCTGTTCTTATCATTGCCTTTTATTAACTGTTTGCTGGGGTGGGGGTTATATTTATATTTCATAGGACACTTTGAAATATCAATATAAACATAGGCCATTTCATAGGACACTTAAATTAAAATAGGATATAAATAATAAAAAATAAATAAAATCTCTGTGTGGCCACACCAAGGGCCACAGCATTTATTTCAGATTGATGTCAGTACAACAAAGTACATGGTTTTCAAGCTGCAGACAACACATGATTTAGTGGGCCCTGCAGTTGGGGTAACTTACTCCAGTGTAGTTTCCTTCACATACGCTTTTGATAAATAACTTTTTGCTTCTTCATTAAAATGATGTCTTGAGAACTTTAGCTCTATGGTAGGTACTGACTGTCTTTGCAACTTCCAAACATTTTGCAGAGCGTGAGCCACAATGAATCAAACTGAGCTATACCAGATGGAATCTGGTCCTACAATGTCTCATTCTTTTGCTCACTCCATGATATTTCATTCCAGTTGACACTGAAATTGGAAAGTCTGGCATATTTGTTTTTAAATGGTCACCAAGCATCTGGGTTGATTCTTAAAAAACACAAAAACCAAAGGATTAATTTCTAGAGAATTTTTGTTTTCCCAAGTGTTTGGTTTAGTATTTATATATATATAAATGAAATGAAAACCAGAAACTATTATGTCGTCAATGTTTTGGAAAATGTAAACGTCATTCTGATGATAAAAGATGTGAAAAATCTAGAGGGAAATCTCAACTAAACAGATGACATTTCTCAGTAGACTGTTTAACATACTTTGGACATATTTTGATTCTTATATACTTATGCATACATAACCATGGGATATTTGCCAGGGTTAGTGTCAAATACATCTTTCAAAAGCTGATTAATTGACAGATTATTTTAAAAAAATGTTTTTGATTGTCACAGTTTCTATCATTAGTAGGGCAAACCGACAAATTATCAAAGACATATTTGTGCTACCACTGGTTTCCCCTAGCAGCTATGGGATCAAGATTTTGGAAAACAGTATATGTATAGAATATCGTGTTTACCATCTGTTTGTTTACAATGAGAGCTGCATCATTCATAAAGTTTTCAAATGTAGCCATTGCTTTGGTTACAAGCAAGAAATGCCATGGAAGCGGAAGACTGAGATGGGGTGGATTGAACCAATGTCTCCATTATGAAAACATTTTGAGTTTGTTCTCATAGCATTTCCCTTGGCTAGGAGATGTGTACATTCTCTGAATGCCTAATTTACAAAAGCATGAGCTGTTGGAAAAACTCTGCGATTTTCCAAAACTACAATGTCCTGTCCCCCAAAAAAGGGAAATTAAAGCTGTTAGAAAAACATCAGTAGACCATAACAAATAATATAATTGCTACAGCCTCCTACTTGAATAAATCTGACAAAATGAAGTCTTGAAGCTCATTTCAATCATTACATCTTAATTATGTACTTGGTATGCTTGTTACTACTACAGGTGTCTGACTCTTGAGAATACAAATCCTTATCTCAAAGAGTTGCTTGTGAATTAATGAATGCCTCTTCCAGCTGTCCCCATTTTGCTTGACAAAATAATATGAATGCAATTTCTACAGTGCAACTCTCGCTCACATGCATATTGGTTGAACAGCTCAACCAGTAAAGTATTGTGTTATCTCAACATTTTAAGCCCAACTTACTTCATGTGCAAATCAATACTTCTTTTCTATTTGCCATGCACAAAGAGAACATTACCAAAAAATGTAATCAACGAAGCAGAAACTATGTATATAGAAATTTGGTGCTAATTTAGATTTTTAATGAATTTGGAAATGTTTAAAACTAGTCTGACAGCCCAATCCTAACTCCCCATGCAGTGATGCAGGGGCAGCAATGTGGCATAAGGCACCAAGGTTGAAGACCACTGCCTTATGCCACCTGTTGGCATACTGTACTGCTTTTCCTTGTTGGTGCTTAGGTTGGTGTGCCAATCCTTTCAAGGGCACTCCCTCGCGTTCCACAATTGGCAGCCTCCCTCTGCCCTTCTGACAGTGGATAGCACAAGTGCCAAGGAGCCCTGTGGGCCTAGCCTTCTCCTTCCTCTCCTCTCCACTTCCTTCCTCCTCTGCTCTATCCAATCCTCCTGTTTCCTTTCCAAGTCTTCTCAGCCTTCTCCCTTCTCCACCTGGCTTCTTCCACTCCTCTTCCTTTCTGGGATCCCCCAGTCTTCCTCCTGGCCTTTCTCTTTAGCTAGCTTGGTAGAGAGGCAGCCAAATCCTATGCTTGACTGGGCTGCCGGTCATAGCATTTTGCAATACTGGAACTGAGTTCCGCTGTTGCAAAATGGCTGCCAACGGAGCATGGAGCGTTCCATTGGTGGTCATTTTGGGAGCACTGCTACAAGAGGTGGCAGCAGTCCTGCAATGTCACTAGACCTCGTCTTGCCTACTGGAGCAGGTAAGTCAGCGATGGGGGTGGGTAGAAGGTGAATCAAGGCAGGAAGGGGGCAGGGAAGGGGCAAAATGTGGCAGGAAGGGGGGAGGAATGAGGGAAGGGGAGGCTGCAGGTAGGGGTGGATCTGGTGGCGATGATACACACCAGATCCTATTCTCCTTGTTCACAGCATCCCCACCCCCTTTCTTTTCTTGGACTAAAGAGCTTGTGCAGGTCTGAGGAGAAAACTGGAAGTGCCTTACATAAGCCTATTCAAAAGGTTGAGAAAGACCCACTTAACAACGGGCCTGCTTAACGATGGGGTTCGTTATCTCTGATGTTAAGTGATGGACACCTGTACTGGCAATCTGGAGCAGACCCAGAGGGCAATTTTTGCAGAAAACTGGCTTGAATGAGAGGGTCAGTCAGTCCTTCCTGCATTACTACCATTGCCAACACCCGCATTGACCCTGTGCTCAAGACTGAAGCTTCCAATTTTCCTTTTGGTTTGCAAAAAAGCACTGACAGGCACCATAAACACACAATTGCATGTTGATGCAGGTTAAAGCTTAGAATCTTGGTGAAGATCCCGAGTCAATATTAGATTCTAGCAGGTCCACAGGAGGACCTCCTCCTCCTATACCTCGAAACAAGTACTTTCCAGATACCAGAAGCACAGCTCTAGGGCCCAGGTCATTAATTCCCTTTGTAAATGAAAGATGAAATGATCAACATGCAACATTCTGAAGATCACATGCAGCACACCCCTTGCATGAACATCTGGAATACACACATCCTGAACACCCGTCATGTACACCGCTTGAGGCTTTGCCTTGGGTTAGAAATACTGTATATACTGAGCCACAATACTTTCAATATTCAAAGGCTGCATGGGACTGGATTTATGCAAGTCAAACCCTGCCAGCACTGTTTACAGCTGGAGGACCACCAGCTCCTTACCTCTTTCAAAACAGCTAACTTGATGCTGAGGGCGACTGTGCTGAAATGCACCACATGAGTTGTATTTGAGTAATTCTCTGTAGTTGCTCATTAGAATTAAAACAATCCTTCTATGGGGGAAACGTAACTGCTCAAATGCATAAACTATACCAATGTAGCTAGAGGCGACAATAAACTACTGTTATTCCAAGTTTGTTTTCCATTCTTTAATTACTGCAAGCCTTACCCAAGATGATGCTGTTTCCATAGCCAAGCATCCATTATTAGAAAGTTAACTGCAGGCAGTAACCAGTAGCTAATATTCTCTATTCTCTCAACATGTGGAACTCTGAAAGCCTGGTGGCAAACAGACTGAGTTGCCATATGGTGTGTTCCAAAACCAAATGACCTTTCGCTCTTCTCTGCATCATTATTTGCTATAGTCACTTAGAAGATCCTTTATTTATTTTAAGCTTGCTGGTGTTTTCAAATGCACACAGTTAGCTTTGATTTAGACATCTTCATTCCTTCTTTCTTTCTTTTACTCCTGACAGCCATTCATAAAACTCAAATTCTTGCAAAGTGAAAAAATAAATAATAATAACCAGAGTGTCCTGCACGACCCATTGGTACTTGAATGATGAATGAAGTCCTACACTGTTTAGGGAAGGGTCAAAGACCTTGTCACATGAGGGTATTATTTTATCATGTTACTGATTTACATTACTGTTTCCACTAATATTGGCTGAACTTATTTCAAAATTTGTTTACAATTCTCAGTAAATAAGTACTGGTTTTGTTATGAACAAGTAGATATTGATTAGGTTGAGAATTGCCTTTGATCTGATCCACCTCTGCCGCTCAATCCACAATGGCTCACCTGTCTTCTGGACACACATCATACCAGTACTTCAAAAGCCAATTTCACTGCCTGCTCAACTGTCTGTAGCCAAAATGAATCCTAGAGATTTGGTGAGAGAAACAGTGGCACTTGACAAATGGGACTTGTCAGCGACCATTAGGATAGCTATTAAACAATTAGGATCGAGTGTTAACATTAGGATAGGATGTGGCAATGGAAGCCATTGTGGAACTGCAGTTGCCTTCATGAAATCTTTGAACATATTATTATTTATTATTTTTCACATTTTTATACCGCCCTTCCTCCAAGGAGCTCAGAGTGGTGTACATATTTCCTCCCCTTCTTTTGTCCTCACAACAACCCTGTGAGGTAGGTGGGGCTGAAAGATAGTGACTGGCCCAAGGTCACCCAGGAAGCTTCATGGCTGAGCGGGGATTTGAACCTGGATCTTCCAGGTCTAAGTCCGACTCCCAAACCACTACACCATCCTGGCTCTACATATGAGCCTTATACTGAGTCACACATTGGCCCATCTCTTAGCAGAGATAACGCACCAAAGGTGCACTGCGCAGGAAAGTCTAGGTGGGAAGGTTTGCATGAGGCTGGTATTCAAACGTCAATAATAAGCTTATTTAGGGGAAATTAATCTTTATAGGAGAGCATGGAAGCTGATCCTGCAGCTAGTCTTCTGGCTAACTGTATGTCTTCCCTTCAAAAGGAAGAGAGAGAGAGAGAGCAGGAAGGAAAGAAGGCTTGAGAATTGCACTCTGGGTAACCAGAGACCATGCATGAATTACCCGCGGACAGAAAAGAGAGACAGAACATCTTGTCCCCCTACCAATATTACTTACTGCCCTCTGCTGGTACAGATGCAATAGTACTCCATTGCGGTATACTCCCAACACCATGTAGGTCAATATTTATTCTGGAAGCATCTCTCTGGGGTTTCAAACAGGTCTTACGCCACCCTAGCTGGAGAGGTCAGAGATTGAATTTGGGGCCTTCAGCAATTATATCAGTGCAGGGACCACTCCCAGAAAGTCTTAGCAATAGTGAAGAAAACAGAGCACCTCCCATGGAAAAGGGGCTGTGGCTCCATAGCTTGACTAAGTAAGTGTCTAACTAGCAGCCCAATCCAATGCCAGGCTTATGTTGACGGATCTCGCGATCGATCAGCATAAGCCAGTTCCAACAGTGCAAAAGCCATGCCGCTATCATGCACTTCAGAACCAGGCAAAAACAGCCAGGTGTGCACACCTGTGGCTCCCAGACCCCTCACCAATGCAGGTAAGGTGGCAGCAGGGGAGGATCAAGGGAGGATCTTGGTGGCAGTGGTGCACATCAAGATCCCATTTCCCTGGCCTGACATGCCCCCTGAGGCTCCTCAGACTTACACCAGCTAAATAGCAGGCATAGAGCCAAGAAGACCCATTGGAGGCCAGGCAGTCTATGGGAAGGAAAGTAAACAAGATTTTTACTTACCTTTCCCAGGCCATCTGGTTGTCTCCCGCATCACAACATACAGTGCATGCTACATTGGCGGCACTGCATGCCAGTGTAGCATGGATTAGGGGGCCGTAATTAGGGGGGATTGGATTAGGGGGGCTGTAGGTCAGGGACGTGGGCTGTGCCTGTGCCATTCAGATCCCAAGAATAGAATAATCATATCAGCCCCAGGAAGCAGTGGACTCCCAAGAGGCCTTCTAGATAGGGGGTGACGCGTATCACGTGTCTCCCCTGATTGCCTGGCAGCCCCCTCCGGAGCTTGCCAGAGGCGGGAAAATGTGGGCAGCCTACTGGCTGCTACTTGTTGCTGGGCAGGCGGGGCTGGAGTGGACTGATACGGCATCGCCGTGGTTGGGGCCAAGTGCTAGGCTGACCCCACCTTGTGGCAGGTGACGTGCGGGTTGGGTAGGTAGAGCCTTTATTTGGTTGCGCCCCGAGGTAGCAAGGTCAAGGGGTGAGCCAGGACCGCTCAGATGATACTTATCCAGGTTGGTGAGGCTGGCTGGCAAGCCCCTTTGGCTAGGTAAGCAAAGACCGCTGCCCAGCTGGGGGTTGGCTATGATAAGCTATCCCAATCCAAGAATTGGATTAGACTTGGAGTCAGTGTGCACGCCCAAAGGTAGCCAAGGGAAGTGTATGGGCAGCTCCGTTTTTCCCTACCATGTGTCCGCACGTGGGGGAGGAGTTAAGTGTTCTTAGTTTTATCCCTGCTGCAGTTTATATTTTGCTAGAGTTCAATCAAGTTACCCTTCATCCAACCTCTGGCTGGCGTCATTATTTGGGGGTTTACAGGTAAACGAGAATTTGACAAAGCAAAGCAAGGTAGGTGTTGCCTTTATCTTGAGAAATGTATACACAAGCCTGCATGGTTGTGGATGAAATAAACAGAAGCACCAACTAATCAACTGTGCTATCTTTTCCCCCCTCTAATCCTCTGCATAAATCTTTTATAACACAGCACTCACAAACTAAACGTTCACTAATTCATTTATATTTAGTTGCTTATAAAGTCATTGTAATGTAACAGTTACTTCAAGAGACTTGTTACCTATCACACACTGATTTTGAATTAAAAGTGGACTTTTAATTTGTCTGGCACAACATCACTGGGAGAACAACCTTCATCAAAGGAATCTGCTGACTGTTCCACACAGACCTGCATCATGTCATGTATATTCCTCTTTAGCTGCTGTTAGCTCTACAGCTGGCACATAAAACAGCAAAGCTGATGAGAGTTTATGTCCAACATCAATGGTAAGTATTCACCAGTGCATTTTTCCTCTTCTCACATAAACAGACAAGGCTTTATCGTCAATGGCACCTTTTCTCACACTCTTCCCAAGATCTACATTATTAAATAGATATCAACAGCAGAAGGCATAGTAGGAATGAGAGACAGAGAGGAAGTTGTTTTGTTTATTATTTCAGGTCTTAAAGAAAACGTGAAGGGATGGAGAGAAACAGAACTTGCAGGGCTAGAGGAAAAGTAGGGATCTCTTAGAGTCAAACTAGATGTGATCCTAAATACCCTAAATCCTAAATATGCTCGTTTTAAGTAAATTGGGTGAGAGGGTGATGAATGGGGCTGAAATTGCAGCTGGAGATAGAGGGGCTTTCGTACTTTGCCCCCACCATGGTTCCAATCCTGATCATGGTTTCCCCCACAAGTTGTTTTTTATTAGTGTTTTTATTGATGATGATGATGATGATGATGATGATGATGATGATGATGATGATGATGATGGAAAAATGTCCATTGAAACTAATTATATTTGGCATTTATCAGGGATACTTTCATATGATTTTCTTTCAAGGATGGGCAGCCCAATCCTATCCTCCTCTGGCATAGGGTGTTTGCGGCCCACACTGCATCCTATCTGGGGGAGGCCGTGGCTGGAGGTCTACTCGGGGTAAACGCCTAGCCTGTGCAATGGGGCAAATCAATTCTACACCAGCTCTTTAGCTGGCATAGGACCGAGCAGCCCCATGTCGGGGCTGGAAGCCTGGGAGGGAGGGATAGGATATGGTGTCCACCACAGATGTGGGTCCCACCCTCTCCCAGGCCCGATTCACCTACCCCTGCCCTCCCCCTGCCCCATTACGCCCCCACCACCACCTCCCCACTCGGAGCGGCCTTACACAGGACCTGGATACATCGCCGGCAGGATGGCAAGGCCTTCCTGCCAGCACCGCATCCTCCATAGGCATCCTCCATAGGCGTCATGCAGCTGCAGCGCCAGCACCCGTAGACGTAGGATTGGGCCGTAATTCATCTTTCAGTTATCAGGAGCAAACTAAAGATGTCTTACTTTATTGGCCTCATTGTATGAATCTGCATACTTAAGTTGCATCAGTGTAAAAATGGCTTAAGACTAAAAAGGAGATTCATGTTCATTGTTACATAATGTTGGGTGTGTATAGATATAGATGATTTTACATAGCAGGAGAGTACCATTTCTCTATCTTCCTTGCACATCATCTGCATTCTGCTTCCAGTGCACTGCATTACATTACACTGCATTACAATGCATCTGCATTACAGTGAACCATATCTCCTGTGGCCACCCCTGCAATGGGCCATCTGCTCAGACATCAGCTTTTTCCCTACTTGATAAGCAGTCTGATCTCCTCACTCATGAGCTCGAGAAGCCTACTAAATTAAAGGCAAGTTCTTCCTCAGGCATACACCCTTCTGCTCAGCATCTGAGCAGTCTGCATCTGAGGCTTCTAGTGCAGAAATGAGAAAGAGGAAACAATAGAGCAAGAAGACAGAAGCTACAGAAATATCTCACAGCAGAAGAAGCTTCCATTTGACACTTCATCCCCAGAGCAGATTCACTCAGTGACGGGTTCTGAGAGGCAAAAAAGGATGATGTGAAATAAGACACAAAAAGGGATTCAGTTCTACATCTTGTTCCAATCACTCTTTGCCTGTGCTGTGTGCAGGCTGTGTGTGTGGTTTTGCACCAATCAAAAGGAAACATTGGTTGGAGGACAGAGGGACGGCCAGGTGGGAGGATGATTTCCCTACACTACTTAGTGCTGCCTTAGACTATTGATCCATCTAGCTCAGCACTGTTGGAGAGGTTTGTGTATATAGATAGCAAATGTGTGGAAACACCAGTATGGTAAGTTTGTTGAAGTATGAAGGTGTGTGGGTTGCTGTCCTCTACTGTTATTAGACCTCCTATTTGACTTCTTTTCCTGTCTTGTTTTCTTCTGTCTGTGTAGCAATGGCTGCAGTTCCCTCTATGTTCCAGGGGCTGCTTGAATCCCTCAGCTCTGCTAACAAGCATTAACTACACTACCTGGGAGCTGCTCTCTAATGCTAGAGGACTCTCCTAATGGTAAATTTATTCTCATTATTAATAAAAAAAATGTATATACTGCTTATCAACAAAAGTTCCCAAACAATTAGCATAGCAAAATAGTGAAAATAGTGAAAATAGTGAAAAGATGGTCCACTGTCTAATGCTGCAATCCTATACACGCTTTACTGGGAGTAAGCCCTACTAAATAAACTGGAACTTACTTCTGAGTAGACATGCACAGGATTGCCCTATAAGAAACATGTAAAAGAGACACAGCAAACAGCCACGGAGAGAGATGCTATGCTGGGGTAAATAGGGACAGTTGCCCTCCCGCTACTATATATGAGAGCTCCCATTTAAAAGATGGGATTCTAAGGCCCTTAGGCCTTAGCCCAGTTAGCAGGATGCTAATTGAGGGACAGACTCCATTTACAAGGAATTACTCATAACTAGTGGTCTGAATCAGCAGATGGTGATTCAACAATCCACACTGGATGAGAATGCTCATCATCATTAAAACAGTACAATATAGATGGGGGGAAAATGGGTGACTCTTCTCTAGATTATAGTCTTTGTTTGTTTCCCACCCTTTATGTAAGGAGCTCAAGATAGCATATATGAGATTACTGCATGTGGTCCTCACTGAAATCTTGTAGATCCAGACTATGTTGAGATCACAAACTTCATATATCAGCACGGATTTGAAATCCGTGGTCCAAGGTCAGCGATATCAACTAGATCACACTGGATCTCAGCACTATTCTGTGCGTGCATTTCCCAAGCCAGAAGGGAATCCAGGCATGGTAATCTATTCCCGTTCTCAATTCACCCTAGAATGGACTGGGGCATAGAAGTTTTAAAAGAAAGACATTGACAGCCCATTCCAACCCAACTCCTCTCCAAGTCAGGCCTGAGTGTGGCCTAAGTGCAGCCTAAGTTAGGCAGAAGTTATGTCTGAGTTAGGTCAGAGGTATGCCTGAGTTAGGCAGGCTGCAGTTTCTGTGGCCCAGCACCACCCCAGGATCCAGGCAACACTTACCTCCCAGGCAGGCAGGCTCTCCAGGCTCGGTGTCTGGCTCGGGCATGTGCAGGCCTGTGTGTCTGCACGTGTCAGCGTCCATCCATGGCAGCTGCTGCAGTGTCTGTCTCAGCCCGGTCGCAAAGGGGCTGACCGCAGGCAGGGGGGTTGCACCAGTCATGTGGTGGACGCAGGGCAGGTGACAGGTGAGCGAGGTGCCCGAGCCAGCTGCCACAGGGCACCCTGTGCATCAGCAACCTCCTGCAGGGGAGAGTGGCCATCCCCCCTCCTGCAGAAGGCGATGCCACCCCCATGCCACATTGAGGCTGCATGTGGGAGTCATGGGGGGAGCGGGGGAGGGAAGGGAAGGAGGGGGGTGGGAACATCACACACAAGGGGGGGCTCATGATGTCTGGAACTGCCTCTGACATGACTTGCCCGTGCGCTGCCTGAAGCTCTTGACCTCCAGGGCCGGGGCAATGCCCACAAAGAAGGCATCCCGGCGTGCCTTCTGCTCTGTGCCCCGGCCAAGACCGAGAGATGCCTTGGGCTTGTCTGCTGCGAGCGGGAAGGGCTCATGCAGCTCATCATGCCCCCAGATGGGGCGACGACAGCGCCTCTCGGCAGGCGCTCTGGCAGGGTGGAGGGTGGCCAGCAGCCATCATCAGGGAGTGGGAGGGGAGGCAGACACACAGGCAGGCAGACAGTGGGTGCTGGGGAGGGGCACGGGTGGGTCAGAGACAGACAGACAAACAACAAGGCTGGTGGGAGAGAGATTCCAAGAGAGGGGTCTGCAGAGACCAAGGGGGACACAGGGGTTGCTCCGCAGATGAAGGCAATGCAGAAACAGGCGCCTCTTATGCAGACGGACTGTGGGCGGAAGCGGCTGCATTACGGGCGAACCTTCAACGGAAGCGGCTGCATTACGGGCAGACCTTCGACGGAAGCGGCTGCATTACAGGCGGACGCCCTGGCTGGCGAGATCCCCGGTTGCTGAGCGGCCACTACACAGATGCAGCGGCCCTGCTATGGGCTCCGTGGCGCCTGTCACTGTTTGCCTGCCTGAGAGGCCCCACCAACTCCCCCTCCCCTCTGTCCCATGGGGGTCTGGCAGCCTCCCTGCTGTGTTCTCCCTGGGAAGGAAGTGGCAGTTCCTGGAAGGGATTCATGCAGGGGCTTCAATGCTGGGGGCTGTCTGTGTGTGGAGGGCAATGCTTGTGTAACATTGGGCACATATGTTTCAAGGAGGCTCTGCCCGAGTGGCATCTTTATTGTTCTGGAACGTTAGCAGAGATGGCCAGGCGAGGCTGCCAGGGGTAGTTACAGCAGCCAGTCTGAAAGCAGCAGCAGCACACATGCCCCATGGACCTGGAGATGCAGGCTCTCCCCCTGTGGTTCCTCCCCCCCTTGGAACCACAGCCTGCTCCATAGAAAGGGGAGGGACAGCAAGTAGGCAGCCAGGGAGGTGGAGCAGCAGCAGCAGTGCCGGCAGCTGAGGAGGGTTGCAGGGCTGGCTCTCTGACCTCTGGCAGCAGCGAGGCAGAGGACCAGGGGGCAACCAGACTGCAGGCCCAGGGGTGCTCCCAGGAAGGTAGGTGGTAGTGGACGTTCCTGGGGAGACAAAAAACAAGGGGGTGTTACATGGCAGCTGGTGTGTGGTAGCAATCGCCAGTGAAGACAAGCCAGTGTGTCAGGTGCAAAAGCCTGCAGGGAGAGAAATAACACAGCTGATAGGTGTGACACACATAGCATGGTATGAGCTGCTTACGTGGGTGTAAGGTGAGCATGATCCTGTAAGGGAAAAGGGTCAAAGAGAGAGAAGACAACACATATATTGGGTCACAACCATGGCAATCCTAGCAATACTGACCTGTCAGTTGACCCTGTGGAGAAAAAGGGGGGGGGAACAGCTGGTGTCTACAGACGGTTAACAGCACCACCACACACGTGGTGTTGTATGCTCACATGACAACAGGCAGCAATCCAACACAATAGTGGTAAAGCAGCAGCATGTATCCTATATATCATAGCAGGCATTGCAGGCAGGCATCTGACTACTCATTGGTGAAGAGGCATTTCAGAGAAGGCATTGCAGGCAGACATGAGAGGGCACATTGGTAAAGAGACATTTCAGAGAAGGCATTGCAGGCAGCTATGAGACTACTCATTGGTAAAGAGGCATATCATGGCAGGCTATGCAGGCAGACATGAGAGGGCACATTGGTAAAGAGGCATATCATGGCAGGCTATGCAGGCAGCTATGAGACAAGACATTGGTAAAGAGGCATATCATGGCAGGCTATGCAGGCAGCTATGAGACAAGACATTGGTATAGAGGTATATCATGGCAGGCTATGCAGGCAGCTATGAGACAAGACATTGGTAAAGAGGCATATCATGGCAGGCTATGCAGGCAGCTATGAGACAAGACATTGGTATAGAGGCATGTATCCTACCTATATTCCTATATGCAAAGAGGCAGATGTCAGAACACATGTCAGCACAACCCCTGCTCTTACCTGCTGGTGTTGTTGCCTGTGTGTGTGGGGGGAGAGGCTGGGAGAAAGACATGGGTTAGCAAATGGTAGCATGGAGTCAGCTGCCCAGGCACAGCTGTAAACAGTTTGGCCAAAGCCAGAACAGCCCTCTCTGCCCTTGATGGGGGCAGAGAGGAGAGAGGAGAAGAGAAGAAAGAAGTGGGGTGTTTGTGAATTTTGCCCTCCACTGACAAAGTCCCACTTTGTGGCTGTGGGGGACAGAACCCCACGCCACATGCTCAGAGAGAGAGAGAGAGAGACTGGGGGCCTGGGGCTGGGCTTTTGTGGGAAAGAGGCTGGGTGGGGCTGGGTGCTGATAGGCTCCCTATCTTAGGCATAACTCTGTCGGTTTCCAAACCTAGCAGGCCCAACTCTGTCCTAACTCTGACCTAACTCAGGAGTAGGGTGTTAGAAATTTTCAGGAGAGGGCTGGCTTGGGTAAGGTAAAATGGCTCCTATGGGTCTCCTCGAATTTGGGTCCACCTTTTTGGTCGACCTAAAATTTGTGTCAGCATTTGTGTTGGAGGGGGCGTGTCTGTGCTTGCCAGGGTCTGGAATCCAACGTTAATTGGTTGCCGCCCCCGTTACACCCATGGTCCGCCCATGGTCCGCCCACTTTTAGGTCAACTTTAGGTCTGACTTGTGCTGCTTAGCCCTTGGGTTGGAATGGGCTGTTCTTAGTCCGTCAGTCGTAACTTTGCCCTAACTTTGACCTAACTTTGCCCTAAATGGTTGCGTTCCAGACCTAAAGTTGCCCTAAACGACTTAGGCTGACTTTAGGTCTGACTTGGGCTGCTTGGCCCTTGGGTTGGAATGGGCTGTGAGGGACTTCTTGGCAGCTAAAGTCTACTTACAGTCGTTTACGATGACATTCTCCTAACCTAATTTCCAGTTATAGCCTCAGTACCTCCTCATAAAAAAAAAAAAACAGTGTCACCTTGAATTCCCAACTGTTGTTGAACTGAGATGATAAAACAATCCTTTTGCTACCTGAAACATATAACCTGATTGAAATCCTTACATTCCCCGGCTGACTTTGCTTCTCCATGCCTTAGCCACCTTGTTCACTGATTATCACTTCGAGCAGATGGTGTTCCGAACGGATCCTAGAAAAAATAAATATAGATAGAGCACATTGATGAGAAAAGATTTGTCGCAAACACAAAGCATTATCATATTTCACCTTCTTCTCGTGAGTCATTACACTGATTTCCCATAAAGTCAAGAAATGAGGTAAAAAAAAATCTTTTTCCACCTACAAGGTCCTTCATGGTTGCAGCCTCTCTTGCTTAGCTAATCTTTATTCTCATTTAGCTTGGATTCAGATCCTGTCGTACTCAGACCTGCTAAGTACCTTTATTTAGGAGCACCACAAACTGATGAAATAGCAGATCATCAGGGCCTTATTCATTACAGCTTTCAGAGGTGTGGATTTCTGGATTCTGGTATTATTATGTGGCTAACATATTTATATCTTTTTAATAGGGTGCCAAGCATTATCCTCAACTAATTGGTTCCGTTCATAAACTAAAAGCATAATCATTAATTAAAATTTCTCCCAAGTGATTCACCCATCAAACTCCAATCCCTTTTCCCAAAGTGACCATTTTTAATAGTGTGCTGAGTTGGCCATTAGGGCCAATATACATTGTTTTGAATGTAAGAGTTTGACCCATATTTTCTTTTAAAAAATATAGCACTGGAGGCATGCAAAGTGCCAGCAAAATACAGCAGGACTGGGGGGGGGGGGCTTTAGCACTTAGCCCCTTCTCCAGTTCCTATACCAAGCATGGACTTTTTTACTGTTTTATTAAAAAAAAACTCCCACTGAAAGCCAGTTGAAGCTTTTGTCCTGTAACTACCACAGAGAGGTCACTCATTCGGGATTGAAACCACAGTGGGGCTGTGGAGGATAAAGCCCGCCCCGCCCCCGTGGTTTTGTGGCATTTCATACACTTCCATTTCTTTTTAAAAGGAAATAATGGACCTAACTCACACATCCAAAGTAGCATCTAGTTTGGCCCTTAGACAGCCGTGAAGACCTACTCACCTTTGTATAGCAAGTTGGATTATTTCCCCTTCATTTCAACTCATTTCCTTAATTTCAGTGTCTAATTTTGTCTTCCCTCCTCTGAAGGAAATCTTCCGTCTTATCTCCTTCAGCTAGGTTTTTTTTTTCAATGAATGAAATTAATAGCTCAAACGTTACAAGCATGCTAGTTTTAAGGAGATGACACATTCTATGTTGGATGCATTCCTTAATGTGCTATTTAAATTGTAAAGGGAGCAGGAGATCCACACTTTGTTTTAAAATGTTCTTGGTACAGAAATCTGCACACTTATTAGTGGTATCGTTTTAATGTTTAGGCTATAGACTAGTGGCTTTGATAAGACTTAATGGGGTGAAAATGAAAGTCTTGCAGGTTTAATGGAATGTGTCTATATTGGAGTCCAATTGATCTAAAATTTTGTACAGTGTACATTAAAACATTGCCTTGAAGCAGCCACATAAGAGTATTATATAAAAATAAACCCTCACCCCCAAAATCCACTTTTCTTGCTCATTAAATAGCAATTATTTCAAAATGGAAATGCCAACCTAGATACCAAGGCTGGCTACATCTTCTTTAATGGACTGATATATTTGGGCCTAAATCCTTTAATAAGAAAACAGAAGAAAGAATTCTAAGTGCTGGTCACTTTAAATAACCCATTAGTCATTATAATAAAATAAGCACTCATAATTCATATAGCAGTAGTTCTCCCTTGCCTGGCAGGTGGTCCTCCAAATTTGCTTTTCCTGGCATTGATATTTGTTTCTCTTTCATAATGAAATTAAATGCTTTGATACTTTCATTTGTCAAACACGATATATTTGGACTGAAGTTGCTGGCATAGCTGTGGCGAGTTAACCCTTTAAACTGCCTCGGAGCCCAATCCCTCGCCAGCCCAGAGTGAGCAACGTCGCTGATGGAGTGCATGCTGTATGCTATGGGCTGGGGAAGGACTAGACAACCCTGGAGACGTAAGTAAAAAACTTTTTAAATTACCTCTCCGTAGGCTGTCTGGTCTCCAATGGGTCTCCTCAGACCTACACCAGCTCTTTTGCTGGTGTAAGTCCAAGGAGACTCCTGGAGGCAGGTGCAGGCTGGGAAGGGGGGATAGGATCCCAACATGTGCAGCTGCCATCAAAATCCCCTCCCTCTCCTGGTCCTGACCACTCCCCACCCCAATTTAACCCCGCCACCACTACCTGCTCAGCGGAGGACAGAGGAGGTTGAGCAGGCAGGCTGCTGTCACCCTCACACAGGCTCCAGGCATCTGCATTGGTGGCTGCAACCCACCAAACAATGGAGCGGCTTTCACCCCATCAGCCTGGGACTTACAGTGACAGTTTGCAAGATCTGCCACCGTAAAGCCTGGATAGGATTTTGGGCCATCAGTCACATTTTGGGCCATGAGTCACATGTATCATCCAAACAACTGATAATTTTATATATAAGCTACTAGTAAAGTCATAGGAAACAGTTAAAATGCCTTATTGAACCACAGCTTTGGAAGGGACTACAGGTTACCTGATCTGTTCTCTGCTGTAAGGAAGATCATCCGAGTGTTTACAAACCCACAATGCATCAGCCATTACAATCCAAATCTGAGGCTATTATTTGTATTGATAATCATGACACAATGATAATCAAGTCAGAGCAAAGTTTTTTTTCCTGTTTCTCTGAGTGTACTATATGTTCAAGACTAAAGAACTACTAGGCCAAACCTTTAATCCACAGAAAGCAGAAGGGACTATACCAAAAGTGTAGTGTAAAAGTCTAGAATAATAATCATCCCAAATGATCCAATCTCTTTTCTCAACTAACAGAGAAGTAAGACATTCATTAAGGTGGGAAAGGAGAACAAAAGCACATTTCCTTCCAATAGCATTTCAGATCCCCCGCTGAAGAACCTCACCAGGGCTCAAAATGCATTGGATGGCCTTTATTACTCAAGACTAGCAGCCCGGTCCTGAACCCATTACAGTGAAATAAATTACATTGATTTCCCTGAGACAAACTTTCAGCAAGTGAACACCTCAACGGCACCTGGGATTTCTCTAGTGTCATCTGCTGAATGCTCATGGTTCTTTGCTTTCCACAGCTGATGATTTCCAGCTACATGTACATGTCACTGACGATGTAATTAAACAAAGATGATGTGTTTAAGGGCCAAAGTAGACATGCACCTATACACACAATGAGTCATGGTGGGAGACAAGGTTTTTTTTTTTTAAGTAATAGTGTGCAGAGATACTGTAAAACATAGCAAAATCATAGTGGGATGAAGGGGGCTTTAATATTTCTCCCCTACTATAGTTTGGATCCCAATCAAGCCCCCCCCCCGAGCGTGCTACGTTTAGTTGTACTAAAAATAGCATGGCAGTCAGGGTCAGGATCCAAACTACAGTAGGGGCGAAGTATTAAAATCCCTCTCCCCTCCCTCCCTCTGCTAGGGAGGGTTCATCCCCCTCCCCATGAGCTATTAATTTATTTATTTTTAAGTGCCCCTGAGTGGATTTTGTTGCACATTGAGGCACATCATTTAGCATGGCCCTAACCCATGGTTAGGGTTAGGGCAAAAGTCTTTCATCATGGTTAGGATGAAAGTCTTCAAGGAATCAGATGAGAGATTTACAGTGCTGTTGGGAATTCTTTCTACCCCATCACAGCAGTGTTAACCCTAAGAAACATCCTTTCCACAATGCATGCTTAGATGTTTTATTTTCAGATCAAACACGATTCCATTAAGGTACAGACAGAGCCTCGAGACAGTATAAGAAAGAAAATGAATTTCTGACCCTGATCTTACACTGAGTCTCCCAGGGATAAAGCAGTTGAGGTTTATGGAGCAACAATGATATAAAGATAGATGTGAATGAGACAGAAACTACAGGTCCATCCATTCTTTAACCTGCTCCAATAACCATGTCAACCTTTGTGTCATTTCCATGTGCTTCAACAATTAAAAACCCTAATAGAATATGCCGTCCTTCCTAATACTAGCAGGTGTTCAAAGAGAAAGCCAACCAACTGGAAACCTGGAACCAGAAGACCTGCAAAACCTCTGCTGTGTCACTGACATAGTGGAAAGTTGTTCATGACAACTACTCCTGCAGCCTTATTTAAACATATCCCAGAGGCATTTTGCATTCATTCGATTATACTGGCCAAGTATCTACAAAGGAGAAAGGGACTAAGAAAACACACTGCCTCCTCCACACTGATTCCCATATGTGCATCATTCACAACAGAACATGAAAATAATACCAGTACAAGAGAATTGGCCTTCCCACACAATATCATGTGGTCAGAGTTCCCCATTCAAACACTACATAATTTAACGTAATGTCCTGGCAGGACCAGCTTTTAAGATGTTTCAAGGAAAGCAATATTAAAATAACTTCAGTCTAAACGCTATTCTGTCTGCCTCCCCCACCCTGTCTCAGTGGACTCATCTGGACATTCCTTCAAAGAGCTCTCATCTCCTTTCATAAAATATCTTCTACCACATCATTTTTTTCGACTCAGGTTTTATGCTGCTGGAGGTCAGCTGAACTTCAGCGGCTTTTCCAATTGGCCTCAATTAGTAATCAAGTACTAGAGCTGCATTTCTGTTGATTCCACACTCCACACAAACTATTGATGGTTTGGTGCTGAATTCGGGTACAATAACACATTTCAGTGAGAAATTATGGGTATGAGACATCTGGTTATCAACTGGATGGGGAATTTGGCCCTAATGATAGAGAATAGCCTAACTGTAGACCAAAAATTAGCTTTAGCAAATTTAGGTAAGCAAATACAAACAATAGGAAGATTGCAAGAATGCGTATGTGTGGCTATTGTTAGCACTTCAGCCCGCATAGTATCAATCTAGGTACCGCATAGTACCTGCACTAGGGCACATACCAAAGTCAATTGGGGGACTTATTGCCATGTGTAATGAGGGGTATCTTTTTTTCCATCCCTAAAATGTTATGCTGATTGTCTCAAGCTTTGAACTTGAGGTGGCACCTTTTTCTGGCAGGGCTCCAGCTGTTCCTTATACAGCTGCATACGAGGCAGGAAATCAGCAGCTGTTGGCCCCCCACCAAGAAGGTGCAATGACTTTCTCGACCTTTTACTGTGTTAACATATTCAAAGAGCCAATCTGAAGTTGGAGTGAACTTTAAGAGTCAACAACCTTCAGCAAGGATCCTTGAAGCACCACTCTCTTCAGATAAGTGTGTGTAAAAGAAACAGTGTTGTTTTGTTTTGTTAATATTTACATCCTGCACTTTCCCCTCCCACATACAAAGGGGTCAGAGCGGCTCCTGCCGAGTCAGATATGGGTCCATCTAGCTAGGAGATCAAATCAGTCAATCCTAAATGAAATCAACCCTGACTGTTCCCTAGAAGGACAGGTACTAAGGCTGAAGCTCAAATATTTTGGCCACCTAATGCGAAGAGAGGACTCTCTGGAGAAGACTTTGATGCTGGGAAAGATTGAAGGCAAAAGGAGAAGGGGAAGGCAAAGGATGAGATGGTTAGACAGCATCACCGATGCAACGAACATGAAAATGAGCGAACTCAGGAAGATAGTGGAGGACAGGAAGGCCTGGTGGGATGTGGTTCATGGGATCACGAAGGGTCGGACACGACTTAACGACTGAACAACAACAAAAGCTCAGTATTGTACACACTGACTGATAGCATCTCTCCAACATTTCAGGCAAATATGTTTTGTTTGTTTGTTTGTTTAAATGATTTCTATATCGTTTTTTAAAACTCAAAGGGGTGTAAAACAACATATAGAAACAAAACAACCAGTACATCATTAAAAAAAACCATTAAAACCATCTACAATTAAAAATTAAAAATTAAAATACAATTAAAAGAGAGTACAGAGCAGATTAAAATTAAAAAAATAACCATGTTGCAGCAGCAAAAGTAAAAAGGGTCCCAAGGTAGTAGCTCCTAGGTAGTTCCTCCCTCCTCAAATGCCAGACAAAACAAATAGGTTTTTAAACCCCGCTGAAAACCATGAAGCAAGGGGGCTGTCTTCAATTCCTCTGGCAATGAATTCCAGAGGCATGGTGCCACAATGGAGAAGGCCCTACACCTTGGGGTCTAGAAAGTTGACCTTTCCTAGCTCATCCACCCACCATGGACATAATCCAACAGGCAGATAAGTGCACTTAAATCTATTAAAACCAACTGGTTAACAAACAGTATATTTCACTTTTGGCCCAATCCGAATAGAGCTTTACGCTGCTACAACTAGTATTCCAGCAGCATAAGGTCATTTACACCTGTCACAAAGCGTCTGAAAATATCTATTCATTTTCTTGTAATGACTAAGAAAACAACTTGGAAGCAAGGGAAATTGGGCGGAGTTGCTCAGAAGGCCTACCCAACAGTTATTCTTTCCCACCACCTTCTGTAGAAAAGACGCTTACGTGGCGCCGCTTCAGGCCACTCAAAGCAGCTCATGTGAGATGATTTGATGTGAGGAGGCTTAATAAGTTTAAACGGCATTTACTTTCACCTGGTGAAATTAATTTTTCTTAATGAAGCAGCATTTATACTGTTATCAAGCAACAGAGTGGAGCAAATTTAATGTGTGCATTCCAAGCCAAGTGTATAAGGCCACTTCCGTACCCTTCAATAAGTCAGAATCAGATTAAACATTACACCGATCATAAACCCGGTGATGATTGCCATTTTTGTTTCTAGAAAGTCTGCTTTATGGACCTTGCCAGGCAGGATTTGATGGGGCGGGGGGGGGGGGGTCAAAAATCCCAGCTGCACAAATAGGTCTTTTATATTCGTCTAGGTTTAGCATTTGAAAATGTATGGCAATGTTTAGTGTGACTGGAATGTATTTTCGCCATTTGCTTCCTTCCCTATGTTTACATTGCTACAGCCTCTCCAGTCACAACCACATGTTCCTCAATCAAAGACCTATAAAGAATAAAATACAGATGATGAATCTAATCTGTTACCTGTAATCTGATTTCTAACCAGCACTATGTTTTTTGTTTTTGTTTTTTAAACATGGTCAAGTTATACAGTTGCTAAGGTCTAAACAAAGACATCTGGGCTGTGTCACAAAGTCCATGCATTCCTAGAAAATGAGACCAAAAAGCACGGTATAACATCTCATGCTCCCAGAACCTAAAGCAAGCAGATTTTTATCAGTCTGGGCAGCAGCGAGATCATAATTTTGAAGCAGCCCTCAGACCCTGGACACATGCCAGTCAATCCTTGAGGTAGATTTTCACAGTGACAAAATGGGTTAGTGAGATTTATTTGACACTGAACATGTTGTGTAGAGTGAGTCTCAGCTGTAAAGGAGACCAGGAACCAGAGACTATTGTTATATGGAGGCTAATTCAAAGCAAACTAATAACAACGCAATAAAGCAATTTAGATACAAGAAAGTTGCTAGGAATCAAAACCATGGACTTGGTGCTGTCAGCCCAACGAATGAGGGTCTTGACCTGCTGTCAAGGGCAGGATGCTAATGACAGAATGTGAAGTGGTCATCTCAGGTGGCAGGAGAGCTCCTGTGTGCTTCCACTGGCCACCTCAGCTGGTAGGTCTCCATTCTGTTCACAGACCTCTTTACTTCCACAGCTGCCTCTTCCACCTCTGCCTCATCTTCTCACTACTATCCTAAGTGAAAATACAGTACAGGACAAGGAGAGAGTAAATGTGTGTGATGTCCTGAGAGAGTGATGTGCTAGAGGCAGAGGAGGGAGGCAGAAATGGAAGGGATACATGGATGTTCAGTGGTGCTTCGGCTAAACTGCTGGTGGTACTCGGACCACCGAACCCCGCTCTAACGCAGCATCTTTGGTGCCATGTTGTCATTCCCGTGAGGCTCTTGCCTTTGCCGGAGCCTCTCAGGAATGCTGAAAAATGCCCTCCCACCCGCCTAGATCCTCCTACCTGCATTTTCTGGGCTCCAAAAACCCGAAAACCTGGGAGTAATTGGCAATGATGTCATCGCCAGTCACTTCCGGTAATATTCAGCAGGAGAGTGGCGCCAGAGGTGGTACTTGGCCGGAAAGGGGTTGAGAACCCCTGCAATACAGTATTTCTATCTTTATTCTTTTATAATAAAACTATGATCTTTGAGTGAAGTAATCTCTCTCAGTCTCTTTCTTAAGGGAGGGGGATTTTCTGCAGTACATTGGTTTGTTGTCCAGTTTTAGATCCCTATTCCAATAGAGCTGTGTAATCCACTAATTCTCCTAAAACCAGCTCCATTGGTAACAGAAGACTGAACAGGCAAAATGAGTGACATGCATTCCTATTCATGTTTACTCAGAAGTAAGTTCAGTAAGTTTACTCAGAACAATGTTCAGTGGAGCTTACTTCCAGGTAAGGGTGCATAGGATTGCAGCCAAAGTCTCATTTTCATAATAAGTGCACTAACATTGCAATAAATATCCTTTTGACATGACAAATATGATGCAAGGCAACTATAGAATGCAAACATTTCAGTAGGGAGATTCTCCTTCCACTGTCTCTAGATCTGAAGAATGAAAGAGACATAAATAGGCCAATTGCCTTTGATGCCTTTTGCTGGACAAGATATTGGACCCCTCCTACTATATGAGCATCGCTCTAATGAGTCCAGGGTTCACACTATACAGGCATCATTAACACTTATTAGATTTATTGTCTAGATCCAATGTTTTCAGACGAGTCACTGGAACATTTCTGCAATTTCTGCCAGTGAGCACCCCAGCCTAACTAATATTTATAAATTGCATGTGAAATGTGAGGCAAATGTCATCTTTCCAATTTGCTTGATTTGGTTTAGGCCTACTTACCTCATGCTGATGGTATTTATTAATTAGCCTCACACAAATCTCATTTAAAAAATTGGAGTTTCATTTCCAATTTCTCATCACTTACTCTTGTTAGCACAGCTTTCATTAAAACACACACACAACCAAACTGAGCTGTGGAAAACGATGACACATAACAAGGATTGGTTTTCTACATCGCAAAACAAGGAAAAACATAATGCAAAAGAAAAAAAATGAGCATTTTTCATCCACTGAAACCTTATATATACTGAATTATTGACCATGACAGTAATATTGCTTGATTATGACAATCACCTTTCTCTCTCTCTTTAATGTTCCCAAGAGTATACAAATACAATAAAAATATAAATTGAAGTCTCATTTTTCTGGGATTCTATTCACTATTGTCTTAAGCAATCTCTCAGCTGGAATTTTAATTTATTCATCTATGTACCACATTTGTATATGGAGCTTAGGATAGCATGAAATAGAACCTCTTAATGATGTGCTTTATTGCAACAATTCCATAAATTATGTCACTTGTTCAATTTGAAAAAGAAACAAATTACATTAAAGTAGACATGACACTTGTTCATAGTAAAGCTTTTTTCTTATTTTCCATAGGAAAAATTTCATTGGCAGAAATCAACTTTTGGAAACAGACTATTACTAAATAATGAAGTAGTGACTTGAGGGGAAAAAAAACTACAGGTGTATGTTTCACTGAGTTTTCAACTTTTCTTCCATTTTTCTTCCTCTCAAAATTATACCTGCAAAACTGCATTTGCTAAAGTTTATGATATTTTTGCTTTAGAAAGTTATCTTATACAGTACTAGCGTGATGCCCGTGCTTCGCTACGGGATGTAAGTACTTTAAATCCATTTTGACTCCAATAAACATTCCTTTGATTGCAATGAACCATTTAAATGTAGCACAACTACCCCATGTCAGGCAACACCCTGCAATTAAAGGGACTTTTGAGCCTTCTGGCTGGTTGTGGGGCGGTTGGCATCTAGCGCTAGGCTAACCCCACCATGTGGCAGGTTGCGGAGAGTGGGTTGGTAGAGATCTTCATTGGCATGCATTCTGTGGTAGCAAGGTCAAGGAGGTGAGCCAGGACTGCTCAGATAATACTTACCCTGGTTGGTGAGGCTGGCTGGCAAGCCCCTTTGGCTGGGTAAGCAAAGACCACCACATGGCTTGCCTAAGGGGAGTCTGCGCTGCCCAGCTGCCTCAAACCCTTCAGGGTTGGTTGTGATAAGATTTCCCAATCTATGAATGGGCAGAGCTTGGAGTCAGAGTGCCACGCCTGTGGGTAGCAGGGAGAACATACGGGCAGCACCTTATAATAGGGAAATAAGCATCACAGACTTCATCCATCCCCATTTCTTTGAACAGCAGAAGTGAATCCATGTGAGAGCAAGAGCAGAACCACTCTGCATAACTGGGAGCCAGTATACTGTAAATAAAAATAAAAATGCTTCTCAGTGTCATGCCCCCCCCCCCAAACGCTTACAGTACTGTTGCTTGCTGATTCAGCCTGTGGAAACTCACAATCCAGACATCACCTATGACATTCAACATGTTCATCCAGACCAACACGCTTATTCAGCAGGGGAAGGGAGAAGCAATCATCATGAAAAGCCAATAACAATGACTTGCGTTCTGGGACAAGGCTGGGAGGGGGAAAGAGGCTTTGCCCAACCCGGAAGTGGGTCTGTAAGCTTAGAAAAGCCCTCCAGAGGTTTGGAAACGTGGTTTGCTGCTAAAGGTTAAAAAAAACCACACGGTTTTTGCCTATTTTTCTTTTTAAACTGGTTTTAACGTAGACCTCATGGGTCCGGGATCTGCAGTGAGTCAAATCTGTGGATCCAGAACCCGCGAATAGAAAGGGTCTACTGTATACTGAACTCTTCTCATGGAGTCACTGGGTCTTAAAAGTGATTAACTTTGGAATGGAGCATGCCAATTGTATGCAACGCTTTGATCTGAATAAGCTAACAAATTAGACAAATTAAAATATGATCAAAAACGTTTTTGAAATACAGAAAAACCTTTGAAATTCATCAAGGAAACAAGGTATATTAGTGCAGGAGAAGGAAAGCATTGTTTTATTTTAAGAATCAAAGGAAACAAATTAGTTGCTAGCTACTTACCTTTTCAGGCAATGCTGAGTAAAGAAAATCTTACCTTACATTTCACATCCAACTGTAAACAAAAAGAATACAGTTGTGTTTTGCTGTTGGTAGGGACAAAGATTTATGGACCAATCCTGCGTATAGATTCATGTCTGGCCCATAGGGCTGGCCACAGGATCCTGTGCCCTTCCCGGGCCACTCTGGTGGGGCCCGGGGTCTCCTCAGGGGAAGGGGACATTTGTCCTCTTCCTCTGGTGCAGAGCTGCCTGGCCCCAATGGGCCTCCTCAAATGTACGCCAATCCCGGGAATTGGAGCAGAATATTGCCAACCAGAGGTCGTCTTTCAATGATACCAACTTTTTACCCCTGGGAAGGGGGTCAAGAGAAAGCCAAATTGCTTTACTACCCCAAGCCAGAAAGCCTCGAGATCAGTTTTGGTTTCCCTGAGGACTCTTGCTTAACTCAGTGTGTACACCAAATCCCCACACCCTGTACAGCAATAGAGGGGCCAACTCTGGCCACCCTGGCTAAATACCAGCCCCGGGTAGGCAAGAAAACTCCCCACCAATGACCAATCAGGCAAGAAGTAAAAAAATTACTACCCAGCCCACAAAAGATGACCAGCTAGTCTCAGAGTATCCTAATAGGTAGGTGGGATGTGGTCACTGAAGACTGTCACTGTCAGTGAAGACAATCACTGTCACTGAAGAACTCCATGATGTGCCTATTAGATGCCTGGTGACCCTTGGATTGTGTCCAATTATTCCACTCGAAGTAATAGCAATGGATGTTCCCAATATAGTGTTTAGAGCAATAAATGTTTACAACAGTAAATCTTCCCAAAAATGCAAAGAGGTATTGTTTGGAAAACAGTTTGTCATATGACCTTTATTCTTGACAATGTTAATAAATCATCCTTCTCAATGGGTATTTGTGCACATCTTAATGCCACCATGGGAATTAATGGCTTGTCAATGAGTCTTCCTTGAACCTCTGTAATTATTATACTACTTCTGGAACATGAGTTAAATCTTCATTTACTAGGGAGGTTCTGTGAAGCCTGCCAAGATTAGCATTTCTCAATGTCCTCTTAGTATTAGGGAAATCAGGAAATGCTAAAACCTTCTGATGAATGTGACTAGCTAGCTGTGGAACAGATCTTTTCAGAACAGTGCAAAGTTTAGTAGGACGCTGGCAAGCTATCACTTGCAAGCATGTTCTCTCTGCTCTCACCTTAGTTGCAGGCTGAGGCTGGGTGCCAGCTGATTGGCTGGCTGGGAGCTGGGGGCGGGCCTCTCTAGGCAAACTGAGGCTGCGCGGCATTTTTGCAGCCTTCAGTCACACCGAGGGAAGCGTGTACCCACCTGCCTGACCCTCTCTTTCAGTCTGAGAATAGCTGGTCGCCGATATCAGGGCCGGTATTTTTTGCTGCCAGTCAAATTGGCCTGTGATTGGCAGTTTTCTCATCTACCCCAGACTGCGGAGTTGGTCCGGGTGTTCATGGTTAGGGTTTCCCCCCCCCTTTTTTTTTTGCCTAGGTCACCAGCAGGTGTTGTGCAGGCTGAGTAGGCAGGTTGGTATTTCCGGTGTCCACTCTGAGCTCAGCAAGGTCAGGGGGTGAGCCAGGACCATTCTGATGACGTTTCACTGTGATTGTAGCCCCCGGTGTCCCCAATGCAATCCAGCTGTCTCAACCCTCGGGGTTGGCCATGATAGGCTGATTGGATCTTTGGGGGGGGGGGTTCTGAGGGTAATTATCTATTCTGAAAATGTCACCCAATATTCTTAGGGGGGGGATGTGTTTAGCTTTTCCCTCCATGCTGCTTTCCTGTTCTAAATTATTACCCAAGTTGCCATTAGTCCCACAAAGGGGGGGGGGAGAATCAGGGTCCTTTGCCTACCCCACAGCTAATAGCATCTTTAGGGAGGGTTTTAGAGCAGGGAAGTGGTGCAGGGGAAGAAGGGTTTAAACTCCCTCCCTAGCACTACTGCTACAATCAAATTTTGAGCCTCCTGTAGCTGCTTTAAAGTCAAAATAAAAACATTGGGGAAATCCAATAACGGACTTCCCATGTCAAAAGTAGTTAGTACCTAAAAATACAAGCAGTGGTCTTAACCTTTTTCCAATTCAATTGGCAAAAACTGCTAGATTAAAAAAGGATACCAAAAAACCCCTGTCTTGCATGTGCTCTTTAATGTGTTTTACCTCAAAGAGGTCTAAAAAACTAAAAGTGATTCATTTTTTTTTTTGCAATAAACCAATTTACTTCTAACTAAAGTATAGCTACCTTAGCATTCTCATGTAGGATTTTTGAAAAAAAAATCCTCTTTGGGATTTAACCTTAGAAAAGCAATTAGACCCTGCTGTGTAGCTCAATAAATCAACCTCTCCCAATTAAATTTTTTAACTTAAAACATGGTTGAATTTCACTGTTGTGAGACCATTTAAAAATATATATCCACACACCAAAAATTAGTCCATAGAGACCTGTAGTGGCTGATACCTGATCTAAGGGTGTCAACTGTCAAAAGTTGGTCAAACAAGTGATAGCTGACATGGAGGTAAAGGAAGGATAGACCCAAAGGATGAAGGATCCTGCTTTTGTAAAACAATTTGAGTATTCCGGGTTTAAAAGCCATGGCTTTTAAACCCAGAATACCCAAATCGTTTTACATCAGTGCAGGCCATGAAACTTTTACAGCTTATCTTAGATCCTGTTTTTCTTTAACTGGGTGACATTTTCAAATGGAAAACAGGATGTTAGCAACATAAATTGTTTCTTTTCTAACTTTTCATTCTCTGTGTGGCAGTGAATTCATTTAGAATATGCACTTATCTGTTAGCGTCTGCATTCATTCATGCAGACTTTAATAGGGATGGATAGAGTGAACAGAGGGGAGTCCTTTTCCATCTCACACAACACCAGAACCAGGGGGCATGAACTAAAATTGAGTGGAGGGAGAGTTACAATGGACAAAAGAAAACATTCCTTCACCCAGCATGTAATTAATATGTGGAACTCCTTGCCACAGGATGTGGTGGTGGCACCTGGCCTAGATGCCTTTACAAGGGTATTGGATAGATTCATGGAGGAAACGTCCATCACAAGTTACAAGCCATAAGCAACCTCCTGGTTTTAGAAGTAGGTTTTCTATGTATGCCAGATGCAAGGGAGTGACAACGGGATAGAGACATCTTGTTGTGTGCTCCCCTGAGGCATCTGGTAGAGGCAATGTGAGATACAGGAAGCTGGACTAGATGGGCCCTTGGCCTGATCCAGCAAGGCTTTTCTTATGTTCTTAGAGACATGTTCAGGTAAAGCAAGTACTGTATGTGTTTTGTAATCATTTAACACAAGAAGCCCCTTTCAAAGTACAAAATGCCTTTTCGGTTTCCCAGGCAGACTATCAATATTGGGGACAAAGTGGCCAGAGTTCTGAACTTCTTAAGCTAGGTGATGATGTAGTGAATGAGCCTCTTATGAAGCTCTTTCACGCTTGTGAAGTTCTGCTTAAATAAACACCATGCCAAGCACCGAGGAAATATTTCTCTGGAAAATTTATTGTCCCTGTCAGCCCATTCCAACCCAAGTGCTAAGCAGCCCAAGTCAGACCTAAAGTCAGCCTAAGTTGTTTAGGTCGAAGTTAGGTCTGGAATGCAACCATTTAGGGCGAAGTTAGGTCAAAGTTAGGTCGAAGTTACGACCAACGGACTAAGAACAGCCCATTCCAACCCAAGGGCTAAGCAGCACAAGTCAGACCTAAAGTTGACCTAAAAGTGGGCGGAACATGGGCGGACCGTGGGTGTAACGGGGGCGGCAACCAATTAACGTTGGATTCCAGACCCTGGCAAGCACAGACACGCCCCTTCCAACACAAATGCTGACACAAAATTTAGGTCGACCAAAAAGGTGGACCCAAATTCGAGGAGACCCATAGGAGCCATTTTACCTTACCTAAGCCAGCCCTCTCCTGAAAATTTCTAACACCCTACTCCTGAGTTAGGTCAGAGTTAGGACGGAGTTGGGCCTGCTAGGTCTGGAAACCGACAGAGTTATGCCTAAGATAGGGAGCCTATCAGCACCCAGCCCCACCCAGCCTCTTTCCCACAAAAGCCCAGCCCCAGGCCCCCAGTCACTCTCTCTCTCTGAGCACGTGGCGTGGGGTTCTGTCCCTCACAGCCACAAAGTGGGACTTTGTCGGTGGGGGGCAAAATTCACAAACACCCCACTTCTCTCTTCTCCTCTCTGCCTCCCTCTAGGGCAGAGAGGGCTGTTCTGGCTGTGGCCAACCTGTTTACAGCTGTGCCTGGGCAGCTGCCTCCATGCAAGTGTTTGCTAACCCATGTCTTTCTCCCAGCCCCTCTTCCCCCCCCCCACAGGCAACAACACCAGCAGGTAAGAGCAGGGTTTGTGCTGACATGTGGTCTGACTGCTGCCTCTTTGCATTTAGAAATATAGGAAGGATACATGCCTCTTTACCAATGTGTTGTCTCATAGCTGTCTGCATAGCCTGCCATGACATGCCTCTCTACCAATGTGTTGTCTCATAGCTGTCTGCATAGCCTGCCATGACATGCCTCTCTACCAATGTGTTGTCTCATAGCTGCCTGCATAGCCTGCTATGATATGCCTCTTTACCAATGTGTTGTCTCATAGCTGCCTGCTTTGCCTGCTATGATATATAGGATGCATGCCTCTTTACCACTGTTGTGTCTGATTGCTGCCTGTAGTCATGTGAGCAGATAATGCCACAAGTGTGGAACTGTTAGCCTTATGTAGACACCAGCTGTTCCCCCCCCCTTTTCTCCACAGGGTCTACTGACAGGTCAGTATTGCTAGGTTTGCCATGGTTGTGACCCCCAAGTTGTGTTGTTGTCTCTCTCTTTGACCCTTTCCCCTTACAGGATGATGCTCTCCTTACACCCAGGTAAGCAGCTCAGATCATGCTATGTGTGTCACACCTATCAGCTGTGTTTTATTTCTCTCCCTGCAGGCTTTTGCAACCGACACACTGGCTTGTCTTCAATGGCGATTGCTTCCACATACCAGCTGACATGCAACTCCCCCTTGTTTTTTGTCTCCCCAGGAACGTCCACTATCACCTACCTTCCTGGGAGCACCCCTGGGCCTGCAGTCTGGTTGCCCCACTGTCGTCTGCCTCGATGCTGCTAGAGGTCAGGGAGCCAGCCCTGCAAACCTCCTCAGCTGCCGGCGCTGCTGCTGCTCCACCTCCCTGGCTGTCTTGCTGTCCCTCCCCTTTCTATGGAGCAGGCTGTGGTTCCACAGGGGAAGAGCCTGCATGTCCAGGTCCATGGGGCAGGTGTGCTGCTGCTGCTTTCTGATTGGCTGCTGTGACTACCCCTGGCAGCCTCGCCTAGCCATCTCTGCTAACGTTCCAGAACAATAAAGATGCCCCTGGGGCAGAGCCCCAGTGAAACATATGTGCCCAGTGTTTACACAAGCATTGCCCCACACACAGACAGCCCCCAGCACTGAAGCCCCTACATGAGTCCCATCCAGGGACTGCCACGGCCTTCCCTGGGAGAACCCAGCAGGGGCGCTGCCAGACCCCCATGGCACAGAGGGGAGGGGGGAGTTGGGGGAGCCTCTCAGGCAGGCAAACAGTGACAGCCAGGGCGTCCGCCCGTAATGCAGGCGCCTCCGTTGAAGGTCCACCCGTAATGAAGGCGCTTCTGTCGAAGGTCCGCCCGTAATGAAGGCGCTTCCGTCGAAGGTCCGCCTGTAATGAAGGCGCTTCCGTCGAAGGTCCGCCCGTAATGCAGGCGCCTCCGTCGAAGGTCCGCCCGTAATGAAGGCGCCTCCGTCGAAGGTCTGCCCGTAATGAAGGCACTTCCATCGAAGGTCCGCCCGTAATGCAGGTGCCTCCGTCGAAGGTCTGCCCGTAATGAAGGCACTTCCATCGAAGGTCCGCCCGTAATGCAGGTGCCTCCGTCGAAGGTCCGCCCGTAATGCAGCCACTTCCGCCCAAAGTCTGTCTGCATAAGAGGCGCCTGTTTATGCATCACCTTCATCTGCGGAGCGCCCCCTGTGTCCCTATTGGTCTCTGCAGACCCCTCTCTCGGAATCTGTCTCCCACCAGCCTTGTTGTCTGTCTGTCTGTCTCTGACCCACCCATGCCTCTCCCCAGCACCCCCTGTCTGCCTGCCTGTGTGTCTGCCTCTCCTCCCACTCCCTGATGATGGCTGCTGGCCACCCCACACCCTGCTAGAGCGCCTGCCGTGAGGCGCCGTCGTCGCCCCATCTGGGGGTGTGATGAGCTGTGTGAGCCCTTCACGCTCGCAGCAGACAAGCCCAAGGCATCTCTTGGTCTTGGCCGGGGCACAGAGCAGCAGGCACGCCGGGATGCCTTCTTTGTGGGCATTGCCCCGGCCTTGGAGGCCCAGGGCTTCAGGCAGCGCACGGGCGAGTCATGTCAGAGGCAGTTCCAGTCCTCATGAGACCCCCCTTGTGTGTGACATTCCCACCCCCTCCCCTTCCCTTCCCTCCCCCGCTCACCCCCCAGTGCAGCCTCAACGTGGCTTGGGGGTGGCATCGCCTTCTGCAGGAGGGAGGGGACGGCCACTCTCCCCTGCAGCAGGTGGCTGATGCACAGGGTGCCCTGTGGCGGCTGGGCTCAGGCACCTCGCTCACCTGTCACCTGCCCTGCGCCCACCACATGACTGGCGCAACCCCCATGCCTGCGGTCAGCCCCTTTGCGACCGGGCTGCGACAGACCCTGTGGCAGCTGCCATGGATGGACGCTGACACATGCAGACAGAGGCCTGCACATGCCTGAGCCAGACACGGAGCCTGGAGAAGAGCCTGCCTGCCTGGGAAGTAAGTGTTGCCTGGATCCTGGGGTGGTGCTGGGCCACAGAAACTGCAGCCTGCCTAACTCAGGCATAACTCTGACCTACCTCAGGCATAACTTCTGCCTAACTTAGGCTGCACTTAGGCCACACTTATGCCTGACTTGGAGAGGAGTTGGGTTGGAATGGGCTGTGTGTGTATCATAACTCCTTCAGCAAAGTTTCAGCTAACAGTTATCCTTTCACTTTTCCAAATTCTACCATTTTCTACAGAGTGACATTCAAATTTAATTAAAAATAATACATTGTTGGGAGTTACAGGGAAGCTTCATTCTGTGCATATTGTAGCCAATGACTTCTGCAAAACACTCAATAATCTCATCCCTTTTCTTCCTCTAGTAGTGCTAGAGGAAGAAAGTGCTAGAGTAGTAATGATATCAACATCACACTTTTTAAGGACATTATTAAAAAAAGAAATATTGTGTTCACTTATTGTTTTGGAGATCAAGGCATCAATGAAGGCTGCAACAAAGCTACATCTGTAGGAATTGACCAGAAACATGGACAATGTATACAACAGAGACCCATACGCAAGGCCAGGGGGCAGGAAACCCTGATTATAAGATGCCCCCAAATTTTACATTCTCATAGAACCAAAGTGAACACCTTCTCATGCAGGTCAAAGCAGATCTGAAAAGAATAAAAAAAAGGTAATGGTATCCCCTGACAATTAAGTCCAGTCGTGTCCGACTCTAGGTTGTGGGGCTCATCTCCATTTCAAAGCCAAAGAGCCAGCGTTGTCCGAAGACGCCTCTGTGGTCATGTGGCCGGCATGACTCTCCTTGCCGCAGCGCGTAGCATGCAGCTGGAACACGGAGCGCTGTTTACCTTCCCGCAAGCGGTACCTATTTATCTACTCACATTAACATGCTTTGGAACTGCTAGGTTGGCAGGAGCTGGCCAAGCAACGAGCGCTCACCCCGTCGCAGGAATCGAACTGCCGACCTTTCGATCGACAGCTTATGGTTCAGCGGTTTAACCCGCTGCGTACCACTGAAATATTTTATAAAGATATTGGCACTATACTCTCCCTGGCTGGATCTGAAGATAATGTAGCCCAAACATAAGGCAAAATCTTCCTTTCATAGACATAAACCAAGCACCTAATATGTTTTTAGGCCATAATATATTGATGTTCCCAACCCTATCCCGAGCTTACAGCAGTGGATCTCACAATCTGCTGGCATAAGTCTCGGGCTCGTGGCATGAAAGTCACCGTTCTACACTTCAGAGCTGCCAGCGCAAATAACTGGAGGCCCCACGCACATGACAGAGGCTCTCAATCAATCATTGTTTCAATCAAACAATTGGTTCAATCAATAATACCACCCTGAGCCCCAAATTCTAATCATTATTTGTACTCATCTACTTCATTTCTTTGGATATTTAGCCTTCCTACTGAGGCAACTGAATGAGCAATTATGAATATTGTCATAATCATTCTGGTTACATTCAAATAAGTATCAGATCACTTAATTATACCCATAGAGAAAGTCAGGGCTGCAGCAGCCCAGGTGTTAATTTTAATTGTTTTATTCAGAACTGTTACATTCAGTTTTCAGTATTTTAAAGGGCTCCTGTTCTGAAGTGGCAAAAGTGGACTATACTCTCTTCCCAGTCTCTATCCTGTGCACACCAAGGAACTAAGATCTCACCTTCTCATTCTTCCAACTGGGTGTATCTGCCCCATCAGATATCTATGCATCAACCTAATATTTGAATAGGGTGCACAAAATCCAACATACATAGGCCCATTGCAAATTGTGCAGTCGATGGCTAGATTATAGAAGCTCAATCAAACTTTTCAGGCTTAGGCATATGGGATTTTTTTTTTTACACACATGCCTTATTATTCATACCTTATACCTTTACTTGGACTACAGTGGAATGGTTGCATCTGAAGAATGTGGAGGGAAGGTACACTCTTGTTTTCCACTGAGGGTAGGAAGAAGGGGTATTGGTGAGAATTGGCCCTCTGTTCTTGCAGGAATTGAGTGAATGTTCCATTTGCAGAGCAACAATTTAGGGTACAGTCCATTTTGAATAAGCATAACAGATAAAACAATGTATTGCACGAGACCAGATGCAAAAAAGTTTTATTTCAGCATCTATAACAGATGTTGCAATCCCTCTCATACATATGTATTTATTCAGTTCATTTATCTCTCACCTTTCTTTCATGTGGAACTCGAGGTGTCATTCATGAGATTCCCAGGCAATCTCCCATTCAGGCACCCACCAGACCAAATCCTGCTTAGCTTCAGTAAGGTGGCTGCAATAAAATCAGGGGGAAAATAGAAACACACCTGCTCTTGAAAATAAAGTGTGTCCGGAAACTCAAAACAGTTCTTATAGAACCCTGGTAATATCAGCTACAGGAACTGTTCCAATTATCCTAACACAAAGTTTAGAGAGTATACATGTGCCATGGTTCTATTAAATGCAATACAAAAAACTGTCTTTCAAGGCTTGCCATATAACCTAAAAATTCCGCAGCAATGGTAGACACTCTTTGCATAAATTAGAATTAAAAGCAGAGGGATAACAGAGAAAGGGGGGGACTCCCCTTCTTGGGAAAGCCGAGGGTTAGTGAACTCCAAGAAGCTGCCCTAGGAGAACTTGACTGGGTACTACTGTGGTACCGGGTTGCATGTCACTTTGTAACAAATGATAACCTGTATTGTAGCGCAATCCTATCCAACTTACACCACTGGTGTAACCAGTGGTGCAGCGAGAACGGGAGGCCCCAGAACGGAAAGGGGATTCAAATCCTCTCCAAAGGAGCATTCAAATGGGATTTAAATCTCCTCTCTCCTTCAATGCTTCCCACCATGCCCTCCCCCACTGGTTCCACTGGTGGTGTAAGTTGAATAGGATTGTGCTGTTAATGTAACCAATTAGATGAACTGAGCCTCCAGACCAATACTTGGTCTGGA
The DNA here is from genome assembly GCA_026170595.1 of Plestiodon gilberti rubricaudatus. NCBI lineage: Eukaryota > Metazoa > Chordata > Lepidosauria > Squamata > Scincidae > Plestiodon > Plestiodon gilberti. Next base: position 52,924,089 of record JANXHW010000002.1, read on the forward strand.
GGCTCAGTTCATCTAATTGGCTACGTTAACAGCACAATTCTGGGCCGTGATGATATTCTGGTGTTGGGGTGTCCAGGCGTGAGTTTCAAGCAGGTTCATTGGGAATCTGCTGGCTGCAATCTTCAATATACAAGTAACTTTACATGTGGGTCCACGGTGTGTGTTTTTTCTATAAGAAGAGAAAATACGTAAGAAGTGGTCCTAAGAATTCTGGCAGATCATGACGCAAAACATTAATGATTATAGTACTGTATATTATCTTCTTGCATCATCATTTCTTCTTGTTAGTTCTGGTGCATATCCAATATCACAGGACTCTTTCTGAGCCTTCTTTGTCAATGGTCTTCTGAAATCTTGATTTCCAACATTTGTCCTGATCCAGAGACTTGCATCTAATTCCAATGTACACCTGGAGCTACAGTGTGTAAATGATACCCCATTCACTTCAGCAGGGGCGGTTCCATGCATGGGGTGCTTCCTTCTTCATTTGTATGGCAGATATTGTGGGCATGTGGACTCTGTACATCAGAGCTCTCATTTTTTAAGGAATTGCTAGATTAGGTTGCTAAACTATTCATCAGTTATCAAGTAGTGGCTCCTTCTGTTTTCATGGGTTCTAAAATCATCATGACAAAATGCATTGAAAAATGAGATGTTATACATAGCTAAACACAGCACTGAAACAAAGAATTCTTGAAATTATTCACAATCCAAACACCTCCTGGGGGAATAAGCAAACATTTATATTTCACCTTTCTTCCACCATGGAACTCAAGGTAGCATACAAAGGGTCCCCCATAGTCACCCATCTAAACACAGACTAGAATTAGTCCAGCTTAGCTTCAGCTTAGTGGCTGTAGCAGGTACCTTCAGACTGTGCCCTATTCCAAGAACACAACTGTTATGTGAGTAAGGCAGGGAAAAAACTGAATTCAAGGTGTGTTGGATGGTCATCTTCTTGGAGCATAAATGGTGTCTGATCATGCTTTTGTCTAATGAAGTAATAATAGTAAAGCATGCATACAAATGAAGTAATTACCTGAAACATTTTCTGCAGCTATAAAAGATTTCAATTCAAATAAGAAAAGAGGAGATTAAATTGTTGTAATGCAGTAGCGGTCCTACACCCCCCCGTGGGGGGAGGGCGCCGCTGCAACACCCCCCCCCATGGGACACCACACGCCCTGCCCCTGGGGGGGCGTGACGTCATCCTCACATGCCACCATGGCGCAGAAACACACACACACACACACCGCTTTTTGGCCCCTTTTTGGTGCCAAACAGCGCCCGGTTGGGCAGGAGGGCCAAACTTGCAGGCAACATCAGCTGCACGAAGAGGAGCCAGCGCGGGACAGAGCAACAGATCCAGTGGCAGGTACACCCCCCCCATGACCTGCCTCTTGGGGCCCACCGCCCCACCCCCACCGTAACAACGCCTCTGTTGTAATGATTAATTTGTAACAGGAAAACTGAATATTTTTACTTCTTTTTGAGTCTGTAAGATCAATGTGGCAACTTAAGTACTAGAGAAAACGGTGTGCTGGATCACATCAAATAGTCCATCATCCAGTTTCACACAATGGTGAGCCAGATGACTCTGAGAAGTCAATAGCCCTCCCCTACTGTTGCCCCCCCCCAGCAATTAGTATTTAGTGATATAATGCCTTTGCATTTGAAGGTTTCATTTACTCATAATGGCTGATAACCATTGATAGATGTACTAGTGATATAAATAAACTCCACTTGCCTCAATTAAGAATGGAGTTTTCTAGAATGAGTTGTTTACAGGACAGAGAAAAGAAAAAAGTAGTTTGGAGGACCACAGGGGTGAAACTCTTTCCCACAGGAGGTGAGGTGGTTGTTGCTTTCTTTCCCCAGAAATGCTGAACTTCATGTTATACTACTACTACTACTACTATCCTAAGGAGCTCATGCAGAAATAAATTTCTATACCTCCTCCTACACTCAATAGCTCTCTGCCCCCCATCTTAGAATCACAGAATTGAAAGGGACCCACACGATCATAGACTCCAATGCCCTGCCAATGCAGACAGTCCACAACTATAACGTTCCTGATAATGGCCTCCTCTATCCAGCCTCTGCTTTAAAGTCCTCCAGTGACACCCTACTCCACTGTAGACTGTTCCACTGCCAGACAATGCTCCCCTTGAGCAAGTCCATCCTAACATTTAATCAAAATCTCCCTTGTGAATAGTTTGAACCCTTTTGTCCAGGCCCTACTCTTTGGATTATCTCAGAACAAATCCGCTCCATCCTCCACATCACAGGGGCTCAGATATTTGTAAGTAACTATCATATCACATCTTCACCATCCCCTCTCAAAGTTAACCATGCTCAACTCTTTCAACTTTTCCTATCCAGCCGCCCTCCTCTGGGCTTGTTTTTCAGGCTAGTGAGAAAGCCTGACCTGGAAGTTTTTATAGCCATCAGAGAATCTCAAGCAACCTGCTCCCTTGTTGCTATCCTTGTAGTCATTTCCTTTGGTCAGAGTCTCTCAGGTTCAGAACCCTCTGCAAATTTAAATCTGTTAAAAAATAGTGTCCAGCACAGCATGGGCAAGGTTTCAGTACTGAAGCTCCAGCTGAATCTTTTGGTTTCCAATGCTATGCAGTGCAAATCCAGTCAAATCCCTCAGGTGAAGAAAGAACATGAAAGGAAAATAATACTGACTGTTTAATGTTGGGAAGATCTTTCAAAGGAGCACAATGTTTTCTGCTGGGATACTTATCTACGTTTGGATTAAAAACAAACATTTTTACAGCAAATGCTCAGACAATAGCACTGTAATCCTTTGCATTTTCAATTTCCTGTATGTCTACATATGAAATGTCTCAGTGCTAATGTATAAGTCAGTCCAACGTTCCTAATAATTGTTTTTTGTAAGGTATATTGCAAGCATTTCCAGCAATAATATTTTGCAGAAATGCGCAAATTTCATTTACCATCCACATTGTTGGCTTTTTCTAATAATAGGAATAAAGTTAGGTGATATGTTTGGTAATTGATGCTTCAGTCCAGTGGGGGGACGTATGGTAGTGGATCTAGTGATCCACTGCCATAAGTCGCCTTGCGATGGCACAAACGCCATCATGCACTAAGGAACTGCCAGCAGAAACTGCCAGAGGCTCCATGGCACATCCTTGCCACAGGATGTGGTGATGGCACCTGGCCTAGATGCCCTTAAAAAGGGTTTGGATAGATTCATGGAGGAAAAGACCATCACAGGTTACAAGTCATACGCAACCTCCTGGCTTTAGATGTAGGCATTCTCTGTGCCAGGTGCAAGGGAGTGACAACAGGAAACAGGTTATCTTGTTGGCTGTGTGCTCTCGGAGGCATCTTGTGGGGCCACTGTGAGATACAGGTAGCAGGACTAGATGGGCCTTTGGCCTGATCCAGCAAGGCTCTTCTTATGTTCTTAACTACCCAGATGCTTCACTGGTGCAGGTAAGGTGGCAGAGAGGTGGCTCGTGGGTGATTCAGGGCAGGAGTGGGCTAAACTAAGGGGCAGATAGAGGGTGGAAGGGGGTGGGTCTCAGTGGCAGTTGTGCACACCAGATCATATCCCCCTTTCCTGGCCTGGATCCATCCCCTGAGGCCCCTCAGACTTATGCTGGCAAATTAGCCAGCATAGGTCTGAGGAGACCCATTTGTGACCAGGTGCCCTACCTGGAGGTAAGAAAAAAACATTGGTTCCCAGTGTCGTAGAAAAGGGAGTGGCGAGGGGCGGTATGCCCCCGGGCAGCATACTGGAGGCGGCAGCTTATGGGAGGCGGGGCGAGAGGTTGGCGGCGGGGGCGAGAAAATGGTGGTGGGGCAGCAGAGAATGCGGCAGTGGTAGCGACTCAGGCGGTGGCAGCAGCGAAGGTGGCGGAATAAGTCAGAGGGAGCAGCTGAAGGCATCCGACACCTCCACGCACCTTTTGTGTTGGCCCCCGCTCGCCCGAGCTCCAAGTTATGTTTTGGTCTGACTTGTGTTACTCGGGGCGGGGCGAGTGACGTCAGCCGTCACATGGGGGGGGTGACTGGCGCAAAGCCAGCTAAGCCACTGTTGGCTCCATTGGCGCAGCTGCATGGCACAGGATGGTGGGGGATAGGATTAGACTGCCCATCTCTGAATGAAGATATAGGAATGCAACATTAGTGAAATAGCATGCCACTGTATATGTATTCAGAATGTTGCTATATAATACTTTAGGGCACACCAGGTGTGTCAGAAATGCAGGTGTAGCAGCAGAGTAACTACTACAACTCTTCTGGCCATGATGTGGAAAATGCTTCTGTGATAGTTGCATCTAGACTGTGAAATGCCCTTCCTTGGGAGACCTGCATGACTCCCACGCTACAGCTCTTTTGTCGGATCATTAAAACTTTTCAGTTCTGCTGACCCCTTAATTCTTAGTACTGGTAGCAGAAGTAGCACCCAATAGACCATCAGGACCAGGTGGGTGTGCCATGGGGGGCCCCAGTACATATCTTTTCCCCCAGAGCCTCCAGTAACCCAATGCTGGCATTGCTAAAGCTGCATGACACCAGCACACATCTTTATCTTGTCATGTTTTTGTTTGATTTTAAATTTGTAGTTCACTTTGAAGGCCATTGTGGTGGGAAAGTGGCTTAGAAATGTTAATATAAATAAATATTTTGTGGGTGGGTGGGGGATTCTCTTTTTGCAACTACTTCATAGTGCCAGCAGGGGGCACTGCTGTGAAGCTTTTGTGAGTGCCTGCACTGAGAACATCCCAAAGACAGAGGTCCTCCTTTCTACACTTTGTATTTTTAGCATAGCTAAAGAAGGATGCCGTTTGTGACTTCCTTTCTCAGAGCAGCACTCCCCTGCCCCGCCATCTTTTGTTAACAACAATAACATGAAACTATCTGTGAATATCCAAAGTCCTTAGGAAGGACCTGATATTCAACAGGCCAGCCTGTTGGCTGGATATTCAAATCCAGCCACCGACATCTGGTGGGCTGTGCCTATTTTTCGTAATAATACATTTACTTTGCATGATATGAGTCAGAGATTGTCACACAGCAAGCAGTGCAATCAATGTCTCAGAGACTGCCACTCCCCCCCCCCGCCCTGTATCCTCTCCTCTCCCCTCTGTTCCAAAGCATGTTAATGCGAGTAGATAAATAGGTACTGCTTGCGGGAAGGTAAACAGCGCTCCGTGTTCCAGCTGCATGCTACGCGCTGCGGCAAGGAGAGTCATGCCGGCCACATGACCACAGAGGCGTCTTCGGACAACGCTGCCTCTTCGGCTTTGAAATGGGGATGAGCACCACACCCTAGAGTCGGACACGACTGGACTTAATTGTCAGGGGTCACCTTTACCTTTACTATGATTCCCCCTAGACATTAGCAACAACAGATATTAAATGACCTCTGGTGTTTAAAAAAACTGCATAAAAAATTGCAGCAGGTTGAAGTTCACAGTGAACTATTTGAAAAACAGTCATATTTGAAATTGGAAACTATAAATATGGGTGTATAATTTCAGGGAGAGAACAGAGTTTGGGCAATTTTGCCAATATAATTTGGTGAAAGCATAATAGAGTCTGTCGTTATCTGCAGTGGTTCGGTTCAGAACCACCCCCACCACCCCCATGAATAACGAGGATCCGTGTATACATAGGTTCAGGGTGTGCAAAAACGTATCTTTTGGTTGCGTCGGCCCTCCGGAAGTCCCACGGGGCATGGGGCTCACTTTATGAGCCTCCCTGTGCCTCAGAATAGCTCTATGATGCAATTTGAAGCCATGTTTTTGGGCAAAAACCAGAAGTGACTTCAGAACGTGTCTCAGAGCTATTCTGAGGCACAGGGAGGCTCATAGAGTGGGTCACAGACCTCCTCATGCCTCAGAATAGCTCTGGAACGCATTTTGAAGCCACTTCCAGTTTTCAGCAAAAAATGGAAGTGGCTTCAGATTGCATCTCAGAGCTATTCTGAGGTGCAGAAAGGCCACCCACGTTGAGACAAATCTGCGGGTTGCATAACCGCAGAAAGGGGCGACCTGTATATGGAGAATGTCATTAACATCCAAGGACCTCTTCTTTCCTTCTTTTTTTGCACATTCTGCTGTGACAAGGTATCAACTAGTCATCTGCTTGTTTTAAAAGGAAATGTGCCAATGCTAGCTCATCTATAGTTTTGGTCTAGCTCCCATGGGCCATGGAGAAATTGACTCAGAGCTCCATGTGCACGAAGGAGCTGCGCCTATAGGCTGTCCGCCCATTTTGCCAAAGGGGACAGCTCTGTGCATCATCCACTTGAGCATGGCACAGACACCCCTTCCATTAAAATTAACGGAGCAAACGCTTGCATGCAATGCATTTCTCTGTGCACAGTGGAGCCCTATTGTTTGTGTATGCATGCATGAGAAAAATCACAATGAAAATACCCTGTTTCCCCGAAAATAAGACAGGGTCTTATATTAATTTTGCTCCCCAAAACCACAATAGGTCTTATTTTCAGGGGAGGACTTATATTTATGAGTGCCAGCAAAAATCACACAAAACTTTTATGTACAATTATCTGCAAGGAAAAAAGCTGAGCTCACAGGGCTCTGTGAAAAGGCAGTCAAACGCAGTGACACTTCTGAGGCTCAGTACAGTAAAACCTAGGAGGATTGCGAGTAACCTGGTGTGCGAGTGCTTTGCAAGATGAGCAAAATTGTTTTATAAAATTTGACTTGATAAACAAGCAAGGTCTTGCAATACAAGTACATTTTGTTCTGCAAGAGATCTCTGTGTGTGTCTGCATAGAAATAGCAGCGTCTCCCAGGCTGAGCTCATTAACAAGCTGTTTTCTTGCTCTTGCAAACCTAGCTCATTAACAAGCTAGGGCCTTTCACCTCCTCCTCATGTCCCTACCTCTTGCAAAGACTTTTACTCTGAAGAACAAAGCTCCGGTTCAGCAGATCGGACTTTGCAAGAGGCAAGGACATGGGGGGGAGGGGAAAGAGGGAGAACAGCATGTTAGTGAGCTAGGTTTGCAAGAGCAAGAAAGCAGCTTGTTAATGAGCAGAGTCTGGGAAACACTGCTATTCCTATGCAGACACACACAGAGATCGCTTGCAGAACACAATGTACTCATATTGCAAGACCTTGCTCGTTTATCAAGTCAAAATTTATAAAATAATTTTACTGTACAGTAGAGTGCCGGCAGACTCACTGAGCAGTTGGCCGCGGCACAGATCTCTAATCAGTCATGCTAGGTCTTACTTTCAGGGGAGGTCTTATTTTCGGGAAAACATGGTAGGACCTGAAGGGAGGGATTCAATATAAAAAGTATTGTTGTTGTTCAGTCGTTAAGTCGTGTCCGACCCTTCGTGATCCCATGAACCACATCCCACCAGGCCTTCCTGTCCTCCACTATCTTCCTGAGATCGCTCATTTTCATGTTCGTTGCATCGGTGATGCTGTCTAACCATCTCATCCTTTGCCTTCCCCTTCTCCTTTTGCCTTCAGTCTTTCCCAGCATCAGAGTCTTCTCCAGAGAGTCCTCTCTTCACATTAGGTGGCCAAAATATTTGAGTTTCAGCCTCAGTACCTGTCCTTTAGTACACAGTTAAATCAGAAAGTCTGGATTCTCTACCATGCCCACAAATTTCCGTACTCTGTACATTAAAAAGGCACACACATGTTTCAAGTTCTTATTGTTTAAAAATAATGTGATTCCCTAAAAAAAAGTAATGAACAGGGTTTAGTGAGACTTCATTTTGCAACACTTCGTTAGTCATTTTAATCCAGCAAAAGTATTACGGAATATTGGAAAATCAAGATCAATGATACACGCTCAGATGCTAAGTGCAATAGGCAGGGGAAAGCCTGCTTTGTTACCATCTCTCTGGTTCTAATTAAAACTGTCATGGTCTGAATGAGCATATCTTGATCAAAGCTGAAGAAAACACCACAATATTTTTAAATCATGAAAAGATAGACATATTATGAAATTCAGGAAGACGGGGACAAAAAAAGATGCTCAATAAGATGAAAACAGATTTTAAAACGAGAGACTAATTTCAGTTTCTTTCTGCATTAGGCCACTACAGAAGCATACAGAAGTCCAGAGCTTGATAAAGTTATTTAGCAAGCAAAGATAAAAGGAAAGATCCAGATTTCCAAGAAAGAGTAAGAAAATGTAAGCCAGATATAGAATATACCAAGCAGAGGAGGGATGCAAACATTGTTACTGCAGATTTGGGCCTTTTAGGTAAGCCATGATTGATGACTGTATGCAACCTCTGGGTTTTAGAGGTAGCCTATCTTGAATGCCAGATGCAAGGGAGTGGCGACAGAATACAGGTATCTTGTTATCTTGTGTGTTCCCTGATGCATCTGGTGGGCCACTATGAGATACAGAAAGCTGGACAAGATGGGCCCTTGGCCTGATCCAGCAGGGCTCTTCTTATGTCCTTATGCCTTTTTCCATGATAGTCATACCAAACTGACCTGATTGACATTTCATGGAAGTTAATGCAAGTCCTTCTGCTGAAAATTGCATCCTTTAGATAAAGCTGTCGCTAAGCAAAGTGTACAATTTACCGTGCATGCACACTTTATAAAAAGGGATTAAAATAATGCTTTTCCTCTTTTATTTATCTTGAGAAATGGAAAACGTTCCATTCAAGGTAAAATGACATCACTGACTCACCATAATTGGGGAGGAGGGTGGTAATGGAGAGCAGGGGAAGAAGGCAGGTGGTGTAGGTACAGCATTGGACTTTGAATGGGAGAACCTGAGTTCAGACAGTCATGTAGTTTCCTTCCCCGAAGCAAAACCACCTCAGCTTGTTTTCATTTGTGCACAAAAACATGACCCTATGGCACTTGCTTCTGAGTAGACATGCCTAGGATTGTGCTCTAAGGGTTTAACAAGCTACACCTGCCCACATTCCTTCTCCTAAAGATCTCGCACTCTGTCCTGGTATGGATCGGATAAGCCTATAGTAGTCAGGGGTAGCATCAGAAGACAACTAGGAGGAGAAAGCAAATATGGGGATCTCTAGCAGAGTACTGGAAGAGAAGGTTATCAGCTTGAAGAGTCTAACCAGAAGGACTACATCAAGGACAAAGTGGGAATGTGAATCTACCTTCAAACAGGGAAGATTGCAATACTTAACATTCCTTGAGGGCACTCCAGTCTAGGAACATTTCCCAAGACCCCACAACCTCTGAGTGACTGAAGAATGGAGTTAAGAAAACTCAATGTACAGTATATTTCTACTGGAATGAATGGACTGTGTTTGACTGCTAGAATTGGGTTGATTGTCCTTCCCCTATCACCAGAGGGAACCCATGGAATACTCATGGATGGACAATGTCAAATTACATACCTTCAGTCTAGCAATATTACCCCCATACCCAACAATAAAGACGCGAGACAGAGGGTTGTATTTAGACTGGGTCACTTTATTAAAGAAGTAAACATATCAAAGACTTGCAGTAGGGCACTAACCAAAAACCCCAAACCGTGCAGGCACTAGAAGGGGAAACAGCGCTAGCTGTCTACCTCCCCAGGTGATCTGGATGATCAAACGGGTGTGCCACCAGGCTCAAGACGCCGCAAGGGGTTGCCCCCCAAGTGCGCCTATCCTTGCCGACCCCCGAAGGGACCGAGACAGCCGGACAGTGTGCCTGCCGGGGACCCCGACCAGCCACACTCCTATCCAGCTGACAGAGGCCGCCAGCCTGCCTCACCAGGCCGGGACAGTACCCCTGACTGAGCGGTTCTGGCTTCCTCTGCGACTTTGCTGCCTCTAAGTGGACACCATTCAAACCTTACCTGCCCTTGCCAGCACAGTTCCTGCAGTGTGACCGGTAAACTGAGTAGCTAAATGGAAAAAACGCCTGGCACCCAGCATCAGTTCGGAGCAGGCGAAAAAACTGACACCCTAGGCCAATCAGGACTGTCAGCCAAAAATTCCTGCTCGGCCCTTGAAACGGCGACCAGCTAATCTCGGACTGTCTGCCGGGTGGGTGGGCGGGCAGCGACGCCAGCCGAAGACTGAGAAGAGCCGGGGCATGCCGCGCCACAACCCCTTGCCTCGCGCTGGAGCCGGGCTGGGGGCAAGGGCGCGCGGCGCGCGAGGTGCGCCACCGTCATTACCCCCATACCCAACAATAAAGACGCGAGACAGAGGGTTGTATTTAGACTGGGTCACTTTATTAAAGAAGTAAACATATCAAAGACTTGCAGTAGGGCACTAACCAAAAACCCCAAACCGTGCAGGCACTAGAAGGGGAAACAGCACTAGCTGTCTACCTCCCCAGGTGATCTGGATGATCAAACGAGTGTGCCACCAGGCTCAAGACGCCGCAAGGGGTTGCCCCCCAAGTGCGCCTATCCTTGCCGACCCCCGAAGGGACCGAGACAGCCGGACAGTGTGCCTGCCGGGGACCCCGACCAGCCACACTCCTATCCAGCCGACAGAGGCCGCCAGCCTGCCTCACCAGGCCGGGACAGTACCCCTGACTGAGCGGTTCTGGCTTCCTCTGCGACTTTGCTGCCTCTAGGTGGACACCATTCAAACCTTACCTGCCCTTGCCAGCACGGCTCCTGCCACCGGGGGGGGGGGACAGCCTAGCGCTCGTCCACACCCTCCCCCCTTTCCAGTAGGAGGGTCCGCAAGCCCTGCTGCAAGTCGCTGAGAAAGATGTCATTCCTTCCTGGGACAAGTGTACTCCATTGCCACGAAACAAGTGGGGCAGACGGAACCTGATGCCAGGATGCCGGATGTCGACCCCTCCCTGCCTCCGAACCGCCCTCCCCATGTAAGCATTGATCTTCTTTCTAGCCTTGTCCACCCTCTTAGGCCTAAGGGCGTTGCGCCACACCCGACGAGGTAACCAATCAGACCACACAACCACAATGGTCGGGTAGAGGTGCCAAATCTGCCAGAGATTCCTGCGTACCTGAAGCCTCAAGGACAAGGTCGTCCTCTGGCAGAGGTCATTCTCACCTAGATGTATGATGAGGACATGGGGAGGCTGGTGGGAGAGCAGGAACTCCGCGAAGAGGGGCAAGAACTTGGTCCAGATCATCCCCCGCTTGGCGATCCAGTGCACACGGGCGACCGCACCCAGGCCAAGCTGGGTACCGAAGTCGCTGGCTGCGGCCCTCTTTCTTGCCCAGAAGACGGCGGAGTGACCGCAGATCAGCACACGGGCCGGCTGGGACCGAACGAAACCTGTCAACGAGAGAAACATAATGGGTACGTGAGCACCAAACACAAGGCAAACAACAAAACGGCGGGCCTCGCCAACCGGCCAGCACCGGTAACAGTACTTGGGAATCCCGGCTCCCCGGGCCCCTGGGATGGAGAGCCGGGGCACCAATAACCAGCCCCCCATCCCGGCGATGCAAACGCCGCAGCAGGATGCATGCCACAAAGGTCGACACTTAACGCAGATAATACTTGAAAGCGACGGAGCGCCACCTGCCAATCCGCTGGATGTCCTCACGGGACAATCCAAGGTGGGCTGCCGCAGTGGCGGCGCCTATGCGAAAGGAGTGTAACGGGTAGCGCTCGCTCTGGACTCCCATCCATTTGAGGCATCTATAAAAAACTGAGCGAAATTGAAATATAGTTAAGGGTCTCCCGTTGGCCCTAGCAAACAAAGGACCAGGGGTCGGGCCCCTAAGCTGGGCAAAGTCTTCTAAGGCCGTAACAGGACACAGAGCGGGGCCCGGGGCCCTATTCAGCTTGATTCTGTGACCACGTCCCCGTTGGTTGGTCTTGGATCTCTTAAGAAGAATGGAGACGTGCCCAGAGCCAAAAACCGGGTCCTGAAACTGAACTACAGAATGTCCCATATGTGAGGAAGCCGCTAAAACCTCCCCCGGGCGGAAAGCCCCCAAAAATAGCGTCAGGCAGGCAGCCTTGAACAAAACAGCTTCGCTCTCGTTGTGGCAAACGACCCGGCAAGCTAAGCAGAACCCATGTAACATGTTGACCGTGATGGGTCTGCGCTGGTCTTGCGCGGGCGGGGCGGACCGGCGAAAGCCCTCGAGCATCCTGCGAATTCTAAAATCGTTGGTAGAGTCGGGGAGGCCGACCGCCTTGGCCGTAAAGGCCAGGGCTGCTAGAAAAATGGCGATGGACCTGGGGGAAAGCCCGGAGTCCTGGAGATGAAGCAGGAACTGCATAATGTGCTCGGGGGGTATTGGGCACGAGTCTGGGAGGTCGGCAGCCGCTCTAAATAGGTCAAACTGTGTCACCTTAGATTCGTAGCTCCGCCTGGTGCTCGGAGCTAAGGAAGCCCAGACGGCCCCCTGGGCTCTGAGAAACCAAGGCTCCAAAGCCAGGTGGGCATAGGGTCGGGGTCGGTGAGGGCCAGGGGTGCCATCTGCCGGAACCTCTCCACCTGGAAGCGAGAGAGAGCGTCTGCCAAGCTGTTCTCTACCCCTGGGACATGCCTGGCAATAAATACCGCGTTCAAGCGAAGGGCCTGCAACACAAACTGGCGGATTAGCCGCATCACGCGGGGGGACCGCGACGTCTGCTGATTGACGACAAAGCAAACAGCCAGGTTATCGCACCAGAAGCAGACGACGGTGTCACAGAAATGTTCGCCCCACAGATGGGTAGCCACTAACAAGGGAAAAAACTCTAGGAAGGTGAGGTCCCGTGTAATGCCGCTCTGCACCCACTCGGATGGCCAGGGTTCAGCGCACCAATGTCCTCTAAAGTAAACTCCGAAACCGAAGCCTCCTGCAGCGTCGGATTGGATCTGCAGCTCGGCCTCCAAGTTCCGCCTTGCCCGCCAAAAGGAAATACCAATAAACTGTTCGAGGAAAGCAAGCCACACCTGCAAGTCGCGGCGCATGGCCGACGACACAGAAAGCCGGTGGTGGGGCTTGCGAAGACGCCTGAGTCGCAGAGACGCCTCAGGAAGGCTCTCCCCGGGGCCACCACCCTGCAGGCAAAGTTGAGGTGTCCGATCAACACCTGAAGCTGCCTGAGGGAGAGCTTCCGTGCCCCGATCGCCTCTTGCAGCAGGTCCTTCAGGCGTGCGAGCTTGTCACCTGGCAGGCGACTGCACTCAGCGACTGAATCCAACTCTACGCCCAGGAATGTTAAGCAGGGGGACAGGCCCTCAGTCTTCTCAGTGGCTAGCGGCACCCCCAGCTCTGAACAAACCCTCGTGAATGTGAGGAGGAGATGCTGGCACTGCGTGGTGCCAGCCGTTCCAACAAAAAGAAAGTCATCGAGGTAATGCGCCAAGGCTGCTGAGCCGGACCTTGTGCGCACCGCCCAATGTATCATTGAACTACATTTTTCAAAAATGGAACAGGAGGTCGCAAGGCCCATCGGGAGAGCCCTGTCGACATAAAATAAACCTTCAAATTGAAAACCCAACAGTGGGAAACTGTCCGGGTGGACGGGAAGGAGCCTGAAGGCTGACTGAATGTCCGCCTTAGCCATAAGGGCGCCCCTGCCCGCCGCCAGAACGATGGCGATGGCATCGTCGAGGGATGTGTATCGGACCGAGCTGAGATGGGGCGGGATGGCGTCGTTCACCGACCCCCCCTTCGGGAAAGAGAGGTGGTGAATCAACCTAAATTGTCCCGGCGCTTTTTTAGGAACAATGCCAAGAGGCGAGATGATCAAATTGGGGAAGGGGGGGGTCGACGAAAGGGCCGGCCACCCTCCCCGACTGGACCTCCTTGTCGATTTTGCGCCTGACCTCCACTTCCATACCCAGAACGGAACGTAGGTTCCTCGCTCTAAAAGGCCCCTGAGGGGGGGCGCGGGCACTTGAAAACCATAGGTGAAACCTTCTAACAGAAACTGGGCCTCGGATCTAAGGGGGTAAGACAGTAACGCCCTGCGTAGTGCAGGCAGATCAATTGAGGAGGGGCCCTTTCCCAAGCTGGGTGGCGGGGGGGCATTCCCTTTCTTGCCCTGGCCGCCAGCATTCCGCTGGTTCTGCTTGAACCAGCCCAATTTCTGGCAACCGGACACGGAGTGCTTGCCGCCGCAGAGGCTGCAAGCATGGGTGAAGGCACAGGCGGATTTGGAACATTTTCCAGTAGAATTAAATTCATAGCACATTCGGGGTGCTTGAACCCCCTGAGTGCCTGTCTGGCCTTTTGCGCCTCTGGCTGAATTTCTAGCTATTAAGTGGCCAATGTCTGACCTATCCCCGAAGACGGCCTTGGACGGGACGACAATTTGCACCCAGAGTTCCCATTGGGGAACCCTCCAGTCCATGGCGGGATCGTGTGAGGCGCGTAAACGAAAGTGTTCATCGTACGCCATCCACACAGGGCCGGAATAATCTCTGTAAGCTTTGTGTATAATGTCTAAGTATTTGACGAGAGCCGGTGCCTTGCCGGGGTGCGCCTGCAAGGACACGGCTACGTAGACCAGGAAACCGTTTAACCAGTTGGTCCAGTTCTTATCGATCTTTCGCTTGCGAACCAACTCCTGATCCCTCAACGGCTCACCGACACACTGGACCGGTTCCGATTCGGCGTGTAGGAGGCTGAACATATCTACAAATTCGCCCCTCCATATTTTCTCTTTAACTGAAAGGGCCAGATGTCCCCCGAGGGGAAGAGCCAAGTCACCGTAGGAGGATCGCGGCCGGCTCGCCGCGTCGCCCCATGGCGAGGGAGGCCAAGCCACACCTTGCGGGCCCCATGCGCCTAGTGGCGGGGTTGCATAATAGGTACCATCGACCGGGAACAACGCGTAACCCAGCCTGAGCGGGCCCCCTGCCAGCAGAGCCTCAGGGCAGGGAGGCGCCTAGCCGAAAGGCAAGGCGCCCCCCGCCTGGGCCCCACCGCCCGCGTAAGGAAGCGCCGCTTACGGGGCGCCGTAATATGCATGGGGCCAAAGGGGGTAGTTGGGGGCCGGGTTGGCCCCGCTCTGGGCCCAAACGCCAGCCGCATCCACCTGGGCAGAGGAGTCCTCACCTGATAAGTCAATGGGAGCAGCTTGAGGGCCGCCACGCACGGCCACCTTCGACGGTGCGGGTCCGTCCCCCCCGGCACCTCCCCAACGGAGCGGGGCCGTCCTCCGAGCTGCCCTTCCGTCCCTCGTGGGCCCCTGACCTAGGAAACTTGGATTTGAGGCGATTACCTCTCCCCTTACGAGTAAACTGCCTGGGTTGTTCCTGGACAGAGCCAGACCCTTCTCCCCCGTCCCCCAGGCCAGCTTCACGCAAAGCCTTTTCTTTTTCCAGGGCTTCGACCTGAGCCAAGAGGGCTCGGATCTGAGAGCCCTCCTCGTCGTTGTCAGAGGAATCCCTGGTGGGCCTGCGCGCAGGGGCAGCCCACTTGGGGGCCTTCCCCCCGGCCTTCTGTGCCTTCTTTGGCATGATAGTGAGTGGTGTCTAAATTTCACAAGAGGATACAGTTGCCAGCGGGTACAATCTCCTCAAAAGGTTGAGGGCCAAAAACCGCTGGGTGGGTCCCGCATGGGTCAAAAGCTGAGCTCCGTTGAAGATTACAGCCTCGGCAGGGTCCTCCGAAGACTGCAGCCAAGTCCGCTGGGCGAGTCCCACGTGATCGCCAGCTGTGATCCCCCGAAGAAGGCAGCCTCGACGAGCTGCACGAGAGCCCGAAGCGACGAACACCGCGTTCGCCCTCGGCGAGGAGCGCGGTCGGGTCACGGGCGAAGGCCGCGGGACCCGACGAACAGCTGAGGCCTCGGGGTGGTCACGGGCCGATCACTACGAGCGGGCCGAGCCTGGGCCTCAAAGGAAGAGAGCCGCCCAAACGCGTCCGCTCGCAGCGACGCCAGCCGAAGACTGAGGAGAGCCGGGGTACGCCGCGCCAACGGCCGGCGAGGCCCTGCCTCCTCAGAGCGCCCAGCCAATCGCTGGGCGCCACAACCCCTTGCCTCGCGCTGGAGCCGGGCTGGGGGCAAGGGCAGGCGGCGCGCGAGGTGTGCGCCACCGTCATTCTGTGGGACAGCAGCTTGTTTTCTTTTCATTTTCAAGTTCGTTGAATTTTGTCAAACACTACCTAAAAATCAGTTGAAACTCACCTATGATTACAGTGCAGAAAACAAATGGAAAGAGAATGCTAAAAATGGTAAGTCATTAAGTGTAACCAAAACCTTGAAGTGTAGAAGAGTAAAGTAATCAGGGATACAGTACATAGATTCTCTGCTATATATCCACAAGCAGACTTCAATCACACCCGGTAGATTTAAATCCGTCTGTATTTGGCCAGATCAGGAGACTGAATGGCAATGTTCTCCTGTCCACATACAGAGCCAAAGGAAGCCATGTGAACATACCATCTCTTTAAAACATTTTATTTGACCGTTATATGAGACATAAAAGAAGACATAAAAACAAAACAAAACAACCACTACTCTGTCCCAGAAGTCCATTGAGTCTGCACCAATCTTAATGAAGAAGCCCAATAGACTTGGCTTTGTCTTAGCAGCCCGCCAGATGGCTTGTCTGGCTCTTGAGGGCTGGCTGGCTGGCTGGCCCACTCCCTGAATTCTGCATTTTAAGGAGCCAGCTGGTAGGCCTAATTCCACTTAAAAAAAAATCCCAGTATGGCATTTTTTATGGAGGTGGCAGGATTTTCACTGATATGACAGCACACTCTGCAGCATACCAGCCCATAAGTACTTTACATACTTGAAAGGGTGGAAGCAGCTGCCATTGCAATGGAATGCTAAGAGAGGACAAAAAGCTGCTGTGCCTCTCCTCAAAAAGGGACCCTTCATCACCATTTAGAATTAAATAAGTACAGGGGAAAAGCAGGAAATAGATGGGTCAACCTAAGACTAAGAAAAAGAAAAGAAAAAGCATTGGTCTGGTTCAGACTTGAATGTAGTCTGAAGGAACATCATGGGAGGGGAACTCTAATTTTATCCCAAACCCATTCATCTGCCTTTCAGAAAAATGGATGGGGGGTTTGATGCATGAATGTTTATTTGTGCACAATTTATCTACAGCAACAGATTACTGTGTTGGTGGTGGCACAGTGCTTATCAACACAAACTGCAAAAGCCCACAGCCATGTAATAGCCCTCTGGGCACAACTGAGTAAACCATGAATAAACTATGTCACATGGAGGCAAGAAAGATTGCATTTCTTCATCCCAAACAGAAATCAAACAGCATTATCTACTGCCCACGATTCCCTTCCTCCTCCAAAATACACTACCAGTGATTCCCAAATGTTAATACACACATGAAGCATAATCCTAGGCATATTTACTCAGAAGTAAGCAAACTTTATACTCCATCGTGAGTATTGCATTTCGGACTGTGGCAATGGACAGCACAATGTGTCCAGCATCTTTGAACGTGCTTGAATGCACTATTAAAATAATATGCTTCTGGGCTGGACTTAGGCTGATGCTACCAGGTGAGACTAGGCATTTCCAGAAATGCTAAAAGGAATTTCAAGCAAAGACTGCTAGGTGCAAGAAAAATTTCTTCCCTGGAGAAAGACAAAAACAATTTTCAGTATAATTGTACCAATGAACTAAACACTGAGTTTCTGATGGCCCAATCCTAACAAGGGCCTGCGCTGGCAGAATGTGCGCTGTCCCACTGGTGCTAGCCGTTGTCAGAAGGCCCACCTGAGCAGGTACGTTCAGGGGCAGGATAGGGGAGAGCAAGGGAGGGTGGGGCAATGATGGGGCAGGGTTGGGCAGATCAGGACTGGAAGGGAGTGGGATTGGCAGTACTGGCACATGCCATACCCAAACCACCTTCCCGGGCCTGATATCGCTGGTGCAGGTCTGAGTTGACCCATTGCGGCTGTTGGGGCGTATTCCAAGGAGACTTCCAGCAGCCAAAAATTCCCTGTGGGATGCAGCGGAGCTTGCGCCGGTACCACTGCATCGCCACATGGGAATATACATTTAATTGGGCTGAAAATCTCCCAACCAGCTGAAATTATAACAATAATAATAAATGTACTGTATATATAAAAAGGTAAAGGTATCCCCTGACAATTAAGTCCAGTCGTGTCCGACTCTAGGGTGTGGTGCTCATCTCCATTTCAATGCCGAAGAGCCAGCGTTCTCCGAAGACGCCTCCGTGGTCATGTGGCCGGCATGACTCTCCTTGCCGCAGCGCGTAGCATGCAGCTGGAATACGGAGTGCTGTTTACCTTCCCGCAAGCAGTACCTATTTATCTACTCGCATTGACATGCTTTGGAACTGCTAGGTTGGCAGGAGCTGGCCAAGCAACGAGCACTCACCCCATCGCGGGAATTGAACTGCCGACCTTTCGATCGACAGCTTTATGATTCAGCGGTTTAACCGCTGTATATATGGTGCTTTACAAAGAATGGGACAGGTCCTCTCTCTCTCTCTCTCTCTCTCTCTCTCTCTCTCTCTCTCTCTCTCACACACACACACACACACACACACACACACACACACACACACACACCTTGACTCTTGCTTCCTGAACTCTTGCTCTCTGTGTGCCCTCTTGCAACAACCCCCCCTCTTTGTCTCGTTTCCTTGTGCCCCAGTCAGCTACTCGGTTGGTTATTGAACTTTGCTTGTTCAGAGCCTCAGAACTATTTTGGTTTTTTCCTCCTCCCCTCATGCTCTGCTAGTTGGAGCCCTAACCACCACTACCCTCCTCCCTCCCTCAAGGCGTGTCACTGGGCGCGCCCCGCCCCAAAGCGGGGCGCGCGTGCCGCCCTAGTGACCCTCCGTTCCCCCCCTCAAAAAATTTCGCGCCGGCTTTGGCAGTGCGAAGGACCTACCCCCCACCGCTGCCAGCTCGACACATCCGTGCCGGCCGGCTGTCCAAGGCCCAATGCGTTAATACGTTATTTATTACGTTTTTCGCGCATGCGCACAACGAGAAACGTTCTGCGCATGCGCGAAAAACAATAAATCACGTATCGCTGCATTAGGCCTTGTCAGAAGGCCCCGGACAGCCGGACAGGGTGGACGCTCCGAGGCCTTCTCCCGGCCTCGGAGCCTCTCTCTCTCTCTCTCTCTATCTCACGCTGCAGCCAAGGACAACTCTCCAGGACAGCTAAATATCACCCCTCAACAAATACCTGCTAACTGTCTTTTTCTATCTAGGTTTCCTAGCTCTGTATGTTGTGTATGATTGGATTTTTGTATATATACACAGGACTCTGGTATACACAGGTCTAAAGATCCCTGCACATACCAAATTGACAAATTTAAAGCTATTCTACATGATAATACATTACATGGCATTTTTGGTAGCAGATTAACAGGGGAGACAACAGATAAATGGGAGGGAAATTGAGGCGGACAAAGCAGCGGAAGAAAAAAAGGTGATTGTTCCAGTTACATGTACTTCTGCTTAGTTGTATAAGGAATGAAAACTGGCAGCACAATTCTATCCATGTCTACTCAGAAGTAAGTCCCATTGCATTCAATGGGGCTTACTTACTCCCAGGAAAGTGTGCATAGGATTGCAGCCTAAGGCAGAGGTTCTCAACCTGTGGTACGGGTACCCCTAGGGGTACGCGGACCTCTTGCTGGGGGTACGCCAAGCCCTGCCCCTTATCTGCCCCATCAGCAGCTAATTAAGTGTTAATTGACATGGATTTTAAATTATAATTATTTTTGGAGCCCTTCTGTCTCTGATTTTGGTTTTGGGCTTATTTTTGTACTTTGGAAAATGTACTTTGGCGGGGTGGGGGAGGGAGGAGCTGATTTTGGGAAGTGTGACTTGGAGAATAAAAAGAGATCTTTGCATGTGTGTCTCTCCCCCCCACACACACACACAGTTTTTTCACATTTAAAATTGTTTTAGTACTTTTAATTTAATGATTAATTACCTAATTAATTAATGTATTAATCCAATTAATTATTAGCAGGGGGTACTTCAGATAATTGGACCGTGATAGGGGGTACACGGGTCTCCAAAAGTTGAGAACCCCTGGCCTAAGGCATTGTATCAGCATCTTCAGGGGAAACGTGGGATTTAAGAAGGGATTGGAAGGCCATTTGTGAGGAGACACCACACGTGTTCCAGGAGGCCATTCCAAGCAAAGGGGCAGCAAAAGAGCAAGTGTGAAGAAATTAGAGGGGTTCTCATGCAACACCCTTGCAGAGTATTGAATCACAGGGTTGTGTATAAATGCATCTGCCAATCTACAGTTTTCCTCTAAAGTCTCTAGAACTGATTTGTCAGAAATGGAAGATGCAATCAGGAAATGAAATCACCTTGGTTCTGGATCAGCTAAACTTGACCTAGAACCAAGATCTAATGAATACCATTGACCAATTATATCTTTTGCTTTGTGTTAGTCCCATGATGTCATAGGTCAGTATCAGAATTGCCATATAGTTACGTGCATGTAGTCACAAAGTGGCATCAATCCCCTGTTAAACTGATGTCTCAAACTTAGGCTAGAGCATTAAAAACAATTGTCGTCAGAAATTCAGTCCTATATGTTTTTCATATGTTTTACTTTGTTAAACAGTTGTAATGCTATGTATTGAAATCATGTATGGACAGAATGGTGGTCCTATTGGAAAGAAAATAATTTGATGTGTGGGAGAGTATTCTTTTAATCCTTGCTCACAGTTGTTCTCTCTAGTATGCTTACTGTTCTTTAAGAGATAATCTGACAAAACATTAGCTTAGTCTTCTCTTTTTAGATTAAAACTGTGAAAGTACTACGGTAAACAGCTAAACAAACAAACCTGTTCAGTGTTAAGACCTTGATTTAGAGCAGCAGTGTGGTAACTGGCAGTTTAGAAATCCCCCTAATGTTTCAAGAAGAAGCAGACATTGTACTAGGGGGGAAAAGGACATGAACATATTCCGTCCGAGATCTTACCTTTAAACTCAAAGGCGAAATTCCCATTGTCTCCAACAGGATGCTATCTTTCTGGCATGTTCTAAAAATGTAATTGACAGAAATAATCTCCAATCCTCCTCTTTCTGCGCACAAATGTGTCAGACTTCTAAATGCTCTACACTAGTACTGCATAGGAAGCAGCAGCTTTATCCTGATACCACCTTGCTCACTATCTCCCCTGAGTCTCAGCAGCTCTCCAGGGTTTTAGACAGGGATGCTTCCCAGCACAACATGGAGATGCCAAGGACCAAGCCAGTTTCCTTCTGCATGCAGCGCACGTACTCTACCACTGAGCTAAAGCCTTTCCTATACAACCAGAAGTATGATATTCCAATAAGGCTCATCCATAGTACCAGATTGCTTGAGGTCCTTTGCTGGAGCAAAGCCCCGCTATGGGTCCCTCCATGCATACTAGTGGTGGACAATGGGTGGCAGCTCTTCCCTCCCTCCCCTTTGGCAAACAACACAGGGGAGAATCAGCGACAACTGACCATGACTGGGAGTGTTCAGATGGTTCGCCCAACCAAGTGGACCCTCGAATGGGCATGGGACTTCAGCCAGAGTCTGATCTAGCCAATCCTGGGTGGTCAACCCTTCAGACTCATTACAAAAATGTGCCTTTTTTTTTCTTTAACTGAATGAAAATGTAATGGTTTTTTTCTCTGATTACTCTGGTTAATCAGAGCAACCAGGTTGGCCCTCCCACACTACTGTCACTGTCCAGACTCCTACACATTCTCGCACTCACGTCTAGATCTTGCATTGCTATTTTTTGTTTTATTCAGTCGATGGACATTGGATTATCTAGTTCAGTTGTCACTTTCTCCAGAAGCATCACCTACAGCATTCCCTGAGCACATTTGGCTTCCTGCTAAAAACCTTCCTAAGGAAGAGATTTCAGAGTCTCCGGAAAGAGCTAGCTCTGCTTCTGCCTTAAGGCATTTTCATGATACGTAACCTACATTTTAAATCTATTTCTATTTGTCCTTCTGTGGGAGAAATTGGGGACAATGATTCCTCCTCCTTTTCATACTGTAATATCTATTCACATATTTTAAAACAGATGTGTCCTCCTTAACCATCTTCTCTCGTGGAATCTGTTCCAGAGTCTGCCTGTCCTTGGGCAAGGGGAAACTGTGGATTCAGGTTGTGCTGTAAGTTGAAGGGGAGCAGGCTGGCAGGGCTGCTCTTCACACCCTGCACATGCCCACCACCTTGCCTGACCACACCCACCACACCAGACTGTTTGCCTGGCCTCAAGGTAAAGGTAAAGGTGACCCCTGACAATTAAGTCCAGTCGTGTCCGACTCTAGGGTGTGGTGCTCATCCCCATTTCAAAACCGAAGAGCCAGCATTGTCTAAAGACGCCTCCGTGGTCATGTGGCCGGCATGACTCTCCTTGCCGCAGCGCGTAGCATGCGGCTGGAACACGGAGCGCTGTTTACCTTCCCGCAAGCGGTACCTATTTATCTACTCGCATTAACATGCTTTGGAACTGCTAGGTTGGCAGGAGCTGGCCAAGCAACGAGAGCTCACCCCGTCGTGGATTCGAACTGCCGACCTTTCGATTGACAGCTCATGGTTCAGCGGTTTAACCTACTGCGCCACCCGCTGGCCTTATGCCTGGCCTCAAGGACTGACCCCTAATCTCTCTACAAGCTTTGTATCCAAGGTAGTCATGGTTTAGGCAACAGCAAACATGGGAGCATGTTTGCTCCAGGATATTCAGTATAGTCTCTCAAGTTTAGACTCTAATGTAGCTTATCGAGGACCCTGATCCCTGGCAACGGTCCAAACTGTGTAGGCCTGAACCTCAGACCAAAATGGAAGAAGCAGCAGCATGCCATGACTCACCTGATTTTGGATTGCCACACACCTCTGGATGTTGACCCACCTGTTGAAGACATTTGCTTTATCTTTTCTCTCTCTGGGAAAACAACAGCCCAATCTTATCCGTTTCCCCACCATAGCATGCAGCCACGGCAAAACAAGCTATGGTGGAAGTGCCAATCGGGAGGCTTGGGAGAGGTAAGGGAATATATTTTTCCCTCCGTAAGACCCTCAAGATCTCCTTGCCACAGGATGTGGTGATGGCACCTGGCCTGGATGCCTTTAAAAGGGGATTGGACAGATTTATGGAGGAAAAGTCCATCACAGCTTACAAGCCATGATGGGGAAAAGCAACCTACTGGTTGTAGGAGTGGGTTTTCTCTGTGCCAGGTGCAAGGGAGTGGCGACAGGATACAAGTATCTTGTTGTCTTGTGCTCCCTGAGGCATCTGGTGGGGCCACTGTGTGATACAGGAAGCTGGACTAGATGGGCCTTTGGCCTGATCCAGCAGGGCTCTTCTTATGTTCTTATGTTCAATCATCAATGGGTCTTATCAGACCTGTGCCAGCTCTATAGCTTCCATAACGGCATTCGTGACACCGTAAAACATGTTCCACCGCCAGAACGTTAGTTCCAGTGGCGTAGCCAAAGAATAAGATTGGGCCATAAGACAGGTACTTCAGGGCTTCTGTACCCTATTATAGTAGCTGCTCTGTTTCCAGTACAGTATTCATTTTGTACAAGTTGACTGGTTTATTACTGGAAATGTAAAAAATAGGCTGGTGCAGCAGGCATAAACTTGGCTGTTGGTACTATTTAGGTTAAGTGCTGCTACTTTTACAGTTGTCATTCTTACATTTAATGAGTAGTCCAATAAGCCTCTCATCTCTTTCAAAAATACATTGTCTCACCACACTGCCCAATATTTATAAACACTGTCAGCATTAAATACTAAAACTGAAGGAGGGCATTGCCAAAGGAGCAGAGAGTATTTTTTCCACGGAAAAGAGAGCAGAAGAAACAGGATTTTGGGTCTCTATCCTCTGGAACGATGAAAAACAGTTTTGTCCTCCAGCATATCCTCATTTCCCCAATTAGAACACTCAGCACACTTCTAAAATTAAATAGCCCAAACGATTTCCCTCCACAGATGCACAGAGGCATTCCACATCGAAACGGGAAAATAAATGAGCTTTGGTTTCAGATCACTGTGAGCAGATGTGCAGATTTTTATAATTCCACGCAGAGATATTCTGCATTTTTACTCCAGATACCTTAAATGTCAATATAGCTTATTAGATTGGAGCTTGAACTGTATTTATCCACATAACTGTGATAAAGGCGACAGAGACCCAAAATCTTGTTATCACAAAATAGCAATATTGTGCATAAATCAGAAACGCTGCAACCCGAAAATCTTCCCGCTTTCATAATGATGAAGAAACAGCACGGATTGTGTTGATTCCCAAATCTCTTGCAATTGAAAGAATCGGAAATTTGTCCCAGTTGCAGCTAAGAAGACTGGGTTGCTTTGATGTTATTCATGCAAAGTGTTGTATTTTTTACAGATTAAGTTTCCAAACCGAGAAGCATAAATGGGACCGCTGTTAATTTATAGCAACACATTTGTTCGGCTGTCACAGATTCCCAATAACAAATGAGCAGAAGAGGAACACGCTATTCTGTGACTAAATTAAGGGGCACCACAACAGGTTAACACAAGGTCAATGCCATCTGTATGCACCGTACACTTCAGGAACACCACTCTCAAAAACACTCTGGTTATTTTAAGCAGCCTCGTTGCCAACTCTCTTGGAATCTCTCAGGCTGAGCAAAAGTCTTCAAATGCACAATAACATTAATTAGGACAGGAAGAAGCAAAATGAAAGAAATGTTCTATTAATAATGAAGCGGAACATGAACGGCATGACAAATGCTTATTTATTTATTTATTTAATTGTGAATGAGTGAGGAGGCCACTCATCAGAGATGTGCTTGGCAGAAGAATCGCACCGAAAAAGGTAACGCTTTCCCTGTATATGAAGATGAAGGCATTTTAGTTTTTCTGTTGTGCTCACTGTGTTCTATAACACTATAATTAGGTGCCGCCTGTTAGTAAAATGGCATTGAGTGAGTATAATTCGATTTCTTTTTCAATCTTGATTTACTGTTTTAATATAAGTGGACATAAAGCCAATTAAGACCCTGAATCAGGCTCTTGCATGGTATTGACAGATTTTCAATATGTTTGGCAATAGCTGGCAAAGACATAGTGCTTCCTTGAAATGACATATTAGAGGCAGGAGAGCTATTTTACAACTAACACTAAGAATCTCTGGGAACCAATTGGATTCATTTCCCTAAGCAATGAAGCCAGATGAAGCAGTGTTGAACTGAAGTCCCTGGGACAATATAGAAAGAATTCCTGGAATGAGAAATAAAGTAGAATCGAGTTCACAATTGCAGGAGCATTATAAATGTCTTCAACTTCACAAGAAGAACAACACCTTCAGCCCAATCCTATCCTTCCCGCCCCCCTTGCTGGTGCAGCCACGGGAGGTCTGAGGAGAGAAAGGGGTGGGTAAACTGCCAAAAGGGAGGATAGGATCTGATGCATGCCATCACTGCTGGATCCACCCCTCCTGCAGCCTCCTTGCCCCATTCCTCCCCCGTCCCTGTCCCGTTTTGCCCCTCCCTACCCCCTCCACCGCCTTACCTGCTTTAGTGGGTCCAGGGAGACCTGCCAATGTCACTGCTGCATCTTGTGACATTGCTCCCAAAATGGCCACCAATGGAGCACTATGCACTCTGTTAGCAGCCATTGTATGACAGTGGAACTCTGTTCCACTGCTGAAAATGGCTGTGTACAACAGCCATTTTCTTGAAGCCTATGTGCCCAGGGTGAGCAAACAAAGAATCATAGAATTGTTGGAAGAGTGACAACATATGAGCAGAGCCACCCAGTATATAGTTAGAGAAGTTATAAACTTTGGTCTCCACCAGTAGAGGAGGCTGTAACCTATCTTGTTACTGAGTTAAAGGCTGGTGGGTTGCTCTCTCTTTCTCTCTTACTTTCACTAGACCTCTCTTCAACTTCTTTTTTCCTGTTTTGTTGTTCTGCCTGTGTAGAATGACTGCAGTTATTATCGTTGCAGTAAAATTCTTTACAAAACTCAGTTTTGGTGTGTGGGGGACAAATAGATACCCTCAGCTCTGCTAACAAAAATCATTGTCTGGTCCATCAAAATTTAAACATCAACCCCCTATAGATTAATTTTACTAATCCAGATTACAGCAAAAACTAAAAGCGAATAAGGGGACACCATGCCAAAAGTCACTGTAAAACAAAGAGTAGGGAGAAGAAATGACTGCAGCAAGTGAACCAAACTACCTCCTCGGGGTGATGCATAAGAGTACACATGTTTACTAGACAATCTTGTAGCTTTCCTGTCTCAATAACCTATATACACAACTGCTAT
The DNA here is from genome assembly GCA_026170595.1 of Plestiodon gilberti rubricaudatus. Taxonomy (NCBI): domain Eukaryota; kingdom Metazoa; phylum Chordata; class Lepidosauria; order Squamata; family Scincidae; genus Plestiodon; species Plestiodon gilberti. Next base: position 52,950,217 of record JANXHW010000002.1, read on the forward strand.
CCCTCTGAAAGGACTTTAAGATCGTTGAATTTTGAACGTCACAGTGGGTGGGTGGGTTGACAGGCAGCAAAGGACACTCAAAGACAGGCTGCAATCTGCAGAGTTTTGGTGTATCTCTTACGGCGCAATCTTCACTAAAGATCTGCCGGCGTAGCAATGGCTCCGTCGGTGCTGGGTGTTGCTAACATGCCGTAAGGCACATTTCTGACACTGGGCGAGTAGACCCCATTGGTACCGAGGCTGGCTCTGGTCTACCCACCCAGCATCTAGCCCATCCACCATGTTGAGCAGGTAAGACTCCGTCAATCGGCGTAGGGGTGGTAGGAAGGCAGACCAGGTCGGCAGGAGAGAGGGTATTGGCCCACCAGGCCAGAGACAGGGGAGGGATCATCAGCGGTGCACTCAGTCAATTCCTATCCCCCGTCCCGGGCCTTGCCGGCCTTACATTGGCTCCTTGGATTTGCACCAGCCATTTTGCACCAGCATATCCAAGGAAGCCCATAGTGCTCCTGTTCCGTCGGCGCTGGCCCAATCTTGCCTAGGATCCAGCGCAGCGTGCTTTTGCACACTGCAGTGGCCCTAGGCAGGATTGGGCTGTTAATTACTTTAGTTGACTCTTCAAGTATATCCAGCTCTACGTTAAAAGCATTTGATTTATTTACTGCTTAAAAGCATTCACTGCACAGTATATATATAAACAAATGTTTGGATTAAGGTTATTGTTAAAGATACTTAACATTTTCATTTGTGCTCTAAGAAGTGTAGAAATTGCTAGTTAAGGGTGGGCACTATAACTTCCATGCGATGTAAACAGTGAAGATTCTGTACAGTCTAGTATATGATGTTGGGTTTACAAATTAGGATCCATGTATCAATGCTTTCCTTTGAGCTTTCAGCTTACCATTGGGCTGGCATGGGATGTGTCCAAGCAGTCATTCAACAGGTGCAACTTCCCCCATCACTTACTGTGGATGCAGCCGATAACATTTCTGCCAATGCACAGGCATTGTGCTTTCCCCAAATGTCACTAGCAATGATCAGGGATACCCACAAGTTCTGTTTCTCTAAACTACACCCTTCCATCATAACCCAACAGATTCCTGCTTGTGCATCTGTTCTAGCAACTTCTGAGCTCTGTTCTACCTTCCCAGCAACCTGCTCTCTCCTTTTGGTCATTTAAATCCTCCTCTGAAGAATTGTCAGCATGTATGGAAGCATCCGTAGGCCAGCGAGTGACGCAGTGGGTTAAACCGCTGAACCATAAGCTGTCGATCGAAAGGTTGGCAGTTCGAATCCGCGACAGGGTGAGCTCTCGTTGCTTGGCCAGCTCCTGCCAACCTAGCAGTTCCAAAGCATGTGAATGCGAGTAGATAAATAGGTACCGCTTGCGGGAAGGTAAACAGCGCTCCGTGTTCCAGCCGCATGCCATGCGCTGCGGCAAGGAGAGTCATGCCGGCCACATGACCACGAAGGCGTCTTCGAAGCTCTTCGGCTTTGAAATGGGGATGAGCACCACACCCTAGAGTCGGACACGACTGGACTTAATTGTCAGGGGATACCTTTACCTTTTTATATATACAGTACATTTATTATTATTGTTATAATTTCAGCTGGTTGATGATGGTAGCACATGAGCCCATTGATTGTTTAATTAGACAGGCACCGGGAGTCATGGGTCTCTAGTTGACCGATAGTAACCTCTCTGAGAGAAAGGAAATGAGGCAGAGAGGTTACTATCGGTCAACTAGAGACCCATGACTCCCGGTGCCTGTCTAATTAAACAATCAACAGGCTCATGTGCTACCATCATCAATTAAACAATCAACGGGCTCATGTGCTACCATCATCAATGAAGAACATGGGACTTCTGTATTCAATTATCTAATCAAGGGGCCTCCTGTGCTTCAGATGCCTGCTCACTATATCAGTCTAGTGCTCCAGAACAAGGTTAACAACATGTTTCAGCCTGTGGCTGAGTTCTCCAATTTTTCTGCTTTTGAAAAAATCCCAAGTGTTTGGGGATGAAACATTAAGCAAGGAAGACTCAAGACTTTTTTATTGCTGCGTCTGATCTGGATAATCCGCTTTGGTCGCCCGCTTCTGCATACCGGTAGGATCAGAGGAGAGGAATCTCAACAGACAAAGTTGTAAGAATATTCTTTATTTCTTCAGTTTAAGAGCTGATATCACATGGCTGGAAATCCCATAAACATTGCTTCTGTGTACGACTGGACTTAATTGTCAGAGGGCACCTTTACCTATGGAAGCATCCATAGATGGCTCTAAGAGGGAAGTTTTCTCTACACCTTTCTCAAAGGGCAGAAACGGCAGCACATGCTTCAGTGGAATTCATTGTCACATAATCTTGTGACCACTAATTTAGATGGCTTTAAAGGGGGATTAGATAGTGGTGGACAGATTTATTAGGACCTATTAGCCATGCTGGCTACATGGAACCTCCATGTTCAGAAGAACGATACTACAGGAGAATACCAGTTGCTGCCGGATACATGCTGGGAAGGGTCATTGCCTTCATGTCCTGCATGTCAGCGTTCTGGAGACAACTGGTTGGCCACTGTAGGAAACAGAATGCTTTGGTGTGATTCTATACAGCAATTCTTATGTTCTAGTGTGCCATTATTTCAGACTCACTTGTAATGATGCAAGCAGGTTCAGTTGCTACAGACTCATGACAAAGGAAAAATGTCATTAGTTGTCTGTAGAGATTTTATAAATAATCATGCATTCCTGTGTTTCTGCTGTGGTATAATTATGGCAGAGAAAGGCATTAATACAGTGGTAGAACGGGATAAATTGGCAATAAAAGTGTATAAAAACCTAAGCTTTATATAAACAAAGACTTCTATTATTCCTTTAAGAAAATACAAATGTGTGACAAAACAGTGAGACTTGGAGAAATCATAACACTGCAGAGTGGATAGTTCAATGTCAACAGATCTTCAAGATTCCTTTGACGGAGAACATTTGAATCCATTCAGGAAATGGGCCCCCGTCTCCCCACCCACACACATCTTTCTTAAGCTGACTCAGACTACAGAATCATGGGAACCAAAGTCTCATCCAAGTTTGGGAGTAAAAGATGGTGACTGATGGCAACATCTCTGCCTCAGTTGGCTTACAATCAAACAGGACCCTATAGAAAGAGACACCTTTGCGAACAATCATGGATCTGTAACAAAATGATGCATTCACAGAAAGGCATCAATCTGCCCTTTATGCCAAGATCACACAATGTCCTCCTTGAGAGCGTCTCTTAGAGGAAAAGCTTTGCAACACAGAAAGATGTTCTATATCTCCCTCTCCTGCCCCCTCCAATCCAAGTTCACCAAAGAGGCTTAGCTATTTACACAAAGAAGATAAAGCAACAGCCTAGCTAGATTTGAAAAGTTTAGTGCCAAGATGCAAAAAGCATAAGGAGAATACGAAAAAAAACAAACAGAAATGGACTGAAAAGGCCTTGCAGCAGCATCAACAAATGAGTTCAGAAAAAGGAAAAGGGTTCCTTCTGGATAAGAGTCAGTTGCCTTGAAAAGAAATTTGCACGTTGACAAAATACTCTCAGAACAATGCAAGTTTTATTTTAACTCTCAGCCTTCTCTTATGCCCCTGCTCGCCCTTGTCTAAGGCAAAGGCAAGTTAAAGAAAAACATCTTCCCTGATCGCTACAAGGTCCCATTCTGCAACTATTGGGACATCTCAATAAGTTAATAGATTATTGTAGCCCCCCCCCATGTGATCAAAGTATAATCGCAATGGTGCTCCAGCAAAAAGGAAACATTCAAAGGACTACTAAATGAAAACAATCCTTATAAGTAGGGGCTGGAGAAAATGGTGATAAAGAAATAAAAACACAGAACACCGCTTTCTCCTAAAAAATCTGTGAAAAAATAAAACCATGTAATTTTGCATCATTCTTCATCTGCTTACACTGTACAACCTATACCACCTACATAGTGCACTTTTAAAGCAGTTACAACTGATAAAAATGGGGGGAGATGGAATAAAAACACATAACACCACTTTCTGCTATTTCATTTTGGATAAATACACTGAAATTCTCAATAAAGTAAAACCATTTTCTCCCACTTCTGCTTATAAGGGTACATTCTGCAGAGACAAGTGTATTCAACATTTAAAACCTAGACTGAAATTAAAAAAAAAAAAAACACCTTAAAGCAATATCCATCTATTTCTAAAGTGGAATGTTCACATGTTGACATGTTGCATGCCTGAAAGGGGAGCATATCGTACAGCTTACCCAGCCTTGCAGAAGATATAAAAAATAAATAACTGGGGGAAGAACAACTCCCCCGTCTTCACTCGAAACTGCCCTACATGAGGTATGGCTATGTATGTTTCTTTAATGCTCTGTAGTGGATAGAATCGTTTTAGAAGAGAGCATGATTCACTTTCCCGTCGTTTCCATCAGCCTGGAAATCTCAAGGGAAGGTGCCACCCTGTCCTCAGCACTACCCTCCCTGGGTTCTCCCACCCACAATTGTTTGGAACCATCATGTGGTACAACTCTGCACACATTGCCCTTGCCACATACTGACTCTCAGACCGTGAGGCCAGTTTCCATAATTCCGCAGATGGCAAGGGGACCCCCAAAAATGTTTAAAGGTAAAAAATAGCCTTGCTTAGCTTTTTGCTGCCAAACTGCTCTGTTTTCAGGGTTTTAGAAAGGGAAATTGTGCTCCGGAAGCCTCTCCCGGGTCACACAACTCCTTTCGCCCAGGCTTGCCCCAGAATGCTAGCCTTGGTGAAGGGGAGAGTTGCACAACCTAGAAGATGCTTCCAAAGCATGGTTTCTCTTTCTAACAGCGCAATCCTGATGATCGTACCAGCGACAGAACAAGTGTCACCGGAAGCAGTCGCAAACGTGCCGGAAAGCACGTTTGCGATGACTACTTGGGAGCAAGGGAGACCGATGCAGAGGCCGGCCTCCCTCGCTCCGTCACCTGAGCACCCGTGTGTCCGCCAGACGAGGTGAGTCGGGATCCAGCAGGCGCAGGGGCTGTTTGGCGGGCGAGGGAGGGGACCATTGGCCTAGCTGGCCCAGGAGGGGGTGGGGGATGGCCTCAAACATATCTCTGTCCCTGTCAGACCAGCTAGGCCATTACACGACCTCCTCTACTTCTGCCAGCTATTTAGCTGGCAGAAATCCAAGGAGGCCGATTGGGCCGGCTTGGATTTACACCCGGGGAAGGGGGAAGAGAAGTGTCCCCTTCCCTGAGTAGACCTCCGGCCCGGCGGCAGCATGTCCGCTGGGGCTCAGGATCCGGCGGGCAGCCCTGGGCTGCCGGCCAGATCCTTGCGCTTGGATTGCGCTGTAAAGCCCTAAAAATGGAGCAGTTTGGCAGCAAAAGGCTAAGTAAAGCTATTTTTAACCTTTTTATGTTTTAATGTTAAATCTGTGGATTTAAATATCAGCGGATTTGCCTTATCCATGAGGTTTGGAACCGAACCCCCGCAGATAAGGCAGGCCAACTGTACTTATGTTCTTACATCTAAATCATAAACAAGAATCACAAAGCCGTCATGTTTCTCCATATTATAAACCCTACATAGATTTTGCAACTTCCAGTTGTTTCTCTAATTAGTTACCAAGCATAGGACATCCCCAAACAGCACACTAGGATAACAGCCATGAAAAGAGACCTTTGTTCTTGTATGCAAACTTCAGATTAACTTCACAAAGCTAAGAAATATCAGTCATTGCCTTCCAAGAGTGCTCTTGGTTGGGCAGCATGACTCCCCCAGGACAGTTTATGCCAGGTCAATTGATTCAATTTATGCAATCTGACTGTATTTATTCTTTTTTTTTTCTTTTTTGGCCTTTTTCACATATTCATGTGTCAGTACTGAGGACCACTCATGGGAAAAACCCTCTCACAGAAAGCAAATAAAGCAAAACAAAAAAAACCTTGTAGGGATTGAGAAGAAGCTGTACGGAAGTGAAAAACAAGAGGGAGAAAAGATGAAAACGTAAGTTAAGCAAAGGAGAAAGAATGAAATGAGATCTCTGAGGTAAAAGGAATGAGAGAAATGGAAACGAAGGAAACCTCAGATCAGAAAGGGAGAGAATGGGCAGTCATGAAAATTTAGTGGGAGGAACAAATGTAGATGTGTAAGATCTGAAAATGATGTTCTGTGAAGAATAACTAATGAATATGTTGGGAGACAGAAACATAGAATACAGATACACCAAACAAAAAAAACCCACCCCACTCATGGAAGTTCAAGCAGAGTCTGGGGCTTTGAAATACAGTATTATGTCAGGCATGTAAATAGCCATTTGTTCACTTATCTGTGGGGAGTAAGAATCATCTCCAGCTGAAGAAATAGGAAAGCTTTTGTAATTTTAGAAGCAAATTGGTTATTTTTTTCCTCTTTCAGGCTGTCAAAGAGCCACAACTGATTAGCCTAAGGATGTGTGAGCAATCCGGTTTGTAAAACTTTTGGGAGTCTAATAATTGTTGTGGAGTTACTTGCAAGGATAAAAGAATGTATGGAAAAGAATGAGTAGATTTCATCGCATTACTCAAACAGCATTCTCAAGTGTCACTAATTAGCCTTTTCAATCACCTTCCACTCAAATCTTCCGGATCACATCAAGCAACATGAGCCCTCCCCTAACAACTTTACATAGGACAGTCTTCATATTGGCAACCCCCCCCCTTGTGGAACTCCCTCTCCCTGGAGAACACCTGGCTGGCTCCTGCGTGTCCCCCCCCCCTTCATTTTTATTTTGCCTGTCTTTTCCCTCAGTTCAAGTTGCTGCCATTCTGTTTTGCTTGCTGCTTAAGTGAATGTTTGGCATGCAGAAGATCACGGGTTCAAGGCCTGATATCTCCTGACCATACAAGACTAGGGAATACCCTTTTCCAAGGCCCTGGAAAGCCCTAGTCTAATCACTGCAGACCATTCTGACTAAGATAGATGAGTCTATTCAGTATAAGGCCGTGTCACAACTCCATACATTTCCTTCCACAATGCAGATCATGACGGCAGGTTGTTCATCTTGGGAATTCAACTAGCACAGATATATCCTAAGTATTGGATCAATAACTTGCACTGGCATATTAACAGCCCAACCCTATTCAGGACTGGGCTGTCATGTGGAAGGCTTTATGGCAGTGAACAGATTCGAGGAGGCCCATTAGGGCCAGGCAGCCCTACATTGGGGGAAGGTGACATGGCCCGGGAAGGGCACAGGATACTGCAGCCAGCCCTAAGGGCTGACCGTGTATCCTTATGCAGGATTGGGCTGTGTATTTAACAACATTTAAGTACTTGTAGGGCTCATAAGCCCTATGCAGACATTGATAACAGTATGTAGAAAAATGAGAAGGCAGAAAGAGCAAGCCATTAGACCATGTGCCCTGTGCTGATACATTCCTGATAATGTGCTCTTGAAGCCCCCCTCCCCCCAGTCACAACAAATACAAGTACAAGACACAAATGCTGCACCCAGGGATCCAACATTCCTAATCATGGAATGACTCTCTCCCTGAGTACAGCATTTACTGATGCAGACAAATGCTGTAACTCATTGACAGCAGGGGGGCAAGGTTTCAGAAATGCATCAGCGCATGCTGGCTCACTCTTACTGCCAACCTGACCATACATTCTGGTTCCTGGATTAAAGACAGGTGACCATTTGTTAACTTGTTTTTCCACTATTAGCAGTCAATATTACTACCTTCCCTAGTGTTGCCAACTGACCAGAAACATAATCTGCTGGCTCCTATGCCCTTTACAAATGCTCAATCTACAGCAAACAACACATGGAGACAAGCATTATGATGCTAATGTCTGCAGATTAAAAGTATCTGTTAAAACTACAGGAGCGGGACTCATTAAAAGTTGGCAACCATACCCAGGCTTTCATGCTGTCTTCTTAGGGACAGAAGGAAGATGTCAGGTTGGGGGTTATGTATAAACATTAACTGAGCTTTGTCCAGATTGCATTCTCAAACACCACCAATCCTAATTTCTAGTTTGCGTGAAAGTAGAGTCAGCTGGGACTACTCATGCTAATATTCCACTAGTGTTAATCTTACCTCTGTGTGCCAGATGCATATTGTACCAACATCCCCAATATATACTTCTGGGGTTCACAGAGGGGGAAAAACACCATAGGGAAGGAAATTACCCCCAGTGCTATTCCCTTATCAACTGTGTTGGTACATATATAGGAACATTTCAGAAAGGAACGGCTTGCTTAAAGTTGCAATCAAATTTCTGCTAATTGGCTTTTTAGAAATGTATCCATCAGATAGGTAACAGCCAGGAAAATGAAAAATAAGAGAATGGAAAATATGTATGCTTTCATCTGCCACATATCTTGGAAGCTGTGGAATTCTCCTTACTCTTATTTAATTCAAACGTGGAATGAATCAATCAGCTAGGGTTTGATCAGTGTTTTCTTGATAACATTAACTCTGTGGAATATACATCCTCTAAGGAGCAGGATCTAGTTTTCTTTACTTGCATAATTCATTTTATTAGTTTCGATTTACAGCTGTCAGCATAAATTTACAGCATGGTACCTAAATAGAGAGCCATTTCATCGGTTTCAAGGGCATGCCATTAAAACATTGAGATACTGAACACTTGCTAAGATCACAAGAAAATTGCAAGAAAACTATTCTAGCTGACAACTTTGTATTTATTTTACTTGCCATACCTTTGATTATTTACCAGTCCTACTGAAGTACATCTCTAACAAAAAGAGGAATCAAGTCTGTTAGGTTTGCAATGTAAACAGTGAAAGCATAACTGGTAGACAGAAATTCTGAAACCGGAGCACATTTATGGAATCCATAGTTGCCTGAAATTCTGAACATTGAAAACTTATATCATCTCTTTAGGGAAGGTGGTAGAGCACATACTGTACTTTGTATGCAGAAGGTCCTGGGTTCAGTCCCTAGAGCATCTCCAGGCAGGGCTGGGAAAGTCCCCTTTCTGAAATCCTGGATCACCGCTGTCATCAGGGTCAACAATATGGAGCTGGATGGACTAGCAGTGCAATCCTGTGCATGTCCACTAGAAGTTAGTCTCATTGAATTAAGTGGAATTTACTCTCAGTTAAGAATGTGTAGGATTTTAGATGGGCAGCCCAATCCAGCATAGATTAATGCCAGCGGAGCTCCCACTCCGCTGGTGTTGGGTGTTGTAAACGTGCCATAAGACACGTTTTCGATACCCGGGGAGCAAGTGGCGCTGTGGCGCCAAAGCCAATGCTGCTCACTCCGCCGACAGCCACACCGCCAGACACAGGTAAGACCTGCGCCGGGTGGTGGGAGGGCATGGGGAGGAGGGTTGAGGTGGCGGGGGAGGGCTGATTGGCCGGCCAGACCAGGGATAGGGGCAGGGATATCAGCAGCGCACTCTGCTAATATCCTATCCCCCGTCCCAGGTCTGGCCAGCCTTACACTGGCCCCCTCGGATGTGTGCCAGCAAAAGAGCTGGCGCACATCCGAGAAGGCCCATGATTGGGGGCCACTGGGGCTCTCCCGAGGTGTGCCCCAGCTCCACCAGCGCGGGCTGCATCCTGCTTAGGATGCAGTGGCCAGCTCTTTAGCACAGCCGGTGCATCCTATAAAGGATTGCGCTGTAAGGCAGGTTCCTATGTTCACTTGAGGTTATCATTATGCTTATTCCATACTGGTGATAAGATTTAATAAACCATGAACCAACCCTTGCACATGGGGATGACTATGTAACAAAGACCCATACCTCTATGATTACATAGGAATTCAGATCTTGATTATTTTTAATGCTTGCTTTCCATCTGAGGCATGTATTTTGACCTCACTACTTCTTCTCTGATTTGAGGTTGTAATTTGAGTAACATAGACTCTTTCTGTGCTGTCGTATGGGGAGGTGGTATCCCATCTCTAAGCAGTGATTTGAACAAAGCACCTCCACCCCATGTGATTAGAAGGGGAAGACACATCAGAGGGACATGAGTGATCCCATCTCTAATCCTATGGTAGTTGAACCCCTTCGGAAGTATCATCCAAACTGGCCTTAAGAGGGCTGTGCAGTGTTTCTATACTGTGGGAAAGTGGGTCCTCTTGAAGATGGATGCTAGTCAGTAGCCAAGCTGTACAGAAATAGAATATATAGGATTATCAGCCATGTACATTTTTGTTGAAGCCAAGCTGCTTTAAATTAGGATGCTAAAGTTCACAGCAAGAGGGGCAAAACCCTATCAAGTAATGGAATGACTCTATCATGACATAGTACACCCATAATCAGCATCCCCTAGTAGATACAGATGGTTTTTGGTGCATAGACTGATCACTGTAATAGCTACAAACACACACACACACACACACACACACACATATTCAGATGCGAGTTGATAGTTACAAAACTTTGAATCAAAAACTAGAGTCTTATGGCACCTTAAAGATGAACAACCTTATTGTATGCACACTTACCTGGACATTAGCCCCATGGAACGCAGTGGGATTTCACATAGGCTCGCACTGCACTTCATTATAATGAACCTATTGAGACTAAAATGTCTAGGCCTAAAATAATGCTATTGCCCAAAATGTATTAACAAAGTTCCCGAAGCCTTCAATCTGTGAGCTACTGTCTGTTGTGTTAATTAAATACCTCCCTGTCCTTTTGCACCTATCAACATTCGTACCAAATATAAAGTGAATGACTGTCTAGCTGTCTCACTTTGCCTTTATTTATAGACCTTGTATACCACTTTTCAATCCACTTTGTGAATTTTTCTGTCCTTTAAGAATCTGAGGATGGGGAATTGTTGTTAATTACACACTTGTTAATTATTCAAACACAATTAAAAGGTTTTTGTCGTCTCAGACTGGTGGCTTGTTGTCCCGCTTGCACGTGTCAGAATATGGATGGAGCACATGTGCGCATGTGAACTACAAATTCCTCTCTAAGGGTCAAACTAGATGTGACCTTAAACATATTGTTTCCTCTCGCGGGATGTCTCATCATTGGGACCACAATGAGGCAAAAGGGTTTTAACCTTTTCCCCCATGCTACAGTCCCGATGAAAAATGCAACATGTGTGTGATTCGTTGCAGTTTGGGATAGGATCATAGTTGCCATGGAAGCTGTGAAGTCTCTCCCATGTCAGTCCTGAAGAACCTTGGTACCAAGACATGGTCAGCAAGCAAGGGATACTGCAAACATGCTGAAGTTAAGCAGGACTGAGTCCAGTCAGTGCTTGAATGGGAGACCACCCAGGAAGCATAGGTATTTCCATGGGAGAAAAAAAAAGTCTATAGACTTAGCATTGGTACAGCTAGTGTGCAGACCATTTCACATGTACAGTATTCTCTTGATCTAATACAGCAATACTGTAGAGGAATATGATTGCATATTATAGGTGAAGGCTGAGGTTGTATTTAGAGTTAGCAATCTTTGATAGGACAAGCTGTCTTTGGTGATGTTTCTGACATACGTAATTTAGAAATACAAATCCTGATGACTCGCAATGCTCGCCTGAGCAAGCATTAGGACTGCATGACGTATCTGACTTGAGGTTGTAAGATGGAGAACAATTCCTCCCTCCTGGTGTCCCACGTACCTGACATGGTGGGGTGGCAATAGCAGCCACAGTAGGGAGGTCAATGATGGCATCCCTCTTTTCTCTCTCTCCCAAGCACCTTAAACACTTCAACAATGTTTCAGACACAAGAGTTTCTGGGAAATGTAGTTTTCCCACTGTATGCAAGTCCTTTGCATGTGCATCAAGTGCCCTGGAAACCACATGTACAAACGACTAAGGCCTCCTGGAAAAACAACATTTCACAGGGTTCTTGATGCCTGCATTGCAGCATTCTAGCAGGTGACAGGGAGGGGTGAAGACCTCTAGCAAGACCTCCCTGGTGTCACTGTTGCTATGATGCAATCAGGAAGGTAGCAAGGTGGGATGGAAGAGCTGTACTCTAGCTCATATTCACAGTCAGGAAGAAGCGGGAAAGGGAAGTAGGGCAGGCTATGGCTCATGGGAAGGGACACGGAAATTCCAGGAAGTTATAGGATGTGTTCTGTGTTTGGGTATTTTGCTCTTAGCCATGATTTTGTTGTACTGTTACTGTCCAATGTTTTATTGTTTTTATTAACCAATTTGTTTAATTGATTTGATTATGTTTTATTGCTGTTTTATAGGTGTTACTGATTCCAAATTGCCTTGGGATGACCACAAGGTGAGGAACAGTGGGTTACTTTTCTTTAAAACAAAAAATGAATAAAGTTTAGACTCTAATGATGTCATCGGGAGCATGTTGGGATCAGAAGGGTTTGGAACAAATGTCCTGCTATTTTTTAAAAAATAGTTTGGCTTGCCAAACCAGTTCCAATCAAATGGGAGAAGAGGTCTGCCTGGGACTAGCAATCTTTACAGATCACTCCAACTTCACATACACACCAGCCTTTGTGCTGCACAGAGCACTTGGCTGTACAATGCTGCCAAATGTATGTGTCTAATATCTGGAGATGTTTACACACATTATCCGTTTTCTTCCACAATAACGCTCAGGTGCTTAGCAGACTTCTGAGAGATGTGCAGGTAACCCATGTCAAAAAAATACATTGGTGGGTTATATATCTGAAGTTTGAAAAGGTTTTTACAAAAAACACTACATTGATTTTACAGCAGTTTAATAAAGGCTTCATTACAGTTTGCAGATAAAAGAAAACAAAAAGCTTTTATTCCAACTGTGCCCAGCAGTCCTGCATTGTGATTGGTGATGAGCACCCACTTGTTGGTAAATCAATTTGGCACACAGAGGCAGCTTGGCTATACAAAGTTAAAGCACATTAGAAAAAAAATGTATTTTTGGTACAATAAAGAATTGATTGCATTTTATAACAGCAATAATTTCCCCAAATAATTACCTCAGCTATTGTCCAGCTTGTTAAAGGTTGACTGAACTGCAGGTACAAATCGATTTGCTGCAGATTGTTAATAATGGGCTATTTAAAAAATTTATAACCATTTCTTCCTCTCTAACCCCCTACATGTAAACCTTAATTTCGTTCACAAATTGGCCACTTAATTAGGGATGAGTCAGAGCTTTGTTTTATTACTCAAAGTTTACTTCTGTTTGCAAAAACTGAGCTAAGAATTACAGGAGGTATTTTGTAGACAGATAAATGAATTTCTAGGTTCCATTACAGCTTTTTAAAACTGCAATTTGTATTCATGAAAAAAACTGGTCAGCTAGATTTGGAGCACGTATGTTGGAAGGAATTTGTAATAAGCTATAGAACCTTTATTATCGAGCTCTATTTAAACACTGTTACCTTCACTTCAAAAGGGACTGATGGAAACTACAGGTTTGCCCCAAATGGAAACACAGCAAAGCCAATCCAAGACCTCCCGAGGCGAGTGCCACCATTGGTCCATTTCTAGGTCATATGATTGATAGTAATTGACAGTGGCTTCTGCAGAGTTTCAGACAAGAACCTCTCTTTGTCATACCTGAAGGTGCCAGTGACTGAACAGTCAACCTAGCATTTACCAAATGTCATCTTTAGATTAGCAGCTTGGGTGTCAAGACTTGTGATAAGCATAGGACAATAAAGAAAAATGCGTTGAAGCAGGGCAGAGGATCAGATTTGCAGTTTGGCCATATTCAGTTGTAGAAGGTGTGGAATGGGTGGTGGCCAGTGGGGATGGCAGAAAAAATGATGGAAGGAGGAAAGCTGGTTTGGCAGACATGAGGATTTGGAAGGCAAACAACAGCATATGGGAAGATGACTTAGAGGAGTTTGGAACTGCAGTGAGGCTCAGGAGGGGGAGACAGTGGCGTCACCAGGGCGCGCACGGCCCCAGGTTGGGGGCACATGCGTCACCCTAATGACCCGCCCACACACAGCCCCTAAATGTTAATTTGGCTAGGCCGTATCGCAATTTGGGGGGGGGGCGACTCGACGGGACACTGCCCCGGGTGCCCCCCAACTCTGCCCCCCCGCCACTCAGACCTGTGCCGATTTTTCCGTTGCAGCCGGTTCCGGGGACGTCTTCCCCGGCCGGCTGTCCTGGGCCTTCTGACGAGGTCCACTGCGTCAAAACGGTCTGCGCATACGCGAAAAACGTTATAAATTACATTTTGACGCAGTGGGCCTTCGCCAGAAGGCCCTGGAGCGCTGGCCCAGGAGGATGCTCCGAGGCCTTCTCCCGGCCTCGGAGCCTCCGGAGGGCGACGCGCACAGTGGAGGTGACACGAGTGGGTGCGCGCATCACCCTCCGGCTGCCCGCCCCCCTGCCACGCTCTTGCGATGCGGGTGGGGGGACATGGTGATAGGGGGAAGGCACTGGTCATACAGAAAGCATTTCTGGAGGCAAGAAGTGGAAAGGTGGCACATAAGTATTAGATAGTGTAGTTAATTTCCAAAAATACAAACCTTTAGAAATGGTACTTCTAGGCCCTTAATTAATTGAGGGCAAGAAAGAGTTACGGCCCAATCCTATCTGGTCCTTGCGCTGCCGGAACTCGCGCTATGACACTTCCTTTGCGGCAATGCGAAAGTTGGGATGCTGTCATACACTTCAAGGCTGCTGGAGCAAACAGCCAAAGACGCAGCATGCATGCCAGTGGCTCCGGGAGGCCACGTCAGTGTTGGTACATTGGCGGCAGGGAATGGGAGGTGCAGGGGCATTCCGAGGTGGGGAGGGAAGGAATGGAGAGAGGGCTAGAGCAGGTGATCTTGGCAGCAAAAGCACACACCGGATCCTTATCCCCACTTTTCACCCCGCCCTACCCCCTTTCTCTCATCAGACTTATGCCAGCTACATAGCTGGCAGGGATCCAAGGAGCCCCATCGGCCACCGCGAGGCCTACCCAGAGGTAAGTAAATATGTTTTTTACTTACCGCTGGTTGGCCTTCTGGTCGCTCCCCTCCACCACTGGATTCAGCGCACACTCCATCAACACGGCTGCATCATCATCAATGATGGTGGGGGAAAGGATTGGGCTGTTAGAGAAATACTTAGACTTTACCTCAAAGCCGAAGCCTGCAGTATATCTTTTAACAATTATCATGAACTTTAAATCTGACTAATGGGATGCAGCTCTTGGAGCAACAGAGTATAAAAACCCTCCTCTTCCTTCTTTCCATTAATTATTTTAGTGCAATAGTGGCCATTAATCCCATCCTAGGTTAGCACCTATCAAATCAGTCTTTATCTACTGGTAGCAACTACTTTGGAGGTTATTGTTCTACACACAGTAATATTGCCATGGTCATAAACTAACTTGTAAAATGCAAAAAATATATTAGCCTGCCTAATTCAGGATAATAAACAGATATTTCTTTCTTGGGAAATGATGATATGCCACCAATCTGTATTCATAGCTAATGAGTCAAGGATAATGTATATGAAAAGGAGCAAGAGAATAAGCTGTAGTAGTGCATGCAACACAACTACATCATAACCACAGCCAATTCCGCCACCCAAGCTCTGACATTCTAGACAGTGGTGCATTTTTAAAACTCAGAGTTCATCGATTCACAGAAATATTACAACAGGAGAAAGCAGGATTACCCCTGCTAACTGGGCAAGAGGCACTTTTTCAATTGGTGCTCCTCTTATATTTAGCAGGGGGAGAGTAACTGCCCCCTTTTCACCCCAGCACAGTGTCTTTTCTGGTGGCTGTTTGCTGGTGGTGTTCTGCATCTGTTTTTAGATTGTGAGCCCTTTTCGGACAGGGAGCCATTTAATAATTTGATTTTGTCTGTAAACCGATTTTTGGAACTTTTTGTTGAAAAGCGGTATATAAATACTGTTAATAATAATAAAAGCTGGAACTTGCAAACAATTAAATAGTTCTCCAAAAACATAACCCCCCCCCCTCCAGCCAGGGCCAGCCCACTGATGATGAGATATGACAGCGTCATGTAGAGCAGTGTCTTAGAGGGGGGGTGGCAAACAGATGAGGTGGGGAGAACTTTGAGTGCTTGCGGGGGTGGGGTCAGTGGCGTCAGCGATCCTGGGGATTGCCGCTGCCAAAAAAAGTGCCCCAAAACGGGTTATTTGGCTTGGGGGTTGGGGAGGCCTGCGGAGTAAAGGACCTTGCTTAGCAATCCAGCAGCACAAAGCCCCAATAGGATTCAATCTACCAAGGCTTTTCCCCTTTCAGCTGTGTGTCCAAACAGGGGAGAGAAGGTAGCGAGCGAGCCAACCACTACTGCCCTGGATCAGTGTGCGGTTGCTAACAGCCCCTCCTAGGATTGGGACCTTAGGCAAATTTCTCAGTCTACCTCCTGCTGAGCCTAATGCTTCTCAGCTATGATCTTTTGGGAAAAGTTTCAAAGGCAGCAGCTGAGCACTGCTGCTGTTGACATCACAACTCCTGCTACAAGAAAACTCCCAGAGCTCTGTTCCCTTCCTCCACCCTGCTACTCCTCAGCTACACCCTGCGTATAACAATAAAGCACTCAGATTTGGGGCTGGCAGAGAGCCCTGAACCTGAATCCTTTAGCATTTCATAGCACAAATGGAAAAGTTTTAAGAGCGTGGGGAAAAGCTTGGGTCTCTTCGGGGAGAAAAGCTGGGTACAAATTTTGTAAATAAATAAATAAAAGGTAATTTTTCGTTTTCTTCTTCCTCCTTCCCCCGCCATGCAAGCCCAAAACCGCTCTCTAAGTCTCCTGTTGCAGACTGGCTGGAGGTCTGAATAAGATGGATCCTGTTAAATGTGGCCACTGGCCAATATACCCTGACATTTTGCTATGTCTCCCCATTTGGTTTCCATAATACTGTACTAGAAGTCAATGAAACCCAATGAAAGGGCTTAGCAATAGATTTAAGACAGACAAATGTTAATTGTTTTTCACACAACACATAATTAAGCTATGGAATTAACTACCACAAAATATGGTGACGCCCACCAGCTTAGATGGCTAGTGAGACAATCAATAGAGGAAATTCCATTAACCTTTGTGTCAAGTTTGTGAAATTTCAGAGGCATCTACCTGGCTGCTATTGCAAAATGCTGGAGAAGACAGAAAGACGAAAGACACAAAGAACTATAGCCGGTTTGAAGTTTTCCAGTCGCCAGCTATCATGCTGGTCCTGTACAGACAGCACAGAACGTTCTGCTTGTATACAATGCTGTATTTTTCTTGTGAATGTGTCCAGGATAAGTCAGTGTTAAGATAAAGTCAACTAATATCACACGACTATTTGGGTGAGAGAAGACCCAGATAGTCTTGGGCCTGTAGAATCCACTGGTACCCCAACCCCTTTGATGTCAAACTACCCACCCTGGGGTAGTAACTCAAACATAACTAACGGCGCAATCCTGTGTAAAAAAGCACCAGGAGAGCACATGCTGTCCCGGCTCTGGGTGTCATAAACACACCGTAAGGTGAGTTTACATCACCCAGAGAGTAAGGGCCACTGGCACAGAGTCCAGAGGCCCTCTCTCCCCCGGCGTGCCGTCCCTGCTCCGGCAGGGGCAGGGGAAGGGTGAACTGGGCGGCGTGGGAGGGTGGTCATTGGCCGATCCAGGCGGGGGAGGGCGGGGCTATCGGCAGCGAGCTCTGCCAATATCCCAAGCCCTCTCTCGGTCCGGTGCGGCCTTACACGCCGGGCTCAAATGTATGCCAGCTCCAGAGCTGGCATACATTCAAGTAGGCCCAGAGGGCCTCAGGCCACTTGCACCGAGGGAAGAGGACAATTCCCCTTCCCTCGAGGTGCACCCGGGCTACCCAGGGTCAGCCTGGGACTGGGATAGGATGCGGCGGCCGGCCCTTTAGGCCAGCCATTGCATCTTACACAGGATTGGGTTGCCCCTGCCTTTTTCTTACATACCCTTCACCAACCAAAAAGTCAATTAAGAAACTTTGCTTAGTGGACAAACTAATGCTAATAACACTTCCACAAAAAGTAAAAGAAGCAGTGAGAAATTCTCCTTCGTCCAACCAGGCAACGAAAGAGTGACTCTATTTCTGAAATTGAGGTTACATTGACTTTGATAACTATGTAGCTTATAGTCAAATCGCAAACATGTGGAGTGCAGGGTGAATTACAACCTACTGCAGTTTGTCCTTTATTTCTGGAAAGGTGTCAGGCCATCCCAACTGTAAATTTGCTTCCACTTGACATCCCCAGTGATGCATAGTAAGACCAATAATGCATCATACAGCATCACCCACAGTGAAGTTTGTAAGACAGGAGTGAATTATGTGTGTAAAAACAAAGACACCATTTTTTTTTAACAGAGCCAAACTTAGATGTATTCACTTCAACAGCCTTTATGTGGTACTACTGAAACTCAAACCTTTCCTGATAATACAGACTTCTTCACCATCCTATTTCATGTTGTCAGGAAACTGCTAAGAATAATAAGGAACTCAAACGTTCTCTACAAAAATAGAAACAGAAGGCAGTGTAAGAACAATGGTATCAATAGAAGTCCAATGAACACTCACCCTGTTCTCAGAGTCGGTGACAGAATGCAGAGAAGTTCTGTGTTGGGCTCCCCAAGATCCAAATGGGCCCCCACCCCATCATGGATGGATGGGCATGAACCACCCCCTGAATATTTCCCCAGAAACACTTCTAGTGCCAAGTTACAATGGACCTGCAACAAAGACAGGCTCTGGATCTATCCATCTCCATGGCCACTGCTGCCACAGGAATGGAGGACCAGTCAGGTGGGCCATTCAAATAGTACCCCACGTGGCAATCCCTGCTGCCACCACCCCTGCCTATGTTGTCCCCTTTTTCCCACATGGAGCTTGTGTGAGGACCAGGTAAAAAGCAAGGCCTCAGTCTGACTCTATCTTGTCTAACTATGAGAACCTGTGCAATTAGCACAATGAGAAAGCAGCTCCTTATCAGCATTTCTGGCAGCCAACCAGGTCAGCTCTTTTCTTTCCCAAGGCCTCTCACTAATTGGGAATTGGCCACAGCTGTAAGTTGCCAGTTGGGAGGGGTCAGAGAGCGCGTGGCTTTGCAATAACCCTAGGTGGTTACATCACCCTCCAGAAGGTTTGGCTAGATTTGACTTCTGATTTGTTGAGAGTTGAATCTAAAGTACAAAGAAGACGCTGGAATTAGGAAGGGGTGGCTGCTCTTCACCATTCTAAGATGGATGCTTGGTCTAGCTAGATGTGGGAGAACAGGTAGCATGATATATTCTTTGCTTATGTTTACATTTGGAATACTTTGGTGAGTGTTGGGTTAAGTTACTTTTAGGAAGCTTAGCTTTTGTTTTAGCATTGTCTGAGGTGCGTATATTCCCTCAAATATCTTTAAAATGTTTTTTGTGACATGTAATCATGCTCTTATTATTTAAAATAAACCAATATATTCTTACAGGTGTGTGTTTGCTTGACCATCTAGTCCAGCCTGACCACTCGGCTTCCTACTGGAAAAGTGTTTTATGTACCAGTAGCGAGCGAGCCAACCACTAGGCAACAACAATCACAATATGCTTACCATATGTCCTGGAATGGCTGGGGCAGTCATGGAATCTGGGGTTCTGTTCCAGGGTCCTGGGGTGCATAGCAGCTGTCCAGGGTCTGGGGAAAGCCACAGCACAGCTGGAAGGTTCGGACTCACTCAATTCCTGGCTGGGAACCAAGCGAGTCCGAAGCTTCTAGCCGCACAGGTGCACAGCAAGCATGCAAAGAGCTCTGGCTGGCCAATGAAGACGCAGTGCTGTTGGCTGGGGAGTGGCACAAAACCGATGGCATCAGCAGCACCGCGGGTCGCAGGAGAACATGAGGACACTGTGACCAGGAGAGCAGCAGAAAAGGCAAGTGGCCAAAAATGGCAGCAAAATGGGGGGGGGGAGAAATAAATACATAAATAATTGGGGAGGAAATGGCAGGCAACAACAACGCGGCCAGAAAATTAAAAATATATAAAAATATTCGTGAGGAAAAAATAGAGGAGGGGGGGTGTTCCAGTTGGGGTCCCTCAAAATATGGTAACCCTAACAATAAGTGCTGGATAAAGGGATCTTGGGCCTAGTCTATCAGCACACAACAAAGAGGATTTCTTTTCATTTGAGATATCTACCACATCCTATCTCATGTATGATGCTGACGAAGCATTCCAAGTACAGCAGCCATTTTACACTGTACATAATTGCAAAACATGTAATTACACATACAGTACATCAACTGCATGAAGAGGTGTGACAGCAGCCATTTTGAGTTTCATTTCCAAGAGCCTTCAATCAAAAGTGTGGCATAACCTTCTATCACCACTGAAATTCCAAACAGATTTGATTTAAAAGAGAATTCTTCTTTTCTTTTTCTTTTATTCACTTCTACCAAGTTGTGGTTTTGCCTTCAACATGTTTCCTGAATTTCCTGTACACGAGTCTCACTGTACATTGGGGCCCAGCTGAAGATTTTTTTTTCTTGCAATGAAAGATGATAACCTCACAACCAAACGAACAATGTTACTATGTTTTTCAGGTAGTGAAGTACAAATTTGCAAAATGTTACATGACACAGGAGATAGCAATTATTACGACAAAGCAAAGCTAGCACTTACCAAGTACTTCAAAGAAGCATACAGAAATGTAGACTTTGAACAAAATACTTTTCGGCATGCACTCCAAAAGGTAGGAGAAAGTAATGATTAATATCACACTGCACTGGCCACAAGCCAGTGGGGAGACTGAGAGATTTATGAGGACTCTGAAGAAAGTTCCACGGATTGCTACAGCAGAGAGAGCCAATTTGAGATGAGGATTACTTAGATTTCTTCGTAACCACGCCCTACAGTTCCACTTTCATGGCACCTTTTACTATCGTGTTTGGCAGACAGGTACACACAAAATTGCCACATATTGATGTCCTGCACAAGGATCCACTTTCATGCCAACATGATAAAAAGGCAAAAGCTACAATGAAGCAGCATGCTGATCGATGCAGGTGAGCTACAGTAATACCATTCAAAGTGGTGTTTGTTAAAAGTCTCCAGCTTTGCAATAAACTCCCCAAGCCTCCAGCCTTGCAATAAATTCCCCAAGCCCTTTTATCGCTCACCATATCGAATCACAATGATAAAGAGCATTATGAGCACAGCACAGAGAGGGGACCATCAAGTCAGGAGGAATGTGTCTCACATCAAACTATAATTCTCCTCAGACTCCTGGACCAAATGACGATGGTGGTGACTTCACACACAATGACAACATCATCCCATCCAATGTTTCTGCTGCACCGAACCCAGCAACCCCACGTGCTCCAGAGATCAACTGTGAATGTTACCTGCAAAGGAGTATCTGCTGTGCTCCAAGCTATTTGCATGACTATCAGCACAATCCTACACACGTCTACTCGGATATAAGTCCCATTGTGTTCAGTGGCGCATACTCTCAGGAAAGTGTGTATAGGATTGCAGCCTCAAGAAAGCTATTCTTGTGAAATATGAACCAATTGATCAGTTTTTTCTTTATGCCATTCTTAATTCTGTTCATAGTTGTAGAATTACGTTCTAAATTGAGTTTATATTTATGGTTATGGTTTTACATTTGAGAAAAAAAAGGTTGTGTTTGTGATTGAGCCACCCCTTGGTCTAGGCCAGCAGTTCTCAAACTGGTGTGTCGTGACCCACCAGAAGAACTGGATGCTGTCCCCTGCCACCTTAAGGAGTGGGAACAGCATGGTGGAATTTTTTGTAAGCATTATTTTTTTTCCGAGTTAGAAATTAGCATTATTTTTTTTCCGAGTTAGAAATTAGCATGTTGCCGGGCAAACTCCGTCGTTTAAAAGATTTATTAAATTCAACAGATGTTATGAAAAGCTTTACATTTCACCACATGCATTTTTTTTTACTTACTAGGGGTCCTGGAGCCCTCCAGAGGGTTCGGGGAGGCCCATGCTCCCCTTTGTGTGCCTCCCCGAGCTTTAGATCATCGCAGAATGGCGATTACGACCACTTCTGGGTTTTGGACAAAATCCAGAAGTGGTCATAATCGCCATTCTGCTGCACTAATTGCCATAACACAGCACCTTCCCCCCCCCCGCCGCCGCCAGATCCCTGGGATCACCGCTGCCCCCACAAAGAGAACTTTGAGAACCATTGGTATAGGCACATATTTGGAGTACCCTGAGTTGGTCACAGACTAGGAGTCCATTCCAGGCTTTATATTGGACTGAAGGGCAGGCGGGATTCAAAAAAAAAGGTGGATAGCAGTCTGTTAGCACCTGTCTTCAGAGAAAGAACCTTAGCAATAAACTCTGCATTTAGTTAAGACCATTCTGCTTGCTTCATCTCATTTTTTAAGAGTTCCTGGCATTCTACTACACTACAAGGCAGTAGGGGGGACCCCACAGTAACCCTGGTGTCCCTTTACAGGCCTAGAAGTGGGGAGGTGAGCCTCCACCTAAAGTCAGAGCCAGAAAGGGGGGTGTCAGGGCCCAGAGAGGGGTTACCAGTAACCGCAAGCTGATCCAGGGCAGTAGTGCCTAGTTAGGCTTACCATATCCAAAGGGGGACAGGGTGCCTACACCTTTAACCATTGTAAAAAGAGGGAATTTGGGCAGGTGCAGCCTGTTGCACCCTTCCATTATGAGCTGCACCTGCCCAAATTCCCTCTTTTTACAATGGTTAAAGGTGTAGGCACCCTGTCCCCCTTTGGATATGGTAAGCCTATGCCTAGTGCTTAGCATGCTCACTTCCTTCCCTTCTCTTCCCTGTTTGGACACACAGCTTACTGGAGGAAAGACTTGGTAGACTGAATCTGTTGCCACCAGCCCAGGAGATCAGGCTAGCCAGAGGGGCTCCCTGGGCAGAACCAACCCCCCCCCCCCAGAATATTACTGAACCTCAGGGGTCTCTGTTAAAATCATTCTCATAGAAGTGCCTGCAGAGTGAGGAGACGTAACACTCTCATTGATTTTCCCAGAACAAGGTAGAACTCAGAGGTAGATGCACAGGAGCTAATATGCCCACCATTAGGAAACACAGAATCACACAGGCAAAACTCCACAAAAAAGGGAATAGAACACACATGAAATATGATTTCATGACAGGGGGACAGGCTGGAGTGATATAACTTGGGGAGACAGAGCCCAATCCCACTCAGAGAAGTAAGTCCCATTTTAGTACATGGGGCTTACTTCCAGGCAAGTGTGAATAGGATTGCAGCCTGAGGCCCATGTCCAGTGACATAACTAGTGTGGGACCAGTGTTTGAACTCTGCTGTGATTATCGATTAGAACTTCTATTAGAAGGCTTGCCTTCTGTACCGGAATTTCTGGGACCGTCACGACATGGCGACAGGGGGTCAGCAACGGATGGCAACACCACAATGGGTGGCACGGCAACGGGGGACAGGAATGGCAACGGCGGCGGCAGAACAGGCAAGTCAATTTAATTAATTAATTATTGGCTAAAAATAAATAAATAATTATAATTTCAGACACACTTCATGCCCCCAAAATAAATAAATTCTAAAATGTTATTTATTTATTTATTTATTTATTTACTTACTGTGGGGGGTGTCCCGGTTTAGGACCGGGAAAATTTGGTAAGCCTATCTATTAGGAAATCTATATTTTCATTTGAAGCTGAAATATGGCATCTGCTTGGTGTTTTTTCCCCAAGCCAACCTTCCACCATTAGGGCCTCTATGTCCTTAAGAGTTGTGTAGAAGACAAAATCTTGGCAGTTGCAATTGCTGATGGTGCTGCTAAAGCAGCTGCACCTGCTGAAATGCCCTCAGCTATACAACCGTTAAAGGGCCAGGAGCATTCAGGTTGAAAGGTTGGCCACCCCTGCCCTACACTAACCCATTTGATGTAGAGTTACCTCCCTGGAGGGAGGAGTTAGGGTGCTCCACCAATATAGTAGTTTTCTAAGCAAACTTAGTTTAAGAAAGTACCTCAGAGCTAAGCCATATTTGGAAGATAATAAGAGGAATAGTGAGGCTGGAAGAAGACTTGACAGGCAGGCAGGCCCAGTTCTTAACAGTAATATGTCAGGAGGCAGACAGGCACAGAAGGAAGTGCAAATTTTGAAAAACGGACCATATACCAACTAGCTCACTCTCTATTTAGCAATATAATAGGGAGCCAAGAAATAGCTGACAAGAAAGGATTCTTCCACTGGTAGATTTGCCCTATTTTTTGCCTGTTCTGCTTCAGTGGGAAGGACAGTGTGGGTGTTTCAGAGATACTTCTACTGTAATTCCGACTATCTATCCTGCAAATTCCTTTAAGTAATAATTCACTACTCCAAAGGTCACCCTATTTTTATTGTTTATATTTTTATTCCACCCGATAGTTTCTATTTTCCCAGACCTTCAAAAGAGATCTTTCAATCCATTTTCAGTGCACTTAATTGGCCACTTCACACACTAATTAATTCACAAAAACATGTTAGTCATCGTTCCCTGAACCCTGCTGAGATACAGCATGAGTGCCTTGCTCCAGCCACAGATAAAATACAGTTTCTGTCTATTTCTTTCTGTCAAAACATTTCACTTATTTTTTCTGGCTGCAGACAGCTTTCATTTTGTGATACCATTCTCCCTATTAGCTTAACACTGGGATGCTGCATGTGTCAGTATGAAATAGTCTGTCAAAATAGGAGCCACGTTGACTCGAAAATGTCACAGATAAATAGAGATTTTCCAGATTATCATGTCATCTGGACAACCAAGAGTAACCTAGCCAGTTATCAGATTACCTGAAGGAAGTTAAGAAAGTAGCTTCTGGTGCATGTACATCTTGTGCTGTTAAATTCTCATTTGTAACCTTCAGCTGTTCCAAGAATCACTCAGACATATCAAGCGGAGACCTTGTGCCTGCTAAAACATCTCCTATTTTTCCAATTTGTTTATATAACAACTGACGGGGTCTATATATTCCATTCAACAAAATGGCCAAAGAAGGCATGCATGGGAAATGTTGTTAGTACAAAAACATATAGGGTGGCATCCCAAGGCATCCGTTTTCAAAACAAGGAGCCATTTGCTAAAGAGACGGTTGAGTTGCCATAACTTTCACATTAAATAATGTATGGGAACGATGAACTTCCCTCCCACCCATTTCCTGGCATTCCTATTGCAATATTGTGAACATCAAAAAGATGGCAGGTCGTTAATAGCAAACAAAAGCTTTATTCAGAAGAATCCTGAGTAAGAATTACCACAGCTTCTGAACTCAATCCTCACAGACTCCTGGGAGCCAGAATACAAAACAGAAACTTCCCCTAGCAGCTGCTTGGAAACATTAGAGCACCTCACCACACTGCGTAACTATTTTTCCAGCCTCCACTCTAGGCCATTTTTACCTTGGGCATTCACAGTTTCACCAAGCCCACAGAAAGGTCCGATATCTGAAGAATTTGCCATCCTAACGATCGTGAAGAGAAGGAGCGGCGGACGAGGGCAGCAGGCAATCGGCAACCCTCTCCGAGCAGACAGCATGTGCCCCAGGCAGCATGGGAGCTTGTTACACTGTGTGTGTGTGCAGTGGCGTAGGAACGCCACCGCCACCGCCCCCCCGTCGTGACGCTGACATCACCCCACCCCGAGCCAAACGTCCCTCGGGGGCTGGGTGGGAGCGTGGGGCACACAACAAACACGGCTCAGAGGCTTCTGCAGGCTCCTCCGAGCCGTTCTGCAGCCTGGATCGCCACCGCTGCCACGGTCTCTGCTGCAGCAGCCAGCGCCCCCCCCCCCGCCTGCTACCTGGGTGGCAGTCCACCGTCCGCCTCATCCCTTCCTACGCCTCTGTGTGTGTGTGTGTGTGTGTGAGAGAGAGAGAGAGAGAGAGGTGAAGCAAGGAAGTTAGTCAAGATGCTCCCCATCTTTCTCTCTCCTCAGGGAGCTCAGTGTAAGGGCTGTCAGTTAGCAGGCAGAGGCCCAACTGGGTGCAGTTGTGGAAGCAAGACGTTTTATCCTACATTTCTGGTAGCAGTGGAAGCGCTACTTCATATGTGCAGTCTAGGCAAGACTGTACATGTGGTTTTGAGACATGATCTCAGAGTGGTTAGAAGCACCAGGTTTCCCATAGGGGAATGTGGTCCTTCTCGGTACTACCCTGGTGATTGCCACAGTAGCCTTCAAAAGCAGTGAGGGTTTGGGGTAGGACTTCAGAGGGATTAGTGCCCCCCAGAATGAATCATTCTGGGATATCACAGGGCTATCTGTAGAATAAGCCTAAGCAGAGATCTCACATGATTCCCACTTATAAAGTTCTGTCTGTTTTCATTTTTTTATGTGAGTGGAATTTGCAGCAAAAAAAAAAAAAAGGAGCTAGAGTACACACAAGGAGACGTGAAAAAAGTGCAGGGTGAACTTTTCTATTCTTGTTTGCTCCACAGTCTTCTGCTTCTAGTAACAATAAAGCAAAGAATTTCAGCAGCGACTGAACTATAAAATAATAGACTAGCACACGGAAGCAAATGGTACCACACACAGCACACCTACTGTCCTACATCATTCTGTATTGTGTAGTAGGGCAATGCCAAAAGCCTTTTTCAGACAAGCTTTGCACATTCGATTAAAATGAATGGGCGGAAGATGGCACTCGGGTGGCAGTTTTCATCCCCAACCTACACACATAAGATCTGAAAAGATCTGCATGATACAGTTCCTATGTGTAGGGCTCCCTCCTCATAACCAAATATCCTGTTTTCTCAAGGTTTCAGATCATGTGAATGGACGGAAGTCTCGGCATTTATAGTTGTATAAATCGGCACTCGGATCAGACCTTATGATGAACTGTCTGGGTTTGGAACAGAGCAGCAATCCTATGCACACTTACCTGAAAGGAAATCCCATTGAACACGGTGGCACTTTCTTCCGAGTAAACATGCATATGATTGTGCTCCCAATGAATGTCAGTGACATCACAAACCAACTCCTGGCACCAATAGTGCTTGATAAATCGTGTTTCATATAAGGCACAGACCGTGCCGACTTCAGCACTCTTTCAGAATTTGCCCTGGATAAAGCTGGAAGATGTGAACAAGGTGACACTCCTGAGGTTATGTAAGTGCTCTCCTGGACTGAATCCAGAATCCGTTGTTTCTTGCGTAAAGGGTTAGATTGTCCCCTACATGATGGTAAAGGTAACAGGCCTGCTGAGGAATAAGAATTTATCCTGAATTAAAACAGTAGGTTTCCAATGCCTATCTTGTTAACTTAGTTATAACAACATAGTTTTAAAAAGTTACTACATGCTAAGTTACCCTTCAAATACCTTGCAAATTTACACAGAGTTTTGGCCCAATCCTAACTGGGCCGGACACCAGCACAATGTGTTTTGTGCCAATGGACGCTGCTTTACAACAGTCGCAAAGCAGCCTCCGCCAGCATGCGCTGCTGGGCCAGAACAGCCTCCCATGCTCTGGTGGACAACCAAAGACCCTCATGAGGAGGTGAGGCCATGCAGGTGGGTGGAATGGTGCGGGGTGATGGTGGGGGGAGGGTGGAATGGGGGAGGGGTGGGCAGAGATGGGGGCAGGGAGGAGGGCAGATCAGGCCCAGGAAGAGGGTCAGGATTAGGCATGTGCTGCCACTGCCAAACCCGCCGAATTTTTTTAAATCCTCACACCAAAATTAATAAAGATACACCAAAATATTCAGCTAAACACAAAATTGTTTGAATTTTGTTACACAGTGTAATGTGAATATCCATCACACATCAGTTTTTCTTCTGATTGTCGCAGTTTGGGCACCACATGGTATTCAATAAAACAAAACAAAAAAACTATGTCAGGCTAAAGCTTACATAATCCACTCATTCATACACTGCTGCCAATGTAATATTATAACTGTTCAAGCTATTTTACAAAAGCTATCCTCTGATCTGTGGTCCAGTCTAATAGGTTGCAGGGGATAGAAATTCATTAAGTCAATCATTATAAAAATTCATCTGGTACACGCATAGGCATCTATCCATCCTATCTTCAAATTAGCAGGAGGCAGCAATGCATCACAAAGGAACAATAGACCTAAATAGGTTAGCTGCACTGGCCAAGATTACACATGGGTTGGGAAGCAAAATACAATGCTGGCAACGGCATACCCACACTAGTACAACAAGTCTTTTCACAAGGTAATAGAGACATAGTTGCATCAGACACTGCACAAGCTAACGCTCAGCAGGTTTCAGTCCCTCATTTCTAATGACAGGAAGCAGCCCCGCAATATATAATGTAACAATAAAGACAAAAGTGCTTTTAAGCTAAGGCAAGAACTCCTTACCTGTGTTGCTGGGTCCTCAGTGATCCTCCGGTGTGCGGGGCAAGGCTCCAGCCTTCCTGCTGGCGCTCCAACAGTACGCGACTACACACGCTGTCGGAGTGTCTTTTGCGACGCTCGTTCTGCCAGCATTAAAGCCTAATAGGATTGGGCTGTAAGGGCCCGGTCCAGCCCAACTCCTCCGCAAATCTGGCCTAAGAGTGGCCTAAGTTTGGCGTAATTTGTGCCTGAGTTAGGCCTGAGTTATGACTGAGTTAGGCCAACACCACCCCAGGATCCAGGCAACACTTACCTCCCAGGCAGGCAGGCTCTCCAGGCTAGGCGTCTGGCTTGTGCATGTGCAGGCCTGTGTCTGTATGTGCCAGTGTCCATCCATGGCAGCTACCGCAGTGTTTGTCGCAGCCCGGTCGCAAAGGGGCCGACCGCAGGCATGGGGGTTGCGCCAGTCATGTGGCGGGCGCAGGGCAGGTGACAGGTGAGCGATGTGCCTGTGCCAACCACCACAGGGCATCCTGTGCATTAGCCACCTGCTGCAGGGGAGAGGCGTTCTGGCCCCCCCTCGCCCCGCCCCCCTTAAGGGTAGACCGCTCCCATCCCGGCGACGATCTGGTAAGCCTGGCTCTAAGGGTTTAACAAGCTACACCTGCCCACATTCCTTCTTCTAAAGGTCTAACACTCTGTCCCGTATGGATGGGGTAAGCCTAGTTTTAGACCATCTCTTCATTGTTTATATTGGATTTACAACTGTTGCACCTTGCCTTTGTTGTCTGCATGAAGGGACTCAGAGGTGCATAGAGTAGCTATATACCTCAGATGAACACAACATTTCTGTGTCCCCACAGCCACTTCCGGGTCACACCGAAGCCAATGACCCCCTCCCTTTGCCCTCACATGATACATTCTGTGGCCGAGAGGGTCATGGGCCTCAGCGTGACCCAGAAGTGGCTGAAGGGAGCTCCAGAGACTGCCCTACAGTGCTGCAGGTGGTGCAGTTTGCCACACAAAAGTATTTTTCCCTTTTTTACTTTCTTACATAGTTTAAACGCAGACCCCATCTTCCGCGGTTCCATGTTATCCGCCAGGGGTCCGGAATGGATCCCCATGGATAACGAGGGCCTACTGTATAAATATCCATCATTATCATAATACTGTATCATCAAGCAGTCCCACACACAGTCACATTGTTAGTCTTCCCTGCCCACCCCACTAGGTAGCTGATGGTCATTTTCTAAACAATTCTCTACCTGAAAAAAATGGTGGCTCTCTGCAGTTATTTACTTAAAAAAACTAGCCTGGCCATAAGAGTATTAACCCAAGACATGATACTGGGTTCTATAAACCTAACGCTCTGTTCCCAATCATTTTTACTGCCATTTCTACCTGCAACACTTACTTGGTAACTCTTCAGCACCCTAGCTTGTGATTGTACATTGTCTCAAAGCAAACTCCCCATCCCACAAACATATTTCCGGGTGCATAAATCTTTGAATCAGGCCCTTACTCATCTTCCAAAATGCAATTTAAGCTTCCAAATTCCTTAGGCATGTTTGAATGCTTTACACTTTAAACTTGCATAACCATTAGTGCTAAATGCTCTCAACTGGAGCAGCTAATATTGTAAATTATCCCTGAGTCTCTGCCAGCATAATAAATAGATGAAGGCAGAGGATATTCATCTTTGAGAGGTCTTCAGCTGTGAATTTGGTGATGGCCTTAAACCAGCCTTGGCTGTACCTGTTCACCTGCCTGTCTACTCCTATTGTGTTATACATACAATTTGGTGATTGTATGTACTGTATAACACATTCTTCCCCCCCTTTGACATTAACTGAGTTTACCGTCTGCACTAATAAATAAACTATTTTGAAAAGGAACAAAAAATGCTGAACTAAGAGGATGTAATAAAGGAGCAAACTGCTGAGTAAAGCACCCCAGAAATGCATTTTCATTAAACTAGGCATTACTGCTGGAATATTATTCCTCTCTTGGCCAAAACCCAAAGTGCCCTGCTGATGTCAGAGAGAGAGAGAGAGAGAGAGAGAGAGAGAGAGAGAGAGAGAGAGAGAGAGAGAGAGATAATAAATAGGGAACCATCCACATTCAACTGGCAACAGTTTGTTACCGGCAGTGCTTTTTAAAACATGTGTAACACACACATGGGAGAACAACACTCGTGTCTGGCGACCCTGTGTAGTAGCCAATGGCACAGCTCTATAAATTGGGGGGAACGGAAGCTGGAGGTGAAAGGTGCAAAAGAATTTTACTTAGTGCTCAAAAACCAAAAAGGGATGCCAACTGAGGCCTAACTAAAATAACTGCACTGTAGACAAGGGGAACTCTACTACTATGGCTATGCTTACCATTCGTCCCAGAAAAAACCAGGATGGTCCCGGAAATGGCCCTCCATTCCCAGAATTGTCCCAGAACGGTTTTCTGGGCCGGTTGGTAAGCTCCACCGCCGCCGCCTCCATTTTAAAAACTGAAGAACTTACCTGGGCACCGCCATCTTGACTCGTGAAATCTCGCAAGATCCAAGATTTTGGCACCCAAATCTCGTGAGGGCATGATGCTCTCATGGGATTTGGGCGCCGACATCTTGGATCTCGCGAGATTTTGCGAGTCAAGAGCTTCCGGCACCGAGGTTTTGAGCTCTTGTGTTCAAATCAATAGCCACTAAAAGCAGTCTGTAACCCTTTACAACCATGTAAAACAACATTAGCCCAATTCAGTCAGTCAAGTCTTTCATGAATACTTGGGGGTAGGGTTGGTGTCAGGAGTTGGGCAACATGGGCACTAATTGAGACCCCAGGGCCTTCAAATGGCCCATCAACAACCCCTAAACCAGTACAGCTGCTGAGAAGTGCTCCCAACCACTGCTGCTAATGCCAAAGTAGGGCTTTCCCAATCCCTTGTGAGAAGTTAGCTTAGCAGCAAAGTCAACTGAGAATTGCTTTTCTCTATCATTCGTTACAAGAATGCAATGCCCTTACCCAGGAGCATTGCATTATAAGTTAAAACCAAAGATGGCAGATGCCAGTGTGGCTGCCCCAGTTGCCTTGCTGCTAAGAGGCCCCGCAGAGGCACTTGGTTGATGGCCCCCATGAACCTGGCATTGGCTTTGGGAATTCTGCATCATAGGCTCTACCTCAGCCAGTGCATGTTAATTAGGTGTAGAAAGCCCCACACATATAGTAGTACACACAGGGCTCAGTCCAGCCCAACTCAGCACAAGTCAGGCACAACTGAGGCCCAAGTGTGGCATAACTGTGGCCTAAGATAGGGCTGAGTTAGGCTGCAACTATGCCTGAGGTAGGCAGGAGGCAAGAGCAGTGGGCCAGCACCAGCCCAGGATCGAGGCAACACTTACCGCAGAGGCAGGCAGGCTCCTGTGGGGAGGTGTCAGTCTTGTGGAAGTGAAGAGCCCCCTCCTGAGCTCGTCTGTGTGCACCTACCACAGCTGCTGCAGCGTTCGCAGCAGGTGGGCAGCCACAGGTGGGCCCGCAGGCACTGGGTGTGTGACAGTCAGCTGAAGGGCAGAGGTTGTGCCAGTGCCAGCTGCCCCAGGGCACCCTGTGCATTAGCCACCTGCTGCAGGGGGGAGTGCCACAGCCCTCCTACCTGCAACAGGTGTTGCCACCCCATGCCACGTTGAGGCTGCACGTGGGATTCATGGGGGGGAGCAGGGGAGAGAAGGGAAGGAGGGGGGTGGGAACGTCACACACAAGGGGGTCTCATGATGGCTGGAACCGCCTCTGACATGACTTGCCCGTGCGCTGCCTGAAGCCCTGGGCCTCCAGGGCCGTGGCTATGCCCACAAAGAAGGCATCCTGGCGTGCTTTCTGCTCTGTGTCCTGGCCAAGACCGAGAGATGCCTTGGGCCTGTCTGCTGCGAGTGGGAAGGGCTCATGCAGCTCATCACACCCCCAGATGGGGCGACGTCGGCGCGTCGCAGCAGGTGCTCCGGCGGGGTGGGGGGTGGCCAGCTTCCATCATCAGGGAGTGAGAGGGGAGGCAGACACACAAACTTAGGACAGAATAGTTCTTAGGCCGAACTTAGAACGGAATTGGTCAACTTTCCTTAACCCGTCCTATGTCTGTCACAATTGCAGCACAAATTCAGCCAAATTCAATGGCACAATTCAGTCCTAACTTCAGCCTAAGGCACTTAGGCTGCTTTTGTGACTGAATTGTGCCGCTGAGGCCTTAGGCTGGACTGGGCTGACAGAGGGCTTACCACAGATTTTATAATGAATGCCCATACGTTGGAGCACTGTCTGCTGTCATGATGCCGCTCACCATCACGATGGTGTGTTCCTTATACCATCTGAAGGGGATGATAGTTGAGCCTTGATGCAACATATTTGCAGAAGAGTCTGGCTTAGTGGGGAGAGCTGCTGCCTTCAAAGCCTGAAGACTGGTGAACTTGATAAGTTCGAGACACGCCACCAGCAAAAAGCTGTGAAAGTCTCCAGGAGGAGAGATAAGAGCTTCCAGCTGTGTTGGTCGAGTGTGGGAGGCGCCAGCCAGCAGAAAAAAGTCAGACTGTAAAAGGATACCACCTGGAAAGTAGCTGTTCACGAGAGATTGGACATATATATATGGGCCCTATTGTCTGTTTCTACATTTCATAAAAGCTACTACAAAGTGTTTGAAAGTTAATGTGAGTGTTCCTTAAAACACCTTATTAGCATTTAAGATAAAGAGGAAACACTTTGCAAGATCTGGACTGAAAGCCTTGTAAGTTACACAGGATAAGTTTAACAAAAGGTCAGCTGCAAGTCAAGGAAAATTAAAAAAAATTAAAGGCAGAAGAAAAAAATACACATGCGTAATACACAGCAATATGATATGAAGTGCTTTTGTCAATGTTGCTTTAAATATGAATGCCGCGTTTGAGAATACAGACTCATTCCATCTGTCATATTCTCAATATTGATTGTGTGTGACGATTTCTGGGCTGAGGAGACGAGGAGCCTAACAATCCAGTCCTAACCACGTTCACTCAGAAGTCAGCCTCATTGATTCCAGTAGGATTTGCTTCCTACAGTAAGAGTACACAGAACAACTGTTGGATTTTCAGGAGCTGGTAGTAATATGGCAACACTCCAATTGTATGCATTAAGGATGCTATAGCACATCATACAATTTCCTGGAAAAAGAACAGCAGCAGAATGAAGGAACCTAAACTGCCTGCCTAATATAATCATCCATCTCCAATTACAAGGTCAAATATAAAGGTGGAAACCATTTCAGAGTCTTTTGCCTCTCCAGGAACAAGCTATCGTTCCATGTCCTTTTGTTCTCTCTCTCCACAAATCCATTGCTTTCCCTAAAAACAAACAATGAAAGTGCTATAGCAAATCAAGATCCAATTCCACCAGTTGAACTCAGGGGCAGTGCCTACAAGTAGAATAGCCCCACAGAGCTCAATCCTGTTTCCTGGAAATGCAGCACACAACATACAGGCACGCAAGGAGGGCAAGAGAACATCGTAGCAATTCTCTCATGTCCACATCCAGCCCTCTCGAGAAGCCGGGGTGGAGGGAGTCTGTATGGGAGATGAACATAGACCTCTCGTTCCCTGCAGTGCCCTCTTTGGGCTGCCTGTAACCAGTCCATAAGCTAACAAATGCTTTCAAAATCCCCCAAATCCAAATTTCTCCTTGAATTTTGGAATTCTGAATTACCAGATCTCATTTATAGATAGGCTTTTTCCGTCCCGGAAAAACCAGGACAATCTCAGTTTCTGGGGGTCCATCCTGGCCAGAACCCAGTCTGTCCTGGTTTTCCGGGTCCGCCGCCGCAGATAGCCTCACTAGCCTCGCGCCGGTGCGTGACAAACCTGGGCCGACCGGAACGCAGTCGACCAGGCTCTAGAAGAGTCGCGGAAGTGGCACAGCAGTGGCAGGGGGTAGTTGGAGGAGTCCTGACTGGAGCGCGAGGAGTCCTGATTGGAGTCTGCAGCAGTGATTGGTAGTCGGCAGCGGCAGGAGCAAAAGGACGCAAAAAGGAGCAAACGGCAAGCAAAAATGGCGGTAAAAAGGGGGAAATAATTAAATAATTGTAAAAAAAATTCAGCACATAACTTCCACTTCTGAAAAATAAATGGAGCAGAAACATTGACATTTACATTGGTTTAAGGAACCGCACATCCACTTGAGCATGCAGCATAAATAAAAGTAGATAAAAGCTTTGCAGTCACCCTAAGAAAAAATGCTCCCAAACCAAGTGTCCAAAAGTGTCCTAAACCAGGTTCCAGTTCTTCCCTGTTGGGTTTTTTACTTGCTGTCACAATTGGTGCTTTGCTTTGGGTAGGGACCCCATCACAGAGGATATGTGTCTTGGGGCAGTACCCAGGCCAGCACCTGGGATGGGGTTTGGCTGCTGCATCAGGATTTCACCTTCCTCTCCAAATCCCCTCCGCAGATGAGTGGGGAGTTTTTCACTGAGAACATCAGAGCTGTCCTGGATCAGATCAGCAAAGGGGCCATGAAGTCCAGCATTATATCTTCCACTTTCTGGGATGCCAACAAACAAAGCGGAAATCTCTAGTAAAAGGCGAAAGATTTATACGATCTGAAGAGAAACTAGAGCATAAACAAAGCATGAAGGCAATAGTCCTCCACTGTCGTTCCCCTTAGCAATTGATATTCAGAGGTATACTGTCTCTGAACATGGAGGTTTCACCCAGCCATCATGACTCAGCCAGGAATTGTCCATGCATTTGTATAAAACCATTGAAGCTAGCACAGAGGCGTCGCTGGAGCGCGGCGGGAAGGGCGGACCGCCTGGGGGCGACGCGTGCAATGGTCCACCCTTCCCGCCGCGATCCAGCAACGCCTCGGAGGAGGCCTCGGAGCGTCCGCCCTCGGCGGAGCTCCAAGACCTTCTGAGGGAAGCCCGATGCGACACGTCATATTTAGAAGGTTTAGCGCATGCGCAGAACGTTTGAGGGCAAATCTGCCCTCAGAAACGTACTGCGCATGCGCGAAACCTTCTAAATATGACGTCGCATCGGGCCTCCCTCAGAAGGCCTTGGAGCTCGCCGAGGGCGGATGCTCCGAGGCCTCCTCCTGCCCAAGACAGCCGGCCGGAGAGGATGTCTCCGGAGCCGGCAGCAGCGGAGGCTTCGCTGCTGCCGGCTCTGGAGACATCCTCGCCGGCTGGCTGTCGGGCGGCACGGGAGTCATTCGGGCGGCGTGCGCGCCCTCGCACAGGGCGGTGCGCGCCCTTGTGACGCCGCTGAGCTAGCAGGCATCACCACAATCCATGACAGTGACAGCGCGATCCTATCCAACATACACCACCGGAGTAACCAGCGGGGGCGGGCAGGGCGGGAGGCTTTGGAGCGGAGGGGAAATTTAAATCCCCTTTGAATCCCCCTTTGGAGGGGATTTGAATCCCCTTTCTGTTCTGGGGCTTCTCATTCTCGCTGCACTGCTGGTTACACCGATGGTGTAAGTTGGATAGGATTGTGCTGTGAATTCTATAAATGACACATTATGTGGCGGAGTTTCTTCCCTACCTGCTCTGTATCTTCTGCAACTCAATTTCATTGGATGACATCAAATTCTAGTAGTATGAGAGAGCAAGAAAAACTTCTCTCTACACACCATGCATAACTTTATAAACTTCAATCAAGTCTCCCCTGTCCCTCTCCTAACACCAATCCATTGGGCATTCTAAGTTTCAATAAACGTTTCTGGTCTGTTACTCTTCCAGTCCCATCTGTGGGCTAACTCCCCTCCTCCCCTCCAGCCCTTTCTCACCCTACAGGCACAGTACATACCTTATCACATCTAAAGCACTAGTTTACACAGGGGTCAGGATAGCATTTTTTTTTCTAAGCTGCATGTCTGATTAGCCTTTTTTAAGGCTACCTGCAAACTACTAATTATCTAAAAAAAAATCTAGGTCAGCTGTTTAATGGCCAAGTAACTTGGCTCATTGACAAAATCTTATTCATGTGAATAAAATAGTTGATGCCTGGATATACAGTGTGGGGTGGGGGGGGGGAGAGAGAGAGAGAGAGAGAGAGAGAGAGGAGTTGGAATTTTCTCTTTCCTCTCCCTTTTGTCCTGTAGTCATTCAAAACACATACACAAGTGCAATACTGTCACTTCTCATCTACCACTGAAATACCCATAAGGATGCAACCTGAGCGGGAGAAAGAAACAGAAAGTAGCTCAACACAAGCCAACAGCTTTGCCTGGTATAATCTGAACTGACACCACCAAATTACAAAACATTTTGAGCAAACAGAAGGGGATTTAAATAACCCCAAGTCCCACAATAGCAATCCCAGGGCAGATTGTTAATTTGGATAGCAATTTAGAAGCACAGGGGGATTTTATTTAAAGAGAATGTCATAGAACTAGAAGGGCATAATGGCACTTGCAGATTCAGTATTCCTTGTGGAACATGAGTTCCTGGAGGATAAGGTGATGAAAATCATCTTCACTGCAAACACAAACTGATGTTCATTCTTCTGTCCTAACTCTGCTGTTTCAGAAGCAACAGAGAGGATCATTACAGTTCAAGATAGTATAAAGAAACAAAACCCACTCAGAAATAAGTTTATTCTTACCATCAAGTAGCACAATTCCCTAAGTGTTGTTATTATCTATTTACTAATAAGGTATGTGAGCAGATTATTAATGATACTCTGCTAGAATGGCTAGCCTTCTCGATACAAAAAGAATCACAGGTTCAGATATTCAGGACAGGTCCTCAACAGGGTGAAGCCATGATATTGTGACTAGCCGCTTCTAAATCTGATTCTTCCTTCAAAGTCATAGCATTACAGCAGTGTGGAGCATCATCTGTTCACAACTATAAGGGGTTTTAACAGTACATACTTCAGCAGTAGATTATAGTATTTGGCTGACAGAAAAATAAGCAATATGCCTATGTGGATATGCCTTTAAAAAAACCTTGCAGAAGTGTTGTAAGCCGCCTTGAGAGCCCTGACTGTGGGAGAAAGGGGTATAATTTTTTTAAAATAAATAAGTGGTCTGCTTGCTGAGTGTTTTTGGATAAAACCCGGGATAGACTAAATCCTCAGTTGTCCCCACTGCCATCTGTTTTAAATAAATCTGGACTTGATACATAATAGAAACAAATATTAAAATGTTGGAGATGTTGAGCTGCCCTTGCTATCACCCAGTTCATAGAGTTCAAGGTAAGATTCAGGTTCATAAAGTTCATATAGTGTTTTGTGAAGAGGGTCTGCAGGAACCTAACTCCATTTTTCCCATAGGATCAATGATTCAGTATCCGCTGATTCGGTATCCGCTGGGTTTTCTAGAAATGGAACCCCAGCAGAAAACGAGAATTGACTGTAAATCATTGCTATATCTACAGCTGATTCAAAAATTCTTTTGGAAGCAGTTACAGTGAAATTTGAAGGGTTTCAGTTTCAGGATAAAACAAAGTTTTACTTTTACTGTTTTCATTTTTTTGGTAAAGTTTCTTGTAAAGTAGGGGGCAGCTTACTACCGTTTGGTAGTGACAACAAAATGAATATTTTTTTCCTTTCCTTTTTTTACAGTTTATATATGGTTATGTATGTTGCACTTCTGCAGGTGATGATGGCAGTACAAGTCATGAAATTCTGAGAAAGACAGTGGAAAAAAATGGCAGCATACATTTCTCAGAATTTCTTAGCCCTGCCTAAGAATTGCTGAAATTGGCCCTCCATTTTTGCTGCCTGAGAATATGGAGGAGAAAATTGCAGGGTCATTTTGGATCTGCACTCTGTATTCATTGGTAAATGTAAAAAACATCACAGAGGGGATTGTGGGAAGGACTTCCTGGCTCTGGAGGACACAAAGGACTTTCCAGGTGGGCAATCTCTGGCTCGGGGTACTTTTCTTCCTCCTCTTGGTTGGCAGGTGAGAACACAGTATCCTTGTTCTCGGCTGTCAGGAAAACCATTCATTGAAACCAAGAGGATGGGTGCCACTGATTCCACTAAAGCCAAGCTTTCACACCTGTGGTTGGCCAATCATAGTTTCCCAACAGCCAACACTAACATATTTTCTTTTTACTATACTACAAATCGACCTCCACAATAAAGTGTGGAATTTAGAGGGTTAGAGTATTATATCCTGCCAAGACAGAGATGCAGAATGTAGGAGTTATAGTGTTATATCCTGTCAAGAAATAGATGTAACAGCTACACAGTCTCTCTCTCTTGGGGTTATGTAGGCAATAAAATATATGTATGCATAAGATGTGCTACCGGCTCAGGTAGCTACACAATGCCCACAAACCTTTTAATATAAGTCGCACGTTGTAATATTCAGATGGATCGCCACTGAGAAGGGACACTCGCATCAATAGTGTAAATCAGCCCTTGCGGGGTTTTACAGCCAATGAATATTATCTTCTTATATGAAAAAAGATAAATAAATCAAAGGGCGACACAATAGCAGAACTAGATTACATCTCCCCTCTAGTGAATTGCCTGGCCCTTCTATTGCCCTCTCCTTCCCTCTGTGCTTGCTTTGTTAATATTCATTTAAAGGAAGAGGAAGAATTTCCCCTTGAACACAGTTTTCTCATCTGAGTTAAAGCAGGTTCAGAACAACAAAGCTGCTTAAGAATGACAATAGCCAGTTCTTGGAACATTGGTTATGTATTCTTCCCACTGATTCCCATTCTGATGACACCATGACTTCAGGAAACTGACAAGCAGTAGCGTCGCTAGACGCGCGACACCCTAGGGCTGGGGGGTGCGCGTCACACACACACACACACCCGCCCTAGGGTGTCACCCCTCCCCGAACTGGAGGCCGGGGAGCCGGCCTCGGAACGACTGGCTTCGCCGGCGCTCCAGGGCCTTCTGAAAGCCCGCTGCCTCAAAACGTAAAGTTTTACGTTTTTCGCACATGCGCATTGCTTTTCTGAGGGCAAAGGGCTGCCCATTTGCCCTCAAAAAAGCAATGTGCATGCACGAAAACGTAAAACTTTACGTTTTGAGCCAGCGGGCCTTCAGAAGGCCTTGGAGCGCTGGCGGGGTCGAACGCTCCAAGGCTTGCTCCCTGG
Organism: Plestiodon gilberti rubricaudatus; assembly: GCA_026170595.1. Taxonomy (NCBI): domain Eukaryota; kingdom Metazoa; phylum Chordata; class Lepidosauria; order Squamata; family Scincidae; genus Plestiodon; species Plestiodon gilberti. Next base: position 52,989,483 of record JANXHW010000002.1, read on the forward strand.
CCTCGGAGCTTCCGGACTCCGGAGGCTCCGAGGCCGGGGGAGCCGGCCTCGGAGTGTCCGACGGTGACGCGCGGGTGACGTCACCCCTTTGCACGCGTCACGCGCGCGTCACCCCCTGGCGGTCCGCCCCCCCCCCCGCCAGGCTCTGTCGACACCTCTGCTGACAAGTATTAACATAAGTTAATACTTGTTTATGTTTGCATCTTGACCTTCCTCTGAAGTCTGGACAGTGTTTTATGCTTAAAAGCAACCGTGTGAGGTTAGGTAGTTTGAGAGATATCGGCTCAGTCAGCAACATCCAGCAAGTGTTATGGCTGAGCAAAGTTAAAACATGGGTTTTCCCACATCCAAACTCAAGTATTCTAAAGCCGGAGCTACGCCAGTCTCAGCGCGTATAAGTCTGGTGTCCCGCCCCCAGGTTCAAATGGGCTCTGATTGGCTGAATGAAACGCGTACGCAGGGAAAGTGGAGTTGGACTCCACTTTCCCCGTGTTCGTATTTCGTTCAGCCAATCAGAGCCCGTTGTTTGAACCTGGGGGCGGGACACCAGATGCATATGCGCAGAGATTCATGCGGCTTAAGCTCTGCTTAAGGGTCAAGCTACACATGATGCATCACTGACCCCTGATTCTGACATACTTTGATTTATTTTGCTAAATAGCAGCCAGATTGTAGGGGCATGGATCAAGACCATGGGGGGGGGGCCCTCAGGAGAGCTTTAACTGAGATTGTTTTCTCCAGTGGCTGCTATTTGCCAAGGAAAAGGTCTCAGCACCAATAGAACTTTTTTTTCCTATTGCCATATGAATCTGGTGGAAGGTTGGGGCTATGCCACATTGGGCTTGTTCAGATATTGGGCTACCTTTTTTCATCACAGACATTGTCTATTCAGTGAGCCATATAACATGTAACACAGGACTCTAGGCATGGCACCACCCATAATTTCAAAAGGTACACTTCAGAGTTTTGATGAGTTTGAAGTTGCTGTAGCTGAGTTCTGTAATCCCCCACTTCAAATAAGTAGTGTCAGAGACAGCCGCCATTCCCATGCAGCCCCGGGACCTTACTTTTTTTAAAAAAAAAAATACGGCTGCACTCAAGCTTGTTATTGAAAAGAACTTCAGTTAAACTTTGCAGAGGTAGCAATTAGGCAGGAATACATGTGAGAACCATTGATCAGGACTGGACCAGATAGCAGGAGGAAGCTGAAACACAAGGAAAGGAAGAAAGCCAACTTGATTACCCCTCCACAAAACAATTGTATCAGAAGATGGGGCCCTCGGATGGAACAGATATCAAAGAACAGAGAGTTCTCACAAAATGGCTATCTGCAAACCAAGGACCTGTCTAAAGAGAAGCTTGGAACTCCCCACACCAACTGGCCTTTGATAAGAAGGTGCTATGGCTAGAGATGGGAGAAAATGGGCGTTGGGTGTTGTTGTTGTTGTTGTTGTTGTTGTTGTTGTTGTTGTTGTTTTGGTGTTTAACCAAAATAAAATAACAGAAAGCGTTGTTATGTGTTTTTATTCCAGTTTTTTTTCAATGTTTATCCATTGTAACCACTTTTACTGTGTACTAGGTAGGTGGCATAGGTTGTAGTATAGGTATAGTGTCAGCAGATGAAGAATAATGCAAAATTACAACATGGTTTTATTTTATTTTATTTTATTGCAGATTTTGTCGCAGAAAGCGGTTTTATGTGGTTTTTATTTCGTTATCACCATTTTCTCCTGCCCCTAGCTATGGCATGCCATCCATAGGCGAGAATAAACTCACCATCCAAAAACAAGACATCAGAGAGCAGAAGTGGAAAATTCAGGACAACTGCAGACCAGGTGATGGGAGGTGAGAGTAAAGGAGGGGCACCAAGGCCTGGCCAGTGGGAAGACCAAATGGCCTCTGCCCCAGACAAGGGGATAAAGGATGGGACTCGGAGGATGGGGGGGTCTTCTCCTGCATCATCGGTGTGCTTCTTCTACAACCAGAATGAGCAAGAAGCTTTGTTTGATACTTTGATTGGATTTCACTGACTTGAGCTGTCTCTTCCCAAGAAAGGGAAAAGATCCTGCTATAGGGATGAGGAACCCGATCACCTTCCTTGATCCTTCCCTCCTGCGAGGTAGGCCCACTCTCGCACCGGGTGGGTAACACAAACCCTAGTGACGCCTCTGCAGGTTATTTACACTACCCCACAGTGTTTATTAAGTAGCAGTTGGCAAAGGGGATCAGTGCCGAAGGCAACATGGAGCATGAAGAGAGGAAGAGTTGAGGGCTGGGAGAGAGTGGGGAATACTCCAGGGATGGGTTATGCTGTCCTGCTTCCCCCGCCAGGCCAGTCAAGAGGCAGAGGTTCTAAATTTTTATTTCCCACCACCACCAGGGAGCAAGCATATAAATATGCAAGGCCAGTTAAGGGATATATTGCAAATTTATGCACTTGCTCCATGTAGGTGGCAGGGAATAAAAACTAAAATAGCCTAATCACTGGCTTGCCCAGCACATAATGCTGTTTGTTGTACTGTTTGCACTGCACTGGAATTGGGTTAGGCAGGCAAGAAAGGCTTTAGACAGAAAGGGAAATCAATGCTCATTGTACATATTGATTGAAGATTTCTTAGGACCATTCGGAAGCATTTCAGTGCCTTCTCAACAAGAGCATAGCAGTATCTGCAGGCTGGATCACCCTGCCAGGTTCTGATTGTAACCTACCTTTTATCTTAGGGATATTTTACTATTTCTGTGCACTCAAAACATTGATCTTATTATTCATATGTTGCTTTATCCATTCCTTTGTAGTCTAGCATGGTTACAGGAGAAGGGTTTATTTTGCCACCTCCACTGTCTTTCTAGAGAGTGTGTTGCTTTCTTTGCCTGAGGGCATAACAGACTCTTGCTTCTTCCTACATCTTTCACATACACAATGTCTATCCTACACATTGCCTTTATGACAAAGCATGCTTCACACTCCACCTTTCAAGGGTCCACTGTCAATTATCACCTTCCTGCATTTACACACGAGTTACTACAAGACTGGGGACAGACAATACTATCAAGAGAATGTTATTGGTTACCTGACAGTACAGAAGGGATAACACATTCTTTTAAGGTATGCTGGTGTAAGGCCAGTATGTATGTGATCCTTAAAACTAAGAAGGAAAGAACATTTTAGACCTGCACAACCTCTGTGACTTTTTTTGTTTCTTTGAAGAGTTTTCTTTGTAGACCCTGTAAGAAACTAACGGCGCAATCCTAAGCGCGGCTGGCGCTGCGGCCTCAGCACTGTGGCCTTGGTGCTGGCCTAGGGTGTCACAAACATGTTGTAAAGCACATTTGCGTCACCCCAGCAAGTAGGCTGCACTGAGGCCTGCACTGCCTGCCCACCTGCCAGAGGAAGGAGGCCAGCACCGTGGAGCGGGTAACTTCCGCTCTGAGTGGCACTGGGGCTGGGGGAGGGCAGGGAGGGGAGAGTGAGGGTGAAGAGGGGTGGGATCAGTGTCCTCATCAGATGCTGTATCCTATCCTCCCTCCCAGGGCTTCAGCCGACGAAATAGGTGGCGCTGACTCAAGTAGCCATATAGCGGAGGCTGGGGCATTACTCGGGGTAAGTGGAAAAATGTCCCCTTACTCCATGGGGACCGGCAATGGATATGATGTACACCTGGCGTCCACGCTGCATCAGTGCTGAATAGGATTGTGCTGAAAAAGTAGTTACGCTGGATATCCATTTTCACCACAGTACATTTGGTGACGAAGGTACTTAAAACAGATGGATTCCATGCATGCATCATCAAGGAAGAGCAGGAAATGTATATTGCATTGAAACTCTGCCACTTAAATGTACATGTGCAAAGGACCAGCCCATCCAGGAGGCCAACTGGAGGTCACCTCAGGCAGTACTGGTAAAGGGTACCCATCTCTGTCTGGCTCAGTGGCGTTGTGATGCCGCCTCCCGGTGACATCACTACTGGAAGTGACATCACCACCACCGCCGCTACACATGCCTTCAGAGGTGCAGAGTGGGAGGGTGGGCCAAAACAATTGCCGTTGCTGCCGTTGCCGCCCGCTCTTCCTGCTGCCGAAATGGCGCGGTTGTCGCCCCCGCCACCCACATTGTCACCACCCCGCATATCGCCCGGTGGCCGACCGCCCCCCTGCTCCTCCTACTTCCACTTTCTGGATTGGAAAAGGAAGAGGGGAACAGAGAGGAAGAGGAAATGTGGCGGGAGAAGAGTGCTGAGCTAGAATGTTGGAGAGTGGGAGGAGCAGAGGCTGGCACATCATTGCATAAGGGGGGAATATGTAGCCTGCCACCTCAGGCATCAGGAGGTCTTGGGCCAGCCCTGCATGTGCCATTCACAATGTGCATGTGATTGGTACACTACACATGTACTCAGGCCCACGTCCAAAAAGTAACATGTGAATCAGTGCTAAAGGAAAATGAAGAATATATAACCAGACCACTAATATGTATGTACTGTACTATGGTAATACATCTCAACTAAAACTGCAAGCCTTTGCCAGCTATTTTCTCAGCAGCTGAAACCAAGACATTCTCTAGACATGTTGCTTTCAATACCATGCAGGCTTCAGATATTCCGTTGGGGTGGAGCATACATTTCAATAGCAATCTATCAGAAGAACAAAGTCTATTCAAAGCCTTATGATTATGTACATCTGAAATTCTCATCTGTCACAAGCAGAAAACTGAGGGGGTGGAGACATCTGTGAAGAGTTGCCTCTTATTCTTTTTTAAGATCTGGAAAGAGAGACAGAGTGAAGAAAGGAGTCTAGGTTCAGGAATCTAAGAGAATGAAGACACATATCTCTCTATGAAGACACTTGCTAATCAAGAGACTTTCAATGAAGTGGACAAAGAATCAATGTTGAAAAGCCTCCCTTTGGTATCAGAGAGAATTGCAAGGTCAGTCAAAGTCTATTTAGAATTTAGATACAGTCTTGGGATCAAGGCAGAAATGCTGTTTGTGGAATTAGGGGTAGTGAAGAATGCAGGCAGAAGCATTTCTAATGTAACTATTCTTCTATCCAAGGGAAGAACCAAATCCCCAAAACAAAAACAAAAGTCTATCTATTCTAGAGGGAAAATTAAAGGAAAATTTCACATGGCACTCAAAAGATAATTGAATACATGCCAAGAAAGCCTCCTTATGGAGAGCTTTCCACAAGTGGGTGCCACCACTGTAAATAGGCTTACCATTCGTCCCGGTTTCGCCGGGACAGTCCCGGAAATCGGACCCGATTCCCGGTCGTGTCCCGGGGGACGAATGGGCGCCGCCATCTTTTTTTTAAATTTCAAACTTACCGGGCAGCATCTTGGGTCACGAAATCTCGCGTGATCCAAGATGTCGGCACCCAAATCTCGTGAGGGCATGATGCCCTCACGAGATTTGGGCGCCGACATCTTGGATCACGCGAGATTTCGTGACCCAAGATGCTGCCCGGGAAGTTTGAAATTTTAAAAAAAGATGGTGGCGCAGCGAGCGGGTGCTTCTCCCGGTCGTCAGCGCCACCGGGAGAAGCACAGTGCTTGCCCGTGTTGCGCGAGCCTGCTGGAGGCTCGCGCTGGCCGGGCAAGCAGGCTGTGCTTCTCCGGTCTCCCAGTGGCTCCATGCGGTGCCGCTGGGAGACCGGAGAAGCACAGCCTGCTTGCCCGGCCAGCGCGAGCCTCCAGCAGGCTCGCGCAACACGGGCAAGAAGCAGGCTGTGCTTCTCCCGGTGCCGCTGGTCTCGCAGCGGCACCGGGAGAAGCACAGCCTGCTTTTTGCCCGTGTTGCGCGAGCTCCAGGGCTCGCGCAATGCAGGCGAGCAGGCTGTGCTTCTCCCAGTGCCGCTGCGAGACCAGCGGCACCGGGAGAAGCACAGCCTGCTTCTTACCTTGTGTTCTCCAGGGCTGCGCAACGCAGGCGAGCAGGCTGTGCTTCTCCCGGTGCCACTGGTCTCGCAGCGGCACCGGGAGAAGCACAGCCTACTTCTTGCCTTGCTTTGCCTTGCCGCGGCCCCAGCCTGCTTGCCGCGGCCCCAGCAGCAGCAGCAGCAGCGACCACGGACCAGTGACCAGCAGCGACCAGGTAAGCTTATTTTTAAATTATATTTTTTTAATAGAAATATTAATTATTTATTTAAAAATTTCGGCCGCGCGAAGCCTGCATTGCGCGAGCCCTGGAGGCTCGCGCTGGCCGGGCAAGCAGGCTGTGCGTCTCCGGTCTCCCAGCGGCTCCATGAGGTGCCGCTGGGAGACCGGAGAAGCACAGCCTGCTTTTTGCCCGTGTTGCGCGAGCTCCAGGGCTCGCGCAATGCAGGCGAGCAGGCTGTGCTTCTCCTGGTGCCGCTGCGAGACCAGCGGCACCGGGAGAAGCACAGCCTGCTTCTTGCCCGTGTTGCGCGAGCCTGCTGGAGGCTCGCGCTGGCCGGGCAAGCAGGCTGTGCTTCTCCGGTCTCCCAGCGGCTCCATGCGGTGCCGCTGGGAGACCGGAGAAGCACAGCCTGCTTGCCTGGCCAGCGCGAGCCTCTAGCAGGCTCGAACAACGCGGGCAAGCAGGCTGTGCTTCTCTCCGTGCCGCTGGTCTCGCAGCGGCACCGGGAGAAGCACAGCCTGCTTTTTGCCCGTGTTGCGCGAGCTCCAGGGCTCGCGCAATGCAGGCGAGCAGACTGTGCTTCTCCCGGTGCCGCTGCGAGACCAGCGGCACCGGGAGAAGCACAGCCTGCTTCTTACCTTGTGTTCTCCAGGGCTGCGCAACGCAGGCGAGCAGGCTGTGCTTCTCCCGGTGCCGCTGGTCTCGCAGCGGCACCGGGAGAAGCACAGCCTACTTCTTGCCTTGCTTTGCCTTGCCGCGGCCCCAGCCTGCTTGCCGCGGCCCCAGCAGCAGCAGCGACCACGGACCAGTGACCAGCAGCGACCAGGTAAGCTTATTTTTAAATTATATATTTTTAATAGAAATATTAATTATTTATTTAAAAATTTCGGCCGCGCTTTAATTAAATTAATTAATTAAATTAATTAATTTCCTCGGGGGGGGTATGGGGGGGGGTGTCCCGGTTTGAAGTTTGAAAAATATGGTAAGCCTAACTGTAAAGGCCCTCTCTTCAGTTGTCACCCATTTTACTTCAGCCAGTCGAGACAGCCAAAGGAAGTCCTTAGACGTTGATTTTAGTGTATGGCAGTTTAGTTAAAAGTTGGGGAGGGATTCTTCAGTAACTGTCGTCCCAAACCTTGTAAGCTAAGCACCAGGTGTTTGAACTGTGTATCCAATGCCCAGATCTAGTCAACAGCCTTGCAGCCATGCTTTGAACTAACTACAGTTTCCTCTCAGTCTTCAGAGGCAGCCCCAAATGCAATGCATTGCAGTAGTCTAATCTGGTTGTTATACCAGGGCATAGGATGAACATGAAATCCAGTAAACCTTTTCATATATACAGTCATTGAATCTGCAATTTGCTTTGTAGTGTAGAGGGTTGCCTCTCTAAAGAGACATTGTGCAGAGATCTACCTACATGCGCATCTGGATTGAAGCCAGCAAGCACAATCCATCTGTGGCGTAGCTAGCGTGGTGACACATTTCACATCATTGCCCCGCCCCCTGCACTCCCGGAAGTCTTCATTTGAAGCCTTCTAGGATCCGGGGCGGGCCCAAGGGCCCAAAAATAGCGCCGAAAACAACGTGAAAATTCTCCTTGGCTGCAAAAGCAGCCGTGGAGCACAAAACTCTCGCTGGAGCTCCTCCACATGAAGAGACTACAGTTGTTACCCGAGGCACAGCACACACCCCCTCCCTGGCCTGGCCATGCTACTGCAATCCATCAGGTACCACAGAACCCTTACAGGCTTGAACATACAAAGCTGCCTTATACTGAATCAGTTATCACTGGGTCATTCGAACCTGTATTGTTGACTGGCAGCAGCTCCCTAAGTTTTGAAGCTGCAGATTTTCCTCCTCACCCTACCTGGAGATACCAGAAATTGCACCCAAGACCCTCTGCAAGCAAAGCAGGAGCTCTTCCACTGAGTTTCAGCCCAATTGCTGCTGTAAGCCCCATGCAATGTATACAGCAGTTACACTGTGCAGTTTGTTCCACACAAAAAGAAGCAGAAACAATAATGAAAAAGAAGAAGGGAAAAGGTACTTTCAAAGTTCCTACTGGTTATACGTGGAATTGTAGCAAAGTGGCCAAGTCCACCATCCGATATCATTTATTCTCATATAGACACAAATACAGATTTTAAAAAAAAATACTATGTAAAAGACATTAGACTCTGAGAGCTGATGAATTTTTGCCTTTTACTCTGATGACCAACCACAGTAAAAATAATTAATCAAGCATTCCTAGCATTGCATTCATGTTTGCAAATCCTCATGCAATTAAATGCATCCACCCTATCTGTCATTCCCCACAGCCATCTGTAGCCTAAACTGCAAAGGAATCACTAAAATCACTACAATCAGGCAGGATAGATACAGCTTAATTATCACTTCTCCCTCCAGAGATGGAGAAGCTGTTGTGCTTTATATACCACAGCACCGCTTGGAGGAAAGAGCACTTGTTCCAATATGTTTGTACTTGCTCTTGGCCAGAGAAGGCACACAACTTCAGAAAGAGGGCAAGATTAATCTTTGGCAAGTGTATTTATCAGACACTGATTAAGACAAATCCTCAGATAAATACAGACCTGGAAGTAGGTTCCACAGAGACTAGGGAGAAATTATTGCTGTAAAAGCATATAGGACTGAAGTGTAACAGGCAATTCCTCTTTTAGCCGGTACATGTTTCTTGGGTTTCCATGCAAGGCGATTTCACATCACTTGGGGTTTCTGCGTTACCACTTCAAATGCTCGTTCTCTGCTCTTGCACTTAACAAGCTTCCACACTAGAGAGAAGGTCGCTTATAAGCTAAGCTCTTTAACACTTTGGGTGTTTAAGATCTTCAGGCAGTGCCAGCAGATATTTTCAGCTGATTACCATTTCCAGTGGTAACCTTTCTGCAATCCAGCCACTTCATACATAAAATATTTTACAGATACACACAAAGCATTTAGGCGTGCCTGTAAAACTATATTGCAGATCAAAAACACAAGAGTAGGTCTTTTCCACATACTGATGACACATTCAATGTTGTCTCCTGTGTCAGAGAAACTCAGATAAGGGCCTCACACCACGACTTCAATGGCAGGTTAGCCTAAAGAAGGGGTGGCACCCCTCCACTTATCACCCTAATTAGGGTTACCCGTTGGCCCAATATGACCAAGTTTCTCCAGCGTTTATCTTTTTATTGTTTTTATTGTTTTTATTTTATTGTTATTGCAGCAAAGGTTAACATCAAGTCATTTTTTCTCCCATTTTTCAAGGGTTGGCCATCTTGTGACATTATCTCAGACCCTATCTCAGAAATCTCAAATTGTTGAAACCCTTTGACTTGCCAGCCCTAACTTTATGCAGGTGAATAGTTTCTTCATTTACTTGAGTGGGATGACACTTTGGTGAGCATGAGATTTAGACACACACTCACACAGCACACAAGATTGTATCGTGTCATAGGCTGTACCCAGATCAGACACAATGCTTACAAAAGCTGCCTGAAACTTGCACCTTAAATGGTCATAAATCTGCTCCCATGAAAGCATCCAAATAGTGTGACAAAGATCAGCTACTTACATATCTACAAATGTTCAGGTAAGGGAGTAAAAAAAATGGCCAAATGCCTGATAGTTATGGTTCCTTGTTACAAGGCAAGATATCCTAGCATCACCTACAAATTTTTGATATTCTAACATCACCCAAAAAATATTCCAACATCACCTACAATGAACATTCTTAGACTAACCCTGAAGCAAGGCCTAAGGACACATGATCCTGTAACCTTGCTGCAACTAAGCAGGTGGGTCTGATCAATGCATAGATGGGAGACCCTCTTGGAAACTGTGTGTGTTTCATCATGGAAGGCAGGCAGGCTACAAACATTTAATTTCAAAATTAAGTTTGAAAGGCTCTGACTGGTAAGGGGTCAATCCAAAAGGCAATGGATTGTATCCTACTGTTGCTCTGGAGGAAGATACAGCTCAGTGTACTGTAGCTGGGATTCAGAGATCTTCTCTTTGAGACAGCTGACTTTCACTAATAGGTGATCTTCCTTCTGCATGAAGAACTACTGATAATCCTTTCGGCAAAGAAAAGAAAGGTGTAGCTGATTTTCTTTTCCTCAAAGTTGCAAGCTCTCTCCTGATCAGAGGCAATTCCTTATTCCACTGCCTCCCATTCGACTCCGTTTCCAGTGCGCCCATGTGTAGAACTGTGTGAACAGTGCTATTCTAGAGGGCGGCTCATTCTCTTCTTTGGCTTTGCACATCAGTGCATGCCATCGCCAGGCAATAATTCTTTAACTGCTGGCTCTGTCTTTCTTGATTTAAAAAGGAATCTCCATTTTCGTATTTAAAATCCCCCATGTTAATTTCCCAGATGCCTAAATTCTGCGCACTCCCTGCTACAGCCCTTTTAATATGCATTTTGCTTTACAAGCCATAGATAGAATGTGCATCCCACTACGCACATAAACAATTTGCGAACAGCATGTTACACCACCATCTTTTTACTAATAGAGCCATTACCATTCAGCTGTAAAAACTAACTCTGTAAAAAGACATGGTTCAATGTATTGGGGATGTGCGTAATTCATGGTCAAATGCATTATGCAGAAATCTTTTGTCTTTTCTGTATATATGTTATCAAATCTGGTAAGGCAGAACATTTAAAATGCAATACAATATTTTCCAGATCTTTATGAGCTTGTTATATTACATTCAGGGCAAAAAAAAAGTATTTTTATCTGCTCTCATAATAACTGCGTAGTCTAAGATCAAGTCTATGGTCTGTTATCAGTTTAATAATATTTGTCCTCTGTCTGCAATCCATATCCTACAAGACTTAGCAATGAACTGAACAATAGGGAATACTGAGTAACACAATATTTCAATATCTGGGTTTATATTGCGTCCTGCCAAGATGAACTCACCAACTCAGAGTTTCTTACCAAATGACCCAGACCGGGAAGTCTTGCCTTCTTTTCTTAGAGAGATGATTCTGATGACCTAGGTACACATAAGGGTGGAAGATTCACAAAATACATACTAGAGGTCAGCCAAAGGTACATTACAAGGATACTTGCAAACATGGCCTAAGAAACGTTGACACCAACATCCGCAATATAAGGGACCTTGCAAGAGATTGAAACACTTGACATGACAGAGTTGCAATGACACACCCAAAACTATGACAAGAGATAGCCTGGATGATGTAGTGGTTTGGGAGTTGGATGATCCAGGTTCAAATCCCCGCTCAGCCACAAAGCTTCCTGGGTGACCTTGGGCCAGTCACTATCTCTCAGTCCTACCTACCACACAGGGTTGTGGACAGGAGGGGAGGAAATATGTACACCACTCTGAGCTCCTTGGAGGAAGGGTGGTATAAAAATGTGGAAAATAAATACATCAGGACATGCAGACAAAACCAAATAGCAGTGATAGCCATTGACTGAGGGTAGATTGGCAGCAACTAGGAAGAGGACCTTCTCTGTGGCAGCCAGCTTTGGAACTCCCTCCCACTTGAATTAAGAACTGCACCCTTCCTGTTAGCGTTCCAGCGGAGGTGAAATATGTTTCTGTTTCATCTGACTTTTTCCCTTTAGTTTGCCACTTAGCTTCTCTTTCTTTATGATTTCAGTGGCCATGAAAGCCTTAGTTTTAGATATGTGTGACAACAACATTGTGCAATTTTAGCCTACAGAAGACCATTCAAGCATGACAGCCCTGTGTGGATGTATAGGGATGTTAGGGGTAGGTAGATGCACTGATGGGTCAGCAAGACAGGTGCTTTTGTCCATGTGATGGACTAAATTGAGAGAAATGATTATCCAACCTGACCCAGTGAATACATAATCTAGTTACACTGGTTAAATCATTCTTTTTGCTTCACTCAGTTGAGTTTCTGATTGGATAGCTGTTAAACTTTGACTTCCCATGTTTTCCAGATATTCCAGCCTCCCTAAATAGTATATAAGAGCATTTTTGGCTAGAGATTAACCTGAGCATTTTGTCTATTGTTACATTGGAAATTGTTGGCCATGTCCTTCTTGAGAAAGCAGGATATCGTGTACGACAGCCATTTCAGCAGAATGGAAAAGAAAGCGTCTCTCCCATGCAGAGAGCGAGGAGACACAAATAGCACTATGACCCAGATAGGAGACTTCAAAAGTCTGATTCCTATCAAGGTGGTGGTTAGTTGAACCTAGAGAAGAAACATCTCACACTGTGCAGCCAGGTGGTGTTGCTTAAGGAAAGATCCAGGACAGCTGCCATGCTGAACAAAGAGGCACAGATCAGGATAAGACCAACAAGTCCTGTTTTTATGTAACCCTGGCTTATTTCAATAGGAGCCATAGTGTCTAATAGATTGCATGGTTCAAAACAACTGGAGGTGACCCGCAAAAAATTATTTTCCTTGCCTATTCCAGACCTGGGAGTCTTTCGCCTTTCCAAAAACAGCGGTTGGTCTGACTTCGTTAACCGAGTTTACGAACTGCGAGGATTTATAGTAACCTCGTTGCGCATGTTGATTTGCAGAGAAATCATTACGACATGAAACTTTTCTCTCCAGATTGTAGTTGAAGCCACTTAATAGCTTGTTATGTATGCCCAAGAGGGCTGCGAGGAGAATTTACAAAGGCAAAGTACAAATAATGCCTCCAACTTTTAATAAATAATTGAGCAGCTGTGCTGGAGGTAGCGCAAGTTCATTTTTTAATAATAAAGCACTGTTCTCCTTATTCTTTCACAGTGCCTACCTATAATTGCACCTGCTGTGCCCGAGTTCAGAAAGAGCAGATGGATTCCTTAAAGGGCGGATAGGAGAAAGTGAAGCTGGCAGCCCAGAAACGAGAAGCTCAGAAACTGCCTTTCAAAATGACGAAGACCGGGATGCAACTTAAGCTGAAATCCCAAATCCTGGATCCTGTGGGTTTGACCGTGTCTGCAGGCAGCCCTTCCTCTTAAGGCCTTTGGGGTGATTCCATGTCAACATTAGAGGGCCATAATGGCAAGCACAAAGCAACTGCACAATTCGCTATCATTTATTTTGACTGTCTCACTCTAAGTATGATACAGTGGCCTGCAAGAGCCTCTTAACTTCTTGCCCTCTGAAGTTAGCCTTTAAGGAGACAGGGCTACTATGCACCTAATAAGCAAAACCAATATAACTAATTGGATATTGGGTCTGAATGTGTTTTTATGCTCTGACACAGCACCACCTTGTGGCCATTTAGAAACAAATACAGACAATGGCACCTCTTCATAATGGCCAGGAGAGACTGGCATGCTAAAGAGATAGAGATAGCATTCCCATCCAATCAAACACAGTGCCTTTCCAAACGGAATTGCATTGATCATCACGTAGTCTTGTGAAGCAGCAGTAGCTATACCATAACTTAACAAGCAGGGAGAATATCCGAGGACAACTGTATGCAGTGTTTTACAGGCTTCACTTAAGATGCCCCATACAAGAGCCCCATTTTCTCTCAGCTCTTTTCCTCCAGCACTGTTGCAATGCATTGGTATGATACCAGCAACAGGCTTCCCTGCTTCTGCCACTAGTACACACAACTTTAGACAGCACACAAGCAAAGGCGCCTGCTGTCTAACAGCGCAATCCTATCCAATTTATGCCACCGGTGTAACCAGCGGTGCAGCGAGAACGGGAGGCCCCAGAATGGAAAGGGGATTCAAATCCCCTCCAAAAGGGGATTCAAAGGGGATTTAAATCTCCCCTCCCCTCCAAAGCCTAAATCTGTGCACTGCGGTCAGAACTGGCCTGAAATGGATGATGAAGGACACATCAAATTGTGAGTTGTGGGGAATGACAATGTTTACCACTGCCTCCCTCCAGCCTGCCACAGATGAAGCCACTGGCGTTGCTGGAGGTGGGGCGGAAAGCTAAGTTCTGCAGCTTTCCGCCCCACTGTTACTCTCCGGTATGAGGCGCCCCGCCCCCTCGTCCTAGGAGCCCGTCAGCTGAGAGAAAGCAACGTGCAGGAGAGTCCCTGCACATTGCTTTCTCTCCGCTGATGGGCTCCTACGACGAGGGGGCAGGGTGCCTCGTACCAGAGAGTAACGGTGGGGTGGAAAGCTGCAGAACTTAGCTTTCCGCCCCACCTCCAGCGACGCCAGTGGATGAAGCCCCTCTGATCAGTTTCTTGTTCACTTTTAGCAAGCGGGAAGCACATCAGAAGATAGCAATCCTGCCCCCTATGACCTCACCTCGTTCTTTCATCACATGCCCCCTTTAAATAAAATAGGAAGTATGGGACGTGCTGGAAGCGCTCCCACCACATTCCACACTTCCTGTTTTGTTTAAAGAGACTGCATGAGGAAAGAATGAGGCAAGGGATAGGAGGCTAGATTGCTGCCTTCCACTCAGTTTTTTAGGGGGCAACGGTGGAATTTGCACCCCAGTTCAAGAGGTGGCTGTGCTTGGACCATGCCAAAAATGCAATCATGCTTTTGTATTGTCTCAAACCTCGTACAGTTAGCTGCAAGAGGATTGCCACATCCAGGAGACAACTGCAGATAATACACAACTGATGCGACAGTTCCTTACCAGTAATACAGAGAAATGTCTAGAGAAGAGAGGTATGGTTAAAGAAGATTGAAGACAAAACATATATCATGTGGAAGCCACTTTAAATTGTGCAGCAAGTTGCCATATGATTGATGGAATTTTCTACATGCCACAAATAGTCTACTACGAAGAGGCAGCCATCACAGGGAACAATTTAAAGGGGCTCCGTGTGGTTAATGCTTCCTGTGGATCATTAGCAACTTCCCATTGGCCTGTAGAACTACAGTGCTCTAGCCTACTACGCTCCTCTTCTCCACTCCATCCAAATTCAAGGAACGAGAAGAAAATGAGTGGCAGAGACAGGTGACCATCTCATTTGGCCTCATGGTTGGACCAGCCCTGATAACTCCGGTGGAAAATATATAACATTTGCCTGACTTCAGGCACAGGTTTTACTGAAATTTTGAATATATAGAGAACCAACATTGTTTAGAGCAGGGTTTCTCAACCTTTGGGAGCCCGTGTACCCCATACGCGGGCCCCCAAAGTCCAGGTACCCCTGGACCCCAAAACAAATGCACCCCCACCCACAGGAGTGCAACCCTCCCCCAGGGAAAAGCCCGTTTTCCCCAGGCTGCGGTGCGGCCAGGCGGATTCTCCCGCTCGCGCTGCAACCCGGAGGGTAAAGCTACAGTCCTGCCGAATTGGGAGGGGAAAATGGGGAAATTGCCGGCACTAGCTTCCCTTACCTTGATACTGCCTCATGTGCCCTTATGAGATTTGGCTGCCATCATCTTGAATATCGCGAGATTTTCACAATATTCAAGATGGAGGCAGCCGGGATTCAAGGTAAGGGAAGCTAGCGCCGGCAATTTCCCCGTTTTTGCGCTCTAGATTGATCGCAGCAGCTGATAACGGAGACCATCCTGCGTACCCCCAGCCTGCAGTCCGCGTACCCCCAGGGGTATGCGTACCACAGGTTGAGAACCTCTGGTTTAGAGTACTACACTTGGACTTGGGAGATCTGAGTTCAAATCCATATTCAAACCTTATGCTCACTAGTTAGCCTTGGACATCACTGTCATTCAACATAATGTACCATTGTTAATGTGAGGAATACAATGAGAATCACCTGACATGCACTAGCCTGTGCTCCTAGAGGGAAGACAGTGTACAAATGTCACAAATATATGAGAATATAATAGATTAACAGCCCAATCCTACCTCAGCCCCTGCATGGTGATGCAATGGCACCATTGCGGCATACACTGCATTCCATAGGGGAGTTTTGGCTGCTGGAGGCCTCCTCAGGGTAAGACACAAGTCCGCATTGACCCGTGCAGGCAGACCAGACCCAAGAAGGGTGGTTGGATTCAGTGGGTGCCACCGCCACCAAACCCGCCCCCTCCTGGGCCCTATCCACCCATCCTCTGTCCCATCTTTTCCCTGTTCCATTCCCCTGTGCTGGGCTTACCTGGGCAGGCCTCCCGACATCTGCCAGCATGCACAGGAAGGCTCTGACTGTTTTGCAGCAGCTTGCGCCAGCGGAACACACATTGTGGCGGTACTAGTTTTAGATAGGATTGGGCCGTAGGTTTGTACTTTGATAAGTACACAGAGAAGCGTAGAGCCACTAGAACCAGTTTATTTGTAAGGTGGAATGCAAATTTATTCAATAAATAATAAAGAAAAAATGTGCAAACACAAAATAGCACATGCATAAGAACAGAAAGGCACTAAGCGTTCGAGGCATGCTGGCAGAAGACGTGTGATTCCTCAGTAGTGATGTCACAGCCATTGTTGAAGAGGTGCTCATGACATTTGTGAAATCTCATTCCACACAAGTCCCATGATAGCCATAGAGGTGCAAACTGCTCTGAGAAGCTTTGCATCTGCCAGCAATAAAATATACGGGGTTGAGTGCTGGGAACATGGGATAGCCCCACAACTCAAGTGTTACTTTGAGAGAAGTCATCTTGATCCCATGCCACAAATGAATAATAACTGTGAATGGTTTGTGTTATAAACTGATCAACTGTAAGGGCCCTTCTCTTTCCCCCTCTCTCTCTCTCTCTCTCTCTCTCTCTCTCTCTTCTCCTCCTTAGCAGGACTGTTTAGTTCTTTAGGGTCAAATGTCTCAAGAGGTCTGATTAATTGTGGACAACTAACGCCCTGTGATGCTGAGATCCTAACAGTTGCTTTTAGAGGGCAATAGTTCATTCAATCCCTTCACTATATACACATTCCCTAATTATTATAAGCATTTAACATTATTGTTGTTGTTGTTGTTGTTGTTGTTGTTATGAATTACCTAGTCAATTATTATTAATAATAAATATTTATATATTGCTTTTCGACAGCAATGGCAAAACGTTCATGAGCAGTTTACATAGCAAACTAAATGGAAAAAAATGATCTCTTGTCCCAAATGAGCTCACAGTCTTTAAAAAGCAACAAGGGCGAGACTAGCAACAGTCACTGGAAGAAATGCTATGCTGTGTATGAATCAGGATGGTTGTTCTCCTCCTGTTAAGACAAAAGAGAAGAAATCCCCACATAAAAGTTGTCTCAAGCATTCAACTTTTTGCACGTGTGCAAGGAAAAGAGCAGATCTCTTGAATTTTGAAATGCTGTGGAAAAGGATGTCGCATAATATGGATTTCAGGTGAAGAGACAGGATGTGTCTATGAAGCATTGTTTACAATGGCTTTCTCCATCGCCAGCTGCCATTTCTGTCACAGCTTTGCCCCGTAACAGTTAATTGACATGACTTTTACTCCCTTTGCTTGACATGAAGCTGTCCATTATATCTAGAGAAATTTTAATCAGTGCCCAGTACTATGACATATTAGTGAAATGTCCTTCAAAGCTGTTCCTGGAGACATTGCTGCTATTCTAGCTTCTTGGGCTTGAACTGAAGACAGAGCTAATGACTTGGAGTTATATGTAACTCAGTGATGCACTGTCCTGCTGACAGATATAGATTATATGTCCGGATGTCCTGATAAGTGCACAGTGTATGTTTCTAATCTTCAGTGCTAAAGTGAACTTCATATTTCCTATTTTAAAAAAAACTTTTATTCCATTGGAGCATCTGATACATTATACTTTTTAGACATAACAGTCAGTATTCAGGTTGTATTCATTTTTGCAATGCTTCTGTCCAGTAAGAGGACAGAATGATCTGTGCATTCATGTCTGGGCACTGGGCACAGAGTGTCATAGCACAGACACACAGCCAAAGTGGGTTCCCCCCTTCCTTCTTGGCTTAGCTCTTTCCAAGGTTCCTTCGGTTTACCTGACTACCAGCATAATTAGGGCTAGTGCGGTGTAGTGGATAATGCAACTGACAACCCAATCCTATCCAGTGGCTGCATTGCCAGAACACACATTCCAGTTGTGCAGTGCACTTTACAACTGTCGCAAAACACAACATGCCGTAGAGTGCAGTCTGGCCATAGCCGCAAACAGGGACTGGCAGTGTCCAGGCAACAGCAGCCTCCACAGGAGCCCTGGCACCAGTAAGTTGGCACGGGAGGGGGTGGAACAGGGTGAGGGTAGGCAGAACAGGGAGGGGACCGGGGAGGGGATAGGGGTGTGCCGTGGGTGAAAATGGGTTAGTTATCAGAGGCAACAATATCCTATCCCACTTCCTGGCCTCGATTCACCTACCCAGGTCCACTCAGACTTGCACCAGCAAAATCACTGGTGCAGGACTGAGTAGCCCATCAGGCAGCAGAGGCTTACCCCGGGGCAAGGGAACAAATGTAAAACAGTTTGTTAGAAAAGCCTGCCTGTGTAAACCGCCTTCAATAAAGTTTAAGGAGAAATCTGACGACATAGAAAGGCGGTTGTTGTTGTTGTTCAGTCGTTAAGTCGTGTCCGACCCTTCGTGATCCCATGAACCATATCCCGCCAGGCCTTCCTGTCCTCCACTATCTTCCTGAGTTCGCTCATTTTCATGTTCGTTGCATCGGTGATGCTGTCTAACCATCTCATCCTTTGCCTTCCCCTTCTCCTTTTGCCTTCAATCTTTCCCAGCATCAGAGTCTTCTCCAGAGAGTCCTCTCTTCGCATTAGGTGGCCAAAATATTTGAGCTTCAGCCTCAGTACCTGTCCTTCCAGGGAACAGCCAGGGTTGATTTCATTTAGTATTGACTGATTTGATCTCCTAGCAGTCCAAGGGACTCTCAGGAGTCTTCTCCAGCACCACAGTTCGAAAGCATCTATTCTTCGGCGCTCAGCCTTCCTTATGGTCCAACTCTCGCAACCATACATTGCTACTGGGAACACCATCGCCCTGACTATACGTACTTTTGTTGCCATGGTGAGATCTCTGCTTTTTATTATGCTATCTAAATTTGCCATAGCTTTCCTTCCAAGGAGTAAGCGTCTCTTAATTTCATGGCTGCTGTCTCCGTCTACAGTGATCTTGGAACCCCAAAAAGTAAAATCTGTTACTGCTTCCATTTCTGCCCCTTCTATTTTCCAGGAATTGATGGGACTAGATGCCATGATCGGTACTGTATATAAATACAGATATTATTATTATTATTATTATTATTATTATTATTATTATTATTATTATTATTATTATTATTATTATAAGTAACTGACTCACATATAGGAACCAGCACCAGAGGAAGTAGCATCTATAACTGTAACATGATTTTTCTATTAAAAATATCAGTATAATTTTTCTGGATGATACTGATGATCTTGATCCTTTTCAATCTGATTTTAGGTCTGGTTATGGGACCAAAACTGCCTTGTTCTTTCCATCTGCCAGTAACTGGACAGGTGGAGTGTGCCCCTGTTGGTCCTGCTGAATCTCTCAGCAGCCTTCAAAACTACCTATCAACCATAGTATCCTTCTGAATGGGGGCAGGGAGGGGGAGGCACTGTTTTACCATGGCTCTGCTCCTCCTTGTCGGACAGGTAGCTGCTGTCTGTTGCATTCTTCCATTTTTTTCTATTGTAGTTCCTTTTAAAATGTGTTATAATATACTGTTCATTATTTTATTTGTTATATTAAATTATTGTAAACCAACTTGGGGATCACACATTTAAATAAATAAATAAATAAATAAATAAATATAAAGATGTGCTTTGCTCATAGTTCCCAAGGAGCCCTCCAGAAATGTGGAAACATGTACAAGGTACACACACACACACACACACACACACACACACACGGGGCCATGACACACAGTGACACCACATGTTGTGGGCTACTCTTCTGTTCTTTAGTCTCACATGGATGACAACCTACATTTTGCCTGTCTTTTGTATCCTTGCCTACGTATAATGCAAGGCTTTCTGCATCTACCAATTAACATCCATACTAACTAGATTGTTTTAAGACGGGCTTTTGCCAGACAGAGAACAACAACAAACCTATTATGCCTGGGGATCAAAGCTCAACAAAATTGTAGATGGTGCCACAGATCAAAGATTATCTGTCAAACTGCATTACAAGCCAAATAAAGGCATTCTTGACTTCAAACATTATTGACTCGCTCTTGATTTCCTCTTCAAAAATGAATTTCCAAAAAGCTGAAGAATCACCTCAGAGATTTCAAAATGTGCCAACCTTCTGACACCTCCTTCTAGCACTGACTGTAGCTTGATCTCATCTCCTCTTTGTCTTAATTCCTTTTTCTCAATTTTCGGCAAGGCAAGAAAGAGACAGTTATGCTGTTTGGCTTTCTACGCTCACTGGTTACTCATGAGTAAATGCTAGACTATGCATGTCTACTCAGAAGTAAGTCTCACTGACTACAATCCCAAGTACGTGTGTACAGAATTGCAAGCCTACCAGGTTTTCTCACAGTACATCAACAAGTGTATATGCTAGAGGCATCTTGAAATGGTGTATTTATGTGATAACATGAGAAGACCCTTCTGGCAAATTTTCAGAGCTGAAGAAATTAGAAATCGGAATCCTATTTCTCAGTAACTGGATACTTTACTACTGTGGACCCCCCCCCCAAAAAAAGCACAACAAAAAATGGTTTCTTTGGTGCATATGTCGCAGATTTGGAGGAGTGAAAATAAGCCTTGTGGAGGTCAGACACACTGATATGGATTGGCACAAGAGAGTTGCTGTCATTGACAGGAGCCTCGCTGGTTCTTATGTATGCCAAGTCTCACTAAGGATGCATACACACACACTAGGAGCAGCTGCTGAGGGCACAGTGTGAATTTGTGCTCACTATTCACAATACTGTTCCTTAACAAGTAACAGTAGTTAACAGGAACAGCAGGGGACATGCAATCAGCTGAAATTAGACCCTGGCGCATGAGTCTATTTAACCGCCATGTTTGATATTCCAGCTATTTTCTGTTTGGGGTATCTGATGCAGCAGCATAGCCAGAGGGGGTGCGGTGCTGTAAGTATTGCAAAACGCTGCAACATGTGTGCAAGCGGCCCCTCCCACTCGCCATCGGAGCCATTCTGGGGAGTGATGGCAACATGCAGTGCACTCCCCGTGTGTCTTTCTGAGGGACACTGATTCAACCATACAGTACCTACCTATACATTCCAATATAGGATCAAGGTTCTAGGTTCTAGGATATTTTAGAATGAGTGTAGCTATACTCTGGACTGATCCTCACAACCAGTCGCGTCACAAGGACGCGCGCCACCCTGGAGCGGGGTGTGCCACCTTTAATGACGCGGCCCCGGCCCCGCACATGACGTCACGCACAGGCCCAGAGCACACACCCCCGCACCGTTTTTGGCTCATTTTGGAGCCAAACGGACGCTAGGGTGGGCGGGCGGGCCCAACTCCAGCAACAAACTGTAAGTGCGGGGAGGTCACGCGTCACCCTTGTGCGCGCGACACCCTCTGGCGGCCCGCCCCGCGCGCTTCCCCCTGTTGCCGCCCCTGCTCACAACCTGCTGTATATGCATGGGCAGCTGATCATCAGCCACACACACATGCTCAAAATTGTGTGAGGAAACGTGAGCAGGCTGAACAGAGGTTTTCCCAGTTGCAGGCATTAGGAAGAAAAAATACTCTCTTGATTATGGAAATGACTACTAACTTTATTCGTCAACATAGGAGGCTGCCTAATACGGAACCAGAGCATTGGTCCATCCAGCCCCATACTTTAGGTGGGTCCATTAATTCCTATATGCTTGCTGGGCGACTAGGCAGAGATGGACTTAGGCCGGGGGAAACACATTACAGTGGTTCCGCTCTTACCTGTTAGGTAGATTTCAAAAGGTGTCATTGTAAGACTGTTGCCCATTGGTCTAGGATCTCATAAGGGTCCACCTTGTCCCGCATGCTGTCTAACGTTAGTATAAAGCCACTGGGAGAGGTTGTCCAAGTGTTTGGGCTGAAGACATTCAGCCAGTATCGGAGCTACGACCGCCGCCCCCCCTGCACCGGACATGACGTAACGGCTGCAGCCATTATGCACCATACCAAGGCGCAGGGCGGGCGGGAGGGCCAAACACGCCGCTCACGCTCGTCGCAACGAACAGAACAATTTGCACCTCCGCCGGCCACCATGACACACGCACCCCGCCTGCCTGCCACCTGGAGCCTGATCCTGCCACCGGGGGCCCACCGCCCCGAGGCCCCCTCCATTGACCACGCCACTGCATTCAGCTATATCTCTCTTTTCCATCTGGTACTGGGAGGCAGTAGATACTGTTGTAAACCAGTGCCTATGATAACTCTATGTTGTAGATTCATAAACTAGCAAGACAGAAGTGCTGTTTGTTTGGAGAGCCAGTTTGGAATGGGAGATGCAACCTGTTCTGGGTGGGACTGCACTACCTTTGAAGGGACATGCTCTGAACTTGGTAGTGCTCCTGGACTCCTGGCTTTGACGCTAGAGAACCAAATGGAGGCAATGGTCAGGAACGTGTTTTCTGAACATCAGCTGGTGCACTTGCTGCAGCCTTTCCTGCAGAAGGCAGATCTGGCCACAGTAATCCATGCTCTCTAGTCGCATTGCGGTTGGATTACTGCAATACACTCTAGTTGTGACTACTCTTGAAGATGGTCTGGGAACTTCAGTTGACACAGAATGCAGCAGCTTCAATTCTGCTGGGGGCCCACTGGTGTGACTACATTACACAAATTCTTTCCCATCTTCACTGGCTACCAGTATATTCCCAAGTCCAATTCTAGGTGCTGGTCATGACCTTTAAAGCCCTACATGGCTTGGGACCTGGATATTTGAAGAACCACTTTCTCTGACATGAACCTGCCTGTACACTGTGTTCTTCATCAGGAGCCATTCTCCATGTCTGAATTCCTGGAGAGGTGCAACTGACTGGAATATGAGGCAGGACCTTTTCAGTGGCAGCACCCATATTATGAAACGCCCTCCCTTGGGAAGCCTGGCTTACCGGGGCGGGGGAGGGGGTTAAGTGAACAGCAAAAACATTTTTATTTCAGTTGGCTTTCTGTTGATGGTGCTCTATTTTTGATTGCACTCTAATTGTGGCTTATGTTTCCATTTCCTCATTTGCATTCATTTTATTGAGGTTGCTGTGTGGTTTTGAAATGTTGCAGGCTACCCTAAAGGTCCCTTAGAAGGGGATGGTAGGATGGGAAATAAGTATTTTACTGACTAAAAACAAGCGGGTGGTTTTCCAAGGGTCTGTCCCTCCTTTATCTGGAGATGCCAGGGGTTGAACCAGTGACCTTCTGCATGCAAAATATGTGCTCTACCACTGAGCAATGGTCCCTTTCCACATGTAAAGCCCCCGATGCTAACATTTCCCTTTGCAATCATGGTTCCACAGCTGCTCACTTAAAGATGAAACTACAGGTGTGAACTAGTCTTTAGTCTATCTGCAATCCTGAATCTATGTATTCAGCCTTTTCCTGTAGGATTACTCGTATTAAATAGTTTCAGAAAGTCCAACTTAGCACGCCTTTCAAATCCATCATTGGAACATTGCTTTAGTCTAGAGACTGCCTTGTGCGTATAAAGATGGTCCTTCAATCCAAATTCTGTTTACTTACAAGAACGTTTTCTTATATTATTATTATTTTTAAAAACCCTTCCTCTAGAAGTTTCATAAATGAGCCAGCTGTTTGAGGATCTCTCCAGTTCATCCCTGGCAATGCATAAAAGTGGATTAGTCCTCAGTTAAGTGGCACCTACTAGTAAAGCAATTCGCCAACAAATGTGCAGGGTAGATAAGCAGATTAGGAAAGGATTCTGCCATTCCGCTTCCGGCTGTTTCTTTCTTCTCGCCTCCCCTCAGGTCTCCTTTGCACTCAGCACTTAAAACAGATGCCCACAAAAAGGAAGAACATGTCGCCTTTAAGTTATGAAAACAAACACCTACTTAACAAGAATATTTAGTTGCACACGACTGCAGCCCCCTGCAGGTTTCAACTGGGTTCAAAGACTGGGATTTTTAGCCTCTATGATTGCGGAATAATTTCTCCCCATCAGCCATTTAGGCACTGCCTGAAATCCACCAGCAAAGCCAATAATAAGCAAGCAAACAGCAAAGCCAGGAAAACAAGCACTGAGCACAGACATTCGCTGCCTCACTTCTCTGGGCTCCCTCCGGTCACTTCTATCTGTGGTGTTTGAAATAGATTTATAAATAATTGCGCCTCTGAAACTTTAAAAAAAAAAAAGGTTTTCAGAGGATTTTTCGAGAGCATTGGCTGGAGCTTTACGAAGCTCACTCTTCCTGAAGGGGCTTCCTGATCCAGCGAAGACATCCTAGTTTGAAACGCTGAAAGGAAGGCAAGTCAAGAACAACATGGCTGACTTTCTACCAATAAGAAAAAGCTTTCATCTCAAAAGCCTTAAAAACATCAGAGAGAGAGAGAGAGAGAGAGAGAGAGAGAGAGAGAGAGAGAGAGAGAGAGAGAGAGAGAGGCACCCTGGAGTCTTTCCTTCATGCCTGATATGTCCAGGACTTGGACAAAGAACAGATTAATTTTTCATCTGCTAGGGAAAAACAAATGCCTCCGAATGAAGAATGAATGACTATACGACATTCAGAATTCATTCATGACTGGCATTCCTTTTTACCGGTAACAGATGAAGCAAATGGGCCTCATTTATTTTAATTTTTCATTCATTACCAAATGAATGCACACCTCTACTCCCTATTCATGTTGCATTCAGATCAAGAAGAACAGAAGAAGAAGCTACATAAGATGACCACTCAGAAGATGAACACAATTCCTCTCTCCTAAAGGGAATGCCAGTTTAGACAAAGCTACATACCTTTGTCAACAACCCTGCTCCTTGAAGATCATCTTTTCATGCCAGTGGAGAGGAGGGTGTTTATCTGAAAGGTGAGTGGTCTTGGGCACATAGAGGTTGAATTTAGTAGACAGGAGCTCTGAAGCACCGGGGTTAGGGGCAAGGCCTGAGTGGGATTGGCCCTTACAGAGCACAATGGCCAGAAAATCAGATCGATCTGCTCTTAAGTTAAGAACACACTGAAAACAGGATGCAAAATTGGACACAGAAAAATGTATCCTGTGGGAATTAATGCCTTTCCTTCTAACCCTGCACATTGTGTTCTGATGTGTGTCGCCATTTCATTGATCATTCGAGAACACCAAATGGTTCACTCTTTAAATAAATCTTGTTTAGTGCAAGCCACCAAGAAAAGCTATGAGGTCCATTAAATAGTCATGCATCATAGTTATACATAGATCATTAAGCTGTCAGAGAAACATTTTTGCTCTTTAATTTGCTACCATTTGTCTTTTGGCTAGTATCTTCAGGCTTAAAACAGTAGGAACCCAGTATTTGGGCCCATGTCATTCATTTTGTCTTCCATTGAAGGAATAGAGACAACATGTTCCAGGATCAAATTTGGAGCTATAAGGCAATGCTCAGCTCAGATTTGTAATCAGTGAATGGCTTTTCCTTGGGCAAATTCCCATATATTAGTATCAATTATCCCTTCTGGGTCTTGTATTATTAATGCTAGCAGATGGAGGCCTAAGGCTGAGGAGGGGGGGTACCTAAGACCATCTCAAGAATTAATGGCAAGGCTGAGAATTCAGCTGAGAACTGGCTGATGGGCAGTCCAATATTCTACTTCCAAAGCATCATTCTGACCAGAGGTGTCGCTCCGGTAGGGGCGGTACCGTAAGTTTCACCCCGTCCTAGTCCCGTTTACCAAGCCGGCAGGAGGCGGCCCCGCCCCCTCACTGTCGGAGCCATTCCCGTGCGGAGAAAGCAATGGGCAGGGAATCTCTTGCTTGCTGCTTTCTCCGCATGGAATGGCTCCGACGGCGAGGGGGCAGGGACGCCTCCTACCAGCTTGGTAAATGGGACTAGGACAGGACGAAATTTACGGTACCACCCCTACCGGAGCGATGCCTCTGGTCAGAATGATGCTTTGGAAGTAGAATATTGGGCTGCCCATCAGCCCCTACCGGAGCGACGCCTCTGATTCTGACCACTAGAGGAAATGCTGTATGCTCTCAGATATCAACACAGCTCCAGTCCTGACCACGGATTTGCCCTGGATGCCAGACCAATGGTACTCCGGCATAAGCCCCAAAATGGGTTGGAGACCTGGATGGGATGGGAAGGAGCAAGTCATGCAAAAGATGAGTGTGGTGTTGGTTATAGGAAGCCCCCTGGCTGATCTTGAACCTGGCTTGCCTGAGGTTGGAGCTCACTTTGTGGCTCATCCCAATCCCTCCCCTGGCAAAAGAGTCCCTTCTAACTGATGAATTCCCCCATGAGAGGGGCCGCTTACATGCGCGTAACGGCATCCTGCTCCACTTAGGATTCCGCACCACCCTCGGGACGCCAGTGCGGTTCTGCTTCTGCTCTACAGCCTGCCCTCTCCTAAGGGAAGGCTGCAATCCTATGCACACTTACCTGGGAGTAGGTTCCATTGAACTCAATGGGATTTACTTCTGAAACATGCATAATGTTGTACTATTAGCCACTACATCAAGGCTCACAAGGCTTTGATGCACATCCCAGCTCTCAGACAAGGGAGAGGGGTGAGAGCCAGAATGGGGAGAAACACCAACGTAGAACGTGATGTTAATCTTTGGCTGAAAAGGGACATGCCCAAGGAAGCTGATGGGGAATAGCTTGTGTCTTCCTACATTTCCTTCTTGAATATTGGAGCTGTACTCCAAGAAAAGCCTCCAATAGAGGAATCCTCATTACTTTTCCGACTAGCCAAGGGGCTAAACAATAAACCTTGGCCCAGGAGGCATGCTGCCTATGATGATGATGGGATGGGAGTGCTAGCCTTGTAGCCAAGGGTCTCTGGCATCCAGAGGATTCAGAGAGACTACAGCTGTGGTCTCTGATACAGGTGTTCTGGAATAAATGGTCCCCAAAATAGCAGTGTTCTTATACTGACAAGACAGGTTTCCAACAATGTCCAGTAACTTGGCTTTGGCAAGAGACGGTTGATGAGATCTTCCTCGACACCACTGCCCTCTCCAGATCTTTTATCCACACCAAAACACAGAATTTGAAAACTTGTTGGAAGTTCCCATGAAAATATTTGTGCACAAAATATTTCTGCTGCTAATTTGATCATCTGGGTGGATGTTTTCTCAAGATAGCATCAGTTGTCTGCTTCCATGTGGGGCAAGGGTCAAAGTAGATACAAGTAAACCTTCTGGTTTCCAGATTTTTATTTTAGTAAATAGCATAAGGGAGGTGATGAAATTGGCCAGAACCATGGCAGAGGTAGGGGGCTTTAATAATTTGCCCCCACCACAGTTGATCTTAATCATGCTTTTGACACACATTATTGTTAATGGGAAAAAGCTTCCCATTATGCTTTTTCCCATTAAAAATAGCACAATTGGGATTGGAAGAGTAGTGGGGGCAAAGTACTAACCCCCCCCCCAGTTTGACCTATTTTGTCACGCACACGCCTGCATGCTATATACTTTTTTTTTTTTTTAAGCCTGGAAGGTTAACTTGTATGCTTGCGATCACATCTACCTTGACCCTAAGTCTTGCCACCTTCTCCGGTAAGGTGTCTGTGTTGAAGTTTGTTTCATCTCACTTTGATAAGCGCTCTTTACGCAAAGTCCATTGTGTTGCTAAATAGTGGCAACTTTTCAAAGAAATGCGAACAGTTCCAGAGTGAGCCAACCCCTAATCTAGTGACCATGCCAGTCTGCTGGACAGTAACCAAATTAATGAAACGCCCTCTCAGGAGTGAATGCTCTTGTGTCACACAGCATGCTATTTTACCCAAAGATACAGGTTGAATAAACAGAAGGCACAATTTGGCCAACCTGACCGAGCCTTAAATTGACTTCTAAGAAGAACTTTTGTAGTTTTTTTTCAGTATGTGAAGCTTTGATTCAACAGGCGGTGAAAAGAGATTGAATAGAGATAGAGACAGAGACAATGCTGAAATTTGTTGATATGCAGAATATCTGCAACAAGGACAACAAAAAGCTACAACTATCAGCTAAGGATAGTCACATGGCCCTTTTGTGGACCAAAGAAGCACATATTGTCAATTCAGGCTCTGCATAAAAAATGCAAACATTGCTTTGCCTTCTCATGCAATTGCCCAGCATGGCTTTTCCCAAGAGAAAGTTGTGGTAGGAAACCTCCTTAATATATTTAACTCCCGGGCATGTGAAGAAAGAGAGCACATGCCTCCAGAAAGATCTTGAAAACACCAGATGTTTGAATAGAGATTTCAGAAGTAAGGAGCTCTGTGTGTCTGTTTAGAAAGACAATCTGTAGTCTGCACATCACAGATGTGTTTCGTACAGCAAACAGAGTAACAGCTCTTTGCAAAGTGCCTTTAAAAATATTCCTAATGAGTCTCAGGTTGGAACTTGTAATCATAGCAATGATGTGTTTTTTTTGTTTCCCTTTTCTTTAGTTCAGAGTTAATGCAGCACTTCTCTATAGCAAGCCTAAAATATTTGGCACTTTGAGTATTCATTGATTATAGGCAACTCCCAATCGGTGTCCTATTCCTTCTGTGGAGTTCAAGACAGCCTATAAAGGGGTTCCCGTGAAAAGGTTTTGCAGAGGAGCCAGCTGAAAATTATACAAATCATCAAAATATGAAATCATCAAATCCCATGACTTGTCCAATATACATGGGGTCAGTTCCATCAATGAAATAGCCATGGTTGATTTTATCCAGTCATGAATATAGCCTAAGTGTGCATGTTCACTTATCACTTCACCCCATCCCTGTGACTCTGTCACTGAGCATGGCATCGACACCATGGTTTGGTGGAACCGTAGCTCCACTGCTCACCCAAACCTAGAGTTGTGTTTTAACTGTAGTGTACAAACCACAATAAGCAGCATCTGAAACCAGAGCTCAATCCCAGTTTTAAATGCTGTTTTCATTATGGTTTGCACAGTTAAAGCCCAATACTGGATTTAGACAAGCTGTGGTGCTGTCCTTTTACCAAACCACAATTGCAACAGACAGTGGCATCACTCCCGTGAGGTGACGGGAGCGGCCGCTACAGGGTGACGCGCGCAAAGGGGTGACGCATGCACCCCTGCGCGCGTCAC
This sequence comes from Plestiodon gilberti rubricaudatus, assembly GCA_026170595.1. Taxonomy (NCBI): domain Eukaryota; kingdom Metazoa; phylum Chordata; class Lepidosauria; order Squamata; family Scincidae; genus Plestiodon; species Plestiodon gilberti. Next base: position 53,018,598 of record JANXHW010000002.1, read on the forward strand.
CTCCGTGATGCGCGTCGCCTCCGTCGCCCTCCGGACGCTCCGAGGCCGGCCCGGGAGCCGGCCTCGGAGCGTCTGGCCCGGACGGCGCTCCAGGGCCTTCTGAAAGCCCAATGCGTCAACACGGATATTTTACTGTTTTCGCGCGTGCGCAGAGACGAAACCCGTCTGCGCATGCGTGAAACAAGTAAAAGTACCCGTATTGATGCATTGGGCCTTCTTTCAGAAGGCCCTGGAGTGCCGGCCGGGCTGGACGCTCCGAGGCCGGTTCCGGGCCGGCCTCGGAGCGTCCGGAGGGCGACGCGAAGGGGCGGGGGCACCCGGGGAAGGGTGCAGCCGGGTCGCCCCCCCCAAATCGCGGCGCGCCCTATGGCCGTGCCGGACGTTATATAGGTGGGCAATTCGGGGGCGTCACTAGGGTGACGCGCGCCACCCCGCCTTGGGGTGACGCACGTCCTAGTGACGCCTCTGGCAAAAGATGTGAGTGAAGGAGGTAAGTGGGAGGGGCATGCTGGCTCAGGCTACATCATCTGAACTGACACACTCTCTTTATAGGAGGAAAACTTTCACTATTTCCCTACCAGCTACTTTGATCAAAAGTCCATTAACTTTCTAGGATGATGGTACACATGAGAGCATATCCAACAAATATTTAAAAGCCATGTGACTTCTCAGGCATCACTCCAACCTATTGCAGACCTCAAGTTGGTAGATGATACCTGATATGAAGTATAGGGAAGGAGCATAAGGGGTAGGCTGGGCCAACGTCCCTGTAGTCTTGCCTGCCTCTTTGAATGGTAGCACCTGGTTCCACTACCACAATTCACCATGCAGGTCCTTGATGGTGGTCCACTGCAGAAACGTCTAAAGTAGAGTGCCATTATACAACTGAAACAGCACCAGATTAGAGTGGTGATTACAAAAATGTCAGATAATGCAGAAATTGGGGTTTTTTGGGGGGGGGGATCATAGATTAAATAGATGTGCAGTATAAGTATAAAATCAGGCTTATTAACAATTATTCTACAGTACAACTAACGGAATATTTATTTATTTACAGTATTTTTACCCTGCCTTTCTCCCTGAAGGGACCCAAGGCGGCTTACAAAAAACAAAAATACAAAATATAATCAGTATTTAAAAGCAATATACAGAACACATTTAAATAAAACTCATGAACAATAATAATCTTAAAACAGTAAATTAGACTGATTAGACAGTAAACAGCTGATCAGAGCTGCCCGGGCGGGGCTGGCCGAGTGGACGGGGAGGGTGGTGCCGCCATCTTTGAAGCAGGCGGTGGTGCGCCCCCTCCTGAAGAAACCCTCCCTGGATCCCACTATTTTGAACAACTTCCGGCCAGTCTCAAATATCCCGTTTCTGGGCAAGGTGATCGAGCGGGTAGTGGCATCTCAGCTCCAGAGGGTCTTGGAGGAAGCTGATTATCTCGATCCATTCCAGTCTGGCTTCAGGCTGGGGTTCGGGACAGAGACGGCCTTGGTCGCCTTGGTGGATGACCTGCGCCAGGGACTGGACAGGGGGAGTGCGTCCCTGTTGGTCCTGCTGGACCTCTCGGCAGCTTTTGACACCATTGACCATGGTGTCCTTCTGGGTCGGTTGGCTGGGTTGGGGCTTGGAGGCACTGTTCTGAGGTGGTTCCACTCCTTCCTAGCTGATAGATCCCAGAAGGTGGTGCTGGCGGATGCTTGTTCGGCACCCTTGCCCTTGAGGTGTGTGGTGCCAGAAGGGTCAATTCTGTCCCCCATGCTGTTTAATATCTATATGAAGCCGCTGGGAGAGGTCATCCGGGTGGTTGGGGTAGGGAGTCATCAGTATGCTGATGACACCCAGCTCTTTCTCTCCTTTCCACCCGACTCCAAGGGGGCGGTCGATGTCCTGAATTGTTGACTGGAGGCAGTTGGGAGCTGGATGGGGGCAAACAAGCTGAAATTAAATCCTGATAAGACAGAGGTCCTTCTGGTCCAGAAGTCTACGACTCAGGTATTGGACTATCGTCCTGCTCTGAATGGGGTTGTACTCCCTCTGAAGGAGCAGGTCCGCAGCTTGGGGGTTCTTCTGGTTGCGAAGCTGCTCCTGGATTCCCAGGTGGCGGCTGTGGCCAGGGGGGCCTTTGCCCAGCTTCGGCTGGTGCGCCAGCTGCGACCGTACTTGGACCGTGCAGACCTGGCCACAGTGACTCATGCCCTAGTGACATCTAGACTAGATTATTGCAATGCGCTCTACGTGGGGCTGCTTTTGAAGACGGTTCGGAAACTGCAACTAGTGCAGAATGCGGCTGCTCGGGTGGTTGCCGGGGCCTGTCGGTTCGACTCAGTCAGACCGTTGCTCCAGCGGCTACACTGGCTGCCGGTTCGTTTCCGGGCACAATTCAAAGTGCTAGTTTTGACTTTTAAAGCCCTTAACGGCTCGGGTCCAGGGTATTTGAGGGACCGCCTCCTTCCTTATAATCCGACGCGTAATCTGAGGTCATCAGGGGGGGCCCTGTTAACCGTGCCGCCATTGACGGAGGTGAGAGGGATGGCGGCACGGAATAGGGCCTTCTCAGCAGTGGCACCCCAATTATGGAATTCCTTCCCCCTGGAATTAAGAACGGCTCCCTCTTTAGAGCCCTTTCGGCGGGGCCTTAAGACGTTTTTATTTAGGTTAGCTTTCGATGTCTGACATGGTGGGCTGGCGTTTTAACAAATGGCTTCTTAACAAAGCAAATACAGGTTGACCCACTGGGGTTGTTTTTAGTTGTTTGTTTTAATTGTTTTTAATTAAATAAATAAATAAAACAATATATTACAATTAAAAACAAAAACATAAGAGCAGCAGCAACACCTTATAGAAGAAGAATACAGAACTGTTATTGTATTTGAAGAAATACATTTCACAGCACAAGCCTATGCATGTCTACTCAGAAGTAAGTCCCACTGTATTCAATGGGGCTTACTCCCAGGAAAGTGTATATAGGATTGCAGTCTGAGAGTGCAATCCTGGAAAAAGGTCCAGCTGCGGACCGAGCGTTCCGTCGCCGGAGGACGTCGCGAACGTGCCATAAAGCACGTTCATGATGACTCTGGAGTAAGGGAGGTTGGTGCAAGGCTGACCTCCCTCACTCCGGTGCTGGATCAAGGATGCGACCGGCAGCAGAAGATGAGTTCGCTGCCGGCCACATGAGCAGTCTGATCCGGGAGGGAGGGGGGGCCATTGGCCTAGCCAACCCAGGAGGGGGATGGTGTGGGCCATATCCCCCTCCCCGCTGGGCCAGCTACGCTGTTACACGGCCTCCTCTACTTCCGCCAGCTATTGAGCTGGCGGAAATCCAAGGAGGAAGATCGGGCCGGCCCCAGTTTACACACGGGGAAGGGGACGAGCGTCAGGATTATAGTAATCCCCTTAGTCAGGATTGCACTGTGAATCAAGTAAACTGAACAATGGATTTAAAATTGACTGACTGCAACATTTAGTATACAGTATGGGAAAACACAAATCTTATTCTTTCGAAAAATGAGTGATTGAAGTTTGCTTCCCAGTTTTGCTTCTCTTCCTTGCAATGAGGTTGCACCCAGCAGCGTCTCTATAACATGACGTCAGTAGCAGTGGCCTCCCCTTGCTGCTCAACGGAAGCCAGTGTCGCCTCAAGAGCCCTGGCCCCTTCGCTATCACTCATTCTCTCCATTTTGTCGCACACTGACAGAGAAAGCACTAATGGGAATGGGCAAAATAGTATGCGGGCTCGCACAGCACAACATTGTAAATAGCATGTTGTATGGCTATGCTGGATAAAGTGGAATGTCAGATAATCAAAGGTCAGATAATCAGGATTCTACTATAAACTGATTGATCCAGCGCTAGGTTTATCTCACCTTGGGGAAGGTGACTATAGCTCTATAATTGAGTGCTTATATGCTTTGAAGGTCCAGGTGCTATCCGTGGTACCTCAAAATTATCTCAGGTAGCAAAGTGGGAAAGACCACATCTGACAACTTGGAGAATTCCTACCAATTGGAGTAAATAGAAGTGCTAGGTATAACCTTCATACATTTTAGCTTCCCTGGTGACATGAGTCCAAGCCAATGTCAGATCATCATTCCTCTTGGGTCTCATTTCCCCCTTAGAGTTTCCATGTCAATGCTGTACAAGGGCCCTGCAACCTTAAAGAGCTGCTTAAAAAGAAGACTGCTACCTAGTCTGGCGTTTCTCATCATAGTGCTGAGATGACAGGACCAGCCCATCCATGAGGCCAACTAAGCTGTAGCCTCAGGCAGCAGGTTGGTGGGGGATCCCTTGATCTGCCTACTTGCCCTCACTGCTTCTCCTTCCACTTCCTGGACTGAAAAAGGAAGAGGGGATGTGGAGAGGAGGATTGTGCTGAGCTAGAACATTGGGAAGTGGGGAAGCAGAGGCTGGCAAATAATCAGATAAGGGGGGCAGCTTTTGACATGCCACCTCAGGTGTCAGGAAGTTTGGGTCGGCCCTGTAAAGCAATGAGAGAAGTTTGCAGAATTTCCCTTATACTGTATGCAACTCTTAAAAACAAAAGCACCCATTCAGATTTATGCCCACCTGGCAAGTCACCTAAGCAGGGCCAGCCCAAGGCCTCCTGGTACCTGAGGCAGTTGGCCAAATACTAGCCCTTATTTTACACTTACAGCCTCTCCCTTACACTTCCTCTTCTGCTCTGTTCCTCCTCTTCCTTTTTAAAGTCCAGGGAATAGGAACAGGAGAAGGAGCAGTGAGCGGATGGAGGTGAGTGTCCGCAGCCAATCTGCTGCCTGAAGCAACTGCTTCAGTTGACCTCATGAATGGGCCGGCCCTGCTCCCAAGTCAACTGTTCTCCAGCATTCAAAGCTCCCCTTGAATCCATTGCTTATTTATTTATTTTTCACATTTTTATACCGCCCTTCCTCCAAGGAGCTCAGAGTGGTGTACATATTTCCTCCCCTCCTTTTTGTCCTCACAACAACCCTGTGAGGTAGGTGGGGCTGAGAGATAGTGACTGGCCCGAGGTGACCCAGGAAGCTTCGTGGCTGAGCGGGGATTTGAACCTGGATCTTCCAGGTCTAAATCCGACTCCCAAACCACTACACCATCCTGGCTCCTGTTACTTACTCAGTTGATCCCTACTTACTCTGAACTTTCTTCTTCAGCTTCTTTGTCTCTGGGCTCCCTGTCCTTTCTCTTCCCTACATTTCAAGACCACGCCCCAGTCCTCCACCTGCTCCATAAGGGTTTCATCCCAGCCAAACCAACCAGAGGTGTCGCAGAACTGGGGGCGATTGGGGTGGTAGGTCCCAGGGCGCAGGGCGCTCTTACCTGGCCAGTTGCGTCCTTCTCGCAGCCGAGAACAGCTGCGATTTTGGCCCTCCTGCCAACCCTTGCGTTGTTTGGCTCCAAAAAGCGCCGGGGGGCATTTCCGCGCTGCGGAGGCGCGCTATGTCGGGACGGGGCAGGGGACAGGGCGGCGGTCCCCATCCCACAAAGATCTCCGTTTGTCTCTGAAACCCACAGCTTTCTGCTTCCACAGAGAAGCTGGGTTGTAAAGTGCTTTGCTCCTGTGCAACTGAACATTTTCACAACAGCACACCAGATCAGCCAATCAGGGTCAGGGGCTTCAGTGTCACAAGCTCAATATTGTATAGATTCTATTGTAAAGGTTCTCATTAAGCAGTAGCCTGCTTATTGAACATGTGCTTAGTGTTACACATTGCCAATACACTAATAGTCATACTCCTCCCATGAAGACTAGCATAATCCAAAGAATGAAATGCCATATAGATTTACACAATGCAATGCTGCTTAGGATTTTTATGTTAGATATACACATTGTATAGCATTTCCACTGCTTTGAGTCATATTTTGACAAAAGCAGCTGTTTTACCCAAATGAATGAATAAATGCACTTTAGAGTTCGTAGCATATCTTGGAATTTCTTTTGTATATAGAATTTCAGTCATTCATGAAGCAGATTCATAAAGTATACCAACATTTTATGGCCTTGAGTTGAGTCAACCTATTTCTGAATGTTATTACTGCTTGGTGAGTTATAAAGTCCTTTCGAGCCAACTGATGTTCACCTGGTCTGAAAGTCTGCACTGCCAGTTCTTTCCCTTAAAATAATTAGCCCAATGCTTTTGAATCTTTTGCCTTTGGATCCCACGCTAGAGTTTCTCAAACAGTATAATGATGGAAGCCTTAAATGCATTACCGTCTATAAAGTCTGGGATATCTCAGGAAGCCTACTATGCTCAGCATAACAGTACCTGTTCATTGAAACCCAGGATGGAGGAAAACAAAAACGAATCTCATGGCTAAAGAGGCAGGCTAAAGAGGCAGGCTCCAGGAGAAGTCAGACTCTGAAAAGATCAGAAGAAAGACTAGTCAGGAAAATGACCTCAGAGAGAGACTGCAGAACAAGAAGGCTGGCTCCTCTTGTCACTGAGAAACTGCAGCTCTGGGGCAGGGATGAGTGTGCTATAGACACTTGATCACACAGTAACTCCTACCCATTTCAGCCACATCAGCATTAAGACATTGAGGGTTTGGTGTGATTGAAATGATTACAACCAGGGGCAGCCCATCCATGAGGCCAACTGAAGCATTTGCCTTAGGCCACATATTGGTGCCCATCTCTACCTGCTCCTCCTCCTCCTTCCACTCCCTGAATTGGAAGAGGGAGACAGAGAGGAAGAAGAAACATGGAGGGGAGGGGAGTTCTGAGCTAGAACATTGGCGAGTGGGAGGAGCAGAAGCTGGCACATCATCAGGTAAGGGGGCAGCCTCAGGCGTTAGGAGGTCTTGGGCTGGCCCTGACTGCAACTATATCAGAACCTGCTGCTTCACAGAGTGAGCCAACTGGAGGTAGTTGGTCAGCCACTGCAGGAAGCAGCGTGCTGGACTAGATGAACCTTTAGCCTGAGCCAGCAGGGCGCTTATGATAGAGTTTTCCACACTGAGCCACACTCATAGAATGACATTCTCAAGCAGCCATTGCACCATTCAATGGGCACACTACTAATTTGGCCTGTATCACTGCACTTGAAAAGAAAATGTGTCGCGGGACTTCTTTTCCATCTCCCCTATCTATTTTTCATGATTGAAAGGATGTCAGAGCAAGATAATGATATGACACCTTTGATCCCAAACCTGGACACTGCATCCATTCTACCCGAGTAATCGATGCAATGGTGATTTCTTTCCTGGCCACATTGCTTTTATTTACTGCATAGACTATTCAGCCGGAGAATGCCCTCCGGCACCTGTGTTATGTGAGCTGCCTAATTGCGCTCATAAAAGGAGAAAAAGGAGTCTTTGTGTTTGAACGGTATCGCACCGCATCAGTCATGCAGAAAACAAGAGGGTGACCTTGAGAATCCTCCTCCCTCCTTCCGTGAGGCTCTGTGGAAGGGATTGGCTGCCAAACCCCTCACCATTTGGCAGCACAGGTGCTGTTTATAGCGCCGAGTCCTGTGCAGCTTTTTGGCATGCTCTTCTTCTTCACACTGCAAGCCTGTGCATGTGCTCAGTGGGCTACATTTCCAATCAGAGCGAGACTGTGCTAAATCTGTCAGTGTCTGTCTCGGACTTGACTACAACTGCTGTCTCCTGGCAAATGCGGATACCCGATGCCTCAAAGAGGCCTCTGTAAAGCAGGCACTTGTCTGCTCCACCCAGCTTGGATTTCATGCATGGATGAGATATGAAACGGGCTCTCACAGGAACGACAAGAATTATGATATTACGACAGACAGCAACCTCTGTTAAATGCAGGCTCCAGAGGATGGATCTATAAAAGAATCCATCAGCAAACTGTCCGGCTTCTCCCCATAAACAATGGCTTTCAGCCCTTCCCTGAAGCAAGCAAACTCTCCTACACACCCAGCTCCATGCCTTTCCAAGAAATAAAACAACAAACAAAAATCAGCCAAAGAACCCATCTTGAAATATTCTTGTTGCGACTGAAAAAAGACGCAGCTTGAAACTGCGTGGCAATGTTGTGTGCGGTGTTTCTTGCGAGACGACTCCCTCTTTCCATAGCGATCAAGCTTCGTTTTTATCTGTTTCTGAAGTCGTTTCCTTCACTGTGCAAAAGTAATACAGTGCCTTTGAGGCCACCAAGGCTTATAAAAAGGCACTTTATTGTGGTTTTTTCCCCGTAGATTTTGTGCTAAATCAGTAAAACCGAATGGAAATAAAAATGAGAAAGGGAAGGTATAAACCCGGCAGATTAATTTTTGTTTTGAGAATCTTTCCCATATATGATTTTCTTTTTCAGCTTGGAACCTTAATGGTGCAGCAGCAGAGAGAAGTGATTATCTCCGTGAGATGGATATGTTAATTAAGATGTAGTGTCTATGTCTTATATGAAGCATGCTCCTCGTTGTCAGGACCTGTGAATATTTTCTTCCAGAAAATAAAAGCCATTGTTGTAAAAGGGAGAGACACATTTTTAAAACAAATGAGAGAGAGAGAGAGAGAGAGAGAGAGAGAGAGAGAGAGAGAGAGAGAGAGAGAGAGAGAGAGAGAGAGAGAGAGAAAACTGACTGCAACATCTGGTCACCAGTGATTTCACACACCGAAAGCTCACAGAGAAGACTCCTGATTTGTGTAACAGGCAATGCAGAACAGGAAATTGTGATGTCAACTATTATGATCGCATTCCTCCCAAACAGGTCAAGACACCCATTAGCAAAGAGGAACAAAAGTGCAACAAGAACCTGTTATGAGGTCCATAAAGAATTTCAGGAACACAGTCTAAAGACGTTCATGCTTCCTTATGTGAGTCACCATCCTTGGTCGGGGGCAAGGTGTCACTCAGCAGAACTGTTCATAACAAACTACGTTCATGTATACAGCTATTACTATCATGCTTTTATTGTGAGAAATAATGCTATGCCTGGCAATACCACCACTTTGTATCATCATAAAGTCAGCGGAAACTGTAGCAATTAGGGCAATGATTAATCAGTGAGTGATTAGCCACTGTCCTCTTCATTTCCCCTTCCAGATCACCTTTCTCGGACATTCTCGCAGCTATTTCTTTCCCCGACAAGGTTTGCATTACTGTTATGTGGACCTCTCTATATGTCCCAACCTTTGATCTTATATGTGTTCCCTTGTGAAGGAAGCCAAAAAAACCCGGGTCCACTTCCTCTCCTTAATTGCTTCCTGACGCCGGGCTCTGTATCCGTATGATGGATCCAGGTGGTGATGCTAAAAACGCAGGCTCTCATAACCTGCTACCTAAATGTTTTTATAATCGTACTTTCATGGATAACTTGGAAAAGCTGCAGCTGCTCAAATCATATTAGCATGAGCCATAGCACAGTACAATGGCTAGTCGGGGAAACTATGTGTGTGTGGGGGGGGGGGGGGTTTCCAGTACATTGCTTTGCTACAGTCTGTGATATCTATTGACTTGGGCTGCTTCCAGGTCAATTATAAATGAGGAATAAGAGAGGGACACATTTTCCAAACAAAATACAAGTGGATATCTCGGCCAACTCAGGTTTTCCCAGACACGGGCAGGTTTTCTAGGGCATTGCCAAAGCGTCCTTCAAGGTGGTGATTAATCCTCCCCATCACACTGCATTTGTCACATAGCAAAGACATATGTTTTGCCTAAAACAGGCACATTCCTGTTTTCAGGAACAGGCAGTCAAGGTTTCAGTGAAAGATTTAGGAACGTGGTAGCAGACGAAGTTTCAGTTACAAGCTTTTTAGACATATATGTAAGTTCACAGTTTGAGAAATGGTCTTGTCATTTTCCAGCTATTCCTAGTGTACTTGACTAAAGCAGGAATACTGTATTGTTACAAACAATACTGCATTGTTTGGGTTATAATTATGAATGCAGACTGGCCAACTGGCCAACTGGTCAATAGGCAATTGGCTGCTTTTTCAGAAGGTGAGTGAATTCTGTGACTAGTAAGTTAGGAGCTCTGAATTACCATATTTAGAATGAGGCTGGGGGGCATCCAGGTAGTAAGGTTATTTATCCCCTCTCCCTAAGCTATGTGCGTGCGTGCGTGTGCGTGTGCGTGTGTGTAAAACACAAAAGAAGCAGCTGGGGTGAGACAGAGGACAGAGTAAATGATAGCAGAAGGCTAGCAGTACGTTTTAGGGTGCAGGAGTTTCTCGTTGGGGAACTGATGTGATCTGTTGTTGACCTTCTGACATAGGAGAGCCTTTTGCTTTTCCTCCATCTGACACTCAACTTGTGTATGTGTAAATAAACCACCTATTACCAAGACACTCTAAACTTCCAGTGATCTCTCCTCCCAGGAACTGCGTGGGACTAAACCCCTGGAACGTCTCACCACCTGTGAAAGTGGGGAGTGTGCCTAACAGTATGCAGTCTGCGATTCCAGACAGGTGGAGAAAATGTATGAAGTTGAGCATTGGATGCAGAATAAAAAACTTTAAAAAGGGGGGGGGGAGCCAATTCCTTGTCCATGTCTATGAACAATACCTTGAGAAATATTTCAGATCACAGAAGGCCATGCAATATTTCCAAGGGACCGAATACAAGATTTTAAAACCCTACGTAGCTTCTTGCCCCTTCGCATGACTGGCAAAACACCATGCAGAGAGAAACAAATGCACACACAATTACTTTATTGGACTAAATGATCGGGTTGCAGGAGGGCCAGTGCCAGGTTGCTGATGGCTCTGAGTCAAAGCCCTGCAACGGTCCCCCAAGTTTCCCCTCCAACCCAGTGGCATATTGGGTGCTATCGTCATGACCATCATTACTGAGGGTTCAAGGGTTCTTCAGCCAGTGCCCAACCTGGACAATCCCTGATGGCTTGCAGTATCCAGCAAGAACAGAACACAATTTTTCGTTATGCAGACTTTTGGTTGGCATGCTTTTTGCACAAACCCTTAGGTTTGCATTTCACTTGGACCCTCTTCCTCAGAAGTGATGATGTCAATACAGTGACTGGATTACGGAAAACAGAGGGAACCTGGCGGCATTACCATTTGTGACAGACCCTTTAACTGTGTTTTAGAATGCTATGGGGGGGGGGGGGGAGGTGTGATTGGGCTAAAATAGAAGGGGCCAGAGTCTCTGACTCCAAGTCTCAAGTCAAGGCCCAAGTCTTTGCCCCCAAAGTCCTGAGTCTTTGGTTGCGAATCCCTGTCTATTTAATGGGGGAAAGGGGTTTAAACCCTGAATAAAATTCAACTTGTCGTAAAAGGCTCCAAGTCTCGAGTCGAGTCTTTCAAGTCTTTTACAATTGCCGAGTCAAGTCACTGACGCGACTTGGGTCTGACTCGAGTCCGAGTCAATAGACTCAAGTCTACATCTCTGCATTTTAGCATTAATCCCCAAACAAATGCACACTTTGTGTCTCTTTGATATTCATAGTTATTCATTCTGATTATTATTATTATTTTCGAACGGAAACTTTCTTGGCCAGCCACAATTTTTATGGTCTTCAGACTGCTCCTCGAGAATGTTTCTGGGTTGAAAGAAACGAAACGTCGGGTTTCTAAGGTTGTGCTGTGGATTTTTAATGATTTTCTGCCTGCCTGCGCTGTCAAAGAAACTTGAAGAACGTAAGCAGGATCGATTTTTGTTTTTTATTCCAGTTGGACTTTGTGTATGTTTTACATGGCTTCTGTACCCGTATTCCCCTTGTCCATAAAAATTATTATTATTATTATTATTATTATTATTATTATTATTATTATTATTATTATTATTATTATTAAACAGATTCTAAACTGCACGGGCAGTCACCAGCATAGCATATTGTTTCATAGGGCAAAGAGAAAGGCCTTATGGTACTTTCCTTCCAACAACACAGCTCTATGCGTCTATCCAATCTCTAAAGACACCACTGCAGATTCCAAGGCAAGTTTTAAATTGTTTCAGCCCTATTTTTATTTCTGCAATCTCTTTCTGCTTTGGCTTGGTATGATGTGGAATTTGCTTCTAAGAGGAGAATGCCTAGTGTTTAACAGCATTTGGAGTAGATAAAAGAATTCTTTTGTTTCAGAGAGAGGAAGTTTAATTTAGAGTTCCTGCGAGGCCTCTGTTGAATCAGATTCCTCAGAGCTATGCGTTTCATTTCACATGCCCCCTAAAGCTGTCTCTGCTGTTGGGAAATACGCTGCCACTTCAAACTCTCCTAATACTTGAAATTAAACACTGATCCTATCACACCACTGCAAACGGATAGAGCGGGGAGAACCATGTAAAAAAGAAATGACTTTCTTTCCTGATGTTTCACACAACATTTAGCATGTTTTGTTACCTGACCACGATGGAGATCCCAGAGGTTCAAGGACAGAGAATTTCATAAATGCATAGTGGCAGAATTACAAGTGGGATCAGAAACCTCTGGGCAATGCAGTCTTAATTCCTAACCACGCAGATGTGCATCAAAGTCATTACCCTAATGGCCCGGCTGCAGGGGAGGCTAAGAAGGGGCATCATGATGAGGGGTAACTAACCTAACTAAACTCCTGTGCGGTGATGCAGCGGCGCTCGCGAGGGCTGCGCTAAATCCTGCAGGGGAGTTTTGCATGCTGGAGGTCTCCTCAGGGTAAGGGGACATTTGTTCCTTTGCCCCGGGGTGAGCGCCAGCAACAGCATTGGGTCAACTCGGACCTGCACCAGTGATATCTCTGGCGCAAGTCCACGTTGATCCGTGCAGGTGGACTGGGCTCAGGAAGGGCCCTCCTGGGCCCGATGCACCCACCCTCGCCCCCATCACCGCCCTCCCCTTGCTCTGTTCCACCCCTTCCAGACAAAGCTGTTGGATTTTTCAATATTGCACCCTCCTCAGGTTGATCTTTTCTTAAGGGACAACCTCTGGACTGTCCCTCCGGGAATGTTGAAACCACTGGGTGCTGCGGTAAACTCCTGCTCCTCTTTGGAAAAAGGCTCGTTGGGGTCAGAGTCCAGACACACATCTATGCTGACATTCAGTTGCAGCCATTTCTGGAGAAAAGGGAAAAATTTGGTTATCTATTCAATTAATGGAACCAGGTATTTATCACCTAATCATATTCCAGTTCAGTTGAATGCTGTGTCAATCCATTTCCCCTGCCATAATTTCTAAGTGCTAAATTATCTGATAAATGTCTGTCTTTTTTTAAATGATTTGTATCCCGGCTTTCCCTCTGAATAAAGAAAGAGCTTGGAGAGCTCATGTCATATCTTGTGCATCAGCTCACACAGAACAACTTGTAATGAAACAGATAACGTGTGTGTGTGTGTGTGTGTGTGTGTGTGTGTGTGTGTGTGTGTGTGTGTGTGTGTGTGTGTGTGTGTGTGTGTAAAAGATATTTATTCCACAGTGGTCATGGGGTCCTCTATAAGCCTCACTGAAACATGTGGAAGTTGAACAAAATCATGATGCTGCTCTGATAGTGTGAAGCTTCCATCCAGTCCCATGCAATTTCCAGATGAGATGTTGTTAGCAGAATCGACTCCATAATAACTAGGGCTTATTCTTCTATTGACGTTTGGAGAACAAGCCTGATTTACCCACACACACATGACGCAAGTAAACAAAAACCAACACCAGCCTTCTCTTTCACAACATGGGCTGAATATTTCAATTGCTGCAATTCCTTCAGCCTGCACAAAAATCACATAATCCTTTCATTATTTGTGCCAGCAGGTGTTTGTCTATGTTCATGTCTCTAATTAAAATACATTTGTATTCCCTTTTGCTGCCAAAGTGCTTATACCCTGAAATATTTCATTCCACTTGCTGTCTTACGTTGATAGCACTGTGTATGCTGGGAACGGAGGAAGAGAATATAGAAATACTGTCACTAATATATTTGTCTCCTGCTCCACAAAAGAAGGAAAAAACACCACAGTCTTTTTGGTTGATTTGGTCAAGGCAGAAATGCAGAGTGTGGGGTTGTTTTGTTTTTGGTCAACGTGGAATGGAAATATTTTTTTGGAAAGTCCAGCTGTCAAAACAACCAACATTTCTTCAGATAGGCAATATCCAAAGAGGATATTGCCTATCACAGTACAGACACTGCAGCCAGGCCAGCAAATTAGCATCTGGGGCCTTTTCCTAGGAGGCAATAAATGAAGGTTGTAACAGAAAAAAACAAAACATGAGCACAGGGTGCATCAGGGTGGCTGAAGACCTTATGGTATCTGAGATGAGGTGCCAAATACCCCCTCCTATTTAGGTAGTGGTGCACTAGCACACACAAAGAATCTCCCACACTCGCTAAATTTATTTAGAAGAGAGGAACAAAGTGAAGAGACACTCTAGCCCACTGCTCTCCTCTCCTCCACACTTCCTCTAACACTCAATTCCCATCTTCGAAACGTAAAAATCCAGTGAATGCCAGAGGAGGAAGAGCAACAATGGCAGGTGAAAGCAGAGATCCCTGTGGCCTCCGCCCCCCCCCATCCCACCACCGGAAGCAACTGCCTCAGTCCACCTGATGGATGGAATGATCTAGTCCAGGGGTTCTCAACCAGTGGTACTAGTACCACCAGTAGTACTTCGGCCGACTGCTGCTGCTACTCGGACCGCTGGACCACCGGAACCTCATTCTGACGCGGCACTTTCATCGGCGCATTTTTGCTCCTGAGAGGCTCCTGCCTTTGGCCAAGCCTCTCGGGAGTGCTGAGAAGGGCCCTCCCACCTGCCCAGTCTCCTACTTGCGTTTTCTGGCCTCCAAAAACCTGAAAACCTGGAAATAACTGGTGATCATGTCAGTGGTACGCAGCAGGAGAGTGGCGCCCGAGGTGGTAGTTGGCCAGGAAGGCGTTGAGAACCCCTGATCTAGGGAACATTCTGCCTCTCAAAAGATAGTTCTCAGGATAATTTGTAAGTTCAACTTCTGGCTAACTGTGGTCATAGGAGGTAAATAGGGTTACCAGATCAGTCAGCTAGCCAGAGAAATTAACTCTCCTATTTCAGCAGGGGGGGAGGGGGGAGGCAGCTGCTTTTCCTGTATGTTCCCTCCCTAGCCCCAGTATCTACTGACTCTGTAACCTTATACCGTATACTTAATCCTTGCTGTGGCTAAATTGCTGGTTGCCACTGCAGGGTGATCCACGTGAGACATTCAGGTGGTAGAGGGAGCTGCAATTGGCACCATGCAGACGTACAGTTGCTGAGTGGAAAGCCTTGGTGGATGCAGGCCACTGATGACAGCAGGGGCTTTGGACCAGTCAGCAACTGTGCACTCTGTCACTTGAATACAGTAGAGGAATGGAAATCCCCTGCTCATCAATCACTCTGCAGAGGCAGGCAGTTATCGGGCTGCTGTAGAGGATGAAATATATGAGGTTTGAGAGGAGATGGACAGCAAGACTGGGGAGAGGATGGACAGGAGGAGCAGCAGCTGCCTTTTCTCTTGGTGCACCAGGAAAGTTCAAAGGTAAACGTGTTTCTCTGGCTGACTAATTATTAGACAACACTTGAAGTATATTATCTCAACAAAATGAGATTAGCACATAAACAGACCGCAATCCAGTCTAAACCTCAGAGGCGTCGCTCTGGTAGGGGCGGGGCTGTAAGTATCGCTGCGGTTACAGTCGCTTTACCGAGCGAGGAGGAGGCAGCCCCGCCCCCTCACTGTCCGAGCCATTCGCCTACGGAGAAACCGGCAGGGAAGAGACCCTGCCTGCTGCTTTCTCCGTAGGCGAATGGCTCGGACAGTGAGGGGGCGGGGCTGCCTCCTCCTCGCTCGGTAAAGCGACTGTAACCGCAGCGATACTTACAGCCCCGCCCCTACCGGAGCGACGCCTCTGCTAAACCTAGGCCTGCGGAGTGAGCACTCTGCTGGCCTAAGGTGTCGCAAAAGTGCCATAAGGCACTTTCACGCCACCTCAGGTGTAAGCGGAGCTGGCACAGAGGCCAGCACCACTCACACTGTCGCCCTCCACTTCCCATGCCACTAGATGCAGGTAGGTGCTGTGCTGGGTGGCAGAAGGGTGTGGGGAGGGCTGTAAGTGGGTGTAGGCGGCCCCAGGTATAAGCAACTGGAGGCCCAATGGGTCTACTCAAATGTACACAAGCTCTGGAGCTCATGTATATTCTAGCCCTCCGTGTAAGGCCATGCCAGGCCTGGAGAGGGCTTTGGATATTGGCGTGACTTGCCGCCGATATCCCAGGCGCGTCACTAGGGTGTGTGCCGCCCTAAAGCGGGGCACGCGTGCCACCCCAATGACTCCCTGGCTGCCGCGACAGCCAGCCGGAGAGGAGAGGAGGCTCCGCTACTGCCGGCTCCAGAGACATCCTCTCCGGCCGGCTGTCCTGGGCCTTCTGACGAGGCCCAATGCGGCGACGTCATATTTATTAGGTTTTTCGCGCATTCGCAGTACGTTTCTGAGGGCAAAGCTCTGCCATTTTGCCCTCAAACGTTCCGCGCAGGCGCGAAAAACCTAATAAATATGACGTAGCCGCATTGGGCCTCATTAGAAGGCCTCGGACCTCCGCCGAGGGCGGACGCTCCGAGGCCTTCTCCTGGAGCGGCGAGGTGACGCACACGGCGCGCGGGTGCACGCGCGAGTGAGCACGCGGGACCACGTGTCACTCTTTGCGCGCGTCACCCCCAGGCGGTCCACCCTCCCCACCACGCTCCAGTGACATCTGTGTTGCCCTCTCCAGGTCTGCCGCGGCCTGTGACCACCCTCCCTCACCACCAGGTCCGCCCTCCCCCCTTACCTTACCTGCTCCAGTGGGCGTTGGCGGTCCTTACTCGTCGGGTGCCGTGAAAGTGCTTTATGGCACTTTCACGACTCCCTGCGCCAGGGGAGCACACGCTCCCCCAGCACACTGCTACACAGGATTGCGCCGTCAATGGCATTTAAACCAGCAAAGTCCTGATGAAAAGTTTAGTGTCTTAACTGCTAGTCTACATTAGCTGTCAATGATGCACATCTGCACCATAACAGAAGTACAAGCACATCTTTTATAATCACACACAAAAAAACCCTAAACGTGACCTGATGTCAAGCAAAAAAAAAAAAGTAGTTTTGTATGTGTTTGTTGCAGAAAACATCCAAAATGGCAAACAAACCTTTTAATCTAAATTGACAAAACTGTTGGATGATTTGAAAAATCACTACCTTAGACTACAGGCACCACATCATTATATTTCAAGTGTGTGATGTGCAGTGTTTTAGTTTTGTATTCACAAATCTATTCAACTGTGTGGAGTTTTTCCCTCCGTGTATATTTAGCCAATGAATTCTTCCTGTCGCAAAGTGACCTTTGGAGTCTGAGAAGTAGTTTCATTTCAATTTGTGTCAATGAAACACTTGATAAATTGCTCTTCTTGAAACCATGTATACCTTTGGATTTCACGACTAAGCATTGTTACTACTGCAACAAAGATAAATCAGTTTGGAGGGTTTGCTCTGCATTTTTGAGTCAGGGCTGCACTTACAGCTCACGATGCACTTTGCGTGTGATTTGGATCCTACGCTGTGCTCTCTTTTGGAACGATTGTACAAATTATACAACATCCAGTCTGTGCAGGTACTATAATATCATGCATATATGGACTTGCTAATTGTTTCAAAGAAAATAATATATAAGTACATTAAAACACACAAAAAAACCTTCTCAAAACATTTTCCAAGATAAAATGTATAACAAACCTTGACATTTCTGCAAATTACTAACATGAAATATTGACCTTGCTGCATCGCATGCTCAGTAAATGGATGATCAAAAGTATATCTCTGAGGATCAATTAATATCTTACCACTTTTGGGTGCTGCAAACCCACAGCACGCTGGTAACATCTAAAGAGGAACTATCTGGGTCAAGCAAATTATAGCTTCCTGGATCCAAACTATGATGCTGGTATGAGATAAAACTAGGAGGACATTAATCTGACCCAGATGGTTCCTCTTTGAAGAAGTTACTGTTGCTGTATAAGACCAGACGGAGCAGAAAAAATTCTCACACTATTAATTGAACTGTGCGCACGAGGTTGTGGCAAAAGTTGTATTATTTATGTAACATCCATAAATCAAATATATTGTATAAATGATTCAAGGTATGCGTGAAATTCTTTTATCAGCTTTTAAATTGGGAAGAAACCACAATTTGGCCATTTTAGTACCCAGGATAGCTTAATATTGTAGTCATATTTTCCCATATATCTCCATTTCTAAGCTGTATAAAACATTACTTGTGTCTCCATAACTGTATTTAGACAAAATCCCTGATTATAAACAAAGGGAGGCATGGCATTTAATGTTTAATTCCAAAAGAGCAACCATGCTAGTCAAAGAGGCATATTAGAAATGAGCACTTAAAAGACTTACTGCCTATTTGGACACCACACCAATGGTACTGACACCAGCACAATGCCCTTCATATCCTAAGTCCATCCAGCCAATGACATGTCAGCGCAGACCTACCAGTAATGCTGGCGTAGCCCTTCCCAGTACTGACAACAGCATCCATGGAAACCGTCCTCAATACAGCCTGTCATCCATGGAGTGGCATCCTGACATTGGCAGCATGTCATAGGTGCGATGTCAGTCCTTCATTTATTTATTTTATTTATTTACAGTATTTTTATCCCGCCTTTCTCCCCGAAAGGACCCAAGGCGGCTTACAACAGAAAAAAATACATTAAAAAATACAATATAAAAACATCACATTTTAAAACAGTAAAAAAACAATTAATGAAAATTAATAAAAACAATATCTAAAAATCGATTAAAAAGATCATGGCAACAGTCAAAACAGGAGCATAAAAACAGCAGCACCCCCACCTGTACCAGCGAGATGTTAAAAAAGGCAGGGGCTCAGAAGGCTTCTTTGAACAAGAAGGTTTTTAGGCCTCGCCGGAAAGTGTCCAAGGAGGGAGCAGTTCGTAAATCAAAGGGGAGGGAATTCCATAAGGTTGGTGCCACTACTGAGAAGGCCCTGTTTCTGGCCACCGCCCCTCGCACCTCCCTGGGCGACGGCACCCGCAAAAGGGCCCTTCATCAGCGTGACATCCAAGGAACCAATCACTGTATCCACCTAGCCCCAAAACCAGTGGTCAGAGAAGCACCACCTGGATGAATTGAGCAGGGAGAAGGGACAGGCTCAGGGCCAATGGGGGGAAGCCATCCAACCAGCCACTAGGAATTAGCAACATAACCAGGCACCAACCTTAGAGATGCCCTAAGGACATCACATGCACAAACACAAGTATGCCACAACACCCCCATCCCCTAAAGGAGCTATTGTGACATCCGCAGCAAAGGGGCAAAAGCAAAGAACTGCTAGGAATTCGTGTGCCCAAGGTTCAAGTCCCTGTATCCCACTCACACAAGCACACACATCCAAGGAATACCTTTTTCAGCAGAGCTGAGCAAGGGTTAAAAGATTGCTGCCCTTTTCTGAGGAAGTGATGTGATACAAACACACAAGACTCTCCGTGGCAAGGGTTCAAGTCTGTGTGGGGGCATCCACTGCCTGGAAGGAACCCTTTTTTGTCAGGGGAGGGACTGGAGCAAGTCACAAGGGGAGCCTCAATAACACTTGTGCAAAGCAGAGAGTCATAGCTCACTGTACAAAGATGTAGGCTGGGAGCCAGGCAAGATGGGTTTGAGCTCACTGCACAAATTAGTTTTTAACATGCCATGGATCTTTCTAGAATATTGTATAAAATGAACAACTTAGTGGCACGCCGAGCCTTTTGAAGTGGCACACACTGCCATTCCTGCTCGAGCCGAGCACTGAAGTCCCTCTCTCTTTCTCGACCCCAGCGCACCTTTCCAAGCCTGTGGCACGGCCTCTACACCCCACTGCACCTCATTCTTCTTGCACTGTCACTGTGCTTTAAATATTTTCATTGCCTTAGAAATATATATTTATTTGTTTATTTATTTAAGTGGCACACTCAAGATTATCTACATAAAATGTGGCACATGGCGTGCCACGGGTTGGCCACCACTGGGTTAGACCAAGAGGTGATGATGGGCCCACGGTCATCCAGTGAAATTCATGGCTTAGCAAGGAAGGAAACCTAGATCTCCCCACTGTGTCCAACATTCTGCCTCCTACACTACATTGACTTTCATCTGACTGCCATTTTAAAGCCATGGAAAACTACAGTGTTTAATACATCTCAGTAATCAATATTGCAATTGTAACCAATGTGGTATGGTAGTTCATATCTTCATGTTTATCAAACAAAATATGCATCCTGTTGTTTAACAGCAGAGCCACTATCAAAGAGATAAAATCACAGTGTGTTGGCATAGTCAACATTTCTTAAGGCAGATGCAATGTTGCTTTTCTTTTTGATCACAAAGTTATTCAGGTTTCACCTCTCACTCTCAAAATATCACAGAATAAATTTTCATGTTCCAAAAGATAGCCAGGCTTCTTGGAGTTAGGCCAATGGTTCCCAAACTTACCGGACGCACGTCTCCCTTCTTCCTGGCTGGCAGCGGTTGCGGAACCTGGAAGTACGTGCGATGATGCGTTTATGTGCAACATGATGATGTCATCGGCACGTACTTCTTGGTTCCACAACCAGGAAGCAACGCTAAAATGAAACATAAGTAGGTCAGGTTGGGTGGGAGAGCCCCAAATTGCACAGCACATGGAGCAGAGGGTCTGCTCCACAGTCTGTTGTGTCACGTCGCGCGGCTGGCCAATTGGCCGGCATACGTCCTGCGACACCCCTGGTGTTTCGTCGCGGCTCTCCTGGGAGCCATCATGCACAATTTGGGAACCACTGACTAAGGCATTCATTGTTGAACAAATGTTCTGTTGATGCTGATCACATTAGAAGCAAATTATGGAATTAATGTATATTTCTTGTTCAAATTCTGATTTGTTCCTTAGTAGTGGTATCTCTACTGGGCAGCAATTAAGGAAAGCTCTTTTTGTTTCCAACGACGGGCTACATTGTTTGACAATAACAAATTGTATGACATTAACTAATATTGTATATTATATATTGTATGATAATAACTAATGACTAATTGACCAAGTGGGAGGTTTTCAGCAATAACAATCTCTTATTGATCAGGAGCAGCAAGTGGCCTTACTGGGGCGAAGTGGCTCACTGGGACAAAGTGGCAAGGTAAAAAAAGACACAGCGAGTTAAGCAGCTGGGCGAGTTCAGCGGCGGGGCGAGGAAGCCAGGCCCCACACACTGCCCGGCACTTCCCTTGAAGAGAGGAGAGAGGAAGAGAGGAGAGCTCCAACAACATTAAGGTACCCAAACTTGATAAACCCATAACTTACACTCAAAAGCTATGCAGTCAGACAGACAGCAGAGGGGTGGGAGCTATCCAGTGTTTTGCACTGAGTGTCACATGTATGGTTATCTGCCTCTTGGGCACAAGTCATGGGTGTGTGCTCGGTGCAAAGAGCTCCAGGCTCTCAGGGTACGGGTTCGCTCCCTTGAAGCCACGGTTGCTGACCTGGAGAAGCAGAGACAGGTAGAGAGGAACCAGGGTGAGACTTCTAGGGACGTGGAGGCAGCGTCCCACCCTCAGTTGGCCAGCTCCTCAGCTGCCAGGAAAGGGAGTCTCAGGGCTGGAGGACATCGCTCTGGAAAAGAAGGAAACAATCCCACAGTGGGGACCCCTTCTTCAGGTGATGGGCCCGTATCCAGTCGCACTGTGGATACTCCTCTGGGGAGGGGGGAAAGGGGGCTTCTTGTCATGGGTGACTCTATAGTCAGGAACATAGAGAGGGGGGTCTGTGACGGATGTGAGGACCGCATGGTGACTTGCCTACCTGGTGCGAAGGTTGCGGACATCACCTCTCGTCTAGATAGGCTGGTAGAGAGTGCTGGGGAGGAGATAGCGGTTGTGGTGCATGTTGGCACCAACGACGTGGGGAAATGTAGCCGGGCAGTCCTGGAGGCCAAATTTAGGTTGCTAGGTAGGAAGCTCAAATCCAGGACCCCAAAGGTAGCGTTCTCAGAAGTGCTACCTGTTCCACGCGCAGGGCCAGCTAGGCAGGCAGAGCTCAGGGGTCTCAATGCGTGGATGAGACACTGGTGTCAGGAGGAGGGGTTTAAGTTTGTTAGGCACTGGGGAACGTTTTGGGACAAGCCGGGCCTGTACAAGAGGGACAGGCATAACTTGAACCAAAACGGAACCAGACTGCTGGCGAATAACATTAAGAAGGTGGCAGAGCAGCTTTTAAACTGACTCCTGGGGGAAAGCCGACAGGAGCCGAGGGGCATCCGGTTCGGGACTCCTCATCCCTAGGGAATGAGGGTGCAGAGGATGGGGAACAGTCAAGTAATAACAGAGTAAGAATTGGGAGTGGTAGCGTGATGGGACATGACAGCCAGTCTAGCAGGACAGAAGGCTACCGGAATAAAGGTGCAAACATGCAGCCCTTCTTGGGGGACCAGGTATATAAGTGCTTTTATGCAAATGCCCGAAGTCTACGGGCAAAGATGGGAGAACTGGAATGTTTGGTGGCTAGGGAAAACATTGACATAGTAGGTATAACAGAAACCTGGTGGAATGCAGAGAACCAATGGGATACTGCAATTCCAGGATATAAACTCTATAGGAGGTACAGAGAGGGGCGTGTTGGAGGTGGGGTGGCCATCTATGTCAAAGAGAGGGTAGAATCCACCAGAGAAGAGCTGGAGGGGGGCTCTAACTCCTCCGTAGAATCACTGTGGGTTAGATTACCAGGCTCAAAGAGTGATGTAATAGTAGGGGCATGCTACCGTCCTCCAGATCAAAAACCTGAAGGGGATCTTGAAATGAGGAAGCAAATCAGGGAGGTGTCAATGAGAGACAGGGTTGTAGTCATGGGGGACTTCAATTATCCTCACATCGACTGGGTCAATTCATGCTCAGGTCATGAAAGAGAGACTGGATTTCTGGATATGTTAAATGACTGTGCATAAGAACATAAGAACATAAGAAGAGCCCTGCTGGATCAGGCCAAAAGCCCATCTAGTCCTGCTTCCTGTGTCACACAGTGGCCCCACCAGATGCCTCTGGTGCACAAGACAACAAGATAACCTGTTTCCCTTAGAGCAGCTTGTCACGGAACCGACCAGAGGACAGGTGACTCTGGACTTGATATTGTGTGGCACTCAAGATCTGGTCAGGGAGGTAAATGTTACCGAACCGTTGGGGAACAGTGACCATGCTGCGATCTGTTTCGCCATGCATGTCGGAGGGAGAGTGCCAAGCAAATCTGACACAAAAACCCTTGACTTCCGAAGGGCAGACTTCCCCAAAATGAGGAGACTAGTTAAAAAAAAGCTGAAAGGGAAGGTAAAAAGAGTCCAATCACTCCAGAGTGCATGGAGGCTGTTTAAAACAACAGTAATAGAGGCCCAGCGGGAGTGTATCCCACAAAGGAGGAAGGGCTCGACCAAGTCCAGGAGGGTGCCGGCATGGCTAACAAGCATAGTTAAGGAGGCTATAAAAGGTAAGGAAGCTTCCTTCCGTAAATGGAAGTCTTGCCCTAATGAGGAAAATAAACAGGAGCACAAACTGTGGCAAAAGAAATGTAAAAAGATGATACGGGAGGCCAAGCAAGACTTTGAGGAACGTATGGCAGGCAACATAAAAGGGAATAATAAAAGCTTCTTCAAATATGTTAGAAGCAGGAAACCTGCCAGGGAAACAGTTGGTCCGCTGGATGGTGAGGGAGAGAAAGGGGTGATAAAAGGGGACTTGGAGACTGCAGAGAAATTAAATGAGTTCTTTGCGTCTGTCTTCACGGCAGAAGACCTCGGGCAAATACCGCTGCCGGAACGGTCTCCCCTGACTAAAGAATGAAGTCAAATAGAGGTTAAAAGAGAAGACGTCTCAGACTTAATTAACAAAATAAAGATCAATAAATCACCAGGCCCGGATGGCATCCACCCAAGAGTTCTGAAGGAACTCAAGAATGAAGTTGCTGACCTCTTGACCCAAATATGCAACTTGTCCCTTAAAATGGCCACTGTGCCAGAGAATTGGAGGATAGCTAATGTCACGCCAATCTTTAAAAAAGGAAGGAGGGGGGACCCGGGAAACTACAGGCCGGTCAGCATAACATCTGTTCCAGGGAAGATGGTGGAAAGTCTCATTAAGGATAAAATCTTAAAATACATAGAAGAACAAGCTCTGCTGAGGGAGAGTCAGCATGGCTTCTGCAAGGGAAAGTCTTGCCTCACAAACCTGTTAGAATTTTTTGAAAAGGTCAACAGGCATGTGGATGCGAGCGAACCCGTGGATATTATATATCTGGATTTTCAGAAGGCGTTTGACATGGTCCCTCATGAAAGGCTCCTGAGAAAACTCCACAGTCAGGGAATAAGAGGGCAGGTCCTCTTGTGGATTAGGAACTGGTTGAAGACCAGGAAACAGCGAGTGGGAGTCAATGGGCAATTTTCACAATGGCGAGAGGTGAAAAGCAGTGTGCCCCAAGGATCGGTCTTGGGACCGGTGCTTTTCAACTTATTCATAAATGACCTGGAGTCGGGGATAGGCAGTGAGGTGGCCAAGTTTGCAGATGACACTAAACTTTTCCAGGTGGCGAAGACCATCAGGGATTTTGAAGAGCTCCAGAAGGATCTCTCCAAACTGGAGAGCTGGGCAGCAAAATGGCAAATGCGCTTCAATGTAAGTAAGTGCAAAGTGATGCACATTGGGGCAAGAAACCAAAATTTCACATATACGC
The DNA here is from genome assembly GCA_026170595.1 of Plestiodon gilberti rubricaudatus. Lineage (NCBI taxonomy): Eukaryota > Metazoa > Chordata > Lepidosauria > Squamata > Scincidae > Plestiodon > Plestiodon gilberti. The sequence goes on from JANXHW010000002.1 coordinate 53,043,218, forward strand.
TAATGGGTTCTGAGTTGTCTGTGACGGATCAAGAGAGAGATCTTGGGGTGCTGGTGGACAGGTCGATGAAAGTGTCAACCCAGTGTGCGGCGGCTGTGAAGAAGGCCAATTACATGCTCGGGATCATTAAAAAAGGGATTGAGAATAAAACGGCCAATATCATTATGCCTTTGTACAAATCGATGGTAAGGCCACATCTGGAGTATTGTGTCCAGTTCTGGTCACCACACCTCAAAAAGGATATAGTTGAATTGGAAAAGGTGCAGAAAAGAGCGACCAGAATGATTCGTGAGCTGGAGCACCTCCCTTATGAGGAAAGGCTACAGCGTCTGGGGCTTTTCAGCCTAGAAAAAAGGCGCCTGAGGGGGGACATGATTGAGACTTATAAAATTATGCATGGGATGGAGAGAGTGGATAGAGGGAAATTCTTCTCCCTCTCGCACAACACCAGAACCAGGGGACATGCACTAAAATTGAGTGGAGGGAGAGTTAGAACAGACAAAAGAAAATATTTCTTTACCCAGCGTGTAATTCATCTGTGGAACTCCTTGCCACAGGATGTGGTGATGGCATCTGGCCTAGATGCCTTTAAAAGGGGTTTGGACAGATTCATGGAGGAAAAGACCATCACAGGTTACAAGCCATAAGCAACCTCCTGGTTTTGGAGGTGGGGTTTCTCTGTACCAGGTGCAAGGGAGTGTCAACGGGAAACAGGTTATCTTGTTGTCTTGTGTGCTCCCTGAGGCATCTGGTGGGGCCACTGTGTGAGACAGGATGCTGGACTAGATGGGCTTTTGGCCTGATCCAGCAGGGCTCTTCTAATGTTCTTATGTTCTTATCACCTCCGAAAAAAAAAGATTAAAATACCCAAGGTGGGAAGAGTTTCTCAGCTGCTGTGATCAGGCTCTCAAAGTTAGATTGGCCCTTGGCAGGCAGGTTTTTTTTTTCAGCAACCTCAGACTGTTTTCAAGGGCCCTGTGGTCATTTCTCTGGTTAGAGTCGTCATTCATTTATTGGTCACATGGCAGGTGTTGTGCGGTACGTTAGGTAGTTGTGTATCCCGGTGTTGGATCTGAGGTTGGAAAGGTCAGGGGGTGATCCAGGACCACTCTGATGATGCTTCACCGGCTCGAAGAGGCTGGCTGGCAAGCCCCCTGACTGGATTTTGCAACAATAATGCCTGGCTTGACCAGTGTGCCCATTGCTGTCCCGCTGCCTTGACCTTTCCAGGGTTGGCTGTGATAGACTTTGTCTATCACTAATTCCCTGCTCTCTTTCATCATACTAATAAATCTAATTTGCCTACATTTGCATAACGTTTCATAATATTATGGGCAGCATTGGTGAGGGTAGCTGATGTGAGAGAGATGACTCAAAAATCAGCGGCCCTCCAGATCACAGTGCATATACGTACACATAAATACACAACTGAATATACACTTCCTTGAGTTAGTGTAGTATAGTGGACAGAATGCCGAACTTGGACAAGAGATCTGGTTTCCAGTCTCTGCATGGCCATGCAACCAACTGTGTGACCTTAGGCTGTTCACCGATTTTCAGCCTAAGTTGCCTTTTAGGGTTGTTTCAGGGACAGAATGAGATAACTTTGTGAACTTGTGAAAATTGTGACACTTTTTGTCGAAAAGTGGTATATAATTTTGTTGAAAACTTTATGAAAATTATAAAAGGACCCACTAAAGTTGGGTGAACTAAACAGGAAGTGGCACAACACACAGTGATCCTGGAGATACCACTAACACTTCATTTCGAACCTGTGGCCTCCTTTATTTATTTATTTGTTTGTTTCATGGCTTGCATTAAGCTTGAAAATTATATTAAATTAATTGAATTAAAATAAAGTTGCGCAAATGGCCAGATGTTGTCGGCAAGATCACTAATCAAACACAGCCTGGGTAATGTGTTCCATGCCTAGCTCGGTGGGAAGTAATTACTCTAACATTAGCTTTACAGTGTTTAAACAACCATTTCATTATATTTTTTTCTACACTGATTACATTTTCCTAGAGTTTATAATGCATCATTACATCTCCTTTATGAACAGATATTGCACAACATAACTACTTATTAAAAAATTCCCTGCTCTCTTTCATCATACTAATAAATCTAATTTGCCTACATTTGCATAAAGTTTCATAAAGACTGATCAGTTCTGTATTCACACAGTACCTTAGGTGTGCCGTGACTAAGCCACTCCTTGCCAAAAGCGGCTGCTTACACTGTGCCTGACACAGAGCACACTGCTTCTTCAGGAGTCCTGTGTGCTGGGAAGTAATTAAGGACAAATATTTGTCATAAGACACTGTAAGCTAAATCAACTATCCTCATGTCCCAGTGACATTCAGCCGTAGGAACTATTGACGCAAGAGCTAAGACTGTCTTGCTTCATATTGCTAGATTACCCAAACCAGCTCAAGGGACTCGTACGTTATTATTTGAGGAACACTCTGCATCATCAATTACAATTCAGTGCCCAATTCTAAAAGCATTCTAGGCAAAAGAAGCACATAGACAACTGCTTTGTACTGAGTCCATCTAGCTCAGTAGTGTCAATCTGACTGGTAGGGGCTCTCCAAGGTTTCAGGTGGATCTTCCCCAACCCTACATTGAAATGCCAACATTTGAACTTGGGGATCTTCTATGTGCAAAGCAAGTACCCTACCAAAGACCTACAGTTCTGCCCTCTAGGCTGAAACCACAGAGATTTGAGGGTAATTCTCAGGCTGAACCAACACATGCAGCAAACGATATTCGGAGAGTTCTATTTATGGTTGAATGCCAACTCATTCAATTTCAGAATGAGGTCATACGTTCTGAAGTAATGAAATGGCCACTACCACTCCCCCTTAAGTGAGGATGTTATCTTTTTTTTAATCTTCCCCTAATTTAAAAAGGACCTCCCTCTGCAAGTAGAAGACTAGCAGAGAGGAGAGCAAACTGTGCTGGAACCTCTTTTCCTGATGAATTGGTTTTCTCAGAGAACGTATTTACGTAGGAAAGCTCTTTTTTTAAAAAAAAAAGTGAGCTTCCTCGTGGAATCTGATGTGGTACAGTACAGTATACTTACTTTGGCACCTCCAGATTCTACTACTTCATGCTATTGAATGTGTAGACCAGACTTGTTCCGAGAACTGAGGAGGTTGTTACTGGAAATCTAAGAGTCAAATTACACATTACTATGAACACCAAATGTGGCCCTGTGTGCTTTGGAGATTTATTATTATTATTATTATTATTGCAAGGGAAGGCACAATTGGGACCAGAACCAAGGAGAAAGCAATACCGTAAAGCCTCTCTATCTCTGTACCATAATTTTGCCGATTCACAGCTTCCCTTCTTTCTGCACTATTTACAAAACACACACAGACCCACATTCCACATCATGTCTAATTTGGCACTACAGTGTCAATGCTCTGTCCTTCTATCATGTTTGTGAATTCCTTATCCTTGTTGGGTCTTGGGTGCTTGTATGAGCGCTTTCAACCATGTTTCTCTAACCAATTTTATCACCATTCACCTTCCTTCACATTTGTTCACTTGTGGATCCTGGTGACTATACTCATTATTAATTCTCATTCAATGCATGGGTCAATCAGGACCACAATGCACAAGGAGCATATTTAGCCCTCTCTCCTCAAACATCATGTCAAACCTCATGTCAAAATTCCAACGAACACCCCCCACCCCCCCAGTTGCTATCTTAGTAGGAAAGGAAGCTGCAAGTGTGCTCAGAAGACTGTAGTAGACACAGCCAATCATTAACAACAGTAAAGAACATCGCTTTCAACAACAAAAATGTTTCTGCTGTACTTGGATGCATATATTTTATCTTAAAAACAGCTATAACCTAGGTCTAGCCAACTTTGACCCAATGCATACACTCTTCCACTACCTTGGAGCATGGATGATGGTTTGCCACCAGAGCCACAAAAACCACCTCTCTACATTGTTAGCTACTCCAGTGTGTGAAACTAGCTGTGCTGAAGAGCTAACTTCCTATGCAGCTATCCACGAATGTACATGTTGAGCTTTAGTTTGCAGCCAACATAGCGGGTGCTGGGATTATGAAACTTCCTGACTGATTGAAGTGCAGACCTGGGTCAGCCATTTGTGTTCAGAAACAAGGTGATATTTGATAGTATTTGACTGTAAATCACTCCACAGGGATAGCAGCCATTCTGAGAAGTTCACACATTAAAGTACTCTTAAAATGCAATTTTGTTGTCCACAAAATATATTCTATTCTTTATTTCATTTGATTGTGTACATAATGGGACTGAGATTCTTCACCTCTGGTAGGAACTGAACAACACAAACAGAGCATCAGACAAACCAGATCTATACTAACTCGATAGAAGGTTGGGGGAAGGGGGTATTTTTTCCACCAGTTATTAAAAGCTAGCATCTATTTTACCCTCATAGGCATTCTGCCAATAATGACATCATAGCAATCTTTGTGTGAGGAAAGATCAGTCCTTCCTCTTTACCCATCATTGTGTAAGGAGACGTCTTAGCCTTTTTAGTATATTTATATGAGATATCCTTTCAAAAGCAGACGTTGGCCTTGGATCAAAAAAGGGCCCACTCCTAAGTCCCACACTGTTTGTAGTTTCTCAAACAAGGGATATAGTAGAAATAATACTGTTTTTAATAGTGGGATGATGTATGTGCAAGAAAGTGAAAGGTCGGGCACTCTAGAGAATACCCTTCACCACAGGTGCCTTCAAAAGAGGGGAAACTTCTATTTTGGCTTTATAACAACATGGCAACCTCAAATTATAGGTCCTTCTTAGAAAATCTGTTCTAGCAACTAAATATGAGCGAAATATTGTGGACTATTCCAGTGTTACTGTCTTAAAGGGAAAGTAACTAATGGATAGTCTACAAATCACACCCTGGCCATTTTCAATCTGCTTCACTATCCAAGCAGTATTCTCTGCAGTGGTGAAACAAGGGTGGAGCAAAGGCAAGTAGTTCTGCAAGACTCTGTTACATTGGAGTCAGCGGCCCCTCCCCCTTGCTGTTGGAGCCATTCCAGCAGCAACAGGGGAGTGTCCTGCATGTTGCCTTTGCTGCCAGAATGGCTCCAACAGCAAGGGGGAGGGGCCGCTGACTCCAGTGTAACGGAGTCTTGCAGAACTACTTGCCTTCGCTCCACCCTTGTTACGCCTCTGATTCTCTGTACTCCTTCTCTATTTATAGTCAAAGTAGCGATTTCATCAACATCCTATTAAACAACACAAATGTAAAAGCACAATATTTGTGTCTTAATGATGAGCATTTGTGATTGAGTGTGTGTGTCTATATCTAGGCTTACCAGATCTCCAACCGGGACAGAGTGCTAGCCCTTTAGGAGAAGGAATGTGGGCAGGTGTAGCTTGTTGAACCTTAGAGCACAATCCTAGGCATGTCTACTCAGAAGTAAGCCCCATTGTGTTCAGTGGGGCTTGCTTCTGAGTAGACATGCCTAGGATTGTGCTGCCGCATTCTGCACTAATTGCAGTTTCCGAACGGTCTTCAAGGGCAGCCCCATGTAGAGCGTGTTACAATAATCTAGTCGCGACGTCACCGTGGCATGGATCACCGTGGTCAGGTCTGCAAGTACGGTCGCAGCTGGCGCACCAGGCGAAGCTGGGCAAAGGCCCCCCTGGCCACAGCCGCCACCTGGGAATCCAGGAGCAGCTGCGGATCCAGGCAGACCCCAAAGCTGCGGACCTGCTCCTTCAGAGGGAGTGCAACCCCCTTCAGAGCAGGACGATACTCTAGTACCTGCATCGTGGATTTCCGGACCAGGAGAACCTCTGTCTTGTCCGGGTTTAGTTTCAGCTTATTAGCCCTCATCCAGGTCCCAACCACCTCCAGGCAGCGCTCCAGAACCTCAACAGCCACCCTGGAATCAGGTGGAAAGGAGAGATGGAGCTGGGTGTCATCAGCATACTGATAGCACCCAACTCCAAATCCCCGGATGACCTCTCCCAGCGGTTTCATGTACATGTTAAATAGCATGGGGGACAGGATGGAGCCCTGTGGCACCCCACACCGAATGCCGAACAGGCATCCCCCAGCACCACCATCTGGGATCTATCTGCCAAGTAGGAGCGGAACCACCGCAGAACGGTACCCCCGACCCCCAGCTTGGCCAGTCGGCCCAGAAGGACACATGGTCGATCGTGTCGAAAACCGCTGAGAGGTCCAGCAGAACCAACAGGGACGCACTCCCTCTGTCTAGTCCTCGGCGTAGATCATCTACCAAGGCGACCAAGGCTGTTTCTGTCCCAAAGCCCGGCCTGAAACCAGATTGAAAGGGATCTAGATAATCCGCTTCATCCAGGACCCTCTGGAGTTTTGACGCCACCACCTGCTCAATTACCTTGCCCAAATACGGGAGGTTTGAAACTGGCCGGTAGTTGTCCATTATTGTGGAATCAAGGGAGGGCTTCTTCAGAAGGGGTCGAACCACCGCCCAACTCAAAGCGAGTGGCAGCACCCCCTCCACCAAAAAAGAGTTGACCACCCTCCCCGTCCACTCGGCCAGCCCCTCCTGGGCAGATCTGGTTAGCCAAGCCGGGCAAGGGTCAAGCAGACAAGCAGTCGGCCTCACACTCCAGAGGAGCCTGTCCACATCCTCAGGATGTACAAGCTGAAAAGAATCCAACAACACCGGACCAGCAGGTGCCAAGGGGACATCCTCAGATATTTTCAATGAGGCATCCAAGTCATGGCAAATCCGATCGATTTTATCTGTGAAATGTTTAGCAAACATGTCACAGCAGGCCACCGTGTGTTCCTCCTGATCTATTGGAGGGGCCTGGTGGAGTAGGCCTCGCACCACACGGTACAGCTCCACTGGACGATTGCCTGCAGACGCAATGGTAGCAGAGAAGAAATTCCAGTCTGACTCGGCACGGGTTTCTGCCATCGTCGCTCAAGACATCTACCCCGTCGCTTCATCGTTTGCAGCTCCTCAGTAAACCAAGGAGCCACTCTGAGTCTGCGGCGTGGCAAAGGTAGCTCAGAAGCAATCTCATCCACCACCCTGGCCATTTCCCCATTCCAGAGGTCAACCAGGGCCTCAGACGAGTCACCAGTCTTGGCAGTGGGAAAGCCCCCCAAAGCCCTCAGGAAACCTTCTGGATCCATTAGCCTCCGGGGGCGGACCATAGAATGCGGCCCTCGCCTTGTTTTCCTTGTGCTTCAAATGTCTCCTGCTACTGTTAAATCCCTTCTTTTATCCTCTGGGATAAATACTAAATCTTGTACAGCTCTAAATCTAAAGTGTACACAGAACTAGCCATAGCTATTTGTCATCTCACAAAAACAAGCATTTGCATTTGTTCATTTATATCTATACTGTTTACAACCACATGTTGCTGCTTCCCACAATTCAAGGACTTTTGCTACCCCCTCCCCAGGGGTGTCACTAGGGTTGGTGACTGGGCGAGATCTCATGGTGTCACCCCATGGACCTCCTTACACACTGAAGATCATGGCTGGTGAGCAATGAAGATCATGGCTGGTGAGCAATGAAGATCATGGCTGGTGAGCTACCAAGAGGGAAGCATTTGTCATGCTGCTCAGGCACCAGCAGGCACCAGGACTGGCCTTGGTATCCACCTTGCTCTCTTCCAGAGGTGTGGAAAGACTGGAGCGAACGGAGCAGCGGCTCCAGGCGGCACCGCAGCGCCGGGCAGCACTGCTCCGCTCGCCCCAGTCTTTCCACTGAGCTCGCTCGCTTGCTCGCTCGTCCATCCGGTGACGCGGGCGGGCACTCCGAGGCCTTCTCCCCAGCCTCGGAGCCGGAGAAAGCCCAGGAGCGTCCACCACGACCGGTGGACAGGGCTTTCTGAAGGAGGAGCGCTAGTTAGCCTTTTTTGCACATGCGCAACGTAAATGTAACGTAAATGTTTTGCGCATGTGCAAAAAAGGCTAACTAGCGCTCCGCCTTCAGAAAGCCCTGTCCACCGGTCGTGGTGGATGCTCCTGGACTTTCTCCGGCTCCGAGGCCGGGGGAGAAGGCCTCGGAGCACCCCGGTAAGCCGGGCTGCCCCCCTGGAGCAGGGCCGCCCCTACAGGGGGCAGCGTATCAGGAGCGGTGCTCCAGGCAGCATCCGCTCCTGATACGCCTCTGCTCTCTTCCCTTCAAATCCTTCCTCCAAACGCACTTTTTCCATGAAGCCTGTTACTTCATCCTGTTCATAGTTATCCCCAGTTGAAACAAAGCCTAGCTACCTGTTACTGTGTGTATTCACATCTTCCTTGTTAACTTTTGCTTCCTCATTCTTTCCTTCCCATTGTCATAATCTCCCCTCTACCTAAATTAACACCCCAATTCTTTCCATCCCCCCCTCACATCATCGCAGTGGTGTCAAAATGGCAACCGCTGCATTCTATGGAGGGGTGGGTCCAGAAGGTGTCAGCAGGGAAAGGGGATTTTAAATAGTGATTTTGCTAGCGCAAGTCTGAGGAGAGAAAAGGGGAAGAGAGGATGCTGCTGGAGGGGATAGGATCCAGCCTTCTGTGATGGATCCACCCCCTTCCGCAGCGTTATGACCCCCAGACACGTTCCTTCCCTGCCCCACATTGCCCTCTCCCCACTCCTGTTTCACCCTCCCCCATCCCTCCCAGATCCCCCGACATCTTACCTCCTCCAGCAAAGCATCAGGGGAACTGTTGACGTGGGCGGAAGGGTGCAGGCCTTCTCGCTTATGCTGCAGGCAGCATGCCGAGTAGCGCCTTTTGCAACTGATGCAGATTACTTTATGGCAGTCAGTATCATAGCAAGAAGAGGAACAACGATGGTAGGTAAGTATAGGATTGGGCCCTTAGATTGTTAAATGTCCTTTTCAGTTTGTCTTCACTGCTGTGCTTTTAGCAAATTTCAACAGCAGTTTTTTTTTTAATATAAAACATATAAATTACGGAGGGGGGCACACAAAATCTGGGACAGGCATAGCAATGCTTGCCTGCTGCAAGGATACTCATTTCTTTCTGAAGGATAATAGTAATCTTTCAAGATCTCGTCACAAGGGCATTGAGTGTCCTCCCTGTACTTCCTCTTCCTCACATTTAAGTGGAAAGGATCAGAGAGAGATTTGTTGGGGACTAAGAGCTGAAACGGCCTTTCTAGCCTAGTTTTTATGAGAACAAGAAAGGTTAGCAAGCTTAAGGAGAAAAGAGGAAAAGTCAGCCAATAAAATGGAAGTTTGCGAGTCGGCCCGAAGCATTTGTGACACAGACTTAGTGACACCCTTTCAGAAGGCTGGCAGGGGGAAATGAGAAAGGCAACACTATATAATGAGGTGTACTCACAATAATTCCCTTATGTGGATGTTAGGGAGAGCAACAAAATGGAGAGCAGAGGGCTCCGACTGTGTTAAGGCTGTTTTTATGTTATTGCCATTTTTAAAGCAGTCGGATGTTAGAAATTCCAGAGTAATCTTAGCACTGCTAGTAAATGGTAAAGCTATCCACGGGGAGAATGGTTATCAACATCTGTAAATCACTCTGTCAATTAGTGCTTTTCGTTTGTTCTCCCTGGGCTGGAAAGTGTTTTGGTGTTTTGGCGCAACACCAGTATCTGTTCCTATTCACAGCTGTGGAGAAAGTCGACAGAATACTTCCCTGTCGGTTGAAAAGACAGGAGGAAATCAGAAAAAAAAAGAATGGCTATAAAATGAGGAAGGAAGATGGGCAAAAAGAATAAACCTCCTCTGCTTCTATGCTGTTCACATATTTCACGCCTTCTAACCTTTTGAAAGAATTTCCAGCCGCCTCAAAGGCAGCAGCATGTATTACCATACAGCATGCTCAAATGTTGTTTTTTTGTCAACCCAGTGGGGCTCAGTCCACAAAACGTATGTGCTTCACAATTTTGCCCCTTCCTGCTTATGTGTACCAAGAGAGGCAGCTGTGTAATCTTAGGAGATGGCAGGGTTGGCATCAGAGACTGGCATTGTTGGGCAGCTACCATGGGCTCCGGCCCTCGGACAGGCTCATTGCTGATTCCTAGAATTACCTCATGTGCTCGTGACCTTTGTGTGGGGGTGGCAGAGTGACTTTTTTAGGATCTACACAGGTACAGAGACCCTTGGAGGACAATTTGCCAAGGGCCATCTGAAACTGGTACCAACCTTGGTGGCAGTACAACAGCCAAGGTACATCTCTATTCCTGGCACAAATCGACTGTGGTGCAAGGGGCACTGTAAGATTGTTAAGGGGTAATATCACATCTTTCCAAAGGAATTATTATTATTTTATTTTATTTTATTTTCCTTCTGAGGAGGAAAAAATCTTAATTAAAAGGGGATCTCACAAAGGAATAGGAGACACACTATTCTTCCACCCTCTCCTGCAAACATGAACACTTCAAAGAGGGATGTAGGTGTGGGGAAAATTACTGTGAAGTACTGCACACCAATATGCAGAAACAGCCATGGTGACTCCCACTATTGTTGTGTCTGTTATGCCATAGTGAAAACAGCATCCAATTGTACCCACATACAGTCTGGAGCACACTGATTTTTCTCATCTGAGCATCATAGACATGTGCAAACAAAGATGGCTCTTCGCCACTGGCATGGAAGGGAAAAAACGCTGTCGACTGGCTCTACCATTAGAAAAAGCTTTTTCAGGTCAACATCATTTATTCATTCATTTAGAATACGTGCAATATTGCGCTAGACTAGAGCATCGCTGTGCTCGGACATGAGCAGCAAAGTGCCGGAGATCTGTGGAAAGAAAGAAGCCCCTACGAGATTTACCGGGATTCTGTAGCACTGAGTTGTTCAAACTGATTAAGCGCTAGGTTAAATAGCACACTTAAATTGGCTGGTAGAACTTTAATTAGGTGACAGCCCTAATTATAAGATAGGGAGGGCGGAACGTATGCTGAAGGAAGACGGCATCAGAGGCATTTGAGAAGGCTCAGTTCTTTGGGACTTCATGCAAGGGTGTCAGCTAACTTCATAAAATGTGTCTACCACCACAATGTCATAAGACACTGAGGAGGAAAAAAACAAAAAACACACAAAAAAGGATCCTCACAAAGGCCCAAATCGTCATGCATTATTCATGGCGTGCTTTCAGGGGAAGCAATCACAGGCTAGTAAATATCCTCGCATTGCCACAGAGCTGCCACAAGCGATACAGCCAGCCACTGCATTTCCCCTGTAGAAATGATTTGCTTCTCATTCCAGCAGTTTTGTTTATGAGCTGCAAAATGTTTCAGATCTCACATGTCTGCTACTCAAATCTGTTACTTTTGGCAAGGTGCTCAGGTGATCCCGGAGAGAGTCGTTTTGGACAAGTAGAGGTATTGTCTATAAAGTTTACAAGGGGGTCATTCTAACAAAGGCTGTGCTGTATAGCATTGTGTGGATTTCACTCACCCGGCACAATCTCTCGGGGAATAGCACCAAAAACTATCTGCCAAGTGCAAAGACGTGAACTGACTGATTTATTGGTGAACTAATTCAGTGCGTTAGCACTTGTGAGTCCCGTTTTTAGTGCGTCCAAAAACTTGCCATCTCGGAGAGCACCGGACTGTGGGACTTGATGCTTCCCCCCCCCCCTTCAGTCCAAACAAACTACAACCAGACTAGTCTGGGTCATGCTTGCCTGACATGCGCCCAGCACCAAGTATACATGTCAAACAAATATGTCAGGCAACAAAGGGGAAGTGATTGCTGTCATAAGGTGCTTTAGCAATGCATTTGATGCTGTAAACTATTACATGAAATGGAAAGAAATTGCACTGTTCTCTTGATACTCCAGCATGGCCTCCATATTGCACTCTATGATTGATAGCTCACAGACTGATGCTATTTCCATTGATATAAGATTTCTCAACACTGTGAGGGGATTACACAAGGGTATCATTCAGGCACAGGGGTTATTGTTGTTGGAAATGGACAGCTTTCAGCTGTTTGGACACTGGGGGGGGGGGAGTGTATAGCCTGGTCACCTGAGAGACCTTCTTTACTTTGACCTCTCTGTGTCTAAAGGAAGGGGTGTGGCCCCTGACCTATTTCCTCCTTCTTCATGCTTTTTCTCACTCTCTTACTATCTTGACTCCAAGCAGGAAGGACGTGGCATGCCTGAGCTCTGATGAATGGTGGCCATGATCCAAGCAGACCTCATGCAGGAGGCTCCCAGCTGTAGGGGGAGCTTCATCCTTTAAGTTAGAATAACCTCTGATCTTAATCAGATGCTGTATATGTGAACTGAAACCATGAGTAAACTTCTTTTTGCAACTTAACTCAGCATATGCCTCGTGTGTTTATTTAGCTAACAGCAGTCTGCCTGGGTGTAAGAGGGAACAAACTCTGCTAAGAATATCCTAGATAACCTCCCAAATAGAGGTAATCCCAAAAATTGTGACGTGTAGAGTTACATTTCCATAATCACACACTACTCTGCCAGAATCTCGAGCAGTTTCAACCCAGGACCCTAGTTGCTTTCTAGCAATGCTGGCCCAGCTATGAGGTGGGGTAAACCAGCTGCTTCAAGTGGCAAGCTTGAGGAAGCAGAAAAATGGGGGGGGGGTTGTACTCTGTGCTCCAATTCTCACTCGCTGAGAGTGAGAAAAGAATCAGAGCAGCAGTGACTCATCTCTTCTCCAGGGCCACTGCGGTGGAGCTGGAACAGAAAACAGGAGGCCAGGAGGTGGAACCTCAGGTGTTGGATCAGTTAGGCCGTCCCTACTCACCAGGCAAGTAAGACTTGGGGCCCAATCCTATCCAACTTTCCAGCGCTGATTTTATTTATTTATTTTTCACATTTTTATACCACCCTTCCTCCAAGGAGCTCAGAGTGGTGTACATATTTCCTCCCCTCCTTTTTGTCCTCAAAACAACCCTGTGAGGTAGGTGGGGCTGAGAGATAGTGACTGGCCCAAGGTCACCCAGGAAGCTTCGTGGCTGAGCGGGGATTTGAACCTGGATCTTCCAGGTCTAAGTCCGACTTAGATGCAGCTGCAATGCAGCCCCAAAGGAAAAATGTTCCCTTATCTTGAGGATGCCTCTGTGACTCCCCCCCCCCCCACAGGATGCAGTACACGTCCCATTGGCATGGCTGCATCAGCGCTGGAAAGTTGGATAGAATTGGGCCCTTGATCTGGCATCAATGAATGATTCTGGTACAGAAGCGACCCTACACACACCCCGTGGGAGGGGGCCGCCGCCATGACACACACCCCAACGGACGCCACACACCCCGCTCCTGTGGCGTGAGGTCATCATTGCATGCGGCGGCGGCAGCGCGGAAACACACACACACACACCAGCGCTTTTTGACTCCTTTTGGGGGCTAAATGGCATCAGGGAGGGTGGGAGGGCCGAACTTGCAGCCAAGAACAGCTGCGAAGAGGAGGAGGCGAAGCAACAAATGCTGCTGAAGGCGCGACCCGCCGCTTGGGGCCCACTGCCCCCAGCATAACGACGCCTCTGTTCTGGTAGGTCACACTGTCAAGATCTGTTGCAATCCAAGTTGTTCAATAAAAGCATACTTTCACTTTAAATCCTTCCCTGGCTTTTCCTGAGTTTATGAAGAATCTTACATGTTACTATTTGAAGAGTCTTATCATGACCAATCCCTTCACGGTTGTTTTTTAAAAGCCAGGACGCTTCAGAATTCATCAACATGACAGACAGCACTCTACAATAGAACTACCTGCGATAATGGAAAGCAGTCGGAAAAGTATGACTTGTGTTTCCAACTGAAGTGCAAACAAACAATGAATTCTGACATTCTCTTCTTGGTTCTTAAAAATGTCTTTGATTGGATTGATGCACACAGAATGCGAAGATTGGATGATTGTTTCCTCAACAAACTAGTGGAACCACAGCAAGAGTGACTGGCAAAACTTCTCTTCCGCACAAATAGTAATATTGCTACTATGAGCAGATGTGGTATAACACTGGGGTTTATAGGAAGAATACTGTGTTTGTTGACCTACACCTTTGTCACCAATAGCCTTTAATCATTCTTGTGTGCATCACTATAGGCTACTGCTAGTCATGAATGCAGAACATGGCCTGTAGTATAGTCAGCACCCAATAATAAGTTATAACAATACCACTGTCTGTTTTTTTAATGTCCATTGTTGTCTATAATAGTTCAAAACTGAGTTGGTGATAACACCTCTAGTGCCACTGGAGGAAGACAGGAGCTGTTGCTGCCCCAATCGTCTTCCCACTCACTCTCAGCAAATGGGAAAAGGATTGGCAGTGATGTAGACTTGAGTCTATTGACTCGGACTTGAGTCAGACTCAAATGGCATCAATGACCTGACTCGGACTTGACTCGGCGATTGTGAAAGACTCGACTCGAGACTTGGAGCCTTTTACGACAAGTCGGATTTTATTCAGGTTTAAACCCATTTTCCCCATTGAATAGATAGGAACTCACAACCAAAGACTTGGGACTTGGGAGCAAAGACTTGGGACTTGACTTAAGACTTGGAGTCAAAGACTTGACCCACATCCCTGAGGATTGGAGTGTCAACAGGACCTGCTTCATCAGTGGTCTGCTGCAAGGGCCAGCAGACAGACACACAATGCAGGGCATCTCTTGTTGCTTCACCACATTTCACGGTTGGTGTTTTTTCTTGATGGTGCCCTTACAGCAACCCGGCTTGGTAAGGATTATTGTAGATGATGGGCTGAGGTTGAACATGAGCAGTTTACCTAAGGCCACCTGGAGAGAATGGATGGCAGAGGTGAGATTTGAACGGCTGAAGTCCTGATTCATAGCTCAAGTCTTTTAACCCTTATGCGACATCAGCTCTCAATTTTCTTTGAAAGAGAATTATTCATTTACTAGGTCATTGCTAGCATGTCAGTGCACGCAGCCCTGACAAAGATGCATGAAGTTACCGCCTGCTCTTCATTTGGATTGTCAATTGCAGGGGGGAAAAATCACACATAACCTGAAAAGAAGATGACTTCAATCAATGGACAAAAGGGCAGCGGTTCTTGAAGGGAGAGAGAGTGCACAACAAACTCCATTTCATTCCAGAGAGTCTCTGCATAGCAGAAATCACGTCTAGAAAGTGAAATTTATGGGCCTTCAGTTTGCCTCTGGAGATAAAGTGCAGGAAATATTTGCTTTGGCAGAGCTTCTAGGAAAACTGTTACGGTTGCATAGAATACTTAGATTATATATAATCTCACAGACAGAGAGAAGCTAACTTTTAACAGTGAGGAACCCAAGAAGATCAACTTCCTTACTTATCCTTTTGTGCTGCTTTCCACTCAACGGCACAGATTATTAACTGATAAGGAGCCTCCTCCACACAGCACAGAAAAGTCTTGATAAACTACAACTGCAGGGGAGGGGCAGAGAGGCAACTTCAGCAGAAATTGACTCTGTCGTTATAAATCATCAAACACAAATAGAATTAAACCTGTGTAAATGGTTACAATAGGGTGACCCAATGATGGAAGAGCGCTCTTGTGTCACATGATTCATGGAGGGTACAGTAGTACATACCGTACACTCTATCACAGGTATGTAACAGCTTGCATGGAGGCTGGAGCAGAGCTGCAATGCAGCTAATGAGCAAAGACTGGAGGAGAGGTCTGGGCTGTAACTGCTGCTCCGGTGCATTGTTCAGTTTTGAACTGAATATACATTTAAGAGCAGCATATCCTTATAACCATTTGCCTACCCCCCTCACCTAGTGGTTCCCAAACTGGTAGGCGTGGCTCCCAGGGGAGCCGCAGAAACTAGCCAGGGGAGCCATGGAGTTCCATGGAATCCTCTCGGAAAACAGTCCAATGCCAATTCGGAAAACAGTGCAATCTCGGAAAACAGTGCAATACTCGGGGGAAAGGGACATTTGTCCCCTTCCCCCGGTATAACGTGGGGAGGCACCAATGGGCCTTCTTGGATTTCTGCCAGCTATTCAGCTGGCATAAGTCTGAGGAAGCCGTGTAATGGCCTCACCGGCCCGGGAATGAGACGGGGATATGGCGGCCGCTATCCCCAGCCCCCTGGGCCAGTTTAGCCAATGGCCCCTCTTCCTCACCGCCCGGACTGCCCCCACACCCGCCAGGGGATCCCTTACCTTCTCCAGCGGCCACAGGGATGATCTGGTGGCGGAGTGAGGGCAGCCGGCCTCCATGCCGGCCGCCCTTACTCTAAACTCATTGCAAACATGTTTTATGGCACATTTGCAACTGCTTCAAACGGCAAAGCGCACACTCCTCCATTCAAGCATTTAGTATGGATTGCACTCTGAGTAAGGCTGCTGGTTTCAGGGAGCATATATAGGTTCCCGGTAGCAGATGCTTCAGGATCTGGGAGAGCTCCCAAACAAGGAGGATGTTGCTTCAACAATGGCAATTCTTCTCCTACTATAAGTTATTATTATTATCATCATTAACAGTATTTATATACTGCTTTTCAACAAAAAGTTCATAAAGCGGTTTACAGACAAGATCAAATGATTAAATGGCTCCCTGTCCCAAAAGGGCTCACAATCTAAAAAAGATGCAGAACACCACCAGCAAACAGCCACCAGAAAAGACAATGTGCAGGGGTGAAAGGGGGGCAGTTACTCTCCCCCTGCTAAATATAAGAGGAGCACCTATTGAAAAAGTACCTCTTGCCCAGTTAGCAGGGGAGTTAGTCTCAATGATACACCAAGATGTGTTTTCTTGTTGTCCCGTGAATTTTGATGAAAGGCAATTGTTCAGTTGATTCCCCCTAGTTTTCTAATCCCAGATTATAAACTCTTTGTAAGAGTCTGAGGTGTGCTTTTCTGTAAGAGTCTGAGGTGTGGTCTTTGAGGTATGCTCATCTGACGAACAGGGACTTCAGCAACTGCCTTGTCCTATGGCATGATTCTCCGATATAAAAAGTGCCATCACACCATCCAATAGAGGAGTGCCTATATATTACCCACTGAAATGAAAAACTTTTTCACAATGAATGGCTCAAAATCTGCACATCATCTCATATTTCTTCTAAAGAAGCCACATATAGCTCCAATGCCAGAAAAGGACAGACTCAATGTCTAGAATATAGACTAGAGCAGAGGTTCCCAACCTGAGGTCCTTATCTGGGTTTCCGATCTTTCCACTGTCTTGCAATTCAGTGCTGTTCTGGTCTCATCTGTGGAATGCTGATCTCAAGAGGCCTCTTATCTGGGACAGCAGTAATTAGCTGCTAGAAACAGTAACCAGCTGCTAGGAAGTCCCTTATCTGCTGTTCGGATCTCTCTCAGCTGCTTCTGCTCCTTATCTCTGATCTATACTGTTCCGTATTGCTTCCTGTATATTCAGTATTGAACCACTAGGTGGCACAGGCAAGAAGAATCAGGCAAGAACAAAGCAGGCAAGCCTTTTATTTCCTGTTTATTTTCTTTTTCTTTTTATTTTATTGCTGTATTTGAGCAAGCTGCTCAAATTGCTGTATTTGAGCTGCATCTGAGCAAGCTACTGCTCACATAGGTGGAGATTCAAATCAATATGCATGAATAGGAAGGGGGGAGCAATGAAACATAGCTTTCCTGGGGAAAGATAGGCCAAAAACCAGAGAGACTGAAAACTGAGGATGCATGATAGTCTACTCCTGAACTGAAGCCGATAAGCTTCCAAAGCAGGAAGTGGATCTGTGAATACTACTGTTTGGGGAAAAAAAAAAAAACCACAGTAGCTTAATTGCTGCATTTACTGACACTATCACCTATCTAATCCACATATTTATTTAAATTTAATATTATAAATAAATGTATTTATTTATTGGTGCAGGTGGTACTTCAGAAAATGTGACTGTGACAGGTGGCACACCTGGTGACAAAGGTTGGGAACCTCTGGACTAGAGCTTATAGACGAGATCACCCCACAAATATATGCAATGGGAAGTGCCGGAGGGGACACTGCAGGCAATGCATCAAAACAGTGGAAGTGACCACATTTATGCCATAGACATGTTTACTTACAAACCATCGAGTTGCCTGTTTCCAAAGCTCCCCTAGGTGAGTACTGCTGCGCGGAGTCATTGGTGTTAAAATTGCCAATGAGCATCTGTCAAACCATCTGTGTTAGCTAACAGCATACTGTGCTCACTGCAGAGATCTGTACATGTCTTACTTTTCTCTCCTATTTACATCAATATAGCTGTCTTCTGCCATATGAGTGAACCTAAATGTCATTTTTATGTAATGTCTTGATTTTGTTTGCCCCTTTGGATACCTGATGAAGGAAAGGTGGGATACTTTTTAAAAATAAAAATGCTGAAGGGGCTGCCAAGTCATCCAGATGCAGTAGACATATTTGCCCTATGATTGTTGCTTATTGCTTGCCCTTCTTCTTCTCCACCCACCCCCCACGCTAACCCGTAATCTAGAATTTGGCTTTCAGCCAACTTATTGGACCATGAAGATCACCTGATTGCCAACAGCAGAACATACACCGGTTATTGTCCACAGGTTATGAAAAGCGGGGTCATACTCACGACTTGCACATTTATCCTCACCTCTCCTCCAAACATCGGATGCACTGGAGTGGGTCAGCTGCCTGCCCAGCCAGGTGTGTGTGTAAGGACCAAGATCCTGAGCTAGTGCGAGTACTTAGGGTAGAGAAAGTACCCAGTAAGCCATGCTAGTTTTCTTTTTCAGCTTGCCTTTTAACCTCTATGCCAACCTTTTGCCTAAATTTTCTTCCACCATGTTGCCTAAGCACTTGCTTATGAGTGCCTGGTTCTCTTCTTGCGAGTGCCTGGTTCTCTCCCTGTTATTCACTTTCCATCATTGTTTATAATTTTACCCCTTTTAATCAACTTCGTTTTGTTTTACAGTTTTACCTGTCTGGCCTCAGTTCACACAGGAAGGAAGTGATTTACCTCATCTTCCCAGACTATTTATTTACTACTATTTGCCCAAATTTACTATTTATTTACAGACCTTTGCTACTACCTGGCTTTTAAGGGCCTCCCAGAGATTGGCAGCCAGCATCCTTCTGCTGATCTTTCCCCTCAGTCAATGAACGTGGCACAATCAGAGGCTATGAAAGAGCTCTGGCTGGGTTTCTCATTTTTACCCACGTTGGCCGACAGCCTCTTTGGGGAAAACGCACACAGGCAGATATTTACTTATTTATAGACAGCTCCGTTATTCATGCAGAATCTGTGCTGACATCATTTAAGCCAAGCTAGAAAGGCACTTCTGAAGATCAGTGCTATCAAAGACAATAACCCGAATGCTGGATAACAATCACATCACATCAAGCAACAAGTCTGAATGTTGGGCTCAAATGAAAGAGCAAGTTGAAAAAAGCATGACTGCATTCCTGTTGTTCCCCAAGATATTGTAAACAATGCTCCCCGAAGCCTTAAAAGAAGAGAAGGCAACTGAAACTGAAGCACCAAACTTAAAAACAAAGGAAGCCTACCAACTTTTGAATTCGTTATGGCCAACACTGCTACTTTCCAGGACAGATGATTGAGGTGGTTTGAGTCAAATTATGCAGCCATTAAGACGTTTCCTTTCAACCATTCAACAAAGTTTCAGTTTTTCACCTTTTTAACAAGGCATTCAGTGTAGCAAAAAAAAAAAAGCTGCACTACTCAGCTGATGGTTTCTGGGTATGTCAGTGGAAATACTACAAGCGCCATCTTCTGGATATTCAAAGCTATTACACTGCACTCTGCTCTCCCTTGCCTTCTTATTCCCAAATGACAGAAAGCTAGAGATAGCGTTTTAGAAACCGGTTATCGTTTCTACAGGTGATACTGTATTTGTATCTAAACTAAAGATAATACTTCAATCAAAACGAAAGAAAATACTACAAATACTTTCCATGACCCAATACAAGGTCCTTAACAGATAAGGGAACTTCTTAGGTCAACTCACAGCTTTGAGCTGGAAATACTGCCGAGACACCTGGTTAAAAAGAGGTATAAGAAATTTCACGAAAAATTTATCATATAATGTATGCACAAATAGAAATGCTTATTGGAGAAGAGGATGGAGGGGAGGGACCA
The DNA here is from genome assembly GCA_026170595.1 of Plestiodon gilberti rubricaudatus. Lineage (NCBI taxonomy): Eukaryota > Metazoa > Chordata > Lepidosauria > Squamata > Scincidae > Plestiodon > Plestiodon gilberti. The sequence continues at coordinate 53,063,222 of JANXHW010000002.1, forward strand.
AGATGCAAGCATGCATGTATCCTAATGCATGAGGCCTGTTGGACAAGAAAAGAATCACCCAACTTCAAACCACCCAAATCATTATTAATGTGTAGCTGCCTACAATTATTCATGCATTCCAGTCAGTGCAGATACAGTCTGTGTACATATACTGCAGATCTGTAAAAAGGGCTGTTCATAAATCATGCTGTACCCAGGAATGTCTGTATCCAGGTCCAGTTGTCTGTATCTGAGTATATTTCCATGTAAACGACTGTACCTGGGTGTATTTTTACAGATCAACAGTCCATTGTATACTACTGAGACTGTACCTGGATTAAGTGGGACTGTACCCAGCTACAGACTGACAGCGATTGTACCCAGGTACTCCAGGTACTCAATCATACTCCAAAGCATTCAGATATAGGAAACTTAGGTAGAACGTACAGAGGTTTAGCAGGTTTCCTTGATTTATACATGGGTGATATTTACCTATCCTGGAGAGTTGAACTTGACTGCAGTGCTGTAGTAATGGCACAAGCCAGCAGTGAATGAAAAGGAGGAAGAAACAAATTGGCTCTGAACTGGTCAAGCTCAGCAGTCTGTAGAGTGACTGAGAAGTCAAGTTAAGAGTGGGGGAAGGTGGAAGAGGGAGGGGGTTGGTGCCAGAGGGCACGCAGAGAAGAAGAAGAGTTCCGGAGGCAAGGGCCAAGAGAGAGAGCAAAAACTGGTAACCTGTCTTTTATGCCTACACAAGAGAGGAGGTACTGGTGTCTCTTACGCTGCAAAAGGAAATACCTTTCCCCCCCCCCACGGCAAATTTGGCACCCCCGGCGCAAATTTGGGGCCCTTCGCCTCTTTCCCACCCACGTACCCTCCATTGGTCTCCTTACCTCTGAGGCGGCCGCCACCGCGCGTCGCTCCTCCAACCTAGGCCGGCAGCTCGGAATGGGCCGAACTGCCGACCTAGTCACCTCCGAGGCTGCCGCCGCGTGTTACTCCTATGACCTAGGCCGGCAGCTCGGCCCGTTCATGCACAGAACGCGGCTCAGGAGGAGCGATTCGCAGCGGAAGCTCAAGGTGAGCGCGCCGCGGAACCTCCGGTCTGGGTCTCGCGCGGGCCGGACCTGATGCACTCGGGTCCTGTCTCGCATGGGCCGGACCGGATGGCCTGGGGGGCCATAAACGGCCCGTGGGCCGGAGGTTCCCCACACCTGCTGTAGACTATTAAGGAATAAGTAAAGGATTGATATGGGTTTCATGTGGCTTGGCGAGGGAAGGGAGGGTCAGATGTGTTGAGCTAAGGTGTCTGAATTCCCATTGCCCAGAAATAAAAAACACAGTGAAGATGTGTCCTTGCTCTGTCTTTTGTTCTTTGACCCAGTTATACACATGGGCTTCAAGCAAAGCATGTGCGAGGTGAGACAAGACGGCGAAAAGCTTTCCTTCTGAATGACTTTCAAACGCCTCTTGAAACAGACTCTGCATTTTCAATGTTTTGCTGACTTGGCTTTTGATTTTTCCAGTTCCTCAACAGAACCTTCCCTACCTGCGTAAGTGAAAAGGTAGAAAACATCACCTAGTCATGGTTTAAGAGAATTAATCCATCTGATACATTTGCATGCAAGATCACTTAGAAACATCACTATGCCCATCTCTTTTCAATGTTCAACAGGGTGTTAAAAAGGTTAAAAAAAAAAGCCATCCTGGATTACTGATATCACCCAGGCTTTTCACCCTGCTGATAGAGGGAAGATGCTCTGTTGCTTTTAACGTCCCCATAATGTGGAAATTCTACCTGGAAGCTGAGTATTTTACAGAAGCTTTTCAAAGAGGCATATTGTTATCATTCTGAATTCAGCTTGAGCTGAAGATTCTCCAGCCTCTTAACCTAAGTATCAATTTTTCATTCTATTAGCTTCTTGTCTGGGCTTTCATCATCAGAGTTGGCACCAGGAGCACTTTGTCATATCAGACAAGTAATATTAGCCTGAAGCCCCTGACATTATCCATAAATACTATGGATTTCACCTGCAGCAATCCTGGCAAGGCAAAAAAAAAAAAAGCCACAGCTGGTGTGAGTTAGGGGGAGCAAGGTGTAAAGCAGGGTCTGAAGGTTAAATACGCACGCTACGTTTTTTACAGTCTCCTCCTGAATGTAAGACTGCTGGGAATTTATGTCCCATCACCTAGAAGAATTCAGAGTGCCACAACATCTGTCAAAGCCGGATCAAAGTTCGAAGGCTGGAGGCAATAACTTTCTTGTCGCAGCTTGATTGTCTTCGCAACTGCAGTCACTTCAGAAGAAGCCAAATTCTTGAACTTCAACATTTGTCAAGCTGTTTCTACTAATTAGTCATCAGGATGCACAGAAGCAATCCCAGTTGATTTCGAGCATTCAGTGTGCCTTTGAAGGCAATTGCATCCTCAGGTTTGGTTGGGGTTGCATAACAGGGCCTGTAAGGAGAACAATGTCGTGAACAGCGCAATCCTGTGTAACCTTACACCGGTGAAACAGTAGATGCACCAGTGTAAGTGCACTTACATCAGTGCATCTGCTGTCACACCGGTGCATGGTTACACAGGATTGCGCTGTAAATGGAGTTGCATTGGTTTTCTATTGTCAAAAGGGAACATTGCTTTTTGTTCATTACTTCCGCCTAGCACCTCTTTGCACTGGTAGGAAACCAACCAACCAACCAACCACCTCACTAAGGCAGGATTTTCCCTTCCTCACATGAGTGTTTTAAATATAACACAAAAAAGTGTACTCCCCATGCCTAATTAGAGAATGCGAATCATATGAGAAATAATGCTATCTCCATTAATGAGCTGGAAGAAGAATTAAATGGGGTGTTAATTAAAGATGCTGATGCTGCTGCCTGGTACGTGCCGAAGATGGCCAAAAAAAAAAAAAACACCACCCTAGAGGGAGGATGGCAAAAAGGAAGATGGAAAAAGGCAAAAGGGAGGATGGAAAAAAAACCTAGAGGGAAGATGGTAATTTTTATTATATATATATTGACTTCCAGAAGTCGGAACTATAAATGAGAAAAATTCATTCATATTCAAGCAACTAACTTCAACCTAGGTATTCCTTTGAAATGATAAGAGAGCATATACTTAAAATTTAAAGTAAACTTCGATTGGATTATAATTTTAAAAATCCACACAAAGATATGTCATATTCAGGATCTGAAAGTGCTGCTTGGCAGAATATGATCAATTCCTGCCTCTGTTAAGCCAGTGGAGACCTGGTGCAGAGAGAGCAAGGTGCATCCTACTGGGTAAGGTAGAGGCAAAAGAAAAATAAGGTCCAGTCTATTGCAGAGAGCAGCATGTCTAAGAAGTCAGTCCCATTGTGTTCAATGGGGCTTACTCCCAGGAAAGTGTTTGTAGGATTGCAACCCTAAGGGCTCAGTCAAGCCCAACTCAGGCACAGTTGAGGCCCAATTGTGGCACAATTGGGGCCCAAAATAGGACCGAGTTAGGCTGCAACTGTGCCTGAGTTAGGCAGGAGGCAAGAGCAGTGGGCCAGGATCGAGGCAAAACTTACCACAGAGGCAGGCAGGCACCTGTGGGGAGCTGTCAGTCTTGTGGAAGCGAAGAGCCCCCTCCTCAGCTCGTCTGTGTGCACCTACCACAGCTGCTGCAGCGTTCGCAGCAGATGGGCAGCCACAGGTGGGCCTGCAGGCACTGGGCGTGCGACAGTCAGCGGAAGGGCAGAGGTTGTGCCAGTGCCAGCTGCCCCAGGGCACCCTGGGCATTAGCCACCTGCCACAGGGGGGAGTGCCACTACCTTCCCTCCTGCAGAAGGCGATGCCACCCCCAAGCCACGTTGAGGCTGCACGTGGGAGTCATGGGGGGGAGGGGTGGGAACATCACACACAAGGGGGGTCTCATGAAGTCTGGAACTGCCTCTGCCAGGACATGCCCGTGCGCTGCCTGAAGCCCTGGGCCTCCAGGGCCGTGGCTATGCCCACAAAGAAGGCATCCCGGTATGCCTTCTGCTCCGTGCCCCGGCCAAGACCGAGAGATGCCTTGGGCTTGTCTGCTGCGAGCGGGAAGGGCTCACGCAGCTCATCACACCCCCAGATGGGGCAACGTCGGCGCCTCGCGGCAGGCGCTCCAGCGGGGTGGGGGATGCCAGCGTCCATCATCAGGGAGTGGGAGGGGAGGCAGGCACACAGACAGGGGGTGCTGGGGAGGGGCACGGGTGGGTCAGAAACAGACAGACAACAAGGCTGGTGGGAGAGAGATACAGGGAGAGGGGTCTGCAGAGACCAATAGGGACACAGGGGTCACTTCGCAGATGGAGGCAATGCAGAAACGGCCGCCTCTCATGCACACAGACCGAGGGCGGAAACGGACGCCGTTGACGGGCGGAAACGGATGCCGTTGACGGGCAGACTGAGGGCAGAAACGGACACCGTTGACGGGCGGACCGAGGGTGGGTGAGAGCCCCGGTTGCTGAAAGGGCTCTTCACGGACGTGGCGGACGTGCGCCATGTCGCCTGTCAGTGGTTGCCTGCCTGAGAGGCCCCCCAACTCTCCCCTCCCCTCTGAGCCCGGAGGGTCTGGCAGCCCCCCTGCTGTGTTCTCCCTGGGCTGGCTGTGGCAGGCCCTGGCTGGGATTCATGCAGGGCCTTGTGTGCTGGGCGCTGTCTCTCTGTGTGTGTGGGGGCAATGCATGTGTAACACTGGGGTCATGTTGTTCAAGGGGCCTTTGCCCAAGGGGCATCTTTTGTTCTGGAACATTGGCAGAGATGGCCAGGCGAGGCTGCCAGGGGTAGGCACAGCAGCCACTCAGAACGTAGCAGCAGCAGCAGCAGGCGTGCCCCATGGACCTGGAGACAAAGGCTCTTCCCCTGTGGAACCACAGCCTGCTCCATAGAAAGGGGAGGGACAGCAAGTAGGCAGCCAGGGAGGTGGAGCAGCAGCAGCAGCTGAGGAGGGTTGCAGGGCAGGCTCCCAGACCTCTGCCAGCAGCGAGGCAGACGACCATGGGGCAACCAGACTGCGGGCCCAGGGGTGCTCCCCAGAAGGTAGGTGGTGGAGGACATTCCTGGGGAGACATAAATCACAGGGGTGTTCCATGGCAGCTGGTGTATGGTAGCAATCGCCATTGAAGGAATGCCAGTGTGCCGGTTGCAAAGGCCTGCAGGGAGAGAAATCAAACACAGCTGAGTGGTGTGAGACACATAGCATGGTCTGTGCTCCTTCCCTGGGTGTAAGGTGAGCATGATACTGTAAGGGCAAGGGGTCAAAGAGAGAGACAACAACACAACTTGGGGGTCACAACCATGGCAATCCTAGCAATACTGACCTGTCAGTAGACCCTGTGGAGAAAAGAGGGGGGGGGGAACAGCTGGTGTCTACATATGGGTTACAGTTCCACACTCATGGCATTGTGTGCTCACATTAATACAGGCAGCTATGAGACAAGACATTGGTACAGAGGCATATCATGGCAGGCATTGCAGGCAGACATGAGACAAGACATTGGTACAGAGGCATATCATGGCAGGCTATGCAGGCAGCTATGAGACAAGACATTGGTATAGAGGCATGTATCCTACCTATATTTCTCTATGCAAAGAGTCAGAAGTCAGACCACATGTGAGCACGAACCCTGCTCTTACCTGCACTTACCTGCTGGTGTTGTTGCCTGTGGGGGGGGGGGGAAGAGGGGCTGGGAGAAAGACATGGGTTAGCAAACACTTGCATGGAGACAGCTGCCCAGGCACAGCAGTAAACAGTTTGGCCACAGGCAGAACAGCCCTCTCTGCCGTAGAGGGGGGCAGAGAGGAGAAGAGAAGAGAGAAGTGGGGTGTTAGAAAAGTTTTCAAAGTCCCACTTTGTGGCTGCTGGGGGACAGAACCCCATGCCACGTGCTCTGAGTGAGAGAGTGAGTGAGTGAGAGAGAGAGAGAGTGAGTGGAGGGCTGGGGCTGGGCTTTTGTGGGAAAGAGGCTGGGTGGGGCTGGGTGCTGATAGGGTAACTATTTGGTCCGGTTCCAGAGTTAGGCCACAACTGTTCCGTCCTAACTCAGGCACAACTCGGGCCCAGGGTGTTAGTACTTTTCAGGAGAGGGCTGGTGTGGGTAAGGTAAAATGGCTCCTATGGGTCTCCTCACATTTGGGTCCACCCTTTTTGTTGACTCAAATTTTGTGCCTGAGTTGGGCTTGAGGGGGCATGTCAGGGGCTCTCCAGCGTCTGGAACCGGAACAAATTTGTAACCGCCCCCATCACTCCCCCAACACGCCCCCAACACGCCCACTTTTAGGCCGCAATTGTGCCTGAATTGTGCAGTTGTGCCTGAATTGTGCCGGAACTCAATTCAGTCACAATTGCAGCACAAATTTGGCCTCTGCGGCACAATTCAGGCACAACTCGGGCCTAAAGCACTTAGGCTGCAATTGTGCCTGAATTGTGCCGCTGAGGCCTTGGGCTGGACTGGGCTGTAAGTCCCTTATTGCTTGGAACAAAGAGCAATCCTGACCAAGAAGCTTGTAGGGAATTTGACTCGTCATGTGACCTGCTCTGGCCCATCAATATTATATAGAGAGACCTCTTGCAAGTCTGAATGGTAATTATGTCACCCTCTTCTTTGGCCAGTGCTCAGTGATCACATACAGACTACATCTTGACATGACATTTCCAAGGCCACAGCGTTTATTTCTGCTTGGATATTTCCCATAGTCTTAGCTGGCATTTTGAGGAAGCACAGTGCCTTGTAGAGATGCATCAGGCAGACACTATCAGGTGCATCTCTAGCAAGTGATTGGGTACGCTTCACCTGTTGAATTTCTGCCGGGATGCATTCCTTCTTAACCCAATGTTCAGCTGAAAGATCAAAGCAAAGAAGTGGGTATAATATAGAGTCTATTCTGTATAAAGTGTATGAAATTGTACAAAGTATTTACTGCTTACATGGAACAGAAGCTAAGGTGACTATAACTTTGGGAAAAAAGACTCATCTTAAATAGGTTTGTGGTTTTCTTTTTTAACATATAGTAATATTCAGAGCAAATTGGTTAAAGCAGAATTCAGTCATCTAAGCCTTCACCAGCAATTTGTTCCTCAGGATTCTTCCAAGCTATTCTTACAGTTATTGCTTGTCATTATTAAACTGGGTTAAGAATGCGAGATCAATTTGGTCAGCAGCTGTGAGACAAGTCACAGTTTCACTTGTTAAACTCAGGTCCAAAAATGTATGTGAAAATTATCAAGGCTGTCTACACTAATTGCAGAAGAAGAAACTGGGAAAGCATTGGGACCCTTTTCTGTGTCTGTTGCAGTCGGTTAAATGTGCCTGCACAGACAGGCATTTAGTGCTCCTTGGTCTAAAACTAAAGCTGAATCAGCTCTGTGAGGATTCTACTGAAAGACTGAGACAAAGCAGAGATCCTTAGCAGATCTAGTATGTGGGGGGGGGGGTTGGAGGGGGGGTACCAGACCTTCAAAGGAAATCAGCACACAGCATACAAAACAGGCTCTGCTGGTACAATATCTGATCCAAGTACTCTATATGCCCAATATTAACACACAGCAACTTTGGATGTGATGGTATTACAGAAGAACATAAAACATCAGCCACAGTCACTTTCTATCACTCTGCTACACCACCACAATTGCAAACACTCTGAAATCATAGTGGGACATGGTCTAGACCAGGGGTGGCCAAGCTTCCACCATTAGGGCTACTGTGTTCTTAAGAGTTGCGTAGAAGAGTTGGCAGCTGCAAGTGCTGATGGTGCTGCTAAAGCAGCTGCACCTCCTGTAATGCCCTCACCTATGCAACCATTTAAAGGGCCAGCATTCATGTTGAAAGGTGGGCCACCACTGGTCTAGAACATGGATCTAATCAACTCTAATCCTGCATATTGCCACCGCCCACCAGGACAATGGAGAACAAAAGCATGGACCTCACTGCTGTTGTTGTACACAGAAAAAGCACCTGTTGTTTACCTCTTGTCTGACAGGACTACATTTGGGATGGGAGATTATGGGAGGTGGCAATAAGTCAATGGCAGAAGATATGCTTTGCATACAGAAAGTGATGGTATTCCCCATCACATGGGTGAATCTCCAGAGTATCTGCTTAAAAAGATCTCATCTCAGATAGGAGGACTGGGAACCTTCTCTGCCTAAAACCATGGAGAACTCCTGTTGGTATGGACCAATGGTCTGGCAGTTATAAAGACAGTTTCACATATGATGTCTTCAATGCAGTCTTAGCTCAACCACACAGACTGGTCTTTTCCCTGCATAGCACATTTCTAACTCATAGTTTTTAAAAAAAAAAAATTGGGAAAGGTCAGGTTTAAGGCGTCTGTAGGGGATGCAAACCTGTTAGAAACTTCTTCATTTGAGCTACACATCTACCAAAGGCCTGAAAACAATAATGCATTAGTGTATTATGAGAAGCAATCTTCTGGAACAAGGAAGCCAGTAAATCAATTGCAGCTAATTTGTTCTGGGGAGCGTTCCTGCAACTCAGCACATTTTGTCCAAATTCGAGCATCCCATACTATTTCTAAACTAATGATGTTTCCAAACTAGACTCAGTGGGTTATGGGAACTCTACAAAAAAAAGTGCTAGACTTTCTTCTCTATTTGTACACTGAACATGCTCTTTCAATTACCTCTCAAATATAAAGCTACCAGGAACTGCTCCTGCATAAACTCAGTTGAAAAGATGAATGGTGTTGCAGTGTCCCTTCCTCTTTGTGCAAAATGAAACTGCATGCAATAAAAATTGTGACCCCATTCAAGTGTGTATCTCCCTTTCTTTCCTTCCTCTCTGCTCCCAGGGAGTTACGGGAACCAGCTTCTGAGCTTGAAATAGGGAGAGAAGGATTTCCAACAAGAAAGTCTGACTCTGTGTATAATTAAAGAAACTAGAGACAGCTGAAGTTCTCTTCTGACCTTAATAATGTGACTGTTTACTTACAAAAGCTCCTCCGTCCAGCCCAAGATAAGGAATGACAAGCAATACAACAAATTAGGGAAGGTCAATAGAGCAGGTGGCAGCAGTTAATCAATTATAAGAGCAACCCCACCGTTAAAGTAACTAGTCCTGTTTTTTCTCAGTATAATCAACTGACCAGCTCTTGTAGTCTAATATAATTGACTTGTTTTTTCTTTGTCTAATTGATTGATGCCTGGATTTGCACAAACCTTAGGTGCCCTAGAATTTAAGACTTAATATCTTCCCACCAAAAGACAGACATCTAATTAGCTTGTCTCCAGACCTAATGGATACCTCCGTAAACTGGAATTCCATCCAGCCATGACAAAACTTCTTGCTTTGAAGAAGGCATTTACAAATGGTGCATTAACTCTGCTGGGTGCTACAGAGTCATGGCAGGGAAGTGGTTTTCCATTTGTGAGCAGCAGGAGCTAAATTGCAGAATAATCACAGAAGACTTCATTAGGCTGACATATTTGTGACTTGCTTTTTATATATGTAAAGAGTAAAAATTGTGGCAGCTGAGCTTTTTGATCGTGTAGCAAAAGGCTTTCCTTGCTCCTTTCTTAATAGAGCAGAATAAAATAGTGACCATTAAGATCCTAGCAGACTTGGTTAAAGATAAGCTATTAGAGACCACAGACATTATTTTCATTAATACCCAGGCTATTAAGGCCATTTTACAATGCCAGAAGAATGCGGAATGGAACTATAGATGTGCTTTCAAGGCTTGCGAAAGGGATAAAATATTAAATGAAAAGCAGGCATAAGGTGCCCTGTTTCTCCTGTTGATTCTTCCAAGAAGCCCTTGAGAAAGGGCTTATTGCCAAGCACTTCATCAACTAAAGACTAAAATATTGTTCAGAGTTTAAAGACTTCAGCTTAAACTTAGGTGGACATGCCTAATGTTATGTTCCCAGTTTATTTGTATGTCGTGTCAATATTACCTTCATGTCCCCAGTTCACAATGATTGGTCAGTATATAACAGTGTTTCTTAAAGTTCTCCCCATAAGTAGGGGAGAACTTTGAGTGCTTGTGGGGGTGGGGCAATGGACAAAAGGGGTATTTTTAGACTTACTGGGGGTCAGGCCGTCCTCTGTAGGGTGTGGGGCCCCCACATCCCCCCCCCAGTGGGCCTTCCCAAGCCCTGGAGGCAATTAAAGTCCACTTCTTGTTTTGGGGAAAACCAGGCAGTAAAACGGAAGTATCATAATTAAGGTTGAGGATTGAGTTCCCTCCCTCCTCAAACACCAAGTGGAATACATATGCTTTTACATCCTACCAGAAACCATACAAAGTGGGGGCCATCCTCAGACTTTCCGGCAGTTGGTTCCAGAGGTGTGGTGCCACAACCGAAAAGTCCCTGCATCCTGCAGCCACCCCTTTGGTTCCCTTATTCCCTTTGTGCTGGGCCATTCTGATTTGTAACAATATTGAAATGCTATATATTTTGGCTTCCCAGGCCAGAACCATTGTCAGAGTTGGCATGGTAAGGCACTGCCTGAGGTCCACGTATGGCCAATATACATTAGAGGGTCTATCTGACTGAGCCAATTCCTGAAACCACCACCCCCACCCCCGTACCATGAGTATCTGGCTGTTGAAACTAGAAAGAATCAATTCATCAAAAGGACAGGTGGGGGGCTGCTGACTACTTAAGGTATCTTTCCCAGATCCTAGGATATCGGTGGTCAGTCCCTGCTCTCCTTCATCCTCATGGGTTTCAGACAGATTGAGAAATTATTTGCCTAAGGCTATATAAAAAGGATGAAACTTGAACCCAGAACACCCACATAAAGATTGAATATAGTTCAGTGGCACCTGTCTCAATATTATGGCTACCCAAGCTTTTTAGGAACACTGTAAAACATGCTGCCTCTACAATCTGTAGTCTCTTATAAGATCAACACCTCCTTCATCTACAGTATTTTTCTGTACTGACACATGATATGACCCTTTAAGGAACTGGTTGACTTTAGAGTCTTTTAGAATGAACTCTGATAAAGCACAATTTCAGAGACACTGATCAGAACAAGAGAGCTCAGACGTAAAACGGCCTCCTTTTAGCCCTTGCGATAACCATTTCGATTCCTAATTTGATGACCTTGGACAGCTATCGTATGAAGTGGGCTAATGGGTGATTTGTATTTGAGTTTCACAATACATTTGGTCCTTTATTTTCTTTAACCCATCACTACACCTAGTAATTCCACATGAATTTATCTTAATTACATCATGTAAGTTTTCCTCTGGACAAGGCAATTGTGGTTAATTACTAATTACATCTTCTTGAAAGGGAAAGGAATTAATAATGTGTCTCAGCCATACATTGGGAGACTGTTTATTTCACTGGAGGGGTCTGCGAGTGTCATCAGAAACTTTAAGAAACAGCTTGAATTCTCTATTTTTGTCACCAGAAACCCAGATGGAATTAGAGTCCTAATTTATAGGTCTGCTGGAGGTATTCTGCAGAGTGCATAATAATATAAGCCCAGGAATGGGTAAATAGCATGACTGTGTTCATATCAAAAACCATTGCCTTGGGTTTTCACCTAGAAATAGATTACAATACAAAGAATTCTACATTTGCATATGCATCTTGCATTTTTCATAGTAGAGGAGTGCTTGAAAGTGGAGCTGCCTTCAGACCCAGGAGAAAAGAAAACAAGCACAACAGAACAGTTAAAACTGGGACCACAACTCAGGGCTGGCCCAAGACTACCTGGGACCTGAAGCAGGATGCTAAATGCTGCCCCTCTTACCTGGTGATGTGCTAGTCCAGGAGTGGCCAACCTTCTACCATTAGGGCCTCTGCGTTCTTAAGAGTTGTGTAGAAGACAGAATCTTGGCAGCTGTAATTGCTGATGGTGCTGCTAAAGCAGCTGCTGAAATGTCCTCGCTTATACAGCCATTAAAGGGACAGGAGCATTCATGTTGAAAGGTTGGCCACCCCTGTGCTAGTCTCTGCTCCTCCAAGTCTGGGCCACTGCGCTCCTCTCCTCCATACTTCTGTTTTGTCCCCCTTTTGCATTTCCAATCCAGGGAGTGGGAACAGGAGGATCAGTGGACAGGAGCGTATGGACAGAAGTGGATCTCTGCCTGTCTGCTGCAGAGGCAACCGCTTCGCCAGATGCTATCCCCCTTCCCGGGCCTGGCCGGCATTACACAGGCTCCTCGGATTTGCGCTGGCCATTTTGCCGGCACACATCCGAGGAGACTCATGGGGCGGCTGGGGCATTACCGGGGGGGGGGGAGAACAAATGTCCCTTTCCCCCTGAGGCGGCCTCCTCGGCACTGGCCTGATCCTGCCCAGGATCAGGTGCAGCATGCTTTTGGACGCTGCGGCAGCCCTGGACAGGATTGGGCTGTAACTAACCTAACTCAGGAGCTGTTCTGAGAGCAGGGAGAGAAAAGAAGCTCAAACAAGCTGTCCACCACCACCATCCTACCTGATGCTAGGCTTGTCACCTTTGTTCTGGCCCTGTTCCTCTGCCTTTAATAGCAGCCCGAGACAGCGACATTTCGCACATTTTTCTACTTATCTCTGTGCCACAAAAAGCAGGACGTGTCTTCTATGTCTGCATACTGTTAAAAGCATAGGAGCAGAGAATGCACAACCTCACTCGTGACCCCAACCTCTCTCAAAGCACAATCTGAAGAACACAAAGGGGGAAAAAAGAATATTCAATAACTCTATGAACTGCTTTTTTTCCCAGTGCTACGATGCTATTCCATAATTAAGAGACGTCTGTGAAATACTGAGAGTAATCATAAGCAACGAGTGGAACGTATGCACAGATTCATGCTGAAGTCTTGTTGGAGTCAATAGGGCACATAGCTATGCCCAACTTTCTCCAAAGTGTGCTCTGCAAAATTTGTCTCCCCTCTGATCATGCACTTTGCTAACCAAAGATGCACTCAGGCCATTTCCTTTGCTGTTGTTGGTCAACATTATTTACATCTGGAAATATAGTAAATGTCTATAGTATTTAAATGTGGTATATTGGTGCTCTATGGCATTATCACATAAACCCAGAATGAAAACTGTAGGAGAGATGTGATCACGTGACATTTTTATTTCTGGTATGATGCTGATCTATTCATAAATTGCCACCATTATAAACATTTTACTGGCAGGTAAAGAACAATGGACGATGGACGGCTTGTAAATCTTGTGTTGAGCAGAGTCAGGACTTTGTATAGGCCCATCAAATTTGCTACTTTGTGCTGACACTTAAGATCCTTTACTGAACTAAAAAAGAAGTTTCTCCCACTTAAAGTCCCATACATTTATTTAATGCTACTTTCTGACAAGCACTGCTGTTGTAGCACTTTAAGGTCAACACTGCATGGACAGACGTTCAGCTTAAAAAGTCCCAAGTCCCAACCAACAGCAATAAGTTGTGGCTAAAATAACGAATGAAAAAAGATTCAGCAAACAGCAGGTGCCCAGGACCTGAGTTACACAACTGTGAAGTAGAGCAACCTTATTCATTTTTATTTTTAGATTTATACCACGCTTTTCAATCAAAATGAGCCCCAAGGCTGCTTACGACGATGATGACCCAGGAACACCCTAGTCTTCTGACCAATGGCGAAGTGCACTCCCCCTTGCTTCTTATTCCTGGGCAATGTGGTAGTTGGAGCAGAGTTCTTTTCAAGGAAGGAGGGGAAAGGAAGTGCCTTGTTGCTCCTTGCTCCATTCTTTATTATTCTCCATTATTCACACAGCAAGGGAAGTGCTGTGGGAGACAGAGGGAGCAACCAGCTAGAGGCTCTTAGTCCTCTTCAGACACACAATTTCAGCAGGACATAGTGATAAAGTGCTGCGGGCTGGAATCTACGCAACACCTTCATCCAAAACCGAAACGTATATAGTGTACAGGGCAGGAGGGGGGGCGGATCAGGCCCAGGAGGGGGGATAAGCAGATCTGGTGTGCACCGTATCCTATCCTTCTTCCTGGGCCTGATCTGCTGACACGGATCAACACGAACGTGTGCCATCAATATTGCTGGCGCAGGTCTGAGTTGGGGCTTACCCCAGGGAAAGGGGACAAATGTAAGTCACCCCTAGGAGACCTCCAGCATGCAAAACTCCCCCACGGGATGCAGCGGAAGCCGCACCAGTACCATTGCATCGTCACACGGGGGGGGGGGGGGTTAGGTAGGTTTGGGCTGTTAGTTTATGAATGGTGACAGTGTCTGATCAGGTGGATTGAGTGTGCACCCTGGAACACAGTTCAGAAACCTTTGGCAGATGACAAGACAAGAGTTCTGTGGCAGATATGCCAGGGTTCCTGGGCAGACAAGCCAATGTGGAAAGGGTTCCCTGGCAGCAGAAAGTTTGAAAATCACTGCACATTCACGAATGATGGACAGCAGCATCAAATCCAGGAGGAATGCATGGGGCCTCGAAATCTTTAATTCATTTACTTGAAAGCAAGGTTTGTTGTGAATATCAAGGGCACTGATTTCCAAATGTGCGTATTGTAACCTGAACATTACAAAGGATTTGCTTCCCCTTTGTTTTCATGTCAATCTATCACTTGGTACCACTTTAGGTGAACTAACAAGACTCCTCTGGATTCCCTTTTACAACTAATTGCTTAAAGCAATTCTAATAGCTGGCATACCAAAAAGATGTTTGGGAATATGCACTAACAGTACCTCTGTCTGCCTTATGAGACCAAGCCAATTAAATTTAAATATGAGCATTAAGTCTAGCATGCATTTTACACAGAATGTTTGGGTTCCAGCGTGATTTTCTCATTGGAGTCATTGACCACTCAGGCACTCGGTTTTGCTGTCTCTGAATTATGCATTAGGTATTTTCATGTAGAAATCCCTCGCATTACAGGAACAACCACTCCACAGGAACATTCTGTCAACACATTTCTTTCCCTGAATTGATGTTAATCAAACACACTAATTTTCCTCAGTTTTACACACGCACACAAACACACACACACACACACACGCATGCATGCACACACACACACACACATCATAGATGAGACATTTATCCATGCCTGGTGGTTATCTGCCACACTTCAGAAGTGGCAGCCTGAATTAAAAAGAAAAGTGACATTTTCTTCTAAAACAGTGGTGGCCAAATTGCTCTGCTGGAATAAGCCCTATTAATTTCATTGAAGGTTGTGCCAGAATAGTACTCTGAAGGCAGCAAGGAGTTCATTATGTAAATGGCAAGATTCTTAAAGAAATGGATCATAAAAGGAAGACAGAGGTATGTAACCTACTCCAGCAGTGGTTCTCAAAGTTCTCCCCGCAGGTTTAGGAGAACTGTGAGTGCCTGCAAGGGGGGGGGGGCAAAGGCCGCATGCCTGGGATCACGGCGGTGCTCCTGGGATCGTGCCACCGCCTGTGGCAAAAAGGGTTATTTTGACCTTTTGATGGTCACACTGGTCCTCTGGATGGTGCAGGGAGGCCCATGGCCCCCTCTGCAGGCCTCCCCACACTGCCAATCGGCTCTCCATGGCGATTGCGACCCACTTGTTTTCATTTGAAACCACTGAAACACAAAATGAAGGAGTCCTAGATCCCAAGATAGAACAAATGTTCTTTAAGAGATCTATTCTTCACTAAGGTGGCTGTTTGAAGTCTGCACCATTATATACAGTAAAATGGTATATTTTATATAATGGAATCAACTGCTGGAACGTTTGAGGACAGCCCCCACTTTGCATGGTTTCTGGCAGCGTGTAAAAATATACCTATTCTGCGTGGTGTTTGAAAAGGGAGGGAACTTTTAGGGAACTCTTGGGACTCCACTTTAATTAATACTTACAGGTCTTTGGTGCTATTTTTATGCTGTTGGTTTTTTTATATTCTTAATGGAATCGGTATCGTACTGTAATCATTGTTAACGTTTTTATTAATTGCTTTTAGTGTTTTTTATTTAACTGTTTTATTGTATTTTATTTTTTGTTGTGAACCACTTTGAGCTACTTTTGTTGTGAACCACTGAAAGGCAATACAAAAATCTTTTAAACAAACAGTGAGGTTATCTATCACATTCTCTGCGTCAGAGCTCTCCAAGTCCTACAGACTTTGTGCTCAATGGACTATCTCACCTTGCCTTTTGCTTCCCAACTTGATCAGCCAAATGCATTCAGTTACTGCTGCCTGGTGCCTTGCTCCATGGGCTTCAATCGTCTCAAGACAGAACATCAACACATTCCTAAGTAATTCAGGTGATGTTTGCTTGTGTGTGAAATGCAAAGTGTGGCAATTTAATGGGAAACAATGAAAGATGCTTCATGTAGTGGGGCAAATGGCTAACTATTTCTGTGTAAGCATTAGCAGAAATAAGAAGGGCCATTTCATCATGATGCAAACCTGGTAGAGGAAAAAGGAAGCTGAATAGAATAACATGGTGCTAAACTAATTAACAGGCCAGCGGGTGGCGCAGTGGGTTAAACCACTGAACCATGAGCTGTCGATCGAAAGGTCGGCAGTTCAAATCCATGACAGGGTGAGCTCTCATTGCTTGGCCAGTTCCTGCCAACCTAGCAGTTCCAAAGCATGTTAATGCAAGTAGATAAATAGGTACCGCTTGCGGGAAGGTAAACAGCGCTCTGTGTTCCAGCTGCATGCTATGTGCTGCGGCAAGGAGAGTCATGCCGGCCACATGACCACGGAGGCGTCTTCGGACAACGCTGGCTCTTCGGCTTTGAAATGGGGATGAGCACCACACCCTAGAGTCAGACACAACTGGACTTAATTGTCAGGGGTCACCTTTACCTTAAACTAATTAACAGCCAAATCGTATTCACTCCCCGTCCCAACGTCGCAGCGGCGCCAAACTGGCAGCTGCTGCATTTGGGGGCTGGCGGGACTGGGAGGCTTCTGTAGGGAAAGGAGATGTTTTAATCCCCTTACCCCTGCGTAAGCCTCACAGCCTACAATGGGTCTCCTTGAACCTATGATAGCAATTTTGCTAGCGTCAGAGGAGAGAAAAGAGGAGAGGCTGCAGGGAAGGGGGATAGGATCTGGCGCAGACCTTCCATGATGAATCCTCCTCCTCCCGTGGCCTCCCCGCCCCCCGTTCCACCCCTCCCTGCCAAGTTTCACCCCTCCCCGCCTTCCCGCCATCTTACCTTTCCTGGTGTGCGTTTGGAGTTCCACAACTAGCGTGGACTGCTTTACAGCAGTCAGCTCCAGAGCAGGAGGCATGCCACCATTGGGTGGCGCGTTTAGGACTTGGCTCTAAGTTTGCTGCATTCAGCTTTAAATCTAAACTCAGCCACACAATATAATGGTAATATTTTAGAATTAAAATTTACCTTGTGGTAGGATGAGAAATCAATTGATGAAACTAGGACATCCTATGTTAGGAATAACCACTTTTCTCAACATAAATAGTTGTGTGAGTGGAGGGACATTAGCAGGGGCAGTTTTACATGCCTCTGTACCACTGTGACAGGCATGGAAGGCAGCACCTACCAAAACTCCCTCAATATTGAAAAAGGCTCTGGCATTTTGGGCTACAGAAGAGTAGTCGGGCTTTCTGGCAATGATTAAGGTGGCCTCCCAGATGTCAACTCACATTTCCTTTATTAAAAAAAAACCTCAAATTGCATTTCATATTCAAAGACTGAATGAAAGAAACCAAAGTATAATGTGTAATAGTGGAACTTCGACAGTATGCTCTATCAGAGGAAAGAAATTATAGATAACTAGACTGGATATTATGGAAACCTACTGAGTTTTAATAATGGAGGAAAATTATTTGAAACCAAGAAATATTTCATGAATCAAATTGTTCAATAAGTGATCTACCAATACAGTCAAATAATGAAAGTGTCTAAAAGAAAATGGCTAATAACATTTCTCCACCTACCTCTATAAAGCTAGGCATGAGTCAGATAAAATACTGTCTAGTCAAAGGAGGCATGAAAGACGATCAAGGATTTAGGTTGCAATCCTATACACACTTTCTTGGGAGTAAGCCCCATTTGAACACAACTGGAATTACTTCTACATAGGATTGCTCTGTTAGTCCAGCAGCACACAGGTATGACTGTGACAATCATACACAGTAAAGAACATTACGGATTAAGCAGTTGTACAAACCAAACCAATTAAAAGACTAGTTAAGATTCTAATAAGCGAGTCCAGCTGGAGCAGCCCCTCCTCCACTTTCCTAAGAGCTAATTAAAGTACCTAAATGCTTTGAGGGGGACACAAAGGAGAACCTCATGCCAGGAAGCTCCCAAACAAAGCATTAATGGCACTATACAATTCTGCTGTTTTATAGTTATGTATTTTAAGGGTAAAGCTGCGGTGGCTTAGTGGTTAAGATGCTGAACTGCAGACCAGAAGGTAGGCACTTTTCAGTTCAATGGTGACAAACCCACAGAGCTAACCCAAAGTGATGTACTTGGCCAACTAAATATGCTGATGCAGTGTAAGATCATATTATTGTTCTAGTGCAGCAGTCATTGGAACTTATGCTTTGCTCATACAGTGTCAATTTTAACTTTACATTTTGTGTAAAGTGTGTTTAAAAAGTGTGGTGTGTGTCCATCTTAAAATCCTAATCAAAGTTTCCATTTTAAAGGAAGAAGAACATTCCCTTTGCACTTGATGAAAAGTTTATGTATTTTGTGCTCAATGGAACACATTCAAATTGAGAATTGTCCAATGTCACACAAGGGTGGATCATTTGGAAAATATTTTCCAGAGCATTCAAATATAGCAAGTTAATTCCATTTATGTTTCTCATTATAGCTTATGTTATTGGTAATACTGCCGAACAGCAGAAAGGAAAAAGATAAAATACTTTACACAAGCCACAAACGCTTCATCAATGTTCAGCAATAAAATGAGCCAACTCTTTTATGAAAAGTTTTTTTAATAAAATTTAAACAAAACAAAATACTGTACTTCAAAATCCCTTTTTAAACTCTATACAGGAATTTCAAACACAAATCAATGTTAGAATAATCAAATCTCTTATCAAATCAGAACAAAGTCATTGACAAAGTTATTAAAAGAAAAGCTATAAAGCAAAATATGCTGCAGATTTACAGCCCAACTTGTGGGATATTTAAATTGTTTTATGCAGTCCCTATGCATAATGGGCATGATCTGTGGTACATGCAGAGGGAACCCCACAAGGTATAAAAAAGCCCTATTCCCCTGACTCTAGTTCTCAGTATTCGTGTGGAGATGCATGCAGGTATAACATTGAGCTTAAAAGAAAGTCTCTGCATACCTCCCATATCTCCACCAAGCCCATCTCTCTGTTCAATCAAGCAACACAAGCTCCTTTGTCATTTAGAAAGGTTAATAAACCACAATGCAAGCATACTGCAGAACCACAACATTAACCAAATTATCACACTGATTTCAGTGGACCAAAATGTGCTTAATGGCGTAATCCTGTGTAAAGATGCGCGGTCACCCTAAAGGGCCGGCCGCTGCATCCTAAGCCCATTCTGGGCAGCCCCAGGGCTGCTAGGCTGCACCTTGGGAGAAGGGGGTGTTCATCCCCTTCCCTGAGTGTAGGCTAGCTTGGGGGCCTATGGGCCTCCTCGGATGCATGCCAGCTCAAGAGCTCCAGCCGACCGGTGTGGCCCTTACCTGCGTCGGCCGACGTGGGACAAGGTAGGTGGCGGAGTGAGCGGTGCTGGCCTCCACACTGGCACCGCTTACTCCTGAGTTGTAGCAAATGTGCTTTACGGCACATTTGTGACACTTTAGGTCAGTGGAGCTCCGCCGATCTAAAGTTAGGCAGGATTGCGCTGTAAGTTGTGTGCTCACTGTATCCAATACTTAAGAGTACTCCAGAATGCTACTATTAATAGGCATATAAAAAAATTCTGCCTGTTTTAAGTTACTTTGAGAACAAAATAAAAGCTACTGCAAACCTGTTTGATTAAACCAATGCCAGAGTTTTAGAATATCCTAAAAATAGCCATGGGTTTTAAACAGAATGGAAAAGCAGTTTTCAACTGATATTTTTGTTTGAACTAGAACTGTCTATTGCTTCATATCGAGAACAAAAACAAGTACCAGTTTGATTTCTTGCTTAGTACTCATATTTGTAGGGCAAGAATTTGGATTGGACTGAATCTGCCCAAAAAATATGAATTATTTCAGTAGATCTGTAAACACATACAGTACAGAGAAGATAATGGGTTAAATTCTAAGTTTTACTTAGATACGACTACAGAAGTCAGTCATCACGAAGTCCATTGGTCACAATGACTGACTTCCTTAGGACTAATTTAAAGTTAGGATACAATCCAATAATGAAAAACATAAAAGTAGTTATAAAACTTAAGTTGAAAAACATTTCTCATAATTTCTCAAAAATAGCTAGAAAAAGCAATAAATATTTCTAATACACATAAAGATTAAAAAAACACTAAAATTAATAAAACCAAGCACCAGACTTGTAGGAAAAATGAAAATGAAGAGATGGACAGCCCAATCCACTGTAACGCACCACATGGCCCCCACTGCATCCTGCGGGGGGAGGGGGTTGGCCTCCAGGGTCCTCCTTGGGGTAAGGGGACATTTGTTTTCTTGCCTCAAGGTAAGCCCCTGCAGGTCTGGTGGGTCAACTCGGACCTGCTCTGGTGGGTCTTCAGCCAGCCGCCAGCGCGTGGAAGGCCACTCTAGTCTCCCTGTCAGTGGCCCGGCAGCGTGTGCTGGCCGAGACTGCTTCGCAACTTCTGTAATGCAACTGCTGCTGCCGCAATTCACATTGTGCCAGTGCTAACCCCAGTTAGTATTGGGCTGAACGTGTTTCAACTATATATATATCATTGGAATATGGAATATATCATGACCCCAATACAAAATGTATGACCTATTCATACAAAATAGCATTCTTCTGAGAAATGCCAAAGAAGAAAATTATCTACTGCATTAAGAACACTTGCAAAGGGTGCCCAAAATAAACCTCCTTTTATGTACATGAAACGTTAATCCATTTTCAATAAGAAGTACATGTTGTAGGATTATAAATGAAAGGTTTCTTTGATTATTAATATCAAGGCATTTTTCACTTGTTTGTGAATTTCAGGAATTAGATTTTCCTCTCTTCTTCAGAGTTTGAAAAATACTTGAATCAAAGAAAAGATTTTGCCTTTCTGGAGGTACAGATAACTTCCACAATGAAAGAATAGTGTTGTACTGTATTACCAAATCTGAAATAAGTCAATTTAAGTACAGGAACTGAGGCCAACCCCAATTAATGTGAACATGAGGATTGCTTCAAAGCCTAATTGCTAATGCTTATGCTTTCACAAGAACAATTGCTTCAACCAGGGAAATCTACAATAGAACTGTTCTATGGTTTTCTTTCAAGTTATTTCCTAATATCATTGATTTCATTTCTTTATCTAGACAAAATACACAGTTAGTCATACACTTCTGACTGCTGGCATTCTTTTTCAACTTCTGCTACATACCCAATTTCTATACAATGATCAGATATGTGGGAGAAAGAATAAGCCCGCCCTGTACATAAGACCTAAGATTATAAGCTTTTGTTACATATGAAATGCCATTAACAGCAGATAGCAGAAACAAAGGCCATGTGACCTAGGAAACCATGACTGCATAACATCTGCACTGTCAACTACAGAACTGCCAAAATCTGTCTATGCCGTTCACAATCCTATAAAATATATATATATATATATATATATATATATATATATATATATATATATATATATATATATATATATATATATATATACATACATACACACACACTTTCATGATGTGGATGAAGGAGGGTGGTTGGAGGGAGGAGAACCTGGGCCACAAATTCACTAGTTTTAAGCTGTTTCATTAACATTTTGCAAAGAAAGCAATAATCCTGAATTCTTGTTTCCACTAGGGCTTGAATAATTGGCCACATCAATATACTTCTATTCTTTATGCTAAAAATAGAAAACTTACATTCTAACCTGCAAAGTATTTACTTACAAATAAGTCCAATGAAACTGGCATGAGTCAGAGTTGCTTTGAACTTTGTGGGTACACTAGTATTCGACTGTACTTGCTGTGGTATAACACAAACTGTGTGAAAGGAAGTACCAGTCAGTTCTTGTTATCGCTTTTTATGTGGCAATTACTTATCTGATCTTTCCATCACCCGGGACACACCAGAAATCAGGTTGCGACACACCAAGTGGGTCCCGACCCACAGTTTGAGAAACACTGCCCTAGGGTTAGGTTTCTGGAAAACCTAGTGGATACCAAATTAGCAGATACCGAATCTTTAGCAGATACCGAATCATTAAGCCTATGGGAAAAATGGGGTTAGGTTCCAGGGGACCCTCTTTGCCATACACTATAGCAGGGGTGCACAACATATGGCCCGCGGGCCGCATGCGGCCCCCCCTGACGATTTCCTGTGGCCTGCGAAGAAATCGGGGATCCCAGAGAGCGGGCGCTTTCTGGGATCCCCAAGTTCTTTGCGGGCCACGGGAAATCCTCCGTGCCCACTCTTTCATGGCAGTTGCCGCTCATTCTGCTCCTGACGCGGCTCATTTGGCTCCTGGCCGAATGCCAGGAGACTCCAGGCGGCGCTTTGATCGCCGCCAATCAGCTGAGTCTCCTGGCGTTCAACCAAAAGCCGAATGAGCCGCGCGCGCGTTGGCCAGGCTGAGGATAAAGAGGCGCGAAGGAAGGGAGTGAGGAAGCTGGCTCGTTGGCTTGCTCTTCGCTGGATTGGTCAGTTTGGTTGCCCTCTTGTCCACGCTGGGAAGAGCCGAAGAAAAACAGCCGAAGAAGAGTCCGCGCTGGGAAGAGCGTTCACCCAGTTCTCCAGTGTTTTCAAAACTCTGGCTGAAGTGTCAGGCTTGCCCCCCGGTCGGGTAAAGAGCTGAGGAGCCGTAGAAGTGTTTGGCCCTGAGGCGCGATCACGGCATGGTCACACAGAGGGGAGAGACTCTCCGCTTCCCAAAGCCCCCGACTGGGGGACAAGCCTGACGCTTCAGCCAGGGGGCAAAGAGGAAAGCGGGGCGTGTGTGCGTAGGAAACACCATGAAGATTATTTCCCCGATTCTAACTCATCCAGTCTTCAGAGTCGCCCTTCGGCTCCTGCTTTGCTTACTGTGGATTGGATATTCTCAAGGAACCACGCATGTGTTAAGATTCGGTAAGACGGTTTTGCTATCGTTTGTTGGCATCGTTATGTGTCCCTAGGATTTTGCCAGGGAAGGAGGGGGAGGCAGAGGCTGCAGGGAGGAGGCAAAGGGTGGGGGGGATGGAGTTACTTCCGGGCTAACAAGGGTATTTTGTCTCCTCCTGGTTTTATGGAAGGCGCCAGTTTGATGCTCTGCCTCTTCTTTTTCAGCGGCTGCAGAGGCAGAGCGGCTGCTGATCAAAACAATCTTGGGAAATTGACGAGCGAGTTGCGTTCGCCCAACCAAGGTGTAGTGGGCGGGCGGGCGGGTGTGTGTGTGTGTGTGTACGCCTGGCGTGTTGACTTGTTTAATATATTCTGTCTCTTCGGAGTTGTCACAGTAGTGGGGGGGGCTCTTGGCTTGGACAACTGTTGATTCGTTCGGACTGGGCAGTCCCACAACTGTTTCACTTACTGTCCGTCTGACCCACTCGGGCGCCAAACGCCAGGAGGGGACTCACTGTTACCCACAGCCATGGAAGGAACGGAAGGCAGGTTTCTCGGGCACGCTTGGCCCTTTAATATTTGTTCACGAGCACTTAAGGAACCTCCGAATTGCAACAGATCAGGCCGTTTGCAAGTCATCAAAACTAGGAAACTGTTTATTCGAATATACTTTCTCTAAACTTCATCAATATTTTTAACGTGGGAAAAGTGCTTTTTTGGGGTGGGGGGGCTGGGGAGAGGGATTTTTTTTTTAAGAGATCCTGGCATTTTTATGCCTTTTGTGCATGTGTCTTATTGCTGTGTGTGTTTTTAAAGAGATCCTGGCATTATTATGTTTTTAACGTGGGAAAAGTGCTTTTTTATGTTTTTAACGTGGGAAAAGATATTTTCCGGCCCATGGACACGCCCCCTGTGATGTCACTTCCTGAGGAAGTGACATCATGGTTCCTGGACACGCCCCCTGTGATGTCACTTCCTGAGGAAGTGACATCACATTTCTTGACACGCCCCCCGTGCGGCCCCGAAGAAGTTTGGCCTATTCATTTTGGCCCCCACCTACTTCCAAGTTGTGCACCCCTGCACTACGGCATGAACTTTGTGAACCTGAATCTTACCTTGAAGTCTATGGGCTGGGTGATAGTGGGGGCAGCATCCAGTGTACCACATTGGCTCTTTGTTATGGAACAATTCCGAACTCTTGCAAATTAATTATTCCTTCCTAACAACATTATGCAAATATAAAAGGTAATGTACAGTATCCTGGAAGCCCAGAGAAAGCACAAACAGTTCCCACTGCAAATAGCATTCAACAGAAAACACACACCCACAGCCACGTCAGGAGAGATAGATTACCTTTTACAGTAAATGCAGCAAGGCAGGGAAATTTGCTCCCAGGGCAATGTGGAAATCCATGGAAAAAGCTAAGCTAAGTGTTTTCCCATGAGAACAATGGCCCTGATGAGATCATAGATAACGAGAGCAGATTGCGGATATGGAGAAGTAGGTGGCAATTCTACCGCTCGCAGAATTCACAGATAGCGAATTCACGTATATAAAGAGAACTGACTGTATATGCTCAAACACCACCATTGGCTGCAGCTCTGTAGCTCAAGTCTACTGATTATTTGAAGAGGCAAATGTCCCTTTCACAATGTACATGTTTAGCATACCAAACACTGAACAAGTACTGGTGTATCTATTGTGTCATGTGTATGTCATTCAGACAGAACACTATTTTTAAGAAACAGCTACTAGCTCTATAGTAATGGAATTTATCACTATGTTCTCATTGACATCCACCCTTTTCTTTTCCTGAACATGGCTGAGAGTCAAAATGCAGATATTATATATCTCAAATTTGTTTAACCAAAATAAGGGGGGGGGGGAATGCTCAAATTATAGTTCATTAGCAGTTGTATTACAAGTCAGAATTAAAATGCTTGAACAATTCTGTCTCAATTATTGAATTTTGATCATTGCTTTATAAAATCTATTTTTCTTTTTCAGCCATGCCAAAAGCATCCTATAAGAAACATTATATTGGGCCCCGAGAAGCAAAAAGAAAAATAGTAACCATACTGTACTTCTCGGTCATATCACGGGTCTAATGCAAAGAACTAGGTATTCTGATTTTGTGTTATTCTTGAATTCCTGGGCAAGCAGCCACCTGAACTTGGTCCATTATCAAAAATATGGTTGTTTGGATTAAATCCATATCAAACTTCACTTCATTAGCTAAAAGGAATTTAACAAAAAATCTTTAGTACTATGTCCGCATGGCATTGCTAAATTTTAACATTATTCACTAAGAGTTCCATTCTCCTGAGCTTGCGTTTATTTTTGGGCATTGGCTTGTCATATAAGCCATTTTTCAGAAGATGTTCCTTGCTGTGATGGACTTGGGCACCATGCTGAAGCTGGAAAGAACACAGGGCTTGAAGAGGACGGAGTACAGTCTGTAAAAAAAACCAAGAAGAGTCAAGGCTGTTACATATTGTTTTCACAAAAGGTTGTAGGTGCATAAAGTAAATGACTGAGTATATTTACTTGGAATTCACGTTGATTTCAAAAGGAAACCATATTCAAGTACTATGCTTCAGCTAGCAGACAGAGTTTAATCACAAATTTGAATGAGATACTAAGGATTCTGGAAAATATCCTTGGTATAAGAAGGAAAGCAAAGGAATTCCAAGTGCATAGTTTAATGTGGTTAAAGTTGTAGCCAGAAGCATCGCCAGGGGAGACGGGGGGGGGAGTTCGCCCCAGGCGACACACTTTTTTTAAAAACAACGTGGGCGGCAGCGGCAACAACTGCTCCGTTTTGGCAATGGAAGCAGCAGCAATGCCCATCCTCCCGCCCTGCATCGGTGCAGGATGTGCAGCGGTGGTGACTTCTGGTAATGATGTCACAGGGGTCGAATAGCGACACCACTGGCTATAGCTTCCTGCCGTGTGTACACTTGATGGGTCTGCCACCATGTTTTAAGGCTCTCTTAGATCCCAATATATTTTTTAACCATTTCTACAGTATCCAGGCGCACCTGCAAACCTGGGGCACTCCATCCTTGATTGTCCTGCTTGGGGCGCATCACTGCTGTCTCCTTGGCTGCTGCAGCAGCCGGCAACTGAGGCTGTGTCATGCACGGTGCTGTGCTGACAACCTCTGTTGCCATGGCACAGAGATGCTCCATCTGGGTTGTGCAAAGAGGGGGAGAGAGAGAGAGAAGGGCCTGCACAGCCTGTACCATGGGCTTTAAAAGTCATGGCCCATGAGGAGAGGTTGGCTTTTTTTCCTGCAGTCAAGGACAGCCTGCCAGTCAGACCCATGAGGGAGGGCAATGATGATCCAGAGGCGTTTCTGCGGTAGGGGTGGTACCGTAAGTTGCGCCTCGTCCTAGTACCATGTTTACAAACCGGAACGAGGAGGCCCCACCCCCTCGCCGTCGGAGCCATTCCGCGCAGCGAAGGTGACGGGCAGGGAGTCTCCTGCCCGTCACCTTTGCAGCGCGGAATGGCTACGACGGCGAGGGGGCAGGGCCTCCTCGTTCTGGTTTGTAAACATGGTACTAGGACGGGGCGCAACTTACGGTACCACCCCTACCACAGAAACACCTCTGTGATGATCCAACAACAACAACAACCACCACCACCACCACCAGTATTTATATACCACCTATTCTTGGTCATCGGATTTCTCCTCTGACTTTAATTCAAAGGCGTTTTATATAGGCAGGCTTGCTAAACCCCAAGGGGTTTTTACAATAATACAAAAGTTCTAGTCTTGCATAGAACCCTTCATTCTAGGTGGTTTTCTTCACAGTTGGGCCTCTCTCTGGCATTCGCCTCCCACGCTTCAACTGCCAGCTGCAGCTTTCTCTCTCTCACAGAGACTCTGCAGCTCGTCATCGGCATGTCAACAGCTCTTCGATGGCACACGGATACTTCCGGGTGTCCCAAACTGTCGTCCTGAGATCTTCAGGCATATGAGGCAGCCGCTCTGCCAACTGAGCCAGACCTCATGCCCTCCAAGTGAGAACTAACCCCTTCCCCCTCGCCCCAGTCAAAGACTAAGCTCTGAAGACACTTTAAAGGGCCAAAGCAGCAGGCCCCGCTAGCTCCATTATCACTCTCACCTGTGCACCTGGTCACAGAATGAACCCAGGGGCTGTGGGCTACAGAGGAGACAGGAATGCACAAGTACTACATCCAGGCATCCTAAAGCCTACATATCTTCAGTGAAAAATACATCAAACTATACTATGCTCTGCATTGTTAATTCTCTCTTGAAGCACTAAACAATCACATGGCATTTCCAGTGTTCGCTTCAAAAATCGGAGTGTACTGAAGGCATTTTAGAATCTTGACAGAGTCTTCCATCACAGGCCAGTGGGATCCCTTGCAATGCAAAGGCTAATGTCTGATTATTATTCTTTGACCTAGTAGAACAAACTTAAACTCCAGACCTGTCATGTTCCAAATTTGGGTAATGACACTTGACAGTTTTAAGCTGATTAGTAGATTGAAATAACCCAGTGGGTCATACTTTGAGGCTAGAGAAACGCTTCAAGTCAGTGGGATGGGCTTACAAATACATTTTAATCTTCAAGCTCGCTTCAAGGGTTTCTCGGGTCATCTCTGTAGCGTGGCTTATTCAGAAATGATTTCCATGTAGAACTATTAATTGCTTGGTAGAAATTGGATTGGCAATGCCTTGGAAGACTTCAAAAGTTCACCACTGATACCTTTTGACCATAGGAAACTGTTTAACCTATCTACAAACATTCGTGTATTTCAGGATCTCGAAAGAAGATAATTGCTTAATCTGACTCCAATAACCTCCTGATAGGCATGAAGTGCTACTATATATAAGAAAAACAACCTTGTCTGATCTCAAAGTGGCGGGAGGGACACAAAGTCCAACAGCAATCATTTCTCTTTTGCAAACAGCCTCTGCCAGAGTATGAAGGACCTAAATTCAGTGTGATACATTTGCTTGCGATTCACTGTAAAGCACACACATTTTGTTGAGCTCAGGTCTAAATATTTAGCATTTGTATACACATAGGCAGTCCAGCAAGTTAAAATGAACACTGGGATTTAGGCCAAACTAGTGGAACTTTAGAGCTGTGGAAAAATCTGTTAGGCTGCAACCCTGAACCCTATATCAGAAAACCTACTGACTGATTTCAGTGTGATTTATAAGCATGATGACAAAGGATTCCGGATGACAGCCTTAATTCAAGAGATCAACCTAGACACACATATTTGGCTTTTATCCTAAATACAGTTGCTTGGAAATGAATTCAACTGAAATACGACTTAATTCCGATTTGCTCAGGATCAGAGTGCTAGACATATTTTCCACTCTCCTTTTACAGTTAGTCCAAACCATTATCATATATATATATTCTAGGTTATTAGTACTGTATTATATTTTTTATGAAAGCATGTCTTTCTCATATCCATAATATCAACATGTGTCTATATGGGATGGCATGTAAAATCTACCCCAGTGGAAATATATAATACTGTACTCTACAGTTCGTGTTTGCATTAGACAGCCCAGTTCCAGATAATTATTTACAATAAGCTAAACACCTGTAGTTTACTAAATAATTATATCTGGAGCATATGTTGATTTTTATTCCTTTTGGTCATTGCTAATCCTATTTCGAAATCCACAATTTTTAAGCCCCATTAAAAAAAAAAGTCACACACAGTCCACCACACTGAGATGTAGAGAATTCTCTTGAGTCCCCCATTGGGGGCAGTCAGATGACTTCCCAGAAGAACCCAACTGGGGGGAGCCTGGGATAGCCATAGAAGACGGGACCCTGACAAACCCTCAAGCAGGATGAAAAAGTCATCCAGCACAGCAGGCTCTCGCAGTAGTGAGCAGTAGCTTCATTGCCAAGGCAGCAAAGATGGTGCCCTCATCTCCATGTAGCACCGGGACTTGACAACAAGATGATTTATTTATTTTTCGCAAGAGGCTGGGAAGTTCCAGGACACACATAGGTAATAGCTAACAGAAGTTACCTGGAGCAGGAGTAGAAAGAGCCAGTGTGGATGTGAACCCTCTTTCCTCCTGTCTGAGACAACATGGGAGGAAGGAAGGCTAGGTGGAAACTGATACTCAGAAACCCCTTTACGGAGGGTTGATTGCACAGAATGTTTATATTTATTCAGAGGCACAGTAAAATACCACTTTTATTTCTTTCTCCCAGTCATCTCCCAATCTACACTACATAGGTTACACACATCAACACTTTGTAGATGAGAAAACTCAAGATCATTCCACATCTTTTATATAAGAAATGTTTATGATATGCAGCAAGACCCAGTTTGCCAACCATCTTCTTCAACATGAAGATATGGACATATCATAGGTATAAGTTGATCAACTATTTCTCTGAAATGTCTTTCCCATTCCTTTCAAAACAAATTTCCTAGCTTTTAATCACTCAGCTAATTATCACGCAAGAGCTATGATGTAATTGAAATTATCACTGAGAGTCAAGAAAATGGATTTTCTCTCAAATTCAAATTCAAACTCTCAAATTCTCACAGCCCTCAAATTCAAACTCTCCATCACAGTAGAAAATAGAGCACAGAGTCCTGAAAGTCTGTGGCTCAACCACAGGGATGAAAGGTGTCCCATGATGAAAGAAGAGCTGACATAGTAGTTGTGCAGCAACTATTATAGAGGAACAACAGAGGTATAGTATATACAGTAAGGAAGCACGAAACCTATGAACACATTGCTCTATCTTTTTGCTTGATCTCCAAAATGAACACATTGTAACTCTTTATATTAAATGAGCAGATCTTTTAAAAAAGGATTTGGCCCGTCCTGTAGATGAAATAGCATTGCTCCCATATCTATTATTCCATTAGCAACATAAGTTACTTTAAATTACCTACCTCTTTAATGCCATCATTTTTTTCCACAATGGCAAGAGTAATAGCTGCACATTCAAGTGTGGACAGACATGCATTTGTGGGCTGTGTGCGAATTACATATTGACTCGAAAGGCTTGTTCTCAGCTGCACCTGGAAACAACAATTTCAGGTTAAACAAATTAATTATTATAGCATAATGCACTCTCTCTTTCTACAGTGTTACTTTCCAATATGTAGCATTTATTTTTTTTAATAGCTGGAAGACATAAAAAGCATATTGTGCAATATCATAGTCTATTATGGGCATAAGCACTTGCAATGTATTAATAATTCTTTTAAACACTGATCAATTAACAGTAAGATCAGCAGGATTTAGAATGAATTCGGTCTTTACATTGAAAAGGGAGGGAGTGGCTTGCCTAAGGCCACACACTGAGTTCATGGCAGAGGCAAGATACAAACCAATGAAGTCCTGATTTGCAATTCAGCATCTTAGCCACTATGCTCCACGAGCTTTGAACATTGCATGAGCTCTGAACATTACGACTGCAATCATTAATGTACAAATGTCCATTATGTAAAAGAAAGTGAACTCTGTTTTGAGAAACATGTTTTGAGAAATTCAAAAAGCTAACAGTTCATTAATGCAAACCTCCAATTTTTTTTAAATGGATGATGTTTAAGTGCACATCAGATTAATTTAAGATATTGTAATGGATTACTTTAATTTTTGATATAAATGAAAATACAGATATAAACAAGATCAAAAATTAAACACTCATATCGTTTTTGGGAGCCCTTAAGTTTGAAATTTATCTTCATTCTTTAAATACGCTTGAAACAGATTAATTAGTTTTACCTGAAGTGATAAGTATGTTATGCTATCACATAAGATAAACATTTTTCAAGAAAGAAAAATGCTATGCAACCATTAGGCTGGGGGTTTAATCTGCACAGTGTTTAGTTGCATTTGGTGAAAAATGGCACATTAGCCTTTGTGACAGTGTTCAGACATTATTCATTAGGCTGTTTCTTTAGCATCAGACAGAATCTGAATGGTACTAAATGGCTTCAGATACAAAGTCAAAATAGCACATCCTCATAATATTCATTTCAATAAACAGATGAGATGACATAGAGACTCTGAAGTATCAGAGATGTGAAAAAATGCCTTATCTTTGAAGATGTTCCTTGAACCTGGGGAGGCTCTGCATTTTAGCCATAATTCTTCCTTATTAATTGTGACCAAAGGCCACAACAAGATAGTGCATGTTAAGATTGAAAAACAGCTGGTTAAAAGCTGCCTAACAGGCCTAAATGAATTCAAGTCATTCAGACCAAATGAACTGCATCTTTGAGTACTACAAGAACTTGCTGATGTACTCTCAGAATCTCTGTCTATTTTCTTTGAGAAATCCTGGAAGATGGCAGACGTGCCACAAGACTGGAGATGGACTCATGCCATTTTAGGCTGCATTAGTAGAACCATACTGTAGCTTCCAAGTCATGAGAAGTAGTGGTTCTACTTTACTCTATGCTGGTCAGACCTTGTCTAGAGTTCTGTGTGCAATGCTGGGCACCACATTTTAAGGAGGATACAGCCAAACTGAGGCGTCAGGGAAGGATGGTCAGGGGACTGGAGGTTGAGGGAAATCGGTATGTTTAGCCTGGAGATGAAGTGTCACATGGATTAGAACGATCAAAAAGACTTAAGCTGCGGGAAGCAAAATTTCAGTTGAATATCAGAAAGAAACTCTTAATGGTAAGAGCAGTTTGACAATGGAATTTACTGAGGGCAGTGGTGGGGTCTCCTTCACTGGAAGTCCTGAAGCAAAGCCTTGACAGGCACCTTTTGGAGACGCTCTAGAGAGGAATTTGCTGCCTCAAGAAGGGGGTTGGATTAGATGGCCTTGAAGACGCCTTCCAACCATAGGATTCTATGATACTACTCTTCCAGTCACCCAGGGCTTTCTCATTACTTAATAGGGTACCACGGGTAGAGATTCCAGTGCACAATTAAATCAAGGGCACGATCTGCTTACATCACCAAAGTTTCCTATTAAATATCTGTTGGATATCATCGGGGGAGGGGTTAGATCTCCAAATTATTTGGTCAGTTCGTTTTGTCTCAAATATGGTAGATTTTCCTACACCTGTCAAATTCAAAATAGTAAATAAATAGTAGGTGAACTACATGCATTGAGACTGGAGAATGGCAGTTAATACAGGTTTCGAGTTTCTAGCCTGCACTGTATTCTTGAGTTCAGAAGGTGCCTTACTACCAAAACGATTCTGTGAACTGGCTTAGCAGCAATTCTAATAGCAATGACTCACAGCCCATTCCAACCCAACTCCTCCGCAAGTCTGGCATAAGAGTGGCCTAAGTTCAGCATAAGTTCGACATAAGTTATGTCTGAGTTATGTCAGAGTTATGCCTGAGTTAGGCAGGCTGCAGTTTCTGTGGCCCAGCACCACCCCAGGATCCCGGCAACACTTACCTCCCAGGCAGGCAGGCTCTCCAGGCTAGGCGTCTGGCTTGGGCACGTGCAGGCCTCTGTCTGCATGTGTCAGCGTCCAGCCATGGCAGCTGCCGCAGTGTCTGTCGCAGCCCGGTCGCAAAGGGGCCGGCTGCAGGCATGGGGGTTGCGCCAGTCATGTGGTGGGCGTAGGGCAGGTGAGCGAGGTGCCTGAGCCAGCCGCCACAGGGCACCCTGTGCATCAGCCACCTGCTGCAGTGGAGAGTGGCCGTCGTCCCCCCTCCTGCAGAAGGCGATGCCACCCCCATGCCACGTTGAGGCTGCACGTGGGAGTCATGGGGGGGTGAGCGGGGGAGGGAAGGGAAGGAGGGGGGTGGGAACGTCACAAACAATGGGGGGTCACATGCTGTCTGGAACTGCCTCTGACATGACTCGCAGGTGCGCTGCCTGAAGCCCTGGGCCTCCAGGGCCGGGGCAATGCCCACAAAGAAGGCATCCCGGCGTGCCTTCTGCTCTGTGCCCCAGCCAAGACCGAGAGATGCCTTGGGCTTGTCTGCTGCGAGCGGGAAGGGCTCACACAGCTCATCACACCCCCAGATGGGGCGACGGCGCCGCCTCGCGGCAGGCGCTATGGCGGAGTGGGGGTGGCCAGCTGCCATCATCAGGGAGTGGGAGGGGAGGCAGACACACAGGCAGGCAGACAGGGGGTGCTGGGGAGGGGCACGGGTGGGTCAGAGACAGACAGACAGACAACAAGGCTGGTGGGAGATGCTGGGAGAGGGGTCTGCAGAGACCGATAGGGACACAGGGGACGCTCCGCAGATGAAGGCGATGCAGAAACACGCGCCTCTTATGCAGACGGACTTTGGGCGGAAGCCACACAGAAACGGGCGGACCTTCGGCGGAAGCGGCGTCATTACGGGCGGACCTTCGGCGGAAGCGGCATCAGTACGGGCGGACCTTCGGCGGAAGCGGCGTCAGTACGGGCGGACCTTCGGCGGAAGCGGCTTTGTGACAGGCGGACGCCCTGCCTGGCGAGAGGCTCTGTGGTACCTGTCACTGTTTGCCTGCCTGAGAGGCCCCCCCAACTCCCCCTCCCCTCCGTGCCATGGGGGTCTGGCAGCCCCCCTGCTGTGTTCTCCCAGGGAAGGAAGTGGCAGTCCCTGGATGGGATTCATGCAGGGGCTTCAGTGTTGGGGGCTGTCTTTGTTTGGGGGGGGCAATGCTTGTGTAACACTGGGCACATATGTTTCACTGAGGCTCTGCCTGAGGGGCGTCTTTATTGGTCTGGAACGTTAGCAGAGATGGCCAGGCGAGGCTGCCAGGGGTAGTCACACCAGCCAATCTGAAAGCAGCAGCAGCAGCAGCAGGCGTGCCCCATGGACCTGGAGACGCAAGCTCTTCCCCTGTGGAACCACAGCCTGCTCCATAGAAAGGGGTTGGGCAGCAAGTATGACAGCCAGGGAGGTGGAGCAGCAGCGCCAGCAGCTGAGGAGGGTTGCAGGGCTGGCTCCCTGACCTCTGGCAGCATCGAGGCAGACAACAGTGGGGCAACCAGACTGCAGGCCCAGGGGTGCTCCCAGGAAGGTAGGTGGTAGTGGACGTTCATGGGGAGACAAAAAACAAGGGGGTGTTACATGGCAGCTGGTGTGTGGTAGCAATCGCCATTGAAGACAAGCCAGTGTGTCGGTTGCAAAAGCCTGCAGGGACAGAAATAACACACAGCTGATAGGTGTGACACATATAGCATGGTCTGAGCTGCTTACCTGGGTGTAAGGAGAGCATGATCCTGTAAGGGAAAGGGTCAAAGAGAGAGACAACAACACAAATTGTGGGTCACAACCATGGCAAACCTAGCAATACTGACCTGTCAGTTGACCCTGTGGAGAAAAGGGGGGGGAACAGCTGGTGTCTACATAAGGCTAACAGTTCCACACTTGTGGCGTTGTCTGCTCACATGACTACAGGCAGCAATCAGGCACAACAGTGGAAAAGCAGCATGTATCCTATATATCTTAGCAGGCCGACATGAGAGGGCACATTGGTAAAGAGGCATTTCAGAGAAGGCATTGCAGACAGATATGAGAGGGCACATTGGTAAAGAGACATTTCAGAGAAGGCATTGCAGGCAGACATGAGAGGGCACATTGGTAAAGAGGCATTTCAGAGAAGGCATTGCAGGCAGACATGAGAGGGCACATTGGTAAAGAGGCATTTCAGAGAAGGCATTGCAGGCAGATATGAGACAACACATTGGTAAAGAGTCATATCATGGCAGGCTACGCAGGCAGATATCAGAGAACACATTGGTAAAGAGGCATATCATGGTAGGCTATGCAGGCAGATATCAGACAACACATTGGTAAAGCGGCATGTATCCTACCTATATATCTATATGCAAAGAGGCAGAATGAACCCTGCTCTTACCTGCACTTACCTGCTGGTGTTGTTGCCTGTGGGGGGGGGGAAGAGGGGCTGGGAGAAAGACATGGGTTAGCAAGTGCTTGCATGGAGACAGCTGCCCAGGCACAGCTGTAAACAGTTTGGCCACAGCCAGAACAGCCCTCTCTGCCCTAGAGGGGGGCAGAGAGGAGAGAGGAGAAGAAAAGAGAGATGTGAGGTGTTTGTGAATTTTGCCCTCCACCGACAAAGTCCCACTTTGTGGCTGCTGGGGGACAGAACCCCACGCCACGTGCTCAGAGAGAGAGAGAGAGAGAGAGAGAGAGAGAGAGAGAGAGAGAGAGAGAGAGATTGGGGGCCTGGGCCTGGGCTTTTGTGGGAAAGAGGCTGGGTGGGGCTGGGTGCTGATAGGCTCCCTATCTTTGGCATAACTCTGTCCATTTCCAGACCTTGCTGACACAACTCCGACATAACTCTGACCTAAGTCAGGAGTAGGGTGTTAGAACTTTTCAGGAGAGGGCTGGCGTGGGTAAGGTAAAATGGCTCCTACGGGTCTCCTCGAATTTGTGTCCACCCTTTTGGTCGACCTAAAATTTGTGTCAGCATTTGTGTTGGAGGGGGCGTGTCTGTGCTTGCCAGGGTCTGGAATCCGAAGTTAATTGGTTTCCGCCCCCGTTACGCCCACGGTCCGCCCACTTTTATGTCGACTTTATGTCCGACTTGTGCCAGCGGCTGTGGTGCGCATGCGCGTCCGTTATTAGTCCGTCGGTCGTAACTTCGACCTAACTTCGCTGTAAATGGTCGCGTTCCAGACATAAAGTCGCCCTAAACGAATTAGGCTGACTTTAGGTCTGACTTGTGCTGCTTAGCCCTTGGGTTGGAATGGGCTGTTAATTTCCTACAATCATACAAATACTAATATTAAACCTTTTTCTTAGATGCACGATTGATTTACTAATCTAACAGAGCAATCCTGCCTAATTATCCGGCGGGTGGCCTAGGCCGCCCGCTGGATCCTAACGTCGCTCCGGGATGATCAAGATCGGCCCGGAGATCTACTCAGGGGAAGGGGACATTCGTCCCCTTCCTCCGGTGTAGCGCGGCCTCAGATTTCCGCCAGCTGGCAGAAGTAAGAGGAGGCTGTGTAAAGGGTCGGGATGGGGATATGGCGGCCGCCATCCCTGTCCTTCCCGGGCCGGATAGGCCAATGACTCCCATCACTTACCGCCCGGTCCGACCCCGCACCCGCTGGGGGATCTCTTACCTCCTCTTGCGGCCGCAGGGGCGATCTGGCGGCAGAGTAAGGGCTGCCAGCCTTGCACTGGCAGCCCTTACTCTAGAGTTGTTGCAAACGTGCTTTACAGCACTTCAGAAGTTTGCGCAGGATTGTGCTATAATTCTAGATCTACGCAGATGTAATAGATGTTTTTTTCCTTAAGAATTATCTTTTTCCTTTCCCTTGGTTGTGCTCTGAACATGAAGAAAAACCTTATTCCTTTCACAAACACCGTGGGCTAATTTATAGGAATCACTTTCTGAGTGTGATCAATCATATACAATGAATAGAGATGATAAAACATGGCTTTATTTTAATTTTCAATTCCAACCAGAACAATCGGGAAATAATACTTAAAGAACAATCTTCTTAGATTCTTTCAGAAGTTTGGCAAGGTTAAAAGCTTCACTGGAATAATATGACTATTTTCAATGAATATAATTACAGAGTTGGAGATTAAAAAAAATGAGCCAGTGTGAGCCTTCAAGGGAAAGCAAAGGAAGTGAAAAAACATGTCACAATTCACACTGCTTTTTATTTACACACACACACACACACACACACACACACACACACACACACACACACACACACACACAGAGCGAGCAAGAGAGCAGAACACACATCTTTTTTTAAGAACAAGTCATATAGCTTGGATTCAAAGGTGTTGTGTAGGAAAAGCTACTTCCCCCTTGTGTAAGGAAGATGGTTCGTCATGTCCAGTCATGCCCATTCCTGCTGGAGATCCCACCATGCTGCTTGCACTTTTGATCTGAAAAATCCTCTAACCCTCATGAATAGATTTTTCTAGGGCGCTGCAAAAGAAGCGGGTGAACAAAGTTGTAAAGTTTCCACAAAATTTGTAGCCACAGAGAAGTATGCACGCACACACGCACACACGCACACACGCACACACGCACACACACACACACACACACACACACACACACACACACACAGTCTCTCTCATCTATTTTTCTCTCCAGAAAGGAAAAAATGGGAAATTTTGGAAAAACAAAATATGTGCAATATTTATCAGATCTATAACAGCACATGAAATTTTATTGATTGATATATTTATGATATGACTGATAAATTTATGATATGATGCAATCCTGACAAAGGATATGGCCAGTGGCCCATGGCCGCCCGCCGGATCATGTGCACGGGCTACCCGTCAACCGGCAGGCCGGAGGTCTACTCAGGGAAGGGGACACTCGTCCCCTTCCCCGAGTGTAAACCCGGGCCGGCCCTATCAGCCTCCTTGGATTTTCGCCAGTTAAATAGCTGGCAGAAGTAGAGGAGGCTGTGTAACATCGTAGCCGGCCCGGAGGGGATAGGGATATGGCTGACGCCATCCCCCACCCCCTCCTGGGCCAGCTAGGCCAATGGCCCTCTCACCCAGCTGGACTGCCCATGCAGCTGGCGATGGAGCACTTACCTTCTGTCGCCGTCCACGTGGAGATTCGGCGCCGGAGTGAAGGAGGCCGGCCTTGCGCTGGCCTCCCTTACACCCAAGGTGTCGCGAACATGCTTTACGGCACGTTCGCGACGTCTTCTGGCGACGGAACGCTTGTTCCATTGCCGGCTTTTTTTACAGGATTGCGCCATGAGAAATGTAAGATAGCAAGCCTATGCACATTTACTTCAGAGTAAACCCCAAAAGAGTGAGGCTTAATTATGAGTAAACATGAATAGGATTAAGCTGTAATTTATTTATTTATCCAGGTATTTATATCACTCCTTTCTACCTATGAAGAAGCACCCAAAGCAGCTTACAACATTTTAAAAAGTATAGTACAATAAAAAAATCCCTCAGGCCACTGCTGGTCCAGTGTTATAAGCTTCCTCAGGCCTGTGCACATCATATTTTTGCCCTCTAGGCACACAAATCTAATTGCCTTACAATCTTATGCATGTCTTCTCAGAATTACATCCCATACAGGCTGCAGTGAAAGTTACCTATACATATTGTAATAAAAGTACACCTGGTAACACCATGACGCACTTAAACGACTCTAAAAAGGTGAGTTTTGTGAATGTTATCTTGATACATTTTACAGTAGAGACAATAAGTGGAGGGAAAAGCTTGAACTTTTCATTTTCATTGTCATTCTTACTTAAACGTCATTTTCATCTACAGCTGCTACTCAGCACATTTCTGCAAATGGATCAACAGAGCATATGACTGATATTTTAGCTAATGCACACATTACAATTTTATAGTTAACCAGTAAGAAATATATTACTAGGAAGTGACTGATTATCTCAGGAACAGAAGACTTAATTTCTGCAACATCAGTACCAGAGTGTCAGTCTTTGTACTAAATCTGTCTTCGCAAAAGGGCTTGTTTCCTAATGATTCATTAACAGATTATGTTTGCTATTACGCTATACTCAGTAGCTCACTGTAATATATTAAAATATGATTTCTGCACAATGACAGCTATGTGTCAACTAACGTGAAAGAATGGTTAAAAAGAAAAGTTAATTGCTTATCTGGGGAGAAATCCAGCCCCTCCTTAATCACAAGATGGAATGCAATTTCAAAATACATCTATTCAAGGTATCCACATTCCTAGTTTGAATGGAGCTATTCAATGAGTCATTTCATTGACGTCAATGGGATTATGCTCAGATAAAAACAACATTCCAAATAAATAAAAGGGGTGGAATACAATTATTGCTTAGGAAAAACACATTTGAATATTGCTGAAAACTATAAAAATACATGCATGATCTATCTTATAAGCTTCTGTAGGACCATGATAAGACAATGCTATTACAAGCTTCTTCGCAACAAATCTAGTTGTCTGGATTATGAACTCTCTTCTACTGACGGGCAAAACTCTCCAGGCAGGTTTGATTTGGGTTGGGAACAGGACATAATATGCAAAAGTGGAGATTATAAAAGGGGGAAACAAAGGTTCCCAGAGTTCCAAGTTCACTTGTAGTTGTCAGCCCCAACCCATCAAATCAAATTTGACTTGTATACCGCATTTCTGTCTTGATGACACTCAAGGCATCTGGTGGGGCCACTGTGTGATACAGGAAGCTGGACTAGACGGGCCTTGGCCTGATCCAGCAGGGCTCTTCTTATGTTCTTATGTTTTTAAGGAGGTTTACAACAGCAACATCCCCAAACAAGCAAGGAAAATAAATACTATATATCAACAAGCAACCATGCTTCCTCCATTATGCTGCTCCCAAAGGTCTAACCGAAAGGACTGACCTAAAGATGCCACAAAGAGAGTGAGCAATTCTTCCCCCTACTCTGCAGATGGGCAGCCCAACCCTGTCTAGCAGGACGCAGTGGCACGAATCCTTCGCAGGACTGGGCCATGTAATACTGCCATGTACTTTCCAGCTGTGAAAGAAGCACTGCCAGGGTGGGGTGAAAGAGGTAGGGGTGAGATAACAGAAAGGGGGGCAGGATAGTGAGCTGGCACCAACTATTGCAAACTTTGGTTCCAAAAACCCAAGAATGAGATCTCTTTTAGAAATAATCACATTTACAGCACAATCCTATCTTACTTACACCACCGGTGTAACCAGCGGTGCAGCAAGAACGGGAGGCTCCAGAATGGAAAGGGGATTCAAATCCCCTCTGAAGAGGATTAGAATCCCCTTTCTGTTCTGGGGCCTCCCGTTCTCGCTGCACCATTGGTTACACCGGTGGTGTAAATTGGATAGGATTGCGCTGTTACTCTTTTGTGAAAGATAAAGGACGTTAAGATGAAATGGAAGAATGAAAGGAGCCACTCCCCGCCAGCAGCACAGTAAACAACCATGCCAAAAAAAAAGGGGGGGGGAAATCACACTAGACATGTGCCTTTTTGTGCAATGTGGCCATTGGGAATTAATTTTATTTATACATAGCAAGAGAGAGTTACAAAACATGCAACAGCACAGTAGGGACTCTTTAGTACTTTGCCCACTTAGGTTTGAGTCTGATCCCCATGTTAATGTTTAGTTAAGAAACAACTTCCAGTGACATTCCAGTGAAAGCCAATGAAAGTGTTTTTCCCCTCCTGACTAAAAATAGCATGGGGGGGAGATAAGAATAAAACCCTGAAAGGGGCAATGTTAGAAGCACCCTTAGCCTCCTTAATTTCACCACATTTTGCAGTCCCCATCCTTTCTTTATAAATAAAACTACACACACCCCCCAAATTGGGCCATGTGGTACAACAAGACACCCATTTACTTTGACCATTAGAAATCTAAAGTACCTTCTAAAATAAAGGCATAAATAAATGTGGATAGATTTTGAGTGTTCTTGTTTTACTGTTAAAATTCATTTTCCTTATGGCCCTCACGTTCCTTCTTTTGCCACAGTCGTTTAAAATATGTTTAATTATAATAGCATTATTATTAAAAATCAGAGAAAGATAGTGAACAAGATATTTGTGGTGCTTACAGAGACAGGGGAAAGAAAAAAGGGGGGAACCCCAAGAACACTTACAAAACTCTTGGCACAGATTGCTCAGGGAATAGGAAACACAGGTGTTAGCTGTTTGCAAGTGGGGCATATTATTATTTTTATAAAAAAGAAAAGTTACCGGTATAACCATCCATGGTAAAATATCATCTTGTTAAATATATTCTCTAAATGTTTTTCTGCATTAAGAGACATATTGGAATGAATATTTTCTCCTTTTTAAAATATTCTATAGATCTAACCTCTCTCTGCTTGCTGCTAAATAAGTTCTACCAGCCAGCTTCTTGGCAGAAAAAGAAATGCACAGCTAAAATGAGGCTGAGCCCACTGCTGAAATTTACATCAAGAGCATAAATAAGTTAGCCATTTCAAACATCTTTGCTTTAATTTAAAGTGACTTTTTAAGAGCTCTATGTTTTCATATTCTACAGGGAATAACTACCATGCAACTGTTGGGAACAGATAGCCAAAAGAAGTGAATCGATGTCACGAAACCTCTCCTCTTTTTTCATGCTCTTATGCTTGCATATGTGTCTGTAATCACGCTATCTTTGCATACTAAAAGGTATTTCAAAACTGCTTACAGAACTGTTAGAGAAAAAGTGCATTTTTGTACATCATCTGATCTGCATTTAAGGAACCCGATGACTTTTTAGCAGCTATGAAGAAAGCCTCTGATTAAATTTCCATTCCCACTTTGGTCATAAATCCATTTCCCCATAATTTCCTACATGATTGCTACTATCAAGGTAGGGGATCTCTGTTTTGCTCATCATATTAAACGTACTTCTTTACAGTGGGATGCTGGCACTTAGATAAAATCCTGTATTAGGGCTGATACACTACACAAGAGGATCAATGGGAAGTATTCTGCTCCAAAATTATGGTAAAAGGAGAATTATTAGTAAGTTGGACCACAAGGGGTTGCTTACTTGAAGAAACTTATATTGAAACAAAATAATTCTGACATATAGGCTAAACCTACACAACGGAAAACATAAACAGGGTGATCCTACTGCATTGGTGGGCTGAGTTAAGGCTAGTATAAATGTAATCACAATCCCATGTAGTACTCACAGCAGTAAAGTCAATGGTACAACAATATTGTAGAAACAAAAGCCAATATACTACTATTGAGAACAGACTCCCCTGGAAACTCCAGTACCATTCCACTAATCAAGATGTCACTTGCCGAAGATCTGTATTAGTAACACAGAAGGCACAGTCAACATGCAGTGATGGCTGAACACCATGATGTCATCCAAGTGCACACACCCTGCACACAACCAGAAGCTACCATGACTATGCAGCTAGAAGACCTACACAGACAACCTAGAGAGTTCTTAGGAGAAGTGCTTGAGATCCACTCTGAGCCCTGTGCAACGGGGGAGCAGCTGCAAAAAGTGAGTCATGACCCGGAAGTGGCTGCCAGTTGCTTCCATTTGGCTCCAATTTGGAGCCAAGCAGTGGCAAGGGCGGGCAGGTGGGCCCAGCTGACGATCCATCGGGTTGTGACCCACTTTGAGAAGCCCTGTTCTATCCTATCGTATATACAGAGGCCCAGGAAAAGACGGATGGGATCTTTGCAGACTTCTAGGAGGCCATCAAGGAAATATTCACCCATTCATCTCAGGGACCACCTGATCCAACACAAACCTGCTCACTCTTTGACATTATCTCAGGAGGCCCTTCTCAAGGCACCTCATCTACTGAAGTCAGACATGTGGTGGAGAAAAATTAGGCCTTCGTAATGGCACCCTGATGGTGGAATGCTGTCCTTATGCACCTGCTTTAACATGTTTTTGGTGCCAGATGAAAATGAACTTCATTTCTTTTTGTTCTCCCTAGCTGTTTGTCCAAGGTGCTTTATTACTGAGGTTTCTTTCACCAGACTCCGCCTGTGAGCTCACAGTCTACAGACATGGAGACAGCATGATGTAACTTCATGCTGCGAGTGTTGATATAAGGAAATCTTTGATATCTGTTTGATGTTCTGGCCTCAAACAAGGAGCTCACACCATTACAAAGCCTGGTGCTTCTACTCAGAAGCATTGCTGTATAATCTTCTACCAACATCTTTTATCTTTGGGAAACACTGAGAAAAGAATGGAATCTGTTACTTTCTTGAGGACTGTGCTATGAAAACATGCACTGCTCGTGAATCATGAGTACAAGTTGTCCCAAAACGATTGTCAACATCGAGACAAATTGATAGCAGGTACATTTGTCTTTATAATATGCTGGATCTTACTCTTTCTAAAAAACATTTTCTGCCACCAGACATCACCACCATATGTGTAAGCAGTCTTGCCTTACCCGCCATCCTTTCCAACAATTGTCAAATGATTCAGGCTGCACATGTCCTACTTTGTAGGGCATCAAATGACCCTAGACAACCCTCATTTTAAAGTGTCTCTTACATTTTTGACTGGCCAAAATGCCAGATCTCAACAAAAAACCAGCATGGCTCGGAATCACTATTATATTTATGAAATGCATAATTAATAGCCAGTGAAATAAAATTAACATTTTTTAAAGTCTCTTTTCATGCATTAGGACAGTGGAAGAGCAAGCTCTTGGAAAGGCTCCTCATATTACCTTTTTTGCTCTGCATACATTTCTGAAATGAATGTCAGGCAACAGATCAATATTTTATGCAGTGCTATTCTTTTAATAATTAATGGACAGGGAAAGTGCTGCAAGGAAATGCAGGCACTGAACAGAAGAAGGATCTGAAGACAGGGTCATGAAATGAAGAAAGAAAATGTAATTATGCACACTGCCACAGCCATTTAACTGTAATTAACTGTAAATATCAGGAACTGAAATACACAAGCAATACCTGTGCACAGAAGTCCTTTCAAAGCGACTAGGTGCTTATGCTTC
This sequence comes from Plestiodon gilberti rubricaudatus, assembly GCA_026170595.1. Taxonomy (NCBI): domain Eukaryota; kingdom Metazoa; phylum Chordata; class Lepidosauria; order Squamata; family Scincidae; genus Plestiodon; species Plestiodon gilberti. The sequence continues at coordinate 53,106,678 of JANXHW010000002.1, forward strand.
CATTTCTTTAAATCATTCGTTAAGGGCACTCTTGTTGACCGTTGGGATTTTTTTTTTAAAAGCAATGTAGGGCAACATTTATAAAACAAACTACAGAAGATTGCTTAAAGAGAAACCTCAGAATTATGGATAAACTCTAACTAGGATAGATGGCAAATACATCTGAAGACAGGATTAGATTGCCAAAACATCTTCAACTTGTTCATTTTGATTTAGATAAATAGGAAGCGTAGGCTGAAATCAATAAAATGAAATTCAGTGAACACAGCTGTGAATTACGAAAGGCAATCATGGCCCACGTACAAAACAGACGAAAACTGATGAGGCAATGGCAACACTGACCAAGTTAGCAGAGTTTATTGTGCTTCACAAACCCAATGTAAGAAAGCAACATGGAGTTATTTGACAAAAATCAAAAATTCAGTGTTGCTTTGCAAGAATAGCTGTGCCACAGCTGCATGTTGTTATCTTCCACATCACAATCGTGATCGTTAGAATGTGTATTTTCTTTATACTTGATTGGTTTATCTGTGTTTATAATTCAAAATACATATTAAAATCAAAATACATACAAAAATAAATGAAGTAGACATCTGCAAATGTTCTTTCTAACCACACAGTGTCGCTCCCAAACATGGCACTCCCACATTTGGAACGAAACTGTGGATGGCAGGAATGGAAAAATAGAGATAAAAAGCAAGTCACTGCCTTCCCATGCAGAATCTTACATGGCAGATTGTAAAGGATGGCTTACCTCCATCCTTTATGAAGTTTTAGACATTACCCGTGCATCCGATGGGAGAGCGTAGTACCGTCTCCCCAGCCGAGCCCCGCCCCCACACGGCCCATCAGCCAATCGCTGCTCCCCACTTTCGCTCCTCTGCCCAGCGCGCAGGGGAGAGGGCCAGGTAATGGCGGTGACAGGGTAGTCCCATCACTGGCCTTCTCGTGGAGTACCTTTCTTTACTCTTACAACAGTTACAACACTTGTAACCTAACACTATTCTATGACCTTTGTCTCAATTTACAACAATGGGCTGCCATGTATGGATATAGTTGAATTGGAAAAGGTGTCGAAAAGAGCAACCAGAATGATTCGTGGGCTGGAGCATCTCCTTATGAGGAAAGGCTACAGCGTTTGGGGCTTTTCAGTCTAGAAAAAAGGCGCCTGAGGGGGGACATGATTGAGATGTATAAAATTATGCATGGGATGGAGAGAGTGGATAGAGGGAAATTCTTCTCCCTCTCGCACAACACCAGAACCAGGGGACATGCACTAAAATTGAGTGGAGGGAGAGTTAGAACGGATAAAAGAAAATATTTCTTTACCCAGCGTGTAATTCACCTGTGGAACTCCTTGCCACAGGATGTGGTGATGGCACCTGGCCTAGATGCCTTTAAAAGGGGTTTGGACAGATTCATGGAGGAAAAGACCATCACAGGTTACAAGCCATAAGCAACCTCCTGGTTTTAGAAGTAGGTTTTATCTGTGCCAGGTGCATGGGAGTGGCAGCAGGAAACAGGTTATCTTGTTGTCTGTATGCTCCCTGAGTCTTCTGGTGGAGCCACTGTGTGATACAGGAAGCTGGACTAGATGGGCCTTTGGCCTGATCCAGCAGGGCTCTTCTTATGTTCTTATGACCGGGATTGCGCCAAAGCCGCGGCCGAAAACATCCGTTTTACCTGCATTGGTGGGCAGTGGATGTCTGGCAGGGTGTATGGGGAGCCTGGGGACCCCTCCGCAGGCCTCCCCAAGCGTCGGAGCAGCGCTCCGACGTGATCGCAACCCACTTCTGGTTTCGCCGTAAAACCGGAAGTGGGTTGCCATCGCGTCGGAGCACTGCTTCGACACTTGGGGAGGCCTGCAGAAGGGTCCCCAGGCTCCCCACACACACCGCTGGACATCCACTGCCCACCAATGCAGGTAAAACGGACGTTTTCGGCCGCAGCGGCGGTGCGATCCCGGACGCGCTGTCATTGTCACCGCAGGTTGCCACGCCCCTTAAGGGTGTAGCAACCGTTTGTTCCCGGCTGATGCGTCGTGACGCCCCAGGTCGGGAACCACTGCTCTATGGTGACTGCCAGTTTCGTATGAATACTAGAAGAAGACTAAGGGAAAAAAGATTCATACAAACATAGTTCTACAAGAAAATGACATTTGTTTTCAAATAAAATGAACTGTAGTGGTTAAGATGCTGAACTGCAGACCGGAAGGTCAGTAGAACAGCAGTTCGAGACCCGAGTGCTGCATGACAGAGTAAGCTCCCGTCTCCTGTCCCAGCTCCTGCCAACCTAGCCGTTCGAAAGCAAGAAATTGCAAGTAGATAAATAGGTACCACTGCGGCGGGAAGGTAACAACATTCCATTCGTCATGCCGGCCACATGACCTGCTGTTTCTTCAGACAGTGCTGGCTCTTTGGCCTTAGAAACAGATATGAGCACCACACCCTAGAGTCAGACACGACTGGCTTTCGAGCAGGGGGATACCTTTACCTTTACCTATTATAGCACTGGGGAGGGGCCGAAGCTCAGTGACAGAGCACAGGCTTCACATGCACACGGTTCCAGGTTCACGATTCCTGCCTGGAGAGCCACTACCAATCATTGTCGACAATACTGAGCTGGATGGACCAATCAGTATAAGGCAGCTTCCTATGTAACCCATTAAAAAGTAAAAACAAGGAAAAGAAATTAGGAACATTCCTGAGGCCATTAAATAGGACACTCAAATCTCTACTCCAAGCCTGACCAAAAATCATCCCAATGATTGCCTTTTTTATTTGACATCTAATGGGGGTCATGTGCCAATAAATTAAAATTGAGATCAAATAGTTCCTCTTCAGTCATTGATATAAGATATTTTTTTCTGAAATTTAACATTTGTTTCTACCTAAAAATACAATAGGGAGCACTAGGAAAAAAACTATATGCAGACACCTTAAGAAAAACCAATTAAGTGTACTAAACAGAGCAGATAGAAGCAGCAACTATTTATTTATAGTATTTGTGGATCGCTAATCTGTCTAGAGGTACCCAAGGTTACGAATAACAACAACATTAAAAGCTCAATGCAATTTGTTTTAATGCTAGGTAAAGATTTGGGGGGGGGGTCATTCTTTTGCTCTGCCTGTAAGAAGAATTGCAAATCAAGTGAAATTCATAGACATAAATTGGGGGAAGAGACCGGGGTCTGTGTGAGCACATAAACATAATAATGGCAAGAAATATCACTGGTGGAATTAGTAAATAGAGGAAAGATAATGAAGAAAGAGGAGAGCACGAGTGGTGAACACTGATGTAACATCGAATAAGGGAAGGAGACAAGAGGGTGAGACAATCAGAACACATTGAAAGAACAGTTAAGTAAACAAAACCGTCCTTAATTGGTTGACATCTATAGTAGCGCCAGAAACTTCTAAGTACGCTTCACCCCTGGCTACTTGCTTCTTGGTAAGTGCCTCTTTTTCAAGATCAGTAAATTACAAAAGAAAGAAACCAAATATTACAGGCATGAAATGCTCATAATAATAAACCTCAAACACAAAGGGTGGCAAGGACTCCTTCCACAAGTGGAACATTCCTCCCAATCACGGAGGATGCTACCCATGGCAGAAGCGCTAGCTGGGAGCGCTAGCTACCCATGATCATCAAAATTATGTACAGTTAAGAGTTGCTATTGGAACTTTGAGGAGCCAAACACATTACAAAGAAAAAAAATCTTCACAAGTATCTGTTATAAACCTAGAACATTTTAAAAAAGATTCAAGTCCTTAACACTAAGACATCCTCTAGATTGACTTGTCATTTTGCAAAGTAACAGAATTGCAATGTTCATGTGTGAGGTCCAATCCTTTTGCCCATTTACTAATTTGGAAGTAAGTCACATTGTATTCAATGGAGCATAGTGTTGGGTAAGTAGGTTTAGGCCCACAGCCTTACAGCGTAATCCTGTCTGTCTTACGCTGGGATGCAGTGGGCCGGCACAGTCTCCACCACATCCAGAGCACAGAGAGTTCGGCTGGGAGGTCACCTCGGGGGAAGGGAATGTTTGTTCTGTTCCCCCAGTGTAAGCCCCAGCCACCCAAATGGGTCTACTCGGATTTTGCTGGTCCAAATCCGGGAGGCCATGTAACGGCGGTCAGACCCAGGAAGGGGGATACGATACAGCGGAGGCCTCCGACGATCCCACCCCCTTCCTGGGCTTGGGCAGCCAATCCTATCCCCCCCCCCGGAATGCCCCATTCCGTCCTCCCCACATTTCTCCATCGCCCGGCAGGGAACTCACCTTTCCTGGTGGGCGCACATCTGGATCTGGGGCGGGTAGAGCAGCACCAGTGCGATTGGGCTGCCTTTGACTAAGTTGGTCTTTGGGAATATTTCTCCTGAATGCTTCCCTCATCTTTGTTATTCCTTTATTCTGTTTACAAAATGTTTTTGAGCTATAGTCTAAAACATTTGCTGGTCATTATGGTGTATTTATTTGTAGTGAAGGCCATTTTAGGATTAGGGTACAATCTAGGGACCTTTTATTACACTATCTGTGTGGAAGTCACTGCAGCATGACGACTTGTTTTCAGGCCAACCCAAAATCATATCCAAGGCTGCACACTAAATGCCTCTGCTCCTTTTGATGTGCCAAATGACACCCCTCCTTACTCAGTGACATGTACGTCTTGCATCGGTGTAACAGTATATCCCTTGGTGTAAGGGCACATATGCCAGTGTAACTTGCTGTACACCAACAGACGCAGGACGGACACCGGCGTAATCCCCCTTGGGTGCCATGCAGGCGCAGTTCGGACGAAGGATGGACGCCAGCACAACTCTGCCAGCGCAGTGGGCATTCCGGGGGTGTTCGGATGCCCTCAGAATGCCCCCTGTGCCTGTGTTGTTGTGTCGGCATCCGAGGGGGGTTAAGCTGTTGTGTCCGTCCTGCGTCCGTCGGCGTATGGCAAGTTATACTGACATAAGTGCACTTACACTGGGGAATATACCGTTACACTGGTGCACACAGGCGTTCCTACGCCCCCACGAATGGGGGCGGCCCCCCGAGCCCCCCAATAAAACTGTCAAAATTTTAGGTTTCGGTTTCTCGGCTTTTTTTTTACTGTTTTCCGGTGGTTTTTTTAGTGTTAACGGGGCATCTGTGTGTGTGTGTGTGTGTGTGTGTGTGTGTGTGCTTTTCCCCCACTTAGCTTGTATATAGGAGTTCCTGGGAGCTTCCAGCAATGGTCTTCTGCCTGCGCCCGGCGAGAACTCCGTGAAGCGCCCAGCAGCGCTTTCCACAGTTCGCGCAGGCGCAGAACATCGATTGGAAACTTCGTTGTTTTGCGCATGCGCGAACTGTGGGAAGCGCTGCTGGGCGCTTCACGGAATTCGCGCCCGGCACATGCAGAAGAACATCGCTGGAAGCTCCCAGGAACTGCTATATACAAGCTAAGTGGGGGAAAAGCACACACACACACACACACACACACACACACACACACACGCCCCGTTAACACTAAAAAAACACCGGAAAACAGTAAAAAAACCCGGAAAAAACGAAAAAGAAACCGAAACTTAGGGAGCCCCGCCCTGCCCCCGGGGGCCCACTGCCCCTCCGCCCCACATCAGCCAACGCCTCTGCTCGTGCAAGAGTTACACAGGATTGCACCCTCAAATGATTAGGCACATCTTTCAATGTTAAGTTGTGTGCCTTTCCTGTCAACATCTTCCATAAGGATCAGTCATTCATGCAACTCTTCCTTTAGGCTGCAAAGTCCAATACTCAGGCTTATTAAATTAGTTAATTCTATAATGAACATGCTTTATCAACCTCCAGAGACATCAAGGAGAAAATAAGTTTTCCATCTAATGACCAGTAGGACAACTACTTTTATTTCCTCTTAGAATGCCAGTCTGGTTTTAGGAAGAAGATCTATCAGTGACAATAAGAGCAGATAAAAACTCTTCCAGTAGTCAAAAAGGCAGAAAATAAATAAGGCTGATAAATGACGACCCTTGCAAGTGAAGGTGCTGCCGTTTTTACAAGTATTTATGGTTTTGTTAGAAATGAATAGGAAAGATTGAGAATAGCCACAATCAGGAGTACATATCTGAAGCTTCTGAATTTACAGTATACAGAGATATTCTCCATACATATAATCTTGCAGTAACCATGCAAATATGAACTGAAGGAAATACATGAGAGAAACAAGTTATAAACTTTCTGTACCCTTCCACACATAAAGCTGTGACAATGTGTGTGGGTTTTTTTTTGGGGGGGGGAGGCTGAGGAACTTTTCAACTAGGTAAGCTGCACAAATACAGTTTAACTTTAGCCCAGTATAATGTCAATGTATAAGATCTTAAGATATGAACATAAGAAATCAGGCCAAAGGCCCATCTAGTCCAGCATCCTGTTTCCTGCAGCGGTCCATCAGTGATTAGTGATAGCCTGCCTATGTGAACCGCGTTGAGTCTATAAGACTTTCACTCATTGTGAAAGTCAATGAGAAAGGCAGTATAGAAATACTATATAATAATAGTAATAAACACATACTCTTACCTAATCATAATTGCTTAGAACTGTCCCTTGTGCAACCTACTTACCTACCACTCGCTCTGAATACAGAGAATGGACTGATCACATGGGTTGAAAACAGGTTCTTATACACATGGTTGCAAATGTGATTTTCTTTTGCAAATCATAATGAGGTGAAAAAGGGAAGTACAATTCATATATCAGGAAGCAAGAAATATGAACGAGATTGGGGGGTTTGATTGCTGTAGAAGACTGAAATGAAGAAGTAAAAGTCAAAAGGACGAAAGATAAATATTCCAGGGGTTCTCAAACTCTTTAGCACCATGACCCACCTCGTCCTTCATGGTGGGTCATGGTGCCAGAATGACTTATTGGGACGACGGGGAGTTTCTCTTCTGGGTCACCCCAGGCTGGCAACCCACTGCACAGGCCTCTGTGGGCCTCAGAATACTTCCTTGTATTCTTCACCTACTACAATATCCGCACAGTGAGAATAATTTCAAACAACTGCACAGCAAAACCAATGCTGAACTATAGAGTATACTACTGCTAACATGTTCTGTACTCAGCGGAGAGATGGTGGTGGTGATTACGTAACTAGATAGAATATTGACTTGAAAGTGTCGGGTACGAACACATTGTGCTGTATTTTAGTGTGCAAGAAATCAAAACTTAAGAATATAAATGTTAAGCCATTCTCAGTGGCGGCCGTATGGTCCCCTGGGGAGCCCTGGCACATTTGGTGATTGAGTGGGTGGTGGCGTCTCAGCTCCAGGGGATACTAGTTGAAACTGAGTATCTGGACCCCTTTCAGTCTGGCTTCAGGTGGGGCTTTGGGACGGAGACAGCCTTGGTCGCCCTGCTGGATGATCTTCGCCGAGGACTGGACAGGGGGAGTGCATCCCTGCTGGTCCTTTTGGACCTCATGGCGGCTTTCGATACCATCGACCATGGTATCCTTCTGGGTCGGCTGGCTGAGTTGGGACTTGGGGACACTGCCTTGCAGTGGTTCCATTCCTACTTGGCTGACAGGTCCCAGATGGTGATGCTGGGATACGCCTGTTCGGCGCCCTGCCCTTTACAGTGTGGGGTGCTACAGGGTTCTATTCTGTCTCCCTTGCTTTTTAACATCTACATGAAACCACTGGGGGAGATCATCCGGGGATTTGGAGTCGGGTGTCACCAATATGCCGATGACACCTAGCAATATCTCTCCTTGTCACCTTATTCTGGGGAGGCTGTGGAAGTCCTGGAGCGCTGTCTGGAGGCGGTTGGGGTCTGGATGTGGACTAATAGGCTTAGATTGAATCTAGAAAAGACAGAGGTCCTACTGGTCAGGAAAGCCTCGATGCAGGTACTGAGTCATCTGCCCGTTCTGAATGGGGTTGCACTCCCCCTGCAGGAACGGGTGCGCAGTTTGGGAGTACTTCTGGATTCACAGCTCTCCCTGGAAAACCAGGTGGCGGCTGTGGCCAGGGGTGCGTTTGCCCAGCTTCGGCTGGTGCGCCAGCTGCGGCCGTACTTGAGTCGATCGGACCTGACCACGGTGGTCCACACCTTAGTGACTTCAAGACTGGATTACTGTAATGCGCTCTACGTGGGGCTGTCCTTGAAGACTGTTTGGAAGCTGCAATTAGTGCAGAATGCGGCGGACCGGGTGGTCGCTGGAGCTAGGTGGTTTGACTCTGTTGAACCGCTGCTTCAGCGGCTGCACTGGCTGCCCATTCGCTTCCGGGCCCAATTCAAGGTGCTGGTAATGACCTTTAAAGCCCTTCACGGTTTGGGTCCAGGATATCTGAGGGACCGCCTTCTCCCATACATTCCGGCCCGCTCTCTTAGGTCATCTGAGGGGGCTCTCCTGTGAGTACCACCTCTATCGCAAGTTAGGGGAGTGGCAACACGTGGGCGAGCCTTCTCTGCTGTGGCGCCACAACTGTGGAACTCCCTGCCAGGGGATCTGAGAACCACCCCCTCCCTCATGACTTTTCGGAGGGGGCTCAAAACGTTTCTGTTTCGTCTTGTGTTTGGGTGATGGGTTTCGTCTTGCGTTTTGGTGATTGTCTGCCTCTAGTGCCTCAGTACTGCCTTGTTGTTTTTCTGCTTCACATTATTACCCACCAGTGGATTTTATTGTTTTTTAATTTATTTTATGTACTGTTTTTAAATTATGTATTTTAACTATTGTAAGCTGCCTTGGGCATTTGCCTCGGCATAGGAAAAGGCGGGGTATAATTTTTTAAAATAAATAAATAAATAAAATTTGAAGGGGGGCACAGACAGCAAACTGTGAGGAAGGGATTTTATGTTTATTTGTTCATGTTGTATCTTTGTTTGACAAGGGGGGGGGGCAGGAACCTGAAGGGCCGTAGCCAAAAAAAAAAAAAGTTGAGAATAGCTGTGAGAGCATTTTTGACTTGCAAGTATACGGGTTTAGACGCCATGAGTTGCTTTGTTTTTCCCGCGCTTTTGAGGATATATGGGACAGGGGGTCAACCGAGGACAGGATCATCTGAATCTTCTTGATTTTTACCCCAGGAAGAGGTTCCGGGATCGGAATGAAACATTGGGACAGTAACCTTGGATTTTAGTGTGTTTTTGTTCCGTAAGCGGCTGCCTGTAAGGAAACCCGCTGACGGTGGTGGAAATAATTAAAATACAAGCTTTTAACCTCATGGCGTCTAAACCCGTATACTTGCAACATTGTCGGATAATTGCGGGCCACGAAAGCTACAGAATGAAATTTTTGACTTGGTTTACGAGAACATGGTTCTTGAGAGACAGAATGAGGTATACTACTAGTTATTAAATTTGTATCCAATTTGATCAAGTTTTTTCTTTATGACCATTCAGCAGAGTTTAGGCATTTTCCATCAGTCTGCTTGTACTTTTTTCTAACTGTTTAGTTCAGCGTTTGCCAACCTTCTCGGCTCGCGTACCACCTACGTGTGCCTCCGGCTGGCTGCATACCACCAGAAGAAAATGCCGTTGACGTCATCGGCATTTTCTTCTGGGTTCGCGTCCAACAGGAGCTCAGAAAAGGACAGAAAAGGCAAGGTAAGACGCAGGGGAGGGCCACCTCTGGTTTAGAGTTCATTTTCTTTTGGATTTTTAATAAACTAATTACCGTTTGACTCTTTGGCTGCCCAGTCCATGTTCACAGGTAAATCAGTTGATTGTCCCATTACATTGCCATAGAATCATTACTCTGATTCTAATTTTAAATAAGAACCCCTGGAGTTCTGTGCTGTCCTGGGAAGGTTTTTTCCCCCAGACGGCCCGCCTCTGCCTGCTCTCTTCAGCCTGGGATGGTGGTAGAGGATGGAACTATCACTTTCCCTCCCCATTCAGCTGCTGACCCAGTAAAAAGCGAAAGCGGAGAGCAGGAAGGGATGCGTGAACACTAATTACTTGGCACTACTCCCCTTGGTGAACCTCCCTTCTCCCATAAGCTTCCCTAAAGTTACCTAATGCAGAAAATTCCCTAGAAAATAAGATAGGATCCCTTGCCATACAATGGCAACTTTGAAAACCTGCAATCTTGTGTGATTATCTGTAAGCAGTGCTACCAAAAATAGTATGCTAAAATTACTCTTCTCCTGAAATACAAAATGCACATATAATAATTTACATGTAAAAGGCAAATACAGAAAAGCTCTTTTAATACTTTCCTGGAACATACTTGATGTTTTCTCAGAACGTATAATACTTACGCTTTAGGACCAGAAAAATAAACCATCCGTTCTCTTTATTGAATATCAAATTATCCTTCTCTAGGACTTTCAGAAAGAGCTTAAATCATGATTATAAATACTTACAGAAATAAAAGGAGAGCTATTTTACCATTCTTATCAACATCTGCAAGATAAAATACCAATATGAAATCAGAATGAAACAATTGCATGCAAGGTTAGGTTCTTGCAATTAAATCAGAATTTAACTCTTCACAGGGCTCAATCCAACCCAACTTCCCTGGCTATTCTGGCCTAAGCTAGGCCATAGTTAAAGGTAAAGGTATCCGTTGACAATTAAGTCCAGTCGTGTCCAACTCCAGGGAGCGGTGCTCATCTCCGTTTCAAAGCCGAAGAGCCAGCGCTGTCCGAAGACGTTTCCATGGTCATGTGGCCGACATGACTCAACACCGAGGCGCATGGAACGCTGTTACCGTCCCGCTAACGCGGTACCTATTAATCTACTTGCAATTTCTTGCTTTCGAACTGCTAGGTTGGCAGGAGCCGTCGCACGGCTTCGAACTGCCAACCTTTCGATCGACAGATCATGGTTCAGTAGTTTAACCCACTGTGCCACCTGCTGGCTCAGGCCATAGTTAAGCCGCTGCTATTCCTAAATTAGGTAGTCTGGAATATCTGTGGCCCAGCACCAGCCCAGGATCAAGGCAAAACTTACCTCCAAAGCAGGCAGGCTCCCGCGGCTCGGCGTCCGACTCGCGCATGCGCCACACCCTTCCCGTGCTTGTCAGTGTTCATCGACTGCAGCTGCTGCAGCATCCTTGGCAGCCCGGTCGGCAAGGGCTCAGGTGCCGGCACTCTGTTCGCGCACGTCACGGGACGGTCGCAGGACAGGCGCCGGAGGGTCGCAAAGACTGTGCCAACCGCCACAGGGCACGCTGTGCCTCAGCCACCTGCTGGAGGGGAGAGTCCTCGCCCCCCCACCTGCAGCAGGTGTTGCCAACCCCATGCCATGGGGGGGTTTGCACATGGGTGTCATATGGGGGGAGCGGCTCTGGCTCCTATCGCCCCGCCCCCCCCGCCGCCCTTAAGGGCAAAACGGAGTGTCCCGGTCGGCGATCTGGTAAGCCTGACTGTGGAGCACTGAACATGGCAGGGCAATACACAAACACTCACATGTCAGTAGACCCTGTGGGGGCAAGGGGGAGAGAGAGTGAGACAGCTGTTGTCTACAGGCAAGTAACATTTCCACAAACATGGAGGGTTCTGGTACCATGGCAAACAGGCAGATATCCTATAAAGCAGTTGCTAACAGGCAGATATAACGCGGTTGCTAACAGGCAGATATCCTATAATGCAGTTGGTAACAGGCAGATATCCTATAACGCAGTTGCTAACAGGCAGATATCCTATAACGCAGTTGTTAACAGGCAGATATCCTATCACTCATTTGCTAACAGGCAGATATCAGGGAACACAGTAGCTACAGGCAGAAGTCAGAGAACACATTGGCAAACGGGAGAAGTCAGAGACTATGGCAAACAGGCAGAAGTCAGACAACATGTCAGCACAGACCCTGCTCTTACCTGCTGGTGTGGGTAGCCAGGGGTTGCCTGTGGGGGGAGAAGAAGCTGGGAGAAAGACATGGTTAGCAAGAGCTTGCATGGAGACAGCTGTCCAGGCACAGCTGTTAACAGTGTGGCCACAGCCAGAAAAGCCCTGTCTGCCCCTGAGGGGGGCAGAGAGGAGAAGAGAAGAGGGAAGTGAGGTGTTTGTGAATTTTGGAGCCAAGTGCTCCCCTCCACCACCAAAGTCCCACTTTGTGGCTGTGGGGGACAGAGCCCCATGCCACGTGCTCTGAGGGAGAATGGAGGCCTGGGGCTGGGCTTTTGTGGGAAAGAGGCTGGGTGCGGCTGGGTGCTGATTGGGTGCCTATCTTCAGCCGTATCCAGACATTGCTGCTGCTATTCCGGCCTAACTGTGGCCCAACTCGGGAGTGGGGTGTTTGAAATTTTCGGGAGAGGGCTGGAGTGGGTAAGGTAAAATGGTGCCTATGGGTCTCCTCAAATTTAGGACCACCTTTTTGGGCGACCTAAATTTTAGGAACTTCTCAGAGCTCAAGGGGGAGTGTTGGAGCTTGCCAATGTCTGGATATGGCCCTAAAAGGTGCCCCCCGTTACGCCCCCGACACGCCCACTCTTAGGCCAAACTTAGGCCGGCCTACACACTTAGGCCACCCGTTCTAAACTCTTCCTACACCCGTCACAAAGCAGGCATAAATTCAGCCTAAACGGCTCTATTCCAGCCTAACTCGCCCTAGGCCGAATTTAGGCTGGAATAGAGCCGTTCAGGCCGGAATAGGACTTGGGTTGGATTGGGCTGACAATTGTGTTATCTGCCTCTTTTCTCTATCCTTATAATGGAGCAGATCCAGATTTCGAAGCCTGCCTAGCTCACTAAAAGCTGAGCTATGCACTCAGCAGGCTAACACAATGTAACTCTTGTTATACTGTACCGCATGAAAATGAAGGCGGTCAACTGAACATTTAAATGGTGTAGAGAAATGAACAAAGATGTCTTCAACCTGATAGAAAGAGAACGTAGAACTAAATGCACAATTGCCATTGTTGGCAGTAGCTTTGTGTTAAATGAAACGTAATTCCAGTCCTGGATCCAACACACACACGTTTCTTCTAATGTTCTTGTCAGGATTGTGATTTGCTATAACGGTAGACGATTTTGTTTTGGCAACTTTTTATTAATATCTAAATTATTTCTTGTAATACAAACTTACTTCAACGACTTTAGCAGCAAATAAATGCTGGCAACAAAAGAGGACTTATTCTGAAATAATAAAAACTTGGTAGCTTTCTAGAGAACAGAAGACATATTGCATAGTTTCTGAAGAAGCAAAACAGGGACTACGTTTTACTTCTGTGTTATACCATTTACTCTCAAAGGATTAGACATTTTGATTGTAAGAAAATATTGTAATAATATAAACTTTGTATTAATGGAAGTAAAACATGGAAGATACTCTTTAAACCTGTGTTTGGGCTATAAAAGAAGCTGCAGTTCATGCACCAATAACTTTTACTGACAGCAGCAGCAGAATGTTACAGTCCTTTTCATATGTAAATTTCATGAAAAGAAACATTATTATGAACTTTCCAGACAGTTATTATTTCTTTGCTACAATTGTTTAGCATCATTCCCAAGAGGTTCCAGATAAAATGTGTGAGATTGGAAGTAAAGTTCCTATCGCTACAAAATAGATTAGAAAATATCTTTAAAAGTACAACTGTCTGACAGCCTGTATCTTAGGGTCAATTTATTAATTCCTTTTGCTTTGTAAACTGCTTTGTGTACTAGTTCTTGTTGGAAAGTGATATATAAACATTCTTAATAATAATTTGTATGGTCAAATTATTACTCCTTGGAAGTACTCCTTGGAAGGAAAGCTATGGCAAACTTAGACAGCATAATAAAAAGCAGAGATATCACCATGCCAACAAAAGTTCGTATAGTCAGGGCGATGGTGTTCCCAGTAGCAATGTATGGTTGCGAGAGTTGGACCATAAGGAAGGCTGAGCGCCGAAGAATAGATGCTTTTGAACTGTGGTGCTGGAGAAGACTCCTGAGAGTCCCTTGGACTGCTAGGAGGTCAAATCAGTCAATTCTAAATGAAATCAAGCCTGACCGTTCCCTGGAAGGACAGGTACTAAGGCTGAAACTCAAATATTTTGGCCACCTAATGCGAAGAGAGGACTCTCTGGAGAAGACTCTGATGCTGGGAAAGATTGAAGGCAAAAGGAGAAGGGGAAGGCCAAGGATGAGATGGTTAGACAGCATCACCGATGCAACAAACATGAAAATGAGCGAACTCAGGAAGATAGTGGAGGACAGGAAGGCCTGGCGGGATATGGTTCATGGGATCACGAAGGGTCGGACACGACTTAACGACTGAACAACAACAACAATGGTCAAATTGGTTTGCTAAAAATATGGGTCGAATGGGTAGAATGACATAAGCTAAAGCAATCATGAGACTATCTTTCTATACACCTAGCCAGCAGCACAATCCCACTATTCAACCCAGCAGTGATGTAGACTTGAGTCTATTGACTCGGACTTGAGTCAGACTCAAGTCGTGTCAATGACTTGACTCAGACTTGACTTGACGATTGTAAAAGACTCGACTCAAGAATTGGAGCCTTTTATGACAAGTTGAATTTTATTCAGGTCTAAACCCAATTTCCCCATTAAATAGGTAGGGACTCGCAACTCGCAACCAAAGACTTGGGACTTGGGGGCAAAGACTTGGGACTTGATTTGAGACTTGGACCCAGAGACTTGGGACTTGACTCGAGACTTGGAGTCAGTGACTTGATCCACATCCCTGCAACCCACTCTAGTTTATCTTGAACTTAACATAGTAAAGTTGGTTTGAACTGAAAGCTGAGAGTACAGTAAAGCAACTGAATGGCCACTTTAGCCCACACCAATCCCTGTATGGATTCAGAGCGCAACCCTGTGCATATAAATGGCGTAAGCCATTGTAAATGTGCCATAGAGCATGTTAACGACGACTGGAGAGTAAGGGCGGCCGGCGCAAGGCCGGCTGCCCTCACTGCGCCGCTGGGACGTCCCCACAATTGCTGGAGGCAGGTAAGAGATCCCCGGTGGGCGCGGGGGCATTCTGGGAGGCGAGGGAGAAGGCCATTGACCGAGCCGGCCTGGGGGGACAGGGATGGGGTCCGCCATATCCCCGTCTCCAGCCGGGCCGGCTCAGCCGTTACATGGCCTCCTCTTACTTCCGCCAGCTATTTAGCTGGCGGAAGTCCAAGAAGGCCCATTGGGCCTTCCCAGCTCTACACTGGGGGAAGGGGACGAATGTCCCCTTTTCCCAAGTAGACCTCCGGGCTGCTCCAGAGCGAGCACGGGATCCGGCGGGCGGACCTGGGCCGCCTGCCGGATAGTTACGTAGGATTGGGCTGTCACTTAGCTCATATTCCCAGTACAGTATACCAATAAGATCATGTGAGTCAATTACTTCATGAGAACTCAAGGGGGAAGACCAGCCTCAGACAAATTAGTTTTTTACCTTATCCTTCCCAGTTTTCAACTAGCCTCCATTCTATTCTATGATCCTTAGGAACCCACTGCCTTTGGGATCTACAAATTGTGCTGCTGTTGCCTTTTCTTCCCAGTTCATCTCCTTCTCCTCTAATGTGTTGCTAGGAGATGGATAACATACAGCATCTAAACTGAGAAGGAATTACATTTCTATGGTTTATGGTTTCGGATTAATAATTTGGACTTCTCTAAAACAGTTTAATATAATTTTTCATCCAGGGTTCAGTGAGAACGAAGCAAAACCAGTTTGTGATAATTTTTAAAGCAAAAGCACTTCTTCTGCACTTCTGCTCATATTAATCTTGGGGAACCTAACGAAAATCTAAAATTTTCATAGTTTTCCAGTCCCTGAAACTAATACCTAGTTTATGAGAATACACACTCCAGTAAACCATTATTAAAAATGTCAAAATTCATTTTCTATACAACATCACTCCAATAGTGGCTCTACGTGAAAGAGATTTAATTGCCGTTATATCACATCACTGTTGTACCCGTTGTCTACATATCAATTATTTACAAAAGGGACAACTGTGATCTCCCTTCAGAGAACAGAACAAATAGTGAAAATGTTGAACTTTACCTGAAATCATGCGCACAGGTAAAGATTGTAATTACCTTGAATAAACTAGTATGTCACATACTTTGTCTGGTTGAATCATTACTTCTTGACTGTGAATAGGTGTGCTATTATGGAGGTTAGACGAGGTAATCCCCTGTGTTCACATAAGCTTTGGATCAGAAATGTTGGGCAAAAAACCCAGGAAGTAGACTGCCTTATTTCTGGGCCAAAGCCAACCCCCCTCACCCCCGTGAACCCCTGAACCCCTTCTGTGAATAAAAAGCGTTGAGCAAATAATACACATTTCTTCTTGTGTTAATAAAATGCCCTTCCTCTGCATTGGAGAAGATCTTGAGGCACATAGTGCTCACCCTGTTGTTTAAAGTGAAGCACTTTGAAAACTCGTGTCCAAGCCTGGATACAGTGATTTTTGCCAACATTTATAATGGAAACTGAAACAAGAACTTTTTGTTACAACTACCACCAGTACTAGTGTCAATTTCTCTATATGCGCTTAGGGCTAATTCAAGTAATGCTTCTCCTAGAACACAGGAGGAAGAGAGCATGAATAGGGCCTATGAGCATATGACCATATACAAATGTATCACTTGCAAAACATTACCTCATACAGGGCACCTGGGGCAGTGCTACCATCAGGTGTATAGGAACACTGGACAGATGCACGAAATCAGGTTTTGTCCTGAGGCACTTCCTATGAACAACCAATGAGATAAAAACAGTCTGCCTACAGAGTTGGCAGTTTCACTAAAAGCCCAGGATCTTGCAGGTGCTGTGCAATGTGTTCAGTGGGGCTAATGGTCAATGAGAGCATTTAGTTCCAAAAAAATTTGTTGCTGCAAAATAACTGCAGCTACATTACACGTTTTGTAAAAACCAAGCAAGTGTAAAAACTGCAATGAACTGAGCACTTATTTACTCATGCATTGCTTTTTAGGAGGAAAGGCACTACATCCAAACATCTCTCCAGGAGAATAAGAATAGTTACTCAATAGCTTAGGAATGGTCACACTCTTAACCATTCTAATTCTGAAATAACTGATGGCTCTTCCGGCATGTTTGAAAGTGGTGAACGATCTTCTAAACAAGAGTACAGAACATGTATATGGGCAAATTTTATCATGTATGGGAACATTTGAAACTATAAGAAAAGTATCTCCAAATGCAGTAGGGCAGGTACTGTATCTGCAAGACAATATATTCACATTCACATTCACATTCACATTCACTCACACACACTTCCCTCATTATCCTTACCCAATTCATTCCTGAAAATGGCCCTAATAACGAAAATCCAGATGAGTACAATTATTAGATTAATTTCAATGGGAAAAATTCTAACTTTTTCCAAAGTCATTCCAAGTTCACCCCCGAAATAACCTAAATGCCTAATACTATAAGGAAAAAGTTGTGTGGCATGATAAAACAGAATAAACCATAATTAACAACATTATACTGCATCCAAAAAGTGTTAAAGTCGATGATGAAAATGTTTCAGAAGTTCTAGCATCACATAATGAGGTTTAGCTTCTCAAGCTTTAAGGCGGATTCAGACCGCTTGCGGAAGCGGACGAAGACGAGTGAGCGCGAGAGGCTGGCCACCGACCTGCCTGTCTGCAGGAGTGTCTCCCTGCAAATAGTCCCTCCTTTTGTCCCTCCTTCTTGGAAGAAACCTCCACGGTGATTGGCTAACACTCCTCCCCCTCTCTTCTGATTGATGGCTCCAGTAGCGTTGCTGTGCGCCCCCCTGAAAACATGGCCCAGGGGATGTTCGAGCGTGCCGGCAATCGGGAGACCGCTCGCTTCCGCTGTGTTAACCAGACACCCAAGCACGCCTCGGCTAAGATCCGCTAAGATCTGGGACAAGCCGAGATTCGTGCGGTCTGAAGCGCCCTTTAGTTGCAAACTATGAGGAACTTTCTTATGTTTTACCTGTTTTTCCATTTTATCCATGAGATTTTTTTAATCTTCTTCTGTTTTTAGGACCCATATTCACAGTAATTTGTAGAAATGCAGCGCAAAAATAGATACATTGTAAAAAGGAACATGTAATGCATGTGTCTTGAAAGCATGGGGACACGCTACCTATCAGGCAGTGCGTCTCACACAAAGGAGGACACCTCTCCCCAAGCCGCACTCCATCCTCCAAGGGTTCTGAAGAGCCCTTCCCCTAACGTCTGCAAAAACACACTCGAGAAAGGGGGTCCTAAAATTTGATCCAACTTCCTGGAACTCTTTCCTGGGCATGCAAGGCAAATTTGTCCCTTCGTTGCCAGTGCTCAAAGTGGAGGGAAGGTCTACCCACTGGGTAAGTTGGAAGGTAGACCTTGCTTCTATGAGGGACTTTGACCTCCCCCCCCCCCAAACATTCCCGGACCTTATACTGAAAATCTTGGTATGAGTAAAAAGGAATGGACTTAATATGCGCAGTATGGATAAGTGAAAATCCTTATAGCAAATGTACTGATAAAGAGGGAGGAATGTAATGTTAAAGTCTTATATCTTACCTGTTTAGGTATTCGAAAGAGGGAGTTCTTAAAGAATATGTCTTTGGCCTGACTCCATGTTCCATCAATGATTATGATTACATAGGGATCAGGAGAGGTCAAGTCTGCTTCTTCCAAATCTGTTGCTCCAGCTCCAGGATACAATATCAAGGTATTTGAATTTTTGCACATGGATGCTAACTCAGGGTGCCTACATGAAGATTGGGAAAAGTGACTTTTGTTTTTTTTCCAGATGACAGAAAATCCAACAAACATACATCTTTTTTCCATTTCTGCTATATACCCCATTTCATTGATAGGCCTAGGATTTATCTAGCTTTCAAAAATAAATAATAATCACAAATTATAATGTCTAGATTCCACAGCCATTGACAACTGTGTAGGAAAATTCAGCTGGATCAAGACTGGAAGTGAAGGTCTTCCTAAACCACAGTCTTTCGAAAGAATAGGGTTTCAGGACAGATTCCACCAAGCACCATTTCCCTCTAATATGCTGATATGTATAGGCGTTGCAATGAAGCAGAATGTGGTGCGTGAGGCCTGCAATCTCATTTAGGTGGTAATGTTGATTATGCAGCATTGTTAGGATGTGCAAGCAAAACAATGATGATGTGGTGGGTGGCAAGAATCATAGGTGGAGGTTTGGAATGGGACGGGAGGTTACCATAAACAGTGATGCAGCCATGTGTAGCTCAATCATGTGTCCGTGTTTAGCTCTTAGACTTGGGAACTGTGGATAGCACTATGCCAATGATTAAACACATGTATGAAATGTCAAAAACTGTTAATTCATATTTACATACTTGCAATGAAATGAACACGCCCCAAGAGATGGTCAAGAAAAACACAAAAAATTGAGCAACTACAAAAAATGGAAGGTAAATTAGGAAAGAGAATATAGTGGGGCCTTGTTATTCACGAGTTCGGCTTCCATGGATTCCAGTATCCACAGAAGCAGCCCACGAATAATGGCATGGAGTCCAGCATCCAATAGCCCATTTACTCACTGTGGAGGTCTCTGGAGGCCTGTTCCACATTGGCACCGGCCTGGAAATGCGATTTCAAGTGACTTCTGGTCAAATCAGAAGTCACTTTAAATCATGTTGGAGAGGTTTATGGAGGCCCAGAGAGGCCTCTGCAGGCCTTTCCAGGCCGGCGCCAACGTGGTTCCATGCCGACGGGTCCGGAATGGATCCCCCCGTGGATAGTGAGGGCCCAATGTATATCGTGGACAGGACAAGCCAAGCAGTGATATGATGCATTCAGAGACAGATTCTTCAAAACGAGATAATGGCATGTCCTCAAAAAGGACTCAACTGTTCTCTGTAGTAAAATGTATAAACCAACATGCAAAATGTCCCTCATCACCTATGGTGGATAACAATTGTTTCTAGACAACCAACAGGTAGTTTGCTGCTTGTTCATTTCTCCACTGAGTGTGTGACTGTACAGCAAGCTTTCTGTTCATCAAAAGCCAAAGGCAATGGACCTAACAGGCTTGGGACCTACTTCTGCCTAGCCATGTGTACCCACAGCAGTCAATCACTGCAATCAAGTACCACACAATTTCTCCACAATTCACATTTCAACTGGAAAAGAGGAGAAAAATGAAGCTACATACAACCTGGTGTCCCAAAAGAGAAGGCGAGAAAAGAAGAGATGCTATAAAGTTTTATGCAGCTAAATAGAGAATGAGAGAGATCAGGGCAAAAGAGAATATAGGAGGAAAAACAGTGGGAAGCAGCAGAGATGAGGTAAAAGAAGTACATGGCTTCTTAGTCTAAAAATGGGTGGCAGAACTGCTTTTCCTGCACCCCCACCTACAAACTCTGGGCAGAAAGAAAAATCCTTAGTTTGATGAGTTTACTGTATATGCGGGTTTTATATTATATTTTGATATTTTTAGGCATTAAGGTTGCAAAATTGTGCTCCTATTTTTCATCTATGTAAGATTGACCCTCCCAGCTTTTAGTCAACACTGTCTGTTAAACAAAGCAAAGGCTTGTAATAAGGTCCATAACTAAGGCCCAGAGAACCTTAACACACAGCAGGAGCTCCTGCCAAATGTATACATGTTGTGTTTTGAAAATCAGGTAGCACTTTGATTTTGATGTTTAATGTAAAGGAAAATGTGTGTCTGACTTTAATGCATATGTCACCATCATCAACATACTGTATAAATCAACACACAATTTCTGTCTTATTGCATTAATTTACACAAACTACCTGGAGATGTGATTGTGTAGAAAGCTATTACTCAGTCCTGAGAGAAGCCTTGAGACAAGACACCACTACAGCAGAGAACAGCAGGGAGTTTTAACAATCTCTTCCATTTCAATCAGAGTGGCTGCAGCCTCTTTGAAGCTCCCAGAATCATGAAGGAACTGTGCTGATTTTTTAAAAAATTTGTAGCAATCAACATTTTTTCCCTCAGATCAGAGTCAGAGTTTTAAAGATTGACATCTTAGTGTCAATCAGAAAAAAAATGCAACTCTAGATACAAATATGATTTTTATTACGAAGAACCCAATTTCCTCCTAAGCTTTAGCTGTTTCAAAGAGGCTGCAAAAAGACTGGCAGCTGCTTCAGTGCAAACTGGGGGCAAAATGAAAGCTCCCACTGAGGTTAGGCACTTCACTTCTAGCATTTTCAAGCCTCTAAGGACTTAGTATTACTAAAAATAAACGAAAGTAGGTTTTTGTGCTCTTTCATAATCCTTATCTCATATAAAAAGCTAAAAAGGAATCTCTCCTCACAGAACTGGTATATAGTGCACACTGGTCTACACACAAAAGGCATATGGTTCATTCTTTCACACCAAAATAAACATGCTTTTTCATGCCATGGGGATTTCAAGGTAGCAATTTCAAGCTAACAAGATTATTTAATTATTTTTAAGCCATAACGATTGGCTGGGGAGCTGGTTGTTTCTGTCACCAGGCACATACGGTACTTCAAAACCCGAGGACCCAGAAGCCAAGGGTAATATGCAGGTACCAACTCACGTCCGCGGGGGCATGAAAGCCAGCTATTGCGAGTTCCGAAGAATTGGGTTCTAAGGACACGTGGCCCCTGGTGTATGTTCTCTAATGCCTCCCAACCAAAAACCCTTTCGGTAGAAAAGCTTGTGCCTCCAATACCAACAAGATCTCTAAGAAGGAGAAATTGAAGTTAGAAATTGAAAGGAGGTGAACTGGGTTCCTCAGATCTCAACCACTCCAACTGTAAGTTTAACAGCAATGCGGAATCAGTTTCCCATTATCACAGAAGAAATACTGGAGGAAGACGAAAAATCCCCTGAGAATTCCCATAGATTCTAATTTGTTACCAACGGTATATCCCAAGGATGGTACCTTGTGTCAAAAAACGTGCAGCCCTTTTTACAGCCATAGCTGTCAGTAGAAGGGTTACAGTTTTAAAATGTATATAGTTGCATGTTTCTGCTTTCTCCATTTTTTATTTTAGTACCCTAGCCATACTTAAATAATTTCCTAAATCTCTCTCTCTCTCTCTCTCTCTCTCTCTCTCTCTCTCTGAGGTGTCGTTAGGGGTGGGCACGACGCAGCAGTGTGTGTGTACTTACCTCAGGCCTCGCAGCTGGGTTGCCCCCTCCGCCGCTCTTCTAATCGCCGCCGCGGGAGTTCGCTGGCTGCTTTTTGGCCCTCCTGTCCACCCTAGAGCCGTTTGGCTCCAAAAAGGGCTGAAAAGCGGCAGGGGTATGTGTTTCGCAACGCCATGACGTCACACCCCCCAGGGGGCGGGGGCATTTGGCGGCATGTGGGGCTGTGTCGGTGTTGTAACACCACTGCGCTCTCTCTCTCGCTCTCTCTGTGTATATATACTGTGTATATATGACTATAATAATCACTCCAACTCAAATTCACAGAAAAACTAGCCAATATTCAGACCACAAAATTTCATTTCTCATCTTGTATATGTAAACTATCTTTTGAAGATTGATTTATAGTCTATAAATCAATCTTAAACATTTCATTGCAATGCAACACTGCATACATCGTATGTCTACAGAGAGAGCTTTTACCTTCATCCAATATTTTGCAATCATAATCTTTGCTGATGGATTGACATTCATACCTATTTCATAGGCTTACCATATCCAAAGGGGGGCAGGGTGCCTACACCTTTAACCATTGTAAAAAGTGGGAATTTGGGCAGGTGCAGCTCATAATGAAAGGGTGCAACAAGCTGCACCTGCCCAAATTCCCTCTTTTTACAATGGTTAAAGGTGTAGGCACCCTGTCCCCCTTTGGATATGGTAAGCCTACTATTTCGTCTAAGTAGCCTAACAGCACAATCCTATGCATGTCTACTCAGAAGTCCCATTGAATTCAAGTGTGTATAGAGGAGGGAGGGCAGCTGTTGGGCTAGCCGGGCCAGAAGGCTAACCAGGCTTCAGTTCCTGGGCTTGGCGGACCTTTCCCCAAGAGCCAACGGACATCCATACATGAGCAAATACCGCTGCCGGAACGGTCTCCCCTGACTAAAGAATTAAGTCAAATAGAGGTTAAAAGAGAAGACGTCTCAGACTTAATTGACAAAATAAAGATCAATAAATCACCAGGCCCGGATGGCATCCACCCAAGATTTCTGAAGGAACTCAAGAATGAAGTTGCTGACCTCTTGACCCAAATATGCAACTTGTCCCTTAAAACGGCCACTGTGCCAGAGGATTGGAGGATAGCTAATGTCACACCAATCTTTAAAAAAGGAAGGAGGGGGGACCTGGGAAACGACAGGCCGGTCAGCCTAACATCTGTTCCAGGGAAGATGGTGGAAAGT
Source organism: Plestiodon gilberti rubricaudatus (assembly GCA_026170595.1). Classification (NCBI taxonomy): domain Eukaryota; kingdom Metazoa; phylum Chordata; class Lepidosauria; order Squamata; family Scincidae; genus Plestiodon; species Plestiodon gilberti. The sequence continues at coordinate 53,129,913 of JANXHW010000002.1, forward strand.
CTCATTAAGGATAAAATCTTAAAATACATAGAAGAACAAGCTCTGCTGAGGGAGAGTCAGCATGGCTTCTGCAAGGGGAAGTCTTGCCTCACAAACCTGTTAGAATTTTTTGAAAAGGTCAACAGGCATGTGGATGTGAGCGAACCCGTGGATATTATATATCTGGATTTTCAGAAGGCGTTTGACACAGTCCCTCATGAAAGGCTCCTGAGAAAACTCCACAGTCAGGGAATAAGAGGGCAGGTCCTCTTGTGGATTAGGAACTGGTTGAAGACCAGGAAACAGCGAGTGGGAGTCAATGGGCAATTTTCACAATGGCAAGAGGTGAAAAGCGGTGTGCCCCTTGGGACCGGTGCTTTTCAACTTATTCATAAATGACCTGGAGTCGGGGATAGGCAGTAAGGTGGCCAAGTTTGCAGATGACACTAAACGTTTCCGGGTGGTGAAGACCAGCAGGGATTGTGAAGAGCTCCAGAAGGATCTCTCCAAACTGGGAGAATGGGCAGCAAAATGGCAGATGCGCTTCAATGTAAGTAAGTGCAAAGTGATGCACATTAGGGCAAGAAACCAAAATTTCACATATACGCTAATGGGTACTGAGTTGTCTGTGACGGATCAAGAGAGAGATCTTGGGGTGCTGGTGGACAGGTCGATGAAAGTGTCGACCCAGTGTGCGGCGGCTGTGAAGAAGGCCAATTCCATGCTCAGGATCATTAAAAAAGGGATTGAGAATAAAACGGCCAATATCATTATGCCTTTGTACAAATCGATAGTAAGGCCACATCTGGAGTATTGTGTCCAGTTCTGGTCACCACACCTCAAAAAGGATATAGTTGAATTGGAAAAGGTGCAGAAAAGAGCGACCAGAATGATACGTGGGCTGGAGCACCTCCCTTATGAGGAAAGGCTACAGCGTCTGGGGCTTTTCAGTCTAGAAAAAAGGCGCCTGAGGGGGGACATGATTGAGATGTATAAAATTATGCATGGGATGGAGAGAGTGGATAGAGGGAAATTCTTCTCCCTCTCGCACAACACCAGAACCAGGGGACATGCACTAAAATTGAGTGGAGGGAGAGTTAGAACAGACAAAAGAAAATATTTCTTTACCCAGCGTGTAATTCATCTGTGGAACTCCTTGCCACAGGATGTGGTGATGGCACCTGGCCTAGATGCCTTTAAAAGGGGTTTGGACAGATTCATGGAGGAAAAGACCATCACAGGTTACAAGCCATAAGCAACCTCCTGGTTTTAGAAGTGGGTTTTCTCTGTGCCAGGTGCAAGGGAGTGTCAAGGGGAAACAGGTTATCTTGTTGTCTTGTGCTCCCTGAGGCATCTGGTGGGGCCACTGTGTGATACAGGAAGCTGGACTAGATGGGCTTTTGGCCTGATCCAGCAGGGCTCTTCTTATGTTCTTATATCCGAGGAGGCCCATTGGGGCCAGGCAGCCATACACTGGGGAAAGTGGAGGAGTTCCTGGGCCGTGCCGGAGTGGCCTGGGAAGGGCTGTGGATCCTGTGGCCAGCCCTATGGGATCCTATCAAGTAAGATAATAGATCAGATATCGCTCTCACCCCCCCCCCCCATTCCCAGGTGCATCATTCTCAAGATGAAAGCAAATGAAATCCATCTCTTTTTCAAGGTTCCAACATCAAATTTGGTCTAAAATGTTTGACAGGCCTGACCTGGTTCTCAAATTGTTTGTGGGTTTGGAAGTCTGCTTTACTGGGTGCACTGGGTTCTGGTACCTCCTTACAACAAGGGCCTGAGTTACAGTGCATGCAATCATATACATATCTATTCAGAAGTACTATACAATATCCAGTGGGGATTAGTCCCAGGTAAGTGAATATAAGATTGCAACCTTAGGAGCCTTTATTCTATTTTTTCTGAATATATACTGTCCTCCGTGGCTTTTCTCTTCTTTTTACTATTAAGATGTTATAGAATTTTTCAATGGTAAACTGATCCCCAAAACTGTCAGAGTGAAACTCAACACCTGGAACGTTGGCTTTGTGAATTCATGCATGGTATCTGAATGGGAATAATCTATGCAGAGTTGACAGCACAGACAACTCACCTGCAATAGAATATTTCCTTCTTCACCCCCACTTTCCAGGAAGTAGCAGCCAAGAGGCCAAAAAAATAAAATAAAATAAGCTGTCACTGCTCTGGGCCTTGACGAGCTCTTGGTGTTTTAATCTGTATTATTAATTTAAACCTGGATTAACTATTCAGTACCCAGCATGGTAATAAAACTATAGCTTCCAAGATTTCTTAATTGGGTAACCCATCAAAGCTCAACCATATAGTTTTACCGTATGTCTGTAATGCAGATGTGGTAAATTTCAGTGATTCAATGAACTGGAAGCGCCCCAATGCAAAGGACATATATAAATAATAAAAGTAAGGTTACACTGCACTTTTTTTTTACACTTATTAAACAAGTAATGAGCTTCCCAAACCTAGCACAACATTTCTGATGCATTTTAGCTGATCAGTGTAAGCACTGGGATTTTATAGATCATTTCTTAGACTGGTTTTGCAGCCTGAGCTGTGATTAATGTTGACGATATATTCAAAAATTCTTGCATATTCTACATTAGTGTGTTTATGCATTTGCATGTATATTTCCCTACCATTTCAAGTCATACTTCTTACTACCCTGAATATGAAGGTTCTGTTTCCACAGGTATTTGCATAAACTTCAGTTTATGCAAATACCTGTGGAAACAGAACCTTCATTCAACATAGTTGATGTTATACCCTATTAAACATTATGCTCATTTGAAGGTCATTGGAAAAAAGTTAGGAGTTACTAAAGCTAAAGAGAGAGTGAACAAACAAAAAATACCAGTGAAGCACAAACTAGCATGAAATTACTGTAGAATAATAATAATAATAATAATAATAATAATAATAATAATCCTACAGAGCTATGATTGGCATAGAGAAATAAATTTCAAAAAATTAGCACCAGTATTTCACTAGTCAGTGACAAACAATCCCACAATTCCCAATAAAGATCATGTACAGATGGAAACATGGGTTATTTCTTTTTAATTTGTTGGTTATATCTTCTTTAGAATATCTTCTACTACTCATCAGAAATTATACTTATGATTAAAGGGTTGCTTGCAAAATATTTATTATAATTCTTAAAGGAGAATAAATCCCAGAATAAGGACTTTTATTTTTTTGTTAGAACTTGCATGATGAATAACAGAGCAAGCACTGAGTTAAAAATACACAACGGTTATTAAATAAAGCATTATACATTACAGAATATGACTTTATTTATTTATAGTGTACTTTAAATTAAACATGATGGTAAATAGATAAACTACTAGCTTTTCTGCGCGTTCTGTATTTAATAACATTTCTGTGAAGAGATACTATGAGCAATAGCAGGCACATTATGAAGGCAGAAATCCGATCTCAAGGTTCATTTTATACTTCTTTACTACCCCTTAGGGCTGACGTATGTTTTATTTCATTTCTCTGAACTTTTAAAAACATCTCTTCTTCTATGGGATTAGTTCTCTCTCTCTCTCTCACACACTCACACACACACACAAACACACACACACACACAAGTAATAAATCAATCTACAATCACTAAGACATTATGAGCAGCAATGCTTGTGACAGTAAGTTCATCAGTTAGATGAAAGTAAAATAAATGAACTGGAATCTCACCGATGACAGAGAACACCAGCTTAAGGGGGGGGAGGGGCTAGTGTAAAGACCAGATTGTCCTGCAAATAGTTTAATAGTTTGTTAACAGGGTCAAGGCTCAGAGAGAAGGTTTAATGATTTCATGCTAGTCATGAGCAGAGAGTCTGACAGACCGCTAATCCTCCAGCAGAACACTGGGAGTGGGGAGTGGGAAGAGTATAAAGTCTTCCCACTGTAGGTCCTTTCCTGTGAATGCTTTCAATAAAGTGGCTCAGAGCCCAATCCTATTCATCCCCCCCGCAACGCTGATGCAGCGGCACCGAAATGGCAGCCTTCCGCAGGGCAAGGGGACGTTCAATTCCCTTACCCCTCACAACCCACAATGGGTCTCCTCAGAGCTAGGCTAGTAATTTAGCTAGCGTAACTCAGAGGAGAGGGAGGTGGGGGGGGGGAGGCTGCTTGAAAGGGAGATAGGATCCTGCACGCCATATCCTCCCTCTCCCGCAACCTCCCTGCCCTCCGTAATGCCCCCACTCCACCCTCCCCCTGCCTCCCCGACAGCTCACCATTCTGGGCATGCGTCCAGGTGTCCTCTGGCGCGCCCAGGAAGGAGGAGGCCTTCCTGCTGGCATCCCCAGCAGCGTGCCATTAATCTCACAGGATTTGGCGGGTGGACAGGTAAAAACCTATGCTATATATATATAGGCTTACCAGATCTCCAACCGGGACAGAGTGCTAGACCTTTAGGAGAAGGAATGTGGGCAGGTGTAGCTTGTTAAACCTTGGAGCACAATCCTAGGCATGTCTACTCAGAAGCGAGCCCCATTGTGTTCAGTGGGGCTTGCTTCTGAGTAGATATGCCTAGGATTGTCCTCTAAGGTTTAACAAGCTACACCTGCCCACATTCCTTCTCCTAAAGGTCTAGCACTCTGTCCTGGTTGGAGATCTGGTAAGCCTATTATATATATGAATGTAACTGAGACAAATTCAGGTTTAAAGGACAACCATGTAATGACTGAAGAGGGGATAGGGAAGAAACAACTAGAGAATAGAAAAAAAAAGATAACATAAATTTTATATATGTTTTCAAGTGAAGAAGAAATAAAATTTGGCACCTTCTTGAAAATCTTTAGAACATGTATTTATTGTTTAGGCATGTTGGGGTATTAATGTGTTTCACTTTCATTGTGGATATAATGCATTGTAAACCAGCCTTGCTTTAGCCATTCACCCAGTTGACAATGGTAAAATTGGAGTTTCCAATGAGGTGGTGATGAGGTTTTTTTCTTCGTTTTTAAAACTTATTTTGCTGTACCTCTGTGGGCAATTGTGGCTTTAGGAGTGCTTGAAGCACTGATAACGTTCTCAGCAGTTGGCTCATGCCGGTTGCCACTTTTTTGCCTCTAGAACCTGTCAGGAAACAGCCCTCCAACATGTCGCAGAGCTCTTTCTTTGCACATTCTAGAATTTAAAGAAATAGCAGCTAGCAGGAGCTGGTTGCTGAGAATTTCAAACACATTGGTGCTTGAAATGCTGTTGAAGCAGCAACGGTTACCTGCAAAGGTGCAACCAAAAAACGATCAAAAAACTTCTTCCCTACTGCCCACGACACCCTGAAAAAAGTAAAAGAAAAATCCCCACACACACACACTGCTACCACCACCAGTAAGTCCCCTGGAAGCAGGCAATAGGTAGGCAGGCTTTTAAATCTTTAATTACAAGGCTGTTGAAAACACAGAATCAGTAATACCAAATACACAAAATATTCAGGCTTAGCATTCAAAAGAAGTGCTCACAAGAGAAACAGATCAATGTTCCTTACCTATCCTCACTGAAGCGCCGACCAATCAAGACTTTACATTTGTCTTCAGGCAGACAGGCAGCCAGCAGAGGTACTGTCCGTAATACTCTACTTTCCTTCAGTCAACATGCAATGTGAAAAAGGAAATACTTTTTACAAAGTTGTTAAGGAGAAGCTGTTGCTGCTATTAGAATATAAAATACCAAACACTTTTCAAAGCAAAGACACACATACATGATATCAATCTAGATGCAAGCGACAAAAATGACTAGCATGGTTATGCAATAAAATGGCGGGTGACAAGTGTATTGTAATGTAACGTAGTCATTGTTATGCCATCCAAATAAGCTGCTACACTAAATCATTAAAGAGAAAAGGAAATTATTCTGAATCACTCCCTGTAGAGATAATGAAGAAAGGGGACAGGCACAAAGTCCTTCAGCACAATAGTAAACCTGTCCCCCAAACAGCTGCTTTCAACCCATTCACAAGCAAAGATATACTTGAACTTGAAAACATACAAAGGGAAAAGAAAAATTATCAGAACAGGAGAAACTCTCACCACTTGGAAAACAGACATTGTAAGATATGACAGTTGTATAAAAATTTATGTCTGGATAGAGAACAGCTGTATGTTCCATCACAATGTACACAGATAAGGCTTTTCTCCTGAAAAACCATTGCAAAGAAAACAGTATTTGAGCTTCTGAAATTTAAACCTCAAGTTAAAACCTTAATCCCCATCACATTTTCACATGTCACGCCCACTAAGGAAATGGGATTTACACACATGTACGCTTATGTAAAATATAGGTCCTAAGAACCCATGCACATGGTAGCCGTCAGGCAGAAGCTGCTTTAAAACAGCTCCATGTCATTGACGTCTTCTGTATCAGCTGACAATGCCGCTTGCACTATTCCGCCATGCCACTTCAGACTCTTTTTAAAAAAAACATATTCACAGCACAATCCTATCCAACTTACACCACCGGTGTAACCAGCGGTGCAGCGAGAACGGGAGGCTTCAGAATGGAAAGGGGATTCAAATCCCCTCAAATCCCTTTTTGTTCTGGGGCCTTCCAATCTCGCTGCACCACTGGTTACACCGATGGTGTAAGGGCTGAACTACATTACACGCGTCGCGGAGCTTCTGCCATTGTATTGGAAGCAAGCGGAGCCGCTGCGACCTCCGCACTGGCGGCGCGTACCTCAAGCTTGGAATCCTACTTTTGAGGGGGCGGGTTCGCTGAGGTAGGGGGTGGTTCGCGGAGCTACTGCAGCCTACCAATCGCATGAGAGGGAGAGGAGCCATGCTATGCCAATCAGAATTACTTCCAATCTGTAAGCTGTGCTTTCTTAAGAAGGCGGGACAACAGGAGGGACAACAGGTGGGAAGACACTCCCCCGCTCCAAGCGTGGAGGCGGAGGCAGAGGCGGCGGCAGAGCCTCTGCCTGTAATGTAGTTCAGCCCTAAGTTGGATAGGATTGCGCTGACATTGTGGTAGAGTGTGTGCTTAGGTCTTAAGTTCTGCCTTGGCTGTTTGCAAGATCACTAAATCACAAGTTCCCACAAAAAGGCAAAATGATAACCATGTCTCAACTAATATCTGCTCCCATGCATCAGGTTGGACATACTCTGGACAGGTTACTGGTGATAGTAATACCATGCAGTTGTAATGGACAGACCACTACCTGGTAGGGTTTAGGCTTACTGTGATCTCTGACTTCTGTATACCCATCTCCTTCCATTGCTTCATTGCAGCAAATATTCAGATGTGTGAGTGCTACAGATAACAACATGCACATAGTTGCACATACTGGTAGTTTGCAAACAAAATCTTGGTTGACAAATTACAGTCAAACAAAATTTCTTGTATACAGCTTTGGACTGTTTTAAAAAATTCATGGTGGATAAAGAACAGAAGCCCAGTCAATGTTTAAATTGCTTTTGGGTTTGGTTTTTTTTAATCAATTACTTGATTTCCTCTGAAATGGGCAATATGCTATATCTTTATGGTTCAATAGGGAATTCCAAAGGTAGTAAATGAAGATCATTAGTGGCACAAGATCAAAGCATGTGAACATTACAGTCAAAATATATTTTATGGTCATAAAAATGTCCATAGATTTTTAGATCAGCACTATTTATGCATTGTGATCACTAAACTTTCTTTCTGCATTCCAGACAGGTAAAGAATAGCTCATGTTCTTATAATCCGAGTCTCATTCTGTTACTGAAATGCCACATAGAAAGCAACAGAGCTTCTTTGTTAGAGGTTGGCTCAACAGGAAAGAATGATAGAAGGGGCACCCATAGCACACACAGGCACACACCAATTTTCTTTCTTAGCTGCCCACCCCCACAAAACCCCTAATTTGTTGCTCAAATATCCCTTGTTACCAGGTGAACTTTCTAAACAATATGTAACATGCACACAGCACAATCCTGTGTAACTCTTGCACCGGTGTAACAGTAGATCCACCGGTGTAAGTGCACTTATGCCAATGTAACTTGCCATATGCCGATGGACGCCAAACGGAAACCAGCATAACCCCTCTCGGACGCCGTGCATGCGCAGTTCGGATGTCAGCGCAACTCCGCAGGTGCAGGGGGGAATTCCGGGGGTGTCCGAACACCTCCAGAATGCTCCCTGTACCAACGGAGTTGCGCTGGCGTCCATCCTGCATCCAAACTGCGCGTGCATGGCGTCTGAGAGGAGTTACGCTGGTTTCCGTTTTGCGTCCATCGGCGTACGGCAAGTTACACTGGCCTAAGTGCACTTACACCGGTGGATCTACTGTTACACCGGTGCAAGAGTTACACAGGATTGCGCTGACACACTGGGCAAAACTTAATTCATGTGCAGGGATCCTGTGTAGTGGCCAACAGTACAGATCTATGGTGAATGGTCACAGGGTAAAAGGTGCAACAAAACAAATTTATTGTGGGGACAGTTAACAATAATAGGGAAGGGGGAATCAAAATAAAACAATGTATAGCAAAACTTGCCCATTCATTCACAGCTAGCTAAAACAAAGCAATGTGCCTAACTAACCATTCATTTCCAGTTAGATTCTAAGCATAAAACAGTTGTTAAGGAGAAAAGATGAAAGAAAAGAAGTCCTTAGAAGGAAAAGGGGGGCACGTGGTAGTGTGAGCGTGAAGAGGGAGGAGCGACAGGAAAATTATGTGGATTTCCCAGGGAGACCAGAGGTTAGGAAAGCAGGGGTTTTGGGGGTAAAGGAAGGAACAGAGTTCATATGCTTTGCTCTTGGAGCAGAATCCCATCTCCCTCTGCTGGGCATTACTAGTTATTATATCCAATCTGGTTAAGCTTTTTCTTTGTGTCCATCCAGCTGAGTTCAGGTATTTTCCATCAGCCTGGTTGTACTTTTTTCTGGCCTTCCCCACTTTTCCCCATGTTGTTTGATTTGTGTTTTGGATTTTTAATGAACTAGTTATCTTTTGAATCTTTGCTTTCACAGTCCATATTCACAGCTAAATTGGTTGGCTGTCACATGGGATGACTTGCAGGTGCTACTGTGGTTTTGGTTTTAAATAGAACACCTTGTGTTCTGTGCTTTCCTGGGGCTGTTTTTCCCCAGACAGCCACCCTCTGTCTCTATAGCCTGGGATGGTGGCAGCAGATAGAACATCCAGTCCTATCCCCCTTATTCAGCTCTTGGTGCAGTAAAAAAAGTGAAAGCAGAGAGCAGGAAGGGGGGTTGTGAGCTACTCCCCTCAATCAATCTGTTATATCCTAGTGCCTTCTCTGATAGGTTACTCCATTTGAATTTTGGAGCAGGCAAGCTCCATTGGAGTCAGTTAGATAGATTTTTTTGGGGGGGCGGGGGGGTTGCTCAGCTTTCCTTTTGACCTGTGGATCTGCGTCCTCATGCCATCAATCCATGAAAGAATCAAACTACTAGCCTAGTCCATGCTTTCCTAGCAGGCACTCAGAACAAAGTACATGCTTGTACATGCTTGTTTCATGCATGCCTTGAGATAATAAAGAAATACAAAGATTGACTAGATCAGGGGTTCTCAACCTTTGGAGTCCCGGGCACCCCCTATCATGATCCAATTTTCTGAAGTACCCCCTGCTAATTAATTGGATTAATCAATTAATTTATTAGGTAATTAATCGTTAAATAAAACAGTACTAAAACAATTTTAAATGGAAAAAATGTATTAATTAACTCGTGTGTGTGTGTGTGTGTGTGTGTGTGTGTGTGTGTGTGTGTGTGTGTGTGAGAGAGAGAGAGAGAGAGAGAGAGAGAGATATGCAAGGATCTCTTTTTTTTCTCCAAGTCACACCCAAAATCAGCTCCTCCCTCCCCCACCCCACCAAAGTACATTTTCCAAAGTACAAAAATAAGCCCAAAACCAAAATCAGAGACACAGAAGGGCTACGAAAATAATTAAAATTTTAAAACCATGTTAATTAACACTTAATTAGCTGCTGATGGGGCAGATAAGGGGCAGGGCTTGGCGTACCCCACAAGAGGTCCGCGTACCCCTAGGCTGAGGTCTGTGTACCCCTAGGTTGAGGTCCGCGTACCACAGGTTGAGAACCCCTGGACTAGATAACATCTTGAATGTAAAAAGCACTTCAGGATTCAGCGCAATTGCACAACAAAAGTCATTTCCCTTTGATCAGCCCTTTTTTTAAACATGAATGCACAGGTATGTGCTTTTCTGGATAGCAAACTGAAGCACACCATGCACTAAAACACTCTATCTCAAAAATTACATTATAGAGCTGGAAAAAATGAAGGGGAGCTGACATTATCACTGGACTGGAACAATTTCCCTATAACGGAAAGGCTAGAGTGCTTGGTCAATTTAATTTAGGGAAAAATGTCTAAAGGCAGAACATGGATGAGGTTTCAAAAAGTGTGTGAAGAAAATAGACAGAGAAGAACATGCTCTCTCTCTCTCTCTCTCTCTCTCTCTCTCTCTCTCTCTCTCTCTCTCTCTCTCTCTCTCTCTCTCTCATAATACCAGAAGTCAGGGTCATGTACTTCACATAATGCATTAACGTGGAACTTCCTACTATGAGACGTTGTGATGATCACTAGCTTAGATGGCTACAGGATCACAGGAAGCTGCTGCATACAGCAGGGACGTGCAGTACGGGAGTGAGAGGTCTATCAAAAATCACCTCAGCTGACCTTTGAAGTGCGCTCATGCACCACCCACTGCACTCGAGTAGCGGGCGGTGCACGAGCACACTTCAAAGGTCAGCTGCGGCAATTTTTGGTAGAGTAGGAAGGGGCGGGGTTGCCTCCCCTGTGATGGAGGCACCGCATGTTCCTGGTATACAGTCAGATCATTGATCCATCTACATCAGTATTATCAACACCGACCACTAGTGGTTCTCCAGCATTTCAGGCAGGAATTTTTCTCTGCTCTACCTGGAGGTGCCAGGGATTGAACCTGGGATCTTCTGCATAGAAAGCATGTGCTCTACCGCCAAGCCACAGCTTTTTCCCATCTTAAATGGGGACTAGACTAATGCAGGAGAGGCCTATCATTAGCCACTAGTCATGATAACTATATGGAAACTTCAAGTTTCAGAAGCTATATTATCTCTGAGTACCAGTTAATGAGGAAGGCAATGGCAAAGGGGAGCTGTGGCCTTCCTAGAAACATCTGGCTGGCTGGATATTGGACCCAATTGACCCTCTGTCTGGCCCAGCAGTGCTCTTTTGATGTTCTTTTGCCAACTGTGGCTATGGCCAGAGACAGCTCAAACTACTCAATTAAAATTGGTTTATAGTCAGTTTAAATATGCATATTTTACACATTCATTTTAAACAGATATTTTGTACAATGGCTTTTACATTTATGCTAATACTTTATCTTGAAAACAACACACTTTATTTTTCTTTTTATTCATGCAAGTCAGCAAAATAATCAAACACAACAGCTCAGAAGTGATTGGGGCCCAAGATAGAGGGATCTCTCAGGTAATGGCAAAGTGTTATTATTAAATAAGCTGAAGTAAACAATAAGCACCCTCAGTCAACTCCCTAACTAGTCACACAGCACATTTAGACAGCAGAATAGGAGTGAAATCTCACAACTAGAAGAAAACCTTGCTATTTGAACTGTTCTATGCCAGGGGTTCTCAACCGGTGGTACACGTACCACCAGTGGTATGTGGATTTCCGGTTGGTGGTATGCGGAGCCCTGGCAGCCCAAGATGGTGGCTGCCAGGGAGCCTGTACCATGCCGCGCCAGAGCCCTGGAACCAGCTGCTCAAGCTCTGCAGAGACTGCAGACCTCGAGCCGCGGGTTCCCAGGGCTCAAAAAAGGCTCTCCTGCCCACCCTGGTCCCTTGGCTTAACTTTGGAAGACCTCCAGCGCGGCGGGAACTCGGAAGTAAGTACCGATGATGTCATTGGAACTTCCTTCTGGTGGTACGCGGCGGCCACCATGTAGGTGGTATGCCGTGCTGCAAACATTGAGAACCCCTTTTCTATGCAAACCATACCATACTAGTAAGAATAAGCAAATTATTTAATACACAAATGCCTTCATTACTTATTAGTTAAAAGTCTCGGTAATTTCACTGGCAGGCTGAAGAAAAGTAACTTTTATAAGTTCAAAAATACAGACCAAAACTTGCTTGTTTCATGCTGAATTGAAACGGCTCATTTACTAGTTCTTTAAAAGATGGCCTACAAACCTTGAAGAGGGATAAACCTGAAGAGGGCTAAAATTTTGTAAACCTGAAAATTTTTAATCAATGTACTCTCAATGTAATTTTTAATCAATGTACTTTCAAGCAATCAGCCCACTGACAGACGCGCCCCCTCTCTCTCTCACAAGCACGCTGGAGTCCCAAGTACCTGTAGGAGGGAGGGGAGAAGTGAGCCCCTCAATGTCCAGTTCTTCCCTTTCTCCTGCTGCTGCTGTTAATGCTGTCCCAGTGATGAATCTGACCGAACACGGGCTAGAGACCATTTCAGGGCCTACTCTGTGGCGGTGATGGCAGCGAAGAAGGCGTTTTCTCTGCCACCATTGCGTCTGCGAGTAGCCGACCAGCGGAGCTCTTTCGAGTTGTCCGGGATCTGCTCCACTCGGCTCCTGTAGCGAGTGAGCTGGAGTGTTCGACGGACCGCTGCAATGATATCGCACGGCACTTCGCAGATAAAATCGCTCAGATTCGCCACGACTTGGACTCTGGTTTAACAGTTCCAGAAGTTGTCCCTACGGCATCTGTCAATTCCATCGTTTTGGATTCTTTTCACCTTATACAGCCTGAGGATGTGGATAGGGTCCTCTGTAGTTTGAGATCGTCTTCCTGCCCGCTTGACCCTTGCCCAGCTTGGCTAATACGATCTGTGCGGGTTGGGCTGGCCGACTGGGTGGAACCTATTGTAAATTCATCTTTGCGAGAGGGAGTGATGCCTAGCATCTTGAAGATCGCAATTGTGCGTCCCCTCCTGAAAAAACCATCTTTGGATTCCTCCAATTTAAATAACTATCGGCCAGTTTCCAATTTGCCTTTTTTGGGTAAGGTGATTGAGCAGGTGGTGGTGTCTCAGCTCCAGGGGATACTAGATGAAACGGAGTATCTGGACCCTTTTCAGTCTGGCTTCAGGCGGGGCTTTGGGACGGAGACAGCCTTGGTCGCCCTGCTGGATGATCTTCGCCGAGGACTGGACAGGGGGAGTGCATCCCTGCTGGTCCTTTTGGACCTCTCGGCGGCTTTCGATACGATCGACCATGGTATCCTTCTGGGTCGGCTGGCTGAGTTGGGACTAGGGGGCACTGCGTTGCAGTGGTTCCGTTCCTACTTGGCTGACAGGTCCCAGATGGTGATGCCTGTTCGGCGCCCTGCCCTTTACAGTGTGGGGTGCCACAGGGTTCTATTCTGTCTCCCATGCTTTTCAACATCTACATGAAACCGTTGGGAGAGATCATCCGGGGATTTGGTGTTCGGTGTCACCAATATGATGACGACACCCAACTCTACCTCTCCTTGCCATCTCGCTCCAGGGAGGCTGTGGAAGTCCTGGAGCGCTGCCTGGAGGCGGTTGGGGTCTGGATGAGGGCTAATAGGTTGAGATTGAATCCAGAAAAGACAGAGGTCCTACTGGTCAGGAAAGCTTCAATGCAGGTACTGAGTCACCTGCCCGTTCTGAATGGGGTTGCACTCCCCCTGCAGGAACGGGTGTGCAGCTTGGGAGTACTTCTGAATTCACAGCTCAACCTGGAAAGCCAGGTGGCAGCTGTGGCCAGGGGTGCGTTTGCCCAGCTTCGGCTGGTGCGCCAGCTGCGGCCGTACTTGAGTCGATCGGACCTGACCACGGTGGTCCATGCCTTAGTGACTTCAAGACTGGATTACTGTAACGCGCTGTACGTGGGGCTGCCCTTGAAGACGGTTTGGAAGCTGCAATTAGTGCAGAATGCGGCGGACCGGGTGGTCGCTGGAGCTAGGCGGTTTGACTCTGTTGAACCGCTGCTTCAGCGGCTGCACTGGCTGCCCATTCGTTTCCGAGCCCAATTCAAGGTGCTGGTAATGACCTTTAAAGCCCTTCACGGTTTGGGTCCCGGATATCTGAGGGACCGCCTTCTCCCATACATTCCGGCCCGCTCTCTTATGTCATCTGAGGGGGCTCTCCTGCGAGTGCCACCTCTATCACAAGTTAGGGGAGTGGCAACACGTGGGCGAGCGTTCTCTGTTGTGGCGCCACAACTGTGGAACTCCCTGCCAGGGGATCTGAGAACCACCCCCTCCCTCATGACTTTTCGGCGAGGGCTCAAAACGTTTTTGTTTCGTCTAGCGTTTGGGTGATGGGTTGTCGTCTGCCTTCTGTGTCTCAAGATACTCTGCCATGCTGCTTTTGTGCTCCATACTGTTGCCCCCCCCAGTGGATTTTATTGTTTTTAAATTAAGTATGTATTGTTTTAAACTTATTTCTATATTTTAAACTATGTTTTTTAATTTTTGTTGTAAGCCGCCTTGGGCATTTGCCTCGGCATAGGATAAGGCGGGATATAATTTTTTTAAATAAATAAAAATAAATACTTGAAGAGGGCTAATTTTGACTGTATAATACATTAATTCAATAGAGAAGTATTACTACAATTCCAATAGCAAGCAGCACTAACCATTAAAGGCTACCATTCGATATAGATTTTGTACCTGGAGAGGCAGTCCCACTGAAATGTGGAACTGAGTAAACATGAATACAATGCATAGGCTGTAGAAGATATACATTTCCTAAGCTAAGATTTGCAACTGGTCAGACACTGTAAGATATCTTGCTGAAAACTTTATAACATGGTCCCACAGGAGGCTAAAGTTTGGAATAAAGAAAATGTAGTTCTCACTATGCAACTCTAATGACAACTGGCCTTGAAACAGCTAATGCCCTTGGCTTCAAAATTCTCTGCGGGGTTTCCCAAGAGGCTCCAAACATTACAGACACCATCTTAATTCCTCTGTTTCTTTCCCCCTACTCTCTCATCTCCTGAATGACTCAGACAATTATAACATTAAAATTGCAATTTTAATGTTATATGCACGGACGTGTAAATGAATATATGCAAATGAGCACTCTCCCTTTTCCCGCCTAGAAGATGTGTCAAATTTATCCTAACACTGTGAACATTAACTAAATTGGGAACCATTATTAATTCAGTGGGTTACAGGATGGGGTCAAGTTTCAAAATGTTAGTGGAAAAACAAGGAATTACTGTATTTCTTCAATTCTAAGACGCATGTTTTTTCCCAATTAAGCATTTCAAAAAATGGGGTGCGTCTTAGAATCGAAGGTCTCCAAAAAGCACCCCAAAATGCTATCTTCTTACTTACTGGGGCTTGTGGGAGCTTCAGGGAGGCCTGCGCAACCCTCTGCAGGCCTCCCTGATCTTCAGTTCGGCAAAAAACGGTGATTTTCAGCCATTTCCGGGTTTTGCGAAAACCAGAAATGGCCAAAAATTGCTGGGTTTTGCCAAACTGAAGATCAGGGAGGCCTGCAGAGGGTTGCGCAGGCCTCCCTGAAGCTCCCCCAAGCCCCAGTAAGTAAGAAGATAGCATTTTGGGGTGCTTTTTGGAGACCTTCGATTCTAAGATGCAGAGGGTTGCGCAGGCCTCCCTGAAGCTCCCCCAAGCCCAGGTAACGAAGGAAATGGCACTTTCTGGCGGGGCCAGAAATGCTATGCAAAGGCAGTGCACTCAGTCATCCTCAGCTGCAGGAGACATGCTGGGGAGAGTTGGTGCTGAGCAGGTAGATTTAATGAAGGGAGGCGAGTCTTACAATTGATTGATTTTTTTCCCCTGCTGGTGGTACTGAAAGTAAAGGTGCGCCTTAGAATCGATGGCGCCTTAGACTCGAAGAAATACGGTATTTTTAAAAGTGGCACATGTTATGGTTTAAGTCTATCAGATTACGGTGGGTAGTCTTGGATGCTGGAAACAACTTTGAAAGCTACAGAACATCACATGACTGAGACAGCTCAACTGATGGTGTGTGTTTTTCCCTATTATTTGCTGCATAAATGGCTAGTTGAACTCTGGGATTTCCCAGAACCTTACTCACCTCTGCTGGATGTTGGATGATATACAGACAAGTGGAGACTTTCAAAGGATGGACTGGCAAGAATGGACACAAGCACACCTTTTGAGGACGGCTATAAGACACACAAGAAAAAAAGGAGTCAAATCATTTACAGTGAAGCTTTAGTATGCAATGTGTTACTCTTTGCTGGTAATTTTACAATACAAATTTAAAAACCAAGCTTCTCTGCTACAATCATTTCTAAAAGCCAAAGGATTGTTTTTATAGGCATTCTACTGAACCAATCATATAGACGTTTACATAAAAATTCAGAAATTACAGGTAGTATTGTTAGGCAGCAATCCTATACACACTTTCCTGAAGTAAATCCAATTGAACAAAATGGAGCTTCTGAGTAAACCTGTATAGGATTGTGCTGTTAGAATACACAGCCATAATGCCGTGAAAATTTAGGAAGAACACCATGAATTGATATTGTCGTGGTGACACTGTGTACTTAAAGTGATGGCTGTTTACAGCCTGTGTGTGTCTACTTAGAAGTACTTAGGGTTTTTACAATGCAATAATGTTCTAATCTTTCATAGAACCCTTCATTCTAGATGTTTCTTTCACAGTCCATCTCTCTCTCTCTCTCTCTGGCATTCACCTCACCACGCTTCAGCTGACAGGCAACCTTGACTCTCACTCAAGTGCAGATGCAGTTTCCCTCCCCCACAGAGGCTCTGCAACTTATCAGCTCGGCGTGCCAGCAGCTCTCCAACAGACACAGACACTTCCGGCCGTCTTGAACTGCCGACCTTCAGATCTTCAGGCATATATGAGACGATTGCTCTACCAACTGAGCCAGACGTCCTTATCAGCAAGTCTTGAACAAGTCACCATCTTTCAGCATGGTAGAGATGTCATAAAGAGCATGGAGTGCTGCAAAGTCCTATAGACAAGTACAGACCCAGTAGCCTGAATATATTCTTTATACAGTCTACTACCTTTTCTCAATAGAACTCAAGGCAGTGCACATGGCATTCCCAAGAAGAATTCCATCCCAGCACTGACCAGACCCGGATCCACTGAGCTTCCGCAAGGTGACTGCATTAATGCCTCACTATGCCAGGGGAAGGCAGCCTGCCATGCCTCCTGAAAACTGGCTCCAGGGGGTAGGTTGGCTTTTCATGGGACAAGCAAGGGGAGGGAGAGGGATAATCTGCAACGTGAGCAGAAGTGCTTCCCTCTTGCAGAGTGGAATCTTTGGATCCAAGCCAATATAACATTAGGGAAGCAGATGTGTTTGAAGGAACAGCAGCAATTCAGTTGCAATTCAGTCACTAGTTTCTCAGGCTGTGGCACAGACTGAAGGAACTCAGTCTCACCAAACACGCATGTTCAACACACACCTTCTTTCATATCGCGCATACTTGATGAATCTTTGCAGCTACTTCTTTTCCTTACCGCACGTTTTTCTATTACGATACCACCTCATTAAAGAAACATTTAATGATGTTACTTATTTATGCTGATGCTTACATAGATGGTATAAATATGTATTTGTTTACAGTGGCAAGAATGCAAGCAATTTGGAATTTCAACTTTGCAATTAAGGCACTGTGCAATTACTGCTATGTTTATAAAATATTTTCTGCCACGTATAAGATCCAAAACAATAGATCTAAGATGAAGATGCACAGGCAGTAAATCAATTAATTGTTTTACAAGCATTTAGAGTATACTGTATGAGGAAATGTCTTTTGACACACTGTTATAACAAGATTAATAAAACGACTGGGTAGTGATAAATTAACTGCAAGTATCCTTCCGGCAAGGGGTCAGAGAGAGGGGTAAAGAAGGGAAGATCCTCGTCCTCGTCGATCTCCAGGGTCACCTGGTTACCCAAGCTGCCAAGTGAACAGACGTCTGTCTCTACGGACCTTCTAGTAAGTCCGGGTGTCTAGGTTATTAATGGCCTCAGGGGATCCGGAGGGTGGGGGTGAGAGTACCACGCAAGCCACCTCTCCGAGGAGTCGTCCGATCCTGGGCTGGAGAGTAGCGAACGCTCCTCTCGCCTCCCGGCCGACTGCCTCATCATCGGCCAGAACGCTGCTTATATAGTTCAGTTACCCTTAGTCCCGCCTCCCCAGTTGACGGACAGGCGGCGGGGCCTATGGCCTCTCCCTCCTTGGACGGCCAGGCCTGACGCCGCCTGGTCGTGGGTCTGGCTCGCCCCGCCCTCTCAGTCTGTTTCGGGGCATGCGCACAGACGCCTGCGAGCCCCGCGGAGCCGCCCGCAGCGGCTGCCCCCAAGCCCAACGGGGCCTCTTCGTTGGGGTCGGACACCGGCTCCTGCGGTGTCGTCACCGTTGCCCCGGGCAGCGGGGCCGTCGTCGTTGCGGAGGCTGGCGAGTCAGCGGGGCTGCTCGGGGTGAGTCCCCCCGTCGGCCCTGTCAGAGTTCCCTTCGGGGGTTCCAGGGGAGAGGGGGAGAGTGCGGGAGAGAAGGGGACTCCCGTACATTAACAAAGGCAAAAATTAATAGAACAGCAGCACAAATCAAACCCTTTGCTTCACCCAGATGCTTGGGAGAAAGGTTTTCATCTGCAAAACCTGAAAAGAGTGTTCTTCAAATGTTCATCCCCACTGAAAAGGGGTGTCTGGATCCCCTGAGACGTTGCAGTGAGTCCAAAAGCGGACATTCTGATCTTGATGTCTCCCTCCCCTGTCACAGGTCTGTACCTCCACCTCTCATTTCCCCTCTTTCCCCTCTGCATTTTCTGTTTCTTCACCCCATAGATATCTCAAGTTCCTCCCCTTCCATTCCCTCTTTCTCTTTCCCCTTACCTACAAGCTCTCAGCTATCCTTCATTCTCTTTCTCTTCCCCTACCACGCATGCAGATCTCTCTGCACTGCACAGCAATCTCTTTCCTCTGTATCAACACAGATCACTCTGCACTCCCATCTCTCAAATCCCCCCTTATTTTTTCTGTATCCCTCTCTCTTCCCCCCTTTTTGCTCTGTCCATCTCTCTTCAGCCCTTAACCTCTATTCCTCTTTACTGAGTTCAGCAACAGCAAACAAGGCTTTCATTGTCACAGATATAAACGTGACAGAGTTTCAGGCACAGAAAGGCTATATAACAGGGAGGACGGAATGCAATTGGCTGAAAAACAAGTGTCATCATCACCTGCTTTTGAAACCAGAGAGAGGCGGCGCAAAAGAGAGACAGCGAAGCAGGCACTTTCTCAGCCACACCCACACTTTTGGAGTTAGTCCTTTTGAAAAGTTCTAAGAGTTAGGAAAGGGACAGCAATAATGGATTGGCTCCGGCAGAGAGTTTGCACAAGTGGAATATGGTATTTCCGTTTGTGCAAGGTGGGCCATTTCCATTGGCATCCCCCTGTACTATGCATCATGCTATGAACAAAGATCCCCCAATAGTCAGGGTAGGTTTTTCAGGAAGCACTGGGAACTGCAAGGCAACCCACAAGTGCAGCACACTTACATTTCTTTGGGTTCAAGCCAATGGGTGTGTGAGATTCCCCCCCCCCCCGCGGTTCGGCAGAAATTAACAGAAAAGGCCTGCCTTCCTTGTTCAAAACCACTTGCATCCACTTTCTTCACAGTATTCAACACACTGATTAAAGCCACTGCCAATTATATGGGTTTTTATTACGTCAGTCACAGCTAGTAGTGACATACGACTTGTAGAAAATAATTCTACGTTCCGAATATTGGTCTTTCAACTTGATATAGTCTCAAGGTCAAAACACCAATTTTTTGAAAGGAAAAAAAAAATGTTCTTTTTCAAGTAAGGCCAGTATGTGCAGAAATTCTGTGTAAAATGCCATCAGTATAAAGGCAACACCCAGCTCGACAAGTTCTTGTCCTTCAACCTTCATATTCTGACTTAGGTACATAGACATTGCCCAGCTGCTGCTGGCAACTGGATAAGAGTAAGTGAGAAGGAATCCAGATATGATTTTGTGATACACTCAACGTGAAGCTGACTTTCATTAGGGGATACAGTCACCTCCTATTGGTTGTGAGCCAATTGTTTTAACTAGCTGTTTTATTACAAGAGCTTCTATCTGTTAGATTTATGGTACTGCAGATTTTGAGCTGCCTTGGTTCCTAATGGAGAGAAAGGTGGGGTATAAATTGAGAATACGTAAAATAAGAATGGTCTCAGAGAGAGAGAGAGAGAGAGAGAGAGAGAGAGAGAGAGAGAGAGAGAGAGAGAGAGAGAGAGAGAGAGAGAGAAGGGTTTTCAGCATCTGCTTCCTTGCTTTAGAGCACTCTCCCTCAGGAGTTCTGCAAACGTCCAAGCTTGGGCATTTTTGGATGTGATGATAGACTTATTTAAATTAGCTGTCAGCAGTTGGCGTTAGGCAATGGGGGTTGTATATGTTAGTCTCTTGGTACACATTAACATCTACAGCGCAAAATGGTTTTAAATACCTAAAGCCTGAGGGATAACGCTGGTCAGAAATTCATTAAATTAAAGAGCTTGCTAATTTTCCCGTTCATATAAATATTTTCCAATTGTAAACACTTTCATTAAGACACTTTTCAAATACTTGTATGGGCTTCTCTTGCGTATGTGTATTTTTTTGCTTTTTAAGTTGGCAGTAAAATAATATGATCACAGGTGTACAGAACACTGGGGGGAAGATTTCAATAAATTTCTTCTTCCCAACATAACCATCATTGGAAAATGAAATGGAAAGCATGGGGGAGGGGGGAAATTACAGGCAAGTTACTGAATGTTGTTTCTTGTAAAAATTAGAAAGGCAAAGAGGAACATTGAAACAGGTGCTCACATTCTTTGCTTCCATCTATTTGTTGGATATAATATGCATCTAATTTCCTGAAAAGAACGAGATTTCAGATAACAGTTTCTTTTAAATGAATGATTCAAATAAAGTATGTTTTTAAATGACTTCTTAGTGAAACTAATTCATATGTAATGATCCAATTGTCTAAAGTAAGAAGTCTGCATCTTTCAAACACATATTTATTTATTTACCGTATTGTCCCGAGTATAAGACGCACCTGATTATAAGACGCACCCCTAGTTTAAAAACTTAAATTAGGAGAAAAAAGTGAGTCTTATACTCAGACCAATACGGTATTTATTTATTTATTAATTTATTTATTTATTTACAGTATTTTTACCCCGCCTTTCTCCCCGAAGGGACCCAAGGTGGCTTACAACATGGAAAAGGAATACAATACAATACAAAAAATAATCACATTTAAAACAATAAAAACAATTCACAAAAACTAGTGAAAAACATCATCTAAAAATTAATAAAAACAGATCAAATTACAATTAAGATAAGAGCATAACAAACAACAGCACTCCACCTGTACCAGCAGGATGCTAAAAAAGGCAAGGACTTTATTACGACTGTCATTTAAGACAAGCATGAAAACAAATATATCTGTTGTTAAGGGCTCCCTCTATAGTACAGTGAGCACCCCAAATCACAACTCTACCCCCCATAAATTGCATAGCAAAGATTTCCCACATCCATCTTTCATTTCTGTGATATCCATTCACAAACTGCCATGAGAAATGGTTGGTTCCATCTTGCTCCAACAGATTAAGAATCAACCCTAAGTAGTTTGGGGGGGTAGCACCACAGGCAAGGCCTTGTGGGGCCCACACAGGGTGGATCTGGCACAGAGGAGCTGCCACAAAAGTCATGGCAGCCTAGACTTAGAAATTACAGTGTTGTGTTGCGATTCTATATTTCTAAGTATTTGCAGCAGCCAGCCAATGAACTTTAAGGCTGTCCTGTGATCATGCAGGGCCACCAGGAACAACATCTGAGTGGCCAGTGGAGACAACTTGTGCAGGCACCCCCTCTTCCAAGCCACCCCATCCCTCACCAGCTAAATGGGCACTGTTCCAGGTGGTCCTGCATTATCACACTCTACTCCAGGGCCCAGTACTACCTGGCACCAGCCCTGCTAGGTAAAGGTATCCCCTGCTCGAAAGCCAGTCGTGTCCAACTCTAGGGTGTGGTGCTCATCTCCGTTTCTAAGGTCGAAGAGCTAGCGTTGTCCGAAGATGCTTCCATGGTCATATGGACGGCATGACTAACGAAACGCTGTTACCTTTCCGCCGCAGCGGAACCTATTTATCTACTTGCAATGTCTTCCTTTCAAACTGTTAGGTTGGCAGAACCAGCCCTGCTAGTTACAGATAAATCTCTCTTTTGTATAAGAACAAAAAGCATATGTGAACTGTAGAAAGGGAGCCAAAATAGCTAAACACAGAAGCAGCCTTATAACACGTACAAAAAGAAGAATATTCAGTTTGAGGGGGAATTGCATGGTTTAAAGGGGTCCAGTGTGGTAGTCAAGGTTCAAGCTAAAGCAGGCAGAAGTTTTCTTCAAAATGAAAAACTGCCCACTTTGATGTCCTGTGCAAATGCAAAGATGTGAAATATCTTTAAGTTCAAAGAAAAGAACTGCTTGCTTTCATGCAGGACAACACAGCCACTTAAACTTTGCTTTCCTTTTAAAAATTGCCAAGACAGAGTGACAACTAATACCGGCTTTGATCATGAATGGTCTCTTGTGACACCTAGCCTGACACCAGCAATTCACTTTACATTACTCCCAAACAAGCATCAGATTGTAATGATTTTCAGTCACAACTCCATGAGGCTGAATTTGAACGTGCAGCAAAATGTATGAAAGATGTGAGCGACAGTATTAGGGTGTCACTGACTAAAGTTAAAGGGATTTAAAGCAACAATTATACCGGAAGTTCCTGGTGAGCTTAATAAAGTTTTGCTCCACTTTTCGGACATCAAAGCTAGCTTAATGAACTTTAGAGAGAAAAAGGGGAGGACACTAGTATTACCTGTAAAGATGGTGGCTTTAGAGATTGAGTTAACAATCTATACCAGCTAGCGGACTAGTGGTTGCAGAAATGAAGTAGACAGACAAGACCTCTTTAAATGTTCCAAATCTGTGTGGAAGAATGAGTGGAAGTCCTCTGGGATCATACCACAATTGCCCAATAACCCCATTGATGATGTATGTGTTTAGCCCCATTTTCACCCTTCACATGTTGAGTTTTTAAGCTACGACAAGTGTGACGAGATCTCAGGGATAAACTGTCCCTGCATCCAGCATTTGTAGCTGCAGACAGTGCAAAGATGCTAAGGGATGCACATCATTAACAGGGGCAAGCCTAATAAGGCCTAATACAAGCCTAATACATAAAGCAAACAGATTTACACAATGCCATAAGAAAGTAGAAGATCAATCTGAGTGCAGCTACTCTCCAAATTTTAACAATTGTAGATGAGCAGGAAAAACTGGGGGAATACTATGGAAGAGAGTTGCATGTATCTAGCTAGGTAAATGAGGGGTCTTAGGCACATAATTACAGGCAGTTGTGGGACAGGAAGTTTTGCTTGGCTGTCGGGTGGCGCAGTGGGTTAAACCGCTGAACCATGAGCTGTCGATCGAAAGATCGGCAGCTCGAATCCGCAACGGGGTGAGCTCTCGTTGCTTGGCCAGCTCCTGCCAACCTAGCAGTTCCAAAGCATCTTAATGCGAGTAGATAAATAGGTACCGCTTGCGGGAAGGTAAACAGCGCACCATGTTCCAGCTGCATGCTACGCGCTGCGGCAAGGAGAGTCATGCCGGCCACATGACCACGGAGGCGTCTTTGGACAACGCTGGCTCTTTGGCTTTGAAATGGGGATGAGCACCACACCCTAGAGTCGGACACAACTGGACTTAATTGTCAGGGTCACCTTTACCTAAGATGACTGTAGATAGCGTTTTCAGTGACTCAGCCTCAGTTCACAATCAGAAGGAGCCTTCCTAGGTGAGAGCTTCCTAGTTATATACGAGTATGGTACGTTACTCTTAAACTACTGGTACCGCAACCCTCTCCTGAGATTAGCAGTTCCTCTCTTCTCATCGTAGTCATTTGTAGTGGGAAGACTGCAAATGAGCCATATAAAATTAATTTAAAATAATAGTAAACATACTCTGGATGCTCTATGAGAACCGTGGAGAAAGATACAGTCGGCTCATTTTCCCTTGCGGATTTAGAACGAGTGGATTTGACTAATCGCGGGTTCTGAACCTATGGAAGGAAAGGTACTTCTGATTTTTCCGAGAAACCAGAAGTGCCATTCAGAAGCTTCCGAGAGGCCTTCTGAGACACGGGGAAGTGCACTTATGGTTGTGGATTTGGTTAACCACGGGGGATCCTGGAACGGATCTCCACAGATAATGAAGGCCAACTGCAGATATCTGAAATGGGCAAGTTCCACACACAAAGACCAGCCACAGTCTACAGAGGCCAAACATCCATGATAGCCTTTGCCACAAATAGGTTGCCATTGGTGACTGAAAACTGCCCCAGGTAAATCAGAGACCCAAATCTGCAACACTGAACAGTGAGACACATTTTAAAATGTAGTCTTCTTATATTTAGCAGGGAGAGAGCAACTGCTCTATTCTTTCCAGCATAGCATCTGTTCCAGTGGCTGTTCGCTGGTGTCTCTTGTTAAATTGTAAGCCCTGTTGGGACAAAGAACTATTTTTTTTTCATTTACTTTGCGTTGTGAATTTTTGTTGAAAGTATACAAATATTTTTAATACTGTAGTAACTCTGACAGCATTTTTGCTCTTCCCTTCCAATGGACATGTAATAGGGAATGGAAAGCAGACAAGGAGGATAAAATTATACCAAACATAAAAGGACTGGATATTATGGGTTCTATTAACACCTTTAAAAAGAAAAGATTTATGTGTGTAGTTCCCATTAACAAGAGGTAATGCAAATTGTCCACAAGTCAAAAGGGAACAGGCTTATGGTTACTTGAATTATGTATATATTTTAATTGAATGGCACTGGACGATACAGAGAACACTAAAAACCAATCTCACGCCAGGGACATCACATAAGCTATATATATAATTATATACGAAGAGACATAGTAAGGAAAGCCAAGAACTAATGAACCTGAGATTGTTGACATTTTTTATGCATCTTGTGCCTGTAGGTTGGCAAGCTTAGCGGTGAGCCATGACATTAGATACTTATTAACAGTGCCTTCATTTTGCTGAACAAGGTGTAGCACTAATGATACACTTAAAAACTTTGCCATTAAGAACAAGTCATTAAGGGCCAAACTATACATTAACATGTCATTGGTCAGTGCATACAGTACTTGATTTTTCTTTCCTAAATAGCAGCTGTGTGTGTTGAATCAGGATCGGTCAGTAGGGGGAGATGGGATTTAGCTCTTTAATCTCACACACTCCCATAGTCTAAAGCCCTCAACACAACGCCCACGTGTTGCGCACGGTGCGTCCGGCAGCGCACACGTTTTTGTGGTGGAACATACCTTCGTTCTGTGCGCTGAGGTCTGCCGGGAGCCGCCGGAAGGCTGAGACGCATGGACACCTCCCCTGGCCAATGCCCAGATTTCAAAACGTTTTCCACGTTGCGTTTGCATTCCAGCCAATCAAAGGCCATTTCCTGAAACCTGGGAGTGGGACGTGGAGCAGCGCGGGAGCCAATCCAAGGGCAGCCAAGGGAAGTGAGCGCTGTGCTGGGCAGTTAAAACGTACGGGGCATTTTAAAAAGGAGTCGCCGGCAGTGACTGTAAAAAAACAAAAACTTCTGTGGTGTGGGGCTTAATTTCTAGCAAAAACTAGTTGTGTAAAATGGCAGACCAAGGGGGTTGGAGTTTTGACATTGAATTTGTTTGTGAGGTGCAAAAAAGACCTTTTTGTATAATATGGCTTCCAGACATTACAGAAACCTCAGTGCCGGACAAAAGGCATGGGATTGCTGAAACCTTAAATCTAACAGGTATTTCACATGTACTGTATTCACAATGTCTCCTCAATTGAGGAACATCGCTCTGTTAACTGTGCTCAATGACTCTCTTGGCCACTCCATTCACATGTGGCCTTTTGAAATACTAATGCAAGTGTAAAAAAATATTTGCACCTTACGCTTAAGAAGCAAAGGTTCATTTTTCTGTTCACAGTAATACTTGACCGACCAACACAGGTTCAGAATTCACTGTTTTCCAGGCACTGGGGGGGGGGTTTGCTTGCTTGCTGCCCAATTGTACCCCTATTTATGCTGGTTATCGTTCATAATGTGTGTGTTGTTTGTGCGTGTGTGTCCTGCCCTGCCATGCCGTGTGTGTGCTGCCCTGCCATGCCCTGTTCAGTCGCGCTGAAGTGTGCAGGGCAGGACTGTGATATAAGAAGTGTTGTAACTGATGTGCTTGTGTGTGTGTCCTCCTCCCTCCTACCCACCCACCTACCCAAGCAACCAATCAGTGAACAAGCAAGTAAAAAGCAAGTAACCAATCACAGCGCTCAAACAAAGCACGGCTGCGATCTGGTGTGACCGAGTCAAGTCCCCTCATGCCCCCGTACGTCTGGCACGTCTGGCAACGCACCGTGAGCGACGTGCGCGATGCACGCAAAATGTGGGCGGTGTGTCACAGGCTTAAATCAGGGTCACAATGCATCTTCCACACTGCAGTCCAAATTCTGATCTCTGTCTAACAGTGCAATCCTGTGTAAGTGCACTTACACTGGCATAAGTGCATTTACACTGGTGCATCTACTGTTAAACTGGTGCAAGGTTACACAGGATTGTGCTGATAGGTTGCTACTTAGGAAACAAAAAACAAGCATGCAAGGGCCAATCACATGTGGTTTGACCCTAAGATGAAGACTTGAGGGACGGGGGCGGAACTGAACTGAATACAGAGTACAGTAGTGGCATCTGCATTCCCAGATATTACTTAACTGTATTTGTAAGTTTCTGTGAATTGATGGATTAAATATCACAACAGGCCTGTGAATGAACAGAATTCAGTACTCAATATACATTTCTTCTAAATTTAGAAATAAATGTGTTCCTTTGTGCCACTTTGCACCACTTTTCCATAATGGGAGCAACTCCCACAGACTCAACTCATCCCCCTGAAACTGATGTAACAATAAAATAAAATAAAGTCCGAAAAAGACTTTTCAGGAGTCATTAACTGAACGAGATTAGAAACAAGAATTATTCTATAACAAAATTGAAGAAGCGAATAACTTTAAAAAAAAAATCAGAGTGCATAATATAGGGAATAGTTACATAGCACTATACTACTTACTATAGTGAACATTTAATTAACATTTTATACAGTCTTTCTGGGAGAGAGGGAGAGAGAACTAGAGTAGCACCATACTCTAGTGGCAAGACTAATTTGGGAATTGTCGTCATACTTCTAAAATACGCATCATTTGAAGCAGCTGTGTGAAGTTTCCCTTGTGAAAACTTCACAAGAAGAGCTTCAAATTTAAGCAGACATTAATTCACTTTGAGTTTCTCCAACTTTTCTCCGAAGTACTGTATATCTATTTAAAGTAGTGGCTACCAGTAATGCTTTCAAACATTCTTTGTTCTCCTAAACTTGGATTACCTAACCAGCTCACATTACTTTTGTTGTGACACACCAAGTCAAAACAGTTCAAAGTTGGATAATAATACAATATTATGAACATTTACTCAACTTCAGTGGAACTTTGCTTTTCATAAAGGTGTAGCTATGGCCACCAACTTTGTTACTGTCAAGATAGAAGAAGGTAAAGACATGTTCTCTGCCCCAAAGGGCAGGATTAGGTCTAATGGGCTTAAGTTACAGAAAGGCAGATTTCAGCTGAACATTGGGAGATACTTCCTAATGATGATGTCCAAGGTCTTTTCCATTCTAACATTCTATAACAGCAGCTTAATAGTGGAGCCAATTACTTTGAAGGTGGATGGATTCTCCCTAACTGACATTTTTCAGGCAGAGGCTGGACAGCCATATGTTGGAGATGATCTAGCTCTGGACTTCCTACAATGAGCAGGGGATCAGACTAGATGGTCCAAAAAAGGCCTACCTCCACTCTATGATACTGGATGTATTTTCTGCACATTGCACAAATTAAGTAAGATGATCTACTCTACAATCAATGGGGGGAAAAATAACCTATGGCAGTGGTTCTCAAACATTTTAGCACCGGGACCCACTTTTTAAAATGACACTATCAGGACCCGCCTAGCTTTATGAGACGCTTAAACATTTTTCTCCCTATATTTACACAAGCTTGCAAACTGCAGGAGCTCAGCTGTTTGCAGTGTAATTAGCAGCTATCTTGCAAACTGCAGGAGCTCAACTCTTTGAAGGGCAATTAGCAGCTATCTGATTTTTGAATCGCCTCAGGGCTTGAGGCAATTACTTATCTGATCCTTCCATCACCTGGGACCCACCAGCAATCAGGTCGCAACCCACCAAGTGGGTCCTGATCCACAGTTTAAGAAACACTGACCTATGGAAATGTCTCTTCAGTGCCAGACTGAGGTCACCTATCTCCATTGACAGTCTCCCCCCCCCCCCCGCCTTTTTGCCAACAGGTTTCCATGAATACAACAATAAGATCTGCTACTACTAATGCACATCAGTAAGGACATGTTTTAAAGACGCTTCATATTTATCAGTCCCCACATTCACAAGGCAAAATGCACACAGCATCCTGCCATTAAGCATGAAAATGTATTTATATTCCAAAACTATGCACCTCAAAAACATAAACATGGCATAAACAGCAGGCCTACACTAATAAAGTTATTAGCACCAAAAAAAGTTCCCCAGACATAAACATACATAATGTATCCCAGCAGCATATCCTACCTAGCCCATAAAAGCTCATTTAACCAACTGGGTTCTGTGTTGGCTACCAAAACCTCAGATGGAGGTACAATGACAAGTTAATTCTACAGCTTTTGCAAGCACAGCAAAAAGGCCCTGTTCCTTTTTCCTTGCACGGGCTCTGAGAGAGTTGCTCCACCACTAACACACACAGGATGCAATCCCATGCATGCTTTCCTGGGAGTAAGCCCCATTGAAGACAATGGGACTTACATCTGAGTAGGAATGCATAGGATTGTGCTGACAGACTATGGCCACAGCGGTGGTCTCAGAGGAGTGGGCCCTTTTTTAGGCATTAAAATTAGGCATTACTTTTAATTAGTTAACGCTTAAGTACAGTTTGGCCAGCTAATCAGCCATCTTCATGAATTCCAGAACATACACTGAAATTCACAATACATGCTATGTAATTTAACTATAAATACATTCTTTTTATAACTATATAGATGGAAAGCAGTATTCTTAAAGCCTGAAAAAAATGGTTTGAGAGATGTTTTTAAAAACTGTCTCCTCTACTATAGGAAGTTTTTTTACTAGTTTATACAATACAAATTATAATAGACTGAGAATTTGAGATTACATTGTGCAAGTTATTTATTTAATTTATTTATTTAAATAATTTATACCCTGCCTTTCTCCCAGCAAGGGCACTCAAGGCCTTTTGTTATCTTTAAAATAAAGAAGAAGAAAAAATTAAGCATTCTTGGGCTACTTACAAATATAAAGAAACAATTTTAAAGACATTGGAATGATTTTTTTGTACTGTTATTTTTTCAAAAAGGAAAACACTGCTGTAGCAAAATACACCACTGCCCTCTATGGTTCATTCTAAGAAATGCAAGTTCAATTTTTCTTGTAAAAGAATAAGTTTTAAGAAAATTGTGACTCAGAAACCGTAATTTGTCATCATAATTTAATAGTTCAATTTCAAAATAATGCAAATGAACTACAGCTATTAAACCAAACAGAACAAAAACCAAAATTAAATTAAAATGTACACTTATTATCCCCCTTTCCCCTCCCCTTTGGACGTTATAAATTCACTTATCAAAATAAAGTTATTCTCACAAACAACACATGCTGGTAGAAGCATGTACATTGTACATATATAAATAATAAAACAAATCTCAAAATGCATTTTTCCCAAAATGCATTGCAATGGGTATTTTAGAAGAATTTCTTACTTGCTTCTCTTCGTAAAAAGAGAAGTGGGAAGAAGTGAGAACCAGATAAAGAAACACATTTAAGCCGGAGACACACCGCACACGTCGAGGTGCGTTGTGAACAGCGTCCACATGCGGCTCAAAAATCTCGGTGTGTCTTCTCTCGCACTACAACGCAGGAGAGCTGTGTTCCGGTGCGAGAAGAGTTAAACAAATTTAATTTTGGCCGCGTTGTTCAGCCAATGAGAGGCAGCGTTTGGAACTGTGGGAGTGGGATGGAGAAAGACGAGGAGGCAATGCAAATCTGCTCTTCACAATCCGCTGTTTGAGAACTGGTCCATGTGGTCAGAAGAAGCTGTAAGTTTCATTCCCAGAAACCCTGTGGCATCAATAAGGTGTAACTAGGCTACTTTCATTAGCGATGAACGTTGTACTACTGTATCCAGTATCTCTCTCAAATACTGTATACAGTCTTCCTTACTGGAGCTCCTGCCTACTTGTTACCATGTGCCGTTATTATGAGCACTGAGTAATTGAAAACAAATTGCTCTCCTGTCATTTATTCAATGCCGAAGAGAGCCAAGCTATCCCTACCCTGAGCAACTAGTCTGGATCTAGACTCTGTACTGTGTGGAGAATTATGTAGGGCACATGTAGCTACATGAGTTTTCCATGAATAAAATTAAATACTGTGCACAACAAAGGAATACATTTTGCAGTGGCATTACTGATGCGTGGGGGGGCCGCCAGGGGGTGACGCACCAGGAGGGGTGATGTGTTCGACATCGCATGCCGCGTCACACCCCCGGCCCCGCTTATCCACCTCACCATCACACCCTGCTGCAGCCCGGTACGAGCCGGGAGAGGGTGACGTGTCTTCTTTGGCCGGCAGATTAGCCGCTTCTGATTAGGCCAAAAGCGGAATTTTCGTACATGTGCAAAACGCCGCTGAGGGCAAGAGGCTTCAAGCGGTGTTACGCACATGTGCGAAAACACCGCTTTTGGCCTATGCAGAAGCGGCCGAACTGCAGGCTGAGGAAGACGCATCGTCACCCTCTCCCGGCTTGTACCTGGGCTGGGCAGCAGCAGGGGGTTAAACTGCGACAGCGGCGTGCGACACGGCGGCAGTGGAGGGTGTTGCGGCGGCAGCAGGGGGTGATGTGCTGACCTCCTGCCGGGGGTGACACGCCACCCAGTGACGCCGCTGACATTTTGCATATAGAAGATTCAACATCGAGAATCTCAATGTTTGAAACAGGCCTCCAATGTACATAAAGAATTAGATCCTTTCAGCAGAAAGAGCACATCTGGCTTTAAACATACAGCCACTTTCATCATCCTATAAAGATCTGAGCTACCCAAGTGTATAATTAACCTGCTGTTCTATTAAGAAAGCTAACAAGACAGTGCACTTTTCAGAGGTATGCTTGTTAGAAGTCCAACCAACTTTGGAAATGTTCATTAAGAAAGGAAACCTCCAAACCCTAATGGTTACTAAAATCCATTTTCACCAAAAGTAATCCTGATCTTTCTAAAGTGTGAACCTATTAGATAAATAAGTTTCAAGAGTGCTTGGCTGGGGGAAAAAAAACTCACTGTGATTTCTGGTTGCTTGAGGAAAGAACAATCTAGGCAACGTGCCAGCATTATTTTTCAGTGCAACCTCCAGTGCCCACCTCTTTCAAATACAGGTGGGCCCCCATATCCACTGATTCGCTATCCACGGTTTCAGTTATCCACGGATCCTGGGGACCCCCCCCCCCAGGCTTTTACTTTTTTCCCAGTACGCTTAGTTTCTTCCTTTAAAGAAACAGGAGAAGCAGCCTCTGGCTGCTTATTACAGGCAAGCAGAACAAGGCTAAGTACTAGAGAGGCTCTGCAAGGTTAACAGAAACCTTGCAGAGCCTCTCTAGGACTTAGTCTTGTTCTACTTGCCTGCAATGGAGGCTGCTTCTCTGTTTGTTTTAAGGAAGAAACAAAGCTTGCTGAAATAAAAATAAGAGCTGGGGGGGGGACAAGCATGCCTGCCTGCAGGGGAGGCAGGGTGGGGGGGCCCTCAGGAAACCATGGAGGGGGTGTTCGCTCTTATCCACGGTTTCAAGTATCCACGGAGGGGCCTGGAACATATCCCCAGAGGATATGGGGGCCCACCTGTACTAAAGAGCCCAATCCTAATTCTTCCCCCAGCCAGTGCAGCTGCACCAAAAAAAAAAGCATGCTGTATCCAGCAGCGGGGGGGGGGGGGGCAGATCGGGATATTTTGGAGGGGAAAGGGGAGTTACTTCCCCATTACCCCTCTGTGAGCCTCCTGCTCCGCAATGTGTCCCCTCGGACCTGCACCAACTCCGTAGTTGCTGCTGGTGAGAGGAGACAAATGGAGCAGGGAGGCTTGCAAAACACAGGGGATAGGATTTGGTACATCAGATCCACCAGCTCCTGCAGCCTCCCCGCCCCACCACTGCCTTATCTTCTCTGGTGGGCACTGCGGGTCTGGCAGGGGAGGTGGAGCACTGCCGCCTCTTGTGGCAGCGCTCTGAAAATGGCCACCGACGGAGCGCTCCACACGCTGTCAGCAGCCATTTTGCAACTGTAGAAGTGCCTTCCGCTGTCGCAACACACTCCACAGTACACTCCAATCCTGGATAGGATTGGGCTGTAAGAATTCCTTGCAGAATATTTTTATGCCTTAGGGAAGATTTGGGGCTTTTTGATAAAGAAACGTTTTGCGTTGCTATCCATATTTTTCTAACCACATGTGCCTGTTAATGCACCAGGAGAGCTTTAAATAGACTTACTTTACAAGCACATCAAAAGATGTAGAAAAGGACCACTTGTTCAATGAAGCTGTAAAGCATACTCATCTCTATTTATTTAGTTTATTGATTTGCATCCTTGAGAACCACAAAGAGCTGTCTGTATCACTCAGTGTCTGTAAATGCTCATGGTAATTATTTCAAAAGAAAACAAAAGCATCATGCAAAGTATAAACACACTTGATGAATCTGAGCCAAGACCTACTCCGCTTATGTAGCTCTGCAATATTGAAGTTGCCTGTCCTTCGCCCAGAGACTGTGCTGACCACTTAAACTCTCCAAGGCACCACGGGAGGATGCAGCCACTGAGCCTCCTGCTCTGCTGATCCATTTAGGTCTTTGTCTATGCTTCTCTTCTGCCTGCTTTAGCAAGAGGGATTCCCATCTTTGCAAGTTGAGCAAAGGATTAGCTGCAGTGCACAAGGCATCTGTCCTCGCTATGTTTTTAAAAGGCCGTAGCACCCTATACATATTCACACTGCATTTCTACACTCAGCAATAAGAAAATTGCTTCTGGCAACTCTCCAGAGGATTGAAGTTGATGGTTATAATCCAGAGAGCCACGTAATTAGCTTCCTCTGCTGAACAAGATTTTGGACTTGTATTTCTCCCACTCATTCATACTTTGTATAATCTCAGTTGACAATACGTTTTGGCTACAAGGCACATTCCATGGGGACATAGATGGCCAAATTTATTTTCACCCTTCTCCTCTCTGTTGCGCTCTCTGCTGCACTCAGCCCTGGCCTCCACGATCGCCAGATTTAAACCCTGCGACTTCTTTTTGTGGGGATTCATCAAGGACGCTGCGTATCTGCCCCCACTGTCACAACAACTGGACGACCTGAAACAATGCATCTCTGATGCAGTAGAATCAATATTCAACGATATGCTGGGATGCGTCTGGACAGAACTGGACTACCGTCTTGACATCTGCCAACGGTGACCACATCGGACATTTGTAATATGCATGTGAAACTTGGACAGTTTTTCTGTCTTTCATGTCATGACAGTTATGGTATGTCAGTTCATTTATGAATAAATCAGCTTTACTTTTGCACCATTCTTTTTTAATAACTCTGAATTTTTCTGGCTATTTAATAATCAAGTTGGTAGTGTTAGTGGCTGCAAATCAGGACTTCTCTAGTTTGAATTCCGCCTTATCCATGAACTCGCTAACAGTCCAATCCTAACCAACTTTCCAGCACAGGTGCAACTGCAATGCAGCCTCAAGGTAAGGGGACAAATAATCCCTTACCTTGAGTAGGGGTTCCATGACTGCCTCTCCACCACAGAATGCAGTGCGCACCTCGGCATGGCTACATCAGTGCTGGAAAGTTGGTTAGGTTTGGGCTGTAAGTGGTCATAGGCAAGTCACTCCATCTCAGCCTGAGCACCCCAGATAATTGAAGTTGTCCTCACAACAACTCTGGAATAAATATAAAGTGCTTTGCACCCTCAACAAGCATTGTACAAATGTATATTTTATTTTATTTTTCACATTTTTATACCGCCTTTCCTCCAAGGAGATTAGGGTGGTGTACATAGTTCCTCCCCTCCTTTTCTCCCCACAACAACCCTGTGAGGTAGGTTAGGCTGAGAGACAGTGATTGGCCCAAGGTCACTCAGGAACTAATCAGTAGAATAAAAGCTTCCAAGGTCTAAAGCCATGTTCTTGTTTTATTAAAATATAACTATAAAACTTCCACTGTTTCGGCAGTTGTTTTTAACTGCCTTCCTCAGGGATCAAAGAGCCTAGAGAGAGCGTGCACTTCCAAGCAGCTGTTAAATACTCAGCCTCCAACCAATGCTAATGTTGTGTGGGTTTAGAAGAGAAAGAGATCATTGTGCCTTCCAACATATTTGTAAAGATGCTCTACTTTATAAGCCAAAGGTTCACAAGGCAAGTCTTAGAACAGAAAGGTTCAAATGTCGTTATTAAGTATACCGTTCATAGAAAATAGATACATTTCATGTAAACAACGTTACAGTACATGAACAGCAATCTTTTTTGCTTTCTATCCAATTTCAATTTGCACCAACACATCTTCCATTTCTCAATCACATAAAACAAGACACTCCTCAAGGCAAGATTGCACTTAGTATAACATAGAAGACAAAGCTGATCAAAAGCGTTGTGACATTAATTAACAAGATTAATCACTGCTACAGTCACAGGCTCCTGAAGTTTATCTCAGCCAAAGGACATCATAATCCAATGATATCTTTTTTTTTTCTTTTAATGCCAAGGGATCAAAAGAGGTAGCTGCCAGAATGAATGGGCATAAGATGAACAACCTGGGGATACAGGTTGTTCATCTTATGGTGATACAGGTAAAAAGATCACAACCCATTCTGTAGTAACTCCCACCACCAAGTCTCAGAACCTAATCCTAATTTGCTACGTTACTTGAAACTTACCACATATCTATGGCAACACGATGTCACAAAAGGAGACAGCAGCAATGACACAAATAAATATGCTGGTGCAAATTTCTGTTGTCAGAAAATTATTTCTGTGATGTCAGAAAATTAATTTAGGATAAACCAAAAATATAATTGTTTGGGTAAGAAAACAAACACACAATGCCATTTTCTTATGGGGAAAAGTAAATTGCTACACTCAGATACACTGAAGGAAAAAATTGTCCCCATTCCTGAAACAGGTAGCCCAGCCCTCACCAATATGGATGCCATGGGGCAAGGAGTGCCATGCATCTAAGTGTGCAGAGCACAAAGAAATGTACAGCCACCCCAAGGGTCCCTGCAATATACACTGCAAGTTTTTCCTCAATAAATATAACTTGTTATAATGGACATTTTTCTAGTACGCAGTATTTAACACCATGTTTGTTAAACCGATGGTCAGACTAGAGTTTGCATCACTTGGTGCGAGAGCTCAGCTTGTCACCCCCATGATGGACCCCAGAGGTGAATAGGGAGAAACAATGTTGGGTTGAGCTGGGTTCTACAAAAGATGCCCATCAGGCAGGACTCTGTATTTCTACAGATTACCCCTGGTCAGTGGTCATCTGGTCTGGTAACTCATGGTGTCACCCCCATTAACTTTATTTATTTTAATATATAACAGTACAGGTCACCCGACAAATCAGTAACCAACTCAGCTCTCAGAACAATCAGTCTCAGAATACAGATAATTCAAAACAGGTTGTTTCATTGCATTCGTCATGACTCATGACATTCCACATCGAATGATATATAACAGGGGTGGCCAAACTGCGGCTCTTTGACATATAATGTGTGGACTCTCGGAAAAATGTTGGCTGACCTCCTTTTTGCATTACAATTAATATAAAAGGTAAATAAGAAATGTTCAAGCTTTGTAATTATTTACCAGGTATAAACTGAGAGTCCACTGAATTAAAACATAAATTTAATGTTCACGGTGAGTAAATATATTTAAGAATGTAAATGCTTCTTAAATATTGTGGCTCTCAAACATTTGAAGTTTATCGTATGTGGCTCTTACATTGAGCCAGTTTGGCCACCCCTGATATATAACATGATGGTATTATTTATAAATACAAAGCTATTACAATTTTGGTCAGTAGTAGTGTCACACACACCCCTTGAGGGTGTCACCTGGTGCGGTCCACCCCTGCCTCCCCTAATAATGCCACTGCCAAAGGTATCAATGTTGATATACTTCAAACGAGTTCTAGAAAATAAAAACTTCAAGGTGCAAATTTGTTATAACTTAGGAAGACAGAAAAGACATAAGCCACAGGGAATTTCACTTGTACAGAACCACTGAGATGGGAATTGTGCAAAGTACATCTGTGCTACTCTGCAACTCCCATTCCTGTTAGTGGGGAATGAGCAATGGAAAATATGCAATCCAGACCCATTTCAATCATAATGTCTTATAAGCAATACACCCTCCTTTATAGTTAAGCTTGTTAATTCCACCAACTCTAACACCAGCAATATTCTTACTAAATTGCAGTAGGTGACTCATATTTATCTAGGCATTTGTATGCTGCCTTTCCATCTGCTAAGAGGCCCTCAGAACAGCTCACATTTGGTTTAAATCACAGATTCTTCCTTGTTTCCTCCCTCTCCCCACAAAGGCTGTCTGTGAGAGGTGCAACAACAACACACAGGGGTGGCATGCATCAGTGCTTAAGAGTACAGTACAGTACTACTTTATTGGGAATCTATAACAAAACCTAACTCAACAACTTGACAATTTTAGCATATCACTGCAAGTCAATAGCCACTATACGTCTGCACCATAATATACTTATTTATTGAAAAGTTCTATAATCTGCTTTTCTATAAGCTCAAAGAAGCATACACTATAATAAAACAATTTAAGATGACTAAAAACAACATATAAAAATACATAAAATAAAATAAGAACCAATTAATGATACAGAGGAGCCAATAAAAACATCTAACAGCAGCCAAATAAAACCATAAAAGCAGCACAAAATCACAAAAAGCTATAACCAATGATTAAAGAAATGGTCCTCCAGGAAAACCATCCCTCCACAAATGCCAAGTGAAATAAGTGCATTTTAATTCCCACCCCAAGACCATATAGATAGGAGGCTGTACTCAGGTCTTCTACATTCTAGAACAGAGGTTCTCAACCTGTGGTACGCGTACCCCTGGGGGTACACGGACCGCAGGCTGGGGGGTACGCAGAATGGTCCCCGTTATTAGCTGCTGCGATCAGCAGCTGATAAGGGGGAGCGCAAAAACGGGGAAATTGCCGACACTAGCTTCCCTTACCTTGAATCCCGGCTGCCTCCATCTTGAATATTGCGAAAATCTTGCGAGAGTCAAGATGGCGGCGGCCAAATCTCGTAAGGGCACATGAGGCAGCCTCATGCCTCATATGCCCTTACGAGATTTGGCCGCCGCCATCCTGAATCTCACGAGATTTTTGCGATATTCAAGATGGAGGCAGCCGGGATTCAAGGTAAGCGAAGCTAGCGCTGGCTATTTCCCCGTTTTCCCGGGCTGCGGCGCGGCCGGGTTCTTCTGCTCGTGCCACAACCCTGAGGGTAAAGCTACAGCCCTGCCAATTCAGCAGGACTGTAGCGCTGGGGGGTGCACTCATTTGGTTTTTTTGGGGGGTCCAGGGGTACGTGGACTTTGTGGGCCCACGTACGGGGTATGCGGGCTCCCAAAAGTTGAGAAACCCTGAGAATCTAGAATGTGATGTGATGCCACAACAGATGTGATGCCACAACAGAAAAGGCTCTGCCCCTTGTCACCATCCCCTTGGCTTCAGATGGCAGCAGTAACCTAGGCTACCTGACAACTGTAAGGGATGGGCAGGATTATGCAGGATATCCCAGGTCCGATATCCCAGTCCCATGCCATGTAAGGCTTTAAAGGTAATCACCAACACCTTGAATTGGGCTCAGAATTGAATGGGCAGCCTGCGAAACGACCGGAGAACTGCACGGCTGAATAGAACTGCTCTATTCTACAATAATTGCAGCTTCTGGACCGTCTTCAAGAGCAGCTCCACGTAGAGTTACAATAATCCAGACGAGATGTTACTAGGGACTTTGACCACTGACTCAGATAATGGTACAGCTGGTGCATCAGCCAAAGCTGGGCAAAGGCCCCTCTGGCTCAACTGTCTCTGGAAATACAGAGGCAGCTATGGATCCAGGAGAACGCCCAGACTGTGCACCTGCTCCTTCAGCGGGAGTGCTACTCCATCAAGAGAAAGTTGTGGATCTAGTGCTTGAATTGCGGTCTTCCAGATCAGGAGGACCTCTATATTGTCCTGATTTAATTTCAGTTTATTAGCCCTTATCCGGGCCCCAACTGCTTCCAGACAGGTTCACAGAATCCCTGGTCCTTTCACTCATGGTTGAGCAAGTGGGTGCTTCTCTCTGAGCTCCCAATGCACAGGTCAGTGAGTAGAGAACCCCATTTCCTGTGAGCTTGGGATTGTATAACTTGGGTGTAATGAGGTTAGCATCTGATGGAGGAGTGGAAACTACCTGGTCACTCCATCCCATCCCTTGCACCAAGACAGACAGGTTTGCTACCCAACTGCTAAGTGCATACCAATCTCAGCAGGGGATGAGCCATCTCAGACGGGAAGAGAACCGAATACAGAAACCCAGGTGCTATATTTATCTTGCTCACCAGTAATGAAGTTTCAATGCACAAAGGTTGCCTGCGAGCTTATGCCTTGGCAGTTTTTTTTTCTGCGGAGCTTCACAGGGCTTCTAGAGGGAGTTAAGTGTCCAAAAATACAGACAAAATATATGGGGAACACGGGACTAATCAACACCATCAAGCCCAGAGTTCTGCAGTAGTCCTTCCCTGCTCTACTCCCCTCCCAAACTGGCAAGAGAGGCACCTTGCTTCACTATGGAGGTTCTACCATAGCTATAATGACTAACGGGCAAATATCAGACCTCTCCTCCTTGCATGTGTCTAATCCCCTCTTAATGCCATCACCACACTTGGAGGGTGCGAATTCTATCAATTACCGGTAATTATTTGTGTGTGAAGACATACGTTCTCCTCTCTGTCCTGAATCTACTGCAAGTGATTTCAGTGGATGACCCCAAGCTCTGGTATTATAAGAGAGGAAGAAAAAGGTCTCCCTGTTCACTTCCTGCAAACCATGCATAATTTTATAACTATGTTTAGCTTTATAACTATCGTGTCACCTTTTCCCTAAGAACTAAAAAAAGTCATTTAGGTTTTCCTCACAGGCAAGGTGATCTAGCCCCCTGATCATTTTAATTGCTCTTTTTCCACAACTTTACAAGTTCTACCATGTCTTTTTTGAGATGGGGCAAACAGAACTGCACTCACCATTCCAACTGTGCTCCTACTAAGAAATAATGTCTGTTTTATGTCCTTTTCACCTCAGCCCACAAATCTGCATGCACAGCAGCAGACCACATACACAACACGGGGTGTGAAGATCTCCATGTACTTGCCCACCAAAGAGAATGCGGGGGCTTTCCAGAGATGTGGATCAAGCCTCTGACTCCAAGTCTCGAGTCAAGTCCCAAGTCTCTGGGTCCAAGTCTCAAGTCAAGTCCCAAGTCTTTGCCCCCAAGTCCCGAGTCTTTGACTGCGATTTGCAAGTCCCTATCTATTTAATGGGGAAAATGGTGCTTTGTTGGGAAAGGGTGAAATGTAGAGAAGGAAATGGACTGGGGCACGCCTTCACAGAAATTGGGGGAATACCGCTTAAATGGTTGATCCTTCATATTTAGCTGAGGGCAAGCAACTGTCCCAGCACAACGTTCTTCTCAGTGGCTATTGCCCTGTGCTTCTTTTCAGATCGTAGGCCCTTCCCCCCTTTGGGACAGGGAACCATCACATTTATTTTGCTGTGCAAACCACTTTAAGAACTTCACTATGAAGTCAAAACCAAACAACCCAAACAAACCAAACAAAACCAAGTTATAGTCAAAACCAAACAATATCGTTCCCGTCTGAACAGGAAAGCAATCGAAATAATAAAACATCCCACTGCAGTAAATAGGAAGGGGGAATCTGTAGAGATTAGCGATAGTTGGCTTCCAGTCATCAAAAGGTCTCGCACTCTGACAGATCACAGAGCATCAAGAAACCAAGAGAGACTGCTTTAATATCGCAGATAATTTTGCACCCAAGTAGTTTTCACATTGCATGGCTGTTTTAAGTTCTCAACGATCGGCTACAC
Source organism: Plestiodon gilberti rubricaudatus (assembly GCA_026170595.1). Classification (NCBI taxonomy): domain Eukaryota; kingdom Metazoa; phylum Chordata; class Lepidosauria; order Squamata; family Scincidae; genus Plestiodon; species Plestiodon gilberti. Next base: position 53,170,327 of record JANXHW010000002.1, read on the forward strand.
GAAGGAGGGCTTTTGCACTTTGCTACCCATTTTATATATGGAAAATCTTGGCAGCTATGGAACTTTGTTATAAAATGGTGATATGCCTTTAAGGAACTTGACAAAGGCAGCAGTTAACTTCCCAACTGTTAACATCTTGCACTAAGAAGAACTAGAGCAGACAGCGAGTTGCTGTTCCTTTGATAATGCTCCTCATAGTTTAGGAGCGAAACGTTAGGACAATCTCTTGTTAAATAAATAAAACGACCAGAACAACCTAGAAAATGGTTCCTTTTATTAATTCAAACACTTTATGAACGTTTTGTTGTTGCTGAAAATGGTATATAAATATTCACAACAAAAATGCCACTACACTTGAAAACATGTGTACAGTCACCACAAACAAATAGAACGGTATCACTGGATGGATATGGAGCATTTTGCCATTAGACAAACGTGGCTTCTACTTGAAACTGTAATGCAAACATTGACATCAAAATGACTTATTAAAATAATAGCTTTCACAGAAGTGAAGAATTACTTAAACATATCTGAATGTTCATAGGAGAAATACCTTCTACTACCAAGTGGTATATATCCAGGTCTAATTTATGGAAAGTTACAGAAAGCACACTGTAAGATGCCTGCATGAGTCATTCTAACCCCTGTTGGACCCAAGATTGACAGAATAGGCCCATCTTCTTGTGAAAAGCACTGACGGCTTGTAAACATCCCCATTAGGGACTTAATTAGGACGGACTAAAACATCCCAATATATCATGCAAAGCTTATTCCCACCATCTAACACAGGGGTGCACAACTTCGAAGTAGGTAGGGGCCAAAATGAATAAACTAAACTTCTTTGGGGCCGCACGGGGGGGCGTGTCAAGGAACCGTGATGTCACTTCCTCAGGAAGTGACATCACAGGGTGTGTCCATGAGCCGGAAAATATCCGGAAAAGCAACATATTAATAAATAAATAAAGATATTTACAGAATTAAAATTCGGATTTGCCCTCCCACCGCGAATCTGAGCCTCCTCTTCACATGGAGCAGCGACAGCGCCAATGGGACAAGCCCCAAAACCTCTACGCCCATTGGCACACAAAGGCCAATGGGCTCACAAGGCTCAGTGACTTCGTCCTTCTCGCTCGGCGACCCAAGCGAGAAGGCTGCACAGCTACGCGGCTAGAGTGAAGACATCGGAGATCCCTCGGCGCTCTCTGCGTAAGCAACGCGCAACAAGGGATCCCCGATTTCTTCGGGGGCCACCGGAAATCCTTCGGAGGGCCGCATGGCCCTGGGGCCGCATGTTGTGCACCCCTGATCTAACACATTAGGCAGTACATTCATCCTCTCTAAGCCAAGGCAACCTGTCTTTGTGAAATGAATGGGCTATTTCAAATACTTTTTTTTTCTTTCTGTGAGTGACAACTCTCAAAAGTTATATTTTAATAAATCTCTCTTGGTGATGACATTCAAGACTGACATGAGGAAAAATGTCAAGGCTAGCATACCTCTCTGAGGCGCAGACAAAATGTTAGCATAATTAGGATGGAAAGTTCACACAGGTCACAAATGGAGCATGGAATAGCATTTTATATCAAAACTCCTTTGATTTATTAAATTTCACAGTTCACTTGCTTTATAGCTGTCGGGCACAAAGCAGTTATTTGCAAGACTTTGTGCAGACCAGGTGGAGGATTCAGATGAACCCACCAAGCAAACTGTAGTGTCTTCTTGGATCAAAAGGTACATATAAGATATAAATAATTTCAGACAGTAATTTTCTTGATTTCATAAATACAAACTGGGATTTTATAATACAGAAGTAAGATGGCTAAATAAGATAGGATGTAAGAAAATATATGATGAAAAGTAGGAAGGGGAAATGGCTAAATAAGATAGGATGTAAGAAAATATATGATGAAAAGTAGGAAGGGAAAAAAATACTTTATACATATTTTCTTTAGTTGTCTGAAGCCAAAGAGTCAACCCAAAGAAATACAAACTAGGTACGGGAATATTGACTGGACCAATCCTGTTGCCAAATAATTATTTCAAATTTCTAGCTCACTCCATTTCATATGGGTGGTGGTGGTGGTGCCCTGCCTAGAACAACAAATAGTTGTAAAATAAAGCTCCTCTTTTTCCTCATAGGAACCAGTTTCTTGATTCCATCACATCGACTGGGAAAAGAGGCACCTTTTTAAAGTGGTGTCTTCTTATACCGTATTTCTTCGATTCTAAGGCACACATTTTTCCCCACATATACATCTCTAAAAATGGACTGCATCTTAGAATCGATGGCGTCTTAGACTCGGCGCCATCGCTGCACCATTTCACCCCCTCTGCTCAGCGGCAAGCTCTCCTGAGGCAGCTAGCCTAACCCGCTCTTCCTGAACCTCAGGAAGAACACGGGTCGGGCTGGCTGCCTCGGGAGAGTTCGCCCCAGAATGCCCTGTGCTCCAGCTGACGATCACGCTCAGGAGCCAAGTGCCTGGGGAGAGTTCGGTGGCTGACGTGCCGGCTCCGCCCACGGTCCAGCTGACAATCAGAAAGGCACTCAGAGCTGGAGCACGGGCGGGACCGGCACTTCAGTCGATGAACTCTTCGCAGCGTGCCCCACCCGCCCTTGCCGACGAGCACAAAAGCACTTAGCTCCTAAGCGATTGTTAGTGGAGTGCGGGACATGCTGGGAGAGTTGGCGCTGAAGCGGGCAAATTCAAGGAAGGAGGGGCCATGGGTCACATGGGAGGGTTACTGGGCAGGAGAAAAGTGAAAAAGGGATGGGCCACCCCGGAGGAGCTGCTTTGGTGCTTGGACTTTGGAAGGAGCAGGAGTTGTCTGTGATCTGATCTCTGCAGAGATCACTGGCCACATCACTTGTCTTCCACGAAACCGGTGCCTAAAAGGTTGGGGACCGCTGCCTTATTTCACATCAAAATGTTGTCAAAAAGATTGCACTACAAAGCTGCATTGAAATGAAAAGTTATTGGTACCACTAAGTGCATGATATCCTCAAGACTCAGGGAACATGAACACGCTTGTAGGTTAAAACACCCGCAACAGTCAGCTCTTGCTGAACATAGTTTGGACACTGGCCATAGGATTGATTTTGTGAACACCAAAAGACTAGTTTATGAAACATCATACCGTCAGAGATACCACAGAGAGGCGATTGAGATATTCAAAAATTATCAGAATTTATTGAACAGAAGGGAGGAAACATCGTTTATGGACAGGATCTGGGCTCTAGCTTTGAGGAAAAAGGATAAGAACTCCGCTCTCCCCCCTGCACGTCCGAGGTTAAATCAGGTCATTTGAGAGCTCGCTCAAAGGAGGTTTACCGCTGCTACGGACGCTAAACTGGAACTGTTCATTTTCGTGCTAACAGTCTCCAGCTGGCCAGCGATAGCGTGTCTTTTAAACAGGTTACTTGAGAGACTATTGCTTTTACCATATTGCAGCTTGCTGTGCTCTGCTTTGTCTGAAGAGAGTCATCGGAGGATGATTGAAATATTGCCTTTTAAGATCTAATTTTCAATCTATAAAGTTTTAAAAACAGAGTTTTTATCGTGTTTTTAACGTTAGATTTTTGCGTCATGGCTTTTAATCCCGGTGTTGTGTCTGTGAGAAAAATTATTGTGTATGTAGAAGAACATGGAAATAGAGCTGCGAGTCGACATTTTTGACATTAGTGAAGTAAATGTTCATCGTTGGAGAAATGATCACAATTCAATATTTTCCTGTAAAGCAACAGCCAAGTGTTTTACAGGACCTATGAAAGGAAGATTTCCACAAGTCGATGAAGCTGTGATAAGCTTTGTAATGAAGACACGCGCAAAAGGATTACCCACTACTCGAGAAGCCATGCAACTGAATGCTCCAGAATTCTGGAGACCCTCTATCAGAATAGAGGAAATTTTTAAAGGCAGTCGCTGCTGGTGCGACAGATTCATGCATCATAGCGGGTTATTGTTAAGACGCCGAACATCTGTCAAAAAATTCCTGCAGACTTTCAACAGAAGCTGATTAACTTTCAGCGACATGTGATCAAATTAAGGAAAATAAAGAAACTATGAGTTTAGTCGAATTGGAAATGCTGATGAAACTTCAGTCTTCTTTGATATGCCTCGAAGGTACACCGTCAGTGCTAAAGGTGCTAAAGACGTCAAGATTATAAGCACTGGATACAAAAAGAAGCATATCACTGTGATGCTATGCATCACTGCTGATGGTCGAAAGTTGCCACCATATTTAATTTTAAATCGAAAAACCATCCCAGAGAATGAACTTTTCCCCAAAGATGTTATTGTGCGTGCACAAAAAAATGGATGGATGACGGCAGAGCTTATGGAAGACTGGCTAAATGTTGTATGTAGACGTCCTGGAAGTATTCGTAACCCACCTAGCATCCATCTGAAAACCGGAAGTGGTCGCAATTGCTGTGGAGTGGTGATGTACAGCACAGGGAGGTCCGCAGAGGGGGCCGCAGGCCTCCCCACACCCTGCGGAGGGTTATCAGGACCCCTGGTAAGTGAAAAATGTTCTTTTCCCCTGCTGCCAGCGTGATCCCCGGAATTGCCACCGTCACTGTCCCTGCCCTCGCAAACACTCAAAGTCCTCCCTGCCTCACGGGGAGAACTTTGAGAAACACTGTCCTAGCTCCTATAAGCAACCTGACTGCCACATTCTGAACCAGTTAAAGTTTCTGAGCAGTCTTTGTGGGAGGCCTCATACCAAATGCATTGCAGAAATCCAACCTAGCCACTACCAATGCATGAGTCATTGTAGCTAGGTCTGATAGATCCAGGCATGGGCACAATGGAACACCAGCCAAAGCTGAGCAAAGCCCCTTGGCCACTACTAACACTTGGGCATCTATCTCGGAGAAGCCACAAGCTGTGAACCTACTCTTTCAAGTCCAACGCCATCCAGAACAGGCCTACAATTCACCACTAGATCAATAGCTCTCCTAATCTTGTCTGGATTTAATTTCAGTGCCTCCATCATGTCTGGATTTAATTTCAACTTGTTCGCCCTCATCCAATCCAGTACTTACCCTGAGACCTATAAGAAGGAGTTCTATAGAAAAGGCTGCTACTCGTGACACAGTTGAGTTGGAGCAAAACCATGACCAACCAGAGCATAGCACTGTGGCCAATGTCACAAACTGGTCTATAGATTCATTATACACTCACTGAAGCTATGGCTATAAGAAAATACAGTAAAAGAGATGAATGTACTGGTGGAATGATAAATATACAAACAGGGAAGTTCAATGGTGTTTCCCTGTGGTATTTGCCATAGAGCAGTTCCGAGTACTTGGATTCCTCCAAATGAAAGTAGTCTAGCTCCTGAGGCTAGTCAGTGTCCCAATGTAATTCCCTTCTTTATCACCAGAGAGGATGGATCCTCTGTGATGTTTATGTGATGGATATGAGCATTACAAAGGAAGGGGTTGCCTGGGGCTCTATGAGTATAGCAGCATTTGTGACATGGATGTGTCACAAATGTGACTGGATGGAGACAACAAGTGCTCTCGCACTTTCAGTGAGGGGGTGGGCACTTGCTGCAAAGGCTTGGTTACCCAGTATTTTGGACCAAGAGGTAGTTTTGCCTCCATATGAATAAGTCTCCATTGTCAAGCATTATGCTTTTGGAGTTGGTAATTCCTGGGCTTGAATTAGGAACTTAATGGCCAAGACCTAGCCTGCGGAGCTACTTGGAACTTTTGTTGTAAGCCGCCTTGGTTGCCCTGGTGGGAGAAAGGCGGGGTAAAAATTCTATAAATAAATAAATAAATAAACTGTATTGAAGTCCTCTTAACCTCTTTAGAGGCTAAAGTTGTGTTGCGTCAGCTACTCCAGTCAGCAAGCAATATGAAGCCTTTGGATTGCCTAAGTCTAATTTAGTACGAGGAAATTGTCCCGGTCATCAAAGTAGTAACTTCTCTCTGTATCACATCAGGCTTTTTCTCTAGCCTTTACACTTGTTCTAGCAGATACACTATTGAGTACACTATGGAAACTGTTGGAGATACACTATGAAAACTGTTGGAGAATGGCAGCTTTTGTCTTCTGGACACTAAGATACACTATGGAAACTGTTGGAGAATGGCAGCTTTTGTCTTCTGGACACTAAGGTGGACACTGGGGGCGGTGTGTCTTCCGGTCACCTGAAAGGACCTGTTACCTGACCTCTCTGTGTTCCAAAGGAAGGGGTGTGGCCCCTGATTCTACTTCCTCCTTCTTCATCCTTTCTCACTCCCCTTCTTCTTTCTCCTGATGTCGAGAGAGGACGTGGCATGCCTGAGCTCTGATGAATGGCGGCCATGATCCAAGCAGACCTCATGCAGGAGGCTCCCAGCTGTAGGGGGAGCTTCATCCTTAAGTTAGTATAAACTCTGATCTTAATCAGATGCTGTACATATGAGCTAAACCGTGAGTTAACTTCTTTTTGCAACTTAACTCAGCATATGCCTCGTGTGTTTATTTAGCTAATAGCAGTCTGCCTGGGTGTAAGAGGGAACAAACTCTGCTAAGAATCTCCTACATAACCTCCCAAATAGAGGTTCTCCCAACAGAAACTCTGTTCCTATTCCTGATTACAGTGCCTTGTGGAAGCAAGGATGGCCATAGAACTAAATGGAGCCACTCTGAATTGAGTCCCATGCTGGGATTCCATTTCTTGATCCCCCTACAGTGTGCTAAAGATGGAAGCCAGGAACTGATATGTGTCTAGAATCTCCTGCTGCTCTTGGTGGTGTCACAGATTTAACCACTTAGCCCAGAGATCAAGCAACTGCAGTTATCTTTAAAAGAGGAGTGCAGAGACCGGAATGGAATTAAGTTGAAAGTGTTTTATTTGTCAGTAACAGGATAGTTTCAGATTAATTGTATATCTTTCATATTCACGCATGTAGGCTCAGTTAGATGGCTAGTCTAATTGGTAACTGAGAGGCCAGAGTTCTGGTGGCTGACATGCTGTCTCTGATCTTGTCCTGTTTATCCTCCATCCAAGTGAAATATAGTTGTTATATACAGTAGTTCATAAAATGCCATAACAATACATTGGGTACTTTTCCATTCACTACTCTTTGCCCAGCTAATTCGACAATCTCTTTGGCCTGTGATAGTGCAGGTGTCTGCAACACCCTGCTTATCACCAGAAAAACAGCTTTAGGCAAAGGAGATGAGGATCATAGTACCCCTGACAATCTAGATGTCTGAAACATCCTGTTGGCTACAGTTGGGCTTTATCAGAACCCACAATTGCGATTTTAACAGTTCCTTGTTTAATCTTGTTTCCCAGTAAGTTCTTCTTATCATGGCGTTGTGTGGATTCATTAGCTTATCTGTGATCACCAGACCCCATGCCTCTTTTTTCTGGCCTCCTGCCAAGCTAGTCAAGCAAGCCAAATGTCACTCACACACAATCATTCCATTAATACATTCCTAGAAGATCAGTTTCAAGATTTCTCAGCTTGGGAAGCTGACCAAACCTTGAACCATCATGAAACTGAGATGTTAGCACAGCAAACAAACTTCACAAAGAAGGGATGTAGAAATCAGCACACCTTGATGACTGCAGGTCTGCAGGCACTAAAGACTTGAGCAACCAGCTCAACTCTAAGCTGTGAAGCTGTGGATTAATTGCTTTTTTTACACCCCTCCAATATGGCTTGTTCTGCCCCTTGCAGACTGGGAACAGGTGCTAGATCCTTGGTTTCGCCCTCGAGACGTACAAGGACCTGAGCCTTTACTCCATTCCTGCCTTCAGCTGTGCCACACTTCACCCTGAGGCCCTAGGAACTGGCCATTCTGTTCCAAAAGGGATGCCTTATTTAAATCCCCTCTGAGATGGTTTCTCCCGCCTCTAGCAGACTGGCAGCGCAATTCTATCCAACTTACACCACCGGTGTAATCAGCGGGGGAGGGCAGGACGGGAGATTTTGGAGGGGAGGGGAGATTTAAATCCCCTTTGAATCCCACTTTGGAAGGGATTTGAATCCCAATTCCGTCCTGGGGCCTCCCGTTCTCGCTGCACCGCTGGTTACACCGGTGGTGTACGTTGGATAGGATTGTGCTGTGGGATTAATTAAGGCACTGCAGGGGCTGCATATGGGTACCCCATTACTGGGGGGGGGGTAATAAATCTTTTAAATAAATACATAATCAACTCCCCAGTTCTGCAATTTGAATTTTCTATGCATGACACTTAAGAAAACAGTGAACTACAGGTATTCTAAAAGACACAGAGAGACACCCTGACCGATGTGGATGCAACTACCTCCCTCCATTTCCTATAGCAACATATTTCTTAGAGGAGCTCTATACAGATCCCAATCAAACAGGTGCTAAATAAATCTCATTTATGAGATTACACAGAAGTTGTGTGCAAGTGAGTGAGTTTTGTGCCCTGTCTGATATGATGTGTATGATATGAATATTCTTCTTAGATGTGGCGTGCTTGACAATTACGAATCCGTCACAATAGTAACGTAGTTTTCCCCACCCTAAAATCCACTTTATTTCCACATTATAGTGAATCCTGCAGACACTCTTAAGCTAATTCCAAAATTTAAATGCTTAAATTGATTAAATATGTAGGTTATAATAGAGAATCTACAATACAAAATTCTTCTCAAGTACCGGTATACAGTTTTCCACTAGATGGCAGTACATTATCACTAATACATGCCACTACCAGATACTAGAAAGTCACAATATAGTAGCAATCTTCTCTGAAGCTCAAACATAATTTACAACACAATTCTATCTATGACTATTCAAAAGTAAATCTCATTCAATTCAGCGAGGCTGATTTAAGTAAATGTGTACAGGACTGCAGCCAAAGAGAAACATTATTCGCAGTGTCTGTCTATGCTTCACAAAATTTCTCACAGAACTGTGACTTCAGTTAAGGCCTCTTAAGGTCAATGGAACTACCATAATAATGGTACTCTTTTTTTATGAAACACCACTACTGAAATCCTTGCTGTCATAACTGCAAACAGTCTTAACAATTACTTTATAATAATGCAAACCAATTCAGAGAGTGCATAGATTACTGCAATCTACAACATGGGGAAGCCTGCAGAAGGGGCTGTGGGCCTCCTCACACTCTCCGGAGGTTCACCAGAACCCCCAGTAAGTAAAAAATGTATGTTTTCCCCCTGGTGGCAATCCCCAGGTTCATCTCCGCCTGCTGTCCCCACCCCTTAAGGTGGCAGAGGACAGCATCCGGTTCTCCTATTGGGTCACAACCCACCAGTTTGAAAACTGATGTGTTAGAAAGTCACTATAACAGCTTGCAAGATACACATACACTCATCTCACAGATTTACACATTTGCAGATTACATTTTCTGATTTTGTGACGCAATAACAAATGTTCCCTTATTATTTTCTACTAAGTATCCATTTACCCTTACAAGAAATTAAGTAACAAAACATCTAAGAATGAAATATGTGCAGTCATACCTGTGTGATGGCAGACTTTTTCAGATAATCTTCCACAAACATTCAGCAAACGCACAAGAAAGGAAAGGGACCGCACCAGGTAGTTATGCCTTCAGACACCAAAATGCCCAAGGATGTTGAGGGTGTGGGGGTAGCAGGCACAATTCTACAGTGCAATCGTATGCATGTCTACTCAGAAGTAAGCCTCACTGAATTCAATTGGACTTACTCCCAGGTAAATGCATTTAGGACTGCAGCCTTTACATTTTTACATGTGCATAGAACACTTGAGGGGCAGGGCGAAATAATCCTATACTGGACAGAGTACTGGACTTAGACAAGGCAGCCCAGGTTCAAATTTCTACTCATCGAGATGGCTTTGGGTCAGTCTCTTCTACTTAGCCTAGCCTCCTCCACAGAGCTGTTTCAATGATAACTAGGATCAGCCCCAGGAAAGGAAGAGGGAGGATTATCCAATGATTTTCCAAGTTTGCTAATGGTGCTAATATACACGATAATGAGAATGCCTCCTCTAAATATTTTGCCTGCTCACGCATTAATATGTGGTGGGGGACAGGCAAAGAGGATTGTTGGAAGCTTGCATCCTTGTGACTGGGAAATTGAATTATTTCACCACCTGCACACAAAACCTTTATGGAGATGGCACACATGAGAACGGGAGGGGGAATAAAATAGACGCTAACATATTGAGTTTAATCCAAAGAGTTGCCCAAGTCCTTCTGCCTCCCAGGGATATTCAACTTGTGTTTTTGAACAGCACCCCCCCCCCCCCATGGAGAACCTCTTTCGATACTGTTGGAAGTGTGAAAAGCAGTTTGTGAGATGGCATGAGGATGCAGCTCCCAAAAGGAAGATGACAAATATTCCGCTGGGCATACCCAACCTCTGAGCAGGGCATACCCAACCTCTGGGCATACCCAACCTCTGTTTAAATTGTTATTTAGAGCCAAGACACAACACAGTACAGTAATCCTGCACTCTACATAATATACCAACATAAGTCTACAACAATATATAATGAAATCATTTGGAGGGGGAAATTACCTCACAACGCACCCCATAACAAATTATTTGAGCATACAATAAATTTTGACCCAGCTCCCACTTCTGAGAATTAAACTGATCCTTTCTGCAAATGTGCAGGTGAGGCGCCTCCCACCTGGACATCATAATTCTAGAGCAGTGATTTCCAACCTTTAGGAGCCCAGGAACCACTGAGACAAAAATTGGAATCGTCATGGACCACCTTCAATCCCCTCCCCCCCCCCCGCAGGCAAAAAATACAATTAAATTTGTAATTATTAGAGAAGATTTATTAGGAAAAAATTAAAACAATGTTGTAGGTATCTTAATGCGATGTTTCAGTTTGCATTAGCTTTACTAGCCGAAAAATTCTAGGATTGATACTGCTGCTCAAAGCTACGCACGTCGTCTATCCATGACTATTAAAAAGTAAATCTCACATTTATACATGCATTAAAAGCACATGCATCCAACTGATTCCTTTGCATGATTTTGATCATAAGCAGACTGGAAAATCCCCGTTCACACAAAAAAGTTGTCAAAAACACAACAAGATGCTGCAAGGCAATTTCTCGAAGCTTAGAATACGAAATCACCGTTTTGCACCAGAACTCTTTGAGGTTCACACCAGATTCAAACATTTCCTTGCAGTTGCTGACCTCTTCCTGGATTTCATCAGGAAGCTCCCTGACTTTGATGATGAAAAGGTTTCTAATCACTCTCCGGACCGCTTCTCTTTCGACTCTATCATATTCCAGGAAGTAACGAGTAAATTCATCTTTATGCATTTGCAGGAGGTACACAACACTTCATCGGACTTCCACTGTGATGTGAAACACCGAGTAGTTCTTTGCCTCAACTTTATCTATCCACAGCTCGATTTTGCAAACAAATGTGCGAAGTTTATCTTCAAACACGAAGATGTTTGCGATGCCTTCCAATGTTTGATTTCCAGAACCTTGCAGCTGCAAATTTAGTATGTTTAAATGCGCAAAAATGTACATAAGATAGGCCAGCCGCATCTCACAAAACTGCTACAACAAATCATTCATGTTTTTCTCAATTAAAAACACCTTCAGCTCTTCCCTTTGCTCATACAATCATCCCAACATGGCAAGCTTTCCCCATTTAATCTTATGTTTCTCAAAATAATCGCTGATTATTTTCATGATGTCCTTTCCTTTCGATGTAGCTTCCAGGTCCAGTAATAATTCTTCTTTAATCGTGTTGTCCTCATCTAAAAATTGGAGGAAGACAAATAATTGGCAACACTGTGCAATATCGGTAGTTTTGTCGCACTGCAGAGCGAAGTAAGGTGAATTTTTAATTTTGACCAAAAGCTGCTCTTCAAGATCATGCAACACTTTTTCAATTCACACCTTCACGGTATTGTTAGACAGTGGAATTTCTTGAATTTTCTTTTTGGCCTCCTCGCCTAAAACTTCCAGCAAACAAGGCTTCACTAATGTTTCACCAATTGTGTATGACTTTTTTGATTTTGCAATTACTTGTGCAATTTTGAACAATGCGGACAGTGCTTTTTCAGATGATGTACATCTTGTACCACTTGTTCCGAGCTTCATTTTCTTCAAGCTCTCTAATTTTCTTGCGAAGTATTCTGGTGGTCAATCTCTCAAATCAGGATGCATGGTAGTCAAATGACATTCCAACTGTGCGTGTTTTTTTAACGCACCATTGCTGAGAACAGTGGCACATATCACAGACTGGGGTCTCGTTTCCCAGTTTACTTCAATTGAGGTGAATCGAAACTTGATATAACTGCTATCATATTTCTTCTTCGGTGCCATTTCCTAAAAGATAATACACAAACACATTGACTTGCTGCACATGGAGACTGTTCCAGGCTAGGGGCAAGGAGGCCCCATTGACCGCAAGGCTCGACCTCTCTGGACCGCCAGTTGGAGGAAGTGGGGAACAGAACAGAAGAGGAAATCTGGAGGAGAGTAAAGGACATCTGGAAGAGAGGAGAGTGAGTCCACCATTCTCCTCTGCCCTTCCTCTTCTGCTCCAAGGAGAAGAAGCAGTGGAGCTGGAGGACAACCAGAGGTAACCCCCTCCCACAATCTGCCATCTTAGGAAACCTCCTTAATCATCATGGATGAGCCAGCCTGGAGGAGGAGGGGCTTCCATGCTGTGTGAGCTTCTTGCCCCTTTTGACTGGCAAAACCAGACTATATTATTATGCAAAACTGTGCTGCAACTTCTAAACGTGTCCATAGTAAATTATGGAAAACAAGAGAAATTGAAAACAAGAGAAATGTAGCCCATGTGTGCAATTTATAGAATGGAAAATTTGGATTATCTACGCATTTAAAAAATAATAATAGAGAGTACAAAGCCCTGCCACTGTGGCAGAATCCAATAGGAAGGTCTTCTGCACAAGCCCCATTGAAATAAGCAGAACACAGAGAATCAGAAGAACAAAGTCATAACGATAAGCAGTGTTAGCCCAGATTTCTACTCTATCCTTTCAAATCCAGGGACTTGGAAGTGGGTCTTCCTCCACTTCCTTGTTCTTTTCTTCAGGCTATTTTTGCTTCATGATATTTCTGCTTCATTCTGTCTGGCACTGCCAGAGGAAATTGAATTTCTGTTTTCTACCAACCAAACTGGGGAAGGGAGATGTGGCATAAACAGCTTGCTTCCTGCAGGGCCCATCTGTGTTGCAATAATGACTCCCTTACAATAAATTGTTGAAGATAAGCAGTATTTTTGGCTGCTAGGACCTGGGAGGGTGATGTGTGTTTTGGTCACCTGCAAGGATCTTCACCTGACTCCTCCTGTCTGACCTGGAAGGGGCGTGACCCTGACCTTTCCCAACATCCTCTCTCTGACCACATGGGTCTCCTCTCTACTTCGCATCTGCCTACAAGGGGGAGGACGTGTTTTCTCCAGGCTCCTCGCCTGGAAGCCATCTTCTCCACATGGGTGTGCCAGCTGTAGGGGCATACTGACCACTTTATGTATAAGTGTACCTCTAGTCATAACTAGGTGAATGTAACCTATGACTGCTTATCTGTAAGTAAAACTACTTTTCTTTTCTACTATACAAGCCTCAGACTCCGTCTCTCATTTCAAGCTAATGATAGCTAGCTAGCCTGGGTGCTGGGATTAACTCTACTGGTTAAATAACAATAAGGTATTCTTCGTTTGCAAACTCTGCATATTTGAACCCCCTAAGGTTCAAGAAATATTAAAATAAACCCAACAAAGGTTATGGGCCCAGGAATTACGCAATAAGAAACCTTAAATTAACCTGAGAGTTCTTCACACCAGAAGTATAGAAGAAGAAGTATAGAAGTGCTGAGTTCTTGCACGTTTTGGAATTTTGGATTTTGAGTTTTGTTTTACCCTCACCCAAGTTTTAAAGGCTAGACTTGAATGCTATTTTTTTTTTGTTTGCCTGACCACACAAGAAATTAAATAACAATGGCAGGCAGAGAAGGAGGAATGTTTTATGAGGCTGTGGAGAAATTAGACCCAAGGATGTTTCAGCAATGGAAGCGTGAACTTGAGATTACTTTAGATGCGCTTGGAATCTCACACGTGTTGAATGAAGATCCTCCTGATGAATTGGATGAATTTTTAGTATGGAGCAGAGCTGATGCTAGAGCAAAATCCATAATTTACAAAGGATTAAAGCCAGATCAAAAGTGTCATGTAGCAGATGCAAATACAGCTAAGAAAATGCTTGAAAATTTGTCTGAAGTATTTGCTAAAACAGGCACTAAAGATGAGACAAACCTGATTAGGAGCCTCTGTTGGCTTAAACTGACCAGCAAAGATCAGTGCCAAGAGCATTGCAACAAATTGGTTCAAATTCTCCAGGATTTGGAACTAACAGATTTCCGCACGAATAATAATCAGAAAGTAGGATTTTTACTGGCTTCTCTTGATGAAAAAGTTTTTGGAAGTTTTATTACTGGGATGTCCAATACGCAAATAGATTTTAAAAGAGCGCTTGCTGCACTGCGTACTGAATGTAAATCTTATCTAGATCCCAGACCCGAGAAAACTCAGACTGGCTCTATTTGCATGACAAAAGGCAAAGACAATGAAACTACCCAAGAAACTGGCAAAACCTTTTTCAATTGTGGGGGTTGGGGACATTATGCAAAATTTTGTTCCACCCCAGCCAAGAATTCTCACCTAGCTCGGAATCCTGCTGAGAGAGGAAACCAGCAGAAGATAGGAGATAAGAAGGGGGGCCATTTTCGCCCAAAGCTGCCAGACGGCAAAAGAGATCAACAAAATTCTTTCAGCATGCTTGCTAGAGAAGAGAAATCATACAGTCTAACAGCTAATAATGAAACGTGTTGGATACTGGACTCAGGCGCAACCTCGCATTGTACCTCACAATCAATCTTTTTCCAGCAACTGGACCAGAACATTGATAGAAAAATGACTGTTGCCAATGGACAGAGTTTAGAGATCAAAGGAAAAGGGCAAGGAAAGCTGAACTGCCTTGCCAATGATAAATGTAATAATAATGTACTAACCAATGTCTTGTATGTTCCAGGATTGGATGCAAATATGATAAGTATCTCCGCCTTGGAGAAAAAGGGATATAAAATCATATTCTTTGAAGGAAAGTGCACAGTCACTAAGGATGATGTATTGGTGGCTCAGGGAACTGAGCGTGAAGGTGTGTACTGTTTAGATGTTGCAGGTGAACAAACCATGTCTGCAAAGGAGAACTGTAGAGGTCCGTGTCTGGATCTATGGCATCGAAGGCTAGGGCATCGTGACCCCACTGCAATCATGGATCTGGAGAAGAGGAATCTCACAAAGGATTTGAAGGTAACACCATGCACTAATCACCATGAAAAATGTGTGCACTGCATTAAAGCCAAGAGTGTAAGACCCAGTTTTCCACAGAGAACGGAAAGCAGATCAACTGAAGTACTGGACCTGGTTCACAGTGACCTGTGTATGCTCCCAGTGGCCTGCACAGAAGGTAATAGGTACATAATGACTCTAATAGATGATTTTTCCAGGTACTCAGTGATATATTTGCTGAAGGACAAAAGTGAAGTTCATGACATGCTCAGGAGCTATGTGGCAGCAGTAAAGAACCGTTTCAATAGAAAGCCGAAAACACTGATGACAGATAACGGTGGTGAGTACGTTTCACATCTCACACAGGCATTCCTGCAAGAGGAAGGGATACAACACATATGCACTGTGCCCTACACTCCAGAGCAGAATGGTGTGGCTGAGAGAAAGAATCGCACTCTCCTAGAGATGATCAGATGTATGCTATCTGATGCAAAGTTGCCCAATTGCTTTTGGGGAGAAGCAGCACTAACTGCAAACTATGTACAAAACAGACTTACCACAAAAGGGGCATCAAAAACTCCCTTTGAACTGTGGCATGGGAGAGCACCAAGCATGAACCACATCAAAGTATTTGGGAGCAAAGTTTATACATATATTCCCAGAGAGAAGAGATCCAAACTAGACCTGAGAGCTGAAGAAGGTATTTTTGTGGGATACGCACCAGGGTCTAAAGGGTACAGAATTTTGGATCCACATACTGGCAAAGTAAGCATACGTCATGCATTGTACTTTGATGAGAGTGTAAAGACTAATGAATGTCAAATCCCTACTAATGATTTACCAGATGAAAGTGCAGAGGTTGTGTATGTGCCAATTTGTCACTACAGTGAACCAACGGAATCCATACCAGAGGAGGAATCCATAGCAGAGGAGGACACAAGCAGTACACCAACAGAAGGGGAGATAGCTGAGGGAACTGACGCAGAGCCAGACGTCGCTGATACAGCAGGTACAGCAGACCAGGTTCCAATGCCAGAACCCAGACGCTCAACCCGTGACAACAAAGGTGTACCACCTGCTCACTTTGGAGTGTCCTACCTCGCAAGGTCGTCGCCACAACGTGAGCCAGAGTCATGGAAAGATCTTCAAAGGATGCCCACAGACGAAGCACGTAAGTGGACAGATGCTGCAAAAGAGGAAATGCATGCACTACACACCAATAAGACATGGACACTAACCACACTGCCCCCTGGGAAAAAGGCTATAGGGTGCAAGTGGGTATTCAAGGCAAAGCAAGATTCAGAAGGGGATATTGAACGTTACAAAGCAAGGCTCGTTGCCAAAGGCTATTCTCAAAAATATGGGGAGGATTACGACGAGACTTTCGCACTTGTCGTAGAACATACTACTTTAAGACTGCTTTTAAGCATTGCAGCTTCCAAACAAATGAAAGTCAAGCATCGTGAAGACTGCATTTTTGTATGGACAAATAAAAGAAGAAATTTACATGGAACAACCAGAGGGTTTCAAAGACAGTAAATACCCACACCATGTATGTAAACTGCAGAAAGGTTTGTATGGACTCAAACAAGCTGCAAGGGCTTGGAATGAAAAGCTGGACCAGATGCTTAAACAGCAAGGTTTTAAGCAGGGTGGCGCTGACCAGTGTTTGTATACAAAACAAAAGAATGGTGAATGGATGTATGTATTAATTTATGTTGATGATTTAATTATTTGTTATTATAATGAGCAGGATTATAAAAATGTAGTGAAGCATCTCAGCAGAGAAGTGGAACTCAAGGAGCTGGGAGATGCAAAATTCTACTTGGGAATTGAGATCCAGAAGGACGCAGATGGGAGCTATCTTCTAAGCCAGAGGACAAAGACTTTGGAAATAGTTGAATCTGCTGGCCTGAAGGATGGGTATGCAGTTGCCACGTATGGAGACTGGGATGCAGTGCTGAGAGTGATCAAATATTTGAAGGGGACTGCAGACTACAAACTAAAACTGCCAAGTTGTGATGACCCAAGACTGATTTGTTTTACAGACTCTGACTGGGGCGAAGATCCCATAGACCGCAAATCAAGAAGTGGACATATGTTTATGTATGGTGGTGGGGCTATTAGCTGGGCAAGCAGGAAACAAATAACTGTTGCTTTATCTACCACAGAGGCTGAATACGTGGCTGCATCTGAGGCATGCAGAGAGGTAATATGGCTGTGCCAATTGATGCAGGACATGGGTATAGAAGTACCAAGGCCCATACAGGTTATGGAAGATAACCAAGGTTGTATAAAGATGATAAAATCAGAGGGCCACAATGCACGCACAAAACACATTGACTTGAAGTATCATATGGTGCGTGATGAACACAAGAAAGGTCTCATCAGAGTGGACTACTGTCCAACGCAGAACATGCTAGCAGACATGTTAACGAAGCCTTTACCAAGAGACCGATTTCAGAGCCTACGAAAGCAAACTGGCCTCGTAGACTAAGTGAGCATCCAAAAAGACTGAGAAGGGGTGTTGAAGATAAGCAGTATTTTTGGCTGCTAGGACCTGGGAGGGTGATGTGTGTTTTGGTCACCTGCAAGGATCTTCACCTGACTCCTCCTGTCTGACCTGGAAGGGGCGTGACCCTGACCTTTCCCAACATCCTCTCTCTGACCACATGGGTCTCCTCTCTACTTCGCATCTGCCTACAAGGGGGAGGACGTGTTTTCTCCAGGCTCCTCGCCTGGAAGCCATCTTCTCCACATGGGTGTGCCAGCTGTAGGGGCATACTGACCACTTTATGTATAAGTGTACCTCTAGTCATAACTAGATGAATGTAACCTATGACTGCTTATCTGTAAGTAAAACTACTTTTCTTTTCTACTATACAAGCCTCAGACTCCGTCTCTCATTTCAAGCTAATGATAGCTAGCTAGCCTGGGTGCTGGGATTAACTCTACTGGTTAAATAACAATAAGGTATTCTTCGTTTGCAAACTCTGCATATTTGAACCCCCTAAGGTTCAAGAAATATTAAAATAAACCCAACATAAATGACTCCATCTGGGTCTGGAGCAGAGGCAGAGCAAGCTCTCTTTCAAAAGGAGGGGGGACTTCCCAGGTACCAGGTGGGTACCTATTAGCTGGGAAGGGGGGGGAGGAATACTCCACAGAAGGACCTTAGTAGCAAACCCCTTCGATGCAGGTCCACTTTAAATCATCACGTTTCCAAGATGTGAGGGACGAAAACATACTTGTAATAATGCACAATTGCCTGGCTGCACAGCACAGTCAAAGGGCGTAACTGGCTGGAGACCCTAGAAGCCATAGCATGATAGGGTGCAATCAACCATTGGTAGCATCACCGGCGGCGGGCTCCTCCACAAGCGCGTCGCCTTGTGCCTCTTCTAGCTACACTACAGGCAGAGGCTGTGCCGCCGCCTCCTGCCGCCGCCTCCGCGCTCGAAACTTCCAGCCTGTTGTCCCTCATGTTGTCCCGCCTTCTTAAGAAACCACAGTTGTGATTGGCTAAACACAACCGCCCCCTCTCCTGTGATTGGCAGGCTGCAGTAGCTCCGCGAACCGACCCCTATCTCTGCGTCCCGCCCCCTGAAAAATAGAACTCCAGCTTCAGGTACGTGCCTGCTGTGCGGAGGTTGCGGCGGCTCCGCCGGATTCAAAAATCAGGTCAGAAGCTCCGCGACGCATGTAATGTAGCTCTGGCTTCAGCAGCCTCCTAGTGCTGCATATATCACGTTTCCTTCCAGTTGGTCCCATGCTCGCCACCAGCTGCCCGCCGTCGCCAAGACCCGCGACTTCTCCCAATGCCGAGCTCCACAGGGAATGAACTCGCACCCCACTCCTAGCCCCAGAACGCCTTTGCGAGGTGCTTCTGAGTATCGGGTAAGCTGGGCAGAGCCTGCACCGCACTGAGCACCGTGGGGGATGGACTTGTCCCACCCAAAGCTGTAAGCAGAAGGGAGGGAGCGTCCAAGTGGCCGAGCCCTGCGATCTCTCTCTGCGCCGTGCTGAGCTCTACAGGGGATGAACCTGCCCCGCCCTCCTCATACCAGAGCGCATTGCAAGGTGCTTCCATGTGTCGGGTCGGCAGGGCAGAGCCCACGCAGCGTTGCACTCCACGGGCAATGGACTCGCCTCCGCCCTCCCCAAGTGCCTTGCAAGGTGCTTCCGTGTGTCAGGTCAGCTGGGCAGAGCCTGCATCGCGAACCGCGGGGGATGAACTTGCCCCAGAGCTGTGAGCAGAAGGGAGGGCTGTATGCAAAGAGCAGGGAGCAGAAGGGAGGGAGCACCCAAGAGGCCGACCCCCGTGATCTCTCCCCGCGCCACGCCGAGCTCCACAGGGGATGAATTCGCCCCCCCCCCCACTCCTCGCGCTTCTGGGTGTCAGGTTGACTGGACAGAGCCCGTGCCCCGCCACGGATGGATTCCTTCCCACCGACTCATCTGGGCTGCTCCCCATCCCCGTGGGCGACGGTGGTGGTAAGTGTCTGACTGGACACAGATCTTTTTTGGGAGGACCCCATCACGAATCACTTCTGAGGGTCTTGCGAACCATGGGTTGGGAACACATGTTCTAGGAGAGAGAAATGAGGTGCTGTGGCATCTCAAGCAGCAGGGGGAGCAAAGCGCCTCTGCCACTCAGTCCCACGTGACAGCCGGGGAATGGGGCCCTGCCTTTTTTCACTCACCCGCAGCGGCCGCACTGAGGTCTTCGGGTGCAGAACTCTACGGGTAGCTCCCAGAGGCCTTCACAGCCATCTCTTTCTTCCTCCGCTCTTGTTGCTGCTTCGTGTTCGCTGACGGCAGTAAGACGATGCGCCTCCCTTTTCCCTTCTGCGTCCACTGACAACGTCTCGTCTTCCATTGCAGGAGAAGAACCTCTTGCCGTCGCTCGCTGCTGTACGCGGAAGTGCGCAGTAGATGGCGCTAGGATCCTGCCGCCGGGAGCTCCTGAAAGCGCCGAGGCGTCTAGTTTAAACCCTTATCATGTGATTAGAATTGTCCTTCGCGCTGGGTTTCACTTCCCAGTCCTTTCTCGTTCACAGCTTGCTCATCCAATCAGAAGGCGATGGGGGGAGTTATCTGTTCATCCCAGAGTTTAGTACTCCCCGGCAGGAAGGTTTGCTTCCTTCTCACTCTGACTCCACCAGTTCAGATGATCCAGATCGAAAGATGATGATGATTTGTTGAAGCCAGCAAGCAAGCCTCTCTCTCCTCCCTCCCAATACAAAGAGGTCTGGCTGCTGTTGAAATAAATAATAAATAAAGCTGCAGCACATGGGGGCAGCTTTTTCTTCTAGTCTATGTATTTTTTTCCTAAATAGAAATCTTGGTATTTGGGGGAAATTTTTTCTCTTATTATTATTAAAGAACCTGGCAAAGGCGAGCAGTTAATCTCTCAACTGTAACAATGTGTGTGCTAAGAAGAACTAGAGCAGACAGCAGAATGCCGTGCCTTTGATAATGCACTTCAGTTAGGGTCGAAACATTAGGAGAAAAAAGTTTTTGTTTTAATAAACTGTGGCTTATAAACCCAAACAGTGATTCTATTCATTTTAATTATACATTTTGCTATTTTTGAGATCACACACATCCATATAAAGTGCATAAGAAAATTAAGGTTGCGATCCTATGTCACTAACTGCGCAATCCTGTACAAAGCTCTGTCTGTGGAGCACATGCTCTGCAGGTGCCGCCGGGTGTTGTAAACGCTCTGCGAAGTGCATTTTTTACACCCCGAGAATTAGGGCTGCCGGCACTGCCACTTCCACCCTCAGACCCGGCATCCACAGTTACAGGTAAGTCTTCTTCTTTGTAAGCATGTGCAGTTTTACACTGTAAGCTTGAAATCGGAGGGCTGTGGGCTGCTGCTGTATATATATATATAGCATGAGCTCTTTCATGCTGTGTAGAGATGAATCTGTGTACAGTATTTACTCAAAAGCAAGTTCCATTATTCCTAAATACGTATATAGGATTTTAACACTGCTGTTTACTTAGATGAAAGCCCCATTTCTTTCAGAGGCTTTCCTTCCAAGCACATGGGATTGCAACAGAACAGCCTCATACATTCCAGTTTGTACCTGTACAAACTAACCACTATAACCCAAGGACGTAAAAATTGGATGTCCTTCACTGTAGGAGCTTTACAGCTAAAGTTAATAACTAAGGTTGTAGTCCTAAATGCACTAGTTAGTAAGTCCCGTGGAACACAGAGGGACTTTTGAATCAAAATAGGATGACACTGCATGTTTTTAAAAATCCATGAAAAGAAATCAGCTAACATGGAGAGCAATTCTACAGGATTAATGTGCATTTTTAATTATTGTGCAGGAAATGGGGGTTGCAATGCAATATAGAGTTCCCTAGAAGCTGTGCGGTAGCGCAGCTCGAAACCGAGCTCCACCCAGTTCGGAGCTTGGCTTTCCTGGAAGTCTGGCGAGGGTATCTGAGAGGGATGTATCTAAGTAACTAGGTCGCGAGTGCGAGTAATTTTTGCACGAGTGCGAGTCCGAGTGCGAGTCAGTGTCAACATTTTTGGGCAAGTACGAGTCAAATGCGAGTCATTTTTGCACAAGTGCGAGTCGAGTACGAGTAACGCCAAAAACCACGAGTCACAAGTCACGAGTCGAGTCACTTTGGGGAAAATGGGGTGGGTGGGTGTCTGTGTGTGGGGTGTGTGTGTGGACCTCTGAGACTTTTAAAGCACCCACTTGGCTCCCCCTATGCCCTTTCCCTCACCTCTCAGTCTTGTCACCACCCATCTGGTTTGGGAAAAACAAGCGTGTCTACATTCAAACCATTTATTATTCCCTCCCTGCCCCTTCCCCTTGCTGAGCCGAGCATCCCTTGGGCTCGGAGTTTTGGTCAATGAGGAGGAACTGCTGCGGCAGCTTCGCCTTCCCTCACTCCTCCCCACCCCTTGCGCTCGGAGTTCTGGCCAATGGCAAACAGATGGCAACAAAAGGCTCAGATGACTCAGAACCAGGCTTGCTTTCCCACCCCCTTGAAAACCCTTCCTCCCTGCTGCCCTCCTCCTCCGAGTTCTCCACTGCGCCTGCCTGCCTGCCTGCCTGTGTTGATGCCGGCCATTAAAGGAAAATGACTTGGAAATGGCAAGTCGTTACCCCCACGAGTGCAAGTCAAGTGCGAGTCCCGTGGTTCACGAGTGCGAGTGTGAGTACGAGTGAGTGAGTCACGAGTACGAGTACAAGTACGAGTCAGGGAGAAAGTGGCTAAGTCACACTTGCGAGTCGAGTCATTTGACTCGAGTCCCCATCCCTGGTATCTGATGTCATCGCTGAGCATCTGACGTCATCGCTGATCATCTGGAGATGCTGCTTCGCAGCCACAGAAGAGGTCTGCACAGCGGCATGGATAATTTAGAGGGAACGCTGGTCCTATGCATACTTAACTGGGAGCGAAAGCCTTTAAACACAGTAGGACTTATTTTTGAATAAACCTGCATAAGATTGCACTGTAAACTACTTGATGCAATCAAATTTAAATAAACAATTCTCCTTATCACCTCCTCCTCTGGACACAAAGTCCCCTACATATGTACTGGTTCAGTTCCAGAGGGCCGTATGGAAGTCGGAATGTACGTAGCTCGAAACAGCCAGCTCCTGATAGCCTGATGCTACCCCGCCTGCATAAAAGTGCTGATGCAGCCGCCCGTAACCTGGATGTCTGTAACTCGGGGAGCCAATGTACTGTACTTCATTTTAGCAAAACACATGAAGATGATGTTGAGATGAGAAATGCCAGCACACCAAAACTAACCCCACACTCTTGCATGTTTACCACATTTAAAAAAAAAGAAAGAAAGTGCAACCTCACTGCAACCAGACAGACACATGGCAGGGCCGCCCCTGCAGAGAACTGAGTTTTGTGCAGGTACAAGTCATTATTTGCAGCTAGGGTGAAAATCTTGCATACATATGGGTATTTTATCTTAGTTTCTGTTTTTGTCCCAGATCAGAATAGTGCAAGTTAGTAACCTTATTCTATTTCAACTCTCCACCATGTTTGGCTGTATTTGTATTGCAAACACTTTTGAAACCAATAGTGCCTCTTTGTTTCTGTTGACACACTATACTTCAGCATACGAAGTCCTTTGGTATGAAACTAGAGGATGGGTTTCTGGGCAAAGAGGCTATTTACATGTTAACAGTTTTTTTTAAGTCATTCAGGTAATAATAATAATAAAATAAACCAGTATTTATATACTACCTTTTCTTTAGTCATTGGATTTCTCCTCCGACTTTAATTCAAAGGCGGTTTACATGGGTAGGCTTTCTAAACCAAGATGCCAGGATGGTGTAGTGGTTTGGGAGTCGGACTTAGACCTGGGAAGATCCAGGTTCAAATCCCCGCTCAGCCACAAAGCTTCCTGGGTGACCTTGGACCAGTCACTATCTCTCAGCCCCACCTACCTCACAGGGTTGTTGTGAGGACAAAAGGAGGGGAGGAAATATGTACACCACTCTGAGCTCCTTGGAGGAAGGGCGGTATAAAAATGTGAAAAATAAAAAATGTGAAAATAAACCTCAAGGGTTTTTTACAATGCAATAATGTTCAAAAGATTTCGTAGAACCCTTCATTCTAGATGTTTATTTCATAGTCTCTCTCTCTCTCTCTCTCTCTCTCTCTCTCTCTCTGGCGTTCACCTCACCACACTTCAGCTGACAGGGCAACCTTGACTCTCACTCAAGTAGTGCAGCTGCAGTTCCACTCCCCCACAGAGGCTCTGCAACTTATCAGCTCGGCGTGCCAGCAGCTCTCCGACAGACACAGACACTTCCGGCCGTCTTGAACTGCTGTCCTTCAGATCTTCAGGCATATATGAGACGACCGCTCTAGCAACTGAGCCAGACGTCCTGCCCATTCGAATTCTTTGAATCCTTTGCTTCAAGTGGTAGACTCAGCAAGGCAGCAATCCAGTGTGGGATGCCCCACACCAATCCACCAACTCCCCCAGACCACCAGCTGCCCTATCCTCATCTTGTACAGAAGAGGAGGAGGGAAAAGGCTTTCCTCCTTGTCCAGTCACGGGTAGTGGGGCCCCGATGGATGGGGGTGCCGCCACCTGCACTTCCTGTGGAGTTGCTATGCCGGTCCCAGGGGTTTCGAGGTCGGAGTGAGGGCTGGCCCAGTCCAGGCACAGAGTCTTCCACTGGCCTCAGATGTGGCTGGGGAAGGGGGTTGCTGCACCCTCGGTCCTTCTCCCAAGCCTCAGTTGGGGTGGATCATGCGCCTCTCAACCTCTCCAGACGGGGGCCAATCCCGGACTGAACTCCTTATGGGCCTCGTTGGAGCAATATACATGTATATATACCAGGGGTGGCCAAACTGTGGCTCCTGAGCCACATACGCTCTTTGACGTATAATGTGCAGCTCTCAGAAATATGTTGGCTGAGTTCCTTTTTGCATCACAATATATAAAAGGTAAATAAGAAATTTTCAAGGTTTATAATTACCGGTATTTACCACGTATAAAGTTTTACAGAATTAGCTAATGTCTTAGCTCTAATGATACAAGTGGACCATTTCAGATATACTGTAAATAGTTCTGTTTACTAACAGAAAAAATCAGTGCAAAAAGAGATGAATTTGATACTTTAGAATACAATTAATTTTGTTAATATTCAAATTCAAAATTTCAGTGTTGAAATTATAATCTCCATCTTTTGACCAGCTCTGCTAATACGTTCTTAAGTACTACATGCATTAATATTTCATTATTTTGCAACTTAAAGTGTCTGTGTTTATTTTTCACTGGAAAACTTCCTGTTTCTGCTGATGTTTCTTACTCAACATCATCTGAGAAATAATTGTTAAATGCACTGGTAAGCATGCTGGAAAGTATGAGCTGAAAATGCTTCTCTTCTGCATTTCCGTTTAAGCCTTCTGTTTCTGTTTCTTTCTCTAAATATCAGCAGTCACTAACATATGATCATGAACAGCTGTACTGTAATCGTTTATATGACAACTAGAAAAGAGAACACTTTTCGAAAAAGGAATTCCCAGTAGCTTTTCAGTTTCCTTTTAGATAGGTGGAGGGGAATAGCAATGAATCTACCTATTTCTCCAATGGAGTGGGACTCACACTTCAGATTCAACCTTCTTTAATATAGCAGGATCCCAATCCAGCTAAAATTATTAATGCTGGACTAAACTACATAGGGCATGAGCTGTATCATTTGCCTTCACATACCTGCTTTTTCTGATGTAAATGGGGTGTGTATGTATGATCTGGATAAGGATCATAGCAGGTGTGGGAGGGCTGGAACCCTACTTCCACCCACTACAGTGCCAATCTGGATCATCCCCCCCCCCTACACATACTATTTACACAAGAAAAAGAAAGCTTTCATTACAGCCCAATTTTGTACGTAAATAGCATATGTAGGGAAGATCAATCTGAATTGAGACTCCAGTAGGGGATAGGGGTAACCTCAGTCTCACTTCATGGTCCCATTCCGTATCACATCCCCTGTACGCTATTTAACCAGAAAAAAAACCACAAGTTCACAAAGACCAATGACATGACCAACTTCACATGTGGTTTGGCTATCAATCTTATGTACATTAGGGCGCAATCCAATCCTACTTATGCCACCGTTGTAACCAGCAGCGCAGCAAAAATGGGAGGCCCCAGAACGGAAAGGGGATTCAAATCCCCTTTGAATTCCCCTTTTGGATGAATCCCCTTTCCGTTCTGCGGCCTCCCGTTTTCGCTGCGCCACTGGTTACAACGGTGGCGTAAGTAGGATTGGATTGCGCCCTTAGTCTCGGAGAAAGCTTATGAACATATTTGGACTTACTTCTGAGTAAACGTACCCAGGTCACACTTTTCTATGCACAATTCTATGCACAATTTACATGGAAGTAAATCCTACTGAAGGCCAGCGGGTGGCGCAGCGGGATAAACCGCTGAACCATAAGCTGTCGATCGAAAGGTCGGCAGTTCGATTCCCGCGACGGGGTGAGCGCTCGTTGCTTGGCCAGCTCCTGCCAACCTAGCAGTTCCAAAGCATTTCAATGCGAGTAGATAAATAGGTACCGCTTGCGGGAAGGTAAACAGCGCTCCGTGTTCCAGCTGCATGCTATGCGCTGCGGCAAGGAGAGTCATGCCGGCCACATGACCAAGGAGGAGGCATCTTCGGACAACGCTGGCTCTTCGGCTTTGAAATGGGGATGAGCACCACACCCTAGAGTTGTACACGACTGGACTTAATTGTCAGGGGTCACCTTTACCTAGGCTTACCAGATTTCTAGCACCCCCAAGGGGGATGGAAGTGACATCACGGGAAGGCGGGTCAAAAACTGTGATGTCACTTCCGCCGGAAGTGGGCGTGTCCACTGTAAAATAAATGCAGTATTTTACCTTGTTCCGTGCCTCTGAGCATGTGCAGAGTGCCGCCACTGTTTTTGTCCCAGCCAGCCAGGTGCATTGTAATCGCCAGTGCTGGCCGTCACAACACAGCCAGGTGGCTGGGACGAAAAGAGCGACAGCACTCTGCACATGCTCAGAGGCACGGGAAAAATGGTAAAATACTGTATTTTATTTTCTGAGACTGTGCTCTTTTATTTTATTTGTGTATTTTAGTTTATGTGCTGTTTGTGTATTTTAGTTTATTTTATTTTATCCCCTGTCCCCCCTAAACTCTTTTAGCCCCCTGCCCCGGCCCGCCGGCTGCATCGCAGCGGGCCGGAGCTCTTCCGAGACTGTGCTGCAGCTGCAGCACGTCTCTGTCTTGATCTCTGTAGCCTCGCGCACCTGCGCGAGACTGGAAGCGCTTGGAAGATGTCCGAGTGAACTCGGACAAATTTGGAGATATTCCAGCCTCTCACGCATGCGCGCGAGGCTGGAACGTCTCGGAAGACATCTGAAGTGAACTCGGACATCTTCCGAGCGCTTCCAGTCTCGCGCAGGTGCGCGAGGCTACAGAGATCAAGACAG
The DNA here is from genome assembly GCA_026170595.1 of Plestiodon gilberti rubricaudatus. Taxonomy (NCBI): domain Eukaryota; kingdom Metazoa; phylum Chordata; class Lepidosauria; order Squamata; family Scincidae; genus Plestiodon; species Plestiodon gilberti. Next base: position 53,197,596 of record JANXHW010000002.1, read on the forward strand.
AGACGCGCTGCAGCTGCAGCACAGTCTCGGAAGAGCTCCGGCCCGCTGCGATGCAGCCGGCGGGCCGGGGCTGGGACAAAGAGACAGTTCGGGGGGGGACGGGGGACGAAGGGGCGTTGCCGGGACTATCCCGGTCATTTCCGGGAAGATGGTAAGCCTACCTTTACCTTTTAATGACCTTTTATATTTTGGTTGAGTTTTCCTTGACTTCCTTCCGTTGTTTACTAATCTTATGTTTGGTTATCTATGCCCTGCTCAACATTTCAGTTCTGTTTATTATTGTTGTTTTGCTTGCTGTTTTTAATTAGTTTTAATATTGTTTTATGAAATGTTTTAAGCTGCCTTCATGGCAGCGGGACCAAATGTCAGTCTAGAAATATTTTAAATAATAGACGAATTATTACCAGTAAAACACTTGACGTATGATGTTCCTCGGGTAGTAAGCAAGCAACCAATATGACATTATTTATTTATTTAAAGAATTTCTATCCCACCTTTCTCCCATTCTCTCCTCTTTCATCCAACCTTCCGTGACCTTTGTTGATATTCTTATGTTTACTTTTATTTCTCTTTGTTTAGGGTTAGCATGCATTCACATAAGTTATACAGTTAGCCTAATCATCTGGTCCAGAAAAACCTTAAATGTCCTGGTTTCCAGGACCATCCTGCCCGGACAAAGATTTTTTTAAAAAAATCACCTGGAAAAAAGGCCCAGAAAAAAATAGCGCTTGCACATGTTTTTCAAAACACCCCATGTCAACCACTTCCTAAGAACCAGCTACACAACATTCTTTGTGTAACCTATTGGGCTTAAATTTCAGCTGTGTAGCAGGAACAAGCCCCTGAGCCGCCTAAACTTAAGAGCCCAACCAGAATAGACACCTACAGAACTCTTGTCTAGGCAGCTACAATCACGTGGTACGAGCCACGCCCAGTATTTTATTAAACCCATCCTAAAACGTTCCAGCTGCGCCTGCGCATAAATTCCCTAATTTACATCAATCTCTCAGTACTCGTCGTCAGCCTTTATTTACAAAATTCGAGGGGCCTTCCTTATTTACGCAACTGCGTAAGCAACAAAGCCACTAATTTCTTTTTCAAAAAGTCTCTGCATCAGCGCACGCGCACACTCAGGGACAGGGAGAAAGCAGGGGGAGAAGTAGGAGAAAAAACGTCTGCCGGGTGGAAAACGTCATTGGTTTTTATAGATCTCGCGATGCTTCGACTCGCGCGCTCGGTAGACTATTGTACGTTGAGATAGATTGTGGAGGACGAGGCTATTTGACAGAAAGCGAGTGAGGGGGGGACGCATGCGCACCCTTGCCTCGTCCTCCTGCCTGCGTGTGCCTAAAGGGGGCGGTGTCAAAGTTGACGCTATCCTTGTCCACGCCCACGAAGGGGCGGTGCTTGGGAGGAGGTCCTTCCCTGCGCTATGTGCAGCCGTCACCTCCTCCTGCGGGACTAGCAGCGGCCGAGTGGCTCCGGGTGCTTCAGCTACCCTGGCGGTTGGTGGGGTTAGCTGAGCAGCTACCCGGCCTGGGCCGGAGCGAGTTAGAGCAGCCCGGCTATGAACCTGCACCAGGTGCTGACGGGGGCTGTCAACCCCGGACACAACTGCTTCTCGGTGGGGAGCGTTGGCGAGCATCCCTTCACGGTGAGTCTCTTTGCCGGGTCCTCTCAGTTGCTGGGCCACTGCGGCGGCTTCCCCGACAGCTCGCCTCCTTCGTCGCCCTCTCTCCGGTCCTCCTGCCCCGCTCTGGTCAGAGCTCGGCCTCGGCTAGCGAAGATCGGCTGGCAGGCAGGCAGGCGGGTTGCTTCAGAGCCGGGGGACGGAACTGGTGGGAGTGGGGCTGGCTGGCTGGCTCAGCAGGTGCCTTGTTGAGACACACGCACACACCCAAGCTCCATCCGTTCAACCAGAACCTAGCCCTTGTTGATATTAAAAGCAGAGCCAGCATGAGATCAGGCCGTCGCCGTCCCTGTGGCAGGGCAAGGTGGATTTCTTGGATGGCTTCAGCAGCTGCCCGTCCCTTTTTCTGTTCCCACCTTGAGCATTGCTGCTGCTAATATCAACACTGCTACCGGTACTCTGGTACACCCGTAACCTGATGGACAGTAACCCATCACATGCTGTTAGTGTACTGAAAAAGCAAAAATGGGGGGGGGGGTAGGGTTTGATTGAAATTCAGTATGCCTCAATTCCAGATAAGTGGAAAAGGCATTCTATACATGCTCAGAGCTACTTTATTTGTTGTTATACTGGTTTTAGCTCTTGAGTATTCAAAACCAGCCCGGAGGCTGAATCTTAAAGGAAGATAAAGGAAAACACTTGGCTCTCATAGAGGTATAACTGTCAACCCTTTTAAGGCATAGGAAACACCTCAGAACCGTTCCCCCTTGCACACATGCTGGTCACCTGCATGTTTTGTCACTGACAATTGTACATCTGCATCCAAAAGTCCAAACTTGAAAGTCAAGTTTACATGACAACTATGGCTTGGCCTTGTTCATTCACTTCTGAGCAGCAACATTTTCCTCTTGCACAGCCGTACTGGTAAAAGTGTGTGACTGACAGTGCAATCAAGAGAAAGGGGCATCTTGAAAACTGCTTTTAGGCATGATTGAAATTTCCTGAGGAGTTTATAGTTAACAATGTTGAGAATAGTGGACCATGTTTGAGGGGTCACACAAAACTTTTTATTGGTACAGTAGTTTATTTTTATAGTGAAGATTTTCTTCTTTTATCTTAATACTACTAGAAGGTGAAAAAATTAGGTGTATTTCTGGATTTAACTTCTTCCAAGCGCTCTTATATTCTAGGATATTTCTGCCTTAGTTTTCCATGCCTATTGCGCTGGTTATTGAGTTCGTTCTCTCTCTCCTTTTCCTCCCACTTAATTACTTGATGTTTTGATTGGCTGTACAGTATTGGGCTATACCACATCATACTGGAAGTGTCAGTTTTGCTGGAGAGGTAGATAGGAAAAACAGACAAACTTTACTAGAGTACTTTGAGAGTGTTTGCTATATTAGTTCTAAGAAATCATTGGAAACTGGATAACTATATTGTTGCATCCATATATTGTATTCTGGATTTACTGTGCTTTATGTCTGAGGTTTGTAACAGTTCTTTGTCAACAGTAAATTTGACAGCAGCAGGAAAAACATAGATGGTTATTATCTTATTTAAGAATTGAAGCTTCCCGCCCTTCTGGCTGCAATGCTCAAATGTGAATTTGCAAGACTTACTGAAGTTGATGGATCTTTAAAATGGTATTCAGATTGCATCTGTTACACTCTTAACTATGCAGCCAAGGTGATAGTAGCATGTGTCTTCACAAATATTAAAAATAACACTTAAAGTTTTTCACATAATTGAATAATTGGGAAATGACATCTATGCTGATGCTCACTGGTTGTAAAATGGATATTTAAAAAGTAACAATATAAGCCAGTGGTTCTCAAACTTTTTAGCACTGGGACCCACTTTTTAAAATGACATTCTATCACTCAAACATTTATCTCCCTATATTTAAACAAGCTTGCAAATTGCAGGAGCTTAGCTGTTTGCAGGGTAATTAGCAACTATTTTGCAAACTGCAGGAGCTCAGCTTTTTGAAGGGCAGTTAGCAGCTATCTGATTTTTGAATAGCCTCAGGGCTTGTGGCAATTACTTATCTGATCTTTCCATTACCTGGGACCCACCAGAAATCAGGTCGCGACCCACCAAGTGGGTCCCCACCCACAGTTTGAGAAACACTGACATAAGCTATAAATGTGTACCTTTTGAAGTGTGATTCTATGTAGATACGTGACCATTCTTCTGTGCAAGGCCAAGTTAGATGCGACAGTGCCAGATATGTGATCCTTTTCATATGACTGTCCTGTTCACATTCCATGCAGGAGTATGAGGTCTTCCTTAACAGTAAAGGAACATGCTGGAGAGGGGCACTGTAACTTCTTGTTCCCTTCAGCATATTCCTAAAGGTATATTTCTCCCTTCAGAGCTCTAATACCAAAATGTGAGCCAGAAATGGAAGTACAGTACAGTAGACCTTTTCTATCCGCAGGTTTGGGATCTGCGGATTTGACTCGCTGCTCATCCTGGACATGTGAGGCTCCACTATAACGTTTTTAAAAATAAAAAAGGTTTAAAATGGTGTTTCTTACCTTTTTTGCAGGAAAACAGGTCTGTTTTCTGGGCTGTAGAGAGTGAAATTGTGCTCCTACAGCCTCTTCCGGGTAGCTGGACTTAGGTCGCCTCAGAATGCACTGGGGCAAGCCTGGGGAAGGGAGGGGGAAAGTCCAGCGATCCAGAAGAGGCTGTAGGAGCGCAATTTCACTTTCTACAGCCCTTGCCTGCAAAAAGGTAAGAAATGCCATTTTAAACTTTTTTCCTTTAAAAAAACTCTTTACAGTGACCCCTGCGTCCGCACTAAAGTTATTTTGCTTTTCGCGGATCCTTGCTATCTGTGTGTGTGTGTGGGGGGGGGGGGGGGGTCCGGAACGGATCCCTGTGGATAGCAAGGGCCAACTGTAAAGTGCTGGAGGGGAGAATGTTCAGTGCCATTCTTCACAAGTTCCTTTTGCTGTTAAAATAATACACCATGTGCCAAGGCTGTATGAATGATTGCCCTAATGCATCTAATTTGACCCTTGCATGTTTTGTGTAAACTTTGTTTTATGCCAAACATAGACAAAATCTTTTGCAAAAAATGTTGAGAGCTATGTGTTTATCATTTCTAATTGCCACTTCCTTGTGTCTTCACAGAAGATTTAAATTCAGTTTAGAAGCCCATGCTTGTGCTAGGGAAATATTTCAGTGCAATTTCTTTCTTGCTTGCCAATCATAAAAAAAAGCCCTCTTGTTTTCTCCTAGGTCACAAGACATGCCCATTTCTGCATAGTGTGTGAAATCCAGCAGTTAGTTAATTGAGCATAATATACAAAACATTACTGTACATGGAAAAGCTGCAAGGAGGCTGTTCTGTTGGTTGCGATTTAGAGCATGGGCTGTCAAAGTCATCAAGGCTTGTCCTGTGACATATTGACAGCTGAGACAGGGACTCCATTGATGAGTGCCTCTTTGAGCTATTTTAATTTATACTTGGGGCTGTTTTCATTGGAAACAGGTCAGCAAAAATCTCAAATAGCTTAAAGCTCGAGGTTGTGTGCTGGTTTGTTTCAGATAATCAGAATGTACTTGAAAATGCTAACGGAATACCTAGTAAGGCATATATTGTTTGAAAATGGTTTGCGTGTTCAACATACACAGTTGAGGTCCAAAACAATAAATGTTTTGCTGCATGGAATTCAAAGTTAGAATTATTTAATTTGTGTTTGGGTCAGCTCCTTTCCTTGTTTACAACCTGTAATTCAGCTCCTGAGCTAGTATAGTCCTGTTGCAGGGAAGCTGTGTTGTGCAAACTAATTTTGCAGAGGACAGAATGGTATTCTGAGGGTCATGAAAGCAATCCCACCCAGGTAGCACAGGTGTGTTATTGCATGGCAACACCAAATAGCAAGAAGTTTTTTCAATATTTAAATGATATGTAGACCAGAACAAAACAGTCTGCCCTAAACTGAGAGAAGGGGTTTAAAAAGTACTATAAAATGAACAAAATTATAAGAGTGGGAACTCCTATGCTTTGTTACTGAGCTATAGAAACCTTCTTAGTACATAGGAGAACTAAAATGCTTTCACTTTCCAAATGTAGGCATATGAAATTGCCTTATAAACATCAGATCATTGGTCCACCTAAGCCTGGTATTGTACACTGTGACTGACAGTGCCTATCTTGGGCTGAGGCTTTTCTTTCTCCGCCTTGCTACTTGAGCTCCTTTAACTGGCAATTGAACCTGGGACCTTGTACAGTACATGCAAAGCATATGCTCTCCCACTGAACTAAGAACTCTTCCTCCATGTTGCCACTGTGGTGTTGTCTAGTAAAATTCTAGTTCTTCAAGATCTGGCAAGTTCTTCATTGCTTTCAAAGACGAATAAATGCATAAGCATTGTTTACCAAATAGTTCAAGAGCATGGTAATGTCAACAGTAACTGCTTGTTGGTGTGAATGCATGGAAGTGATTACATCACAAATAGCTTAGGACATTTTTATCTTAGAGGTGACTTGGAAGGCCTTTCTTTGCTTTAACGAAAGTTCAACTTCCTGTCCTCATGTGTTCTCTCCCAAGATAAGATTAATTTCCATCCCAAGAGAAAATTACTGTATTCCATTGTCCAATGACCAGTCGTGTTAAGGGTGATGACGTGGAACGTGACACTCCTTTAGATTAAAACATGGCAGCTCCAACGTGTAGCCCTATTAGGAATGCCTGGACACTATAGTTGTAGTGGTGGCGCAGTGGGTTAAACCGCTGAACCATGAGCTGTCAATCGAAAGGTCGGCAGTTCGAATCCGCAACGGGGTGAGCTCTCGTTGCTTGGCCAGCTCCTGCCAACCTAGCAGTTCCAAAGCATGTTAATGCGAGTAGATAAATAGGTACTGCTTGCGGGAAGGTAAACAGTGCTCCGTGTTCCAGCTGCATGCTACGCGCTACGGCAAGGAGAGTCATGCCGGCCACATGACCACGGAGGCGTCTTCGGACAACGCTGGCTTTTCGGCTTTGAAATGGGGATGAGCACCACACCCTAGAGTCAGACACGACACGACTGGATGTAATTGTCAGGGGTCACCTTTACCTTTTATAGTTGTAGTATTGCAGCCCAGACATGCTCCGGTTTGCACTGCTAGAGATAGATCCGAATATCGTCTGGCTTTTATATTTTCAAAGGTGGAAAAGCCATTTCTGTCCCAGTAGGCCTTGGTGCAACATAAGATCTTTTTTTGCACATAGCACATTTTAGTAACCTAATTAAGACTGCAAACGTACTTGGGAGTATGGCCCATTCAATTCCACGTGACTTACTTCTGGGTGGACATGCATAAGATTACTATAATCCTATGCAGACTAATGAGTAAATCCCATTGAATTTGGTTGAATAAGTAAATCCATTGAATTATTTGTGAATAAATGTGCATAGAACTAGACTGTATATCGACATAATGTCTTCTCTCCTCTGTCCAGCAACACCTTTCCTTGGGGGGGGGGGGTTATAGGTTTAATTTTACTTAGAATCCAGTCTGAAAAAGCATTCTGGTGAATTGGAAAGATTGTTCAGTACTTGGTGACATTTTAGTTGGTCGGGTTCTAATGATGGAATTATGGTACTTTTGCTGTTTTTTTTTTCCAACTCGTCCAGTCTGGCTGCATGGGTATTTTGATTGATTTCTGTGGGGCTTATCACACTGATAATTACACAGGCTGTAATTCCTACAGCCAGCATGTAGAAATCCTACAGTACTGACAACACATTTAGATTCCTAGGCAGTAAGATCAATATTTTAGGAGCCAGCACAATAATATTAAGTAGTAGGTATGTACAGAGCTGGAGAAAATGTCAGCACTTTCAAACACCAGCATCACATTTTTTGATCCTTGGGATTTTACCAGTACTGCCTGGGTAAATCATACCAGTAATGAATATAAGCTGTAGTGACATAAAATATATGAAAAGTTTATGCTTCAGTCCAGTACATCTAGTTCCAAATATTTTATTGTAACCAATATATTAGCTGGCAGCTAATGGTAAACATGGAGTTTACTTCTAGAGTTGCATTTTGATAGCCTGATCTTCAAAACACACTTCCGTGCATATATTCATACTGAATCCTCCTTAGAAGTAACTATGTATAGGACTGGATTATTAGGACTCATTGCCTATCTGTAGCTTTAGACCAGGGGTGGCCAACCTTTCAACATGAATGCTCCTGGCCCTTTAAATGGTTGTATAGGTGAGGGCATTTCAGCAGGTGCAGTTGCTTAGCAGCACCATCAGCAATTGCAGCTGCCAAGTTTCTGTCTTCTACACAACTCTTAAGAACACAGAGGCCCTAATGGTGGAAGGTTGGCCACTCCTGTTTTAGACTCTCCTATAACATACTGTCCACTGCTTCCAGATGTGTCTTTCACTAGTAGTAATGTTCTTGCACAAGTTGGAGGATGCTACACAAGTTGTTCTTGGAGAAAGTTACCTGAGTTCCAAAGTAGTTGTGCTAGCAGAAGCCATTGTACTGCCTCTTGCATAAAGTCATTATGTCCCTGAAAAGTTCCTCTTCTCTAGCAGTTGCACAAGTTTGCAGAGCACCACTGCTGTTAAAATATTTGTGAGTGTCACTGTCGGTACTGTCCAATAAAATAGTGTTCAAAGTTGAAGGCCGTTTGTTTCTTCTCTTAATAACACTTGCTGTAATGACCATTTGGGGGAATGGCTGTATATTTTGTTGTTTATACTAACGTTAGAAATCTAAAGGTACTGTACTATTAACAGAACGGGCAGGACTAAATTAGGCTTAGTCCTTTGTCAATTTTTTTTTTTTATAAATAGTCATTGTTCTGGGATGTATAGTTTGCAGGTCTACTAATTAACAGAATGAGGAGTAGCCATAAATGCATTGCCCACCAGCCTTTTCTTTTCCAGGGTTTTTTTCTTGCCAGTTTTAGTGCAAATTTGGCACATAGAGTCGTTAATACACACATACACCAATTTATTACCTATCCAGTCTAGCAATTGTTGTTTGAAGTGGATATTTTCTTCTTTTTTACAGATATATTTCTATTAACGTAGTATTAAAACAAATGTAATCTTTTGAAAAGTTACAGCAAGTGCAAAGCAGTATATTCTACTAGCATACTATTCTGTATTTTCTACTTATAATAGCCAACTAAGCAAAATATCTCCAACGTTCTATTAATCAAATCCACATCATTCTTTTCTCTATTTCTTAAAAATCAATAGGTTTCCAATTATTCACAAAAAGGTTTACTATCTTTTCCTTAATTAAAATTGTGAGTTTGTTCATTTTTGCATGATCCAAAACATTTATCCACCAGTCTTCCAGCGAAGGTATTTCTGAATTCTTCCAATATTGTGCATATAAAATTCTTGCCGCACTTACATATAAAAATAAAGTTTCAAATCCCCCCCCACATAATCATCTCTCATACTCAACAAAAAAAACTTCTGGTTTCATTTGCACATTAAATTTTAAAATCAACTGTATCTATTTATGAATCCAGAGACGTTGTTAGAAAATTAGAAAAATTACTTGCAGAGACGTTGTTAGGGGGGCGGGAGGCCCCCGGGTGCAGGGGCAACACGTGCAGGGGGGGTGCACTTGCGGCTGGATTCGGCTGCAATTCGGCAGTGGCGTGGCAAAAATGCATTCCCCCCGGCGGTTTTTTTGGCCGCTTCTTTGCTGTTCACTTCGACAGGATTTGCCCACCTGCCTAGACTACAAATGGCCTAAAAGCGACTGAAACCCGCCGGGGGTGCATTTTTGATGCACCACTGAATTGACACCGAAAAGGGACGGGGCTTTTGCCGTCACAAAGGGTGTCACGGCGACCGCGCCCCTGGGGTGTAGCAATGCCCCTGCATGAATCTGAACCCAATATTTTTTGCTTTTGTGCATGTCCACCACATATGATAAAAGGATCCTTCCTGCTTTTTACATTTCCAACAAATATTCGACACCTTTCCATACATTTGAAGTGAATATTTTCAATGTGTATGTGTGTTGTCGTCCTCCTAACAATGCCTAGATTTTAAATTCTTCATCTTTTACCCTCAAACTATATTTAAATCTTGTGTTGAAATACCATATGAAAATGTCCGTTCTGATCCTATGCATGTTTACATAAACATAAGTTCTACTTAGTTCGGTGGGGCTTATTTCCATTAGTCAGTGTGCAAAGGGTTACACCTAAAGGTGATTGCATACTTTCATTGATTATGCAAACATTAGCCATGAATAGGTGTGCCATGCCACTCCCCCGCTCTGCACCACCGAGGAGTCACCTGGGGTCAGGAATTCATGTTGGTCCTGGCAGGCCATGGTCTCAGCCAGAAGAAAGAAAGGAAGTATGTTCAACATAGCAACCAGGGTAGAGAATAAATGGTTAGCCTTTGGCAGGAGTGTCTGTTGCTGCTGCCATCAAAGGATGCCGAAGAAGGCTGGAAGAGGTGGATGGTGGTAGAGGCATGGAAGGAAATAACCAGGATGCTGGGAGTCTGGCTTCTAGCAATGGTTCTAAGAGGTATTGTGCAATGCTAGTATTTGTGTAGGTAGACCAAAAGTTACAGCAAACCGTACTGTTAAATAAATAAAATGTATGTGCCAATAAAGGTCTTTGTATTGTATTGTAATTAATTAAAGCGTAGGTACCGTGAGCAGCACAGTTCACTTCCATGATGGAACAAGGAGGAGCCACAGTCTGCTGCTGGAAAACCAGCAGTCCAAAGGCTGCACTATAGCACTAGCTAGCTACCTGCTCTGGGCTAGAGATGCTTTGGATTTAACCCACCGGTGCTATTTATCTAAGAAACAGCTTAAGTGACCAGGTGGTAAGGTGGTCTGTTACCTCATTTGGGGACTCTTAAAGAAGCCAACCCCAGATGGTGTACATGTTAAGACCACCTATGTAGGTGTCCGAGGCACAGTGTTTGCTTCTTGCAACTCTTCTTTCTTTTGGCATTGAGTTCAGTCAGTTCCATTTGAATGAAACCTAAGGGCTTGCATTACTGATATGCTTGAGTAATTTTTTTGACACAGCCTGGTATTCCATTGCTTGTCACATGGTGTGAGTGTGTTGCTCTCCGTCAGAGAAGTATCTTGCCAGGAACATGCATCTAACATCACTGTGTTAGTCTGATTCAGATTGCCCCTAATGTCTGTAGAGCCCAAATTCTTTTAAAAATAGGTAAATGAAACCTTTTAAAATTTTAATCCTGGTAAGGAACATCGCATCTCTTTTTTGAGGAACAGCCAAATTCCCATGTATGCTTACTGCCTTACTACTTACAGTGCAGTAGGTGAGGATAGGGTAATAAAGACAAGCTGTTCCTTATGCAATTTAATTCAGGATGTACACAGTTGCTTTTCAGGAAGGGTGGATTCAACCGAACAATTCATGTGGTATCTTGTTGCATGGTGCTTGTATGCAAGCTTGCTCCCTATCTCTGTATCCTTATTTTGCTGATCATAATAAGAAAACTGTGCCCCCAGGAGTTGCTTTGTACTTGTGATATTTGGAAGCAACCAAAATACCATGTTTAGTTAGATGACTGCATGATGAAGCTAACAATTGTCCGGCTAGATCAGGCCAAAATTTCAATAGTGCTCCTGGAAGCTCACAGTCGGATTTTGATGCGCATAGCTTTTATTTTCATTTTGACCCATGCTAATAGACAACATTCTTCTTTGAATGTAGTTTTCAACATGCTGCACTCCTGACATGCTGCACTTGCAGCAGGGATGTGCAGTGCAGGAGGTGAGGCACCCCCTCCCCCTCGTAGTTCACAGAGAAGAGCCGCAGCCTAACTGTGAGATTACATGTGCGCTACAAGGATACCGTGCAGTTAACTTTGTGTTGCATCATAAGTATAAAGACTCTTGCCTTTGTTCAATGAAGCTATATATATTGGTGAAGTTTTCTATTTATAAAGTGAATCTTCCCATGATAGTAGACAAAAATCTCAGATTTATATTTTAAGGATTAAGGATTAAATTTTGGATTGTCAGGCTTACTTAAAAGTTTTTTAGGTGACTCGCAGCCAAAAATAAAATACAATATTCATTCACTTATTTAAACAATGTACATCCCACCTTTCCTATGGCGAAGCATATGCCCAAGGTGGCTTACAAAGATTCCATAGCAAAATGAACAGTGTATGAAAAACAATGAGTAAAATCACATAATAAAACAAAGAAACCATTTAGGGGCAACTATTTGGTACAGGGAAAGGTAGCAGAACAAAAACAAACATGCACAAGAAGGCACAGATATCAACACAGACAGAGGAAAGAGATCAACCCAAATGCCAGACGAAACAAATGTTTTGAACTCTCACTGAAAATCCATGAGAAACGACACAACAAAAATTAACAATATCAATATCGGATCCCATTAATAAAGCAAACCATATGAACCCTAAAACTGAGTATTCAGCCAAATCAACAGAGAGAACTCAAGTGTCGGAATAAAAACGGGGTGAAGTCCAATCTAATCTCTTGAGGCAGGGAATTTTACATACGGCACAATCCAGTGTAAAACTGCACAGGGGGAGCGTGTGCTCCTCCCGGTGCTAGGTGTTGTGAAATTGCCATAAAGCACTTTCGCGGCACCCAGAGAGTAAGGGTCGCTGGCACCCAGTGGGCCCTCTCTCCCCCAGTGGATCCTCCCCGCGCCTGCCGGGCAAGGTAAGTCCTGCACCAGCCGGTGCAAGGGCAGGGGGAGGGCAGCTATTGGCCGGGCTGGGGGAGGGTGGGGATATTGGCGGTGAACTTCGCCAATATCCAAAACCCTGTCCCGGCCCGGTGCAGCCTTATACGTGGGCCTCAAATGTACGCCAAATCCAGAGTTGGCGTACATTTGAGTAGGCCCATTGGACCTCAGGCTGCTTACACCTGGGAAGGGGACGATTATCCCCTTCCCTCGAGGTGCACCTGGGATGCCCTGGGGTAGCCCAGGACCTGGATAGGATGTCTTACACAGGATTGGGATGCCCGTGGGTACCACCACAGAGAAGTTGTTCTCTTTCATCCCTGCCAACAGAGCCTCTCCCGGTTGCAGGATGATCAGGAGGTCTCCTTTGGATCACCCCAGGGGATGGGCATGTACATATGGAGGGAAGATGATCCTTCACATACTTTGCTCACAAGTCATTTAATGCTTTAAAGGTAATAACGTGCACCTTGAAGTGCACACAGAAACAAAGTGGCAGTGAATGTGTTTATCGGTTGTTTAGTTCATGATCTTTTGTCAGACAAATAACGGTGATGATGGCTAGAGAAATCTGTAGTCTCTTAGGTGTGAAAGGTAACTTCTTTACTATGATTTTTTTTCTTGATTGTATTTTTTTTAAAAAAGGAATCATTGGTCATTTTAACTTTGGTTTGTAGGCATACGCATCGGGATGTGATATTGTGATCCTAGGGACTGACTTTGAAAGATTACAAATAATTCCTGGAGCAAAACATGGAAATATACAAGTGGGATGTGTGGATTGCTCTATGCAGCAAGGGAAGGTAAGTGTGTGTTAAAGATTTGTATTCTTCCTTATCAGTAATTATCAAGATGGCTATCAAGTAGTAATGTACTCCTGTTAAATGCTTTTTGTCTAGCTGTTGAAATATATGTTTGTAATACAAGGTGGTGGTGATGGCAAGATGTGCCAAACTCTTCAGATACTTTTTTTTTTCTGCACAACTCACAAGGACATGTATGGAAACAGTTAAAAAAAGTCTCTGAAAATTTACTTGCAGCTTTCTGACTATTTAGTCCCATTTCTAGATACTGCTATTTGTATTCCATATATCATGAAGAACAACCTGGTTGCAGTTACGCTTCAAAGTACTGTGTCTCTTGCCCCAAGCCACAGAAACAAACAGAATTCAACAGAAACAAAAACAGAATTGGTTAAAATATTTAGTAGCTGATGTATAGTTCTCTTATGAAACTATGCCATCTTTGTTTTCATATGAGGAATTTCTTCTTTTGAAGGTGAAAATTTTGTCCCATGTAAAAACTAGCATCTTGAAAATGAAACTTGAATTAATGTCCTATTACTTCAAAAGCGTTAACTCTACAAGAGTTAACTAGAAGGGTTACGCTTTGATCCTGTTCCGCAGGTCTGTACTGAAGTTGAAATTTTTATTTATTTATGCAACATAAACAACATTGTGAACAACTTTCTGTAGTGGCTGAAAAACAGTAGAAACATTAATAGATAATTCACTCCCTAGTGAATGTACACTCTGTGGTAACCCTGCAGAACACAATGTATGCAATTTTGTTCATTGTGTAATGTACAAAATGGGACTTAAAGCAGCTTAGATGGAGGGGGGGCTACATTTGAATTAGTTGGGGAGGAACTTGAGTACAGTTCTAAGTACTGACAGAGCCGTCCCTAGAAGAGTGTGGACAGGGTGAGGTCCTGGGGCAACTCAACCAGTGCAAGGTTCGCCTTTATGGCCATATATTAGTCATAAGGCGCGGGACCCAGGGCAGCTACGGTATCCCAGTTTCCTTCCCAAGAGACAAATCTGAGTATTCTACTGGCTCTCCTTTATCAACCGCTTCTATGTCATCAAAACACAGTGTCTCCCTCTCAAAAGCCAGCCCTATCGCACCAGCATGAAAACGTTGGAGCAGATGGACTGTACCTGTGCAAAATCCCGATGTGGCTGTCTTTAAGTTGGGAGCCTTGTGTGTTGGATGTCCTAGGGGACTACCTGTAGTATTAAAGAGAGATGGCCACGTAGGAAAAGAGACAGATAGTAGTTGGAAGGGTTTATCTCTGCAAGAAATATTAACACCCCCTTTTTTAAACAATCTGCAATTTGGTTACCTTAATGTGCAGTCCTAAGCAAGTTTACACAGAAGTAAAACCTATTGAGTTCAATGGAACTTAGTCCATTGTAAGTTATATGTAGCCTTGCATCCCGAATGGGATTTCTTGGTCATATCAGTTTGCTAGCTGTCTCCTGCTTAGTGATACACACAGTTTGCAAAGATCTGGTATCATTTTTGAAAGGGAAACTATACTGTATTGAAGAGAAACACACTGTTTCCCAGAATTAATTTTTATGTGTTGTCGTCCCCCCCCCCCATGTAGCATCGAGTAAAAGCTTTTTGTTCCATGGTATTTTCTATGTTGTAGAACTTGTTTAGTACTTTACAGCTGCAGGCAGTTTATCTTCTCTTGAATTGTCAGCATTGCACATCTCTAGCTTCCTTGGTTCTCAGGCTTTCTCCTGTTTTTCCTTGTTAAAAGGTGCTGATAAGATTTTTTTGACTATTCACTTACACACTTCAGTGCCCTGAATTCCTCCCCTTTTTTGGTTTTACATCATGAAACTGTAAGAGTTGAGGGTCAGCCCAGTTGGGCATTGGCTGCAGCAGCCGCCCATTGTCCCAACAATCTCCCTTGTTTTCCCAAGTACTGGAAGTAACAGTGGTGTGATTCTGTTACCCATATACAAATTGGAGTGTGCCCCTCCCCTTTGAGAGTGGGAGAGGAGCTGCTGATTTTGCCAAAGATTCCATCTCAATTTCCAGTATGAGAGAAGAAGTTGTTGCCAATAAAGTGGGTGAGGGAGGTCCTTGGAGTGTCCAGCAACTGCAAAGCATAAATCCTTATACTAGAAGATGTATGAATTTGAAACACACTATTGAGTTTGAGTTTTTAAAAGCTTGTCCACTACAAAATGCCTTTTTTTTGCAGAGAAGATACTTTATGTATGGGTCTGAGCTATGAAAAGGCCCAGTAGACTTTACCGATTCTAGATAACAAAATCAGCAAAAAGTAAGAGCTCAATTGAAAGCTCATGAGAACTTAGATTGGCTATAATTCTACAACGTGTTGCATCTTATCTAAAGTGCCACGTGGATCTTCACTGGTAAATGACCATATGAAAATGGGGAAAGTGAGGACATATGCTATACTTTTAACAGTTTTCTGGAAGGGAAAGAGTGTCAACTTCATAATATTAGATGAAGATGGCACATGCTATTAATGTCTGTCTAGAACATTAGATGACGCTGGTAACATGCATGCACTCAAAGCATGACATTGAAATTTGACATCACTTTGAAATTTGTCAAATATTCTTATTAATATTATAAGTTTGTTCCATGATAGAAAATGCATGTGGTTCATATTGCACAGGTTTAGTAGGATGTGTTCTTGCCATGAAACAAATATTCCAGGTTTTACCTTTTGCATGGGGAGCTGTTCTCCATATTAGCAAAGAAAATTCATCCTTTAGAAAGAAGTACAATCTCCTCTTTTTAAAAGAGCAGTTACAAGATTTGGGTCATTGTCCATGTTAAATGGAAAACCTGTATTAAGAAGCCAATAAGACATTGGGCTTGTTTCCTCAGCATTAGAAATTTTCTTAGCTATTGCACTCATTTATGATAGTCAGTTCTCTTTATATGCTAATTCTCACTATCTGCGATCTTGTTAGGGCCATTGTTTTCTCATGGGTGTGTAGTTAGGCCCCCCCCTCTCCTGGGTTTGGGAGCAAATTTATGGGTCTGGTCTGGGATCAAATTTCCCTCTTGCCATTTGCAACGCAATGGGAACTGTTGTTTGCTCTATCTTTCTAGCTGCTTATCAGCAGATCTCCGCATTGCTCTAAAAAGCAAGCAGATTTTCCTTGCCTGGCACACAGGTGCTCTGGGAACAAATTTCCTTGCCTTGCTGCTTTTACTGTAAAAGGTACTCTCTCTCTCTCTCCCCTGGAGTTGTGGTGTGTGTGTGTGTTCTGATGAATGTCATTTGCAACACAATGGGAACTGTTTGTGCTCTCTCTGGGCTTCCAGAATACTATACAATACCTTTTATATTTGCATAATGTTAGGAAGGAATAATAATTTGCTAGAGTTGAGAATTGTTCTATAACGAAGAGCCAATGTGGTATACTGGATGGTGCCCCTCCCCATCACCCAGCCCATAGACTTCAAGGTAAGATTCAGGTTCATATAGTGCATGGTGAAGAGGGTCCCCTGGAACCTAACCCAATTTTTCCCATAGGCTCAATGATTCAGTATCCGCTAATTCGGTATCAACTAGGTTTTCCAGGAACCTAACCCTAGTGGATAACGAGAACTGACTGTATCTCATGGGGTGCCTCATTGTTTATGACATATTGGAGGGTGTGACTGTGTTTTGTTTTGTTCTGTTTTCCAGTACTTTTGTAGCTGCTTGTTGCCTTTGCTTCTTTAGGTTCTGTGCAACTCTGACAGAATTTCAGTTGGCATTTTTAGGTCATGTTGACGTGCAGGTTGCTCAGACTGATATAATTTGTTCTTGTAACAGTTTCTCTTGTATTTCGAGTCTGTATCACTCTTCTTGTGGGGTATGTGAAAAGAGCTTACTTTTATTATTGTTTACATTATTGCTATCCATGAAAATAATTGTGTACTAAGTTGTGCCCCCCACATAAATATTTGTGCAGGGGATCATGCAAGTGGGATATCAGTCTGATTGATGATTCTTACAATATTTGAACCATTTTTCCCAGTTTATAGTAAGGCTTCATTATCTCAAGCTACAAAATATAACTACAGTAGACCCTTTCTATCCATGGATTCAGGACCCGTGAATTTGTCTCACCACAGATCCCGAATCTGCGAGGTCCACTGTAAAAAGGGGAGGAAAACGAGGGAAAGTGGGTTTTTACCTTTTTAATACGCAAACCGCTGCGTGTTCTTGCTTAAACAGCATGAAATCGCGCTCCAGAAGCCTCTTCCGGGTTGCGCGACTCCCCCCTCCCAAGGTCGCTCCAAAATGCATTGCAGTGCACTCCGGAGCTATTTTGGGAGAGGGAGGGGGAGTCACACAACCTGGAAGAGGCTTCTGAAGCGATATTTCAGGCTGTTTAAGCAAGAACATGCAGCGGTTTGCATCTTAAAGGTTAAAAAAATGTTTTTCTCCCCATTTTTTTCTTTTCTAAATGGTTTTAAAATTGGCCCCGGTATCCATGGATCATCGCTACCTGCGGGGTGGTGGTGGTCCGGAACTGATCCCCCGCGGACAGGAAGGTTCTACTGAATGTGTGTAGGAAACACTTTATTGCCTTGCACCGATGGATATACATTTTTGAGCCTCTTTGATTTTACCTTTTGCTTGTCTTTTACCTTTGTTTGTCTTTAATCTATCTCAAAAGTGGTGTGTTGAGTTTCTGATTGTGTCTTCTTTTTTGATGTCATAAATATTCCTTACCTGTAAAATCTTACTGAAAAAATGTTTAAAGAACATTTAACAAATATGATTGTCTAATCTGATCACATTATTCCTTAAATGTGTTTGACTACAGCTTGCACTTTTTCATGCTGATCACTTTCTAGCCACGTTCTATACATTTTGCTATATAAATCAAGCAAACATAATCATTCACTTTAACTTTAAATCTGAGGTTTTTTTTAAAGATGTATCTTGACCTTTATAGACCTGCATGATTCATATCAAGAAGAATTAGTTTTCTATGGCTTTGAGGTCACTTCAAAAGTTATCATTTATCCTAGATGGCAATTTAGGGGAGGGGAGGGGGGAAACTAGCTTATAGAGCTGTGAAAGTAAGGTCGCATAAAGGTAAAGGTGTATCCCCTGACAATTAAGTCCAGTCGTGTTGCATAACCTAGGACTAAAAATATATGTATTTTTAAACCCTTCTTATTTGAAAATCTAATTTGTTTTAGATTGCAGCGTCTTACGGGAATGTGATTTGTATCTTTGAACCACTTCAGTCCCTAAAACAGAAGAACAATCATCATACTGTAAGTGATTCACCTTTCTTAATACCTTCACTGAACATTTTCTAGTAACTTGTATGATGTGTTTTTGTTTAGAACTCTGCAGATATTTGCTCCTTGTTTTAATAGGTAGACTATTACATTTATATTCCAACTTCTTTCCATAGAATCAAGGTTGTACACATGAATTTGCCAGGCAGTGTTCGATCGGAAACCAAGCAGACCCAGACCTTTTAAGCTTCAGCAAGGTGGTTGCATCATGTGCCATTTGAGGAATAGGAATTGCGTCCCAGTATACTGTATGAGTAAGCAATATGGAAGTGAAGATATTTGTGTGGAGGAAAAGCCTCCTCCTTAATAGCAGTTAGTTACGTAGTACAGCTTAAGACCTCATCGCTATTCTATCTCTGTGGGATAGACTTGAATAGTGGGAATTGTTATCAAAATCATGCTAAAGAGACTCTCTGACTCTGCCAGAAGAGATCATGGTGCAGCAATTGACCCTTCTCTTGACAGTTGCATAATTCTCACATACAAGCTAGCATCAAGCCACTGGAACTGTTGTGCTGACTTTAGGCTAGCCTGCTACAAATAATATGGAGGTTATTAAAAAAACAAATAAAAAACAGAAGTAATTGAGGACAATAGGGTGTGAGGCTGACTTACTACTGCTGTGCGATAGGATGTGTCTGTATAAAAATGGTTGGGACTTGGTAAGTGCTGTCCCAGGCAAGAAATCCCTTGCTGATTTCTTAGACGGTTGGCGCAATCCTGTCCCCCGGCTGGGCCAGTGTAGCTCGTGCTGCACTGGACTAGGGTATCGGAAACATGCTGTAAAGCACATTGCGATGCCCGGAGAGCAAGCAGCACCAGTGGGAAGGCCTGCGCTGGCCTGCCAGCGCTGAATCTCCGGAGCAGGTGAGAGCTGCTCTGAGCGGTGCAGGGGTGCACAGATCCATTGCACAGGCTGGAGCTTTACATGGGATAAGGGGTAAAGAGGACATGTCCCCTTGACCCGAGGAGACCTCCAGCCTGCTCCTAGCCAGCACTGATACAGCATGGGCCGCCTGGCCCTACAGTTCCGGCGCAGGTTAGAATTGGGCTGCCCAACAGTTTTCCCCACTTCTGCACAGAGTTGCCTCAAAAACAGCTGTCACTGTCCTCGCCCAGAGACTCTCTTACTGATTCAGGAATCAAGGCAGCATCTGTGTCACTTACCCAGGTGTCTTCCAGGACAAAATTTAATGGAGCTCAGAGTTCTGATGCCATAGCTTTCCCGTTCAGTGAAGGAGTTCTCAGGGTAGTAAAGGAGCTTGCTAAATCCTGAGATCTTTCAGTAGTAGTGTAATCCTCCTCATAGTCCTTCACGAACTGGCACTATGTCTGCAACCGCTTCACAGCCAATCCTGTTCCTGCCCCACTGCAAGATTAGTGCACAGAACCTTTTTACAGCAATTTTATAACAATTTTGCCAGTTATTGCATTACTTTATTGCACTTGTTTAGTGTTCCTTCTATGGCCTCAAGCAATTGTGGTTATTCAGAGGCGCCCCTCTGATTTTGTATTCAACCCAGTTTCATTTTATGTTAAACTTGTACAATTGCATTAGAACTTGTAATTAGTATTTTTAGTGACATGGAAGTATTCTAATGTGGTTGGTGAAGAATGCTTAATGATAGATCTTAGTACTTTGTATGTTTAAACAGCATGTCTTCCAACTGAATGTAAAGTTTCAGAATTATTTCATATTCCCTTTATGTTTTGTTTTAGGAGCTACATTATCAGTGGCAGAAGTCTGGTCAAATTTCACTAGAATGTGTAGTGCATAACTTAACGTGGGACCCTACAGGTAAGCACAAAATTAAATATTTTCCTTGCTTATGAGCTTTTTACCTTTGACTTACTATGGCATGTATGGAAGAGTACACTGACTTAGTTGTTATGAAGCTGATCTCAATGCATCTTCTCTAATACTGTATCCTACACTTTCAAGCCTCTTTCCCATTCCTTTCCTCCTGTTGCTTTTTCATCATTTCTATCTTTTCGTATAAACATATAAATATAGATTGGAGCTTGTGATGGGGGGGATTTATTTTGTCAGGCGAGAACTGAAAGAGAATGTGTGTGAACATGTTATATATCAGGGGAGGCCAAACTGCTGCTCCTGAGCCACATGTGGCTCTACAACGTATAATGTGCGGCTCTCAGAAATATGTTGGCTGAGCTCCTTTTTGTGGTATCACAATTACTATAAAAAGTAAATAAAACTTTCAAGCTTTAGAATCATTACCAGGTATCAACTGAGTGTCCATTGGATTAAAACATTTAATGTTCATGGTGAGTAAATATATTTAAGAATTTAAATGCTTCTTAAATATTGGGGTTCTCAAACATCTGGCCACCCCTGTGTTTTGGCATCTCATGTTCTCTCACTCACACTCACTCACAGTTCATGTGGACCAAAAATGATTTTGATCAAAGAAACAGGAAGATACATAGCTAATCTTTTTTGCACCACTGTAGGCTTTCTACCTCCCCCCCCCCCCAAAAAAAAAACAACTTCAGGATCATCCTTTCTTATGTATAGTGCAGACATGGTTTCAGTTTATCTAGCTATCTCTAGGGTATATTTCTGCTGGATTGGAATTCAGAGCTGTGATCTGACTAGAAGAGTTGAGACCCTTTATGACAAGATTTGTTGCTTGTAGCTTTACATCTTCACTGTGGGTACTGATTTAGTGTTTGTATATGGTAAGATATCTAAAGAGGCAATTCAACTTCTGTCCTGAGTGTATGCGAAAGATTTCTGCACTGGCTTTCCCAAGTCAGCTAGTACCACCTATCATAATGACTTTTGTAACCTGCACCTGGCTCTATTACAACAATGGTTCAGGCAAAAAACTCTGGTACCCCAGTGCATTTTGCTCACACCTGCCCATTTATCAAGTCTTTCCACCTGGCCTTGTGGGCTGAACACTGGAATAGCCAATGGGGAAAAGGTATGATACCCTGAAATAAGAGTTCTGCTGATCTTGGATTGTGCCTTTTTGCAAGACTTTCGGTCTATGCATAAGTGGTATTACAATGGATGTAATTGCTTAGTGGTCGGCTGTTCACGTTGATCATCTTCTAAAGTTAATGGTTCCAAGCATACATGTTATGGTACATAGTATGACTTAAATTAAAATTGGTAGTTAATAATGTTTACCAATTTACAAAATCTAGGCTCTCGTCTATTGACTGGTTCCAGTTGTCTACAGCTTTGGTCCAATGTTAACTTTGAAAACTCCTCAGAAGATGAACACCCTGAAAAAGCAGATTCTCAAGACTGGAGAATTGTCTGGCAGTGCAAGTAAGAAATGTAGAAGCGTTTTGCTATCTGTATTTTTAGACTCCTTGGAGAGACATTTAACGTTAATACAGTATTCTGAATTAATAAATACAGTGGGCCCTCAGTATTTGCGAGGGCCCTCAGTATCTGCGAGGGATTGGTTCTGCCCCCTCTCCCCACTCAGATACCAAAACCCGCAGATGCTGAAATCCTGCACCCTATGCCCTCAACAACTTGCCAGATCCTGCGAGAGAGGCCTCCGGAGGCCGGTTCTGCATCGCACTGGGCTGGCAACCTCCATTGGCCTTCGCCGGCCTCAGAACACCACTCCGAAATGACCAGAAGTGGTGGGCGTGAAACCAGTAGTCATTTCTGGTCGCTTCGGAGTGGTGTTCTGAGATCCACAGAGACCTATGGAGGGGAGTTGCTGACGTGACACAGAAGTGGCCTCCTAAGGCCTCTAGTTCAGCATCTGCTGATGGTGAAATCCACGGATGCTCAGAGCCCACTGTATGCTATATGGTCAACCTTTTTTATGTGGGGTAGCCATCCGTGGAATTGTCTCAACGCAGATGGCTACCCCGGGAATAAAAGGCTGACTGGGGGGCGGGCACAGCATTTAGCAGCGTGCCAGCCTGCCGCCAGTTCCTGGACTCCCATGCTGACTTCCAAGTACTGTAGTTGAAATGACTGTAAAGAGTAAAAAAAAAAAAAAAAAGATTCACAGTGACTTCTGGTTTTGCATCACAACTGGAAGTCTCTGCGAATTGTTTCTTTTTACTCTACTGCAGTTTCAAGTACTACCTGGCCCCCGCCTCCTCCCCCCCCAGCTGATTTCATTTAAGGCATTTTTTGTATACACTGGGGGTTTGGGAACTGAATCCCCATGGATACAAAGCGCCAACTGTAATTCAAATTGGTTAAGTGATTCACAGTAATTGTAATTCAATTGTAATTGTAATTCAAATTGTATAGGTTAGTGAATGTGATGAACAAACACTGAATTGCAATTGTATTGGGATGTATGGGTTCCATAGCCATGTATACAATTTAATACGAAGAAATAAAATCCTTAAAACCGCAGTTGTAGTTCGATGAGTTCTTTAAAAATTTAAAAACTTTTAAAAACGTAAAGTGCAACAGGAGTTAATACACACACAGACTCATACCAACTTGGCACTGATAGAAGTTGAAGTCCAGATTATGTTGAAATACGTCCAGAATGTGAATATATATGTATTGGATTTATATCCCGGTTTCTCTCCCCCCTCCCCCCCCCCCCATATATGAACTGTTTAAGCCTAACTATGAGAAATCCCATTTGGTAACATTAATTTTGGTAAATCAGCATACCAAATTAACCTACTGAGACCTTGGCGGAATCCACATAAGTGGCATCAATTATCTTATGTGCAAAATGTAGATTCATAATTGAAATTCACGTGAACGTTTTTAGCTGCATAAAAAACAGTTTGCTATCAGTTCAATGTTAATAAGCTTTTGAGGTCTACTCTTGAGTAATGTTTTATTACTTTTTGCTGTTGTACAGAACTGCTTCTCAAGTTCATCTAATGAAGTTTTCACCCGATGGAGAATTTTTTGCTACAGCAGGGAAGGTAAACAATTTTGATAGGATTTGAAATATATGCTCTCTGTTAACCATTCCCTCTCATACAAGACTGTACTTGGTGCTAGCAGTGAGGCAAGCAAAGGGCTGTTGTCAATCAGATGAGTTGGGGGGATAACAGGCCCAGATGGAATCACATCTGTGAGTGTCAACCCACGTGGGATTTACAGTTGAACATTCACTCAATCAAGGATTTATCCATGGGAAAAAGGCTATGCTAGTCCCTCTGCTGGTGCTGTCAATCATTCTTCCTTTCGCCTCCTCTGAGAACTCAAACTCAAGATAATGAATGACGCAAGTTCCTACCCATATGGTCAAAACCCGCACAATCAACCTCAAATTCACAAGTTAAGAAGTGGAAAATATTTGGCTTATTCTGTGGGGGAATAGAACTCACAGATACCAAAACCCACATGGATTTTGTATCCAAACATGTGCTACGTCCATTGGAAAGACTGAGTTCCATGTAGGTTTTTGCATGTTTGGTCTGGCCCTCATGGTATATAAAGGTAGTCTGTCAAAATTTTACCTTGGTCCATTCTTGAAGCTTCCCTGCATTTAATTGAACGAACTCAGGAATTTCACAGATCCCATTTGTTGGAGTTTTCTTGGATTGGCTAGCTCAGTGATTGCACAGTTCTTTAGGGCTTTTGCCCAGCTCCAACAGAGTTGTATCCATGGCTTTGGGCAAAAAAATAGATGAAAGAGACTGCTTAGGTGGTCTGGTCATGTAGTTCACAGCAGTTAGCTAGACTAGAGCCTTATCAAGGGTAAACTAATAACATTAAATAATTTCTGTTTGCACACCTATCAAGTAGCTTGATCGGTCTGACTGCTGATTCTATGTGCCAGACACTTGTTTATACATTCAGAACCAGAGAAAAACTTCTGCAGAAAATTGTGCTGGGTTATTATACAGTACAGCCAAGCATTACGGGCACTATTCCAAACCAAGGAATTGTGAACTTTGGCAACATAGCAAGATCCAGTATGTCTTTGTAACTAATTGGTATCCGTTAGATGCCATCAGAGGACCTGAAAGACCTTCTTACTATTGCTATTTTGTTTTGCCTTAGAATCTTGCTTTATCTGGAGTGTGCCATGTCCAACATGTAAAACTGACTGTTAGAATTCTAACTATGATCATTATGGAACGTGATCATATATAAAGAGTTGAACATTTGATATTGTATTAAAGTGTGACAGTAGTCTAATAGTTGCCTGGAATACCCCACCACCACTTATAACACAACCCAGTAATATGTTGTAATCTGTTCTGTTATGTCAGAAACTACTGAGTTCCTATGATACTCAAGGTTAAACATGCTTGAAGGAAAGAATCCTAGTACAGGCAATTGACAGTCCTAAGCCAGTGTGGTTTAAGTGAGTTGAATGCAAGTTTCTCACATACAAGAGCCCCTTAGCTTTGAAAGTCTGCATCCTTGTGCAGACCCCACTTAAATCAATCAAAAATGTTGATGCTACAGTGTTATCTGAGCTCCTTTTATACACAGGATACACATTTGCTATCGCCAAGAATATTAAAACTAGGTCATGCTGTACAGCTTCATCATGCTGTACAGTTCATCAAAATATATCATTTAACTGTTCATCTAATGAAAGCAATTTTGGCAAAAGATCAACTAGTTTACCATCTAGTGTGTTATTTTTCCTAAACAATTTAGCTTCATAGTTCTTGTGTTCTTCAAATAAGTGGTTTTCAGTACACAAGCATAATATTCCAATAATATAATCTATTCACAGCAACCAACACTTCTCCTAAGGCGTGTTCATGTGATAGTTGTTTTCCAGAGCAAACAGCTTTCTGTGAAATGTATTTGGTCACAGTGTAGAACTAAGGGGGGGGAAAAAAGGCAGCTGCTATAATTGGAACTAAAGGACACAGATAGTAGTTGATCCAAGAAATGTATTATGTTATATATTTTGTATATCTTCATACCTGCAGATAGAGATGAAATATGTTTGGATTGGTGGAGAAACATGTAGAAAGCAGCCATGTAAAACAGGAATGTGAGGCAGGGTTAGGAGTAGGTAAAGTAAGACAGTGCGTTTGATTCTTAGACTAACAGCGCAATCCGACTTACCGTATTTTTCGCTCCATAAGACGCACTTCCCCCCCAAAAAATAGGGGGGGAAAGCCTGCGTCTTATGGAGAGAATAAAAAAAGAGTAAAGAAAAAATACTTACCGGGGCTTCGGGGAGGCCTGCAGAGGCTCGTGCAGGCCTCCCCAATCTTCATTTCGGCAAAAAACGGCCATTTTTGGCCACTTCCGGTTTTCACCAGAAAAGTGCATTATGCGCGAGCCTCTGCAGGCCTCCCCGAAGCCCCGGTAAGTATTTTTTCTTTACATTTTTTAATTTTTATTTTTATTTAAAAAAATCTTTTTTTCCCTATTTTTTGCTCCATAGGATGCATGCGTCCTATGGTCCGATGCATCCTATGGAGCCAAAAATTCAGTAACTTTTGTGCCGGTTTAACCAGCAGCACAGCGAGAACGGGAGGCTCCAGAACGGAAAAAGGGATTCAAATCACCTCCAAAAGAGGAATTCAGAGGGGATTTGAATCCCTTCTCCGTTCTGGGACCTCCCGTTCTCGCTGCGCCGCTGGTTAACCCGGCACAAAAGTTAAGCCGGGTTGCGCTATAAGAAATCGTCTTTTGTGTCAAATGAGAACTGTTGTCCCCCAAGGATGATTATTATGTTGCAAGTGACTGTGAATTTAAGTTTGGTGACAGCATCTGTTTCTTCTTCAGACACTAGTTCCAAATGGGATAACCCCCGACCTATGTGTGCATTGCAGATAACTTGGAGGGCGAGTGGTGTCTGAGAACTTGTGAGAATCCAAACTGCCCTTCCTAAGTAGTCTTCTAGCATAGACGCAAGACTTGGGGGAAGGGTGGAGTCGCATCTCTCACTGCTTGATGGACTTTGCAGAAATGCTGAAGCAGTATGTCTCTTCCTTTCTGCTTTCAGCCTTCCCCCATGCCTGGCATGAAGTAGTTCTGGGGAGGGACTGGGAGGTCAGTGGTGCCTGAAAATAATGAATGGCTACCATGTGCAGCCCAGACTTGCAGACCTCTGATCAAGAAGAATGAAAAATAGAAATTGTAGTCCCTTTTGGTGTTCATTTGTGAAGGGACACTGTCCTGATAAGGTGACTTCATTATCAATTTTTTACATGGTTTATAAAAGCATGTTTTTATAATCTTATAAAAGTGATACAGTGAAAAGCCATTTTAAGACTGAGTGAACAATGAGGTATGTGCTCTAAGCAGTAACTGGAAATAATTACATTGATACAGAATGATATTTTTCCTTGGCAGGATGACTGTCTCGTAAAGGTGTGGTATAATACTGATAGTTGGAAATCAGCAGTTGCACCTCAAGTTACAACGCCAGAAACTACTACACAGGAAGTGGGTTTCTCCTTTGTTTATTTGGTTCATCCTAGATCTGTTAATGGATTTTCCTGGAGAAAGACAAGTAAATACATGCCACGGTGAGAATGCCGATTGCTTCATGTTTGAAGTGCTAGAAACTGAATGTTTTCAAAGTTTGCATTATGCTTCTCAAAACTATACCAACTTAATTCCAGTAGCCAGAGTAACTATAATTATTGGGCTAATTCTGAGCAAGTCTTCTAGATGCTAGTGATTCTGATCTGATAATGTGTTCAGTGATATCTGTTCAATCAGGGTCTGTGCAAGTAAAGGGAATACCAAATTTATCTTGGTGAGTGAAGGATATTTTCTGGAGCCATATGATTTGCTTTTGAAAAAGGCCACAATTTTCACTCAATATTTTTCACAAAGTAAAGCTTCATGAACCAATCTGCCTGTCTCATATTGAAGGTTTATAATGCAGTCTTCTAGAAACATTGGTAATCTGTCTTATATTTGGTATGAAAGTGGAAAAAATGTCTCAAACTATATGGTTGTTGGTGAAAGGCATACACCCAAATTCCCAAAGAACCATAATAGTAAAGTCTTACCAAATCCACATCTGTCCATTGTTTAACTCTTTATGTTGCCACCCAAATAAATTAATGGCTTAGCTTTCTTGATGAGGTATCTGAATTTCCTGGTTGTAGGAAACTTATACCTGTAATAGTTGGAATATATGGACCTATTAAAACTGAAGCCCACTATGATTTGTTACCCTGAAATGCATCATAGTGCTTCATTTGATGACAAGAAATTAATAGTTTTGAAAACTAGCATTTTTTAGTTTTTTTTTAATGAAAATGTTACTTTTCCTAGTGGTGCCGTATGCAATGTATTGCTGACATGCTGCAAAGATAATATATGCCGTCTCTGGGCAGAGACATTGTTGCCCAATGACAGTCTGCTGTATGGAGGGGGATACAGTCATTGGCCTGAGCCAGTGAAGTTAACTAACAACTTTAAGAGGAATGCTTCTAGTAAGGACAGCGTGAAAAATGCTTTAGAGGTAAGAAGATATAATTCAGCTATCTGATTTTGAATAAGCCTACCAGATGTTTATAATTTGTGCTTAAAGCGACATCCATACTAACTTATCTGTCCAGATAATCCTGATTATATTAATATAAACTTCAGTAATGTATATTTTTTAACTTTTTATTTTAAAAATTTGCTTTACTCGTGTAGCATGTTTAAGGTTGCAACCTGTACACACAATCCCTGGGAATAAACCCCATTTAACACAGTAGGATTTACTTCTGAGTAAACATGCATAGGATTACACTGCACAAACCTGACTGCACCATTTAAAAATTCTATAGAAAATAGTTGGGTGTAAAATGTGTTTCTGCATTTGATTAATACACATATGAACGGATCTAAAATATTCATTCCTCCGATAGTTAAATTTAAAGCATTTTCGACGAGGAAGAAGACGATCAATAGCACTTGCACATACCGGATATTTGCCACATCAACAAGATCCTCATGAAGTTCATCGGAACACTCCACTGCAATCAAATGCACTTTGCCACTTTCATATTGCTGCCAGTATCAACCCAGCCACAGGTGAGGAAGGTTGCAATCTGTAATTTATTGTGGATTTTTCTCTGTGAAGTGTACTTTTTTGATGTTTTAATAAGGTTTACAAATGGTCGGTGTTTGAAAGCTTTCCTGCAAAGGAACATCCTTTTGCTGATTATTTATTGTTTGGCATATCTTCAGGTCAAATGTCCCCTTCCCCCAAGGTGAGCCCCAGTCCTGCTGGCGCGGGCTCCATCCTCCACGGAATACAGCGGCCGGCCATTTAGTATTGTCTTCCATGTGTGTGCGCGTGCGCACGCATGCATGCACATATGGTTTGACCTTGGGTTTGCTTTAGTTCTAAAGAAATGGATTTTGAGCTTGATCATATGCTGCATTGCATAGTAGTGTAATTTCCACAAATTAAAGGGTCATTAGAGTGGCCTAGTCCTTCTCTGGCAGTGAAGCATACCCCAGTAAACCTCTGTAGCAATTGTGGTTTTGGAGTACTTGCATGTGCAGAGTTGACTGTGCTATGAAGTGCTTTGTTCTGCTAGCTAGAAACAGGGTGCTGTTAGTCACAGTGGTACAAGTGTTGTCTTGTGCCTGCTGCTGAAACAGAAGGCAGATTTTGGCTGCTTTTACCCTATTATTCCAGTATGTATCTCTATGTCTATTGATGATATGATTAAGCATGATTAAAAAGAGGAAAGAACTTAAGTATGTTACTTTCTGATTAATGTAAGTTTATTTTTTGCTTGCAGACATTCCTTTGCTCCCTTCCATCATGTCTTTGAGTCTTAATGAAAATGGAGAAAAAAGTGGTCCTTTTGTAGTGCACTGGTTAAATAATAAAGAATTGCATTTTACCCTCTCAATGGAAGTCTTCTTACAGCAGTTTAAAAGGGGGGTTGAACATATTTCTTCAGAAGCCAACACTGAGGAATCTAATCGGATGGATACAAAATCTGAAGAAGGTAAATTGCATGGTGTTGCTTTACATGATTCTGTGTTTTGCAGAACACATGCTTATTTATTTTGCATTAATGAATTAAATCAGTACCTGGCATAGCAGATAGTAATGTTAGCAGTGATGGCTACTAACTTAGATGGCTTTAAATGAAGATTAGACAAATTCAGTGGTTCCCAAACGTCTTAGTACTGGGACCCACTTTTTAAAATGACACTGTCGGGACCTACCTAGCTTTACGAGGCTTTAAAAAAAGGTGATCTAGAAAGAGAGTTTATTTATTTCAATTTCATTCTGAAGCTTTCATGGCCAGCTATCAATTGACAATGTTTCAGGAATACGGGAATTGAAGCCATGTAGTATAAAGAAGCTTGAACTTTAATCACATTAAAATCCAAGGAACTGAGCCCAACGTTTCGTTCCAGCCCCGTGGAACCTCTTCATGGGGATCTCGAAAGATCATGGATGTTGCTGTTCTCAATTCACCATAGTAAATTTAAACCAAAAAAGCGCGGGAAACCCAGCGGTTCAGAGCGGAAATGACAGGTCTGGAGTGAAGTACTAGCTGTACTAGCTGGAGTGAAGTACTAGCTGTACTAGGCGAGCCATGCGGGCTCGTTTAGCACAGCTGGTATTAATTGCTTCCTCCTCTTGTTTTCAACCTATCCAACCCAGGGATTTATTGTGTAACTTGTGAATGTCATAAATGTTACATCGGGATGACGAGTAGAGCTATAAAAACAAGAGTGGCGGAACATGAGAGATCTCTCAGGCTGAATCATCCAAATCAATCTTCAATTACCGAACATCATGCATTGAAAGAAAAACACACTATCCAGTTTGAAAAAACGGTGTGCCTGCAAAGAGAGAGCAATTTTAAAATACTACGCCACCTGGAAGCTCTAGAAATAAGTAAAAAAACCAGTGGGAACACTGATGAATCGTCAGCAAGATTTAACATTCACGAATCGGATTTGGTTGCCTATCCTGCATAGGAAATCAAACTTAAGAACAGGAATGGGATCCGAAGTAACTGACAGTGGAGATATTCTAACTGACATTGCAACAGTAGAACTAACTGTAACTGACACAGACACTGCAGCAGCAGAACGGACTATCCAGCATGGAAAGAAAGGGAGAGTGAAAACAAGAGGAGGAAGCAATTAATACCAGCTGTGCTAAATGAGCCCGTATCGCTCGCCTGACAGCTAGTGCTTCACTCCAGACCTGTCATTTCCGCTCTGAACGGTTCAGAGCGGAAATGACAGGTCTGGAGTTTCCCGTGCTTTTTTGGTTTAAATTTACTATGGTGAATTGAGAACAGCAACATCCATGATCTTTCGAGATCCCCATGAAGAGGTTCCACGGAGCTGGAACGAAACGTTGGGCTCAGTTCCTTGGATTTTAATGTGATTAAAGTTCAAGCTTCTTTATACTACATGGCTTCAATTCCCGTATTCCTGAAACATTGTCAATATTTTATTTATTTGCAAAAAACCTCAATCCATTTCTAATAATGAGGCAGCCCTAACTTCAAGGCTTGAGGGGCTTAGTTACGTGACCCAGCCTTCACCTGCTCCCACTACCTGTCATTGACAGACTTAGGGGGGAAAAAAAACACCAGAAAAAAAAAACGCTAAAACATTTATCTCCCTATATTTACACAAGCTTGCAAACTGCAGGAGTTCAGCTCTTTGCAGGGCAATTAGCAGCTCTCTGATTTTTGAATAGCCTCGGGGCTTGAGGCGATTAGTTATCTGATCTTTCCATCACTCGTGTCGTTGGAGGTGTTGTGGGACCCACCAGAAATCGGGTCGCGATCCAACAAGTGGGTCCCGACTCACAGTTTGAGAAACACTGGACAAATTCATTAAGGAAAAAAAACTCACTGGCTATTGGCTATGTTCATCTCAATGTTTCAGAGGCAGTACTTCTGAAATATCAGTTGCTGAAAGGCAGCAGCAGGGGAAGGCCTTGCTTGTAGGTTTCCCAGATAAATCTTGTTGGCCTCTGTTAAATGGAATGCTGGACTTAATTGACTCTAGATCTGATACAGCAAGGGTTTTTTATGTTCTTAAGACATTGTATCAGTTTGTTTCTAAAGAAATTAAAGATATGAACCAGTTCTAGATGAACGGGAGTCTTGTTTCTCTACTATTTACCATAATTCTTGAAGCCATGACCTTTTGAATTTTGAACCATTCCCCTAAACCTTTCTAAATCAGACATTGGTTGCGTACAGAGCAAGGAATATGCCTCCTCTAGACATGGTGGTATCGGGAAAAAACAAAATAAAACTTGAATCTGCAAAAATCCACTAACTATCTACAACCATGATAATAAACAGTTCAAGACAGAGGGATATTGTGATGTCCTACATAGCATGACATGTAGTTAACACAGTTCACTTCATTCTCAAAGATTCTACTCGAGATAAAACCAAGACAACTACATCTACATCAAATAGAAAATAGTTTTCCAGCATAACTTCTATTTTCTAGGTTGCATTACTGTTGATAGAACTAATTTGTGTCCTTCGATCCAAGATGTTTAAGAAAATTTGTAGAATTCTTTATAAAGCCATACCTATGAATTAAAGTGTTTGTGTGCGCGTGCGCTCTCTAATTAGAACAATTATCCAATTGAAATATTTTGTGTTTCCAATGTAAACCAGCAGGAAGCAGGCTTTGAATATTTGTGAATATGCATTTCTGCTCAGTTTATATGGAACCTCCTGGTAAACCAGAAATATTGAACAGGGATATCTGATGGATAAAGCACAAGTCTATTTTAATATTTGAATTGGTTTGAGTTCTGACAAATGTTCCAAAAAAGCCAAATTAATTTTAGAAGTGTAATTATGACTATATGTACCTCTATTTACAATTTTTTCTTCTGTCAGAAACTGATAACAGTAGAGAAGATCACGGAAGAAATCAGGAACAGAAAGACATTACTGGAGAAAAAACAGTTCCAAACTCAAGCTATGTTCCCTTGACTTCTACCATTATTGATCATGAGATTGAAGTGCAACTGTCTGAATGGAATAAAAATGCAGACATGTTGTTTAGTATTCATCCTATGGATGGGTCATTGCTGGTATGGCATGTAGGTTGGCTAGATGAATACCAGCCAGGCATGTTTCGCCAAGTACAGGTACTATGGTTTTTCTGAATAAAATATTAAAATAGTTAATTGAGAATTTCAGCTAGAGTCTAATGCTTCTCTTCCCCCTCCTTTCTATTTTAGGTGTCGTTTGTTTCAAGAATTCCTGTAGCCTTTCCCACAGGCGATGCAAATTCACTTTGCAGAAGTATAGTGATGTATGCTTGTACCAAGAATGTTGACCTTGCTCTTCAACAAGGCAAACAAAAACCAGCTAGCCTTGGGCGTTCCTGCTCTATGTTAATCTCTTCAGGTCATAGTAAATCATCCAACAGCTTAAAATTGAGTATCTTCACCCCAAATGTTATGATGATTTCCAAACATGCGGATGGGTCTCTGAACCAATGGCTAGTCAGTTTTGCAGAGGAATCTGCTTTTTCAACTGTACTCAGTATTTCCCACAAATCACGATATTGTGGCCATCGTTTCCATCTTAATGACTTAGCTTGTCATTCTGTATTGCCGCTGCTGCTTACAACCTCCCATCATAATGCAATAAGGACATCGGTTGATAGCACAAAAGGAGCACATGATGTCTTGCCCTCAAGACATGACAATGAAGACACTGGAAGCACATCACAAGATCTTGCTGCTGTTTACAGTGAACTTATCCTTTGGAGAGTGGATCCCGTTGGACCACTGTCTTTTTCTGGTGGAGTTTCTGAACTTGCACGAATAAATTCCCTTCACGTATCTGCTTTTTCAAATGTGGCATGGCTGCCTACCCTTATACCAAGTTACTGCCTAGGTGAGTATTCTTCCTTATAGATGAGAATTCCAAAGGTTGCAGCATAGACGGAACTCTTGATTATATCTGAATAAAAACTATGAATTTATTATGCAAATCTGAGCATCCTTTTTTATATTCAGATGAAACTGTTCATAATTGCCTTTTAGGTGCATACTGCAATTCACCAAGTGCTTGTTTTGTTGCAAGTGATGGGCAATATTTGAGACTCTATCAAGCTATAATAGATGCCAAAAAGCTTCTGTGTGAACTGTCAAATCCAGGAATTTCTGTAAGTAACAACAATTGTGTCCATTATATAACTTTATTAAGGTTGCCACAAAATTTAACATACAGTTGGTCCTTGATATCCACGGGGGTCTGTTACCGGAACCCCCGCGGATACTGAAATCCTGAAATCTGTGGATACCGGGGACCAACATTAAAGCATTTTAAAAAAAGAAAAAAAGGTTTAAAAGCTGTTTGCTTACCTTTTTTTAGAGGCAAACCGCTGCGTATTCTTCCTTTTTTACAAGCTTAAATCATGCTCCTGAAGCCTCTTCAGGGATGCACGACTCCCCCCTCCCCTCTCCCAAGATTGCCCCAGAATGTATTGCATAGAGATTCAATTATACATTTATCAAAGGGAACTATACATAACTCCTTCATAAACTTGCTCAATTGAACTTAAAAGTTGCACTAACTTCAAGCAAACAACATTGGATCAGCAGGGACCACCTACCATTTGGTGGGTCCTCTTCCTGAACTGTCTCCTTGGCCACCATCCCAGCTGAGCATTATGTAACTCAGAAGTGTTGGTACCTGAGTTGGCTACTGCCCTCCCCATCCTTTTTCCCCTTTGCATTGTATCTTTCAGGTATAAGCTTGCAGGCAGAGCCTGTGTTGTTGTGTGTCTGTGTACAGCACCTAGAAAATGTGTAGGCCCTTTAAACATTCCTAATATGTATAAAATGTCTGTTTTCTTTGGTAAGAACTTCCAGAGGGGTAACCATGCTAGTCCGTGGCAGTAAAAACAGAGTTTTGTGTCAACTTAAAGGCTAGCACAGTTATACTAGCATCAGCTTTCATGGACTTTTTCGGCCATGCGGCATGACTTCAGCCCTGCCAGACTGTAGCCTCTCCCTCCGGCTTGAGCCGCACCGCATGGCCGAAATCGCCCCCGGTAGGTCTCCCTTTACCTTAGTTTGCAGCCTCTCTTTCTGGCTTGCGGTGCGAGCCCGAGGACCCGCTCGGAAGTGCCGCATGGCCGAAAGAAAGGTAAGGGATAGGTATGAGGGACGGACCCGGCCATGCGGCGCTTCCGAGTGGGTCCTCTGCATGCCGCATGGCCGGGAAAAGCACTTTTGGGGGGTGCACTTTTGGGGAGGGGGTACACGGGGCTTGGGGAGAATTGGGGGGGTACTTGGGGGGCTAGGACAGGGGGTACGCGGTCTAAAAAGGTTGTGAAAGGCTGCTATAAAACATTGTTACATAAAGATATGGTAGAATGGCCACTGGGAAAATAGTTTCTGGAATGCAGGCAATCAAATGGCAGGTGGTTCCAGCTGAGCTGATGAAGTGGACCTTGCTGTCTCGCCTCTTGCTCTGCTGCAGCTGACTGCTAATTCAGAGTCCTGGGAGAGGAGGAGGAACCATATATAGTTGGTCCCTATCTAGTCAGTAGAGTGGGCCATTTTGCTAGCAGTTGCTGCAGGATGCAACTTTATTAAGCAAGCTTATCAAAGGCAATTATATGGAAGTCCTTTGTAAGAATACCACTGAAATTGGGAATTATCCTTAAACTGCACTTCCTGTAATTCTTTGACACCCCTTTACAACTGTATTTGAACCTCCTTTATTCTTTGTCACATTCAGAGCTGTATTAAAGATGTTGGAGAAAGAAGGTGAATCACATCTAACATGACCCACAATTGGCAAGCTGAGAC
Organism: Plestiodon gilberti rubricaudatus; assembly: GCA_026170595.1. NCBI lineage: Eukaryota > Metazoa > Chordata > Lepidosauria > Squamata > Scincidae > Plestiodon > Plestiodon gilberti. The sequence goes on from JANXHW010000002.1 coordinate 53,232,731, forward strand.
GTTTCTTTTTCTACGTTTGGGCTTTGCTTGGATGTTGAAAGAACCCAGAGATTTTAGTTCTCTGAAAGCTAAAGCATTGCCTAAAAACAAAAAGCAACGCTCTGTGAAATGAAACTGGCAGTGTTTTTTTCACAACAAATTAATGATAAAATCCTCCCTTCCTGTCCGAAACACTGGGGGCTGTTAAGCCGGAGCTACACCGCACGCGTTCGTGTTCCATATGCTTCTGGTGTCCCGCCCCCAGGTCTAACAACGGGCTTTGATTGACTGAACGAAACGCAAACGTGGCCAAAGTTGAGCCCGCTCGACTTTGGCCGCGTTTGCGTTTCGTTCAACCAATCATAGCCTGTTTGCACCTGGGGGAGGGCCACCAGACGCATATGGAACACGAACGCTTGCGGAGTAGCTCTGGCTTTAGAGTACAGGTAGAGAGAGCAACAATACTTTCCCATACATCTCAGCTGGGTTTTTGTTTTGTTTTTTACATTAGGATTCATACAGTAGCTTGTGGAGTAAAACTACAATTTTACAACAATCATATCATTTTATTTCCAAAAAATATTAAATACATCTCTACATTTATTACTGGCTCTACAGAAATACGTTGGTGAAGTTTTTAACATCATAAGCCAGCAGTCCACAGCTAGACCAGGATGCATTGTAGAATTGGATGCCATTACAGAGTTGGTAAGGCTTTTGTCCCTTTTTTTATAACTTGGAAAATACTGTTTTATCATATTCAAAAGAAATTGTTGATCGCCTTAGAAACAGTATAATAGCAGCAAAGTATAGTTAATTTTCAACATTTCTTGTTTGAAATCATTTAGCTTGAATCTAGACAAAACATTGAATTTTATGAGTTGTATCCTAGGAAGGGCGTATGGAAATAAGGTGACTTTTTGTACTGTTCTACATACAGTAGTACAGACATATGTGTGAGAAATTGCATAACAATGAGGTACTGATGGTTCTCTGGCAGAGGAAAGTGGCATTCCTGACTATATGGGAATGCCCTCGCGCCAGCACAAAGTAGTGTCGACTGTTAAAACGCCTTCTCCTCCACACGGGGCGAACTATTCCCCCAGTCTGGCCCTACCTCGTCAGTAGAATGGACGTTGGCTGTTGGGACATTGTGTTCTTGTTCTTTCTCCTCTTTTCTCCTCCTCCTTTTAGTCAGGAATTGGCTTGAATGTGACTAGTGACTAGAGAGGGAGTGTCTGGCAAAGACCTCTGGGCGACCGCATGTATGAAATCTTATGTAACATGTTGCTCGCGTGCACAGGACTTCATTCATATTTCTGTGTACAAGAACCTTAAGCTATCCCTTCTGCATGTTCAAGTCCCTTTATGCAAGTTGAAGGATAACTTAAGAATACAACCCAATGAATTGTAGCCAAATATCCTACCAAAACTCATTATCTCTGTCAGTATACTGCATTGTAGTTTCTCTCTGCTATATTTGTGTTTTTTCTTTAATTTAGCATGGTGGAAAAATGCAGTTACTTCATGTATTTCAAGAAGATTTCATATTGAATAACCATCAGAATGGTCTGTCTGGAAAAAACACCACATTGCCCGACTCTGGTAAAGCATGCACGTGTTTAGCAAATTATCACTACATTGCAATGATGATGGTTAGATTACAGTACATATGTTTTATGTGATGTATTAGATTTGTAGCATTGCATTGGAGTCTTGAGTGCCTGGATTTCCTTAGAAAATGGTGATTGTAGTTTAAGGTCTGGCAATAAAATGGATTCCTGTTCCATAAACCTCAGTGTGAGTCTATTTGTGTGTCACACAAGATCATTCTATCGTGATTACTTTAATTGCTGTTATTGTTCCTCCTGTGGCCATCCAACAACACAGTTAACATTTTTAGAGACAAATAAGATGTTTGTTTACCAATGAACATGGAAGACCTATCTGTTAATAGATATGCCTTTGTAGGTTTGAACTTTGTATGAATATTGTGCAAGTTGGCTGTTGTATGTTAAAAGCAATTATTTCCTAAATTCAGTTTTTATTCAAACTAATACAGTTGAAAAATTATTATGCTAGGGGAATTTTCAGGTAAAACAAAAGCCCATTTTAGGTGGTGGTTTCTTCTGGGCTGTTGCAATTAATTACCATTATAAATCTCAAAGAAGTACCCTGTGTAGCATAGAATACAATCCAGAAAGATATAATTGGAAGACCTGAACCTATTCTTTGCTTAGGCCAAACAGCAGCATCTGTGCCACATCTCAAGCTGCTTTCTAAATTCTCCTGAATATGTAAAGATTCTGGATATGTTTCAAAAAAATTGCATTTGCAAAAAAAGAGGAAGAAAATTCTGGATATGTTTCAAAAAAATTGCATTTGCAAAAAAAGAGGAAGAAAACCAATCACCATTACATTCATAATGCTTTATATAGGTATCAAAGGTCTCTGTAGGACTGTATTGATTTCATAAGCTAACCCAATCCTATCCAGAGCTGGCCTGCCTGTGTAATGCAGGGGGACTGACCAGCCAGGAGAGGTAAATAAAGACAATTTTTACTTGCCTCCCCCGCTGGTCCCAGTGGGCGTACTCGGATCTACACCAGCTATTTCGCTAGCCTATATCTGTTGGGGCAAAGAGGGCTTGTCAGGCCTGGGACAGAGGCTCTGGATCTCATGGGCACAGTTTCCACCAAGATCCGTCCCCACCGCCACCTTACCTGTGCTGATGACTGGTCTGCTGCCTGTCAGTGTGGGGCTTACCGGTTGCCATACCTCAGCAGCAAGCTGTACCTGTCAATGTGGCGGCCCAGTAGCAGCCCAATGGCAGCCCATGCAATGCACTGGCTGATTGGCAGATCTCACAATCTATCTCATGGGCATGATTGGGCTGTTAGCTAAGGTGTATAATAAAATAAATGTGTAGTCAGAGCAACAGAATCTTGTAATAAGTTAAAGACTAACCAATTTATTTCTGCATAAACGTTTGTGGACTACAGTCCATTTCATCAGATGATGTCCATTCCCATTGAGTATTTTACTTCCTGATGAAGGGAACTGTGGTCCACAAAAAACTTATGCTGAAATAAATTAGTCTTTAATGTGCTATAATACTCTCTTGTTTTTTTTTTTGTTTTTTTTTGCTGGAACCCAATAACATGGCTATTCTCCGAAAAGGTAAGTTAGTAGTTGATAAACATAATAATTGTACTGAAAACAAAATATATTTATATTTTTACAGGATATCCGAAAAATGGGTTTTCTGAAAAATTCTATTTAATCGTAATTGAACACACTCGAAACTGTTCATTGCTACACATGTGGAAATTACACCTGAAGTCCATACCAGTTTCGCTAGGTAGGTTTGTATTGTGAATTCTCTAGTCATAAAGCACATTTATTTTGTGATACTTTATTTCCTCACTTGGTAATTGCTGGATTCACTCATGTAAATAACAGCACACTGACGTAGTTCTACAAAATATGGTACATTTTTGAGGTACACATGAGGTTCAGTGTTTTTTTTTGCCCTGCTTCAGAATTGTCTGTCATCTGAAAGCAGCATTCTTGTTATCCATCACTTGACTGATTGTCGTAAAGTTAGTGCGAGATGCCAATTGGTGTAGTGAGCTGACTGGCTGATTAGGTGGATCCAGATAAGTGTATGTGGAAGGATGTTTGCATACAGGAACTTTTCTCCCCCCCCCCCCCCCAATTCTGTACCTCCTATTAAGCTGCTCCTGAGGATCAGGGGGATCGAGTAACTGCATGGGGAGGGGGAACTTGGCTAAAACTAGGTGGAAGCACCTAAATGTGAATGGCTACTGCATGAGCACCATATCCCTGCCATTTTAAGCAAATGTTTTGGGGAAATAGTTCAGCATAATTTAGCAGTCCACGAGAAGATTAAAAATTGTATTTACATGACCTTCAGAGTTTTCACAAAATGAAAGTGATTCTGCCATATTTCTAAAAGAATTGTTACTTCTTTTAGATGAAAAAATAAACTCCCAGGCATCTGAGGTAGCATCACAGGAAGAGCTCTATTCTTCTTCACCAGATCATGAGAAGCTCCACTGTTCCTTTACACAGAAATACCAAGCCTGCAGAGAGAACCTTCAAAGTACCAGCCAGCTTTCTCTTTCCTCAGAAAGAGTCTATAGTCAAGAACTAAACTTACCAGAAGGAGTAGAGATAATAAGCATTAAGCCATCAGCAGGTTTGTAAATCATGAAAAGGAAGAGGAAAACTAACTTTGAGGTCACTTTTACTTTGGCAACTCTCTCCTTGTCAGATTGTTTAACTCTTTATTATACCTTAATGCCAACTTGAAAATTTAGTTGTTTACAGAACCACTAGTCTAAAGAGAGGAAATGTTTAAACCTAATTTTTAAAATTGTGACGTGTATAGCAAATGTCAGCATGTAGGACACTGAGAAATTTTATAGTGTGGATGACTTGCTTTTCTTAAATGCTGAAATTTTAACTTAAATCTATGTAGAACTTTAAATTTCGGTATTCTGAAGGCTTTTTATTTTTAATTTTAGGGCACCTGAGTTCTTCTTCCATATATCCAGTGTGCCGTGCCCCTTATCTTCTTGCAACTTTATGCTCAGATGGTAAGGTTAGGTTTTGGAGGTGTAAAGTGACAATGGAGCCAGATATGGCTTATGTATCAGAGAATACTATAAACAGTGGTATGTATGTATGGGAAGAGTGGCCGTTACTTATTGAAGATGGATTTCTTAGCAGTAGTGCTCTTAATGTGCCAGGCAAGCCTCTTGAAATAAGCTGTGCCCATACAAATCGCCTAGCTGTGGCATACAGGCGACTGCCACCCAAAAGCAGTCATTCGTCTCAAGACTTTTCGGTGAATGTTGGCATTTTTGAATGTGAATCTACAGGAGGCTCTTGTTGGATCTTGGAACAGACTCTCCACTTAGATGAACTAAATCCAACACTGGACTATTTAGGTGTTGACAACAGTTCAGCAGCAGATGGAAATGAGAGAATAGTACCTAGCACAAAGCATTTAGTTCACTTAGACTGGATGTCTAGGGAAGACGGGTCGCATATTCTGACAGTAGGTATTGAGTCAAAGCTGTATATGTTTGGTCAGCTGGCTGGGAAAATGCAAGAACAAGCTGGTAAAGAGGTGTTTATACTGCCATTGTGGGAAAATGCTAAAACTTCATGTCCTTCTAGATTTGTATTGTTACGATGTGTGGATTTAGTTTCGTCAGTAGAAGGTTCACCCCCTTTACCTGTTTCTTTATCTTGGGTTCGTGATGGCATCCTTGTGGTTGGGATGGATTGCGAAATGCATGTCTATTCTCAATGGCAACCCCTTTCAAAGCAAGAGCCCATTACTGGAGACTCTTACAGCGGGAGCACACCATCAATAATAAGCTTAATGAAACAAAGCCAGCCTGGTTCCCACCCACCAAAGCGGTCGTTAACCAGGTCCATGACAAGTCTTGCTCAGAAACTTAGTGGAAAGAGAACTGTATTTGATCTGTCACTGGAAATGGAAGATTCTGGTCTCTTTGAAGCTGCTCACGCGTTATGCCCTACTTTACCTCAGTACCATCCTCTTCAACTTTTGGAACTCATGGATTTAGGAAAAGTACGTAGAGCAAAAGCCATCCTGTCTCATCTTGTTAAGTGTATTGCTGGAGAAGTTATTGCCATCAATGAGTGTGGCCCCAGGCGGTATCGTTCTCTCTCAATCTGTGCTAGTGGGAGCACTAAGACAGTTAGCAGAACGGAAACTTTAGACTATACAGAAATAGACTCTGTTCCGCCATTACCTTTATATGCACTGCTTGCTGCAGATGAGGAATGTTCATGTGCTTGTACAGAGAAGCCTAATAACCAAAGAAACCTTAAACAAGACATGCAGGATGAAAATTATGAGGAACTTTTTCATAACCCAAACCTTTATACAGATGACCTGGCTGTGTTTGAGGTGGATGAAGAAGATAAAAAGCCAAAAGTGATTGATCTTTCTCAGTACAGTCCAGCATATTTTGGACCAGAGCATGCCCAAGTTCTTTCTCGCCACTTGCTTCACTCTAGTTTACCAGGCCTCACAAGTATGGAGCAGATGTCGTTAATGGCCTTGGCTGATACAATTGCCATTACCAGTACTGATATAGGAGAAAGCAGAGACCGAAACCAGGGTAAGCTTTCTAAATGAAATTCAATTTGTGTCCTAATCCATACATTTGTGTACCATGTTCAGCTTCTCAAAAATGTTACTTCAGATGTTATATTTGCTCATTTTTATTCTGGTTTGGTATGATCTGTTTTAAAAAGTTTATGGGGAAGATTCAAAGTGCTCTGTGTATGAGCAGAAAGCATTTCCAGCCACACCAGGGAGATAGGGCAACAACAGCTTCCAGTGCCATCTCCATCATACCTTATGAGATGATACTGACTTTGGGACAGACCATCTTTTGGAAGGAGGGCACACAGCAGGCTACCATTTAAATACATAGTAATAGTAATAGTAATAATAAATTTGAAAAGAGGAGTTTAAAAGATCTGTGGCACAAATGGAGCAGCAGCTTGTGTCAGTTTGGGTTCTGCCTTTTTGTTACAAAGGCCAATACTTTTCAAGTTTGTGGGCTTGTACTACTACTCGGCAAACCATATCTGTTGTATTATGGAAGGGTATGGAGTTTATGATGATCCAAATTAGCCTGAACCTATTAATCACCAGGCACATTGCAGGTGGCATTTGATTGGAATGGCTTATGGGGAGTCTAATAATTTTACCCAATTTTGGAATGTTGATTCACAAATAATATATGGCCCTCTGTGAATTTAAACAGTGTAGCTTTTCACTCCTTTTAACCTTTACAGGTTTTTAATTAGTCTTTCAGCCTTTTTACATTGGTAGAAGTTATTCATCTTTTTGCATTACTAGAAGTTATAGTTGATTACAGAAGTTAATGGCTTCTATGCCATATCTGCTGTGAAACTTTTGGCGAGGTGTATTGCTTTACAACTATTCTGAGTGGTGGTTTTTTTTTTTTTAACTGTGTGAACCAAATTGGGTGGCTTCAACTTTTGGTTTTGCTCTAGATGCTTATTGCTTAAAGATAAGGTAAGGAAAATGCATTCTCAGCTACCTACTGCTGTACATGGCTGCAGTATTTTATTAAATAACTACCATTCTGTATTGCTTGCAAATGAGTTTTTTATTACAGACATATAGCTTCCCTTCATTGTGAAGCTGCCTAGCAACACGTGCCAGATAAGACTGATTGTAATTTAAATAATGTAAAATAAGGTGATAGAAAGATTGCCAATGATCATAGGGCCTTGTTTGGATAGTTAAAATTATATAGATTGAATCTTTATTCATAGGAGGAGAAACGCTTGATGAATGTGGTTTAAAATTTCTTTTGGCTGTCCGTCTTCACACTTTTTTGACAACTTCACTGCCTCCTGCTCACAGAGCCCAGCTACTTCACCAAGGTAATTTATTCCCCTCTTTCTCTGAGTCTGATGCTGCATGTGGCAAAAAAAGGCATTTGTGCATAGGCACACTACATAAATATTAACTTTAATATATATATAAAGATAAAAAGATAATCTTATGTTTTGAGGAATGTAGACTTGGAAGTGATGGTGGTAAGGGAGCTCTGCTCTAACACAGCTGTCCATTGGGCAGATGACCTTCTATCATGATATTTAATACGTTGGCTTATTTGGAATACAGTTGTTTTGGCTCTGTGCTGAATTATAATTTAGAGCTTGTGGGGGCTTCACAGAGATTAGTGTTTCTGTGAGCAGTTAAGTTCAGATCCTTTTGTGTTATGGTTACTTAATTTAGTAATCTAAAACACGATATAATACATATAATAAATTAAGAGTAATAGTAATAATGCAACTTCTAAATCAAATACCGTTTTGCCCTGAGTATAGGACGCTCCTGATTATAAGCCGCACCCTTAGGTTTGGTGCTATTTTTTTAAAAATACAGTTTTAACTTTTTTTAACTTAAAGAAAATATACACATTAGTAGAACAGTAAAACAGTACAGCTTTAGTACAGTTAAAGGCATAGGCACCCTGTCCCTTATTGAATCTGGGCACCCTAGTATAAGTAGCCTTCCGCAATCCAAAGGGGAATAGAGTGCCTACCTTTAACCTTTGGAATTTGGGCAGGTGCAGCTTGTTGCACCCTTCCATGACGATGAGCTGCACCTCCCCAAATTTCAATGGTTAACAGCACAATCCTATGCATGTCTACTCAGAAGTAAGTCCCATTGCATTCAATGGGGCTTACTCCCAGAAAGGTGTGCATAGGATTGCAGCCTAAAGGTTGGCACTCTGTCCCCCTTTGGATATGATAAGCCTATGCAGGAGCTCTTGCTCTCAACTTTCAAACTGCAGGATCAATAAATATCTTAGTTTCCAGAGTCCTGGGGCTGGAACTTAAGGCTTAATTTTTTGAAATGCCTCTAAGGCTAGAGGTTGCTAGAGAGATCCTGGCCATTTAGCAAGTGATTAAGAGCTGAAAACACAGCTTTTGCAGTTTTAAAAAACAAAAAGCGTTTTACCTTTGAAAGAGACTTGGAGAGGCTTGAAAAAGGGACGCTTTGCAGAAAACTCTAGGCAGAAAATGCTAGACTTTGATTGTAGGCCGCACCCTTACTTTAAAGACTTGCCTTAGGGGACAAAAGTGAGTCTTATACTCAGGTCAATACGGTACTATAAGTTGTAATTTATAAGTCATAATGTATCTATTTGTGCGAAATTGCACACAATAAAATACGGAGACCTTAGATGATGATCATGTTGCCAAAACCTTTTAAAAACATCTAGTACCGGAAAAAGGTTCTAAGTGTTTAGCTATTTAGCAAGTTATTAGTGTAAACTTATCCAGCAGTAGACATAATCTTCTTTTTGGATAATCTAGGTTTGTCTTCAAGTCATTTTGCCTGGGCATTTCATTCAGTAGCTGAACAAGAACTACTCAGCATGCTACCTGCAATGCAAAAAGATGATCCAACGTGGTCAGAGCTCAGAGCTATGGGTGTAGGATGGTGGGTTCGAAATATCCATAGTTTGCGCAGATGCATTGAGAAGGTACGTGCAGTTTATAAATTGGCTTTCAGTATATATTCATGCTGCAATCTTCTGTTACTACAATACGTTACAGTTGATTTTGGAAAGATTTGTATATACTGTATTCTCTCGCTTTTTGGAGAGAGAAACTCAGGGCATCTAACTAAAGAAATGTAACACAAAAATGAGTCAATGCAGGTCAATGGAAGAACCTTGAGTTCTGAAGGGTACTATGCTCTCTTTCAAGTATCAGAGTCATAGCCTGGGGGTGGTTCTTGCCCTGGCCCTGCACCAGGTGTTAATTGTGGCCTGTGGGCTCTTTGGTTGGTGTACCAGCTACAAGGATGGCCCAACTGGGTCTGCTGTCTCTGACTGTCCTGCTCTGCACCCGGTGTTTGCTCACACACACACTATCCAAAAAAGCCCCTGACCTCCCCACCGTGCTACTTCTTCTCAGAAAAGAAGTTCTTCTCAGTCCCGCAGTTCTTCTCAGAAAAGAAAAATGCTTCCTTTCCCTTACTCTGTTCTCACACGGACTTTAAAGTCTATGGGAAACAAAAATCCCTTTATACTTGAATGCCACATAAGAAGAAAAGTAGTGAAGAAGATGATCTGATTCCCACTCACTAATGATGAGCGGGAAGCAGATCAATGCAGCTCACATCTGCTGTGGAGCTGGAGGGAGGGGGCGGTGGCAGACTCAGAGTGAAAGATAGCCCGGATCTACCGCTCCCCCATCACACACACTTGACATGAGCCGCATCATCTGCTTCCTGGCTGGGCTGGGCTGGGCTGGCCTGGCCTGGCCAGCTCTTCCAAAGCCAGATATGACTGAGACAGCTTGTCATTGCTTTAGTCACCTCTCATTTGGATTACTGCAACACACTTTACATAAGGCTGCCTTTTAAAGACCACCTGGAGGCCTCAGCTGGTGCAAAATGGAGCTGCATTGCCTGCCAGTTGGCTTCTGGGTGTAATTCAAGGTGCTGGTATGACCTTTTTTAAAGACCTTAAGCAGCTTGGGATCAGAATACCTGAAGGACTACCTTCTTACCCCCACATGAAGCTATTTGTACCCTGAGATCTTCTGAAGATCCTCCTTTTGCGTCCATAGGCTGTCAGAGGTGGGTTTGGAGAGAATGAGTTGGCAGAGCACCATGGATGGCCTGTTCTCTATAGAACTGTCTACTTCCTCTTTTCCTTCAGATGGCAGCTGAAGACTTATTGTTTGGAAAAGCCTACCCTAATGATGTTTGATTACATTTACTCTTTGAATTCTTTTCTATTTCTATTTTTAAGTTGGTATATTTTGTTTGATTATGCAAATACATATACATATATATTTTGTTTGTTTTTTTTGTATTAACTGCTCTAAGCTACTTCAGAACCCTGAAGAAAGGGATATAATTTTTTAAATAAATATATCCATTACATGAAATGTTTAATGATGAAGTACATAATTATCTTACAGGTCGCTAAAGCAGCCTTCCAAAGAAACAATGATCCACTAGATGCAGCCATTTTTTACCTTGCGATGAAAAAGAAGGCTGTGATTTGGGGTTTATACAGGTATTGTTATGTAACAGGAAGTAGTTTGATGCATACGAACAATTAACTTTGCTGCTTTGCTTTTTTGCCATCAAGGAACAGTTGCATTTTAAGAGCTTATAAATTTCAGTTGTTCTGTGCTGTTGCTATACAGTTACCTGGCATACCTGGGCTTTTTCTTTGGTTTGTGCCATTAGCAATATCACTGTTCAGTGCTGAACAGTTACCCTGCAGGCAGAAGTAGAGAAACCTGAGTGTCTTAAGGGTACGAGGTGTCCAATTCTGATTTCCAAAAACATCTAATATATGTATATTTCAAAATCCTCACCTACAAGACATTCAGCTAGTCTTGTTACACTTGTGGCAAGTGTATCATGACTGTCACTAATTGGGTGGTGTCAACTAGAACCTAAAGTTGACACAGTGTCAACACAGTTGTGTGGTGTTTCTCTTGTCCTGATTGATCACCTCAATTTGCAAACCTTGAACAGATTACCTTTCACTTCCTTCAGCTGTCCTACACCAGATTTGCATATGCATATTACAGTATGGTTTCCCAAAGGTGATTGTCATTCTATGAATTCAAAAGAAAACCATGCATAAGCAGCTTGTGGATATTCAAATCGTAGTTAGAGAGATGCCTTGAAGCAAATAATAAACTGTGTGTGTGTTGTAGTGTGGTCTCTAATGGGCATGCTAGAATCATAATAATGTTAAATAAATATTTTACCATAACGGCGAGTACCTTGGCAAGGTGGAAACCTTTTCTTTGCCATTGCACTTGGAAACTTTCAGAAGCAAGATGCTTCTGTAGGACTTGTAGCATGATCTTTGAGCAGGGGCTACCTGTGATATGTATGTAATATGCCCAGCAGATATTCTTGTGGGTGTATGTGAACAAATCACTTGATTATTGGAATGCATCCTGACATTATGATATGTATAAAATTCTTATATTGCAGGTCCTTAAAGGATACTAAGATGACACAGTTCTTTGGGCACAATTTTACTGAAGACAGGTGGCGTAAAGCAGCACTGAAGAATGCTTTTTCTCTGTTAGGCAAACAGCGTTTTGAACATTCTGCAGCATTTTTCTTGTTGGCTGGTCATCTAAAAGATGCAGTTGAGGTAACTTCTTAAACTAGTGAACGTATTTAGAATATGTTCTGCTGCCTTTACCGTGGAAACATGGTTTCATTTCTTCCATACGCATTGTGAATAGTATTCACAGTTTCCTTTCCACCAGAGCAAGGACTCACTGGCGTCACTGTAGCGTGGCGGGCGGGGCGGGCCGCCGGGGGGTGACGCGCGCCAAGGGGTGACGCGCGTCACCCTCCGGAGGCGGGACGCTCCGAGGCCAGGGAGCGTCCGGCCCGGCCGGCGCTCCAGGGCCTTCTGAAAAGACGAGGCCCTGGAGCGCTTGCGTTAAAACGCGAAAATTGACGATTTTCGCGCATGCGCAAACCCTTTTCTGAGGTCAAGGGCCTGCCCTCTTGCCCTCAGGAGGGACTGTGCATGCGCGAAAATCTTCAAAGTTCGTGTTTTAATGCAAGCGCATTGGGCCTCTTCTTTTCAGAAGGCCCAATGCGCTTGCGTTAAAATGCGAAAATTGACGATTGCCCTCAGAAAAGGGTTTGCGCATGCGCGAAAATCGTCAATTTTCGCGTTTTAACGCAAGCGCTCCAGGGCCTCTTCTTTTCAGAAGGCCCTGGATCGCTTCCCAGCCGGCTCCCGGAGCGCCGGAAAAGGTAAGTCCATGATTCAACCAGGCAGTCTCCAGTTCAGGCACTGATCAGATCGAAATGCAATTGTTCACACGATTGTTTCATCATATGGCTTTCGACCATGAGAAGTTACTGGCAGATACAGCAGATAACGTGTAAAATGACCCAGGAAGTTAACTTGTTTTAGTTAGTGCAATGTTTGTTTTTTCCTTTACCTGCATCATATCTTTTTTTATGATAGTACATTTCAAGGAAAAAAATTGATCTGCTGATTAAACCGATTTTTAAAAGTAGCTGTGTGTTTTGTTTTACAAGGTTTGCCTAGAAAAACTAAACGATATACAGCTGGCTCTTGTAATATCAAGACTTTATGAGTCAGAGTTTGAAGCATCTTGGACCTACAAATCTGTTCTGCAAAAAAGAATTCTGGGAAGCAAGTCTCACAGCAAGGAGAGTTCATCAAATGCACACATTGATCCTTTTCTTCGAAGTATGGCTTATTGGATTTTGGAGGATTATAGCCATGCTCTTGATACTCTTATAAGCCAACCCATTTTGGATGAGGAAGGTAAATCTAAATGCATTTTGAGTATCTTCTTTAATATTAAAATATTGGGAATCATTCCCTTGAAGAGACTGTTCAGGGTATATCAATAAAAGATAGTAAAGTATACATTAGAATTGGTATGTTCAGATTCTCAAATTCTCTAGATAACTGAGAATCTAGATGTGAACTGTTTACTGTCTAAATGAGCACTGTTTACTGCCATTGAGTATACAGATGAGAATTTCATCAATGGAGAATGATAATCATTGTCTACCTCCTGATACCTACAGCACTTAGTAGGGAATACATTTCTGAAAATCACCCTGTATACAAATCCTGAGGGGAACTTGGAAGTGGGCTATGGGCTCACATGCTTCCTCATCTGTCCCTTCTCTGCTCCCCAGACCATGGGGAGAAATGGATTTTTATATTGCAAGTCAGAGTGATTCGGCATTTAAGATAAATGTATGCCTTTCCCAGTTTTTGTTCCATGGTGGCGGGGGGGGGGGATCTAGGCCTGAGTAAGGGCCAGGGAGAGAGAGGCCTGAGAAAGGGCCAAGGAGAGAATGCCATGAGGCTTACTGTACTTTCAGTCTCAAATACAAAGAACATCTGAACAGGCCTTTGAATGATCATTACAATAGTGATTCTTAGTTAAGTATGATGCCAAGATACAGTTAAGTATCTTAATGCCGCCTTGGGCGTTTGCCTTGGCATAGGAAAAGGTGGGGTATACATTTTTTAAATAAAATAAATTTAAATAAAATGTATTTGGATACCTGGTGTTACTGCCTTAACTTCAGTGTAAACTTAACTTTTAATTTTTTCCTGTCAAGACATCTGCCTTTGTTAGCTATAAACCATATTCTGTAGTAGCTCCTCATTGTTCCCTGGTAGAGAAAGGGGCATTCCTGGACCATATGGGATTAGCCCTCGCGCCAGCTGTAGGTAGGGTTAGCTTTGAAGTCGCGTGCCTCTCCCCTGTGCCGAGGGCTCCCAACCCCAGTTCGACCCTACCTGCCAAACGGGTAGGACGTTGGCTGTCGGGCTTCCAGCCCTCACGTGCCTTTTCGACTAAAAGCGGAGTCTTTTCAGAGTACTTCGGGGCTATTTTTAGCTCATTTGTTTTAGCAGTGGAGATAGATGCAAAAAACGGAGAAACAAAGAGGCGTCTTTGCCGCGGTGCTGGCGGTTTAACAGTGTCTTCTGTTGGAACGTTAACCCACCTCTTCCCTCTTGTGAGTTAGAGGGTGTGGAAGTTTTTGGTGTATTATCGGCTGCAGGAGCCATTGTGAAATCAGCTCGCAAGCTCAGCAGGAGCCTGAGGCTGGATTCACACTACACGAATCCCGGCGTGTTACGGAGATGCGCGGAGCTCACAGCATTTCGGATGCAAGCAGAGCAGCTGTGCTCTCTCTTATACAAGATGGGGAAATCCATCTTTTGAGGGGGCGGGTTCGCGGAGCTTGGGGGCGGGTTCGCGGAGCTACTGCAGCCACCAATCGCATGAGAGGGAGAGAAGCCATCCATGCCAATCAGAACTACTTCCAATCTGTAAGCTGCACTTTCTTAAGAAGGAAGGACAGCAGGAGGGACTACAGGCGGGAAGACACTCCCCAGCTCCAAGCGCGTAGGCAGGAGCAGGGGCAGAGGCATCCGCGCCTGGATTTGTGTAGTGTGAATCTGGCCTAATTAGAGCTGTTGACGGCTGAGGCGTCTTGATAGTACCGCCGGCTTCTTCGAAGCGCTGAGAGGCTCCTGGTGGATTTTTTTACAAGGAAGCATGTCAGAGTCTGGGGAAGACTCTTTTGAGCAGAACGACGATATTTTACCTCAGCAAGAGCCTGAAGTAACGGCTCCTTTTACTCCTGGGGTTCAAGCTCAGGTTTTAGCCTGGTTGAAGACCATTGTCAAAGAGGCAATTAATGTTAAGGCACCTGAGTTGAGTTTACCTCAGGTCACAGACCGGCTGCTTTCGGACTCCCAAAAATCACCTCAGCATAATGAGTCTTCTCAGGGCAAAGTGTTGTCTCAGAAACCTCCTCAGCACAAGGGAGTTAATCAGGAATCACCTGTCAGAGGGCGCTCGCCTTATAGAAAGCCTAAGAATAAGCTCAAAAAGCTGCTATCCAGATCACCCTCTTCCTCCCCATCTTTTCGAGGTTTCTCTTCATCTAGTCTGTCTCCTCTCCCCAAGCATGTATCAGACAAGGCAGATGGCGAGTGTTCTCATTATGGCACGCCTCTAGAGGCAGCAGTTGGCAACCGCAGCAAGAGAGCGAGCTCGCGTGCTAGCAAACAGAGTAGGGATGTTAGTCCAGCTCCTAAGCGAAGAAAAAGGGGCGAGAGGGTAGGATCCTCGCAAGTACAGGCAGAGGCGTGGAAAGACTGGAGCGAGCGGAGCAGCGGCTCTGGGCGGCACCACGGCTCCGGGCGGCGCTGCTCCGCTCACTCCAGTCTTTGCACGGAGCACGCGCCCGCCCGGTGATGCGGGCGGGCGCTCAGAGGCCTTCTCCCCCGGTCTTGGAGCCGGAGAGAGCCCCAGAGCGTCCAAACTAGCGTTTGGCTAGTTGTGAACGTTTAACGTTCTGCACATGTGCAAAAAAAGCATAAATAGCGCGGCGATGCAGTCGGCCGCCTTCAGAAAGCCCTGGCCTCCGGTCGTGATGGACGCTCCGGTGCTCTCTCCGGCTCCGAGGCCGGGAGAGAGGGTCCCGGAGCGCCCTGGTAAGCCAGGCCGCCCCCTCCCCGGAGCGGCGCAGCAGCGAGTGCTCCAGGCAGCACTCGCTGCTGATACGCCTCTGAGTACAGGTCCCAGGCTCCAGCCGCAAATAGCTATAAAGGACCAATTTGTATGGCTAGGAGGAGCACACAGCAGCTCTCCAGTAACATCTCATCATCTGATGAGGACGGATCCTTCCTTCTTGCCGAAGGTAAACAGTCTTTTTCATAGGCAACAGGAGCTGAACATACCATCCTTCTGCCCTAACCCTGTGCACCCAAGGGAAAGGGTCTGGCACATACTCGACATCAGGAGGGCATTATGTTTCTACACGGAGTGAACACATTTAATTCGCAAGTCTGAAGCATTGTTTGTCTCACCACAAGGTAGAAACATGGGGTTAAAGGTCACTAAACCCACACTTTCTAAATGACTCAAAGAGTGCATCCGCTTGGTGTATCAATCCACAGGAGCTGAACCGCCCCAGGGCATCGTTGCCCACTTGCTGAGAAGCGCCACCACTTCGGCTGCCTCTGATGGAGTGGCATCTCTGCAAGATATTTGCAAGGCAGCCACATGGGCTTCAGTCCACACTTTTACTAGGCACTACAAAATTGACAAGGCAAATTCTGCTGATGCCTCCTTTGGGAGGCGGGTATTGCAGAAGGTACTGGTTCAAGCATAGACCGGTAATACATATTTGCCCACCCTAGATTCTGAGATACTGCTCTGGCACGTCCCATATGGTCCAGGAATGCTCCTTTCTCTACCAGGGAAAAACGGAATTTGCTTACCGGTGAATTCCTGTTCCTGGTAGAGGAAGGGGCATTCCGCCCACCACTGCTTTGGATCGGTGCCTTCCTTCTCAGTCGGCTGATTTTTCCAGCCCCTTAGTTGGGGTACACTCAGTGGGTAGGCGTCTGCCTTGTCAATATGTTTTTTCTCTACTGCACTTTTCAATTCCCCTCTGTGCTATCATACTGCCCAGTCCATGGAACTCCATTTGGAGTGAGGCGGCACATTGATTATGGTATCTTTTGTTAGACTTAAAAAAACAAAACAAAAACGACAAGATTTCTCCAGGTGTGTGTATCGGCTATGGTACGAAACCTGGGGTCGGGAGCCCTCGGCACAGGGGAGAGGCACGTGACTTCAAAGCTAACCCTACCTACAGCTGGCGCGAGGGCTAATCCCATATGGTCCAGGAATGCCCCTTCCTCTACCAGGAACAGGAATTCACCGGTAAGCAAATTCTGGTTTTTTTGTATGTTCTAAATCTAAGAAGTATGCCCATGCTAATTATATATTGATTGGCTAGTTGTGTGAAATGCTAGTTGCTCAGTCCCCATTATGTGCATTGCAACCTTAACTGTTAAGACTCAAATGGTCTTGAACAATTTCAAATAGATCTTCAACTAGCTGTACTCTAGATTTGGCATTGATTAGATTGATCTTAAGCCTATGTAGTGTAATGTCATATTGCATTACTTATTTTTGTCTAAACTTTAATTTATGATGTATTGTATCCATAACTGTGAAGAGAAAACCGGGGGGGGGGGGGCATGGTTTATCTTCTGTGGTTACATTGTATAATGTTTAAGCATTCAGGAACTATATTGTAGTTATATTATACAGCAAGTTTTTTTTTATTCTTTACAGATGAAGGAAGCATCCCAACCTGTAACCCTTCAGTATTTAATTTTTATAATTACCTAAGGACACATCCACTCTTATTGAGACGTCATTTTGGGTCTTCTGACTTATCTTCTACCAGGATTTGTGTAACGGGAGAAAATGGACTAGCAGATGAAATCAATTTAGGGGAAAGAAGATTGTTTTTTACTGCAGCATATGCTCACCTGAAGGCTGGCTGTCCCATGTTGGCTTTAGAAGTGTTATCAAAGATGCCTAAAGTGGTCAAAAAGTCAAAAGCTTTAGAAAGAACATCTAGCTTAATGGACACTAGTAAAGGCTATTCGCCTACTTCTCCCGTACTGGAGGAATCAAAGGATGGCAGATCTTCTAGCATTGACTGGTCTCAACCAGTAATAAATGGTTTAGGATCATCTTCAGAGTGGTCATTGGATAGGCATTCAGATTCCGCTCTTTCTTTTGATTGGAGTCAGCCAAGCACAGCCTTCCAGGATGAGACTTTGGAATTAAAATGGGACACTGAGAAAGACGAGGAAAGTGAAGATCCTGGTGTTGTAATGAAACCTTTGCAAGAGACCGTGATTACGAAGCCAAATGAAGTTAGTTCTAGCTACACAGAAACATGCAGTGCAGCCATTGAAAATGTTTTAACTTCATCAGAAGATATCATTTCTGCACAGCTGAAGTTTAGGGCATGCTTGAAGATTCTCACAGTGGAGCTTCGTACATTGTCCACTGGCTATGAGGTAGATGGTGGGAAATTAAGGTACCAGTTGTATCATTGGCTTGAAAGAGAAGTAGTAGCTCTTCAAAAGACCTGTGACTATAATGTAGAATCAGAAGATGTTCAATCAGGAATTGCTCCAATGGTGGATGAAGCATCATTAAATGACATAACTGAAGAACCGTCAGATGTACAGCAGAGAGAAAATTCTCAGAGAAGAAAGTGGCTTGTAAAGTACCAATCACTTTTGCGGATGTTTCTTAGTTATTGTATCCTCCATGGATCTCATGGTGGAGGATTAGCATCTGTAAGGATGGAACTGATTTTGCTTCTACAAGAATCTCAGCAGGTATGCAGTTTCTCCCTTATTTTCTAAACATGGTATTAAATCATTTTAGTGGATAATGATTAAAATAAAAGTATATTATTGGCAAAATAGTCATACAGCTTGTAGTACTTCAGGAATGTCCTTAATTTTTGGTTCCTTGTATAATAATAAGGGGTAAATAACACACATTTACATTTCATATGAGGTGCTTCATCCTGAGTGAGATTGTTGGCCCATCTTAGCTCAGTACACTGACTAGCAGCAGCTGTCTAGGGTTTCAGACCGGAGTATTTTTCATTCCTACTTGGAGTTGCCAGGGATTGAACCTGAGACCTTTTGCATGTGAAGCAGATGCCTTATCCCAATCCTATCTCTTGATTCCAGATAGTTTTACCTCAAGACAAAGCATCTGTTTCCAACTAGCTATTCCTAATTTCAGAAACTAGAACTTCCAGGCTGTTCTGTGAGGAAAAAATAGTCGTTTCTGTTGTGCTGAAACATGCTGCTGACATGACTGAATTCGCATTGCACCTAATCTTTACTGTAAGGGCCAAGCCGAGATAGTGGTACTGGCAAGCAGGTGTGGAATGAGTGTTCTCCAGTCCAGAGTCCCTCCAGGTTGTTGGAGCTGGGACTTGAATTGGAGCCTTGAGTGCAGCAGGGAGAAGTGTTCTGTTGGCCAGTCATGGACAGAAGGCTAGGCTTCTAGCATTTATGCCAATTTAGATACTTTTACTGCCTACCAGTCACCGAGACAAGGGTTTCAATCCTCTGCCTGATCAGAACAGACTTGGATAGTGTGCCAGGCTAGGTGCCAACCCTAGGCACTTAAGACACCCAGTTGGTGCTGGTGGATTTTACCTTTGGATATTCCATGGAAAGAAGAAAGGAAGGAGTTGCACCATGAACTTTATTGTTGTGGAATTCTCATACTACAATCAGCTACATTTTTTAAAATCGCATTACTCTAGCTGTATTGCTCCAGATGAAGACGTGAGGCATGAGAATTTAAGATGAGTAGAAATGTTGTAGAAAACGATCACTTTTAGTATTAAACGTTGTGCTAGTAGATGGACTCAGTCCTGTAAGATACTTGACTATCAAGCATGTCTTCTTATTTTTGTGTTTTCTTCTGTAAAGGAGCAGTCAGTGCAGTTGCCTACTAATGCTGTATCAGAGCAGAGTTTAATACCACTTCTGTTTGCCTGTACTGCAAGTGCCAAAACCGTGGTGGCCAATCCATTACTGCATCTTAATAATCTGGCACGTGACATACTACATGCTGTAGTAAACCTTGATTCACCACCCCAACCAGATATACAGAATAATAAGGCAAGTACACTTTATATAACAAGTCAAGCACTTGATGTTTTTGTAGTCTTCTTTGAATATTTTTTCTAAAAATCTCAAAATATTTATTTTATTTTTATTTAAAACATACCCCGCCTTATCCTATGCCAAGGTAAATGCCCAAGGCGGCTTACAACAAGATTAAAATACATAATACTTCTGTACTTAAGTTTCATATGGTTCAAAAGCTTAACTTTGAACCAATATAGTCTTCATCACAGTGGTGCACAATGATGTTAGGTGATGGTGTTGAGCTCTTTGAATTAGGTGCAGATGTTTAAGATTGTATGACGTCTTGTGTATTTTGACTTGGTAAAACATTTCTGAGAATGGAGTATCTTAAGGTTATCTAATTGAGGGGTTTTTTTCCTTTGAAATGTAATGAATTCTGCAAATCTTTCTTCCAGATACATGTAATGCATATGTTAGCAGCATCTCTGTCAGCTTGCATATACCAGTCTCTCTGTGGAGGTCACAACTACAGGTAAAAAAATAAAATAAAAGTGACCTTTTATATACAGCAAAATACCCATACCCTCCACACCCAAGAGCAACACCTCTGTTTTGATGGTCATACCTGACCTCAAAAGAATATAAAAAAAGAAAATTTAAAAAAACCTCTTAAGGCGCAATCCTATCTGGCTCAGGCCACTGGCGCTGGTGTTGAGTGTCGCAAACATGCTGTAAGGCACGTTTGTGACTACTCGGGAGGAGGCGGCACCGAAGACTGCACCACCTCCCTTCCGACCACCACTTCTGACCACCATAATAAAAAAGTGTATTTGACAATGACTCCAATTTGATTTTTAAAATATGCATTCGTTTTAAGTAGAGAATTAAAATGTATTCAAGGATGGTTCTGTATAAAAGAGAGATACCATAGTTAATATAATTTTATCTTTTTTTTAATAGTTCATTACAAGCAAATCAGTTCACTGGGACAGTCTACCAAACACTGCTGCTTTCTCGTCAGCATTCTCTAAGAACAGCAAGTTTAGATGGAACAGTAACTCCTAATACTGCACCAGCTCAGTGGCCAGGTAGTAATATTTTGATATACTTGCAGTCATTCTCTGATTTGATCATGTTTGGAGTGGGAGAGACCTAGCCTAGCTCTCTGGCAGTTAATTGACTGTTCTCATATTTTATTTTCCAAAGTGCTTATGCTTTCTGAGCTGGGCTTATCTGTAGTCTTCCTAACTAATGTGGGTATCTGAACACCCTACCCACCCACTATTTCTGCCAAAGCAAATAATGGTTGAGGACAGTTCCTCATTCTGTGCATCAAGCATCTTTGCATATACACAAAATGTCCTTGTAAAGTGTACCTTTTACACTGCTGTGTACACAGGTCAGGGTATTATGGAATAGTCAGGTTCTCAGATGTGTACAGGGATAAAAAGAAATGTCTACATAGTATCAAGAAGGATCACATTTGCTTGTGTTGCTTTACACCACATTGATATGATAAACTGCTTCTTCCAGTATCCTCCATGTTAGAAGTGTATTCTAGATTTTCACACACATATTTTTGGAGAACTGGACTATGCTTAGGGATATATTGTTTTTTAACTGACTATAGTCCACTCTGCCCCCATGATGTTAGGGTGGGTTATGGCCGTTTTGGCAGAAATGTTATGTGAATCAGCAGCCCTAAAGAGCTCACAATGTGGTTATTGTAATGCTCCAACTCTCTGTCTTTGGGAATTGGGGAAACATTTCCCAAATAGTTTCATTTTGTGTATTTAACTGGTGGTTCTCTTGCTAGGTGTGACAGCTTTAATACACTTATTGAATTGTGCTGGAGAAGAAGCCCAATCTGGGATCACTGTTTTGCTCTGTGAAATTCTGACAGCTGTCTATCTCAGTCTCTTTGTTCATGGTCTTGCTACACATTCCAGCAATGAGTTATACAGGATAGTGGCTCACCCTCTTAATGACAAAATGTGGTTTGCAGTCTTTGGTGGAGGAGCCAAGATTCCCAAGAAAGGACAAATTCAACAAACAACAAAAATGGGTTAGTTTGTTTACTTCATTTTCTTTATTTTCCTTTAGATTAAAATGTTAGTTATATAACCTTAGTAACTTCTTGTTGCACAAACTGGCTAGAAATTCATTGAGCAGCATCCTACTCAGCCTTTAGCGAGGTACTGTTCTGCTGTCTGAAGCTTTCTCTGCGACTGGAAGGAGTATTCTGCTCACGTAAGGGGTCTTTGCATGAGCAGAACAATTCCTTGTGTGAGCAGTACATTCCTTTTTGGTCATTTTGGAATGGAGCATTCCATTTGTGGAGGGTGCTTCCAACAATGAAGTTGGGTTCCACTAAAGGCCAAGGTGCAACCCATTGTCTTTCCTAATATTTGCCGCAATCAGATAAGTAAATACCTACATTAAATTGATCCAGTGTTGCTGAAACAGCTGTATTATATAGTACTATGAAACATAGTTAAAAGATTCCAGATAAACTCTTAAGAGTTTCAGTATTGAATAGACTAAAATCATTTTCTGTGCAGCTTCTTAAAAAAAATGATTTTGTCAACAATTGACATATTAATATTTTAAATGATTGGTGAAAAGTTACTCCTGTGTTTGACATAGTTATGTTCTATTACTCTAAGAGCAGTCTGTTTTCTCTCTTTGGCAGGTAGGCACTTCCCTATGCCTAGCCCACACCAGGTAGTAGTATTCTCCATGGAATGCGTGGGGTTTACCAAATCTCTAACAGCCATCAGTACTCATAGCCCTACCAAACTTGCAGGCAAGATGTTAGCTTCAGTTTTAGGCTTTTTAAATCCGGTGCTGATATGTGATCTTGCATATGTAGAAATAAATTTACAAAGAAAAATTTCTGTTTGTAAGTCATGACTTCAGAATTTAATTGTGCATTATTTAGTTGGTGAAATGTCTTGAATTTTGAAGAAAAAATTTATTGTCCACCATATATTTGAAATATACCTGCTAAAGCAATTTTAAATATCTTTAATACTGAAGACAGACCATGGCTTGCAATAACCAGAAATATTTCCAGTACGTTTTTGCTCATTTCAGACTGCTTGTTTTGTGTCACATGACCATTGGCTGTGGATTTCTAAGTGTTAAATGAAGCCTTTTGATTATAATGAAAAATGGTTTCAGTAGTTAAGGACTAGTGTAGGAGGGTAATTCAGTACACATATCAAATCTAGCATTTCCGAAGAATTTGATGTTGAAACTTCTGCTTAATAATTTGGCTATAATTGACTTGTCATTATCATAAATGACACACAGTGGTCTTAGCAGAACATAATATTCCTCTATAATCATGTGGCTACACAAAATTCAACTGGATGTTTTTAGTAACCTAAATAATTGGTAAGTTAGTGCAGTAAATTTCTGTAGTACTGTATATCGAATAGATATTTGTCAACTGTGAGAATCTGAATTATCAGATGGACAGCCCAATCCTGCCTAACACGTGGCAGCTGGCCTAAAGGACCAGCCGCTGCTTCCTAGGCCCATTGCAGCTTGCACCGGCACGGCACGGGCTCACCTCGGGAGAAGAGGACGTTCATCCCCTTCCCCTGGTGTAAGTGGTGTGGGCCACAATGTACCACCTTGGACGCACGCCAGCTATGAAGCTGGCGTGCGTCCAGGGAGGCCGTGTAAGGCCAGCCCGGGCTGCGACGGGGCATAGGATATCAGCGCAACTCAGCGCCAATATCCTAGCCCAGGCTGGCCAATGTCCCCCTCCTTCACCGCTCCTGCCCACCGTCCACGGGACTTGCCTACGGCGGCTGGCACTGGTCCGAGACGCTGGCGACGTGCAAGGAACCACAAACGTGCTTGACTCAAAAGCGCTCGCTCCGCCAGCCTAAAGTTACGGAGGATTGTGCCATAATTCTGATAATTTCTTTACTAGATCAAATCGCCTTGGTATTTTTGTCTCTCAGACACGTGTGGAAGTAAGAGAAAATTATTTCAGTAGAATTTGTTTCCAAGTACAGTATGTTTAATTTGACAGCCTGTTTCTGAGAAGGAGGAAATGGAATTGGCCCATGTTTTCATTAAAAACTCTATTGCAGTCAGCTTAAGTGTATCGTGTTTAGGAGTGTGTGAGAGTGAGAGAGATTAGAAACCACCTGAAAGGTTAATACTAGATTTTAATAAAATGAATCTGTTCTGTAAATGTACGTGCTTTTACTTTAAAAGCTGTTTTGTTTGGCGGCTGTTCAAGATTCTAAAGAACTGTTAGATTAGAAAACTTTCATTTTTAAAGGTGTTTTGTATAGTTTGGGTTATAAGATTTGTCTGCACTTTGATAACTAAGAAGCTTATGTTAGTTGTGAAGGCCATTATGGCAGCGTTTCTCAAAGTTCTCCCAGCGAGGCAGGGAGAATTTTGAGTATTTGCGGGGGTGGGGCCAGCAGCGGCTGCGATTCGGGGGATCGCCACCAAGAACATAAGAAGAGCCCTGCTGGATCAGGCCAAAAGCCCATCTAGTCCAGCGTCCTGTATCACACAGTGGCCCCACCAAATGCCTCAGGGAGCACAAGACAACAAGATTTCCTGTTGACACTCCCTTGCACCTGGCACAGAGAGAACCTACTTCTAAAACCAGGAGGTTGCTTTT
Organism: Plestiodon gilberti rubricaudatus; assembly: GCA_026170595.1. NCBI lineage: Eukaryota > Metazoa > Chordata > Lepidosauria > Squamata > Scincidae > Plestiodon > Plestiodon gilberti. The sequence goes on from JANXHW010000002.1 coordinate 53,256,998, forward strand.
GGCTTATGGCACCGCCAAAACTGCCGTTGCTGCACTTACCGGAGCTTCGGGGAGGCCTGCGTGACCCTCTGCAGGCCTTCCTGATATTTGGATTGCCGCAAAACAGCGATCTTCGGGCACTTCCGGTTTGAAAACTTTTCCAAAAAAAAATCAAAGAAGTTTGACTTTTCCAAAATTTCACAACTGTTTTTTTTAAAAATTGGGCTGGCTACACACCCAGAAGACTAAATGGGGGGACGCAGGGTTATAAGAGAGCATTCGCCAAAGAAAAGAGAGCAGAACTCCTAAACTCAGCATGTGTATATACAGTGTGCACTTCCCTTTTGTTGCCAAGGAATAACTGAAAAACAAACACTGATCTTCAGGCCATGGAGAATGAGGAAATTGTGTTGGCTATACAGTTTTCCCTTCACCCCATGTGACGTGTCCAATTCGCTTTGTCCTTCCAGTGATCTGGAGAGGAAAGTTCCTAAACCTGCCTTAGGACTGGGCTTGGAGAACTTCTGAGCTTAATTTCCCTGACCAGAAAATCATTGTTAGAGCAGTGGTTCTCAAAGTTCTCCCCGCTTTCTGTGAACCTAGTTCTCCCTGAAACTCCTAGTGATTCCCACTTGCTTTTCTTTATTGTTTCCTCAACTGAAATAATTGACCAATCTTTAACTGTTTATTTTTATAACCACAGTTCTCCTTAAACCTAATAGCACTCCACTTCTATTGTATTATTCTGCGTGATGCTTTTATTAGAGGAGTGTTGACCACACACTTTTTTTAACCTGAGGTCTCTTACTATCTATTCACTTTAATTGCCCTTTATTTGCATATGTGTATGTTATATTATAGAACTTGGCCACAGTTCAAACGTGCTGTATGCGCTGAATAAGACTCCCAGACTAGTATAGCTTGTGCAAAGGACTCATAGGAACATTTGTAGTCGTACTACAGTCTCCAGGATTGCACAAGAGATGCAAATTTCCTAATACCCGAGGGCAGTGGTTCCCAAACTTTTTAGACGCACGGCTCCCTTTACCTCCTTCACCGTAAGCCGTGGCTCCCCATTACAGTGCACTGAAACAGGCACTCTTTACATACTCAGAGGCACCCTTTTTATATGTATGTGTATATTCCCAAAACGTGTATATTTCCATATTATATTCCCAAAATATTATATTATATTATATTATATTCCCAAAAATAGAACAACTGATGGGTTCAAAATTGGGAAGGGAATACGGCAAGGCTGTATATTATCACCCTGCTTATTTAACTTATATGCAGAGTACATTATGAGAAATGCAGGGCTGAATGAATCACAAGCCGGAATGAAGATTGCCGGGAGAAACATCAACAACCTCAGATATGCAGACAATACCACCCTAATGGCAGAAAGTGAAGAAGAACTCAAGAGCCTCTTGATGAGAGTGAAAGAGGAGAGTGCAAAAGTTGGCTTGAAACTCAACATTAATAAAACCAAGATCATGGCATCTGGTTCCATCAATTCCTGGCAAATAGAAGGGGCAGAAATGGAAGCAGTAACAGATTTTACTTTTTTGGGTTCCAAGATCACTGCAGACGGAGACAGCAGCCATGAAATTAAAAGACGCTTACTCCTTGGAAGGAAAGCTATGGCAAACTTAGACAGCATAATAAAAAGCAGAGATATCACCATGCCAACCAAAGTTCGTATAGTCAGGGCAATGGTGTTCCCAGTAGCAATGTATGGTTGCGAGAGTTGGACCATAAGGAAGGCTGAGCGCTGAAGAATAGATGCTTTTGAACTGTGGTGCTGGAGAAGACTCCTGAGAGTCCCTTGGACTGCTAGGAGATCAAATCAGTCAATCCTAAATGAAATCAACCCTGACTGTTCCCTGGAAGGACAGGTACTAAGGCTAAAACTCAAATATTTTGGCCACCTAATGCGAAGAGAGGATTCTCTGGAGAAGACTCTGATGCTGGGAAAGATTGAAGGCAAAAGGAGAAGGGGAAGGCAAAGAATGAGATGGTTAGACAGCATCACCGATGCAACGAACATGAAAATGAGCGAACTCAGGAAGATAGTGGAGGACAGGAAGGCCTGGCGGGATATGGTTCATGGGATCACAAAGGGTCGGACACGACTGAACAACAATTCCCAAAACGAGCCCTAAAGTGGATTTTACATGCTGAGCAGCAGCTAAGCCAGGAGCGCACAGGGTGGGGTTGGGATGCTGCCCTCCCTCCGTTGGCAGGCCTGGGGTGCCTACCTGGTAGAGGGCACTGATGTAGTCTGCTTTAGTCCTATTCATGGCAAGAGAAACATCAAAGCATAGGAGGGAGGTCATTTCTTTTCATTGGTCATGCCCCACCCCAGTTGCACGAGAGAAAGCTCCTTTGGGTAGCATCTTTGCAAGATGAAGAAAAGATTTTTTTACTGCAAGGCAGTCTCCAATGGGGGGGGGGGGTTTGTCCCAGCAAATAGAGTGGGGAACTTAGAGGTGGGTCAAAAAGCAGCAAAGGAGGAAGGAGAGAGATCCTAATAATTAATCAAACAAACAAACATAGCAGCTGCCTGCCTCCTCTTCCTCTGGCTTAAACAAGGGAGACTTCTCTACAGCTCTGCAGAAATTCCTGCTTGACTTGAGGTTCCCTGCAAACTGCTTAGCGCTTATCCATTGAGGTGTTAATTGCCTAATTGCAGTGTTGTTTGACTACAATGACAGCAGCTGCAAACCTGTTAAATACAAAACCTGGAAGAGCTAAAGACTAAGGTCTTTTGAAATGAACTGTGAGTGACCTGATGTGAAGAGGCAGCTTTTCCTGGTCTTTGTTTTTGCTCTCCCTCTTGCAAGCAAGAATATATGGTAGTTAAAAGAGTAGGGAGGCTCCTGGCTGCTTGGAGTCGTACCTCCCACTTTGGGAACCTCTGCCCGAGGGATTAATAAATGAAGGTCAAGTGCAATGGTTACTACTAGCATCCCTGAGAGAGAAGACAATGAGTTTTTGTGTGTGTCAGAGCATATATTGAGTTCTTACTAGAGTGTTCCAGATGCCCTAGCATTTAACTACAGGAGAGAACAAACTTAGGATTTTGTGTTTACAGTACTTGCATAGAAGACTTTTCTCATTCTGATCTCTCCATCCTTCTCTGTGGAACACCTTTTTAATATACTGTATGCCTAAAACTGAACATATTACCATAAGAATTTAACTTAAGTTAAACTTCTTGTCTCCCTGTTTGATATGTAAGAATTTTCATTCAGGCTGAAAATGGTCTGAATATTTACATTTTTGTGGTACATTTTATAGTATTTGGAAGAGAAATCCAGTGATGAATCATGGACAATATGTCATAAGATGATCAGCATTACTTGCTATTTTGTAAGACAGTCAAGTTGAAGTCATTTCTCAAGGTTGGTACAGAGGAAGGCACAATGTGATTCCCAAGGAATAAGAGTTTGACCCTGTGTGGAGCGGTGTGTTCGGTTTGGATAGATAGATTCCAGTCTCTGCTAATACTTATTGAATAGTGCTGAATACTGTAGAAAGATTTACAGTGCAATCCTATGCACACTTACCTGGGAATATTTCCCCATTGAACACAATGAGACTTACTTCCGAGCGAGTAGATATTTTTAGGATTGCACTGTTAGAGTTTTACACAGCAAATTTGCAACTACTTTTTTTTTTTTTGAAAACAACTAGAAATCCATACTACTCTTTAGTGTGCTTGGTTGCTTGGACAGTACAATAGAACAGTAAAAATTGTCATACAGAAATAGAGGAAACATCTTGCCCAACTTATTTCGAATTGTTGGGGGCTTTGATAACAAGTGAATGCAAATTGGCTGCGCTAATTGTTGCAGTTTTCCATTGCAAGCTAAGGAATGCTAAAAAGAATCTGGCTGCTTGTGCAAACATGATACAGTTTGTGATGGTTGTTCTAAGAAAAGTGTTTTTCAGAATGCTTTTGAATACATCTCTGTGGTCCCAATACCTGCAAAGCTCATAGTATACCTTTAAATGGACTCTGTTAATTTACATGTTGTCAGAGTTTTTAAAAGTAGAATAATTATTAGAATTTCTAAATTAGAAATTATTCCGTAATTATTAGATTGAATTTGTTCACAACTATTCCATGAAAAACAAAATTGGTTGTCTTATGGTATGAATTTGTGTCTGTCTTAATTGTTGTTTGTTAGTCTTGATGTTACATCTTTGTGGACTTTTTACATATTTTGCAATGCCTGTCAAGATACCTTGCACATAAGTCTTTAACTATCTAAGGTAGCAATCCTATGCCATTTTGAAGCAAGTTCCATTGGAGTTAGTGGGACATAGTTTCCTGCAGTGGGTCAAATTTTAACTCCTGCAAGTAGAATGAAGCTTATACAACAGACTTTTCTTGCTCCTTCCTCTGCACAGTATCCGCCTGAAATTCTTCTCCTGAGGCTCAGAGGGAGGACCTTCAGGAAGGAGATGGGGATAGGGTAATGGGGGCTGCAGGGGGAGTCCTGGAAACTGGGCTTAGGCATCCCTTCTCATGGAAAGTGTCTGTAACCATTTCTTGGAGGTTTCCTCATGTTCAGGAGAGGTTTTTCAGAGGGATGCTGTGGGAAAGGTCCCTTGCTGAAGCTTTGTTGACTTAGGCAAGTTATTGGATCCTAAATTTGGTTTAGTCATGAATAACTACATTTAAGATACAATCCAATGTATCTGGGATTTATTGGTTGTCTCTCTTATATTACTGCTGGTGTTTAAGACCTAAGTAGCAAAATCGAAATCAAAGAAAGGAGACAGACTTACAGCACAATCCTATCCAACTTATGCCACTGTTGTAACCAGCGGCGCAGTGAGAATGGGAGGCCCCAGAACGGAAAGGGGATTCAAATCCCCTCCAAAAGGGGAATTCAAAGGGGATTTGAATCCCTTTTCCGTTCTGGGGCCTCCCTTTCTCGCTGCGCCGCTGGTTACAACGGTGGCATAAGTTGGATAGGATTGCGCCCTTAAGCATAATGGTTACTCCTTAGCTGACATGCAGGCTGCGGGTGGAGAGGTGAGAATTCAAAAGATCTGTATTCTTGATCCTCTGTATCATGTAATACTTCCTGTGAGCTTATTATTCTGTGCCTTCATTTCAGCATAAGAATAAGCTTTGTTGTTTTTGTTGAGTTCAAACTAATGCTCCATATTAAGCAATGCATGTGCATGTTTGTGCTGGCTAAAAAAATCCTAAGCAAACTTGAAAAGACTTTGCATTATAACAGATTGTTTTTTAATCCTCAAGGTGAGTGGTTAAGAATTTTTTTAAAAAATATATATTAATGAAAGATTGTGTTGACAACATATTTTGTAATGTCTATTTCTATGCTCCACATGAATTTCATTGATACCCCTAATCCAGAGAAGTGGGAGGGGCAATCAGACTGCCAGTAAGGCTCTTATGAAACAGCACACCCAGTGCTGTCCTTGAGGAATTAAAACAAAGCAAAATGTGCCTTGTATCATAGCTGGATTCGGAACTAAGACTAGTACTCAGTCTATGTAAAAATAAACATTCTGAAGTTTTTCCTAAAGAAATGTGCTTCCTTGGAACCATCATGAAGGGGAAGCATAGGTAGATCAAAACTCTAGACTGAATTAAAAAGAACTCGTAATGTTTGCTGCAAATTTCTAAATCACCTTTCTATGTGTACAACACCTCAGGCAGTCTAATATATTGATAGAGCATGGTGATTGTGTTGAAACTAAGAAATTTTTTTCTGTTGAAACAATTTGAAAAATGGGAGTGATAACGGGTAATTGTCTTCAAACGTTACTATAAGATACATTATTTTCTTTCTATGTAGCTTCTTCTCCTGGAGATGATAGTGAGAAGCAACAGAAACGGTTTAGAATGTCATCAAAATCGTCTTCAAAGGAAAGTTCACAGACTACTTTCCCTTTGATAGAGCAAGATTCGCCAAATTACAAAGAGAAGTTTATCCCTCCTGAACTTAGTATTTGGGACTATTTTATAGCAAAGGTAATTAAAAAATAACACCTGTGGATTATTTGCCATAAGCAAAGATACTTGTTTGGTCACAAGCTGGAGTTTGATTTGATCCTTGACAAAAAGTAGAATTTAATTTCAAGAAGAAGCACTATCAACTCATGTTCCATGCTAGTGCCAAATGTCTCGAACCAAAATTCCTTGCTTCACTAAGGTGGGGAATATGAGCACTTCGTGTGTGCTAACTTGTCCTGGGTCCTCTAGAGGACAAATTTCCAATGGAAGAAGACACTTTCAAAAGTAATGTGTCCCCTCTCTGCTACCCTACACCCATCTTCAAATGCACTCCTGCCTTCCTTGTGCATGCACAATATAAAACAAAAAGATTCCAGCTACAATCTTAGTAAACCCAAGCAATCATGGAGGAAAAGGTGCAACTTTCTGATGCTGTGTGGAGCCATAGGAGGAATCCACAATGGAAGTGTTCTTTCTGTGCCAATTTGAGTTAATATCCCATTTTAAAGAGGCAGACTAAGATCTCTTACTGGCAGCCTTCCAACATTTGTTGCTCTCCTTGTTGCTGGTGACCCTGTTTAACCTTCTCTTCCTGTTGAGCTGCTAAATCCTTCCTGACTTCCCACAGTGGTAAAACTGGATCAATTGGATATTTGGTATGAAAAGCACACAGGCTTCCATGAGTGACTCTTAAGATGAGAATGGTTCACTCTATTCAGGCAATGTCCATTTGGCTAACCTCCTTCATTGACATGCCTTACTGTACTTTATTGGTAGGGGCGCAAGATCAGTCTATACTTGTTGCCACCTACTGCAGCTAATGTAAAAACACAAGTGTTTGCACACTTCTTCTCACATGGGCAGATGTTGTATTGTTGAATCGTAGAATATGTTCAAGTGAAAAATAATCATCGAGCCCTGTTAGCAGCTACAGTTATCTGCTGTGAAGCAGACCTTTCTATTTCAGCCTTGCTATCTTCCCATTTTCATGTGCTGGCAAGACTGAAAAGGGATTGATTTCACTGCATGGCCAATTTTGATGGATGACTCCTCACATAGAGGCAGCTGCCACATCGGATTGTGCAGGTATCACAGTGTTGTGGCACATGAATCATACCAGCAATCCAGTTTGGGAAAGTGATCTATTCTCCTTGCATTGTCAACGAAGTGGCTGGAAAAACTACCACTATGGAAAAACATGGGCTAAGAGCTAACCATATTTGAAAAAGCCATGCAAAAATAAAAAGCTGGCTTAACTTTAGATCAGGGCGAAAAACCTAATAGGAAATGGTGACACAAAATTAGTATTTAGTATTTTTTTAGTATATGTGCTGCCAAAGCGAGCACTCACAAAATTAGAGAAACATAAAGGCAGTCTGCTTTTCACTGCTGTTTTATGGTTTTAATCTGTGGTTACAGGAATTATTTAAAGTTTTATCTACTAATATTTTGTCCTTGTATTTCTTATGTTTTAGATGTGTTCACTGTTCTCTGAGTGACTTGTGAAATTATTTTTAAAAGAAGTTTATACAGTAAATTGTTTAAATAATAATTCAAGATGTGCAGAAAATAAGTTAATTCAATGCAGAGGAGAAAAGAAGCCTGATGCTTATTCTTGTCTACATTTCTAATGTTAAAGGGCATAAGAATTTAATATTTATTGATTTTATCTCTTGTAAGCAAGTCCTAAGAAATGTCTTCTGGAAATCAAATAAGTTTGAAAGTGGGTTTAAAAAAAAACACCCAACATCCTTAAGTATTTGTATGTAATGTGGAATGTATGGGGTGATGGAATGTGGATTCATATGATGCCACTCTTCTTATCTCTGTTCTTTAGCCGTTTCTTCCATCATCACAATCTAAAGTTGAATATGACTCAGAGGAGAGTCAGGAAAGCAGTGATGATGAAGAGGAGTATGCATTCACACCAGGCATGAACTTCCAGGAACACTCTAATTCAAATTCATATAGGTATGAGCTATTTTAAAAACGTTTCGTTGTTTTTAACTTTACTATTTCTACACTTTTGACCCAATCCTATCCAACTTAATCGCTCAGTGATGCAGCGGCACCAGCATGGATTCCGCTGCATCCAGCGGGGAAGGTTTGGATGCAGGAAGTTTCCTCAGGGTAAGGGAACATTTGTCACTAGCACAAGTCCGCGTTGATCTGGGAAGGCTGATCAGGCCTCCCCACGATTCTGCCCCCCTCCTGGGCCTGATCCACCCTCCTTCCTGACCCATTCTTCCCACATCCCTCTCCCTGCCTCCCCCCATCCTGTTCCACCCCCTGCACAGGCTTGCCTGCTCCACGGGTCTCCATCGATCTGGCAACTCCTGCAGCACCTGCTGTGTAGCTGCTTTGCAGCAGCTGGCACCAGCAGAGTATGCATTCTGCGGCGGGGCAGCTCATTAGTATTGGGCTTGCCCGCCTGTGAAACAGTACACATCCAAGGAAGGGACAAACCTTCTCTTCCAAAGATCCCCACAAAGCATTTCTATATGTGCATCAGAACTTCCACAACTTCCTCTTCTGACTGTAGTTTTTTTATGAGGACAGCAGGCTGTTGAAAACCTCAGCATTCTTGAAACTTCTTTTTATATTCTTTTTGAGACTCACTCATTTACCTTGACTGCTTGGCTTTAAGAAAACAAGTGTTTTTCTTTAAATTTCAGATCTAGTTCACTTTAGAAACCAATGTTGATACCAGAAAAACTCTAATCCTTAAACTAAAAAAGGATTATAGTTATATACGAGTACTGTATATACGAGTATGTAGTTAATATAATGAACTGAAAATACTACAGAAGCCTAGATAAAAGTATTTATGAGACACAAGAGATGGCACCTGTAGAATTATACATTTTAGAAAAACTAGTTGAGTTTAAATTAGCCTTCATTATATTAATATCTCCTGAAAACTAAGTTGCTCCTAAGCCAACTTGTATTGGGAGCAAAAATAGCTTGGTTTGTCTGAAGGAATTTAAGACCCCAGCATTTATGTTGCTGAACAGAATATAAAAAATGCCCTTTTATTGCTGTTATTTTTGTTTGTTTGTTTTTATAATGACAAACAAGCTCATTTACAGTAATGGCGAGCAGCCCAATCCTACCTAAGATCTGCTGCAGCGCGCTAAGCTGATCCTATCCCGGATCAGGCCAGCGCCAGCGGTGCTGGAGGTTGCTTGGGGGGGGGGGAAGGGACATTTGTCCTTTTCCCCCAGGGAGAGCTCCAGCAACCCCTATGGGTCTCCTCGGATGTGCGCCAGCAAAATGACCGGCGCAAATCCGGGAAGGCTGTGTAAGGCTGGCCAGGCCCAGGACCGGGGATATGATATTGACAGAGTGTGCTGCCGATATCCCCACCCCTGTCCCAGATCTGGCCTGCGAGTGGCCCCCTCCCCTGCCACCTTGACCTGCGCTAAGACTTACTTGCGTCCGGCGGTACGGTCTCTGGCCACGGATGGAGTGAGTCGCTTTCTTGTGCGGTGCCACAAATGTGCCATAAGGTTCCGCTAGGGTAAAGTTGTGCAGGATTGCACTGTAAGAGAATGTGGAATGAGTTGGAAGTTCATGTTTCGAATCTCAGGCACCCCCAGTGATGCCAGTGCTTCAGAGTGCCTGACACTATTTTTTTCTATCCGGATGATATTGGGACAATTTGATATCAAATTTAAGATTGAACCTTATTTTTTGTTTTGTTTCCTGCATTGTGGTTTTAGGCTGGCAAATGCTGCCCTAATGTAGGGAGATATTCGCAACACTTGAAAATAAGCTAATATCAGTTTTCCTTTTATGTATCACAGAAAAGTTAGACAAAATGCTTTCATGACTGCGCAGTTTGTGAAAATCACCCAAAAGGATTGTTTTTGTGTGTTCTATTTAGTTGGTCACTGATGCGATTGGCTATGGTTCAGCTTGTTCTTCGTAACTTGAAGACTTTCTACCCTTTGGCTGGGCATGATCTTTCAGGTAATGGTCTGCCTGTGAGGGTATTTTTTAAAGAATTATTTCTTTTATACAATTCCACTACTCTGTATTTTTAAGGTAAGTCAAGTCTATGTTTACAGATTTCTCATGTGTTTAGTCTATTTACATTACCAATGGGTTCAGTTAAATCCTTGTCATGAATTAATACTAGCCACTAGTACTTTCTAAATGCACTTGGCCTTAGTTTTGTACTAATTGGTGTGAAAAGCAGACTTATCTTCCTGAAAGATGTGTGGAGGGGGGTGGTAGGATACACCAAATTATATAACAGACTGAGATGATTTTATTTTATTTATTTTTCAAAATGAGGAGCTTTCTATATGTACACATAATCTTGGTAGATTGGTTTATAAATAGATGGAAAGCAAATATGTTCACTAGCTCAGCAGTCGGCAACTGGTGGTCCGCAGACCACCAGTAGTCCGCGAGAAAGTTTTGGTGGGCCGTTGGCCCACCACCACCGTTGCCACTCTTCACCCCGGCCGGCTGCTCTTTGTGGCCGACTGGAACTATCCCCTGTGTCTGTTGATGTATTCAACAGGAACATACAGCCGTTTAGATTTAAAAGGTAAGGGAAAAAAGTTAAAAACAAACAAACAAAACCAACACGCTGTTTTCTTTTTTAAAATCCAAACCGCTGTATGTTCCTGTTTGAATATATATACTTAAATCACTCTCCAGAAGGCTCCTCTGGTCGCGCAACTCCCCCCTCCCAAGATTGCCCCAGAATGCTTTGCAAAGCAATCTGGTGTGATCTTGGGAGAGGGAGGGAGGAGTGGGGGGGCCACAGACCACCAAAAGTAAATAATTACCATATTTTTCGCTCCATAGGACGCATCGCACCATAGGACGCATGCATCCTATGGAGCTAAAAATAGGGGGAAAAAAGTATTCACTTACCTGGGCTTCTGGGGGCTTCGGGGAGGCATGCGTGACCCTCTGCAGGCCTCTCCGATCTTCGTTTCGGCGCTAAATGGCCATTTCCGGTTTTCCGAAAACTGGAAGTGGCCGAAAATGGCCATTTAGCGCCGAAACGAAGATCGGGGAGGCCTGCAGAGGGTCGCGCAGGCCTCCCCGAAGCCCCGGTAAGTATTCTTTTTACTTTTTAAAAAAACCTTCGCTCCATAAGACGCACACTTCCCCCCCTATTTTTTTTGGGGGGGAAGTGCGTCTTATGGAGCGAAAAATACGGTAATGAAAAAACGTTTAGTTGCTGGAACAAAAAAAGTGGTCTGCATGATTCAAGATTGTCCATATAGTGGTCCCTGAGGTCTGAAAGGTTGGCGACCGCTGCACTAGCTGATGAAGTGATGCTTCCTCTTGAGTTCATTGTGAATGAACAATTCAAGGGGCAGTAAGTGAGAAAATCTCTGAGGGTAGTAACTCAATGTTATAGTGAGTTGCAGTTACTTAAAATCAGAAGTGTTGCCTCTCTTTAGGCTGTTTTGTGACTTAAAAGAGTCACAAAATTTGTGAAGTAAAATAGCCAGTCAGAATGTAAAATTAGAGCCCCTGTTGGATGAATATTTCTCAGTTTTATGTCCTGTCGGGCAGCCTAACTAAATCCCTGCATAGTGATGCAGTGTCACCAACGCAGCTTCTGCTGTATCCTGCAGAGGATTTTTGGCCACTGGAGACTTCCTCTGGGTAAGAAACATTAGTTCTCTTGCCCTGGGGCAACCCCCAGCAGCCACTGTCGGTCAACTCAGACCTGTGCCAGCTGAATCACTGGCCACGTCTGCATTGATGCATGAAGGCAGATCAGGCTTGGAAAGGGGGTCAGGATTCGGTGTGTGCCACCACCGCTGTGCACCCCCCTTCCCGGGTCTGATCCGACCTCCTCCCCCATTCCGCCCACCCCTTTTCGTTCTGCTTCCCACACCCCATTCCATCCCCTATATAGTCCCTCGCCCATTCCACCTACCCCCTCGCCGTTCTGCCGCCCCATTCTATCCCCTGCGTGACTTTACCTGCTCTGGTGGGTCTTTGGCAGTCTGTCAGCATGTGGGAGGCCACTCTGGTCTCCCCGCCAGCGACCCGGCAGCACATGCCGGTGGAAGCTGCTTTGCAACTGCTATAAAGCAGCCTGCGCCAGCGCAACCCATGTTGTGCCGGCGCCTGGCCCAGTTAGGGTTGGGCCAATAATCTTTCAATAATACCTGTTAAGCTGATCATTTTTTTTTAAGCTGCCTTTTCTTTTTTGTCAAAAATGATGGAATGCATGTGTTTGTGCTGAAGGCCTACTGTGAGTTAAACTACAAAAATAATTGTCAAATGCAGCAAACACTTCCCAGGAAGCAAGCTCTATTTTTACTCAGACCTTACTTTAGTAGAAATACTTTTAGAATGGGACTGAAATATTTCTCATTCAACAGACAGTTGAGCAACCACAGCATTGCTATAAGTCAGTCTGACATGTTGAATCGACCCTACTACGAAGTTCTTATTAACTAGAAAACCTGTGTCGTTTCTGTAGGTTTTGTGGCAGTGGCACAGCAGCAAAATATATTTGGAGTGAAGCATGCTTTAATATCGTAATGATAAGATTATAGTTTAAAAGAAGCAAACATTGTGCATGTCTGTCTTTAGAACTTCCAGTTAGCTCCCCCCTGTGTCATGCGGTTCTAAAGATACTCCAGCGCTGGGAGCAAGTTCTTCTCAGACGACTTGAGATGCATGGCGGCCCACCAGACGACTTCATTTCAATTCATACTTCAGAAGATGCTTCCTCTTCAGGGCCTGCACTACTTCGTCACAAAGCCCTACTAGAACCTACAAACACCCCTTTCAAGTAAGTGTGTATGGGATAAATAGTAAATATTTTTCTATATCTTTTAATACTGTATTTTTAATAGTGTACATGAAGTGCCTCAAAGGCAAATTTTTCACTCGGTCATTTTAGTGGTTTTCATGTCTTATATTCTGCATGTCATTTGAACTCACGCTACCGTTAACAGTCCAAATTCTAATTAGAAGCTACTATGTGTATGTCAGTGCATATGAGCTCAGGTATAATATTAGGTTTAAATCATATTTGTTCTATAATATGTTCACTTCTAAGCATGTATTCACTGGTTGACTGCAAGTCAGAGGTCGCACGTGCTCCTGCATCACTTGAATTCCCCCCCCAAAAAATGTTCCCTCTGCCCGCCTCTGCCTACCCCATGGATTGGGTGGGGGGAGGGCAGGTGGGCAAATGAGCAGTTTTGCCCCATCTCCCCTTCCCTTTTCTTACAAAGTGTATGGTGTGCAGCCTCTCTAAATGTTTTCCTTATGTCTCCTCTCCTCTCTTTTTCCTTTGCCATTCTCTTATCTTTCCACTGTGACTCCTTGTCTCTCTCCTCATTTTGGTTGTAGATCCCTGCTTTATCAGCATTTGCTAAGATTCTGCTGATTTTTTCCTCCCTAACTTCTGTAGAAGTCTGCATTGTTGGTCAGACTGAGTTGTCTTAGCTTCTAGCTTCCTTGGAAGAATCAAGTGCTTTTCCCTTTCATGTTGCAGACACTCATATCATATGAGTGGAAATTTCTGTGATGGAAGTGAGGAGTATAGACATTTCCTTCCCACTTCTATAAGAGGAAAGGCAGGAGAATCTTTTAGTAAGGGAAAGAGGAGCATAGAGGAGCAACTTTTAGAGAAGTTCTGGAAGATTCTGTTCCTCCTTGGTCTGTGCATGCACAGTTCCCATTATATGATTGCACACAGCCATTTAATTGGCATCTGTAACAACTGCATCTTCATTTTCACCAGAGGTGTTGAGCACCTGATTTTCACAAGTATGTGAGTAAAGGAATTGCCATCATTTCTTCTCATTCAGGTTTCCAGACTGTTTTCTGTTCCATGAGTAAGCACATGCTATGACTCACATTTGTGTGTGTTCTCCCAGTTTAGATAGAACCTCACAGATCACTGTTATAGAAAGCATGACATTTTATTCTTCCCGCTGCATACACAGACCAGAACTTCTGGTTTTATTCAGTGATAGCTTCTGAAATTGCTAGTATGGCTAATAAAATATATTTGTTTTCCATTTGCAGATCTAAAAGTCATGTCGCACTTTCTGCAAAGAGGCTTTGGCAGTATCTTGTTAAACAAGAGGTTGTCCAGGAAACCTTCATCAGAAACATATTTCCAAAGAAAAGGTGCTTAAATGAGGTCTGTATTGTATGTTTATGCAAAAATTGCATACCATTACGTACTTTCACTTCTAAACACTACACTTTCACTAGAAATGCACTTGTAATAGGTGCAGTTTAATTGATAAGGCCATGAAGTGATGATGATGGTGATTGATATCAGTTACTGCAGTTTCAGATGTCAAGCACTTGAAAAAAATATTTTTAAGGCCATAGAGTTCACCCTTCATTATACAGCATCTAAAGTTTAGGACTGCTTTTGAAATGCTTTAGAGAGTACAATATGTGCAAAGAAGGGACTGTAAGACCACAGGGCAGTGCTATTAAGGAGAAGATGTGCAAAGAAGGGACTGTAAGACCACAGGGCAGTGCTATTAAGTATTGTATTTGAAGATTTTCTTAATCATGTTTGCTAATTTTATAACCTACCAGTTGATGTATTCAGATTTGACACATTCGATTATCATAGTGGGTTATAGGAGTATATTGAAAACAGATATGAAAGCTTAGACTATTAGGTAAGACAGTAGCTCCACTAAGTGTTTCATATTCATAATGTTGCCATATCATTGTTCATCTTGCCACTTGGAACTGCTTGTTAGTTTCATCTTGTCTTTTGTTGTATGATTTATTCTTTTTGGTGTAGTCATTAGAAGACCAAAATGAATCTTTCAAAAGTACTTCAGTGGAAGAACCTGGGATCAATAAGGTATATATGGTGGTAATGTGTGTGCACGCGGGGGGGGGGCTGGGGGCAGGCGGGGGTGCGAGGGGGGCAGGCGCTATATTCAGAATATCTATGTGGAATTCTTAAGTTAATGGATAACATAAAAGGGTGTATTAGTATACTTAGTGTATTAGAAATATAGGATGCTGAGTAGACTGCCACAGTCATCTTGTCTCTGCGCAAGTTATGTACTTAAATTTTTGCATCTTCACATGAAATGAAAAAAGTGTTTAGCTTCGCATGAGCTAATGATGATGAAGAAACCTTTATATACCTTTTTCAAAGTTAGCTGTGTCACGCTTGTAGATTCGTAGGTGATAGTAGTTTCCAATGTACTATATTAACTGAACCTTGTTATAATTATCTTTGTAGGCCAGAGAAGTTAACATATGATACATTCACTGGTACTTTGGTAGACTGAGTTATGGAAGCGCAAAGTATTGTGCATAGTGCTGAGTGTGTACTTGATCACAGAGGTTAATAGGTCACAGGTTAATTCTGCATAGATTAATACTTGAACACTGGAGTACTGTAGCAAAAACTGCTATAGTAGTAAGATATTTGTTTTTAAATCAGTGGTTCGTGACCCATCATTTGAACTAAAAGCTGTCCCCTTTTAATTGAGCCCTCCAGAGGGTTCGAGGAGGCCTGCGCTACCCTCTGTAGCCCCCCCCCCGATCTTCAGATCACCGCTCTGCTGCAATTTACGACCATTTCCGGGTTTCGTGAAAACTGGATGTGTTCATAAATCGCCACAGGGCAACAATCTGAAGCTCGGGGGGGGGGGCTGCAGAGAAGATCGGGGGGCTGCAGGAACCCTCCGGAGGGTTCCAGGACCCCCAGTAAGTCAGGAAATGCCATCAAAATGTTCTCTTTGCTGTGGCAGAGATCCCTGGGATCTCCTCCGCTTATGGCCCCACCCCCACAAGCACTCAAAGTTTGAAAAATGCTGTTTTAGATTATATGGGTATCGTCACCCAGCAAATTTCACAATATCACTGCATAGTCTTTAAGCATTTAAGTGGTTGAAATTAAATCATTCTTTTAATATTTTGTAGGTAAGCATCATGCATCTTTCATTGACATTTCTCTACTAAATCTAGTTTTCAGGTTAGCTAGAAGTTAATTTAAGGATGAAGTGACAATGAATAAGGTAGATAATACCTAGAATTGTTAGCATGGTTTGAAAACAAACTGGACCATCTTAAACTAATGAAAGTAACATTTTTATCAAAGTACAGATCTATTTCTAATAATTTTTAGCCTTTATTTTTCAATATGACCTAAAAAGATATAGAAATATTGCAACTGTAATGTCTTAATTACAGATAGAGGCTGATATAGGATATCCAGGAAGCAGAGCAAGAATTATCCATAAAGACTCTGACATTATTACTGCTTTTGCTGTCAATAAGGCAAGTACGCACATACTTTTTTTTTCTACAATACTTTGACAAGACAAGTTTTTGTCTTTTTTCTCTACAAGACCTCAGGCCTATAAGACCTGCTGTCATAATGGTACCAGTCTCAGATTAAAATTGTTAATTCCTAGAATACGGAGAGTGCTGTCTTCTTGCTAATGTAGTCATGGTTTTGTTGACTTTCTGCATGCATAAAAGTACTGGAGTTTCTGCCTAGTCACAAATGCCTAGTCTCCGAATGGGGCCTTTTTCTTTACCAATGAAGAGGCAATGGTGAAATTAAAGGCATTTTAAATATTGATATTGCTGTTTTGGAGCTAACTTTTTTTCTTACAATTGTATATTCTAGGCCAACAGAAATTGTATTGCGATAGCATCCAGTCATGACATTCAAGAACTAGATGTTTCTGGAATTCTAGCTACACATATCTATGCTTGGGTTGATGATGACTTAGAAATGGAAGCTAAAGGGTACTTTTTTTATTTCACCTTTAGTATTTGACTAGATTTCTCAACATTGACTTGTACTTATACACTAGGTCCCCTAGTTATGGACGTCTGAGTTATGTACAGCCATGTCAGCACTTCTGTGCAGGCGTGGTCTGTCCATTGATAGTGCTAGGCTGACAAGAGCTGGCTGTTCTGACTCCATACATTCCGACTTCCGGATAAACCTCCAGAATGGAACCAGTACATAACTTGGAGTCCAATCCTATGCATGTCTACTCTGAAGTAAGTCCCATTATAGTCAATTGGGCCTATTCCCACATGTGGATAGGATTGCAGCCTTGGGGTTTTCTGTGTAACTTAGTGTAACTATATCCTGTTGAGCAGTCAGCTAGCTCACATCCTGCTATAATATGACCCCTCAGTGTTGTTTGAGGGTCTCTCTCCTAGATTGCTTCTCTTATCTCAATCTTGTTCTCTACACGTCTCAACTCTGTTCACTTTAGCTCCTAGACCATCTCTTTCCACCCTGCTTATACTATCTCTCTCTGGAACCATTAGTAGACCCACAATGCAGTGGACCTGCATTGGTAAGGGAAGTCTTGCATCCCAGGCAGCCTTTGGCTGCCTTAGTTGCTCCAATGTCCTGGCCTACCTTTGGCCGGCTTCCTGAATGATTGGATGATCTTTGCAGACCTCAGGATAGGAATTTTGAGGACCAAGAATAACCAAGCTGAATTGAAAACTCATGGCAGTATTTCATGGGCTATCAAACTAGAAGTTGTGGGCATAGGATAGCTGAACAGCAGCAGAGTCTTTTAAGGAAGGGACAAATGGCATTTGCTGCTTGTAAAGTCAGTCTTCACTATACCTCTTTTCCTTTACAGATCTGACGATTTCTTAGTTATAAATGCTCGTGATGACCTGACAAATGTTCAGGGAACTACACCCTATACTCACAGCAATCCTGGCACTCCAATCAACATGCCTTGGCTTGGTAGTACCCAGACTGGCAGGGGTGCAGCTGTGGTAAGTTGCTTGTTATATAATCACCCTTTATACCCTTAATACGTTTTTTCATGGAGTTTATAGTGAATAATAGTCCCAGGATATAAACTAATAAATAATACTTCTGTTAACAATAAATGCGTGCTAAGCATTCTTCTTGTGCGTATCCACAGCTTCGGTTGTTCTCCCCAATAGGAAGAATTCAGGAGTCAAACAACATTAAGAAACTAGTATAGTGCAGTGGCTAAGAACGTGATTTAGTAGTGGAGAAGTCCTGATTCAAGAAAGCCATGAACTTAGTGGGTTGTCTTTGGCAAACAGCTCTCCCCATCTCAGTCTTCAATGATATGGTCATTGTAAGTCTAGTCTATCATATGCAATCGTTGAAAGCATTACTAAAAATGTGTATGAATTGTTGGAAGTCTCCAAAAAGGTGTTATCTAGCCTTTAACAATAAATGGTTGGTAATTTTTACATGCCTATATCCAAACCAACTTGAATTGCTCTAACATGACCTGTTTCAGGAATGTTGGGTCTGGGGTTTACAAGTTCAGGCTTCCATTTCAGAATGATTAATCCCACTGTAGAAGTATAAACCCAGAGAGAGGGTGACTTCTGGCTTGGACCAAAGTGCTCCCTTGCTGAGCCAGTCATAGCAGCAATGGCTGTTCCTCTTGGAGGGCACAGCTACTGCCACAGATGGAGAGAGAAAAAAACAGATCATGGTGCTGTTTTCCATTATGCTGGTTTCTCAATGACCAAAGCAACTTGGACCTGACACAGGGTTTTGCTTTCCTTCCTCCCTCTATTGCATACTTGGCCATTTAGTTCAAATCAGTTTGCACAATTAATCTTCAGTGTCAGTGGGGCCTCACTGGTTTCCCATCCCAGCCCCTGAAAGGACCTTATGCTTGTAAGAGTGACCCAGAAGAGAGTTACACATGGTGTGACTCTTATCATCATTGTGTTACACTGGTGGGAAAAGCTATAAATGTTTGCTTCTAAGCATCTGTTAAAGGTACAGGAGTCTTCTTGGCTGGGATCTGACAATGCTGCCTGTGGTTTTTTAGCTATTGTCTTTAAAACTCTGTTACCTGTAGAGCTGCCACATTTTACAAGGTTCTGAATGAAGAAAAATAGGCAATGGGGAAAAAAGTTCACTTCATCATCTCTTGCTAAGAAAAGATTCACCCCCTCAGTTTCTTTGTGTCAGTAACCATGTTAGACTTCCTGCCTGACCACATCTTATCATATTAGGCCTTGGATGCAGTACTCTTTTTCCTTTTAAGTTTGCATAACAGGAAGGAATGAAACAGCTACAGCTTAGCTGCAGTGATGCATATTGGATTTCTGCCCATCATGAAGTTCTTGAAAGCACCAAACCCTTGTCAAGAAAAATACATTCCAGCCCGCCCTCTTAGGCACTCCTGCGAGTGCCACCTCTATTTCAGGTTAGAGCAATGGCAGCACGTGGGCGAGCCTTCTCTGTTGTGGCATCACAATTGTGGAACTCATTGCCAGGGGACTTGAGAACTACCCCCTCCCTCATGACTTCGGCGAGGGCTCAAAACGTTTCTGTTTTGTCTAGCGTTTGGGTGATGGGTTGTAGTCTGACTCCTGTGTCTCAAGATGCTCTGCCATGCTGCTTCTCTGCTCCATGTTGTCGTGCCCCCCAGTAGATTTTATTATTTTTATTTTATGTATTTTTTAAATTATGTATTTTAATCCTTGTTGTAAGCCGCCTTGGGCATTTGCCTTCTCATAGGATGAGGCGGAGTATAAATTTTATAATCAAATAAAAAGCCACCCTGCCTTATATGAAGCTTTTCCATAGTAACATGTTTTCCTTGAACCCTCCTCGCTTCAGCTCCAAGCATGTACTGTTCTTTGGGTCCTCAAGTTCCTATTTTTCATCTCACTGCCTAATCAGCACAAAATACTGCAGTCTTTCCAACGCCAGCTGGCATTCTTTTTCTTCCCATTTCCTTTTATTTTTGCATTCTTTTATATAATATTTCACATATTATCTTACCATAGTTCTTAAAACAACCCTGTAAAGTATTATTAGCACGTTGGAGATGAAAGCGCTGAGGCTGAAGTGTCTGGCTATGGCTTTCTAGTGAGTTCATGGCTAATCTCATGGTGAGATAAGTTATATGGTTTTCTCTGCCTTCCTTTCCTCAGGCCACTTGTTTCACTGCTTACTCTTTGCTCAGTTTCCTATATCTTAATCCACGACTGACCCTGCCAGCTAACCCTTAGCTTCCTCATCTCTTGAGATTTCTTCATTCTTCTCTAGCTATCAGTTCATTTTGTCCCAAGAAACAGTGTTGTTGTGTTTGAATGGTCTTGTGCAGATATTTTTAAGGAAACATGCATTAATCCATTGGGTGTACATACTGGTAAAGCCTTTTGTGATTGACTGTATTTTTGAAAACGTAATGATCCTCATCAAGTAGTAAGACCCTTGATTTCCTGATGGAGGAAAAAAAAATTGACAAATTACACAACCCAACACACATTTTGGTGCCTTAAGCTAGACCTATTCTTGGGTAAATTTGGGGTACTGATTCCAAAAATGGCATCAGTTCTGTCCTATCGACAATAGTTTTGGTGATATGGCATAGCCACTTTATATGCCAATTCAAGCAGCTCCCTCGTGAGGAAGCCGGTGCCATGGCTTCCTCTTGAGAAAGCTGCATGAATCTGCATATATGTGGCTATGCTGTGTTTGCAAACCTAGACCTGATAGGGCAAAACTGATGCCATTTTTAGAATCAGTGTCCCAGATATACCCAAGAATAGGTCTAACTTCCAAAGCACCAGAAAAAAAACTTTTTTGTTGGGCTGTGTTTATATTTTTGAAAGTGACCCCCATCCCACCTCCTGAGTAAATAGAATTTACGACAATTGTAGTAACTCACTTCAGCATGTAAGATCTTGGGACTAGTTACTTAATATAGATACCGGTAATTAGAAGGTTTAAATACTTAATGTTCTTATGTTTTTATCTGTTCTGTCACTTGCTGAAGTAGTAAATATAGTTAATGTGAAAGATCTTTAAAATTGCTGTAAAATTGTAGGAAAGATAATAGTTTCTTGAACAGTAGCGTGCTATGGGTTTCAGTGGATACTGTGGGACCTGTGAACAAATCTGAATAAGATCATACTGCATGTGTGGATACTTTCAATTTGTGTTCTGATATACCCTCCAATGCGGAATTGGTGCATAACCCCCATGATGAGATGCATTTTTGTGAAATGTGGGACACTCATACTGTGCAGGGGCAATGTTATGTTTAGTCTTCCTATATTACACCAGAAGGGCAAAAGCAGATGCACACTAGACAAAGTTTAATACTAATGTACCGTATTTCATAGCATATCTTTGCTTTAGAAATAAGCACTATTAGGCATGGAAACTGTTTCTGGTATACCTGCCACGGCATTTGAGAAACTGTTTCTTAATATACAGTAGTTATCTTAATATCTACCTTTTCTACAGAATTTGCTCCATTGCATATGTACAGTGATAGAATTCCAAGTGCACACAGGTGTTTCCTCATTTTTTAGTTTGACAACTCTCTGTCATTAGCCACAGACCTTGTAAGCAATGACTGAGGCTGCATATCTGAGCACATTTACCTGGGAGTAAGCCCCAATTGAACACAGCGAGACTTGCTTCTGAGTAAACATGCCTAGGATCGAAAAGCCTGTAGTCTGAGCTGGTAGAATAGTAATCGCATAGTTGGCATCTTTGTCGGCAACTAAATGATGATGCACATAAGCTGCTGTTTGTTCTTCTTCCCCTGAACTTAGTTCACACAAAATTTTAGATTCTGTATTAGTATCATTCAGCCCAGGCACATTCAAGTAAGATCTATTACTGTGTGCTAGCATAGAGGAGACTTCTTAAAATACCTGTCAGCTAACATAACCACAACGGTTAATCAATTCTATAGTGTCTACTACATACGTGCTCTTTCTCTAAGGGCTAGTTAAATATTTTTCCAATTAATGTCTATAATTCACACCTAAATTTTCTCAGTCTGTAATTGATTAAAACCTAATTTCTTCATTCCTACTTAATTTTTGTAAAAGTTTGTTTACCTCTCTCTTACATGCTTCTGCTTCTGCCTCTGTCTTACTTACCTTACAATATGCAGGAATATTCCAATAAATTTAATGGAATCAGAAAGGAATTGGCAAGAAAAGAGGTAAGATTGTAGTCCAGAGTGTGTCTGTTGGGATCCTTAGATCTGTGAAACGAAAGCTTGCGCACATCTGGGTTAAATTCTGTCAATATTAAATGTGTGCCAATGTTGAGGAAAGATTTAGCTTTCATTAGCTTCCATCCATACTTCAGCCCTAAGTTCACAAAGAAAAACACACATGGTAGCACCTGCATTTTGCATCACTAATTAGTTTAATTCAGTAATTTGTGATTAATTGTATAGCTTACCATTTAATTTTGTGCATTTAACAGATGATCAAGAAGGCTATCAACAATGTCCGAAGAATGGCTTCCCATCCAACACTACCTTATTGTAAGTTTTATACTTCTGGGGCATATTAATGTTTGAGTGGCTGTATTTGGTTACATAAGAAAAAAATTGAAGAAATATAGCAAAGAGCAGCAGTACTTGTCTGAATACATGAAGGAAGAACGGAATGTTAGCTGGTGAATTATCTGCGATTGATAAAAGTTGAGGTGTAGCAGCTATTTAAACATTTTACAAACAGGCTCCCCCCCCCCCCCAGAATGTCATATAGCAAGGTATTGCGATGGATTCACAAATTAGATACTGTTAATCTAATGGCACAATCATATTGTCGACTAAGGCCAGCACAGCAACCACTGCGCTGGCCTAGGGTGACGCAGCGTGCGACACCCGGAGAGTAAGCGGGCACTGGTGGGAAGACCTGTGCCATCCTGCTGGCGCTGCAGCCAGAACCATCGTGCGCCGGAGCTGGTAAGGTCTGTTCCAGGCAGCGCAGGAACTAGGGGAAGGCGGGGAGGGGTGTAATGGGGAATCAGGCCTGGGAGGAGGCGGAATCAGCAGTACTG
This sequence comes from Plestiodon gilberti rubricaudatus, assembly GCA_026170595.1. Taxonomy (NCBI): domain Eukaryota; kingdom Metazoa; phylum Chordata; class Lepidosauria; order Squamata; family Scincidae; genus Plestiodon; species Plestiodon gilberti. Next base: position 53,279,776 of record JANXHW010000002.1, read on the forward strand.
GCATGTGCCAAATCCTATACCCCCTCCCAGGCCTTTTCTGCCTGCACGGGGCTTCTTGAATCTGTGCCAGCCCTGAGGCTTGTGCAGATCCGAGTAGCCCCATTGCAGAGACTGGGGCTGTACTCGGGATACCTCCAGGCCGTTCCTCCCCAGTGCTGGATACAGTGTGGGGTGTGCGACCCCACAAATCCAGCACTGGTTAGGATTGGGGTGCCCGATTGTGTTTACTGTCTAACGGAATATCTTTGTATGTGACTGAGCTGATAACAAGTTATATGCTAGTATATTCATACCTCCTTTTTTAAAGACTGACTGATTTCCGTTCAGTCTCAAATTCCATTTTATGGGCACAGCTTTGAGACAATTTAAAATGTCAAGTGTTTCAGAAATGATACAGATTGCTTCAAATAATATTTGATGCAATGTGCATTAGACTTTGCAGGTTATTGGCAAGTTAGTAATTTTCAAGACCCTACTAAACCTTTTAATGTGATGCATAGTGAATCAAACACACATGATGCTATAAGTAGCCAGTTGCTCTCTGTAAAAATAGACAATTATTGAAGCAGGAATTGAGTACAAGAGTACTTTTTAACAACTTCAATATGCCATACGTTCACAGAAAGATGTCGTTCTTCAATGGCAAGCTAGTTTTTTTATCTTTTAAAGACCTCCATATATTGAAATTTGTTGGGTTTCTTTTTCTGTTCCAGACTTGACAGGTGCTCAGGATGGTAGTGTGAGAATGTTTGAGTGGGGCCATTCTCAGCAAATCACATGCTTCCGGTCTAGTGGCAACTCCAGGATTACACGGATGAGATTCAATTATCAAGGCAATAAGGTAGTCTACAGTGGTCTCTGCTAAGGATGAAAAATAAATGGTGGCTTGCTTCTTCATTAAATATCTGTTTTTGTACAGGTCACATAACTGATTTCCACAGCTCTTCATAAACATTTTAAAAGTATGATGACCTCTTAATAAAAAAAAAAATCCTTTGAGTTTCTTTTTGGGTTGGACGTTATGTTACTTAGGAGTCTAGTTAGCCTGTTCCGTTTTTAATTCTATATATGGCTGGCTGGCTTTCTTTCAGCAAACCGTTTAACTGTGTCTCCTTTCAGCTATAGTAGCTAGAACAGGCTAAAGTGAAATCATGTGCAGCATGACTCTTGGCTTTTGTTTTTTTGAGTATAGAAGTACAGACTGGAGAAACAATGCATGAGTTTTGAAACATGGTTTTACTTCCATTCCATGCAATTGTCAGCCCAGCAGCCAGGCTGTGAAGTGGAATAAAACTTTCTGCTAGGTTTAGACTTTAGGCTGAATTCTTTTAGTGACAGCAAATGCCTATCCACACAGTTGTACAGTACAGCCCTTAATTCAGAAAGTATCCGCTGGCTTTAGACGTGTTGCACTATAGCACAGTAAGAGAGGAGTCTTTAAAACTTAAATGTTTCTAACAGAGTCCTAGAGGCAAAAAAGAATGCAACCTTGAAAAGAGAATTAATGGATTTTTAGGTAGGAAGACGACCCAGACACGAATACGCATTGGTAATGTTGCTGCAAAGACAAAGCAGATTCTTCTCACACTTGTGTACACACTTTGATCTTTAACAATAAATCTACAGCTCTGTGAGAGCTCAGACATGAAGCATCTACACAAGCAGAAGCTTTCCATTCATTTAACGTTGGAGAAAACTTCATTCACAGAGTGGGAATGCATGCTAATGCTGTGACCCCTGATATAGAAGTGAATAGTGACATCTTTTGCTTGATATGAATTGCACATCAAAGCCTCCTGGGTATATCGGGAGCTGCTATTTCAGGGCTCTTGGAGGCAAGACTTTAGAATCAGAGGGGCTTACTTCCAAAAGAGGAGTTTAAGCACAAAGCTGTGAACAGTGTGATTATTTTCCACATTGCATATTGTGGTGGTCCAATGAAACAAACAAAAGCTGGGTAGATTACTTCCACCAGGAGGGAGAATTGGCAACCCCAAATCTAGGGAGAGCTAGTGCTCCCTTCTTCAGCCCACTTCTGTCTAACAGTGCGATCCTGTGTAAGATGTGGTAGCCAGCCACTGCATGCTGTGCAGTTTCCCAGGCTGCCCTGTGGCAGCCCGGGACCACCTTTGTCCCCTTCTCTAGGTGTAAACTGGCCGGGGTACGGGCCTCCTCGGAAGTACGCCAGCTAGGAAACTGGTGTACATCAGAGGTGGCAGAGTAAAGGCCGGCCAGGCCCAGGAATGGGCCGAGGATATTGACAGAGCATGCTGCCAATATCCCCACCCTCGCCCGGCCAATAGCCCCCCCCCAAGGCTGCCCATTCCACCCTCCCCCCCCACAGGACTTGCCTCCACCGGTGGGTGCCGGGTCTGAAGGGCGGCGGAGTGAGGGCTGCTGGCCTCCGTGCTGGCGGCCCTTACTCTAGAATCATCGCAACCGTGCTTTACGGCACGTTTGCGATGGCCTAGAGCAGCCGAGTGCGCGCTCTGCTGCTCTAGAGTTAGAGAGGATCGGAGTGTAAGGTGAATCCAAAAGACCAGGGTTTCCCTCAGAAGGAAGCTGGGTGCTATAAGAGCGATGTTGGAAGCTGACTGACCAAGCTTACTCCACCTCTTTGGTGCCCACACTGGTCTTGGGTAGTGAAAGGCTGTTGAGTACGAAGGGAGAAACCTCTCAGCTCTTGGCAGAAAGACTGGGCAGGCAACTTTGTTAAAAAATAACAAGACTTTATTTAAAAGATTAAAGGGGGAAGGAGTATTGGTAAAAAATAAGCAGGCATTTTTAATTAGCAAAAACAGAACAAGTCTTTGAATTAGGCAAAAGAGAGGTCTTGTAGCTAGGGCAACGTGAAATACAGTAAAATAAAATACCAGTACTGTAATGGTAACAGGACTAGCTGAACTTTGTCCCTGATCTTATAAAGGTAAAGGTGACCCCTGACAATTAAGTCCAGTCGTGTCCGACTCTAGGGTGTGGTGCTCACCCCCATTTCAAAGCCGAAGAGCCAGCGTTGTCCGAAGACGCCTCCGTGGTCATGTGGCCGGCATGACTCTCCTTGCCACAACGCGTAGCGTGCAGCTGGAACACGAAGCACTGTTTACCTTCCCGCAAGCGGTACCTATTTATCTACTCGCATTAACATGCTTTGGAACTGCTAGATTGGCAGGAGCTGGCCAAGCAACAAGAGCTCACCCTGTCGTGGATCCGAACTGCCGACCTTTCGATCGACAGCTCATGGTTCAGCGGTTTAACCCACTGCGCCACCCGCTGGCTTGTCCCTGATCTTACGTTTTCTTAAAAGATCTTACTTTTTACTTACGATTATACCTTTCTCCCTGAGAGATGAGCTAGACCTAGCTCATGCACCAGTCACTCACAATGCATTCCTATGTGTGACTACTCAGAAATAAATTCTATTGAGAGTTCAGAATTAACGTATTGCCGGGAAACTCCATCGTTTAAAGGTTTTATTTCAAAGATAAAACACAGTGTTAAGAAACTTTGTTTCCAAAATTCTAGTGAGTTCAGTGGGACTTACTCCCAGGTAATTGTGTATCAGATTGCAATCTTAGTCTGTCAGTATCAAGAGCCAAGAATGTGTGCATTTATTTATTTATTTTACAGTTTGGGATCGTTGATGCCGATGGATATATTAGTCTGTATCAAACAAACTGGAAAAGTTGCCTAAATACTGGAAGCACAGCCAAACCATATCTGGTGAGCTAAAAATAGTCTTTAAACCTACTTTCTTGTTCTTGCTACCTGATCCTGATACTTAAATACATATTTTAACTGTTGTAAGCAGGCTTGGGAACCAGCCTTGGTAAACAGTGGAGCAGCCGTATAATAAATAGATATGGTTTCCTTGTGCCCTATGCACACAATAACTTTTAGCGTATGCTACTATTACTATATACTCGGCTAAAACATTGCACAGAAGCTCTCAAGTCAAGTTGTATTTGTATTGTATTCACTAGCACAGTGGTTCTCTAACTCCTGGGAAGGCCCTTCGCTGCCCTAAGCAGCGCTCCGACACAATCGCAACCCACTTCAGGTTTCACCATAAAATTGGAAGTGGGTTGCAATCGCAGGGGTCCGCAGGCTCCCCACACCCCTCGCCGGACATCCACTGCCACCAATGCAGGTAAAACGGACCTTTTCGTCCACAGCGGCGCAATCCTGGACGCGCCATCGTTGTCACGTCGGTTGACACGCCCCTTAAGGGTGTAGCAACCCTTTGTTCCCTGCTGGGGCATTGCGATGCCCCAGTTTGCGAACTACTGCACTAGCGGAGGAAAAAAGAACCCCAAACAAAAGGGTTTCAATGTTTGTCCCATGTTTCAAGCATTGTTCTATGCAGTCTATAAGTTGGGGGGGGGGAGGATCATTTAAAACCAGAACCCTAAGGATCACACAACTGGTATATCAACAAGGGGGCATTACGCTTATGCTTCTCTTAACACTAATGCTATATAGAAAACCGCTTTTGAACTGTGGAGACTTTCAAACGTAGCTTGTGATATGTGGCTTCAGGGTCTGCTGTTCAAAGAAAGGACGCCAGAAGTAAGCCCCCTGAAGCAAGTTTTTGGATGGGCGGGGGAATATTAGAATATCTACATTTTGCCTGTTAAAATAGAGCAGGGTGCTACTGCCAGCTATCAGTGGTGCACCCCCTGCTGAAAAGATGTCCCCTAGATCCAGTCGTACTAGAGAATTTCCTGCTAGTATCTAGCCTCCCGTTTGGGGCAAGGTATTTGATTGGGTGGATGGTGTCTCAGCCCAGAGTTTCCTGAATTAAACTGGTTAGCTGGACCCCTTTCAGTCCAGCTTCATGCCTGACTTTGGGACAGAAACAGCCTATCATCCTGGTTAGATGATCAGCACTGGGGACCAGACGGGGCAGTAAGACACTGTGGGTCCTGCTGTACGTCTCGGTATCTTTTAACACCATTGACCATAGTGTCTTTCTGGGTCAGTGGCTGGGCTGGGTATTGAAGGCACTGTTTTATTGTGCTTCCGATCCTTCCTGGCCGACAGATTCCAAAAAGTGGTTTTTGAAGATTTCTGTTGTCACCCTGGCCTTTTACTTATGGGGCATGACAAGGTCTATCTTATCCCTCATGCTGTTTAACATCTACATGAAACCACTGGCTGAGATCATCCAGAGTGACAGGATGTCAGCAATATGCAGATTACACCCAGCTCTATCGCTCTGTGTTGTCTACTCCCAGGTAGACTGTGGATGCCCTCAGTCCCTGCCTGGAGGAGGTAGGGGACTGGATGATTGTTCACATGCTGAAATTAAATCGTGACAAAACAGGATTTTGGTTCAGACAAACTACAAAGCAGATACTAGGCTATCAGCCTGTTCCGAATGGGATTGCTCTCCCTCTGCAGGATCACGTTTGTAGTTGGGGTGTCCTCCTGGACTCCTCGCTGTTCCAGAAAAATCAGGTGCTGCCAGTGGACGAGGAATTTGCCCGGCTTCAGTTGGTCCATCAACTGTGGTCTTAGCTTGAATGGATCAGACCTGACCATGCAGTCCACGCACTGGTGACATTGATACTAGATTACTGCAATGTGCTTTACATGGGACTGCCCTTGAAGGTTGTCCAAAAACTGCAATTAGTGTATAATGTGGTGACCATAGGGGACATGATGGTTTTACCCTGTCAGGCCGCTGCTCCTGCAGTTGCACTGGCTGTTTGTGGGTGCAATTCAAGGTGCTAGTTTTGATCTTTAAAACCCTTTACGCCAAGACCAGGGAATCTGAGATCATATGAGACAAGCTGCCCCCTGCAGGGCCCTCCTATGTGTGACACCATTGACTGAACATTAGTTGGTGGCAACAAGAAGGAGGGCCTTCTCCATGGCAGCACCACAGCTGTGGGATTTCCTCCCAATAGACTTGGGAACTGCCCTTTTAGTGGGAGCTAAACACCTTTTTTATTTTATCAGGCCTTTTCCCTTTAGAGGCTATTGTTTTTTTTGTTGTTGTTTTTTTTGCACTCTCTTGTTCTTGGCTCCTTTGTTTTAGTATATTTTTAATATCTTGTTTTTACGCTGTTTTATTGCATTTTTTATATTACTGTAAGGTGGTAAGCCGCCTTGGGCAACCCACATTGTGGAGGGAAAGGTGGGATTTAAGTCTTCTAAATAAATAAATTCATATACAATTGCATGTAAAATCCTGCCTTAATCTTCTTTCCTATCCTTTATTTACTAATTCTACATTGTATTCCAGACATGGCAGTGCCATAACAAAACAGCCAATGATTTTGTTTTCATCAGTTCTTCATCATTGATAGTCACAGCTGGGCAGTCTACTGACAACAGGTACTAAAGCTAGTTTCAAGACCACGGTGACAATCTTGGTGTGAACACGAAGTTGTTCTTCATGTACTGTGTGCAGCCACTCTTATGGGTATTGCATCAACATCAGCTGGAAACCTCGGAAGAGCTTTAAATTCTGTAGAAGTTGTGACCCCCTCCCCCACCCATCAGCACAAACTAGCCTGCAATGTCTGAGGATTTGGGAGGGACTGCTACTCCTGACTCTGCTGTCAGAATTGCATGCACATAGAGATGCTTAAGGCTTCTATATTGAAGGACTTTGGTTCATAAGCTGTTTTGGTTGCATGGCACCTGTATTGTAGAATTCAGATTCTAGTTTTCTTCTGAAGGTAACATTGAACTAAAACTTCTGTAAAGCCTTATTTTTCCTTGAACACACCATGCATGCGTATTTTCTCGTGCACACCATAGAAGAAGAAGTAGGGCTACCGATACAAGAACGTTTGGTATGCTCAGTATCTTCTGTGCCTACTCAAAGCAAACGTAATAAATGCATTTTGTTGTGACCACATTGACTGTGGGAAGGCAGTGTATAGTGTATTAAGGAAAGGGATAGATTGTATTGTATTCCAGGCATGGCATATCCATAACAAACGGCCAATGATTTTGTTTCCAAAATCATCAGTTTCTCTTGTCTCCATCCAACTGGAATCTGAAATCTCTGAGAATGTTTCATATTTTACATATGTAATAATATTGATGAGGATGGGTGCTACAGCAAAAGCCAGGGGTCTCAGTGGGTTGCAAAATCCACTCCAGATGTCCAAAGGTCACACTCCAAATTTCACTTATGTGTACGTGCACGTGCGCGCGCACACACACACACACACACACACACACACACACACACACACACACACACACACACACACACACACACACACACACACACACACACACACACCAGTTTGCGAGGGAGCAACAGCAGTACAGTATTGCCCGAGCATGCACCAATAAACACATGAGTCAAGTATATGGTTGAAAGGGGGCACTTTTATTGGAAAATAGATACAGAGGAAGAAAGACAGGAGACCTGCAGGCTCAAGGTTAAAGTAACACAACATGCACAGGTCCAGCGCTGAAGATGGGGGCCCCGGGTGGACATTACAACCCTGACTCTAAGTCACCACCCCTTTACGAAGAAAGCGGACTCTTCACCGTCAGCCCCTACCAGACCAAGGCAACAGGAACAGTGCACCACCCTGAGCCGGAGGGCATCTAGGGCAGATCACATGATCCAGGCCAGGGACCGCCCCCACCAGTTTGAGAGGGAGCAACAGCAGTACACTAGAACCAGTGGTTTAATTCACCCCCCCCAAAAAAAAAAAATCTGTCAGCCCATCCCAATTTGCCACCCTTCCAGATCATGTTTTTGACTGGCATGTTCCTCCCATCCCAGAACTGATCACTCCTACCATATTTTTTTTTGTTCATTTAAGCCAGGGGCCGGCAACCTTCTTCCGTATAGGGGCCAGACATTGGTCTATCAATAGTAAGAACACATGCACATTTGATACTCATGCGCGAACTTCCTGTTTATGAGCTAAGAAAAAAGAGATGGGCATGGCGCAGAGACAAGTATGCCCATATAGGGAATGACAAGAGCTTCTGCCCTTGGTCTGCTTACACTGTAAACCTTACAGAGATAGAATTACAAACTTGAATTCTTTTTTAGGACCATCACAGACTGGGTGGATATATCTTTTGAGGCCCACAGGCTGGATGATCCAGCCCAGCGGCGGGCTTGATCCAGCCCGTGGGCTATAGCTTGCCTACCCCAGCCCTTGCCCACATGCCACTGCTTCACACAAAATACTAAATATTTCTGCCATCCATGTCTACAGAAAGCACCACTGCACATTCCACACCTTTTTCCCCCATTAGCAAATACCTGTATAGCCAAATGGCACATTCCATGCTTTGTGCTGTTTCAGTGCAATGCTCCTTTCTCCTGTACTTTACATGTTCCTTGATGCATTTGCATTGTTAATTTGAATGAAATTTGTGAAAGGAAGCTGCTGCTAATCGGCCATATGAAATCCATCTGCTTCCTTAATCCTAAAGATAGTTCACTCATTTGTGTGGAAGAGATTTTGCAGGCTGTGTGAAAACCCCATTAAGACCCCCAATCCTGAAATTCAGATTTTCCTTGGTAACAGTTAAAGCAGGGTGTAAGAGTGTGACTTTGAAGTGTAGGTGCTGAACCTTCTTCCTCCTATCATTCCCTTTGCATACCTCCCCCATACTCCCTCCTCTTATGAAAAAAGGACCTAATGAGGGACGAAGTGCAGGATGTACAGTAAGAATGCCAGCTGGAGGAAGGAGGGGCAGCACTCTTACATCCTTTGGACGCTTTCAAATTGCACCCTGTCCTTCAGACATGATTGGGGCAGACCCACGTCTGATGGTGGTGGCGGCCTGTCACCATCATGTGTAGTTTTGGGCTCACGGTATGCATTCTGCTCTCACCAGTCAAACAAATGATAGGTTGGATCGATAAACCATCTGAATGCTTCTAGTGTAAGTCTTGCTATCAACAGCTTATAACACACTTAAAATATGTGGAAGTCATGCTAAGTTCTGGGGTTTGATTTTCACCCTCAGTTATTTAATTCTAAGTAATGCCTTGACAGTACAATCAGTCCACAATTCGTATGAAATGCTTCTTATCTACCTATTATATTTTAAGTCAGCCTTGTTGTGTCATAAGGTCATTTTCTGATCATTCTAAAGAAAAACCAAATAGCAACTGGCAGGAGCTGGCTGCTGAAGACACCCCTGGCACGTCAAGTATTGCTAAAGCTGCTGCTGCCTGCAAAAGTGCAGCAAAAAATGTCAAAAGAAAAATAAATAAATCTCTGCCACAACCCCTTAGCCAGACATGAATTCAGGTTCGCCAATGGCAAATGGTTAAAGACAAGACTTTCTTAAAAGTCACCAAGGATGGTATTTTCTCTCTTTCTTTTAAAGGAACATTTGCCTGTGGGATACTCTGGTGTCACCTTCTAGTAGCTTAGTACATGGTAAGTTTAAATGTATAAATCCATATATTAAAAAAAAAAAAAACCAACCCTCTGGACTTGTATGTGGATAGAATTTAAGACCTTCCAAATAATTGTAGTGATGTTTCTAATGCAATACTCCTTTGTTAATCAGCTTTGTGGGAAATAAAGAACTTGGTCTAGAATTAAATTCCTCTTGTTTTTGTTTAGGCTTCCTCTTCTCACAGATCACTATTTATTTTATATGCAATGAAGATAATAGGTACAACTGGCCAATACGTTGTTGAAAGTTGTGACTGAGATTGTTGGGCAACATCCTGTTAGAAGAAATGTCCTGTACTGCAACTAAGTAAAAACTAGTGCACACATTTTATTGATGCATTTATTTGTTTAGTGTTTTGGGAAGTGCTTCCCCACACGGATGTGCTGCAATACAAGCACAAATGCCAGCTGCTTAAGAAGGTGAAATCTTCTGCATCTAGTAACTGGTTTTCACACACACACAACCCCCCCCCCCCCATTCTCTTCCCCCATAGCAGAGAAAGGGAAACCACCTAATCACTGATTGATTGGTAGCTTTCTCATAGGGTCTTCAGCTGCACTTGAGATTCTGTGGACTTGGTGAAGTCAAACATGAAAAAACCTTAGTTACCATATTTTGAGAAACTGGAACCCACCCACCCTTTTTTCTTTCCCCCGCCATTTTTTTAAATTTCTGGCCATGTTGCTGCTGGCTTTTTTTTCTTTGTAAATTTGTGCCCATTTTCACTTGCCTTTTTGGCTGCTACTCCTGGGGCGCTGCTGCTGTCGTGCCCGTCGCCGCTGCCGCCACCGCTACCACCGGCCATAGCTCCTCACGTGCTGGACGAACCGGGCGAGTCCAAAGCGCCCAGCTGCACACAGCACAGCTGGAGGCTTCGGCCCTGCCCGGTTCCCAGCTGGGAATCTGGCAAGGCCGAAGCGTCGAGCCGTGCGGTGCGCATGCGCGGCTCGACACTTCAGCCTTGCCTGATTCCCAACTGGGAACCGGGCAAGGCCGAAGCCTCTAGCCACACATGCACACAGCGCAGCTTGACGCTTCAGCCCTGCCTGATTCCCAGCTGGGAACTGCGCGAAGAGGCCCGGGACCCCAAAATCCGGGTCTGTCCCGGTCATTCCGGGACATATGGTAAGCCTATAAAACCTGGCCTTAGTATAACTACAGTATTGCTTAACTAATCCTAATTAGACAAAACAGTTCCATGTTTAAACATGTATGCACTGACTTAAGTGTAAAAGGGTTTAAAATATGCAAGCTTCAAACACGAGAATCCTGTAAATAGTGGCTGTAAAAAGAAGAGGGAAGGGGAGGGTTTCTTTTGCAAGTTCTGTTCCATAGTCAATAACTCATTCAGTTGTTGTGCATGCTTCTGAACAAGCTCTTCTAGGCTTCTGAAACTCCCTGCAACTTTAGGCAAAATACTGACCAAGTTGCCAAATGATTTCACCCAGCATGCCGGTTCCTGTTGTTGTGACATTAAAAATACATTCAAGACTGACAAATTTAATAATGATGAAGTATGTTCTCTCTAATATGTTCTCTAATCTTCTTGGTTTGGATTTCAGCCTTTACCTGTCATGATAGCGGAGCAACTGTCCTAGCTTACGCTCCTAAACATCAGCTGCTATTATCAGGTGGCAGAAAAGGCTATATCTGTGTAATTGATCTTCACCAAAAGCAGCAACGACAGTTTTTCCAGAGTCATGATTCCCAAGTGAAAGCAATTGCTGTGGATCCTACAGAAGAATATTTTGTCACAGGATCAGCAGAAGGAAATGTAAAGGTAATACATGTGTAATGAGTAATGATATTTAGTATTTATATAGTAGTCTACAAAGAATTTCACATGCATTATCTTACATTGTCCTTATAACAACCTTGTAAGGTAAGCCCATATTATTCCCATATTGCAGCTGGAAAGCTGAGGCTGAGGGGGAATGACTTGGTTTTAGAAGTAGGTTTTCTCTGTGCCAGGTGCAGGGGAGTGGCAGCAGGAAACAGGTTATCTTGTTGGCTGTGTGCTCCCTGAGGCATCTGGTGGGGCCACTGTGTGATACAGGAAGCTGGACTAGATGGGCCTTTGGCCTGATCCAGCAGGGCTCTTATGTTCTTATGGTGAGGCTACCTAGTGAATTCATGGCAGAAGGAAGCCCTGATTTGCAGCTAAGGCCCAATCCTATCCAACTCTCCCGTATCGATGCAGCCCTGAGATAAAGGAACAAACGTTACCTTGAGGAAACCTCTGTGACTGCCCCCCCCCTCCACTGCAGGATGCAGCACACACCCAGTTGGAATAGCTGCATCAACGCTGGAAAGTTGGATAAGATTGGGCCCGGGTAGCCTGATCCCACCTTAGATGTAGCGGCTGACTGAAACGACCGGCCGCTGCATCCTAGTCAGGATGCGGCTGGCACTGGTGCGGCTGGGAGGGACTCATCTCTGGAGAAGGGGACGTTCATCCCCTTGCCCCGGTGTAAGTGGCGGAGGACCCAAAGGGCCTCCTCGGATGTGTTCCAGCTCGAGCTGGCACATAACTGGGGAGGCCATTTAATGCCGGCCCAGAAAGGGGCTTGGGATACCTGCGCAACCCAGCGCTGATATCCCCGCCCCCTCCCAGGCCGGGCCGGCCTATGGCCCTTGTAGGAGCTCTGCTGGCGTTAATCTGCATAGGATTGTGCTCTTAGTCACTTTACTACACTGGCACAATTCTATTTCCTTAGATTATGGGTAGCATACCAACTGGCATTTGACATTGGAAGCTCCTTTCATGAGTGCAAGGAGCTTCTGATAACAGAAACACTATAATACATATTTAAAAAAATGTCACATTTATTATAGTATTGCCACCAAAACTATCAGTTGACTCAGCCTTTAAAGTTTTTTTTGCTATTTTACCCATGTTCGTTCTGGAGCGCCTAACATCGCCAAACTTGATTTTTTGACCTAGTAAATGTCTTATGATTTAAGATGAAACATTGTTCTACGAAGCCCTCGTATATAATATTACGTTTACGTGGCTTGAAAAATATACCAATTCTACATGGCTTTTTTACCCTTGAATCCTGTGTCTCGTAATATTGTATCTGGCCATGAAACTTTCTACACAATACTAAAGTGTTTGTTTTTTTCTCCTTTACCTTGAGTCCAAACTCCTTTATATTTTGATACCGATAAAGGATGGTGAGTCCTTGATATCCACGGGGGTTTCATTTCTGGAACCCCCGCAGATACCCTAGACCGCATTAAATCTAATTGGGGGGGGGGGTGGCACCACAGTACCTTATTTTTCAGCTGTGCCAGGCCTGCTGCCATTTCTTGAGTCCTGCACGCCTTCTAATTACTCCAAACTGCTGCAAACAGGTTTAAAAAAAAAAAAAGTGGTCAAATTAGACTTCTGGTTTCGTTTCACAAACAGAAGTTGCTTTCAATCACTTAACTGTTTTTAGCAATTTGTAGTAATTAGAAGGCAAGTGGGAATCGAAGTGAGTGGCGGGACTGGTGCAGCTGAAAAATAATGTACTGTGACGACGCCCCGTACCCAGGGGGACTCTATTTCCGGGGACTCAAGGACCCACATTGAGTCAAATCCACGGATGACTTACCCGCAGATGAGGGCCCACTATAATTTTTAATGTAACAGTACAAACAATATGTCTTTATCAGAAACACCCACAAATATGACATTTTTTGTGTCTCTTTAGGTGTGGAGTCTGTCTACCTTCAGTCTTCTTCATACTTTCATCAATGAACATTCTCGACAGTCTATTTTCAGAAATCTTGGAACAGGTGTCATGCAGATTGAGACAGGGCCAGCAAATCACATATTCTCATGTGGAGCTGATGGGACAGTAAAAATGAGAATCTTGCCTGATCGATTCAGCTCATTCAGTGAAGTGTTGAAAAATGATGTGAAACTCATGCTCTAATGTGGTGGTAATACTGGAAAATATTTTACAAGTGGCTAACTACTATAAAGTGAAGTAGATGATTGTACAGCTAGCACCACAATAACACTTCCCAATGCTTATATTTATTTTTGGAGCTTTAGTCCTTGATGCACTGATGCCTTAAAGATTAATAAGTTCCTTCTGATTTGCCTAAAGAATCTTAGATGATTCAGTAAATATTTATAATATGTATGTTGCTGATGTGTTTTGTGTTATTCATTTGTGGTAATGCCTCATCCTATGTAGGAAAGCATGGTCTTTTTTTTCCATTTATTCTTCTCCAATGTCAAAGACCATTTGATAAGGAAAGCCTTATGATGTCCTCTCTTAGCCTGTTAGTCTGTTGCCAAATATCTGCTCCTAGCTAGCTATGAAAGAGTCGTATTGTATAAAGTAAACAAACATGTTTCTGAATTAGGTACCTATGCTATACTGGAATATTGTATGTGTGGGAGGGTGTGTGTGTAGGGGTGTTCTTACAACTACCTAATTCCTGGAATCCAAGTTTATTATTATTATTATTACAAATTCAGCTCTGTCTACATAACTATGAACTAAGGATAAACCTGGTTTTGGAACTTCCTTACCTGAATCACTGCTATCAGGATGGCAGATTTCACTTTAAACCGAGAGATATACATAACATATATTTTTAACTCTGAGCCCTTTCAAAATATGCAAATAGTCATATACTATCTTCCTTATAAAATTGTTTTAGGATTATATTTAGAAATTTCATACATGAAGCTTTAGCGTTCATAGGACAAGCTATAGGATTGTATTGCATAGGATCCAAATTAGAATCTGTTTTGTAAAATTGTGAGTGTGCACGCATGCGTGCGCATGTGCGAACGACACAAAGAGAGAGAGTGAAATTACAAGAACAATGCTATTTACTCTTTCCAGTGACCTTGTTTTCATTTATCCAAAGATGTTGGTTTTTTCCAGCACGTAGAGCATAGCAGTTAGCTTTGTAATTAGGTACTTTTCTGAAGCAAACAAGTTTAAACAAGAATGCAAATGACTATTCTAATGTGTAAAATAAATTATAGATTTATAACTGAAAAAAATCAAAGAAAAAGTATATTGAAGTAAAAAAATTGAAGTTTTTTTTTTGCCAAAATGTAAAATTGTATACAATACATTGTTTTGACCAAAATGTACAAATACACAAAGCCTTCAACATTTTCTATGTGCTAAAACAGTCCATGTAACTATTTTACTTTAAACGTTTAGAAAGCTTGAAAGATACGTAAACTAGGTAAGAGACTGGTTACTCAGATGTAAGTGACATACTTTGCTAAAATATTTTGTGAAGAAAACCAGTATCAATACAATGTTTCATGTAAAAGAACTTGCCTGGGTATGGATGGTGTAAATAAAACAAAAGTGAAGGGCTTGTATAATGAATTTTGTAATATTCTCAGGACACTTATTTTAAAAGTTTGGTTTTAATATTTTGTAAATTTATATAATATGATTCTAAATGTACTTTTAGCACATTGTTGTGCAAGGAGTAGTTAGAAAGGGGTAGTTTTTAAGCACTTAGCCTGATTTTAAATTTGGGCAATAACCTGCCACAGTTTGTAGAGAAAAAATGTACAGCATCATTTTTAAAATCTGGTGCAACTGTTTGATACAGTGGACCTTAATGATTTTTTTTGTTTACATTTACTTCCAAATTAAGTTTTATGGGCATTTATCGTTTTAAATAACAGTAATAAGGCCACAAGTGTGACTCAATTATACTTTTTCAGTCACGTGCCTGGTGAGTATAATATTATCAGCCTGATCCTGAAACACGTTGCACTAGTAAGTGTAAGATAAGGGCATGTGTCTATTGTAGGGCCAGTGCAAAGTAATCAACAATGAAGATGTGCTCAAGTTGCAGAAAAATTGCACTGGCTTTACAGACAGATGAAAGCTCGCTCAAGTATTTAGGAATGGATTGTGAGTCTTAGGGCTGTGAACATTTCATTCCATGTTATGTATATTAAGGCTGAAATCCTATACACACTTACCTGGGAGTAAGTTCCAGTAAACTCAGTGGGGCTTACTTCTGAGTAGACATGCATAGGATTGTACTGTAAAGCATTGATTCTGTAAACAGTGTCACACTTCACATTTTATTCAAAAGACAAATTTGGGAAGATGCATTTCAATTTTTAAGATACAAATCTGAATCTTTCAGTTGCTTGATGTTTATATTCGAGCTGCAAGACAGGCAAATACACAGTACTAAGGACTTGCAGTTCAGGTTACTTGCAAGTGGATTAACTTTTATGTTAAACAAATTTAATATGACCTAGTTCATATTTTGAGCAATACTATCATTTTAGTAACTTTTTTGAGAAGTTGCACTGTAAGTTTGCCACGACTCCAATGTTGTGTAAAGTTCTATGCTTCTACTAGAAAAATGGGTAAAGAGTGTGTTCATGAAGAATGCTCCTAAGATAATACTTAAATTTTGTAATATTGTGATGTATTTAGTTACACACCCATAATGCCTAAATAAACAATCATGCAGACTCATTGTTCCAAAATACCATAGCTGCTATGAACTTTAACATGTCTCACTTCTCTGCCCACCCCTATTCTCCCATTGATATAGGAGGTAGTAAGTTAAATTCTACTTATCGTCTAAAGTACCGGTAGTTTACAAGTAGTGTGGTTGATACATGGTTAAAAAGGTGTATCTTTCTCACCCATCTAATCAAGTTGTGGATATTATGATCTGTGGTGATTGATATGAATCCTGGGTAATCATTGACCCAGATGATTGTAGGATAAGAGATGTGATCTGTGCATATACTGTAAGCAGACTTTTTAGAAATCATCTCTTCACAAACTATTTTCTAGGTCTATAACGGTTCTTGCCTTTTTAAAATGGGGTTTCCCTTACAGCAGAGTAGACTAGTTGCATTCCTGGAAGAAACTCATTGCACAAAGAGAAAGTACAAAACTCTAATAAGTACTTGTTTGTTTCTTTAAACTACTTTGCCATTTCCCAACTGAGAAACTACAGGCTAGAAGATTAGGCATTTATACTGTAGGAAAGTGCCTGAAAAAAATTCTTGACCCTTCATTTAACTAGGCAGGACCAGATAAGGGCAACTGCAGGAAATCTGTAGTGTGTGTCTTACTGCTTTGTTCTCTTTCAGCATGATTGTTCAAGGACAGGTCTTTAGATTATATCTTTTAAATTGAAGTACTCCTGACGGGGGTCCACGGAAAAGAGCCGCAGCCTAATCCTCAGAGTGCACACGCGTACACGCCATGCACTTTCATCCGAGAAAATCCACTTTTTTCCAGTGAAAGCAGGTGGCACGTGCACACAGTCTCAGGGTTAGGTTGCAGCTCTCTTCCGTGGACGACAACAGGGTGGTTCTGCCTCACCTGCTGCCCGCACATCCTTATCACGACATGCACATAGTTGTCATGATCCAGCAACTGCTGCATATGGAAGCAGGTTCTTGTTTACAATTAGGCTTACTAGATTTTTAAAAGACAGCAGTGGGAGAAACCTTGCATCCATCAACCAGTCAGGGCCTCTGAGAGGGGGGTTAAGGGGGTAATTTTTACCCAGGCCCAAGGCAAAAAATGGGTCAAAAAGGGGGGCCCAGGAGCCAATTCATATGTAGGGAAAGGGGCCCAAAAGAAACTTTGTACCCCCTGATAAAATTCCTCTGAATGTCCCTGCAACCTGTGGTACATAACTGCCACAGTTGGCTCTTGGAACCTTGTGAACAAAATTTCTTGCAGCACCACTGAGCTATTGGGTAAAGCAGGAGTCAGGTGAAGTGGCTGGCCAGACTATCTCTTGGAGGTGCTGCAAGACTTCCTGGATATTTCTCATATTGCAAACTACCCCTTTCTGCCATCTCGCATAAAAGCTGCTTAGTACTATAAAAAGGTAAAGGTATCCCCTGACAATTAAGTCCAGTCGTGTCCGACTCTAGGGTGTGGTGCTCATCCCCATTTCAAAGCCGAAGAGCCAGCGTTGTCCGAAGACACCTCCGTGGTCATGTGGCCGGCATGACTCTCCTTGCTGCAGCGCGTAGCATGCGGCTGGAACACGGAGCGCTGTTTACCTTCCCGCAAGCGGTACCTATTTATCTACTCGCATTGACATGCTTTGGAACTGCTAGGTTGGCAGGAGCTGGCCAAGCAACGAGCGCTCACCCCGTCACGGGAATCGAACTGCCGACCTTTCGATCGACAGCTTATGTTTCAGCAGTTTAACCCGCTGCACTATGAGTGGCTTTATTTTTCACTAACTATTCTTCTGTTAAATGCAATCCTATCTGGTGCATGGCTTCTGTATCTAAAACAGTAAGGCTGGGATTCACAGAGGTGATGTGTATATGAGAATAACACCGAAACTTTGATTTCCAGAAGTCATGTTCACATTTAAACTGATATTTAAACTTTAGGTCTTGCGTTTTTAAACTGACAGTTTTTGTCTTATGGAGTATAAACAGCAAAAACAGCTAACACTTTTGTTGGGTTGGCCTTGTCAGATGTGTGCTTGTCTCCCCTTTTGGATCTGGTCCCAAAATGATTGACACATCAACATTTCATGTAACTCGCAACGGTGCATGTTCACCACATTACTAAAAAGGAAACTGAGGTGGGAACACATGAAGTTCAAATGATGCAATACATTTACTTTTTACTTTTGAAAGCAGTTCATGTAGGAGTTTTGAACTGAATATAGCTTGTAGAGGCAAATTAATATTACATCTTCTCTTTACAGAAGCAAGTGGTACATTTGACATCCTTCCTTGAAACTATATAAAATATGAATGTGTGATTTAATATGATCATTTTTCTTTGCAGATTTATTTTAAGCCCTTCCCCTCCCAACTCATTTTGAGTGTCTTCACATCAGTTCTTATACGGAAAAGAACAATAGACATTACTGATTATATAGGCCATGTATGTGCAAGTCACTCTTCATACAGTGGGAAGAAACAGAACAGACAGGTCCAAGTGTACTCTAGTACAGGGGTTCCATTATCTTTCCAGCGGTGGCATTGCAACCCACCTCCTGCAGCTGCTTCCGGCTCTGGACAGCCTCCACATGCCTCAGAGGCCTCCCGATGCAACCAGCAGTCATGTCGGCGAAACTGAAAGTGACCCAGAAGTCACTTCTGGAGGCTGTCGAAGGAAGAGAGCAGCTGCAGGTGAGATGCAACCTGGGTATGGCCTCCAGTTTCTGTTTGGCTCAAATTTGGAGCCAAATGGAGACTCAAACGGACAGATGGGCCCAACTCTCAACCCACCTCCACATTGGGCCATGATCCACCAAATGGGTTGCAACCCCGTTAAGAAGTTCTGCTCTAGTAAATCAAAATGTGAATTCTTACTACCCTTCCCATCATTTATATAAAATGTATCTGGTTGACAAGAGAATTGGAAGGAGAATAGGTTAATGATTTTTAACGACTTGGAAATGAATGTTCTCATTGCTCCACTGGTAAACATTTGTCTGAACCTTTGTATTTTACAGAACTACAGGGATGGGGACTCGAGTCAAATGACTCTACTCGCAAGTGTGACTGAGTCACTTTTTTTCCTGACCCGTACTCTGACTCCTGACCCACTGACTCGCACTCATGGGAGTAACAACTTGCCATTTCTGTGTCATTTTCCTTTAATGGCCAGCATCAACACAGGCAGGCAGGCGCAGTGGAGACCTCGGAGGAGGGCAATGGAGAGAGAGGGTTTTCGAGGGGGTGGGAAAGCAAGCCTGGTTCAGAGTTTTTCCCTTTTTGCCATCTGTTTGCCATTGGCCACAAGTCCGCGCGCGAAGGGTGAGGGAAGGCGAAGCTGCCGCAGCAGTTCCTCCTCATTGGTTAAAACTCCGAGCCCAAAGGATGCTTGGCTCAGCAAGGGGAGGGAATAATAAATAGTTTGAATGTAGACACGCTTGTTTTTCCCAAACCAGCTGGGTGGTGACAAGACAGAGGTGAGGGGAAGTGGGTGCTTTGGAAGCCTCAGAGGTACACACACACACACACACACACCATTTTCAGGGGGGAAAAGCCATTTCCCCCTAAGTGACTCTACTTGTGAGTTGTGGGTTTTGGCCTTACTCACACTTGACTTGTACTTGCCCAAACGTTTTGGCACTGACTCAGACTCACACTCGTGAACTAGTTAGTTACATCGCTGCAGAACTACATTTCCCCCCTTTCCAAATCAGGTGAAACACAAAGCAGCCTGTTGCACAAATGTGAATGCCAGCTTAGTCTGTAGTCCTTCATGTACTCCAAAAGTAACTCCCTGTGAATTTAGTGAAGCTGCTGAGTAAACAAGCCCAATGGCAGTAGTATCACTAAATTAAGTATAAACAGAGTTTAACTCTAAGAAATCTCAAGATCTGTCATGCCTCCTGGGCAAAAATGCCTAATACAGTGCAAGAACTTTGATAGGGGCTGTACAGTTCAGTTCTAGTTCCTAGAAAACACACTCCTGCTACTTACATCCTCTATTCTCCCACTGACTCCTATATTACTGTAGAATTTAATGTTAATAGAGTAGGTAGTACTCAGATCGGAGGATTCTGAGGTTTAATAGGAGAGGTGAGTGTCTATGCCGGTATTAACATTCATTTTGGTCATAGAGGCTGCCTAAATAGCAGCTAATACAAATCTGCTGTCAATATATAATTAAAGAAAATTATGTTTATAACTCATGTAGACCAAGCTATGTTTTGGGCCAGCCTAAAAACATTTCAAGGTATCAGCAAAAGAAGTGGAAAAGAATAAGGACTTAAGAACTTTATCTGCCTACCAATTAGATCTATATGTAATCCGATATTGTAACCTGCACTATAACTACAGGGCATCACAAGAAAACGTACACACTTAATAGTGCCATTTATTGTGCTATGGTTCACACATATACTGTGTATGGTGTACACTGTACACAGAAGCCGTTTCTTGACCCAGTAAATGAATTGGACCAAGTGCTCAAGATTTTCCCCATTGGCATCTATACAGTGTTGACATCACTGAATGCTAAAAAATAAAACCATGTAATTTTGTCATTCTTCATCTACTAACCCTGTACCACCTACCTAGTACATTTTTAAAGTGGTTAAAATGGGAAACAATTGGAATAAAAACATTGCTTTCTGCTATTCATTTTGGTTAAACACAAATCTGTGGGGGGGAAACCATTAAAAAACACACCCCTACTAGGGATCTGTAGGCATCCACCAACATGTGTGCTAGGATGGTTCCACACAGCTCTTCAATCGCTTCCTTTAGATGTTCCAGGTTTTCTACAATGAAGCATGTATGAAGTTGTTGTTGTTCAGTCGTTAAGTCGTGTCGGACCCTTCGTGATCCCATGAACCATATCCCGCCAGGCCTTCCTATCCTCCACAATCTTCCTGAGTTTGCTCATTTTCATGTTCGTTGCATCAGTGATGCTGTCTAACCATCTCATCCTTTGCCTTCCCCTTCTCCTTTTGCCTTCAATTTTTCCCAGCATCAGAGTCTTCTCCAGAGAGTCCTCTCTTCGCATTAGGTGGCCAAAATATTTGAGTTTCAGCCTCAGTACCTGTCCTTCCAGGGAACAGTCAGGGTTGATTTCATTTAGGATTGACTGATTTGATCTCCTAGCAGTCCAAGGGACTCTCAGGAGTCTTCTCCAGCACCACAGTTCGAAAGCATCTATTCTTCGGCGCTCAGCCTTCCTTATGGTCCAACTCTCGCAACCATACATTGCTACTGGGAACACCATCGCCCTGACTATACGAACTTTTGTTGGCATGGTGATATCTCTACTTTTTATTATGCTGTCTAAATTTGCCATAGCTTTCCTTCCAAGGAGTAAGCGTCTTTTAATTTCATGGCTGCTGTCTCCGTCTGCAGTGATCTTGGAACCCAAAAAAGTAAAATCTGTTACTGCTTCCATTTCTGCCCCTTCTATTTGCCAGGAATTGATGGGACCAGATGCCATGATCTTAGTTTTATTAATGTTGAGTTTCAAGCCAACTTTTGCACTCTCCTCTTTCACTCTCATCAAGAGGCTCTTTAGTTCTTCTTCACTTTCTGCCATTAGGGTGGTATCGTCTGCATATCTGAGGTTGTTGATGTTTCTCCCGGCAATCTTGATTCCGGCTTGCGATTCATTCAGCCCTGCATTTCTCATAATGTACTCTGCATATAAGTTAAATAGGCAGGGTGACAATATACAGCCTTGCCGTACTCCCTTCCCAATTTTGAACCAGTCGGTTGTTCTATGGCCGGTCCGAACTGTTGCTTCTTGACCCGCATACAGGTTTCTCAGGAGACAGGTAAGGTGGTCTGGTACCCCCATCTCTTTAAGAATTTGCCACAGTTTGTTGTGATCCACACAATCAAAGGCTTTTGCGTAGTCAATGAAGCAGAAGTAGGTGTTTTTTTGGAACTCTCGGGCTTTCTCCGTGATCCAGCGCATGTTGGCAATTTGATCTCTAGTTCCTCTGCCTCTTCGAAACCAAGCTTGTACTTCCGGTAGTTCTCGGTCCACGTACTGCTGAAGCCTAGCTTGTAGGATTTTGAGCATAACCTTGCTAGCATGTGAAATGAGTGCAATTGTGCGATAGTTTGAACACTCTTTGGTACTGCCCTTCTTTGGAATTGGAACGTAAACTGACCTTTTCCAATCCTTTGGCCACTGCTGAGTTTTCCAAATTTGTTGGCATATTGAGTGCAGCACTTTCACAGCATCATCATTTAGGATGATTTTAAGTAGCTCAGCTGGGATATTATCATCTCCGCTGGCTTTGTTGTTAGTAATGCTACCTAAGGCCCACTTGACTTCACTCTCTAGAATGTCCGGCTCTGGGTCAGTGACCACACCAGCGTGGTCATCAGGAACATTAAGATCTTTCTTGTATAGTTCTTCTGTGTATTCTTGCCATCTCTTCTTAATCTCTTCTGCTTCTGTTAGGTCTCTGCCTTTTTTGTCCTTTATCATGCCCATCTTTGCACAAAACGTTCCCTTGATATCTCCAATTTTCTTGAAGAGATCTCTAGTCCTCCCCATTCTGTTGTTTTCCTCGATTTCCTTGCATTGTTCATTTAAGAAGGCCTTCTTATCTCTCCTTGCTGTTCTCTGGAAATCTGCATTCAGTTGTTTATATCTTTCCAATTCACCCCTGCTTTTTGCATTCCTTCTTTCCACAGCTATTTGTAAAGCCTCATCTGACAGCCACTTTGCTTTCTTGCATTTCTTTTTCTTTGGGATGGTTTTCGTTGCTGCCTCCTGTACAATGTTACGAACTTCCGTCCATAGTTCTTCAGGCACTCTGTCTACCAGGTCTAATGCCCTAAATCTATTCTTCACCTCCACTGTATACTCATAAGGGATATGGTTTAGGTCATATCTGACTGGTCTAGTGGTGTTCCCTACATTCTTCAGTTTAAGCCTGAATTTTACAATAAGAAGCTCATGATCTGAGCCACAGTCAGCTCCAGGTCTTGTTTTTACTAACTGTATAGAGCTTCTCCATCTTTGGCTGCAAAGCACATAATCTATCTGGTTTCGGTATTGACCATCTAGTGATGTCCATGTGTAGAGTCGCCTCTTGTGTTGTTGGAAAAGAGTGTTTGCTATGACCAGCGTGTTCTCTTGACAGAACTCCGTTAGCCTTTGCCCTGCTTCATTTTGCGCTCCAAGGCCAAACTTGCCTGTTGTTCCGTTTATTTCTTGATTTCCTACTTTAGCATTCCAGGCTCCTATGATGTAAAGGACATCTTTTTTGGGTGCTAGTTCTAGAAGGTGTTGTAGGTCTTCATAGAACCAGTCAACTTCATCTTCTTCGGCATCAGTGGTTGGGGCATACACTTGGATTACTGTAATGTTGAATGGTTTGCCTTGGATTCGAACTGAAATCATTCTGTCGTTTTTGAGGTTGCACCCCAGTACTGCCTTTCCCACTCTTTTATTGACTATGAGGGCTACTCCATTTCTTCTAAGGGATTCATGCCCACAGTAGTAGATATGATGGTCACCTGACTTAAATTCTCCCATTCCCGTCCATTTTAGTTCGCTGATTCCCAAGATGTCAATGTTCAATCTTATCATCTCATTTTTGACCACATCCAGCTTGCCTTGATTCATAGACCTCACATTCCATGTTCCTAAGCAGTATTGCTCCTTGCAGCATTGGATTTTCCTTTCAACCTCAGACACATCCACAGCTGGACGTCCTATTGGCTTTGGCCCAACCGCTTCACTCTTTCTGGGTCTACTTGGAATAGTCCTCCGCTCTTCCTCAGTAGCATATTGGACACCTTCCGACCTGAGGGGCTCATCTTCCGGCGTCATATCTTTTAGCCTTTTGGTACTGTTCATGGGATTTTCTTGGCAAGGTTACTGGAGTGGGTTGCCATTTCCTTCTCCAGTGGATCACTTTTAGTCAGAACTCTCTGCTACGACCTGTCCGTCTTGGGTGTCCCTGCACGGCATAGCTCATGGCTTCATTGAGTTACGCAAGCCCCTTCGCCATGGCAAGGCAATGATCCATGAAGGAGATGTATGAAATACAGCTTGTTAAAATGTGTGTACATTTCCGAAACATCCTGTATTTAAGCTTTGCTGTAGATGTGGCACTGGCTTAACATACTTAACTACATCCCTCTTCCCCCCCCCATTGTAAACCTGACACTTCTAATTTCACAATCTCACAGCTTTACTTACCCATGATAGTTAACCTGTTCAGTGTAAACTATTAATATTTAAAAATAGCTATATTATGTTACTGGACTTTGTTCAAAAAATCTCTAAAGGATACAGATTCAGAAGATAACTGGGAATTTACCTTTTGGTAAAGAAGCACAACAATTAAGGACTCCCTGCCACCCATTGCCCTGAGTAGGGTTGTGAGCTTGTGTTTCAAACTCAGGTCCTCTGAGCCTGAGCTGAATGTTTGTCCTATGAAAGGGAACCAACTTCAGAAAATGTGTGAAGAGCCTTTGCTTTCTGAGAGTACACCTTTGAAAAACTAAACCGCTCCCACTTGTCTAACCACACAATTAGAAGCAGGGCTGTGCTGCCTTTAATGTAAACACAAAAGTACACTTTGAGATAAATGTTTGAACAAAACTATTCCAAGTTGGCTACATGCAGCTTAGACCCAGAGTGCAAACCTGCCAAAAGCAGTACAGAAGACATTTCTGTATAAAATGTATAAAATTTTATTTTATTTTAAATGTATAAAATTCCACTTTTCTGTATAAAATTCTCCCATTCCTTATAGACTTTATGAAATATCTTTAGCCAATAGGAATCAATCATGCATTTGCCTTTCTTGCCCAAGACGTCCTATTGTGTATCAGAGAGTACAAAATGGATCAATGGGACATTTTTTTCTGAGTTTGTATCCAAGTTTGACTGGCCAAGAGGTTGAAACTGAAGGTTGCTGATCAGCCACAGTAGGACAGGCCTGGTTAAATGCCAGAATAGAGAATGTGATCCACTGTTTCGTACATATGCATGGAAAGGGAGAATTCCCACGCATGGTACACCTTGGTGAAAGTAATCCCACTAACTTAATCAGACATCTGAGTAAGCATGTATAGGATCCACCTGCACAAGAATGGTGGCAGAGGGATAATGGTGTGAGTATATAGATTTGTACCTGGACTTTATCACAATGAACCCCCAGGTTGGCACTAA
The DNA here is from genome assembly GCA_026170595.1 of Plestiodon gilberti rubricaudatus. NCBI lineage: Eukaryota > Metazoa > Chordata > Lepidosauria > Squamata > Scincidae > Plestiodon > Plestiodon gilberti. Next base: position 53,304,801 of record JANXHW010000002.1, read on the forward strand.
CAAACACTAGAAAACAATCCAGGAGCCCCATAGCCAATGTCTGGCCAATGTCTCCACTTGTAGGAAGAGGCAAGCTCCCTAAAGCTGAGCCATTCTCACCAGGGGCAAGACTAATCTGCCTCTTACAGTGCAATCCTATACATGTCTACTGAGAAGTTCTACAAGGTTCAGTGGTGCTTACTCCCAGCCTAGTGCATAGAATTGCAGCCTTTATTCCTCTGCCTGCTGCACTGCAAGCCTGTTAGGGTCTTATAGCTTACATGGGTCAGAGCCCCTTCATCATTCGCAAGAAATGTTAGCCTCAGCTGAAATTACACATGCCTAGAGGAACAGACAGAAGGGGGAGAGGGAGGACGAGATGTTGTTACAAAACAAGGCCCAGCCATGAAAGATACAGGTGTGACCTGCTGCAGATGCACATGAAAATGAGACTGTCAAAAGTAAAATGATCTAATCGGAGTGGGTGTGACCCCCCTGCCAACTGGTAATGAACTGGCCAAGCAAGATGAACAGTGTACATAATAAACATTAAAAAGGAGAACACAAATAAGGCATACTGGTCTATTTGAAAAACATCCAAAGGCCACTGTCTTTTTATTAGGCTCAACTGAAATGACAGCCTTGAACAGCAAGTCTGGCCCACAGTTCTTCATCAAGAAGGATGTTCAGCAAAGCAACATGAGGGGAGGGGGCAGAGAAAACAGATAAGCCCAGTACAGTGTAAGAGCAGTTTCTACTAGTTTTAAGGTAGAGGACAAGTTTACCGGTAATTTGATTAGTCCTCCCGGGTGCTAGACACTGATTTCAAGATGCATCAATCAACGCCACTAGGATAAAGAAACAAGCTGAGACACGTACCCGCCCCGCCCCCATCAGGCAAGGAGCAGAAGAGGCTGATTCACACTAGCCCTTCCGTGCACGTTTGCTCTACTCTAGCGTCTATACGTGCGTCTAGCAGTTCTCTGAACGTTTGCCCGCCTTCTTGAAGAAAGCGCAGCTGTGATTGGGTGAAGAGAAATGCACTTCTCTGATTGGTGAGCTGCCTAGCACCGGGAGCATAAACGCTAGCTTAAACGTGAGCGCAGCAAAAAGATAAACCGAAACCATCTCTCCTGGCTGCGTCGTAAGCTCATGCTGCATCTGACGCAAGCATGAAAAACGCACGAAAAGACCAAACGTTAAGCCAAAACGCGCACGGAAAGGGCTAGTGTGAATCAGCCTTTATGCGGCAGTCTTTGTACTTGCACTTACCCATAATTTTAAGAGGTGCACTGCCACTGACTAGAGTAGGCAGAGTCACTAGAAGCCAAAAATTGCATTATATAGCTCAGCTGAGCCTTTGGAGGGTATGTGACCCCCAAAAGAGCTCCCTGTTCAGGTTAGGGAAGATGGAAGATCTCTTTTTCCGCCAGTTTTTGAAGTGGCAGCTAAGTGCAAAAGCGCACAATGGTATGGTAGACAGGTGCGTGGGGGGGGGGGATAGCCCCACAGTCCACCCTACACACACTTTTATTGGGACCCGAAGTTGCGAGTTGAAAACTTCCGAAGACCTTCAAAGCTTACATCAGACTTCCAGTTTATAACCATCTCGAAGAGGCGTGCGGAGGGGCAGCGCAGACTTCACTTCATTAACCTCTAGGCTAGGGGGTAGCTGCGCTAGGCGCTCGCAAAAGGCAGCACCAACAAGAGACGTGTAGCGCTTTCAAGACGAAGTAGGCTAGGCTGAGGCTCTACTGAAATAAGTTAACTTTTAAGCGGTGGCGGAATTATTTGTTGTGTTTTTAATACTACCGGTATTAGGCAACAATCCTATACAGGTAGGTACATCATTTCCTGGGAGTGAGTAACCCCCCCCCCCCCCCATACAGCAGCAGGACGTACTTCCGAATAGACATGCTTAGCTTGCGTACTGGAAGTCCATTCCCCTACCGCCTCTGTTCCTTCCGTGTCTTTACACAGGGAAGTATTGAAGAATACCGAACCGGACATTCGAAGTCCCCATCCGCCTGCTGTGCGCGCAACTGGGAAAAGCACTTTTGCTCAAGCAAGGAAAAGAGCAACTCCCGCCGTGGCGCAAGACGGGACGTCGGCCGCTCCCACCCCGCGCACCTTTCGAAGCGCCAGCGGCTTTTCCTCCTTGTCCGCCCTGCGTCGCGAGAGACCGCCCCGTCCATCCTCTTCGGCGACCTGCAGGGCTGTCATTGGTCCAAAGTGGCGAGCTCCGCCTCCCCTATCCCGTGCGGGCCTCCACCGCCGGTCTAAACCCTTCTTGCGCCTCCAGGGCAGGCAGACTTGCCGTCGCCAAGGTGCTGCCGTCTGGGATCTTCATCTCGCTTCCTTTGCGCGATACACAGTGAGTGAGTGACGTTGCTTCAGCAGCTAGTGAGGAGTGGGAGCGACGGAGGGGGGCGAGAGAGAGGAGCTGGCAGATGCTCAGGATTCAGGAAAGAGGGGGAGAGAAGGGAAGCAAGAATGTGCTTGTGTCTGGGAATGCTTTATGTTTGGACAAGGGGGGGGGTGCACGCTGCTCGGGGCAGGCAGGCAGGCAGGCGCCCTGCTGGGAGGCTTCTTCTCGGCTGGCGGAGGTGCGGAGAAGCCACTCGGAAAGCGAGCCCTGTCGTTCAGCTTCAGTAGATGGAAGCAGCCCGTTGAAGTGGACGCTCTTTGTAGTGACCTGTCGCAGCCCTCGAATTCACGACTAGAGTAGACCAAAGTGGCGGATAATTTGCTTTGGATTGTCGAAAAGCGGCATAAAAGAACCGTCGCCTAGTTGGTACCTTTTGCTTATTAGGATCAGTGAAAACGTCATCACTGAGGCTGCGATTCTCTGCACGCTTTAAACCCTAGGCTAGAAGTAAACTGCCCTTGAACTGGTTGGGGCTTCTGAGTAGACGTGCATCGGATTGCAGTGTTCGGAATTGGGGGGGGGGGAGCTTTAGAGTCACTTGAATTCTTTTGGGGGCAAAAGTAATACAACAGAACAAAGGAGGGGAGATGGCTGTCAGTAAAGATGCTGTGATGCTGTTGTTGCTATTGGTTGATGGATGATGTTGTATCAGACTACGTGCGAAGTGCTTTTTCCGCTGACCAGTCATGTTCTCTACCAAAGGTGAACTAGAGCCTTGAGAGGATGACATCTCTGATAAGAAGCACAAAGTTCCCACTGAGAGGGAAGTTGGCCCAGCCCAAAGCTCAGGGGGCTGGTCTGGCAAGTTGGTTTGTGCAGATGTGAAGGTGTGTGGCTGCTGTGGCTGTGGTGTCGCCAGAGGTTGGTGCCCTGGAGCCCTGGCTGTTCCCACCTTCTTTTCCTGCTGCTTTCCTGATTTCATTCTACAACTGCCTTGGAGTTCAAGAAAAAAAAAAGTTTGTTTTGAAGTTTGCATTTCAGCCTTTTGTTTTTCCTCCTTGGAAACCAGTGGCAAGAGCCCTCTAAGTTTGGCTATGAGAAGGGAATTGCAGCCTTGCTATTTAAACGTTGGGCACACAGTATGTGTTAAAGTTACAGCACAACCCCCATAGGGGTTTAAAGTTACAGTGCAACCCCATGTCTACTCAGAAGTAATTCCTATTATGTTCACTGGGGCTTATTCCCAGGAAAGTGTGTATAGGAGTGCAGCCTTAGTCTTTCAACTTCTTTTGAGGCAGACAACTCTGAAGTTGAGTTTTGAATTGCTCATCTTTCTCCTCCCCCTTTCACAGGATTTTTTTTAAACTAAGATCGGACCTAGGGTTGTATTTTTACATGCAAAATGATTTAAACTATTACATTATGTGATAATGTGTGATAAATGGGAACTATAGCCCATACAAGAAAAACACTAACAGATGTCTTTTTATTCTCTACTACTTGATGGGTGAAATCGCATCTGGGTGTATTTATTTCTATCCAAATAAATAAGCGATTGCTTCATCTGTTAGACGAAAAACAATTTAAGTAAACTAAAAAGCAGGAAGGAGTAGCCACCAATTCTGGGAGTTAGACAGAAATGTGAAATATTGATGAGTCTCTTGAAATCAAGAATTATTCGGAATAAATTGCTGCTGCTTAAAGCTTAAATACATTCACAATATCAACTCTCAGCAATAAAAGTGCGCCATTCTGCAGGCTTTGAAGTTGGGAGTCTAATTATAATCTAAGTGGAGATTTCATAAAGTGCGTCTGTGGTGGAATAAGAAAAAATGTGGGATAGAATAAAACTATGAATGCTACGTTGGCCAAAATGCTCGCTTAAGTTCTGAAAGTATACTGTTTGCAAACATATTAAAACACTTATGAAATTATATTTTTATATTACATACAGGCTCTCTAATTTTTTGTGTTTTTTGGTGTCTTACTGTGCAACCCTGTGTATGTCTACTCAAAAGTAAGTCCCATTGTATTCAATGAGACTTGCACGCAGGAAATTGTGTAGGATTGTAGCCTTAAGGCCCAGTCCTGTTTGGATGCCACACTGACGTGATGTCGCACAGACTCTGGTGTGATGTCCGTCTTATCATAAGGCTACCCTGGCAACGCCACACTGGTGGTGTGCTGGTGCAACAATAATGGCCAAATGCCAAGCCTGTCCATGGAAACAGCAGCACAGCCTGTTACCCATGGAGCAGCATCCTGACAACAGTGTGTCATCATTGTGACATTGGTGCATTATCCATGTGACATTGGTATGATACCCACAGAGCCAATCATTCCAGCCAATCAGCACGACGCGGCTGGACACTTCGGCCTTGCCCAGTTCCCAGCTGGGAATCGAACTAGGCTGAAGTGCTCACCTGCGCATGCGGTTTAGGTCCCTCAAAATATGGTAACCCTAGGTATACAGAGTAGTAGCAATGCAGCCGAATGCGGGGGAGCCCCCCCCGGTGATGGCTGACATCACTTGCCACACCCCCGAGGGACGTCAGCCAGAGCCTAATGTCCCTCAGAGGCTGGGAGAGAGGGCAGACCCACAACAAACTGTGGCATGGAGGCGGCAGGAGCCTTTTCCTGGCTCGTTCGAGCCGTTTCACCGCCTCGATTGCTGCGTTCTTCGCGGCCACTGCTGCCATTTTGTCGTCGCCAGCCGCCCATGAGTCTCCCCCTGCTGAAAACCCCAGGGACCCACCGCCGCCCACCCCAGCCATTCCTACAGCACTGGGGGTGTACTTCTGCTCCCCCTTTTTATATGATGACATGAGTAGATAGTCATAACAACTGTGGTCCTGAAAAGGTCCATATTTGTACTGTTTGCAGTCCAAATTTCAGATTTTTTGGTGGAGGGAAATTTTTATTTCAATTTGAAAAATTGATGAGCAAACGCACCGTTGGCCTAAAATTAACCAGCAAGTTACTCACCGTGTTCATGAGAAACACCCATGGCAGGGAGAAAAAGAGACTCCTTTAGAGCTCGCACCAGCTACTCCACAGAGCTGCTCTCTAACCATCCAGCCACAGCAGTTGACAGGTAAAGAGCACCCCATCTGGCATTCAACAAGTTGTATCGCTGTAAACAGGCATGCCTGGCTGGGGGATCATAGCACATGGACCTCTCAGAAGGACCACTGCATATAGGCAATCATTGGGCTAGCATGTGACACAGGATCCTACTGCAATGGCCCACCCAGCTAGCCACACCTACACAGACACCATGTTTGGTGCTTCATTACTGTCATCTGTTGGCGTGGCTGTCGGCATGCTGCCCTTCCTGACTGCCCACTGTATACAGGAAGGGGCTCATGATCTCTGAGGAGCGGTGCCATTGCATGTTATCCAACAGACAGGTGCCAGTGAGGTCTTGCTGCACCAGTTGGTCTCTGTCTGCCATGGCTTTTGCAAAGCCACAGGAGCCTGACTGGAAGGAGTAAGTCAGTAAGCTATCAAAAATCACATATTTTTTTACTTAATTTATACTAACTCACAATTTTGGATGACACATTTATTTAAGGATTAATGAGAGGCATGGCACTGGTGTTTAGCTGTCAAAATGTCGTCAAACCGAGATGCCAATGTAGTGGTCCCAATCCATAACATTGATTTTAAGTGTTCATTGGACCAGTTGGACATGTAGCTGGATTTCACATTCTTCATCTTTGAAAAAAATTGCTCACACAGGTAAGTAGTGCCAAAGGCTGAAATCAAGCCACAGGCAAAGTTTAGAAGAGGGAATTCATCGCCTGGCAGGCACTTGTAGCATTCTAACAGATTTTCTTACTTATATTTGTCATTCAATATGTCTTTTGATGAGAGGTCAATCGCTTCCAATTGACGTTCAGATGGCAGTTTTTCGCCACTGCAATCATATGGGTTTTGAAGGATCCTTATTTCTCCTTCTTTTTTGTCAAAGTCAGAAAAATGCTCCTGGAACTGTACTTTCAGATCAGAAATAAAAAAAATTCTTGTGCAAATGCAATTGGGCATCATGATTCAGTTTCTTGGCTGAATTTGTTATAACATGTAAAACGAGGAAAATCATCGTTCTTCAGTTGAGACTCAAAAAGAACTAGTTTGTGCCAGAACATTTTCCCCTGTCACAGATAAGATCCTCTCCTTATAGTCTGAGATTCAAGTCATTCATATGCTTGGTCAAGTGTACAAAAAAGCTGGTCTCCAAAGCCATTCACTATTTGTGAGTCAAAATAGGTGGTTTGTTTGTATTTCAGAACGTTTACATTTCAGTTCTAAGCTCAAAACATCACAACAAAACCTTTCCACAACTGAGCCATCGATCTGAAGCATGGTAGGGCAAATCTTGGCTTTTAATTTCCCACCAGAAATTGGTGAAATTGATGATGGTTATGTCTGTGTGAGCGAATGAATTTCACAGTTGAAACTACAGGTTTCATAACACAAGGCAAACCTAAAAATGTCCTGCACAATGGCTGTTGATGTATAATGCAATGAAGAATACTAGGCTTCGGACCCGCACTGACAGCCCGCACTGTCAGACAGCCCACACTAGATTGGTTCATTTCTTAGAGCCAGCCCAAGTTAATTGCTTTTAAGCTCCATACATGTCAACAAGAGCATTTTTCAACTGGAGGTTCCTTTTGAAAACATTCATTCACCCAGACTTCAAATTATTTTGTCCCCAGCACAACATCTCCTTCTTTGAGTCCCCCTTGCCATATGAGCAGGCTGTGGTGGGAAGTGGAGTGATGAGGATGGGGGGGGGGAGGGGGGGTCTTTGCAGGCGGCTGTCCTTCCTCAGGGCATGCAGAAGCATCTCCACAGTTTTCCCTTTTTTAACCCCCTCCCCTTTTGGCACTTTCCTCTTTGAACCCCTGCTTGGCACGTTTTGATCTCCCAGTTGGCAGTAGCAGCTCTTGCAACATGGGACAACCAGGGAGCTAGAATGTTCCTCCAGGCGGCTCCGCCTGCTTAGCAGATCAGCTGACTGAGGAGCCCAGCCTTGGCAGGACGAAGAGCCACAGGCTGGACAAAGGCACCTTCGCAAGTGGACCCAGCCCCCGGGCAATAGTTTAGAGACCCCTGGATTAGAACATAAGTAAATTTTCGTGCCATCATGTTCCAAGTGTACCTTACCAAATTTAGTGCTTCGGTTGTCTGTCTACTATTGGCATGAGTGGATCCCAAAGCAATCCATTTACTAATAGTAAAGATCGGAGACTGTTATAACCCGCTGTGATGCAAATAGAACGAACCATCATCGGGATTCAGGGTTATAAAATTGTTTATAAATGCAAAAATTGTAAAAAGCCAGCAATCTTACAAAACAAGTTAAAAATCACACTGATTAAAACTGCTTTAAAATCCACAGCCAAGTACAATAAAAACATTTCAGATTTTTCTTGGCATTACGTTTCGCTCCATTTACTCATTGAGGCTACAGTCCATTTAGGTTATCGCCATCCTAAATAATCTAGTATTATATGTGTATGTATATGTATTATTTAATTGTAAGCCGCCTTGTATGCCCTTATTGGGAGAAAGGCGGGGTAAAAATTCTTTAAACAAACCAATAAATGAATATAAATTCAGCTGCCTCAGTGCTCATCCTTAACACCAAACAATTTACGAACAAGTTAAAAGCACCATAGTATATTTGTACTGTCTGTTTACACATCTGTAAGAATAGCCATCTTTTCCTGTGATTACATACTTTACTCTAAGCCTCTGTAGCTTTAGGGGTCAGAACATTGCTTGGGGGGTGAAGGAGAGGCTGGAATTTACAGGTTATTGAATTCTGTAGCTAATCCCAATGTCTGTACAGTATTTATGAAGTATGATTATAGAATAATTTCAGCTGTGATCATAATGCAGAGTTGCTCAAGGGGAAACAGGATCCAGGAAATGTGTGGCAATTATAGGACAGGCAAAGAAAGAGTACAGCAGTGGAGGAATATCTAGGACAGGAGAAATGCTTGCTAGAGGTGCACTTAGGAGAATCCAAAGAGAGGCAGTAAGCAGTCAAAGAAGTTATCGAGTGTTCAGTTGGGATTAGGAATAAGTTTTTGAATGGTACTGTTAGGGGTGAGGATAAGCAGGGCCGGCCCAAGATCTCCTGAAGGGGCATGCCAGATGCTGCCCCCTTTACCTGATGATGTGCCAGCCTTTGCTTCTCCAGTGTTCTAGCTCAACACTCTCCTCCCCTCCACATTTCCTCTTCCTCTCGGCCCCCCTCTTCTTTTCCAATCCAGGGAGTGGAAGGAGAAGGAGGAGCAGTGGAGGTAAGCTGGACAGAGATGGGCATCCCCCACCAGTCTGCTGCCTGAGGCAACCAGTTGGCCTCATGGATGGGCCAACCCAGAGAATAAGCAAGAGCTCCTGGGTGTAGGTTCAGCAGACACCATGGTGTAGCTGGGTCTGGTGGCACCTGGGACAACGTGATGTAACCCCCCCTCATGACGTCAAACCCCCCGCATGTGATGTCGCTCCTCGTGCCGTCACTACGGAAGTGACGCCACCCTGTTTTTCTTTATTTTAAAAAAATGCAACGGCTCCAGCCAGGGACATCACCCACATCGCCTCCCTTTTTCTCCCCCCGCCGCTGCAGCTATGAAGCTTTTTACCCCCTTTTTCGCAGTGTTGAAGAAAAAGGGAGGCAATGTGGGTGCTCGCCGCTGGATTTTTTTTAAGGGAAAAAAGCTGCAAAACGGTAGGCTGCCCCCTTCCGCCTTCACTCAAGCCTAACCTTCACTCAAGCCCAACAATATCGTTTGCATTATAGGAACAGGTGGAAAGTATTTTTAGAAGTATCTATTTCATATTGTCATTTAATCAGCTGCTTAGTTGGAGTAATGTAAACAGGGTTGTCCTAAGATTTGCATAGCAGGGTTTGGAACGTATTTGTTGACGAACTGCTCAAGGAAAGTAAACATACCATTTAATTTAGTGTATTGTGATGTTCATTAGTGGGAGACGTTCTTTCTGAAATTTGTAAGCATGGAAAACGCTTGTGCTGGAACTGAACATTGTGTTGTGTGAAGTGGTATGAAAAGAATTGTGTTTGTTGGGTGGGAGACATATAGTATGAATGACAAGAATTGCTAAACATTTAAGGTTTGACTTTCATAGTTTTTGTTTTCTGCTTGTGTTGCAAGGAGCCTTTTGGAGCAAAGAACAATACATATCTTAAGGTAAAACAATAACTGTGCTGTGTCATGTTTTCACGTGCCCTGCACTGATGGTTTCAAATGAAGCCTGGCAGATAGATGTTGATGAAGTCTGTAAGGTCTGATCTTGCGAGTCCAGTAGGCTTCCATGATGTTCCGCTAAACAAATCGTTCCATGCATCATGCAGTATTGAAGTACTATACGTTGTGCTCTTTGCATCTTGGCCAATCTGTTTTGGGAGCACTGTTGCAAAGCATACATGCAAGCCTGTGCTCTGTGGCAGCGCATATACCAGGGGTGGCCAAACCTGCGTAATGGAAGAGCCACATATGATAAACTTCAGGTGTTTGAGACCTGCAATGTTTAAGAAGCATTTAAATTCTTAAATATATTTATTCACCATGAGCATTAAACTTATGTTTTAATCCAGTGGACTCTCAGTTTATACCTGGTAAATGATTATAAAGCCTGAAAATTTCTTATTTACCTTTTATATTAATTGTGATGCAAAAAAGAGTTCAGCCAATGTATTTCTGAGAGCCACACATTATACATCAAAGAGCCGCAAGTGGCTCAGGAGCCGCAGTTTGGCCACCCCTGGCATATACTAACTAGGCTAGATAAGCTGTGGCGGTTGACCTGCCACATCATTGCGTTGGTTAATTGCATGCAAACAACTGAGGACAGAAAAGGAGGGTAAGCAAGACTAGATAGAACCTCTGTCAATGGTAGAGACTACATCTCTTGCAATAAATCAGAAGACAGTCGAAAGGAACCACCCTTACCCAGGTAAAGGTGACCCCTGACAATTTAGTCCAGTCGTGTCCGACTCTAGGGTGTGGTGCTCATCCCCATTTCAAAGCCGAAGAGCCAGCGTTGTCCGAAGACACCTCCGTGGTCATGTGGCCGGCATGACTCTCCTTGCCGCAGCGCGTAGCATGCAGCTGGAACACGGAGCGCTGTTTACCTTCCTGCAAGCGGTACCTATTTATCTACTCACATTAACATGCTTTGGAACTGCTAGGTTGGCAGGAGCTGGCCAGGCAACCAGAGCTCACCCCGTCACGGATTCGAACTGCCGACCTTTCGATCGACAGCTCATGCTTCAGCGGTTTAACCCACTGTGCCACCCGCTGGCCCTACCCTGACCCAACTTTCCCCAAAATTAATGTGCCTGTAGGTATTCTAGGCTTTACTTGCTGAGTGCTGATGTTTGGGGTTCGACATAGGAAGAATGTAGCCTGCTGTATGCGTTCCCTCAGTCCAAGGAATGAACATGGGAGCAAAACCAGTCTGATCCAAGTCTCCAAATATGTTGCTATATTGCCATCTCCAGTCACCACAGCCAGGCCATTTGCGACAGTATTTTCAGCCAGCCAGTTGGCTAAAAGGTGGTTGTCATAAGTTTAGCTTGAACCTTGGGAAACTGAGTCCAGATGAAGCTCTTGAGTCCGTCTCTGAGGCTTCCCTCCAAACCCCGCAATTGGCCTTGGGGGGCATCAGCATGTTGACTGCCAATCCAAAGGCACAGATATGGTTTCTATCCCCCTACACCACATGCATGGATGGGCTGAAATGAGGAAGTGGACCCTCCTGGTCTCTCTCTGTTTCTTGGGGGGAAGCATGAACAGTGAATGAGGAAGGGGCAGAGGCTATACAGATTGCTGTGGGGGGATGGATTCAGAGAGGGTCTTTCCCACTCAGGCTCCTTGAGAGCCCTCACTCATTTCTCACTGCGACTGTACTTGGATCGTGCAGACCTGGCCGTGGTGATCCATTCTACGGTGACCTCAAGGTTATTGTAACACGCTGTACGTGGGGCTGCCCTTGAAGATGGTTCAGAAACTGCAACTAGTAGAGAATGTGCCGGCCTGTGTGGTCACTGGAAGTAGGCGATTCAACTCAGTCGGACTGCTGGTCCGGCAATTGCACTGGCTGCCCATTTGTTTCTGGGCCCAATTCATAGTGGCGTTGTTAGGGGGCAGGGGACACACGCTGGTGCATGAGCTGCCGATTCGGTGGCATGACAGTACCAGCAGGAGGAAATGCCTGCCTGCGCCGCTACTGGCCTGAAAACGGCTGAAAAAACGCCAGGGGGTGCTTTTTTATTTTTTCTGGCACGGGGGCGGGGCTTGTGATGGCAAACCCCAGGGCGGGGCTTGTGACATCACATGGGCCCCCGGGCAGTGGCTAGCTATGCCTCTGCAAATTCAAGGTGTTGGTTTTTACCTTTTAAAGCCCTAGGCTGGCCCCAAGCCGTATATTTGAGAGACCGCCTACTTCCCTACAATCCGACCCGCCTTCTCAGGTAATTGGAGAAGGCCCTTTTAAAAGTGCCATTGCCGTCAGAGGTAGGAGGGGCGTCGGCGGCAAGAAATAGGGCCTTCTCAGTAGTGGCACCAACCCTACAGAATTCTCTCCCTCTTAATTTACGAACTGCTCCCTCCTTAGAGGCCTTCCAGTGGGGCCTGAAAACATTTCTCATTAAACAAACCCTCTGAGCTACTGCCAAGTTTAAATATTTTATAGGATAAGCCCTCTTTTTAGAAGCTTGTTGATTTTGTGTTGTTTTCAGATTGCATCACTGTTTTAGGAGTTCTAATGTTATATAGTAATTGTTTTATGTATTTATATGTATTTTAATTTTTGTAAGCCGCTTTGGGTACCCCTATGGGGGAGAAGAGCGGGATATAAATTTGATTAATAATAATAATTTCTAATGGAAGTTACTTCTCTGTGGTAGAGAGCAAGAGATGAGTCATGTATTTAATTAATTGAACCTGTGTGTGTATGATGTTGATAAATTGAATTGTTGTAAAAACAGTATTATTTATTGACTTTCTATCCCGTCTTTCTCCAAATATATATACTTTTTATAACCAGTACCTACTTTGAAAACCTATGCTGGGAAGCAGGATGAGAACTGAAAATACAGATGTCTCTTCACCCTACTGACATAGCTAAAGAATGGCAAGAATGTTATTTGTATATCTTGATACAAGAACTAGAGGTTATTCAGTGAAATGGACTGGAAGTATGTTCAGGTCAGACAAGAGGGGTTCAGTTTTATTTTTCTTTCCAATACCATGTAATTAGCTTGTAGAATTAACTGCTGTAGGATGTGGTGATCACCCATAAGTAGATGATTGGACAAAAATTCATGTTGTATCAATAGCTACTACGGTAGTCATATCTGAATGGAATCTCTGTTTATGGAGGCAATATACTTCTGAATACCAGATGTTGGGAACAAACCGAGAGAGGCCATGAACCATGCCCTTTGTGAGCTCTCTGAGGTATCTGGCGAGCCACTGCTAGAATTGGAATATTGGATTAGATGTATGCTTGTTCTGAACAAGCACCATGAGTTTTGTTTTTTTAAGTGTGTATACACTTTTATAGAACAGTTTATCCTGATCTTTATACACTTGTATAGAACAGTTTATCCTGATCTTTAAACACAGTAGTTGGCTGGACTATAATGCCTAGTTTTTAGACGTTAGTTGCCTTTAATGTATAAACATTCCTTTGTTGCCTGGAATGTATAAACAAAACCTGTTAAGATAATATGTTGCTTAATTAGATAGATATAGCAATCCCAAGACTAGTAATTAAGGCCCAATCCATCTCTTGTAATAGCGGTCTCAAAAATGTATTTCATGCTTTTACTTCCACTTGGCTTAGAGTCACCAGATACCAATAAAACTGTCAAAAGGAAGAGACTGTTGCAAAAGACTTCCTGCTTCTAGCAAAGGAAAACCAGGGTGCCAGAAGTTTCAGACTTCTGTCATCTACTAAATGCATAAGGTTAACTCTGTCCTGTCTTAATCACAAATTGAGTTCTGTTTTCAGTGAATGAAGTACTGCCCCTAAAAGTGTTTTGAATGTTCATTGTAGTTTGCAGAACAAAGCACAAGAATACATTTTGCATAATTAAAGACACTTCACAGGAATCTCTCCATTATTGCTTGTTTGCAATAATAAAAAAACCTCTGATTTTATAATAATAATAATAAAACCCAGCAGAATTCATTATGTTTTATTCTCACGGTGTTTCATTCTCATGGTTAATATTGGCTGGGTGGTGGTGGTGGAGGAACAGGATATAGTGCTGGGGAAGCATGAGGAGAGCTATGAAAAATAGTGTCCTGGAATGAAGGGGGAGAATAATTGAAACTCTTGAAGGTGGCAGATTGGTCAAGAGCATTGAACTACAGAGGACCTTAGCTTTGCACAGGGGATGGCCATTATCTTCATAAGAGTGATTTAAGAGGAGTGGAATCGTCTTAAAACCATATAGATGTTCAAGAGGAATGAGGGCTAGCGATGGAGGAAAAGTAGGGTTCTATAAAAGTAGGGTTTGAGTAGTGTTTCTCAAACTGTGGGTCAGGACCCACTTGGTGGGTCGTGACTTGATTTCTGGTGGGTCCCAGGTGATGGAAAGATCAGATAAGTACTGTAATTGCCAAAAGCCCTGAGCCTATTCAAAAATCAGATTGCCCTTCAAAGAGCTGAGCTTCTGCAGTTTGCAAGATAGCTGGTAATTACCCTGCAAACAGCTGAGCTCCTGCAGTTTGCAAGCTTGTGTATATATATTGTGTATTCTCCCAATATAGGGAGATAAATATTTGAGCGTAAACACAGTAAAACACATGGCTGTTTACATGTCTTTTAAACCCGGATATCCGAGATCTTTGTACATCTTTGCCATTGTTCCTTCTATAACGAATTATTCACTCCTCCCTGTCCCAATCAATCAACTGGTACTGTGTAGACTTGCCAAATCCATACCAGGACAGAGTGCTAGACCTTTAGGAGAAGGAATGTGGGCAGATGTAGCTTGTTAAACCTTAGAGCACAATCCTAGGCATGTCTACTCAGAAGCAAGCCCCACTGAACACAGGAACACTGAACACAGTGGGGCTTGCTTCTGAGTAGACATGCCTAGGATTGTGCTCTAAGGGTTTAACAAGCTACACCTGCCCACATTCCTTCTCCTGAAGGTCTAGCACTCTGTCCCGGTTGGAGATCTGGTAAGCCTAGTACTGTGTATCATTAATGGTTCAATATTTAATTTGCACCCATGTGCAGGTGCACAGGTGTGTTTTCGCCCCGCCCCTTGAATAGTTGGTAAGGAAATAACTTTATGTTACAGATGCAAATAAAGCTACTTGAGTATAGTTGGCCCATATCTTATGTCCACTTTATTTGTGCAAATTAAGTACATGCGCTCGGCAAACAAAAACAAAGGGAGAGATTAATAAGAATTTAAATAATGTGGGTGATTCTGCCTGCCATTCCTGTCACCGAGTGTGCGCCCTAGAGTGAGCATGAGATGGGAGAATGAATCTGCTATTCCCTCAGTCAGTCTCAGTTCCTGCGTGCCTCTCATAGTTTTTAAAGAATCGGTATATATTTTTTGAATTTAAGGGATTTTAAATGTAATTTTATGTGACTTTGGCCTTAGGTGCTGACTTCAGAACCGAACCCTTGCGTAAGATGCGGGCTGACTGTACACAATTTTAAGATAAAGCTAAGGTTGGCTTGGCTACTTGGAAAGGTTGCTGGAATAAACCTGTGTCAGTTATTCACCTGCTGTGTATTTTTGAAACAACAGCATGGAATTGTTTTGCTGAATATTCTTTTTTTTTGTCTTGAGACTACCAAATGAATGTGTGTGGTGGGGAGGGGAGTTGCTTATGCTTTCACCCACTTTGTTTCATAAAGCTCAGCATCATAGGGTGTAAGGGACCCCAGCCTTGCTGTGTCGGATGTTTTATTCATCCCAGTTCCCGTTAAAGGAAAACTACTGCAACTGGTCTGTATATTCACACCCCGCCCGGCCCAGTCTCGCTAGCTGTTCTTTCTATTTCCAGGCCCATTGTCTTCTAGGGCCTAGACTTTGTTGTTCTTGATGATTGTGTTTTTCCACCAGCTGACACAGTGTTGGAGGTTTCTGCAGAGTGCTAAATTGGGAAATGCGCACAATATAGAGCTTACTGCAGTGTGTGTCCATGGATATGCCAGATGGATGAACATTGGCCATTGATACCAATAGAAATGCTGTAGTTGCATACTTTCCAAATGAGATCAGAGCGGCAAATCATACTTTCCCTCTTTGACTACTGCTCCGTTCTTGTTCTCTGCAGCAGTGCTCTGCTCTCCTGGATGCTGTTTGCCTACCTTTGACTTCGCCACATTAGTTCCTTCCTGCTGTAGGGTACTGTTATCCACTTTTGAGGGTCACAGGATCTTCCCGCATAGCACAGGATGGGATGCAGGGAGCTGTTGCAGGAGGGGCGAATTGGCAGAAATTGGGAGTGCTACCTTGCGTGGGCAAAAGTGCCTTTCTATTTGTGCAAGGCACCTTTGGGCCAACCCTATTGTAAACTAACTTACAGCGCAATCCTGTGTAACTCTTGCACCGATGTAACAGTAGATCCACTGGTGTGGTGCACTTATGCCAGTGTAACTTGCTGTACGCCAATGGACGCAAAACGGAAACCAGTGTAACCCTTCTCGGACGCCGTGCATGCGCAGTTCGGATGCAGGACGGACACCAGCACAATGCCGCCGGCACAGGGGGCATTCCGGGGGGTGTCTTAACACCCCTAGAATGCCCCCTGCACCGGCAGAGTTGCGCTTGCATCTGAACTGCATCTGAGAAGGGTTATGCTGGTGTCCTGCGTTCATCGACGTACGGCAAGTTACACTGGCATAAGTGCACTTACACCGGTGGATCTATTGTTACACCGGTGCAAGAGTTACACAGGATTGCGCTGTTAGTCCAGATAAGATGGAAGATCCAGTTGATCTTTGAATACGAAGCTGCTTGTTCTAGGTGGGGTCACACTACATTTTGAGGGTCATATATAGGGGTTGCTTCTGGTTCCATTATTGGTCCTGGATGCCTAGATGGCGACTGTGGGCAGGCATGTCCTTAACTAGCTGACTGACGCACCAGCTTCATGTACTTCAGGAAGACCAATATGCATTCTTGGAACGTAATATGATTTCTGTTGCAGTTAGATGTTTGGATACCCACAAAGGATTCTAATTAGTACTTGGAAAAAATGTAAATTATGAACTATGTAAATGAACGCTACTATTAAAGAGCTTTGGAATAAATAGCTTTGAGATATTACAAAATATATTTTGTATAGTTTTGGTGAGTTCTACTCCTGTCAGAAGTTTAGGAACCCTCTTCTGCTTTGCAGGCAATGAAGGGGAAGGGTGTTGGTGGATGCCCTGAGGGTGGTGCTGATGAAAGCTAGTTAGGCTCCTTCTGTTTGCACGGTCAGTCACCGCAAGGTTTGTGAATGTGGTACACAGACAGTTCCTTAGTGGTTATTACTGTATTTGACAGTTCTGATACCTTGTCAGCAACAATACTGCAACGGAATTAGCTTGGTTTTGGCTAATAATAAGAGGCACTTTCTAAAGCAGTGCGCTTACATTTAGCAGGGGAAGAACAACTGTCTCTTTTCACCCCAGCATAGCATCTTTTCTAGAGGCTGTTTGCGGTTCTTTTCATCAATTTGGACTCTGAACCCTTTTGGGATGGAGAACCTTTTATTTATGTTTCACTATGCATTGTGAACTGCTTTGTTGAAAAGCAGTATATAAATTTTCTTAACTTAGTTTCTTTTGACTTCTAGAGCAGAGGTTCTCAACCTGTGGTACGGGTACCCCTAGGGGTACGCGGACCTCTTGCTGGGGGTACGCCAAGCCCTGCCCCTTATCTGCCCCATCAGCAGTCAATTAAGTGTTAATTAACATGGATTTTAAATTTTAATTATTTTCAGAGCCCTTCTGTCTCTCTGATGTTGGTTTTGGGCTTATTTTTGTACTTTGGTGGGGGAGGGAGGAGCTGACTTTGGAAAGTGCGACTTGGAGAAAAAAATCTCTCCTCTCATTTAAAATTGTTTTAGTACTTTTTAGTTAATGATTAATTACCTAATTAATTGATTACTCCAATTAATTAGCAGTTAATTAGCAGGGGGTACTTCGGAAAATTGAACTGTGTTAGGGGTTACCCGGGCCTCCAAAGGTTGAGAAGCCCTGTTCTAAATTATGCTGCTTGTGCAAGTGAAAGAATGTAATGGAAGCACGAACTTGTGTATTATTGCCATTCAGTTTTTATGAAGAGGGGATCCCTTAAATGTGGACTTGCACATGGAAGCTGAAGTTTGAATTAATTTCTTCTTACCGGTATATCTCATTAGCAGGAATCTTTTTATTTTTTTTTAATATTAAGGATTTTCATCTAAATATCCTAGCAGTAGTACTGTATGCAAATCCTGAACTTCCCTTTCTGCCTCCTATAACACAATGATATTTTTAGGAATTCCTTTGAGTATGTTCTAAGATTAGTTCATTATTCAGGGAACTAAATGGGAACGTAACCTCTTTTTTCCCCTCTTTCAGAGGTTCCTGAAAGATTGATTAATCCCAAGCCTCCTGTAAATTGGCTGAGATTCCATGCTATAAATTATTTCATAAATATGGCAAAGGGCTTGGAATGCTGCTTTTTGCTACTAAACTGTCACTTATTTCTTATCCATATAAGGTGGAATGCATTGTCCTAATGGAAATAGCTGTGAATAGATGAGCATTTTCTAACTAAATACATGTTTCATTTTAGCTGAGAATGTTGTCTGAACAGCCACATAAGGGATAATAGTCCGGTTGCATTAAAGCTTCCTTTGGCCTGTGTGTGTTTGTGGGTATAGCTGAAGGGGGGACTGGGGACCATGGTGCGTAGGGAGGAGGTGTTTAGCCCTCTGTCTTTGTACTGCAGTTCTGATGCAAAATCTGCCCTCTCCCAGGGAGGGGGCACAACAAGAACCTCTCTCCTAAGGCAAATAGCAGTGTGAGGGGAGATCATTTTTATCAGGATTGCAGTGCAAGGAAAGGATTAAATAGCCCCTTCCTATGCATGCTGTTGTGGTTCCCCCACAGTTGCTGTTTGAATTAAACGTACACACAAGTGCACACACTGGACCACCTTACCTGTTTAATGTAACATGTATGCTGGTCCTAATGTTGTTGTCTGTAAAAACTGTAAGTTATCAACGCTGTCCTTGTAGTTTCTGTAACTTGATTGGGTTTTCATATGAGCCTCCTACTACCAGCAGTGCTTTTTAAAAACACCTGTAACATGTGTACATAGGGGGAAAGCAATTGTGTGCAGGGACTCATTGTAGCCAATAGCTATAGAACAGTTTATTTTACTGTTTAAAACCCCCAAAAGGGGGTTCAGACTGGGCCTAACAAAAATAGCTCACTCACACTTTAGACAGGGGAATTCTATGGCTGACATTCACACACAATGAAACCTTAAAAGAAGCAGTTAGAGCAGGAGTTCTCAACTTCTTCCCGGCCGAGTACCACCTTGGGCACCACTCTCTTGCTGCGTACCACTAGAAGTGACTGGTGCGTACCACTAGAAGTGACTGGTGATGACATCATCATCAGTTACTTTCAGGTTTTCAGAGGCCAGAAAACACAGGTAGGAGGCTCTGGGCAGGTGGGAGGGCCCTTCTCAGCGTTCCCAAGAGGCTCGGCCAAAGGCAGAAGCCTCTTGGGAGCAAAAATGTGCCACCAAAAGGAAAAAGCTCTGCATCTGAGCGTGATTCCAGTAGTCTGGTGGTACTAGTACCACTGGTTGAGAAACCCTGACTTAGAGCAACTCTAAGTTAGAGTTTTTGCTGTGAAAACCAGAAGTGATCGTAAATTGCTGCAGAGCGGCAATCTAAAGCTCGGGGAGGCCCGTGGAGGGATCTGCAGGCCTCCCCGCACCCTCTGCAGGCCCCAGTAAGTTTGAACCCGCCCTTTTTTGCACATTCCCCCCCCCCGCCGGTAGCAATCCCCGGGAACACCGCCACTGCTGTCCCCGCCCTGCAAGCACTCAAAGTTCCCCTCCACCTTTGCGGGGAGTACTTTGAGAAACACTGGTCTAATATTTAGCTAGCATTGCGATTCCCTTGCAAAACTAAAGTTTGAACCACTTTTAAAATACAAACCCGTAAGGTAGCTTCCCCAGTGAGGTAGGAAACTAAATGTGTAGTAAAACAAGTGTCACCTTTTTCCTTTATTGACCTAACACTTTCATTTTGCTGTTGATCCTGTTGTCTTTGTTTGTACTGTGAATAAGCTTCGTTACATGGCATTAGAATAATCCAGTTTGAGCAAGGAAAAATAGAATTTTGAGGTCTGATATGATGCCTGCAAAATAGCTTTGGGTTAGTTAAATCTGGTTTTCAGCATATCTGACTGATACAACTTGTAAGCCATATGTCAATTAGACAAAAATATAAATCTTAAAGTTTTTTTTTAAGTTCACAAATTATAAAAAGCACTATAACTGTAATAGAGTTAAATTATGCCCTCACTTTAATATGATATGAATGTCCCTTCATAGGTGCATAGATATTTGACTCTCTTGAGTAAATTTTGTTTTTGTTCCCAGTGATTGTGGTATTTTTAAAAAAAAATGCTTTTTGTCAGTTACTGTAGATTGATGTGTATACAGTCTTCATGATTAACATTATTGAAAATTAATGGCTTTAACGTGTTATGCTGAGATCAGTTAAAGACAAAATTATATTAAAATTTTATGGTACTCAAGAAAACAGTGGTTTTATCAGAGCAACTTCAGTGTTGACACAATTTCTTTGGCTTGGGGGGGGGGGAATTGCTGCAATCCTATCTTACTAAAACTGAAGCTATTGCAGAGTTTTAATGTTTCCAATGGTTGTGTATACCAAACAACAAACCTGTTTGGAGGAGGAGGAGGCAGCGGCTATGTATCAGGGCATTCTGTCTTAATGATGCAATGCCACCTAGTGGCATGCTGATACAGCTGCCTTTTCTAAAGGTGAAAAAGGTGAACCCTAGACTTGGCAGGTGGCTCTTTCTGTTGGTTATTGCATTTTAATCAACCTATTGAATTATACAGATTTCTAGGGGGGAGTTATTTGATCAAAATGGTGATGGATAGTTAATACTATCCAATGTTAGAGAATAACAAAAATGCTACTGCATTGCAAAAATCTTTAGAAGGTAAGAGAAGTTTCAAAAGCAACTTTTAATATGACATTGGTGGGGGCATTGTAATCTGTTTAAAGAAAATTATTTGTTTTGTTTTAAATAAGTTGTGCATGTTTCTGAAATCTCACAGGGAAAGTTTAAGCCCTTGAGTTAGCCAAAAGTCTTGAATCCTAATTTTCATTTTCTGTCTCCCATGAGATAGGAGGCAATTTAGTTGACCTATTTCAAATACCTGCAGTGCTGATGAAACTTCATTTCGCCCTGTCTTGGAATCTATAGGAGACAGAAACCAATTAAGTTTATTTTTATCGCACTGAAATCTAGGACCTATATATGAGCACCTAACTTTGCCTTACACGTTCTAGAAGAAAGCATCCTAAAAATAGCTTGTTTCATAACTGCCCTGGGCCTTAGCAGGCCTTTGTGGGGTCTTTATTGTATCCTGTTAAACCCCTACTACATTTTACACAAATTGTTCAGGGCTAGAAAGTTGGTGCACCCTCAGAAGGAAAAAGTCTGGCCTGCCAGTGGCTGCTACTTTATGCCACAATATCAATCTTAATACCTGTGGGTATTAAGGTAATAAAAGAAAGATATCAAGTACCGTATTTATCAGTGTATAAAACGCACCGGCGTATAAGACGCACCTTCCTTTTGGCCCTGGGTTTCAAGAAAAAAAGATTTAAAGCATTTTTGGGCCACTTGGCCACTTAATGCTTGGCTGCTTAATTAGCTAATTTACATAAATTGCACAAAAATACCAGGATCTCTTTTAAAACACACAGCAATAAGACACATGAACAAAATGCACCAGAACATAAATTTGAAGTACAAAAAAAAAAAACCCAGACTCAACTCTTTTTCCCCACCCCATGCTGCACAGTTTCCAAAGTAAACAACATAAAAGTACAAAAAAAAAAACCCAGACTCAACTCTTACCCCACCCCACCTATGCAGTTTCCAAAGCCTCCCCAACTAGGCCCAGTTCAGAGGCTTACCCTTCGAGGAGAGCTGGGAAGAGTAGGCCCTCTGCAACTCAGCTCAGCTGAGCACAGCGCCCTCTGCTGGCTGCTGAGAAGCTCAACTCATGCACATGCATAAATTACCGTATTTTACGCTCCATAGGACGCATCGGTTCATAGGACGCATGCATCCTATGGAGCATAAAATAGAGGAAAAAAATTACCTGGGCTTCGGGGAGGGCTGTGGGGGCTTTGGGGAGGCCTGCGCGAGCCTCTGCAGACCTCCCCGATGTTTACTTCGGCCCCAAACAGCGATTTTCGGTCATTTCCGGAATGGCCGAAAATCGCTCTTTGGGGCCGAAGTAAGCATCGGGGCAGGCCTGCGCGAGCCTCTGCAGGCCTCCCATCGGCCCCAAACAGTGATTTTCGGCCATTCCGGAATGGCCGAAAATCGCTCTTTGGGGCCGAAGTAAACATCGGGGGAGGTCTGCAGAGGCTCGCGCAGGCCTGCGCGAGCCTCTGCAGGCCTCCCCCCGATGTTTACTTCGCACCATAGGACGCACGCTTTTCCCCCCTATGTTTTTTGGGGGGAAAGTGTGTCTTATATTGCGAAAAATACGGTAAACCCGACAAACAGCTGTAGATCGGATAGATTAGTTAGGGAAGAAAGCACAAGGGAGCTCTCTGGCTCCGGAAAAATGCGGTAAGCCCCAAAAAGCTTTAAAACGGGCAAGGGGGGGGGGGAAAGGGATTTTTTAGTATTGGCGTATAAAACGCACCCTACTATTTTGGGTCACAAATGTAGATAAAAAAAGTGCGTCTTATACGCCAATAAATAAGGTATGTTGCAACAGGACAACATATTTCTTCAAGTTTCATGAAAGTTGGTGTTCATGTTCAGGGCCCAATTTTACATTTCAAGATCATTTGAAAGGTTCTTAATTCTGATCCAAGTCAATAGTCTGAACGGGGGAGACAAACGTGTGTCTTCCTGAAGAACCTGTTCATATGATATGACTGTTACAGAAACTGAATACTATTTATGACCGTGCCATAAACATGGACACATTAGAGAAAATACGTGAACCCTCTGATTACAGTTTTGAAATCCTGAATGATGAAGGGGGGGGGGGGGGGAGAGAGATCCAGTATAGACTCTTAACAAGCTGTACTTTTTACTGGGATAGAACATGTTAGGGAATTGTGCTGTGCCAACAGAGAAGAACAAATATGACTGATTTTTAATATGCATTAAAATTAGAAAATTAAAATATGCATACCTATTAGAAGAGGTGATGGTTTTTTTTAATTGCTTTCTGTGTTAGGCAAAATTACATGAATAAGATGTAATCTAAATTGAATTATCTGGCCATAAGCAGAGTATCCCGTTTATTATATTTAATAGTTAGCGAATTGGCAAGAAAAGGGCAGGACTTGAAATATATCAAACAATACACAGAATGCAGCAGTTTCATTGAGAAACTTCAGTTTTCTCAATGTCTGTTTAAATATTATCTCTAACGATAGCAAAGTCAATAAGAGTTTTTGTGGAGGGGAGCAGAACCTTACTGGCTCCCCCCCCCCCCCCGCAAGCTTTGCCTGTATCTGTTCAGAAAGCTCATTACAGCCAGAAATAGTGTAAATGTTTAACTTGAGAAATCTGATACTACTGTTGTCAACAGTCAGAATAGCCTAAAGTTTTATTTTTACGAGGCAACAATTTTCTGGTTCTACTGGTCGTATTAATTAATCGAAACACACACTTTGCAAAGCTGCTGATTCATGGTTCAACAAACGCTGTGCAGCCATCCTGAATCCTGCTCCTTCATCCACCTTTACGCTACTGATAAAATAGTGGTTTAGAGCCAGCCAATGTTCTTGTTTTCACTGAAAGCAAAGTTCGAAGCTGGCTTTGGGTTCCTGGATTCAGTTGGAATTCTAGGTAGGCCTAATTGTACCTAAGGTTTCTCCAATGTAATGGGCAAAATGCTGCCTTTCAACACCTTTCCTTTGTAAGTCATTAAACCAGCACCCTCTAAAACCAGTAATAGCTAGGTACAGTCGGCAAGCATGAAGTAGAATAACGACCCAATCCTAACTGGGCCAGGCAATGGCGGCGTGCCACTTCCTCTAGCGCTGACTGCCGTTTCAGCAATACGTGAAGCCGCACACTGCTGGAGTGCCAGCAGAAAGGCCAGAGCCTTCTCGCGCGCTACAAGCAGCATGAAGATACCAACAACGGTGGCGGGGGAGGGCGGAACAGAGTGGCGACAGGGGTGAGGGATGGCCGGATTGGTTCCGGGAAGGGGGCAGGTTTAGCAGCAGCAGTGGCTGCTGAATCCTAACACCCTTCCCGGACCTGACCCCGCAGCATGGGTCCACGTGAATCTGTGCCAGCTATTTAGGATCCCCCTGTGCTGTGGAGGCTTAGAAGACCTCTGCAACTCCCCCCCCCCCCGCAGGATGCAGCGGTAGCAATTTTGGCGCTGCTGCATCAGCGGAGGGGGGAGAGAATAGGAGAATGGGATTGGGCTCTAAGTTCTTTGTAGTTCAGCTACCAGCAGCGAGAGTCAAGTATCTAAAAACAATAGTTGTATAATATATTTTATTAGGACAAACTTGAAACGTCGCATATCGCCAGATCTCTTCTTCGTGCAGTAGTGTGAAGTAAGTTCATAGAAAGGTGACCCAAGATAGTTAGAATTGCTACAAAAGGAAAATTACACAGAACAATAAAGAGAAGAGAGTCTGTTAATGGTCATAACAGATGTCCCAGTTATTCATTGGCCCTGACTCCTGTACTCTCTACAAAGAAATCAGTAGAAGGCAAAAATAGACTTAAGACACACAGCATTGCTGGCATATCCTCAAAAACCATTACAGGGCCAGGATAAACTTGTGGAACCTAAGAACCTGAATTACTTCAGTTTGTGCCTTGAAAGAGCCTGCCATAGGTATTGTTCTATTCCAATTGATAAGATCAAACTGGCACCTAAACAAAATCTAATGCATATAAATTCAGCATCTAATGCAGCATTTAACCAGTGTGCTGCAGCATATTGGTGTGCCACAAATGGTCTGCAGGTGTGCCACGAGTTTGGGGGAGGGTCATTTATTAGTAGGCCCATTGGGGGATGTCAGCTCCTGACCAGCAGTGCAGTATGCCTTGTCAATTGTCCAAAAACTGGTGGTGTGCCTTGTCAGTGTGCCGTGAGATGAAAAGGTTGAAAATCATTTATCTAATGCATATAAAAACATTGGTTTCACTGAACAGAATGAACAGTAGAGAGTGTAAAAAGGTTCCAGTACTGTACATTTAAGACAAAACTAATCAGGAAACATCTAGGAAAATACATTGTCTTCATCTGGTGACTAGAGAAAATCTGTGTAGGTGCCAGGCAGAACTTTGGAAGAGTGCCCCAGAGGTGGGGTGCCACAACAGAAAAGGCCCTGTCTCCAGTAGCCACTGCCACTGGAATAAGTTCTGAAAGTGGCCCTAGGGTTTTTAGGGTTATATAGGTCAAAACCAGCTCAGAAATGTCTGGAAAGTCAACATAGGTTTTTCAACCAAAATGAAATACTGCATTGAAAAGCGCTTCCATCCAAGGTGTGAACTAGCTTTTGCATAGGATTGCTGCTAGTTCCCGAACAGGCTGAACATTATTTTCCCTAAACAAGCAGATTCTCTGACTGAGTTTCAGTTTACTAACTGGAAGCTTGGGTTCGACAGAGGACCTAAAGACCTGAAATGTGCTGGTAATTGGATGGAGGGCAAAAATATTTTTTTTTATCCAAGTGTCAGCAGAAGTTGCTACTTTAATGAACCAAGGAAAACCTTAGCCTTAGACAGAAATACAAAATTAAAATATGGAAGAATCAAAGCTAAATTGTTATGTGCTTTCTTCTTATTCTGGAATAATGTACTACCTTACTGCTTTTGGGTAAAAGCGAACTCCTCTCCGTTGCCACGAAGCTCATTCCTGGTGGTTGAAAATGCTGTTCTAGGTGGTGTTAAGATGCGCTTCACGTGGAGACTGTATAGGCCCACGCTGCTTCTCAGCATGTAAGAAATGGGGTGTTAAAACCCCAGTAGCTTTCTGTTCTTTTGTCTTAATTCCTTTTCGTTTCGTGTTCTCCCTCCTCCCCGCCCCCCGCTTGTAACAAGTAAAACCTCACACTTTCAGCGGCTTAAACAGGCAACTAAAACGTGTGAGCCACACTTCTTGGCAAATAAAATGGGCGTCTGTAAAGGTGCTCCTTTCCAGACAGTCGCTCAGATGCCATTCAGCAGAGGGCGGAATCTTATTCGTGCAGCTGAGCCATGATTCGTTGACTTCACAGAACTTTTCCCCCTTATAATTCCAGCCTCCTCCTCTTTCTCCCTTTTTTTTTCTCCTTTTCTTGAGAAGTTGACTCGCTGCTTCTCAGATACGCACGTCAGCTGTAATCTCTCCAGTTTTAGTCAGATACAATGAGCGCCGAGGCAGATGAATCGAAAGAAGGTACGACTTTTTTAAGTTTCTCGGGGCGGGTGGGGGCTGCTTTCCGGAAAAGTTCGCATTGCTTTCAGAGCAGCTTCTGGCAGCAATAGAAGATGATGAATGGAGATCTGTACTCCCTGTAGCACTGAACTGTTCTTAGGGGAGGGGAGAGAAAGCAAAGGCATCCGAAGTGTGCTCTTCAGATTTCAGTGGCCAGGCAGCCAGCAAAGCCCCTTGACATCAAGGTTTGCTTTTCTCTTTGGGCAGAGAGAACTAAACACTATGTACAGTACAGCAGGAATAAAGTGGAAACCTGAGTACTTGTTTGTTCACTACTAGTACTGATAGCTTGAAAGGGGAAGATCCTTTTTAAACTTCGATGCACTGTTCCTTTGTAAAAGGAAGTTGTGTAATACCAAGAACTGAAAGATCATTATTTTAGGAAGAAGTTTTTTTTTTCGGTATTGGCAACTCTTGCCCCCACCCCCATGCGAGTACATACTGCTTGATTCTGTTTAAAAAGACTGAAACGAGGCTTGGCGACGTGAACAACTCTTTCACGTACTCTCGTATAGAGAAGAGCATGTGGAAGAGCTGGAAGTAGTCCAAGAAAATACAATTATGTATCCGTTTGAACTTGGGATGGTGCAGGGTGGAGTGTTTGGGGAAAGAAGGCAAAAGAGAGTTTTAGGAAATCTTCAATATGAAAACCATTTGAACCAAAGGTATAGAGAAAGGGCATGGGAAGGGAGGATGGCTTAAAAATGTAGGTACCATATATTTACATGATTGGAATTTCCTGATTTTTTTCCCCTCTTTAGAAGCCAGATAAACTTCCATTCAGCAAACGGCTACTGTTAACTAGACTAGCCGAAACATCAGTTGGGTAGCAAACTAACAGTGCAGTCCTTATCTATGCATGTTTGTTTGAAAGCAAGTTCCACTACGTTCAGAGGGACTTTCTCCCAGGACAGCTTGTTTAAAATTGTAGCTTAAGAAATGCTTCCAAAGATTGCAGAAAGGTTTTTTTTTATTATTGTCCCATTGCAGTGTACCATCCCCAGCCTCTGAAACATTTTCAGCATAGATCCTTATCTTTCTAATCTGATCAAATGAGTGTTTCTGATGAGGTACCAAGCAATGTGACCCGGATAACTGAAATCTACTGCAGCATAACTGAATGCGCTGATCACCGATTGTAACGCTGAGAGCTCCCACATGCTCCCCTTTCCTCTTGGAACAAAGGGATAACCCTGAATCCAAACGCAAACAATTGTAAGCTGCACTAAACCTTTCTCCTATGGCAACTCCTGAGTACAGCATTCTTCTGGCAGCATGCACATTCCAGCCCTTTTGTATAGTAGATGAGTAAGCCGCAAGCATGTCATGACATGACACCAGGCTTATAAGAAAACCCTTGAAAAGTGGCCCGATGACAGCTCAATCCTATGTATGACTTCTCAGAAGTAAACTCCATTGTGGTCAATGGGGCTTACGCTCATTGCAGGATTGCAGCCTTAGTTTGACATGCTAATTCACCAAATTGTGTATTAAGACAATATCCACATTGTATCTGCTTTGCTATGATGGCAGTGGAAGATTCATTACTTGCACACATTCTTTTACTACTTCTGGCATCTTGGGATGCCAAAGTGTGCCTATGTTTTGTGCGTGTGTGAAAAACACAACTGTAAAAACAAGAACATGTAACTACTGGATTAAACACGGGAATTGGGCATGTAGTTTCTTTTGAGGAGGTAATGAAGGTGAAGAATAGTAGTACATGTTTTGGTGCCAGTGAAAATTGGTGTGTGTTTGTTTTTAGTTGTGGCTGAATTCACAATGATGCTGTAATCTAATTGTTGACTGTTTCTTGAAGGGAGGGGGAAGTCCTAAATACATTGAGAGTGTTTAAGAGCTAAATAAAAATGATAGCTTGTCGTTAGTCTTGGATGAGATTGAAGAGATGATTTGAAGAAAATAGAACTGAAAGGAAGGAAACAAATGATAAAATCAAACGGCATCTCATGCAAAAGAGTATTTCAGTTCAATCTGAAACTAGTTGGTAATTATCAGGAACTTTCACTGGCATGCAGAGCAAACTGTGCATGTTTACTCAGAAGTAAGCACTAATGTGTTCATTGTGGCTTACTCCCAGGTAAACTGTGCATAGGATTGCAAATACACAGTTACTGTATGACTTTACAAAGCAAAAGCATTGTCATGTCTTTCTCCTGATGGTAGTATCCTGTCCCTTGTGAATGCTGGGATCTTTTTCTGAATGTCGTTTTCTGAATACTGCATCTTTTAAGTTAGGCAGCTAACTACTATAAGGGTCTGTCGCCTTCTTGATAGCGATGCTTTCCTAAGGAAACCCACTGGGCCGTCCTTGAAGGCCTTTATACTTCAACAGACCTTTGATATTTTTCACATTTTTATACCACCCTTCCTCCAAGGAGTTCAGGGTGTTGTACGTGGTTCCTTCCCTCCTTTTGTCCTCACAACAACCCTATGAGGTAGGTTAGGCTGAGAGATTGTGACTTGCCCAAGGAAGCTTCATGACTGATTTGAACCTGGATCTTCCAGGTCTAAGTCCAACACCAGAACTACCCTGTTTCCCTGAAAATAAGACCTCCCCCAAAAGTAAGACCTACCATTTTTTTTACAGTAAATATATGTAAATATAAATATAAGACCTCCCCTGAAAATAAGACCTAGCTAGGATCATCAGCCAGACGGACGCCCCCCCCCCCCCCGGCACTTACCGGTACTTTTACTGATTTAAGCTTCATTCTTTCCTGAGGGTGAAGGCTCTGGAAGGCCTGCACTTGCGTCTACCATCATAGAGACGGCGTGCTAGAGAGGCCAGCAAGGCCTGCAAGGAGGCTGCAACCTTGCCGAGTCTCTCTAGCATGTTGTCTCCATGATGGAGGACTCGAGTTCTCCACCATGGAGACGACGTGCTAGAAAGACTCTGCAAGGTTGCAGTCTCCTTGCTGGCCTCTCTAGCACATTGTCTCTATGGTGGAGAACTCAAGTGCAGGCCTTGCAGAGCCTTGCACCCTTGGGAAAGAATGAAGCTTTAATCCAGCGGTGGGGAACCTCCGGCCCCAGGGCCGGATCAGGCCCCCGAGGCCATCCGTTCCGGCCCCTGGAGAGATTGCTGGGAGGCCGCCCAACCGGCCCCTGGAGGCTCCGCCGGGTCCATGCGTCAGCTCCGGAGGCCGGGAGAGGGCCTTTGCATGTCCTCCCTGGCCGCCACCTCAACCCATTCTCACCAGGCCGTTGGCTATTTCTCACATGCGTACCACGCCGATGAGGGCAAGCTCTTGCCCTCTTGCCCTCATTGGCATGGTACGCCGGCGGTGACGCGCTGAGCCGGCGGCAGCTTCGGACGGTGAGCACGGAGCCTCCGGAGGCCGATGGGGGACGGGGGCAAAAATTAAATAAGTAAATAAAAATCGTGCCCGGCCTTACGGCCGGCCCTCAAGCAAATGTCTAATATTTAAAACGGCCCTCGCCAGGGAAAAGGTTCCCCGCCCCTCCTTTAATCAGTCAAAGTAAGTGACGGGGGGGGGGTCGTGCCACAGGTCGGGAAAATGAGACCTCCCTGAAAATAAGACCAATTGCATTTTGGGAGCCAAAATTAATATAAGACACTGTCTTATTTTTGGGGAAACACGGTATTACACCATCCTGGTTCTAATTGCGTCTGCTTTTCCTCATTTTCTATTGCCAGTTTGATTGCTGTGTTTGGGTTTTTAGTTTTGGTTTCAATTTCGCTATACTTTTATATTGTACTTTCATTGCAGAAGGGTAGGATCTCCTGATAGATCTCAGGTGATTTGTAGGTTTCCGACACCCAATAGCAGCAACAAAAATGCTCCCACCTTTTTTTTTTTTTTTGAGCTGGTGTGGCTTAGTGACTACGACTGTTCTATGAAGTGGGATTTCACCAGTTCAGATCTCACCTCTGCCATGAACTCATTACATGGCCTCTTAGGCAAACTACCTCCTCATAACCTCAGCTGCAATATGGGGAATAATAATACCTAAGTTACCTTAGGGTTGTTGTAAAGACAACATAGGCAGCACAATCCTGCCTAACTATACGCAGCCGACCTAAAGGGCCAGCCGCTGTATCTTAGGCCCATTGCAGCCTGCCCTGGCGAGGACCAGGTGCACCTCGGTGTAAGTGACACAGGCCACAATGGACCTACTCAGATGCACACCAGCTCTGATGCTGGTGTGCATCCGGGGAGGCCGTGTAAGGCCGGCCCGGGCTGCGACTGGGCTCAGGATATTGGCTCATCTCAGCGCCGATATTCCCGCCCCCTCCCAGTCTGGACCAGCCAATGACTCCCCTCCCTCATCACCCCTGCCTGCCCTCCCCACCCGCTCCATGCACCACCCAGCGCAGCACTCACCTGCGTCAGCCGGCGTAGGTTCAAGATGACAGCGAAGTGAGCAGTGCCAGCCTCCGTACCTGCGCTGCTTACTCTTTAGGTGTTGAAAATGTGCCTTATGGTACATTTACAACACCGTAGGCTGGAGCTAACTAACACTTACTTTGTGGAAGAGCTGGAAGTCCAAGAAAACATTGCACACTATAGTTACGCAGGATTGCGCTGTAAGATAATGTATGTGAATTACTTTGCACACTTTTTCACAGCTGCCACATATTGGGATGACACTTTCATTGAGCTGTCCACCAACACCCCAAGATCTCTCTCCTGATCTGTCACAGACAGCTCAGACCCATCAGCACATATGTGAAGGTTTTGATTTCTTGCCCTAATGTGCATCACTTTACACTTACTTACATTTATTTATTTATTTATTTAAATAATTTATACCCCGCCTTTCTCCCGAGGGCACTCAAGGCGGCTTACAATACATTAAAATACATATATACACATTAAAATAATTAATTAAAACAATTTAAAACATTGAAGCGCATCTGCCAGTTTAATGCTCATTCCCCCAGTTTGGAGAGATCTTTCTGGAGCTCTTCACAATTCATTCCAGATTTCACCACGTGGAAAAGCTTAGTGCCATCCAAAACTTGGCCAGCTCGCTGCTTATCCCCATCTCCAGGTTATTTATGAAACAAACTGAAAAGTGCCTGTCCTATCCTACAACTGGGCCACTGTTTTTGCACCTGACTCTTGGTTGGTGAATCTTTATGTTCTAGGAAGAAGCAAAAGTAGACTCCACAATCCACCATCCCCGCCTGCCAGGGAATCTTTTACCTCCTCCAGCAGTCTCGTGGGCGATCCGGCAGCCGAGTAAAGCCGGAGCTACACCGCACGCGTCTCGGTCCATATGCGTCTGGTGTCCCGCCTCCAGGTTCAAACAACAGGCTCTGATTGGCTGAATGAAACGTGAACGCGGGCAAAGTGGAGTCCACTTTGCCTGCGTTCACGTTTCATTCAGCCAATCAGAGCCTGTTGTTTGAACCTGGAGGCGGGACACCAGATGCATATGGATCGAGATGCATTTGGAGTACCTCCGGCTTAAGGGCTGCTGGCCTCGCGCTGGTGGCCTTTACTCACGAGTCATTGCGAACGTGCTTCTGTGCTCTGCCGCTGACGGCTTCACGACGGCTTCCGTGCTTCTCCGACGGATTGTTAGTGTCAGGATTATGCTGTGGAACTCTTTAATTGTGCATTAGTAATCCTACAGTTAACAGTCTTGTAAATTTGATTCAACAACTTTCCAGCTTCTGTTTTGTTCACTACTTTCTACATTCTTCCAGACAGAGAAGCCTTATGTATTGGTTGTCCAATTGATGCCAAATACAGAACAGTAGGGCTGCTAAGTAGCAACTGCGGAATCTTGTAACCAATAGATTGGTTTCCAAACCACAGTGTTTTGTCTTCTGAATCAATAGAAATATGCTTTGTTTATATTTTGAATTAAATTTTGGCCAACAGACTATTTATGGGTATCCTCTGTACTGAAAAAAATATATAGCACAATGAAATTTAAGCTAAATATCCTGAAACCTAACATTCTCAGATATCTGTTGGGACTTGGTGATGGTAGGGACATGTGCAAATTGCCTTCCTGTTAGAATGTTTTTTACTTAATTATAATTGATATGTTTCCACCTCTGTTAGTTGTGTGCTTTTCCATGTTGCACAAAACAGTGATGTTGCAACCCAGTGTGGGCAGGGGCAGGTTTAGATGTCGGGAAGAATATTGTCTCTGCAGCTTCCTTGACTTCATGAATAATGAGAAAAGAAGAATGGAAAGTGAAGGGAGCGCATATTTAGCTGATATGCTTATTCCACTAAGGAGTGGCCTTATCATAACAGTTTTGTGAGTTTGTGTCTGTTAAGTTTGTGGCCTGTCTTATTATTCATGCATTTGCTTTTCAGTGTACAGTTGGGAAAGTGGGCAACTGATACAGTCACATCTAGACCACTAGAGCTGAAAAGTGAGTGTTCTTTTAGTTGATTTAAAAGTAGTGTGGGGCGTTTGTGCATGTTTTTTTAAAACATTTGGGTAGTAAGTCTAGTCTAGTAGACACAGCAGTTGTTAAATGCCATCAGTTGCTGGCAGGACTGAGAATTGGCTTCCGCTCATCCTTGCATTCTGATTTCATAACTCTACACACAATGATTCAATGGGATTAAAATATAACTTGACACAGAAGACTGGGCATTTATTTCAAACTGTACCCCCTTTGTCTTTCTGTTTCAGTTGCAGCTACCCAACTTAAATGAACTGTAATACAAAGATCAGTGTTTATAAAATAAATGTAATTGTAGGAATACTTCCTTCATCTCTAAAAAAATGAGCAAAGAAATGTGCCTTTATGCAAGGCACATTTATGTCCTCTTTATGTTCTAGTATCTGAACTTGTACAGTTCAGATCAGTGGCATCATTAGGGGGTGTGTGGGGGTGTGTGGACCACACCAGGTAAAAAGCTCGGGAGGGAGGGGTGACGCCACTAGTGGCCAAAATTGTGGAAACCCTTTAGAAAATGTGTATTTATGAATAATACCATATTGTTTTATATCATTGGAAAGGTAATTTAATGCAGAATGTAATGAAACAAACCATGTTGAATTATCTGTCAAAAGTCATGGCCAAAAAACCGAAAAAAGAAAACAGCTGCCTTATGTAACACAAAGTGGATTTCCTTAACTCAAAACCGACCAATGAGAGCGATTGTTCCGAGAGCCAATGAGGTTATGACACAGCATGGAACCAATAAGGTGTTAGTATGAGTCTGCTCTCATTTCTATGTATCAGGGCTAATACCAGAACTCTTATTCAGTTGTGTGAGTGTCATCAAGTTGGCCACTGTTTTTTGTTGTTGTTGTTGTTGTTATTTACTGATTTGTTGGGTGGCCTGTACTGTTATATATTAAAATAAAGTTAATGGGGGTGACACCATGAGTTACCTCACTGGGCGACATCAACCCTAGTGACACCACTGGAGTGACGCAATGAGCTCTCACATCACGTAAACCCTAGTGATGCCTCTGGTTAAGATGTCAGTATACACAAATTGGTGCTGGAACGCTTCTTTCTCTTATGGAATCTGTTGAACTGAAATGATATGTGGTTCAAGAATTGTAGAGCTCCTAACCATATTATTGATTAGTCTGTGTTCTGTATGATTTACCAAAAAGGACAATGTTCTCCAAAGGATAGCAAAGCTATTAGACTCCTCTGTCCAAGTAACACAGTTGTGAGAACATCAAAAGTTTGACTTGATAGACCAGGTTGTGGTTGTCATGCTATTTAAAATTGTCATGATGTATTGACAGAAATAATAAACTATTTTATGTGCGTGCATGAATGTACTGACTGTTAGGGTCTAGTGGTTTAAACCGTTAATAGATCTACTTTTACTTCTTTAGGTTGCAAGAGTAAATGGAACAAAAACAAGTGTGTGAATTGTAGACTGCTTAAAGTTCCCGCAATAGTCTGACCACTGACTCCTTCACAAAGAGGCTGCAAACAAAATAATGAAACCAGGATCTGAAAGACTTTAACAACATTTCCTGGTTACAGTTGAATAAGAGCATCTAACCAATATTGCAATGGGTTTTCCATTCTCGACACAATTTGGACAAATGCAAAGATGAAGCCTATGCAAAAGAAGCCTGGGAATGAAATGGTCTAGTTCAGGACTTCTCAAGGTTTGGGTCGCGACCCACCAAATGGGTTGTGACCCGAGGCAGAGGTGGGTCATGAGTTGAGCCCACCTGCGCACTCTTTCTTCTGTTCGGCTCCAAATCGGAACCCACTTCTGGGGCCTGACCCACCTCCTGGCGCTTTTCCCTTGCCGCTCCAGCCCAGGGATGGCCTCTGGAGGTCTCCACAGGGCTCAGAAGGCCTGCAGAAGTGACCCGAGGGGGGTCACTTCCGGGTTAGCTGACATGACTTCCGACCACGTCAGGAGGCCTTTCTGAGGCTGTCCCCAGGCCGGAGCAACAAGGGAGCAGCACCAGGACCCACCCTCTGGTGGGTGGAATTGACCAACCCCCTCGAAGACAGAGGTGGGTTGCGGCCCCAGCAGGTTTGAGAACCGCTCACAATGTTTAATGCATAATTGTCTTCTTTGTGTCAGTTGACTCACTTCCAGTTTTATCCAGATGGATTTGCAGTTCCAAGGACTGAACGGTGGTGACTGAATATAATCTGCAATTTGTAATTTAGAACTAAATTGGTTATGTAGTAATATTTTGGTGCTTTGGTCAAAGAACATATTTAGCACTTTTCATTTAATCTTCCCATATAGGCATTTTGACCCAATTTTGTTCTTTCACCCCAAGCTTTTGCAAATTTAATTGGAAGCAAGCTCTGCTTGTGGGTTCCCTGGAGATATCTGGCTGGACATCTTGGGAAACAGGATGTTGGAGTAGTTGACCTTGGCCGGATCCGGCCTCCAGCAGGGAGTCGTCTTGTGTCCTTACGTTCGTTGATTGAGTGATGCTTAACTTGAATAAATGTCAGTCTAAAGTTTGAACCTAGATATGTTTGATTGCTTTCAGAATCCACTTGTATTGGGCCTTATTACTGAGAGTTGGATGATGATGATGATTTATGAATATTTATATACTGCTTTTCAACCAAAAAGTTCACAAAGCGGCTTATAGGCAAAATCAATAATTAAATGGTTCCCTGTCCCAAAAGGGCTCACAAAAATGCAGAAATGCTAACAAACAGCCACTAGAAAAGACACAGTGTTGGGTGAAGAGGGACAGTTACTCTCCCCCTGCTAAATATAAGAGGAGCAGCACCTGAAAAAATGCCTCTTCACCCAGTAGCAGGGTACAATAGGAGAGGACATGTCATATAATCACATTAGGTGGTGATACCTGATTAACACAACTAGTCATCTTTTCATAGGCTAGTGCAGTCATAATGCCCGCAATTGCTTAAGTGCAGTTATGCAATTGGGAGGAGGCTATGAAACTGATTAATTTCTGCCTTGAAGTGAGAAATTTCTCTTTCCAATCTTGACCACAGTTAAGGGTTGTGTAGACAGTTGTTGTGTACACAGTAAGCTGACAACAGTGCCTCTCAAATCCCGGCAAAACCCAACATTTTTCACTGGCTCTGCGGTCCCTTTTATTTTGTCCTTCTCAGCTTCTGTGACAATCGTCACATTTCCCAAAGATACTGACCATTGATCCATAGTTAAAAGCCAATGAGAACTCTTAGAGGGAATTTTGAGTAACTAATTGAAAGTCATAGCCTATTGACCAATCGGAACTTCGGGTTTGCATTGACTTCTAGATAGGCATGTTAGCCTTCCTGGATTAGGCCCTAGACTCTCCTGGAGACTGGTGAAAGCAATTCTGGGCCTTCTTGGCTGTCATTATTACATCATGTTGGGAAAAATACTCTTGAGGAATAGCAGAGTCTGCACTCTGCTTCTCGGCCAGCTAGATAGTTCTGGCACACCCAAACCTCCAGTTTTGTCATCTTTGAGTACAGGTCCCTGTTTGTATATCTCTCTGCATATACATTTTCCCATATTAAAGTCCTCAACTTTTTGAGGAACTAGACCAAGGGTGGGGAACCTATTTGCGGTGGAGGGCCATTTTCCCATGGGGAAAATTAATTTTGGCACCCCCACCGCAAATTTGACACACACCCCCATGAATTTACCGCTATCCAAACCCCCACACACTCGCTCTCCTTACCTCAGGCTCCTCGGCTCCAGGCCGCCGCCGCCACCTTCCCGCGTCGGCTCCTTTTGAAAGCGGTCTTCCTGTACCTGCGCAGATTGCCGATGACGCCGAGAGGGTAATCTCTCGGCCTCAGCGGCGCTCTGCGCAGGTACAGGAAGGCCGCTTTCAAAAGGAGCTGACGTGCGGCGGCAGAGCCTCCGCTCCAATCTCGCGCAGGCCGGAGGTTCTCCACCGCTGAACTAGACGTAAAACTTCCCTGCATTTAAGCTTTTTATATCTTCCAAACCACCTGCATGCTTTCTTTTCTTCTCTACTCACCTTCCGAGCTTTTAAAGGGACAGGAAAAGAAATCATGTTGACAGAATAGGGATACTTTGTGGACAAGGCTTGATTTTGTTTTCAGGGCTGGAATAAGTATTAGGGAAAGGTAAAGGTATCCCTTGATATTAAGTCCATCACAGGTTACAAGCCCTAAGCAACCTCCTGGCTTTAGAAGTGGGTTTTCTCTGTGCCAGGTGCAAGGGAGTGACAGCAGGAAACAGGTTATCTTGTTGGCTGTGTGCTCCCTGAGGCATCTGGTGGGGCCACTGTGAGATACAGGAAGTTGGACTAGATGGGCCTTTGGCTTGATCCAGCAAGGCTCTTCTTATGTTATGTTCTTAAGTCCAGTCGTGTCCGACTCTAGGGTGCGGTGCTCATCCCCGTTACGAAACCTAAGAGCCAGCGCTGTCCAAAGACGCTTCTGTGGTCATGTGGCCAGCATGACTCTCCTTGCTGCAGTACATAGCATGCGACCGGCCTCGGAACACTGTTACCTTCCCGCGAGCGGTACCTTATTTATCTACTCTCATTAACATGCTTTCCAACTGCTAGGTTGGGAGGAGCTGGGCCAAGCAGTGAGAGCTCACCCCGTCGCGCAGATTCGAACTGCCGACCTTTCAATCTACGTACAGCTCATGGTTCGGTGGTTTAACCCACTGCGCCACCCCGCGGCCCGGGAATAAGTATTAGGGAATACTTCAAGTTAAGTATTTCGTAAATTCATTTTTAAAATTCATTTTTAAGATCTAACTCATAGATTTAGAGCTGAAACAAGTTTTAGACAAACCATAACAAATATAATAAATTAAATATTTGTGTTCAGTGCAGCTTTTATTGGAGTGTTTCTTGTGTTTGGTGCCAAACTTTTGCATTGGATGGGAACAGCTGGACAGAGTCTCTAAAAGCTCATTCTTAATATTTGCCTTCACTTGCGTCTACAAAGTGTTGCAGGATTCCAGGGGAAGAAAGGCGAAATTTTGGAGTAGAGTGTGGTTGTTAAATTGGTTAGGGAAAGCCCTGTGTGTTGGCTTCCTAAACAGCCAAATAGGGCAACAGACTGAAGGAAGATCTGCTATCAGAATTACACGGATGGGGAGAGGGAAAGGTTGCACTTTTCAGCATTAGTCAAAAGGAAACTATAAGCTAACCTGAGATGTTGGCACGGAGCTTACTCTGCCTTTCTGGAGAAGTCGGGTTTGTATCATACTTTCAAAACTAGTGTTTTTGTGTGTGTGTTTTTCCCCGGAAGCCGTTTCTGTGCAAGATGCTTGAGGTTGCAAGATATTTAGTCACAGTTCTTAATTTATATCAGGCCCACCAAAATGTCATGGCTTTATCTCTAAGCTGCTGGAGATTGTGATGGCAGCAGGGCAGACAATGCAGGAGAAGTTTGATCAGACAAGCCCCTCCGTTCATACATACTTAAAAAAAAATGCCCTAGAAAACATGTCCAGTTGCTGGTGATGTGATATGTAAATGGGGAGATCAGGCTGACAATAGATCTCTCAGTAGCCACATTCCTGCCATCTTTCCTCCACTCTTGCATGGAGAGACACTGCAAGTGGAGCGTCTGGAGAATCAGTGAGGGCACTCGGCTCATTGATTCATTGCTACACTCCCTGGTTACAATAGAGGGGATTTTGAAAAGGGTGAAGCAGGGCAAAGTAGTATGGCCAGCACTGAAATATTGAAGTAACCTGCTTAATACCACAGCACCTTTTGCTTTGTTGAGGATGGATAGTGTCTTGCAGTTGAGCGGGCCGTTTATTTGAAGCGGGTGCACAATTTCGTTTTTAAAGCAGAACAACATAATGCGCATGGTCCATAACTGCCTTTAGTTATTAAGGGTAGTTTATTAAGGTAGGATGTTGCTTGTTATGAAGGACGTGCTCTGGAGGAACCGTAACTCTGGATGCTATCCAAAACTACCATCTGTGTAAAGTACCTGTGTCTAGTAAAAGAATGAAAAGGTTGTCCTATGAACCCATAACGTTGTCTTATAACTTCTAGCCCATCACTGTCTACCTGCAGCAGCTTTCCTGAGGTTCAGACAGGATTTTCCCCAGCTTTGTTACCTGGGATCCATTTTTGGATTCCAACAATTGCATCTAGAATGTTCTGCTTCCAAAGTTTGTGTTCCACCACTTCCCAAGTGCAATGTTTTCTTGAGTGTGGTATTTTTATAAGTAACAAACATGTGACTTGTGTAAGAGTTTATGGAAAGCATGGACACAAAACCACAAACTTTATTGCTATAGGCTTCTTATGTGTGGTTACAAATTTCTACATACGTGGCTGTGTATTTAGGAAGTCACATGACTGTGGTGGGGCAGTTATCTAGCAGCCCAGCATCATCCTATCTGACAACAGCCAAATCCACCAACTCCCCACACGACAATACAGCGGCACCAGTGTGGCGCCTGCTTCTTCCCGTGGGGGAGTTTCTCTGGAGGCCTCCTCGGGGTAAGGGAACATTTGTTGCCTTGCCCTGGGGTAAACCTGTGCTTGCCCACCTGGTCTACTCGGACCTGCGCCAGCTATATCACTGGCACAAGTCCACATTGACCCAGGTTAGGGGATCGAGGCTGGGAAGGGGGTTAGGTCTCAGCATGCACCACTTCCGCCGAAACTGCCCCTTTCCCGGTCCCAATCCGCCCTCCTCCCCGCCCCCATTGCTGCCCTGTTTCACTCGCCCTCTGCCTCCCACCCACCCCCATTGCTGCCCTGTTTCACTCGCCCTCCGCCTCCCACCCACCCCCTTTGTGAACTTACCAGTGCCGGCAGGCATCTATTGTCCACTGTTCATTCTTCCTCCTCTCCTGTTTGCTAGAAAATTGGCCCTTTTTGTTCTTTTTTTTTTTCCTTCAGGAATGACATGAGCAAGAATTCTTGTAGCATTTTGTTTCGATTAGCAGAATTTAAGCTATTTTTTAAATTACATTTTAATCCCCCACATACACACCTCCCCCCCCCATTTTACACACACGCACACACAAAACACCCTTAAAGAAAGACACCAGTGTAAAGATGCTGTGCTGGAATGAAATAGAGTGAGTTGCTCTCTCCCTGTTAAATAGAAGACAAATATCACTTTAGAAGGTACTTCTCTGGCTAGTTAGCAGGGTATACCCTACTATACTCATGTAGCCCCTTAGAGCTGATTCTCATTTTATGCAACAGAGCTATATGCATACAGCTTCATCTGAAGTGGCAATGGCTAGGCAAAAGTGTACCAGTAGCAGTGTACCAGCAGCAAGGTGCATCCTGCCCTTCCAAAGGAGGATACGGAGTGGAGGAGGGATCAGGAGGCAGCAGCCACTGGGGAAGCTTCTCCTTCACTGCTGGAACAACTGTGTGGTCAGCTGCTCTGTTCCACACATAGCAGCTGTCCTTGGGCAAAGTGGTACTCACAAAAAGTGGTAGTTGCAAAGCGTATCCCAAACTAGTACTTTTGTCCATATTTCATGTTTATTTAGAGATGTAGATAATCTGCTGATGTGCCATGGGAGAGCTATTAGTGTGCCATGAGAAATAATGAGTTTTTTGTCTACTGAGACCCAGAAGAGATGACTGCTGTGTGTATGCATGATTCACTTCTCTGTCACTGCGTCCTTTTAATCAACTTCCACTATGGTAGGATAATTCTGCCACTTCTTTGCATTATGTGTAATTGGATCGCTTACTCCAGATTTAGTGATGCAGCCCAATTATTCACCCTCCAGAGGTGGTCTCTGCATGATCGGTCTTCTTTCCTACTAGCCAGGAGGCATGCCCAGAACAGCGGTTTATGCAGAAACATGGGGTGCAACTCGGATGGGGAGGGGGAGAAGTAATCTTTACTGTATTATTATTATTATTATTATTATTGCGGTTCTGAAAGTAAAACGTTTAAAAGGTAACAGTGAAATGTTACCATTTTAATTCACAAAAACTGTGTTTGGGCCATTATAAGTCTTGAAAACAAATTGTTTTGGTCTATTTTTGTTATTCAGTGGCAATAGGATTAGCAAGTTGCTCAACTTTGCTGTAATGAATTTACAGTGCAATCCTCACTAACTTTGGAACGTCGCAGCACACGTTCTGCTGCTCCAAAGCATCACAAACATGCTGTAAAGCACGTTTGCAACAACTCGGGAGTGAGGGCCACTGGCATGGAGGCTGGTGACCCTCACTCCACCACCCTGCAGACCCCGCGGCTGCCAATGGAGGTAAGTCCTGCACCTCTGCACCAGTCAGTGCAGGGCTGGGGGGAGGGTGGGCAGGGGCAGCCAGGGGGGTGGTCAGTGGCCAGCCCGGGCTGGGAGAGGGCGGGGGATATCAGTGGCATGCTCCACCGATATTCTCTGCCAGTTCCCAGCCCGGTTCGGCCTTACACGGCCTCCCCAGATATACATCAGCTTCAGAGCTGGCGTACATCCATATCATCTTGAAATGTTAAGAATGTAATGTTGACCTGTGTACTAGCCAATAATTCCAGCAGAGCAGTACTGTACTTAAGCAAACGCACTTCTTGTTTCTGAAAGTCAAACAGAAAGGAAATCCGTTATACCCCTTTTAGATGGATGTGTTGTAGTATATATTGTAGTGTATATTTTTCCCTAGATTAAATTCTGATTCGCAGTTCATTCCAATATTTGCTTATATTGTATGTTGTATTGAAATAATCTGGGAGTTGCTTAGGAACCCTTTTCTCTTCTATTTTAGTTACAGCTCTACACATAACAGAGAAGGATGGAGACATTCTCACTAACACTCACATGCTCCCTTTATACATAAATGTTGGGAGAGTGGCAGAAGGAGTTGCACCCCATATGGACAATAAACAACTTGTATGGAGGAAAATACTGATTATCACGTTTGTGTCACAAATGTTAATAATTCCAAATCTTATGAGTGAGCGTCAGGGTTGTAGGGGAAAATAAGGGTCTATGTACAACTCTGCCTTAGGATATCAGAAGTAAATCAATCTAAACTGGTTGGACGTAGACTATATTTTCTTGTCACTCTTTTGGATGACTGTCTTTATTTTTGTAATTTGGAATGAAAAATAAAATGAAGTAAGACGTTTACTTCTGGGATAGATTATGGGTTCATCTAGTCCTGCATGATTCTGCAGATGGTGATGCAAATAGCTGCTAGGGTTCAACAGCATTATCATCATAGTGTGTTAATTTTTCTAGTCCTTTTTGTGCCCCGTTATACCTTCACCACATCCTGTGGCAAATTTCCTTCACGGCCTCATCTGGTTTTCAAATGGAGAAATAAAGGAGAAGTTTAAGTACGCCTGCCAGGAAGGAGAGAAAAGAAAGTGTGGTTAGATCCTTTCTGTGCGTTCCGTTAAGTTCCTCTCTTAGAGAAGATTTTTAAATATATTCTGGAGTTTGCATTTATAGCATTTTACTTTGCTGCCTAGATATTCTGGAGCAGTATGGTTATAAATACTTGAAAACCTATACCATAAATGGAGTCTATAATTCCCACTTAAAGAACCTGTGCTTTATAGAGCTAACTAGCAATTTGTAGAATAATATTACAGAAAGTTTTCTAATGCTTGTCAACGGCTAGCAACCTGTAGGAGAGTCCCAGGCAAGAAACGTCTGTAAATTCAAAAAGGTTCAGGTTTCTCTCGTGCTTCTCTCAGGCCACTGCCGTATTGGAACTGACTAACAAAGGTATGTGTTAGTCAGTATGAGGAGGAAGACTTGTATAGGTTTCTGTGGACTAACCTGACTGGCAGTGATTCTCCAGAGTTTGACAACCCTACCTGGAGTTGGGGATAAGCAGCAAGGTGGCCAAGTTTGCGAATTACACTAAACTTTTCTGGGTGGTGAAGACCAGAAGGGATTGTGAAGAGTTCCAGAAGGATCTCTCCAAACTGGGAGAATGGGCAGCAAAATGGCAGATACACTTCAATGTAAGTAAGTGTAAAGTTACACACATTGAGGCAAGAAACAAAAACTTCACATATATACGCTAAGGGTTCTGAGCTGTCTTCGAACCCTTGGCATTCTTCTCTCTGTAGTACAGTAATGTTTTGTCTGGTCCAGTTCATCTTCCTTTGGTCTCTGTTTGCTGCTTTCCTTCCTCTTCCTTATCTTTTATCTGCATAGTCATACACACCACCACTTACTCCTGCTTGTCCTTCTCAATCTATCTCCATTCTCCATCCAAATGCACTACTATGTTATCTCTAACCTCCATATTTTTTTATTTTTATTTTAAATACAGGCTGTTTACTTTCTCACCATGTCTTTAACTCTCCATTGCTTTGTTCCCAGAAGTGCTATTTGTTCCACAGAAAAATATAGACCATGTACATGAGAGAAAATACAGTCCTTATGTAAAACAGTTGTTCTATATTCAGATTTAAAACTGCCCAAACCCTGTCAATGAGATTGAAAGCTGTACTTGTTGATTAGCAGTTTGAAATGGCAGCATGACGGGGTGTGTGTGGCTGGCTTCACCCATAGTGATAAATATCCTAACTTTAAGGTAGATATTTTTATTTAATTTAAAATCATTCTGGCCAGATAGGATTGAGTTGGCAGTTACATTACCCAGTTGCACTTCTCAACATTCCATTGAAAACCATCTATATGAGATGACATGGAAGATCCATCCATTCTCATTCATGTCTAAATTCTTAATTGTTGCTGCAGTCGATTGATAAAGTGAAGGGTATCCATGTTTGACCCGATCCAATGTTTATTGCAAGACCCACTTCTAATTTCTTGAATGAAATTAGACTTTTCATTGAACTAAGTTTGTCTGTATTCTGCTTCGTTGTTGCAGTTGCCCACTACCTACACACTTTCCGGGGCTTATTCAGCAGTAGCATTTCCTTTCAGCGTTTTCTTCAAGGAAGTGAAACTGCTGTATTCAAAATGCAAAAGTTTAGAAAAGCCAACTGAAAATTGTCTCACCAAAGTAGCAGGGCTCACCAGAGCTCAGTGCCAGTATCTGCTCAATGCTGGAGTTCAGCCTTGGAGGTAAGTACAGGTGAAAGTTCCCCATAGTGGGTGCAGAGGAGGTTTCTCTCTCCCTCTTTCTGCAGACAACCCTTCCCCCCCCCCTTGCCCATCAGACTGATTTAAAAACCAAAATGAAGCACCATGCAATAGCGAGAAGAAACAGTTCAGAATTGAATTAGCGTTGTGTTCTGGGGAACATGAATATCACTATGTTGTCAGATGTTGACATATTTGACAGTATAATGAACAGTAATAGTAGAAAAGAAATATTCTCAAGGGGGGGTGGAATACCACTAGGAGGTAGATTTTCAATTTCTTAACAGTTTTCCTAGTATCAACATCAAAGGGGTAGCCACAACAGGCTGTGGCAACAAAAACAAGAAAGACTTTTGTATCACCTTGAAGACTAGCACATTTATTTCAGCATAAGCTTTTACGGACTACCATCCCCTTCTTTAGATACAGCTCCATCATGAGATGCTACTGGGATCACGCACGCATCAGATGAAGTGGACAATAGAGTCCAAAGAAGGTTTTGCTGAAATGAATGGGTTAGTCTTTAAGGTGTTATAAATATTACAGGTTGATTACCCCTTATCCAGACATTCGAAATCCAGACATCTTGGGGTCTATGATATTTTGTAAAAAAAAACAAAATCCTTTTTTTCCAGCACCTGGCTGGCATATAGCACAAGGCATGCTGGGGCACAAAATTATTTAAAAATACTGTATAAAATTACCTTAAGGCTATGTGTATAAGGTGTACATGAGACATAAATGAATTTCGTGTTTAGACTTGGGTCCCATCCCCCAAGATATCTCATTATATTTATACAGATACAGTATTCCGAAATCCAGACAACTTCCCGTCCCAAGCAGTCCGGATAAGGGATACTCAACCTGTATAGTTTTCACACGCTAGTCTTTCAATAAAAAGGAATGTCAAACAGTTTCTGGCAACCTATTAAGACTATAAGCGGTGGTAATGAGCATCCTGTTAAAAAAGAAGCATGGAAAAGTCTCCTTGGTGTTTTTTCAAAAAAAAAAATATATATATGAAGGGGAGGGTTTTAAGAGAATGTTCAGAATCACCAATGTTGGTTTGGGACATATGTATACATATGAAACTGCCTTATACTGAATTGGAATATTAGTCCATCTAGGTCAGTATTACTAACCCATACTGGCAGCAGCCCTCCAGAGTTCAGATGGG
The DNA here is from genome assembly GCA_026170595.1 of Plestiodon gilberti rubricaudatus. Taxonomy (NCBI): domain Eukaryota; kingdom Metazoa; phylum Chordata; class Lepidosauria; order Squamata; family Scincidae; genus Plestiodon; species Plestiodon gilberti. The sequence continues at coordinate 53,349,512 of JANXHW010000002.1, forward strand.
GTCTCTCCCAATCCTACTTGGACATGACAGGTTTGAATCTGGGACCTTCTGCATATACAGCTACTAATGAGCTGCCACTCTTCCCAGACACTGAAGATCTTGAAAAGAAGACTTGGGGGCCCAATCCTATCCAACTTTCCAGCGCTGATTTGTGCCAACAGGACATGCACTGCATCCTGTGGCGGGGGGGGGGGGCAGTCATGAAGGCTTCCTCAAGGTAATGGAACATTTGTTCCCTTACCTCGGGGCTGCATTGCGGCTGCATCGGCACTGAAAAGTTGGATAGGATTGGGCTATAAAGTTGCAATCCTCTATAAACTGACCTGGGAGTAAGCCACATTCAGCTTACTTACAATTTACTTCTGAGTAAACTTGTATAGAATTGCCCTGCATTTTAAACACTTTGTACCAGTGACTCATAAATGTTTGTTGGTCTATTGATTATGTTTTTGAAAAAGGAAGGGTTTGTTTTTTTAAATTACTATCATCCTTACTCTTTCTTAGATCCACATGGTTCAAATAAAGTTGTCTGTTAAGTGATCTCAGTTGCTGCTCTCAAAATAGATCACAATGGCTTTTCTAGCATCAGAGTAAACTCATCTGTGAAAATCTGGATATGAAAGACATGCTCAGATTATCTGAGCTTTAAAATAAACTGCTTAGACTGGGCCTAATAGCAGAATCTTTTGTCATGAGCACAGTAGGATGTCTTGGAAATATTCCAAGTTTCAGAATATGATCTGTAGGAGTTTCCCAGATGTGGTTGTTGAATAGGGAATACAGTCTTAAAGTTCATCCGCCAGTGCTCTGAACAAATATTATCTTCTAGGCTAGACATACACGTAAAATTTGATGCTAATCCATATACATGTGGTTATTTGGCAATGTTTTATCTCAGATTCAGACATATTCCCATTGGATGTTGCATAACAAAAATCCAGATCTTACTGGAGGGTTGGTAATATATATTCCTTCAAGTGCTGAGAAGTTAGTATGACATAGCCCTCCTTTATCATTCAGAATAACATTTTCTAGACTGGAGGATCTTTCTCAAACCTTCTATTTGGTGCATCTACTGTATGCGGTTTTTGTTTTTACACATTGGAACAATTTGCAGAAAAACAATTCTCCTTGTGTGGAAATGAACTGCTAAGATTCCCAAGTGTTGACTGTGCTACTTTTAGAAATATACAGAGTAACGTACCTTAAGTATCTCTTATGTAAGCCTAACAAATATAAGAAGTGTTCTGTGCTTATTGGGTTGTATAGGATACAACCTATCCAAAACGCTTAACAATAGTTCACTCTTTGGTTTAAACCACAAAACCTTTACGGGTGAGTTGATGCTGTACTGATGGACCTTGAATTCAAGACAGATGTTCTCGGACTAAATATAGTGTGAGATGCATATAAAGGTTGGATCATACAATAGATTTCTGCCAGAGGGCAGTCTCGATTGTCACATTGATACATTTGCAGTGTATTGAAAGATGCTGATCTGCTACTGATCCCCACAGGGTTTATGAGACTGCTGTAACAAGACTCTTGAACAGAGAGAATAATTCACCTTTGTGTTAATTATAGGTTTAGTTATGTAGTATATCTTTGTCATGGAAAAACACTATGAACTCCTTGTTGATCCGTTTAAATGTGAAAACTTGAATATGTATGAAGTTTGAAGGTCCTCTTGTTACTGCTGATAAACTATCATTTGAATATTCAAGATCCAAAATAGAATGGTAGAATGACAATCCAGAAACTAGTTATCCCTGAAGCCTTGTGAACTTAAAGTATATATTCAGTGTTTTACGTACTATGCTTTTATGACTTGGTGCATATTTGTTTGGTGGCTGGGGTAGAATTTATTGACAGAAACAGGATTTTTTTTCCTATCAAGTAAAGCATAACAAATGTTTGTGTTAAAAGATACTTTTTAAAACATTAAATGTGAATGTTCTTTTTTTTTTTTTAAAGCATTGCCTGGTTTAAAATGAAATGAGAGTTGAGTACAAACATGTTGAAGCAAAATCTATAGCTATAATTTCTTAAAATTCAGTTAACTTCATATCCAAAACATTGAGTTAAAGATTACTTTAATAGGTAGAATCATTGGGGAAAATATCTATCTTTTGAGGTTGGGTATTATAAATATGACGTATCTTCTAATGGACTTCATACTAAGAAGCAAGTGACGGTACATCAGCATAGGCATAGACATCTGGTGCATGAGTCCAAACAAACACATTCCTGTAGCCCACAAGATAATCTATGACTGGTACCTTGGTGTCTATGTGACATAGTCTATTGGATGTCAAATTATCTATCTTCTGCAGTTTTCTCAACTTCTCAAATTATGAATGAAGGTTTGTTCTTTCTACCAAACAAGCAAGTTGAATGTTTGTTTCCAGTATCATGGAACACAGTGCTTCACCCAGTAACTACTGCCCTTGCTTCTGGAACATTCTGGGCACTTTGTAGAAGTAAACAGAAGTCTATGTGGACCCGTGAAGGCAGATAGGGCCCAGGAAAGGGGGTTAGGATTCAGCGGGCACAGCTGCCACCAAACCCACCCTCTACCCTGCCTGTCACCACTCCATTCCGCCCACCCCCGTCTCCCACCCTCTACACACCCTTACCTGCAGTGGTGGATGTCCGCTGCCGCACGGAGCCAGCCACTGGTGCAGTGACCAGCTTGCACGCTCTGGCGGGTCACCGCTGGAAAGCATGTTGTGCCGCCGGAATGCTCGTTCCGGCGGCACAGCGCACTAATAGGATTGGGCCGTAAGTCTCATTGAATGTGTTGTGATGTAGGTCATTATATCTAGAGACTTACCCTAACCTCAGTAGTATTAAGGTCCTAGTGTGTTTTAGTTTTAATATATTTTAATGATTTCATGAAGACTTGACAAAAGTCATCTGACATAAAAGTAGAAAATGAATACAGTTGAAAATCATCTGTTAAATTGACTTTTGGTGATTTTAAATTGTCTGAATTTGAAATCGTATTGTGTCAGTTGAAGTCACTTATGCACACTCAACTTCTTTCTTCCAGTGGCAACAGATGTCTTCAATTCCAAAGGTTTGGCCATTCAGGCCCAGAAGAAAATTCTTGGCAAAATGGCATCCAAATCGATAGCAACAGCTTTGATAGATGATACCAGCAGTGATGTGTTGGACGAACTCTACAGAGTAACAAGGGAATACATACAAAACAAGAAAGAGGCAGAGAAGATAATTAAAAACCTCATCAAGACTGTTATCAAGTTAGCCATCCTCTATAGGAATAACCAGTTTAATCAGGAAGAGATCATTCTTATGGAGAAGTTCAAGAAGAAGGTTCACCAGCTGGCTAAGACTGTGGTTAGCTTCCATCAGGTGGATTATACCTTTGACAGGAATTTTTTGTCAAAACTGTTGAATGAGTGCAGAGATCTGCTTCATCAAATCATCCAGCGTCACCTAACTGCAAAATCTCATGGACGTGTCAACAATGTGTTTGATCACTTCTCGGATTGTGAATTTTTGGCTGCCTTGTATAATCCATTTGGATCTTACAAGTCTCATTTGCAGAAACTCTGTGATGGTGTCAACAAAATGCTAGATGAAGGAAATATATAATATATATTGATCGATCATGTATTCATAGGCTGAGAACTATTGATGCCTCATTGACTCAGTGAAGGAAGGTCTAGTAAAATGTACAGGTGGTGATATCAAAGAGATGCTTAGAGGAGTCTTCAGATGGACCCATTTATTTCCACTTGCCTGTTGCTATTCCCTGTGATATGTAAAGTACTACAAAACCTACTTTGAAGCAAAAAGCTTTAAACCGTGGAATAATAAAGCCATGATAAAAACCTGGTCAAGTGAATAGGGCTTTGTAAAATAGGCAAAGGAACTGTATAGCCAGATATTCCATATGCATATTTCTACAGGTAGAAGAATATTTATAATTCATCAAAAGATTGGTATTTTTATATAATAGAAATACATATATGACAACTGGAGTTATGCTTAACAGAACATATTCATTTCAATCCATACATGCTATACATAAATGCTTAGGTCACAATCTCTTATTGCAAACTTATGTTTCTGAGACTTCAATCCTATACACATGTTCCTTGGAGTAAGCCCCATTGACTTGTTTCTGAGTAGACACACATAGGATTATAGTGTTAGAGCTGGTTCACAGATGAGATAGTTAGGGAGCATGCAATCACCTCTGAAATGTGTAGAAATGCCATGAGGTTGCTTCATGGGTGTGACTCGAAATCTCCTCATGGATAATGTACGCATTGGTATTGGTGGTGGTGGTGGTTCTTCAAGCTTCTTCCATGTTGTTATCCTAGTGTAATATACCACCCGACTAAAGGCATGGCTTCACACAAACGTGCTTTCATACAAGCTCCAATAGGCACAGCTCCCAACCTGGGGGCATGTATTGGAGGTGGCTTATGTTAACTTGCTCTTAATCATCAGGTCAAAGGTGTTGGTTGGTTAATCTGTAGTACAATACCTTTGCATTACTTATTAAATGATTGACATGGATTCGATTGGTTCTGAATTATTGCTTCTTTAATTAGCTACAGTAATAAAGCATGGCCAGGAAACCTGCATGCTCGTAATGTATGGCCAAAGAAAGCACCTATACATATGCTTTTCCACTGGCGTTCTAAGGGTGGCACAGGACCGTAAGTGGAGCAGGATGTGGCCACTACGTGCATGTAAGCGGCCCCTCCCCCTCACTGGTTGGAGTCATTCCCAGTGGGCGACAGCTACTGTGCAGGTGGAACAGAGCCGCCTGCACATTAGCCGTCGCACACTAGGAATGGCTCTGATTGGTGAGGGGGAGGCGCCACTTACATGCATGTAGCAGCATCCTGCGCCACTGATAGTTCTGCACCACCCTTGAAACACCAGTGTGCTTTTCCCCTCCGTCCTGCTATGTCTACTTGAAACAAAACTTAGTTTAGTCGAACATTACTAGAATCCCTGGAGGACTTGCTTTAAAACAGTTACTGTTAACTTGCAGGTTTTTTTTTTCTCCTGACATGCACATATACCCCAGCACCTCAATGGGCACATCTCTCTTGTTCATTTCTATAGAATTGACCTTCAGATCAATTTCCTCCATAAAGATGAATGCAGGTTCTCTCACGCACAAATCGTGTGTGTGTGTGTGTGTGTGTGAGAGAGAGAGAGAGAGAAATAAAACGTGTGTGAATTGTTCTGTGAGAGGCAGAACACAGCAATTAGTAGGAAATGGTGAGCAGTGGTTTTAATCTAGACACTTTAAACATCTGGATCAAATTCTAAGCGATAGTGAATTTTCATTCACCCTGAAAATAGAGGGTGCCCAGAATAAATGTCTAGTAAATATGGGAGAAACAGGCTTATAGCATATGCAAAGGTTTCATCGGAATTGTTGTTCTTCATTTGGGGTGAAAATAGGACTTTCCAAACACTGGAATATACTGCATTTGTAAAGCTTGTACATTTTAAGCAACTGAGAATAACTGGTTTAAGACGCTGATAAAGATTTTTTTCTGTTTGTTTAATTGCCAATATTTTTGCTGTTTTTATGAGTAAACATGAATATTTGCACTGTACATTTTGTGCACAGTTTTCTGTTGCATAACAGCCCTAAAATCCTAAAATTTTATGGAGCATGAGCAACATAATCTAATCCAAGCTGTGGTTTTGTGTTTACTTGAAAGATGTCTAATGATTGGTGTACAATATTCCACTACTACTATGGGTGGTTCCTTTCTCCTTGTTTTGGCAAGATCCATGCTTTTAATGCTGCCAGAAGAAATCTAATTTCCCTGCGCTTATCTCCCACCCCCACCCCCATCATCATAGCCTGATGTAACTCTATTAAGAGTTATTCAAATGCCCTGGACACAAACTACATTGGACTGCTGGCTTCTTCAGTATGCAGAATGTGCATTCTGTCACTAAAGTGATTCCATCACCCCTGCATGCTGAGAGATGAGTTTGTTTAATAGTTACTCTGAAAAGTGAATATGGGAGAAACACCCTCAGAATATTTCAATGTTGCAGTCCTATAGAGGTTTACAGCACAATCCTGTCCAGTCTTTAACTGGCAGAGCGACCACTCCGCCAGTCTAGGGTGTCATAAACGTGCCGTAAGGCATGTGTGCATCACTCAAAGAGTAAGCGGCACCGGCGGAGAGGCTTGTGCCACACCTCCAGTGCTGCAGGACAGAGCACAGCCGTGGTGGAGAGGTGAATCCCTGCCGGTGGCAGGGGGCAGAGCAGGGCGTTCCAGGGTTGGTTGTCCGGGAAGGGGGAGGTATCATTGGCCACCTCCTCAGTCATATCCTATCCCCCTTCCCGGGCCTGTCTGACGCACATCCGAGTAGCGCTATCGGGGTGGCTGGTGTGTTCCTCAGGGTAAAGGGACAAATGTCCCTTTACCTTGACAAGGCCACCAGCTGTGGCGGAGCAGGCCCAATCCTGAATAGGATGCGGCGGGCACCTTATGTGCGCCACTGCGTCCTGCTAGACAGGATTGGGCTGTTACTTGAGAGTTATGAAAGCAGCACCCAGGGAGCATTTCAATCTCCTCAAACTGAACACTCTGTGTAAACGTGCCGTTCTTCAATAGGAAAGACTTCAAATAATTCACAAGTGCATTCATTCAAGATGCAGCATTCACAAGGCTGACCCAGTGGACCTAATCCTGAATTCACACACTCACAAATCCATGCACCTCTAGTCTTAGCCACACTCGCGTGTGAACCAATCCCACTGAACTCCCCAGTGAGCTAACAGTACAGTACACAGTGATGGTTTCATACAGGCTGTTTAGCTTTCTTCATAAGACAGAACTTAGAAAAGATAGTTACTGAACAGCAGAAAGCAGAACAAAAAGTGATATCTGTGAATTAATACAATATCCCCTCTCCAGAATTTCAACAGCTGGAGGATACTGCAATCCAAATCACTTCCAAAGCACAAAGTTGTGCAAATAAAATGTTCACCCTTCCACAAAAGCTCAATTCCCAGCAAAGTGCTTTTATTCAAATCAAGAATGTTCAGCTTGAGCTCTTGAGAGACTGTCCTGCACCCAGTGCCTGCAATCCTCTCTCTCTCTCTCCCCCCCCCCCTTTGCTATTTCTTACCCAGGCTGAAGAGGGCGGCATGGCCAGCTATCACACAAGCGGAGATTGCTGCTGCTGGCGGCTAGGAGCCAAGGGAAGCACCACGAGGGTCAGTTTGACACCCTAGGTCTAAGCATGAGTCCTTGTTTGCATATCTTTACAAGTAGCTCTAAGGTTTCTTTGTCTGGGCAAGAAGACTGCAGGGAACAATGCACTTTCCAATTTTGAAGCGTAACCATTTTACTTGACTGACACACATTTAAAAATGGAGGATCCCATGTCAGCCCTGTTGACCGGTATAAACTCCAAATTGAGGAAAATAAGTGTACTTCCCTATTTCGCCTTAGTATTATTGTCCAAAACAATAACATTCTTTCCAGTACCTTCTGTATGGTCCCCCTCCCCCCCCCCAATAGGCTTGATGTTCTCTCTCAAGATCTGATTAGGAGCCATGTATTGATTGATGTATTATTTTACCTTGTGCCACAGGATCCTTAATGCCTTGCTCTCAAAGTACTATGATGCATCCTGTTTGCTTGTTTTCCCCATTAGCACTTTAATACCTTGATCTTCAGGTTTTCTGAATTCTATTTTTAAAATAGAGACTTATTGTTCAGAACTTTAGGATCAAGGGCAAATTTTAGCCTTGCTTTCATATATTTATATATGCTTTCAACCACTCCAAAAGCCACGTTCTAGTAATAACTTTTAGAGCCAACCAAAAAGACACAAAACCTTTGAGCAGGAAGCTTTCAAACCTATCAGGCTAGAAGATGGTGACAGTAAAAAGGGGTACAGGACAGAGAAAGGGGGACAGTAAAAAGAATTCGCAAACGTATTTTTGCGAAGTCAGGATAATGTATGCAGATTAATATTGATCACCCTTGCTAAGGTGCTAGACATGATTTCAGGTTGCTCCTACTGGTTCTGAGATGAAGAGCGCAATCCTGTGTAAGATGTGGCGGCCGTTCGAAATGGCTGGCTGCCACATCCTATCCCGTTCCCAGGGCTGCCTTGGGAACACCTTGGGAGAAGGGGACATTCGTCCCCTGGGTGCAAGCCAGCTGGGGCCCTGTGGGCTTCCTTGGATGTACACCAGCTATGAAGCTGGTGTGCATCCGAGGCGGCGGAGTAAGGCCGGACCGGGCTGGGAAAGGGCCGGGGATATTGGCGGAGCGCACTGCCGATATTCCTGGTTCGGTCAATGACACCCCTCCCTCCCCTTTACCGAGCGATGGCTGCAGTGGCCGGAGGCTGCAGGGTGCAGAGGGCAGCAGAGTAAGGGCTGCTGGCCTTTGCGTCGGCAACCCTTATTTTAAAATCATCATAAACGTGCTTTATGGCATGTTTGCGACGGCCTAGAACTGCGGAGCATGCGCTCCGCCACTCTACGACTTAGGATCAGGGTGCCCGAGTCAGTAGTGGCTGAGCCCCCATCCTGTTTTACAAGAATGTGGTATTTGGATTTTTTTTTCCTTATGGAACATGACTACCTACAAATTTTTATTGAAACATAAATATCCTCACTGAATTCTGTCTTGGACAATCACTTAGTCGCAAGTGTACCTGAGAAGCTAACCATCTAAATCTGTGCTTGTCCCTGCCATTTGGTAGCCAGAGCTGTATTCTCTTTGAATACAAGAGCTGCATTTTTGGACAGCAGCTACAATCCAACTTCCTCAACAAATTCATTTGATGATGATACTACTTTAAAAAAAAAAAAGATTTATGCTTGTAGCTGTTGGTTGCATACCACACAATTATACAGATTAATTCACTCGAGGCTCAAACGGCTTATTTGCTGACAACACGTGGCTGTTGCATTCTGCCGCATTTAGAGCACTGTAGTCATATCAGTAGACGAGACCATACAAGGTTTTTCACTGTGTTCCCTGGGACCAACCTAACTAGCCAAACCAGTAAGTGCTGCTGGTGCCTGTTGCACAATGACTTCAGTAAATCAACTCTTTGGCGCTACGGATGCAAAACTTGCTTTCTCCTGCTAGCAGAAGCGAGCAGACCCCTCCTAAGCTAAGTGCGTCTCAAAGTGCTTGCCTCTACCAATACGTTCTTTAAAACGTCCCAGTGTGTATTGCACAATACATAGCTGCTTGCCATCAAATCCAGGAAGCAGCACTTCAGCGAATGTTGCTGACAGATGAGCAATTGTGTGCAGCTGGCAAGTCTTTGACTTTCCACTGCTGTGGATTTTGAAAGCAAATAAACTGGGGGAAATAAAAAAGAAATAGTGGAATACGTTTGCTAGTTTGTCTGTATGGATGATGAGCAGAGTTGGTGACGCAACTCTGCAGGCAGTATAGTAGTCTTAGGATAGGCATTCGGGAAATGCATCACAAACTGTTATGGGGGCCTAGAGAACACAACAAATATCTGTAACAAATGGCAGTGCTTGCCCGTTAGAAGCAGTGATGCCCTAGCCTGGGGTCATGCTAGGGACTCTGAAAATCCAGGTAACATAAATTCAGGATAAGTACAGCTTCTTCTTCAAGCAGATGCATGTTTCCTGTTATATCCATAATGACGCTTTGTTCTGTACACAACACAGAATGAATACATTTTTTAATGTCCAAGAAACCAGATATTACCGTATTTATCGGCGTATAATACGCACTGGTGTATAAGACGTACCTTCCTTTTGGCCCTGGGTTTCAAGAAAAAAACATTTAAAGCATTTTTGGGCCACTTGGCCACTTACCGCTTGACTGCTTAATTAGCTAATTTACATAAATTGCACAAAAATACCAGGATCTCTTTTAAAACACACAGCAATAAGACATATGAACAAAATGCACCAGAACATAAATCCCAAATACAAAAAAAACACCAGACTCAACTCTTTTTCCCCCAACCCACCCATGCACAGTTCCCAAAATAAAAAACATTTACCCCAAATACAAACCCCCCAGACTCAACTCTTTTCCCCCACCCCACCCCACCCCACCCCTGCAGATTCCACAGTAAAAAACATAAAAGTACAAGAAAAAACCCAGACTCAACTCTTAAACAACATAAAAGTACAAAAAAAACAACACCCAGACTCAACTCTTTTCCCCCCACCCCAACTATGCACAGTTTCCAAAGCCTCCCAACTAGGCCCAGTTCAGAAGCTTACCCATGCTGTATTCATTCAGCATCCGGAAGAGCAGGCCCTGGGCAGCTCAGCTGAACTCTTTTCCCCCACCCCACCCCACCTAACCTAACCTAACCTAACCTATGCACAGTTTCCAAAGCCTCCCCAACTAGGCCCAGTTCAGAAGCTTACCCTTCCGAGGAGAGCTGGGAAAGACTAGGCCCTTTGCAGCTCAGCTGAACTGAACTGAGCACAGCGCCTTCTGCTGGCTGCTGAGAAGCTCAACTCAAGCTCGTGCATAAATTAAACCAGACAAACAGCTTAAGAGCGGATAGATTAGTCAGGGAAGAAAGCACAACGGAGCTCTCCAGCTCCGGAAAAACCCGGTAAGCCCAAAAATGCTTTAAAACGGGCGGGGGGGGGGGAGGGATTTTTTAGTATTGGCGTATAAAACGCACCCTACTATTTGGGGTCACAAATTTAGACAAAAAAGTGCGTTTTATACGCCAATAAATATGGTAATTGCTCCTGATCAAACACCACTTGTACAAGCTCTACCTTATTTATTTCTTTGACCACAGTTAACTTTGGGCATAAAACCTGCAAGAGTTTCAGGATGGAACGATAAAATCAGACCCTTTGTCTTCCAGGAATGATGACAAATATCAAATATCAAAATGGAGAAGAAAATTCCAAAGCTATGCTGTTTGCTCTAGTATTCACCAATAAACACATGAGTCAAGTATATGGATGAAAGGGGCCACTTTTATTGAAAATAGATACATAGAAGAGAGGAATAGGAGTCCAGCAGGCTAAGGTCAGGGTAACGCACCAACATGTGCGAAGCGCTGAAGACAGGGGCCAATCCTAAGTACTGCCCGGGCAGACGTTACAACCCTGACTCCAAGTCACCGCCCCTTCCCGAGGAAGGCGGGCTCTTCACCGTCAAACCCTAACGGGCCAAGGCAGCAGGAACAGTTGCACCACCCTGAGCCGGAGGGCATCTATGGCAGCTCACGTGATCCAGGCCAGAGGACCCCCTCCAGCAGACCCCCGCACCAGAGGGCAGCTGGGAGCTGGAAAACGTGGGGGGACATCCCCTACCCTTGCTGTCCCAGAGTTCCCCCCCCCCGACCAACTATGTTTTTTGTGGACTGTAAAGCACTGAAACACAAAGTTGTATTAATTGCCTCAAGTCATCGCATCCAGTACGATAAAGTTGAGGTCTCACTGGGGTGTGTAGCATCTGAAACTATTTTCCACGTTGGAGCCTGAGTTTGGAATTGAGTAATAGAAGGCAGCTGCCAGGGAAGTGGTAGAGGCTTGGCATCATGCCACAGGCTGGTTTCACACGGATGAGCCCTCTTACCTTCCTTTTTACAAATGAGGCCCTGTGTGCAGGATACGATTGCCAACTCCCAACCAAAATTAGGTTCGGGTGCCATTATGGTCCTGCAGCAAAGCAGTGTTGCAGCAGTGAAGAGTATCTCCCAGAGAAGACTGTCCCTGCTGCAGAGCACACTTCTTCCTGCTTGCTTTGGTATGGAACAGGAGTATTGTGTGCTCACAGCTGGCCCAGCCATAAGGCAATCTGATTTGGCTTGTGTCAGCAGCAAATGCCAGGGGGGCAAGCGGACAGTGGATTCAGGGGCCCGTTCACCCCGAGTCTGCTGCCACCCCCCTCCAGCCTGCTGTGGACATGAGCTGCACTGATCCACTACCCTCTCGCTCAAGCTGGAAGCAGATCATCCGCTTCCATGCAGTTTTTGCAATCCTGGAAGTGAGGGAGTTCCAATTTTATTTACAGGGATAAATAAAACGGAGCTCCTTCCTTCACTTGGTCCCTTTAAATAAAACCAGAAGTCCCAAAGTTCTGGGTTTCCAAAAACCACATGGTGGAGGCTTTTCTTCCCAGCATGCCATGGCAGAGGTGGCAGCAGCGTCGGGCAGCGTCCCCCGTTGTGCCATCCCTGCGTGTGCCATGGCAGGTATGTATGAAAAGCATGTACAGAATTGAGCTGCCTCATAGTAGAGACAAACAGAATAGATGTGAATCTGTTTTTTGTAAGGGGGTGATAGATGTCACACTAAGTGAATGTGTGAGAGGTTATTTTAGTCCACCAGCCTGTTTCTTCGCAGCAGCTGTCTCAGAAGCCCACAGCCAGGAGAGAAAGACATCTCTCTCTCTCACCGTTGCTCCTCTGCAACTGGTTGTTGTTGTTGTTCAGTCGTTAAGTCATGTCTGACCCTTCGTTATCCCACGAACCACATCCCGCCAGGCCTTCCTGTCCTCCACTATCTTCCTGAGTTTGCTCATGTTCATGTTCGTTGCATCGGTGATGCTGTCTAACCATCTCATCCTTTGCCTTCCCCTTCTCCTTTTGCCTTCAATCTTTCCCAGCATCAGAGTCTTCTCTCAGAGTCATATTGCCACTACACCTAGAGGTAGCACAACATAACCGTCATGACTCGAAGCTGTTGCTAGACCTGCCCTCCATGAACTTGTCCAATCCCCTTTCAAGGTTACTGAAGCTGGTAGCCTTATGGGAACCACATCATGGTAACAAATTTCACAGACTGACTATATGCAGTGTGAAGGAGGAGGAACACCTCCTAAATCTCTTGCCAGTTTCATTGGATGACCCTGGTTCTAGTACAGTATTGTGAGAGAGGGAGAAAAAACATTTCTGTCTACACCCTGCAAAAGTTGATGTCTCAATCATGTTACCTTGTTTCCAAGCTAAAAAGTCCCAAATGCTATAGCCTTACCTTGTGAGGAAAGTATTCCAGCTCTCTCATCATTTTGGTTGTCCCCTTTTGTATCTCCTCCAGCTCGACAGTATCCATCTTCAGGTGTGGCAACCAGACCTGTACTCAGTAATCCAAATGCAGCCACATGATAGATCTGTAGTGGCACAGTGGGTTAAACCGCTGAACCATGAGCTGTCGATCGAAAGGTCGGCAGTTCGAATCCGTGACGGGATGAGCTCTCGTTGCTTAGCCAGCTCCTGCCAACCTAGCAGTTCCAAAGCATGTTAATGTGAGTAGATAAAAAGGTACCGAAGGTAAACAGCGCTCCGTGTTCCAGCTGCATGCTACGCGCTGCGGCAAGGAGAGTCACGCCGGCAACATGACCACGGAGGCGTCTTTGGACAATGCTGGCTCTTCGGCTTTGAAATGGGGATGAGCACCACACTCTAGAGTCGGACACGACTGGATTTAATTGTCAGGGGTCACCTTTACCTTTTACTAGCAGTCGAACAGTGTAATCCTGCACAAGTTGTGGCAGCTGGCCTAAATGGCTGGCCGCTGCATCCTGCGGACCATGCCGGCGTGGCCCAGGCTCACCTCAGGGGAAGGGGGCGTTTGTCCCCTTGGCGTGCATCCGAGGAAGCCATGTAAAGCTGGCCTGGCCTGGGAAGGGGCGTTGGATATCGGCACAAGCCAGCAAGGGCAAATCTGATCAGTTTTTCCAGGATTTTAGCTCTTCTACCATGCTATTAAACTAGTGAACCATTTTGCTGCAAATTTCTTTTTAATTCCTATGGCTAAAATAAGTTCATACCTTTTAAATCTGCATCTCTGAGAAAGGCATGGCCAACAACCCTTTTCTCTAATACATGTTTGCTTTAACATTTGAGCGAGCTTAAGTGTTTGATCCTTCAGAGTTTGAATGCACAAGTTGGTTCTGTATTGATAAAACAAGCCTTAAAAAAAAAAAAACCCAAACCCACTATCCTTAGAGGCAAAGTAGAGAAGGTATCAAGGAGAATGCTTTAATGATGTGGGGGGCCAAGGAGCTGAGGAGTGGGTGTCCTGGGCACTGATTTTTTTTCTAATACAATACTCCCCCTAGTGGAGAAAATGGGCAGGTTTTATAGATCAATTTGTGTCAACTAAATTAATGTTACCATCTTCATTAGGACCGTGAATGAGGCCCTGTGCTTGTTATAAAGTTCAAACTGTAACATAAGTTGCTGTTTGATTGAAGATGCTCAGAGGGTAGCAAATATAGGTAAAGGTAAAGGTGACCCCTGACAATTAAGTCCAGTCGTGTCCGACTCTAGGGTATGGTGCTCATCCCCATTTCAGAGCCAGCATTGTCCAAAGACGCCTCCGTGGTCATGTGGCCGGCATGACTCTCCTTGCCGCAGCGCGTAGCATGCAGCTGGAACACGGAGCGCTGTTTACCTTCCCGCAAGCGGTACCTATTTATCTACTTACATTAACATGCTTTGGGACTGCTAGGTTGGCAGGAGCTGGCCAAGCAACGAGAGCTCACCCCGTCGCGGATTCGAACTGCCGATCTTTCGATCTACAGCTCATGGTTCAGTGGTTTAACCCACTGCGCCACCCGCTGGCTTCAAAATTCTTCAAAATTCAAACCTCACAAACCTTTTAGAATTCTTTGAAAAGGTCAACAGGCATGTGGATGCGGGAGAATCCATGGATATTATATATCTGGATGTTCAGAAGGCGTTTGACACGGTTCCTCATGAAAGGCTCCTGAAAAAACTCCATAGTCAGGGAATAAGGGGGCAGGTCCACCTATGGATTAGGAACTGGTTGAAAACTAGGAAACAGAGAGTGGGTGTCAATGGGCAATTTTCACAATGGCGAGAGGTGAAAAGCGATGTGCCCCAAGGGTCGGTCTTGGGACCAGTGCTTTTCAACTTGTTCATAAATGACCTGGAGTTGGGGATAAGCAGCGAGGTGGCCAAGTTTGCGGACGACACTAAACTTTTCCGGGTGGTGAAGACCAGCAGAGATTGTGAAGAGCTCCAGAAGGATCTCTCCAAACTGGGAGAATGGGCAGCAAAATGGCAGATGCGCTTCAATGTTAGTAAGTGTAAAGTGATGCACATTGGGGCAAGAAATCAAAACTTCACATACACGCTCATGGGTTCTGAGCTGTCTGTGATGGATCAGGAGAGAGATCTTGGGGTACTGGTGGACAGGTCGATGAAAGTGTCAACCCAGTGTGCGGCACCTGTGAAGAAGGCCAATTCCATGCTTGGGATCGTTAAAAAAGGGATTGAGAATAAAACGGCCAATATTATTATGCCGTTGTAGAAATCGATGGTAAGGCCACATCTGGAGTATTGTGTCCAGTTCTGGTGTCCGTATCTCAAAAAGGATATAGTGGAACTGGAAAAGGTGCAGAAGAGAGCGACCAAAATGATTAGTGGGCTGGGGCATCTACCTTATGAGGAAAGGCTACAGTGTTTGGGGCTCTTCAGTCTAGAAAAAAGGCGGTTGAGGGGGGACATGATTGAGACGTATAAAATTGTGCATGGGATGGAGAGAGTGGATAGAGAGAAGTTCTTTTCCCTCTCACACAACACTAGAACTAGGGGACTTCCACTCAAATTAAGTGGAGGGAGGATTAAAACAGACAAAAGAAAATATTTCTTTACCCAGCGTGTAATTGGTTTGTGGAACTCCTTGCCACAGGAGGTGGTGATGGCACCTGGCCTGGATTCCTTTAAAAAGGAGATTTATGGAGGAACATTCCATCACAATTTACAAGCCATGATGGGGATAAGCAACCTCCTGGTTGTAGGAGTAGGTTCTCTTTGTGCCAGGTGCAAGGGAGTGGCGACGGGATACAGGTATCTTGTTGTCTTGTGCTCCCTGAGGCATCTGGTGGGGCCACTGTGTGATACAGGAAGCTGGACTAGATGGGCCTTTGGCCTGATCCAGCAGGGCTCTTCTTATGTTCTTATGTTTAAAATACTTCAAAATTACAGATTATAGGTTCTCAAATTTTCATGGCCGGACGAAACATACACGGTTAAAATATCCAGGTTTAAGGACCATGATTGTATGTTAAAAACATCCATCTTCCAACGTTTCGTCCAGTATGCTCTGGACTTCCTCAGGGAATGTGTGATAGACCACACATAGAGCTGAGGTTCTCAGAGGAGACTGCATTAAATAGTACAATTAAATTAAATGCAGTCTCCTCTCCGCTTTATGTGAGGTCTATCACATATTCCCTGAAGAAGTCCAGAGCATACTGGACAAAAGGTTGGAAGATGAATGTTTTTAACGTATGACCATGGTCCTTAAACCCGGGTATTTTAACTGTGTACCGGTATATTACAGAATATATACAATATTTAGTTCTGCCAACTTGACATGTCCCTGTGGGACTTAGAACAATTGCTAGTATCTTGAAAGTTGAAGGAAAAGTTGGCTGAATTATCCTTCATGGTAGTTGTGCCATCTGAATCTGAAGGTGCTAGAAATGGAGGCTTACAGGTTCAGCCTCAGAAAACATACCGGAAGTTTGTTTAGTAGGCTGATTAGAACTTACTGGCTGTTGTGTGCTTAGGACTTCAGCCTTCAACACTGACTCCTTCAGAGATCTGTATCAAAATTATGATCTTCTGAGTTCCACAAAACTTGACCTATGAATATGATCAACATTTCTGTTCCTGAAGTCACTTTTCCCAGTCATGAAAGATACTTTTCCCAATCATGAAAGGTACTAAACCATAAACATTGGCAAAAGGGTATGTGTGTTAAGAGTCATACAAGTACGAACAGAATTAAGGATAATTCTGGGTTCGTTCGTATATCTGACAATGGAATCCTATTAAAAGGCTAACTTCTAAGGAAGCATGAGTGTTCTCGCTCAAGTATCTACTTCTGCAAGTACATGAAGTAAGAAATTGTACATACTGTACACAGAACAGTGAAAGAGCAAACACAGTGCATGGTGAAGTCAGGGTGGAGTGATGTATATATTATACCACGAGTTAATGAGTTGCTACAATAGCTCTATTTGTGGAGTTTATTCTTTGTGGCTGTTTTACACATGACATGTATGTGATGCACATCATAACTTGCTCTTGAAAGTAGCAGGTCAAGTTCCTATTAATGAAAGTACTGTATGTTAATAATGATTTTTGTCTTTTTTAAAAGAATGTCGCAAAATGTACAATTAAACTAAGTATATATGATTGGTATAATAAATCTAAATCACTCGACGCTCCTAAATCGTTGTTAACAGAAGCCAAGATTCCTCTTCAAGCCTCTTTTTCGAGCTGAAAGATAAACAGTAGCTGCAGTGGCTTGGATAGCTGTGCTAACTTACAAAATTGCAACACAGCAGCGACCACAGATGCACGTGACAAGAGCTCGTTTCTTTGTTTGGCTGCAGGGATTTAATTTAACCCTCTCCCCGCCCACCTTTGGCTTCGTCGGAACGTCATTGTATCTCTTTTCAAATCCACTTCCGCTACTTCACTTTACTCTCAAACAAAATCGATCTCTGCTGCCACAAGTCTAACACAAAGACTAGAGGGCGCTTGTCAATTAACAACCCCGGCGTTCCTAACTAGTTCCGTTCCATAATTTTCACCCCGCTGTCACAAGACCTTGATTTGCCCGCCGCAGCAACCGAGCCTCTGTGACGTCCAACGCGCGACTCAACAAACTACATTTCCCAGAATGCAGCGAGGCTAGGTGCGCAGGCGTATCGCCCGTGCCCTTTGCCCAGGTTCTTTCCCCGTTTGTGCTTTGCGCTGCTCTCTGTTTTGGAAGAATTCGTGGAGGAGTGTCTCTGGGTTTGTCAAGCAGCATGTCTGCTCCGCTGAGGTTTGACGGACGGGTGGTGCTGGTGACTGGAGCCGGGGGAGGTAAGCAGCGACCTTGGTTGTTTGGGGAGGGGCGTTGCTTCTGGGTATAGTGGTCGGCTGTGCTGCTGCTGAGGGGAAAGATGGGTGCAGTAGTTGCCTGCAGGTTCTCTATTCCCAGTTTGCAGACGTGTCCCGAGGACCTGCTGCAGTTTCTTTGCAAATTGCAATGCTGTTGAAGAAAGTGTACACGAACTGACTTTTGGGAACAGTTTTGGAACTCATACTTGATAATTAGTTTTCAGTCACCCCAGCAATTTAGTTTTCAGTCACCCCAGCAATTTAGTTTTCAGTCACACCAGCAACAACCCCCAAATGTTAAGAAGAACTTTTGGGACTTTTTGGGACTCGGATGCTCCTAGGGAGCTCACCAACAAGCAGGGTGCGAAACAACACTTCCCTGTTATTGGTGCCCTGGTATTGGCATTCAGACGTGATACAGTACTGCCTACCCTAAAAACCACCCTTTAGCCTTTATTGTTAGCCGTTCGCGGACCACATCTCCATCAAAGCTTCTACTTCAAAGCTGTTGAAAGCAGAGCCCATCACTGGTCATGTTGTGGTTGTCCAGTTCCCAACTATGTACAGTATTTTATTCTTAACTCCTTTTTTGCAATGTGTTATTCCATGGGACTTTAATCCTATTTATAAACGGAGGAAAAATAACACAGGGGAGATGAGAACCAAAGAGCTGAGAAGTTTGCTTGCGGCTCTGTACACTTAGCTTAAAAAAAGTACGGAACGTATTCTTGGAATCAGATGGGAAGAACTTTAGAAAATTGCCTACGAGGACTGTATCTTATACTAGTATGGTGCAATTATACAATTTTCCTGCCCACTCAAGGACGAAGCAACTCCCCATGAAGATAACAAATTCATGCTGTGTTTGCATAATGTGTCCCTGACTTGCTTATCCAGTTCAGAACGGCTTGTAATTCTGAAGTTAAACTGGTTTAGTATCTGTCTCTGATCCTTTTATTTAAAAGGATTTTCTTTCATTTTTTGATTTTTTTTTTTAAAAACTGAACAGCAATTTAGTTTGAGGGAAGGGGGATGCCTCTTTCCATCTGTAGTCTTCAAAATACTTGTAGTGTACACACACGTGTGTGCATGCTTGCATGCATGCTACCCTGATAAATCAGAGACACATTTTAGTCTGTTAGAAGGCTTGTTTAATTGATTAAATATCGCAGTCTAATAACACATGCTATATTTTTAAACTAATAAGCCCAGAGCCTGCTCTTAATTCTTTGTAGGCACAGTGCAGATTTGATGTTAGGATTCATGAGCAAGTTGTTTAACTGGATAGACCATGCAAAAGGGAAACTAGGAGAAGGAGGCAAGTACCTGAAGTCTCTCTAGTTAAAAACGATGTGAGCTTCATTCGAGTAAATAACATGTTGCTGCTTATTGTGTGGAAAGAGAATAATTTTAATGTACAGTTCTGTAAGAACAAAAGTCAAACCCAAGACACTAGCAGAAACTGAAATCTACATGCTATCTAAAGAATATGGGGTGGGGGGAGTAGTATCTTAAAATAGTTAACTCTACCTGTCAAAAAGTATGCATTTAGTATTCCTTTAAATTTTCACGTACCGAAATATTTTTTAAAACCTGGACTAAAATTATAGTGATAATATTTTAATTAAAATAGCACTGTTTCACAAGAGTGTGATGCCTGTGCACAGGTGTTACCACACTGTCAGTTTGGAAATGCCTAAAGCGTTACAACACTGCTTGTCCAAATGTTGGAGTTCAGTGGTTTAAAAATTAAATTTAGCGTTTAAAATCCCTGTCTTGAAGCCGTTTATATAAGTTCTTTTACAGCACATTCCTGTGCATGTTTACTTGGAAGTAAGTTCCATTGTGTTCAGTGGAGCTTATTCACAGGTAAATGTGCACAGGACCTGTGAATAAGCTCCATTGAACACAGTGGAACTTACCTCTGAGTAAATGTGTATGGCATTCCTTTTAAACTTGCATGCATGCACAAGGCAGCTAACTTCTTAATTTCTTCTTGACATTTAGGTGTTGTTGCTGGGGTGACTGAAAACTAATTACAGGTGGGCCCCCATATCCGCTGGGGATATGTTCCAGGCCCCTCCGTGGATACTTGAAACCGTGGATAAGAGCGAACACCCCCTCCATGGTTTCCTGAGGGCCCCCCCACCCTGCCTCCCCTGTAGGCAGGCATGCTTGCCCCCCCCCAGCTCTTATTTTTCTTTCAGCAAGCTTTGTTTCTTCCTTAAAACAAACAGAGAAGCAGCCTCCATTGTAGGCAAATAGAACGAGACTAAGTCCTAGAGAGGCTCTGCAAGGTTTCTGTTAACCTTGCAGAGCCTCTCTAGTACTTAGTCTTGTTCTCTGGAAGAGAGAAGTGGGGCATTCAGAACGATGGGTGTAGCCCCTCCCATCCGGAAGGCAGGGTCGGACGAAGCTTGCTTCCTCTCCTTGGGAGGGCGCTCTCCTCACCTCCCCAGTCCGACTCTGCCTTCGCAGTGTTAGGGTGTGTTTCGGAGCTTCAGAGTGTTTGAGCATCAGTTACTCTCAATTTTCCTCTCCTTTCTATTCATTGCGTATCTCTTAGTTTTGTTGCCTTTCAGTTCAGTTTTGCTGCCTTCTGGGTTCTGTGTGCTGCCTTTTCCAACCCCTCCACCCCCGCTCTTTCTAGCCCCAACCGTGGCCTTATTCTACTTGCCTGTAATAAGCAGCCAGAGGTTGCTTCTCCTGTTTCTTTAAGGAAGAAACAAAGCTTACTGGGGAAAAAAGTAAAAGCTTGGGGGGGTCCCCACGATCCATGGATAACTGAAACCGTGGATAGTGAATCGGTGGATATGGGGGCCCACCTGTATCAAGTATGAGCTTTGTGGTGGCTTGCTCTGTGTCAAAGTGGGATTTGTCTGCCAGGGTCAGAGGGATTTGAATGAGTGATCTCCTGGTTTTAGCTGTTCACCTCTCCCTGCCTCTGGGTGAGCTGGGGTGGTGCCTCCAAGCCCAAGGCCTACTCCTGATTTTTTTTTCTCCTTTACAAATCTGGAAAAGAATCTAATTGGAACCGAGGTCCTCGTGACTAACTCAGTTTGCTCCTTGCATCACTTATACTTACCACACACTAGGAGAAGCTTCAGTGCCTCTTGATAATACAAATGTGAACTGTATATTTCGACATAAATAATAAGAGCTTTGTTTGCTTAAGGCTGCTTGGAAAATAATTCCCAACATGGTGCCAAGTTCTTATGAGTTCTATTGTACCTTTGTAGGTGGGACCTTGTTCTTTGAAGACTTGGTCATCCTTAATGTTTATTGCACAAACACACTACAGGTTCATTTCACACCTCTGGTCAAGGGTATGTGAGCTGCTCAGTATTGCCTACACTAACAGTGGACCCAGGCAAAGGTCTTTGTTGCATGGATATCTCACATCTGTATCTGGAAATGCTGGGACATCTATGTGCAGATTTTGTGCTGTACGACTGAGCTAGAATCTGTCCATGGTCATAAGCTTTTAAGATTGCAGGAAGGTGATGTGCTTTTGCTTCACAGAAAAAAATAACAATGTGCCAGAACTTCTCAGACAGTTCTTGAAAATGCCCCCCCTGGTAAAGAAGCACTGGTGTTTAATGGGGTGTGTGTGTTTGTCCTAAGACATGACTATCACCCCTTTTTAGGCCCTGCTCCTGGACCTTTGACAACCTGACATACAGGCATTTAGCAGGTGGAGCTTCTTTGGTATGTAGCTAAGTGGTAGGAAATGGTTCACCTGCTTTCCTGTGTTGGCCTGTGTTAAAAGCATAGCAAGAGAGCCAGTAAAAACAACAACCCAAAACTGGCAACAGACATGCCAGGTGAGTAAGTGTCTTTGCTTTAAAGACCTCGATCGAAGTTCACTTCAATCAAGACAAATTATGCCCATATACACAGTTTTTTAAGCAACAGTAGATTTAAATTTTTCAAGATCTGGGACCCACCTCTACCCTTCCACCACCTGCAATGTGGGATCCACCTTCCAGAGTCTAGCAGGCAAGAGCGGTGGGGGTGGGTGGCTACTGATCCACTTCTTTTCCTGCCCAGTTGCTGCCAAAGACACTCAGCTTTAAAAAGTGGAGGGACAGAAAGTGAAAGCAAGGTGAGACAAGGGAGAGAACAGAGGGAACATTGTGGCAGGGGGGAGCGAGCAGAATGGGTGGGAGACTGAGAGGGCCTCCTGGAGATTTGGGAGGCTTGACCAAAGCAATCATTCCGAAGTCTCCAGCAGGATTTACCTTGCTACTTTTTGACCTCTGCAGGCCTGAGCCTCAGAATAAAATGGCAGAGGCAGCACGGCTGGCCTAAGGTCAAGTGGTGAAGCATGTCTGGTCTGCCAAAGGATGGCTATCATGTAACTGGGAAACCCACCAGAAGAGTTGGTTGCACTTGGTAACTGAAAAGCAGGGAGTTGATGTCGCTGATAAGGGATCTGCTGGATCAGGTCAAAAGCCCATCTAGTCTCACATTCTGGTTCCCCACGGTGGCCCACCAGTTGCCTCTGGGAAGCCCACAAGCAGGAGGCAGAGGCATGCCCCTTTCCCACTGTTGCTTAAGGAAAGATCCTTTTGAAGATGGTGTTCCACAAATATGCAGTGACATTTGGTAGCCAACCGGTGAACATTTCAAGACAATAAGTTTAACCTTGAAGTACATTTATACAACATTTGATATAGGAACATCATATTGCCAATTCATATTTATAGCATTTTTTTTAATGGGAGAAGAAGCTGCATCGAATGTCTTCCTGTAAATAAGCCCAACAAAAGGATATTGTAAAAACACTTCTTGAATTTGCATGCAGCCTTGTTTTGCTTAGTCAAGTGCCCTATTCAGTTTGTTTGAAACCAGTTCATTTGTATGGAAGAGAACTTCAAGTTCTGGCCTTGTTTTTCTAAGAACATGTTGTTGTTAAAAAAATGCTCACTAAAAATGGCTTTTCTAGCTAAATTGTCAATGAAATCAAGGTAGTTAAGCCATTCCCACTCAGCCCCCCTCATCTGTGATATTGGGAGAATAATACTTTCCCTGTAAAGGTAAAAGTATTAAGTAAGATTGTAAGTTCTCATGGCCAGCAATGATTTTCGAATGATTAAAATTAACGGGATAAAAAGCCATGTCCAAGCCTAGATACTGTGGTTTAAGCGTCTCCAAACCAGCATATCAAATCAGGCCCTACAGTGTCTTGGTTTTCATGCTTTATGCTTCTCATAATATGTTAATTAATGATACATTTAAACTTGCAAGATACCAAACTAACATCAAATGTAGTAGATTAACCCAAAGATTTTCGTTCCCTCCATCTGTCGTACAAGAATGAACCATAGCCAAGTGTTTTTCTCCTTTGTGTGCATAGTTTAGTTGAGTAGCTGTTTCTGAGTGCTTCTACAGCTAAACCGAATCAAGCCGTTACCCTCTTTTGTGATGGCCTATCTGGGTACAGGCCTACAAAGTAAGCCAGGAGTATCTGTTACTTTAGCTTTGGATTTCCTTTTCTGAGCTTGCTCTTAACTTTTCATAACAGATTGCTTCATCCACAGTCATTTGCTATGTCCAAATGAATTTTATTTTTTAGTTGAGTTTTTTTTTTCATTTGAGTTCTTGTGCAATTTTGGTAACTATTGGATTTATAAAAGACCTTCTTGTTTTTAACCCATGCCAGGACTAGGCAGAGCATATGCACTGGCCTTTGCTGAAAGAGGAGCCTCTGTCGTTGGTAAGTCATTTACTTTTGATCTTCTGCCAGGAAGCTTTGTCTTTTGTAGTTGTGATTTAAAATGCTGCAACTTGCTCTGTTAACCTTTGTGCTTTTTATTAATCATTATATTTCTGGATCTTGAAGAAGGGCTTCTATTCTGTTGAAACTCCTCTGGCCTAATTTACAGTAAATATCCAGGCAGCAGGGGTTGCAGCGTGGGAAAACGTTCTGGGTTTGTGTGATGCTTGTAGCGTACTGGCATTTTAGTAGAAAAGTGTCTTTCTCACCACACACGACATAGTGTTAAACCGCAGTAGTAGCAGCTAGCAGTTGAAATATGTACGGTAAACCTTTCTTAAAACAAAGGCACCTGAGATAGCACAATATCACCTGGGATGCTCTTAAAAGTGCATCTGTCCACATCCTGCATATAATGTTTTTGGGGCAGGCAGACGAATTTCAGAGATTAATGGTGCATTTGGCAGGAGCTTTCGTAGGAAACCAGACATTAGCTACTTTATCCGATCTGCAAGGGTACTGAAGAGTCCTTGGGGACAGACATATGCACACTGGCATGTTTCCACGGGGAGATCTAAATGTAGGCATGTATACATGAATTGATTTAAATACACACTGAAGAAAAAACCCATGAATTGGAACCTAAAGACACCAGGAATATGAAATGTGTTCTGAAGGTTGTGTTTTTTCCCCACAAAAGAGTTGTTTCAGTCCTTTTTCCCCATTAAAATACTAGGTATTCAGTTGCAATATTCGCTATGGCGTTTGCTTCTAATTAGCTTCACTTTTCAGCCTTAACCTGAAGGCCTAAGCATGTATCTAATAGGGTATATGCCACTTTGAACCTACTGGTAGTTGGATTTAGTTACAAAACTTATTAACTGTGAAAGAGACTTTACTCCATCCTGTTAGCAGTATCTGACTCACACTGGTGCTTGTATAACATTGATTGGGGCAATACTTGCATGGCTATCAGGCAACTTCTAAGTGTGCCCTGAATTTTCAAGTAGCTTTGCACAAATTTGATATCCAGAGTTTAGGAAAAAGCCATTATGTTTGAAGTGTTACACCAAACTTTGTCATTGCATGAGCAAGCATCATACTCATTCCTGTTATGTCCTGTTGGAGTGATCATGAAAACCACAGTTTGGATGTAATGCCACACTGTGACTTCTGTGGAAATAGAAGTAACTGGGAAGAAGTGAGGAGGAGATGTGCATGGAAGCAAGGTTTGTTCACTTACTGCCAAATCATGGCTTGGCATTAGCATGTTTTGTTGTTTGTTCATTCAGTCGCTTCCGTCTCTTCGTGACTTCATGGACTAGCCCATGCCAAAGCTTCCTGTCGGCTGTCGCCACCCCCAGCTCTCCCAAGGTCGAGTCCGTCACCTCCAGAATATTATCCATCCATCTTGCCTTTGGTCGGCCCCTCTTCCTTTTGCCTTCCACTTTCCTTAACATTAGCATCTTCTCCAGGATATCCTGTCTTCTCATTATGTGGCCGAAGTACTTAAGTTTTGCCTTTACTATCATTCCCTCAAGTGAACAGTCTGGCTTTATTTCCTGGAGTATGGACTGGTTTGATCTTCTTGCAGTCCAAGGCGCTCTCTGAATTTTCCTCCAACACCACAGTTCAAAAGCATCTATCTTCCTTCGCTCAGCCTTCCTTATGGTCCAGCTCTCGTAGCCATATGTTACTACAGGGAATACCGTTGATTTAACCCATCTGGTCCTTCCCAGACTTCCCAAATGTTAGTGGGTATGACCTTCCCAGACTTCCCAAATGTTAGTTTGATCAACATTTGTAACGAACCCCCATGTAGAAAGAATCACCCGCTGTAAATTTCGCCGGTGCACCTTGCACCTGGTCTACAGGTGGTGCTTTAGGGACTCAACGGGACTTAAGGTCAACTCAACTCGTCCATTTACTTCTATGTAAAGCATGGACCTGAAAACACAAGATTTCAAACAAAAACATAGTTGTGTTTAACACACAGCTCCAGGGCTTTAGGGGTGTTTAGGGGGATGGCTCACCTAAGTGTACCTCAAGTTTCAAGTCCCTACCTTCAAGGGATTTTTTTTATGGCCCTTTAAATTCTTGAAATACGCAGATTTTGTTGTGAGTCCAGCACGAAAATGCTCAAAAACATAGTTGTGTTTAACACACAGCTCCAGGGCTTTAGGGGTGTTTAGGGGGATGTCTCACCTAAGTGTACCTCATGTTTCAAGTCCCTACCTTCAAGGGTTTTTTATGGCCCTTTAAATTCTTGAAATACGCAGCTTTGGTTCTTTTTCTGCATGTAAAAGGCCAGTGAGTTGTTTGAGCAACGCATATCCATAAAGTCCCGTTGAGTCCTTTGAGGTACGCCTAATGTTGCGCGTGTGTACAGCTGTGTACAGCTGCTCCCCTGCACCTGAGGTGCTCCAAACAAGGTGGATTCAAAAGCCAGGGCCCTGGCCATGAAAACAAAGCCAGAGTTTCATTTTTCATTTCAGTGAGGGGGCCAGCCCCCCCAATTCCGGGGCATCATTTTCCCTAAAAACAGTGATCTTTGCTCCTCTGGGGGAGTCAGTGGGGTGACCCTAGAACTCTGACAATTGTTTTAAAACATAGGTCCATCTGTCTACTTTCCACAAAAAAATTCCAGAAACATTGGGGCAAGCCATTTTTTTTAAAAAACTATTTACTTTTCGGCCGTACCTCTAAGGACTCAACGGGACTATATGGGTATGCGGACCTTTGTTGTCAGTGTGATGTCTCTGCTCTTAATTATTTTATCCAGATTTGTCATTACTCTCCTCCCAAGAAGTAAACGTCTTCTGATTTCCTGACTGCAGTCAGCGTCTGCAGTAATCTTTGCACCTAGAAATACAAAGTATGTCACTGCCTCCACATATTCTCCCTCTATTTTCCAGTTATCAATCAAGCTGGTTGCCATAATCTTGGTTTCATGTAACAACCCATTATGACTTGACAAGGCACCTTCTTCAATGAGTGGCTGCTGGTTTTTTGGAAGATTATTTGGATATCCTTATCATCCCCTTGTCTGTTTAGCTTGGCTTATTCCATTACGTTCCAAGATAACATTTTGAGCCTCAGTTTTAGCAGCACTGGACAGAGTTTATCCAATTAGGCAACAAAGTTCAGTGGAACAATAGAGGTAAAAGTTGACCTTATTTCTCGAACAAATAACCCAGTAATGCTAATCTGCTGATTTGCAGTGTAGTTTTGGATAGCTTCTCACATCCAGAACTGGTTTGGGGACATAGTGTATGCCAATATGTCACCCTATTTCTTCAATCCTGATTGAAGAAATATTAAATTCACATTAAAGTTCACATTAAATTTGTGTTTTGATTCTGATTTGGGGAAGCACTTGCCATAGTTTGTTAAATCAGTCATTGTAGAAAACCATAATTAGTGCTCAAAAAGCACTGTGCAATATATACTTTACATAGAAAACTGATGGTTAGTGCTAAATAAGAAGCCAGTCACAAGACGTAAGGGTGGATGGTTGACGAAGGAGTGCGTGAGCAGGTGATGCTTTGGAGCAGGGGTGGCCAACCTGTCCACATGAATGCTCCTGGCCCTTTAATGGTTGTACAGGTGAGGGCATTTCAGCAGGTGCAGCTGCTTTAGCAGCACCATCAGCACTTGCAGCTGCCAAGATTCTGTCTTCTACACAACTCTTAAGAACGCAGAGGCCCTAATGGTGGAAAGTTGGCCACCCCTGCCTTGAAGGCATATCTGAACTGAGTCAATGAATACGTATGAAGGCATGGAGAACCTGCTCTTCAGATTCTTGGGTTGGAGAGATGTACGTTTTGTTAGAAATGAACCCAGAAATGACAGCTTTTGCAATTCTCAGTCTTGCATTTTAGAATAAATATCCCGCATTCAGACAGATGTGGACAACCAGCAGTAGTTATTATTATTATTATTAACAGTATTTATATACCACTTTTCAACAAAAAGTTCACAAAGCGTTTTACAGACAAAATCAAATGATTAAATGGTTCCCTGTCCCGAAAGGGCTCACAATCTAAAATTATGACCAATACAAAAGCTGTTGCTCATACTTTGCTACCAGCTGCTTTCCAATGGTTCTAAGAGGTTGTCTGGGTTGCAAATTTAGGCTGGTTTCCAAAGGACCCTGTTGACAGGCTGCATGTTGCGTTGGGGGCTTTCGTTCTTGCTGCAGCAGCTTCCAGATCCAACGAGACCAGCTATGTGAACTGAATGGTTGTCTGAGCAGCTGCAGCAAAGGCAGGAAGCTTCAGCAGTGCATGCAGTCTGTTTTTCCTTTGGATTAACAGCTGCTTTGGGTTACAGCCTTATTCTGGAAGTAGTTAGTCTGTTGAAATGTGAGCTTTCATAATTTTTTTTGTGTATTAATGCTTAACTTTTGTTCAGATGTTATGTAGCTGTAGTACAGAACACAATTGAACCTTGAGTTTGTGAATTACCAACTTGTTGAACTTTTTTGTTCTCCCTGTGACTCTAAAGACTTTTCAGTCAATTCATTCTCCTTTAAAATGGTATGCTTTTCAACAATGCTTTGGGGAAGGAAAAAAATCAACTAGGCATTTGCGATAGAGGAGTCAGAGTTCTGCACTTCTTACCTCATGCTCCATCTGTAATTCCATATGGCTAATGCATAAACAAGTCAGTGTTTTATAACCTACAATCAAAGACATCTGTAAAAGTCTCAAACAGGATGCCACAAGTATCTACGGCACATCATTGCTAGATACAGTTAATTTGTCAGTTCTACTTGTTTTTGTGCCAGTCTCTGCATTTGTGGGCTTTCCAGATACAGCATTACCTTGCACTTTTGTCTGGTTAAGTACCAGAGCATGGATGAAAGTCAAAAATGGATGAATGTCAAAGCATAGCCTTATTTAGCTTGCAAATTTATTTTGGCTGGTGAAAAAACATAATTACTGTATATAACACACGCGAATGCGTTCGAAACCTAAATAAACAAATAAAACAAATAAACATAAGGACGTCAATTTTTGGTGCTATGACTTAAAAAAAATAAGTTTTCCAGCACCTGGCTGCCATAGTGCAAGGCATGCTGGGACACAAAATTATTAAAAATATTGTATAAAATTACCTTCAGGCTATGTGTATAAGGTATATATAAGACATAAATGAATTTCAAGTTCAGACTTGGGTCCCATCCCTAAGACACCTCATTATATTTATGCAAATATTCCGAAATCCAGACAAATCCAAGACACCTCATTATATTTATGCAAATATTCCGAAATCCAGACAAATCCAAAATCCAGACAACTTCCAGTCTCAAGCACTCCGGATAAAGGATACTCAACCTGCATACATAAAGCAAAGAGGCTGGTCCCCATCTCAAGTTGTTTGGGCACAAAATGGAACATCTAGAAACAAAGGGGAAGTTCTGCATGGTAGGGGGCTAGGTATGCACTAACTCAGAAATTTCCAAACATATCTCCTAAAGGAGGCAAACTACCACCGCACGTGTGTACCTCACTGTGACAAGCTCTGTGTTCTGAGCTTGTTGGGGGGCACACAGTGCTTTAACCAAACCAACTTCAGCGGAGAAGGCCGAGTCTGCCATAAGTCACTGTCTTATGCTTTTGAGAGCCACAGAACCCATCTCACTGGGAGTCTTTCACTACAGTCAACAGCTGATGGAAGAACCACAACAGAAGTGGGTGGCTGGGTGTGTAGGAACACCCGCTGAAGCCTAAACCCCCTCACAGCCAGAGTGAGAGTCAGGGAGGTTCCTCTAAGCCAGTGGTTCCCAAACTGGGAGGCGCGGCTCCCAGGGGAGTCACAGAAACCAGCCAGGAGAGCTGCGGAGTGCCACCGAATCCTCTTGGAAAATGGTGCAGTGCCAATTGGCAGGCATCAACATAATGTAATGGGGAGCAGCGGCCTGTGGTCACCAATGGTTAAGGGAGCCGCAAGTTGAAAAAGTTTGGGAAACACTGCTCTAAGCCAAAGGGGGACCAACATCCTGCTAAGGAAGGCAAGTGGGGAAAAAATCCTTAAAGGTGCAATGACCTTTTTTGTAGGGCAAGGAATAAGGGTGGGCTGTGTAGAAGAACGGCGGGAAAATCTCCCCTGCTGACGTCTAAGCTCCGGGATCCCTGGCCACATTTTGCTTCAAGTCTCATTTGGTCTGTTGATTTCTCTTGCATGCTCCATATTACGTAACTCTGCAGCTCAGCGCCTGTGCTCATTTACCTTGTGGGAGAGCTTATCTGAATTGTAACCCACATGCAATTCTGCTTTTTGCGAGGTCAGAGATCAGTTGCCAACTTGCTCATGGATTCAAGCTGTGCTACTGAGCGCCACTGCTGGCTGACAGTCTCTGCAATGCATTGCTTTTTAATGTGATGTGGTTTAGGCTAGGATGGCACCTTCTTAAAGTTGATTCTCGTGCTAAAACTGTATGTACGCTTCTCTGAAAGTAAGCCCCATTGTCCTCAGTGGGACTTGTGTCTGAGGAAATGTGTTTAGATACGTGGGCAGCAGTACTATCCTTAAGTTCTTGTATAGGTGGGCCCCCATATCCACTGATTCGCTATCCACGGTTTCAGTTATCCACAGATCGTGGGGACCCCCCCAGGTTTTTACTTTTTTCCCAGTAAGCTTCATTTCTTCCTTAAAGAAACAGGCAAGTAGAATGAGACTAAGTACTAGAGAGGCTCTGCACGGTTAACAGAAACCTTGCAGAGCCTCTCTAGGACTTAGTCTCGTTCTACTTGCCTGCAATGGAGGCTGCTTCTGTTTGTTTTAAGGAAGAAACAAAGCTTGCTGAAAGAAAAATAAGAGCTGGGGGGGGCAAGCATGCCTGCCTGCAGGGGAGGCAGGGTGGGGGGCCCCTCAGGAAACCATGGAGGAGGTGTTCGCTCTTATCCACGGTTTCAAGTATCCACGGAGGGGTCTGGAACATCTGGATATGGGGGCCCACCTGTATTCAGAATTTCTTTGGATGTTGCATTTGATCAACAGTTGTTTTCAGAACTGTTTTGTGATGAACGCATCAGTCTCACTTTTAAATAAATCTCAGTCATTTTCATTCTAGATTATAATAATAATAAATACCAGTATTTATGTACCACCTTTCTTGGTCATTGGATTTCTCCTCCGACTTTAATCTAAAACTGTTTACATGGGCAGGCTTTCCCAAATCTCCTAATGGGGATTTTTACTATTATATAAACGTTCAATCTTGCATGAACAACTTCATTCCAGATGGTTTCCTTTGCAGTCTGGCCTCTCACTGGCCTTCGCCTCCCATGCTCGGCCGATGGCATTCTGCCTCCTACGCAGTGCGCAGCTCTAGAATCTAGAGGTGTCAGTCAGGAGAAAAACCTAAAAGGCACCTTTCCTGCAATGGGACAACATTATCAGCCTTATTTTCCCCATTGTAATGCTGGATGTTTGTGATGTTTTGCTTTATGAAGCTGGGATCTTGCGAACCCACATCATTGCAGATGAGACGAGCAATAGCTTGTGCATTATGACAGATGAAAGGCTTCAGAGGCAAAGATGTATTTTGTAACACTTGGCTAGATTGGGCAGTTGGCTCCTCCAACTCATGGGCGGCAGGATGCACACTGATAACAAGATTAGCAAACGTTTACGCAAGGATTGTATTAGGATTTCTGTGCAAGCTGCCTGTTTAGCCATCTACCGTAATCGCCATGAATACAGCCAGATCCTTGGCGGTAGCAATTGACAAAGTGGCCTGTTTCTGTGGCAGTGAGAATTGCAGTAGCAACAGGCAGCCAAAGCTCTGGCTGCTGATTTGAAGCGCTTTCCTATGGATGAGTGGGCTTCTCCTTTGGAGCCCATGCCGTTTTCTAATTTTCTTGTGTATTGTGTGTACAGCTTTGACTGTAGTTTCAATAGGATGCTAAGGAAGGATATCTGCAGGTGTGAGCAGCCTGTTTTTAGTATGCAACTTTGCCCCCTGTTTAAATAGCATCTGGAATAGCAACATCATTTTAAATAAATTATTGGGCTTCCACATTATGAACTTGGACTTGGACATATTCTTTAGATTAGAACAAGCCTTTTGGGATCTCTTTTTAAGGTACTTCATTAACCCAGAGGAAGTATTGAATATAGCTGTAGAGCCAAACGTTAAGTTGCATTCTGACACTTGGCCACAGGGGGGCAATGCTACATCGTTTAAAGAAAAAAACCAAACTGCCAGTGGAATTCAACTTTTTAAAAAGCTCTTCTCCTAGATGAGTTGTTCTGCACTAGTATTACATAATCTGTATTTTATGCATACTTTAAGCCAGGTAGATGGCTTTCTCTTTATGGATAATTCCTGCATCTTTCCTACAGCTTCAAAGTACTGATTTGACTGGCAGAAGATGAAAATAAAATTGCAGAATAATATAGGGTCGTATCTGAAGGAGTATGCATGGAAGCACAATTGCCCACGCACACACCCAGTAGCCATTTTAGCTCCCTTGAAAAATCACTCTGGAGGATTGTGGAACCCACCAGAGCAGGGATCTGAGGGGTAAGAAGGACTCCAGAGTTATGGAGAGAGCAGCTATTATCACTTCCCCATCCCTTGGTCAACCGAAGTACCCTCTGTTCATGGAAGAGAGGGTTAGGATACATCTAATGAGTGCACTATGACAAAACATTTTGCAAAATAACATCTTCCGCTCAGGATCTCCAGGGCTCTTGTGTTTTACCATCCAAATTCTTTTTTTTTTTTTCAGGGGATAGGCAACAGATGGCTTGCTTATGGCCTCAAGGCATTTTCAGTCATCCTGCAAGCTTTTGTCAGAACTCTGATAATTCCAGCTTGGAGGTTTCTGTGCGTTTAAAGCTATTTGTAGTACTCATGTTTACAGAGGTGTTCGAGAAAGCAAAGGCTAGAATAATTCATGTGGTCTAAGGCAGAGAGCATAACTTAACCCATTGGCCCTTAAATTTGAAGGGCTAAAAATGAGTTTTCACATTTGAAGGTAAAATGTTCAGCATGTCTGATCCCTGTAGGGTTATAAAAATATGAGAACCATGTTGCATGCAAATAAGATGCAGTTGGACAGTTTGCAGTGCATTATCACTGTTATACACATGTATTGCCAGTAGTTCACCTCTGCCTTTCAAAGCCTTGGTTTGCAAACTGCATAATGGCTTAAGTGGTGCCATTGCTGTACAGCTTCATTTTGGAATGGGTCCCTTATGTAAATTGAATGGGGATTTCCTTCCCCTCCAGTTCTGCCAATGTACCTGGTGTTGCTTTTTATTTAGCTTTATTTGTTCACAGTATTTTTACCCCGCTTTTCTCCCCAAAGGGACCCCAAGGCGGCTTACAAAAAAACAAATGTGCTTTTAAAATTAATACTGTTTTCATAAGACTAGTAAGTTTCGAGTTTTAATCAGGCAATTTCCAGAAATTGGTGGTTTTGGTGCTTCTCACCACCCTGCCGGCTCACAGCTAATGGAAGCAACTGGCTTCAGCTCAGCCCTTGCTTGGAGGCAACCGCCCCTCCCCCCATCTTGTACTACCTGCCTTATTTCTCTGCAGGTATTTTCAAAAAGCTTTGCTTGGCACTGAGCGGGACAGGGCAGGACTCCAGTCCCTGTGTCCCAAAAATGTCGGGCTGCCTAATGGGAATTAAGAGGGTTGCTGAGTACACAGCAAAGGCAACTATCAGTCATTTGCAGAGCTGGCAAGGAATTTCCCTTACCCTACAGGTCACTGACAGTACAATCCTATGCCTGTCTACTCAGAAGTCAGTCAGCCCCACTATTTCAGTGGAACTTACTCCCTGGTAACTGTGTCTAGAATTGCAGCCTGAACAAACTTGTCTTGTGTCCTTGCATCACAGCCTCCAGCCTGAGTGAGAAATAGCAAAAAGGCGGGGGGGGGGAGGAGGAGGAGGAGGAAGGATTGAAGGCTCTGGGTGCAGGACCATCTCTCAAGAGCTCCAAGTTGAGCATCCTTGATAATAAAGCAGTTTGCTGCGAATTGAGCTTTCATGGAAGGGTGAAGAACATTTTATTTGCACAACTTTGTGCTTTGGAAATGATATGGAACATATGGGTTGCAGTGAATTCAGCTGACTGAAATTCTGGAGAGGGGATATTGTATTAATTCACAGATACCACTTTTTGTTCAGTAAAAATGTTTTCTGTGTTCTTCTTATGAAGAGGAAGAAGCTAAACAGCCTGTATGAAATCATTACTGTGTACTGTACTACTAGCTCACTGGGAAGTACGTTTACCCACGTTCAGTGGGATTGGCTCACAAGTGAGTGTGGCTAAGACTAGAGGCTCGTGGCAGCTCGTGAGCTTGTGCCTGTGCATTCAGGGTTCGGTCAACTGGATCAGACTTGTGAATGGCGTCAAATTTAGAAGCTTCGTGATGCATCTTGAATGAATGCGCTTGTGAATTATTGGATATTTTTCCTATTGAAGAACGGCACCTTTACACAGAATGTCCAGTTTGAGGAGATTGAAATGCTCCCTGGGTGCTGCTTTCAGTGGGACATAACTCTCAACTGAACGAGTGGAGGACTGCAGCATTGAAGTATTCTGAGAGGGTGTTTCTCCCATGCATTCATTCAGACTATCTGTTGAACAAACGCATCTCCCAGCATGCAGGGCAATGAGGGATGATGGAATCACTGTAGAGACAGTACAGACTTCCTGCAGCCTAGTCATGCTTCTGGGTTTTTTTTTTTTTTTTGAAGAATAGAAAGACAATTTTTAAAAATTAAGAACAAATATTGTGGCCATACAATAGTCCACATTAAGTCCAGATTAAGGGGGTTGATTAGTTTAATAGTCCAGATTAAGGGGGTTGAACTTACAAAACTTCAGGGGCTATCTTCAGACACATGCACTTGTAAGAGCATAACGTCGAGCCTACTTCTAATATATTTCTCTAACCATATTGGAAGTTGTTGCACCATACATCACAGAGCAGCATTTGCCTTCTTTGAGGCATCGTCAGGTAGCTGACTTGTAGTTACATTATGGCGGATCAAAATTTGCATATTTTCTCTTCTGTCATTTGCAGCTAATGAGTTCCTAGGTGAGAACAAAAGTGCTTGTTTCTGGTCATCGCCTGCTTAATGACCTCACTTCCTGCTTAAAGATGTCACTTCCGGCCCTCAGCAGGTGCCATGAATTCTCTTTGGCCCACTGTAACATGTTTGACACCCCTGCTCTAAACACTCTCTGAATAACCTGAGAATGGAAAGCAGAATAATGCGTCGTTGGCTCCTAGAATATGTGTTGTCTTTCAGAAGCTTATTCAGCCCTGTCTGCTCTCTTCTGTCCACTCTGCAATTAGGATAGAGGCAACAGTGTTGACTCCTTTAAAGCAGCTTCTGAGCCCATGAATTCAGTATGTGCTTGCTGCTGCTTCCTTGCAGCGTAAGGATTGTGTGCAGTTATGACAACACCTGCATCTGCTGGATCACATGACAAGTAATGTGTGCAAGTGCAACACTTGTGCAGGGCTCAGTGTTGCAGGTACCAATGCTTGCCGCGTTCTCTGCCTGACCAAAGTGGGGAAGGGAATTTGGTGTTAGATTAGCACCTCAACTCCTGACCACATGGAAGTGAACTTTACCCCGCAGTTACACCCTGCGGGAATGTGTGAACCATCTCTTGAGACCACAGGATAAGGAGGTCTGTTTTACCTGTAATTACCAGATGAATTTCTAGCTTCTAATTTATTTTTTCTGTGCAGTGAATGATCTTGGAGGTGACTTCAAGGGACATGGAAAAAGCTCCTCAGCTGCTGACAAGGTTGTGGAAGAAATAAGAGCCAAAGGCGGAAAAGCAGTGGCTAACTATGGTATCCTCCTCTTTTTCTCTCTTTCCCTAAAACGTTATGCACCACTAGTCCAATAATGAAGTGTGGTAAGGCAGCTGTCTCAGATTGTGGGTTAGTGAGTAGCGGTGTGTCTAGATAATTTTCTTTTCATGTTCCATGCAAATGCATAGTGGGGGGAGGGAGTCAGGATAGGTTTGTATGTAATGAAAAACTTGTGTATAAACTGACCGTAATCATTAGTTTCAGCTTGTCACGTTTTCCCTCCCCCCCCCCCATGGGTTCGTCTGTATTTTTAGTAGTACATTCTCACTATGGATTGATGTTCTTTACTTCTGTTTCCACAGATTCAGTGGAAGCTGGTGAGAAGCTCGTGCAGACAGCGCTGGATGCTTTTGGGAGGATAGGTATGATTTCTGGATTGTATGGCGGTAGTTCTGCCATGGTTTTGTTAATCACATTGTCACTTACATCCTGTTGCATTTAAAACAACAACATAACATTTGGAAGTTAAAATTTTCCAGAACAAAGCTTTATTATTTTGGGTATTAAATTTATTGTATTTTCACTTATTAGATACAGTAAAAGCTCTGTTGACAGGAATCCATGGGGAAACAGGGGTTGCCGCTTAACCAAAAGTAGCTGCAGTACTTGACAAAAGTCGCCCATCCCTTACCAGGTCAGGTTTCCTCTGCTGTGCTGCGCTACTCTCATTCCTTCCTAATGATGGCCCTTTAGGAATGGGGACTCTCCACTTCCCCACAAGTGCCTTGCTTTAGGAAGTAGAGTCTATTCCTAGAGGGCCTGCGTGAGGAGGCAAGATGGCGGAAAGTCACCGTAGAGGGAGCCATGTCTAGTAGGCAAGGGGGGGGGGGGGGCGGCTGGCCGTAAAAACTTAGTTAAGCAGCAAACTTGGTTAACTGACATCTCCACCTGTCCCCTCAGGCAGGCAAAAATGCAGTTGAACTGAGTGTGCCAGTTAACAAAGTGCCGGTTGACCAAGTTCATACTGTACTGCCGGTACTGACTGAGAGATTTTCCAGCATTTTTTCTTCCTGGTTGTTTCCTGCCTGTGTATACACTGCAGACTTTTTGCAGCCATGCTATGGAGAGGTAAAAGTGTTTAACACAGAAGCAAAGAAGAACGATACTAGGTATTAAAATACTTAAAAATGGTAAAAGGGCAGGTTCATTTCCAAGAACCCATTGCATGCTCTTTTTTTTCCTCCTTTATTTGTATAGCCATGGTAACTTTAAAAGGATAGGAAATGTATGTGTATTTGTTGTTGTTCAGTCGTTAAGTCGTGTCCGACCCTTCGTGATCCCATGAACCATATCCCACCAGGCCTTCCTGTCCTCCACTATCTTCCTGAGTTCGCTCATTTTCATGTTTGTTGCATCGGTGATGCTGTCTAACCATCTCATCCTTTGCCTTCCCCTTCTCCTTTTGCCTTCAATCTTTCCCAGCATCAGAGTCTTCTCCAGAGAGTCCTCTCTTCGCATTAGGTGGCCAAAATATTTGAGCTTCAGACTCAGTACCTGTCCTTCCAGGGAACAGTCAGGGTTGATTTCATTTAGGATTGACTGATTTGATCTTACCAAGGCTCTTTAAGATGTATAAATAGTGCATGATAGTATTGGTAAAGAAAATTAACTCTGTGTGTAGCATAAGAAAAAATATG
The DNA here is from genome assembly GCA_026170595.1 of Plestiodon gilberti rubricaudatus. Taxonomy (NCBI): domain Eukaryota; kingdom Metazoa; phylum Chordata; class Lepidosauria; order Squamata; family Scincidae; genus Plestiodon; species Plestiodon gilberti. The sequence continues at coordinate 53,386,613 of JANXHW010000002.1, forward strand.
TCGCTCGTAACCTTCCCCTCCAAATTTCCCCCTATGTTTTAGAACTTAAACATTCTTCCCTCATGGATGCTGATAGGAGCCTGCGCTTATATTAGCCAAAAGTAGTCCTGAATATTCGTGGACAAAGTGTGGAAAGGTGGTGCATTAAATTTAAATGAAGTACATTTTTGGCTTGAAAATTATGAGCCGAGTAATCCCAAAATGATATTAGGAATCCGTCCGCCCAAAAATAAAAACCATTCTGTTTACCTATCCTTTTGTGTGCCCAGAGTGACCCATCCCATTGACAAGAGATTCCCACCTGTGTGATCAAGGCACTTCACTAGCTCTGGATTGGAACTTTTGTGTTTAGGGCAGCGGTGTGATTTCAGTGAGGTCTCTGCATGTGTGCATGACCATGTTTTTACATGTTACTATAGAAAGGCATGAAAGAGCCATTTCACATGGATAAGGTCAAGCTGTACAGCCACTTAAAATAGAAAAGTTAGTGAATTTGTATCCTCCTTTCTTCATCTTTTAGCACCATTACATATTACTGCTAACTTATCTGGGGGCCTGGACCTTGGACTTGCTATGCCAGCAAATTCTTAGATCATACGCATCACCAACTGCACTTGTCTTGTGTTTTCAGAGCATTACTTCATACTGATATGCAAGTGCACATAAATTAGATTGAGGCTGTTACTGTTAGGTCAGTTACGCTACATTGCAAAAAGTAACGAAAGGAACATGTACCGCATTTGTCCAAATTCTAGTAAGCATAAGTAAACCAGAGTCACAGACCTGCATTCCAGTTAAAAATGTGAGATGTTCGTGTCACTCTGTTGCTTTGTTACTATTCTTCAAGGAGTTCTGCGTTCCAAGGCCAGTTACTAGGGTCCTTGCCATCAGCGCAAAGTAGCTTTTGGCAAGGACGTTTATTATTTGGTACTCCTAAGTACTCTCCGTCTGGCTGCATCAAGAGATCATGACAAGTCATGGTTTGTCATTATGGCAAGACACGCTACGATGGCTCACACGGTATCCCTTTCCCTCTCCCAAAACATGTGAGGGGGAAGCAATTTGTAGCTTCTAGTTACGGTTTGTAGCAAACGGGAGTCTTTTATATTTGGATGAAAAGGGAAACTGATTTGTTACAAACGGTAGCAAGCTTGACATTTTTTCTCCTTGAGCACAAGGGAGGAGGATTGTATGAGACCCAAGGCTGAATGCATTGTCTTTAGTAGTGGTCATATTTAGTTAAACACAAACAATATAGTAGTAAATAGTTATGCTCAACTATTTAGTGCATGCTGAAACTAGAAATTTAATAGGTATGTGTTTATACACCTTAATATTTGTATGCATTTGTTTTGCAGATATTCTTATCAATAATGCTGGGTAAGTAGAGAATAATGTTTTCTCATTCCATTGTTACACTTTTGATTCAGTTCATGACCCTTTCTCTTCCTTTTTTTCAATTTAGTATACTGAGGGATCGCTCATTTGTCAGGATAAGTGATGATGACTGGGGTGAGTTGACTAAAAAGCAAAGCTTATTGTTACATATATTTGTTGGCTTGTATCTCAGTTTCCTCGTTTGTGAACGGAAGGCAGTTCTGTTCCCACAAGGCGGGAGGTACATTTTGCCTCTAAACTCTGCAGCTCTTTGTGCCCCCGTACAGTTTTGTTCCAAAGAGTCCCCACGAACCCCCCAGGAGTAGATTTTCAGTGGACAAGAAGGTGCTGTGCTGAGGATGTGGCAGTGAAGTTTGCTTCCACAAATTTCTTTCCTCACGCAGACCCAACCCATCTTCTGTTTTCATTTATAGAGTGAGTACTTGTACTCCTTCAAGAAGCATGCTTATTCAACTCCTTTTATTCTTTCTAGATATAATTCACAAAGTTCATTTGAGGGGATCCTTCCAGGTAACCCGAGCTGCATGGAACCATATGAAAAATCAGAATTTTGGAAGGTAACCGTGTTTGAATGTTCTTGGATTTTATTTTAGATAAATGCATAGAAGTATGTATCAGCATTGGTAAGAGGAAGACACAGTTTATGGTTATGGTAGAGTCTCATCTGTGTCTCCATAAAATATCACCTACTTTTAAAACCTTTATTTTGAAGGTTTTGTACCACCATCCATTTTTATAAGGAAAGACCCAAGGCATTCATAATGGTGAAAAGAATTATTGTATGGCTATCAAAAGCAATAATTCTACATATCCTAGCCTTGATTTGCACAAACAGAAATTACTTCTGTCCGTATGGGGTGCAGGGATTTTTGCTGAATTCTTCAGAAGCCCATCATCTCCCATATTTTTCTAGTCTAAATGGTTCTCCTACCTGCAGGTCTTGGATCCTGCAATGAGGTGAACCGGTTCTATGTAGGAACTTCATTCCACCTGCATTAGGGATAAGATACATTCCTTTGAATATGCTATCATAAGCGTATTTGAAGTAGTCTTTACACATATCTTAATGGTACCGAAACCTGACTGAGTACTACGCTACCTTGAAAGCAAAACATATCCCTTCAGTCTCATTCGGAGTATCTTATAATTATTGTCACACCCCTTCTCCCACTAGAAGAGTTCAGACCCTGCTAATAATTATCTCTACCGTTTTGGTACGATAAGCGTGTGTGTGTGTGTGTGTGTGTGTGTGTGTGTGTGTGTATTTATTTATTTAAGAAATTTATACCCCGCCTTTTCCTATGCTGAGGCAAATGCCCAAGGCGGCGCTATATATATACTCTGTGTGTGTGTGTGTGTGTGTGTGTGTGTGTGTGTGTGAGAGAGAGATATTTATAAGATATAAAAGTATAATAATACTTTTGTATAGTGTTTTCTGAGTGTGCAAAGCCTTAAAACAACTTTGTAAGCTACGTTTTATCATCTTCAGCGGAGTTTGAGAGTAGCCAGCTTGCTTATTACATTCATGGCAGAGGTGAAATTCAAACCAGGGAAGTCTTCATTTTTAGCTCAGTCTCCTAACCCCGCTGCATTATACCAGCTCTCATTGCATTACCATATATGGAAATCAAACCTAAAACAAGCTCCTGCTTCTCCTTCACATCTTCTCTGTTCTTCACACTAAAGTCATGATCAAATTCAGTGCAGCATAAAGACATAAATAGTTAAAACCACCAGGTATGTGGTGGTGCTCCATTTTTCGGGTGACTGTTTTTCGACCAAACTCGATGTGACTTGACCATAACCGCAAAGAGTTACATTTGTCCTTTGGTTTGCTGTGATCCTCATTGGCCGTTATTGTGGCTGTTATTTGCCAAAGAAAACATGAACCAGTTGGGGTAAATGGTACCTTTAAGTTTCTCCAGCGTTCTTTGTTAGCTGTCTCTCTCAGTCAAAGCTGAGGGTGTAATATTTGTTGCTCTACTTTGAGTGGTGTTCCACACTTACCAGATTAGTAAGAACTGTTAGCACAACCAAGCCTTTTTTTTTTAGGGTTCTTGCACTATCAAGTGGTTTGTCATAGTCATTTCATACCCATTAACTGCCCATAGAGAAAGCATTACCATGTGACTGTACTCCTTGAAAGTCAGTGACATAAACATATGCATTGGTCCCAGCCACTTCAGCAGGTTTTGGGAGTCTGTCCTCAACTAGAATGGAAAGAGGATATTGGGAACCAAGTGCTTCCTATTTTTCTGGTCACTTATTGGCATTTTTTAGATCTTGCTTAAGTGACCTAGTTTCTGTCTTGCTATATAAGAGTCTGCAAATTGCTTTGCTGCTATATGAAATGGTTAGTGCTGTTAACAAAATGTTCCTTCACATAATATCTCATTCACTTAATTTGTTGTTGTTGTTGTTGTTGTTGTTGTTCAGTCGTTAAGTCATGTCCGACCCTTCATGACCCCATGAACCATATCACGCCAGGCCTTCCTGTCCTCCACTGCCTCCCAGTTTGCTCAGATTCATGTTCATTGCATCAGTGATACTATCTACCTATCTCATCCTCTGCCTTCTCTTTTTGCCTTCAATCTTTCCCAGCATGAGAGTCTTTTCCAATGAGTCCTTTCTTCACATTCGGTGGCCAAAGTATCTGAGCTTTCAGCCTCAGTATCTGACCTTCCAGGGAACAGTCAGGGTTGATCTCATTTAGGAATGACTGATTTGATCAGTCCAAGGGACTCTCAGGAGTCTTCTCCAGCACCACAGTTCGAAAGCATCTATTCTTCAGCGCTCAGCCTTCCTAATGGTCCAACTCTTGCAACCATACATTGCTACTGGGAACACCATTGCTTTGACTGTACGGACTTTTGTTGGCAGCGTGATATCTCTGCTTTTTATTATGCTGTCTAGGTTTGCCATAATTTACTTGTTTGTATTTCTCCTTATGATGTCACTTTTTAGTTTTTGTTGAAATAATATTTAACTCAGAAATTCACTGTGTTTTTTTAAAACGTTTCAAGGATAATTATGACATCCTCAGCTGCTGGAATATACGGCAACTTTGGTCAGGCGAACTACAGTGCTGCCAAACTTGGTCTTGTGGGCCTTGCAAACACACTTGCAGTTGAAGGCAGAAAGTACAACATCCATTGTAACACCATTGCTCCTACTGCAGGATCTAGGCTGACTCAGACTGTTATGCCTCAAGGTAAGAAATTCAGACAATATTAGTTGGAAGTTTAGCTTTTCTACTTCTGCATTATCTTCTGCTTTTGAATGATTTTCTATCATTAAAAAAACCTGACAAAAGGGGGGCACTTGTTGCAGGTTCAAGAACTCAAATGCTACTGCCCCTCCCCCTTTCTCCAAGAAGCAGTGTCTTGCAGAATACCAGTACTTATTTGAATAAAGCTGGAATTCTAGCAGTTTATGGGATTTATTTCATATTCAGAAATGTTGTCTTTGGTTTCAAAATTACATGTATGTATTCCAGGCACTGGGCCCTTTTCAACCAGTCTTCTTTGATCCACTCTAATCCAGAATGAACAAAGCCTCTCTAGATGTTACGAGAACCTGGAAGAGACTTGGTCTCCTCTTTTATCCCCGTCTGCAGTAACATGCAAACAGGGGGCTTATTGGTGGGATCTGTGAACTCTGTAGGTTTCTACTTGGATATTATAACAGAAGCAAGGTAGATTTTTCTTCCCATTTCATAAATGCAGTAAATGTGTTCAGGCTACGGAATTGGGAAAACACAACAATTCTTTTTTTTAAGTCAGAATGAACAAAGCCTCTCTAGATGTTACGAGAACCTGGAAGAGACTTGGTCTCCTCTTTTATCCCCGTCTGCAGTAACATGCAAACAGGGGGCTTATTGGTGGGATCTGTGAACTCTGTAGGTTTCTACTTGGATATTATAACAGAAGCAAGGTAGATTTTTCTTCCCATTTCATAAATGCAGTAAATGTGTTCAGGCTACGGAATTGGGAAAACACAACAATTCTTTTTTTTAAGTCAATCTTAATAAAACAATCAAATAGGATACATTCAATTAAATATGCTGTTGTCTCAGTCATCAATATAATATATCTGTATCTCACCATATAAAGTAAAGGGGTACATGGCATCCTATACCTGAGAGATCCAGGACTTACGATGATCATTTTTCAATAAAGTAGCTATGAATAACACTAACACAAACATTGTTTGTTTATTTTTAAATGTTTCTTATACAATTCAGAGACTCTGATTGGAGTGGTACTCTTGGCTTTTTTATACTGCATCATCAAAACTCTTTTAGTTATCTTAATTTTTGTGTTGGTATTGAAACTCATTCACCTTTACACCAGGGTAAACATGGCCATGACAAGAGGTTGTAAACGTTGTGGCTGAACTATTGATGCTATGCCAAAAATAGCGCATTTTCTAAATCCTCGCACCAACTAGATACCTCAAAATATTCCGCTAAACACAAAATTGTTAACAAGCTGTTTTTAAAGGCCCTTCTGTTCTATCGCCTTCCTTTGACTTTGTTTTGATACCTATCTTTCACCTTCTGACATTTGTGATGTCACAATAGACTAGCTTGCATGTTCATCTTTTCGTTCTAGAAGTGTCTTCAAAATATTTCTTGTTGGCTTCAGAGACACATGTGTGCATATATACAGTTTGATGATGCTGATTAATCTTTGTCACTTGATCACACTGACTTCTCATGAAATGGAAAATTCGGCACCAGAGCAAAACACAACAAAATGTTTTCTAAAATGTGCTGAGAATTGTGAGCCTGGTTCTTAAATGAGAAGTTCAGCAAAAGGCTACTTAAGCATCCAAATACGACATGTTCCTTCTTACAAGAATTCAGCTCCTTAACCTTTGGCAAGTTGCTTTTTTCTCACTTCCCAGCTTTCGATAACACACGTAAGTCTAGCATGCTGTGCTTTTTAGCAACCAGCTTTTGATCAATTTAAAAGGTAATGGTGCTTTTGAAGGCAGCGGCTTGCCAGGCTTGACATAAGTACTGTAGAGCTAGCTGTCTTCTCTACCTTTCCTAAAATGCTTGCAGCATTCTTTGCTGTGTGCATGGTCCCCTTCCCAAAGGATTGTGGACTACAGTTGTGATCGCTTAATTGGATATAGATTTCCCACTGTTTATGGCTTTTTATTCAAATGTCCTGTGGAACATGAAAAGTTTGAATTGTTCACTGAAATGTCAATCCTCTTTTTCCTCCATAAATGTGCATGTACGTGTGTGCGTGCGCACGCACACGTGAGCCTTAATTGGTTTCTATATGTGGAAGGACAAAGACGATGTTCTTCCAATGTCTTACACACATTCTTACATCATGTCTATATTAGGGATGTACCCATTATTGTTTTGAATATAGCAGGGGTGGACAAACCTGCTCCAAGATCATTGCAGTAACATATCATGTATACTGTACATTTTGCAAATAGTGTGTGCATGATCAGCCTATGATGGATAGATTTTTTTCTCTGCTTCACTTAATGACTCATGGGTAATTTCTAGTCTAAGTGGGTCTAGAAGTGGTAGGTTTAGCATATTTTATGTGAACAGCAGTGTATTGAGCTAACAGTTTGCATTTTAGTGGTTAAATTATCTCTTTGGAAGGATATGTACTTTTAATCTTGTATATATTGCATTATATACGACTTCTCGCTGCATGGGGGCTGCTTGAGAATGCTTGATACAATTCGAGCTAAACGTCACATTTTAGAGTGGTTTTTGATTTTAAACTTGTTTGTTACTTCGGTTTTTTAATGTGTGGGCGTTTTGTCTCAAATCAATACCGTTTTTTTCTACGTTGAACTGCCTTAGTGCTCTTGTTTTATAATTGTTTCCATATTCGTAACTTTCGCTGTGACTTTTTACCCGTTAAATCCAAGACAATTGAGAATCATTGCTGGCCATGAAAATTTTAAATCATATAATGCATTATATTTACAAATAATATATTTGATCTTCCTCAATGAGATTTTATTTAAGTTGTACTACATGCTGCCTCGCAAAAGAAGTAGCAAAATATTGCAGAACCATACTTGTTCTATACTGATCATTTCAGTGACTTCTATGTTAGGATTTCTCGTTCTGGACACAGAGGCTCCTCTGTTCTTGATCCAGATGCATCTATCAGTGGTACTCCTTGTTCCTGCTACAGTCATCATTTGTGGCTTCTGCTATCATACTGGTTGCTGCCTCTCTGCACCACATCTGTTCTTTCCATGTATCCCAGCGTCTCCATCTTATTCCTTGTAGTTGCTTTTGAGAAACCATGGATGATTATTTTATAGCATCATCTATGTATGTATGTTCAAAAGCAAAAAAATAGACTTCTGCTCTCATGAAGGTTGTTATCTAAAACGAACAGTGGCAGAGAGAACAAAGTGAAGGCAGGGGGCAAGGGACGAATATGAGCAAAGGTCAATTCACATGTTTAAGCTTGGTATTATAAACTTATCTGGTGTCTGTTTATAGCATATAGTGTTGAGTATGCCTTAATTTTAGGTTATTTAAATTTCAGATATGCTGGATGCTTTCAAAGCAGATTATGTGGCTCCCTTGGTCCTTTGGCTTTGCCATGAAAGCTGCCATGAGAATGGTGGACTGTTCGAGGTAATATTATTTTGTGCCTTTCTTGGTAGTGGCTTGTTTTGCATCCTATCCTGCTTTCCCCCTTTTGCATGTTAGTACTGAAATGTTTGCAAAATTGTGTAGTACGTGCAATCTCAATAACTTGTCCTTGAATGATGGGTCAAACTGAAAATGTGTTTTTCTCCATGCAATGTATTTTTGAAGTTAGTTGTGTTTAAATACGAATGTAGAATCATAAAATGTTGGCAGTCTAGACCTGGAAAAAAAAAAGCTGGTAGAATCCATTGCGCTATAAGGCAAAATGATTTAAATATACAGTAATGCCTGGAAATAGGTTGTATTCCAGGAGAGGCACATGCTTCCTGCTTTGCCTCTTCCAACAATATTGCTACATTCTCAGAAAAACTCATCATATTCCTTTCTAATAAGACTGGTAAAGTATGGTGACAAAAAAGGAGAAAAGTCTAAAATGGTACAATGTAATATTTATGAAAGGTTCCAGACACATTTTGTGCTTCTCGTTTTGCCGTTTCTATGTACAGAGAGCAGGTCTGTCTTTGTATGACGGACTTTTGTATGACGGACTATTACTTTGTATGACAGTAATATCTGAGGAAGAGCTGAAGCTCAGAACATGTTGGAATTCTTTCATAAATACTGTGTTGTGCCATTTGGGACTTTCTTCCTTTCTGTTACCTGAGTCTGCTGCCAATCAATATTGACAATACGAGTTAAATGGATCAATTGTCTGACTCATGGCACAATCCTATTGAAAGGTTAGGCCGGTACCCCGCGTAAACCTCTAGCAGGGCCCTTCCCCAGATAGGATGCAGCGCCAAAACCAGGGGAGGATAGGATCGGGCTGCCCATATAAGACCATTTCCTATAGTTCATATCCTGTTAAACCAATATGCTGAGAGATAAAACTGATCTCAATATTTTTAAGTACCGGTAATTTGATTTCAGGAGTTGTATAGTCTCAGTCCTTCCCAATTTTTTTTTAAAAATTACAGAAGTCTTCAAGGAGATAATTCAGGGTTGAGCTCATATATGTCTGTATTGGTTACAAGATAACGGCGATCTCCAGTGGTGACTTGCATGTATCGGATAGCCATTGTAGATTATACATCTCAGACACAACTTTTGTATAACCTGACATTGCCTTGAACAGAATAGTTTGCAATAGATAAGTACTGCATACAGATGTGTGCGTTAGGGTTAATAGCTAATCAGGAAAGTGGTAACTGAATGTATGCAGCCATGACCTGTGATTGGGTCTGCCTATGCAATGGGCTGCTTTTTCTTGAGGCTGAGAATGTAATGTTAAAAAAATAGAATGTTTCCCAACTTTCTTCCACAGTACTCAAGGTGATGGACATGGGGTTCCTTGTGGGTGCTTCTGTGCAGGCATTGAGCAAAACTAAACTCATTTAGCTTCTGTAAGGTATTTTGTCACTCCCACTGAAGTGAAAAAGTTTGTTCACGCTTGTATTAGAAATATTTCTCGCATCACCTGTTTTTTTGAAGCCTTATTTTCTTTTTAAACTTTGCATGACAGGTTGGAGCTGGATGGATTGGAAAATGTAAGTCATCTTGTACATTTGGTCTAGTATTTCAGAAAAAAAAATCAAACGGCTATGCAAAATTTAGCTCAGATTATTAAGAATATTTATGTATTGCTTTTGATCAAAAAGTAGTTCACAAAGCGGTTTAAATAGCTAAATTAATAGTTCCCTGCCCCCCACGTTGTAGTAAAACAGAATTTAATAGATTGGAGCAATGTACCACCATGACAATTCTAATGAAGTAGATCAGCGGTTCTCAAACTGTAGGTCGCAACCCACCATTGAGAACCTGTCCCCAGGGACAGGGCAGGGACAGCATGGCGGCAGCGATCCAGGGGATCGCCGCCGCCTCCAAATTGCCCTAAACCACCATTGTGACACTTATCGGAGCTTGGGGGGGGCCTTCGCGACGCTCTGCAGGCCTCCCCGATCTTCAGATCGCTGCAAAACAGCAATCTTCAGGCACTGCCGGCTTTCATGAAAACCTTATACTTTGAAAAGAAACAAGTGATCTTGAGTGGCCACCATATTGAATTGTTGATGAAAGTTCGCTATTATCACTGCTTGTTTAGTGCGTTGGGAACGATCCCTGGGAGCGGTTGTCAGACAGAAGAACCATCCAATGACACCAGAGGCTGTTCGAAATAAATGGGAAACTATCTGTGACTTCCATAATGCCAGCAAACCTCAGACTATTCAAGGTATGTGCAATGTTGAAACCACTGTGATTTCTGTAATTATACACTGAGATTGTCTCTTGAAGGGAAGTCTAGAAGAAATAGCATACTTTGTGTTTTCCACTTTCAAAATAGTTAACTGGGTTTTCCACTTTCAAAATAGTTAACTGAACATTATAATAGTTATTAAATCTCTGTTAGGGTCACAGACCAGCATAAAATCAGAACCAGCACTAGGCCAACATCAACACCATAAAGAATCTAAATATACTAAGTGTTACAAATAAAAATACAAATAGTATAGACTTGAGTTCCTGTAAGAGTCAAAAGGCCGAGTATATGTTTTTCAGATAAATAAATGGCACGGGAATATTGCAGTTCTGGTAGTGTCATGCCCTACTACAACATGTATGGGCGAAGACTGTTTAACAGTCTTAGCCCATTATGTAACCCAGTTAGAGTGTGTAATACAATGAAGGTCATGATTGTTCATTCAAATGGAATGCATTGTATATGTAAAATATTTGACAGAGCAAACCCACAACCCTGCTTTCTGATGCAGAAAATAACTAGCAGTGCAATCCTGCGCAACTTTACGCGGCCGCGTAAAGGGCTGCCTGGGGCCTATGAGCCTCCTGGGATGTATGCCAGCTCTGAAGCTGACGTATATCCGAGGCGGCGGGGTAAGGCCGAACTAAGCTGCGAAAGGGCCGAGGATATCGGCAGAGTGCGCCGCTGATACCTTGGCCCTCTACCAGCCTAGTTCGGCCAATGCCCCTCCTTCCCCCACCCTTGTACCGACAGTGGGTGCCGGGTCCGGAGGGTGGCGGAATAAGAGCTGCCAGCCTCCGCGCTGGCGGCCCTTAATCCATAGACATCGCAAATGTGCTTTACGTTGCCTCAAGGCACAGAACTAGAGCGGTGGAGCGCACACTCTGTAGAAGCGTCACTACGTGCGCGTCATCCATGTGCAGGTGGGTGCGCGTCACACACACACACACACACACCCGTACACCCCCATCACCCTCCAAGGCCTGGAGAATGCCTCGGAGAGCGTCCACCCCGGCCGGCGGTCCGGGGCCTTCTGACATGCCCCAATGCGTCAATACGTGATATTTTTAGCTTTTCTGCGCATGCGCACAACGTTTCTGAGGGCAAGAGGGCCCTCTTGCCCTCAGAAGCGTTGTGCGCATGCACGAAAAAGCTAATAAATTACGCTTTGGCGCAATGGGCCTGGTCAGAAGGCCACCGCCGGCTGGGGTGGACGCTCTCCGAGGCATTCTCCAGGCCTCGGAGGTGACGCGCGGAGTGGGGTGGCACGCGTCACCCTTGACGCACGCGTCACCCCGTGATGGCCCGCCACCCCCGCCACCGTCTAGCGATGCGCCTGGCGCTCTGACACTCTAGAACTTATGCTGAATTGGGCTCTAGGTGTACACGTTTGCGTGCAGAAAGTTAAAGCTATTTTTTAAAATTCCAGTAAGGATTACTGGATACTAAAAAGGTAAAAGTATCTCCTGACAATTAAGTCCAGTTGTGTCCGACTCTAGGGTATGGTGCTCATCTCCATTTCAAAGCAGAAGAGCAAGCATTGTCCGAAGACGCCTCCGTGGTCATGTGGCATGCATGACTCTCCTTGCCGCAGCGCATAGCATGCAGCTGGAACACGGAGCGTTGTTTACCTTCCCGCAAGCGGTACCTATTTATCTACTCGCATTGACATGCTTTGGAACTGCTAGGTTGGCAGGAGCTGGCCAAGCAACGAGCGCTCACCCCGTCGCGGGAATCGAACTGCCGACCTTTCGATCGACAGCTTATGGTTCAGCGGTTTAACCCGCTGCGCCACCCGCTGGATCCTACACATCCTTTAATTTTCTGTTAGGTCAAGAATTCAGCATGGTGTTTTTTTTCTCTCACAATATGAAGCTGTAGGCTTAGCTAGGGCTTGGATGGTGGTGGTGGGGAGAACACCTTTTTAATTAATCTATTGTCAGTGAGGGTAAGCAAAAGACGTAGGGAAATCTGACGGACTAATTCATTTAGTTTTTCAGTGTAATGACATTAGAAAGTTTCCCTTGGTAAGAGAACCCCTCTCTTTGGGGCCTCAAGGCATGGAACTGTTAAGTAAGGAAAACTAATTAGTATTCACATTAAAAATGAAAGCTATGTTACTTTATATCTGCAAGTTCAAGCTGTCCCAGAAGATTTCATTAAAACTATTACCAGCATTAATGTAAGTAATTTAATGCTGTGAAAAGCTATTATATACAGAACCATCATATATAATTATACAAAACTACCAATTAGTGTAAGCATTTGCCTATCATTTGTGACACTGTCCTAGGATTAAACCCATAAAGTGTTGCTTATAATGATAAGTGGTTGTTTAGACTCGGAATGTGTGGCCTGATTTTCATTTGCCCCAGATTAAAAAGCACTAAATTTGAGCTGAACAATTTTGAAAATTGATTTCTTCATCTATAATGAACATTCTCTAATTGGACTTAAGCCTCAGTAATGAAAGGACAACATTAGTGGGGTTTGTGTGTGCCCTTGCTGGAATTGCTGCATTGTTATCCAAAACGCTATTGGAGAAGCTGATACTCTAGTTACTGGTAATTTGCATTCAACACCAATCTCTTGGATTGAAGCTCTTCTGGAGTCCTATGGTGTCCTAAAGAGTGATGGGTTTGTAGTGGCATAAGCTTGGGTCTAGTGTTTGTAGTGACACTAGACCCAAGCTTATGACACTACAAACACTAGACCCAAGCTTATGCATCTTGGGCTTGAGCAGTTAAGGTTCAGAACTTCTCTTGGCGCTAGGTTCACTAGGCAGCCTTGACTGAGAACTGTTGTCTAGAACGTTAGATGTTAGGTGTGGCCTGGAGGTTTGAGCTGGTGCCCTGCCTGAAGAAGCTAAGCAGGGTCGACCTCGGTTCCCGCTTGGATAGGAGACAGAAGCTGCTAAGCAGGGTCGACCTCGGTTCCCGCTTGGATGGGAGACGGAAGCTGCTGACAAACTTCGCAAAGACACTGAGAAGGCATCGTGAGAGGGTGGAATGCGGAGGAGTCAGCTAGAGAGAGAACATCTAAGACAACCGTCCCAGGGTGAACTGCGGTGAACTGTGAAGCTTGGAAGTGCAAAGCACAAGCCAGAAGGAGGGCTGCACTCGGAAGGGAAAACATCTCGAGCATGGAAGGTTCTATATGGGAATAGAACAATATTGTAAAGACCCTTATCTGGTCTAAAGATAGCCTGCCTATGTAAGCCGCCTTGAATAAATCTGATGATGAGAAAGGTGGGATATAAATACAGAAAATAAATAAATAAATGAATGACATCAGAGATTGGCACTGTGGACGTCCCATCAGAGGCTCTGGCCAATTCCTGCAACCTCAAATCTAGTGGCACTAGTAGTGCCCAGTGCACCATCAGAGGGATGGTTGGGCATATGGATACACTCACTGCAACATTCTTTAATGTAGTGTGTGAGGCTTATTTTTTATTATTTTACTTGGACAATGCCCAGCTTACATTACATACAGTTCGTGTAATCCAGTTTCCTTGGTCTTGCTTGGAAATGCTGAAAGTGTGACCTTGCATAATGTGAATGACTCAGCCTGCTCAGTTGCTAAACTATTATTGTAAACCTAATGCTGGAGGTGGGACTTTAGTTTTGACAACCGGACAGCAGAAGGTCATGATGACACAGAGCTGGAGCAGTCCTTTTATTTCTTTATTTTTGCTCATTGGTATTCATTTTGCAAATTAATACATTGCGGAAGGTACACTTTAGAAAGGAAGAACAGAAACGTATACCTTGCAGTCATTATGCCTGGAGAAATAATGGCAGACGAATTGCTATTCAAATTATGCTTTTGAATGAGACTAGGAGTTTTGTGAGAAAATCGGGAATATGCAATTAGCGAAGACACCAACAGTAAAAAAAAACAACTTCCAGCCAAGAATTGGAAAAAAATACAAATACATGCTTTGAGTTCACAAACTTTGGCAACTTATGCTGATGTGACATTACAGAAATTTTATATATTTAACTAAAGAATTAGAAGGCTGTGCAGCTGTTTGGCAAAGGTGAAATAGTTTATTTCAATCCAATTATGATGATACTTGGATACTTTTGTAGAAAATATGTTTGATAGGTATTGCATAACAGCTTATAAAATGTAGAATGTAATAGTTACATGCAGTTTACAGTCACCATGACATATGTTTAGTATGTAAAACCTCTTGCTCATCCAAAATCCAGTAACATTGCCGCAGTGGCTGAGATTACTCCATATGTTGTTCTAGCTCTCATACAGATGAGAGTACACATTTCTTTATGGAACTGAATGGCAGCCCGATCCTGCCTAAATTTAGGCTGGCGGAGTGAGTGCTACGCAGGCCTACGGTGTTGTAAAAGTGCTGTAAAGCACTTTCACGGCACTGAGTGAGTAAGCAATGCAACCAGCAGTGCTCACTCAGCTGCCCAACGCCATCCCAGACGCAGGTAGGTGCTGTGCCGGGTGACAGAAGGGTGTGGGAAGGAAGGGCAAGGGTGGCGGGGGAGGAGGCCATTGGTCGGCCAGGCCTGGGAGGGGGCGGGGATATCGGCGCGGCACTGCACCGATATCCTAACTCTCTACCCGGGCCTGGCCAGCCTTACACAGCCTCCCCAGTTGTTTGCCAGCTAAATAGCTGGCATGAATCCGAGGAGGTCCATTGGGGACAAATGTCCCCCTCCCCCTGAGGTGAGCACCGGCTTCGCCAGCATGGGCTGCATCTTGCGCAGGATGCAGCTGCCGGCCATTTAGGCCGGCCAGTGCATCTTGCACAGGATTGGGCTGTATATATACAAGATTCTTATGAAGCAATGTGCTAAATTCAAGGGAGAAATGTGTCCCAAATGCTGTGTTAGTGTTTTGAAATAGGTGGCGGCTTGCTCAGAATGTAACTATGGAGATGTTTTGGTGGGTTTAAAACCATTGTTTCTGTGTTTCCAGAGTCAGTCAGTGGACTAAATGATGTGCTACGTCAAATTGAATCTCAAGATGTTTCCCCAAATCTCACAAGCCACCGTGCTTCAGCATCCTCTGTAGGCCTTGACCCTGTAAGTAAAAATGCTTCTGCAAGGTACTCAAATTGAAGATATTTAGTTGCCTGCAGCCAGGAAAAAAAAAACCCTTAAAAAATACAGTGACATATGAATCGGAAGATGTAGTGTACTGTCTCGAAAGGTCAATTTTAAAATGAGCCAGGGAAGTCAGGGAAATGAGAACCTTTTCCCCATTCTTATCTTTGTATTGTATAAAATAATGTTTATGAGAAAAGATTATATAAATCAACCTAGAGTACCTGTTTCTCGCTCTTTGGAGAGTTCAGCCACCCAGTTCTCATATTTTGTGGATTGTAAGTTCTATGGGCATTGGGTTTGTGAAAGAGTCTTACATTTTCAAGACAATTATTCATCATCATTTTTAATTGCAGGTTATTAGTATAAATTCTGATATTATGGCTTCACGTTTCTTTTGAGAATACATGTGTGGTCTTCAAACATACATTTCTGAAATCCTGGTATAACTTGCAGATCATAGACAGTCCTTGTCCTAAGTTTGTTTGCACCTACCGTAATTGCCTCATTACGTTTTCTCTGCACGGTGTGCCCATGGGGAAAAGAGAGTTTTGCGGCATTGGTAACCGTAGCTTATTGGAAAATGTGGCAGTATTAGCTTAGATTGTAGATAGCTGTCTTAACGAGTAATTAATTGAGAATCAGTATATAATGTTTAACATGCATAAAACATGAGAAGGAGCAATCTCTTACACAACCCAACACACATTTTGGTGCCTTAAAAGTTAGACCTTGGGTATATTTGGGGAGCTGATTCCAAAACTGGCATCAATTTTGCCCTATCAGTTGTCATTTGCCCTATCAGCTCAAGCCAATGCCATGACTTCCTCTAAAGGAAACTGTTTGAATCAGCATATACAGTAAGGTGGCTATGCCGTATCTCCAAAACTAGAGCTGATAGGGCAAAACCAATGCCAGTTTTGGAATCGACTCCCCAAGTATACCCAAGAATAGGTCTGAAGCACCAGAAAAATGTTGACTGGTGGGCTGTGTAATTATGGGGGGGGGGGGGCTGTGTAATTATGATCTTGAAGATCAACCAAGATGACTTGTTGACTTTTGGCTGCTATTTGAATTCAGGCTACATTTGCATAAAATCTGTGCAATAAGGGCAGTGTTAGTTCTATTTTCAGTCACTGCTCTCCTCTTTAAGAGCTCTCCACGGGGACAGTTGCCAAGCATGGATAGCATCCAGCGAAGTTGAGACCTTTCTGTTTTGGCGGGCCTTGAGTGTCTTGGTGTGTTAAATCTAGAGATTGAGTTTTTATCCTGACATTTACAAACGTCATTTACATAAAAATTACATTTACATATTCCTGCTTTAAACACAAGTCCTCAAAAGTTAGTTAGTAGGCTATAAATATAGTAGTCCATCAGTTCCTACCCATCTATGTTAATTATTTGTGGCACATCAATGGCCTGAAAGAGATCTAAAATCACGTCTCTTGCCCTTTATTATTTTCTTGTCTAACTACATACTGGTGTAGTGGTTTTGATTTTGGACTTAGATCTGGAAGATCCAGGTTCAAATCCCCACTCAGCCTGGGTGACCTTGGGCCAGTCACTATCTCTCAGCATAACCTACCTCACAGGGTTTTTGTGAGGGCAAAAGGAGGGAAGGAACCATGTACACCACCTGAGCTCCTTGGAGCAAAGGGCAGTGCTAGTTTCACATATAAAAACGTGAAAAATAAATAATGGTCGTTATTTGCTTCAGGTGAGTGGTCATTTCCAAGCCGATTTCAGTTGAAATAATCTGTGAGCTCTTGGAACATAGTAACTGTGCATCTAAAAACTGTGCATGTTTTTAATGTGTGCCTGTTGTTGATACCCACAGGCAAAGTTCGTTGGCCAGAAGCTGTCTTCAATTCAATACGAGTATACTCATATTCAGCCCATTTTGTATGCACTTGGTGTGGGCATGTCAACAAAAGATCCAGACCACCTGAAATTTCTGTTTGAAGGAAGTGATGGTTTTTGTTGTCTTCCTACCTTTGGGGTTATACCAGCTCAGTCATCTATGCTTGATGGTGGACTGTCTAATGTTCCGGGACTCAATATTGATTTTACAAAGGTAAATACGTACCATGATTCTGAAATCCCCCCTATGGGCAGAGAAAGTAGGATAGAAATCTAATAAATAAATAAATAAATGGTTTTGTGTATGGAGCTATTGACAAACAGCGTGGATAATCAGTACAGATTTAGTTGTTAGAAGAATTTTAGGTTATGTTGAAATATGCTTTTATTTTTTAGATCTGAATGTGGAGTTGATATAGCTTGACTTCAAAACAACACGATTTTCTCCCAGTAGGTCTTTTCCACAGTTAATACATTGCATTAAAAGCTTTGGACAGTCATGAAAACCAAAGCTTGATAGGTCCAGTTGATTCTGAAATACTGCCAGCAAATGTTAGGAGACCATTCCAGGTACTAGTTATAAAGAAATGCTTTGAGATGTTCCTTTCCTATTGTATTGAGTTATTGAAACATTTAAAATACAAGAGATTGCATCATTCAAATGACAATAGATGCATTTTCTTAGGGTTAAGGACAAAAGGGAACTGAATATACATTGCTTAGGCTGCAATCCTATGCATTCTTACCTGGGAGTAAACTCCATTGAACTCGATGAGATTTGCTTCTGAGGAGGCATGCATAGTATTGTCTGTTACCGTATCACTTAATTATTCCTCCTGTGACACATGGGAGCCTTTGGGAAACCATCCACAGACTCCAAGCATTCTTGCCTTTTAACATGTACTTTTAAAGGTGAAGTACAGAGGCAGGAGGGAATAGTTTCAGTAAGGAGGTGTTATTTCCATAAAGATTGCCCAATACATCGGTTCTCAAACTAGTGGGTCGTGTCCCACCAGGTGAACCAGATGCTGTCCCCTGCCACCTTAAGGGGCGGGGACAGCATGGCGGCGGTGATTCCGGGGATTGCCACTGCCAGGAAAAAAATGAAATTTTCTCACTTACCGGGGTTCCTGCATCCCTCCGGATGGTGTGGGGAGGCCTGCGTAATGCTTCTATACTTGCATTGTTTGTCCACAAGAAAAATAAAACTCAATGTGGGCCTTAACTTTAGACCTCTGTGCTTTGTGTCACTTCTCCAGAGAAAATACTGTCTTTACCTGATAGTAAATTTCTCCAGGTAGTAATGTCCAGAAAGGAGTGTGCAGAATTTTTGTTGAGGATATATTCCTTGTGTTCTAGTGCAAGGAAATTAATATTGCTTATATTGATACTCCAATATTCCTTCTAAAAGAACTGCATCCCAGAGCAGAATAGTGATAGCAAATTCTGTTAACAGTGCTTCTTATCATTCTACAGGTGTTGCATGGTGAGCAATATCTGGAGCTGTATAAACCACTACCAACATCAGGTTAGTCATTTGCCTGGCCAATCAGTCCTTATATACCCTCACATAAATATGATGCACTGTTTTGTTTTTTTCCCAACAGAATTATGTATTTTGTACAGCTGGATGCTCTATCAAAACTAAAACCATGGCATGCTTTTTAGTATGTGATACTTTGAATTTAATATTTTTTTCTGGAGAAGTGATTTTGAGTTAATACAAAATATTTCCATTCTTTGTCATTTACTTAGGAAAGCTAACTTCAGAATCATCTATTGCTGACATCCTTGATAAAGGTTCAGGAGCAGTTTTACTGTTGGATGGTAAGAGATGCTTGTTTCCTGTTTTGGGCTAATTGTCAGAAAAAACAGTTTCTAAGACTATGGGCGCAGTCCACCGGAAGTCTGGAACATTCTCCGCTGTTCCAAGCCGTTGCGAACATGCCATAAAGCACGTTCGCGACGACTTTTGAGTAAGGGCAGCCAACGCTGAGGCCAGCTGCCCTCACTCCGTCACTGGATCGTCCCTGCGGCTGCCGGAGAAGGTAAGTGCAGCACCGGCGGGGGTGGTCCAGGCGGCGAGGAAGGGGGGCCATTAACCGAGCCGGCCTGGGGGGGCGGGGATGGTGAACACCATATCCCCGTCCCGTTTCTGGGCTGGATCCGCCATTGCATGGCCTCCTAAATAACTGGTGGAAATCTGAGGAGGCCCATTGGGGTCTCCACGCGTTACACTGGGGGAAGGGGACGAACGTCCCCTTTCCCCGAGTAGACCTCTGGGCCAATCCTGGAATGGGGATAGGATCCAGTGGGCGGCCTGGGCCGGCCGCCAGATACTTAGGCAGGATTGAGCTGTATATGTACCTTACTTAACTATGCCTTGAAGACATTTCAGAGGAAGGCTTTATAGTACATTTCCTTGAACATTTTGCAGATTATTTGACTTTGCTATATACCTAAACAATGGAATATGTGGTGGGCACAAGATGACTGGAGTCTACTACTTCACATCCCTATGTTAATATGACCACAACTACCCTCGCCTACCAACAACCAAAGTAGCCTTTGCATGGATGTCCTGTGCAAATCTTCTGTCCTTACATTTTTGTTAGAATTGATGAAGCCTCAAAAGCCAAGCTTTAGGTAGCAATTATATTTACTGCAGATACACTGTTTACTGTATACAAAGGAAAGATATATAGTTGTGAATGCATGTGAACTTGCACTCTGAGAACAAAGCTAATTGTGACAAATGCATGTCCACTGTATGTTCTCTCATCTTCAGAGAAACAGTTTTTTCTAGTTCAAACCTTCCAGAGTTCACTGGGAGACATTTTAAATACATCTTCTACATAAAGTATGAACTGGCTCTGGACTAGAAATAACACTGTCTTCATTTTTGTGTTCTTCAATACTTGCAAGTCAGCAAAATAAAACATTTTAAATAGTGTTTGAATTTCTTAATCTACTGCAGTACTTCTCAAACTAGTGGGTCACAACCCACACCGAAAACCGGAAGCAATCGCTACCCCCCAAGGGGTGTGGTGACGTGCGGTGATGTCAGTGACATCCTGATGGTGGCGCAGTCCCAGGAGCGCTGCTGTCAGCTCGCCCCCGCAAGGACTTACAGCTTCCCCTACTTGTGGGGAGAACTTTGAGAACCACTGATCCACAGTATTGGTACTGATATGTTTAGTGCTAATATGTATGTATTTACACCAGAGATTTTTATAAGCTTCTAAGTGCTTGTTATTGTTGCATTTTCTGTAGTACTGAAATAACTATTATGTACACAGTAGTTGGCTATTTGGGCTGCACACCTAAAAAGAACCTTAGCAAGTTTTGTATAATTGTGTCATTCTTGACCTTTCTTCTAAAAAGAATGCATGTCTTTTTAGTTTTAGTGCCATTAAACTAAAATTGTTTTTCACTTTGCTTTGTGTTCCTTACTAGTTTACACATACTCTGGAAAGGACCTTTTGTGTTATAATCAATTCTCTGTCTTTGTCGTCGGAGCTGGCGGTTTTGGTGGAAAACGATCATCTGAGAAAGCCAAGGTAAATCGTAGCCGTATTTTAGTACGTATTGTGCATAGGCATAACATTTAAAATATCATTTTGTTGCTTTGCACTGTTCACGGGTCGCCAACCTATGACATAGCCACATTTTGGATAGTGTTTGCTGTTCTGGTTATCACAGCTAGAAAAGAACTTGTAGAGCTGAAAAGGCAGAGAAGAGAGCAACCAAAATTATTAGGCAGGTGGAGCACCTTTTCATAGTAAAGTTGCATTAGTTTTTGGTTTAAAAAAGGAGATATGAAATTAGTGTGAGTGGTGTGCCTATCTGCAACTGTCAGGATATTGCTCACCGCCCTTGTGACATTTCATGTGCTGATACTTATAGTACATGTCTGTGTGGCTTAGATGCCATGCTGCATCATGGCCACAAACCTAGATAGTCTGCACAATGCCTGTTTGCACTAATGCTCAAGAGTGCCTTGTACTGGGCATTACTGCAGTCAAGGTGAATTGTTCCTCTAACTAGTAATCTGGCTCTGTACTGATTCATGTCCCTTGGGTTTAAGCCTAATCGAATACGAAGCATCCAGTGATAAGAAAGATGCATTAGTTTTGCTAAAGAAAAGTTGCAATACATATTTATATCTTGCTTCCAGGTCACAGTGAACCCACCCAACAGAAGACCTGATGCTGTGCTCAGTGATGTCACTACAGTAGATCAGGTACACTTTTTACTTCACGAAAAGTGTTGTTTTTAAATTTTCATATGAGGGATCTTTTAACTCATACTGCTGTTATGAATGTTAGTTTCATACTGAAGTTAATCATTGTGGTTAAAATATAAGCGTAAGGTTATGTAAGACTTATACAAAAAATGTAAGCATTGGATTCTTCGGAGCAGGGAAACCACCAATTTGTAGCTACTAGAATAAATTGAAGATCTTAGCGCTCAAATCATGCCACAAAAAGTGACGATGGTAAATTTGGCAGTTAGAAAGTGGCTTAAGGAGTGTCCTTTCTTGCCCCAAGCCACAGACATACTATGCACTTTTGATAAATGGAAATGGCAGTAAAAAACAGAACCAGAACTCACTTGCAGGACTCGGAAGATGCCAAAATACAGTAGCTTCAACTTCCTCCTATTGTGAAAAAGAACTTTCCCGTGAAGCATTCTGGGTTCGATCTGAAAAGAAAAAGCAGGGCTAAGCACAAGCACACAGTGCTTCTCTGTCATATCCTTGAGTAACGATAACCAGTTCTTGCTCACTGACACGCAGATTCACACACACACAACCCTCTTGATGCCTGAGGTATGGCTGCTTGGGCAGAGGATGTGACAACCACGTTCTGGTGCATTTATCGAAAGAATGACTTCTTCTGATTTCCCTTCCTTAAGCTGAGAACATGGCAGTCCTGTCCTGCCTCCCCCCCCCGCCCCGCAAGGAGCTAATATGCCCATCCTCCTCCTTTAAGTCGATTCCTGAACTTATCCTATGTCAGAACTTACCCTATCACTTGGCTTCTCAGATATACGTAGGCCTATAGGCTGTGGTGTCTGGTCTGACTGAAGACAGTAGTAGCAGCAATACAACTGTCAAAGTAGCACTGGGCAGTACAGCTGAAGAACCTCATAACTGTGGGTGGCAAAGGCATAACATGCCTGTGGCCATGTCTCAGAAATGTTCACAGATGCAAAATTCCCTGCATTTTTCTCTTCCTTGAGCAGTCCCTGAGACTTGTCTCCAAAGTGCTTAAAAAAACAAAAATGGTGGCAATAGCATTCCCATGATCTGTCATAGACCACTTGTAACCACTACTGGGCCATGACCCACTAGCTCAGTGGTTCTCAAAAAAATTTCCCCGCGCCCCCCCGTCACCCGATTTTGGGGGGTGGCGCCCCCCCCTTCGCGTCACCCTCCGCACGCTCCGAGGCTGGCCCGGGAGCCGGCCTCGGAGCGTCCGGAACGGCCGGCGCTCCAGGGCCTTCTGAAGACACAAGCGTCAATCCGGGTATTTTTGATGTTTTCGCTCATGCGCAGACCCGTTTTCGTCTCTGCGCATGAGCGAAAACATCAAAAATACCCGGATTGACGCTTGGGCCTTTAGAAGGCCCTGGAGCGCCGGCCGTTCCGGACGCTCCGAGGCCGGCTCCTGGGCCAGCCTCGGAGCGTGCGGAGGGCGACTGTGGTGGTCGAGCCCCCCTTTGTGGGGCCTCGTGCCCCCCCTGGGGGGCGCGCCCCACTATTTGAGAACCGCTGCACTAGCTGAAGACCATTAGTATAGTGGTTGATCTTAGGGAGCTTTCTGATCTTGTCTTTGGGCAAGAGGTTGGATTAGCTGCCCTCTCATTTTAAATGTATCAGTACAATTTTTGGGGAGAGAGAGAAATTAATACAATATTCTCTCAATACTCATAAATGTTAACCCTTTAGCTAACTGCACTATTACTTCTATGTAAAGTGAGCAGTGTTGCACTGCATTTACTTCAATAAATCTGTGAGTAAAATGGAAGTGTTGACAGATGATCAAAACAAGTCCAAAAGCATTTAAATTGTTAACAATTTGTAGAAAGACGAATCGGCCAGTCTCGGCCCCATGGGCGACACTCTGTGCTATAAAGTTTAAAAGTATCATCTCATTACTCTTTCCTGCCAATTATTGGATTGATGTTTTAAATCAATGAACAAAGTATTTTTCTGCCAAGGGATTAATCACACTATTGAAATGTGCATTCTGTGACCAGATTGATTTCTTCCCATTAACCCTTCCCCAAAAGTCATATTAGAAATGTCTTTGAATGAATACCAGCAGGAAGAATGGTTGAGTTGTAATTTACAGTAAAAAAAGGAAACAACCATGTATGGTGAAAATGAGGTAGAGTTCATAGGTTTAAAAGGTAATGTAAGGATAAAAGGTCATGTAAGGATAAAAAGTAATATGAAGAATTCCAGAGTTTAAAAATACATTAAAATCACCAAAGTCCACACACACAAACAGCCTAGTCCAACGTTTCGTTCGAGACACTGAACATTGTCAAGGACACACAAAACATTGTGTGAGGTGGCATTACCTTCTAGAGAGCAATACAGCTTTAAATAGAAACAGTGCAGAAACGAACTATTGACAGCCTTATCTCGGATCCGACACGTTGCCTGCTTTAGGTGCTAATGGTTAAAAAGAATGCTGACAGCTTCTGTTACTATCGGTTACTGTTACTACACTGCCTGCTTTGGGTGCTAATTGTTGCAAAGATCGCTGACAGCTCCTGTTACTATTTGACAGCCTTGTTTCTGATCTGACGGGTGCCTGCTTCTGCTGCTAATTGATGTACTTTCAGTTTCCTGCGCGTTTCTGCACTGTTTCTATTTAAAGCTGTATTGCTCTCCAGAAGGTAATGCTACCTCACACAATGTTTCGTGTATCCTTGATAATGTTCGGTGTCTCGAACGAAACGTTGGACTAGATTGTTTATATGTGTGGACTTTGGTGATTTTAATGTACAGTATTTTTAAACTCTGGAATTCCTCATACTACTTTTTATCCTTACATGACTTTTTAAACCTATAAACTCTACCTCGTTTTCATTATGCTGAGTCATGAAAATATCCATGCTACAAACCATGTATGGAACCATTTCACACCCTCTTGAATACAGAAGTAAAGGTTGTGTCATTTGTAATACATGGATTCTGTGATATTCTTATTTATGTATTTCTCTGAGGAAATTGGGTGTAATTAATTTTAATAGTTTGACTTTTTTTCAGAACTTGTAGTATTCGCCCCAGCATGGTGTCTTTCCCAGTGGCTGTTGCTGGTGTCTCTTCTGCATTTCTTTTTAGACTGTGAGCGTTTGGGGACAGGGACCCATTGATTTATTTTAGTATATAAACCGCTTTGTGGAACTACTCTTTTTGAAAAGCGGTATATAAATATTCTTGATAATATTAGTGCTGGATGTGACAGGTGATGATACACAGATATTTTCATGAACTTCACTTTCAGCCGTTGTTTGCATGCATTATCTTTGTGTTTCCTTGCATTCCTGATTTTAATACTTCACTACTTTGTTCAGCTAATATTGCAATCTGATCTAATAAGCCTTGAGTGATAAAAAATATCTGCCCTTGTTCATTGATAGGCAATGAAATAGTTTAATTTCTGTAGCTGCACTTTAGTCCTATGAATGTGCATAAGCTTATTGATGCCATAGTTGAGTCGATAGAGAGAGAGAGAGATTGCAACCTGATTGCATCCTCTTCCCTGTATTCACTTTTAGCCACACCTACTGTAGAATTCTATAAGCTACAGAATTTGCACGGGCTTTGCCCTGGCTTTTGGCATGATCTGCTCCCACCATTTTATCACCAGTTTTTGGCTCGCCTACTACTACTGTATATATTGCAAGAGATTTGTTGTTAAAAGAAATTGGCAATGCCTTATTGTTGGATGTAAGCCGGAATGGTACTGAATGGCTGCAAGAACTAGTGTAAATGCTGGTGGCTATTTGATCCGAAGCTGCTCTCTTACTCTTCCTCCTCTGAGCTAAATTATTCCTCTGAGCTAAATTATGTGTGTTCTACCTCATCAGTTGAATCTCACTGCTCTAGCATTCACTGATGGTCTCTGTAGTTCCCGCTATTGGCTGTTCCTGCTGTGGACACTTTGGCCTCCATTCTTGCTGCCATTCCTGTGTTATGGTGTTTGAGGAGGGCACTCTGTACATCAGAAGGTGCGTCTCATTGTACTACCTATGACGGCATCTCTTGGTCTAAGAACCCAAATTAATCCTAGGTCATACTAAAGCATGATCTCAGATAGCCGGTCAGGAACACAGCAGCAACGGTGGTGGTGGGGAAATGAAGTGAAGCTTCAGGGAACTTAGCTGGACACAGATGAGTTTCTGCAGTTCATTAGAAGCACAACTTTTTCTCCACTTCATACGCCCCAGTTCTCCCACCCCAGACAATTACAAACCATTGTACATAGCTCTAGTAAGCAGATGGGTAAAGTAAAATAACAGAGCTGCAAATAACCTACAAAAAGCCTCATGCTCTACATGACCATGGAAGCGTCTTTGGACAGCGCTGGCTCTTTGGCCTTAGAAACGGAGATGAGCACCGCACCCTAGAGTCGGACACGACTGGCTTTCGAGCAGGGGATACCTTTACTGTTTTTAACTGGGCAAAAGCTGTGTTGTTCAAGTGATACTCCTCTTATATTTAGCAAGGGGAGAGCCTGTCCCTCATCACCCCACCGCCGCATCTTTTCTAGTGGCAGTTTGCTGGTGTTCTTTTGCATCTTTTAGGATTGTGGGCTCCTTGGGGACAGGGAACCATTTAATTATTTGATTTTGTGAACCGCTTTAAAATCTGTGAACCGCTTTGTGAACTGTGAAACTTGACACACAGAGACAGACACACACACACACACTGAATATTTTACAAGGAAACTTGGAACAACATCCATGAGTTGGAAACGAAAGCCTCTCTGACTTGTATGCATTTCAGCAGCAATCCAAATCTGTTGGCTTGTTTTTAGTTTAGCTGGTTTTCTGTTTGTTTTTAACCAAACTTCCCTCACTGTTTCTGAGGTCTCAGTGAATCTAGAAGCTAGTCTGGCATTTATATGGGGGAGGGGAATCTTGGAACTGTGAAAATGTCTGCCTTTTTGTATTCCCTTTTACATGATTATGAATATGTTGCAGTGAAAATATACCGGTATGTGTTTTGCTTTATTGCAGGTTAGAGCATGTCCCTACAGACCAGAGATATTTTTGTCTGAGTTGAATGCTTTCCTCTACCCTTTTTTCTTCCTTTTGCTACCTCAAATGCCCTTTCATGGGGTTTTGGAGTTACACAAGAGGACTGGCCTTAATTCATAGTGCTGCTGCTTGTTAATCTAGTAGATAATCTTGTGGGAATTAATCTTGTAGAGGGCAGAACTATTTCCATCATGGTCCACTCTTAGTTCTGTCCTTTGGTCAGCTGTTTGATTCCTGGGTGTTGAATACAAATCTGCAAGGGAGCTTTGTGCCCCTCAATCTCTCCCCCCTCTCTGACGGGATAGTCATCTGTTAATACAGTTATATTTACTGGATTACACCTCATACTCTTAGATTGCAGTCTTACACTTACTAAAGACTAGGTTCTATTGTACTTGCATAAAACGTACGTCTGCAGAAATATGCTCAGGATTTGTCACTGTGCTACAGGAGCTAGCTTCCTTGCTCTGCTCAGAATCTGTGTTGTTATAACAATTTTCAGTGGCAAAGAACTATGTTAAGGGTTGAAAAACTCACTCCAGCTTCTTTGCTTTTATCTGAAGTACATATGTGGCTCTGGTTTTTAAGCAAACCTTTCTGGGGAGAGCTCTTTTTTGGTGAGCTTAATTACAGCTCTTCTCCATCTTGCACAACAGCATAAGGTCGGACCTCAGTATCCACAGGGGAGCCACGGTCCCGAGGTGAGACAATCCCCCTCCCCTGACCATAACTGAAATCCGCGTAAAGCGGAATTGCTTTAGCGCAGATATAGGGACCACTGTAAAATTCTTTAGAAAAAAAAACGTTAGTGTTCCTTACCTTTTTACTAGCAAACTGCTCCATTTGCAGGGCTGTAGACTGTGAAATCGAGCTCCTACAGCCTCTTCTGGGTCACGCAACTTCCCCCTACCTTCCCCAGGCTCTCCCCAATGCATTCTGGGGCGACCTTGGGGAAGGGAGGGGGAAGTTGCGCAACCCAGAAGAGGCTGTAGGAGCATGATTTTGCTGTCTTCAGCAAACAGAATGCTTTGCCACCAAAAAGGTAAGAAATGCAATTTTTAACCTCCCCCTTTTTCTAAAAGGTTTACAGTGGTCCCCGTATCCTCGTTGAGACAAATCCGTGGATGCTGGATCCGCAGATAGCAAGGTCAGACCTGTATTTGTGCTGCATGTAGCAAGAATCACCTGAAACTTCATTACTGCCTCTTCATTACTGTTCTTAAACTTGTGTGTGTTTGGGCATTGCATGGCCATTTCAGAGTGCAAGGGAAAGTCATTTTTAAAATCTTTTTCTCTGTACACTTCCCATTTTCTTATCTGCAGCTAGCTTCTGTAGCAAAGTGACAAATCCCAAGCATATTTACACAGCCATAAGTCTTATGCAAGTAAAACAGCACCTAGTCTTTAGTAAATGTACTTAAGATAGCAATCTAATAGCATGAGGTGTGAGCAAGGAAGTCCCCAGTTAGTATTGCCCTCGGCAATACATTTATTAGGTGGTCTTGTAGGGAATTCTCACAGAGTTCCTTCATCTTCAGTATGTTTGGCAATATTGCCATTCTCAAGGGCCTCAGTAAAGATTACTGGGAAGAATGCATATGGAGTGATCTGTACCTATGGATGGGCAATGCTTATGGATGGGCAATGCTTATGGTTTTATTGTTTTTCTCCCACAACCAGATGTTGTTAATGGTTGTAGAAGGGTGGGTGGGTAAAACCATGCTTATGTTTACAATTAAACATTTCGACACATCAAGGGGAAAAAATATCCATATCTACAGAAAGCTATGAGCTGTGAGAAGTCTCCAGTTAGTCTCTCCATCAGCAATACATTTATTAGATGGTGTGCAGTCTCGGGACGCTGGTGCCGGCAACGCCCGAGTGTTCAGAGTTCTCAGGCCGGGGTACTGTCTGGTGAGGCCAACGACACCCGACTAGGATTGGTGGGACTGTCTCCTATTTCGCCAGTGTTGGGGCCTCAGGAAGAGACTGGCCTCAGATATGGTCAGGGGAGGGGGACTGTCTCGCCTCGGGACCTCCTCTCTGACCATGGCTCCTTTGTGTGGGTCAGTGGTGGCTCAGGTCTCTGCACTGCCTGGCTGCCTACCCCTTAATGAGCCTCCTCATCGACCTGGTTGGGAAGGTTATAAAGGGTGGGGCTCCCTGTGGGCACCACCCCTTCTGGGCTGCTACCCTGATCAAAAGGGCTCCCCGTTGCTTCCCCAATCCCTTCTCACCCCCTCCCTCCATTTGATAGTGATTAGCAGGGATGTGGATCAAGTCTCTGGCTCCAAGTCTCAAGTCCCAAGTCTTTGCCCCCATGTCCCGATTCCTTAGTCGCGAGTCCCTGTCTATTTATTGGGGAAAACGGGTGGGTGCTGTGCTGGGGGGGGGGGGATGGCACTGGCAGTGCTGTGAGGTTCCCCTTCCTCTACACTTCACATAAACACTTATTTAGATCTGATTGTCCACTGTGTTTGTGCGTACCTTCCTTGTCCTTGACATCGCAGAGGCCTCCTTCCTAGGCCAATATGGTAATGTATAGGGACTTAAAATTTGACTCATCGTAAAAGGCTCCAAATCTCAAGTCGAGTCTTTCAAGTCTTTTACAATCACCGAGTCAAGTCATTGATGCAACTTGAGTCCGACTTGAGTCTAAGTAGACTCGAGACTACATCACTGGTAATTAGTATTTCATATTTTAATCTGAGTACAGATATTTTCTTGAAGCTGAAGAGTTTTGTTCATCAGATTATTGCAAATAAGTTCAGTTCTTTGACCGCTTCTCTCATATACTTTTGTAAAGTTGTATTTGATTTTGTTTTTGAAAGTCTTCTAGTTTATTTTTGCCTCTCTTCCTTGCTATGTTTTATTTTCATATCACCTCCAAGACGTGTGTGTGTGTGTGTGAATATATATGCTCATACTTGTTGCCTCAGTTCTTGATAAACAATAGCATTGCTTAAAGTGCTCCTGTGACTGACAGATTCACTCAGCAGGATTGTATTATCCCCTACTACTATCAACTTCTGTCAGAGTTGCAGAATTACAAGCACCAGTAGAACAAGAGAGGAAAAGAGAAAATGCCTCTGGTAGCACTTGGTTGTGTATAGAGATGCAGCAATTAGTTTAATTTAGAACACTTCAAACAGGATCTCAGCTAAAAGTGTAAAGGCATGCTTAACTTGAGACAGTGATGGTTAATCTTACTCTAGTTGATAATTTAACAAAGTGTTTGATTACTTTGCTGAATCTGTTTTATATCGCTGTTCCAACTTGAGGTAAAATGGCTATTTGCCATTTCAAGTGCTTGCTTTGGCAGGACTCAGTGGAAAAGAATGGGCCACTTAGAAGTAATTTTGAATGGAAATAGATTCAAGAATTGCTCAGGCACCTGCTTTTCTAATAATGTGATGTTAAAAACAAACCCTTGATACGCAAATCTTACTGTAGGCAAGATTGTGCGCTTGAAAAGTTGGCCTCTGGATGAAGCCTGAGGCCTTCACGCAGTAAATAAAGGGCTTCTGCAACACCCTTTTTCCTACACCACTGGGTAATGCAGGAAGTATTGGACTGTGTGGAGTTACCATGTGATTAAAGTGGCCCCTCCGTATCCACGGGTTTGGCACCCACAGATTTGTCTCAGTGTGGGTTTTTGCGGATACAGAGGTCGCTTTTAAAACCTTATGAAAAGAAAGTTTTAAAATAGCCTTGCTTACATTAGTGTAGCACAATTCTGTTGTTTTGAGGGCTTGAAGCCAGTCCTCTGCATTCTACACGTGACTTCCTGGTCCTGTGACTCCCTCACTTTGCCCTGGCACACCCTAGTGTGATGCATTCTGGGGCAAACCAGGACCAGGGGAGGGAGTTTGTGACACCTGGAAGTCACATTTAGAATGCTGAGGACTGCCCTGCAGCCCTCAAAACAGTGAGATTTTGTCATGTTAAGGTAAGCAAGGCTATTTTAAAACTTTTTCTTTTTACAAGGTTTTTAAAGTGGCCCCTGTATCCGCGACAAAGGAATTTCCTTTAATGCGGATTCACGATATTCACGGGGGGCGTCCAGAACGGAACTCCCACGGATACTGAGGGTCGACTGTAATTTAGTTTGCAGATGTCTGCTGGAGTATGGACTTCGCCCACATGGTCCAGGAAGTCTGTCCAACCTAAGAGCCATTCTTTGTATTTTGCTGCTGAAAGAGATGATAGAATCCTAAACTACACCTTTCGGATTGTATTTTTTGAATATGTAAAATACTACCAGAATATAAGTTGTTAAAACACTTAGAAGTACAGGGGAACAGTCAACCCCTCCCCCCATTTATAAAAGAATTTGTGATTGTATCTAGCTGGCTTCATTTATGTTAGCTTTGCTTGTGACCTTTATTGTTGACAGCAGGCATTACTGAAAAATTGGTACCGACAGGTTGAATATTGCCTTTCCTCTTTTGATCTGGCAGAACTCTTAAATTGTTAGGAAATAAAACTTGACAGTTTTTGTTATTAATTGGAGAGCAATCTAACCGTATTATGACTGACTTCAATCTAAAGTTCCCAAACAATTGGCTTTTCTCATAATCCAAAGATGGATCAGGGTTTTATATACTGTTGTTGAAGACATAGGGAAATAGTTTCATTGTTTCAGGAGCGTGGAAAGCAAAGCTTTTTACATCACTGCTTTTGCAACTTCCTTTTTTGTTGTGTTTATTTGTATAATTAAGACACCATTCACATGACTTTTTACTCCCGGCAGCATTACTGGCAGCTTGTTGGTTATTTTTAAACCATTTTAATCCTGACTTTCCTACCAAATTCATAGGACACCCAAGGCGGCTCAAAACAATAAATTAAAAAACTGAATTGCATATGAAAATACAATATAATGAAAAACAAGCAGCAAATAAAACATAATAGAGGCAGTAAAATCAATAAAGCATAATAAAATGATTAAAAACAGCAGCAGAAACTCAGACCATAAAAACAGCTTATTTAGTAGCCATCATAACGGCCAAAAGCATGACGAGCGACTACCTGCGGCGTCGGGTGAGTTCTTTTTTTCCCCAATATATATTTATTTTATTAATAACTACTAAACAAAACAAAACAGTAAAACAAAACAATACAACATACTACGAAAGATTACAGCAAGCGCGAAGCAGTAAATCCTACTTGTATACTATTATATATTTTCTACTTATAATATCTAACTAAGCCTATATCTCTAATATACTATTCACTAAATCCACATTTCATCACTTCTTCTCTCTCTCTCTCTTAAAAAAATCTATAAGTGGTATCCAAATATTTACAAAAAGATTAACTAACTTTTACTTTATCTAAAAATCTTAATTCCCACTTCAAATATTTTTTATATAAAGCCACCCCATTTTTCTCCAAATGTATTAAAATAAAAACCTTCCAAATTTTTGTGTTTTTAAAAAAAATTCTATATCCCCTTTTTACATAAGGTTCTTGAAAACAAATCACATCTTATTTAAGTCTCTTCAAATAATAAAGCATTCTTTTTCTTTTATTCACAAAAGGGTTAACTAACTTTTTCCTTTATCATCTAAAAGTCTTAATTTCCACTTCAAATATTTTAAATTTATTAAGTCAACCCATTTTTTGTCTTCAATTTTGTTAATTTTCCATCAAAATTTTTCCATCACTCTTTGAGTTTCTTAAAAACAAGTCATATCTTATTTATTTATTTTAATAATAAAACATTTTTTCTTTTTGTATAACTAACTCCAGTAATATTCCCCACAAAAAAATTATAATCCCTTTTTAATTTTGACAGTTGCCCATTACACCTTCCATCCCTTCCCCTCCTCCTCCTCCTTCCTCTTCTTCTTCCTCTTCTTCTTTCTTTCTCTTCTCTTTCTTCTTCTTTCTCTTCTTCGTCCTTAAATCTTCCCCGAAAGTCCCTTGCTTTTTGAATTGTATCCACTTTGCAATTTTTTCCACAGGATCCTCGGGCGTTGGGTGAGTTCTGTGGCGGAGTGAGCGGTGCTGGCCTCTGCACCGGCACTGCTTCAGAGTTGTCGCAAACGTACTTTACGGCACATTTGTGGCGCTTTAGGTCAGCAGAGGATTGTGCAGCCCGAGAGTTGTCTCCTGACGTTTCAGTAGAGCATGAGCGTTTTTCTTTCATGTGTTGATCAGATGCCGTTCAGAGCTTGTAGTGCTGATGGATATGAATTTGAAAACTTGTCTTTAGTTTAGACGTTTCGAATATTGTCTTTCCATTGAATGTTGGAGTTTCCCAGAAACAATGTTAAAGGAATATTAGTGACTTGGAAATTTTTAAAAATTTGCAAATGTGAAATAGCAAGAAGCAGCTGAACTGTGATAGACTTTCTAAACATACACTTGAGTTTTGTTCAGTCACACATGTAATCAAGTAGCTTATGGAAAAGCAATACTGTACATTGTGCCTACAGAAAAATGGCTGCCCAGAGGATCAATCTGAGGACTGAAAAGCAATAAGAAGTGACATGAATGATTCTCTGAATGTTGAAGGTTTTTGTGAAAGTAACAAATGCTGAGACTCTGTGGCTCTGGGCTAAATATATATAACCTGCTTTTTTATTTTGAAGTATCTTTAATATTATTCCAATGCAGCCATACAAAAACTTTAAACAAGTACTTCTAAAGAATAGAGAGATTTTGAAAACACTTGTCTGCTTTGTGAGTTCTGGAGGAATTTGAACATTTGAGGAAAAATTGCGATCAATAGCACAGTTAACATGTATCTCATTTTCTCACAAATACTTGTGATCAAAGAATTGTTAAAGGTAGTGCCAAAGTATGGTGGTAGTTCTGTCTTTCTTTATTTGCATTTGAGGTATTTACACTTTTTCTTTTACCATCTTTATTTTTATTAGACTTGTTGACTTTGTGTAGTGACAGATTCAGGAAATCATATTGTATTTGTTGTTTCATTTGAAATCTGGATTTGATAAGATTTTTACCAGCGTGAAGAGGTCACCAATAGGGCATTACAGAGCTGTGGTGTCTGTGAATGGGTATGCATGTGAGCTCTGCTCCAGGATGTGATGGGGAATGGGAAGCCTGGGCTACTCTGGTTCAGCCAACTGCATCTGCTTGATCAAGGAATGCAACTTGAGATGCACATCAGCCTTGTGACGTGAAAATTTTAATCATGGCCATAAGCAATGTTGCAATTGCTGGTGGGGTGTTAATTTTTTTAAATGAATAACTTTATAAGGTTTTTTCCCCGTTTGGTCCATAGGCTGCTTTGTATCGTCTGAGTGGGGATTGGAATCCTTTACATATTGAACCTGGTTTTGCTGCCCTTGGAGGTAAGAGTTAAGGCCCCCCTTTTCACTTCATTTCCTTGGTAGGAATAGATAATGCTTTTTCTGCTTCAGCAGTGTTTTCTAACATTGTGATTAAGGTTTGAGAATTGATTTCCTGAAAGTAAAAGGAACCAAATCTCCAGAGTACTTGCCCTGTCCCCAAGCTGAGCATCTAAGCCAAGCTTCAAAGACTTACCCTTAGGCTTTTGTAAGGTGTTGAGCACTGTATTTTTAACATTTTAACTGAACACCAGGATTGCCCCCTCCCCAAAATCAAACAGTTCAAAAGTAGTTTTTGGTGTTGCATTTTTGACTAAAATATGGAAAGAAGGAAACAGCACATTATAATAATCTAAGATAAAAGTTACTAGAGCAGGGATTCTCAACCCCTCCCCCGCTGCATACCACCGCCGGCGGGATCACTCCACGCAAGAGTGCTATAACGAATTAGCACTAAAAGAAGCAGTATTATAGGAAGTACTGCTGTATATGTGGATAATAAATATATGATACGTAGTATAGTATATGTATCTGAATGCAGACATGCGAAATAGCAAATAAAACTGTTATGTTTGAATTCCCTTAATAGGGTTTCAGAAGCCCATATTACATGGACTTTGTTCTTTTGGATTTGCTGCCAGGCATGTCTTGAAACATTTCGCAAATAATGATGTGACCAAGTTCAAAGCAATTAAGGTCTGTATGTTTCTTTGAGGGGGTTTTCTGTTCATTGAGTACTGAAGATTAGTTCTCTTAATCACACTGAGAGATGTATGCATAAAATAAGTTATTGTGTGCCATAGTGATATTCAATTTTTGTGTTCACTCAACACCCTATGTATATTTCTTGTTTGCGCTTCATGTACTTTTAGAATGCCTCTAACATAGCCTGCATTCATAACTTTTTTTTTGAGTTGAGGTATATAATCTGAATTACTATATATAATCTGAACTATGTACCGTTCTTACCTGTGAATATTTATTAAAAATGTGAGACTATAGGAAGTGTTTAATGTCTGTGTTTGAAGTTAAAACAAAGGAAACATCTTTCCTCTTGATAGGTTCGTTTTGCAAAACCAGTTCTTCCAGGACAGACTTTGCAAACTGAAATGTGGAAAGAAGGAAACAGAATTCACATTCGCACCAAGGTCAGAACAATCAATCTCAGATTTTGAACTGCTTGAGGAAAATAAACAGTGTGCCGTATTGCAACCCAGTGCTGTTGTGCATGCGTAAATCTCATGGATTGCAATAGGGATTAAATATATGTCATGTCTTTGGAAAATATTTGAAACATTCTCATGCCAAGTACCCAAGTGGAATGGATAAAGCAATTTTTGGAAAGAAATGGAAAGGTGGTGTGGGGCTGAGAATTCCACATGCATTCTGTCTATATTTATGTTGTTTTGATTCCGACCATCAAATTTTCAAAGCAATTTTCAAAGCATCATTTTAAAATACTATGTTACTGTCTTTCTCTTCTCTCTCTTCTTTGCATACCATTTCCAGTACCTTATCCCTCGCTATGTAGCGTGCTTCTTCTGTGGCCTGTCCATCCCCCATTATTTTATAACCCAGTGTTTCTCAAACTGCTGCAACCTGATTTCTGGTGGGTCCCAGGTGATGGAAAGAGCAGATAAGTAATTGCCACAAGCCCTGAGGCTATTCAAAAATTAGATAGCTACTAATTGCCCTTCGAAGAGCTGAGCTCCTGCAGTTTGCAAGACAGCTGCTAATTACCCTGCAAGCAGCTGACCTCTTTACTTGTAAATAAATAAAATATATTTATTTCTAGATCACCTTTTTTTAAGTCTCGTAAAGCTAGGTGCGTCCCTATAGAGTGTCATTTTAAAAAGTGGGTCCCGGTGTTAAAATGTTTGAGAACCACTGTTATAACCTATTGAGGAAGACCCTATTGAGGAAGACTCACTCTATTATCCTGTTTGCTCAAAAGCATTATTCCTAATTGTAGTTGCAAGTTCCTAAATGAGCAGTCTCTTAAGGAATTGACCTTTAGCAGTTAGTTGAAGGCTGCTCCCCTCTAAGGCTTCAGAGCTCTTGTAATGTTCCCGAAATCAAAGCAGGGAGTTAGCCAGGTGCTGTATTTGATGCAGCTATGTCTGATTAGATTTCAGTGAGGATTCAGGGTGGTGTTTGACTTACGGCACAATCCTGTCTACAAATAGACTGGTAGAGCAACAGCTCCAACCATTTAAGTTGTCGCAAACATGCTGTAAGGCACGTTTATGGCACCCAGAGAGTAAGTGGCACCGGCAGAGAGGCTTGCGCCGCTCCTCTGGTGCCGCAGAGCAGCGCCACGGTGGAGTGGTAAGTTCCCGCCAGGTGGAAAGGGGCATTCCGGGGGGGGGGATTGGAGGATCAGGTCTGGGAAGGGATCAGTGGAGGCCTCCTCCGCCATGTCCTATCCCCCTTCCTGGGCCTGTTGGACATTACACGGGCCTCTGAAATGTACAGCAGCAAAATTGCTGGTGTGCATTCAAGGAGGCCCATCAGGGCGGCTGGTGTATTACTCAGGGTAAAGGGAGAAACATTCTTTTACCCCAAGGAGGCTGCCGGCTGTGCCGAGGCAGGCCTAATCCTGCATAGGATGCGACAGGCACCTTATGTGCGCCGCCACATCCTGCTAGACAGGATTGGGCTGCCCGGATGTATTCTAAGTGAAAGCAATAATGCTGTACTGAGACATCTGGATGCATACATCGGTGAGGGAATTAACTATTCTCACAGTATTTGGAATAGTTCTTCTTGCCTTGCTCCAGTAACTTTATCTAGGTTAACTAGTTATTGTTGAACATAAAGATGTGATTCAGAAAGAGCTAGGCTGGCTGTTAAAAGGGGAGGGATATCCAGGCACATCTAACACACAAGCTTTTTAAGAGGCACAACTCAGACTTTGTTGGTGTTGTCTTAAAAATGCATGTAAATAGAATTTCTTGATACTGCCCTTGGACTTGAGTCCCTTGGCTATTTTCTAAAATAGCTTTCCTGTTGTATCATAAGATTCAGAAGAATTAGGCAAACTTAGAAACTAAGAGCTTTAGAAATAATAAAGATGAAGAAAAGAAAATCTGCATGTCCTCTATGTTTGTTCCAACAAATAATGCTGAATTTGGCTAAAACATGCATTCCTTTCATTGATAAATCTGAATTTAATATTAGAAATAATGGAACTGATTCTTTCTTTTCTATACTTGTAGTTTTTGTCCACCAGAACATTGTCAGGAATTGTTCTTGGGTTGTCTTTCATTAAATCTTGCTTGAATTTTCTTTAGGAAGATGTTGTTTTTGTGTTAGAACAGTTCATTTGTAATGATTTCTAATTATTTCAAGCCTTCCTTTCCCTTATTATTCCTTTGTTACGACCTTGGTTTTTCTGCCTTGAACTGTGTGATTTAAGATGCAAAGAGGGTTTCTTAGTTCTGGTAAAATGTAGCTGTTGTGCTGTTTATAATTCTCGTTCTCATGTTTGCCAGAAACCCACTGACAGTGTGGTGAAAAAAACTTTTTACAGGTCAAAGAGACTGGAGAGGTTGCAATTGCAGGAGCATATGTGGATCTGCTGTCCTCCTCTGCCCAGCCTGCAGCTAAAATACCTTCAGCTGAGGTAGGGAAGCCAAGATTGGTTTCTTTGTATGACATATCCAGGGTTCTGTATGCTCTGCGCATAATACATCATCATAATTTTGCCAAGGTGACCCAAATTCTTCCCCGAGAAGACCTGATTCAATGGCCCATATGCATTGTGTAAATTAAGTCAGTTTGCTAGTGATGCTTAGCCAGAGGTAGACATGGTGCAAAGGTTAACTGATACAAACTGGTGAAGCCACAAACCTCTGACTAGTTGAAACGGATGAGCACTCACCTAGCTGCCTTCCAAGCTTCTGGTTGTTCAGCAGACATTGCTCCCTCAAATGGCAGCCATAAGACCTAGAAACATGACTTCATTTTTTAAAAATCAAAGCTGATAGTTCCTCAGGATGCTGTGTTCTGCATCTAGTACCGTTGGATTTGTATTTCACTTGTTCAGTATTTACCCGAGTACGCCCCATGAAACACACAAGACATGATATGGATGAAAAGGGTCACTTCATTGAAATACAGGAAAGCAAGCTCATAGGTAAAGGAGATCTACAGGCCGGGGTCAGGGTGTTACACGTGCACGTGAGAAGCGCTGACACGGGCATACATCCTAAGGACTGCCCTGGGCGGAGTTACAACCCGGACTCCGAGCCGTCGCCCCTCGCCTGAGGAAGCAGACTCATCCACGCCGACTCCTAGTGGGTCAGGACAGTAGGAACCGCTGCACCTCCCCAAGCCGGTGAGCCCAAGGGAAGCTCACGTGATCCCAGCCAAGGGCCTCCCCCCATCGGTCCCCATGCCGGAGAGCAAAGGGGAGATGGATGGTGGGGGTGGTGCGTCCCCCGACCTTAGCTGATAGTTCCTCAGGATGCTGTGTTCTACATCTAGTACCGTTGGATTTGTATTTCACTTGTTCAGTATTTCTTGTGTGTGGTTTAGTGCACATGTTGGGGAAAAATAACATGTAAGGTTTATTGGGTGAAAGTGTTCTTTCACTGTTTCTCAGATCAGTTAAGCATATGAATGACACATGGATGGTTGTGGTTTATCGAATTCTTA
The DNA here is from genome assembly GCA_026170595.1 of Plestiodon gilberti rubricaudatus. Lineage (NCBI taxonomy): Eukaryota > Metazoa > Chordata > Lepidosauria > Squamata > Scincidae > Plestiodon > Plestiodon gilberti. The sequence goes on from JANXHW010000002.1 coordinate 53,425,124, forward strand.
GCCATATGCAACTGTCTAGTGGGCAGGACGTTCGGCTACAGTTTCCAACTTCTGTCACCTCTGGAAACCTGTTTGCCTCAAGCCCTTCCATCTCGGTATCAGAAGTTAATGGCAGCATACAAACCTTTGTCTTCGTTTCTCTGTGCCTCTGACAATCCAAGAGGAGGCCACAAAATACTGTATCAGCAAGGAGGCTAGAGAAGTGTATAGCCAGGCATGCCATTGCAAATCAACGAATGTGGTGTTTACTATCTGGTCCCTCGGTATTCTTTTGCTTAGGCAACGGGGTTGCAGAGTGACCTTGTGTTTGAAGAAATTGGCCGTCGCATCAAAGAGGTTGGAAGTGAGTTGGTGAAGAAAGTAAATGCTGTATTTGAGTGGAACATCACTAAGGACAAAAAGACTGCAGTGCAGTGGAGTAAGTCGCATGTTTAATTAATTTGTTGAATGCCCTATTGCATCCTTTAATGAAGTGAAAGACGTTATACTTGCTCCAAGCCCTGCTAGTTGAAAGGTGTACGGTAACAAAACAATGTTCACTTGGGCTTAAAGTTTCTTGGGCTTCATGCATAAGTGACTGCTTTTTTTTTTTAATACAGTGAAGGTATATTTCATTACAAGAGGACATTAAGAACAGGGCTATAGCATTAAATCACAGCAATTAATCTTGCCTTCACAAAGAAAAGCTAAGAGTTGGGGAAGTCTGTGATTCAGATTCGCCACTTGGTGGTCTTAGGAAAGCCCCTGTCCCTCAGTTACACTTCCCCCATCCATGGTATGAGGATAATTCTGACCCAGGTTTGCAGTAAGGATTATCTCATGTAAAGTGCTTTAATTCTCTAAAACCATATATAGACACTAAGAATTATGATGCTTATTCATTATCTTGCCCTTCTCCTCTTTGAGGACAATGCACACATTTTTATTTTTACATATCTGTCCCTATGAAACTGAGTACAGCTACTCTTGCATGCAAATATTATATTCTGTAAAGCAGTTTGAGAAGGAAATCTCACCCATGCTTTCATTTTAAAGAAAACTCTACTGCTGTTTGAATAGCATCCCTTAATGTATCCAGAAATATAAGTCTTAATTCAGACTTTACTTAAATTTGGACTTATTTCTCAGGAACATTGATTAAGGGTCAATTCTCACATGTGGGAAGTGCATGAAAGCAATTTTCTCTGGTGGTAGCTCCATACAGGGTCGGTAATAGAGTATCACAACGTGAATTGTCCTGATTACATCAAGATTATCCATTGTTGTTTCAGCCACCATCCAGGCTTATCTTATCAATAACAATATATAATAAATAGTATTATGTTCAAAATGCTCTACATGATTTATTTTGTTATCCTTACTTACCTGTCAAGCAGGTACAAAGTATTATGTCATATTGCAGCTGATGCTGGGAGGGTGAGGCTTGCTCAAGGCCACCTTGTGAGTTTGAACAGGGAGCTGTAATGGGAAAATCAGTCCCAAGTTCATATCAAGGAAGAATCTACTGAACAACATTTCTACAGTATTAGCCTTTGAAGACTGTCTATAATGCCATCTTCCTTGACTGTCTCCGTTATCCGGATAGTTCAATATCCCTGTCCTTAGTGACAGCTCTTTTTTGCTGTATGACTGTTCCACGTTATACTTGCTGTATTGGCTGTTGCAAATGCTATGATGAAAAAGCAAAGTATATGAAACAAACTAAGTAAATAGTCTGAGTGATAGAAGATGATCTCTGTTACAGAAGAAATGCGTCTTGGATTCCAGTTACCTGCGTCAGAGACTTTAGTATATTTCACTTGTGCCTTTTTAGGTTCAGTGAATAATTACCAATACAGATATTATATTTAACACTGAATAATGCACATATATTACACCAACTAAAAATAATTATATACTTACCAGTAATAACTGAAACGTGTTGAACTGAATTTAAATACTGAAGTATAATTCCAGTTTTAAGTAACCAAACACGTATTTCAATCTTGTTGATTAAGCCAGAAGGAAACGGAATCTTGCCCGTCTAACAGAATTCTGTTGCGCAGAGGAATACTTCAGAGTAACTTAAAGTTTCATGCTTTTAACCTGAAACTAGTCCTTATGAAGTCTACTTTTTTAAAAAAAATGTCAAAAGTACTCTTAAGAATAATCTTTTGGGAATTGTTGCTCCATCTCGGAGAGGCATAAAAAAGAAAAAGCAGGAGTCACTGGGAATTATTCTTCCCTTAACATCGAGAGCTCAGCAGAAAGTTCCTGGTTTCTGATCTGTTTCCTTTCATTTTTAAAACCCAAAACTTTCCACAAGCCTACTGTACTGAAGCCATCTAGGTCAACGGCTCTCATGGGATGCTGGAAGGAGAAAATCGCTGCACAGACTGTGGTTAGTCAATGCTTAATCATAGTAAACAAACACTCTTGGCCACATTCCGATTTGTTATAGCCTGTTCAAGTCTTGATAGGCATCTGAGTTCAGCTTGATTTTTTTTTTCTTTCCTCACCAAGCGTCAAAGCAGGGCTCCTGCCTCACCCATGCAAAACTATCAGCCTGTCTTTCCTTTCTCATCCCCTTAAATATCCTGTTTAAAAGGTTAATATACTTGGACTTTGAGGGGTGATTAGACTGTAAAATGTCAGCTAACTAAACTTTATTTTAGCTCTATTCTTAAAAACTTTTTCTAAATATGGACGCCTGACATTTTCACTAGGGGACGTTGACAACCTGTCTTTGAATAGGCCTTTAGTTAACGCTGATGATGTCGGGCTTCTGACTGTCAGGATCTTCTTCAGCCTGCTGAGGGTCTCTGCTGCTGAAGTTCTCCGCCCGACCGAAGCGTGCCGAGGCTTTGCTGGGGCAGTGTGTGCTCTTCTCCTGGCCTACCTGCTGGGCCTCCTTGCATTGTTAAATGTGCTTTGCCGCTGTGCTTGCTTTGTTCCTTCCACTCTTGACTTGTCACTTTTCCCTGCCTTTCTGCTGTTGTGCAGGATGCAGCAGTTGACAGCACGAGAAGCCCCCCCCCCCGGCCCCTGCAGCTCATTGCTGTGGCGGCTGATGACTGAAACTCTGGCGTCTTCCTCCAGTGTCCTTGGGCCAACTGTCAGAGGAAAAATGATGAGAAGCAGCCCTTAAGGAAATGATTTGCAGTTCCAGTTGGTGCGGCCAATAATTTTATTCTTCCCAAATTCACGAGTGCCAAAAAAGCTTTTATTGCTTTGTGCAATTGACTATAACCTCCTCCCTTGTATCATTCTGTATCATGCCAACCTCTTCGTTTCGCTTCTGTCCCTCAGTGGCTAGGAAGGACATGTGAACTGGAATGAATATTCGCAGTGGAAGTCTGAATTCTTCTGCATAGAAGTGTAACCGCTGGTTTTAGCATCAGTAAGATATCCTGTGCAGATTTCAGGGTATATATCTCGGATCAGAACTATCCATTTTCTCTCCTATTTGAATCTATTTCAGCACTGTAAGGTGGGGGGCGATTTCTCCCTCAGTATTCAATGCAGTGAATGGGCCTTGTGGAAAGGGCCCCATGTGGTAATAAAAGCAAGGCTACTTGGCCTTGCTTTATAAAATCAATTAAAAAGGTAATAAAAGCAAGGCTGCATATTTTAAACATGCAGTGTTTGTGCATTACACACTAAGAGAGCTAGTGAGCATAGACTGAGCTGCAAATTGGGGCTTTCCTGGTTCAAATCTCACCTCTGCCATGAACTTACTAGGTGGCCTTAGGCAAGCTGCAAAATAGTTGCAATATTCATAATATAATAAACTTACCTTATGGGGTTGTTGTAAGAACAAGATCAAGATAATGCATGTGTGAAGTGCTTTGCACACTTAAATGCTATACAAATGCTCCTCCTCCATCTCCATCAGTCAATCAATCAGAGACTTACAAGAGCTTTGTAGAGTAGACCAGTATTATCCCCATACAATAGGTTTCTGAGAAAAGCATGACTTGCCTAAGACCACCATAGCTGAAACTTGAATTGGGGTGGCCTTGGCTCTCTCTTAGTCACTTTCTCAAACCAGCTTTGCATGATAAAGTGGTATGGTAGTTGCAATACCTGATTAGAAACATCAAGTTTTTCATTGACTGGTAACCGCTACCAGTATTTCCATGTGGAGTTGCTCTTTATAAGATCACTTATTACCGTATTGGTCTGAGTATAAGACTCACTTTTTTCTCCTAATTTAAGTTTTTAAACTAGGGGTGCGTCTTATAATCAGGCATAAATTTAATGCCAGTGATTTAATTAAATTTTTTTAATAGCACCAAACTTTAAGGGTGCGTCTTATAATCAGGTGCATCTTATACTCGGGACAATACGGTATTTCCATAGCAACAGTGTATGTAGTATTTTACACAGAGTAAGCGTTGCCACGCATTTTCTAGGACAGTGGTTCTCAAAGTAGTGGATCGCAACCCACCATTTGAGCTAAAAGCTTCCACTCCCCCTTGAGGGGTGGGGACAGCATAGCGGCAATCCCGGGAATCGCCACCGCAAAAACCTTTCTATGGCAATCTGAAGCTTGGGGGGGGGCTGCGAAGGGTACCGCAGACTCCCCGAACCCTCCGGAGGGCTCCAGGACCCCCGGTAAGTCTGGAAAGTCAATTTATTTTTTTTTATTTTTTTGCGGCGGCAATTCCCAGGATTGCTGCCACCGCTGTCCCCACCCCTGCAATTGCTCAATGTTCTTCCCATCTTGCGGAGAGAACTCCCTCGCATGTGAGGGAGTATGGCTTATGGTGCACCCGCAGTGTGTATTGATACTTAAGAGGTTTAAAAGAAGTGGCAGTTGTCAGAAGTAACTGACACAAATCAATGCTGGTTTATTGAGGAATTAATTACAGTATTAGAAGTGGGGACAAAGCAATAACATCAAGTGGAGGCAATTGAATTTAGTTCATTTTCCACTTAAACAGGGAGAGGCTATATAGAAATTCCTGTTTTCTCGAGGGAGGGGGGGAGAGAAACGGAGACAGACGGACATTAAAAGTGGATGCAAGTACTGTATATACGTCAGGCCGAGGAAGATAGCAGAGAGATGCAGCAATACTGTTCCTTGTACCGGCTGTTTGACATGGCCACCAAGGAGGCTAGGTGAGAGGAGGAATGTTAACGTTACACAGTAGAAATCTCACATTACGACAAGTACAGAATGAAGGAAGAATTTGCAATGAGGTCTCCAAACCAGAGCAATTACCATCTTTTTGCACATGGGGTGGGTGAGTTCTGATCGGGGCAGGGATCCTCAAGAAACAGTTCCTTTCCAGGAATCTTCCCATCTCCCCATTTCCTGGTCGGCTTAATCTTCTGACCAGGTTCTTGAGTAAGAAGGGACAGTGGGATTTAGATAAGGTGTCTAAACCCTGATCAGGGGGTTTGTTGCTGCAGCTACCAAAATTGAGATGAGGATGGGGAAATGTTGGGTCTCACATTAGCAAGGTTACCCGGGGATCAGAAGCCTTTGTTCTTTTGCTTGTCCACACACTTTTGATGGCAGGACATCGCAATATTTGTGCCATGTGTTTGGGTTCTGATAAGGTATACGCTGAATCTACCTCTGAACAATTTCACCTCCGTGTAGCTTTTCATGAAGAAGAAAGTGGTGGGGGAGTGGAAGGAGGAAGAAAAGAAAAAAATGGGTTTATTTAGCCATGTGAGGGTTTTCTGCTCTCCTGGCCTTACCTCGGGGTCAAAATAGAGCCAGTATGGTTTAGTGGTTTCTGGTGTTGGATTTAGACCTGGAAGTTCCAGGTTCAAATCCCTGCTCAGCCCTGAACCTTCCTGGGTAACCTTGGGCCAGTCACTATTTTTCTGCCTAACCTATTTCACAGGGTTGTTGTGAGGACAAAAGAAGGGAAAGAACCTTGTACAGCACCCTGTGCTCCTTGGAGGAAGGGTGGTATAAAAATGATAAATACGAGTTTTCCCGAAAATAAGACCTCCCCTGGAATCAAGACCTACCGTGGCTTACAGAGATCTGTGCTGCGGCTGACTGCTCAGTGTGGCCGCTGGCACTACTGTACAGTACTGAGCCTCAGAAGCGTCACTGTGTCCGACTGCCTTTTCGCAGAGCCCTGTGAGCTCAGCTTTTTTCCTTGCAGATCATTGCCTTTTTCCTTCTACCAGCCTGCTGGATTCCCTTTGTTTGTCTCCCCCCCCCCCACCTCCCATCATCTCAGACCTACCATGCCTGTACGGGGGGGAAAGTGTTTATGTGCCACAATCAGTGCACGGGGCCTCAGTTAGCGGCGGCCGGCTGGTCGTGCGGCTGGAGATCTGAGGGGAAAGGGAACAGGATCTTCGTGTTGGGGGACAACGCGGCTACTGCCAACGAACATCGGGTGGTCGAGGCTGTCTCGTGTTGCCACCTCCCGTTGTGAGCTCTCCCGTGCCTCCTCGTCATTGCCGCCCTGTGCGGCCTAGTCCCGGGGCGTGCTTGCGTTCAGCTCCGCCCGACAATACTGTTGATGAACGCATGCCTGCTGGCAGTGGCACAACGGCCTCCTTCTAACACGTAGAGAGAGAGAGAGAGAGAGAGAGCGCTTCGTACTCCCACTAGCTCCTGGGTTAGCCCGATTCCTTAACAGGGCAGAAAGGCCCCATTTCTTCCCCCCACCTCCCCTTATGTGGCTTTTTGAAAGAATGACTTTCTGGCTTTCGTGCTCCGAGAGGGGTGGGGAGATGGGCAGGTGACCCGAGGCTGCAGCAAGCCCCCAGGCTCCCATTTTAGCTGCTGTGAAATCATCCTCTGATCTGAAGATTGTACATAAAATTTTTTGCGTTATTTTTGCTGGCACTCATAAATAGAAGAGCTCCCCTGAAAATAAGACCTACCGTGTTTTGGGGGAGCCAAAATTAATATTAGACCTGGTCTTATTTTTGGAGAAACAGGGTACGTGTATCTAGTGTCTGATGGGAATAGGGAAGTTCTGTAATATAGAGGAGCTTACAATCTAGGAAGATGGAGGTTGGGATGAGTAGAGGAAGAATATGCAGTTCAACTGCAGCAGTTGCTCTATTTGCATGTATTTAAGTTTAGTTACACAAGGGAAAGAGGACTATGGCTTTATATCAAGGAATATTTTTATTAGAATATTTTTTAATAATTTTTATTAGAAGTGGGAGAATCTCCAAGATGGCAAAGTTCCTATCTCCAAAAATTGAAATGAATGTGAATAAGCCCTTTTGAAACCTTGCATAATGCAAGTGATGTGCTAAAATGGAGGAAAAGGTTAAAATGCGTCCTAAATTGATTTTCTGGTGTGCTCAGCCAGTTGCTAAACTCTTCTGAGTAAAAACTCTCTCTTAAAATGCTTCAGAGATGGTGAAAAGTGTACTGTTTAAAACGCATCTTGCGAAGGCATCTCTTTAAGCAATACGTCGTTCGTTGTAAATCAGTGGTGAAATTGCTAGGCTATCATAATTAAAGATGTCAGGTCCTTGCAGAAACATTAACTTGGCAACGGCGTTGTTTTTACACTTTCTGGCGGGGGCAAGAGAGGAGGGGATGGCTGTGGAAATTTGCAAAACGTGAAAATGAATTGGCAAAGCAAAATCTTGTCATAACGTTCTCTACTGCAAGCAACACGATGCCTGGCAGCTCCTATGCCTTGTAGTAGATCATGTTGGCAGTGCATTTTGTGCAGGAAATAGGACTTTGGGAAAACGGACACTTTGAGGAATTGTTGATGTCCTGCACAGAAAAGAGATATTTGGCTAAGATTTAAGATAGTCTTGAAATGGAACACTTAAAGCCCACAACGCTCCACACTACAAAACACACAATCTTGCGTTGTATCCAGATGTTTTGTAGTTGATGAAGACAAGACTATATGCAAATGAAAAACTAGGTCACCTATTTTAAAATAGGTATCACCAAAGGATTAAATGAATGATGCCTTTATTTTATTTTGCAATAGCTGTTTTAGGGGGAAATCGGCAGCAACAAATGTGCTGCTTTCATGAATTCAAGGGGGATTCATGTTTCTGTCTGTAATGGAAACGATCCAGCTTATTTCTGTTGAACTTGATGATACAGAAATACTGAGAAAAATATTGTTAGAGCTGTGACTTCCCTTTTTCTAACACAAGAGTTCAGTATTAAGCAATATAAGTCCTCTATCTGAGCAGATGCATTGCTGAACTGACATAAGAATTTAGTGTCAATCTTCTTCCTCTTGGTTTTCTAGCCAATACTTGAGAGTGCTAGTCAGAGATAATATCTTTCCTACCAAGTTCTGTAGTATATAGTCTATAAAAGTGCTAGTGAGAAGAGGCATTAAGCAATGGCAAAACCTATTTTAAAATACGCATTGCTTTTCCATGGACAACATTAGAAGAGTTCTGTTGAATCAGGCAGACCTTCTGCCAGGTCCAACATCTTTCTGACAGTGGCCAGTTATGTGCCCAGAGGCTCCTGGGCCTCTTCGACGCCCTGAAGCAGGGCACAAGGGCAGTAGATCGCTTTCACCCAACCTGATCACTGCTATTAAGATATAGGAAGGTGCCATATACAAGTCAGACAATTGGTCCATCTAGCTCAGTATTTGACTAGCAGTAGATCTTCAAGGGTTTTTACTAGCCCTACTTGCAGATGCCTATTATTATTATTGGATTTATATCCCTCTTTCTCCCCCCCCAAAGGGGGGACCCAAAACGGCTTACAAAATTTAAAAATTACAAATTTGATGCATATAACCTTACAACCACTTGTATGAGAGTCGGTGCTCTTTTGCAGAACTATATCCCCATCTCTAAATTTGCTACTTCTGCTACTACTGCTATTAGCAGCTGAAATTCATCAAGAACATGGATCTGAACATGGAGGTTCCATTGAGCTATCTTGCTTAACAGTTGTTGATAAGCAATCCTCCATAAATGTAGTCTGACCTCCTTTTTGAAGTCCTCTAAGCTGGTCAGCCTCACCATATCTTCTGGTACTGAATTCCATAAGTCAGTTATGGAGGCATACTTTCTTTGGCATGTTCTGAATCTACTGCCAATCAAGTCCCTTAACTGGCTCTGAATTCTAGTGTTACGGGAGAGGGAGAAAAACATTGTATCCATTTTTTCTGCACCATGCATTATTTTATAAATCTCAATTTTTGTCCCTTTCCTCTTAATCGTACGGTCACATTTGCATTGTTGAATGCTGCTGTAAATTGCAAACAAGGATCATAATCCAGCAAACCTCTACATTTATGTGGTTTTGATTCTCCTTTTTTTTAATTGCACTTTCATGTGTGTTCTTGTACTTTTGACTTTGTTAGCTGCCTTGAGCTTTGGAAAGGCGGAATAAAAATCTTTTAAATAAGCATGTGCCCATAAGGATCTTGCTTTCTCTCCCCCCCCCCCCCATAGCCTCCAGCCCCACGTTGTGCTGCATCTCAAGCTGCTTGGGGAATAAATACTTCAAAACTATTCGCTGAGATCTTGTTGTGCATGTTTCTGAGCAAGCCAATGCTTTTCAACAAAACAATTTCCCAAGTAATTAGCTGTGAAAGCATATGTGCAGGAGCCTCTTCATTCGGATATTTAATTGAGAGTAGGTTTCAGGATATGGCGGTGGAAATCTAAGCAGCCTGTCGCACAGTGAATGAGATCAAAAGACTTCATTGCCTGGGGAAAACAAGTGTTGATAGTTGAGACAGGAAGGTGCATTTGTATCATAAATCCAACTATGCCACAGCAGGTAACTGTACTGATTGAACAGGATGCTCATAATTAGGTAGATGTTATTGCTCCTGTGTTGTTAAATTATTATAATTTAAGAAGTTTGTGGCTAGAAAGCTGGGCTTTCGTGCTTAAAGGAATACTTTTTCAGTCTTTTCCACTTTAAACCTGTTGAGATTGAGTGTGTGTGCTCATGCATGCTCATGCATGTGCTGTGTGTTTAACTGTTCAGGCTAACTAAATACGGAAATTAAACCAATTGCTTTTAAACAGCCACCATTTTTGGTATCTTTTTTCTAATGTTCTTTACAACAGAGATCTCAATACATAGTTTTTAAGTTCAATAAAATGGTTTTTTTCCCCCCCCCAGAGGATGCAACTTTAATGTCGCCCATAATTTTTTTGCTAAGTGTTCTGGGTTTTTTTTCCCCTCAAAGTAGTTGAAAGATGGGCATTGTGCAGGTTTAGATAGGAAATAGGTGTTTTCTTTATCCTTGATTTGCCTTAATTTTTTTTAACTCTGCTCCCTCAGCCATTGACTTAAAGAGCGGCTCTGGAGAGTTGTACCAAGGACCTGCCCGACGTAAAGCTGACACCACTTTCACGCTTTCAGATGAAGACTTCATGGATCTGGTGCTAGGCAAGATGAATCCACAAAAGGTATAGTTAACAGGAATTAACGCTATCCTAGCAAATTGTCACCTGTTAAGTACAATATTACATATTACTGGTACTAATTAACATTACTGTTAGAACAAGCTCTAATTCACAAATAAAAAGGTAACAGTTCCCCTTGCTTGGAAGTCATTACTGACTCTAGGGGCGGTGCTCATCTCCGTTTCAAAGCTGAAGAGCCAGCAATATTCTAAGATGCTTCCGTGGTCATGTGGCCGGCATGACTCAACGCCTAGGCACACGGAATGCTAGGCGTACGGAACGCTGAGAACCTATTAATCGACTTGCAATTTCTTGCTTTCAGACTGCTAGGTTGGCAGGAGCTGGGGCCGAAGACAGTAGCTCACACCATCACATAGCGCTCGGGTCTCAAACTGCTGTCTTGCCTACCTTCCGGTCTGCAGTTCAGTGTCTTAACCACTAAGCCACCACAGCGCCTGGATAAAGAGATGCTAAAAACACAAACCTAAAGACAGTCCTGGCAGTGACATGTTCCAATTTTAAGGACAAACAAAATGGTTAACTTGCCTTGGACCACATAGCCATAAATTAGACTATCCTAAGCAATGTATTTCATATAGAGAATCATAAATCCATGCTAACTAATGCCTTCCTTGTATTTAGCAGAGGGAGAGCAACTGTGCCATTATAACATCCCTTTCAGTGCTTGTTGCTGGTGTTTTCCTTGTGTTTAATTCTAGATTGTGTGCTATTATAACATCCCTTTCAGTGCTTGTTGCTGGTGTTTTCCTTGTGTTTAATTCTAGATTGTGTGCCTCTTTAGAACAGGGAACCATCTTACTTCTTGTCGTAGGTAAACTGCTTTGAGAACGTTTTTGTCGAAAACCAGTATATAACTATTAGTAGTAATAATTGATCGGTTACAACTTTGCACATACCCTGGTAACCAGGGATAGACCACAGGATAGAAAGGAAACCACCTAAAGAAAGAATAGGGGCTGCTGCTGCCTTGATAGCTACAAAGTACGGTATTCTCCACCGTAAGTACTATTCTGTCTCTTTAATAGAAAGAGGCAACTTTGAGGGTGCAAAGGGATTTATAGAGCTGTTCACTCCACTGACTTGAGCAGGGAAGCCCATGCATCCAGGAATTCTGTGTAGCTCATTCTGGATCCCAGGTTTTCTTGATGCGATCAATAAATTGAATTCAGCTATTGTTTAGGAGGACCAGAGCATTGCATTATGGTCTGATTTGACTTCTCTGTGCAGCAAGAATATACAGCATAATTTCGAAGCTGCACGTTCATCTTGTAGATTAAATGGTTATCTTGTAGTACATTCATTCTAATTTATACTCCACTCAGCCCAATCCTCCCTAACTTTACGCCAAGGGATCCTGCTAGGCTGGCGCAGGCAGCATTGGATCCTGTGTGCGAAACGGAAGCTTGGATGTCACCTTGGGGAAGGGAACTTTTGTTACCTTACCCCGGGTAAAGGTCCAGCCCCTGCTACAGGTCTCTTTGGATCTATGCCTGCCATTTTGCTGTCACAAACACAGGAGCCTTGTGTAAGGGAAACCGGGCAGGGAAGGGGAGTAGGATTCGGCGTACGGCGCTGCTGCCGATCCTCCACCCCAGTTAAATGCCTCCCCCCCCACCCTCCACCCTGTCCCACCCTTGTGCCCACCAGCTCAACACTCACCCTCCTGGGCTGCGCGTATCTGCCTTATGGCAGCTTTTGCAACGGCTCTGGGCTGGCTCAGGATGTGCTACGCCAGCCTAGGATTGCACCCTAGGTGATTTTGCACTATTCCTCAGGCGCCACTGTCTCACATGGCTCACATTTTCGCCTTACAACAGATAGTTGTGAAGCTGAAATAAAAGAGAACCCATGTATGCTGTCCTGAGTTCCTTGTAGGAAGGATGAGACAAAAATGTCATAATAGAATGATGTGGGAAAGAGCCAAAGCGGCTGCTTTTAAGACTGTGAATGTGCATAGGATTAAATCAACGTTTCTCCTTTACCGTTCCCAGTGTACCTAGGTGGTGCTAAATTCAAAGGAGAAATGTCAGGCCTGGCGGTGGTGGTGTGCTAGGATTCCTTTTTCTCTTCACATTGTAACACTTCAGACATTGGGAGATCTTATCAAAGTCCTACAATCCAAATTGATTTTTTTTCCCCAGTGTATGTAAAATACTCTAGAAAATATTCCGCCAACTCTTCGGGGTTACTCCGTTCCTTCCTTTTTAGAGGACGAAGGCACATTCTCCTGGCCACTGGACAGGCTTGACCCCTAATTTTATTTTGCTGTGCATCATAGATTCTTGTCTGGTTAATTCCTGGTTAAGTTTTATTTTCCTGTGACCGCTTTATAGAAACACAGCTCTGGGAGAGCAGCAGACTATTTTAATCTTTTTTTTCCCTTCTGCTTGCTGTAGGCATTTCTCTCTGGTAAACTGAAAGTTAAAGGAGACCTCCTACTGAGCCAGAAGCTGGAGACAATTCTCAAAGACTATGCGAAGCTCTGAATTCCCTGCTGGATTGAGTTAGCCTAGTAGGAAGAAATAAAAGGAGCCGTTTCACCTTATGCAAATCCTGTATTAGACCCCATCTAACAGACTTAACTGCTAATACACAAGTCGCCTTGATTCTTGCAGATTCAGATAGCTGGTGTGGATGTGACGGGTTAACATGTTCTCTCTTTTTCGGTCTACATTACGAGCCTTTATACCGTCCTTATCCTTGTTTCCTCCGAACTTCTTTCAGCTTAAAAACATATGTACTTAATATATTTCTATATCAAATCTAAAAACCGTTAAATAAAACATACTTTGATACCATTCTCATATTTCTGTTTGTTTTTTTAGCGCCTTAAACAATATTCTTAAGTTCATTCTTTAAAAAAAAAAAACCAAATACATATATAGTACGAAGTATTTAAGGGGTTTAAAGCCATGGTAAAAAAGAATGGTCAAAAAGCAGAGGGGACTGAACAAGTTAAAAAACACGCTTCCAATTTATCCCAAAGTTTCGGCAACCAAATACTACCCTAGCTGCCTTCTTCAGGGATGGGTTGTGAGTCCACAAGAATGAACCCAAGCCCAAACTAACCAGCAGTACAGAGATTTTGGGTTTCAATATTTTACCATTTTTTACCATGGCTTTAAACCCCTTAAATATTTCGTAATCTATAACTTACGGCCATGAAAACTGGAGTACCAAATACATATAAACTAGAAAGTTTCTTGGGATTGGTATAAACTGCTACAGATCACAGGCTTCCAGAGACATTGGGGCTGCTCCTGTGTATTATTTAGAATAGGTAGTATGCAAAGATAATAGTCATGAAAAAAGACCCTGCTTGTGGGTCTAGAATCTAAAATAATGAGAGAGAAGACATCTCCTCCTCTTGTATGCCCCATTTCATAGTTTGCCACATAGCTGTCAATCCTCTGGGTGTGTGTGTGTGTGTGTGTGTGTGTGGGTGGTTGTGGTTTCCTCACTTTCTCATAACAGGCCTATGCAAGAATCAATTGAGCCACCAGTAGAAGAACTTAGAGTCACCTATTGATTTAATGGGTCTGAGCATGTCAGAATACATGTAGAGGCAATTGTAGGTTTCAGAGAATGGCTTTTGGGATTGATTTCTGTTGGTACCACAGCTTGCTGGATTCCTCACCCATCTGTCTTGTTTCTTTCCGTAGATTAGTTCTTCCTTGTCTCCCTTATAGTATCAATCTGTCTGCCCTGCTTTTCCTAAACATTTGCATCCAAAAACCAGAAGTGGCTTTCTGAGGCTGCTGTGGGCCATTCTGAGGCCCACAGAGGCCTGTGCAGTGGGTCGCTGGCCTGGAGTGACCTGGAAGAGGCCTCCTCGCCCTCCCAGTAAGTCATTCTGGTGCCGCGACCCACTATGGGTGACAAGGTGGGTTGCGGTGCTGAAGAGTTTGAGAACCCCTGGTATAGTGCACACAGCAGTGTTTCCTCTAGCTCCCTCAGTGGCAGTAAGTTTTCATGGTGGGTAGGCAGTGGGTGGAGAGGGGGAGGATTTGGGCAGGATTCGGGACTGCCAGGGGGCAGGCAGGGTGCCAGGTACTTCTAGGGTGTCGAGGCAGGCAGGGGCGGATATGGGCTACGATGGTGCCAACATTTGCCCCATGTCTGCCACAGAACAACTACTGCATATACCACAGCCTGAAGTATCTGTAAGTTGGCTCTGTGCAAAGAACAGAAAGTGGTGTCCCCAAGAACAGAGTACTGTATGTACACTTTGCAGATAGAGATGTTTAAATGACCCCTCTATTCCAAGCCAGCTACTAGTCAAGAGAGGTGCTACAAGGTTCCCATCTTTTTAATCGCCACATTCATTTTTAAAGCTATTCTTTAATAAGGAATGCACCTGTCGACAGTAAAGTGCAGATGCCTGTAATTCCCTAAGACAGTTTGGAGGTGCAGTGAAATCCTCTGGAATAACCTCATTAAGCGCAATTCCAATGACTTGGAGGCATAACAACCAGAAGCACTTAGCCAGCCTGAAGCTAAGGCAAGGCACATTATGGGCTTTGCCCCTATTTCACTTTTATTCTCACACATTATTTAAAGGCCATTAAATGGGTCACTTAAAGAGGATGTTGAAATGCAATACTTCAGTTGGCTTTGCTGCAAATGAGAAGAAATTGCAAAAGCCTCCAGAAAGCTCGGATGCAGCCAACAAGGAAAATGCACCGAGTTCTTGCTGGAACTTTTGCAGGCGAAACTTAAAGGACGAGTGTCAATGACTGAAGTCATTCAAGGGTCAGTTTTTTGATTCATTACTCCTAAGCCACTGTGTTGCTTTTTCAACTTTAAGAGGCAGAAAGTGCAGGTTAGTAAAAAAAAAAAAAAAAAAGTGGATCGAATTCATTGGTGTTTTTGCACATTAATGCAGTCTTTCTCTGCTCTTATAAGCCTCTCCAGCTTGAAACATTGCAGCCCTTCCCTCTCTTTAAGGGCTAGCAAGACAAGAGCCCTTGCGCTTGCTTAAGGATGCACATCGGGCTCACTGGCCGTTGCTTGTGGATCATCTGCCACTGTCTGTCACCAGCATCACTTGACAAGCGGGACACCATGAAAATGCCAGCAGTACTAGTTGAACGAGTCCTAGAGGGCTAATGGGACTGCATGTTGCAGGGCAACATCATTCAGTTCTAGCACAGATTAAAGTGAAGTGCGAAACTGACAGGCGCCTGCAGAGGCCATCACTGAAGGATACTTGTGAAAACAAACCATTTGCTATCATAAGGCTGAAGGTCCACAATGAAACTCATGCAGCATATCAACACCCCCCCCCCAAAAAAAAAAGATGTTAAAGGCCAGGTCAGATTAAAGAGAACACTGATATTGACTAGCCACTGTCCATTGAACAAGTAGCAACACAAATTGCGTGTGGAAGGGCTGGTTTTAAGGTACAAAGAACAACCAACGGCAGCATAGCATTGTGAGCAAAAGGGATTAGTTAACCTTGTTTAGCATTATCGTTTATATTGTGTGTCCTGTTTTTTCAGATTTACTCTTGTATCTGTGCTTAAACTCAGTGACTTCCAATTAACGAGATGACATTTCAAAAAGAGATCGTGGAGAATATGATGGTATAATGTAGCTCAAGTGCTATCTGGTGCTGTTTTGCAATGGCTTGGTTCCTTCCTCATGGATATGTAGGGCCAGCCTGACTATAATGCTGACTGAAAAGCTCCCCCCTTAAATATA
This sequence comes from Plestiodon gilberti rubricaudatus, assembly GCA_026170595.1. Taxonomy (NCBI): domain Eukaryota; kingdom Metazoa; phylum Chordata; class Lepidosauria; order Squamata; family Scincidae; genus Plestiodon; species Plestiodon gilberti. Next base: position 53,441,186 of record JANXHW010000002.1, read on the forward strand.
GGACTACCCCCCCTCCTTGCTAGCCTTCGGCAGGGACCTGAAAACTTTTTTATTCCACATTCCCTTTTAATTAGGATGTAGCTGATTTTTATTTGGCTGCTTTTATTTTATTGCTTTTAGTCTATTGCTTTGATTGTTTTAGCTTGTTTTAATCTATTTTTGTCATGTAAGCCGCTTTGAAAAGGTGCAGGATAATTTTTTTAACGTAAATATGATGAGTAAAATGTTCAAACAGTGAATGCTGCTGTCTGGCTTCACACCTGTTCATGCAGGTATCTTCTAGGTGTTTTTTTTTTTTAAGTCCAAAAAGAAAAAGTGGCCCCATGCTGGGTTATCAGTTAGAAAAATATTCCCCTGGTATCATTTCTTCCTTTCTGTAGAAAAACAAAAGTATCTCAGGCTCTTCTTAGGCTTAAAGGGGGGAGAGGGGCTATAAAAAGCAAAATGCTTATAGAGCCAGAGTAGTTCAGATGGTTTAACAAATGAAAGTGCCATTCAAAGCTGTCAAAATAACACCCCTGAAATTACATTTTAAGCCTAGGGTACCCCAAGATGTGGTGGATATTGTTCTGTGCCATTATCAGAACAAAAATAAGTGTGTTACAGGATTAGGTAAGGGTTATGTCTTCTTTTTTTAATAGTAGATTACTGACCAGTGTTATGCCTGAATGAGATGCTAATCTCTAAAGAAAGGTATCCGATACGGTGGACATAGAGAGCTGGTAAAATTGCATGTATTTGCATGTTAGGAGAAAAACTTGAGATGAGCATGTGATGTGGGTCATCATCCCTCCCCCCTTTGTGATCACAAAGCACAGGCAGTTTTGGGATGAGGCAGACAGTTGAACAGAGCAACAGCGGACCTGATATGGAAAACCTGGGGGGTGAGAGAGAGAGAGAGCAATAGAGAAACTTGGGTTGTTGGGAAGTTGTTTTAACCTGTTACAAGTAAGGAGAACTCCAATGCTCAACTTGTGTGTTGTGTGTGTGTCTCCAGAGGTCTTTCCTCTAGGAAATCAAAATCTGGTCAGTGTAATTTTGTGAATTACTTCATCTTGAGCAACTGCTACATACCTCTAACGGCCCAATATCATGGGAAACTCAGATTTTGTTCTGGGTATCCTGTAAATAATGCAAGACAGCAAAAATCCAACATGCATGTTATCTTTTTTTTGGGGGGGGTCTCTACTGACCACCGTCTTTCCAAATGTGTTTACAGAATATGAATGGCAGGAAATTGGCTGAGGAAGCAGATCTCTACTGGACCAGTTTAATTTGTGTGGACATGGCCTTGGTTATCTCTGAAAGAATTGAAAGCTCGTATCTCTCTCTCTCTCTCTCTCTCTCACTATTGTTGTAGTAGGCACTAAACTATTCTTGGAAAATGAAAAGACAAACAGCTGCCCCATTACATCAGCTGTAGGAAAAACGTGGTGAAATTGTAACACAATGGAGTAAGCTCCTGATGATGAAGTTTCTCTGAACACAGGTGTAGGAAGTTTGCTTTTGCCTGAGAAACCTTCTAACTTAAGACCTGATAAAGGTAAAGGTATCCCCTGCTTGAAAGCTAGTCGTGTCCGACTCAACTCCGTTTCTAAGGCCGAAGAGCCAGCGCTGTCCAAAGACACTTCCGTGGTCATGTGGTCAGCATAACTAACGGAACGCTGTTACCTTCCTGCCGCAGCAGTACCTATTTACTTGCAATTTCTTGCTTTCTGGCTGCTAGGTTGGCAGGAGCTGGAACAGTAGACGGGAGCTCACTCCGTCATGAGGCACTCGGGTCTCAAACTGCTGTCCTGCCAACCTGCAGTTCAGCGTCTTAACCACCAAGCCACCGCGGTGATACAAGCAAATGTACACCAGTGGGACTTACAGTTTAAGTAGATGAATTTAGGAAGCAGGAAGGAAGCAGCCTTTTCTTTAGCAGACTTTGGCTTGAGATTTTCTTTCTCAGGTTCACCCAGCCTGGGAAGGGACACCAGTTCGTTAATTTTACACTTGGTCCCCCAATCTTGTTAGCATTTTCTGAATGCTTTTGAAGACAACTTGCCTGTAGTGGTCCACACTGAACCAATTTACACTCAGAATTGAAATCTGATTGTAGGGCATGTCAGTCACTGTTCCTGAGATAATTAAATTTTGAAATAGCAGAATAATGCTTTACTTTTAATGTTTGCCTGTTCTGGGATTTGTGCTTTGTCCTTGCCTTACCCTTGCCATGACATTCTTTTCATTGCAATAAAAATGCATCAGTTATAACATGCTGCCTCTTTCATGTTGCATTTTTTTTGAAGCTCCTGATCTTTCTGAAAAAAACAAAAACATTTGCTTTTTTTGGAGAAGAAACTGCACGATTCATGTCTGGATATTTATTTGTATGATCTGTTTCATTTATTTAAAATTTATATTCTGTATTTTCCCTCTCCATCAGAAAGTACTCAAGATGGTGGTTCTCCTCTCTCTCTCTCTCTCTCTCTCTCTCTCTCTCTGTGTGTGTGTGTGTGTGTGTGTGTGTGCACGTGCGCGCAGCTTAAAAAAGACATCAGGAGATGGAGGGGGTGATGGTGACTCTTCACCTTGCTGGCTTTCCTCCTCCTCCTCACAGGGCAGTTCGTGTTTCTCTATATTTTAATGTTGTGCTAATAAGGGGTAAAACATTAACTTAAATGGAGTCAGACTGTTGGTTCATAGCTTAGTATTGTTTACACTGGTTGACGGAAGCTCTCCAGGATTTCAGGCAGGAGTCCTTTTCACCCCCACCCCTGGAATTATCAATTGACTGTGGGACCTTCTGCATGCCAATCATGTTCTCTATCACTGAGCTACAGCCCCTTCCCAAAGGGGAAATGAAGAGTACCCACAAAATACTATAGTGTAAAGCATAGTGTTCCCTGAAAGGGCAGAGAGAGTTATTTTTAACAATATTGTATAAAAAGAAATGGCATGACTTCATGACAGATTGAATGTGAGAGAGCAAAGGAGAGGAAAGAATTGGAGATAAAGTCAAAGGTTCATGCCTTATCAACGTAGGGGATAGCGGTAATGACGATGGATACAGAGAGTAATCAACAGTTGTAGGTAGTCATGTTGGTCCACCAGAAGAAACATACCTGTTTCTTCATTTTTGCATTTGTATTTTGTTCTATATTGTGTTGAAAAATGGGTGCCTGAAGACAAATTCTTGTAAATTTAGCTCAGCTTTGGGAAGACAAATTAAATCTTTCATCCTAGGAAAAAGAAACAAAGTATTGTGCAAAAAAAAAAATGGGGTGTTGGGGCATTGGGGACACAGGAAGCAAAAAGCACTCCTTTAAAGAAATGAAGCTTAAAACTGGCTATATACTGTAATTCTTATTTTTGAAGCACGAAGTGTGAGTGAGGAGGGTGCGGTGCAAAATGTGGCAGCAGTAACTGCCCAAGCTCCTGGAGATGCCTGGACCCCGTCACAGAACACGCAGCCAAAGAAGGGGGGCCCATGTTGTAGCTTCCAGCCTTCTGCCAATGCCCACACTCCCCCGTTCTTTCTTCAAAGGGATACAAAAGTCACCTCCGATGAGGTCAGCAGATCTGTAGTAGGCCACAGTCGAGTTCCAATAAAATAAAGGAGCGCACCCCAAGATCCAGTGTGATGCCACCCAAACCCAGAATGCCAGGCTTGAGTCTTGCACAGCGGAAACACTGCCCAAGTCGCACCCCAGAGGCCTGGCACACCAATCAGGTGCAGCCCATCTCTGCTTGGTCTTGGACAGGGCACGGCTGCAAAAAGAGAGCCCTAGAGTAACTGCAGTCTCAAGAAGCAAAGTTCTGAATGGTATTCATATGATTTTTTTTTCAAGCTGTAGAACACTATGCAAAATTTAGAGATGTACTTTGAAGATACAGTCATTATCAAACAGCAAGTGCAACTAAAGCAGAAGAAAGACTCTCAAACTTTTTCTTTTGTTTTGCATATGTAATAGGGGCAGCTTTCATTCATGCTTCTGACAGCACAGACCACCCTCATTGTCTGCACCAGTGACAGTGGTGGGTTACACCGAAAAATGAGTGAAGTTGATAAGAGATTAGCCTACAGGGTAATTAGTTTTTAGCTACATTCTTCTGAGAAGGCAATGGGACATGAATGTTATCAGTAATTAATATATTCTGGGCCATAAATAATGCTTGCTATGTTCATCAGAAATAGTGTATCTTTGCTTTTTAATTGAGTTAGAGAAATGCTGCACCTTAAGACAATCTATTATTTGGTTTCTTTTTGATCATCGAAAAAAAAAATGCAAACAAGCACTCAGTCTGAAATTCTAATTAGCTGAACAAGCATTGTTATGTGAAATCAGAGGAATTAATTAAACAGTGAATTAACTTTGGGCATACTTTTGGAAATGTAGATCCAGTCTGAGACTTTTAATGAAAAAGAAATGGCGTATACAAAAAATAGCCTGAAAGTCAACATCTTCAGCCTTTTCACAAAATATGGGAGACCACTCATCTGTAACAAGCCTGGATCACAAGACTCTCCAAATTCTGGGATACGCTCCTTTATTTTAATTTTTTTTGTAATGGGCGCTATTTTAATGGATGGGTTCTGCTAGTGGCAAATGTTCACCGTGAGGAGAGAGGCGGCGCCTGCATTGTGACGTGTGCCAGCAGCCCTCCTGTGTCCCCTGAAGGGTGATCTTGGCACAGACAAGGATGCTAATGGGTGGGCCACAGTTGGTTCCATGCCAAGAAAGAAAGTAAATGGATGTTCTGTTGGTGTATCACCAAATGGAGCTGATGATGACAAGAGATGCTCACTCCATGCAACAATGCTGGGATTTAATCCTGGCGAGCGTGTTGCAGTCAGGAGAAGCCACAGTCAGTATTTTGTTGTTCTTTTTCTAACTGCCTGCAATTTCTTTATTAATGTCTCAATTAAGTTGCCTCCCCAGCTCTGCCACTAACCCTGCCCTAGCCTGTGCCATCCTATTGGTTTATTGAGGTGGAGCAGGCACTGGCATTTTAAAATCTGTTTTACTCTTTCCTTCGATGCAGGGTGCTCAAGTCCTTCCCCGCTCTTTCTTTCTAAAGTCAACCCTCTCTAACAGCCCAATCCTGCATAACTCTTGCACTGGTGTAACAGTAGATCCACTGGTGTAAGTGCACTTATGCCAGTGTAACTTGCCATATGCCGACGGACACAGGACAGAGATCGGTGTAATGCCACTTGGATGCCGTGCATGTGCAGTTCAGATGTAAGAAGGACGCTGCTGCAACTCTGTCGGTGCAGGGGATATTCCGGGGGTGTCTGGATAACCCCAGAATGCCCCCTGCGCCAGCAGAGTTGAGCTGGCATCCATCTCGCATCCGAACTGTGCATGCGCGGCATCCAAGGGGGTTAAGCATCCTGCGTCCGTCGGCATACAGCAAGTTACACTGGTATAAGTGCACTTACACTGGTGGATCTACTGGTACACCGGTGCAAGAGTTACACAGGATTGGGCTGTAATAGTTGTAAGTTACACTTTTCTGTCATTTTGACCATTGGTGTGGCTACGAGCTGAGCAGAGCTCATTCAGTCATTCGACGTAGAACAATGGAGCCTGAAAAGTTTGCTCCAAGTTTTCATTGTATTGTACTCTCACATTTCATTAGCAGCACAGTGTCATTTTTCAAACCCAGTCAGGGGAGTACATCTTGTTATCATTCAAGGAGCTGAAGATTAATGCAATATGAAAGTGATGTTTGCTGAAATGCAGCCTAATCCTTTTTGTATTAACTGGGCTCCTTTTTGTGTGCATTTGCATTTTATGATAGCTAAATGTAACTGTCACAGCTCTGTGCTGTGACTATGACAGGTATGTATTGAAATTTCTTAACTTGTACTTCAGACCGGGATATTTCTGGACTGCTGTTTATATCCAGGCACTGTGGAAACATAGCCTGCATCTAGTGGTTTACGAGTCTCTCAAAGAACCAGGAAAGGGGGTTATCGTATTAAGAGGTCCTTTCCCATTGGTTAGCCAACTTTCAGAGAAAAGATGTTTGAACCACACAGGATTTTTCCTAAGGATGGGTGTTTAGGAGAAAAACATTGCTGTGGGAGGTGTGCCATTATTAAGACTTTATTATATTATGCATCAGTGTATCACTTTACACGCAGTAAAAAAACAACAACCCAGGGCTTACAGTCTAGCTCAGGGGTGTCAAATCAGTTTCATCACAATGCAGGCCAAATAGCATTCATGGCGCCTGCGGAGGGCTGGAAGTGACATCATTAAGCAGTAAGTGACATCATTTCACATAGGATTAGCTACAAATGACAGAAGAGAAAATGTGCAAATCTTGATCGTATTTTCAAGATATTGGGGAGCCCAATTATCTGCTGAAGCATCACTTCATAGAGCACCTGCGATTGGGCTCTCCCAGCACCTCAGCAGCATCTCCCTCTCTCTATGGTCTGAGCCTTCCCTCATAGCATTCCTTGCCTTCTAAGGCCTCCTTCCGTCTCTCCCTCCCAGAGACTTAGCAGAAGCAGTGCTGCTGAAAGGGCAGTGCTGGGAGAGCCCAATTATCACGCGAGAGCTTTTGCGAGCCATATCCGGCTTGCGGGCCTTTATGTTTGGATATTGAACTGAGACAACCATGGAAGGGAAGGGAGATTGAAGCAGGGGAAAAAGAGAAGCATTTGTGATTGCTTCAGTTACACATATGTAGGTGAGCAGCCCAATCCTATTCGGGTGCAATGCAGTGGGGCCATGCGGCCCACGCTGCATCCTATCCTGGGAAGCAGCAGGTTGGAGGTTTCTTCTCGATGTATGGGGACATTTGTAAAGCCCCAGCCCTGGGTAAAGCCCCAGCCTGTGCAATGGAGCTACTTAGATCTGCACCTGCTAATTCACTGGTGCAGAACCGAGACACCTCGTGTTGGGCATAGGATCTGCCATCGGCCCACCCCCGCAAAGACTTACAGCTTCCCCAACTTGTGGGAAGAACTTTGAAAACTGCTGCTCTAGACTACTGACTGGAATTTGAATTCATGGCTTCCTGATATATTTGACACTTGATCTATGTCACTGTACTGATTTACTCCTGAGTGTGGTATCTGTCCGTGCTGGGTGATGGCCAGGATATGGTGGTGGAGGTCTTGTTAAAGAACCTGAAGCAGAAGAGTTTGACATGCTGCCTATGTTTTCTTTTGCGCCATTGTACTTGCATTGTACTGATTGCATAATTTGTTCAAATATTTAATCTTCCAATCCAGCATAATAACTGCACAGTGTGTGTCTTAAAATGGGGTCTTCAGTTCAGGAAAACAGTTCATCGTTTCATCGTTCATGGGATAGGAGAGAGAGGGAGGGCTTTGGAAATTAGAGACATCTCATCAGAAGCTCTTATTCACAGTATTATAATTACTTGCTTAGAGATGTCCTCTGGAGATGTCCTTTAGAGATAATATTAGGTGATAATGTGGCTGGCTATTATGCATTATACAATTACAGCAATTATATCTATTTTGGTAGATTTACTGAGCCAGATGCTAATTCCATTATCTGTTCGAATCGGAACCAGTGATTTGATCATATCACTGTAAGCAATTAGCAAGAACAATGTCACATTAATGACTGAGTATATAGCATAATATGCATTGTGTGGTATCTTTCAGAATCTGCATCCAGTAATTATGGGATTAAAGTGGCTTTGCTTATAGCTTTATTCCTGTAACTTCTTACAGAGATTTGCTAAACAACTGAACAAATTAAGGCAGTCTCCATTTCCTTTCCATTAGAATTTGGTGCTAGTCATTTCTAGCACTCAAGATGTCTGGGATAAGAACGAAGCGATAACCTTTGCCATGAGATCTATTATTGGGTGGCTTGGCATTGCAAGTCAAGCTTCTTGGATGTTTTGTTCTAGCTGTTAATACAGAAAAAGAGAGATGGTAAAAATATGATTTTATTGAAGACCAGAACCAAGGGTGGGGCAGTTTGGACACTGGTAGGGGTCCCAGGCCCATCAGAAGGCAAACTCAGCTGGGCCAAATCCTGAGCCCTTGAGACAGCGGTGAGGAACCTCCGGCCCCAGGGCCGGATCAGGCCCCTGAGGCCATCTGGTCCACCCCCTGGAGAGATTGCCGGGAGGCCGCCCAACTGGCCCCTGGAGGCTCCGCTGGGTCCGCGTGTCACCTCTGGAGGCCAGGAGAGGGCCTTTGCATGTCCTCCCCGGCCGCTGCCTCGACCCCTTCTCACCAGGCCGTTGGCCATTTCACACATGCGTACCATGCCGATGAGGGCAAGCTCTTGCCCTCTTGCCCTCATCGGCATGGTACGCCAGAGGTGACGCGCGGACCCGGCGGCGGCTTTAGACGGTGAGCGCGGAGGCTGATGGGGGCGGGGGCAAAAATTAATTAAATAAATAAAAATGGTGCCTGGCCTTACAGCCGGCCCTCAAGCAAATTTCTAATATTTAAAACGGCCCTAGCCAGGGAAAAGGTTCCCCGCCCCTGCCATGAGACAATGGCATTGGTGAGACAATGCCATGGTGACCTCAATGGCCTTGAGACAATGGCATGGTCCGTTTATGACTCGCGATGGAGGGGGAATATGTGCCTTGGGATCTAGTAGAGGGCTTTGGGCCAGGGCCAACAGCAACCTGGTACTGATCCGGAATTCTCAAATCCTACAGGTTTTAATCACCACAATTCAATCTACGACGTGGCTTTTACTGAGGGGGAAAAACCAATTGTTTGCTATGCAGTCAAACGAGAGTGTATGCTGGAGAGGAATGATGTCGGAGTACTATTTGAGGATTGCCATTTCCTAACTGACCTCATTTTATGATACTTTTAAGGCTATTTCTATACGAACAATGACAACGTTGCAGGACCTATCATTAGGCTCCTCTTTCTGTGCTGTTCGTATCACAGGGAAATCAGTTTCTCATTCCAGAGAAACCGACTTTGCTGCAATGTTTCTCGTCTTCTGGAAGCATACTGCAAACAATGTTGTCACTTTCAAGCTTTGCCACTCAAAATGGCACATGGTTTTATTTATTTTGTAGATTTGGATCTCCCTTATTGACCTGAGTCCCCCAAAAGCAGCTCACAAAACGATAACATACGACAGTTATACAGTATTTCCTTGTAATTAAATTAATGTACTACCTTGGGTCTCCCTGCTTGCTGCAATCTCTTTGTAGACCCATGCAGGGTTCCACTTATGGGGAGAAACTCTCCCCATGTACAGTATTTCTCTCTGTAGACAAATGCTGGAAAGTGGCGGGTGATTGTGTCAAGTCTAGCCATCATGTCATCAGTGAGGCCAGCTATATTAACCTTATGATGAAGGCTTCTTGGTTCTGCACCAGTGAATTAGCAGGTGCAGATCTAAGTAGCCCCATTGCACAGCTGGGGCTTTACCCAAAGGTAAAGGGACAAATGTCCCCATACCTCGAGGAGAGACCTCCAGCCTGCTGCTTCTTCCCAGGATAGGATGCAGCGTGGGCCGCATAGCCTGGATCCGCGCCTGGATAGGATTGGGCTGCCCACCTAAATATGTGTAACTGAAGCAATCACATATGCTTCCCCTGTTTTCCCTTGCTTCAATCTCCCTTCCCTTCCATGGTTGTCTCGCTTAGGTCAATATCTAGACCGGGGTGTCAAACATAAAGGCCCGCAGGCTGGATATGGCCCGCAAAAGCTATTTATCTGACTCACATGATAATTGGGCTCTCCAGCACCGCCCCCTTTCAGCAGCACCGCTTCTGCTAAGTCTCTGGTACCAGGATCAGTTGTACCATCACCATGTTTTAAGGCTTTGCATCCACTGCACTTCATGGGCAGCACTTATGAAAGTGGACAGGGCATAGAAGTGTCATGTTACCTGCCTCTTAGTATTACTTGTAGTACTAGACCAGTGGTATTCAACAGGTGTGCTGTGGCACATCAGTGTGTCACAGCTCGTTCTCAGGTGTGTCGTGAGACAGTGGCGCAGGGGCAAAAAGTGGCTGGCAAAAAGTGGCTGCTTTGTGCCCCGTGCGGCAGCACAAACAGAAGTGGCCCAAGCAAGGACCAAGGTTTGTGCCTTGTGTGGCTGCACAAATTGAGGAAGCGCCCGAGCAGCAGCCAGAACCAGCGGCTTTGTGCCTCTTGTGGCGGCAGAAATGGAAGAAATGGCTTGTTATGAAGGAGAGAGCCAGTGGCATTCCTGGAGGGGGTTTGGCACCGTAAGTCGTGCAAGACGCTGCACTGCGCTTTGCAAATCGGTGTTAACATGCCCCTACCACTCGCTGATGAAGGAAACACATGAAGCTGTTGCCTGCACGTTGTCTTTGCCACCGGAATGGCTCCGGCGGCAAGTGGGAGGGATGCATTACACTGGTTTGCAAGGCGCACTGTAGCACCTTGCACAACATATGGTGCCACCCCCCCTTTCAGGAACACCACTGGAGAGAGCTTCACCTGCTCGTTCTCCTTCACCACCTCCTCCTTTGGAAGCAGCAGCTTTGCATCCCGCTACGAAGGAGAGAGCTTCTTCACCTGTTCATCTTCGTGTGCCCTTGACGTTGATTTTGCAAGAGTCTGTGTGTCATTCAAGGAAGTTCCCTCTAAACAGCCCTTTCCATCCAGCTCCCTGTGGTGAGACCCTTTTGTCGCTCCTCCTGCCCCTTTTCACTCTGCTGTGTCCGCATAGCCTTTTTTTGCTTGGTTTTTGTGACTTTCTATCAATAGGGAAATAGTCCAAGAGCATCAGAAGCCCAGGAGTTTTGACATTGAGGAAGGCTGGATGTTCTTTGCTTCTTCCAGCCAGTTTTTAGAGTGTCGGTTTGTTTGGGGCCAAGCAGGGGAGCAAAAAACAGATTGTGCGCCTTGACAATTTTAGCGCCTTGCCAGTGTGCCGCAAGATGAAAAAGGCTGAAAATCTCTGTATGAGTCATTACTGGAAGAGAGAAGAGGACGACAACATGCGGGGCTTCAACAACCTGGTGTTTCCCATCCTGTCTACTCTAGCCTTAATCACCACACTCAGTGTCGGCCACAAAAATACTGTTGCACATTACCGTATAGTCTGACAGTCCTTCACATGACACAGGCGGAGTTGAACACTAACCACAGGACCTTTTAGTTCATTCAGGTAGCTGAGCAAATAGAAATAGCCAAAACCGGCCTGATAAAATATGTAGATCTGTAGCCGCGACAGCTGCGCTAGTTTTTAATCTGCTTTTCTCTTGCAAACATTCACAAAAACCAAAGCTACCAGTAAAAGCCTTAACAGGAAACAAGCATTAGTTCTCTTTTGGAAGCAAAATGTAGAGATATTTAAAATTTTATTTTACAGTTTGTAATATCAGATGTGAAGGGGATACTAGACAGACAGACAAGTTAGTTTGTTGGCTGGCTTCAGAGCTGTTCAAGTGATTATCAGATCCTTAAGGCTGGTACTAGGGAGGCTTTCTAGAATGTGGAGAGTTATGTATTTTTTAAGGAAATGGTGACATTTAATTGGGCTGTGTGCATGTACAACCGAGTGCTAATGTAGCATAGTGGCTAAGAGGCTGAGCTGTGATTCAGGACTTCCCTGGTCTGAATCTTGCCTCTGCAAGAAAATCACCAGGTGGCTGTAGGCAAGGCTGTTCAACCTCAGTCTTCCTCATCTGCAGTATGGGGATAATACTGTACTTATAGGGTTACTGAAAGGATTGTATGCATGCCCAAGGTGGCTCTGGGATTTGTTTCTTGGGGAAAAAAAAAAACCAAAACACACAAAATAAGAGCCAGTGCAGCAACTTTCTACCTACTGTATACTTGACCGGTTTGTATGCTTAATGATACTGACCGTATTCAAGTGTGATGGGGCATGATCTGTAGGAGCAGCAGCTGTGCCCTTTGACTGTCCAGATGGAATCAGATTGCACTAGAAAATGTGTACAAGATGAAGTGTAAATTTTCCAGCCCTAACTTGCTACATGGAAAACTGGCTTTTGATACCTACTGAGGGGACTTCCAAATGTATGTTGTGATGTGACACTGAGGAGCTGGTGTTCCCAGAAAAGCAACCATCCCAATGTGCTTGAGCATGGCTAAAGCAATTCTTTGCATCTCAGCCTTAGCTGAGTGCTGCAGAAACCTGCACACTGGCTGTCTTGTTTGCAGAACGGCCTTCAAAGAGTTATGTCTCCATATCTATGAGATATGCCTGGCCTGTTCTGGCTGCCGGCTGCATTGGTTGGCCACATGCGCCTGCTGGCAAGTGCTGGATTTAATTTTAGTCACCCCCCACGACTGCTAGGAAAGTATCATTTGCAGGAGGAACGCCAAGAAATGAATCCAGTGTGTGGTGATAGAGAACACACAGCAGTCTTGCCATGTGGTGAAGTGGCTGGGTTTCAAAAAGAACAAGTTCTCTCCCCCCCCCCTTTTGGCTGCAATGTGCTGAAATAGTGATGTGACTAGTCCCTTTCGCAGCACTCAGCCTGAAGGGGACACAAGATTTCTGGTTCAAAGGAAGCTTGGCATTGTATCCCTTTACCCAATAATGAGAAGCTGTTTGGAGGGTCAGTTGTTTCCTGACAGATACCCCAAAGCAAAGGTCAAACTACTTAATCAGAGCCAACTGGAAATACAGTCAAGGGGAAGCCTGAAGTGGGTCAGGAAAATAAGGTGGGGGGGAGTCATGCTCTCCCCCATGGCACTTTCCTACCAAAAAACTGCCCAAAGCAGCTCTTTGCCGTGTTGATGTAGTAGTTATTGGTGCAAAACGATGGGGCTACTTCTGGGTTAAGCCTGATGATGGTTTAGTCATTCACGGAGAAATAGTCAAGCCTGATGTGACAGAGGCTTTATAGACATACAAATGAAGACATGAATGCAAATATCAGTCGATGTTCCGAGCCCTACTATTTCCAGAAAATGCCCTGTGCGGCTCAAGTGCACTCAGCTGTTTATTGAACTACAGTTTCAGCTGAAATCTGAAGCAAAAATATAAGCAAATGACACGTTTAGTTCTTGATGCAGAAAATGTGGTTTTTTTATTCATATCTGCCTTATTCTGTTCTCCAGAGAGAATTTCTGGGTTTGCAACTTCAAATTTTCCCCTCTCTGGAAATTCACCCACACACATTCAGCTTGCCTCCAGAGGGTGGGGTGGGGGATCCATATGCTTAACTCAATTAAGGCTCCCTGCCCTGGCAGCAAGAACCATCAAGAGTCGTCTGATTCAATCATTCCACTATGGTTCCCTATTGTCTTTTGGAAATGTAAATCTGAAGAGTGCTTGTTTTTCCTATATGCCACCATGACTAGGCTTACCATATTTTCACCCCCTTAAACCGGGGCAAACCCCCCCACAATTAAGTAATTAATTAATATTAAAATTTAAAAAAATTAAAAATCAGTTTAATATAAAAAGTGAATAGGGGACGCAAAGCGTCACCTACTGCCATGCGAAACGCGGGTGATTTTTATTTATTTATTTATTTAATCTACAAACTAACTAAACAAATAATTAAAGAAATCAATTTAACTTTAAAAACCGAAGTGTGCCCGCGTTTTTAATTATTTATTTAATTTCACAATAAAATAATGAATTAAATTAATTTACCCCATCGTTGCCTGTCGCCGCCGCTCCTCCGCATTGCTGCTGCTCCTCCTGCTGCTCCGAGGGAGCCAGTGAGAGACCAGGCGAGCTAGTGACAGCCTGCCCGTGCCGCGCAAACCTCGGCAAGGCACGTGCAGCCCTGGCTGGCTGTTGCTGGCTGTTGCTGGCTCCTGCTCGTCCGCTCTCTTGTCGGCTCGGAGCTGGTGAGAGACCGGGCAAGCCTGCTCGGGCCGCGTGAGCCTTGGCGAGGCATGCACAGCCGGGCTGGCTCTTGCCAGCCTACTCACCTGCTCGCCGCCGCCTCCATTAAAAAAATTGAAGAACTTACCCAGGCGCCAGCATCTTGACTCACGAAATCTCTCGCAATTGACTCGCAAAATGACTTGCATCATGCCCTCATGAGATTTGGGCGCCAAAATCTTGGATCTCGTGAGATTTCGCGAGTCAAGATGCCGGCGCCCGGGTAAGTTCTTTAATTTTCAAAATGGAGGTGGCAGCGGCGGAGCTTACCAACCGGCCCGGAAAACTGTTCCGGGACGATTCCAGGAATGGAGGGCCATTTCCGGGACCATCCATTTTTTCCGGGACGAATGGTAATCGTAACCATGACCATGCACGTACACAAAAACCATGTGATGTACTGTTCTATTGTGTATAAAAGCTGTGCTCACTTGTAGCAAAGGGTCAGTATCCCCTCCTGGGGGCTGTCCACTGCGCTGCGTAACAGTAAACCCGTACTTTTTCCTTGTTCACCAGTCTTCCTGGTCCTACATTATTAATTATCATCTGCTTAAAATTCTGCTACATTCTACAGACACACTGTAGAAAAGGGGGGGGGGGACAGTGCATTTTCCTGTTCATATTTTACAGTTAGAATCCTGTTTCTTGGCTTTGAGACATGATTAGGGAGTGTAATAGGAGCAAATGACTAGAAGTGAAGTGTGATACATTTCTTACGCAGTTATTAAATGCTGGAGGAAATTTCTCCCTGTAGGAGCAACGGAAATAAGATAAACCTTGAACTCTGATAGCCCCATCTGATAAAGTTTGCATAATAATGATAGCTGATTTCCCATGGCATTTGTAAGGTGAAAGGTCTCTCAGCACCTTACCTTTTTCATATTTCCATTGTGCTCTCACCTAGCCTGTTGTTTCAAAATCCAGTGCGTACCCATCTCAGAACTCCTTCACCTTACACTGTAGCCTTGCCCTCACTTGCTATTATCTCGTTTTTACAAGTTATAAAAGACTACTTATGAGGGACGGAATATCACAAAAATTGCATGCTTCTTTTCTCTATGGACTTGGAATAGAATACTACAAATTTGATCTTGGAATCCATGCAATGTATTCAAATTACCTTTACATCTTTATAAACACAGGGCAGAGAGTTACCAGGAGATTAGAACAGTGCTCAGAACATACTGACAAGATGTCACAAGAACAAACATTGCACTGTGGCAAAAAAGGTACTTGCTGAACATATAGGTTTAGATCAGTGTTTCTCAAACTTGGTGGGTCACGACCGAATTTTTGGTGGGTCCCAGGTGATGGAAAGATCAGATAAGTAATAGCCATAAGTCCTGAGGCTATTCAAAAACCAGATAGCTAATTGCCCTTCAAACAGCTGAGCTCCTGTAGTTTGCAAGATAGCTGCTAATTACCCTGCAAACAGCTTGAGACTATTCATTAGGGCTGCCTCATTATGAGAAATGGATTGAGGTTTTTTTTTTTTTGCAAATAAATAATTACTTGTAAATAAATATATTATTTCTTTCTAGATCATCTTTTTTTAGTCTCGTAAAGCTAGGTGGGTCCCAATAGAGTGTCATTTTAAAAAGTGGGTCCTGGTGCTAAAACGTTTGAGGACCACTGGCTTAGATTATTCCAGCAAGCTACAATCTATATGAAAGAGGGAGAAAAATCAGCTAGGGAGCCACAATCTATGGGAAAGGAGGGAAGGAGAAAAACCAGTTAGGGTCAGCAGCTAAACTTGTTGTGCATTGTTTCTATATTTATTTATTTATTTTCACATTTTTATACCACCCTTCCTCCAAGGAGCTCAGAGGGGGGTGTACATATTTCTTCCCCTCCTTTTTGTCCTCATAACAACCCTGTGAGGTAGGTGGGGCTGAGAGATAGTGACTGGCCCAAGGTCACCCAGGAAGCTTTGTGGCTGAGCGGGGATTTGAACCTGGATCAGAAGGCCTCGGGATGAAAAGGCCGTGGGAGAGATCAGTTTGTTTTGTAGCAAAAGCTTGGGTGAGCGTTTGAGCTTGTTGTCAATTCCTCAGGCTTAAACAGTATGAGGCCCAGATAGCCATTCATTTCGAGTCTATCTACAGATAAGTTCTGCTTGGTTTTTATTCATCATTCTAAGAGCCCAATCCTATTCTTTCCCTCCTGCCGATGCAGCGGCGCCGAAAGGGCTACCACTGCATCCTACAGGGGCGGGGGCAGTTGTGGAGGTTTCCTCTGGGCAAGGAAACAAGGGGGTAAACTTCTGCAGCACAGGGGGTCTACTTGGGCCTGTACTAGCTAAATAGCTGGCACAGGTCCATATGGACCTACACTGTGGGATTGGGTCCAGGAAGGGGGTTAGGATTTAGTTGCTGATGCTACCGCTGAACGCACCCCCTTCCCAGACCTGATCCACCCAACCCACCCTGTCACCACCTCGTTCTGCCTTCCCCACCCATTCCGCCCTACCCTCCAACCTTTCCCGCCATCCTACTGTGATTGGCAGGCAGATTCTGCTCTGCTGGTGCGGGTGGCAAGGATCCAACCTTCTTGGCAGCGTGCTATTCAGCGTGCTGCTGAAGCGCCTTCTATGACTGGTGCCAACTACTTTATGGCAGTCAGCATTAGCAGACGTGGCACTCCGACGACCCCTTTAGGATTGGGCTGTACGTCTGGTCTGGTTTTTTAAAATGGTGTAATAATGAAGTCAGATAAGGGGTATATTTATCCTCATCAGACAGAAGGAGGAAGAATTTTTGAAAACCCGATATTCCAGGGTGAGTATAGAGATTAGACAAAAATCTTTCTCTGAGAGCCTTATGCAGAGGACCTTGATGCATATATTGACTGTACCTTTAATTCCTGATTTTCCATTGACCTCACACGGGCCGGTTAGGGACAGCCAAAGGGCAGAATGTGGTCCTGGGGGCTGTACAAAGCCCAGGTCTGTTCTAAAGGAACTTTAAAGAATTAGCCATCCAGGTAAGCTGAAGGCATACTTGAAATATCATCCTTGTAAAGGCCTTTCTTGGCAAGCAATATCCACGTATCCAATACAATAACTGTGCAATCCTATACATGTCTACTCAGAAGTATGACCCACTGAATTCAATGGGACAGACTCCCAAGTAAGTGTGTGTATTGCAATCTAATTCAGGGAAACCTTGTATCTTCAGTGTGAGAATCCAATCCAAGCAAATACTGTTTGTTGGGTGTAGACTCAAGAGGAAAAACAAAACATTCCATCACAAATGTAATCTCTGCTTGCATTTGTTCTGGATTCTTGACAGCAAGGCGAACTCTCTGAAGACGTTGGCTGAGCCATGGTTCTGTTCTGCTGCTACTGAACTAAATTTCTGCCTGGAAATTAGGTATGTGAAAACCCCGAACAAGCACTCAATGACTACTACATGCATGGCAACATAGCAGACGTGTGTGTGTGTGTGTGTGTGTGTGTGTGTGTGTGTGTGTGTGTGTGTGTGTGTTATATCAGCATTTTTTTGCAGTGGTGGCCTACCTTACAAAGTTGTAACAATTGTGGAGATTATATATCTGAACACACTTAAACAGAATTTTGGAGGCGTGATGGAGCTTATGACCTAGTTACTCCTATTTCAGGATGACTGAAAGGAAGATTCAGATTTTATAACTGATAGAATTTTTTTCTGACAGCCATGTAGTTCAAATATTTTTTAAACAACCTTTTGTTCAAGATCAGTCAGTGTTAAGGTGACTAAAATTTTCTCTGAATCTCTCCAAAAACATGGGTGGTTTAATTTCTAAATTTAAATTAAATATGGGTTTAATGACCGTGTTGGCCAGTTGTTAAAAGTACTAACAACCCATTCCAACCCAACTCCTCCGCAAGTCTGGCATAAGAGTGGCCTAAGTTCAGCATAAGTTCGACATATGTTATGTCTGAGTTACTGTATTTCTTCAATTCTAAGACGCATGTTTTTTCCCAATTAAGCATTTCAAAAAATGGGGTGCGTCTTAGAATCGAAGGTCTCCAAAAAGCACCCCAAAATGCTATCTTCTTACTTACTGGGGCTTGGGGGAGCTTCAGGGAGGCCTGCACAACCCTCTGCAGGCCTCCCTGATCTTCAGTTCGGCAAAAAACGGTGATTTTCAGCCAGTTCCGGTTTTCGCGAAAACCAGAAATGGCCAAAAATCGCTGTTTTTCGCCAAACTGAAGATCAGGGAGGCCTGCAGAGGGTCGCGCAGGCCTCCCTGAAGCTCCCCCAAGCCCAGGTAACGAAGGAAATTGCAGTTTCTGGCGGGGCCAGAAATGCTATTCAAAGGCAGTGCACTCAGTCATCCTCAGCTGCAGGAGACATGCTGGGGAGAGTTGGTGCTGAGCAGGTAGATTTAATGAAGGGAGGCGAGTCTTACAATTGATGGATTTTTTTTCCCTGCTGGTGGTACTGAAAGTAAAGGTGCGCCTTAGAATCGATGGCGCCTTAGACTCGAAGAAATACGGTATGTCAGAGTTATGCCTGAGTTAGGCAGGCTGCAGTTTCTGTGGCCCAGCACCACCCCAGGATCCAGGCAACACTTACCTCCCAGGCAGGCAGGCTCTCCAGGCTCCATGTCTGGCTCGGGCATTTACAGGCCTCTGTCTGCATGTGTCAGCGTCCATCCATGGCAGCTGCCGCAGGGTCTGTCGCAGCCCGGTCGCAAAGGGGCTGACCGCAGGCATGGGGGTTGCGCCAGTCCATGTGGTGGGTGCAGGGCAGGTGACAGGTGAGCGAGGTGCCTGAGCCAGCCGCCATAGGGCACCCTGTGCATCAGCCACCTGCTGCAGGGGAGAGTGGCCGTCCCCCCTCCTGCAGAAGGCGATGCCACCCCCAAGCCACGTTGAGGCTGCACGTGGGGGTCATGGGGGGGTGATCGGGGGAGGGAAGGGAAGGAGGGGGGTGGGAACGTCACACACAAGGGGGGGGTCTCATGAGGTCTGGAACTGCCTCTGACAGGACGTGCCCATGTGCTGCCTGAAGCCCAGGGCCTCCAGGGCCGAGGCAATGCCCACAAAGAAGGCAGCCCGGCGTGCGTTCTGCTCTGTGCCCCGGGCAAGACCGAGAGATGCCTTGGGCTTGTCTGCTGCGAGCGGGAAGGGCTCACGCAGCTCATCACACCCCCAGATGGGGTGACGACGGCGCCTCACGGCAGGTGCTCTGGCGGGGTGGGGAGTGGCCAGCTTCCATCATCAGGGAGTGGGAGGGGAGGCAGACACACAGGCAGGCAGACAGTGGGTGCTGGGGAGGGGCATGGGTGGGTCAGAGACAAACAGACAGACAGACAACAAGGCTGGTGGGAGACAGATTCCGAGAGAGGGGTCTGCAGAGACCGATAGGGACACAGGGGACGCTCCGCAGATGAAGGTGATGCATAAACAGGCGCCTCTTATGCAGACGGACCTTCGACGGAAGCGCCTGCAGTACGGGCGGACCTTCGACGGAAGCGCCTGCAGTACGGGCGGACCTTCGACGGAAGCGCCTGCATTACGGGTGGACTTTCGACGGACGCGCCGGCATTATGGGCGGACCTTCGGCGGAAGCGCCTTCATTACAGGCGGACGCCCTGGCTGTCACTGTTTGCTTGCCTGAGAGGCCCCCCCAACTCCCCCCTCCGCTCTGTGCCATGGGGGTCTGGCAACCCCCTCTGCTGTGTTCTCCCAGGGAAGGCCGTGGCAGTCCCTGGATGGGACTCATGTAGGGGCTTCAGTGCTGGGGGCTGTCTTTGTGTGTGGGGCAATGCTTGTGTAAACACTGGGCACATATGTTTCACTGGGGCTCTGCCCGAGGGGCGTCTTTATTGTTCTGGAATGTTAACAGAGATGGCCAGGCGAGGCTACCAGGGGGACTCACAGCAGCCAATCTGAAAGCAGCAGCAGCACACCTGCCCCATGGACCTGGAGATGCAGGCTCTTCCCCTGTGGAACCACAGCCTGCTCCATAGAAAGGGGAGGGGCAGCAAGTACGACAGCCAGGGAGGTGGAGCAGCAGCAGCTGAGGAGGGTTGCAGGGCTGGCTCCCTGACCTCTGGCAGCATCTAGGCAGACAACAGTGGGGCAACCAGACTGCAGGCCCAGGGGTGCTCCCAGGAAGGTAGGTGGTAGTGGACGTTCCTGGGGAGACAAAAAACAAGGGGGAGTTACATGTCAGCTGGTGTGTGGAAGCAATCGCCATTGAAGACAAGCCAGTGTGCCGGTTGCAAAAGCCTGCAGGGAGAGAAATAAAACACAGCTGAAAGGTGTGACACACCTAGCATGGTCTGGGCTGCTTACCTGGGTGTAAGGAGAGCATGATACTGTAAGGGGAAAGGGTCAAAGAGAGAGACAACAACACAACTTGGGGGTCACAACCATGGCAAACCTAGCAATACTGACCTGTCAGTAGACCCTGTGGAGACAAGAGGGGGGGGGGGAAACAGCTGGTGTCTACATAAGGCTAACAGTTCCACACTTGTGGCAGTGTCTGCTCACATGACTACAGGCAGCAATCAGACACAACAGTGGTACAGAGGCATGTATCCTATATATCATAGCAGGCTAAGCAGGCAGTTATCAGACAACACATTGGTAAAGAGGCATATCATAGCAGGCTAAGCAGGCAGTTATCAGACAACACATTGGTAAAGAGGCATTTCAGAGAAGGCAATGCAGGCAGACATGAGAGGGCACATTGGTAAAGAGGCATGTCTCATATATTTCTATATGCAAAGAGGCAGAAGTCAGACCACATGTCAGCACAAACCCTGCTCTTACCTGCACTTACCTGCTGGTGTTGTTGCCTGTGGTGGTGGGGAGAGGCTGGGAGAAAGACATGGGTTAGCAAATGGTAGCATGGAGACAGCTGCCCAGGCACAGCTGTAAACAGTTTGGCCACAGCCAGAACAGCTCTCTCTGCCCTTGAGCGGGGCAGAGAGGAGAAGAGAAGAGAGAAGTGGGGTGTTTGTGAATTTTGCCCTCCACCGACAAAGTCCCACTTTGTGGCTGTGGGGGACAGAACCCCACGCCACGTGCTCAGAGAGAGAGAGAGACTGGAGGTCTGGGGCTGGGCTTTTGTGGGAAAGAAGCTGGGTGGGGCTGGGTGCTGATAGGCTCCCTATCTTTGGCATAACTCTGTCGGTTTCCAGACCTTGCTGACACAACTCCGACATAACTCTGACATAACTCAGGAGTAGGGTGTTAGAACTTTTCAGGAGAGGGCTGGAGTGGGTAAGGTAAAATGGTTCCTATGGGTCTCCTCGAATTTATGTCCACCCTTTTGGTCGACATAAAATTTGTGTCAGCATTTGTGTTGGAGGGGGCGTGTCTGTGCTCCCCAGGGTCTGGAATACGAAGTTAATTGGTTTCCGCCCCCGTTACGCCCACGGTCCGCCCACTTTTATGTCGACTTTAGGTCCGACTTATGTCGGCGTCAGTGGTGCGCATGCGTGTCCGTTCTTCATCCGTCGGTCATAAATTCGACATAACTTCGCCGTAAATGGTCGCATTCCAGACATAACTTCGACATAAGCGACTTATGCTGAGTTTATGTCTGACTTGTGCTGCTTAGCCCTTGCGTTGGAACGGGCTGCCCATGTCTTAACGTTTCTTCGGAGCTCCTTCAAAAGGGGATCAAAGGCATTCACTGCCTTTTCACAGCTTCTGGCTGGAGGGTTCTTATTTATATACCCCAGCCGCGGCTCATGTAGTAGTTAGCACCTATGTTCTTAAAGTCGCATGTAATACCAAGGAAATTGTGACAGAAGTTACAACAATTTAATTTACAAAATTAAACAGTTTAATTTCTGTTTCACATACACAGCAAAGATTTCGTACAGTCTTGCATGTTGCAGATTATTAAGCCCCACGCACCCACATTTTGCCTTGATCTTTTGCTTTGGCACTGGGAGAGGGAAGGATGTGTCCAGGCCGAAGTTCAAGAGATGAGGTTTCCCCAATCTTTTGCTAAAGATAACCTGATAAAGGTCTGCCTGATGCAGCTGTACAAGGTGCAGTGCCAAGTTTGAATTAAAAGTAAATATATGACTACTTAGTTCTGTACTTTGCTTTTCATTAAAAACTTTACAAAGAAATCTTTCCAGAAGTTTAGCAATTGCGCATGCACTAGCCTCAAGTTGTAACAAGGTAAGACATGACCTTCTAATGAGGTGGAGATAATTATCACTTCTCCAACATGTACTGCCAATAATGCTTAGCTGTGTGTGTGTTTGGGTAATTAGGCTTCATGTCTGTGTGTAAAGACTTCTTATGCATTTGTAGTTAATTATTTTACGGAACTGTTAATAGCTATGAGAAAGCAGTGGCTATTCATGGTCAATTTGTGTAAACAACACAGCTTAGATAAGAATATGGAGAACTGTCATGGTAAGTTTAGTTGTCCTTGGAACAAAATATGTTTAGCTGCTGCATGAATGAGTGTGAGAAATCCTGGATTCAGATACAATTCTGCAGTTGGGAGAGATGAGGAACATATCTTTAAAGGTGACAGAGAACGAGAAGCAATTTGTTTATCCTGCCCACCAAGGATGTGACAAGAAGCAGTGCTTCTGATCAGGTCTTCGTTTGGCCCTTCTGAGGGCAAGGCTTCAAGCAGTGTTGTGCGCATGTGCTGCTCGAAGCCTTGCCAGTTGGCCTATTTAGAAGCGGTTGAGCCGCCGTGGAAGACACGGCTCGGCCTGCTTGCTCCCAGGGGTGACACACCAGGATGGGATGAGTACCGGTTTTTTTTGATGCGCCGTTACTCCCGGTGCATCACCCCCGGCACGTCAACCCCTACAGGCACCTCTCAGCGCGTCACCCCATGTGCCCCGCCATGCATCAGTGACGCCACTGGTGGGAGTGTTAGAACAGACAAAAGGAAATATTTCTTTACCCCGCAAGTAATTAATCTGTGGAAATCCTTGCCACATGATGTTGTAATGGCACCTGGCCTAGATGTCCTAGATGATTGGCAGATTTAGTCCAACACTGGTTACAAGTCATGATGACTGTATGCAACCTCTGGGTTTCAGAGGTAGCCAATCTCTGTATGCTAGATGCAAGGGAGTGGTAAAAGGATACAGATATCTTGTTGTCTTGTCTGCTCTCAGAAGCATCTTGTGGCCCACTGTAAGATATAGGAAGCTGGACTAGATGGGCCCTTGGCCTGATCCATCAGGGCTCTTATGTTCTTAACTCTTCCATGCAGATAATTTATTTTCAAATTTATATACTGCATTTCCTCAGGTAGCAAAAACATGGTGCAGTTTACAATATGAACATACGTATATAATATTGCATATACATATACATAATAAAATCACATTTGAAGCCACAGTAGCAAAAATGAACCAAAAACAGCAGCTAAAACTATACAGTCATAGGACAACAGATAGTAAAGTTCACTCTACCACTCACCTGCAGCTCCATCCCATGTATTTATTTATGTTCTTGTCTTTTTAGTCTACATTTTTCAAACTGAGCTATTGACAGGGTTGTATGTGCACCAACAGAAATACATCCCAGAATAAGGTTTCTTGTTTTTGTTTTGTTTTGTTTTGTTTGTTTGTTTGAGTTAAAATATGGAAAAATTGCCATGGATATATAATGGATTACACCTGAAGTCCTCACCTAAAGTTGTCGATTGGTTCTTCTCGGAAACTGCAACTTTAAGCAAAACGACTTTTTACCAATTTTACCATAGGCTAATTGATAAATGTAAACGTTCCTATGGAATTTTCCCATCATCTTTAAAATGAAACTACTTTAAGTGGGGACTTGCTGTACTTGAATCTGGTCAGAGAGACATAGCTAAATGAGTCATCTCTTGTTCAATTGTCTTCAGCTAGCAGTTTTGGAAGAATTGTTGTCATTCGAAGAAATGAATACAAAATAGATGAGAAGCATTTCTGACAGACTGTTTTTACATTTCTGATTGTTTGTGACTTTGGAGAAAACATACATTTCTTTGAATTTATATAGAAACCACAGTTGGTTCTCCATAACTAATTGCTGTGTTTTCTATATGAGCCCTTTTCTCTGGATAGGATGGAATACTGACTGGACCAGCTGTTTTGTGGGCTGAAGATTTTCAGTTGTTCAGCTGCTACAGGTGGAAAGCTATTAAATTTTCATTTATTCTGGCATCTTGCTAGGCCCATTTCAAAACTTCTATAGTTGGAAATGATTGTACTCTAAAACAATAATATTCACTGCAAATCCAGATCAAATCTAAAACAATAATCCAGATCTTCTGGAACACGCAGAGCTCTCAGTTTTGAATGGCTTTTTTCTCTACTGAACAAATTAATGATAGTGTCAGTCATCTTTTACTATGTAATAAATCTTCAGTTTAAGTTGCATGGATTAACTTCTGAATATTTCCTTATCAGTGTTTGTAGCACATCTGTTACTAGGGTGGGGTTTTCATCTGTTTGTTTTTATATACATACTTATTAGATGGGTAAAAGGTGCTACTTCGACTCTAAATATTTCCAGAGTTATGGCTTTCCATGCAGAGGATAATTGTTGTAAGGGGAGTAATTACCTATCAAGATGCAGAGCCTGTGATCTGAAAAAGGGCCCCTGTAACTTCTCATAAACATAATAGTAGTAATAATAATTATTACTTGAGAACCTAAGAAACAAGGTGCTGTACATACATGAAATTAACTTAACAAAGGAACGTTCGTTCCCGCAAGCATTTTACTCTACATCTTGTGCAGGTGTAGTTAAACTCTACATAGGAAACACTGAAGGGAAGAAAAGAAGGGGGTAAAGAAAGTTAATGGAGGAAAAAGCCCAACAATGAAGGGTAAAATAACAACAAATTAGGAAAGGCCTTGAAAAAAGAACACGTCTTGATAATTTAGTATTGTTAAATAATAATCCGAGACATATTGTAGGTCCCCCTGAAAAACCATCAAACGTGATCTGAAATGCCTGTGTCTGTTTAGCCAGGTGGCTAAAGCTCCCATGATATATTCTATTATAAGTCCACTGTGCAAATATTATCACTGAGAATGGAACTGGAGACTCTCTTAGAACCATCCTTAATATGTCATGCATCAAGAGAAAGGAGAAAGCAAATTTGGGATAAAGGGGAGATGTCTTATTGGGTAGAATTGGGTGAAACGTGAAAATGACGGAGCTAAACAAACCTTTAAAAGTATGAGGTACGTTTTGAAACTGTGATATGAAAGAGAGATGTGATCTTGATAGGCCGAAACCTGAGAGAAACATCCTAAAACTTGAAAGGAGTTCTTCAACTTAATTCTGGGTGAATGAGCACTGGGAACACACAGAATCCTGATTAATTTTAATGGCTATTGATTGGCTGCATGGACAATAATAGTGAAGTATTGTTTTGATGAGGGAATGAAGACTTGTCCCAGGCATCAATATGTTGCTTGGAATTAAAGTCTGGAACAAATAGGTACAATTTAAGGGAATATTTTCTCCCAAGACAATTATTTATTGCTATTTACACAGACTTCCTAATGCTAAGATGAATGTATTTTCCTTTTTACTGTCTCTTACTGATTAGTAATGTCCATTTGTGTGTGCTTTTCCTTTTCTCCAATGCTTGGCAATTCTTAAGGAGGACTTTTTTGGGTGGAAAAAGGTCAACAAAAATTACGGTCACAAACTATTTTGTTAAATAAACAAGGATAGAATGGCAAAAAAAAAAACAAAACCTCAGTCAGAAAAGACTTTTTTGGGATGTGTGTGTTGTTGTCAAGAGCTAATTGATAAGTAACCGAACTGCATGCATGCTTGAGAATGGAAATGGGAGAAGTCAATGAGGCTCAACTCTCCAGGTCTTGTATTTTAAAATCTGATTAAGCATCTGCATCAAGTTCCTCCCTCTGTCTCAAGACTGCACACAAATCTAAATAGCACAATAATGTACTTGGGCAAACAAAAATGGTTTTGAGTTTCCACTTCTCAAATGTACAATATGGTATTACTGCCCCATTTGTTTGATGCTATTTCCATAAACCGCCTAACTCAGGGAATGGCCATAGTTCAGTGGCAGAGCCCGTGCTTTGCATTCAGAAGGTCCCAAGTTTAAGCCCTGGCATCTCCAAGTATGGCTGGGAAAGACCCCTGTCCAAAACTCTACAGAGCTGCTGTCTAGCGGGGTAGACCATGCTGAGCTAGATAGACCCATAATGGCCTGACTCATCCGACGGCAGCTTCCTATGTTTCTAAAATGAAATATTTGTCCATTAGAATGCTGGAAGGTGTTTGACCTTCACATTGCTTCTTTGCCAAGGAAACTTCATGACTCTCAAAGTCTGACTCACATTTGTGGAGGAATCCCGCAGTGCTTCTCTGCTCACTACTTTCACCCATGAACTAGCTCCCTTCCAATGACACTTTTTTTTACACTTGATGCATGGTGAGAAGTCTCTGTCTCAATTTTCCAGCCACTGAGCCAAGTGGAGAGTGTGCTCTCAGCTTGAGCCTAACAGGATTCATACACAATTTGACACCTGTGATATGTTAAGAGGGTTCAAAGGCTTTCAGAAAGCACTTTTCTGTCACCTTGTTAATTGTACATTCCTTAAGAATGACTTCAGCTGTTCAGAATCAATGGCAGCTGTGAAGAGCCTTAGCACTTACCATAGGCAATAGACTTTCTGGCTGAGGGAGCAGTTTGCTTGTATGCATCTAGTTTTAATATACGTGACAAATGCAGAAATGTTTAATTTTTCAAGAGCCTGTGTTTAGCTTTTGATCAGCAGCAGGGTGGAATAATTCAGAAATAATCAGTCATCTGACCTGCAGGCAACATTTGTAGAAACTTTTCCTAGCATTCTGTCTGTTTTTTGGCTTGGCCTGAATCCATTGTAAACAAATCTTGGTTTCCATCCGAGCATTCATATTTGCATTTTATTGGCTCCCAGAAGGGAAATCAAAAGGTACTGCAATCTTTCTTGCTAAGATCAAATGCCAAGTAGCAGATGTTCCTTGGCCAATTAATGGTGTCTGTCTGTCTAGGATATTTTCCACTATTAAGCTTAGGTGAAAAAAGATTGTGTCATATTTGGGGTAAATGGATTTTCTGCTTACTCATATTTATAGATTTAGTTGTATGGGTACTATTGATTGAGTGTCTTGCCTAAGCTTTAATAGAAGCTGAAAGAAGATGATACCTTACCCTGAAGTCACATTAATCTTCCTATTACAAAACACACCTTGGTTGCAACTCAACATTGATTAGCTCATATAGCTGCTGATTTCAGTTGCTTTCTGAACCTAATTCTTTTTTGGATTGTGGCTCTTAAGTTTTCTCCAAGAGCTTTGCCATTTTTTAAGTACACACAAAAACCAAGTATTAATACAGTTGACCTTTGGTATCCATGGTGGTTCTGTTCCAGACCCCCCCCCCCATCCATGGATACCGTGAAACCACGTATAATGAAATCCGCTTTATTGCAGATACGGGGGTCACTTTAAAAACATCTTTAAAAAGAACAAAGTTTAAAAATAGCATGACTTCCCTTTGCGTGGCAAAATCGCTCATATTGCAGGGCTGCAGAGCAGTCTTCAGTGTTCCAAAAGCCACTTCCGGGTCGTGGGACTCCCTCCCTTGACCCTGGCACACCCCAGTGCAATGCATTCTGGGGTGAACCAGGGCTAAGGGAGGGGGATTGGGCCTGGGAGGGGGTGGGATTAGCAGCAGCAGCATATGCTGTATCTTGGTGGGTCACAACCTGATTTCTGGTGGGTCCCAGGTGATGGAAAGATCAGATAAGTAATTGCCTCAAGCCCTGAGGCTATTCAAAAATCAGATAGCTGCTAATTGCCCTTCAAAGAGCTGAGCTCCTACAGTTTTTAAGCTTGTGTAAATATAGCGACATAAATGTTTGAGCATCTCATAAATCTAGGTGAGTTCCAATAGAGTGTCATTTTAAAAAGTGGGTCTTGGTGCTGAAATGTTTGAGAAACACTGCTGTATCTTATCCCTCTCTCAGACCCATTTCTCCCAACATGGGCAGGCTTGGTTTGCGCCTCCAAAATGGCAGGCGTAGATCCAAGGAGGCCTGTTACAGGGACTGGCAGCGCAATCCTATTCAACTTACACCATGGGTGTTACCAGCGGGGGAGGGCAGGGCGGGAGGCACTGACGTCACTGGAGCGTGGCGGGGAGGGCGAACCGCCTGGGGGTGACGCGTGGTCTCTCTCTTGCACTTGTGCGCCGCATCACCTCTGCTCCAGGAGAAGGCCTCGGAGCGTCCGCCCTCGGCAGAGGTCCGAGGCCTTCTGACGAGGCCCAATGCGGTGATGTCATATTTTAGGGTTTTTGCACCTGCGCAGAACATTTGAGGGCAAAAGGGCAGCCCTTTGCCCTTAAAAACGTACTGCGCATGCGCGAAAAACCTAATAAATATGATATTGCCGCATTGGGCCTCGTCAGAAGGCCCAGGACAGCCGGCCAGAGAGGATGTCTCTGGAGCAGGCAGCAGCGGAGGCTCTGCTGCTACCGGCTCTGGAGACATCCTCTCCGGCCTGCTGTCGCGGCGGCCAGGGGGTCATTAGGGCGGCGCGCGCACCCTCGCTTTAGGGCGGCGTGCGCCCTAGTGACGCTGCTGGCGGGAGGCTTTGGAGGGGACGGGGGGTTTAAATCCCTTTTGAAGCTCCCTTTGAATCCCCTTTCCTTTCTGGGATCTCCAATTTTTGCTGCACCGGTGGTGTAAGTTGAATAGGATTGCGTTGTGGGGCTTTGGGGTAAGGGAACAAATGTTCCCTTACCCTGGGGAGACTTCAACCCCACCTACTCAGGATACAGCATTGCCGGCGCCGGCATAGCTGGATTGCTGAGCAGAATGTAGGATAGGATTGGGCTGCCCAGCATTTGCAGAGTTAAGACATTAGTTATTTCAGCACAGTGTATTATTCCACTGTTTCTGTTTTAAAAGATATCATTCTTTCAAATATTTTTAATCCTCTTAGGTGGTGGTTTTTTATACCATTCACATGTTTATTTTGCTTTAGAACTCCTTATAAAAGCTGTGACACACATCTTTATTTCTTAGACACTGATGGCATCAGTGATGAATATGTACCAGTTTTATCATTGATTTTTATAACCCATCAGGCTTTCTGCATCATCTTATGTATGAGATCCACTAAAAGTATTCATTTGAGTAGGATCAAGTCATTCCATGAGCATAATGGTGATATAAATAGTGATTTAACCAATCTGGGATATGATAAATGTTGATTAGATTGTATGAAACCTCAGCTGCTATTAGATGGTTGGCGAATCATAAACCAGGAGATTTCTTTTCTGCAGTCTATTATCAGTTTGCTAATTCTATTAATGTATTTCTCTCCCTTCTCTTTTGTACTTTTAGTTCATAAATTTTGATGGAATAGTCTTTAATGGTAAATAATACATCCTTAGTTGCTCTAAAGTTGGAGTTAGACATTTTAATGTTGCCTATAACTTTGATAGATTAATGCTTTGCTGCTTTTCAAAGGATTACTGTACAATACATTAACCCGCTCTATAAAATGGAATATTCTAGGCTATTTTAAAACACAAGTAAGAGCCTCCTCTACTGATACTTTTTTTTTCTTTCCCAAATGCCAGAAATATTGTCAGCCAAAAACCTAGGAAATGTAGGACATTTTATTCATGTCTGGTGTGGTTTACCAAGAGCTCCAAGTTTCTGTTTAATATGTTGTTTGAAACTTTTGTTGCCACTGGATCCAACAGTAACTCTTCTAAATGATGTAAAATATGATTCGAAAATAATGCTGCAATGTAATTTTATACTTGTTAAGAATAGCTAAAGTTGTTGATGGGAAAGAAATTGGAAACATAGTTCAGAACCCACCAAAAAAGAATAGTGATTGGTACTCTAGGATGTCATGAAATTTGTTAAAATTTACCATTAAAACAAAAGCACCACAAAAATGTTGCTACAGTCTTCAAATGATTAACCAGCCCAGAGACCTGTAATCTACTATATATAGTAATAGATTATGGAATATTATAATTTTATCTAGGCTTCAGTTGTTGTAGACATAAACCCTGTAAGAGAGAGGCCCATTTGTAATATATTTTATCAATTCTGGCTCCTGTGTTCCTGTGTTCATATGCTTGTCTATATGGTTTGTTTGTCTGTGTTTTATAAAAACTTTTTTTAAAAAACAAGGAAGTGCAAATTCTTGGTCTTGATGACCAACATATTAGCTTTAATATGAAACAGTAAGAGAAATTAATACTTTAAAATAAATAGAAATACATGAATAAAAACTATGAGATATATAGAAATGTAACTATAAGGTGGATCCTTAGCTGAGACGAACACCTGAGATTTGTTTTGTGAAGGAAAAACTGTAATGCTATTTTAGACTTTAAGATCAGGATTCTATTTAATCTTTTGCAAACTTTAAACACTGCATCCTAATACTGAATATTTTACGGGACTGGTATATTAAGACATTAGTTTTCTTTTGCTACCGCACACCATGATGCAAAGTTAAGGGCAGAGTTCTTATGCCTTTAATCCCTTGGTTTGTGCAATCACAGTGCACATCCTGTCTACAATTAGATTGGCGGAGTGATTGCTCCGCCAGTCTAAGGTGTTGCAAACGTGCCAGAAAACACGTTTGCGGCACCCGGCAAGTAAGAAGCTTCGGTGGAGAGGCCTGGCTGGCGTTACACAGCCAACTAAAATGTGCGCCAGAAAAATAGCTGGTGAACATTTGAGTAAAACCATTGGGGCGATGGGGCTCTACTCAGGGTAAGGGGATGAAGTCTGCTTACCCTAAGGAGGCCACCACAGTGCTGGCTCAGCACCAATCCTACATAGGATGTGGCGCGTGCCTTATTTACGCCACTGCATCCTGCTAGACAGGATTGGGAGGGCTGTCTGCATATTTTCATTGCATATACCAGTAACTAGAGGTTATTTGCATGCCACTCTGTACATACATATTGTTTTCATGACATGGATGTCAAACCACGAACTTGGTGTGTATGTTGTATACATTCAACAATATTCTTCTTCTGAAATTGTTGGCACAGAAAGCAACCGTTTTGAGCCATGCAATAGGGGGAAAAACATTTAGAGATTTTTGAGCATTATATGAACATGCCCTCTACCAGGGATATGCATGTAGGCTGGTCCTGCTGCAGACACATATCTGTCATGGTCTGAGCAAAAGTCCATGAAGCACATCAGGACGTCTGGGAGGTGCAGCAAGGCAAGCCTGAATTGCAGAATCTCAGAGATGATTATTGTTGTTGTTCAGTCGTTCAGTCGTGTCCGACCGTGATCCCATGGACCATATCCCACCAGGCCTTCCTGTCCTCCACTATCTTCCTGAGTTCGCTCATTCTCATGTTCGTTGCATTGGTGATGCTGTCTAACCATCTCATCCTTTGCCTTCCCCTTCAGTCAGATGAAAGCAAGTGCTTTCGTCAGCCGGAATGGCTCCAAAGGTGAGGGGGTGGGGCCGCTTTCTCTCGTCATGTAACGGAGGGTCAGACCCGACGGAACTTGGAGCTCCGCCCCCCCTGCAGTGACGCTGCTGCTCCAAACATAATCTGGTTGGTGTTGTACATGTAGTCTTCAATCCAGTGAATGGAGGTTTGCACCCACCCTTTTGAGCTGGTGTGGTAAACCAGCCATAGAAAGTATGCATAAGGCACTCACTACAGTCAGCAAGAAAAAGCTCTAATGCCTCTAACTTAGTACGTTCTTGATGAGCCCAATCCTATGCATGTTTACTCTGAAGTAAGTCCCACTGTAGTCAATGGGGCTTACTCCCAGGTAATTGTGGATAGGATTGCAGTGTATGAAAGATAGGAGGCTCTAGCTCAGTTTCTGCCACTAATCACATCTTGTGGAGTAAAAGGCGTAAAGGGGAGCTTTGCAAACAGGTCTTTCAAGAAGTGAAGCTGGCACTTTGGATAAAGGTTGCTTTGTGTGTTTAATGTCCTACACCATGCGCAGCATGATATCTTAGGTCTGTGGTGGTGGTCAGTTCAATTTCACAATGGGCTGCTGAGTCACAAAAGCAGCCATGTGACTCTGTAACCTGGTTGCTTTCCTGTACATGCGAGCAAATTTCAATCCATTATCCGTGGGTTTTAGAAAGAATGGACTGGGGGAAGACAATGATCTACAATTGCCCACCTTTGCCCCTAGATCTTTCACAGGTCGTCACAGGCATATGGGATAACTTATTAAAAAAAGTTCTACTTTGTTTCATTCTGCTCTCTGAATAATTGATTCTGCGGATAGACTTAACAGGTACATTTGACAATGATGTATGAAGTGATTCCTCATTTCTTAATGTCAAAAGAATGCTGTGTGCTTTGCGGTGATTGTGTCAAGGGAAAAGGTTGCAACAAACAAAGAGCGAGTAGTACCAACCCAGTTAACATTTTCTGAGCAACACATTATTGACTTTCCTTTGAATCATTTATGGCAACATTTTCAATCTCCCCCCCCCCTTGAGTGGAAAAATGCCCTCTCCAGAAATCTTGTGTAAGGAAATACCTCTCTCTCTCTCTCTCTCTCTCTCTCTCTCTCTCTCTCTCTCTCTCTCTCTCTCTCTCTGTGTGTGTGTGTGTGTGTGTGTGTGTGTGTGTGTGTGTGTGTGTGTGTGTGTGTGTGTGTGTGTGTGTGTGTGTGTACACATACACACATAGTCATCCCCCATCTTGGGAATGGCTGACTTGCTCAAATTCAACTATATGCACACACATCCAGAGAAACACAACAGTGAAGGCAATGCGATTCCAGTTACTAAATATATGCCCCAGAGTTAGCCTGAGATCGAAGAATGAGGCTGCTGTTTCCTCCGTCAGTCTCAGTTCCCACTTGCGTATTGTAAAGAGACAGTATATATTTTTCTCATGTAAGGGATTTTCAATGTAATTTTGAGTGCCCACAATTTTAGCTTTATGCACTGACCTTGGAACATAACCCTTGTGTAAGATGAGGGGTGACTCCTCTCTCTCTCTCTCCCTCTCTCTCTCTCTCTCTGTGTGTGTGTGTGTGTGTGTGTGTGTGTGTGTGTGTGTGTGTGTGTGTGTGTGTGTGTGTTAAAGGAAGTGGAATATCATGCATGCATACTCTGATAAGCAAAATGCTTTGCACAAAATCAGAAGACGAAACTGATTAAAACAACACTTTATTTTTGCTCTGGACTCATGAGGTCAACTAAGTAAGAAAAGCCAGCAGCTTTTAGAATGACAATACTGCAAAGAATGCACAACAGTCTTCATTCAACAATTTTAATTTCCCTTGGTTTTATGAGAGAAATGTAGCCATGTGCTTAACTCTCCCATTGAAACAAATGGAAGTGTGTGTGCTGAATTTTTATTGGATTACCTCACAGTAGCTGTATCCAGAGCTTGATTATGAATGAAAGAAAAATCTTAGTCTTTATGTTTCTGGATATGAAATCTATTTAGCAGTTTCAGGTTATGTCTACTTTTTTGGCTAAGGTATTTTATGATGATCAAAATATGTTTCTAAATAACAGTGACCATTTGTATCATCCAATGGAAGAAAGTTGTTATTCCTGATGGGCAGCGCAATCCAGTGTAAAGATCCGCGGGTGGTCCTAGGGCTATCCGCTGGATCCTATCCCCGTTCTTCCCCTTCCCCTGGTGTAGCGTTGGGAGGCCCAATGGGCCACCTTGGATTTCCGCCAGCTCTTGAGCTGGCGTAAGTCCGAGGTGGCCGTGTAATGGTGGAGCCGGCCGAGGAATGGTAGCTGGCCTGGGATGCAGCAGCCACCATCCCAGCCTCCTCCCAGGCCTTTACTCTAGAGTTGTTACGAACGTGCTTTATGGCACGTTTGCGATGACTTAGAGCGGTGGAGCGCTCGTTCCGCTGCTCTACAGTTGTGCAGGATTGTGCTCTAAGTTACATGGTGTAAGTGTATTGTTAGTGCAGTGTGTATATAGTGTATATAAAGTACAACCTGGTGTATGATGACTGGGGAGTGCCTTAGTGGGGCAATCTTATACCGCCTTGGGCATTTGCCTCGGCATAGGATAAGGCGGGATATAAATTTTTTAAATAAATAAATTAAATAAATACCAGTCAGTTTCAGCCTGATCTCCCATATAGGATTGTTGGGAGAATAAAATATCTTAAGATATTTAGGACACTGGATCCTGTATTAATTCCATGGGTGCATAATTCCAAGCCTTGCACTTCACCTGGAGTTTTGCAGCTAGAATTAATGCCGATTCTGATTTCTCGAACTGTAATTACCTTGTGCTTCTTCGATTTCTTCACATATTCCTGTTGAGGATTGCTGCTGATCAAGTGCACTTGTTGTCTTCAGGTGGGGAGCGTTTAGTACGTTGAAGAGGTACAGCCATTTCAATCTTCAAAAGTCAATAATGTGAAAAGATCTGAATGCTAACAGTTTTTTTTTCTTTGTGACACAAAGAATAACTCATCTTTATTTCATGCGAGAACGCCTCGGTGCCTCTATAAATTATTTAAGCTCTTTTTTTCAGAGTTTGCAGAAGTATCATCAAAATAATATATCATAAATACTCCCAGATAAGGGGGGGGGAAAGAGAGTAGTTTAGCTTCTTGCGAAAATGGATTGTGTTTCTGATTGCCATATCTTGGAAAGTCACATGGCTGGGCACCAGGGCCAGTTTTCTCATTGCAGATGCTATCAAACGGTGTTATATTGCTCCATTTGGTGGCTGCTTTATGTGGGAAATAATGAATGAGAGGCTTACTGTGCAGGTCATGCATTTGACAGCACCCCACTGCAAACCAAAGTGGTGGTGATAATGCCTGATCTAAGTGGATGGAGTCCCACATGGTACATTTAAGGTAGTTCCTGTGTTTGTATCTCCTGTGTTTGTGGAGTTCTAACATGCTTTTTTGGGCATGTTGGTGCCTTTAGAAACTATAGTTTCTTTAAATTTCAACCCTAAAGGGGTAAAAAGGGGGTAAAAGTTAAAAGGGGTGTTTTTTGTTCGGTAGAAGATGCAAGACAGAGGCTTGGATAAAGGGTCACTTTATTAAAGTCTAATAAACGTATAAAATCTGTAGCAGGGAAAAAACTGTAACATCCCCCAGCGTTCGGGGACTAGGTGAGGGGAAAACGGTGCTGCCTGTATGTTCCCCCTGCTACCCTGAGGCGTGACACTCTGATTCCAAGCTTTGTCCATTCATAGATTGGGAAAGTTGATCATAGCCAACCTTGAAGGGGTTGAGGCAGCTGGGTAGCACAGACTCCCCCTAGCCAAGCCACATGGTGGTCTTTGCTTACCCAGCCAAAGGGGCTTGCCAGCCAGCCTCACCGACCTATCGTCTGAGCAGTCCTGGCTCACCCCTAGACTCGGAATGCATCTCTACCTACCCATCCTGTACTCAACTTGCCACACGGAGGGCTTAGCCTAGCATTTGACCCCAACTGCCCCAAAACCAGGCCAGAAGGCTCAAAAGTCCCTGCTGCAGGTCCCTGAGGAAAATGTCAGCACCAGGCATGGAGAGGTGGATGCCATTGTGCCTAAACAGGGCTGGCGAAGTATAAACAATATCAGTGTGAGCGATAGTCGCTCCACCCTGTGCATTGAAGACCTTCCTCATTTAAATATTCCCCTTGTCAAATTCAAATATTCCCCAATGTCAACATGGCGCAGGTGAAATGCCTGCCACTGAGTCTGGAAGTGGGATGGGGATGTGACTGCCAACATCCCCGCCCTCTCCCGGTCCGGCTTGGACAACCACCGCCTTCCCTCACCACCCGGCCCACCCTTGCACCGGCCGGTGGGAGACTTACTGGGTCTCTTCGACAGTGGAGTGAGGACTGCTAGCCTCCGTGCCGGCGGTCCTTACTCTAGAGTTGTCTCAAACGTGCTTTACGGCACGTTTGCAACAGGTTAGACTGGCGGTGCACACGATTGCGCTGTCACTCTATTGCTTTTTAAGTTGGTATGGCCATTGAGTTTTTAAATGTTAATAGGGAGATGGAGCCTCACACAATTGTCCCCATCACAGGAGACGGAGTCTGCCTGTTTTGGTCCCTCTCCTATCTCATGTATGACACTCACCTAATGGGGCTAGGGAGATGCGTGAGCTAATCGTGAGGCATGTGGTGGACACCTGGGAGGAGTTCTCCATCATGTCCCACGACAGCGAGGGGCACAACTATCATTCGATGGAACCGTGACTTTTAATAATTGCTGGGTGTTGCCTGACATGGGGGAGTTGTGCTACATTTAAAGGGTTCATTGCAATCAAAGAAATGTTTATTGGAGTCAAAATTGATTTAAAGCACTTACATCCCGTAGCTAAGCGCGGGTATCATGCTAGTAAGTATATAAATTCACTGGCCACAGTCAACTGTGTTTAAGCCCAATTGTTTCAGTACAGCAAGTCCTCACTAGCGAAATGACTTATAATGAAACCAATTTTGCCATAGGCTAATTGATAAATGTAAACATTCCTATGACATTTTCCCAAGAACTTTAAAACAAAACGACTTTAAATGAAATGACTTTAAGTGAGGACTTGCTGTATTTCATCTATGCATAACTAAATGCATTAACTCACAGGGCACTGAAGGTTGCTATTTTACAGGCAGTGCTTTTTAATAATTATTACACTACTGTCAGATATTACACAAGTAGTATATTTACACAAAGTACACAACATGTAAACTATATAATTGCATAAACTACAATAATGTTAGAGAAACTTGGACAGATCCAATGCTTGGATGGATATTTCGCTTAGTGAAGGACTTTCTGACTTAACTGAAGAATGTCATGTAAGAAAAGTGACCCCAAATCCAGAGGACTTCCTCTGTTTGCACAAGCTCTCACACAAGACTTCACCATGGTTTCTCCCTCCACTCAGTGTTCCTTTGATTCCAGCCAGAGAAAATGAAAATGACACCTGAAGAGGAAACGAAATATGAGAAAAAGGGGTCAGTACCAACACTGCATAAACATACCAGTATAAGTAAAGAATGTTGAAACATGTACTGACCATGTTGAAAACACACATGTATTTTACCACTTCTATGTACACTGTAAAATTGATTCAGGTAATTAAAGTGGCTGTTAATAACTTCTTAAATTTTAAGTTATCAGAGTTTTCAGATTCAAATGTGTGCACATTTTGGTTATATAACTGTATAGAAAATGTAAAACTGCAGTACCCTACCAATAGCTGGATTTCAAACTCAGGGCTATTTTAATATGGCATTAAGTCTTGACATTTTCCTGTAATTTTAGAGTGGCAAAGCAATGGTATGAATGACCTGATATGTGGTGACTCACAATATAGAATTGGCAGTCATCCAATGGATGAGATCCAAACAGCAGCTTAGAATCATGCAAGGGGCTTGTGCTAAATGTTAACATTTGACTCTCTTTGAACTGTTAACATAAACTGCTCTTTAAACTCTTAGTTTCAGAAGCACTTCATTATGTTGCATGGGGGAGTCTTGTTTGTGGAAAAATATGTCTAAGGCTGCAAACCTATACATACTTGTCTTGGGGGTAAGTCCCATTGTACTCAATGGGACTTACTTCTGAGTAAATATGCATAAGATTATGGTGTATAGCCATCTTCTCAGGTTTTTATTTATTTATTTATTTGGGTCCTGATGTTAGAACATTCACAGGTCCACATCATCAGACCAAAGTTTGCAGAACAATAGTTCCTGGTGAATTCAATATGTCAAAAATAATCATGAGATTTGGCCTTTGTATTGGCTAGAATCCAAAGTCTAATGGCGTGGGCATGCTCAATGGAATTCTTAGCCTTTCAGTGGAGAGCACTTTGGCATACCACAAATGACTTTGGAATGTCTCTTCACTTAAAAAAATGGTTTGTCATGTCACATGAACTAGGGCCTGTTTGAAAAACACATGCACAAAATCCCTTTGGCCACAATCCTAAATTTACTTACCTGGGAGTAAGCCCCATTGAACTCCATGGGACTTATTTCTGAGATGTAGATATGCATAAGATTGTTCTGTTAAGTACATACTAGCTGTGTGGTTCTTTGTACCCGGGCAGTGTGAGAAACTCTGTACAGTATGACCCCTGTATCCGCAGGGGATAGGTTACTGCCCCTCCACGGATAACGGGAATCCACAGAAAGGGGGAATGCTTTCCCCCCGCAGGCCCCCACACTCATTACATTCATCAGGAGTCTAGTGCTGGCAACAAGCAAGCTCTTCTTTAAACAAAATGCTATAAGCCAGAGTGTTGGCTTATAGCACAGAGCAGGCAAGTAGCCTACATATTAGAGTGGTTCAAAAAATTTAACCAGGAAGCAAGAAGCTTCCTGTTGAAGGAATAGATACATTTGCTTGGCATCAGTGCTAGACTCCTAATGAAGGTAATGAGCATGGGTGGGTGGTGCGGGGGCTCCTGTGAATCGCGGATAAGTGAATCTTCAGATAGCGGATCTGTTGATATGCTCCCCCTCATACTACTAAAGTACTACAGAAAGACAAGAGTATAGTTTAATTCGCATCACTTCCTTAAGTTTTTGTTCATTGGTTGTTGAGAGAAGTAGCTACTGAAAAGATGTCTCAAAGTCTCTTGAGATTTTTCTAGTATTGTCATGGGATTTTGCTCAGCTTTGACCTTTTTTTTGTATTAAATGTGTTCCCCAAGGGGAATATGCTATTCACAGTGTTCATTAGAAAGAAAGAGTAAGTGATGGTAGAATAAAAGTTAGTCTATCATCATAGTAAATGGTATAATGTTGCAAACAAATCAACAGAGTTACCCTAATTGGTTTTTTTTTAATGATTTAATAGGACATCCAGGGTGGGTGAAGATGGAAGTTATAAGAAGTGTCTGAGCAAGCTCCTAATTAGCATTTAGACAATATTGTGCTATTCAGCTGTGGAGCCCAACAATACTGAATTCAATTAATTGAAAATTTGGCAGGAATTCTAGTAGGTATTAGTAAAGGATGCAAGTAATTGAACAAATTTGAAGTTTGTAGAAAGCTTGCTTGGAACAAAAATGACTAACAGCCCAATCCTGCGTAAGGATCCGCCGGGTGGCCAAGGCCGCCTGCTGGATCCTGATCTCTGCCGCGGGCAGCGTGGAGCCAGCAGCCGAAAGTCTACTTGCGGAAGGGGATGCTCGTCCCCTTCCCCAAGTGTAACCGTGGCTGGGGCCGATAGGCCTCCTTGGATTTCCGTCTAAAGTAATCACAAATGTGCTTTACAGCTACTACTCCGGGCGGCGGAACGCTTGTTCCGCCGCCTTAATTTACATCAGGACTGCGCCATAAGTCAGTGCCAAATGTGCAAGTCTAAAAAAGTGTAGCTCCATGGGACTTATTTCTAAGATGTAGATATGCATAAGATTGCTTGTCCCTTTCCCCGAGTGTAAGTGCTGCTGGGGCCGCTAGGCCTCCTCGGATTTCCGCCAGCTATTTTGCTGGCGGACGTCAGAGGAGGCCGTGTAATGGCCCAGCTGCCTGGCGGGGACCGGGATATGGCGGATGCCATGCCCCCGCTACCGCCCGGGGCGACTGGGCCTATGGCTGCACTCCCAGATCCACCATCCCTCCCCCCGTCTGCTGACCCTCCCCCTGCCCGCTGTATCCAGACTTACCTGGGTCCGGCGGCGGGTCGAGGGCTCCGGCGGCAGGTCGAGGGCTCCGGTGGTGGAGCTGGGAAGGCCGGCCTTGCGCCAGCTTTCCCGGCTATAAAGTAGTCGCAAACGTGCTTTACGGCATGTTTGTGACTACTCCGGGCAGTGGAACGCTCGTTCCGCTGCCCTAATTTACATCAGGATTGCGCCGTAAGTCAGTGCCAAATGTGCAAGTCTAAAAAAGTGTAGCATGTGCACAAAGCACTGAATGCATGTAAAGGACAAATATTTTATTATATTTTAACAACAACATTGAACAAAACATTGTCCCATTCTTTCAGTGAAGTACAAAAATGAGGATTTTCTCTTTTTAAAACTCATGGTTCTCAAGTGAGCTTTTTGTTGTTGTTGTTAAAAAGTATTCCAAGTCTAAGCCCACTTTCAATCACTACAGTGTCTGATTGTGAGAAATGAGACTGTAGGACCTGTGCTCCACAGACTGTAGTACTGAGTGAGGGAAAAATTATCCCAGGTTCCAAATTAATGCACACTACCTCTAGCTAGGCTTACCAGATTTCCCCGGTATTCAACCGGGACACCGCCCCCCCCCAACTAACTAACTAACTAACTAACTAAATAAATAAATGTACTTTTTAATTTTTGGGCGTGTATTTTAATTTATTTTTATTTTTAAATTAATTATTTATTTAAACCAATAAAGAAAGAAATAATTAATTAAAATACTAAGGGGGCGCGAAGCGCACCCGCGATTTTTAATTATTTGTTTTCCCAAGTAAAATAATAAATTTGACTTACCTTACCTTCTGAATCCCGTCGCCATCATGCTGCTGCTCCTCTTCTTCATGCTGGTCCTCTTCGACGAGCGGGCATCGTGCTCCAGGCGAGCGGCCGGCCGAGCTCGGCACTGAAGGCACCGATCCGGGTGAGCGTGGCCCCGTGTGCTTGGCCAGCCGAGAGCGCGGGGCTGCGCTCACCTGGATCAGTGCCTCCGGCGCCGAGCTCGGCCTGCTCTCGCCCAGGCGAGAGCGGGCTGAGCCGCCAGCTGAGAGAGCGCCCCCATGCTCGGCCGGATGGGTGCCTCCGGTGCCATGCACGGCTGGCTGCTCGGCCCTCTCTCGCTCAGGCGAGAGCAGGCCGAGCGGCCGGCTGAGATCGCGGGGCCGCGCTCGTCCGGATCGGTGCCTCTGGCGCCGCGCTCGACACGCTCTCGTCCAGGCAAGAGCAGGCCAAGTGGAAGGCCGAGATCGCGGGGCCGCATTCGGCCGGGTCAGTGCCTCCGGTTCACCCGCTCCCTCGCTAGCTCCATGCTGGTGGGAGAGCGGCCTAACGACAGCCTGCCCGTGCCGCATGAGCCTCCCAGAGGTTCACGCAGCACAGGCAGGCTGTCTTTCGCCCGCTCCCTCGCTGGCTCTGTGCCGGTGAGAGAGCAGGTAAACGACGTGGACTACTCACCCGCTCGCAGTCGTCGTCTCCATGTTGAAAATGGAGAAACTTAACTGGCGCCAGCATCTTGACTCGCAAAATCTCGCAAGATCCAAGATGTCGGTGCCCAAATCCCATGAGGGCATCATGCCCTCACAAGATTTGGGTGCCCAAATCTCGGATCTTGCGAGATTTCGGGAGTCAAAATGGCGGCACCCAGCCAAGTTTCTCCATTTTCAACATGGAGACGGTGGCGGCGGCCTTACCGGTTGCCCCAAAAAACTTTCCCGGGACAATCCCGGTTAATGGAGGGCCATTTCTGGGATTGTCCTGGTTTTTCTGGGACGTCTGGTAAGCCTACCTCTAGCCCACTAGCCCCACCCCACACTGACACACACTAGCAGGCAACTTAATAAAAGGGAGAAAACAACAGTGGGGGGTTGTTTCACAGGGAGGGAAATTGAACAGGAGGAAGCAAGGGGAACAATGCAAATACATACACAGTTTGAAAGGTGAGTCAGTACACAACTCAAAACAGGCAGAGTTCAAAGAAGGCCCTTCAGGCCTAGCTGTAGTTATATGACTGGGATATGGCTAGGCTTACCATACTTTCTGGAATGGCCGGGACCCTCCTGGATTTTGGGGTCAAGTCCCAGCATCCTGGAAGGAACGGGTGCCACCCCGGATTCCCGCTGCCACCACCATCGCCACCGTTTTTCTTTGAGAGAAAATCAATGCGGCCTGGAAGTCCTTAGTTCATAAGGGCTTCCAGGCCGCTTCCAGTCCGGTTTTTGCGAGGAGCGACTGTGACTGGACGAAAAGCGGCGGTCAAAGCACAACCACAGTAAGGGGGGAAAATAATAATAATAATAATAATAATAATAATAATAATAAAAACCAGTATTTATATATTTATATATAGACCAGGATGGTGTAGTGGTTTGGGAGTTGGACTTAGACCTGGAAGATCCAGGTTCAAATCCCTGCTCAGCCACGAAGCTTCCTGGGTGACCTTGGGCCAGTCACTATCTCTCAGCCCCACCTACCTCACAGGGTTGTTGTGAGGACAAAACGGAGGGGAGGAAATATGTACACCACTCTGAGCTCCTTGGAGGAAGGGCGGTATAAAAAATGTGAAAAAAATAAATAATAAATAAAATACCGCCCTTTCTTTGGTCATTGGATTTCTCCTCTGACTTTAATTCAAAGGCGGTTTACATGGGAAGGCTTTCTAAACCCCAAGGAGTTTTTACAATACAATAACGTTCTAATCTTTCATAGAACCCTTCATTCTAGATGGTTTGTTTCACAGTCCAGCTCTCTCTCTGGCGTTCGCCTCACCATGTTGGCTTCAGCTGACAAGCAACCTTGACTCTCACTCAAGTGCAGCTGCAGCTTCCCTCCTCCATAGAGGCTCTGCAAACTTATCAGCTTGGCGTGCTGGCAGCTCTCCGACTGACACAGACACTTCCGGCCTTTGCCATCCTTCAGATCTTCAGGCATATGAGACGGTCACTCTACCAACTGAGCCAGACCTCCTGCCCTAGCATCATGTTCACATGTAGACAAATGTGTCCAAAAAGGTGTCATATATTCACTATTTTCATGCAATCTCATATTCTATTAATTCTACTAATATAAAAGAAGATCAGATCAATGTGAAGTACTGTCAAGACCTTATGTTTGGAAGCCATCTGACAGATGTCTGATTGAATTACACAATCCATCCATTACTACAAATTCAGTTTGAGGATGTAGTTTTCTAAACTGCTCTGGTGGTCGATTCTGTTGGAGTCCATCTAAAGTGTTTTAATCTGACAACTACTCTTGCAAGGTGATAAGACTTTGCTGATACAAAAGGACACACAAGTGAAAATATCTTTAAAACTGGCTTGAGTTCCTAATACATTGGCACCTGGCAGTGCAGCTGTCATTCCTGATTCTTTAGGGTCAAACCTGATGTTGAAGCAGTTCCCAGCAGCTCTTCAGTCAGACAATGTAAAGTGGAAAAGTGGTGGCTAATTGTTAAGAAAAAACATAAACATAAGAAGAGCCCTGCTGGATCAGGCCAAAAGCCCATCTAGTCCAGCTTACTGTATCACACAGTGGCCCCACCGGATGCCTCAGGGAGCACAAGACAACAAGATAACCTGTTTCCCGTTGACACTCCCTTGCACCTGGCACAGAGAAAACCCACTTCTAAAACCAGGAAGTTGCTTATGGCTTGTAACCTGTGATGGTAATTTCCTCCATGAATCTATCCAAACCCCTTTTAAAGGCATCTAGGCCAGGTGCCATCACCACATCCTGTGGCAAGGAGTTCCACAGATGAATTACACGCTGGGTAAAGAAATTTTTTCTTTTGTCCGTTCTAACTCTCCCTCCACTCAATTTTAGTGCATGTCCCCTGGTTCTGGTGTTGTGCGAGAGGGAGAAGAATTTCCCTCTATCCACTCTCTCCATCCCATGCATAATTTTATAAGTCTCAATCATGTCCCCCCTCAGGCGCCTTTTTTCTAGGCTGAAAAGCCCCAGACGCTGTAGCCTTTCCTCATAAGGGAGGTGCTCCAGCCCACGAATCATTCTGGTCGCTCTTTTCTGCACCTTTTCCAATTCAACTATATCCTTTTTGAGGTGTGGTGACCAGAATTGGACGCAATACTCCAGATGTGGCCTTACCATCGATTTGTACAAGGGCAGAATGATATTGGCCGTTTTATTCTCAATCCCTTTTTTAATGATCCCAAGCATGGAATTGGCCTTCTTCACAGCCACCGCACACTGGGTTGACACTTTCATCGACCTGTCCACCAGCACCCCAAGATCTCTCTCTTCATCCGTCACAGACAACTCAGAACCCATTAGCGTATATGTGAAATTTTGGTTTCTTGCCCCAATGTGCATCACTTTGCACTTACTTACATTGAAGCGCATCTGCCATTTTGCTGTCCATTCTCCCAGTTTGGAGAGATCCTTCTGGAGCTCTTCACAATCCCTGCTGGTCTTCACCACCCGGAAAAGTTTAGTGTCATCCGCAAACGTGGCCACCTCACTGCCTATCCCCGCCTCCAGGTCATTTATGAATAAGTTGAAAAACACCGGTCCCAAGACCGATCCTTGGGGCACACCGCTTTTCACCTCTCACCATTGTGAAAATTGCCCATTGACTCCCGCTCGCTGTTTCCTGGTCTTCAACCAGTTCCTAATCCACAAGAGGACCTGCCCTCTTATTCCCTGACTGTGGAGTTTTCTCAGGAGCCTTTCATGAGGGACTGTGTCAAACGCCTTCTGAAATCCAGATATATAATATCCACGGGTTCGCTCGCATCCACATGCCTGTTGACCTTTTCAAAAAATTCTAACAGGTTTGTGAGGCAAGACTTCCCCTTGCAGAAGCCATGCTGA
Source organism: Plestiodon gilberti rubricaudatus (assembly GCA_026170595.1). Taxonomy (NCBI): domain Eukaryota; kingdom Metazoa; phylum Chordata; class Lepidosauria; order Squamata; family Scincidae; genus Plestiodon; species Plestiodon gilberti. The sequence goes on from JANXHW010000002.1 coordinate 53,485,420, forward strand.
CTCTCCCTCAGCAGAGCTTGTTCTTCTATGTATTTTAAGATTTTATCCTTAATGAGACTTTCCACCATCTTCCCTGGAACAGATGTTAGGCTGACCGGCCTGTAGTTTCCCGGGTCCCCCCTCCTTCCTTTTTTAAAGATTGGTATGACATTAGCTATCCTCCAATCCTCTGGCACAGTGGCCGTTTTAAGGGACAAGTTGCATATTTTGGTGAAGAGGTCAGCAACTTCATTCTTGAGTTCCTTCAGAACTCTTGGGTGGATGCCATCCGGGCCTGGTGATTTATTGATCTTTATTTTGTCAATTAAGTCTGAGACATCTTCTCTTTTAACCTCTATTTGACTTAATTCTTTAGACAGGGGAGACCGTTCCAGCAGCGGTATTTGCCTGAGGTCTTCTGCCATGAAGACAGATGCAAAGAACTCATTTAATTTCTCTGCAGTCTCCAAGTCCCCTTTTATCACCCCTTTCTCTCCCTCACCATCCAGCGGACAAACCGTTTCCCTGGCAGGTTTCCTGCTTCTAACATATTTGAAGAAGCTTTTATTATTCCCTTTTATGTTGCCTGCCATAAGTTCCTCAAAGTCTTGCTTGGCCTCCCGTATCATCTTTTTACATTTCTTTTGCCACAGTTTGTGCTCCTGTTTATTTTCCTCATTAGGGCAAGACTTCCATTTACGGAAGGAAGCTTCCTTGCCTTTTATAGCCTCCTTAACTGTGCTTGTTAGCCATGCCGGCACCCTCCTGGACTTGGTCGAGCCCTTCCTCCTTTGTGGGATACACTCCCGCTGGGCCTCTATGACTGTTGTTTTAAACAGCCTCCATGCACTCTGGAGCGATTGGACTCTTTTTACCTTCCCTTTCAGCTTTTTTTTAACTAGTCTCCTCATTTTGGGGAAGTCTGCCCTTCGGAAGTCAAGGGTTTTCGTGTCAGATTTGCTCGGCACTCTCCCTCCAACATGCATGGCGAAACAGATCACAGCATGGTCACTGTTCCCCAATGGTTCAGTAACATTTACCTCCCTGACCAGATCTTGAGTGCCACACAATATCAAATCCAGAGTCACCTGTCCTCTGTTTGGTTCCGTGACAAGCTGCGCTAAGGCACAGTCATTTAACATATCCAGAAATCCAGTCTCTCATGACCTGAGCATGAATTGACCCAGTCGATGTGAGGATAATTGAAGTCCCCCATGACTACAACCCTGTCTTTCATTGACACCTCCCTGATTTGCTTCCTCATTTCAAGATCCCCTTCAGGTTTTTGATCTGGAGGACGGTAGCATGCCCCTACTATTACATCACTCTTTGAGCCTGGTAATCTAACCCACAGTGATTCTACGCAGGAGTCAGAGCCCCTCTCCAGCTCTACTCTGGTGGATTCTACCCCCTCTTTGACATAGATGGCCACTCCACCTCCAACACGCCCCTCTCTGTCCCTCCTATAGAGTTTATATCCTGGAATTGCAGTATCCCACTGGTTCTCTGCATTCTACCAGGTTTCTGTTATACCTACTATGTAAATGTTTTCCCTAGCCACCAAACATTCCAGTTCTCCCATCTTTGCCCGTAGACTTCGGGCATTTGCATAAAAGCACTTATATACCTGGTCCCCCAAGAAGGGCTGCATGTTTGCACCTTTATTCCTGCAGCCTTCTGTCCTGCTAGACTGGCTGTCATGTCCCATCACGCTACCACTCCCAATTCTTACTCTGTTATTACTTGACTGTTCCCCATCCTCTGCACCCTCATTCCCTAGGGATGAGGAGTCCCGAACCGGATGCCCCTCGGCTCCTGTCGGCTTTCCCCCAGGAGTCAGTTTAAAAGCTGCTCTGCCACCTTCTTAATGTTATGCGCCAGCAATCTGGTTCCGTTTTGGTTCAAGTGAAGCCCGTCCCTCTTGTACAGGCCCGGCTTGTCCCAAAACGTTCCCCAGTGCCTAACAAACCTAAACCCCTCCTCCTGACACCAGCGTCTCATCCACGCATTGAGACCCCTGAGCTCTGCCTGCCTAGCTGGCCCTGCGCGTGGAACAGGTAGCACTTCTGAGAACGCTACCTTTGGGGTCCTGGATTTGAGCTTCCTACCTAGCAACCTAAATTTGGCCTCCAGGACCGCCCGGCTACATTTCCCCACGTCGTTGGTGCCAACATGCACCACAACAGCTACCTCCTCCCCAGCACTCTCAACCAGCCTATCTAGACGAGAGGTGATGTCCGCAACCTTCGCACCAGGTAGGCAAGTCACCATGCGGTCCTCACATCCGTCACAGACCCCCCTCTCTATGTTCCTGACTATAGCGTCACCCACGACAAGAAGCCCCCTTCCCCCCCTCCCCAGAGGAGTATCCATAGTGCAACTGGATACGGGCCCATCACCTGAAGAAGGGGTCCCCACTGTGGGATTGTTTCCCTCTTTTCCAGAGCGATGTCCTCCAGCCCTGAGACTCCCTTTCCTGGCAGCTGAGGAGCTGGCCAACTGAGGGTGGGACGATGCCTCCACGTCCCTAGAAGTCTCACCCTGGTTCCTCTCTACCTGTTCTATGTCTCTATTCCAAAATTTGCCTCCCTGCTACTTTCTTCCCAAAGGGTTCCAATCTAGAACTCCACAGGGAAAAAGCATCTAAGGGAGACAATTTGGAGGGGGAAATGTGGAGGTAATGGGTCAGGCATGATTATGTCTTAATTATAAAAAAATTACAATCCTTGATAGACTACTGTATGTCAACGAGCCAAGTTCTTACATCTAAAATCTCTCAAGCAGTAATGAATTCCATCAACTCAAGAATCACAAAAGAGGGTTGTGTGAAATGTCTTCAACTATCTAGTTTCTGAATAAGGCCACAGGAGCTTGGGTGGGGGGAGGGGATTTTCTGCAAGAAAATGTCACTGAAGAGAAGGGTTACATCTTTCCTACTACTGTGTGAGCTGCAACGGATCAGGCCCTCCTATGAGGCTGTTATTTACAAATTATTACATGAAATAATCACATATTTCCCCTCAGCTATTCTGGCATCATCCCTCCTCTATTGTCACCCTTATGTTAATTTTAGATTGTGAGCTGTTCTTCTTTTCTATTGTAAAGTACCATGCACGTTGATAGTATAATACCGTATTTATTGGCGTATAAGATGCACTTTTTGTCTACATTTGTGATCCAAAATAGTAGGGTGCCTTTTATATGCCAATACTAAAAAATCCCTTTCCCCCCCTTGCCCGTTTTAAAGCATTTTCGGGCTTACCGCATTTTTCTGGAGCCGGAGAGCTCCCTTGTGCTTTCTTCCCTAACTAATCTATCTGATCTACAGCTGTTTGTTGGGTTTAATTTATGCACGTGCATGAGTTGAGCTTCTCAGCAGCCAGCAGAGGGCGCTGTGCTCCTCAGTTAAGTTCAGCTGAGCTGCAGAGGGCGTGGTCTCCTCGGATTGAATGCAGCTTCGGTAAGCTTCTGAACTGGGCCTAGTTGGGGAGGCTTTGGAAACTGCATAGATGGGGTAAGAGTTGAGTCTGGGTGTTTTTTTGTACTTTTATGTTTACTTTGGAAACTGTGCAGGGGTGGGGTGGGGGAAAAAAGAGTTGAGTCTGAGTTTTTTTTTTTGTACTTGGGATTTATGTTCTGGTGCATTTTGTTCATGTGTCTTATTGCTGTGTGTTTTAAAAGAGATCCTGGTATTTTTGTGCAATTTATTAAGCTAATTAAGTAGCCAAGTAGTAAGTGGCCAAGTGGCCCAAAAATGCTTTAAATCTTTTTTTCTTGAAACCCAGGGCCAAAAGGAAGGTGCGTCTTATACCCCGGTGCATTTTATACGCCGATAAATACAATAATAATAATAATAATAATAATAATAATAATAATAATAATAAAGTCCACTGGAACTTGTGCAATAAATATGGAATAACATCAGTAAAGAAATGGTGGGAGCACATGCCTGAATAGGTGGTAGAAAATGAGCAGGTCAAAATCTTGTGGGACTTCAAAATCCGGTCTTGTGGGACTAAAAAATTAGAATACAACATGCCAGATATAACTGTGTTTGAGAAGAAACAAGTGATGCTTATTGATGTGGCCATTCCAGGAGATAATCAAATCAAGGAGAAACAACTGGAAAAGATCACAAAATATAATCATCTGGAAATTGAAATACAGTGCCTTTGGGGAAAGAAAACGTCCACTACACCTATTGTCATTGGTGCACTAAGCGCAACCCCCAAGGTCCTTAAGAAATATCTGGCCAATATAGGTATAGATAACAGTTGGAGAACTGCAATGAGCTGCACATCTAGGAACATTGAACATTGTACGGTAGTATCTTACCAGTTCCTAAACTCTTGGGTAGAGTTCAAACTGAGCTTCGAAAAATCTCAGTCCAAACATCTGGTGGACTATGACACCACTAATAATAATAAATAATAAATACCTTGTAGTGGTGGTGGAGGAGCTTTCATGCTTAGTGAGTCTAAGCTGGACAAGGCCACCAGCTTAGACAGGCCTTTGTTGAGAAGCCAGACTAACAGCCCAGTCCTGCTTAAGATATGGTGGGCGGTCTAAAGGGCTGGTCGCTGCATCCTAGTCCCATTGTGGGCCACGGCCTAAACTTGCACAGGATTGCGCCGTAAATGTATCCCAAACCCATGGTGCGAAATGTAAATACAAAGTATATACCAGCTCAGTCATTGCCTGGGATACCAAGGACTGCATCAGAAGCTGGTGTCTGTGGATTTTGGTGGAAAATGGTCTCCAGGGCACAGGGTCTTCTGTTGTGCAACCATGACAGAGGCCTGACATGTTACTGGAAGTAGGATCTTCTGTTGAGCAACCAGGGCAGAGTTCCTTCCAAAAAAACTACTGGAAGGAAATAAACAATGAAGAAAGTGGTCAAAAGAAGAAAACAAAATCATCCTGCAATGCAATTCTGCATCTCTAAACCATCTACGTGAGGATATCTGAAGCGAATGTATGAAATATGGAAACAAAAGTGTCTGACTTCCACCATCACAAAACAGTGATTAGCAGACCAACATCGATTTATTATGAGAAATAGCATTTTTACAGCTGTGGAATTGGAAGAATTACAACACAGCAGCCAGTTTGAAGTGAAAAATGGTGAACCTACAATTTTGTTGTTGTTCAGTCGTTAAGTCGTGTCCGACTCTTCGTGATCCCATGAACCATATCCCGCCAGTCCTTCCTGTCCTCCACTATCTTCCTGAGTTCGCTCATTTTCATGTTCGTTGCATCGGTGATGCTATCTAACCATCTCATCCTTTGCCTTCCCCTTCTCCTTTTGCCTTCAATTTTTCCCAGCATCAGAGTCTTCTCCAGAGAGTCCTCTCTTCGCATTAGGTGGCCAAAATATTTGAGTTTCAGCCTTAGTATCTGTCCTTCAAGGGAACAGTCAGGGTTGATTTCATTTAGGATTGACTGATTTGATCTCCTAGCAGTCCAAGGGACTCTCAGGAGTCTTCTCCAGCACCACAGTTCGAAAGCATCTATTCTTTGGCGCTCAGCCTTCCTTATGGTCCAACTCTCGCAACCATACATTGCTACTGGGAACACCATCGCCCTGACTATGCGAACTTTTGTTGGCATGGTGATATCTCTGCTTTTTATTATGCTGTCTAAGTTTGCCATAGCTTTCCTTCCAAGGAGTAAACGTCTTTTAATTTCATGGCTGCTGTCTCCGTCTGCAGTGATCTTGGAGCCCAGAAAAGTAAAATCTGTGACTGCTTCCATTTCTGCCCCTCTATTTGCCAGGAATTGATGGAGCCAGATGCCATGATCTTAGTTTTATTAATGTTGAGTTTCAAGCCAACTTTTGCACTCCCCTCTTTCACCCTCATCAAGAGGCTCTTGAGTTCTTCTTCACTTTCTGCCATTAGGGTGGTATCGTCTGCATATCTGAGGTTGTTGATATTTCTCCCGGCAATCTTGATTCCGGCTTGCGATTCATTCAGCCCTGCATTTCTCATAATGTACTCAGCATATAAGTTAAATAGGCAGGGTGACAATATACAGCCTTGCCGTACTCCTTTCCCAATTTTGAACCAGTCGGTTGTTCCATGGCTGGTCCGAACTGTTGCTTCTTGACCCGCATACAGGTTTCTCAGGAGACAGGTAAGGTGGTCTGGTACCCCCATCTCTTTAAGAATTTGCCACAGTTTGTTGTGATCCACACAATCAAAGGCTTTTGCGTAGTCAATGAAGCAGAAGTAGGTGTTTTTTGGAACTCTCGGGCTTTCTCCATGATCCAGCGCATGTTGGCAATTTGATCTCTAGTTCCTCTGCCTCTTCGAAACCCAGCTTGTACGTCCGGTAGTTCTCGGTCCACGTACTGCTGAAGCCTAACTTGTAGGATTTTGAGCATAACCTTGCTAGCATGTGAAATGAGTGCAATTGTGCGATAGTTTGAGCACTCTTTGGCACTGCCCTTCTTTGGAATTGGAACATAAACTGACCTTTTCCAATCCTTTGGCCACTGCTGAGTTTTCCAAATTTGTTGGCATATTGAGTGCAGCACTTTCACAGCATCATCATTTAGGATTTTAAGTAGCTCAGCTGGGATATTATCATCTCCACTAGCTTTGTTGTTAGTGATGCTACCTAAGGCCCACTTGACTTCACTCTCTAGGATGTCCGGCTCTGGGTCAGTGACCACACCAGCGTGGTCATCAGGAACATTAAGATCTTTCTTGTATAGTTCTTCTGTGTATTCTTGCCATCTCTTCTTAATCTCTTCTGCTTCTGTTAGGTCTCTGCCTTTTTTGTCCTTTATCATGCCCATCTTTGCACAAAACGTTCCCTTGATATCTCCAATTTTCTTGAAGAGATCTCTAGTCCTCCCCATTCTGTTGTTTTCCTCGATTTCCTTGCATTGTGCATTTAAGAAGGCCTTCTTATCTCTCCTTGCTATTCTCTGGAAATCTGCATTCAGTTGTTTATATCTTTCCCTTTCACCTTTGCTTTTCGCATTCCTTCTTTCCACAGCTATTTGTAAAGCCTCATCTGACAGCCACTTTGCTTTCTTGCATTTCTTTTTCTTTGGGATGGTTTTAGTTGCTGCCTCCTGTACAATGTTACAAACTTCCGTCCATAGTTCTTCAGGCACTCTGTCTACCAGGTCTAATGCCCTAAATCTATTCTTCACCTCCACTGTATACTCATAAGGGATATGGTTTAGGTCATATCTGACTGGTCTAGTGGTGTTCCCTACATTCTTCAGTTTAAGCCTGAATTTTGCAATAAGAAGCTCATTCTCTGAGCCACAGTCAGCTCCAGGTCTTGTTTTTACTAACTGTATAGAACTTTTCCATCTTTGGCTGCAAAGCACATAATCTATCTGGTTTCGGTATTGACCATCTGGTGATGTCCGTGTGTAGAGTCGCCTCTTGTGTTGTTGGAAAAGAGTGTTTGCTATGACCAGCGTGTTCTCTTGACAGAACTCCGTTAGCCTTTGCCCTGCTTCATTTTGCGCTCCAAGGCCAAACTTGCCTGTTCCGTTTATTTCTTGATTTCCGACTTTAGCATTCCAGTCTCCTATGATGTAAAGGACATCTTTTTTGGGTGCTAGTTCTAGAAGATGTTGTAGGTCTTCATAGAACCGGTCAACTTCATCTTCTTCGGCATCAGTGGTTGGGGCATACACTTGGATTACTGTAATGTTGAATGGTTTGCCTTGGATTCGAACTGAAATCATTCTGTCGTTTTTGAGGTTGCACCCCAGTACTGCCTTTCCCACTCTTTTATTGACTATGAGGGCTACTCCATTTCTTCTAAGGGATTCATGCCCACAGTAGTAGATATGATGGTCACCTGACTTAAATTCGCCCATGCCCGTCCATTTTAGTTCGCTGATTCCCAAGATGTCAATGTTCAATCTTATCATCTCATTTTTGACCACATCCAGCTTGCCTTGATTCATAGACCTCACATTCCATGTTCCTAAGCAGTATTGCTCCTTGCAGCATTGGATTTTCCTTTCAACCTCAGACACATCCACAGTTGGACGTCCTATTGGCTTTGGCCCAACCGCTTCACTCTTTCTGGGTCTACTTGGAATAGTCCTCCGCTCTTCCTCAGTAGCATATTGGACACCTTCCGACCTGAGGGGCTCATCTTCCGGAGTCATATCTTTTAGCCTTTTGGTACTGTTCATGGGATTTTCTTGGCAAGGTTACTGGAGTGGGTTGCCATTTCCTTCTCCAGTGGATCACTTTTAGTCAGAACTCTCTGATACGACCTGTCCGTCTTGGGTGTCCCTGCATGGCATAGCTCATGGCTTCATTGAGTTACGCAAGCCCCTTCGCCACGACAAGGCAATGATCCATGAAGGAGTAACCTACAATAGCTATCAGCAATGAAGAACAAGTAAATCACGGAAAAGAAAAAGTTAATATTGATGCCCCATTACAATTCCAAAATGAGCTTACTGCTTGACAAGAAGAACAGAAAATAAAAATATTAGAACACATCAACACCAATCAAGACAGACAATGGTTGCATGTCCTCAGAATAACATCAAAGAAAGAACGTTCAAAAATAATTAAAGATATTAATGCAGCAGTTGAAGCCATTCCAACAGCCAACGTAACAAACAAATCAGTTGATATACAGTTCTGCTGCTATAACAATTGAACTTGGAATTGATATTAAAAAACATCAATAATAACATCAAAAAAAAAGTTGGCAAATAGAACTTGGACAAAAGATTAACCAATATCGTTCAGATATAAGTGCCTTAATGGAAATGAAAGAGGGCAAACTTAGGAATGCTAAAGCAAAAACAAACCTTAGGGAAGAAATACCAACTAAATGCAAAAACCATAGCTCAGGTTCTGGAAGAATTGAAGCAAAGGATAATTGCAATATCCAAGAAGATCAACAGATACAATGGCGGGATCCAGCAATATAAACAAAATTTTCAATTTCAAACCTATCAAAAACAATCTCATAAATCATTAGAGGGAACTGAAAGATTTGAAGTGAGATCAAAGAAGAAATTATTGCATTCTGGAAAGAACTTTGGGAAGATTCAAAAGAATACAATAAAAAGTTAATTGGATTAAGGATGTAGAAACAAAATTGAAAAGAAAACAAATGGAAGATCTACTAATAACAGAAAGTTTGCAAAAAAACAACTAAAGTAGAGTAAAAAATATATAAACCAGAGTTTAATTATGCAAGGAGGCTGACCTGGTAGGTATGCCAAAGAAGAAGCATGGAGCAGCACCCATCAGGCAACAAGAAAAGGAGGAAACTTCCAACAATATGGATAATTTTATTTACAGGACGTTTTAATTGGCCCAAGATGCTAAAACATATTGGGCAGATCAAAACGTCCAGTAAAAGCTTTCCCTGTTGCACTTAGTTGGAGAGTTTCCTCTTTTTTCCTTTTCTGCCTGACTGGCAGTGCAATCCTGTGTAACCTTGCACCGGTGTAACAGTAGATGCACCTGTGTAAGTGCACTTACACCAGTGCATCTGCTGTAACACTGGTGCATCTACTGTTACACCGGTGCAAGGTTACACAGGATTGCGCTGTGGGATACATAGCAGAGATCTAGTTGTAGGAAGATACATATGGACTCAGTTGTTACTAGTTGTGTACTCTGTTCAGGAGCAGCATAGTGAAAGTGGGTAAGGAGTCAGTACTTCTGACATCAGAGTTGGTGGGGGACAAAGAGCAAAACATAAGAACATAAGAAGAGCGCTGCTGGATCAGGCCAAAAGCCCATCTAGTCCAGCTTCCTGTGTCACACAGTGGCCCCACCAGATGCCTCAGGGAGCACACAAGACAACAAGATACCTGTGTCCAGTCGCCACTCCCTTGCACCTGGCACAGAGAAAACCCACTTCTAAAACCAGGAGGTTGCTTATGGCTTGTAACCTGTGATGGTCTTTTCCTCCATGAATCTGTCCAAACCCCTTTTAAAGGCATCTAGGCCAGATGCCATCACCACATCCTGTGGCAAGGAGTTCCACAGATGAATTACACGCTGGGTAAAGAAATATTTTCTTTTGTCTGTTCTAACTCTCCCTCCACTCAATTTTAGTGCATGTCCCCTGGTTCTGGTGTTGTGCGAGAAGGAGAAGAATTTCCCTCTATCCACTCTCTCCATCCCATCCACTCTCTCCATCCCATGCAAAACTCCACACTTTGCTCCTCAGCAGCTGCTGCTGTGTTCAAAGTTCTGGCTGATAAAACTCTCAAACAATGTGATGATATACCAGGAATATTGAAAGTCCAGTCATGCTTTGACAATTCTATAATTTTAAACCCTCTTTCTGTCCATTCATTGGCTTAGTGCTGCAATTTGCATATTTCACAAAGGGAAAATGAAGCAGTTTTGCTTCACCTAATCACAAAGAGGCAAAAGCTGCTGCAGAAATTGCACATCTGATTTTTGCTGCACTAATGGTAGGCTTACCAGATTTTCTGGGGACCCAAGGGGGGGCAGTGGGAGATGTCATGGGGCGTGTCCAAAAATTGGACTGTCATGTGGGCAGGAAAAATTAACATTAAATTAACATAAATGTTTTAAATGTTACAAGTCATAAGCAACCTCCTGGTTTTAGAAGTAGGTTTTCTCTGTGCCAGGTGCAGGGGAGTGGCAGCAGGAAATAGGTTATCTTGTTGGCTGTGTGCTCCCTGGGGCATCTGGTGGGGCCACTGTGTGATACATGAAGCTGGACTAGATGGGCCTTTGGCCTGATCCAGCAGGGCTCTTCTTATGTTCTTATAAATAAATAAATAAATAAATAAATAAATAAATAAATAAATAAATAAAGCTTCCCATTGCTTCAAAGTGCTGTAAATAGTTTAAAAAAAATCACAGCAACTTCCGGTTTCGCGTTGTAACCATAATAATATGCCTGTCCTTTATATTTTGTCTCTTGCAGGAAAAAACTGTTGTAGTACTAGTGTTGCTCCAGCAAACATGACTGCTGAGTAAGGAGTGAAGCAGCACTGAGCTACCTGGTACAACTGATCAAAAACCTGTTTTAGCCTGCAGACCATGTTTGCTAGATGGGCCAATTAACTTTTACATGCCACACACTGTTTCAGTAGCTGAGTTCCATAGTTCATTAAAGCAGGTAGCATAAAAAAGTGTTGTTATTCAGTCTCAGATTGTTGACTTGGAACATGTTGAGCTATATAGCGGAGAAAAATGATTCCCTTCAGACAGGATCCAGTGGAAATTCTCTGACCTGTGTTATTCTGGAGGTCAAACAAGCATCTTACAGAAGTCCCATTTGGCCTCAAAACCTATTAAAATCTGAAGGAAAGAAAGCTGAAAGCGATGTGCAGAGAGACCATAATTTTTCAGTATACTTATTTCTCTGACTCAATTTTGTGTTCTAACTTATAGGGATGGGGGAACCATCGCTGCATTGTCACTTATTGTTTCTTTAAATCTAGATTTGTGCCATTACTCCCCACTTTGTTTTTAAGAGTATAGTAGGATGTGAAAACACAAATTTAAAAACAGCTAATCTGAGGGTATTTAGTAATGGCGTGAAATTTTCAAGAGGGAGAAAATTTGACATGTTTCTGATGTGCTAACTTCAACAATCCTCCTGGGACGCACCTCGCGTCCCGGGAGCGTTTGCCCTGCTCTGGGAGGGGTGCGTCCAGCGACGCTTCTCCTCCGTGATTCCGGCCAGCTGATTGGCTGGCCGGATCACGTGGTTTGGACGCCGGCACGAGGGAGCTGCGCGTTTTCGCGGCTCCCTCAGTCGGCGTCTTGGAAGCGACGAGGGAGGATGCGTGCTGCCGAGCTCCTTTCGACTCGGCCCAGCGCCCCCCCTCAGGCTTCAGTGTGGCTAGGCCGTGTGACGACCCGACGGCGGTTTTGCTCCAGTGAGCCCGGATTGCGCGTCTGAGGCGACCGGGCCGACGAGGGACCGTAGACTCTGCAGTCTAGAGGGCGGATCACCCCCCCTCTCTTCTTCGAGTCGGCTCGCGGGGGTTGGACCACCCCCTCTCCCCAGCGGGCTTGGCCCAAGGGCCTGGGAGAACTGGGGGAGCGGGCCACCGATCCTCCCAGGAGCGGCCTTCAGTGCGGGAGCTACGCTTCGGTGGGGAGCGGGGCGCTCAGCCCTCCCCACTAGGTGATATTGTTAAGCAAGACACCAATCACTATCCAGGGGGCAATATGGTTAAAAAGAAGCAGAAGCGTGGGGGTAGGGTGACTAAACGACAAGCCCGCCAGCCAACTCCAGAGCCTTCATCCTCGGATGAGGATGACGCTACGGCGAGATATAACGCGTCATAGCGCGCTTAGAGGCCCTGGAAAGGCCGAGCGTGATGCGGGTCGGGGAGATGGGAGAGGTGTGTCTGGGACATCCGAGCCCGCCCGACGGTCTATTCGTAAGGGTAGGGGGTCTCGAATGATACTCTCTTCTACTCCTAGGGCCGGGCTCCACCCCCCACACTCAGCTGGGGCGGCTCAGGCGTCTCCTGCCGCTGCAGCCCCAGCCCACCACACCACCTTGGAACCTGAGGATCCGCCATTTGACGTGGATTCCGCCATTGCAGGTGAGGCTCCGCCCCTTTCCACCCCAGGCGTGGCAGATGTATGGGGTAGCTTAGCGTGGGCGGGCGGGGCCGGGAACACGGCCTGGCTCGCCCTTTTTGCCAGCTTATTAACCCGCCCGGGCAGACAGGAGGGGGGGACTCAATCGCCAGCCCCCCCGCTGGATCCAGGGCAGGGAGCTGGCGTGCCCCCCCGGAACCCGAGGCGCATTCGTCTTGGCCTTCCTGGACCCAGCCCGGCGTGACATCGGGTGGGCCGCTGGGGCCCACCGGGTGGCCTTTGGCTCTCCCTTCGACTTCAGGTTTTGTCCCGGAGCCGGGGGAAGATACTTCGCGCCGGGCGTATGGGGATATGGGCATGCCCTTGGGCTGGCACCTCGCCCTCTCCGTTAAAGAAAAATATGGAGGGGTGAGTACGTGGACATGTTTAGCCTCCTGCAGAAGGAGCCCGAACCTGTCCAACGTGTGGGGGACATCCTGCGGGATCAGGAAGTGGTCCGCAGGCGTAGGGTGGACAGGACCTGGACAAATTGGTTGTCGGGTTATTCCATCTACATGGCGGTGGTGCTCCAGATGCACCCCAAAAAAGCACAGGCCCTGGTGAAGCATTTGGACACCGTCCACAAGGTTTCCCGGGAATATGGGGGGGGCTGGTTGGTTGGCGTATGATGAGAGTCTGCATTTGCGCTCAGCCCTCGATCCCGCCGTAGATTGGTGCGCCCCCCAGTGGGAAATTTGGAATCACACCGTGGTGCCCGGGGGGGGCCAATAAGGGTGATTGCCCGCGCCCAGGGTGGCCAGGCCAAGTCGGGAGGGGGCAACCAGTGGGTTCAACCCCCACGGCCATGTTTTAAATATAACACGGCCGGCCGCTGCGGGAGACAGGGGTGCTCATTCACGCACGCCTGTGCTCTCTGCGGGGCCAAACACGCCCTTAATAGCTGCACCCGGCTTTCCGGTCAATGACCGGGCGGCCTTGGACAGCCAGGTGGGAAGAAGGGCGGGGGTACCGGCCCGGGTGCCGGCCAGCAGGGAAAAGGGGCCAACGCCGATTAGGCTGGACCCGCTGCTCCGGATATTGTGCGGTTATCCCAACCGGAAGGCTGCGCGGCTCCTGTCTGCCGGCTTTACGGAGGGTTTCCGGATCCCGTCCCCCCATCCAACGTCCCTGTCATGGGCTGAGAACCTCAGGTCCGTGACGGGTATGGAGGAGATTGTGCAGTTAAAGATGGGGAAGGAATTGGCAGCGGGGAGGATAGCAGGTCCCTTTGAGACCCTCCCCATTCCCAATTTGAGGGTGCCCCCATTAGGTATCATGCCTAAAAAAGTCGCTGGTGAATACAGACTTATTCACCATTTGTCTTTTCCGCACGGCGCCTCCATCAACGATGGGATACCGGAGGCGTTGGCCTCGGTTAAGTATACGTCCTTGGACGAGGCAGTTGCGATTTTGCGCAGCTGTGGAAAAGGGGCTCTGATGGCAAAGTCGGACATCGAATCTGCCTTTCGCCTGCTGCCTATTCACCCGGAGGACTTTTGTCTTCTGGGCCTACAGTTCGAGGGCAAATACTACTTCGACCACAATCTTCCCATGGGCTTGTCTCTGTCGTGCTCGCTCTTTGAGGCATTTTCCACGATGCTGGAGCATGTCACAAAGGAACGGGCAGGGATTTGGTCAGCGGCGCATTATCTGGACGACTTCCTTTTCATGGGAAGGAGGGGGTCCCGTGAATGCCAGACGCTGCTGGACACATTTATCTCGCTTTGCAGCGAGTTAGGTGTTCCTTTGGCACGGCATAAGTTGGAGGGGCCCACCACTAAACTGACCTTCCTAGGAGTCGAACTTGACTCCGTGGAGGAGTGCAGTCGTCTGCCCGCGGACAAACTGCGCCGGATGATGGAACTGCTTGAGCAGGCCGTGGGGGCGCGCAGATTGTCTCTGCGGGAGCTGCAAGTACTGGTGGGCCACTTTAACTTTGCCTGCAGGGTGGTCGCCCCTGGCCGTGCCTTCCTTAGGCGCCTGTGTGACGCCATGGCCGGGGTCCGGCGGCCGCATTTCAAAATTCGGATTTCCAATGCGATGCGCGAGGATTTGCGCATGTGGTTGGCTTTCTTGCATGAGTTTAATGGGGTTTCCTTCTGGCGTGCTGAGCGCGTACTGAACGCCATGCTCGAAGTTCATTCGGATGCGGCGGGGGTGTGGGCTTTGGTCTGTACTTTCGGGGACGCTGGTGCGCGGCCCCCTGGCCACCGGCTTGGGTTGAAAGTTCGCTGGTGCAGGATCTGACCTTCTTGGAATTGTTCCCCATTGTGGTGGCCACACACATATGGGCTGAGGAATTCAGGAACGCCACGATCCATTTCTGGTGTGACAACCAAGCAGTAGTCTTTGTTGTCAACCAGCAAACGTCGCGCTCGAGCCAGGTGATGCGACTGGTGCGGGCCTTTGTTCTTCAGTGTTTGAGGATAAACGCCCTGTTTCAGGCGCAACACATTGCAGGCTTGGCCAATTCAGTAGCAGATGCCTTATCTCGTTTCCAGGAGGAGCGTTTCCGGGAATTGGTACCCGAGGCCCGCCTGGAACCGGAGGTGATGCCTCAGTGGCTGTGGCAGCTGGGCTTGCCAGAGCCACACGGCTGATGTGGTCTGCCATGGCCCCATCATCCCGCGTCAGTTATGCTGGTAAGATCCGGGTCTTTCGGGACTTTAGGATGGACTTCCCCTTACCCGAGATATGGCCTGTACCATCGGATCACCTTATTTGTTTCATACTCTACTTGTGGGACTGCGGTTTGGCGGTAAGATCCATCACAGTGTACCTGGCGGCCATCGCATTTCATTCCAAGGCCTCAGGGTTTGGTGAGGCCACGGGGGATTTCTGGGTTCGGAAAACCCTGGAGGGCCTCCGTAGGGCAGCTCCGTCATCTCCGGATTGGCGGCGCCCGATCACCCCGTCTATCCTGGGTGGCCTGAGCGGTGAATTCACCAGTTGTTACGGGTCGGTTTACGAGGCGGCCCTCTTTAGAGCAGTGGCTTATGTCATGTTCTTTGGTGCCTTCCGACCTGGTGAAGTTTTGGCGTGTTCCAAGCGGGACTCGTCTGGAAGGGCGTTCCAGTTTCGTGATTTGAGGTTCGCGCCATCCGGCGCCCGGCTAGCCCTTCGCAGGTCCAAAATGGACCAGCGTGCCAAGGGGCTGGTGGTTTACCTGCGCAGGGTGCCGGGGCTCCTCCTCTGCCCCGTGGCCGCACTCGACGCATATGTAAAGCTTCGCGGCGGCCAGGAGGGTTGGCTGTTTCAGCATGTGGATGCCTCCCCATTGACCCTATTTCAATTTAGGGCAATTTTGCACAGGGCTTTGTCCCTGTTGGGCCTGGATCAGGGTGAGTATGGGCTCCACTCTTTCAGGATCGGCGCGGCTTCGGCTGCAGCCTCCCTGGGGCTCTCGGCGGCCGCCATACAGCAAATCGGCTGTTGGCGGTCCGGGGCCTTCAAGGGTTATATCAGGCACTGATGGTCGGGCGGTGGAGCCCGGTTTATGGCCTCTGTGTTGGCCCCTCCCTCCGCTTAGCGCCTGGGGGCTCGGTGGGGGCCTGCTACCCAGAGTGGGGGAGGTTATAGCACCGGATGGTGCTTGGCCTGTTGCCTGTTGGCTTATGTTGTTAGTCCGTTTGTGGGGCAGTTTGGGGAACTTACCTTTCTTTTGTTTTGTTAGATGTATACAGCCCGGCCCCTGCGAGGATTTTGCTGCTCGGACATTCCATCCTGTTTTGGGCCAGGAAGAGGGCCGTCGCCACCAAGTTGGGCGAACAGCTGGGGCTGGGCAGCATCGCATTGGTTTGGTGGGCCGCCAGACGAGGCCTGCTTTGCGGCCAGCTCCTGCCGCTCCTGCTGCAGTTTCTTGAAGTTCATCTCCCGCCCCAGGTCTTGCTCCTGCACCTTGGTGAGAACCATCTGGGCCAGAGGTCTTCCAAGGCCTTGAGGCTACAGATCCGTAGGGACTTACACACGATCAGGGCTTGGATCCCGGGAGTCCATCTCCTGTGGTCCAACATGTTACCTCGACGGGTTTGGAGGGGGGCATTGCATCCCAGGGCGGTGGACCTGACCCGCCGTAAACGCATACCTGGGGCGGGTGGCGCGTGGGTGTGAGGGCGCAACTATTCCGCACCCGCGCATACGTTATGATGCAGCATGGCTGTTCCGTGGTGACGGCATTCACCTCTCCCCTATGGGGGCGGACTTGTTCCTTGAAGACCTGCAGAGGGCCTTGTTTAATTGCTTGGTCCAGTGGGGCTGGGTGATCAAACGCTAGGCTGATCACCCGATGTGGCAGGTGGCGTGCGGATAGGGGTAGGCAGGTGGCTAGGGACTCGGCGTGCACCTGGAGTTCGGCAAGGTCAGGTGGTAAGCCAGGACCGCTCATTACGACACTGTTACCCTCGGGTCGGTGAGGCTGGCTGGCTGACCACCTGGCTGGAGCAGGGAGGTACCCTCATTGGCATAGCTAGTATGGTACCTGCACTGCTCAGCTGACTTCACCTTTCAGGGTTGGCTGTGATAGGCCCCATCGGGCGGTGACCAAAGGGGCCTGGAGCCTGGGTGTTTACGTCAGACAAGCAGGGGGAGGTAAACAGCTAGTGCTGTTTTCCCCCGACCAGTATCCGCAAGCGCAAAGGGGGTGGTTAGATACCCCTAGTTAGTTGTTACCTTTGCAGGTCTTCATATTGTTAAAAATAAAGTGACCATTCAATCCAAAGAAGCGTTGTCTGGCGTATTTATTTCCGGGATGTAAGGGTAAAAACATTGTTGAAGGGTCTGTTTGCCTTTGCCTTACTTTTGCTACAGATTTTTTTCTCTTTTATTATGTGTCCCACACTTTGCAGTGGTTGGGGGAGGCAGTGGTGTAACAAGGGTGGTGCGAAGGCATGTAGTTGTGCAAGACTCTGTTACACTGGAGTCAGCAGCCCCTCCCCCTTGCTGTTGGAGCCATTCTGGCAGCAAAGGCAACACGCAGGACACTCCCTCACTCACTCACTGTTGCTGCTGGAATGGCTCCAACAGCAAGGGGGAGGGGCCGCTGACTCCAGTGTAACAGAGTCTTGCACAACTACTTGCCTTCGCACCACCCTTGTTACACCACTGGGGGGAGGCCAATGTTAAACCCCCATACATTATTATTTTTTCCCATGGGCAAGACTACATGGGGCACAGGCATCCTTCAATCAAATATAATGTATATCATATGTCCATATTAAAGCTGGAGAGCTGAGAGGGAGCAGATAAAAGAGAAGGCTGGGCTAGGGCCATCCTATTTTTATTTTTTTATTTTTCACATTTTTATACCGCCCTTCCTCCAAGGAGCTCAGAGTGGTGTACATATTTCCTCCCCTCCTTTTTGTCCTCACAACAACCCTGTGAGGTAGGTGGGGCTGAGAGATAGTGACTGGCCCAAGGTCACCCAGGAAGCTTCGTGGCTGAGCGGGGATTTGAACCTGGATCTTCCGGGTCTAAGTCCAACTCCCAAACCACTACAGTACACCATGCTGGCTACACCCTACTGTGCTTGGAATTTATATCTGCTTCAATGGAGAGATGCACAAATTATCTGCAGCAGGTAGAAGTTGCATCTCTCTCTCCACTGTGGAAGATGTGAGAGATTTGAGAGACTTAGAGTTCACTCAGGAAAAAACAACAGGGAAGGGGGGGGGGAAATGGGGAAGGCACTATAAGAGGAAGAACTTAATGCATTGCATGGAGATGCCCCATGACAGTGCCACATGTCCCTTGTTGCACCTGGTGCTAGTTCAATACAAGAGGAAAACATGGTGATTCCTTATCCTTCAGAAATTTGATTCATCACACAGAGGTTGTTGCAAATGGTCTCCATGAAATAACTGTAAATGTTAACCAAGCCATAGTAAAGGTAAAGGTATCCGTTGCTCAAAAGCCAGTCGTGTCCAACTCTAGGGTGAGGTGCTCATCTCTGTTTCTAAGGCTGAAGAGCCAGTGCTGTCCAAAGACAGCTTCAGTGGAAATTGGTTTAGTTCTGGAGTTCTCTTGCTTAGCCAATAAGCATGTCGCTTTCTTTTCTTCCCAGTTTTTGTTTGCTATGAACAAAAAACAGATGAGACGATATGGGTAAAATGTTCAAAGGAGAGACAAACATGCCCAAGAGTGGAGGTCGCTGGGGACAGCAGCAGATGGTGGTTTCTTGTTATAAGGTATGAAGATATGTTGCTGCCAGCATTTCAGTAAAACCAGATCTATCTTGTAAACTCAGGTTATTATCCTCAGCTATGTTTTTCAGAATGCAGCAGCTCATACTTGATAACACAAAGCAACTACACCATGAAAAATGAACACAGTTCTGACACTTTAACTTCATTCTAACACTTAAATCCATGGCATGTCGTGAAGAGGTGGAGGATCCCAGGATTCATTCTCCACTTTCCTCTCCCTTCTGTCTTTATCAGATGACCAGAGTTCATTGTCAAAGCTGAGAGCACCAGTCATCTGTTCAGTGGATGTGATCCTTGAGCACAGTCCACAAGGGCTGATCGGAGATATTATTACAAATATTTATATACTGCTTTTCAACAACAGCAGCAAAATCACAAAGTGGTTTACTGTACGTAGCAAATTAAATGAAAAATATATTTAACAGTGTGCTTATGGTGTAGTAATGCTTCATGTATCCTTCAGTGCTGAATGTAATGCTCCCTGCTTCCATCCTCATATTTAATCACCTTGGGCTTGATTCAGTCCTCCTTAGGAGCACTCCTACTGTAGGTATGGATAGGGTTACCATTTTTCCTGGGTCCAAAATGGGACACCCCCCAGAATATTTAATTAATTAATTAATTAATTAATTAATTAAAAAACTCACGACCGAAAAGTTTATTTTATTTATTTATTTATTTATTTATTACCATCTTGCCGCCGCTGTAGAGCCTGGCCGGCTGCATCCGGGCCAGACAGGACTCCAAGTACTGCCCCCGCTGCTCCGCTGCTGCTCAAAAAGAAATCTCACGAGATCCAAGATGGCACAGCCGGAAAAAAAAGGCACTTTTTGGAAGTGGCAGTGGCGGAGCCCAGAAAAACCGGAACTGACCCGGTTTCGGGCCTGGCTGGCCAGGACCGGGCTCCGGAAACTGGGACACTCTCTGTTTTTCTGGGACGAATGGTAAGCCTATGAAGAATTTCCATAGGACATAACAGAATGCTGTTTCTACTACGTGCCTGTGTGAATGTCTATAGATAATAATGTGCTAGGCATTACGTGAATGGCTGCACCTCCCACATTAATCTTTCCTCCTCTTTGCCTGATCAAGGAACAGGAACTTTGAGATCTCTGTACAGGTGGGCCCCCATATCCACTGATTCGCTATCCACAGTTTCAGTTATCCACAGATCGTGGGGACCCCCCAGGCTTTTACTTTTTTCTCAGTAAGCTTCGTTTCTTCCTTAAAGAAACAGGAGAAGCAGCCTCTGGCTGCTTATTACAGGCAAGTAGAACAAGTCCTAGAGCCTCTCTAGGACTTAGTCTCATTCTACTTGTCTGCAATGGAGGCTGCTTCTCTGTTTGTTTTAAGGAAGAAACAAAGCTTGCTGAAAGAAAAATAAGAGCTGGGGGGGCAAGCACGGGAGGCAGGGTGGGGGGGCCCTCAGGAAACCATGGAGGGGGTGTTCGCTCTTATCCATGGTTTCAAGTATCCACGGAGGGACCTAGAACGTATCCCCAGCGGATATGGGGGCCCACCTGTACTTGACCAAGCAGAGGGCTGGATGGGAATATGGAAGGAAAGCAGAGTCCTTCCATTCAGCAACACACTGAATGCACTGCAAGTGTCGTCATGGAGGAAGTAAATAAACACTGTTCTGAGAAGTCCAACATGGATCCCATAGTGCAAAGGTGCTGAACCTACAGTGTTCTGAATCAATTGGTATTGTGTTCATATTGCAGGGTAGAGTGTGTCCATTACTTTTTTGATATCTAGTTGCATTTTGATCTCAACATTCTCATTATGTTTTCATTTACTGTCTATGCATATGCATAAAAAGCGGTTTGAGCTCAGTAAATCATTCTGCTTTTTCCTGGCTGGCTGGTTCTTACTTTTGTAGTTTTTATTTTTCTTGCGAGTGTCTCATGTTTTGTGACAGTTCAATTTTAGCTGAGTATAATTAATAGTGCCTGAAACATTTATTTTATAGCACCTTGTAATGCTATCTGCTGTAATACTTTTCAGCAAAATAGGCTCTTGCTGATGCTTAAAACCTGGTGGAATCAGCAATGCCCTGTTCAGGCATTAAGACCTCACATGGACACAGTTGACGTGTTAGGGGGAGCATGAGTGCCCTGTTTAGCCTCTCTCCCATGTCAACATGCTCCCAAAGCCCCACCTCCTACTCTCTGTGACCAGCATTTGTCACTGCAGACAAATAGAGTGGGTATTCAGGTATGTTTCTGGATGGGGACAGGGTTAAGCGGGATGATCTCAATCCCCTCAACACGTGGGCTGTATCCATGTGAGGTCTAATGCTTAAACAGGTCTCTAGTGATTGCTGATTCAACCAGATAACTAAGCAACTTTGGATCAGATCCATGTAAAGAAACGAGATCTCAGAAATCTAATATTCAAAAACAACCAAAGTTAGGTTCAGCCATCATTTTCAGTTGCCCATTGCCCTTGTTGTGTTTTCTTACTCTGAAAGAAATAAGGCCAATGGAAAGTTGAAAGTGGTGCATTAATGTTCATTTGGTTATTTAATTTTAATCATGGTCTGAAAACCACCAAATATTCACTCACCTTTTCCAGCTTTCTGCTGACCTTATTTGCTCTGGTGTAGCAAAATACGGACATCATAAACTTGAAAAGCCTTTTGTGCATCGGTAATCTTGAGCAGTTAGCCTCTGTTCATGAGGTGAATTATGTTTGGTGTTTTCAAATTCAACCCAGTCAGATTGCTTCACATTTAAACCTCTAGCATTGCAAATTCAAAGGAGAAGCTGCTCTCGCTCATCATAACATTAAAACATGACTTCTCAGGTTCTGTACTTCATTACAGGGTTGTCAGTAGCAGCAGGGCCTATTCATTCATCGTGAGATTTGTGGCCTGTGAAATTAAATAACACTTTGTAGCCCACCGGCAATGATTTTGAACATGTTATTGTTATCTAAAGAGAAATATCAGATGCAACTTGACCTTTCCCTCTCAAAGTAGGTTTTCTCATCCTCACCTCTAGTGGCAGTTCTTGAGACAATGAAGGAAAATAAAACTATTGGAAACTATAACACCATAAACTGTGATATCTCTGAAACTGTTTTGTTTGGTATTTAATAATGCTTTCACTTGCTCACACTTCACAAATGCGTGTTTGAAATGCCAAGTCCATCACAGTTATCCCTGGTTTTGTTTTGTTTTTAACTGTTTTTGAAATAAAGATATCAGAAAAGCCCTGTTGGTCAGGCCTAAAGCCCATCTAGTCCAGCATTCTGTTTCTCACTGGCCCCACCAGCTACTTCTGGGGAGCTCACAAGCTGCTTCTGGGAAACCCACAAACAAGAGTGTAAAAGCACCATTCTCTTCCACAAGTGCTCTCCTGCAACTAGTATTCAGAGGTGTGCTATTACTGAACCTGGAGGTGGTGCATAGATAGCATAGTTGTCATGACTAGTAACCATTGATGGAGTTGTCCTCCATAGATGTGTCCCTCCCGCCCCATCCTTTTAAGCATCCAAGCTAGTGGCCATAGAATAGATCAATTATGCACTATTTGAAGAAGCAGATATACAAGTAAAACCCCCTACAGATACTGTAGTTTGTATATTTTGCTCTTCTATTGTTTTTGTTACATCACATTCCTTCTTTTAACTGTAAACTAAAATTCATTGTGTGAACTCATTGTGTAAACTAAAATTCATTGTTTCTTCCAGCAAAAAGCACTTCCATTTGTGCAAGACAGGGAGATTTGGTTTGCTGATATCTACTTTTCTCCATAGTCTCCTGAATCCCTCCTCCAAGTCTGCTCCTGAGGGTTGGAGACAGTCAAAAACAGGACAGCATGAGGGCTTCAGCAGGAAGAGGGGACTCACTTCTCCTCCTTGCACAAACAGAAGAGCCTTATATATAAGGCGCTTACCAGATTTTCCCGGTTCTAAACCAGGACCCCCTCCCACAATTTAATTAATTAATTAATTAATTAAATCGGGCGGCTGAATTTTTTAATGTATTTATTTTTAGTTAGCTAATTAATTAATTAATTGACTTGCCTGTCCCGCCGCTGCCATTCTGCCGCCACTGCCATTGCCGCCATCATCATCGTCTTTGCCGCCATTGGCGTTGTCTTCTTTGGGAGCCTGGCCGTCTGTATCCAAGCCGGCCAGGACTCCAGCTCCTGCTGCCACCGCTGCTTGCAAAGTGCTGAAAAGGCACTTTTCCCCCGGCGCCAGGGAAATCTCGCGAGATCCAAGATGGCGGCGTCCAGAAAAAAGTGATTTTTTTACACATTTAAAGCAGCAGCAGCGAGGGCTTCCACCGGGCCTGGAAAGTCTGAGACCGGAACCCGGGATGGTCCCGGGGTTTCTGGGATGGATGGTAAGCCTAGCCTTATAGCCGTGGAAGATAACCATTCTTTTGATTTTAAATATTGCTTTTCAGCTTCTATTTATTTTGCTTTCTGTATGTAATATTCACAGTAGGGAAATGTTTTTATTAACACCAACTAAAATGCCACAAAGCTTTTAAGGTTTACAGAAC
This sequence comes from Plestiodon gilberti rubricaudatus, assembly GCA_026170595.1. NCBI lineage: Eukaryota > Metazoa > Chordata > Lepidosauria > Squamata > Scincidae > Plestiodon > Plestiodon gilberti. The sequence goes on from JANXHW010000002.1 coordinate 53,508,711, forward strand.
TAGTCTTTCAAGATGGATTAAGAAAACCAACAAAAATGTTAGGTGGGGAGGAGCGAGAAAAAGGATGAAAATCTGCATGTGGGTGGTGCCAGGGTCCTCTGGGCTCCGGGGCACAGTTTGGTTCTGGGCCTTCCCCTCCCTAACCTTGCTCTCCCCCCACCCTTGACTTTTCCCTTCACCCCGTGGTTGACCCTAGCCCCCTTTCCTGGGGGCTAGGGCTCATCGTTGGCTGGTAATTTCAGGTTATTCACCTCAAACCCTGAAATATTTCCAGGCAGCGATCATCACCTCCTAGGATAATAGTAGCCCACCGCGTCTAGGGAAGGGAGAGCCCTTTCTCCCCTTCTCCTTCCCAATGGGAATTTCTCTCAGGCTCTAGAGATGGCTTCTGGAAGAACCCTACGTGCCTGGGTAGACTGCACCAAGTCTACAATTTGTAATAGCCCTAAGATGTAGCACAGGAAATATTATGCAGGCTTAAATAGATGAGGACAGGAAGGCCTGGCGGGATATGGTTCATGGGATCACGAAGGGTCGGACACGACTTAACGACTGAACAACAACAACAACAAATAGATGAGACTGTGCTAGGCGCAAAACATTTCAGAGTATTTATTTATTTTAGACCTTTATACCCAAACTTTTCATGATAACCAAGGTGGCTTATGATAAAAACTATGAGACAATAAAATCCTATTAAAACAGCATATAAAAGAAGCAAAGCAGTAAGGCAGCAATAAAACATATAGTGTAATGAGAATAGAGCACAGCATTAAAAGCAGGTTCTTCTATAGTTGAGAGCTAGCTGGTTATACCAGGGAACAAAGCAATAACAATAGCTATTGTCTCTTTTTAGTTTTAGGGGAAATATAGAAGCCATCAGTTACTCCAATCTTTCTTCAGCAGTTTGCAATTTTGCAATATTTTAAAAGTTCTTCTATGGGACATAGAAGAGCCTTGCTGGATCAGGCCAAGGGCCCACCTAGTCCAGCTTCCTGTATCCTACAGTGGCCCACAAGCTGCCTCTGAAAGCACACAAGACAACAAGGTACCTGTATCTTTTTACAACTCTGTCGCTTCTGGCATACAGAGATTGGCTACCTCTAAAACCCAGAGGTTGCATACAATCATCATGACATGTAACCAGTGTTGGACTTTATCCTCCATAAATCTGCCAATCCTGCTTTAAAGACATCTAGGCCAGGTGCCATCACAACATTTTGTGGCAAGGAGTCCCACAGATTAATTACATGCTGGGTGAAGAAATATTTCCTTTTTTCTGCGAAAACTGGAAGCGCCTGAAAATCGCCATTTTGCGGCGATCCAAAGATCGGGGAGGTCTGCAGAGGGTCGCGTAGGCTTCCCCGAAGCCCCAGTAAGTGCAAGAAATGTCAGTATTCATGGCGGTTTCAGTGGCAGCGATCCCATGGCCCCACCCTTGAATAACTACAAGACATGGGGCGTGTGGCTAAATGGGAGGGCTGCTTGCAATAAGAGCCCTGTGTCACATGCAAGCCAAATGATTGGCCCATGAAGTGCTCCCTGTGGTTAAGCCATGATCTATGGCAGGGTGGTCCAACTTTTCGTGCCTCGAGGGCCACATGTAGACTTCGACACGGAACCCTGGGGCCGCACAATGAATTAAATTATTAATTAATTAATAATAATTACAATGCACATGTAATTAATAATAATGACCAACGCACAAGCTTTGGCAATATTTATAGCACAGGATTTAACGCAGTGGTTCCCAAACCTTTTTGACTGTGACCCTAAATACATGTTTTCTGTCATCTGGTGACGCATGTTATATGTTGATGATGATGATGATGATGATGATGATAATAAAATTTGGGTAATAATAATTTTTAAAAAATGAGTGGCCTCTCTTTCCCTGGTGTTTCTTTGCCTTGTTCCTCTCGCGAGAACAGCCTGTTGAGAAAGGGATGTTCTGAGGCAGGAGCTCAGTGCTCACACAAAAGAAAAGATTGTGCACACAACCCAGCAGGAGAAGCCCAGACGTTTGTCCTAACAGTGGGCAAGCACTGGGAGCAGGACAATTGCACAATGGGGCAGGTGGGCAAGCAAACGCAGAGAGGCAGGCAACCCCTCCACCTGAGTTTCCCACAATTTACCTCCCTCCCAGCCACATTTTCACCACCTCAACTCTTCCCTTCACCTCATAATAAATAACCCCAACATTGACCCCCAGATTTCTCCCCAGTTTCCACTTCCCTACCCCATAATTACTATGCTAGCTCCCCAATATTAACCTCCAGATATCCCCCACTTATTCCTCTTTCTCCAGCACCCAAACTTCCTACCAGCCCCACATTAACTTCTAGCCCCCTCCTCCTGTTCAACAACTTTTCAAAAACAACCACACCATTTTCAAATCCATTCAATACCCACAAATTACCTTAATACACACACACACACACACACACACACACACACACACACACACACACACACACACACGATTTGCCCGCCAGTTCCTTGGGAAGGAAACAGACAATGGTAGAGCTGGATTCTCCTGCTCCAGTGATCTCTCCCCACCCACAGGGACTCCCCAGTTCTGCTCACGTGCTGCATTAGGCCTCACCATTTGTGGGCTGCTCCCCCTTAAAATGCTCACAGATCTTGCTCACCTTCCCTCCGGCATGTTTGGCACGTTTTTGAAGAGCTGCCCTGCCGTTTCAGCTGATGCAAGGTCAAAGACGCGCTGCTGGAGATTGCCCCATGAGAGTGAACGGTGTGTCCAAGCTGCCTGCCTCAGCTTCTCTCCCCCAGCTTCGCGGGCTTTTTGGAAGAGCCGGAAAATACTCCGGCCGACTGGGACTCACTCGGGGGACTCTTCTGTGCCTGTGTGAGCCTGTGCCATGGCCAATTCTGTCCCTGCTGCTGTGCCAGGCTTTTTGAAAAGTCGCCAGGCACAGCCGATCCCAGCTCTCGGAGCATTCAGCTCGCTCACAATGCGGAAGTGTGGAGTGGCAGGCTTGAAACGAGCTGAAAGCTTGGAGAGCTGGGATCAGCTGTGCCGGGCGGCTTTTCAAAAAGCCCGGCACAGCAGCAGGGACAGAACTGGCCACGGCACAGGCTCACACAGGTGCAGAAGAGTCCCCCTTCGGAATACTACGTCCCAGTTTTAAAGGCCTCTTCTGCGCCCCCCGCCGCTCTCAGAGCCCCCTCCCTCCCCCCGCCCAAGTCACTCACTGCTTCATGCTTCCCTGATGATCGGAACGACACTCGATCGTTCCGATCATCAGGGGAGCGTGGGCGGGGCATACCAGAGAGCGTTCGTCGCTGAAGCGCATGCCCAGCACTCCAGGAGACAATCGGAAAGGCACTCGGCTCTGAGTACTTTTCCGATCGTTGCCTGGAGTGCCGGGCATGGGCTTCAGCGACTAACGCTCTCCGGCATGCCCCGCCCACGCTCCTCTGATGATCGGAACGACGCTCGAGAGCCGAGCGTCGTTCCGATCATCAGGGAAGCATGAAACAGTGAGTGTCTTGGGCGGTGGGAGGGACGGGGCTCCAAGAGTGGCGGGGGCCGCAGAAGAGGCCTTCGCGGACCGCATGCGGCCTGCGGGCCACGGGTTGGACCACCCTGATCTATGGTCTCCCAGCCAGGTGTGCCTATTTGTGGTGCTGTACTATGATAAATATTCCATGAGGTGCTCTGTCCATGTCCCCCATTGTGAATGAGTGGTTAAAAAGTGGTTTTTTGGACTAGGAAGTGTGGGTTCAATATCTGTCTACATCTCTTCTTTCTCCTTTCCATGGGTGTTTCTGGCCAGTCATGCAAAAGGCAAGAAAGTTGTTGGTTATGGCAAGTCCTTTGGCCAGGCTCAGACCTGTATTGCTTGGTTCCCAGCCTGTATCTCTGTGCAGTGGGCTACCCACACTCTGGCTTGCATGAGTGCTGTTGAGACTTCCTTTGTGACATGTCCATGTCCCTCTCCTGGCAAAAGGGTTCCTTCCAGCTGGTGAACTCCCCCATAGGTAGGCTTACCGTAGTCCCGGAATCGAGGCATGCTTCAGCCTAGAGCGGACCCAAGCCGTTCCCAAGAGTGCACTGTGGCTGCCCAATGCACCGCATCGTTGACTGTAAGCCCCGGAAGCCGCAACTGCATTGGACAGCTGCGGTGCACACTTGGGAACAGCTCAGGCCACTCTAGGCCAAAGCATGCCTCGATTCCGGGACTATGGTAAGCCTACCCATAGGTACTCAAACCCTTGTCATAGAGAGGCGTGTGTATTTATTACACATGGCTGCCCTCTTACAAGGGAGCTATCTTCCTGCCCTTGGTCTGCTGTAGTCAAAACAGTATTTCTTGGAATTGTGTGTTTGTGTGAATGGTATTGGGGGGAGAGGGGCTGAAATTCGGATTCCTGGCAGTTCTTGCTGTGTGCGTCAGTCAAACAGAATTAAAGTCCACTTCATCAGGTGCATGAAGTGTCAACCTCAAATATCACAATCTGTCTCTTCTCTCTCAGATGTTAAATCCATTCCAGGATTTCATATTGCAGTATTTTGATAATCTTTTTATAGACACTTCCATTTTCTTCTGGAATGAGATATTCTGCAAATTTTCTATCTGAATCTTCTCTCTCTCACACACACATTGTAATTACTCATGTACTTTGAATTTTATCAAAGTGGACTGTTTTTCAAACATTTGGCTTTTTTCTAACTTAATAAGGAATGGGGGTACAGCTGGTAATGATAGTCAGAAATATCTAACAAATAAAACACACACACCATACACCAAGTTTTTTTCAGAAGCAATCACAGTTTTCGTGAAATCTCTTAGAAGGTTTATCACGTGATAGGATGCCATTAGCTGGTGCCATAGATACCTCATCTATTCCATATGATGAGCCATGCAAGCTGTGTGGGTTGAATTCTGAGGTCTTATTCCACTCATAGAAGTTTGAGTTGGGGGAGAAGCCCTCTGCTCCCCCTCCATTTGCTTCTGAGGGTTACACAGGGAACTGCAGAGGGAAGGTGACATGGGCAAAAAATTCCCTCTTCCCCCTTGTACAAATGGAGTTCCTTCTGGGAGTGGAGCACTTTAGGATACAGCCCCTGATATTTTGCTTTCACACTGTGGAAAAAATGATGCAGTTTTTTCTCCCCTTACATAGCTGCTATCTCAGTCTAAGTTACAATGATGTATTTCAGCGCTTCTCAAGCTGTGGGTAGGTCACAGCCAGAAGCTGAGGTGGGTTGCAAGTTGGGTCCACATGCCTGACCTTGCCTTCGTTTGACTCCAAATTGGAGCCAAACAGAAACAACTCACCGTGTATCACCTTGTCCAGCCGCTCCTGCATTGCACCGGGCCTACAATGGTCTCCGGAGGACTTAGGCTTACCATCTGTCCTGGAAAAATTGGGACAATCCCCGTTTCGGGGGGTCCATGTCGGCAAGAACCAGATCTGTCCTGGTTTTCCGGGTCTGCCATCGCTGCGCTGCTTCTGCAACTCTTCTAGAGCTTGGCTGCACAACAGAGAGCTCTCCAAGCAAAAAAAAAGTGTTGTGCACTTGCACGAGCCTCACTCCAGCGCGCGATGAGTCTGGGCCAATCGGAACGCAGTCGGCCAGGCTCTAGAAGGGTCGCGGATGCTGCACGGTGGCAAGGGCTAGTCGGAGGAGTCCTGACTGGATCTCGAGGAGTCCTGGCTGGAGTCCGCGGTGGTGATTGCGATCGGTGGCAGCAGCAGCGCCAGCAGCAGCAGCAAGAGCAAAAGGATGTAAAAAGGAGCAAAATACAAGCAAAAATGGCGGCAAAAAGGGGGAAATTTGGGCGTTCTGTGTCTACAAAAACAGGGGCGACCTAAGTGGTATGAAATTATTATTTTTTAAAAATGGCGGGGCCCATGCCAGGGGGACGAGGTGGGTTGCGGGGCCCTCCACTGAGAAGCAGGTGGGTCACAGCAGGGGAGGGTTTGAGAACCGCTGATGTACTGTATTTCATTGTTTGTCACAAAATATTTGTAGCAATGTTTCATAAAGATTTTCCACACACCCTGGACCATCAAGCAAATATGCTTTAGTTCTGCTATTACAGAGGTCCTCCTGATCCAGAAGGCCATGATGTAGGAACTAGATCAACAACTTGTTCTAGATGGTGTAACACTCCCTCTGAAAGAGCAGGTTCACAGCCTGGAGTCCTCCTGGATCCACAGTTGCCCCTGGATGGCCAGGCGACATTTGTGGCCAGGAAGGCTTTCGCCCAGCTTTGACTGGTGTGTTGGTTGAGGCTGTACCTGAGTCAGTCAGATCTGGCTGTGGTGGTCCATGCCCTAGTAACATCTCGCCTAGACTACTGTAATGCACTCTACATGGGGCTACCCTTAAAGACAATTCAGAAGCTGCAGCTAGCATGGAATGCAGTTGCCTGCCTGGTCACCGGGGCTTGGCTGATTGATGCTGTCATGCAGGGGCTACACTGGTTGCTCATTCCATTCCAAGCCCCATTCAAGGTGTTGGTGATGACCTTTAAAACCCTGTAAAGCATAGGATCAGGATACCTCAAGGACAACCTTCCCCCATATAATCCTGCATGTCCCTATGATTGTCAGACAGGCCGCTGCTTAGAATACCACCACCATTTGAAGCCAAGGAGATGGCGACAAAATGCAGGACCTTTTCTGTTGTGACATCACATCTCTGGAACCTACCACCAAGAACCCGGAGGACAGCCCCCTCATTACATGGTTTCCAGTGGGGTGTAAAAACATACTTTTTGCACTTGGCATTTGAGGAGATGCCTCAAATGCCAAGAAGTCTTCTATTGCTCCTTTTACGTTATTGTTTTTACATTTTAACTTCTCCTATATCATTTTAATTGCTTTTAATGGTTTTATTTAAATGCTTTTATTAATTTTATTTTGTATCTTTTAATGTTTTCCACTGCTTTCAGCATGAGAAAAGTGGTGTAGATGTCTTTTAAATAAATAAATAAATTACTGCAGTCAACAGGATAAAAGATTTCCTCAATCATCTCCAATTCCTCAGGATTTGCCTATACTGTCACATCGAGTCCAGTGTACAATTCAGACCCCTATGCTATTTCCTTCAAATTTTGTGCTTTGGGTATTCCTATGGATCATTTATTAATCTATGAATTTCCAAGAAGTCATTTATTTCTTTGGGTCCATGCTCATAACTGTCTTGCCGAGACATGTTCTTGGATAAAATACTCATGCTTCACTTGTGAAAGCTTCTCATGATTCAACTGCACTGGATAATTGCTTAAATACACAGATGTCGGGAAACATCTGTTTTAATTGGAAAGGCATTCTAAAAGATGCTACTTCTAATTCTTCCATAGCCTTTTCCCATTCAGCAGATTGTGCCAAAAGACCATTTTTATTGATGCACCCTTAAATGTTTAACTTAGCAGATTCTTTGCAGATCTCGCATGGCAAGCTTTTGTGCAAATGAGTGTGGAACTGCGATAACAGCTATGTCCACATACTGTCCCTTGCTCCTTATTCGTCTTTTACGATGTCTTGTTCTCTTTCTTTTCCTTAAGTACATAATGTATACTTATTCTTTTTATAATTTTGCTTCCTCTTTCTCTGTGTATGGATCTCTCCCCCTCCCCCCATGGATTATTGCCTGTTTTGCATCACTCTGCCATGCTTTATTCCTCTGTCTAAGAAACCGGTTTTTGATTTGGTCTGTAACTCTCTGTCACATATTCTATCACAGTGATTGTGAATGATTAGCTGCAGTGTGTGAGAGTTATACAGCTGTCACGCTGACAGCCACTTTCCTGATCATTGCCCAAGTTTCCTTGCTGTCTTCTGTGACCTTTCTTCTGCTGCTCTGACCTTCCTTGATCCCTCTGTGTGCGTTCAGAAATGCAGGTGTGTGTTCACCGAGTGTTCTGATAATGTTGCCTCTTTTCTCTTTTTAAAATGGCAAACACTTTAATTAGTATGATCAAGTAACAGCCCGTGATTCACAGAACCATCGTTCTTCCATCTTGGCTGCCCAGAATACTTGCTTCACTCATATCCTGCTCAGCCATTCTCTTCCAAAAGCAAGTGAATCAAGCATTCCAGCTGTGAAATGGTGCCATTCCCAGCTAGCGTGCGCCAGTCCTCAATTACTGTTCCTTGTTCTCGGAATCCCCCACTTGTGCGTCTTACATCCAATAATTCTTCCCAGCTTTGTTTTTCCTAGCACAGTGTTTTTTTTTAAAAACCAAACTAACATGAATCTGCTGCATATTTTGAGGGTTTCTCCATTGGCAGTGGTTATTTCCTGCCCTTTTCTAAGGCCTGTTTGGAGAACAGAGTCTCTGCCGCAGGGGCATCTACGTTACTAATGGGGGACACGACAGTTAAATAGAGAGTAACATTTACTTATTTTACTTATCAGGAATTGCTCTGCCCCCTCCGGAGGGTTGCCCCCCCCCCTGCAGCCTCCTCTGCAGGCCTCCCCACACTTCAGATCGGCTCCCTGAAGAGAACGAGACCCACTTCCGGTTTCAGACAAAAACCGGAAGTGGGTTTCAGTCACTTCAGGGAGCCGATCTGAAGTGCGGGGAGGACTGCACAGTGGGCCATGTGGAGGGCCGGAGCGACCCCTGGTAAGCTTTTTTTTTTTTAAAAAAACAACTTTTTTCTGGCAGTGGTGCAATCCTGGAAACACCGCCACCGTTGCCCTGCCCCCACAAGGACTTACAATTTCCCCAACTCATGGGGAGAACTTTGAGAACCGCTGCTCTGGAGACAATTTTCCTATTTCAAGCAGAGAGTTGGACTAGGTAGCCTTGAAGGCCATCCAACTCTAGGATTCTATGAGACCCGGCCAGTGCAGAGTGATTTTTCAGCAGATATATTGGAAACATGTGAAATGGGCCTTAATCTGCAATGTTCTTTATGGTCTGTAAGTTGGTGTCTATTGAGCTCCTTTTCCCCATGAAATGTCTTTGCCATGATTAAGTGCAGTCACAACAACCCTCTTAACTAACCTGACATGTATTTGAACTGGATGTATGTGATCGTCAAAGAGAAGAGGCTTTCAATACTTAGCCATTTATTTCCTGACAAGTTATTTCAGCTGCTAGTTTAATTGGTTTTTCATATATTTCTAATTATGAAAATATTTTTAATTCAAAGTATATTTTATTTAAGGCAGGTATGTCTCTGAATGAAAATATGAATTGTAGATTGTGATTCATCTCCAATTGGGCATCCTGGTGACATACTGTATTGTCCCGAGTATAAGACGCTCCTGATTATAAGACGCACCCTTAAAGTTTGGTGCTATTGTTAAAAAATTAAATGTTTGAATGGGTTTTATTTTAAAAACACTGTGACTTTAATTTAAAAACAAAAACAAAAAACAAAGGCGCTCAGTGACCAGCAGAGGGAGCTCCTGGTTACAGCAGCAGAAGGAGCTCAGGTTACAGCAAAAGCGAAACTGCCTGAGTGCCACTGGCGTCGCTGGAGGTGGGGCGGAAAGCTAAGTTCTGCAGCTTCCGCCCCACCATTACTCTCTGGTACGAGGCGCCCCGCCCCCTCGTCATAGGAGCCCGTCAGCGGAGAGAAAGCAATGGGCAGGGACTCTTCTGCGCGCTGCTTTCTCTCCGCTGACAGGCTCCTATGACGAGGGGGCAGGGCGCCTCGTACCGGAGAGTAACGGTGGAGCGGAAAGCTGCAGAACTTAGCTTTCCGCCCCACCTCCAGCGACGCCAGTGCTGAGTGCAAAATGTGCTAGTAGCTTGCCAGTGCTTTGGACGTGGGAAAGACGCTCCGGTAAGCCCCCTAATAAATTGGAAAAGCCCCTTGGTGTCTTGGGAGGCCAGTTAGCTCCCCATTTAAGCCCTCCTGGGCGCAGGAATTGGGAACTAAGCCAGTGAACGTAGCAGCTTTGTTGCAACAACAGACTTGGCAAATGGCTGGCTTTCTTCCCAAAACTGATGTTATTAGCCACAAAGGAAAAGGAAATCCAAACAAACAAAGGAAATCCATTAGCAATTCACACCGCCAATGTGGCTGCCCTAGGAATCGCTGCCAATTTGAATTAAAAGCAGAGGAAAACTTGCTCAAAAGACACCAGTATTTTTATTGGTTTTTTTTTTTTGCAGCAGCAGCCCAATTATAAGATGCACCCCTAGTTTAAAAACTTAAATTAAGGGGGAAAAGTGCATGGGACAATATGGTAATTAAGTGGGTATGAATCACTTCTAGTTATCCCTGGAGTTATATAAATAACATAAGAAAACATTTAGGCACTTCTGTAAGGATTGTGATAAATTCAACTCTATGCAAAAAATAAATAAATCTAAATTTGACTTCTATGACTTTGGAAATTTAGCATGGCATTCTCAGAATATGAAATTGTGATACATGTTTTAATTTGATCACTTGTTTGTATAGTGTATTTCAATGAAAAATACTATTCAGTTTGAATTACTTCTTATTGGATGATTTTGGAAAAACTTCACAACCAAAATTATAATTAAACGTAACCACAATTATTTGCCGCCGATATTCCTGCCCTCTCCCGGCCCGGGCTGGCCAATGACCACCCCCCTGGTAGCCCTGTTCTGCCCTCCCCCCACCCCTACACCAACTGGTGCAGGACTTACCTCCATTTGTGGGTGCCGGGTCCTCCGCACCGGCGGCCTTTACACTAAAGTAGTTGCAAATGTGCTTTATGGCATGTTTGTGATGGCTTAGAGCAGCAGAGCATGTGCTCCACCGCTCTGTTAGAGAGGATCGGGCTGCCCGTTGTGAAAGTCGGGGAGAGGAAGCAAATAAAACCTGTTCTCACGGTGTGCTATGCTTCTGCACCAAATTACTTCCCAGGGCAGAGACGTCGCCAGGCGCCCCCCGATGGGGGGCGGACCCCCCGACGCCCCCGAAACTAATTTGCATAAGTTAAGTTTCGTTTTCGTTTTTGCTTTTTGGGGTTTTTTTAAAGGTTTTTAGGGGTTTTGTAGCGCTAACGGGAGTTCTAACAGTGTGTGTATGGTTTGCGCCAACTTATCTTGTGTCTAGGAGCCTCCCGCGACGATCTCCAGGGGCGACGATCTCTTCCGGGGGGCGCAGATCGTTCCTCTGCTCTGTCGCCCCTGGCGCGAACTCTGTAAAGCGCCCAGCAGCGCTTTACAGAGTTCATGCATGCGCAGAGCGTCGATTGGAAACATCGTCGTTCTGCGCATGCGTGAACTCTGCAAAGTGGCGCTTTTACAGAGTTCGCGCCCGGGGGCAGGCAGAGCAACGATCTACGCCCCCGGAAGAGATCGTCGCCCCTGGAGATCGTCGCGGGAGGCTCCTAGACACAAGATAAGTGGGCGCAAAGCATACACACAGTGTTAGAAGCCCCGTTAGCGCTACAAAACCCCTAAAAACCTTAAAAAACCCAAAAAATAATAAAATCAAAAACGAAAGTTAAGGAGGCGCGCGCCCCCCCCAGAGCCTCTGCGCCCCTACGCCCTGGTGCCCACCGCCCCACCGCACCATATCAGCTGACGCCCCTGTCTGAAAAGATCCACTTCAGATCCATTTCCTACTTTAAACTTATCTCTTAAAGGGCTCTGAGAGTCAAAGTACTGTAGATGTTTGGGGACACGTTGTTTGTAAAAACACGCTTGCCCTGTTAGCCTAGAAAACTGAGTTGGAACTGTGTTTATGCCAAATGTAGAGCATGGAAGGGTGGAGTGAAAGCTGCTCATCTTTCTACATTACCTTGTTGCTACCTGCTGTTTTTAAATAGTTTAGATCAGGGGTGGCCAACCTTCCACCATTAGGGCCTCTGTGTTCTTAAGAGTCGTGTAGAAGACAGAATCTTGGCAGCTGCAAGTGCTGATGGTGCTGCTAAAGCAGCTGTACCTGCCGAAATGCCCTCACCTATACAACCATTAAAGGGCCAGGGGCATTCATGTTGAAAGGTTGGCCACCCCTGGTTTAGATCCATCCAGCCTTTCTCTGATACCAGACGTGAGTCAAGCTGAGAGAAAACTGCTTAAAGTTACTGAGCACAGAGAAGGGAGGGGGCAGATTGATATCAAAAGCAGCAAACCCTGTTTACAGCCAAGGGGGACGAGTACATGTTTAACAAAAAGATGGTTACCCCAAACATGACTTTTTGCCCCAACTCTTTTCCACTTCAAGTTAAAGCTAACGTGTGTCGCCTGCTAGTGAATCAGTAGAAATCACTGTCGTATGAAGTTACACTTTCCAAGAATTATTATTGTTTAGAAGGACTAAAGGGTGGGGGCTTCACAATTCCCAGCAATGTCCCAGTAGATACAACAAGCAAGCGCCGATTGTGTTTATGATTCTATCCTAATACACACGTGGTGTTAATTCTGGTAAAGCCGTCAAGATTGTATCAATTACTTCAACATACGAGTTTCAGTGAATTCTCTCGACGAAAGACACATGAGTCAGAGAAACTCTTTGATTTTTAGTTTTATGTAGCATTCTGTTTGCAATTAGCACTAGTCCAGATGTTTATGAATTTTAAAAGCAAGTTTTACAGTCACTAATGTTTCCTGTCAGAAAACACCAGTGGTTTATGTTCCAGTAACTATCTAAAGAATCTTGTTTCCCCCTGCAGTTCAGCTTGAGCTGAGTAGTGATGAGAGGTTTTGCAGAATGAAAGGATAAGGGTGTTTTCCTCATCATCATAGTAATTTGATTGAATCATATTTTCTGCCTTGAAATGAACATCTTCCTCACATAATCTTATTTACATCTAGAAATGAACATGACTGGTTTCTTTAATCTTTTATACAAGCATAGGCATTGTGTGAGTTTTTGTTTTGGTGTTTTGCAAATGCAATGTTGAGCTCCTAGAAAGAGTGGCTGCTATGCAATTTTTAATATACTGTATAGTAAAGTTTCTCTACATTTTCAATCATTTGAGAGTGTATAAAACAATATCCTATTGACTGTGTGCTCTCGGAGGCATCTGGTGAGGCCACTGTGAGATACAGGAACACTGGCGTCACTGCAGGGGGGGCGGAGCTCCAAGTTCCGCCAGGCTCTGACTCTCCGTTACACGACGGGAGAAGGCGGCCCCACCCCCTCGCCTTTGGAGCCATTCCAGCCGACGAAAGCAAGTGGGGCCGCCTTCTCCCGTCATGTAACGGAGAGTCAGAGCCCGGCGGAACTTGGAGCTCCGCCCCCCCTGCAGTGATGCTAGTGTACAGGAAGCTGGACTGGATGGGTCTTTGGCCTGATCCAGCAGGGCTCTTCTTATGTTCTTATGTTAATGATAGTTCACAGTCATGATTTAGAGCCCATGGGTCAAATATCTCTATTTTTAAAAGGCCAACACTTCTTGACGTTTGTTTGTTTGTATGGGTATTATAAACATTTATTACATTCCAGCTTTTAAAAAAAGAATTAAAGGTGGTTGACAATTAGGGCAGCATCTTGATTTTTGCTTGCTCAACCATGAGCCATATTTACTCCTCTATCTGAAACTAGTTGTCCACTCCAACGATTCCTGGCAGCCTCAGGAGGATTGCGGGGAGCTGTGGCAGCCAGCAGCTTCAACCAGCAGTGCTGGGTGATGATGTCATTACTGAGCACCATGCCAAAGAGAGATGCTGTCAGTTTCACAGTTAACAGTGATCTCAGAGGGGCTGGGTCAGTGTGAAGGGTTGAAAGGGGGGGAAACTATGGACGGCATGTGGAGGAGGGAAGGGGACGGGAGAAATGGAGATGGAGACCAAGGCAATGAAAAGGGAGGAAACTGAGAGGGAAGCAGACAGAGGAAAAAGGGGAACATCCTTGAATAGGGTATGTCCACTTCCAGACTTGTCCCACCATCTTGGGGACTCCAGCTGTCCTGTCACAACCCCGGTGGAGGAGCAGCCACTAGTACCGTACAACCAAAGCTTGGCTGTACATCTGATCCTCCCACTGTCCCCTGATGGGTTGACTGCTCCTCACAGTATGAGAACCTCCCTACTCTGGGCCTTATCTGTTGACATGGGGTAACAAAGACTTATACCAGCTATCAAGCTTGCGCAGGTCTGAGTTGCCCCATAGTGGCTGCTGGGGCTTACCCCAGGGCAAGGGGACAAATGTCCACCTTACCCTGCAAAGACCTCCAGCAGCCGTTATTCCTGCGCAGGATGCAGCATAGCCCATGCTGGCCTCGCTGCATTGCTGGGCAGGAAGTTAGGTAGGAGGATTGGGCTGCCCGGCCCTCCAGTATGTGTTTTTCACATATTCCTGTGCATATACAGCAGTACATCTCTCCCTCCAAATATTCTGGTTGTTCCGCTTGGTGTTTATGTTTGGAAACATGGGACCAGTAAGGCCCAGTCCCCATCTTAGAGTTGGCCCTATAAGAATCTTGGTAACAGGTAGCTTGCAATGCACATCAGAAAATATGTCCATGCTCAAAAAGAATCACTAGATGGACGTCTGTGTTTGTGGATCTATTTAAATAAGCTCCCACCCACCCATAGCGTATAGATTATTTTAAAACTGATTAGAAGACATCAGAGAAATGAAGCCATGGTTTAGTATTCTTTCTTCTCACAAGAACTTGGATATAGGTTCCTTGCCCTCCCAAACAGAAGATCATTGCTGCCAAAGCTGACAGTACTAGCCATCTGCTCTGCATCCATTTGCTGGCTGGGACTGTTTGAGTTGTGGATTAGGGCCAATGTGCTAACATAATAGACAATGCACCAAACCTTTTTTTCTTTTTTTGATACGGTATCTCTGCATGCTATGTCTGATAAACTGTGAATCTCCTAGCAAGGCTGCTCTGAATTTCATGTCAGATCAACAGTAAAATAAACGGTTTTTATTGACTACATAAGTGGGAGAAAGTTTGGAGAAGTTTTCAAGGTGAATATTGTTGTTCTGTGCTGTTGGAAATCTCTGATGCAATGACAGTTGCTTTATACTGTACTCTGTTATATTTGCTATAAATGTGGCAAAAAATTTTTAACACAAAAGACATTCAATGTGTTGCAGGCAGCTGCTTATATGTCATATACAATGGACAACAATAGGGGAATGTCGATGTTAATAATAACACAATATTGAAGTAAACAAAAAAGATGGAAAAAACATTTGTTGTGAGTGACAGTCGCAACTCATAAATTCAGGGCTGTAAAATTCAAATGTTTCTCCCCCCCAAGAGAGAGAAAAAAAGTAAGATGCATTTATATTCATTTCAAAGTATTATGTTAATCTGCAAAATGTTGATGCTCCCTGTTTTGTGCAGTATTTTTCTTTTAAATATCACACCTTTTGAATACAGACTTTAGAATATTGCTTCATAGCATATAAAAGTACTAGTGAGAATACATAACAGTTCAGAAAATAGAAAACATTTTTGTTCACCTGGGGAAACTCTTTTAAAGTATGTTGCCAAATGTGCACAAAATCAACAAAATATTTTATCCACTGACCTTTTTTTTGCTATCTATTTTGGATCATCCTTTGCTAGACTGAATCATTTTATTGAAGGTACAATGATGAGGTTGGAGGTGGAAGAGAACCAGCTTATTTCTAGGCCATTGGATGATTTGAAGTCCGTAGGGGGCACAACGCTGGTAGGTCTTGTGAAATGAACTGCACATCTTGGCACATTTTCGCTTGGATGGGACTGTCGGAAGATGGTAGCTGTCGTAATCAACAAACTTCAATGACCTTTCAGAGTGACTACTACCAGGTGATCCACGGCCTGATCCAAAAACCGTCCAATGCTGCTCCACCATGCACGCCCCTCAAAACAATGTGCAGAAGGTGGCGATTCAGCCCCCTTGCTCCCAGCATGTTCCATGCTTCCTGGTCTAAAAGAAGAAACATGAGGAGGTAGAGGGCTGGATAGCCACCTTCTGGTCCATGCTCACCTTTAGTGAGCAGAAAGTAAGCAGTGGGTTGAAAGGAGGCAGCAGCGGCTCAGCATGAAGGGCATCTGAATTTGTTTGCTGCTCCCTGCCACCCGCCACTCAATGCAAGCTGCATCGGTTACGTCATACACAGGCCGGCAATGGCGCTACTCTATATTTTTCTGGATCATTTCCTCAAATCCATTGACACATAGATGTTCAGGCCTTTTCGTCTGTAAACAAAGTCTGTTCATACAGGAGTTTTTCATGCAGTTTACTATTAGTAAAAGATCAAGGAGACCATGCTGCTGCTGAACGATCCACACCCTCATGGCTTTACCAATTAGCACTCCATTTTCTGTTTTTTCACAAGAGTTTATATTTCATTAACAGCCTGATCCTGCCTAAGATGCGGCAGCCGACCATAATGGCCGTCCGCTGCATCCTAGTCAGGATGCAGCCTGCGGCCAGGGCTCACCTCGGGGATGGGACATTTGTCCCCTTCCCTCCATGTAAGTGCCGGAGGCCCCAAAGGACATCCTCGGATGTAAGCAAGCTCTTTAGCTTGCATGCGTCCGGGGAGACTGGGGAGGCAACCCAGCACCAATATCCCTGCCCCCTCCTAGGCCAGGCCGGCCAATGGCCCTCTCCCCTGCCACCCTGGCCCTCCCTCCCCACTCCCTGACCGTCCTAGGACTTATCTGGGTCAGCCAATGCGCAGGTCCTTGGTGACAGCCTTGTAAGCAGTGTCGGCCTCTGTGCTGGCGCCACTTACTCTAGAGGAGCTGCAAAAGTGGTTTACGGCACTATTGCAACATCTTAGACCAGCAGAGCGCTTGCTTCATCAGCCTAAAGTTACAGTGAATTGCACCATAAGACACATGCAAGCCTTCCTGCTCATAGTCTGGACACAAGTCTCACAACGTTCAACCTCTTGATAGTGGTGCCCATTATATTGCTCTTTCAGAATCTGATGGAAACAAAACTAAAACTGTGACTCCACATGATATGTAATAGAGCCCTAAACTCCCATAATGCTACACCCAAGATAGAAAGTGTTTGCTCAGAAGTAAATCCAATTAAGCCAAATGGAACTTCCTCTCCAGAAAGTGCATTTCTACTGTGGTTCTCACATTCTACTGTGGTTCTCACAGTAGAAGACAAGGCTTCCTAAAATGGGATCAGGGCCAGGCAGTTGCTAGGGGAGATGCAAGCATCCCTTTCACTTTGCCATATATGTTTGTGTGGGTGTTGTGATTGTCATGTTATGTTGTTTATGTTGAGATTAATCCAATACTGCTTAAACAATAACTTTGGAATGCTCTAATATTATGGCTAGTAGTCATAGCATCCTATAAAACATTGTAATCTGTATCTGAGTAATTAAAACTCTTGCAATAAAGAAGGAACTATGTGAGGGTGGAGAGCGTTCCTTGTTGTGAAAGTGGATGGGAAACCCATCTCAAGTGGCATCCAAGCAGCATGCATGAAACTGTAGCATGCATGAAATCACCTGTATGCTCATGCAACTCTAGCTCATAAAGATGTGTGTCCTAAGTAGAGTGGAACAGGGCCATTTTAATAAGGGAATTGACAGCACAATCCTGTCTAATGCTGCACCCTGTGATGTAGTGAGACTGGTGCAGCCTCTGCCGCATTCAGGGTGCGAGACAGGCTGCTGGGAACTCACCTTGAGGAAAGGGAACGTTTGTTCCCTTCTCCTGGGTTGCATCAATGGGGTAGGGTGGGGAGGAGGGCAGATCAGGCCCGGGAAGGAGTGGGCCATCCCCCATTCTGGGCTTGAAAGCCCGACATGGGGCTGTTCGGAGCTGCGTTGGCCACTTACAGTAGCTGGTGCACCTCCGAGTAGCCCCATAAGCGCTGCTGGGGCTCGACATGGGGGGCTGATCATCCCCTTCCCTCAAAGAGACCTCCAGCCCCGCACTGGTTACAGTGGAGCCTGTCCCTGTTGCTGTGTCGCAGCACTGGGCTTTGGATAGGATTGGGCTGTTAAGCAGCTTAATTCTGAATACTTTGACTTAACCTTGGTTGCAGATCAGGCTGTAAAAGTGTCTGCATGATGTTGGATACTTTAGTAATATTAGCTGAACAAGAACTAATTATGGCTCACTCTTTTAGTGCAGTAAAGGATACACGATAAAATCGAACCACGTTAAATCTTAAACTCCATAGAAATGTCTCATATAGATATGCAGTAAGTTGGTCAGTATAATTTTCATCACACAGGACAGTCAAGTGCTTTCATCCTTCAAATACATTGTAGATTCTGGAATAACTGCGATATTATCTGAAATCGATTAGGCTTTGCAAAATTTCAGAAATTCCGTCTTGATGTAATCCATTGCCCTTTTGTTTATTATTGTAAGTTGTTCGTCAGTTAATAGAGAAGGTGGGGACATCCTTTGCAATGAATAGCATGTGCAGTGGGAAACTGCAACTAAATGGTCGATACAAGTTTGATGCATCATGCCACTTAAACAGTAGATGTTATGCTGACGTTATGCTGAAAGGTCGCACTTATAAATGTTTTTGCTATTCCTGCCTGCATCCATACCTTTTGTAGGGGGAAAAAATCCAATTTAGATGCCTACCATTAATCACGTCTAAGCTCATGAAAGATGCACACCTAAGGAGAGCATCTATCACAATTATTGCAAAACACCTAGAAAAACTCCAGGATTAGCATTTTGAAGGACTTCTTGGCATAATGTCAGTGATCAAAGTAATGTGCTTTTATGTATGGTGCTCCTTCAATAAACAGCATGTTCTCAAGGTGGTTTTCTAAATGATTTGGTA
Organism: Plestiodon gilberti rubricaudatus; assembly: GCA_026170595.1. Taxonomy (NCBI): domain Eukaryota; kingdom Metazoa; phylum Chordata; class Lepidosauria; order Squamata; family Scincidae; genus Plestiodon; species Plestiodon gilberti. The sequence continues at coordinate 53,527,367 of JANXHW010000002.1, forward strand.
GGATATGTCTTTGTCAGTACGATCACATCTATTTTCATTAGCACCACATTTGGCGTATGTGTAGGTTAGATCTTAATGTTAACAGCATTAATTGAATACAAAATCAAGGTGAACTCAGGGAGAATTTGGACTTTGGAAAGCAATCCAGTTGTAACCTGAATCAGTTGTGCAAAGGTAAGTGACAGGTAGTGTTAAGCAATAAATAAATTACGTATAGATGAACTGGGAAAGTGGTACTAGTAATCAGCGTCCAAGATACTATAAGAGTACAATTATGGTTTTTGGAATATTCCATTTTTGGAATTCCATAAGATGGTTGAAAGTTGGATTCAATAGCTCTGTTCACTCATTATGTCCCCCATGTGTTCCTGTATATGTGAATATGTATATTCCTGGTACCACCCCTGGTTTAGTTTTACTCCTGCCACTGGGAGAGTTTAAATTCTGGGAGAAATAGGGATAGTTGCTGTTTCCCTGCTATAAAAAAGAAAGTCCATCTCTTTAAAGGTGTTGGAGTATGCAGCAATGTACCAGCAGGGGGAAGAGTAAAGCTATTGCACCTATACCAGCAGGGGGCAGAGTAAAGCTAGGTACATAGTGGTAGGGCAGAGATTCTCAAACGTTTGCCCCCTTCACAAGTCTTTGTGGGGGTTGGTGGTGACGCCAGCGACGGCGCTTCTGGGATTGCATCGCCACTGCCAAGACAAAAAAGGGGGCTTAACACTAACCTGGTGGTTGTGCTGGGCTTCCGGAGGATTTAGGGGGCCCACAATACCCTATATGGGCCTCCCCCCATCCAAAAACGGCCCTGAGGCAATCGTGACCCATTTCCAGTTTCTGACAAAAACCGGAAGTGGGTTGCAATCGCGTCATGGAGCCATTTTGGGGTGTGGGGAGGCCTGCAGAGGATATCGCGGCCCCCTGTACCCTCTGGAAGCCCATCACAACCACTGGGTGAGTGCTAAGTCCCCTTTTTTGTCTCAGTGGTGGAGACGTGAACCCGGAAGCGCCGCCGTTGTCACCTAATGTAGCCATACCCTTAAGGGGGTAGTGAACATTAATCCCAGACTTGGGCATTGCGATGCCCCAGTTTGAAAATCTCTGGTAGTAGGGGTACAAGGTGCTCTCTCTGTTTTTTCTATCCTTAGGTAATGCAGGCCTTTGACCGAGCCTCGTGAGTGTGAAGAAAACAGCCCATCCGCCCACTTGGAGCCTCTTTCCAGCCTCCAATGGCCTCCTGCAAGGCCTCCAGTGTCCTCCTGCACCAAAAACCGGGCTGCAAACCCAGAAGTAAGTGGCAATGACATAATCGTCGCTTACTTCTGGTGGTACTCGGCGCGGTGACAGCCATGTTGGTGGTACGCCTCACCTGCTGTTAAAAAAAAACCCTGATAGAATCTTCTACATCAGGTGTGATGGAGAATCTTCTACATCAGTGTAGAAGATGTATATTTTTGTTTTTACATTTTTATGTAAATGTTGTATGATGTAGAAGATGCATATTTTTTAGAATGGTACATACAAATAACTGCTAGAGTCCCAAGGCTTTAGATAGATTGAATTTTCATCAGATTGTTGTGGGCTGCCTTGTTTACTTGCCTTCTAAGCACTCCATTTCATCTAGGGTTGAACTTTGATCTCAGTTTTCAATTTCCTGGTCCTAATGTCAACTCTGTTTGTTCTGGCATTCTCCAAATACTCAAAATCAAAACTAATGTTAAGTTTCCGTACTGCAAATACTAAGGGATGGTTTAGGAAGAATCACACTCATCTTCCTGCACCAATGGAGGGCCTCAGACAGCTGCGGTTAAAAGGTACACAAGAAGACTTTAATTTTTCAGAGTCATTTATTGCATTGACACATCTGATCTCTTTGTTCACATGAACCTGGACTTCGCTGGTCCCACAGTTAGCAGCGAATGTTAAAAAAACCGATTTTGATTCTTTAGCCTTTAAACTTCACTCTTGCTTTGAGCAAACTACAGTAGATGTTCAGAAGAATGAAGCTACCTTAGAGCGAATCACACCATTGGCCCATCTAGCTTCGTATTGTCTGCTCTGACTGTCAGAAACTCCCCAGGATTTCAGATAGGGGGCGTTCCCAACATACAAGTTTTGTTTACCAACCTGCATAATTAACTCTTCATTAGAAAGTGTAATTTGTCTAGCATACCAAGCAATACATTAAAACAAGTGATATGCCTGTTTTTTATTTACAAATAGCAAGTGTGTGGGACAGGGAGGGTGTGTGTGTGTGTGTGTGTGTGTGTGTGTGTGTGTGTGGAGGGGCAGTCTGGATCAGGAGCACTGTACATGGTGTACAAACAAACAACAAACATTGAAGGGATGGTAGTGTAAATGTATTTTCTAGTATGAAGACCATGGACCAGACTGGAAGGTGGTACAAAGCCAGGAGAACTCCACAGAAATAAGGGAAACTACGTAAATGTATTCTTAGACATGGCGCTTTTTGGGGGGGGGGGAGTTGAATAATGGCAGGGAAATTTTCTGTTACTACTCAATAATTTGTAATTTAGTGCTGGGTTTATGATATTCAGAGTAGTGACTGCAATAATAAACTTACTGACAGCCTTTGTTTTAAATTTCAGACAGTTGATTTGGTTGGTTCTAGTTTCTTTTTTGGAAAAAAATCTTTACAAGTGCCGGTGTTTTTAATGTAGTAAGTGTAGCTGATTGTAGGTTTTAGTACCCAGAAATAATTAACACTACCCTGACAAGCTCAGTCTATCCAGGGAAAAGGCTCCAATTAAGCTACATCTCCCTTACATTATAATTCTACTGCCAATTAAAATGTGATATATTTTGTCATTTTTATACAGATGACGCTTTTTATTCTTTAATAGACTGAAGAATTTACGTTTTGGCAGGATTATAATAAACTCAGTCATTTAAATTTAGCATGGCTGTAAAGGATTTTAATGCTCATCCATCAATATTTGATGCCCCAATTTTTTTTGGGGGGGGAGGGTAATGAGAAAAATAACAACAGTACATGTAGCAGGATGATTTCCATCCCTAGCATCTCCAGTTATTATTTGTTTAAGTATCAGGTAACAGTTGATGCGATTCTGTTTGAGACTCAGAAGAGATGCAACCAGTCAGACTTGACAAAGCTGGACTAAACTGATGAATGGTCTGGCTCGGTATAAGATAGTCTCCTATGCTCTATGCCAGGGGTGGCCAAACCGCGGCTCATGAGGCACGTGTGGCTGTTTGACGTATAATGTACAGCTGTATATAATCCCCCTGCTTTAACTGATGAACCTGCCAGTTAAAGCTTTGATACTTTGGTTGCTAGACACCCAGATCAACCTGTCGCAATGTAGTTCCAGGTGCACCATGTCACAGGAATGATATTAAAATTGGTTCCTTGATGGTTCCTTGATTTCATTCATGTTCTTATCTGCCTTATGTAAGCATCTGACATGGGCTTAAGACTTTTTTTTTATTCTGGCTTGCTTTCACCCTTTAAAATTTGTTAGGCTGGCTGTTTGTATGGTTGTGTTTTGGTTAATTAACGGTTTTATTGCTTTTAAATATTGATTGGTACCCACTTGATTAGTACCCAGATTGATTCTTTGGTTGTCCATATAGAAAGGCAGGATATACAAATAAGAAAATAGGAAGAGCCCTACTGGATCAGGCCAAGGGCCCATCTAGTCCAGCTTCCTGTATATCGCAGTGGCCCACAAAATGCCTCGGGGAGCACTGAAGACAACAAGATACCTGTATCCTGTTGCCACTCCCTTGTCTCTTTCATTCAGAGATAGGCTACCTCTAAAACCTGGAGGGTTCCATACAGTCATCATGGCTTGTAACCTGTGATGGATGTTTCCTCCATAAATCTGTCTAATCCCCTTGGCTTTTAATGACATCTAGGCCAGGTGCCATCACCACATCTTATGGCTAGGAGTTCCACACATTAATTACAGGCTGGGTAAGGAAACTCCCCTGCCAGTCAATTTTAGAGGAAATGTTTTAAAATAAATAAATAAATAAATTGCTTGAAAGGCTAAGTGCTTAATTATGCTGGGGCTTTACAATAGCATTCCAAAGGGTGGGGTGGGGTGGGGTGGGGTGGGGAAATAAAGTATGTATTCCATCTCATCAATATGGATTAGAATGCAAATCAAACAAGAAAAGTGAAAAATCTGCCATAACATTTTTTGTGCTTAAAAAAAAAGGCAAAAAAGCAACTGGAGTCTTTTGTTTATTATGTCCAAGAGAAAATAGAAAACTGTGGCTACAGACTGCAATTCCTGTGCACAGCCTTGCTGTAAAGTAACATTGTCTTTCATGTCCCAACTAAGGAAAGTTCAAAGGCGGTTTCAAATGAGAAATAAGTAGAGATAAGAACTTCATTTCCTGTGTTGGCCTTTTTTTTGTTTCCAGTAAAGTAAGTTCCAAGAATAATCAGTGCAATGTCACATAAAGTTGTTGGCTTGTGGCACAGACACATGGGAACGTTTGATGGGAACATAACAAAAAATATTACAAGAAAAGTGTATGGGAACTTTTAAAGTATACCCTAAAATCTCTCAACTTCGTTTTCATTACAGTGACATCATGAATCTCTTTATTTGAATTGTTATTCAGAATTCCAAGAACACATTTGACAAGTTAAATGCAATAATGTATAAGTAGTACTAGGCAAGATAGGTTTAAAATAGCATTAAGAGGTCTATTTGAACTTGGAAGCACCTCTTGTTCCAGGGAAGTTTTCCTCTTCCTGTTGCTTCTCTTCTCTTCCTTTCCCAGTTCTGCCAACATGAGAACCCTTTAGGAGGAGATGCCTTTGAACCTGGGAGTATGCAAAGCACAGTACCAGTTTCACATTGCTGGAGGCTTCGGGCCAAAGTTATGCAGTGAGGGCCCCATTGTGCACTGTGCTCCCGTGGCCCTCCCTGTTTATTATTATTAGGAATATTTATGTACTGTTTTTCAACAAAAAAAGTTAACAAGATTGCACTGGGGTGAACACAGTTACTCTCCCCCTGATAGATATAAGATGAGCACCACTTGAAAAAGTGCCTCTTTGCCCAGTTAGCAGGGGACCAGCAGTGGATAGTGATGACTCCTCCCATCTTCTCCATCCACCAATGGGAGAATCCCCTGAAGACCTTGATGATACAGAGGCATCTCTAGGAGATGCTTTCATTTGTTCATAGAGATGTTGGGTGCAATGGCAATGCAACCCTTTTGACCAACTCACACCACTACTGTCACTGGTACTGAGGGGGTTCAGGAGTTTGTTAAGCTGGGTGAGCCCTGTGATGGGTGAGGACCCTCAGCCAGTCCCTGACCTGACCAACTCTTGATGGTACCCTTGGCAAAGCATGAGCTCCAACACTGAGCTATGGGTCCTCCAAAGACCAAAGTCAATAAGCATCTATTCTCTCCAGTTTCCCAGATGGTGAAAACTCCAGTTTAGTCTACTTTGAATGAGACAGGAGACTTAAGGTATCTTACACCCCTGCTAACTGGGCAAGAGGCACTTTTTCAATTGGTGCTCCTCTTATATTTAGCAGGGGGAGAGTAACTGCCCCCCTTTCACCCCAGCACAGTGTCTTTTCTGGTGGCTGGTTGTTGGTGTTCTTCTGCATCTTTTTTAGATTGTGAGCCCTTTTGGGACAGGGAGCCATTTAATCATTTAATTTTGTCTGTATGCCGCTTTGTGAACTTTTTGTTGAAATGCGGTATATAAATACTGTTAATAATAATAGCAATAATAATAAAATCTTTGTGACATGTGCTTTATTTATGCATATACAAGAAGGACATAAGTAGTGGCAAAGAAGCACTGCTACAGGGCATCAAAACTGCTACCCCACCATCAACTCGCCCGAATGAGAACCTACACCTGAAAGTGCTTCAACTTCAGCTAATCACAGCTGGCTGTCTCTTTGTATACATCTGTACCTTCTCAACTGTCAGTTCTTGCATCCAAGCATACAATTTACCAAGTAGTTTTTTTCCCAGCCCCCACCCCCCCACCTATGAATTCAGGAAAAAATTCACAGCCATTAAGAAAAGATTTGCAAATCCTAGAGTCTAATCAAGCACCTTCTTACTGCAAAGCAATAATGATAGAACCATTCACGGTAATCAGACATCAGTACACTTGTCAACTAACCCTTGGTTGTGGGTTTTTCCAGGCTGCTAATTTTTTTTAGCAAGACTTATTACATATTAGCATCTTCTTTGCCATTGTTCCATAGTTGAAAAGTTGGTTCAGGGAACGTTGGTGTCACAGGTCAAATTGCAAATTGAGGTGGTGGGCTGCAATGGATATTTTTTCTATCTCATTTCTTTTTATTATATGTGCATAGGATTCATGGTTTGAAATATGGCTATTATATGGCTATTATCATTATATTCATATTTGATTTGATGGCTGAGCCAAGGACTTCCTTTGGCTAAACTTATTCCTTCCATCCCCCAGCTCTGTACATATATTAGCAATTTCACCTGGATTTTCTCCTTTTTAACAATCAGTGGATCATTAGCTCATATTCTCTACCCTTCACTGTCTCCCCCTTCTCTGTATTATCAAATCTCAGCAGACATTGAAAAGTACAGATAACACGTCAATAGTAAAGGCACCTAATTTGCATTTAGCACTGAGGCTTTTGGGAGGAAAATTCTAAGGAAAATAAATCAGCATTTGCATTTTAAAAGATTACCGGTACATTTATTATAGTTTCTTGGCACGCTTCAGTGAGGACATATAGTTATGTGATCAAGAATTGTAGCTCTTTGACATAACCATAAGGTATATAAAATTATAGATATTACAGGTGGGCCCCCATATCCGCTGGGGATATGTTCCAGGCCCCTCCGTGGATACTTGAAACCGTGGATAAGAGGGAACACCCCCTCCATGGTTTCCTGAGGGCCCCCCACCCTGCCTCCCCTGCAGGCAGGCATGCTTGCCCCCCCAGCTCTTATTTTTCTTTCAGCAAGCTTTGTTTCTTCCTTAAAACAAACAGAGAAGCAGCCTCCATTGCAGGCAAGTAGAACAAGACTAAATCCTAGAGAGGCTCTGCAAGGTTTCTGTTAACCTTGCAGAACCTCTCTAGTACTTAGTCTCGTTCTACTTGCCTGTAATAAATTATCCTGTTTCTTTAAGGAAGAAACGAAGCTTACTGGGAAAAAAGAAAGAGCCTGGGGGGTCCCCACGATCTGTGAATAACTGGATACCAAATCAGTGGATATGGGGGCCCACCTGTATATACAACTTTGGCAGGCTGTTCCTTTGTGATGTCTATTCCCTGGGCTTCAACTTTAACCAACACAAACCTCTGTAGTACAAAAATCATAGCTTTTTTCCCCATCTGGGATGACTGAGGGTGAGGTTTTCCAGCGACAGAGTATGTGGACCTTCTTGGTGGTGGCACCCCAACTGTGGAATTCCCTTCCCTTGGAGTTAAGAACTGCTCCCTCTTTGGAGACCTTTCGGCAGGGCCTTAAGACCTTTCTGTTCAAGAGGGCTTTTGATGGCTGCTATAATGGACTGGCTTTTTAATTTTAATTGAATATCGTTTTAATTTGCTTAATCTTATGAGATCCACTGGGTGTTTTGTCTTGTTTTATTGTTGTTAATGGTTTGTTTTCTTATCATTTTATGTTTTTAACCTTGTAAGCCACCTTGAGTGCCCTTACTCAAGGGCAGGGTATAAATTCCTTAACAAATATTTCATTTTATCCTTAGACCAAACCCATGAACAGAACCGGTAGAAAATGATCACTTGGCAAAGGACATCCAAAATGCCTTATGTCTGAGTAGAGTTGTGGCTGTATTTCTCATATCCATTCCAAAGCTAACAATCGACCTACTGCACCATGTTGACTCGCATCTTAAAGTGTGTCGAATAAAGTAATACTTTCTGTCCCAAACCAGCCCTTCACATTTAAGAATGTGCTTGCACCTGGTATGCACATGTCCTCTCCTGTCTGTCACCTTGCTTTCCAGTTAGTTTGTAGCCTTGAGTCTATTGACTCGGACTTTAGTCGGACTCAAGTCGCATCAATGACTTGACTCGGCGACAGTGAAAAACTCGACTCGAGACATGGAGCCTTTTACGATAAGTCCAATATTATTCAGGTTTAAACCTACTTTCCCCTTTAAATATATAGGGACTCGTAACCCGCAACCAAAGACTCAGGACTTGGGGGCAAAGACTTGGGATTTGACTTGTGACTTGGACCCAGAAATTTGGGACTTGACTCGAGACTTGGAGTCAGAGACTTGATCCACATCCCTGGTTTGTTCAATTGTGTGTGGGGGGGGGCAGGGGAAAAATGAATCTGAAACACCTTCTACACATGTTGCTAATACTGCTTTTAAACCCCATGTGATTGAAGAAACTAACTAGGAAGCGAGGAGAGGGACATGCAGTGCATGTCTTTAAATATGTTTACTACAAACAGTTGTTGGGGACAACAACAAAAAGCATGTTTTCTGTTAGAGGCAAAAAGCATAATCTGAACTGGCTCACTACCTATTTTCTGGGTTTCATCCATCATGGCATAATTTTCTACAATAACATTTTTCTGTCCTTTCCAGGTGTTGCATCTACAAAGATCACGTTACATTTTTGTCTTCCTAATCAACCTGCATCACATTCCTTAGGTTTTGATTCAATTTTGGTAGCATGAACAGCAAAGAATTTGTTTCCAACTGCCGTCACTTAATTGCAATACAGTCAAAATGTTATGGGAAAGGAAGCATCTTGACTGAACATTTAATTTATTTTACTTGCCATTTTTCTATAGTTAACATTTTATAATCTTTCCAATATTTGTTTAACTTCCTGTTTACTTCACATGATTAATTTATCCCACATGATGACAGCTGGCCTTTCACTTCTTCCCATGTTTTAGTTGTTGCCATGGTGTATATGTCTAGCACTCCTAGTAGCTACTTAGAGACAATTTCCTTTGAGATAATCCAGACATCTGCTTATATTTTTTTCTCCTTTTCCTAAAAATATTTTATAGTCAATGAAGACATGGCTTGAAGTATGAGATTTAGATCTGAAATCTAAACTGTCCTTTTCTTTTGCAGAAAAAAATGTCTACGCAGACTGAGAAATAATCATAGGATTAGTTGCAAAGCTTCTAGTCTGTTTCTGCTTTATGAGAAGCTAGAGGTCTAAACAGGTGTTTGTTTATTTAAGTAAATGTGTGCACAAAGTATATGGAATTGTGGTGGCCGACTCCACCCCTATGTACAATTGTTATAGTCTGTGTAGTGATCTGCTTTCCCAAACATGGAGAGAACTGTCAGTGCCTAAAACTGTACATGTGGGGGCTCTATGTTGTTGTTGTTCAGTCGTTAAGTCGTGTCCGACCCTTCGTGATCCCATGAACCATATCCCGCCAGGCCTTCCTGTCCTCCACTATCTTCCTGAGTTCGCTCATTTTCATGTTTGTTGCATCGGTGATGCTGTCTAACCATCTCATCCTTGGCCTTCCCCTTGTCCTTTTGCCTTCAATCTTTCCCAGCATCAGAGTCTTCTCCAGAGAGTCCTCTCTTCGCATCAGGTGGCCAAAATATTTGAGTTTCAGCCTTAGTACCTGTCCTTCCAGGGAACAGTCAGGCTTGATTTCATTTAGAATTGACTGATTTGATCTCCTAGCAGTCCAAGGGACTCTCAGGAGTCTTCTCCAGCACCACAGTTCAAAAGCATCTATTCTTCGGCGCTCAGCCTTCCTTATGGTCCAACTCTCGCACCCATACATTGCTACTGGGAACACCATCGCCCTGACTATACGAACTTTTGTTGGCATGGTGATATCTCTGCTTTTTATTATGCTGTCTAAGTTTGCCATAGCTTTCCTTCCAAGGAGTAAGCGTCTTTTAATTTCATGGCTGCTGTCTCCGTCTGCAGTGATCTTGGAGCCCAGAAAAGTAAAATCTGTTACTGCTTCCATTTCTGCCCCTTCTATTTGCCAGGAATTGATGGGCCCAGATGCCATGATCTTAGTTTTATTAATGTTGAGTTTCAAGCCAACTTTTGCACTCTCCTCTTTCACTCTCATCAAGAGGCTCTTTAGTTCTTCTTCACTTTCTGCCATTAGGGTGGTATCGTCTGCATATCTGAGGTTGTTGATATTTCTCCCGGCAATCTTGATTCCGGCTTGTGATTCATTCAGCCCTGCATTTCTCATAATGTACTCTGCATATAAGTTAAATAAGCAGGGTGACAATATACAGCCTTGCCGTACTCCCTTTCCAATTTTGAACCAATCAGTTGTTCCATGACCGGTTCGAACTGTTGCTTCTTGACCCGCATACAGGTTTCTCAGGAGACAGGTAAGGTGGTCTGGTACCCCCATCTCTTTAAGAATTTGCCACAGTTTGTTGTGATCCACACAATCAAAGGCTTTTGCGTAGTCAATGAAGCAGAAGTAGGTGTTTTTTTGGAACTCTCGTGCTTTCTCCATGATCCAGCGCATGTTGGCAATTTGATCTCTGGTTCCTCTGCCTCTTCGAAACCCAGCTTGTACGTCCGGTAGTTCTCGGTCCACGTACTGCTGAAGCCTAGCTTGTAGGATTTTGAGCATAACCTTGCTAGCATGTGAAATGAGTGCAATTGTACGGTAGTTTGAACACTCTTTGGCACTGCCCTTCTTTGGAATTGGAACGTAAACTGACCTTTTCCAATCCTTTGGCCACTGCTGAGTTTTCCAAATTTGTTGGCATATTGAGTGCAGCACCTTCACAGCATCATCATTTAGTATTTTAAGTAGCTCAGCTGGGATATTATCATCTCCGCTAGCTTTGTTGTTAGTAATGCTATCTAAGGCCCACTTGACTTCACTCTCTAGGATGTCCGGCTCTGGGTCAGTGACCACACCAGCGTGGTCATCAGGAACATTCAGATCTTTCTTGTATAGTTCTTCTGTGTATTCTTGCCATCTCTTCTTAATCTCTTCTGCTTCTGTTAGGTCTCTGCCTTTTTTGTCCTTTATCATGCCCATCTTTGCACAAAACGTTCCCTTGATATCTCCAATTTTCTTGAAGAGATCTCTAGTCCTCCCCATTCTGTTGTTTTCCTCGATTTCCTTGCATTGTTCATTTAAGAAGGCCTTCTTATCTCTCCTTGCTATTCTCTGGAACTCTGCATTCAGTTGTTTATATCTTTCCCTTTCACCCTTGCTTTTTGCATTCCTTCTTTCCACAGCTATTTGTAAAGCCTCATCTGACAGCCACTTTGCTTTCTTGCATTTCTTTTTCTTTGGGATGGTTTTAGTTGCTGCCTCCTGTACAATGTTACGAACTTCCGTCCATAGTTCTTCAGGCACTCTGTCTACCAGGTCTAATGCCCTAAATCTATTCTTCACCTCCGCTGTATACTCATAAGGGATATGGTTTAGGTCATATCTGACTGGTCTAGTGGTGTTCCCTACATTCTTCAGTTTAAGTCTGAATTTTGCAATAAGAAGCTCATGATCTGAGCCACAGTCAGCTCCAGGTCTTGTTTTTACTGACTGTATAGAGCTTCTCCATCTTTGGCTGCAAAGCACATAATCTATCTGGTTTCGGTATTGACCATCTGGTGATGTCCATGTGTAGAGTCGCCTCTTGTGTTGTTGGAAAAGAGTGTTTGCTATGACCAGCGTGTTCTCTTGACAGAACTCCGTTAGCCTTTGCCCTGCTTCATTTTGCGCTCCAAGGCCAAACTTGCCTGTTGTTCCGTTTATTTCTTGATTTCCTACTTTAGCATTCCAGTCTCCTATGATGTAAAGGACATCTTTTTTGGGTGCTAGTTCTAGAAGGTGTTGTAGGTCTTCATAGAACTGGTCAACTTCATCTTCTTCGGCATCAGTGGTTGGGGCATACACTTGGATTACTGTAATGTTGAATGGTTTGCCTTGGATTCGAACTGAAATCATTCTGTCGTTTTTGAGGTTGCACCCCAGTACTGCCTTTCCCACTCTTTTATTGACTATGAGGGCTACTCCATTTCTTCTAAGGGATTCATGCCCACAGTAGTAGATATGATGGTCACCTGACTTAAATTCGCCCATGCCCGTCCATTTTAGTTCGCTGATTCCCAAGATGTCAATGTTCAATCTTATCATCTCATTTTTGACCACATCCAGCTTGCCTTGATTCATAGACCTCACATTCCATGTTCCTAAGCAGTATTGCTCCTTGCAGCATTGGATTTTCCTTTCAACCTCAGACACATCCACAGCTGGACGTCCTATTGGCTTTGGCCCAGCCGCTTCACTCTTTCTGGGTCTACTTGGAATAGTCCTCCGCTCTTCCTCAGTAGCATATTGGACACCTTCCGACCTGAGGGGCTCATCTTCCGGCGTCATATCTTTTAGCCTTTTGGTACTGTTCATGGGATTTTCTTGGCAAGGTTACTGGAGTGGGTTGCCATTTCCTTCTCCAGTGGATCACTTTTAGTCAGAACTCTCTGCTACGACCTGTCCGTCTTGGGTGTCCCTGCACGGTGTAGCTCATGGCTTCATTGAGTTACGCAAGCCCCTTCGCCACGACAAGGCAATGATCCATGAAGGGGGCTCTATACTCATGTTCTAATGAATGCAAGTGGGTTGAAGTTCAGCCTGCTGCTTCAATGTTACACATGTACAGACATACAACCCCTGCACATATATGAGTCCATGCAAATAACATCTGTACAGGACTTATAATTAATTTTTATGCTAGCACAGAAGACACTCCAAGTTCACATAGGTAGTATCACAAGAGGAGAAGGGGGAAGTATCCCCTATACAAGTAGCTCATGCCCTGTCACCCCCCCCCCATTGTTTGACTCCTGTGGTATCTTATGGAGCAACCGTTTCTGCAACTGCTGGACGCTCCGCAGCTCTTCGGTGTCGTAAATGTGCCATAAGGCATGTTTCCAACACCCGGAGAGTAAGCAGTGCTGGCGCCAAGGTTGGCTCCGCTCACTCTCCGCTGGAGAGAGGATGTCGCTGGCGGATGCAGGTAAGTCCTGCGCCTGGTGTGGCGTGGGAAGGGCGGAACAGGGCAGAATGGGAAGGGGGAGACATCCTCGGTGGCATGCTCTGTCGAATCCTATCCCCCATCCCAGGCTGAGGGCTCCCTGATTTAAGTTCACTGGTACCTTACAGAGCCCAGGGAAAGCTCCAAAATGAATGATGTTCTTGCTGCAGCAATGCCTGATAGATTGCTGTCAGTGTTATAAGCTAAATTGAACTTAGTTATGTTCCCTGAAGTAACATTTTGCAAGTCTCGGTACCATTCATTTTATTTAAATTTAATATACTGACTCTGCTGCATTAATTCTATTTAAAAAGTGATTACATTCGTCTGCCGATTCCCTCTCTCCTAGTGGAGGGGGAAACAAAAAAAATTTTAGATGACAGAATGATGAACATTCATAAGAGAAGACAATTATTTTTTTCCTACTTATATTAATTGTTATTGGTATTTGAATTGTCATGTGCTTAATGCCAAAGGGGTTACAGGTTCTTATAATAAACATCCAGCAACCATGTTAAAGTTGTTGTAAATCTTAGCCATGTAAATCTTAATATGTATTAATGGTTCAATCCAATTGAGGCCTTTTGCTTCAGGAACTAGCATGTATGGTTGTCGCGAAAGGCAACACACCATTTTGTGCAGCTGGGCCGTTTGTCCATGACTTTGTCTGTCTACAACCTCCCCTGAGATGGAATGCTTGTCCATGACCCCTGGTGCCAGTAAGTCAGCACTAGAGGCGGCAGGGAAGTGGGTGGTGAGTGGAATGGAGTGGGGAGGGAGAGGAATGGGGCAAAGATTGGGGCAAGGAGAAGGGCGGGTCTAGTCTGAGAAAGGGGTGGTATCGCAGCAGTGGCGCTGCCGATATCCTACCCACCTTCCAGGGTCCATTTGGATTTGTGCCAGCTATATAGGTGGTGATGCAGATTCAAATAGATCCAGCTGGGCAGCAAGGGAACAAATGTTCCCTTACCCGGAGATCTCCGGGACTGCTGCTCCCCTGCTAGATACAGCATGTGCTCCAGTCCAGTAGCGTAGCTGCATCTGCGGGGGGGGGGGGAGGGAGATAATTGGTTAGATTTGGCCTGTAACCTTCAACTCTAACTGTTACAAGACAGTTAGGGTGACACTTAAGTGAAATAAGAATATTTCATTAATGAGAGAGCTACATGCCTCATTCAATAAGTTTCAAAGATGTATATACTGTATTTCCACACTTGCATCAGGAAATGAGCCTACAAGTCGTCTTGAATTGGTGACCTGAATGAAGACAGATGTAGATTATCAACTGTTTATTATCAACTGGCCAAAGGATACAAATGAGTCTGCAGGAAGACTAGTCCCACCAGTGTGTGTGTGTGTGTGTGTGTGTGTGTGTGTGTGTGTGTGTGTGTGTGTGTGTGTGCGTGTGCGTGTGCGTGTGCGCGCGCGCGCGCGCGCGCGCGAGTGCAATTCAACTTAACTTTTGTACCGGTTTAATCAGCAGCACAGCAAGAACGAGAGGCCTCAGAACGGAAAAGGGATTCAAATCCCCTCCAGAAGGGGAATTCAAAGGGGATTTGGCTTGGTGACAATGAGAAAAACAGCAACAGTGGTATCTTTTCTGCGGAAAGGAGAGAGGTGTTTTATTCCTCTTGTCTCTCACCCCAGACAGAGGATAGAGAGGGAAGGGAGAAAGAAAAGGTTCATTTTTTGCTTACCAGCTATTCAGTTGGAAGCATGAATTCGGGGGGGGGGGGGAAGAACCAAGACTAGAGAGAGCAAAGGGGAGAAAAACCCTTCTCCCTACATGAAGGACACTGCAGTTGCTGGTTTTCCTGCTGCCACCGAGACTGGTAAAGAGAGGATGGAGGACTGGCATGGAAGAGATAGAAAACTTTGAGTGCTTCAGATTGACTTGATTTACCGTAATCTGAGGTGGAGTCAATTCTGCAGTCTGCCCATATCTAGTCTATGATACAATTGCTGAAGCTAAGCAGACCTGAGTTTAAATGTTTGGATGGATGACTGCTTGGGAACCCTATGCACACTGCCTTCAGTTATACCATAGACCAAAGGTGGGATAAATATGAAAAATTAAATATAAGACAATGGAAAGAGCCAGTTGGAGTTTCTTCCTAATAAGCCTGAAAGCCCTGAATCTCCTCTTCAGTCTTTATTGCTATTTTGCAGGCATCTTCTGGACTTCACAGAGTGGCTAGTGTTGTTCTACTTGTCCTTTTGTTATTAATTTTTGTGTTAATAAACCTTGTTGGATCTTCTTGTGTTGGTTTGTGGCACCACTCATTCCTAAACACCAGGGATTCCTCAATTGCATAGATGCCAAGCTTGACACTCTCCATTGTACAAGTCAGTGGTGTCACTATAACAGGGCTGGGGGGGAGCCAATGCCCCCAGGTGACAACCGCGAACTCCTTGTGGGGAGGAGCTTTGGCGGGGCTTTTGGGCTCTGCAGCTGCTTTTTTTTGCAGCCAGAGCTGAAATAGCCACGGAACTGAAATATGCCAAAATCGGTGCTGGGGGGCGGGGGTTCCCACCCGCCCTGGGTCTTGTAAGGCTTCAAATAAAGCCTTCTGGGAGCACAGGGGACGGGGCGATGATGCGAAGTGTGACATTAGCCCACCCCACGTGACCCTGCTAGCAATGTAACTGGTACAAGTTACTTTGTAACTTTGTACAAGTAACTTTATTACAAGCTCACATGGTCTTAGTGAGCAATAGATTAATTTAATTTACTGGGATTTCAGGATACTTTCCCTGACTGTTACCTGATTGTTTATGGAAACAATTAAAGAGATGCTACACTTTCTAGTAATTTCAAAGCAGTTTTAACTTAGAATTAGCTGGCCAACATGGCAGCTAGCAAGTTCTTGGTGCTCATTATAAGGTGAGATCCATTTGCAACTGTGTTATGTGAAGATAATGAATGTGATCACTGTCATAGCCAGCATGCTGTTGATAAACACGTTTTGGGGGGAGTGAGACACAATGAAGAACCTCCTCCATCATTCATGAAAACAGCCTATTGAAGCTAACCATTGTTTGCACTTTAAATAGGTAGAAGCGTCACCTGTTCCCTAGAGCCTTACAATAGAAGCAGACCATTATACTGTTATCTGTAGGTAACAGATCTTGTGTTATAGAGGATGACACTCACTTTCGAATGACAGTAGTATGATAGAAATAGAGATTTCTATCCCCGTCTATTCCTGTTCCCGTCAGGTTTTGTCAGTAGACCTCAACGCTACAGGTTAGCCAACTATAAAAATGCATTAAGAGCAGACTAGCTGTCCATTCCTGCCAATTGGCTTTCTACCATATATTTCATTTTAATTCAGTGTCCCAAATGCATATACTATGTTTTATTTCTAATCCATGACGATCTATCACTGAGAACTGTCTCTTTCATGACAAAAGAACTTCTGTTCTGAGACCCTCCTGATTGCCACTGAAAGCTTTGGTGTAATTTAAAAGGCTCTTGAGGCAGCAAGACGATAATTGGATAAAGCCCTCAAAACGGTCTTTGCGCATGCGCAAAAATCCGGAAAATACCCGGATAAACGCGCTGCCTGGGCCTTCTTTCAGAAGGCTCTGGAGCGCCGACGGGGTCGGACGCTCCGAGGCCGGCTCCCGGGCCGGCCTCGGAACGTCCGACCCCGTCGGCGGGGTGCGCACGTCACCCCCGTGGCGCACATCACCCGGGGGCGCCCGCCCCCCCGCCTCGCATCAGTGACGCATAGTGATGCACCAGTGGTAAGCATAGTTACATAGTTACATGGAGGCAGTATAGGCCTCAAATTGGTTGTGATAGTTTCAATTAGTACTGCAATTAGAAGTGTTTAGGGTACTATACAGAGAAGTATATACAGTATATTAAATAAGTTGTAAAATCTGTAGCCTTTTCAGCTTTGGATGAAGCACAAAAAGCCCCAGATATATTAAACTGAATGTAGCATATACATTGCTGCTGTTTGTGAACTCAGAGTGAACTTCATGCTAAACAGATGTTTTGTTCTTCAGTGGTACAAGTAGACAGTAATCTGATCTTTTTCAAGAAGCTGTATGTATATAAAAGAGTTTGTTAGCCATCTCAGCCTCTGAGTGTGTAAACGTTGTGTCCAACAACAGGGGACCAGTAACCTTTTCCTAACCTCGCCGTGGTAATATCACCTACCAGGCATAGCTTCTTTCTGTCTTCCATACTGGGGGAAGGGTGAGGTCTGCGGTTGACCTGTACCCTTTGCGTTTATTGTTCCCGGAACTTTCCAGGAATCCAAGCAAATAAAAGTAGCTCTGTCAACCCTGATTTTTGTTGAATACATGTGCTATAAAGTTGGATCATGTTCCACACTCCTACTTTGTTGATACCGTCTAGGTCTCCCATCTGTGGTACTTTATAGCTTCTTCTCCCACAGACAATCCAGCACGTTTTGGAAACAGGAGACTACATCTGATCTGCTTGCCAAAGAGCTGTGCATGTGCATTACTGGCTGGTATGTGTTGACCACAGAAATGTCAGAGCCACAATACTGCAAAAGTAAGTCATGCTGACCTTCCATCTGGCACTGCTGTCATGGAGTGGGAAAGTTCCTAAACAGAGGGAGACTATGATACAAAAATAGCAGGAGGTTGAAAAGACTTTTTGCATGAGCTGCATTGGAATTTCCCCAAATTTGTTACCACCTTATTTTATTTATTTCTCAATCACCTTCCAGTTAATCAGGGCAGGTTGTACTATAGCCTTAAAAAAATGTGGTGTTCAGAGGACTACGTGTGGTTAATGGGCATACCCCTGTGCTCTTACCGGGTGCATGCAGAGACTCTACTTGTACATCAGGGAGGGATCAAGAAATAGCAGCTGAGAGCATTTGGCTTCCTTCAGCCTTTGGGTTTAGCACAC
The DNA here is from genome assembly GCA_026170595.1 of Plestiodon gilberti rubricaudatus. Lineage (NCBI taxonomy): Eukaryota > Metazoa > Chordata > Lepidosauria > Squamata > Scincidae > Plestiodon > Plestiodon gilberti. The sequence continues at coordinate 53,545,273 of JANXHW010000002.1, forward strand.
ACCAGTAATTGCAAACAAAATAACCTTGCTTACTGTTCTGTGCTAAGCTTCAGCCTACAGAAATGGTAGAATTTTGGTTCAGCTTGTTACTTTGTAGAGCTAATTCACATGTTGTCTGATTAATTCTCAAACACTGACTGGCCATAACTATAGCCCTATTTGGTTGTGCTGATTAGCCACATTTCCATGCTGATGTGCTGCCTGGGTCTGCCCCCAGCCATCTCTACATTCAGTGCTTGTTTGCGGAAAGAAAGCCTGCTATGGTGGGAAGTGTTCTCCCTGTGATGAAGAACTCTGGTTTGCCCTCTGTCAGTGATGTAGACTTGAGTCTATTGACTCGGACTCGAGTAAGACTCAAATCGCGTCAATGACTTGACTCGGCGATTGTAAAAGACTCGAAAGACTCAACTCGGGACTAGGAGCCTTTTATGACAAGTCGATAGGGACTCATTACTCACAAGCAAAGACTCAGGACCTGGGGGCCTTGGGTCTTGACTTGAGACTTGGAGTCAGAGACTTGATCCACATCCCTGCCCTCTGTACATAAGCACTGAATGTTTGTCCAGGGGTGTGGCCAAGGGGTGCATCAGTGCAGAGTGTGTGGCTCACCAGCATGCTACCATTTGCCCTCTCCACATATTGGTCCTCTGCTGAGAATGAATGCCTGGATAGGCCTCATGCGATATGAGCGGGTGGTATACAGAAGCTGTGTTTTAATGATTAGTTAGTGTCGTTAAGGTAGCTGTGCTTTATTATTGGTTGGCATATAGAAGCATACAAGAAAATTGTGTTTTATCATGAGCTCCTGTGAACGCTATGTAAACCTGATTTTTTGGGAAAAGAATATTCAGTTGGCAATGAGAATGAACTCCTGCCAAGTTCCGGCTGATAAGTGAGGGAAAATTAAGCATTAAACTGGTTTTATTCAGATGTGTAGCTACTCTGAGACAGACTAGTTTTGGGTTCTGTAGCGGCCAGCCACATGGGCAACGCAATCCTGCATAAGGATCCAGCCTGCGGCCCACGGCCGCCTGCCGGATCCTGTTCCTCTGAACGCTCGTCCCCTTCCCAGAGTGTAAACTGGGGCAGGCCTGATCGGCCTCCTCAGATTTCTGCCAGCAAAATTGCTGATGGAAGTCGGAGGAGGCCATGTATTGGCCCAGCCTCCCGGCAGGGGACAAAATATAGCTGAGGCCACCCCCTCCCCCTCCCGGGTCGCCTGGGCCAATGGCCCCCCTCCCTCACCCGGTGAAACACCCCCGCCAGATGCTGGCTTACCTGTTCCGGCGGCCTCAGGGGCACTCTGTCGAAGGAGCAAGGCAGGCAGGCCTCTGCGCTAGCCTCCCTTGCTCGAGACTCATCGTGAACGTGCTTTATGGCACGTTCGCGACATCTCCCAGCACCGGAGTGCTCACTCCGGCGCTGGCAGGATCAAGAGGATTGCGTTGTGAATCACCTAGCTGTTGTCCCGTGTTCCAGGAAAATGCACACAATCTTTTTATATCTTAATAGTGCCAAGACATGTTTTATTATTATTATGCATTTTAAATATTATAAGCTGCCCAAGCCAAGGAGTGAGATTAAAACAAAAATCTTAACAATAAATACTGTATGTATCCAAACATATCCAAATTCCACAGCAAGAGGTATACCATTTTTAATGGAAATCCAGCTATTACTACTATTGATGGTCTCTGTTTTAACAATAAGGAATGAGTAATATGAGTAATATTGTTTATGCTATGTATCTAGATTGCATTGCGATGGCAATGCGGTCAATCATATTTTTTTTTATTAAAATTATGTGTTGTTGAGATAATGTTTGTAATGTAATGTTTGTTTAATTTTTCATTCCCCCTACTTTGACATAAAAGCCTGGCTCCATAACTCCAGACAGAATGACACTGAAATAGGAGCTCTAATACTCTCAGAAGGACTGTATTTCTGTCTATGGTGACATAATGATGGTGTTACAAGACATTACATTGCAAGTTAACCATATGTTATATCATTATTTATACCCTGCATTAAGATTGCTTCCTGATTATGCCTCCTGCTTGTCGTATGACTAAATCTTCAGGGGATGGTTTTTGTAGTTCTTTCCTCATGCATCTCAAAGCTTTAGAAACGCTTGTATAGGTAGCTTTGGGAGGGAACTGGAAATGAAATTGCGTTGTGTCATATGTTATGCATTTGCTGATGAGCATAGCATTTTCATGTGCCATTCTGGACTGTTTTGGATGATTGTCGCCTGACCGGCCACCTAATGCGCGAGGAGTGAATGCAGATGCATCTCATACACTTGTTACGTGTGTGTGTGTGTGTGTGTGTGTGTGTGTGTGTGTGTGTGTGGCAACACTTCTGAGTCATACGTAATCATACAGTTAAGAATACATTCTGTGGTACATAATGCATTACGAGACCAACTTCTCCAGGTATGAACCTGCCTAGTTGAAGGTCATCAGAGGAGGCCGGCCTGTGTGTCTCTCCAATAGATGACTTTTCTGGCTGTGGCATGGGCACGAGCCCTCTCTGTAGTTGTGCCCAGGGTCTGGAAATCTCTTCCAAGAAAGATATGTCTGGTCCAAGTTAGCCATCCATTGGACAACTTTTAAAATTCCATCATGCTTTTAACCTGTAGATGCCAGTTGTTTTGATGTTTTTGTGCAGCTCCTCCTTTTATTGTGATCTTAAGTGTTTACTGTAAGCCACCTCTCTCTCTCTCTCTCTCTCTCTCTCTCTCTCTCTCTCTCTCTGTGTGTGTGTGTGTGTGTGTGTGTGTGTGTGTGTGTGTGTGTGTGTGTGTGTGAGAGAGAGAGAGAGAGAGAGAGAGAGAGAGAGAGAGAGAGAGAGAGAGAGAGAGAGAGCAGGGTAAAAATGACTTAAATAAATACATATTGCTGTAGCCTGTGACCAATATATGGTGCGTGGGAATCAAATGTTCTGAATTATATATGAAAATGTAATGAAAACGTGTGTGCTGTCCTATCACAACTGCATCTGTGATTTCTTTAACTTCAGTAGCTCAGATCACTGACATAAAAGGGTTATTTTGCAGTGATGTAATGCAGTGGAGAAGAGCTGAGGAAAATTTGTACACACATTTTAATGAGTCTAGTTCATGCATACTTGATTGTAGTGAACCTGCAACACTTGAACATCTAAGAGAAGCAATTGAAGAGATGTGTGGAACTATCCCAGCACACACATTGGTGGATGTCTGCAGAGCCCGTAGTCAGCAATGTCAGCGGTGTATAGACGCCAATGGGGAACATGTTGAGCACTTGGTTTAATTCAGTAACCAGTTAATTAACTGGGTCAAGCAACTGCTTCTGTGTGCAACATATGCAGTATATTTGCGAGTTATAGTATATACGTGAATTATAGCATAATAACGTTTGGCCCAATCCTATCCCCCTCCACCACCGGCCTAACTGGCGTTGCACAGGTGAAGGCTGCTTTACGGCTGTTGTAAAGCAGCCTCCACCGATGAGTTCAGCAGGCCCACAGAGGCCTCCCACACATGTTGGTGGGCCAACAGACACCGCCAGAGCAAGCAGGGGATTGAAGGAAGGCAGGGAGGGGGGGGTTGAATGGGGTGGGGGTGGGAAGAAAGGGGGAGGGTGGATCAGACCCAGGAGGGTGGCAGGAGGATTGCCGGCAGCGGCACATGCTGAATCCCTAACCCCTTCCCTGGCCTTGATTCGCCTGCATGGAGTAATGTGGACTTGTGCCAGCGATTGAGCTGGTGTACGTCCGAGTTGACCCATAGCAGTTGCTGGGGGTTGTCCCAGGGCAAAGGGACAAATGTCCCCTTACCCCAAGGAGACCTTCAGCAGTCAAAAATCCCCTGCGGGATACAGCAGAAGCCGCAGCAAAAGCCACACCAGCGCCTCTGCATCACCACACGGGATTTAGGTAGGACTGGGCTGCCCGACACTATAAAGTGTGTGTACATTTTCTTGTAACGCCATGTATTTAACCAAACTTGTGTAATTGTTGTAGATTTGTTACAGGTAAATGCAACAGATCTTTAGGGACATCATTGTGCATCCTTTAGCATGAAGCAATTTCCCTCTCGCTTTGAGGATCTCCATTTCCCTCCTGGGCTCTCTAGCACCCGCCATTCTCCTACTAACAGCCCAGTCCAGCCTAAGGCCTCAGCGGCACAATTCAGGCACAACTGCAGCCTAAGCGCTTTAGGCTCGAGTTGTGCCTGAATTGTGCCGGAGAGGCCGAATTTGTGCTGCAATTGTGCCGGACGTAGGACGAATTTACGACGGACACCGCGCGCATGCGCAGTACGGGCGCCGGCACAATTCCGGCACAACTGCGGCCTAAGAGTGGGCATTCCATGGGCGTCATGGGGGCGTGACGGGGGCGGTTACGAATTTGAGTCAGATTCCAGACACTGGAGAGCCCCCGACATGCCCCCTCGAGCACAACTCCGGCACAAAATTTGGGTCGACAAAAAAGGTGGACTTAAATGTGAGGAGACCCATAGGAGCCATTTTACCTTACCCACACCAGCCCTCTCCTGAAAAGTTCTAATACCCTATTCCTGAGTTGTGCCTGAGTTAGGACGGAATAGTTGTGGCATAACTCTGGAACCGGACCCTATCAGCACCCAGCCCCACCCAGCCTCTTTCCCACAAAAGCCTAGCCCCAGGCCTCCATTCTCTCTCTCTCTCTCTAAGCACGTGACGTGGGGTCCTGTCCCCCAGCAGCCAGAAAGTGGGACTTTGTCGGTGGAGGGCAAAATTCACAAACACCCCACTTCTCCTCTCCTCTCCTCTCCTCTCTCTGCCCCCTCTGCCCTCTCTCTGCCCCCTCTCTCTGCCCCCTCTAACTAGGGCAGAGAGGGCTGTTCAGGCTGTGGCCAAACTGTTTACAGCTGTGCCTGGCAGCTGTCTCCATGCAAGTGTTTGCTAACCCATGTCTTTCTCCCAGACCCTCTCTTCCCCCCCCCCACAGGCAACAACACCAGCAGGTAAGTGCAGGTAAGAGCAGGGTACGTGCTGACATGAGTTCTGACTTCTGCCTCTGTGCATATAGAAATATAGGTAGGATACATGCCACTCTACCAATGTCTTGTCTCATAGCTGCCTGCAATGCCTTCTCTGAAATGCCTTTCTACCAATGTCTTGTCTCATAGCTGCCTGCAATGCCTTCTCTGAAATGCCTCTCTACCAATGTCTTGTCTCATAGCTGCCTGCAATGCCTTCTCTGAAATGCCTCTCTACCAATGTCTTGTCTCATAGCTGCCTGCAATGCCTGCTATGATATATAGGATACATGCCTCTTTACCATTGTTGTGTCTGATTGCTGCTTGTAGTCATGTGAGCACACAATGCAACAAGTGTGGAACTGTTAGCCTTATGTAGACACCAGCTGTTCCCCCCCCTCTTTTCTCCACAGAGTCCACTGACAGGTCAGTATTGCTAAGTTTGCCATGGTTGTGACCCACACGTTGTGTTGTTGTCTCTCTCTTTGACCCTTTTCCCTTACAGGATCATGCTCACCTTACACCCAGGGAAGGAGCGCAGACCATGCTATGTGTGTCACACTTCTCAGCTGTGTTTAATTTCTCTCCCTGCAGGCCTTTGCAACCCGCACACTGGCATTTCTTCAATGGCGATTGCTATCACACACCAGCTGCCATGGAACACCCCTGTGTTTTTTGTCTCCCCAGGAATGTCCGCTACCACCTACCTTCCGGGGAGCACCCCTGGGCCTGCAGTCTGGTTGCCCCACGGTCGTCTGCCTCAATGCTGCCAGAGGTCTGGGAGCCTGCCCTGCAACCCTCCTCAGCTGCTGCTGCTGCTCCACCTCCCTGGCTGCCTACTTACTGTCCCTCCCCTTTCTATGGAGCAGGCTGTGGTTCCACAGGGGAAGAGCCTGCATCTCCAGGTCCATGGGGCACGCCTGATGCTGCTGCTGCTACGTTCTGAGTGGCTGCTGTGCCTACCCCTGGCAGCCTGGCATTGTTCCAGAACAATAAAGATGCCCCTTGAAACACATGTTCCCACAACAAGCACTGCCCCACACACACAGAGACAGTCCCCAGCACACAAGGCCCTGCATGAATCCCAGCCAGGGCCTGCCACAGCCAGCCCAGGGAGAACACAGCAGGGGGGCTGCCAGACCCTCAGGGCTCAGAGGGGAGGGGGGAGTTGGGGGGCCTCTCAGGCAGGCAAACACTGACAGGTGACATGGCGCCCATACTGGATCCGCTCGCGTCCGCCACGTCCGTGAAGACGTCCCTTTCAGCAACCGGGGCTCTCACCCACCCTCGGTCCGCCCGTCAATGGCGTCCGTTTCCGCCCGTCAATGGCGTCCGTTTCCGCCCTCAGTCCTCCTGTCAACGGCGTACGTTTCCACCCGTCAATGGCGTCCGTTTCTGCCCTTGGTCCGTCTGCATGAGAGGCGCCCGTTCCTGCATTGCCTTCATCTGCGAAGTGACCCCTGTGTCCCTATTGGTCTCTGCAGACCCCTCTCCCTGTATCCCTCTCCCACCAGCCTTGTTGTCTGTCTGTTTCTGCCCCACCCGTGCCCCTCCCCAGCTCCCCCTGTCTGTGTGTCTGCCTCCCCTCCCACTCCCTGATGATGGACGCTGGCACCCCCCACCCCGCCAGAGCGCCTGCCGAGAGGCGCTGATGTTGCCCCATCTGGGGGCGTGATGAGCTGCGTGAGCCCTTCCCGCTCGCAGCAGACAAGCCCAAGGCATCTCTCGGTCTTGGCCGGGGCATGGAGCAGAAGGCATACCGGGATGCCTTCTTTGTGGGCATTGCCACGGCCCTGGAGGCCCAGGGCTTCAGGCAGCGCATGGGCATGTCCTGGCAGAGTCGGTTCCAGACTTCATGTGACCCCCCTTGTGCGTGCCGTTCCCACCCCCTCCTTCCTTTCTCACCCCCGCCCCCCCATGACTCCCACGTGCAGCCTCAACGTGGCTTGGGGGTGGCTACCCCTTCTGCAGGAGGGAGGGCAGTGGCACTCCCCCCTGCAGCAGGTGGCTAATGCCCAGGGTGCCCTGGGGCAGCTGGCACTGGCACAACCTCTGCCCTTCAGCTGACTGTCAAACGCGCATTGCCTGCAGGCCTGCCTGTGGCTGCCCATCTGCTGCAAACGCTGCAGCAGCTGTGGTAGGTACACACAGACGAGCTCAGGAGGGGGCTCTTCGCTTCCACAAGACTGACACCTCCCCACAGGAGCCTGCCTGCCTCTGCGGTAAGTTTTGCCTCGATCCTGGCCCACTGCTCTTGCCTCCTGCCTAACTCAGGCACAGTTGCAGCCTCACTCAGCCTTATTTTAGGCCACAGTTATGCCACAATTGTGCCTCAACTGTGCCTGACTTGTGCTGAGTTAGGCTGGACTGAGCCCTAAGTGAACCTTTTCTAGCGTGGATGTGTCTGACTATGATCAAGTGTGAATGATATTAGCTTGTCACTCCTTTTTTCTCATTTTTATGATCAAGATAGCTTTCTGCATCTCCTCTGGAGCAGCAAGAAAACATTTCTCTTTGATTTCAGCCCCCATTCTTTCTTTGTTTTTGTTCCATTTATTTTCATTTACACCCTTTTTGTCTCTGCCATAAGAAATAGAGTGCCAGCAGCAGCATCAATTCTGTGCAGCTGTAGATAATTGAAAGGGTTCAGGTGGAAAGTCAACAGCCCCCTAGGGACGAAAATCATGTGGCCTAATGAAAGCCCAAGCAGGAATGTCGTAGCAGCTCACAGGAGGAAGATCTACATTGCTCTTCACAGGCTTTGTCATTTTTTCCCCTTTGTTGGTAACTGTTTTAATCCCTTGCCATACAACTAAAAGCTGGCAGACTGGGATGCCTCTGGAAGTCTGGGCAGGCAGTACAAGTTACTCCATTGATAGACTACTTCTTGCCTCCATCACAGCAATTGTATCCTGTTCCCTGTGAGCAGAACAAATGCTAAAGGCACTTGAATTCCATCTACGTACACAGAAATATAAATGCTGAGACCGCTCTGGAATCTCAAAAAATTCAAAATACTGCAGTTAAGGATGCAGATCTCAGCATACGTGCAGTGCCATTGATACCCCGTAAGACTTGTTCCTGGGTAAAATAGAAATGGATTACAATTTTTTTTGGGGGGGGGCTTTTCTTTAAGTTAGGAGGCAGAGTTGAACACAACAATTCTGTCACCCCTAAAGATGTTGTTCCTGGGCAAGAAAACCGACATTGTGGACTAGCAACCAGCCCAAAGTAGCAAGAGGGCTTTTTCTGAATTCATTCAATGGTCAGATAATTTTTTTCCCATTTGCTGCTTTTTTCTTCTTCAGTGCAGAGCTTTCTCCCAACCATGATCCTGCTGCATATTTCAAAGGTAAACTGGTCACCAGATATCCACTCTTAGGTGTCCCCATATGGAAAATCTACTCTGCTAACAGGGAAATAATTTGCTATGGATGGTGTTTGAACATAGTTGTTGTGAAGGCAGGATTCTGTGTCTGCACAAGCTGCCTATTTTATGTAATTATTTTTAAATGTGCATTTTTAAATCTCTGTGACTTTGACAAAATGGCATTTCTATGATGCATCATTATCCCTGTCTCCAAAGGTCATATTATGACAAATTGTATCTTAGAGTTCAGGCAGAAAATAACCAAAATAGCCAAAATCAGGTAGCCTTTGTTTCTGGCAATGTTGACAATGCCATTGCTGTAAAAGAACAACTGCAGGCCAGGACAAAATCTTTTAGGGACCTTCAGTATGCCCTAAACTGCACTAAAAGTATTTTGGACGTTTAGGACTACCAGACAATAACAGAAGCATACATGAATTTTAGGGATCATGACCAGAGGTTCTCAAAGTTCTCCTCACGAGGTGGGGAGAACTTTGAGTATTTGTGGGGGCGGGGTTAGTGGAAGTGGTCGTAATCACCGCGGAGCTGCAGTCTAAAGCTTGGGGAGGCCTGCGGAAGGGTCCAGAGCCGCCTCCAGAGCTCTCCAGGACCCCCGGTAAGTCTTTAAAATGTATTTTTAACATTTTTCCGTTGCCATGGTATCCCCGCCCCTTAAGGTGGCAGGGAACAGCATCTGGTTCCAGTGGTGGGTCATGACCCACCTGTTTGAGAACCGTTGATCATGACCATTGTACAACCATTGATCTCAAATGGCTTACTTTTAGTATGGGTAAAAGAGACTGTGCTACTATTCTTATGACAAGTCAGCTTGACATTAATGGATATTTCCATGAGTAAAACAAAGAAGGAACTTGCATAAGCGGTTTCTTCCTTTTCATAACATCATAGGACCCTAATGAGATGGCCTGGAACTGGCCACATTTTTAGATTATCTTTGGAAGTAAATTGAATTGTACTATTGACCCTCCTTTACTTCTACAAAATCATAAACCTGTTTGAAGGCAGACTTTGGTTGGAACATAATCAGAATGTTTCAATCCTTGATGTTACCCCAAGTGGATTTTTGACCATGCAGGTTATATATAGAAAAAAAAAACTTTTGATATTTTACCAACAAATTATGGCCTGTATTCTAACCAGTGTGTTTTGTGGTGGCTACCATAAGATTTGATTAAAAGTTGCATACTTTTGTGTTTTCCATTTTGTGCTATGAAAATGAATGCATTGAAGCCAATGAATGAGTCATGTCAAAGAAAACAAAAAAGGCCTGCCCTTTTCATGTGTAATGTAACAGATTGCAGTACAAAAATCAAATGGCATTTTCTGTCCATCATGTCAAAGGAACTAATAACCTTTGGGGTTATTACATAACTCAGACCTCATCAATCCAAATAAACATCAGCTTCAAACATCCTCAGGCTTGAAATAGGGAGAGCAAGGTAAGATTGGCTTAGCAGAAAGATCCTGCTGGGAGCAAATATATATGTCCATATTTGAAGAGTGATCTATTGGTCTACAAGAAACCATCAACCGTCATACTAATTAGGCCTGCAATTGTCATGTTCCCGGCAGTTAATCCGCAGACTATTTACCTCTGGAGATATTATTCTGACCTGAGTTAAAAATACCCTTTCAGATACATATGTCAGGAACATACTGATTAACATTTATTGTACCATGGATTTTGGATTAAAATGGGTTTGCCAACATGTGACAATCAATACACTCTTCTGCCTATATTCTCTTGAATGTTTCAACTGTCTAGAGATATTAAAATCATCTCCTCTCTCTCTTTAAAATGTGGGGGAGGGGCCATTAGTTCGCCTTCGCAGCGTGGAATGGCTCCGCCGGTGAGGGGGCGGGGCCTCCTCGCTCCGGTTCGTTACCATGGTACTAGGACGGGGCGTGACTTATGGTAGGGCCCCTACCGTAGAAACGCCACTGCTCTCAGATGATCATGGGTGGGCTGAGCTGTATGGAAAGAAGTAATCCTTTAGAGACCCTGGCTCCAAGCTGTAAAGTGCTTTAAAGGTTAAAACCAGCACTTTGAATTGGGTCAACAGGGGCCTGCCTGACCAATACAAGTGGCAACAAGATACAGGTATCTTGTTGTCTTGAGTGTTCCCTGAGGCATCTGGTGGGGCCACTGTGAGATATAGGAAGCTGAACTAGATGGGCCTTTAGCCTGATCCAGCTTGGCTCTTGTTTTTAAAAGGTGCGCTACTGCATGGAACCTGGGAACTGGCACCAGAATCTGCTGGCTGTTCCCTGTGCTCACCGATGGATCACCCAGACTTCACCAAGGTAAGAACGATGGCGGGAGGTCCTTGGGTGGGGAGGGCGAACAAATGTTCCCTTACCCCAAGGAGGCCTCTGGAGGCCAAAACACCCCTGTGGGATTCAGAGGACGCTGCATTGACACTGCTGTATTGCTGTGTGGGGAGTTGCGGTGGATTGAGCTGCCTGTTGTGATTTTAATTATAGTTGGTTTTCTATTAATTTATTTTTTTCTTATAGGCTGTAGTTGTTTTTCTGTTGTAAATAATTGTTAGCATTTTATTGTTTTTCTGATTTTACATCTCTTTAATGTAACCAGCTTTGTGTTACCACATGACAAGAAGAAAGAGTACGGTATATATTTTTAAAAAATAAAAAATAGAGACAAGAGTTCCTCTGAGCTTGCATCTGCTTGGGTGGGTGTGCACTCGTAACCATGAGTGCTGGCAAAGGAACTTCTGGGCATTCGTCAGCACAGAGATATTTAATGCATCGCATTAGCTTAAAAGCTTTAATTACTGCATTCTATTTCTGTATAATAAGCTAGTTTCTTTTACTTAGCCTAAGGTACATAGGTTAAAACGTCTGTAAAATAATTGAACAATATCTTGAAATGACAGTGTAGTGTATAGAAGATGCAATTCTAAAGCTGTTTAGTTTTGCTATTTGCAAGCCTTGTTCTCTTGTAACAAAGATAACCAATTACTTCTATATTTTTGTAAGCAGCTTAAAATATCACACACACACACACACACACACACACACACACACACACACACAGAGTGATATGCATGAAAACCAGAGTGCAAATATTGATATAAGTTCAGATACAAAATAAACATTTGACACAGATATACAATTTCTCACGGCTGGTCCAGATTTCAGAGTTAAAAACATACACGTTCCCGGGAATTTCCATTGTTAAGTGGTAAAACGTTAAGACTGTTTTAAATATTTTACGTATTTTAAACTTTTAATAAATGACAGAAATTCCAGGGAACATGTATGTTTTTTACTCTGAAATTTGACACAGACTTTCAGAAAAGTTTCATATTCTTTTTAAGCAGCATTCAAGAAGTGGCATTGTCCAAACAATCTATATGATATTATCTATATCTTGAAGTTTATAGAAATACATAGTAATCCACATATTGTTGCCAATGATAGCAAACTCTGCTATTAAAAATTGGTGTTCTGTCATTCTTTTTAGTTTGTTTATTTTTTTCCTAAGTTGAATATAACGCTTATACTTTTTTAAGACTCAGGGACAAGATAATTATGACATGAATAATAATTGGCTATGTGTATATGGGTGTGTTTAATGTAAATAGCAACCACAGGGGACCTTAATACAGTGCAGTTGTAGGGAATGAATGGCAAGTACAGTGGGCCCTTCACATCTGCAGGAGTTCCGTTCCAAGAACCCCTGTTGATGCGAAAATTCGCGGATGCTCAAGTCCACAGTTGGGGAAGCACCACAGTACATTATTGAAGAGCCGCGCGGTCCCGCCACCCACTTCTTCCCTCTGGCGCCACATTGTAAGCTTCTAAAATGCTTGTAAAAAGAAAAAAAACACACAACCAGAAGTGACTTCCAGTTGTGTGCAAGGAACTGCAGTAGGGGCAAAGAGTAAATCCTTCTTATATTTTTTTTTTATTTTTCACATTTTTTATACCACCCTTCCTCCAAGGAGCTCAGGGTGGTGTACATAGTTCCTCCCCTCCTTTTGTCCTCACAACAACCCTGTGAGGTAGGTGAGGCTGAGAGAGAGTGACTGGCCCAAGGTCACCCAGGAAGCTTCATGGCTGAGCAGGGATTTGAACCTGGATCTTCCAGGTCTGAGTCCAACTTCCAAACCACTACACCATCCTGGCTCTTATATCATGCCACAGTCCTGATATGGATTAAATAGGCTATATATGCTATACCAAAATTGACCACTAGATGGTACTGAAGACTCACTTAATGACAGATTCACTTTACAACGGAGTTTTAAGAACTATCCCAGTCCTTAACTGGGGACGCCTGCAGTAGGAGAGCATATAAAGCAATACAGTAACACTAACTGAAATTGACTAACAAACTGGTGCCGGTCTGCATGCTAGAAAGTGAGGGACCATAGCATTGGTGAGGAAATTAGCAAAGAGATGCTGTCTCTGTGACCCAGCATGTATGTTGAGTTCCGGATTTCCCAAAATTCCTCTTAACCTTTGAGAGAAGCACAAAGTACCAGACTGAAGGACATTTGTAAGAGTATCTCAGAGTTCTTGCTGGATCAGTAAATGGGACCAAATTGAAGAAGGTGAACTTGGAGGTGATCTCCGGGTTCCCACTCTAACTGGGTGGAGGAGAGGGAAAAGACGGAGTTAAGAGAAAGAGGCATTAGACTGAGAAAAGAGTTAAGAGAAAGAGGCTGCACACAGAAAGGGCAGATAGAATGGAGGGAGCAGTATCCATGTCCTTAGTCTCTTGACTTGGGCTCCCCAAAACACTGCACTGCCTTCCAGATGTGAGAGGGTCAGTGAACTCCAGGCACAAGGCTGAGTTCCCAGAGGTCTGGCAGCAAGCTGAAGGTAGATCCAAGGAGGGGTGCCTGAACCCTGGACCAAGTGGGCACTCAAGGAAAGCAAAGAAATGAGGAAGCTTCTAGTGCATGTGAGGCCTTTTGAGCACAATGCATTCACTCAGACTACTGTATTCTGGAACAGAGCTCAAGCCCCCCCCCCGAAACAGCCCCTGGACTGGACTGGTGTGGAACCTCGTCACCTCTGGACTAGCCACAGCAGCCCTACTGTGACAGAGACCGAGAGTTTTTCAGACAGAGTGATGGGATAAGCTTACCACTTATGTTACTTACTAGGACTGCTACTGCTCATTATGTACTACATTATGTACTACTTTCATGACCAGCAATTATAGACAATGATTTAATAAATACGGGATAAAAGGTCATGTCAAAAAAGCAAAATATTTCTTCTTTAAAAACCAAGTCCAAAAGCTCAAAAGCATTTAAAACTATTTAAAACCAAGTTTAAAAGCTAAAAAAACAATTAAAACAGCTAAGAAACATAGAAAAGCTTTAAAACAGTAAAATTCACGACGTTTCTTTCGTTCCTACAAATATCATCAGGTGAGTGAGCAGTGGAGTGAGCAGTGAGTGGAGCTTGTGCAGCTTGTGCTCACTCACCTGACGATCGTCGTAAGAACGAAAGATTAAGATATAAACTCTTAATTAAGTTTATATCAATTTGCGATCTTCTTTTAGCCAGGTAAAACAAACCTAGTTTCTTGTGTGTGTGTGTTTTTGTAAAAAGAAAATACTATATTTACTTTTCTTGTTCTTCTCTCCATAATCTTCACCAGTTTGTCTCCATTTGTCTTCAAAGGCGAATCCTTTTTTCTTCAAAGCAGTGCCCAGAATGGGACACAGAATTCCTTTCTGAGCCAACCAGTACTTTATGGGGAAGTTAATATACCATCCCTTCCCTTGCCTTCATTACTATGTTGCTAATAAAGCAACTGCATTGAGATCGTGCTCATTGCATTAAACCTCCACAGCTCCTCAAGATATGCTGTTTTAATTCATAGCAATCCCTGTTTTTTAAATATCCAACATGAACTAAGCCTGAATGTCAGCTTTATTGTACAGTCCTATTATGTTCATTCACAGTCTGTCAATTTGTGTTAACTGATCATTCCATTTCACTATTCTAATGAATTTCTTTATCGCTGATTACTAAATACTGCACTTCAGTAAGTGTTCAGCTATAATTTGTATGTATTATTATGTTTGACATAATAGAAATTCTTCAAAATGAGGAACACACTGAGGAGAGAGCACAGAAAATGATCCACTTTCACAAAAGCAGCACTGGGGTGTCATTTAGATGCCCTGGAGTGTCGCTTCTATGGAACAGACCCCTATCATTGGCTCTCATCCATGTGACTTGGTTATTTAAATGTTCTCCCAGCCAAATGGGAGCTGCTGATAGAGAAATGGCTTACATGGATCAAGGGGAATAATTAAAGGGCATCTAAAACTTGGGCGGATTCAAGGAAATTAACAGGCAATGGACTGATGATGAACACAAGGAAGTAACAAAGTAATTAATTAAAAAAGTAACAAAGGAAGTAAATTTTGTTTTATGCATTCTGTCAGTATATTTTTTATCTTATTACCTAAATTATATCTGAATAAGCATGCAGTTGCTTAGCTGCATAAGCATGCATGAATTTCCTCTTGAACAAGGAAGGATGGAAGCTGAGGATGCAACCCATAGAGCACTGGTTCTTAACCGGGGTTCGATCGAACCCAAGGGGTTCGGTGAGTCAGTCTCGAGGGTTCGGCGGAGTAGTCCTCCGCCGAACCCGCGAGACTGACTCCCGAGGGCACGCGCGCGCCGCCCTAATGACCCCCGTGCTGCCCAGGATGTCTCCGGAGCCGGCAGCAGCGGAGCCTCCGCTGCCACCGGCTCCGGAGCTGGGCAGGAGAAGGCCTCGGAGCGTCCGCCCTCGGCGGAGCTCCAAGGCCTTCTGAGGGAAGCCCCATGCGCGACGTCTTATTTATAAGCTTTAGCGCATGCGCAGAACGTTTGAGGGCAAATTTGCCCTCAGAAACGTACTGCGCATGCGCTAAAGCTTATAAATAAGACGTCGCGCATGGGGCTTCCCTCAGAAGGCCTTGGAGCTCCGCCGAGGGCGGACGCTCCGAGGCCTCCTCCGAGGCGAGGCGTTGCTGGAGTACGAGGGGAAGGGCGGGACCGCCTGCGCGCAACACGCGTCGCCCATTTCGCACGTCGCCCAGGCGGTCCGCCTTTCCCCTCGCACTCCAGCGACGCCTCGCCTCGGAGGAGGCCTCGGAGCGTCCGCCCTGGGCAATTAGATCGCAATTTAATTCTATTAAATGGAATGCTGTAGTCGTGGAATGCTACCCCCCACTTCCTGAAACTATTGGTAGGAAAGTTAATTCTATTTCAGCTACCCCCCCCCTTCCTGAAACTATTGGCAGGAAAGTTATTTCATTCTATTTCAGCTACCCCCCCCCCCGTTCCTGAAACTATTGGCAGGAAAGTTTGGCAGTAAACTGAAGGTTTATTGAGTGACAGGCTTTTTCTCTGAGTGGCTGCAGGGGTGTGTTGTGTGTGCGGGGGGTGAAGTAACCTTCAAATGACATGAAAATGACATGAGAGTGGCACTTGCCAAGGTAAAGCCGCACATTTCTAAACTGGTCTCTGAAAGGCAACAGCAGAAGTCACACTGATTTGCAGTGAGTAAATATTCATTATTATGTTTTTGTTTTTGTGTGAAAATCATGTTTTATATTTGTTCTTAATGGTTTTGTTCTTTAATGGTTTTGTTCATTTTGTGCGCCTATAAAAATATACCTATGTATATATACCTAAAATATATACCTATGACATGTTTTGAATTGTTTGAATTGTTGAATATTCCAAGGGTGGGGAATCTATTTGCGGTGGAGGGCCATTTCCCCATGGGGAAAATGTGTCGTGGGCCGTGCGCCCTTCCACCGCAAACAGGTGCCGCCCGTGCCTGCCTCCCCCATCGTGCGCGCCCACCCCACATCGCTCTCCTCCTTACCTTCAGCATCCAGGCTACCGCCAGCGGCCCCACGCGCGCTCACCTTGCGTGACTCCTTCTCAACCCGGCTGTTCTGTACATGCGCAGAAACAGCCGGGTTGAGAAGGAGTCGCGCGAGGTGAGCGCAGGGCCTCCGGAGCCTCCGGTCTGATCTCGCGCGGGCCGGATCAGATGGAATCGCATCCGGTCTTGTGCGGGCTGGACCAGATCGCCCCGGGGGCCTGATCCAGCCCGCGGGTCACCGGTTCCCCACCACTGCCTTATTCAGACTCTTATTCCTGTTTGCTACATCCAGGATCCTAGATCAGAACTTGCACACGTGGCCGAGAACTATAGGCATGTGCAGAGTCTTATTTGTTAAGTTATTGTCAGTGAAAAAACTGCTGCCTCAGAGCGAGCAACATCGCCACCTCTTTCCTATACATTCATGCACCTTCTTATGTATTTATGCACCTGCATATTGTTGTACTTATCTCATCATGCAGATTTTTTATTTTCTGTAATTCTACAAACCAGCCATTTTTTAAGCATTTTTTAAAATGAAAAACAATGACACTTTCAAAATTATTGTTGAGTATCTAACCGCTAAATACTGAAAGATTCCATTTATAGATTGCTGAAGGAGATTTGTTGTATTCCTTTTCTATTCAAGCTTAAGAGAATTCAGCAACTAGACATGGTAATGAATGCAGAAGCTTTATGCTTTATATAAATATGACAACCTGGGCTCAGAATCGGTGTAGCTTTAAAAATTGAACTCTGCAGTTCATTCTCTCTCAGTTCCTTCAAATCCCTATTCAAATTTCTCCTTTTTTGAAAAGAATGTCTTTAGCCCCTAGTTCTCATCACCAACCCCAGCAAAGCCTATGTGTATGTAACTGTGGGCCCAATCCTACTCTTACCTGCCATCGTCGGTCCTCCTCTTGTGATGATGCTGACTGCTGTAAAGCACCACTCAGAGTGCTGACTGCAATGCGGATGGGAAGGCCTGCAACCCCCCCCCCGCGCACTCTTCCCACATCATTGCTGCTTCTCCCACTCTCTGGAGGAGTTATGATATCAGGGGAGATGGAAAGGGGCAGCAGAATGAGGCAGGGAAGAGGCGAAACAGGGTCGGGGAGGGCAGTGATGAGGCAGGGGATAGGCGGATCAGACCCAGGAGTGGGTGGGATTGGCATTGCCAATATCCTATCCCCTTCCTGGACCAAATTCTGTGGCGTGGGTGTATGTGGACCTACGACAGCTATTTAGCTGCTGCAGGTCCAAGTAGACCCATCCGCAGTATGGAGACTTACCCCTGGTGTAAGGGAACAAACATTCCCTTACCCAGAGGAGGCCTCCCAGACTGCCCCCCATCATAGCATAGGGGCGCCGCTGGATTGATAGGGGGTGTAGGAAGGATAGAATGGGGCTGTGTGTTTGATCATATATTTATACCTTTTTACTCTTATCTATTCCAGCTTCTCTTTTCCATTTGATACCCTTCCACACTTTCCTACCACTCCCTTGTTGTCATCCTTTGTGTTATTGTTTAAATTGTAAGCTCCTTGGGGCACAAACATCTGAATATGGATATCATCCACACCACATTAGTTTTCACCTCACCATAGTCTGATGCAAGCAACCACATAGAAATATATGCAACTAGAACTGGATCAAGGAACTATCTTCTAAGATCATGTTTTGTTTTGTTTTCTAAGTAATACTAACCAAATAATTGGTTTCATAGCCATTATTCAAAGCAAAACACACATAAAAAGAAATGTACTTCTCTGGGTTTGGGGCCTCTCCAAAGACATGTGTGTCTCAACTCAAATGCATTTTACCAATTGTATATCAAAGTTATTTTAAGGGGCAAATTATTTTCAATGATCTTTTATCCTACCTGATATAAATTCACAACCCATCAAGATTTACAGAAGACAGAAACTTCAGAAAGAATTAGTGTCTTGGTGTAACTCTGAAAGCCTCCCAGGCTAATACATTACATCAGGAAGAAATGAATTCTTGATGTAAGCTGAATAAAACCTACCTTGATTGAAAAACAGTTAACAGTTAACAGGAAGCTATTCAGTGAATCTTAAAATGCACTCATCCATCTGACGAGTAAGAGTGATAGTGGTTTATGCAATCATTGGAAGTTTTTCTTGAGAGGTGAATGAAGACAAATGAACCTTTGCGGAGAGCTTGACATCTTTCATTGGATCACTGGTGAAAGATTGGACGTGCCATAGATTGAAGGGGACGTACATGGACTGCAGATGACCTGATTTTCCAAGCACATTCCTTTGGAAATAAAAGAAGAAAAATTAATAAAGTGGCAGCCTATCAAAATGGTATACATTTTAAAAAAATATGGGAGCCTCTTGAAATGCTTGAAAAGTTATTGCAAACCACCTCAAGGATTGATTTGAATCCTGGTAGAATTTACTCTGCCTATTTATTTTAATATGCTTACAATTCCCAAATTGTATGTTGCACGTTACATGATTGCACATTGCAACGCATTACCAACTGCACAGATGAAAGGTCGTTTTCAAAAGATACCATCTGACCAATGATACTGTGACTGTTCTTTGAATGAATTAGATTCATGGTTACATTTTTTTTCTACTGTCCTAAATATAAAATACCTAGATAACATTTTCTAAAGAAATGGCTGCAAAGATATTCATCGTTTTCTGATTCCTCAAGGTTGCGAATATTTCTAAGTAGTTTTTGTAAAGGATGTGTAGCGGATGTCGCAAATTTTTGTTTTAATGTGTTTTTAATTTCAACCTCATAGGTGTATGGCTTATGTGCTATTTAACCTAATCAACTTGACTGGATTGATTTGAATGGAGAAGTAAGACTGTAAATTTAAAAATAGGACAACTCATTCTATGATAAGCTGTTAGAACAGGGCATGGTTCAGCATCCTTTCCTATAAGTTAGGACTGATGCTGTAATTAGAGCCAAACCAACATGATACCCATTTTTGTTGCCCCATTCATAGGTGATGCAAATGGGAACATTTCAATTAGACATAATGATTGTTCGAATCAGTATGTGGTGTTTTTTTTGTGCTAGCTAGGAAAACAGAGCATTTGTTTATCAGCATCAGAAGCTCAGCAAGTGCTTGATATGTCTGTAGATGTCTTAGATGTCTGTATCCAAGTATAGGAGTCATGTCGTTGCACATCCTTTTGGCTTGGACATGCTCTGCACCATTCCAGCTAAGTTTCAGCTGACAAAAGTGATGTGTGTGCACTAGACTGTGCATCAGAACATGTGTTTATGTGCTCTTAGCTATATCTTCTGAGGGGTCACTTTTACTGAATGCTACCTACTGTGCAATAAGGGCCTAAGTGCTTAATTCGTCTCAACTGCCCACCACTTGAATTAAATATTACTAAATTGCTTCCTAGTGCAATATATTAGGCACATGCTCTGTGACACATGGGCAGAAGACAGGACGTGTATACTCATAGATGACAACTGTCCCTAATTGCATGGTACAAGACTGGTCAGTAAAGTATCTTCTGCACTGGTCCAAGTTCTTTATTCCTGATACACCTGTTACAACATCCAAAGAATAGGTGCTGCACCCCTGCAAGGAAATTAAAAAACAAACAGAACACCTGCTATATGTCTTTATCAAACTAAGGTTATATTTGGGCCTGCCTAAGGTAATAGCAGCATGCCATACGATTTTTAAAAGTGGTTTTCATGAAGGAGAATTATCCCATAAAAGCATATCTAAGATGTATTAGGAACGTAATGATCATTTCTGGTTTCTTCTTGTGATTTCTATAAGCCTTGAAAACTGATTCAGAAATGGCAAATAGAAATTATTATTAACTTATTAACAGTATTTATATACCGCTTTTCAACAAAAAGTTCACAAAGCGGTTTACAGACAAAATCAATTGATTAAATGGCTCCCTGTCCCAAAAGGGCTCACAATCTAAAAAAGATGCAGAACACCACCAGCAACAGCCACCAGAAAAGACACTGTGATGGGGTTAAAGGGGGGCAGTTACTCTCCTCCTAATAAATATAAGAGGAGCACCAATTGAAAAAGTGCCTCTTGCCCAGTTAGCAGGGGTCAGTTACAGTACTAAAATATGGTGCAATGTGTGGAGTATTTTCAAGAGGCTTAGTCTATAACTTGAAGTATTTAACAGTCATTTACGGCAAAATCCTGCCTAATGTAGGCCAGCTCTGTGCTGGCCTAAGGAGTCTCAAATGTGCCATAATGCATGTTTGGAGTAAGTAGCGCCAGCAGAGAGGCTGGCATCGCTTACTAGGCCACAGGACCTACTCTGCACCGGCCACCACAGGTAAGTCCCTCGCTGGTCGGTGTGGGGGCAGGCAGGGTTGGTGAGGGAGGGGGGCCATTGGCCGGCCTGGGCTGGGAGGGAGCAGGGATATTGGCACTGATATCCAGCGCCCCGTCCCAACCCGGGCCAGCCTTACATGACTTCCCCGGATGCACGCCAGCTCCAGAGCTGGTGTGCATCCGATGAGGTCCATTGGGGCCCATGCAGCTTACACTGGGGGAAGGGGACGACTGTCCCCTTCCCTCGAGATGAGCTTGGGCCACATTGGCGCGGCCCGCAATGGGCCTAGGATGCAGCGGCCGGTCCTTTAGGCCAGCTGCCGCATCTTAGGCAGGACAGGGCAGCCCGACTGGATCTTAAATCCTGGAACAGGCTGGTCTTATTGTTAACTGCCCTGGTATTTAAAAGTAGTAGTTCAAGGCTAGAGGGGTCACTTTTAGGACCCCTGGAGTTAGGAAGACTGGAGGAAGGGCCAGAAGGAGTTCTATCTAGTTCTATCTTGAACTAACCTTCCTTCCTCTGAAACAGCCAGTGCAACACCCCCCCCCCCCATATCTCCCTCAAATCATCACCTTTTCAAGGGTGGTGCCAACTCTTCCCACCACTCTTCCTATACTGAAAAAACTATCCTCCCTCCAGCAAGGCCAAACCCACACCCCTTAATGAAAAGAGAGGGTGACTCAACCCGAGGCACAAAGAGCAGAACCACACAGCAAACAAAACAAAACCAAGCTTCACAACCTTCAGGTGCCAAGAGGAGCAAGGAAAGAACCCCAATGTCCTGCCACCCCCTCTTATGAGGGCAGCACACCAACCCCCCTCATCCTCCTCTCACAAGAACTTCTCATGATTGAAAGGGGGGACCATTGTCCCTCCTCCCCAAAGGGGGAACCTCTCTTTGATGGCAACTTGCTGGTGGTGGAGGAGGACCAGGCACTCTGCTGTTGTTCAGGAGCTGCAGTAGTCAGACCCTGTCTGGCTCAGCAGCAGGCTGGGCTGGAACCAAACACCCACCGCAGAAGATGACAATCCAAGGGGGGGGGGTCAACAAGGCCAGGGCTGTTTTTTCTGCTCTGCTGCTGCTGTTGCTTTCTTCTCATGAAATACATCATTACAGTTTATCTCTGTATGACAGTAATTTGTGAAGATGAAAAATAAATGAAACGGTGTATTTAGAACCACAGCAAACGTAAAATATGTTTTCTTTCTTTGCAGTTTCCATACGTGAGGACATATTTCTAGCATTTCATTTCATAGGATGTCTGATTGCATCATTGCATGACAAAGCTTCATTCAAGTTCTGTGCTGAACTTAATTTAGTGTGCTCAATTCTGTTTTGGCATATTCCACAGAAGATCTACTGTTGCAACAATACTGTCTACATATGGCAGGTAATATCAAGAGCTTGTTGGTGCAAAAGCAACGTTAGTGGACAAATCCATTAGCCATAAAAAAAAAAAAAACAAGCAGCACAATCCGATGCATGGTTGCACAGATGTAAGTCTCAGGGCTCAGTCCAGCCTAACTCAGCACAAGTCAGGCACAATTGAGGCCCAATTGTGGCGTAGCTGTGGCCTAAGATAGGGCTGAGTTAGGCTGCAACTATGCCTGAGTTAGGCAGGAGGCAAGAGCAGTGGGCCAGGATCGAGGCAAAACTTACCGCAGAGGCAGGCAGGCTCCTGTGGTGAGGTGTCAGTCTTGTGGAAGCGAAGAGCCCCCTCCTGAGCTCGTCTGTGTGTACCTACCACAGCTGCTGCAGCGTTTGCAGCAGATGGGCAGCCACAGGCAGGCCTGCAGGCAATGCGCGTTTGACAGTCAGCTGAAGGGCAGAGGTTGTGCCAGTGCCAGCTGCCCCAGGGCACCCTGGGCATTAGCCACCTGCTGCAGGGGGGAGTGCCACTGCCCTCCCTCCTGCAGAAGGCGATGCCACCCCCAAGCCACGTTGAGGCTGCACGTGGGATTCATGGGGGACAGGGGGTGGGAACGGCACACACAAGGGGGGGTCTCATGAGGTCTGGAACCGCCTCTGCCATGACATGCCCGTGCGCTGCCTGAAGCCCTGGGCCTCCAGGGCCGTGGCAATGCCCACAAAGAAGGTATCCCGGCGTCCCTTCTGCTCCGTGCCCCGGCCAAGACCGAGAGATGCCTTGGGCTTGTCTGCTGCGAGCGGGAAGGGCTCACGCAGCTCATCACACCCCCAGATGGGGCAACGTCGGCACGTCGCGGCAGGCACTCTGGCGGGGTGGGGGGGTGGCCAGCTTCCATCATCAGGGAGTGGGAGGGGAGGCAGACAGACAGGCAGACAGTGGGTGCTGGGGAGGGGCACGGGTGGGTCAGAAACAGACAGACAACAAGGCTGGTGGGAGAGGGATACAGGGAGAGGGGTCTTCAGAGACCAATAGGGACACAGGGGTCACTTCGCAGATGGAGGCAATGCAGGAACGGGCGCCTCTTATGCAGACGGACCTTGGGCAGAACGGATGCCGGTGACGGGCGGAAACGGACGCTGTTGACGGGCGGACCGAGGGCGGAAATGGACGCCATTGACGGGCGGACCGAGGGCGGGTAAGAGCCCCAGTTGCTGAAAGGGCTCTTCACGGACGTGGCGGACGCGAGCGGATCCAGTATGGGTGCCGTGTCGCCTGTCGTTTGCCTGCCTGAGAGGCCCCCCAACTCCCCACTCCCCTCTGAGCCCTGAGGGTCTGGCAGCCCCCCTGCTGTGGTCTCCCTGGGAAGGCAGTGGCAGTCCCTGGATGGGAGTCATGCAGGGGCTTGTGTGCTGGGCGCTGTCTCTCTCTGTGTGTGGGGGCAATGCATGTGTAACACTGGGGACATGTTGTTCAAGGGGCCTTTGCCCAAGGGGCATCTTTATTGTTCTGGAACATTGGCAGAGATGGCCAGGCGAGGCTGCCAGGGGTAGGCACAGCAGCCACTCAGAATGTAGCAGCAGCAGCAGCAGCATGCGTGCCCCATGGGCCTGGAGATGCAGGCTCTTCCCCTGTGGAACCCCAGCCTGCTCCATAGAAAGGGGAGGGACAGCAAGTAGGCAGCCAGGGAAGTGGAGCAGCAGCAGCAGCAGCAGCAGCAGCTGAGGAGGGTTGCAGGGCCGGCTCCCAGACCTCTGGCAGCATCGAGGGAGATGACAGAACCAGACTGCAGACCCAGGGGTGCTCCCAGGAAGGTAGGTGGTAGTGGACATTCCTGGGGAGACAGAAACAAGGGGGTGTTCCATGGCAGCTGGTGTGTGGTAGCAATCGCCATTGAAGAAATGCCAGTGTGCCGGTTGCAAAGGAGGGAGGGAGAGAAATTAAACACAGGAAATTAAAAACTCTCCCTGCAGGGAGAGAAATTAAACACAGCTGAGAGGTGTGACACACATAGCATGGTCTGCGCTCCTTCCCTGGGTGTAAGGTGAGCTTGATCCTGTAAGGGGAAAGGGTCAACGAGAGAGACAACAACACAACTTGTGGGTCACAACCATGGCAAACCTAGCAATACTGACCTGTCCGTTGACCCTGTGGGGAAAAGGGGGGGGACAGCTGGTGTCTACATAAGGGTTACAGTTCCACACTCATGGCATTGTCTGCTCACATGAATACAGGAAGCTATGAGACAAGACATTGGTAGAGAGGCATACCATGGCAGGCTATGCAGGCAGCTATCAGACAAGACATTGGTAGAGAGGAATTTCAGAGAAGGCATTGCAGGCAGCTATGAGACAACACATTGGTAAAGCGTCATGTATCCTACCTATATTTCTATATGCAAAGAGGCAGAAGTCAGACCACATGTCAGCATGAACCCTGCTCTTACCTGCACTTACCTGTTGGTGTTGTTGCCTGTGGGGGGGGGGAGAGAGGGGCTGGGAGAAAGACATGGGTTAGCAAACACTTGCATGGAGACAGCTGCCCAGGCACAGCTGTAAACAGTTTGGCCACAGGCAGAACAGCCCTCTCTGCCCTAGAGGGGGGCAGAGAGGGGAGAGGAGAGGAGAAGAGAGAAGTGGGGTGTTGGTGAATTTTGCCCTCCACCGACAAAGTCCCACTTTGTGGCTGCTGGGGGACAGGACCCCACGCCACGTGCTCAGAGAGAGAGAGAGAGAGAGAGAGAGAGAGAATGGAGGCCTGGGGCTGGGCTTTTGTGGGAAAGAGGCTGGGTGGGGCTGGGTGCTGATAGGGTAACTATTTGGGTCCATGTCCAGAGTTATGCCACAACTATTCCGTCCTAACTCAGGCACAACTCAGGCGTAGGGTGTTAGAACTTTTCAGGAGAGGGCTGGAGTGGGTAAGGTAAAATGGCTCCTATGGGTCTCCTCAAATTTAAGTCCACCTTTTTTGTCGACCTAAATTTTGTGCCGCAGTTGTGCTCGAGGGGGCGTGTCGGAGCTTGCCAGTGTCTGGAATCCGACTCAAATTCGTATCCGCCCCGTCACTCCCCCGACACGCCCCCAAGACACCCACTTTTAGGCCAAACTTAGGACGGAATAGCTCTTATGCCGAACTTAGGACTGAATTGGTCAACTTTCCTTACCCCGTCCTATGTCAGTCACAATTGCAGCACAAATTCGGCCTCTGCGGCACAATTCAGGCACAACTCAAGCCTAAGGCACTTAGGCTGCAGTTGTGCCTGAATTGTGCCGCTGAGGCCTTAGGCTGGACTGGGCTGTCAGTGTTCTAGCTTATTCCCAGAAAAATGTGTACACTCTTCCCTCTTTAGGTTTGATTTTAGGTAATTTTGCTGTACAGATTTTCACTATTCATACTGCACATATTAAGACAGTGACTCCTCTCTCCCACAGAGGCTCAGCGCAGGCTATCTCAGCATGTTGGCTGAGATATCTCAACTATTTTGAAGACAGTTGCTGTTGGATAACTTTGATACCTAAAGAACATGAATTGTGTTTGACACATGAAAAGAAATTAGTCCTGTAAGTCCTGGCTTTGATTTGACTCTATACTTATGATCTTCCAAATGCAAATGCAATGCCGGAATGATAGGATGATGTTTCTTCAAAATGTTCAGGCTGATTTATTGTATTCTAAACAATCAATCTGATACTTTTTATCAGGTTATTGTAATGTTAACTAATTGGAATATGTGTACATTAACTTGAAATTTGTGGCAGGAGAAAAACATTGGACAGTTTGGTTTAGTTTATTAATTTATATATCCATTCATGCAAGGATGGGGAAATTATCAATCTCCCCATACCCCTGTAGCCAAGATCGCAGATAACGTGAACAGCATTCAGCAGATACAGAGAGATAGGTGGCAATTCTACCCCTCGTAGATAAGCGAATTTGCAGATAGTGAATTCGCATATAAAGAGATCTGACTGTACTTCAGTAATGTTACTCTGGGCAGCATAACATATGCCCTTGGACACCGGCATACTGGCAGCTATGGCAGCACAATGACAGACCTGCCACTGTAGTCCCAATACCGCCAACAGACGCACCTTAGATGCCTGCACAATACTTCACCAACGTTCCTCTCACACCGGCTCAACTACCACTTGGATAAATCTCCAACCAAAGTGGAGATGTAGGACAGATGTGGGCGGTGTGAGGAGGAGTTGACATATAACATACTGCATCCTAAACTCCCACAGGATGATGAACGTTCCCTAAATGTCAGCAAAATGCTAGGCTGATGTTGGAACTAGCCTAAGAAACCCCCAAGGAAACGATGGGGAAGGAGAACCAATTCCTGCCACCCCCTCCACCCTGCCTTCTTCCTTACAGCAGCATAAGGATACAGACTACACAATCACAGCACACTAACTCAGTACCAGAGGCCCTACAAGGAAGACCAGAACTCAGCTGACAGGGCACAAGACATGGAGCCCCATGCCATGCACACTTAGAGCGCGCGCACGCACACACGCACGCACGCACGCACACACACACACACACACAAAATGTGGTGAGAGGCACTATGGAGAAAGGGCATTTGGCACACAAAGGGAGCACTTTACACAAACATCCTGCTGTCCTCCACAACTTGTATGGCAGGATACTTTGTTAGCACTTGTTTTCTCCTCTGTCCCAGGAGGACTCCACATACAAACACCCAAGTGGAACCTCTACTCAACCGCCCCAACAAGAGGAGCAAGGATAAAGCACCCCACACAGGTAAGCAATGGAGGGGAGAGAATCCAAAGCTGCAACACATTGATGCTGTATATCTGTGTCACGTCTCTACTTCGCCCCAGCAAATCCTGATCCTTCAGTGTTGTCAAATGTGTCTTTGTTATAAGCTGTGTTGCCTAACCATCCCTTTGTTTTGCTACACATTGCTAACAGCAGTGAGTGTCTGCTCTCTCTTGGTGAATGCCAGGTACTCCAACCATCATCAGTGCTGGCCAAACACTTATCTGGAGTCCTTTTTGTTTTTTGGTACTACAAACAGTCATTTTTCACAGAGTTCCACTACAAGCCGCATCAAGGGAGGGAAACTCCATGTGGAGTTTTCTCTGTGAAGTATGGATGGCAGCAAGCAAAATGCTAGTTTCCCACAGATGAAAGTTCTTTTTTGAATTTGAGACTTGAGGTTTGGTGATCAGTGCCATCGAACTCATCAGTTTAGGTCTTTTGAAGCCTACTAACCAATTTAGTTTAATTAAATCTCTGCTTTTCTGCTCAGATATTTCTGACCTAAAATGAAATTGAAATCGAATAGTATCCAAAGACTTTGCATTCCATGTAATACTAGCATGCCTTTTTACAACTGGGGAAAAACAACAATGAATAGGTAACTATTGATGTTTTCTTTGAACTGTTGTGTATTCAACCTTGGCAGTCAATCCGAATTTCTACGCTTTGTTTTTGAACAAAGATGCAGTGCTGTTATGTGCTAAATCTATATCAGCACTACATCTGGTCTTTGCATAAGATATGCCTTGGGCAAGGCAATATTCCCCCCCCCCCCCCGCTTTTTCCACTTAATTTTACCATGCTAACCTCTTTTGGATGAACAAACCATGTGGAGTACTGGGTTGCTTGTGTTATTATGGAGTATGGTACAGTTGCTTTGGTTCTGATATTAACATTTTAATTATAAGAAAAAAATAATAAAAACTGGGCAACCAACCACTGGTCACTTGTAACGAAGGATGAGATGTTCTGAGCCAAACAGCCCGATCCTGCATAAATATCTACCTGTGGAGTGCACGCTCCGCAGGCGGAGGATGTCATAGATGTGTTTATGTGTGTTTATGTAAAGTGTGTTTATGGCACCTGGAGAGTAGGGGCTGGCAGCCCGTACTCCACCTCCCCCAGGACCCTGTAGCTGCTAGTGCAGGTAGGTTTTGCAGCCATTTGGCGAGCCGGCCTGGGAGGGGGGCGAGGATATCGGTGGCAAGTGCCGCCGATATCCTGCTCCCATTCCCAGGCCCTTGTCCCACTGCCCAGGATGTACATTGGCTCGAGAGTCGACATACATCCAAGGAGGCCCATTGGAGCTGGGCAGCCCTACACTGGGGAAGGGGATGAACATCCCCTTCTCCTGAGGAGTCCCCGGGCCATGCTGGAGTGGCCTGGGAAGGGCTCAGGATCCTGCGGCCGGCCCTATGGGCTGGCTGCAGATCTTTACACAGGATTGGGCTGAATGTCTCTAAATTCAGTTATCTCTCAGCTTTTATGAGTAGAGCAAAGCTTAGCTGAGGCTACTTGCCTCCTCTGAATTTTGCCTCTGCTCATAATCAGATTTCTGCCAGTTTCCATCTTCTTCCATCTTGGGTGGGCAGGGGGCAGAATGGAAAGGGCAGAGGGCAGAGAATGGGTGGATCTTGGCAGCAAATGAGCACTCCAGGTTCTATTCCTGATTTTTTAACCCACCCCCTTTCTTTCCATGGACCTGCACCAACAAAATAGCTGCCATGAGTCCGAGGAGACCCATAGACGATTAGGCGGCCTACTGGGTGCTAAGTAAAAAGATTGTTGCTTACTTCTGATTACTTCCCCACCATAGCATGCAGCGAGCACTCTGTCAGCATGACTGCTTGGTGGAAGATGGTGGGGGACAGGATTGGGCTGTTAGACTTGTATAATGCATCTTTAATTGATACCTTACCTGATAGTACTAAAGTTTGAACAGCAATATTTTGAATAGTAATTGCATCCTCACACAGTTATCCCACTTAATTTTCCACAGCATTTACTAAAGTGGTTGCTGCTAAACAGTTTTGTATCAATTTAATAAAGTGCTGACATTGAAAACATCAACTTTTCAGCAACTTTTGCTTCAATAGATATTGTAAATTCTGATGAGTTTCAAAATTAAGATATTGCTTTCCATCTGACATTGAATAATAGCATCATAAATAAGCAACATTTCCGACTTTTTATTCTTTTGCCTCTGGTTATAGATTTGATTTTCATTTCATAAAAGACATAAAAATGTTGTTATTGAAATGTGGGATTGTAGGTGAATGAAGACCCATGCCTCCCCCCCCCAAATGAAGAAACGATCTTAGCTTTCTGTGTTTTTTTTTTTTTTTCAGGAGTGTTCCATTTACAGTGCACTGTATTGAAAAGCTCTTATTTCTTGGAAGCAAATTTCCCAGTTCACTCTATTCTTTCTGTATTTTTTTTAAATCAGTAACAATAGTAGGGTTTATTATGATAATCAGCTTACAATGCCTTAAGTTAATTGCTAACCTTTGCCTAGCACATCGCTCTTCAAATAATTCGTTATACCTCTTTTCAATTACAGGCATAGAGGGCTCCGTTAAACATGTTAATTCTGTTGTAACTCTTGATGTTATGTTCTTCATGGATTTTTGAATGAGATGCTTATCCATTTTAATCAACCTGTCATCTCTCTTCTTCCTTACTCATTTATATGTAATAGCTTCATATCCATAACTTGCCTGGTTGCAAACATAGCAAGTAAGTAAGCAAGTGAGATGCGAATTGGAGACATCTGCAGTACTGTCCACGTGAACTTGTGGTCTAGAAAGATGCAATGAAAAATATCTCAAACAACAAATCAATTAACAGGAAGGGAAGACTGTGGGATGTGATAGAAACTCAGTGATAAAAACACCAAGGAGGTCGCAGAGAATATATGGAAGATACATATGATTTTTTTTTCTTAAGCCTTGAATAATTTTAAATACAAGACTCATATTTTTTCATGCTAGAAAATGGTCAGGCTGAATACGTTGGTCATTGCTGCTGCATTTGTTTTATTGAGTAAACAAGCTTCTGGATGTAATGAGTCTGTAATCATGAATGCTGGCTGACCACCTCCTCTCTTAATGCAGATCACTAGTTGATAGCTAAGGAAGCCTGTAATGCTTCTGAATGAGGCAGAAATGCCTCTTGCAGGCTTCTTAATGGGATATTTCCCTAGAAAGTGGGATGGGAATGCAGCCCTGACAAGACTTGTAAGATGTCAAGGAGCCTCAAGGGGACTTGGGTTGTGTGGTCAGCATAACAAAGGAAGTGTTTCCTAGAGACTTTTGAGTGAAAGAGACAGAATGTTAATCTGAGTGAGGCAGGACCAGAGAGAGAGAGAGAGAGAGAGAGAGAGGGTGGTGGTTCTGGAATGGAAGTTGAGAAATACTAAGCTAAGAGCTGAAGCATTATAGGGTGGTGTTGTGTCCACATACCCCAATAAGACATGAGATAAGGTGATATGGGTTATAATAATTGATTCACACCTTGAATCAATTATTGTGACAGACTCTGTAGTGGAAGTTAACTGTCCTAATGTTCCACCTCCTTTCAGTGTGGGCACTATCTTTGAGGATACCAGCCATCATTGAATGCTTAGTGCCAGACTCACCATATCCCATCACTACTACGTCCCACCAGCACACTCTCTTCAATACGTTTCACATCTACAGTCACCTGTTCACCATCAGTCACCATCTCTCCAAAGAAATCTATTGTCCAAGCTTTATTACTTCATGGAAATAGGTTTTTATGCATTTCATCATCCTTTTGAGATTAAAAAAGAAATATCCCTAGAAATATTGTCTAGATTGTTTTTCTTTCCTTCAAACTTCTTTTTTTTCTCCTACAATCTGGTCTGCTGGAGTTGATCTTATCTTCTGGATATTGCCAGTAATCCAAGATACATTTCTGAGAGATGCATTAAGGGACAGGAATTGGAAAGTGGTACTGTGGTGCTCTCACATTTTTGAAATATAATACAAGCAAGACAATAAAGACACCTGTATATTTCAGCATTACATGCTATTTCTACAATATGTTTTATTCCTACACTCCCTTGTTAAATCTCAACATAACTCTGTAATAACCAGTTTGTCACTGAGACCTTTGTGTATGAAATTCACTACCCTTCTTTAATCTGATTGTTCTTTGAAACAGAAGAGGAAGTGAATAAAAGTCTATAGAATAAGTGTGACAAAATTGGTTTCTTTCTGCATGAGGGAGCTCCTCTGGAGAAGTAAGAAGCACATTTCTCATGTTGCTTTGCAGTTGGAGGACTTAAACTGGGTGTTGGGTGGGGTGGGGTGGGGTTGAGCTCCATTTGGGACACTCACAGTGCAATCCTGTGTAACTTTGCACCGGTGTAACAGTAGGTGCACCAGTGTAAGTGCACTTATGCCGGTGTAAGTACTCTTACAACGGTGCATCTGACATTACTACGTGAAAACCACTCCTGACATTTCTTTTGTCCGCCTTATACGTTGCATCTTTCATCCAAATGGAATGATCATGGGCAAAATGTGATGAGAAATATAATGTATGAATTAAACCCAAAACCAGGAGACCATTCTCTGTCTTTTAAAACAATGCTTTTGTCTTTGGCACTATAGGGCTTTGTAGCTCCCTAATTTGCACCTAATTCTTACAGCTTCCATTTCAGCTTCCATTTCAGATTTATTAAAGGCAAAAGATTTGGTTGTCACGTAAAAAACATAACCCCCCCACACCCCCCCACACAAAGAAAAACTCCTTCCCTGACATCCTTATTCTAAAGACTTATGAGCATGTCAAAATCACATGTGTAGGTAAGGATCTAAAAATGATATATATTTTTTTGCCAGTGTGATGTTTGCACTCTTGATCTTGCGCATTTGGGTGCATGTGGAGATAAAGAAAGGGTGAGTGTCAGCATCTGTTTTGCCTGAAAGCTGTGAAATGCAGAACAGCCTCTGGCATTGGGCATGAAATGAGTGCACATGGAGCGGAGGCCTTTGGGGGTCAGTATAATTGGTCCTCAAAATCTAGTGACACATTTGCTGGCATTAGCTACTCTCTGCATGCATCAAAATGAACACGTTTTGTCAGACATTGTAGGACAAATAACCAAGTATCTTGTGAGTTTGAAATGTTATAGCTAATTAGCTGTAATGCAAAGCAGGTCCTACTCTTGACACCCTTAACTGATAAAGGATAATTCTCAAAAGGGTTCTAAGTTATGTCTTTATAACGATTGCGACAGCGAGGGAACGAGCATTCCATCGCCGGCAGCAGTTGCAAACATGCCGGAAAGCACATTTGTGACTACTCTGGAGCAAGGGAGGCCGGCACAGAGGCCGGCCTCCCTTGCTCCGTCGCCAGAGTGTCCATACATCTGCTGGACAAGGTGAGTTGGGATCCGGAAGGGGTGGTTCGGCGGGCAAGGGAGGGGGGCCATTAGCCTAGCCAGCCCAGGAGGGGCAGGGGATGGCCTTGGCCATATCCCTGTCCCCACCAGGCCGACTAGGCTGTTACATGGCCTCCTCTACTTCCGCCAGCTATTTAGCTGGCGGAAATCCGAGGAGGCCGATCGGGCCGGCCTGGATTTACCCCCGAGGAAGGGTGTAAAAAAAAAAAGAGAGGGGGGATCCTGAGTGATTGAAAATATAACTTCTCCTTCTTGACCAGATTTGTGCCTCACAGCAGCATCCATCCAATAAACTGTGCAGGGCTAGCCAGTTGCCTATTAGGGCAAAGAAAGATTTTTTCCCTCTCCAGCCCCCCCTTTTTTGCCATCCTTGCGTTTGGTGGGTGGGTTGTCTAGTCTTCACTGCCAAGCTGGGAGCAGGGGATGCTAGAAATGGCAGTTTCAATCAAGCATGGTGACAACAAGTAGAGTCAATGAAGGTAAAGGGGTTTTAAAAGAATTGGCAATTCAAGGCGATCAGTTTCAAGTGAAGGGATTTTCCTGAGACCCAGTTCTCCGGCCCATTAGCCTAGAGAGCAGAGCTGCCAAAGCCGTTTCATACAGTGGGCCAAATAGTACTGAGGGCCAGAGCTGACATCATTAACCAAGAAGTGATACCATTAAGCAGATGATGGCCAGGAATAAACACTTTGTTCTCAAATAGGAACTCATCAGCTGTGAAGAAGAAAAAAACTCATCAGCTGGTCATATTGATCATATTTTCAAGATATGGGAGAGTCACATGGGAGATATGGGAGAATTATCACATGGGCCGTCCTTTTAGCAGCGCTGCTTCTGCTGAGGCATCACTTCACAGCTCAGCAGCTAAGAGGTGCTCTACGAAGTGATGCCTCGGCAGAAGCGGCACTGCTAAATGGGCAGCCTGCGTGATAATTGGGCTTTCCCAGTGCCTCAGCAATCTCTACCTCTCACACCCCTCTTGGTCTGCCTCTTCCCCTGTATCATTCCTTACCTTCTGAGGCTTTCTTCCATCTCTCCCACCCAGAGCCTTGGCAAAAGTGGCGCTGCTGAAAGGGCGGCTCTGGGAGAGCCCAATTATAATTGGGGGAGGATGGAATAAAGAGCTTCTAGGGGCCACATCCAGTCTGCGGGCCTTATGTTTGACACCCCTGGCCTAGAAGGTGACAAGGAGTGGAACCCCTTGGGGATTCCCCAACATCCATTCAGGGTCAAAAGACTTGGGTGATGGCAATGAGGATACTAAGAAGAAATCTTAGACAGTATAGCTATGAGGTGCTCAGGTCAGAGTTGGAACTGAACTGAACTGAACCTGGTACTGAACAGGGTAAGCTTGTCCTAAATTTTAAGGCTGCAGCTCAATCCTAAAATCAGGTTTGGAATTTTAGTATTTATTAGATTAGATCATTGCATTGCAGACCTTTTAAAAAATGTTTTTAAGTTGTGGTCCTTATTTTCCCCATCAAAATATCCATCTTCTTTTTTCAAGATATGAAATAAAGGAGGGGGGAAGTATTAAAATTAAAGCTAAAGAGAATGTTATGGCTTGGCATGAATACCAAGAGGGCAGTCCCCCCTCCCCCATCTAGTCTAATGGATCTGGCATAGAACACATATAATTAAGGACTACAGATTTGTACCTGTCATCGTCTTAATTATGTCTTTCATATGAATACTCTTTTAAAAAATCTCACTAGCTGGAAGACTCATGATCATCATTAATTTTAATTGATTTTAAGTACAGCAGAGTACATTCAACCTTCTTTGACCCTATGCCTATGTTAATAGAGCAAATGAAGTCTTGCAAAGACTAAAAATTCCTATAACAATGGTTTGCTCAGGCCTGATACTTTCCCCCTTCCCTTCTCTTGACCCATCCTGTCTCTATGATCAATTAGATTAAAACCAAAACACAATTGTATTTAGTGAAACAGACAACACAATGCAAAATTGAATTCAACTCAAGACTCGCAACACAATGTGATGGACCTAGTCTACAGTGGACCCTGTTTCTCCTGCTTTTTTCTATGGTGGACAGGGTAATCTATGGTGGCAAAGGGTAATCTCAGGCCATTTTTGGGCCACTACTGGGCTCTGCCCCTTTAGTGCTGGACCCCGTCCTGCTACCAGATTTTCCACCCCCCTGCCGTTTTTCAAGTGTTTTTCAAGTGACCTTTATTAAGAAATACCAAGCCTAACGAGCTTGCTTCCAGCGGAGTGCACCGGCACGCCTGCTCCAAGGTCGTTCCTCAGCCACCGAAATGAAAACAGACAAGGCAGATGTCCACCACCAAGACTGTATTTTAGCATTTACAGATAGGCTTCCTATATACAACACTCCACAGCATAGACTCCACATAACATCCCACAACAACCCACACAGGTAGGCTCTGCCAGCCTCCTTATATACTGCTTATACTGCTTTCCACCAATCACTGTGGTGCTTGATGCATCTGATTAACTATTGCATCAGCTTTTGCTCACAGGTGCTCAGTCACCATGATTCAGCATTTTTTTCTTCACTTTTCACTACATTACATACATACATACATATACAGTGTCCATTAGAAACCAATCATCTGGGCCCTGCACTATTCAGACTGGAATTTCCTGGGTTTTGTGAGCTAACCCTAACACATCCACCTCAGAAATTTCAGGTTTTGGGGTGCCTCTGATACGGCAAATCTAATAGTGAGTGCTTTCAAATTGGTTGGGAGGGGGTCACTAGGTTCTTTTTCTAAATTTGGGTTAAATATATGAAAAAATTAATGATCTGGGTTAAAGTAAACAACACATTACTTTGAACTAGCTACATCACTATAACAAAGACAATAGGCAGTGGAGTGATTTCTGTCTGTGGATTCTGCTAGTTGATTTTATCTTCTGCTGTAACATGTTTTTTTTTGGGGGGGGGTATTTTAATTTTGCTTTTGGCCATTTTCTACTTTCAAAGAATGGAGATCTTTTATTAATTGGTTATGGGTTGTTTTTTTTATATCCTAAATTGTTTTAGGATATAAGCCAGGCCTGTGCAATATTGACTGCTGCTTAGCAAATATTTGCATAGTTCTCAGAAATAGCCCTTGCTTGCCAAGTCCTTCTCTAGTGCTCTGTCTACAGAGAGAGCCCAGTTTATGTGACAAAAGTCCAAGACAGAATCATGAGGCTAGAAAAACGCTGGTTAGCAAGTTCTGCCTTTATCTCTGAGACACAATTCTCAATCCATATCATTCAAACTGACAGCAAGGAAAGACTGAGGGGGCACCAGGGAAGATGCGTTTAAAACAAAAGAGCCACTTGCAGTTGAAGGAAATGTATCCTCCTACGCTCTAAATGCAACGGTTTAGGAATCAAAACCTACAGTTGCTGTGAGATTGATGTCCATTGCTAGTGAATTGACTCATCAGGATGGTCTTGCCCTAAGGCATTACTTGTTCAAGGCTAGTAGGTGTTCCTTAATGAGAGGTTAATAATGGATCATGGATCATGCGCTGGATCATGGAGAAAGCACGAGAGTTCAAAAAACCCCACCTACTTCTGCTTCATTGACTACGCAAAAGCCTTTGATTGTGTGGATCACAACAAACTGTGGCAAATTCTTAAAGAGATGGCGGTACCAGACCACCTTACCTGTCTCCTGAGAAACCTGTATGCGGGTCAAGAAGCAACAGTTCGGACCGGCCATGGAACAACCAATTGGTTCAAAATTGGGAAGGGAGTACGGCAAGGCTGTATATTGTCACCCTGCTTATTTAACTTATATGCAGAGTACATTATGAGAAATGCAGGGCTGAATGAATCGCAAGCCGGAATCAAGATTGCCGGGAGAAATATCGACAACCTCAGATATGCAGATGATACCACCCTAATGGCAGAAAGTGAAGAAGGACTAAAGAGCCTCTTGATGAGAGTGAAAGAGGAGAGTGCAAAAGTTGGCTTGAAACTCAACATTAATAAAACTAAGATCATTGGCATCTGGTCCCATCAATTCCTGGCAAATAGAAGGGGCAGAAATGGAAGCAGTAACAGATTTTAAACATAAGAACATAAGAAGAGCCCTGCTGGATCAGGCCAAAAGCCCATCTAGTCCAGCTTCCTGTATCACACAGTGGCCCCACCAGATGCCTCAGGGAGCACAAGACAACAAGATAACCTGTTTCCTGTTGTCACTCCCTTGCACCTCGCACAGAGAAAAACCACTTCTAACACCAGGAGGTTGCTTATGGCTTGTAACCTGTGATGGTCTTTTCCTCCATGAATCTGTCCAAACCGCTTTTAAAGGCATCTAGGCCAGGTGCATTTTACTTTTTTGGGTTCCAAGATCACTGCAGACGGAGACAACAGCCATGAAATTAAAATATGCTTACTCCTTGGAATGAAAGCTATGGCAAACTTAGATAGCATAATAAAAAGCAGGGATATCACCATGCCAACAAAAGTTCGTATAGTCAGGGGGATGGTGTTCCCAGTAGCAATGTATGGTTGCAAGAGTTGGACCATAATTTATTTATTATTTTTATTTTTCACATTTTTATACCGCCCTTCCTCCAAGGAGCTCAGAGTGGTGTACATATTTCCTTCCCTCCTTTTTGTCCTCACAACAACCCTGTGAGGTAGGTGGGGCTGAGAGATAGTGACTGGCCCATGGTCACCCAGGAAGCTTTGTGGCTGAGCGGGGATTTGAACCTGGATCTTCCAGGTCTAAGTCTGACTCCCAAACCACTACAGCATCCTGGCTCATAAGGAAGGCTGAGCGCCGAAGAATAGATGCTTTCGAACTGTGGTGCTGGAGAAGACTCCTGAGAGTCCCTTGGACTGCTAGGAGATCAAATCAGTCAATCCTAAATGAAATCAACCCTGACTGTTCCCTGGAAGGATAGGTACTGAGGCTAAAGCTCAAATATTGTGGCCACCTAATGCGAAGAGAGGACTCTCTGGAGAAGACTCTGGTGCTGGGAAAGATTGAAGGCAAAAGGAGAAGGGGAAGGCAAAGGATGAGATGGTTAGACAGCATCACCGATGCAACGAACATGAAAATGAGCGAACTCAGGAAGATAGTGGAGGACAGGAAGGCCTGGCAGGATATGGTTCATGGGATCACGAAGGGTCGGACACGACCTAACGACTGAACAACAACAATAATGGCTGGGAGATATACAGAGAATCTGACATGTTCTGATTGGAGAAACCATCAGGACTTTTAGGGTGACATATACAGATCCCCATATACAGAAACAACAAAGAATTTGTTCAACCTGGAAGAAAATGCCAATGATGTGATACACGGGCAGAAAAGGTTGGGAAACGCTGTCCTAAGTGAAGCCCTTCAGGCTTTGGGACTCAGAGATGTCTGGGAATGAAAGAGTTCTGGGGCTTGGGAGGGAGGTGGGGATACAGGTAGTTGTCTCCCTCAACACAGTCAATTGTGTGGCTTTGAGGAGATGGGGCAGTCATGTGACTGCTGCTGATTCCGAGCCCAGGTGGCTTGCCTGAGAAGAGGGTTCACATGAGCCTTTGAGTGTGTATCCACACTATAGCTCAGCAATAGCTCCTGTGTTATGTATTCATAAAGTTGTGTTCGGGTTTCATCCAGTACAGTCTTGCCTCTTATTTTCATGTTTTGTCACATGGATTGTGACAAACAAGTTCTGTCACATGGATTGCCTTTCTGAGTGAGACCCATATATGCAAAAGCATGTTGTGCCCTGGAGGAAAAATAAAGTCTGCATTCCATACACCTGGGGACTGCAATACAGCGCTTAAAAATGTGAGTGCAGCTGAACAGATGGTCCACACTGATGATTTGACAGCACCAATCATGGCTTTGGTAACTGAGAGACTGTATCCAGGCACCCACTTCTACACAACAGATGATCAGCTATGTTAAAACTGACAACACCCATCATCTGTTGGCGGGGGAGATACGTGTGCACAGCAGCATATGTAGCAGGGTGTTTGTTGGCCTGGACTCTGTGCTGCATTTCACCATGCTGAGCATGATTTGAAAGGGGCAATGCAAATGGCCACTTTCTTGCACGCCAATGTATCTAAACTGCTATGTGAAGCTACTCAATTTTCATACGTCCAGCCAGAACACTCAAGAATGGCATGGAGAAGTTTATTTCTGAAATAGTTGTTTCATCACTGTCCTCTCTGGATTAAGTGTTGCCATTACTACTATCGACTCTTTCCCTTAAAATTGATTTTTTTTTTTATCATGGACGTAGTTGCAGAAACAGCAATACAATATGAAAATGTCTCATCTTTTCTCTTCCTCAGTCTTGTTGATCATTGTTTGTTTCTTCAGGACCTTTCTACATAACCAAGCGGATTACATAACGTTTGTTTTTCTCACTTGTCTATAGTCTTCATGTCTTCAGAGTGCAGCTAAACAGGATGGTGAGAGAGCCTATTTTGAAACTACTACACTTTTTTAAAGCAGACTGTGGGGGACCCTGAATAGAACTTGGTTACCAAAGAGGGTGATTTTCACTGAGATGTTTTCTTGACCTGAGTAGGTCCGTTATATCATATGGTACTTTCAGTGCAAGCCTATGGATGTCTATTCAGAAGTAAGCCCCATTGAGTTTTTTCTGCCAGGTAAGTGGGCATAGGCTTGCAGCCCTCAATATTTGTCCATTGTTTTCTGTTCAAAGTGCCTCACATGATGATGCAATCCTTTTAACAACCCTATAAGGTGAGGCCAGGAAGGGGGATAAGATATCGGTGGTGCCACTGCCACTGATACTGCCCCCTTCCTGGCCTCAACACACACCCCTCCCTGCCCCAGTCTCTGACCCATTCTTCCCCCTCCTTGCCCCATTCTGCCCACACCCCGCCTCCCCCTCACCCCCCGCGCTGACTTACCTGCAACAAAGCTAATTGGGAGGCTGCCGGTGCGTGGCCATGGCCACTTGCTGCTTGTGGCAGTGGCCCGGCTACGCAAAATGGCAGGTTGCCATTTGTGACAGCCGTAAAGGATCTTGCACTGCCAGAATGTTAGTTCCAGCAGGATCAGGGCCTAAGTGTTAGACTACTTAGCTGAATAATACAACTAAAAAAAAACAGTCTCTCCATTTCTTTGAATAGTAAATATATTTTAATTGTAGCTCCAATGGTCTGCAGAGATCCTAAATATGATCAATTTTTAAGGTCATGGAGAATCTGTAAGTTTGGCTCATGCTCTTATTTTTGTTAGCTTCAACTAGTGGAAGGGGCTTGAAACCACAGTTGGGGGAGGTGCCCTTGAGGGAAGGGAATGATCTTTTGAAGATCAATGGAAGCATTAAAAAATTATAAATAACACGTGATGGGGTGTATGATTGGAGTCAGAAACACAGAGGGGTTTTTATGCCCCCCCCCATGTGCTAGTTTAATGAAACAAAACTAAAAGCAAAGGCCAAACTTATGCATTCGCCATAATGTATAGTTTGGCCCTTACTGTTGAAAAATCTTGATTTTCTTTTTTAAGCAATTAAAAAACTGTGTTATAGACATGGGCTTTTTATTACACTGGGCCAGAGTTTTGCTTCCAGATGTTTAATTTATTTCTAAATATGTTCATTAAAATGTACATGTATTATGAATAATTATTATAATTTTCTAGCACATAATGAAAACTCCTAATTGTTTGAGGGTTTTTTAAATCAAAAATTTATTAATTTTAGTCCACATATGTTACATATTTTCAAAACATTAAATGCATCCTAGCAATTTTGTGCTGTTAAAAAATTCATTCTATACATTTATAGATTAGTACAAGATTGGCCCAACCTCCAACATCATGGCCTTAATCTGAAAGAAAGCTTTTCATTCCCTGGGTTACGCATCAGCAGCAATGTGAATAACTAATAACGTCAAGGATTTGGAGCCAAATGTTGCTTTTGGCTAAATTTGGACCTTGAATATAGCTATGAAATGATACTAATTATGTTCCAAGGCAAACACAACTAGCTTCTGCCAATTTGATGCTGGAATATGAGACAGACAAACATACAAATGCAATCATTACAGTATTTAAAAACTAGTGAAATGCCTGTGAGATTGATGAGTGAGATCTTCTCCTGCACTCCAAAACATCACGATCACTTGGTAAGGAAGGAATGGAGCCCTGCTGTACCTGCCCCATCATGACTTGACTCGCAACTGTTGCTTGGATGGTAGTCTACCAGGCAGGTAGTGGAAATTCCCATAAGAATATAAGATGACCTCTGTTGGATCAGACCCAAGGCCAATCTAGTCCAACATCTTGCTTCTCATAGTGGCAAACCAGATGCTTCTGGGAAGCCACAAGCAGAAAATGAAAGCATATACTGTACATTTCTGGCTTTTGCTCTTCTGCAATTGGTATTCAGAGGTGTGGGAATGGGAGTCCAACCCTAGGGGGGGACTGGCCTGCATGAGAGCCCCCCTGACCCTGGCTGGGATCCTAGGAGGGTGGCATTTGGCTGAAGTAGGGTGTCAGTTTCTTTCTCCCCCCCCCACTGGCTGTGGCTTCAGAGTCTGGGTGGATTAACCCTAACCCTCTCCTTCCTCCACTGTATTGGCTTGACTCACCTCCTTGGTCCTGCTACAGGGCTCCTGAGGACACCCAGTCAGCCTCTGCCCTTGCCTCAGCTCGCCAACCTCAACGTAAGCTGGTGTCAGGACTTTTGAACCCTGACGTGCTTTGTACTTCTCTTCCCCTTCTGGTCTCACCCCTCCTCATCTGCATAACCTGGAAATGGCGCTCCAGCTGCCATGGTGACTGGGATGTCAGGTGGGTTCCCAGGAAGCCATGCAATTGGCCATGGTGTGCCTTCCACCCATCCCGCTGGAGGAGTGGATGGACACTGCACTGCACAGCAAGGTGGCGGGCTACTAAACCCTGTGCCCCCCCCCCAGGCAGGCAAGTCCCTTGAGATACTGCCTCTTCAAAGCTGGATAGTTTTGTATCCATAGTTTTGTAACCATAGTAACCATTGATACACTTGTCTTCCATGCATTTATCTAATCCTCTTTAAAAGCCATCTCAGCAAGTGACCATCAACACACCTCATAGTAGTGAATTTCATAGGTTATTCATGTGCTGCATGAAATGCTTCCTTTTGTCTCCCTAAAATCTCCTGCCAGTCAGTTTCATTGGATGACCCCTGGTTCTAGTGTTGCAAGGAAGACTGCAAGTCAATGTGTGTTTGTGTTTGAAGTATTTTGCCAGAAATCCAAATTGGTTTATGTATGGCAAGCAAAAGATCAGGTTGTTGTTTTTTAACGATGGGTGGTGTGTATGTTGGTAAATGTTCTGTGTACTTCTTTCCCCTAGATATTTATTTATTTATTTATTTTATTTAAAGAATTTATACCCCGCCTTTCTCCCAGCAAGGGCACTCAAGGCAGCTTACAATAAAACATTAAAATACATATATACAGATATGTCTGCTGTGTACTGTTTCAGAGGGAATAAAGTACTCACACGTGGAAGGAAGTTTATCAAGTGTGTTTATCAGCTACAGTATATATGTCTGGGAGTGGGGAGGAGGCTCTCCAATTAATTTCTCAAAATGCATTTTTCCTAATTAGTTCTTGAAGATGTGGTCCTAATTTTCTGATTGAGAGGATGAAAAATCTACTTTCTTCGAGCCCTTTCGTTCATTTACGTTCTCGCAGAACTCAGTCAAGTCTCTTTTGATGTTGCTTCATTCTGATAGGGCACTAAACGTTGTTATTAGTTTCAAAACAGTACATTATATGGCAATTATGTCATCTGATACAGTGACTGTAAAAAAATTATTGTTTCACATTTATGACTGAGCTGTGCAATCCGTAGCAGTGTGCAAATTCACGTGGCACCCTTTCAAAGTAGCATCTTTACGAACTTCACCTAAAATCAAAGAGATAAATCCAGCCAAAGCTGTGCACATCATCATGTCACCGCCAAGCTCTTTTGGGTTGCAGCGCACTGCACCGGATTGCCAGGCTCCGCGCTGGGCTCTGTGCAGACTTCCAAGCTGGGTTGTTGATTTCTGCTCCAGGTTGCCAAGCTCAGCAGTGGATGGCGCCCCCACAGATTTCCCCCCCAGAAAAATCCTACGGTGCCCCTGTAAGTTCACCATAACACCCCAGGGCACCATGGTACACAGTTTGGGAACCACTGCTTTAAGGAATTTTCAACTATGCGTGATTTTGTTTTTACACATTGACCTCTTGTGTAAGATGTAGCCTGACTGTATATGTTCCTGGTGGTGGTGGGGACCTTGCCGCTAACCTCCAGTTAAATATTTTGTGTCTGCCACTACAAGAAAGCTGAAGTGGCACCTCCATCCTACACTGCACTGAGTTTGCTGTAGCAGAGTTTCATGACACTGGTCCATAAAACTGTTATCTTAGTGTTTCTGTTTAGGTGGAAAGAAAGAAAAAAAGATGATTCTTTTAGCACCTTAAAGGTTAACCCATTTATTTCAGCATAAGCTTTTGTGGACTATTGGGTTTTTTTTTTCTAGAATGGACTATCATGGCTACCCCTCTGAAAGTTTTTTTTTTAAAAAGGGGTATAGAATATTTGTCAGTACACTGAACAAGGTGGAGGAGGACCTGACAGATTCATGGAGTAATCTGACTTTGCAAATAATCAAGAAAGCCTGCATATTTTCCTTAGGTGACTGCAGCCTTATGTTACTAGCATCTGAATGAATAAATCTGCATGCTATAAAACTAATTCACATTATTCAATGCAAAGCCAAGTTAACTTTATTTTGTGCACATCAACATCTTTAATATTTATTTAATGGTTGAATATTTATTCGCAGACGGCAAAGATGGCATAACGTATTAGCGTATGGAAATACTCAATTTCTTCAAGATGAAGTAAGAACAGCTTGTGATTTAGGAGGATTCATTCACAAGATGAACTCAAATTATCTGCAACAAAAATGCTTAGGTTTCCACCTTAAATCATATTAATGCAAGGAGAAAAGCATGCCATTATTTTAATTTATCTGCTTCACTGGAAGGAAGTGTGCATATTGAACTTGAAAACTTTTTAAAGTTCAGCAATATTGGAATGATTGCATTTCATTGTTAATGACATTTTCTTCTAGTAAATTAAACAAATTGCTGGATTGAAATTACTTTATTTTCATATTTTCGTGCTTGGGATATATCATATATTGAGAAAACGAAACATGAATATGTTTCCAGATAACCAGCTGCTGGATATTCTGTTTCCCATGCCCAAGGATATGAACAATATGGTCGTCATGATCCAGGACTTGAATCAGGGTCCATGATTTCCAAGGAGTTTCTTTTCTCCTCCCTCCATTTTGGCTTAAAATGAGACTTTTTCATTTTCTTTTCTTCCTTGGTATCATGTTTTCATGCCCATAAATTCTGAGTCATCACTGTTTCCTCTGACAGGTGGTAGTTGTATAATAAATTGGAACTCTTTGCAGATGCCTCCATAAAATAAGTTACAAGTAAAACCTGAAATACATGGTCACAAAAGAGATGTGTTTCAACTTTATTTAAAAGTATGAGAGAGAGAGAGAGAGAGAGAGAGAGAGAGTATTTCAAAGACTACAATTCGTTTCCTCAATTCTGGGAATGCAGGGGCATTGTGATTCAGAACACCACTAGATGCCATTTCC
Source organism: Plestiodon gilberti rubricaudatus (assembly GCA_026170595.1). Classification (NCBI taxonomy): domain Eukaryota; kingdom Metazoa; phylum Chordata; class Lepidosauria; order Squamata; family Scincidae; genus Plestiodon; species Plestiodon gilberti. The sequence goes on from JANXHW010000002.1 coordinate 53,589,092, forward strand.
GGTACACTGTCCCTGCACTACAAAATGAACCTTCACAAAGCTTGGGACTCAGGGGCACCAGGGCAGGCTCTGTTGTATCCAACGTGAGGCTGGAGGCCTCCTTGAGGGAAGGGAATGATCATTTCCCTTCCCTGTGTCAAGCCCCAGCAGCTCCTATGGAGATATTCAGAGGCACACCAGCTGAATGACTGGAGCAGCTCCAAGCAGCACTTTGTCGGGCTTTCAAGCCCGGAACGGGGGATAGGATTCAGTGGAAGCGTCCGCTGCCAAGCCTGCCCCCTCCTGAGCCTGATCTGCCTAACTCCCCACCCCAAAACGCCGCCTTCCCCACTGGCTGGCGTGGAACTCACCTGTCTCCGGTGGGCGCTGTTCCTTCGCCAGCGGAGGCCTGCTGGCACTGACCTTCACCCCAGTGGGACTGGACTCCATGGTGTTGCAACTTGCTTTACAGCACATTTGCAACAGTGTGGAGCCCAATACCGTTGGCAGAGGCCGGCATAGAAGTGGGCTGTAATTTATTTAATAATTTCTAATTCCCCTGGTTGTAACAATCTCTGGGTTGGTGTCTTGAAGAGCAATATTTCTGAAGGAGCAATCCAACTCCCCAAACCACTGGCATCACTGCGGGGGGGGGCGGAGCTCTAAGTTCTGCCGCAGTCAGACCCTCTGTTACACGGGAGCACGAAGCGCCCCCGCCCCCTCGCCTTTGAAACCATTCAAGTCAGTGCTTTCACCGACTTGAATGGCTCCAAAGGCGAGGGGGCGGGGGCGCTTCGTGCTCCCATGTAATGGAGAGTCTGACCACGGCGGAACTTAGAGCTCCACTCCCCTGCAGTGACGCCAGTGCCCCAAACCCACAGACTCCTAAACACACCATTATTTCTTTTCTCACTGAATATAACAGATACCCGAGTGCTAGCTGTGTGCCAGCTACTTTCTGGGTGAGAGGTTTGAGTGGCACTGGAAAGCTAGCTGAGGTAGGTCTCATTTGGAGCCCTCCAACTTTCATCTTAGGGATTTATTAAAAGCCCACAAACTCTCAATCGGAATACTTTTATGATGTCTGCTCACTTGCCAGTTTTATTTAAGATTGAACATTGCAAGTAATATGGGATGAGGCAAAATAAACGTTGCAGTTTGTTCCATTTATCAGGGGACAGCACATATAGAAGTTTGGCCTTTGTTTCTAAGTTTAGCCCTCCGTTCTCTCCGCCTCTGAGCTTATCCTCAAGTGTCCACCACTAATAAGCCTGGAAGAGGTGGGCAGGTGAACCTATTTTGGAGAGGGAGCATGCAAAGTTGTTTACCATTGCAAAATCAGGAACACATTGGTCCTTTTCATCATTAATCAGTCCCTGTGCAGAAAAAAAAGAGCTAACTACTTTCATTTACCAAGGGACTATATAAAAAGATCTGAAACCCATCTAACTTTTTTGCTATTTTTATATTCTGGTGTTATATCTTGAACAGTGGTGGCATAAAGCCAAGTTACAGCAGTCTGTGTGGGAAGAGAGAATCATACCGAGAGCTTGATGCATCCATCTATACAAGTAATAGGCAACGCTGCGTGCAGTCCATTGTTTTTGCCACAACAGTCGACAAGAAGGGCACTACAGCTGCTTAGTAAATAAATGGTTCTGCAAAACTCGATTACATCCTCTGTTAATTTCCGTGTATTGATATCTAGATTGTATGCTCCTTGGGACAGGGATCTGCCCCCCCAATTCCTTGTAAAGTGCCACGTACATGGATGACACTATAATAATAAGTATTCCTATTGTTGTTGTTATTGTCCACTCAATAACAAGAACAAGAACAACAGATACAGATAAACATCTGGCAAATAATACACCAGGTTTAACAGTAATAGATATAGGTGTTTGAAAATGGTAAATGTGAAATACCGTGATATAGTGTGAATTTCGCTTGAAAAAAAATGATATAAAATGATTTTTAGGAATAGAGCGAAATAACCCCAATTTTACCCTCAGAACTGCCTCATTGTTTCTCCTTTTTTTTCAACCAAAACACGTTGTGGAGCATCTCCAACAGCTCTGAAGGCCGTCCGGTTGCTTCCCTTACTTCTGAATACTTTAACAGCAAATAAAAATTAATAAAAATCAATAAATTAATAAAAATGAGAAATTGGAATAATAACACAACACCACTTTCTGCCATTTTCAATTTTTTAAGACATCGACATTTGTGAAAAAATAAAACCAGTTTCAAACGCCTCTAGTAATAGAAAAGAAAATTGTCTGGATAATAGATACGGCAACACCGAGGGATGCACTAATTGAAAATAAAGAACATGAAAGAGTAATTAAATATAAAGACTAAATTAAACTAAAATAGTGGTTTAATGACCGTGTCGGTCAGTTCTTAAAAGCACTAAACGTCTTAACATTTCACTCTGGAATTTGCACGGAGCTTCTTCAGAAGTATGGATCAAAGGCATTCACCGCCCTTTCACAGCTTCCGACTGGAGAGTACTTATTTTCCGTGACTCATACAGTAGTTAACACCTATGTTCTTAAAGGTAAAGATGACCCCTGACAATTAAGTCCAGTCGTGTCCGACTCTAGGGTGTGGTGCTCATCCCCATTTCAAAGCCGAAGAGCCAGCGTTGTCCGAAGACGCCTCCGTGGTCATGTGGCCGGCATGACTCTCCTTGCCGCAGCGCGTAGCATGCGGCTGGAATACGGAGCGCTGTTTACCTTCCCGCAAGCGGTACCTATTTATCTACTCACATTAACGTGCTTTGGAACTGCTAGGTTGGCAGGAGCTGGCCAAGCAACGAGAGCTCACCCCGTCGCGGATTCGAACTGCCGACCTTTCGATCGACAGCTCATGGTTCAGCAGTTTAACCCACTGCATGCAATATCAAAGAAGTTGCAACAGCATTCAATGAATCCCAATGAATTTGAAAGGTTTTGAAATTTTGTCAGCTGTTTATGATGATATTCCTATTAGGACTGACATCCAAATTTTATTCATAATTTTTACCTCCTCTTTCCGGTTCATGTGATTTCAATTTTTAGCAATTTCTATTGCTTCTCTGTGGGCTCTGTTTTTATCATCATTGACAGCAACAATGATCTTGGAATTTGCAAAATCCACAGAGTGTCCTGTTTTGATCGACTGCGTCGATATATAGTTAATACTTAGGCTGAGACTTGTATCATTTAATGCCAGTCAGTGATACTTCCAGCTTTTGACTGAGTTTTATGTAGTTAGTTATGGATAATAATAATAATAATAATAATAAATAATAGACTTTCTTGATGGTTAATTGCAATTGGAGTTTGCTGCTGGAGGACTGAGTCTATTGAATCATAATTTTTTGCTGGTTGAGTTTGATTTTATTGTGTGTTTAGCATGTTTTAATTGTAATTGCACTTTGGCTGGCATTTTACAGCAGAGGATACAGTCTAACACATTTAAAAATGATTAATTGAATAGGAGCATACTTTTGGAAAATGCCACCAATGTTCTTTGAAGTGAACCCCAACAACACATTGTTATCAGAATGGAATTGAAAGTTGCACACATGTTCTAATTCAGGCGAATATTGTTTAAAATCAAAAGCAAAGTTCAGTAATATGTGTTAAGTGCTAAAGAACATACAGAAAAATGTTCAGTCATTATTAGGAAGATCAGGTAAAGGTGAAGGGAGATCAAAGGCAGAGGATTTGATCAAAAGAATACGGAAGGTGGGGTAGGGAAGGCTACATATGCCGCTAAAGAAGCTGAGAAGCAGTGTTCCCAGTAAGTTACAAGGCTGCACAGCCACACAGCTTGAAGCCAAGCTCCGCGCAACTCAGAGCTCGGCTGAATCGGAAGTCGGCAATGACATATGATGTCATCACCAAACACTGGAGTACGTCGCCATGTCACCGTGCAGCAAACAAAGGGGTTTGAACAGCAGTGCAGATCCCTTAGGGAGAATATAGCTGAGGAGAGGAGACAATTGTGGTTTGGCAAAGTAGTTGAAATTTACAAAATATATTTTCTACAAATCATTTACTAAAATGAGATTATATAGTCATTTAGCTGATATACACCTCTGTCATAATAACAGGTTTTTACCAAGAGCACATATAATTAATTTTGCAATAAAAATAGAGGCTAGGTTAATTACATATAAATGAAGTTTTCTTGAGTGCTTAGAAAACATTGAGCTATTTTATTAACATTTTAATTTATGAAAGAACAACCTTTGTTTCCTCAACGTTTAACAGCCCTATCCTATCCCCCGCCAAAAAGGTGCATGCTGCATCCGGGGGGGGGGGGGGTAATCAACCTAAAGGCAAACTGGTGGTAAGTAAAAAAAATGGTTCTTACCTCCGAGTAAGACCTCAGACCACCTATGGGTCTCTTCAGTCATACGCCACCTATTTTGGTGGCATATGACCGCGGAGGGAAAAGGGGTGGGGAGGTTTACAAAACAGGGGATAAGGTCTGGCATGCACCATTGCTGCCAGATCCACCCTCTCCCGCGTTCTCCCCACTCCCATCTCCTCCCTGCCCAGAAACACACCATTCCTCCCACCACTCACCCTCACCAGCAAGTCACTGGCACTAGCAGACAGTGTTCTCTCCACCAGCCTGCGTGCGTAGATGCCAGCCATTGCTCTGGCAGCCTTGTTGCACTCGCTGGCAGAATGTCACTTCCACCCGCATCATCAGACTTCCACTGCTGGAATATATGATTCACCAGTGGTGCTGGTGGATAGGATTGAGCTATGAGTAAAATAAGGTGATAAAAAAAAAAAGAATTAAGGCTGCAATCTTATACACACTGTCTTGGGAGTAAGCCCCATTGAATACAATGGGACTTACTTCTGAAAAGACATGCCTAAGATTGTGCTATGACATGTTTTAGCATTAGCCATGTTGATTTCTTCTTTCTTTATTAAATACACTTAATTTCACACTCTTCAGATATAAAAAAAGATGCCCAACAGTCTTTGGAATAGCCAAAAAACCGCAGTGAATAATTTAACTGGCAATCCTCATATTACAATGCAATTACAAGCTGCTTCTTCTATAAATAATAAAAAAACGATTTTTAAAAGAGTTCTAAATTAGTTTGCAATATGTTGGCATCTGTATTCTTGTAATGCCACCTGAGGACTCTGGTGTGTGTGGCAGAGGCAAACAGCAGCAGCACACTGCATGGCGAAGAGAACATGACACACATGTTGTATGTTATGAATGATGCTTTGCCCTAACCCCATTGGCTGCTGGGACATGAAGACGAGGGAGGCACCACTGGAAGGATGAAACAGGTGCCTGTTGCAATGGCGCACAGTCACTACTCCTTTTCTCCACCCTCACAGCCCTCCGTCTCAGGTGGAAGTGGATCTGATACTGGTATGTAACTGGCAAGTGAGTGCCTAGTGGGAGTGGCAATTGCAAAGACAGGCAGGATAACTTGGTGACTCAAAAATGGGGGTTGGGAAGGTGCCACCACCGGTAATGAATGGGCTTAAGTGCAGCTACTAGAGGTGGAACAGTTTCAAACTGAGACAGAATAATTTGTTAAAGTACATTTGAGTTCTAAGCATGCACCAATAGTGACGACCAGCCTCGTTGGCCTAATCCAGAGGTTCTCTAAGTGTGAGGCACGACTCCCAAGTGCATCATCAAAAGCAGCCAGGGGCGTCGCGTTAATCTTTTAATTAACACATATTCTTGCTTGCAAGAGAGAGAGAGAGCAAAAAGAAAGGTCCGGAAAAGCTGCCTTTTCACATCGGGTTACTCAAAGTTAATTTCAAAACACTTCAGGTTTGTTTCCACGTCTTGTTTTTAACCACAGCGTGAGCGAAGCCCGCTTATCTTATGTTAAAGAAGATTAACAAGTCGTTAAGTACTCAAGCTGAGCGAGAGAGCTGGAGACAGCGAGGTTGTCTCTCGTATGTTTGCAGATAAGGTATTTTCATTCAGGTTTCATTCAGACATTGCAATTGGCAAGTAAAGTATTTTCTTTCCATTGAACGTTTTTAAGAAAGCAAACACAAAACAAACGCAAGAAGTGCAATTGAAAATGGTGCAGAGCAGGTTCTGCTTTACATACAGTCTTTGATTTCTATGTTTAGTTTGGTTGATTAATTATTAGGATTTCTCTCCTTCTTCCTTTCTGACCCACCTCTAAGTTAGTTCCCCACTCTATTTGCTGGGACAACCCCACCCCACCCTGGAAACTGCCAGGCAGTATAAGAATCTGTTTTTCATCTTGCAAAGATGCTACCAAAAGGAGCTAGCTTTCTCTCTCTTTCTCTCTTGTGCAACTGGGGCTTCCCTCCCATGCTTTGATGTTTCTCTTGCCATGTATAGGACTAACACAGACGACATCAGTGCCCTCTACCCAGGCCTGCCAATGGAGGGAGGGCAGCATCCCAACCCCACCCTGCGCACTCCTGGCTTAGCTGCTGCTCAGCATAAGCATGGAAAATCCACTTTAGGGCTCATTTTGGGAATATACACATTCATATACACATACATATAAGAAAGGGTGCCTCTGAGCATGTAAAGAGTGTCTGTTTCTTCCATGCACTGTAATGGGGAGTCACGGCTAACGGTGAGGGAGGTCAAGGGAGCCGCGAGTCAAAAAAGTTTGGGAACCAATCTGATGAATGTGTAATAACAGGATATCAACTCTAAAGACATCTCATTATTAATTACAAATAGGATAAGAGCTGAAGGGCAAGGATGCTTGACTCCTTGTTTGGATGACTATTATTATTTTATTGCACAGTCAATGTACTTGGCACATATACAGAGTGAAAAGCCTGATCTCAAGGGGTTTGCAACCTTGATACTGACACAAGAAAGACAATATAAACCGGGGAGGGGTGGATGGAAAGGGGGGTGGAGGCAAGAGGAAACCAGGTCCAGTTAGATGTATTTACACTTAGTTGAATAGGGGCTAAGACATAGTGTGAAAACTTTCACAGAAAAGGTGGCTGCTAAGAAGGGTTTTGAAGGACATTAAGTGCAGCCCAATCCTGTGTAGGATACAGCGCCTGACCTAAAGGGCCAGGCGCTGTATCCTATCCAGATATCATCCTATCCCGGGAACAACTCGGGAGAAGGGGATGATTGTCCCCTTCCCCCAGTGTAAGTGGCGGGAGGCCCAATGGGCCTCCTTGAATGTGCACAAGCTCTGGAGCTAGTGCAAATTCGCGCCGCTCATGTAAGGCTGGGCCAGGCCGGGCCTGGAGAGGGCTTGGGATATCGGCGTATCTCGCCACTGATATCCACGCCCTCTCCAGGCCCAGAGCGGCCAACTTTGCTTGCACAAATCCAAGGAGAGTAAGGGAAAGGGAAGGGGACAGGGAACAGAGTTAGGATTCTGCACATGACAGTGTCACCAAGATCCACCCCTCCCTGTCCCTTTCCGCTTCCTGCCCTCACCCCTCCCTGCCCAGAAACTCCACCATTTTTCCCCCTCCTCACCCCATACCGGCCATTCCCTGCCACTCCCTGCCTTTTCTGCAGCGGGCCTCTGGAACCACCACTATTTGTGGTGGGAGACCAAGAATGGCCACTGGCGGTGCACTGCTCACAACACCGTACAGCCATTTGCAATAGTGGAACTGTGTCCTGCTGTCGTAAAGGTCAGTGCAGCACTATGTTGAATTGGGTTGTCAGAGGCTTAAAAAAAATTCTATAGAACAAGGAACTGTACTCATAGTTCATGTAAGAATTTGTCCACAGGCTGTGATAAATCCATGCCCTGGCGAAAACATAAGAACATAAGAAGAGCCTTGCTGGATCAGGCCAAAGGCCCATCTAGTCCAGCTTCCTGTATCACATAGTGGCCCCACCAGATGCCTCAGGGAGCACACAGCCAACAAGGTAACCTGTTTCCTGCTGCCACTCCCCTGCACCTGGCCCAGAGAAAACCTACAGAAAACCACAGAGAAAAGAAGACACTTTAAATATACACATGCAAACGCTTCGTAGTGGCATCTTTGAAAGTGTTCCTGTTCACAGTATGGTTTTCAAAGAATGTTTTCACCAACTTTTTAATTCGGCTGTTCTGATGGTGACAACTGTTGGCATTTTCTCCGGCACTCTTCAGACATTTTATAGGCAACATTCAGGAGCATTGCTATCCACAAAAATGGATGCATGTTATAGGCAGGTGAATGTACCTGTAGAAAAACCTTTCCAGTGGAGCTGTATAAAGAACAACTCTGCCACTTAGGATCCGTATGTTTTGCCCGTGGAAGCAAAGGAACAGCTGTTCTAGCTTAAGGCAGCAGAAATGTGGCTAAAAATAACACAAGCATCTTTGCCGTGTTCTTGTCAATGCTTTGATAGTCTTTTCATGAAGCATAATTTCCTCCCAACGACTTGTATATAAATGCTGGCTTCTTGCTCATAAATTAAAAGTTGTTAAGTGATGGGAAAAAAGGATCCCAATCATTCCTTCACTTATCTCCAACTGTTTATGAAATGGTTCAGAAGGCTCCGTTTAATCACCACCACACAGGCTTTGGCTTTGTAGGGAAAAGTACCCAGGTGGTACTGGGTGCTCTCTATGAGTCTCATCCCCAGTAGGTCTACACCTCTGGGACTGGTTCATCCTGCCCCGTAGTAACGGGACTTTCACCTATACCGGTTGGCCTAGCAGCAGAGAAATTATCTGCTATCAAGTCTTTTGTGGGGGGAAAGAGGGGTTCACCACAAACAAACATAGCTCTGTAGATAGAATTTTTCAATCTCATAGCATCAATGGAACTTAAAAGTTCTTAACTTTTAGCAAGATCATCCTTGATCTTCTTTTGCCTTGTTGCAAAAAAGAAAAGGACAGGCCAATCCTACTGAACTCCCCCTGAACTCATGTGCCAATGTGGTGCACACTGCATACCATGGGGGAGATTCAGGTCCTAGAGGCTTCCTTGAGGTAAGGGAACATTTTTTTCCTGTGCCCCGGGCCAAGTCTCCATTGTCTCAATGGATCTACTTCAACCTGCACCAGCTACTTTGACCCAGGTAAGTGGATTGAGGCTGAGAAGGGAGATAGGATATTGGTGGCGCTGCCGCCACCGATACCATCCCCTTCCCTGCCTCAATCTGCCTCCCTCCCAGCCCAAGTCTCATCATAAGAAAAGCCCTGCTGGATCAGGACAAAGTCCCATCTAGTTCAGCTTCCTGGATCTCACAGTGGACAAACAGATTTCTCAGGGAGCACACAAGACAACAGGATACCTGTATCCTGTTGTTACTCCCTTGCATCGGGCATTCAGAGATAGGCTATTTCTAAACCCCTGAAGTTGCATATAGTCATCATGGCTCGTAACCTGTGATGGACCTTTCCTCCATAACTCTGTCCAATCCCCTTTTAAAGACATCTAGGCCAGATGCCATCACCGTATCCTGTGGCAAGGAGTTCCACAGATTAAGTACACACTGGGTAAAGCAATATTTCCATTTGTCTGTTCTAACTCTTCTGTCACTCAATTTTAGTGGATGACCCCTGGTTCTGGTGTTGCATGAGAGGGAAAATAACCCCTCTATCCAAACTATGCATAATTTTATATATCTCCTCTCCATTCCTCCAACTCCATATCCTGTTCCTCCCCCTGCCTGCCTACATTCCTCCGACCCATGTTGACTTACTGTTGGACTGGGCTTGTTGGTGGTGGCCAGTCGGAATGTGAGTTTCAGCAGCGCAGCAGGCCATTAGGATTGGGCCCTAAGAAAATGCTTCCACTTGTATCAGGCAAGAGTTCAAACAAATAACTTCAAAGATAGCAAGTATTCAGAGAAATTAACACATGCCATATCTTGCATCTGACTGTAAACACTGAAATAATTGGAAGACGTATAGATATATTTTTGGATATTAGGAAGGCTTTTTAAAGATATTTATGCATAGATTGCTTATTAGTTATTGCTCTCATTGTATTGTTTGCTTAAAGGTAAAGGTAAAGGTATCCCCTGACAATTAAGTCCAGTCGTGTCCGACTCTAGGGTGTGGTGCTCATCTCCATTTCAAAGCCGAAGAGCCAGCGTTGTCCGAAGACGCCTCCATGGTCATGTGGCCGGCATGACTCTCCTTGCTGCAGCGCGTAGCATGCAGCTGGAACACGGAGCGCTGTTTACCTTCCCGCAAGCGGTACCTATTTATCTACTCGCATTGACATGCTTTGGAACTGCTAGGTTGGCAGGAGCTGGCCAAGCAACGAGCGCTCACCCCGTCGCGGGAATCGAACTGCCGACCTTTCGATCGACAGCTTACTGCTTATTAATATTCTTTGTATTGTTTGTGCATTTCGTTTATGTTATGTATTTTTTTATCCACAAGATAACTAAGTTCACAATTGAGGTCAACTGAGTTCACAATTTAGACAGGTGTTATTCTCCAAGTGCAGCTGGCTAGGGGTCCTGTACTAGTCAAGTAAGCAAACACCACCCACAGAATGTTTATAGAATTTGTAGAAATGACCTTGTTAATGTGCAATGAACAGTTTTGAATGAGAGCCACCCTTAAGTCTGCCTGTTGCCTCATGATGGGTTTGGGAGTCATTCTTTTAAAATCAGGTGACCACCACAGCAGTGGATAAGCTTGCAGGAACTTGGTATCAAAAGGATTGGGCAGTGGAAGTCCACAGTGTTCAAAGTTATACATTCCTGAGGGTGTGTAGTTGAGTTGGGTTGCAGGTTTGTTCCATGGATTTTTTGCTCCCACCTAGCAGGTGGCAGTTGGGTGACACCAGTTCAGGTGCATATTTGCAGGTGCTTCATCATGTTTTGCACCTACAAGAGAGTGAGCAATATCAGCATTGGAACTCAGCATGAGCTGCACAGGGAAAAAGGGGATGCTCTGGAATCAGCTCTTGCACAGTCTTTAGGAATGTTTAGAAAATGGCCCCTTTTCCTAATTTTGGCAGTTCAGTTAGGAGGCAATGATCTGACTTGACAGTCCTCGATTAACTGTCAGACCCTTAGAGATTGTAAACTCAGGCAGGAATGCATGCCAGTAGTGGTCATACTTTAGTCTGGCCTTCTCCAACAGAGGGTTTGGAGAGGGGCTTAGGACCCGGGAAAGATGGATCCAGCCAGGAAAAATGGCTTGGGAAAAGTGGCAATGGCAGTGGGTCGGGACCTTCATTGTCCATCTGGTCATCATTCATTTGTTGCTGCATCTGTATAGATGGAATGCATTTGTTATTTATGGGCATCTGGTACAGATTTTTTTAGGGGATCTGAAGCAGGGACTGTATTTAACTGCAAGGGTAGCTTTTTTTAACCCCCCCCCCCCCGTGACAGTTTGAGTTCAGGAGATGGGGTTAAGAGTAAGTAGGAAATGTGGTGAGCACCCATGGGCAGATACACATTCTTCTTGTGTAACATTCAAAGTGGGAACTCGCATGTCACTCACCTTGACAGCAAGGTGTGTGACTCTGAATGCTATTATTACAACCTCTCTCTCTCTCTCTCTCTCTCTCTCTCTCTCTCTCTCTCTCTCTCTCAGATGCATGAGTCCTCTTCTTACATAGGAAGCATGAAAAAAATGCAAGCCACTACTATTGTGCATTAGTTCTGACAAGAATTCATATCTCATTTATTTTTGTAACCCTCCCAATACAATTAATGGTATGGATATTGGGTGTTGAGAAGAGGGGGGATTTTTTAAAAATATTCTTATCGTGTGAAGAATAATGAAGATTTAATCAACTCTAAAATACACAAACAGCAGGGATGTGGATCAAGACTCCAAGTCTCAAGTCACGTCCCAAGTCTTTGCCCCCAAGTCCCAAGTCTTTAGTTGTGAGTTGCGAGTCCCTATCTATTTAATGGGGAAAACAGGTTTAAACCTGAATAAAATTTGATTTTAATCAAAGACTCAAGTCTTTTACAATCACCAAGTCAAGTCCAAATCTAGTCATTGACACGACTTGAGTCTGATTCGAGTCTGAGTCAATAGACTCAAGTCTACATCACTGACAAACAGTGCTCCTCTTTTTCTTCTCCTTTTCATCTTCTACATTTTTTGGGTAAATGTGTAATAAGTGTTAATGGTTTTAAAAAGTGGGCTTGAGCTTGTGCAGTTGTCTGCTGCCCATGTTTTATGGAGAAGTACACATTTTGTGAGGATTTTCATTTTAAAGGGGCAAACAATAGCAAGGTTCACAACCTGCCTCCTTCATTTACATCTGTTCGGATCTAAAGCGTGAAATCAGTCAGAGTGCTGATTAATTTAAGCATGCTTGGAAGCTGGTCCTGATTGGGTTTCCAAAATTAACAGCCCTGGGATCGTCAAGCAGAAGGCTATAAAGCTCTCAGTTGGCAATCAGCGTATATGATACTTTAATTTGTAACCTTGGAGAGATCCGAATAGCTGAGGTCTCCACCCCTTCATGTTTTATCTCTTATTTTACAGCAGCAGATGCCTCTGAATATCTGAATAACTGACAAGTTCTCTTATCAGCTATGCTGAGATAAAGAGCTGCTAGCATTTTAAAGAACTTTGTTCTGAATTGACAAAGTACAGGTGCTCTCACAATCTGACAGAATGTCTTTTTGTGTGTGTCGGTAATGGTGAAATAGTATGCAGTACTTTGTCTGTAACCATTTCAACCCTTTACTGGCTATGACAACTGTGAAATTAATATTCTTTTTTTTAAAAAAAAATATTGACTTCTCTTAAAGTGCCAAAAAAGCACTTGGTATGCTTTTTTATGCTTTTTTGAGTCACTGAGTTGCTTCGTTCTGAGAGGTAGCCTAGCCATTTCCCCCTATTTTTTTCTGATTGCACACAGAAACATAGAATCCTGCACTATGCATTGTTCAAAGTTTAGGTTTCAGGGGCCCAATTTATCTTGGTACTATTTAATGTGAATTTCTAGAAATGGTGAATCCAATGTCATTTTCTATGACAAATCACCCAAGCTGTTTCAGAAAACTATTATAAACAGTGTCTGCTGCAAGATGTCAAAAATGAAGGCTATGTTACCAAACGAAAAGAGAGGAGAGAGAAGAAATCAAATGCATGTGATAAAATATTAAGATTTTTAAAAGAAAATGGAAAAGCATTTTGGCCTTCTGAGTCTGATGTTTTGAAAAGGACAAAACTATTTTACAGCCCAATGCTACCTAACATTCTGCGCAGCAAGGCTGGCGTGGGCTACGCTGCATCAAGTGCAGAAACTGAGCAGGCTGAAGGACTCTCTAAGGTAAGAGGACATTCGTCTCCTAGCCCCAGGGAAAACCCCAGCCGCAGCAATGGGACTTCTTGGACCTATGCAAACTAAATTGTTGGCATAGGTCTCAGGCGAGTTGTGTCAGGGAAACAGGCATGCAAAGGGGGAGAGGATGCGACATGCACCAACATCGCCGATCCTGTCCCCCATCTGGGCCTGATCCTCCCACCCCTATTGCCACCCTCCCCCACCCCGTTATACCCCTCTCCCCCCTATCCACCCTCCCCCTGCCCCGTTTCGCCCTTGTGCTGCTCGGCATGGAACTGAGCGTGTCCATGGCATGCTGCTCCTTGGGCCTGTGCACAAAGGCAAGTGTAGGCCTTTGCGCTGGCCCAGCAAACTCTCAAGCCATCGCAAAGCACTTTACGGTGTTTTTGCAACAGCTTGCACCAGCCCACGACACACTGTGCCGGTGCAGGAGTTAGGGAGGATTGTACCGTTAGATGATATTCACTCACTTCTAGAACATATGATGAAAAGCAATTAAACTAAAATGTCTTCCACTGACAAATACTGGCATGCTGTTTTCTCTAAGACATCTTGTTAGGCATAGGAAGTATTTTCCCACTAGACTGTAAGAACATAAGAAGAGCCCTGCTGGATCAGGCCAAAGGCCCATCTAGTCCAGCTTCCTGTATCACACAGTGGCCCCACCAGATGCCTCAGGGAGCACACAAGACAACAAGATACCTATGTCCAGTCGCCACTCCCTTGCACCTGGCACAAAGAAAACCTACTCCTACAACCAGGAAGTTGCTTATCCCCCTCGTGGCTTGTAAGCTGTGATGGACCTTTCCTCCATAAATCTGTCCAATCCCCTTTTAAAGGCATCCAGGCCAGGTGCCATCACCACATCCTGTGACAAGGAGTTCCACAGATGAATTACACACTGGGTAAAGAAATATTTTCTTTTGTCTGTTTTAATACTCCCTCCACTCAATTTAGTGGATGTCCCCTAGTTCTACAGTTGTGTGACAGGGAAAAGAACTTCTCTCCATCCCATGCATAATTTTATACATCTCAATCATGTCCCCCCTCAGCCACCTTTTTTCTTGACTGAAGAGCCCCATACGCTGTAGCCTTTCCTCATAAGGGAGATGCCCCAGCCCACTAATCATTTTGGTCGCTCTCTTCTGCACCTTTTCCAGTTCCACTATATCCTTTTTGAGATGCGGCGACCAGAACTGGACGCAATACTCCAGATGCAGCCTTACCATCGATTTGTACAACGGCATAATAATATTGACCGTTTTATTCTCAATCCCTTTTTTAACGATCCCAAGCATGGAATTGGCCTTCTTCACAGCCGCCGCACACTGGGTCGACACTTTCATCGACCTGTCCACCAACACCCCAAGATCTCTCTCCTGATCCATCATAGACAGCTCATGAGCTTGTATGTAAAGTTTTGATTTCTTGCCCCAATGCGCATCACTTTACACTTACTTACATTGAAGCGCACCTGCCATTTTGCTGCCCATTCTCCCAGTTTGGAGAGCTCCTGTCTGTGTGCTGAACTTATAAAAACTGCTGGTAGCTCTTTGTTACCTATTATCTTCTACTTCAAGTCAGGAGGCAAAGGCAACGTATCTGTGTACAGTGTGTACAGGATGATGGAGCTGGTCCCTGATGTGCCCCTTCATCTGTAGTACTTTTGAAAGACTTCTTGGGACCCATGTGACATTTAACAGCCGCGTTTCTGTGTTGTGAAGTCCTAACTTTCCCCTGGTTTTGTCACCACCAAAGAAGGCCTGCTATTAAAAGCATGGGCTCCCTCTAGTGCTGGCCCATGACATGTTTCAGCCTGAATCAGACTTCCCTTCCCTCCCCTTTCTCTTTTCTCCTATTCAGATCGTATCCCCAATTCCTTCCTTTTCCCAAATCTCTCCTCTTCCTTCCCTTTCTATTAGGATTAGGAAAGGAAGAGCAAAAGAAGCATGGTGTCATTTCACCTTTCTTGCTCTGCAAGCCATCCTCTGCCAAACTGATGCTCAAAACTGTTCCATGTTCTTCTGCCTAAAGCTGCAAGCACCTTGCTTCGCCCTTCTTCATGCTAGGGACAAGCCCTCGCTCCCTCCCTTGGAAGATGCTCAATGGTGGCTGCATGTTTTTCTCAGCCTTCCCACCCACGCCGCTGCCACTGCTGCTGCAGACACAGATAGATTGATTATACTGCCTGAAGAACAGTGTGCAAGAATGACTTGAAGCAACATCTTATTTATATTGGGCCCGGGGCAGAATTAGAAGACAGAGGATGGCAATTAGCAGTGTCACTTATGGTTAGTCAGCAGGTTATATCAAGCCGGAATAGTCTGAGGAATTCTACAATATCTGTCAGGAACTTCTAAACTTGTTTGGTGCTAGAAGGTATATATACCCTGAACTCCCCCCACAGCAATTTCTGACTACTATATCACAACTACCTTGTTTGAAAATAGTTGTATGCATATATGTATGTATGCAGCCCTTGTGTGGACTGGTGTCTTTGTGCACTTTTTCTTTTTGTTCTCTCTCACATCCACTTTTTTCTCTTCTCTTCTTTTTGTTCCTATTTTCTAATAACTTGCCTTCTTATAATGGCTGGAAAGGGTGAAGACAATTGGTGGGATGCTTGGGGAGCACAAGCAGTGAGGTGAGGATAGACAATTATCCTCATGGTCACGTTTATGTCCTATCTTTCATTTACAATAAGAAATTAAAAACAAAATACTCTACTGCAATATTTTTGTCCATGTGTACAATCCTGACCTCCCCATGGAGCATGTTCTCCCCATTAGAACATGTAATTTCTATGATTTCAGTGACATTTTTTCTAGTGTCTCTGATTATAAGAATTACCACTGACTAGATCTGTGGCCAGACAGTTCACGCATTATATTTGTCCACATGAGAGCACAACTAGAACAGTTGGGACTGTTTGCAACAGCAAATGATTGCATGAACTCATTAGTAATGGAATACAGTTCTTACTACTGCATTCACACTAAAGTGCTTGGCAGTTTCTCATTTAACTACTAAATTCCCAATATAAGAGGAGGGTGAGATACAATCTGATGGATAGTTTTGCTTGCAGTATTTCTTCTGAGATGGCAATATCTAGCACACGTAGGCCACTGGCTTGGGGATTTCAGGAAATACAGTAGAATACAAAGGAACCATGATAGAGGCATAAGGTTGCAATAGCGTAGCTATGCCACCCCCCTGTAATATCACTGATGGAGCCGACGTCACTCGCCCTGCCCCCAAGTGATGTCGGCCAGCCGAAAAGGTCCATTGGGGCTCAGGCGGGCAGAAGGGGGCACAAACAAATGCTGCTCTGATGCAGCGGACAGCTTCCAAGGCCATCTGCGGCCTGCTCCTCCGCCTTTTCCGCCGCCACTGATGCCTGGTTTGCCGCTGCCATTTTATCGCAGTTGCTGCCATTTTATCGCCGTTGCCGCCGGCGCCGGTAAGGTAACCCCCGCGTGTCGCCCAGGGGCGGTCCACACACCCTGTTCCTCCGCCACTGTAAGGTTTTCAAAATAGTGTTGTGTAAAACTGCTAGGGCAAATGCTTCAGCAAGAAGAATATTAGACTTTATTCTGCTGAATCATGAATGATCTAACATCTATGAGATCTGTTCATGATTGTTTTGTGCCTGTATCCCAAAGCACCAAGATTCTTCTAAGCCCCCCTTCCCATCGCCATCCTGCTGTTACAAGAAACTGAGCAGCAATGACTATTTCTGCTGGAAAACATGATTTGCAGTGTTCTACTAACGATTTCCAAATTACAAGCCAATTTTTAAAGCACAGGCGCAAATGCCAATTTGGTTCTCATTTAGTGCCTGGCTTTCATGTGCAAAGTCAACAGAATATTTTCGTACCTCCTTTGCTTGAAAGTTTTTGTATTGTGATTTGTTAAATAGTGCAATGAAAACAACAGTTACTGTGAAAATGTTTCACAGTTCTGGACCTTCATGTCTGATTGATGAGAATATTGCTGGGAGGCCTCTGCACTGACCCTGAACTTTTGTGTATTCTACCTACCATCTCCAGATGTATGGCTTTAGGGGTTTCAGATGTCGTCCCTCCTGTTACTGTATTCGCAACACCCACAGTTCAGAATGTCAGGTTTGTTTAATGTGTTGAACAAGTCACAAAAATTTTCATTTGGCTTAGTTTTGAGCCAACTGGAAAAATAACTGCCCCCCCCCTTTACTACCAAGTTGAACTTTGTCTTGTGTGAGACTTTCATCTGGAACGTTTGACATTTTGATTGTTCTCACGTGTCATCAACATAATGTACCAAATTGTCTCCTGATGTGGCCCTTTCTTGCAACAGTACAGTGAGCCCTTGATTTAATAGACCTCAATTCCGTGGACCTTGCAAAAAACAGCCATTTTCTGCAGGGAATGATATCCACTCTATTGTTGGCAATATCGGACACCGTCTGCCCAAGCCAGTGGCTGTCTGGTTATTGAGAGCATTATTGCTTTATGTTTGGTTAAACGACACGTGTTTTGTGCATGTGCTGACATGCCCTGTGGTGTGTGAGACTTGGAAGCTGTGTGCATCCAGCAACCATGGTTTCTAAAAGATAGTAGTAAAAAAAGAAAAAGTAAATTTGAGGGCTAAACAAAAGCTTTACTTAATTCATATGCTGGAGTCCAATCACATTTTGGTTGTGTATGTGATGAATAGAGTGTAAAGAAACAAACCGTGTCTGATATCTGCAAGATACCCGTTTTCATTAAGATACAGTGCGAATGCTTCATCAAGCGGTTCAACAGTGACTAGCAGTGTTGTCAGTGACCTCAGGTCCCAAGTGTCTCTCCAGACTCCATCTTGGTGCCTTAGCTAACATTCCAGAGAGTCAGCCAGAATTTGTCCATGAAGGGGGTGAGGCACGGTGAGGCTTCTCCAGGAAGCCTTCCCCACCAATGACCTACACATGGGTGCATCCCACACCCTGCCCTACATTTTGTCCCATCAGGAACCTCTCTGATTGGGGTGCAATTAAGCCCTTTTGCCCTCTCGGAAGGAGATACCTTAAGTCCAGGAAGCTCCTATGACTGCCCATATTGCAGTAACAGAATGTTGGCATTTTCTTCCCCCTAGAATGCATTCATGCTGTCCGTTTTGGCCATCTCTCCCTTCAAACGAGACTCCTACTCTATTTTTTCATGAGGTTTTTCCTGCTTGGAAAGGTTCTTGCCTCAGTCCGCACCTTCAGAGGAGCTACACTTCCTGTTTACCAAGGGGCACTTTTGGGGCAGTGTTTTTCCTTTCCCCCCAGGATCTGAAGCCACGCAGCCCAGCCTCACTTCACAGAAGGACATCATACGTAGGCTTACCATATTTTGAGGTGCCCAAACTGGGGCACCCCCCTGCTTTTTTTCCTCCAGATTTTTTTTTTTAATATTTTTATTTCCAGGCCTTTTTGCTTCTTCTTCTTCTTCTTTTTTTGCGGGCGCTCGAAATTTTCCAACTAATTAATTATTTTGTCCCCTTTCACCGCTTTTCGCTCCCATCATGGCACCCCCTTTTTTGCTTGCCTCCAGTCCTTTGTGCTGCTGCTGTCTCCACCGCCCAGCCCAATTCCTGGCTGGCCAGTTTCATTGGGCCAGAACCAGACAGGACTCCCCCATGGGGTCAACTACCTGCTGCCACCACTGCTGCTGCTTCCAGGATTTTAAAAGTGTTCAAACTTTTCCTGTGAAATCTCACGAGATCCAAGTTGGCAGCGCCCAAATCTCGTGAGGGCACATGAAGCAGTACTACTGTACTGCCTCATGTGCCCTCACGGGATTTGGGCGCCACCATCTTGGATCTCGTGAGATTTCACAGGAAAAGTTTGAACACTTTTAAAATCCTGGAAGCAGCAGCGGTGGCAGCAGCAGGGGTAGTCGACCCCATGGGGGAGTCCTGGCTGGTCCAATGAAGATGGCCAGCCAGGAATCAGATCACGATTCGAAGATTGGGGAGGCTTGCAGAGGGTTGCGCAGGCCTCCCCGAAGCCCCGGTAAGTGCAAAAACGGTGGTTTCGGGCACTTTTGTGGCAGCGATTCCCTGGATCCCCTTAAGGGGGCAGGGGACAGTTAATGTCTTCAATGGTGGGTCGCGACCACTGGCCTAGAGTGTATCCTGGGAGATGGTCTAGGCTGCTGCCACTCTCCTTTCCTCACATCCTCTCCTGCTCTCCAGGCTCTGCATGGTCAGTGATACTGGAGGAGAGGTTGGTGCGGCAATGGCAACAGGCAGGAGACTCCCTGCCCATTGCCTTCACCGCCTCGAATGGCTCCGACGGCGAGGGAGTGGGGCCACCTTGTACCGGGGAGTAAACGGGGAGTGGAACGGTACGGAACTTACAGTACCGCCCCCCCTCCAGTGACACCTCTGGAATTATGAACTTGCACAAGTGCAATTCTCCTTTCATTCACAAAAAGAACTAAGAAGTTAAGAGCCAATGTGCTTACCTATGTGTTGCATTCAGCCAATATCCTTTGCACAAAAATATATTAATGAGGCAATGAGGTACATGTGTGCTTACACAATGCAGGTATTCACCATTATAAGAGTGCACATTCATTTAGATTATGAAAAGAGCATGTCAAATACATTTTGTGGTTTAATGGCATAAATAACAAGAAAGACACTGATAATGAAAATGCTGGCAGAGCCCTCTAATCAATCTACTCACACTCATTATTTTAATATTCTTGTGATGAAACAGTTTCCCAGGCCCTGTGAGTTTTAGTTGTGTTGCGGGATTTGAAAACATTTATGCATATAACTAGGCTACATATACATTTTTATTCTAAAGACTTCCTTTATCTTCTCTTTCGGTAGGCAATTGCTTGTATTTTTAAGTTACTCATGCTCTTGATCTATCAGCAGTCAACCTGGATCAGAGAGGCAGTTGTGTTTTTTGTACTGCTTATTAGCATATAAATTATACGGATAAAAACTGTATTCCTAAATGGATTGGAAGAGGGAAGTTACCATTTTTATTGTTTTTATTATTCCCCCATTTATATTACTTTCAGGATTTAAGGGCCAGAAATTAAGAATGAAAACCAGTGACACGAATGAATAATTCCCAATATGCAATAAGACTGTTTCTCCGTAGTGAGAAAACTTTGAATAAAGAAGAACATGAGGGACATTTGGATCACAAACGGAACAGTAAGTATAGGACTGGACACATCAGGTGAGCTGAAGTGACCTTCCCTGCCCAGTGCCCTGTTCTCTAGACTCTACATCCTTTCGAGATGTGATGATCAACTGTACACAGTTTTCCAAATGTGGCCGCATCAGAAATTTGTATAAGGGCATTATAATATTAGCGGTTTTATTTTCAACCCCTGTCCAAATGATTTCAGACATGGAATTGCCTTTTTCACAGTTGTTGCACACTGGGTCGATGTTTACTACCACAACTCTATCCACCACAACTCTAAGATCTTTCTCCTGGTCAGTCACTGACACTCTCATCAGTGTATATGTGACATTGGGAACTTTTTTTTGCCTCCATGTGCATCACTTCACACTTATTTATTTATTTAATTTATTTATATCCCTCCTTTCCCTTCAAATAAATGGAGCACTTAAGGCACAATCTTGGGGAATGTTAGAATGGCGGAATGCGCGCACCGCCATTCTAAAGTGTCGCGAATGTGCCATAAAGCATGTTCGCAACTACTTCAGAGTAAGGGAGGCCGGTGCAAGGTCGACCTCCCTCACTCCGACGCCAGACCAGGACGCAGCTGCCGGCGGAAGGTAAGAGCTCCCGCCGGCAGCCACGTGGACAATCTGGCGGGCAAGGGGAGGGCCATTGGCCTAGCCGGCCCGGAAGAGGGCGGGGATGGCGTCAGCCATATCCCTGTCCACTGGCGTAGCTACGCCCCCTGAGGTAGGGGCGGCCCCCCGACGTCCCTCCCATAAAAATTAGGTTTCGATTTCATTTTCACTTTTTTTCAAGGTTTTTTTTACTGTTTTCCGGGGCTTTGTAGTGGTAACGGGGCATCTGTGTGTGTGTGTGTGTGTGTGTCTGCTTTCCCCCCACTTAACTTGTGTATAGGAGCCTCCAGCGACGACGATCTCCAGCGACGACGATCTCCAGATTGTTCCTCTGCCTGCGCCCAGGGGCGCGAACTCTGTAAAGCACCCAGCAGCGCTTTCCACAGTTCACGCAGGCGCAGAACGTCGATTGGAAACAGAGGAACGTCGCTTCCGATCGTCGCTGGAGGCTCCTATACACAAGCTAAGCGGGGGAAAAGCAGACACACACACGCAGAAGCCCCGATACCACTAAAAAGCCCCGGAAAACACTAAAAAAACTCAAAAAAAGGGGAAACAAAACCGAAACTTAAGGAGGCCTGCGCCCCCCCAGAGCCTCAGTGCCCTACGCCCTGGGGCCCACCGCCCCCGCCCCATATCAGCCGACGCCTCTGTCCCTGTCCCCGCCGGGCGGCTAGGCCATTACACAGCCTCCTCCGACTTCCGCCAGCTATTTAGCTGGCGGAAATATGAAGAGGCCTATCGGGCCGGTCCCGGTTAATGCCCTGGCCGCTGACCAGATCCTTACACAGGATTGCACTGTCATTGACACTGAACCACATTCACCGTCTTCTTGCCTGTTCATCCAGTTTAGAGGGATTCTTTTGGAGTTCACAATCTGTTTTGGTTTTCACCACCCTGAATAATTTGGTATCACCTGCAAACATGGCTACCTTGCTGCTTGACTTAATGGCGGGTTGTTTAGTAACAATTTACAGTATTATGTTTTCTTCATAGAAATATTTGGGAAATATCAGTGTTTTGTAAATCTAAAGCAGAAAACCAGCCTGATTATGGAATGGCTTCCATAACTGCCAACAACAGCGTTAATAACCTTATAAGCTTTCCATCCCATATATATGAAAGATAAGTAGTGTGGGGTTTTTTTTCCAGCATTTGCTTCCTCTTCGTGGGCTAGTAAAAATTATCTGGCCTCATTGGTATAAAATAGCAAATGAGATGTCAGTTCTTTTGTTGTGCAAAATTTCTCCATAAAGCTCCATTTCTTATGTAGGCTGCCAAATGGTGGTGGTTGTTAATAAGCGCAACTAATGAAGTTAAACTCTCACAGTTGCTATACTTTAATATGAGTGATTGGGCAAAACGGAGCTGGAACGTATTTTGTAAGAACAGCATTTGGGAAAATGCCTTTCAGAATGCTACAACAACTTATTGGCCTGTCTTGCTTCATCTGCATTGCCATATAGTGTGTTTTGTTCAGTGAAGGATAAATTAATTAAAACATTTTTTACAGAGAAGCTTTTATATAGTCTAAAAATGCTCCCTGGTTTATGTGGTACATTCATGCCAGGCGACCATGACAGTCATCCAGAACAAACTTTTAATATAGAATCGCTAACCTTTAATGTACTCATGCATCAGTTGCAGTCTTTAAGCCACGTATGCGTCTCAAATTCAATCTCAGGTAAGGCTTCTTTGTCCCTCAAGGTACTGAGAAAAGAAGACATATGAGCCCTGCTCAGACTCTATCATTCTAATACAAAAACAATTCCTGCCTTATACTCTTCGGAAGTGCCTTGGCCGTCAGTTGAAAGTGGCAATTTTGTTTCTGAAAAGAGGGGTCCCTTTTATTTGCTTATGGCTGTAAATGAGGTTGGGGCGGGAGTTGGTTCTTAAATTCAATACACTAAAGCATTTGTTTGTCCATTGCCTTTTCTATAGACCATAAAACCCTTAAAAATAAAGTGCTTTAAGCATACAACTATAAAAAACTTTATCACCGATGCTTCCGTTTCTGGCAAAGGTGACAGTCTATTTAAAAGAACACTCTTCATGCCACTCTTATGCCATTGTATTTCAGTAGAGCTTGTTCTGGTAATGTCCCAGGTAGATTGTGCACAGATACAGACAAAAATTGAGATGCAGTGTGGGAAAAAATGACAAAAATAGTTTTTTCTAAATCAGTACCTGAAATTCTTGAAGCTGATAAGTATGAAACAACTGTTTCATTCATTGCAACATCTCTCAAAGCTGTTTTAAAAAAAAAAAACAGGGGCTACCCTTGTGTTCTTTGCTCAGGCTTCAAAACATACCCAGGCACTAGGCTGTGTGGCTATAGCTACCATAGTTCCAGGGAGGGGAGCAAGGCAAGGGAGGCATGGCTGCTTTCCTAGGGGAAGGGGTGCATTGCAAGGCAGCTCAGAAAGGGATGGCAGGCTGCTTAGCAGGCACTGGAGCAGTGGCTTTTGGGTTGCACTTAGGGAGGGGAATAAGTGCACACACTAAAATACAAATAACAAGCTTCTCAGACAACACAGGGGTAGGGTTGCTCTAGCTTCAAAGCCCTGCAAACGATGTCTGCAAAAGCTGAAGGGGCCTGGTGAAGCAACCTCTACTCCTTCCACTGAATCGTTTTCCCCTTCTTGTCTCCAGGGTACAAGTAGGCTCAAAAACCCATAGGCTACACTGTGTTTACTGTCTAATTTTTCAAGTGTTTTTTGCCAGAACCTTGATATCAATGACAGTCAGCGCAATCCTATCCAATTTACACCACCGGTGTAACCAGCAGGGAAGGGCAGGGTGGGAGGCTTTGGAAGGGAGGGGAGAGGAGATTTAAATCCCCTTTGAATCTCCCTTTGGAGGGGATTTGAATCCCCTTTCCATTCTTGGGCCTCCCGTTCTCGCTGCACCGCTGATTACACTAGTGGTGTAAGTTGGATAGGATTGCACTGAGTGAATGGTTGCTATTATACTTCTCAGAAAGCTTCTTAAGCAGTGGCGTCTCTAGGGTGCGCGCGTCCCCAAGGCGGGGGCACGCGCGTCACCCTAATGACCCCCCACACCCAGCCCCTAATTTTTTGAGGGGGCGACCCAACGGGACGCTGCCCCGGGTGCCCCCCGACTCTGCCCCCCCCCGTTGCCGGCTCCGCTCCAAGGCCTTCTCCCGACCTCGGAGGCTCCGAGGCCGGGAGAAGGCCTTGGAGCGTCCTCCCCGGCCGCCGCGCCAGGGCCTTCTGACGAAGGTCCACTGCGTCACAACGTTATTTATAATGTTTTTCGCGCATGCACAGACCGTTCCTGAGGGGAAAGGGCAGCCCTTTCCCCTCAGGAACGGTCTGCGCATGCGCAAAAACATTATAAATAACGTTGTGACGCAGTGGGCCTTCGTCAGAAGGCCCTGGCGCGGCGGCTGGGGAAGATGTCCCTGGAGCCGGCTCCTGGCCTCGGAGCAAGGCGACGCGAGTGGGGAGGCGATGCGCGCAGGGGAGGTAACGCGCATGGGTACGCGCGTCACCTTTCTGCGCGCGTCATCTGAGGGCGACCCGCTCGCATCGCCTCCCAACAGCGACGCCTCTGTTCTTAAGAAAAGAAAAACTATAGAAAAAAGGAATGGATTAACATGCCAAATCTGGCATGTGTAGATAGAGCTTGTGTTGTTTTTTACACGACACAAAACTGAATCATATGGGATTAACTGAAAAATAGTATATTAGCAGAGAACTGCTGGGTAAGGCTGGAATTCTAGGTACACATTCCTGAGAGCAAGCCCCATTGAACACAATGGAGCTTACTTCTGAGTGGACATGCATAGGATTGTGCTGTTAAAGTTCAAACACAGCTGTTGGAAATACAGACTTTGCAGTATAAGAGCAACTGGTCTTCTGGCAATGGCCCATCATAATTGTCTTATTGCCTTCCTCATAGGACTTGGGCAAATGCGTCTTGGAGGTTTCAATCACTACAGCAAGATTTCACTTGGGTAGAACCTTTAGTGTGGAATCAGGATAGAGGCAAAGTTATGCAAACAACTGAACTTTTTGAGTTTTTGTTTTCCAGAACAGTTTCCTGGCCTCAGAGCTGAGCAGGTCAGTGGTGTTGCTTGAGGTGGGGCGGAATGGTAAGTTCCGCACTGTGCTAACCTCCGTGTACTCCCCAGCACGAGGCGGCCCCACCCCCTTGCCGTTGGAGCCATTCAGTGCGGCGAAGACAATGTGCAGGGAGTCTACTGCGCGTTGTCTTCACCGCACTGAATGGCTCCGACGGCAAGGGGGCGGGGCCGCCTTGTGCTGGAGAGTACATGGAGGTTAGCTCAGTGCGGAACTTACCGTTCCGCCCCACCTCGAGCGACGCCAGTGGAGCAGGTAGTCTATGAAAGAACCTTAAAGATTCTTGCATGCCCAGATTTGGCATGTAAAATCCTCAAGACAGTCTTAAAAAGACAAGTCATGAAAAAAAAAATCACAGTTCAGTTGTTGAGCTAGTTCAAGAGAGCCAAGCTCAGGACAGCACAATTCTGACTTATCCTGGTTGGGGAGCATCTCTGAGAATAGTCGTTCAAGGGCCTGCAAATCTCCATATTTTGGTCCGTTCATGCTAGGGCTAGCTCATGGATGCTTTATCCCAAAGCTCGGTGGCCTTCACTTTAGGGCCCACTTGAGAATTTTATGGTCGTAAGCTGGAGATTTTTTATTGGCAAATCCTTGAGTGATCACTTGGGAGACAACTCCATGAGAAGAAGCGCTAATGAAAAATTTCAAGAGTAGGAAGAATTCAGAGATACCTTCACTGGAAGATTGGTGGTTGAAACTTTTGGATTATGCTGAAATGGATAAACTTACAATTTCAATTAAAGACAAGTCAGTTAACCTTTTTGTGAATAATTGGAAACCATTTATTGATTTTTTTTAAGAGAGAGAGAGAGAGAGAGAGAGAGAGAGAGAGAGAGAGAGAGAGAGAGAGAGAGAGAGAGGAATGATGTGATGATATGCAGATTTAATGAATAGAATGTTGGTGATATTTTGGCTTAGTTGGATATTATATATAGAAAATAGTGAATAGTATGCTAGTAGGATATATTGCTTCGCGCTTCCTATAACTTTACGAAATATATATACCGTATTGCCCCGAGTATAGGACGCTCCTGATTATAAGCCGCCCCCTTAAAGTTTGGAGCTATTTTTTTAAAAAATACATTTTTAATTCAAGAGTGGTGCCAAAGATCAACAAAAAACAAAGGTGTTGATCAAAGTGAGAAGGAAACCCAAGCTGACCATATAGTTTGGGCTCAAGGAGGAGAAATCGCAGCGGAGACAGGCAGGTGGATGGGTGCAGGTTGCCCCCATGCCAGCCTGTCACCTGAGATGTTGGCTTCATGGATGATCTGGTCTTGATCATGAACTACAGCCAAGCAGTTCAGCAAAGAAGGCTATTTGCTATACAGCTCAATCCTGACTAAGGATCCTACCGACGGCCCAGGGCCACCGGCTGGATCCTGATCCCAGGCTGATGTTGCATTGGCAGGCTGAAGGTCTACTTAGGAAAGGGCATGCTTGTCCCCCTCCCCGGGTGTAAACCGGGGCCGAACCGATAGGCCTCCTTGGATTTCCGCCAGCTAAATAACTGGCGGACGTCGGAGGAGGCCGTGTAACAGCCTAGCTGTCCAGCAGGGACAGGGATATGGCGGGCGCCATCCCCTGCCCCCTCCCGGGCTGGCTAGGCCAATGGCCCCCCTCCCTTGCCTACCGGACCACCCATGCGGCTGCCGGCGTGAGAGCTTCCCTTCCTATGGCGGCCACGTCCCAGACCAGCGATGGAGTGAGGGAGGCCGGCCTTGCGTCGGCCTCCCTTACTCCTGAGGTGTCGCGAACATGCTTTATGGCATGTTTGCAACGTCTTGGAATGCTGGTGCTCTTGTCTCCTGTCTTCCGGATTGGATTGCGCCCATATTCTGGTCCAAGATACCTACAACTGCTGAGTTTGCCTTACTGAAAAGAAACACTGCCTTTTGACATCAATACACATGCAATTACAAATATGGATTGAAGTAAATTAAAGAAAAACATGAAACAATGTGTAAAATGTGACATCAAAGCTCCTGCTGCCTATTTCTGAAAACCCCTCATTAATGCAACTCAGTTAACATTTGCCTTTATCTTGTTATATACTGTATTGCCTTATTACTTTGTGCTTTCAATGTTTTTTGAAAATAATTTATTCTTACCTGCAAGCAACTGGCAGCTAATTATTATCCTTAGAGACTCCACACAACCATCCTCTGGTGCCTGCCTTTTTTAGTTGAAGAATTTAGCACAGGAAAACAAAAATATAGACATAGTTTGGGTTCATTCAGGTAAAGTAATTTCAGGTATTATAGAATGCTCTAGAGGATCCATTCCTACAAAACCTAAACTAAATCCAGGATAAGTTATTGGGGGGTTGTCTGAGCTTTTCTCTGTGATTTTAATGTGTTTAT
This sequence comes from Plestiodon gilberti rubricaudatus, assembly GCA_026170595.1. Classification (NCBI taxonomy): domain Eukaryota; kingdom Metazoa; phylum Chordata; class Lepidosauria; order Squamata; family Scincidae; genus Plestiodon; species Plestiodon gilberti. The sequence continues at coordinate 53,616,566 of JANXHW010000002.1, forward strand.
TGTGTTTTACTTTCTGTTTAAATATTTTATTGTATTTGTCTTATTTTATTCTGTATGCTGCTTTGATGGAAACTAGCTTAGATATGCAACAGCTTAATAAATAAGTTATTGGTAACTCAGAAATGAACCCCACAGAATTGTCTGGATGGTGTAATGCTGAAGGCCATCCAATGTGGCTTTTCAGGCCTAAATCTCAGCAGTGGCCAGGAGGGCCTTTGCCCATCTTTGGTTGGTCCTTCAAGTACTCCTGTACTAGTTTAGGACCCAAATAGTAGAAGAACAGTTTAGGACCTAAACCTAAACAGTTTAGGACCCAAATAGTAGAAGAAGCACTTTCTCCTTCAGTGGGGGAGGCCCACCTGCATGTTCCACCAATATACAAACAGTTAGTTGGGATCTGGTGAAAGCCTTCTCTATGGTTATGGCTAGCCTATAGCATTCCCTTCCAAAAGAGGTGCGGTTGATGCCAACTTTACTGGCATTTTGCTAAGCAGTAAATATGGTACTGTTTTGGTGGGCTTTTAATAGGCTTGCCATCCGTCCCGAAATTTCCGGGACAGTCCCGGACCGTTCCGGGCTGCCACCTACGCTGCCACCTTTTAAAAACTAAATAAACTTACCTTTTTTCCAGGCGCCGCCATTTTGGATATTGGGCACCAGTACAGTATTGTCATCATGCCCTCACAAGATTTGGGCACCATCTTGGATCTCACGAGATTTTGTGAGATCCAAGATTTCGGCACCCGGATAAAAGGTACATTTATTCAGTTTTTAAAAGGCTGCGGCGGCTGCGGATGGCTTGGCGGTGGCACAGACGGGCTTGGCGGTGGCAGCATGGATGGGCTCAGTGGCAGCAGCAGTGACAGCAGCGGGCATGTGAATGGCGGTCAAGGGAACAGCAGGCACGACGAGAACGGCAGCGGCAATGATGGGCACAATAGGCACAAGCAGCAATGGGCACGAGTGGCAGCGGCAACAGCGGGCACGGCAATGGCGGGATGACAGGCACAGCAGGCAACAATAGTGGTGGTGACGGGCAATGGCAAGTCAATTTATTTATTTGTTTTTACCCTAAAATAATTAATTAATTAATTAAAATTTTCGGGCATGCAAAAAAGGGTTTTAAAAATTATTTTGACTAATTACTTAATTAATTAATTAATTAATTAATTGTTGGGGGGGGTGTCCCAGTTTAGTACCGGGAAAATCTGGTAAGCCTAGCTTTTAATATGTAACATGGGTTTTATCCAGCTGTTTTATTGTTCTAAGACTTGCTTCTCCTGCGTTTCTTATTGTTTTCTCCTGATTGTGATATGAATATTTTTTAATTGATTATTGTACTGTTCTTGCTGATTGTTAGATGCCTTGAACATCATTTTTATGAAGACAAGGTGGGATATAAATACTGTACCTTAAATGAGAAATGCAGGGCTGAATGAATCGCAAGCCGGAATCAAGATTGCCGGGAGAAACATCAACAACCTCAGATATGCAGATGATACCACCCTAATGGCAGAAAGTGAAGAAGAACTAAAGAGCCTCTTGATGAGAGCGAAAGAGGAGAGTGCAAAAGTTGGCTTGAAACTCAACATTAATAAAACTAAGATCATGGCATCTGGGCCCATCAATTCCTGGCAAATAGAAGGGGCAGAAATGGAAGCAGTAACAGATTTTACTTTTCTGGGCTCCAAGATCACTGCAGACGGAGACAGCAGCCATGAAATTAAAAGACGCTTACTCCTTGGGAAGAAAGCTATGGCAAATTTAGATAGCATAATAAAAAGCAGAGATATCACCATGCCAACAAAAGTTCGTATAGTCAGGGCGATGGTGTTCCCAGTAGCAATGTATGGTTGTGAGAGTTGGACCATAAGGAAGGCTGAGCGCCAAAGAATAGATGCTTTTGAACTGTGGTGCTAGAGAAGACTCCTGAGAGTCCCTTGGACTGCTAGGAGATCAAATCAGTCAATCCTAAATGAAATCAACCCTGACTGTTCCCTGGAAGGACAGGTACTAAGGCTGAAACTCAAATATTTTGGCCACCTAATGCGAAGACAGGACTCTCTGGAGAAGACTCTGATGCTGGGAAAGGTTGAAGGCAAAAGGAGAAGGGGAAGGCAAAGGATGAGATGGTTAGACAGCATCACCGATGCAACGAACATGAAAATGAGCGAACTCAGGAAGATAGTGGAGGACAGGAAGGCCTGGCGGGATATGGTTCATGGGATCACGAAGGGTCGGATACGACTTAACGACTGAACAACAACAACAACCTTAAATAAAATAATACAAAACTATCTCTGTCTCTTAATACCCTTCTCCAGAAAACATAGATAAACAGAAGGGCCTCTAGAAAAATGGTGCAGCAGATCAAAGATGCATGGAAAACAAAGAATGTGTCTAAGGACAGACAAATGTGCATCAACTGCTGTCTTCTTGAATTATTTCTCAAGTTTTACCCAACTTCCCAAATGAGCTTCCCAGATGACCTACATGATAAAATGAATAAAACATGCAATGAAACCACGGCCAGCCAGTCCATGATGTGAATGTTGACATTCACATCAGGCAACGGGGGGGGGGGGGGGGAGCAGTGAACAAGATGCTTGATGCCTTCCTCCAGTCCACTGCCAATGGAGCTGTCTCTTTGGCCTCCCAGCATGCTCTGCATTTCCTGCTTTGTTTAAGCAGCATGCATGAAGGAAGGAGCTAGGTAAGGGGGAAGGGTCATTGCATTCTGATCCTCAGAGTGCAGTGATGTGGTCCCCTGCCTTCTCATCTTGCTTCTTCCTCCATGTGGACCCTTTTCAAAACCTTAGCCTTTGAGGTAGATACTGCATCACAGGGTATTTTGCATCACTCTTCACTCAGCATGAAAATGTCTGTGGTATTCTAGTTTATCAATATTTCTCGATAAGAACAGGAGTGATGGACAATTCACTGAAAGACACCTGATCACTATTATCAAACTTTTTCTGCAATGTGCAGTTCAACCCAATCCAATGCTACTCTCCAGGCAGCAATGTTGTTGTGCCAACGGGGCACCCACTGCATCCTGCAGAGGGGTTGACCTCTGGAGGCCTCTTCGGGTTAAGGAAACATTTATTCCCTTGCCCTGGGGTAAGCTCTTCCAGCCCACTGGGTCGACATGGACCCTCACCAGCTATATTGGTGGTGCAAGTCTGCACGGACCTGGGTCAGGAGATCGAGGCCAAGAAGGGTGTTAGGATTGCAGCATGTGCCACTGCCGCCAATAACACTCCCCAGTCTCGATTCTCCCTCCTTCCCACCCCAGCCTCTCCCACCCCTGTGCTGACTTATCAGTGCTGGCAGGCATCTTCTGGCCTCTGGCACATGGTTGGCCACTCTCCACTTGCCGCGGCTAACAGGCCTTACGCACTGGTGTGTCGCATTTTGTGATAGTTGGAAAGTGCCTTACATTGCTGGAACACTTGTTCCAGTGGCATCATGCCTGAATAGGACCGGGCTGTTAGAGTGTACTCTCAGTTTTTGCAGGGCAACAATGAGACTCAAGAGACCTGACCCAACTGTGCTGCATAAAATGAAGCTCCAACGTAGAGCATGCTGGCACCCTTCTGTGTTCTCCTCCTCCATGATGTTGCATTGTGCTTTACCAGTACCACTGGTACTGACGGTTCAGGAGTCAAACCTGCTCAGGTGGGTCATTTAATGGGCATGGCCTGACTGGGCAACTCCTGATGTCAGTCCTGAATGTGTGCCACTGGCGTCGACGGGGGGAAGCGGGGGGCGGGCCACCGGGGGGCGTCGCGCGTATAGGGGTGACGCGCGATCACCCCCCACTTACAGTTTAGAGCTTGAGCTGGGCCCGCCCGCCCTCCCCTGTGTCCGTTTGGCTCAAAAATGAGCCGAAAACGGAGCGGGGAGGGCGCTCTGCTCCTGTGCGTGACGTCACGCGCGGGGCGGAGCCTCCCCCTTAAGGGCGACGCGCGCCGCCGCTCTGGGGTGACGCGCGTCGTCGCAACGCGACTGATGTGTGCTGTAATATTTTGCAATGCACCAGGGTTCCATGGCAGATATGGTGTAGTGGTTTGGGAGTCGGACTTAGACCTGGAAGATCCAGGTTCAAATCCCCGCTCAGCCACAAAGCTTCCTGGGTGACCTTGGGCCAGTCACTATCTCTCAGCCCCACCTACCTCACAGGGTTGTTGTGAGGACAAAAAGGAGGGGAGGAAATATGTACACCACTCTGAGCTCCTTGGAGGAAGGGCGGTATAAAAATGTGAAAAATAAAATAAAATAAATATGCACTTGTTCCTCAGCAGCTGAGTTGATATATAAATAGTTCCCTCAGAGTAGAAAGTTTGAAAATCAAACTACCAGCACAATCCTGTGTAACCTTGTAATCCAGACATTTTTGGAGCTATGACTTAAAAAAACTTTTTCCAGGACATGGCTGCGCACAAGGCATGCGGGAGCACAATATTATTAATTTTTATACCATACAATATTTATATTGTATAAAATTACCTTTAGGCTGTGTGTATAAGCTGTCTTTGAGACATAAATAAATTTTGTGTTTAGATTTGGGTCCCATCCCCAAGATATCTCATTACTGTATATTTATGCAAATATTCCGAAATCCAGACAAATCTGAAATCTAGAAAACTACCCATCCCAAGCAGTCCACATAAGGGATACTCAATCTGTAGTACAATATAAATGATATTATGTCACTTCATTCTTAGTTTCTCAAAGATTGAAGCAAGTAACAATATTTCTAATAAAATCACATTGTACCAATTAAATATCCAAACAGTAGTTTCAAGCAAATGTAGAAAACCATTCAAACATTAAGAATATAATTATACATGTATTGCTGAAGTAATTTGACTTTCTGACTTTGCTTATCTCTTGTATTCATTCTAAATCTCAATAAGTGTCTTTTTAGTGATCAATATTTAATTAACTTACAATAAAGCTGCTTTTTAAGATGCAAATTAAAGACTTGCATGAGACACTTAAAAGAAGAAAAATGGAAAGGTCGAATGTGGGGAAGAAACTGCAGAATTGCCAAATCAGATCCTGTATGTCACTTTTCCTCACCACTGGTGTGAGCTGCCTTGACCATTGTCAACTGAGATCAAGTCATTAAGGATGCATGAGCATCCCTGTGTTCGACCTGAAATCGAGTTGCGCTTTTGCGCACGTTCCAAGTGAACATTGACAAAAGCATGAGCCACTGTGACCCATTCGTTTGATTGTTTGTATAGGCTCAAAGATGCCCACAAAAGGTTAAGCCTTTGCGATGTCAATCAGCTGGAAAGGTTCGCGAAGGTCTGAATGAAAAAGATCCCTTGCGCACAGCTGAGTCACTCACAAAGCTTCAAACGCCTGTAGGCACATTCCTGCTCATCTTGATTCTGCTCCCAGACATTCAAGTGGGGCACTTTAATATTTTTGATCTCCTTTGGTAGAATGCTTGAAACATCTCTTCCAGTGATCGCTGGGAATGGGATCGCTTACAAGGGTAAGCATGGAACAAAGCCCCTGCCTTTTTTTAACATCGCTGGTACAGGTGGGGGTCCTGCTGTTTTTATGCTCCTGCTTTGATTGTAACCATGATCTTTTTAATTGTTTTTAGACACTGTTTTTATTAATTTTTATTGATTGTTTTTACTGTTTTAAAATGAGATTTTTTATACTGTGTTTTTTGTATGTATTTTTTTTCTGTTGTAAGCCGCCTTGGGTCCCTTCGGGGAGAAAGGCGGGATAAAAATACTGTAAATAAATAAATAAATAAATAAATAAAATCTCTTGAAAGGTGTTTCATGTCAAGTTCAAAATTAATATTCACACTGTGGGGCTTCTGCCCTGGTCCTGCTCATAGGGACCTCAGGCAGAGCAGGGAAGGGGGTTATTACACCCACAATCCTCCTCCTGCCCAGGCTCGCTTGCTCCTGATCTCAGGGAGCTCCTCACTCACTGACTGCTTCTCAGGTACTGAGCCTCCTCATTGGCTTCCACTGGCCCCTTTTAAGGTTGAATAACCCTGCAGCTACACCCCCTTCCTTGTCCTTGTCCTTCTCTCATGTCAGGGGCAGGATCCTGCCGGCACTTGGAGGGCGTGAGTGTGAGATCCAGCTGGCACTCGGAGGACTCAGACTGGGCTCAGCAAGGGTTAGAGGTAGGCTTACCAGATCTCTAACCGGGACAGAGTGCTAGACCTTTAGGAGAAGCAATGTGGGCAGGTGTAGCTTGTTAAGCTTAGAGCACAATCCTAGGCATGTCTACTCAGAAGCAAGTCCCACTGAACACAATGGGACTTGCTTCTGAGTAGACATGCCTAGGATTGTGCTTTAAGGTTTAACAAGCTACACCTGCCCACATTGCTTCTAGCACTCTGTCCCGGTTGGAGATCTGGTAAGCCTACTTATGGCCCAATTCTATCCCCCCACCAGCCCAGAGCATGCAGTGCTGATGATGGATTGCATGCTGCATGCTATTTTGGGGAGGGGGTGACCAGATGGCCTGGGACAGGTAAGTAAAAAATTGTTTTACTTACCTCTTCATAGGCCACCTGTAGTGGAAATCGTGCAAGATCTGGCGAGGAGATAGTGGTGTTATCTGTGGTCCCCTGTTTTGACAGGTTGGGGAAGGTCAGAGTTAACAACCAGAACCTTGGATTGCAATGGTTCACAGCTGCAATCACTAATGGACTAATGAGGACTTTGAGGATAAAAGCAGCACCTCCGTAGGATTGGACAGTTATAAAACTCAAATAAATTATCTAAAACAATCACAATAGAATATAAGGCAATTTAAACAATCAATAATAAGATCAACATCTATAACCACAAACCTAGAGGATAAAACTCAAAACTCAGATAACTCAAGGGAAACCCAAAGGCTGGCCAGTTGACAGTGGAGATTTATTTATTTTATTTATTTAAAGAATTTATACACTGCCTTTCTCCCAGCAAGGGCACTCAAGGCGGCTTACAATAAAAACATTAAAATACATATATACATTAAAATAATTAAAAACAAATAATTAAAACAATTAAAACAACCCCAGTGGGTCACCTATAATTTACATTTGTTAAAAGCCATTTGTTAAAAAGCCAGTCCACCATGTCAGACATCGAATGCTAACCTCAATAAAAAAAAATAGTAAGGTGCTGCCTCCAGGGCACTTTGGGTTGGCAGTGATTGATGCTACGCCATGCAGCTTTGCCTGATGCCAAGTGCTGCTTCATCTAGCAATGGCTGTCGTTGCAAAGGTAGCAGCGCTGAGCTGCACCAAGGCATGTTGTGACAAAGCACAGGTGTAGCCATTGCTCTCTCCCAGTCTAGGTAATTTGCCAGCACAATGGCACCAAATGACGTATGAAATTTCAAGTAAACCATGAGTGATGGATAAAGGGTCTGGCTCAGTTGGGAGAGCTGCCGTCTTGTAAGCCCGAAGACCGGTGAACTTAATAAGTTCGAGACACACCGCCGACAAAAAGCTGTGAAAGCCTCCAGGAGGAGAGATAAGAGCTCCCAGCTGCGTCGGTCGAGTGTGGGAGGCGCCAGCCAGCAGAATAGTCAGACTGTAAAAAGGATACCACCTGGAAAGTAGCCGTTCATGAAAGATTGGACATTTATATATTGTAAACGCCCCCCCAAGGGGGGTTAGGACAGCCTGCCCATGTACACCGCCTTGGATTAAAGTCGGAGGAGAAATCCAATGACCAAAAAAGGCGGTATATAAATACAGTATATTATTATTATTATTATTATTATTATTATTATTATTATTATTATTATTATTATATAATCAGATCAGTCAATGAAGAGTGCTTTAAAATTGCCTGTATCCTACCTTTGCTATTAACACAGGCTGAAGAGTGTCATGTCATATATAATCGACCTACCAACCTTGGCATATACACACCAAGGTCGGTAGGCAAGGGAAAAGCAAAGATTGTAAGGATATTAGTGATATTGCTTTTCTTTTTTAGAGTGAAATTTTTGCTTGTCTTTTTTATATTTCTGTAATGCTGTGATTCTGGTGTAATTCTTTGCACCCTTGGAAAATATGGCATGTAAAAATGTATTACTGGGGGGAAAGCAGGAGTAGGGCTGATGTCTTTATGGCATCACTGTGGTAAACAATAATCACTTAAGGGATATTTGGCTTGAACTAACAAGGCTCTCATGTTTTTTCAAAGCTTTTAAAAGCATAGGAGCAGGACTGTCAGCTTTCCTGGTCAGTTAGCAACTCTAAAGTCATCTATTCATCAACTCTAAAGTCATCTAAGTGAATAGTACATTTTAAAGCTTCTTTCAATGTTACAGTTGAAGCATTTATCCCTACATCATGTTCTACATATACGCTTTAGAAGGCGTAAAGATTTTAAAGGGTCCATGAAAGTAAATGCTGCCCATCTAATAACAGCTCTCTAAAATAATATTGTCTGACCATTAGGAAAGTGTGACTGTCCCATTATGTTTAATTGGAATTAAGTGAGCACAGCCAGGGTCAGCTCATCTAAATGTCCATAGTCGTTATGCTCTTCTCCAGGCGCTCTTTTCCAAATGTAGGAGATCATCCTCCAGTTTAACCCGTATTATTCTTAGCAATGCTTGTGTCAAAAACTGCACATGAGCAACACACTGGAAGCATTCAAACCACACAGTGTTTTGGAAACATGGCAGACTTTGCAAAAATCACTGTGATCATGATGCAAACAGTGTGATGTATAAAGAGATGCAGTGAGGAAGTTCTTGGGAGGTGAAGCTCAAGTCTTATTTGCAGGGACTACATAGGACGCAGTCAGACCATTGTCCAAAGTTTCAAGTGTCTGGAGCCCTGGGGATTGAGCCTGAGAACTTCTGCCTACAAGGTATGCCCTTTACCATGGAGCTACAGGCTCACCCCCTTTTATTCATTGATTTTGTTGCAAAGATTGGCACTCCACCTTTTGATTGCCTGATTCGCTTGGCACCATCGTTGCCAAATGAACCATGGCCCCATCGTTCATTTTTTTTAAAAAACTTCATTGGGCTATGGATGGATTGATGGATTGATTCTTCAAAAGATTTATACCCTTCCTTTTGATCAAATTATCTCTACAGTAGTTGACAACGCAACCGATGAACGACGTCTCCAAATAAAGCACAAAGCAATTAGGACAAAGAATAGTGGCAGCAATACAGCATCCGCATCATATTCAGTTAAACTGGGGAGCAAACAAAAACAGCATTCATTTAGTGCCTAAAAGAAAGTAAAGTGGTCACTCGGTGAATATGTCTAGGAAAGGTGTTCCATGCTCAGCACACCATGACACAAATAAATAACATATTTGTTTCTTATGTTTCAAGCAGTTACATTTTCAGCACTGTGGGTGAGTTATTGTTATATTAAATCCTAGTGGAAGCATTGACACATAAGTAGTTTCCTGTGGACTTATGCCTGGATTCAAATTCAAACGTAAGCAATTCAGTTGCTTAAAAAAATTATAAAGTGAACACAGCAGATTAGGGATATAAACATGGTGTGCGATAGGAATGGGACAAGGGCCTTTGTTCATTGGCCATATCGTGAGGATATCTTTGCCACAATTGTCACCATGTCCAGAGAACAAAGCATTCCTATTTTGCAGTGGGGTCTGGGGGTTGGGGGGGCAGCTTTATGCCATGCAGGGAAGGGGTTTTCCCCCCAGTGTGCTTAGAATCCTTTAGAAATGGTTGAGCAAGGATGTGAATCCCGTAAACAGCTTTGGCCTGACATATGCTAGATGGCTTAATTTCTCAAAAGAGAGATGGTGGAGCTCAAGCTTGCCTGGAAACCATTTCATCTAATTGGAAAGCTCTGTTCTCTAATGTAAGATGTGTGTGAAGTGGCTGCGGTAAATCATTGGAGAAGGAAAGCCACTGCAGACGCTCAGGCATGCAGTCTTTACTTTTACATTATGTGTTCCAGGGCTATGTCTGATCTCAAATTAAGAGCCCAATCTTATGCATGTCTACTCAGAAGCAAGTCCCATTGTATTATTTAAGTCAATTAAAGCTGGTGTCAGTTGTGGAGGATAAAACACCATTGTGGGAGACAGCAACTTGCATGCTGTAGATCAGAACATTGGTGCAGAAGAAAAAGGGATTGGTGCTCCTTCCCCAAGTGCCAAGACCCCAATTCAAACTGGAATCACCCAGCTGCTTTTCGAGTCCACGTCTAGCATGGCCTTTAATGCTTTGTTGATCACTCCACTTCACTTTATATTGTTGAATTTGTAGGTGCTTATTTTTTGCCCATTTTGTCAGTGTTGGTAAAACTGACTATTCTTCTCCTGTGTCTTTCTTCTTCCTCAAGGTTTTGTGCTTGTTCTGCTTGTATTCACTCTCTAGCGTGTACCTGACCTCAGCACGTTTATCTCTTTCAGTGACCTCAATTACTGCTGCACCTTTTCAACTTTTCTTTTGCTACTTCTTTCATTTACTTCCAATTGCTTCTTTGCCATCTCAGCCAGAATGGCCAAATGTCACCTAAAGTGAATAGCTCTGAATTCCTGTTGAAGGGGGTGGGACTGGGAGGCAGCAGGTAGATAAGTAGCTCTCTCTCTCTCTCTCTCTCTCTCACACACACACACACACACACACAGAGCACTGACTACATATATACCGTATTTATTGGCGTATAAGACACACTTTTTTTGTCTACATTTGTGACCCAAAATAGTAGGGTGCGTTTTATACGCCAATACTAAAAAATCCCTTTCCCCCCTTGCCCGTTTTAAAGCATTTTCAGGCTTACAGCGTTTTTCTGGAGCCAGAGAGCTCCCTTGTGCTTTCTTCCCTAACTAATCTATCTGATCTACAGCTGTTTGTCGGGTTTAATTTATGCACGTGCATTAGTTGAGCTTCTCAGCAGCCAACAGAGGGCACTGTGCTCCTCAGTTAAGTTCAGCTGAGCTGCAGAGGGTGTGGTCTTTCCAGCTCTCCTCGGATTGAATGCAGCTTGGGTAAGCTTCTGAACTGGGCCTAGTTGGGGAGGCTTTGGAAACTGCATAGGTGGGGTGGGGTAAGAGTTGAGTCTGGTTTTTTTTTTTTTAACTTTTATGTTGTTTACTTTGGAAACTGTGCATGGGTGGGTTGGGGGGAAAAAGAGTTGAGTCTGAGTTTTTTTTTTTGTACTTGGGATTTATGTTCTGGTGCATTTTGTTCATGTGTCTTATTGCTGTGTGTTTTAAAAGAGATCCTGGTATTTTTGTGCAATTTATGTAAATTAGCTAATTAAGCAGCCAAGCAGTAAGTGGCCAAGTGGCCCAAAAATGCTTTAAATCTTTTTTTTCTTGAAACCCAGGGCCAAAAGGAAGGTGCGTTTTATACGCCGATAAATACGGGGTACATTATATAGTCACTTTTTTCATGTGAGTGTCAATATATTCCTTCCTTTCTTTAGGTGCTATCAGTATACTGATCTACTCTTCTAATTAGTCAAAACTATTCTTATCTTTTCCTCTAATTCCTCTCTAAAGCACTGCAGCATGTCTAATTTTTGTTCAACTCCTCTTAATTTTTTCTTTTACTTGCCATTTCTACCATATCCTAATTGTAGCATGGAAGTTTTTAAAGCATTTTAAAAGTGCAATTTTAAAGCATCTTTATTTCTTCGTTCTCAAAATTCACATGGCTGTTAAACCCATATTTCCTGTGTTGTTGAAAATCGTATCCTAATTACTGCTTTAACTTTTAATGCACTGAACAATTTTGCTCCTTATATCACTCCTCTTATTTCGTAATAGGGTCCTGCACACATTCTTCTGCCTTTACAGTTTCTTTCACTTGTCAAACCTCAGATTCTTATCTCTTGTCTTAGATCTCTTTTACTTCCTGTTACTTTGTCCTCTTCTTCATAGCCTCTTTCATTTAAAAACCTTTAAAATAATTCACTTTTCTTCGGTCTTTTCTTCCCTAAATGTGTACATGTTGGTTTATCTATAAACAAAATGACACAAAAAGCCATTCACACCATTACTATGACAGCAAGTGCATCTCTAGTTTGTAATGTGTTTGCATCCTTTCCCTTCTCTTTCTGTTTCCTTCTCTGGTTCGGCATTCTTTTAAACCTCAAGCTACTTTGGCAGGCATTGGTCCACTTTTATTTATTGTGCAGTGCTAAACACAATTGTAAGCATAGCAATTTAACGTCAGAATATTTGAAAGAACACTTCAGTGTAAAAATGAGTTTAGAGTTTGTATTAAACCTGAAGTGTTGATAAATCTGATTTGTTTATTATAGTACAGTACCTTCATACAGTAAATGTGATCATTATTTTTATATGTTGATGAATCTGCCACAAATGAATATATTTCAGGGTTCTCATCATCCGGAAAAAGCAAATAGCTAGAAACACAACACATTTCAAAAGGGCCGGGGCAGCCAGTCATGAAGTCACCTGAAATAGCTGCTTCAAGCAGCAGGCTGGTAGAGGTTGCAAACTGCTGGGAGGTGCTCTGCGGCACCCCTTGGATACCCCCAGCCTCCCCTGGCCCTCTGCCTGCCTGGCCACTCCACCAGACTGCTGCCCCATTTTTTTTCTTGCATGCTCTCCTTGGAGAGTACCCGAGAAGAAGATGAGAGGGGGCTTACCTCCTTCTCTTTCAGCTTCTCTGCATCTTCTGTTGTCTTTCCTTCCACACAACTTCATGTAAAGTGTCCAGGTGGGGAGGATGCTGGGAGCAAAGTGGGTCCATAATCACTTTGGAAGAAGTAGAGGAGGACGAGGACAAAGAGGACAGGGTGGTATGATGACGCGTGCTAGCTGAGGGTGAAGGTGCTGGTATGGTGTGCATGCTGGTGCCCAGGGGATGGCGGTGCTGGTGCTGGGGTGCATGTGTCTTGGCAGCAGCATTTGGTGAGTGGGTGGTGGATAAGTGTGCACCACTCCTGAAAAAGTGTTATACTAATTCTCAAATATGACACTCTTGCTTCTTTTTATCCAGACCAGAATTTAACGGAGCAATCCTGCGCAACTTTGCGCGACTGGCCTAAATGGCTGACCATTGTGTCCTAGGGCTATTGTGGCCCACACTGGTGAGACCCGGGGTCACCTCGGGGGAAGGGAACATTCGTCCCCTTCCCCGGTGTGTATGGCGCGGGCTGCGATCGTGCCGCTTACGCTTGAGGTGGCGCAAAAGTGTCATATGGCACTTTTGTGACACCTGAGGCCTCAGGCCGCAGAAAGTGACATCCTGAGGAAAGCTTCATAGATGGGCTGTTAATGCCGTTATCTCACTTGCACTCACACATACATGCTGCACTTGATAACCGTAACATTCCTTCATTGATGGCATTATCGTTCAGTCAGTTATGCTGTTCCCTCAGTCTTTATCCATCATTTTCTTGGGCATCAGAAAAAGGAGCACAGGATTCCTTCGTCTCTGAGCAGCTGAATCCACTGTCGTTCAGCAAACATGTGACAGAGAGATGCCTCCTCCTTTCCCTAGTCCTGTTCTGTTCTGTTCACCCATTTGCCTGCCGCTGTGAGGAAGACTTTCTATCGTTCTTGGAGGAATCTTGGGCATGTTGAAGTGGCACTTTGGATGCAGCACACAGTGCCACTGACTCTGCCAGCGTTTTCTACCAAGAAGAAAAATGCCATGGCACAGCCTGTATTCTCAGCTTGCCAAGATCTCCACCACAAAAAAACCCTCTCTCTCCAAATCTGCTCAGGGGCTGTAAAGCAAAGGGGGTCCTGCTTCATTGCACTGGGCTGCCTCTGACCTTTTCACACTTGTGTAGAAGAGGGAACTTCCTTAGATACAGGTTTTCACCACTCTCCACAAGTTAAAGCTGCCCAAAGTCTCTCTTCTACAAGAACCCATTCACTGTACAGGATTCCTTTCCTGTGGTTCAGTGGTACAGCACATACTTATTATACAAAACATTCCAGGGTCAATCCCTGGCACCTCCAGGTAGGACTGGGGAAAAAAATCATGTCCGAAATTTGGTAGAGCTGCTGCCAGTCAGAGTGGACAATGCTGAGCTAAATGAACCAAGGGTTGGACTCTGTATAACCATGTTTTTGGTTGCTAACAACTGAGGAGGTAGATGTGGTCAGGACAGGCATCTTGTTTGGATGGTTAATTCCGATCATTCTCTGGGTTTATACCAGGGGTTCTCAACCTGTGGTACACATACCCCCAGGGGCACAGGGGTGCATGAGACGTTGCCCGTTAGCTGCTGTGATCAGCAGCTGATGATAGGCAGCGGATCAGTTTTTCCTGGGTCGGGCGCCTGCACCGCAACCCAGGAGAAATGGCTGCAGGTCTTCCAATGTCCCCCATAGCTCCCCCTTACCTGTTTTCCAGGTCGCCACCATCTTGGATCTCGCGAAATCTCACGAGTGCCCACCTGCGCTGCAACCCGGGAAAAATACATTTTAGGGGGGGTACTTGGGGGGGTTCTTGGCGGTACATGGGGGACTGGATGACTGGGGGTATGCGGGGCAACCGGAGGCCCGTGTAGGGGTACGCAGGCCTCCAAAGGTTGAGAACTCCTGGTTTATACAATCAACCCCAAAGGTGGAACTTGGCAAAAGGCCGTTATCGCAAACCTACATCGCTGCCTCTTCTCACCCTGCTTTATTGAATCCAAAAAATGCCATAGTCTTGAATTTGTAATAGTTTTCGTGATTATTCTTTGAACCCAGTTGTCTTCCTGTACAATGATCACAAATAATGTTAAAGGAAGATAAATTTCTGTGGTGAAAAGTCCTATTTTATGTCTATTCTTTCAACTGTTCTGAATCTTTCCAGAATTCAGAGGCTTCTGTGATACTTCAACGTTCAAAATCAAAAAAGATGGAGTCATTCAAAGTCAGTAGCCATGTTTACCCTATTATGGTGCTGATTATTATTTGAGCATCATCTTCTTCTCCCACTGACTGGTAAACAAAAAACTTTGCTTAAATTTGCTTATTGGATTGTGAAACCCACCGCAGGAAATTGAGGTGACCCATACTTGACCCTAAGTATCCAATCCCACAGGTAAAGCAGGATTAGTGTTGGAAAAACGTGGGGTCCCAACCCCTCCCCCCTTTGCACATTTGCCCAGGTCTTACATTGGAAGCACCTGCTACCTCCCAGACAGTTCACCTACCTATCAAACTGCAAGTGCAAATGAAAGGACCATGACCCAGAATGTGGGGTCCTGGAATGAGAGGGCTAAGGGTTGTACACAGCTGCATGAGGGTTTTAGTTTCATCTCCCACTTGCCTTTTAGCATCCTTCTTATTCTTTGCTGTCCCCTCTTTTTTCCCCTTTTGTTAGTTGATCAGTGCCTTGTTTTTATATTTTTTTTTTATACCTTCCATCCATCGTTTTGATTTCTCAGCCTTTTAGTAACCACCTTCTACTTTTATGGTTTGCCTGCCTGGTTTCAATTCACTTGGGAGGGAGTGGAGTGTTACATCTACCAGACTGCCCATGTTCTGCTACTGTGTGATTTGAAGGAGACCTCCTGGATTTAGGGGTTCTCCACCAACTGGCTGAGAGACCAACCTTCCCAGGGCAACTCCCTTCTCTCTGGGTTCTCTAGCTTTGGGGTGGTGGTTGCAAGCAGCCTTTCCCCAATTTATTCCAAGCTTATGCAGTAACACGAGTGAAGTGGAGAGCAAAAGAGAGAAGTGTGCCATTGCTAATTGCTGGGCACGGTGCCCATTTTGCCCTCTTTCTTTCCTTACAGCATCCCAAGTCTATAAATCAAATTAATCCTAGATTGACCGAGTGTGTATCATTAAAAGGCTGCTTTCTGTCTCACTTTTACAAAATCAAAGTGACACATTTCATTGTAAAAGATGTGCTTAGGGTAACTCCTATCACAGTCACTTGCAATCAAGTGGGAATATGAGTGGACGGGGAGGGTGGTAAATTCATCTCTGAGGGAGGGGGTGCTGCCGCTGTCTCTGAAGCAGGCGGTGGTGCGTCCCCTCCTGAAGAAACCCTCCCTGGACCCCACTATTTTGAATAACTTCCGGCCAGTCTCGAATATCCCGTTTCTGGGCAAGGTGATCGAGCGGGTAGTGGCGTCCCAGCTCCAGAGGGTCTTGGAGGAAGCTGATTATCTGGATCCATTCCAGTCTGGCTTCAGGCCGGGGTTCGGGACAGAGACTGCCTTGGTCGCCTTGGTGGATGACCTGCGCCGGGGACTGGACAGGGGGAGTGCGTCCCTGTTGGTCCTGCTGGACCTCTCGGCGGCTTTTGACACCATTGACCATGGTGTCCTCCTGGGTCGGTTGGCCGGGTTGGGGCTTGGAGGCACTGTTCTGAGGTGGTTCCGCTCCTTCCTGGCTGATAGATCCCAGAAGGTGGTGCTGGGGGATGCTTGTTCGGCACCCTTGCCCTTGAGGTGTGGGGTGCCACAAGGGTCAATTCTATCCCCCATGCTGTTTAACATCTATATGAAGCCGCTGGGAGAGGTCATCCGGAGGTTTGGGGTAGGGAGTCATCAGTATGCGGATGACACCCAGCTCTTTCTCTCCTTTCCACCTGATTCCAAGGGGGCGGTCGATGTCCTGAATCGTTGTCTGGAGGCAGTTGGGAGCTGGATGGGGGCGAACAAGCTGAAATTAAATCCTGATAAGACAGAGGTTCTGCTGGTCCAGAAGTCTACGACTCAGGTACTGGATCATCGTCCTGCTCTGAATGGGGTTGTACTCCCTCTGAAGGAGCAGGTCCGCAGCTTGGGGGTTCGCCTGGATCCGCAGCTGCTCCTGGATTCCCAGGTAGCGGCCGTGGCCAGGGGGGCTTTTGCTCAGCTTCGGCTGGTGCGCCAGCTGCGACCGTACTTGGATCGTGCAGACCTGGCCACAGTAACCCATGCCCTAGTGACATCTAGACTAGATTACTGTAATGCGCTCTACGTGGGGCTGCCTTTGAAGACTGTTCGGAAACTGCAACTAGTGCAGAATGCGGCGGCCTGCGTGGTTGCCGGGGCTTGTCGGTTCGACTCAGTCGAGCCGTTGCTTCGGCGGTTACACTGGCTGCCGGTTCGTTTCCGGGCACAATTCAAAGTGCTAGTTTTGACTTTTAAAGCCCTTAACGGCTTGGGTCCAGGGTATTTGAGGGACCGCCTCCTTCCTTATAATCCGACCCGTACTCTGAGGTCATCAGGGGGGGCCCTGTTAACTGTGCCGCCTTTGACAGAAGTGAGGGGGATGGCGGTGCGGAATAGGGCCTTCTCGGCGGTGGCGCCCCAATTGTGGAATTCCCTCCCCCAGGAATTAAGAATGACTCCCTCCTTGGAGGCCTTTCGGCGGGGCCTTAAGACGTTTTTATTTAGGATTGCTTTTAATGTCTGACGTGGTGGGCTGACCTTTTAACAAATGGTTTTAACATATGTAAATGTAACCCACTGGGGTTGTTTGTTTTAACTTAAATTGTTTTAATTAATTTTAATGTGTTCAATGTGTTTATATGTATTTTATGTATTTTAATATGTTGTAAGCCGCCTTGGTTGCCCTTGTGGGAGAAAGGCGGGCTACAAATCTCTTAAATAAATAAATAAATAAATAAATAAATAAATAAATAAATATCAGTGTCTGCCCTCTGTAATATCCCCGCCCCCATAAATGACTTTGTTCCTTTTAAATTTTCAGACCCACAGTTTCAGGGTTTGTTTTGTGCTGGCCCAGAAATATATCAATTTCTGCAGTGGTCAAGTCCTTTAGCTTTATTAACTTAAACCTATAGCTTTATTAACTTTCATGTGGGGAACATTTTGGCTGAAATTACCTTATGTGAATATTGCCAAACTGCTCCTGACGTGAAGCTGTGATGCTAAATCATGGTGTGATTGAGAAGCTTGCCATGCCAGAAATAGCCTTAGAGTGAATGCTCAGAATAACAGTTTACATTCGTTTGAGACAGGACTTTATTTTCACTGGGTCTGGTATATGGAAAATGCTCTGTCAACATCAAGCAGGAGGGGAGAGGGGGTAATTGTAGATGGGGCTCCTGTTATCTTTTCAACACATGGAATTGAAGAAGTGGTTGCATGGGCCCAATTATTTGTGGGGTGGATCTGTGGGGTGGATTTGTGGGGAAAGTATCTGCCTAGCTTTCCAAATGTTGTGCCTCCACTTCCCAACAGTCCACAAACTTCTTCTTCTTCTTCTTCTTCTTCTTCTTCTTCTTCTTCTTCTTCTTCTTCTTCTTCTTCTGCTGCTGCTGCTGCTGCTGCTGCTGCTGCTGCTGCTGCTGCTGCTGCTGCTTTAAGTAGGCTGCTAAGAAAATGTGGATAGTGACAATGATAAATTTTGACAGTGATAGCAAGACCCAAAAATCAAAACCAAAAAAAGCCAGAACCAAGAAGCAGCAGCAGCAGCAGCAGCAGCATGTAACCCATGCTTACAGAACAAGGAGCATCTATCAGTTGACTTTTCTCCTTGTTCAGAGAACACAGTGCTTCTGGGACTACCTTGAATCAGGTTTCCTTACATGCCATGGTGGAGCTTTTGCTCAAGGGACTTGTGTGTCTTCCGCTTTGTAAGTCAGGGTAACTACAAGGTTTGGAGACAGCACATCTTCCTCCATAACATTTAAAGTCGACCCCGCTGAGTGACAGGTTTAATGGTCTCATGAAATCCACTCACTGACAATTAAGTTATTTTAACTTGTAAAGTGTCTGAATGAAATATGATTCCCAGTGCATTACAGAAACCTACATATTCCAGTATTAACTGCCTTCTTGGGAAGCATATACATGTTCTGCTGATTTGCACGCCAAAACATTATGCTTGTTTAATGCATAGAAGACAATGACATGAAACATTTGTTTGCACCTCACGGAAGTGCTCAGCTACAATTGCAGGCAGAGATCGGCTTCAGTGTCAGCAGACCAACCAGAGTTATGTCAAATGAAGCCGTGAAACTGGGTAATATCCCATCACAAATGCTATGGACGGGTATATTCTCCATTCTCCATCTGCTGCCATACCATGAATCTGTGCTACAGTTCACTATTGATTGCTCTGACTTGACTTCCTGTTGTCTCTGCAACAATTATCTGCAAAGAGACTCACCATTTCTTCAGCTGCTCTTGACTATGTAGCAGTGATGTAGACTTGAGTCTATTGACTTGGACTCAAGTCGAACTCAAGTCATGTCAAGGACTTAACTTGGACTTGACTTGGCGATTGTAAAAGACTCGACTCGAGACTTGGAGTCTTTTACGACAAGTCCAATTTTATTCAGGTTCAAACCCACTTTCCCCATTAAATAGATTGGGACTCACAACGCACAACCAAAGACTTGGGCCCGGCGGGCAAAGATTTGGGACTTGACTCAAGACTTGGAGTCAGAGACTTGACCCACATCACCTGATTGGCCGTGGTGGGCAGTTTTTTCACCTACCTCGGACTGTGCAGGGGTATGGGTTCTTTCCTTGTCTTCTTCTGTTATTAACCGGTCACTTTGTGTTGCAGGTTAGTGCGGGTACGAAGGCTCGAGTGTGGCTGTCGGTGTGAACTCCGGGGCAGCAAAGGCAAGGGAGGCCCCGATCTCACACCTCACAGCTGCCCTCCGGCGCCAAGGCTAGTGCGGGGCTGGCCTTGACCCGAACCATGCAGTCCTCCAGCTCAGCGCGGGCTCGAGCGATCCTGCTGCCCCGGCCCCTGCGAGGGGCTGACGGTGAAAAGCCGGCCTCCCTCGCTGGAAGGGGATGGCGGCTTGGAGTCAGGGTGAAACACCTACCAGCCTGGGGGGCGCGGCCTAGGCCCATTCCCCCCCTTTTTCTCACCACAGCCAACAGGCCCGCACACGGTTCTTTTAACTACCACCTTAAATCCTGCTGGTTTCCTGATCTTTCTCTTCCTGTTATTTACTTTAATAAAAGTGGCCCTTTACACCCATACTACTGATACGTGTGTTTACTGGGGAGTGCGTGGGCAGTGAAGCAGAAGAAGAAGTATAGTGAAGAGTGGTGGGATGGATCGTCACTATCTGCTCCACACTTCCTCTTCCCCTCCATTTGCCTCTTCCAATTTGAATCCAGGGAATAGAAGCAGAGGCAGTAGCAGATGCACCATCTAGTAAGGAGAAGCAGAATTTGGTGACAACACAACCCAATCTTATGCCGGCCACCACCTGCGGAACAAGCATGTGCACTGTCACAAACGTGTTGGAAGGCATGCTGCAGCAGCGCGGAAGCTCGTGGCACCGACAGAAAGGCCTGCACCAGCCTGCCAGTGCTAGATCCTTGTGAAGCCCCCACCGGAGCAGGCTGCGGAGGGGTGGGGGGAGGGTGAAACAGGGCAAGGAGGAGGGTGGATCTGGCCCAGGAGCGGGTGGGCTCAGTGGAGGAGGCCTTTGCCAAATTCTATCTCCCTTCCTGGGCTTGAATGTCCGACACAGAGTTGCTCGGAATTGCGCCGACCATTTAGCTGGTGCACATCCGAGTAGCCTCATAGAGGCTATGAGCCCCATACCCCGTAGAACCCCATACCTCAACACGGGGTAAGGGGACAAACATCCCCTTACCTCGAGAAGACCTACAGTAGCCTCGAGCCCTGCGCTGGATATAGTGGAGCCTGCCCCGGCGCCACTGCATCCCAGCGCAGGGGGTTGGTTAGGATTGCGCCAACAATCTCGGCGAGGTCTTGGGCCAGCCCTGATCATGTTCAATATATGGGGAAAAATGCAATAATGTAACATGTATTAGATGAAGAAATACTTAGGATCTGACTATACTGACTTTATAGGCAAGGATTACTGGTACTCATTAAAGCTTTATATATTGAACGTGGTTTAACTGCAATATAAGCATCTGGTTCATGATGTCATAAAGGACCCATCTGGCCTAATTATTTCAACATTTTTGTTCCATTGTTCTAATCTCTCAAACAACCAGAGCTTGCTAAGGTTACACAGTTCATGCATGTTACAATGTGAGAGTTTCTATTTGTAGCTCCTAATACAACCAAAACTTTCTTCTATCACACTTGATATTGGGCATCTTGCAGTGGCGTTCTTTCATGGGGGGAGCTGGTGTGCTCCACCCCAGGCGCCGAGTTGGTGCGGTGCTTCCAGGAGCGCGGCAGCCGGGCTCGGGGCTGCACAGCGCGGCGCAGCATTGGAGCCCGGCTGGCGCGCCCCCCGGAAGCAGCGTGCCCACTCGGCGCGTCCCCGGCTTCCGGAGGCTCCGCTCCGAGGCCAGGGATACAAGCCCTCCTGAGAGCGACCGCCCAGTTCGGCGGTCAGGGCCTTCTGAGACGGTCCGACGCGTCGATGCTCCTTTTATTCCAGCCCATTTGCCCTCAGGAAGGTTCTGCGCATGCGCAAAAAAGGAATAAAAGGCGCATCGACGCGTTGGGCCATCTCAGAAGGCCCTGACCGCCGAACTGGGCGTTCGCTCTCAGGAGGGCTTGTCCCCGGCCTCGGAGCGGAGCCTCCGGAAGCCAGGGATGCGCCGAGTGGGTGCTCAGCCCCGAGCCTGGCTGCTTGGGGGGATGCGGAGCCGGCCTCGGGGCGCTCCAATCCCCGCCCCCCCAGGCGCCGGGAGGGCTGGGAACGCCATTGGCATCTTGTAATACTCCTGGGAAAACTTGCTAAACTAATTTGGACTGCAAACCTTCTATTTTCCTTATCAATAAGAATATGTTTAAAAGTATTAATAGATCTAGAACATTCAAGGATGTGTAAGGCATTTACTGGTATGTATATAGCATGGGTCTTTTCCAAGTTATCTTTCCTGGGAAGATACTGTAAGACAGTGGTTCTCAAATGTCACCGGGACACATTTTTTGAAGTGACACTCGGGATCCACCTAGCTTTATGAGTCTTTAAATAAATGGTGATCTAGAAAGAATTAATATATTTATTTACAAGTAATATTTCATTTATTTATTTGGAAAAACACTCAATCCATTACTTGTAATGAGGCAGCCCTAATGAATAGTCTCAAGGCCTGACGGGCTTCTTTATGTGGCCCAGCCTTCACCTGCCCCCACTACCTGTTATTGACAGACTTAGAAAAAAACCCACCAAAAACAGACGCTCAAACATTAATTTCCCTATATTTACACAAGCTTGCAAACTGCAGGAGCTCAGCTGTTTGCAGGGTAATTAGAGCTATCTTCCAAACTGCAACAGCTCAGCTCTTTGAAGGGTTATCAGCTGCTATCTGATTTTTGAATAGCCTCAGGGCTTGTGACAATTAGTTATCTGATCTTTCCATCACCTGAAAATCAGAAACCACCAGAAATCAGGTCGCGACCCACCAAGTGGAGAAAACACTGCTGTAAGATATTGCAAAATTGGCAAGATGTTGCAAATTCCAAGGAACAGACTTTGTGGAAGCTGACAACAAAGTATCTGAATTTTGGACCCTTTCCACAACATATTATATACAAATGCTGATCTATCAGATCTGTAAAACAACACATATAGTTTAGCAATTCACCTCAAGTTTGTGTTCTGCAGCAATCATTGTCTACTGCATCAAAAATGAAAATTAAGCTTTACTTTCCCAACACCAATGCAGCCGTGCTAAGCATCCCACAGGGGAGTTTTGAGTCCTGGAAGACTCCTTGAGGTAAAGGAATATTTGTTCTCTTGGCAAGGCTTTGCTGCCCTAATGGGTCTACTCGGATTTGCACTATCGATTTTGCCATAAGACTCTTATGAGTGGACACGGATAGGTCAAGAAGGGGTATAGGATATCAGCAGAGCTGCTGCCACCTATGACCACACCCTTACCACCCTCAATGCACCTCCATCCCTGCCTCAGTGCCCACCCTGTTCCTCCCTCTCCCCACCGCATTCCACCCACCCCCTACCCATCATCCCCCCTGCCAATGACTACAGCTGGGCTGCAGCTGCAAACAGCAAGCAGCTGTGCCCGCACACCAGTGGCCACCATGGAAGCCCTTGCCAACTTAGTGGTGCCAGGGCTTCCATGGTGGCTGCTGGTGGGCTGTCGCAGGCACTCAATGTTTTTGGCTGCGACCCTGCTGCACTCAATGGCATGACATGTTTTGTGACAGCTGTAAAGCACACTACTCTGCCAGGACACACATTCTGGTGATGCAGCAAGATTGGGCTGTTAGTGTGATAACCAGTATTGATCTGATCTTTCTCACGTGTGAAAGGTTGTCCCCAAATTTGTATGCGATGGCTTTACGAATATGTCATGCTTAGAAGAGCTCACTTTTCCCAGTGTTTCTGCCTTCTGGTTTTACACGCACGCACGCACGCAGAGGTATACAGAAAACAGGCAAACAAAACATACCAGGAGTGTTGGAAGAAAATGGAAGTGATCCAGTCATAAAATGGTGGCAATACAGAGTTGGAAAGACTGAGAAACAAGATGAAAGTTTCAAGACTGGCAAAAGCTATTTTAGAAAGCAAGATTGACCTCACCAAGTTGGTGATAACTAATTCAGCAAACATGAAAAAATGAGTTTCACAGCAGCCCTGGCTTTTGTTGTTGTTGTTAAACAGATTGAACAAGTTCAAAAGAAAGCTCTATTTTTTAGCTTACTGAAGTTGGTGCTAGAAGGAGGAGGGTCCTTTTACTTTCACACTTCTGTATTTCGAAGCCTCTTAGAAGACTTTTTTTTTACCTTCTTCTGTTATGTCGCTTCAGCAGTTTCCATTGTGGTGGCCATAATGCTCCGCTTCTTGTAATGAGAAAATAGAGTGTTACACGTATGGTAGATAGGTTATAAGTTTCAAAACATATGAATTGCCATGATGGGAGATGCAAAGAACCCTACTAACCATTAAATAAGGTTGCAATCATATATATGCTTACCTGGGAGTAGACCCCACTGAACTCAGTGGGGCTTACTTCTTAGTAGACACGCATAGTATTAGATTAGACTGTAAGAGTCTTATGGCACAACCCTGCTCTATATAAGCACTGGCACAGCACGTGCTACACCAGTGCTTGCCATCGCAAAAGTGACGTAAAGCACTTTGCGGCAGCCTAGCAGATGCCGGGGATGGCGCAAAGGCGCCGTGCATGCCGGCAGAAGGAGCAGCGCCAGCTGGAGAAGGTGAGTTCTGCATTGAGCAGCTCGAAGGCAGAATGGGGTTGGGGAAGGTGGGGGAGGGTGGGGAGGGGTGTAACGAGGAAAGGGATGGGTGGATCAGGCCCGGGAGAGGGTAGGATCGGTGGCACTGACATACGGCGCATTCCATCCCCCCCTCCTGGGCCCAATCTGCTGACATGGATCCACTCAGACTTGTGCCAGCCATATAGTTCACGCAGATCTGGGTAGACTTGTTGCGTGGGCTGGGGCTTTCTCCGGGGCAAGGGGAAATATGTCCTCTTACCTCGAGGAGACTTCCAGCCTGCAAAATTCCCATGCATAGACTTACCATTTGTCCTGGAAAACCTGGGACTGTTTTTTACTTTTTTTACTTTTTTACTTTTTTGGGTGGCGCCATCTTGGATCTTCCGAAATCTCACAAGATCGCGAGATCCAAGATGGCGCCGCCCAAAAAAGGTACATTTTGCAAGTGGCAACGGCTCTGGAGGGGGCAGGAGTCCTGGCCGGCCTGGATGCAGCTGGCCAGGCTCAGGTGGCGCCAATATGGCGGTGAGGACGATGGTGGCAATATGGTGGCAAGGACGACAGTGGTGACAATATGGTGGCAGCAAGGACGGCAGTGGCAATATGGCGGTGAGGACGATGGTGGTGGCAATATGGCGACGGCGAGGATGGCGGCGGAAATATGGCAGCAATGGTAAGGGCGGCGGTGGTAAGGGCGGCAAGGGTGGCAGTAGCAAGGGCGGCGGGACAGGCAAGTGGCAGCGGCGGTAAAATGGCCATTTTCATGGCCACAAATAAATATCGTAAAATATGGTAAGCCTACGCATGCAGGATGCAGTACAACCCATGCTTTTCCGCTGCATAAATGCACGGGAACTTAGGTAGATTTGGGCTGCCCAATTATTGGCAATCAGAGTACTTTCCTGATTGGATAATAACCCTATATTTTCCTCTCCCCTGCTCCAGTTCACCATGATGCTGTTCTAGTGGTTGAAAACATGCCTGCAACAATCTCCCAGCTCAATTATATATTTGGAGAGTATAGTTTTGGTGAAACACTATTCCTTTGAGAACTTGTCCTGGTACATTAGTGGTAGCTCTCCTTCACCACTCCTTCATTGTGATGGAATACTGCAAAGGAGGAAGAAGGAACCACCACCAGCTTCTTTGTACCCTGCCTTTTCCAGTATCACAGGCTTCACCAGACCCATCCATCCCTTTTTTAGGTCTCACCCGTTTTCCATGCATATATAAGATACCCCTTTTCTTACTTTCTTCAGACCCTTCCCCAAAACTCACCTTTTCCAGGATGTATTTTGTTACCACCACTTAGTTCCTTTAACCTACTGCAACCAAACCTATGTGCATTAACTAATCACATATTCTTCCCCATCTTTCCTGGCACTAGTCCTCTTCCCTTCCTTCGTTGTCTCCTTTATGTCTGTTTTAGATTGTCAGCATCTTGGGGATGGACCTTTCTTCCCTTCTACTGTAAAGCACCATGCACATTGGTGGCACAATAAACAAATAAGCAATGCCTCCCCTGTGCAACTGCCTCTCTGCTGCAACTCCATCCTGTAACAACAACTTCTAAGGTTAATTTTTCTGGCATTTTCACTAACTAGAGCTTGTTGCTTCCCTGTTCAGGAGGGAAGTTGGTATATCTCCTCCTTCCAGTTCAGTCTGGATGGTAGGAACAAGGAGAACATACCATCCTCCACAGCACTGCTGATTCCAGGAAAGCTGCACTAGGAATGAAATGCCTGAAGCTGCTTACAGTGTAGAGGAAGCCAAAGCATTCCAACTATCCTTGCTTTGGAGAAGAACTAATGTTATCCATTCAGAGACCATGTAAGGAAGGAAATGAGACATAGGTTGGCTTAGCTAAATTCTGCTGGGTCCTGTCCTTTAGAAATTAAGCACAGACACAGGATAGACAGATTTGGGGGAGCCATCAGTTTCAGCTACGTTCAAGCACAGCGCAGACAGCAACAATCCAGGCTATTGTTTCCTATCAAATTATAATTTATAGGACGTTGTTTATCTGTGTCACTAAAAAGAAATGAACACAGCTCTTGCTGTCTCCTTGAAACATACCGATAAATTACAAGAGGGAGTCCAATTACGCTGCAAATATGCTGTGACATAAACACATTTAAACACAAATTACGGGATTTATTTTCCTTCCGATTGCAGAAAGAAGCGTTTACTTTTTGGGAGTTTAAAAGCAAAAGCCATGATGGAGCATACTGAGTTATAAAGCAGGCACCATAAATAAAGTATAAGCTGCACTGTGGAGAGAGACTTCAGAAAATGTGAAGCTCCTCAAACCATGTAGTAACTTGCAGCCCAATTGTCTGCAAGCTTGCTCGCAGCAGGGTAAGCTTTACTGGGATCAATGGGATTTACTCCTCCCAAAATGGTACTTAGAAGTGGAACCTTTGTTCCAAATGGATGCATGTCACCATAAAAAAGAGACAAATTTATGTAGTCACTGTCTGGAAGAGAACCTGTTATGCAGGCCAGTTATGTATGTCAATTCTATGACTCTTTACCTTAGCCCAGAGGGTGAGCAGTGCAGCTGCTCATAGGTGCACTGGGGCGTGGGTACACAGTGAACATCAATAAACCATGGGTTGCCATGTCCTTATTTAAATTGAGTTGACCGTGTCAATCTGGTTTGAAACAAACTCCAAAAGATGGTATGAATTGGCCTGCACGTCTATAGCAGAATTAGGACAAAAAGTGATATGGCTATACAAAGGCTAACAGATGTATTGGGATCTGGAATATCCACATCTGGGATATCTGCCCATGGTGTTCATAATGGAATGTCTTTGCAAATGAACAGACCGCATTCACATATCAGCAGCTTCAGTGCCGGCCCACAGTTGCTGGAACTCATGGGGCAAAGTCCTGCACTGGGTCTCCATAACACTCCTGTCCATCCCTTGGTGGCACATTGGGCGCTATCACTTGCACAGATATCCAGGGGTCAGCAGCTCAGTCTAGTGGTCCAACCCTTGATCTGCTTATCTCAAACTCATCATCACTGGTTGTTGTGACTGGCGCTAGTGCAGAATGACTTTTGCAATGATTTACATTCAATGATATGTTGATGAATTGCTGTAAGTCTTACAGCGCAATCCTGTCTAATGCTAAGGTCTAAGGATGCAGTGCAATCCTTTTTGGCACGGCTGCTTCAGCAGGGGGGGAAAGGATAGGCTTGGGCTGTTACAGTAATCCTATACATCTCTACTCAGTAATATGCTCATTGAGTTTAATGGAACTTAGTCCAAGGTAAGTATGAACAGGCTTGCAGTCTAACATATTTTACTTACATCCTATATACCATACCTTGGGTTACGTACGCATATCTACATCCTTTCTTCGTTGTGGACAATTTCTTTCAAACCTTTGGACTTCTCTTTCCTTGTAAAAATTCATGAAAGGAAGAGGGTTTTAAAAAGCTGCAATCTTTTTGCTCCGTAGCATCTCAACAAAGCATAGGGATGTGACTGTTTTATCATTTAATGTTTGAAAGTAATATTTTTCCTTCCTCATATTTAAAGCACAGAGATAACAACAGTCTGTCAAAAGCCATCGCTGCCTAAAGATGATGTCACTTCTAGGCTGACATGGAGACAGACAGGCTCTGATCATGTCATGCCGGATAATCTTAGGCTCAGCCTGACAGCGGCATAATGAGAGATGGGGAAAACTAGAAATATGCTGGTTATCAGGTGTAGCTTATCTCCTTTATTTTACTGTATATGAAAGCAGCCTCACGTTGCCTGGCACCTTATTCCCCTGCATTCTATAAATCAGAGATTTAGTTGCATTTCCCCCTTCTATCTACAAGCTATCATGTTCCTCATGTGATAGCTTGCTTATTGAGAATTTTATCAGAAATAGTACCTTTTCACTTTGTACATAGAGTACCTATCAGTGGAAGGCAAGCTGGCCGTAACAAACGGTGCAGTCCTGGGTAGCCTAGTGCCTGGGTAGCCTCCCCTGGTGCAGGGTGTTGGAAACGCACCATAAAGCGCGTTTACGGCACCTAGCGAGTAAGGACCGCTGGCGCAGCGGCCGGCGGCCCTTACTCAAGCTCCTGCCCAGCCCTGCGCCCACCGGAGCAGGTAAGTCCTATCCTGGCCGGGGCAGGGGTGGGGGAGGGCAGACCGGGCAGGGAGGGTGACCATTGGCTGCCCCGGGGCCTGGAGAGGGCAGGGATATTGGCAGCAAGATACACTATATCCTAGGCCCTCTCCAGGCCCGGCCTTACCTGGCCGGCGTGAATGTATATGAGCTCCGGAGCTCACGTAGAATTGAGGAGGCCCATTGGGCCTGCTGCCGTGTACACTGAGGGACACCCAAGTTTTTCCCAGGCTGCCCCGGGGCAGCCCAGGAACACGATAGGATACAGCGGCCAGGCGCCATATCTTACACAGGATTGGGCTGCCTGAAACATAGAGCATGGAAGAGCATGGATAGGCTCTACCTGCTTGTGAGCATGCTCCTTTAGCTTCCCTTCCTTCTTTGTTAGTGTACCTCATTTCATTCCCATCCTTTGTACTTCATCACTGCTAGGATAAGTCAATGATAACTTTAATCCCTAACCACCTTAGAGTTGAATTACCCACAGTAGTCAGGAGGCTAATATCAGGTGGCCACCTCAACACACCCATGTAAAGTTTATAACTTTACCTTCTTCTAATTGTCTCTGGGTTTCATCCATATTCTGGCCTCCAGTGGTGCTGTTTGTTCCAATTAGCACTAAACATGATGTGATGGAAACAGAATTTACAGCGCAATCCTATCCAACTTACACCACCAGTGTAACCAGTGGGGGAGGGCAGGGCGGGAGGCTTTGGAGGGGAGGAAAGATTTGAATCCCCCTTTGGGATCCCCCCTTTGGAATTTGAATCTCCTTTCCATTCTGGGGCCTTCCATTCTCGCTGCACTGCTGGTTACACCGGTGGTGTAAGTTGGATAGGATTGCACTGTTACAGAAGTATAAAGTAATGCAGGATTTTCTAGAACAGACGCTGGTTTGGATTGTGTGCCTCATGCCTACCCTGCCAGGCTAGGTTGGCTAGGTCTGAGTGAGGACCCGTCAGAGGGGTGGCCTGGCCAGGCCAACTCCTGAACCCTCCAACTGGTGCCAGTGGTAGTTGCCAAAACATCACCAGGGGCAACCATGAGACTCTCAATGCAGGGATGTGCCCCAGAATCTCCAGCAACCTGACTGGCATTGTACCCTGCTGATCACACCATCTACCATTTTGAGCACAGACCAGCCCTTTGCCACAGTGCTTATACTGAATTCTCAAGTGTACCATGGTTCTCATGTGTACAGCAAGTCCTCGCTTACCATCGTTTCGTTAACCGTTGTTCCTTTTTAACGTTGTTCTCCATGGCTGCAGCTGATTCTAGGTTGTGCCAGACTCGCACTTCCTGGTCCTATTCATGCCCCAGAATGCCTTGCAGGGAGCTTCTGAAAGGCATTCTGAGGTGAGAACAAAGCCAATGAATTGGGTTGTGGTCCTGCGCAACCCCAAAGCGGCTTTTCAGTGTACAGCGAGCTCACCAGGACATTACAGAGCCCCACAGAGCATCACTGAGCCCACCGGTGAGTATTAATGAAAACTGGTTTCATTATAAGTTGTTTCACTTAAGAACATTGCAGTTTCCTTAACATTGCAGTTTCCAGGAACCTATCTACAACGTTAAATGAGGACTGTATTGGCGGTGACACACCATAACGCTTTGCTGAGTTTGCTCTGCCACCACATTGCACACCAGTACAGAGGCATGTGGTTCCAGTCCTCTTATTGGCTGGGGGGGCCTCGTGTGGGGGTGTGGCTGGGGAGGGAACCAGGTGAGTGTTTTCACCTGGCCCTCTGTCGGCGCTGCTTCCTCAAGCCCCTCCCTATATCACAGTTCGAGATTAGTGGAGGCCAGGTAAGAATTTTTTGCTATCAGTCTGATTGGCTGTTGGCTGGTGCTTTTTCGCTTACCCAGACTGACTTTGGGTGTTGGAGCTGTAGTTATATTGTTGCTTATCAGTCACTTTAGGCAGGTGGTGTGCAGGTCCAGGTACATAGGGCGCAGTGGCGTCCCCCAGAGCGGGGGACGCGCGTCACCCCCCCGACTCACCCCCCCTACAGAAACTTACCTTTTCCGGCGCACGTCACCCTCCGGAGGCCGGACGCTCCGAGGCTGGGGAGCGTCCGGCCCGGCCAGCGCTCCAGGGCCTTCTAAAAAGAAGAGGCCCAAAGCGAGGGTTTGCGCATGCGCGAAAAACTTAGTTCGTGTTTTAACGCAAGCGCTCCAGGGCCTTCTGAAAAGAAGAGGCCCAATGCGCTTGCATTAAAACGCGAACTTTTAAGATTTTCGCGCATGCGCAGACCCTCCTGAGGGCAAGAGGGCAGGCCCTTGCCCTCAGAAAAGGGTTTGTGCATGCGCGAAAATCTTAAAAGTTTGCGTTTTAATGCAAGCGCTTTGGGCCTCTTCTTTTTAGAAGGCCCTGGAGCGCCGGCCGGGCCGGATGCTCCCCGGCCTCGGAGCATCCGGCCTCCGGAGGGTGACGCGCGCTGTCACGGAGGTGACGCGCGTCACCCCCCGGCGGCCCGCCACGCCCGGCACGCTACAGTGACGCCAGTGATAGGGCGTGAGGGATTGGTGCACATCCTGAGGTTAGTGAGGTCAGGAGGTGAGCCAGGACCGCTCAGACGACACTTGACTGGGTTGGTGAGGCTGACTGGCAAGTCCCCTGGCTGGACTATACAAAGACCACCACATGCCATGGCCTGTGGGAATCTACGCTGTTCTGCTACCTTGACCATTTGGGGTTGACTGTGATAGACTCCCTCAGTCCTTGACCGAGTGTGGCTTAGAGTCAGGACGTGACGCCCATTTATGATCTGGGGAGGCAAATGGTTAGTACCGTTTCCCCTGCATAGGGCCCACATGCCATGTGTGTGTGGGGCGTTACGTCTAGGGTGTTGTTGTTTTTTTACCCCACTGCTGGTTCTGTTGTTTTTAAATAAAGTGGCCCTTTCTCCCATCTGTCTGGTGTGCTTTTATTGGGGCGGGGTGGGTGGGTGCAAAGGTAATTGAGAGCTTTAAAAAAAACTTCAGGGAAGTATAAACCACAGTATAAACCCCTCTAATAAACCACATGTAGTAAGTACATTTTGCTTTTCTCTTCTAAGCCATCTGAAATTCAGATCTGATTGATGACTCCACTAACTTTTCAGAACTTTAAACAATTTCTTTAAAAATTCCTTTAGCACAAACCTTTGGCAGTTTCTAGCTTTGATTGTCAAAAGGAAAGAAAACACAAATTTCAAAGTCTGCTGGATGAAAAAACCTCAAATGCGGTTAATTATATGTGATAGGTTACCAAGTCTTACATTAGTGTTTCTGTACAGAACTCCAAACCCAACATTACTGAAAAATAGTGTATTACTAAAGACAATTAAATTATAGTGTGCCACTGGCAGAAAACAGGAGGTGCATAAGAGGCACTAACCGTCCATGCTGTGCCAAGGAGTAAAAACACATATTTCCCCAGAAATTGCATATGAGCTGTGTTCTGCCCTCATGCCAAATAAGATTTATTTTTACAGTTATGTTGAGTCTTCACAGTTATGTGGTTCAATCAGAAAAACAAATATTTGGGAAGGGTTAGCGGTTCAACATTGGAGGTGGGAGATTGGGCATTATATGGTTCAATCAGAAAAAAAGATGTTGGAAGGTTGGAGATTCAGCATCTTTGGGAGGTTGACGTTCAAAGTAAATTTATTACATAAAATGTAGAAACAAATATTTTGTTCAAAGGTTTACAATTCTATGTACATTCCAATACATCTATAACAAATGCTATTTATCAATTTCTTTTTTGAACTGAGTCTATCATCCATCTCAGCAATCTCAAGAATATTTATCAGCCATTATCCTTTATCGGGCACAAGAGATAGTTTTGTGGGGCGTTTTTCAATGTCTTGTAGGAATGCTCCTGGCATCAACCAGGAGATTCAGTTGTTTTGATGTCTGGTGATACCAAGACCAAGAGTCAGTATTTTTCAAGGGCAGAACATGTGGGTTCATATTAAACTGGAAGACTGTGATATGATAAAGCACTCTGCTACTTAACACCTGGAAGAATTATAAAAGAAAGATCTTAATGTTCCTGATGACCACGCTGGTGTGGTCACTGACCCAGAGCCGGACATCCTAGAGAGTGAAGTCAAGTGGGCCTTAGGTAGCATTACTAACAACAAAGCTAGCGGAGATGATAATATCCCAGCTGAGCTACTTAAAATCCTAAATGATGATGCTGTGAAAGTGCTGCACTCAATATGCCAACAAATTTGGAAAACTCAGCAGTGGCCAAAGGATTGGAAAAGGTCAGTTTACGTTCCAATTCCAAAGAAGGGCAGTGCCAAAGAGTGTTCAAACTATCGCACAATTGCACTCATTTCACATGCTAGCAAGGTTATGCTCAAAATCCTACAAGCTAGGCTTCAGCATTACGTGGACCGAGAACTACCGGATGTACAAGCTGGGTTTCGAAGAGGCAGAGGAACTAGAGATCAAATTGCCAACATGCGCTGGATCATGGAGAAAGCACAAGAGTTCCATAAAAACACCTACTTCTGCTTCATTGACTACGCAAAAGCCTTTGATTGTGTGGATCACAACAAACTGTGGCAAATACTTAAAGAGATGGGGGTACCAGACCACCTTACCTGTCTCCTGAGAAACCTGTATGCGGGTCAAGAAGCAACAGTTCGAACCGGCCATGGAACAACCGACTGGTTCCAAATTGGGAAGGGAGTACGGCAAGGCTGTATATTGTCACCCTGCTTATTTAACTTATATGCAGAGTACATTATGAGAAATGCAGGGCTGAATGAATCGCAAGCCGGAATCAAGATTGCCGGGAGAAATATCAACAACCTCAGATATGCAGACAATACCACCCTAATGGCAGAAAGTGAAGAAGAACTAAAGAGCTTCTTGATGAGGGTGAAAGAGGAGAGTGCAAAAGTTGGCTTGAAACTCAACATTAATAAAACTAAGATCATGGCATCTGGTCCCATCAATTCCTGGCAAATAGAAGGGGCGGAAATGGAAGCAGTAACAGATTTTACTTTTTTAGGTTCCAAGATCACTGCAGATGGAGACAGCAGCCATGAAATTAAAAGACGCTTACTCCTTGGAAGGAAAGCTATGGCAAACTTAGATAGCATAATAAAAAGCAGAGATATCACCATGCCAACAAAAGTACGTATAGTCAGGGCGATGGTGTTCCCAGTAGCAATGTATGGTTGTGAGAGTTGGACCATAAGGAAGGCTGAGCGCCGAAGAATAGATGCTTTTGAACTGTGGTGCTGGAGAAGACTCCTGAGAGTCCCTTGGACTGCTAGGAGATCAAATCAGTCAATCCTAAATGAAATCAACCCTGACCGTTCCCTGGAAGGACAGGTACTAAGGCTGAAACTCAAATATTTTGGCCACCTAATGCGAAGAGAGGACTCTCTGGAGAAGACTCTGATGCTGGGAAAGATTGAAGGCAAAAGGAGAAGGGGAAGGCAAAGGATGAGATGGTTAGACAGCATCACTGATGCAACGAACATGAAAATGAGCGAACTCAGGAAGATAGTGGAGGACAGGAAGGCCTGGTGGGATATGGTTCATGGGATCACGAAGGGTCGGACACGACTTAACGACTGAACAACAACACTTAACACCTGGACCTTATTACAACTTTACCAAAGGAAGAAATACCTGCCTTAGGGCGCAATCCACAGGAAATGTGGAATGGCGGAGTGCTCGTAAAGCATGTTCGTGATGCCTCAGGAGTAAGGGAGCCTGGCCTCCCTCCGTTGCCAGACCGAGACGCGGCCGCCGGAGGAAGGTAAGCTCTCCCACTGACAGCCACGTGGGAAATCCGGTGGGTGAGGGAGGGGGGGCCATTGGCCTAGCCGGCCTGGGAGGGGGTGGGGAATGGCTCCCGCCATATCCCCATCCCCACCGGGCCGGCTTGGCCGGTACACGGCCTCCTCCGACTTCTGCCAGCTATTTAGCTTGCAGAAATCCGAGGAGGCCCATCGGGCTGGCTTTGGTTCACACCTAGGGAAGGGGACGAGCGTTTTGAGGGCCTTTTGCCCTTTGAGGGCGTTTTGAGGGCCTTTAAGGGCGTTTTGACAGGGTTGGACGGTCCGAGGCCGGCTCCCGGGCTGGCCTTGGAGCGTCCGAAGGGTGGCGCGCGTCACGAAGGTGACGCGCGCGGGGGTGCACGCGTCACCCCGTGGCGCGCGTCACCCCTGGCGGCCCGCCCCCCGCCACGCTCCAGCGACGCCTCTGCCTCCGGCCCACTGAATGACGGGCAGCCTCGGGCACAAGATCTGGCGGGCGGCCAGACAAGATCTGGTGAGCGGCCAACCCTTACACAGGATTGCGCTACCCACAATTTAGCACATAAAATGATAACTGCAGAGTATCTTGTGGAATCCTACAGGAGTCATGTCCCATCTGCACACAACTTTGTACTGTGCAGTGTGCCTCATGAAGGCAAGTGGACTTGAAAAAATATTTTCAACTTGATAAAAAATTTCTACTGTCAGTTATGGACTCCATGAGGCACACTGAACAATATAACTATAGTATACTGAAGATCCATCTCCCAAGTTGATCTGGAGAATTCTGATGTTGGTTCTACATCTTGGATGCCCTTAAAAAGCTGACAAAGGACCCCTTTACACATTAACTTTGCTCAAGCACACAAGACAAGGTAACGTTCGGTATAAAGCAGGGCCACTTTATTAATTTCATGGTTCAATAAGCTTAAATCCTGCAGCGGACCCAACCTACTGAACTCCTTCCCCTTTAGTGCAGGCACCCACCACCCTGAGTGTTACCCAGTGTCCTTTTAAAATGAGAACTGTTGCCAAAAGAAAAATGTGTGTTGCCATGAGGCTTTTTGAAAAGGATTAAGAGCAAAAATGGAACATGTGCCAGACCGGACTGTATTGTGACACAGCGCGAAGGTCATGCCGCGCTTGTGTTCCTGCGCCATGAGACATGCTGTAAGGATTTCCCCAAGGCCAGAAGTTGAACCATGATGAGGGAAAGAAACCCTGAACAGCAGCCTCCATTGTCGCCATGTGTCCAAGAAGCTCTCACAGACTCTACTCTGCATACCCCCCCCCACTGATATGCTAAATATATTCCTGGAAGAAGACAATACAGAGGGCTACCTGAAATGACTCATCCTGGTCTTTCCAGAGATTTGCTTTGTCTCATGATTGAATCAGCCAGCTCCGTAATGGCTGAACCATCAAACTGATCACCCTCTTTCCCTGTCCCATTGTTTATGTATAGTTTTACCCAGAGTTGTACTGGAGGTCCATTCAAAGTACATTCCTCCCATTTCTCCCTCCCATTTTTCCCATGTGCCTAAGGTATCCTCCTCCTCTTCTTCCACCATGTGCTCTTTGTGCCCCCAGGATATGTTTAGCCCTATAAAAAGTAGAGACAGCCTGCCAGTGGCTCTCTTTGCATTCCGGACTCTGGTGAGCTCTGTACTCCATCCTGCTCTCTCTGCCTCCCTCCCTCTTGCACCAACCCCCCTCTCTTGCTGCCTTGCTTCCTTGTGCCTCAGTCAGCCACTCTGTAGGTTTCTGAACTTTGTTTGTGCAGAGCCTCAGAGCCATATTGTATCTCCCCCTCCTCTCCTTGTGCTCTGCTGGTTGGAGCCCAAACCACCACTACCCCCTCCTTCCTCTCTCTCTCTCTCTCTCTCTCTTTTACAATACTGCTGCAGCCAAAGGACAACTCCACTCCAGGAAAAGGTGACTATTACCCCCAACGCTTCAAAGGGAATCCTGCTAATGCGAAAGTCTCTGTCTTTTCCATCTGAATTCCTAGATCTGTATTATGTGTATGATTGTATTTGTGTATGATTCTTGCCTGAACTATTTAGTAAATATTGGAAAGTAACCACGTGTGTCCTTAATATTATTTAAACTGAACTCTGGAAGCCCAACTCTGGTATAGCTGGTCTAACGATCCCAGAACATGCCAAATTACCATATTTAAAGCTATTCCCCTAATAAAAAAGGCAACTTGGCTAACATGCGGGAGACAGGCGCAACTGTTCACTTCCCCTTTGGGTATTAGCACCCTGACTCCAACCAGAGCTTGGCTCATGCCAACATCTGGTTTTCACCAGCAACCCCTTGAAAGGGAGTCAAGGCAGCCAAATTACCCAGCTCATCCCAAGCCGGAAAGCTTTTAGGATGGACTTTGCAATTCCGGCCTTAAGGGTCACCAGCCAGCATTCCCAAGCCAGACAGCCTCTTGAGATCAGTACGGGCTTCCCCTCTGGCTCTTGCATACCTTAATTACGGTGCACACCAGATCCCTATTCTTTGTCCCAGTCCTGCACTATACCTTCCAGAAGTAACTTCACCAAGGGAGTCTAGTGTAGGTGAACACCCCCACCCCGTGCCAATCAAGCAGAGAGCAAAAAGTTCCTACCTGACCCCTGAGGGTGGCCAGCTAATCTCAGACTATCCACAGGGCAGGTGGGATGGACACAATATTGCCTGAGCTCCAAATGGTATGCTGAGCACACAAACAGGAGAGAAAATACTGAGAGATGACTCTCCCTGATCACCTAACAGTAAGGGCTCTGTGTTTCTTGCCTTGTGCAGGGGGGCTGGGCTGGGCAAGAAGGCCACTGCCAGATGTGTGGTGTGGCCACATTCTTTTTGAAGCTCATCCCACTCAAGTAGTAATCAACTAATGTAAACTGAAGGTTTTTCCTAATTTAGCACAAAGTTCTGAATGTAAAATATGAAAGTACAGTGCAATCCTCTGCCTCAGAAATAAATCCAGTTGTGTTCAGGGTGCTTACAACCAGGAAAGTGTGTATAGCATTGCAGTCTTAAAGATGGTATTGGATGGATGTGGGCGAGATCAGTGCTGAAACAAAATAATAGAACTAACATTTATCTCTAGTTTTTAATTGTGGCATTCAAATTCAGCTGATTATGGAGTTTCATCCCAGAGGTGTCACTTAACTTTTCGGCACCCGGTGCGAGTGCAGCAGCAGGAAGCCAGAAGTAATTGGCATGGCGTGACGACATCATCGCGCCATGCCAATTCTTTCCGAGTTGCAGAGCTCTGGGTCGCACAGCTCTTAAGAAGCAACTGACAGGCAGAGCCGCCAAACAGAGCCTGCCGAAAGCAAGCGGTGACATACTCCCTTGACTTTGGCTCTGTTTGGCGGCTGAAGAAGCAACTCACGGCTTCGGCTCGCAGGTGGGGCCACCGAACAAAGACAAAGCCAAGGGGGTGTCACACTATGGCTTAGGCTCTATTCGGCGGCCCCACCTGATAGCTGAAGCTATGAGTTGCTTCTTCAGCTCGTAGGTGAAGTCACTCAACGAGCTAATGGGGTGTCACCCCTGACACCCCCTGGGCTCGGCCTCTGCCTCACCGCCAGCATCACTTTGGTGGCCGTGTCAGGCTACTTGTCACAAACACGGAAGTCAAAGCAATGTCGGTGGCAAGGCGGGAAAGCCCTAGCAGCTGGGGGGGGGGGTTTGGTGGCAGGGGAGTTTTTTTGGCAGCCAAGCAGGATGGCATGCATGTTACCACCCAGTGTGTGGCACCTGGTGTGGGTCGCACTCCCCACATGAATGGAGTGATGTCTATGTTGATCCCATCACCTAGTGGCTTTGCTTTGTACAAAACCGTAAAGAACACTTTGCACAGGTATGACAATTGAAACTCTGGATCTTAGAACTATGTTATTCACATTCATAAACCCGAACTTGGTTTTCCACAGAGATCTCAGGAAGATGGTGCTAGTCCTAAAAAGATAGTTCTATTAGCGCAAATCAAACCCACATTGTTTACTGTGGATTTGACCGCAGCATGGATAACTGCAGTGCTAACAATATTAGATGAAAAATATACTATATCTGAGATGAGTAAAGCTGCAATGGTGTTACTTGTAAGATATACTACCAAAAATAGAAGTGACAACTGTGCTAACCTCTCTGCAATATAGGCCCAGCAGGTAATAGCACTGATTCAATAAACTACACTATCAGCCCTCTTTTGTTTTTGGAGAGATTGAACTATCCCTTAAGAAGCACTCACTCTTCTTCTGTAAATAGACCAGCTACGTTTAATGTCTCCCAGTCTTTCTTTGGGCCTGAGGTTCTGTTCTAACAGCCTGGCAAGGTTATTAAAAGAGCATAAAATGAGGTCTATCACTTTACAACAGAATTGAAAAGTAGCCTGGTCAGTTTATAATATTAAGGTGCTTACCTTAAGATGCTATCTCAAAAGGGGTGTTAAAGCTAACTGCTTGAAGATATTCTGTAATGCAGAAGCAATGAGCTGGAAGATCAGGAGACTGTGTGTCTCCCAAATCAAAGTCCACAATTGATATCTGGATTTGTAACAGACAAAAGGATAAGTGTGAGAAGGTGATCTTTATATTGTTTTGCTTGAGTTCACAGTTAACACCAAAGTATACCATACCCTAAGGCCAGCGGGTGGCGCAGTGGGTTAAACCGCTGAACCATGAGCTGTCGATCGAAAGGTCGGCAGTTTGAATCTGCGACGGGGTGAGCTCTCGTTGCTTGGCCAGCTCCTGCCAACCTAGCAGTTCCAAAGCATGTTAATACAAGTAGATAAATAGGTACAGCTTGCGGGAAGGTAAACAGCGCTCCGTGTTCCAGCCGCATGCTACGCGCTGCGGCAAGGAGAGTCATGCCGGCCACATGACCACGGAGGCGTCTTTGGACAACGCTGGCTCTTCGGCTTTGAAATGGGGATGAGCACCACACCCTAGAGTCAGACACGACTGGTCTTAATTGTCAGGGGTCACCTTTACCTTTACCTATACCATACCCTAACTAAAGAACAAAACACGTTATCTCTAAGAACAAAACAATTTTGTGTTTGAAGCCACTTCTTATACTCAGGGGTGTAACTTGGGTGGAGCCTGAGAAGCAGCTGCTCTGAGCGC
This sequence comes from Plestiodon gilberti rubricaudatus, assembly GCA_026170595.1. Taxonomy (NCBI): domain Eukaryota; kingdom Metazoa; phylum Chordata; class Lepidosauria; order Squamata; family Scincidae; genus Plestiodon; species Plestiodon gilberti. The sequence continues at coordinate 53,655,650 of JANXHW010000002.1, forward strand.
AAGCCCAGAGGGGGCGCAACCCTCAGGCCCCACCAACGAAGCCCGTGCTGCAGTTTCCCAGGCTGCGGCATGGGCAGGAGAAGTGGGACGGACCCTCCCGCCCGCCCTGCAGCCCGGGAAACAGCGGCGCTAACCCAGAAGTGATGTCACGTGATGTCACTTCTGGAGCGTAGCAATTTCCTATGGCACCCGGGCACCATGGGAGCTTGTTATGCTCCTGCTTGTATGTACGGCTCAATCGTAACAGGACTTTGAGTTGCCAAAACTAGAGTTCTGGCAGCACAAGTTCCTTTACGGCTGCTACAAAAGGTGACGTACAGTTTTGCACAGCTGGGCTGACATCACATGCAGCGAGCAGCCACAGCAGCACACCAGTGGTACATCCACAGCCCCCTGACGCCAATAAGTCTGTGCGGGGGATGGGAGGGAGAGGGTGGGATGAGGGGGAGAGGGGGAGGAATGGGGGGGAGATTGGGGTAGGGAGGAGAGTGGATAAAGGTCAGGAAGGAGGCAGCATCTGTGGGCAGGGATGCCGCTGATATCCTATCTCCCTACATAAGAACATAAGAAGAGCCCTGCTGGATAAGGCCAAAGGCTCATCTAGTTCAGCTTTCTGTATCTCACAGTGGTGGACTGCCTTCCTGGGTCCACTTGGACTTGCACAAGTTATATAGCTGGCATAGGTTCAAGTAGACCCAGCTAGGCAACCGACTGCAATCAGATGAACTGTATAATACTCATTTGTATAACCTCATCTCCTTAAGACAATGGTTTGAGATTGACAGAGCCCCCCAAAAGATTCTCTCTTAGAATTGAATTCTCTCACATCTAGATAGAATGGAAACTGTCGCTGGAGTTGTGGAACTGAACGTGTGGTGTGGAATTGTGGTGACGAGGTCCAGATCTGGTTTTTTATTGATCTGTTGCAACAAGCTTTGGGCAGGCAGTGGTATCTCATTTCACTGTAGTCACAACTTTCCTGGAGTTGTTACCGTAGCGAGTGTTGACATTTAGCTGGTAGATCCTAAGATAGCTACATGTAATTGTTCAGTCTTGGAACCTAGAATCTCATTTTTGCCAGATGGCTGCCTTGCAATCCCTGCGCTCCACAATCGTCTTACAAAGTTTAATTACAAATAATGTCAAGTGCAATTCATCTGATGCTTCCTCCTTGACTACAAAACTCTATTCATATGTTTGTTTCTTTTATGATTGTCCATTGCTATCAGGCTAGTGATAGTCATGTCTACCCCCAAAAGAAGAAGTTTTAAGTGCATTTGTCTTAGAAAAGTTGATTTAACTTTTCAAGAACAGCTTGATATTTCACTAACTTCTGAATTTCAGTTGAAATTAGTATCCCATAGTTTGATATCCCAGGGAGCTGAACCTTTTAAGTAATGGTGCTATAACTATGTTATATAATAGGAATGTATTATTCCCAATCTTTTGGATTATGTAAAGCTCTTAACATTAACTTCTTAAGAGGATAGTCTGAGAGTCTATTGGATCATCACAGAAAGAAATATGCCAACTGTCCTATTTAATTTGCTGTACCAATTCATAAGAACTGAAGTGATCTTTCTATCTGTTGTAGTTTTATCAGATATTTACTTCTAACTGCTATACAGCTAGGATGAATGGTATTGTCACAGTACACAAATACATTTACGCCCCGGTACTATGGGCCCGATGCGCCACTGGAACTCGCGTTCAGATGGCACAGCATGCAGCATTCTGCACAGCCGGCTGCCGCCGCAAGTGATAAGCAAAAGGGCCTGCCTGATCAAGAATGAATCACATCCTTGATGAAGATTTTTAGTTCCTGAAATCCTAAATTGTACACACAAGCATAAGTGCATGTGCATGCACACACACACAATTTAATTTCTACATTTAATACATATTTTATTTGTCTTTCCCACCACTTTCTTAGGTACATGTACATAATAAGCAGGCACTTATGACCTAGCGGTTTCTTGATCAAATACTGGCAATGTAGGAAATAACATTGAGTCAACCTTGTCTAAGAGTCAGAACAAATGCTCAGTTATTGTTTGGGAATTTACACACTTAGGATTTGTCCCATGGTTGTTTTCCACTTGGAAATCCAATCAAGCATTCAGAGACTGGAGTTGTTCACCCATGGGAAATCTCAGTCAAGTCACACCCTTGTCTGTATCAATCATCTTGTTGAAATATTCAGGTCTACTTCTGAACACACACACAACACAACACATTATCATGTGAATTAATTCCATATCAACCAAGGTGGAAGAAATTTTTTAATCACAATCAGGGGGGTGGGGGAAGGAACCCTGATAACTGCACGCGAGAGAAAACCATGGATTAAAATATCCACTTGAAATCACAATCAGGCAACTGTAAAAACCGCATGAAAAACATCAAAATGTTTTTAACGGAAAAAGTTCAGGTTGTTCTGACTCTAAGAAGATATGAAATGAGTGCATTCAGATTATAACACTATCATAAGACAGGAAAAATGGTGGAATGTGTACACAAAGCTCACACACAAACTCATCACCAGCTATATGATTACTACAGAAATTAAGATTTTCTAATTTATTATAATACGGAATTCTTCAGAGTCATTGCACAAAAAAGTCCCATCGCTTTGAAAGGAAGAACTGTGATTTACTCATTTACCTCTTTGGTAATTGTCCTGTACTGGTGTGGGTGGGTGAAACTCTGAAGGGGCTGCCCTGAAGCCGAAAGGCAACTGATGGCCAGAGTAAGAGGAGAGGCATCAAAAGGCTGATAATGAGATCAGGTCGAGCAGAATCCCTTAAGCAGCAGGAGCAGCAGTCAGCAGATCAAAAGACTAGTTGGCAAGTATAAGATGAAGAGAGAGTATTTCTTCAGACGAGCTTTGAACTTGACTTCAAACTTGAACTCTCAGGCATACCAGTAACTTGAAGACTGGTTGAAGCCCTTCAGTCTTGCTTTTCCCCTCCGGTTCTGCTGTTTGCAACCACTTTTTTCCTGCTCATTGCTGCCTCCTTTCGGGCATCCAGCTAAGGAAAGCGAATGAAGCACTTTTCAGCTGGGGGTCTGAGCTTTCCCCAGTTGGAGGCACTCACAGACTGGAGGGGGCAGCAGTGGTAGAGCCAGTGTGGAGAAGCAATCCAGCAAATCGGAAGCTCAGGGTACATATGAAAAATACCATTTGAACTCTCTTGTGATTTTATGGCTGTCTTCACCCCAAATCAGAGTTAAAAGCAGCAACAGCAGGACCAGGGACATCTCTGATGCAGCAGAACGTTGCTTCAATAAGGTGCAGAAATGAATTGCACTAGTATTTCCTGGTGCTGACATCAAGACTACCCTGGGCCTAGCACTCAGAGGAGAATGGAAACTTGAAGAGGTTGCTTAAAGCCTTGCACCCCTGCAGTGTCCTTCATGCATTTTCACGCATGCATCTAATGAGGTGGACTCTACATCACAAAAACGTACACTGAAATAAATTGGTTAGACCTTAATGTGCTACAAGACAATTTGATGTGTTTTCCAGAGTCTTCGACAGTTTGAAGGTGAGCCATGGAGAAGTCAGTGCTACTGTCTTAGGTGATCTGAGTCACTGGCCTCAGGACATAATTACAACATTATCGACCCAATCCTATTGGGTGCAAAGGATGCAGGACTGCTGGCGCACTGGCCGCTGCATCTGATGTGCCGTCTGGGTTTGAGGCTAGCCAGGAAAAGTAAGAAAAGACAATGTCCTGTAAGAAGGGGATGTGTCCTGGCCGGAACAGAGTTTCAGGATATGGTGGAAGCTACTGCTACAATCCACCCCCACCACACCCCAATCCTTGCCGCATTCTGCCCTGATCAGCAGCCCCAATCCCTGCCCCTCTGTTGGCAGAACCCCCACGACCAAGCGAAACTTACAGCCCCGCCCCTACCGGAGTGATGCCAGTGCATCAGAATGCTTTTATCTATTTTAAAGTGACATTTTCAGCACAACTGTTGCAACAATATTGCCACAATTACCTTTGCAATACAGGTACATGGTTTCTTTACCACTTTAAGGTGCAATCTAATAGGAGAGTGGGGGCTTTAGAGGAATTTGCAGTACCATTCTCTCGAGGACTCCTCACGACTATAAAGAATTCTCTGCCTGGAAGAATAAGCTGAACAAGACAAGAATGGTTGTTGACTGGACGAGCCTGAACCCTGCTATGTTTAATTGCTTTGCTACTTCGTTTTGTGGATTCAATCTCAACCTATTAGCCCTCATCCAGACCCCAACCGCCCCCAGACAGCGCTCCAGGACTTCCACAGCCTCACTGGAGCGAGAAGGCAAGGAGAGATAGAGCTGGGCGTCATCAGCATATTGGTGACACCCAACTCCAAATCCCTGGATGATCTCTCCCAACGGCTTCATGTAGAAGCATGTTCAAGCATGGGAGACAGAATTGAACCCTGTGGCATTTGTTTCCGAGCCCAATTCAAGGTGCTGGTAATGACCTTTAAAGCCCTTCACGGTTTGGGTTCAGGATATCTGAGGGACCGCCTTCTCCCATACATTCCGGCCCACTCTCTTAGGTCATCTGAGGGGGCTCTCCTGCGAGTGCCACCTCTATTGCAAGTTAGGGGAGTGGCAACACGTGGGCAAGCCTTCTCTGCTGTGGCGCCACAACTGTGGAACTCCCTGCCAGGGGATCTGAGAACCACCCCCTCCCTCATGACTTTTCGGCGAGGGCTCAAAACGTTTTTGTTTCGTCTAGCGTTTGGGTGATGGGTGGTGGTCTGCCTCCTGTGTCTCAATATGCTCTGCCATGCTGCTTCTCTGCTCCATACTGTCGCCCCCCCCCCCCCGTGGATTTTATTGGTTTTTTAAAATTTGTTTATGTATGGTTATGTATTGTTTAAACTTATTTTATGTATTATTTTAAATTATGTATTTTAATCTCTGTTGTAAGCCGCCTTGGGCATTTGCCTTCGGCATAGGAAAAGGTGGGGTATAAATTTTTTAAATAAAAATAAATAAAAAATACTTCTTGCTGGATTTCCTGTCGATCCCATTTGGGATGGAGCCATGGAGGGTCACAGGTTCAGTTTCTGCCATATCCAGGTAGGGCTGGGAATGACCCTGGAGAGCTGCTGTCAATCAGTGGTGACAATACTAACTGACATGAACCAATGGTCTGTCTCAGCAAAGGTGGCTTGTATGTTCCTAGGTGCTGCAAACTAGGTGCTGCTTATATGTATCTAGGTGCTGCAAACTATTCACTTTCTGTTGTGGTAGAAAGCAATTAAACAACAACAACAACAACAACAACAAACAAACAACAACAAACAACCTGCCTAGTTCTCCGGATTGCAGCCTTGCCGAAAACAATTTCCTCATAGATCCCCGTGAAGGAACCGTCCTTTTCATAATGAAGAGAGATAGCCTTTCTCAAATAATTAATTTTTCGCCACAGTGATCAAATTGTTGCTGATCACGGCATGAAGCTGAATAATTGCTGTGGAGACAGATATAGTGGGACTGTCAACTTACTTGCTCTCACCTCTTCTGTTCATAAGTTCCATGTTCCATTTAGCTAATAAATTGCTGTCTCCCTAAAATAATATGCTGTAATAATGCCACACAGTCTTCACAAATTAAAGTTCTTCCCATAAATTCTTGCATCTGGGGTGGTTGGAGTTGCCTTCAGCTTATTCCGTTGGCTTCCTTCAAAAATCCTACATAAATTCTACCTTAATCTAAGAATACGTTTCTTGATAAATGCCTTTTATGTCCTAATGTTTCTCTGGCCATCCTAATTTATTTTTCATCTCCGTTTAAGTACATATTTGCCCCCCTTCTACAGCCAGGATGCAATTATAATTTAAAAGTCATGGGCATTCAAAACACTCTGCTGTTTTTATGATTAAGATGAATAAATGACTTTCCCTCTGGAAAGCTGCCAGGTTCCTTTTTAATATAATTCCTACATGAAAGATTCAGATTTCTTGATGAATGTGTTTTACAAAGTAAGTCTAAGGCATAAATATGAAAGTGTGATTCAGACACAAATGAGTAGAGAATGTTTATAAAGAACTTGAAAACACCATGAAGAACATGTAAGAAGGGCTTTTCAGTGACCTTAACCTGGCCATGCCTTCCTCGTAGTTGTTAATAACCTGGTAGTGCACCAAATGTGTAAAGCACTTTTCAGACATGATGACAGAAACAAGGACGCAGTGCCAAGGGACCAGAGGTTAAGGAAGGGCAGAAGTGAAGGGCACAAATAAAAGTCGAAGCCAATCTCCTTTGCAATCAATAGTTCCAAAACCATGACTTGTAGTGAAAGACTGTAAGAAATTACATCACTAAGTGAAAGGAACCATTGCTTGAGTAGCCCCCACATGAGGCAACATTTTGCATTAAAATTGGGCAGCATTTGTTAATGCCAATTCGCAAACTACTGCAAACTCTGCAGTGGGTCCTAACTCCTCCTTTAATGCAGGCATCTACTTCAGGGATACAGCATGCCACTGTTTCATCCCCCTTTCTGGTGTTCCCACCCTGACTCAAAGCTGCAGATCATCTGATGATGATTGCAGCATCTCCATGCCAACCCCAATGGGCAAGCTCAATAGGATCAAACACACTTACAGCAGATCCTCACTTAAAGTTGTCTGTAGGGTCTTCTTGGAAATTGCAACTTTAAGCGAAATGACTTATAATGAAACCAATCTTACCATAGGCTAACTGATAAATGGCAGTGGTTCCCTGTATCTCTCCCTTCTACTCCTGCATTATCCGCTTCTGCATCTTCTCAGATCAACCCCCCACACCAGTGGAGAACCACACCAGTTCTAGCTTATTCCTGGATTACCCTTTCATCATCATCCCCAGTTCCCTCCTCCACCAGACACTTTGCTTACCTCTTCCTCCTCTTGCCATTCTCATTCTTCTCCTTCCTGCCACTTGATAGGACAGAGCAGGGAAGGAAGGGTGCAATGGATGTGGAGAGAGGAGTTCCAACTGGCAGCCCAGAATAGCTTCTCTCCAATTCCACTCCCCCCTGTAGGTGAAGTCAGGTGAAGAGGAGGGTGGCAGGAGGAGGGTGACAGCAGATGAAGCATCACCACCTATGGTAGGGAAGAGGGGATACAAGGCCACATGCTGGAGTGCATTCTGCCACCTACCCTAGCATGGCTCATTGCATGTGATTTGCCAATAGAGAGGGTAGGAAGAACCCTGTCATTTGCTATCATTGCCGATCTCTGGTAAGCTTAGTGTAGGGCTTTTGCCCAAGGTCATACAGCAACATGGTACCAGTACTGAATTCAGCCTGTTCCAGAGTAGATTTTACATTGATATTGACTGTGTGGAATAGTGGACTGATTTTTAATTCCATTTAGAGAAAAAAATAAAACCACAGGCTCTCTTCTGCCCATTTTCATGGCCATCCATTTTTGACTAGATGACTTAGCTGGATGCTTGAAAAAAAGTATTGTATGTGTATTTCTATTTTCTCAAATATCTGGCGAGGTCATCTAGTAAAAAATCAATGGTTTGCTGAAACAGGAAAATAAATGTAGCCTAGAAAGTTTTGCTCTGGGATGTATTTCTGAATTCAAATAGGAATCTAGCTAGTGTGCTTTCCTCTTGAGCCTCCTTTTATCATTTCAGAGATGCTAAGGATTTGAACATGCCGTAGAGATAAATCAGTGAAAGGTGGATTCCATCCAAATGAACCAGATAAGTATGAAAGCACATAAGGAATTGTTTGGAGAAGTGTGATAGCAAAAAATAAAAAAATCTTGTAAAATACAATATTTACAAACACAGGGAGGAAATTTTGACAGCTGTGCTATTGCTATCAATCACAAGTCTTAGCTCAGCCTCCTAAAATATATCTCTTTGATCCAGAGGCCAAAAACCATCCTAGAATCATTCTAAAGAAGAATTTTAGATGTAGAGCAAGGAAGGGTGCATTTTATCTCAGGGAAGCTACAGGCTCTCTCCATCAGGGATGTGGATCAAGTCTCTGACTCCAAGTCTCGAGTCAAGTCCCAAGTCTGCCCCCAAGTCCCGAGTCTTTGGTTGCAAGTTGTGAGTCCCTATCTATTTAATGAGGGAAATTGGGTTTAAACCTGAATAAAATTCGACTTGTCATAAAAAACTCCAAGTCTCGAGTCGAGTCTTTCAAGTCTTTTACAATCGTCGAGTCAAGTCCGAGTCAAGTCATTGATGCGACTTGAGTTTGACCTGAGTCCGAGTCAATAGACTCAAGTTTACATCACTGCTCTCCATCTGGCTGGGGATAACCAAGGAGTGGTATTGAAAGGGAACAGATATGTGTCCATTACATACCTGTCTTTCACCATCTACACTTAGCTGCTCTTCATTCTACCATGTCCTCATCTACTCCTGTCCTTGAGGAGGGCCAGTCTGCCTGGGCATGCTGTATTGTCGACATAGTAGTATAACAGTGAAATAAATCACATGCTTTGGTTTAACTGACAAAGGGGCAAACTGAGAAAGTAGGAAGCTGCAGTAGGAAGCTGCAGTAGGAAGCTGCAGTAGGAAGCGGCAGGACGTCTGGCTCAGTTGGTAGAGCGTTCGTCTCACAAATGCCTGAAGATCTGAAGGACAGCAGTTCAAGACGGCCAGAAGTCTGTCGGAGAGCTGCTGGCACGCTGAGCTGATAAGCTGCAGAGCCTCTGTGGGGGAGTGGAGCTGCAAGCTGAGCACTTGAGTGACAGTCAAGGTTGCCTGTCAGCTGAAGCGTGCTGAGGCGAATGAGAGAGAGAGAGAGAGAGAGAGAGAGAGAGAGAGAGAGAGATGCATGCCCCTGTAACGAGGGTCTGTCTAAATCTTTGGTCTGTCTCCATTTTGTGTTTCCTGTCTTGGTTTTTCTGCCTGCCTGCTTTCTGTAGCCCAGTGATTGGCACTTGGCCAGAGACCTTGGGAACTGTGCTTTGAGCTACCCTGTTTATTCCTTATCTGCATGGGAACACTGATACCACAACTTCTCCCAATTAACTACCCGCACCTGCGCTGGACATCACGAGCTTCTCAGACCTGGGAGGGGGAGCGAGGAGTGAGCTCATCTTCGAGAACTTTCCCATGCGTGTTGCCCTTTCATTGGTCTGCTCCCCCCTGTCAATCATCTTACCCCAAAAAGTCTACTTAAGCTACTATCTGGCATCCATCTTTTTTCCCTTCTATTCATTCTCTAACTGCTCTTTGTTGGAGACAGTTCTCCCTATCTGCTGTTACTCCTATGGCTTGACTTAGCCCTGGCCTTGGGCGAGTCAGCCCTGCACCATCCTGCCTGGGATGGCTATTCTCTCCTCTCATCGTTGGTGAGTGTGTAGGGACAAATGTGTTTAGCTGAGGAGTTAGTTCTTTATTATTTTAGTGCTGTATTCTAGTATTTGAAAGTTATGCCTTCTGCAGCAACCTAGTTGCCAGTACCTTTTACCTGTATCACTATGCTTGGTTTTGCGTAGCCTAAAACTAAATAAACACCTATCTATTTTACCTGAGAGTGTTTCTTTGGAACCCTGGAGACTAAGTCCTGAAGCCTTGGTGCTTAGTCATGTACTACCTGTGTTGCATGTTGTATCCCTGGCTGGCTTGGTCAGTCAGACCTGGGAGCAACGGTTCACTCTGCACCCCTTCCCAGTAGCCTGGGACTGGAAGGGCTAGGAGGCACCCAGCTGGTGGCAGTCTACCGTTGTCCCCCTTGTTTTGGGGGTGCCCCCCTCCTTGTCCAGGTTGGGGGAAAAAAGGAGCAAGGGGGGAGTGGCGCACACCGGTTTGCTGGCCTTGTTCTGTGCTGGACTCAGGGTGGCCATAAACCCCCCTTCTCTACAGCCCCCATTACATTTATTACTGATTTTACACCTATTGACTGTTCTAATTTCAAAAGCAACTCTTGATGAGGCCGGTTTTCTGTCAGTTACACTGACGGCACAATCTTGTATATCTTTGGCGCCGGGGGAGCGCGTGCTCCCCCGGCACTGGGTATCGCAAAAGTGCCGTAAAGCACTTGCGCAACACCCAACGAGTAAGGGCTGCCGGGGCAAAGGACTACAGCCCACTCGCCCCCGGCGCAGCGTCTCCACATTCGCTGGACCGGGTGAGTCCAGCACCGGCCGGTGCAGAGTCAGGGGGAGAGAGGACCGGGTGGTAAGGGGGGCGGCCATTGGCCACCCCAGGCCAGGAGAGGGCAGGTATATCGGCGGCGAGATCCGCCAATGTCCAAAGCCCTCTCCTGGCCCAGTGCAGCCTTATACAGAGGGCTCTGATGTACTTCAGCTCCGAAGCGGGGATACATCCGAGTAGGCCCATTGGGCCTCAGGCAGCTTACACCCGGGGAAGCGGATAATCGTACCCTTCCCATGGCAGCCTGGGACCTGGATAGGATACCGTGGCCAGTCATTTAGGCTGGCTGGGTATCCTTATACAGGATTGGGCTATGTATATGAGCAATATTTCTTAAAAGGCCCGCTTTATGTTTTCTACAAACAATTGCCTACTTTCTATGAACCAATTACACTTTTATCTTTCCTCTTTTTTCCTCATCTTTTTTTCTATATTGGTCTACTTTCAGGTTTTGTTTGTTTGTTTGGGGGGGTTGTTTGTTTTTGGTCTTTGATATTTGGCATGTTTGATCCTCGCTGCTGTAATCATATAAATTAATATTCATTCTCAGTGCTGCATACATAAATTACAGTATTTGCATATGTCAATAAGAATATCAGAGGTCCACATTCACATATCACTGTAATTCTGTAAATTGTACTTTGATCATTTTTTTTCTTTTTTGTCATTAGGCAAGACCACTAATGATTGTATCTTCTTATTTTGTTTGTATACCTGGGTTCGATCAATTTTCTACCACACGTGACCTTGTAAATCTGACAGAAATTCAAAGGATGACATCCTAATTGCCTGGAGTACATGGGCATTTGAAATCACTCACCTGCAATGTCATGGACGTTTCAGAAAATCACAGATGTTTCTGGTTGGGGGCTGCTGCACAACACCATCCAAGAGTATATCAATGTACACCGAAACATGTGCTCCCCGTAATGGCTGCTAGAACAGGCATCCACTTTCTGATTGTACGAATATTTATTTAAAAGAAAAAAAAACTTTGCAAATTAATTCCATTCGGTGCATGCTTGAAACAACACTGCTATCTTTTCTGGCACCTGGAAAGTCTGTCCTAGTGTCCTGTGTTTTTTAATAAAATGAAATCATGCTTTTATGCTCTTAGCAACATTTTTTTTAATTAGCTGGCTTATTTATTTATTTATTTATTTGCTTACTTACATTTATATTCTAACTTTATCTCAGTTAATCCTCAGGTGGGATCAATCTGATGTTATTATTATTATTATTATTATTATTATTATTATTGTTGTTGTTGTTGTTGTTGTTGTTGTTGTTGTTGTTGTTGTTGTTGTTAAGTAGTTTTATGGTGTTCTAATCTCATGTTGTGTGCTGCCCCAATGCTTCATTGAGAAGTGGGATATAAGTCCCTTAAATCATCAAGAGTGTAACGATGTGTCATATCCACTGTACACAGAGACTTTACAGGAGAAAAAAAGGAGGATTAGATTGAAACAAGTTAAACATGTAAATAAAAAATGAAGTGAAAAATGAGTGCAAAATAATGTGCAATAAAAAGTCTGCTGCACTCTGCATAGTACATTTATGACCTATTTTTAGACATTCGTTGCTTTTTAAGTGATTCAGCATGTCCTTGACCTACCACTTGTAAGTTTCTACACATTTAAAAATCCATTAGGTTCCACATTTTTTTCTTTAGTGGAATTACATGAGCTTCGACTGACAATATAATGTCTGATGAAATGCATGGAACTTATAGTTTGCCTGGCTCAGCTTAAATCATTTTAGATGACAGAGACATATCTTGGGAAAATGTTTCTCAAGTATAGCCAAAAATTTGTTCATCCTTACATTCCTGTTATTTTATCCGTGCAATTTGAGAAGTTGTGTAATTATCAGTATTTTTATCTAAGTTTAATGAAACTATTCCTCCTTCTTCCAATTCTTCCAAAATTATTTCTCACTCTTTTAACTCAGACATGATTGCTGGTGTTGCCAATGACCTCTCTTTCCAAAACCATGCTCAGTCTATCCTAACTAACTTTTTGGTTTTTAGCGGACATTCTTAGGAGCCAGGCAGGACTTTGCCCTGGAGGGGGTGAAGTAAGGCTGAACTCTTAGGGGAGGTCATGCTAATCTAGGGCCATTAAGGGAAATGGAAGGTTATAGCACGGTGGGGCATCTGTGTGTCTCCCTTCCTCTAAGGCAGGAGTTCTCATCCTGTGCTACGAGTACCCCTAGGGGTACTCGGACTTGCTGGGGGTACGACGCGCGCTGCCCCTTACCTGCCCCATCAGCAGCTAATTAAGTGTTAATTTACCTGGATTTTAAATTGTAATTATTTTTGGAGCCCTTCTGTCTCTCTGATTTTGGTTTTGGGCTTATTTTTGTACTTTGGAAAATGTACTGTTACTTTGGTGGGGTGAGAGAGGGAAGAGCTGATTTGGGGAAGTGTGACTTGGAGGGAAAAAAGAGTTCCTTGCATGTCTGTCTGTCTCACACTCACAGAGTTAAATAAGACATTTTTTCACATTTAAAATCGTTTTAGTACTTTTTATTTAATGATTACTTACCTAATTAATTGATTGATTAATCCAATTAATTAGCAGTTAATTAGCAGGGGGTACTTCAGAAAATTGGACTGTAATAGGAGGTACCTGGGCCTCCAAAGGTTGAGAACCCCTGCTCTAAGGTCTTGCTAATTTGGGCTCTCCACCTTGACATAATTTTGCTGCAAGCACAACCCTATCCTTGGCCAGAGCACTAATTGGGGGTCAGGCTGGCTGGGAGATGTAAGAAATGAAAAACATTTCTTACCTTCCTGCAGGGATGTGGATCAAGTCTTGAGTCAAGTCCCAAATCTTTGCCCCTAAGTCCCGAGTCTTTGGGTGCGAGTTGCGAGTCCCTATCTATTTAACAGGGAAAATGGATTTAAACCTGAATAAAATTTGACTTGTCCTAAAAGGCTCCAAGTCTTGAGTTGAGTCTTTCGAGTCTTTTAGAATCGCCGAGTCAAGTCCGAGTCAAGTCACTGATGTGACTTGAGTACGACTCAAGTCCAAGTCAATAGACTCAAGTCTACATCACTGCCTTCCTGGTTGTTGCATGGACCCGATGGGACTCTTCAGATCTATACCAGCTCTGTAGTTGGCATAGCAATGAGGAAACTGCCAAGGGTGGGTCTGGGCAGGGATGCGAGTTTGGGATATGGTGGACCCCTCTCCCATCACAATCTGCCTCATCCCGTCACCAGCAGCTGATCCACACCACACTGTGGGCAGCATGTGGCTTTCTGGTCCTTGCACTACCCAGCCTGGCAGAGGGCCTGTTGCGACAGCAGACCTAGGGGTACACTGGTGGACCTTGTGGTAAACTGGCGTACTGTAAGGATAGGATTGGGCTTTAAGTTTCAACTGCCCAGTGCCACCTGGTCAGTCTTTTCAGATTCCTTCTCCAGGAAGCCTCTCTCATCAACGACAGGAGCCTGGGTGCAGCACATACCCTGCCATACCTTTTGTCCTTTAAGAACGTCTTTGATTGGGGTGTAATCAAGCCTTTGTATCACCTTTGTGACACACCTTCAGAGAGTACGGGGGTGGGGCCTGCGTGCGTGACGTCAACGTGCCCCTCGTGTGACGTCGACGCGCCCCCGCCCATTTACTGCTCATTTCGGAGCCAAACGGACTCCAGGGAGGGAGAGAGGGCCGATCCGCTGCCTCGGTGAGTTCCCCCGATCGCGCCCTCCCGCCCCGAGCACCTGGAGCTCCTTTCCACGCGCTCCACCGACGTTCCGCCGCTGCGCGCCTTAACTCGATCAAGTCCAAGAAACTTCTAGTTGCACACCCAGGAGAAGCTCACAATACTATTGTCTACTCAGGAATACTTTTGTTTTCTTTGTGCAAAGTCCTAGAACTACCCCTGATCTGGGAGACTGGCTGAGCTTGTTTAACAATGAAATAAACATCACATGTAATTCAATGCTAACTTAAAATCAAAAGTTTTGACATTGTAGTTTAGCAGTCAGATTGAGACAGGATTCTAATGAATTACCCTGGGCAAGTTAAAAGCTAAAACAACAACAACATGGTGTCAACAAGTTGATTTTGTCATAACTTTAGCAGCATTTCCTCTAGTCACAGGAAGAACATCTGGAAAAATTCTGAAAATTTCCAAAACATTATTGACTTTCCAAGACACTATTTTTTGAGTACATGCTGTCAATATGAGTCATTTTTATAAGAAAGATTCATATTTCTGAGAAAATATTGTCAGATAGTGGCTCTTGCTGGAATTTAGCATGCTTTCTAATTGTAAGCCTGTTAAAGTGTATTCGGTGGTTGGCATTCAGAGCATAGCGATGGCACAATGTACCACCAGCACAAGGCGTGTTCTTTATCCCCGCCTCTCTTCTGAGGCCTCTGGAGTCCCCAAAAGCTGTTGCTGAGGGAATTTTGGCAATGGCATGGAATGTCAGAGTGGAAGCTGGAGGAGGAGGAGGTGGAATACCCAGGGACCATGAAGGGAACAGCAAGTGGAGTGGTTCCTTTACTTCAGATCCCACCTGCTCATATCCTTCATGTTCAAACTGAGCTAGAAGGACCACAGGTCTGATTCAGTCCGAGAAAGCTTTATGTATATTCATCTGGTAGCTGTATTGTAGTAAACTGTATAATACATATTTAACAGGAACCTAAACCTGCCAATATTAAGGTCTTTTTGCATTTTAATAAGATCTCATTCGAAGGACTTGGAGGAATTAAATGGAAAAGGTAATGTTACAGCCTGTCTGGTTCCTACCTTTAGTATCTGAGGCAACCCACCATTTGACGAAAGGATGAGAGAGAGAGAGAGAGAGAGAGAGAGAGAGAGAGAGAGAGAGAGAGAGAGAGAGAGAGAGAGAGAGAGAGAGGTCTTCAGTTCCATATAGAAAAAAGGTCTATATCTTCTCTGTTCCTTTGTTATGAGCACTGATATAACTAGAGTCAGTGTACTCTTACGTTTTCCATATGCATTCGATTTCTTATGTAATCAGCTATTCCCATGTTTTATTTCTAAAACAAGGCAGGTTGTTTCTTCTGTCATGTGAAGTTACTTCCTACTGTGCTAGTATTTGGCAGGCTGCCGGTGGAGTTCTGCATCTTGCTATCAACTTCTTTTCAAATCATATGCCAATAAATTGACTATGGTACAGAATACTGCATTTTAAATGATAGGTGTTTTGAGATGTAAGACATAGGCAGGATTCTTAAAGAAACTGGACATCTTTAGCCTAAAGAAACTGTCAGGCAATAAACTGTCAGGCATTAATGGCAGCCCCCCTAGACATCTCACTGTCCAGTTGGCTGGAAGGAGGTCTATGTTTGGATTACACAGGAGGTGTTACACAAGAAGTACCAGTTGCCAAGGGTCACCATAGCAACAGTCTGGTAGTTAGGAAACAAAAACTGATGGGATAGTTTCAGATATATGGATTTGGCGATCATTATTTAAATTTGTTCTTAGTCCTGTAAATAGAATACATACGTAAGTTAGAATTCCGTATACCAGTTAGTCCTCAGGGAATGCTCAGCTAAAACCCAACACTTTCTTCCTCAACAGTAAGGAAGGGCTCAGGTAGCAAGCTATTCCACAGGGCCACCGTAGACAGCAGTTTGCTAGTGGTCTAGTGACTTTCACCACTGAGTGCAGCTGCCTGAGAACAGAAGACTGAACTAGAGAGGAGTATGAAGTGCTGATGAAAACATGGAGGCTGCTACATCAGCACCATGGGAACATGTATGTGAAGGGATGTACCTGTTTCTTCCATGTTGTCCTTATATTTTATACATGCTGTCAGAGGCGGAAGAAGGACAGAGCGCGTGGAGCAGCTGCTCCAGGCAGCAGGCGCGGGGGCGCAGTCAGCGTTGGGGGGGTTACTTACCCGTGCGTTCAGCTGCGCTCTCTCAAAATGGTGACCACACAGCTCCGCACACGTCTGGGACGCGCCAGAGCTCGTGCGATGTGGGTTGGGCTTCATGCTCCACCTAACATGAATTGTACATCTTCCATACTTAGGCCAGGGGAATACAAAGATAGTTCCTGTGCCATATACTGAAGTGGAGCAAATAAGCAAGACAAGTTGAGGCTTCCATAGTTCTAGAAGAAGGTAAGGGAGATCCCTGTGGCTCCGATGACAACTTTTAAAATAAAAACTTGAGTGCTGTACACTGGCACCAAATGTGAAGCAGGTTGAGAATACAGGCTGTCAGAATCTCGTCATGACTGTGGCCCAGAATTTAGATACTTGAGGCAGTGTTTTAACTTGCACTTCTAGTGAAGCCATGTTCTACTAAGCCCTGGGATTCAGAGCTGAATTAAAAATGTCAGCAGTTCAGCTTTATGGAGATGACATCCTCTGCCTAGATAGTTCAAGGCTTTAAAATGTTCACTTAGTTTTGAACTGGAGCCCTATGAGATACTATGAGCAAAGAAGGAGTAAAAAGTTATTTATCTGTGATAAAGGAATTGCACCATGTACAAAAAAGGTAGTATAAGAAAACAGAAAACAAAGGGCTGGTTTGTGGAGATAACATTTTGCTCTTGGTGTTCAGTTATCTCTAGTGCAGATGGTACATCTGAGCCAGCCTACCTACCACACAGCGAAAGGAAAGGGGATTTAAATCTTTCCCTTTCAAAGTCTCCCGTTCTGCCCTCCCCCACTGGCTGCACCAGTGGGGGAGCTGAATAGGATTATTGCTCGCTCTACTCTCATGCTTATCCTACTCTCATCCATGCTCATTCTACTCTCCTTCCTTATGTCTCTCCACCTTTTCCTAATCTCATCTACTTTAAAGTAGTATCATTCTAGATCACATCTGAGGAAAGGTTCAGATGACTCCCCTCCAATGACTCCTCCAAAGGTTCCGATGACCATCAGACCTGCTTCTGCCCATCAAACCTGCAAATGGCTTTCTGGAGGCCTTTGCATCCTCTCAGGGGTGTCTCTGAGGAAGCCTGTTTGCGGATGGGGAAGGCAGCAGAAGACAGGAACAGGGTGGCTCACTCAGCCAAGTGCATCATTTCATCAGAGCCCCTCATAAAGGTGGATATTGCACTGCTTCGGGAGGAAATCAGACGGGCTCTCAAGGTCTTGTGGGTCCTCAGCGAGTGCCTGACTTGGCTAATCTCTGATACTGCACAAGAGTCTGTTTAAAAAAGGTAACATTTTCTAGCAAATCCTTGACAACAGACAAAAGAGTTGATTTGATTTGAAACTAAAAGAGCTCCTGGAATGGGACCAAAGGGTGAGAACAATCCACGGACCTAGACACCTTGGGGTGCAAGACCACTCTTTGAGGAACTGATGCACGGTGCAATCCAGTCTAAAGATCCGGTGGCAGAGTGAGTGCTATGCTTCCGGAAGACGTCGCGAACGTGCTGTAGAGCACGTTCGCAATGACTCGTGACTGCCCTTAGTTACTCCGTTACTCCGCCGCTGGATTGCCCCTGCAGTCGCCGGAGGAGGTAAGAGATCCCCGGCGGGGGCGGACCAGGTGGCGAGGGAGGCCGGGGGTTGGTGGATCCGGCCTGGGAGGGGGCGGGGATGGTGGCCGCCATATCCTCGTCCCCTCCCAGGACGGTGTGCCCTTTACATGGCCTCCTCTTACTTCCGCCAGCTTTTTAGCTGGAAATCTGAAGAGGCCCATTGGGGCTGGACTGCACTACACAGTCGTGCAGTCCCGAGTAGACCTCCATGCCGATCTTGATTGGCCAGGAGCAAGGATAGGAGGATAGTTAAGCAGGATTGCTCTGGCAGTCTTTTAAGGAACACTCTGCTATCCACCTCCGTTCACTGAACCTGTATATTTGTAAAGAAACTTTGTAAATGCAGAAAATATTGCAACAGCACTCTAAGCCTCTGGAAGCCAGAAGCCAGGTAGTACTGTGTCACTGGACATTCTTACTGCTGGGGGAAGTGTGATGAACAAGTAACAATAGCTTATGAAAAGATGTTGCTCTCCCACTGTATTTTCTCCTGTTCCTTCACAAAAGGAATTATTCCACTGTGTTCACCAACAGTATCAATGTTCTGCTGTTGAAAGCATCATGACATGAGGCACTGTCCAATACTAAGGAGGCTGGCTAAAGACCAGAGGCCAATTATTCACATCTAACTAGTAATTCAAAGCTAAATAGGGCACCATAAGACAGAAAGCACATGTGAGGCAGAGATCACAATTTTTTAGCAGGAAAATGCGATAAGTTAAAGATTGTTTCTTCCATCTGAATATGATCGCTAATTAAACTGCACAAAAGCACTTCAGGATTTTTAGTTTTTAAAGAAGTGCTTAATGAAAATGACTTCAAGTGTCAGGAGATATTTTAAAGCCCAACATAACAACACAAAGTCAAAAGAATGGTGTCGGCTGTGACAACAGAGATTTCTTGGCAAGGAAGTTTCGATGGTGTGCAAAGTGTAGTGTTGGCTTCTACCTTTTTCTCAGAAATGTGTTGCTGATGGGGACGACTATAGATCCTGGAAAGGTGGATGGAAGGTTTGAATGGTGGCTGTAGAAACTAGTGGTCAGAGTTTTTGTTAATAATACAGTTGAGTCCCTGTATCCATAGGGGATACATTCCAGCCCCCGCAGATACGTGAAAATCACAGATAGGGACGAACACCCCCACACACAACCCTTACCTTTATTTCTTGCTGAAATAAATAAAGAGTCAGAGTGGCAGAAAGTGTCGAGCAAGGGTGACACGTCCCTCAGGGAGTGGTGTCAGATTTGCTCGGCCATTTTCTGCCACTTCGATTCAGCAACACAGCTTGAAACCAAGCAAGTCAAGCTGAGTTGGAGCAGCAGAAAGCAGCTGAGACTGAGCGACGCTGTGGGGTGCTGCGGCTGGCTTCTCCACCGTGTCACCCCTCAAGTGTGTGTCACCTGGTGTGAGCCACACCCCCATACCCTCGTAGTGATGCCAGTGATGTCATCCCATAGTAAACTTGCTGCCTTTTATCTGAAAACAATTCTAAATGTATAGTAGGATATATGAGAAGAGTCCTACAACTTCATATTGTCCAGAAAGCAGCTTGAGCTGGCTATTTAGAATGAATAGGAATGGCATCAGAATTTGGCCAGATTGGGCAATGCCTGAGGGTGCACTTCTACTGGGGGGCCCATCTGACTGACTATGAAGTCCCAGAGTACCCAGGGGCAGCAATGACCATGGCATTCGGTGGGTCCAGGCTTTGCTCCAGAGCCCACAGCGGCCTAGTGCTGGCACTGAGAATAAGGCTTAATTTGTCCAACAGACACTTTTAATGTGCTACCTATATTAAAACTGTCCAACTCTTAATTGGACTTGTCTCTTCTAGCATTCCATCTGTTAGGCTGAATCACTACTAAGTTCAGTGAATGTTGAGGATTTCATCATGGTCAGACAACTTCGAGCAGTAAACAGATGACTTCCAGTTGTTTATTAACACAGAATTGTAAAATGCCAGCAATGTGAAAAAAGAATACTGCTATTGTTGTTTTGTTTTCTTTAGAGAGCTCTCATTACCTAAAGGTTTACTACACAGCCAAATACTGCTTCAGAATTAACATTTAACATAGAAAGGATTCATGCTGCCTCCACCAGTTTCTAAATCACAAAGCTTTGAGAATTCAGATTAAAATCTGTTCCTTGGTTTGCTTTACACACACACACACACACACACACACACACACACACACACACACACACACACACACACACACAACTTTTACATTCTGCTTTCAATAGAGAAATGTAAAAAAAGCATACAAGGATATATACAATTCTTGACAAATGGCCTGTGGCAGATTTTCAAAGATCAAGCAAGAAAGCATATTACAATATGCTATCTTTACTGTAATATCCTTCCTTACTTGTTCTTTGGCAAGCTATGTCTTCCTTTGCATTTTGAGCTACAGTTCTGTTTGACTTGAAGTTTGTAGTTATTAGAGCATAGCCACGCCTTGCAAAAATGTTCAGCTGTCAGTCTTCTAGACTGTCTAATAATTCCTATGTCAAAAGATAGTTAGGAGAGCCCAGATCCTTGTCATAAAGGAAAAAAAAAAACATTCACAGCCAGCCTCCACAAATGAGCTTTCCCCAGCCTTTTTGTGTATCATGTGCAAAGACAAGCTGCACCACAGAATTGCCTCCTGAGCAAATCAATAACTCAAGCGAGTCAAAAGACACGCTACAGAAGGGCGGAGAAAATCTCCAGGGTTACTAGTTGTCTGATCTGCTGCTGTAATGGAAGAGGAGTGAGGGGGAACTGAAGGCACACGTATCTAGTGGTTAGTGATAGCTATTTCTCCTTCATTCTCCCCTCTGTTTCCATTGGGAGTTACTGGAAGAGTGATAGCCTTCACTTCCACCACCCAATACTGGGGAAGCCCAGAAAGGAAAAGGTCACCTTGGGAAAGCCTCTCTCCCTAGTTAGTAAGGAGCCTCTAATTCCAAGTGGTCCCAGTGTCCACTTAAAATCAAACAGTAGTGAGGCTGGGGCACCCTCTGAAGTATGACATCTGTATTGGCAGATTGCGGAAGACCTGTATATTTCAAGGAAATAGTGGTCTGCGCATGTTATTCCTAATGGTCAGTCTGCTTTGTAATGATTGGGTTAATTTTTCTAAAATTGTTGAGTCATACTTTTGAGTTGAGTTGAGTTAGCCTTTACTCCTGTTAGTAACGATGCCTCCCTTGTGTTTTCATATCTTGAGATATTCTGGGCACCAAGCTGAGGTCACTTGCCTGGATGACGCCATATCTCAAGGCCATATCTCAAGTTGCATCAGACACCTTTCCCCCAGAAGTTGTATGAAAGGGGCTTGGAAAAGCTATTAGTTATGCACAGTGATGTAGACTTGAATCTATTGACTCGGACTTGAGTCAGACTCAAGTCATGTCAATGACTTGACTTGGATTTGACTCGGACTTGACTCGACAATTGTAAAAGACTCGAAAGACTCGACTCAAGACTTGGAGCCTTTTACGACAAGTCAAATTTTATTCAGTTTTAAACCCATTTTCCCCATTAAATAGATAGGGACTCACACCTTGCAACCAAAGTCTTGGGTCTTGGGGTAAAGACTTGGTACTTGACTTGAGACTTTGATCTAGAGACTTGGGACTTGACTCGAGACTTGGAGTCAGAGACTTGATCCACATCCCTGGTTATGCACCTTGCATTGTTGTGGACAGCTGCAAATAGTGCCACACACAAAGTTGCCCATGAGAGGAATGCATTGATCGAAAGAGGTGCAACTTCTATTTTGAGGGACATAAAGACACCATATTCTGTTTTTTTCTGAGGGGATTGTTGCTTGTGCAAAGCTAAACAATAAATAAATCTTGGTTTCAGTTTTTCTTCCACTGGTTTGTTCCATTGCTTCCATATCCAAAAAGAACCTTGCTCTTTTCGTAATTTAACAACCCTGCCCTTTCCCTAGTAGACTACTTATTACCTAGTAGACTACTTTACTTATTACTGCCTGAGCTCAGGGAGGAGGTAACAACATTGCATAGGACCAACAAATCCATGGAGACCCAGGTACTGATTGAACTGATGAGTTAATACTACGTCTCAACTTTCACATGGCAGTTAGATTATGTTTCTGACTTTTTAATTAACTATTTTATTGTTTTTAAATGTGATGGGTTTTTATTTATTTATTTATTTATTTTGTAAGCCACCTTGGGTCCCTTCGGGGAGAAAGGCAGGATAAAAATATTGCAAATAAATAAATAAATAAATAAATAAATAAATTTGCTTGTTTGAAAGTGCCCCTCAGGGCCACTGCTAGGTTGCTTGGATCTGTGGGGTAACGTCCTGCGCTGGGTCACCCATGGAGCCACCCGCTTGCCCCCAATGGCACCTTAGGCGCTTCCACTGCCACTAATACTGTGAGTTCAAGAGCTAAGCTGACCAGGGTGCCCCTGCCCCTCTGATGTGCCTTGGCTAGTGCACAGCCTGGTTGACCTGTGACATGATGCCCCCTGTGAAAAAGTGTGTCACATGTGACAATATGTTTCTAGCCTAGTCTGGCTAGCATATTTCTAGCATATTCTAACATGTCCACTTTTAACGTGAATCCTATTTTCATGTGAACCTCTTTTCAGTTACAAAGTTGGGTGTTTCTGTTTGCATAATTTGAATATTTGTAATGTAAAAATTCCAAGTACTTAACAATACAAACACTAAAATGTCTAGATTTAGCTACCGTTGTTTTTTTCACCAGGAAATTAAACCACACTTTTAACAAGTGAAGAACTTAACACTTGATCAGTGCTGTTTGGTGATATTAACTGTGATGTCTGTTACAGCAGTATGAAAGAAATCTTGTGCCCGGAATTATCAAACTATTATTTGTTACCCTGGCAACAAAGACTAATGGAACATTTTAGAAAGGACTTGACTCGTCAAATCGGGAAATTCAGAGAGATTGAGAATGACTTGTCAAACTTGTACTTATAAAAACAGTTTCTGATTAAAAATGTAAGGATCTCCTGCTTTGACTTGAAAACTTCTACTGTCTTACGTCTCCCTCCAATATAAATAAGAACACTTTCCAACTGCTTTTATAATATTATACACTTCCAATTATTTTCCTCAGCTTGCTCTTGCTAGTTCATACAAGTTACATGTGCATTCTCAAAGATTAAGAACAGCTTGAGAATTCAATTAGTTCTATCCTAATTAGTTCCATATGCACTGCAGTACAGCTCTTAATTAAATGACCAAGTACACTGAGTGCTAATGATGACAATTGCATACAGTTTAATGGCCAGTTCCACTCTCTGACCTGAGAAGATTCTACTCTTTTACTAAGGTCTGATTCTTACTTTGCTGTTGAGTGATGATGGCACTACTTCTGTGTGGTCCAGGCCCATTCTGTATTGGTAAAGTCTACAAATGGCATGCTGTATAGCAGAGGCGAAACTAGACTGGAGCGGAGGCAAGTAGTTCTGCAAGACTCCGTTACACTAGAGTCAGCGGCCCCACCCCTTTGCTGTTGGAGCCATTCCAGCAGCGACAGGGGAGTGTCCCGCGTGTTGCCTTTGCCGCCAGAATGGCTCCAACAGCAAGGAGGAGGGGCCGCTGACTCCGGTGTAATGGAGTCTTGCAGAACTACTTGCCTCCGCTCCAGTCTAGCTATGCCTCTGCTGTATAGTTGCTACAAAGGCACATCTTTAGAGAGTTCTGTTTTGTTGTTCACTTCCCTTTCCACTGAGTTTGGCTGGAGATTCGGAGGTTATAGTCCAGCTCAGGGACTCCCTCTATATAGAAAAGGAGCATGTGCTCAAGGGCAATGGAAGCATGCCAGAAAGAAAGCACTGAACCCCAACCTCCACTCTCTATGACTCCAGCACAGGCAAACTTTGTACCTAGGGAGAGACCCTCTTCATAATTACGGAGTGCGATGCAGACAAATTGCTAGCTATAATAACCATAAATGCTATAATCACGGATGGTGGGGGACAGAGACATGGATTGTATCAGTGCTGGGATTAGAGCTTTCTAGCACACTCCTACTGCCCTAAATATGTGTTCTCTCTTCCATAGTAAGGGGAGGGGACACCTGAACAGGGCTAACAAACAGACTTCTCCACCTTCTCCATATGTTACTTGTCCATGATCAGTCTTTTTTTTATTGCATACCTGTAAGAACAACTCTTTTTTTACTTTGAGCTGATTCTCATGACTGTGTTGCCCATCAGCCATGGCAAACATGGATGAATAGCCTAAGTTGTCATCCAGGGTATTTTTTTTTTTACTACAATTTGGGCTTGTTGTTGTTCAGTCGTTAAGTCGTGTCCGACCCTTCGTGATCCCATGAACCACATCCATCCCGCCAGGCCTTCCTGTCCTCCACTATCTTCCTGAGTTCGCTCATTTTCATGTTCGTTGCATCGGTGATGCTGTCTAACCATCTCATCCTTTGCTTTCCCTTCTCCTTTTGCCTTCAATCTTTCCCAGCATCAAAGTCTTCTCCAAATAGTCCTCTCTTCGCATTAGGTGGCCTTGGACTGCTAGGAGATCAAATCAGTCAATCCTAAATGAAATCAACCCTGACTGTTCCCTGGAAGGACAGGTACTGAGGCTGAAACAATTTGGGCTACTGAGATTCAGATCATGGCTCAGCATACCATTCCTCACCTTGCCTTTTGAAGGTTTTTGATGCTGTAGTCATCAGTCTCTTGTCTGGTCTTATCACAATTAGACCAAACTGTTCAGTGTGGTGAAAACCAAAGAAGATTGAGAAGCGCTTCAAAGGATCTCTCCAAAGTGGATGATTGGGCAACATTCCATGACATTCAATGAAGTGTAAAGTGATGCACACTGAGGCAAAAATTTCACATATACACTGATAGAATCCGAGTGATTGGTGGTTTAAAAAAGACTTGTGGAGCTGGAATTGATGCAAAAGAGGCCAACCAAAATTATCAGTGGGCAGGCAGTAGCATAGCCAGAGGGGATATGGTGCTGTAAGTAGCACAAGAGGCTGCAACACAAATGAAGCCATTCCAGGGAGTGATGGCAGCACGCAGCACGCTCCCCGCAGCACAGCGTCTCTCCCTGGATGGCTCCGATGGCAAGTGGGAGGGGTTACTTACACACGTGTTGCAGCGTCTTGCGCTACTTACAGCACCACACCCCCTCTGGCTATGCCACTGTGAGCAGGAACACCTTCCATATGAGGAAAGGCTACAACATTCTGGGTTTTTTAAAACGAAAGGTGGCTAAGGAGGTTCATGTTCCTCCTTAGCCATCTGTGTTTTATACATGGTGTGGAGAGAGTGGAAAGAGTGATGTTCTTCTCCCTCTCTCACAGAACTACAGTAGAACCAGGGTTCATCCAGTGAAACTGATTGGGGGAAATCTAGAATGAGCAAAAGTATATACTTCTTCACACAGCAGGTAACTGATCTATGGAATTCACTATCACAAGATGTGGTGATGGCCACTAGCTTAGTTGACTTGAAAAGAGGATTTGACAAATGAATGGAGGGCAAGTCTGTCACTAGCTGCTAGGCATGATGGATATATGCTACCTCCCAGTTCAGCAGCGGTATGCTTATGAAAACCAATTGTAAGGGAGCAACAGTGGGAGAAGATTGCGTGTTTGTCTCCTGCATGTGGACTTCCAGGCAGCAATTTGTGGGCCACTTTGGGATACATACAGGATGCCAGACAAGATGGACCAGATGGTCAGAGATCCAGAAGAGCTTTTCTTTTCTTTTTATCCTTACTGCAGTCAGTCTAGAGTGAAAAGAAAATCCAAACTGGCAGTCAGTACTGCCAGTTATGAATAGTTATGAAAATCGGTCCTTATTTTTAACCTTATTGATTTTAGATAGTAAAAGAATCAGCATTTATTCTGAGGAGACAAAGGGCCCAATCCTATGGTGGGGGATCCCATGATCTGCCACTGTAAGGCCCAGTTACTGGCGCGGCAAGTGCTCCCCTGTTCTGCGGGCTGTTGCGCCCAGCACAAAGCCCCAGAGGCTGCGTGTAGATGTCACAGGCCAGCCGAAGCTCTGCTGCTGCCAGTAAGTCGGTGGCAAGGGCAGATTGGGGGAGGGCCAGGGGCAGGAAGGGGGAGGGTTTCAGCAGTAGCCACACATGCTACTGGAGAAAGTAGCTCCTTCATTATTATTATTATTATTATTATTATTATTATTATTATTATTATTAACAGTATTTATATACCGCTTTTCAACAAAAAGTTCACAAAGCGGTTTACGGACAAAATCAAATGATTTAATGGCTCCTGTCCCCAAAGGGCTCACAATCTAAAAAAGATGCAGACCACCACCAGCAAACAGCCACCAGAAAAGACACTGTGCTGGGGTGAAAGGGGGGCAGTTACTCTCCCCCTGCTAAATATAAGAGGAGCACCAACTGAAAAAGTGCCTCTTGCCCAGTTACTCTGTGTACATTTTTAAAGGCAGATCAACCACCCTGACACACAGCAAGATGAGCAGAGTTAAATAGATATGTCTGTGTAGTCAACTTGCGACAGGCACTTCCAGAGCAAAGTCATTTGCAGAAGGTATCAGGTCACTGATCTCGCCCACAATGGGGCTTGCTTCTGAGTAGCAGAGGTGAAACTAGGGTGGAGCGGGCGCCATGTCCCGAAGGGCGCCCCGCCCGCCCGCGAGTCGGACTCGGAAGGGCAGCCCTTTTCCCTCAGTAACAGTCTGAGCATGCGCAAAAAGAACGGTATAAATACCGTTCTCGCAGCGGGCCTACTTTAGAAGGCCCCGGGCAGCCGGCCGGGGAAGACGTCCCCAGCCGGCTCTCCCGATTGAGGGGGGGGTGGTCGCCGCCGCCCGGAGCGCGCCACCACCGCCTCCCGGAGCGCGCCGCCGCCCCTTCCCAGAGCGCGCTGCCGCCCCCCCTCCGGAGCGCGCCACGGCCTATCGGCCGCGGCGAAATGTTATTATACGGGCGCCTCCCACCCCTTGCTCCGGGTGCCCACGGAGGAAAATATGCCTCTGCTGAGTAGACATGCCTAGGATTGTGCTCTAAGGGTTTAACAAGCTACACCTGTCTACATTCCTTCTCCTAAAGGTGTAGTACTCTGTCCCGGTATGGAACTTGTAAGCCTACCCATGACAAAGAATGCTGGGCTAGACTCATGACTTACCCCGGTCTTATGATCTCTGGACTCAGAGGCTTCTTCAGGCCCAGCAGAAAAAAAGGGATTTTTCAAATTAATGTATTTGATATGAAAACAGAAAGAAGTTTCTGGAATGGTCAGATCTGGCCTTTGCTTGGTCACAGTATATGTTCTTGCTGCTACTCCCAGATCAATACTCTGGCTTCCTTGCTTAAAACTTCCAGTCATTCTGTTCCCTACCCACCTTGCTTCAAGAGCCGTTTGTCACCATCATCTCTTCACCACCTTCACTACAGGGTTAGCACAGAGACTGAGGTCCTATGCAGTAGCGTCACTAGGATGCGCGTCACCCTGGGGCAGGGGGCGCGCGTCACCCTAGTGACGCTCTGACATCGCGGCGCAGGGGGTGACCCAGCTCCCCCCCCCGCGTTGCCCTCCGGACGCTCCAAGGCCGGCCCGGGAGCCGGCCTCGGAGCGTCTGACCCCGTCGGCGCTCCAGGGCCCATGCAGCGTGTTCATCCGGGTATTTTTCTAATTTTCGCGCATGCGCAGACCGTTTTGAGGGCAAAAGGCCCTCAAAACGGTCTCTGCGCATTCACGAAAATTCGAAAAATACCCGGATGAACGCGCTGCATGGGCCTTCTTTCAGAAGGCCCTGGAGCGCCGACAGGGTCGGACGCTCCGAGGCCGGCTCCTGGGCCGGCCTCAGAGCGTCCGAAGGGTGGCGTGCGTCACGGAGGTGCTTGTCACCCCCTGGTGCGCGTCACCCCCTAGCGGCCCACCCCCCCGCCACACTCCAGTGATGCCTCTGGTCCTATGCACACTTTCTTGTAAGCCCCATTGAACTCAGTGGGACTTACTTGCAAGTAATGAGGCTGCACAGGCTTGTGCTGTTAAACTTTTGGTTTTTAAGCTTTCACATCATCCCTTTAAATCAAACTAGAAGCCCTGCACATCTGCAACTGAAGAAACTGCGTGAGGAGCATCGTAAGTGGCTGCTTTGATTTTGTAATTGTGCCAAGGTGGCAGACCCAAGGAGGCACTGGGTGGTGTTCTGGGTTCTGCCACTGCGGAACTGTGTATAACAAAGAGCAAATTCATGAGCTGAGATTTCCTCCAATTTTGGTGCTTACGATCAATATATCACCGCCTGTCAAAGATTTGAAGTAGGCCTACACTTTGGATTAGCATTGCTATTGAAGCTGAAGTGCAGAACTGCCCTCCAAATTTATTCAAGGGAAATAAAATGTGTGAAGTGTTTGCTGTATTTCACCAATCTCATGTGAACTATAGTTTGAGATTTATGCTTGCAGTATTCTGTATTTGCAATAACACCAACACAATAGAAGAGGAAAAGCAAACACATCTGTATTTTAATGAATTCCACAACAACAATTAATTAAAATATCCAATTAAAAGCTTCCATTCAGTCTTTTTACTAATCTCTGAAGATTAGTAATATTTGAATATTTCTTTATGGGGTATATCATATTGCTATTGCAGGTTTTCCTTTTTTCCTTTTCGGTTTGCCTGAAAACTGGATCACTGTGTTTGGAGGGTTTATCCCCTCTTGAGAAGCCTTCATCATCTGATGGAAATAAACTCTTCATATTAACACCACCATTGGCTGTTTTGGGAATTATTATTGCTTTTCCCTTTCACACATTTCAGAGTGCTCAGAATTACAACTTGTGAGCCAAATGCTGCAGCTGTCCAATAATTTTCCTGCACATAAATTTTATAAAAGCAACCAATAGCCTCATCAAGAAATATTCCCTTCTTACTCCTACAAATTACTCCATTCATGTCAATAGAGTTGTGCCAAAAGACATGTCGACTCCATTTGCAGTGAAGCATAGGGGTGTGGAAACATACTGTAGTATGATTGTTACAAATGTAGAATAGCCTTGTTCAGCTTTTAGGTTCATCATAAAAGATTAAAAGGAGCAAAATATCTGTTGCATATAGGCAGGCTTACCAGATCGCTGACCGGGACGTTCCTTTTTGCCTTTAAGGGAGGCGGGGGGAGAGGCGATAGTAGCCGGAGCGTCGCTCCCCATGGGCACGCTATACAGGCTTACCAGATCGCCGACCGGGACGTTCCTTTTTGCCCTTAAGGGAGGCAGGGAGAGGGGCGATAGCCCCTCTATCGCCCCTCCCCCCGCCTCCCTTAAGGGCAAAAAGGAACGTCCCGGTCGGCGATCTGGTAAGCCTGCATATAGGTGAATAGCACATCATGTTTGAACTACCCTCTTTTGGCAGGAGTGGCCTAGTGTTCAGGAAAACGGTTGCTATGTTACCTCCCCCACCAAGGATGCTGGGAGTGGAATGGCTCTATTCTTTCTGAGACCAGGATTGCCCTGGTGCACACTTTACAAGAAACTGCGAAGGAGGAGGTCATGGTGGAGAAGGAGGAGGACAACAAAGTGTATGTTGGTGGTGCAGGGAGTGCTGGTCCAGGAGGGGGGTTAATGTGTGCAGTTGCACATGCTGGAGAATTGGCGGGCAAATATGATACCATTTTGGGTGGTGGATCAGTTTGGGCAGCCCTTGTCGATTGGTCAAAGTAATGTTATCCTGGGCAATGGAAATGTTCTAAAGAAGAAGGAGCAATAAACTTGAACCAGGTTACATCAGATCTATTTGGAGAACAGTCCCTCCATGCATTTATTGCTTGCTCCTCAAGGCTGTTTGTTGCTTATTGTTATGCTTTCCTAAATTGGCATAGTAGTCTATATTTGAAAGTAATCGATAATGCTAATTTATTTATTCATTTATTTATGGGGGGTAAGTAAAGTTTATATCAGCCACACTTTTAAACATCACAGGACATTTAAAATTACTATACATGTGTGTTGTTGATTTCATTTCCTGTCCAACATCTTTCAAATAAAAGTGTTCATGATAACCAAGAAGAAAGGCCAAAGCTGGGGGAAACAGGATGCTTAACAAATCTCACTCTATGTCACCTGTTCTCTATGGTAGACACTTGTGGTAATCTAGGTCAGACTTTTGTATTGCTGAAGACAAGCCACTCACGGATACAAAGGTCCTTGCTTTGGCCTCTTTACAACATCCTGTTTGAAACATTCTACATCTCCTGCGTATTTGGGATTTGAACAAGAAAGGAAGGTGCAGTTTAGGTCTTTAGGAAGAATAAAATGTTAAGGACTAATTTTAGCTGAAGCTCCTGGAACAAGAGAGGATTGCCTATGGTTTGCCTATGATTGAATTCAAACGCTTTTATTCAGATTATCTTTTGCTCTTAGTATAGTGATCACATGAAGGTGATGTCATGGGGTCATGGCCAAAGCCTTTGGTGGCGTGTTTCATTTCACTTTTGAACGATTTGCTGTAGTGTGTTCAGCTATCATATGAACTATAGACTGAATTGTATCCACCATGAAATGACCAACTTGGGTGACTGGGTAGGGAAGCTGCTGAAGGCAGAGAGGGAGGATGTGGGATATTGACATCTCTCTCAAAGGTATAAGCACATTTTCACAATCACAGCCCTCATTTAGGTATGTATTTTGGTCATAACAGAGTCTCTATGTTCATGTTTTCTATCTTTAGGCCATTTTGAACCCTTAATTCTCCTCAGTCATGTATTGGATGTCTTATTGGTAGGCTTACCATTCATCCTGGTTTGGCCGGGACCGCCTGGTTTCGGGGGCTCCATCCCAGCAGTGTCCCGGCCCACCAAACTGAGACAAATGGCTGCCTAAAAAAAAATGGCGACCACCGGGACTCTTCTGAGCCTGGCTGGCTACCATCCGGCTGGCCAGGTCTCTTTGTCTCCTTGTCGCGAGCCTCGCACACAACGCGACCTGTAAGCCCTTCGTTCAGAGGGGCTTCCAGGCTGCTTGTGGACATGTGTATGGCCCGTGAAAATTGCAAAAAGCCAGGCCACGTTGTGCGTGAGGCTCGTGAGGAGACACAAGGAGACCTGGCCAGTGTTGGAGACACTGGTGTCTTGAGCAGCTGGAAGAAAAATGGTGGTGGTGGCGGCCACAGTAAGGGCGGCACCTTTATTACATAAAGGGGGGGGGTAAATAAATAAATAAATACAAAATTTATTGTGGCTTAATACAAAATACAAAAACATTGTGATTTAAAAAATCAGAGAGAGCAATTTAGGAGATAATTAGCACCATCTGTAAAACTCTAAAAATAAGTTATCACAAATGTATTCATTACTGGTATCTCTAGATAATGCATTAAAGTTTAATTTGGATGGACATTTTAGTAGATCCGTGAAATTGATTGTTTGACCATCTCAATAGCTAATATGTTCAGATCCAGATTGTAGATTTTCATTCTAGCAACAATTTTTGATCTACAATTTGAGGTCATACACTTGGATTTGAAAACTTCATGCTTGTGATTCCCAGGCAACAAATCCTGAGCTGAAAGCTGCTGAAGCAACATCAGCTTTGAGGGGTAATTCTTCAAAGTGGATCTGCTCTTTGAATTGCATTGGCTGCACCCTTCCTATGCATAACCACATGTTTTATTTGAATCCACTTTATGAGAGGTATGACTAAAGCTATAAGTAATTTTTGAATAAAAAATAATGTAGCAGTTAGTATCATTAAATATTTTTCTCACTTTAAATGCCTCATTTTTTTGGACTGCAAATACAGCAAGTCCTCACTTACAGCACAATCCTATGCATATCTACTCAGAAGTAAGCCCCATTGAACACATTGGAACTTACAGTGCAATCCTGTGTAGAACTGCACCAGGGGAGCGCACGCTCCCTAGGCGCAAAGAGTTGTGAAAGTGTCATAAAGCACTTTCACGGCATCCAGCAAGTATCACTGCTGCAGCGGCCAGCAGCTCTTACCCTGACTCCTACCTGGCCCTGTGTCTGCTGGAGCAGGTATGACCTACACCAGCAGGGACAGGGGCGGGAGGGAGGGCGGACTGGATGGTGAAGGAGGGCGGCCATTGGCTGCTCCAGACCTGGGGAAGGCGGGGATATCAGCAGAGAGATACACCGATATCCAAAGCCCTCTCCAGGCCCAAGTTGCCCCGACACCAAGGCCTTGGATGTATGCGAGCTCCAGAGCTGGCGTACATTCAAGTAGGCCCATAGGGCCTAGGCTGGGTTGCACCGAGAGAAGGGGACAATTGTCCCCTTCTCTCGAGGTGCACCCGGGCTGCCCTGGGGCAGCCCAGGACCAGGATAGGATATGGCGGCCGGATATGCCCTTTGGGCCGGCTGTCATATCATAGACAGAATTGCATTGCTACTTCTGAGTAAACATGCATAGGATTGCACTATTAAAGTCGTTTCATTTAAAGTTGTTTCATTTTAAAGCTGATTGGAAAATGCCATAGGAATATTTACATTTATCAATTAGCCTATGGTAAAATTGGTTTCATTATAAGTCGTTTCACTTAAAGTTGCAGTTTCCAAGAAGAACCTATTGACAACTTTAAGTGGACTTAAGTTTAAATTTAAGTGGAGCAACTTTAAGTTGAGCTCCTGGAAGATTTTATTTTTTATGGAATACAAAATCAAATAGTTGTGCAAATTCAGCAATGCACTTTTAAAGTTGCTGTGATCATCATCTAGTGTCAATAGACTTCAATGACTGAAATGATTGAGGATACATTCAAGTTAAAAATATAATATGTGTGTGTTAGCCAGGCAGTATAAAGCAGTTTTTTCCCATTGATTTTAATGGAAGAATTAATGTTGTGCTTAAATCTCTTCCATTGAAATCAATGGGATTTGAAAATGCTTAACGTTGGCTGGACTATGCCCATTTCAATTTACAAAATAATGGGTTAGGCAGTCTAGAAAAGGCAATAATCAAAATATGATTAATAATAATAATGTGAGGGGGTTAGTTTTAAGCTTTCAAGAGGAGACAGTTCAGTGCAGCATACGATAAGGCACCTAGAAAACAGACTGGTGATGCATTATCAATTTAACAGACCATAATATTGGAAAGAAACCCACTTCATTTCCAAAAAGTATGGCTTTGTAATTAGGAAGATAACACTGAATGCAGCTCCAAGTGAATGCTTACATCATTAAGGAAATAGTCCCAAGGTGCAATTTTTAATTAATTTACCATTTATTCTACTGATCCGTGACTATGCATTGCCAATTAGTACATATATAGGACCAAGACAGTTAGGTCTTGAGAAACCTTGGAAGTATATAAATATGACTGCTTGAGCCTAAATATTCTAATATTTAAATATCTGAATGGTGCTGATGATGCAGATATTCACTGGCGTCACTGCAGGGGGGGGCGAAGCTCTAAGTTCCGCCGCGTTCCGACCCTCCGTTACATGGGTGAATGACGCGGCCTCGCCCCCTCACCTTCGGAGCCTTTCAGGGCAGCGAAAGCAACGCTCAGGGAGTCTCCTGTGCGTTGTTTTCACTGCCTTGAATGGTTCTGAAGGCGAGGGGGCGGGACCGCTTCATTCACCCGTGTAACGGAGGGTCGGATCGCGGCGGAACTTAGAGCTCCGCCCCCTTGCAGTGACGCCAGTGCAGATATTTTCTAAGAAACAATACACTATTTATGTATTGCATACATAACATTAGCAATAAGTCCCTGCCCACAAGCTTACGATCCAAAGAGACAAACAGCCCACTCCTGCCTAACTCCCTGTGTGGCGTTGCCGCGGTGACTATGTGCCATCTGCAGCATCCCACAGGAGATTTTCAGCTTCAGGAGGCCTCATCTGGGTAAGGGAACAATTGTTCCCTTGCCCAGGGGTAAACCTGTGCTGGCTCAAGTTCATGTGAGCCCTGCTGGATCAGGCCAAAGACCCATCTAGTCCAACTTCCTGTATCTCACAGTGGCCCCACCAGATGCCTCAGGGAGCACACAAGACAACAAGATACCTGTATCCTGTTGCCACTCCCTTGCATCTGGCAAGTGAAGGAGGATCAGGCTGTGAACAGGGTCAGAATTGCCGCTTCGATGCCGGAAGTAGTCGTGCTCACATCGGAGCAGCGCTCAAGCACAGGGAGGCCAACAGAGGGGTCTGCAGGCCTCCCTGCACCCTCCAGAGGCCCTCAGGACCCCCGGTGGAAGAATACCTTTCCTCTTGCCGGTGGCGCGATTCCCGGGATAGCTGCCACTGCTGTCCCACTATCCCCGCCCCTATATAGGGGCCAACAAGAAACAGTGGTTCTCCTAGTGGGTCGTGACCCACCAGTTTGAGAATCGCTGCTCTAGTCCATTATACCACCTCACTTCCAACTCATTCCACTGAATTTGTAAGTTGTGGAAGTTGTGGAACTCCCTGAACACATCATTTCACCTGCCCCTTTCTTTTGTGGCATTTAGATGCCCTTTGAAACTGTTGTTCAGGTTTTAAAGAGGATTTGGTTTTGGAGTTGCTGCTATTTTAAATTGACTTGCCTGCTGCTGTTTTATCCTAAATGCTTCTTTTAAGTTTTCTGATGATTGCATTTCACTGTGACTGTATCATTGTTTTATTCTTTGTTCAGGCATCTTGGAAACAATGGTTGAAAGTTTTCAGATGAAAAGGGGGTGACCCTTGGGCAAGCCTTATGGGGGAAGTCACCTAGTGACAATTTGACCCTCTATCATTTGAAGGACCCCAATTTGCCAGTCCTAGTCCAATGACCCGAATCTTATTGTGTCCAATTTCTAGTGTGCTGTTCTGCATTGTTCTTATTGTCCATCTTCCAATCCCAAGTGTTAAACAGTCACCTCTACAGACCTGTGGGTGATCAGACCACAAATCTAACTAGCAGAATATTTAGAAGGAGAGTACAAAGGCAAGGCTTAAATGCATGCAGAAGTGCTTTATTTCTAAACAGGATATTCACAGATGTTACATTGAATGCTATACAATACAATCAAGGAATATTAGTTTTTATAGCAAACTGTTCATACTTACAAGCATGTGCAACTGCCTGGCCAGGGCAATTGGTAGCATGGCAATCGTAATTTTTGGGCTTCAAATGTGTCATGCTGATCTTCTCTGAGACAATGAAGTTTGCTCCTAACTTAGGAGTTACAATGAAGTTTCTTTGTTGTGACCCTAGACCTGATGATTCTCCATTTCTGCCTGGTTTTAGCATAGGGAAGGGTTGTGGGGGTGGTGCCATAGATGTTTTACATTCTGGAAAGCCCTGTCTAGGTCAGACTGACAATGGCACCCTGCCTATTCAGCCCCACTTGGTGTGACATGATTGTCAGTGACCCTCCCTGCTTGGACAAAGCTCTCAGTCAAGGACCCCAACTGCATCCTGATACTCCACCATACTCCGTATTTCTCTCCTTTGGGGCTGATCCTGTGGCACTAAATACAATTATAAGCCAAAATCACTCATCCACTTACTCAAACAATATAATGATTATGATGGGCCTGGGCCTGGCATACAAAGATGATCATTATTAATGCTTCTCACAGGCGAGCATGCTTTTCAAACAAAAATAGAGTTTAATTAAATAATTAATTGCTGATGAATTAAATGAGATTTAATTAAATAAGACTTCCATTGAATGATTAAGTAAATAAGTTACGTTAGGTACTCACAATTAATTGATCTCTATTGAATTAATTTGTCACTTGGGCTACTTGAGCATGCCACATTGCTAGTACTATTCCATTCACCTATTTATTTGAGCTGTTGCTCATCTCCCCCCCCCCACACACACACACACCTTTTTCATGGTCCACAGCATAGAACAAACAAGTATTTCTCAAACATGTTGAACTTGGTCCTTTTTTTCTAAATTTACCTTCTGAAATACATCCCACCCAACCCACATCAGCCACATCTTCAGCAGCCAGATGCCTTTTTGCACACAAAGGCATGCATGCAGCCCACTGCTCTGTGTGTAAGCTTTATAGATATTTTTAAATAGGACTAGAACAAGTCACCTCAGATTCCCTTCTAAAACTAGTTCACCAGGAAAGAAGAAATGGAGAGGGGAAAGGCCTGTGTGTTCCTTGGCCCTTAGTGGCTTCTAGGCAAGAAGTCTGGCTCAGTTGGTAGAGCGACCGTCTCATATATGCCTGAAGATCTGAAGGATGGTAGTTCGAGACGGCCGGAAGTGTCTGTGTCTGTCGGAGAGCTGCCGGCACGCCGAGCTCATAAGCTTGCAGAGCCTCTGTGGGGGAGGGAAACTGCAACTGCACTTGAGTGAGAGTCAAGGTTGCCTGTCAGCTGAAGCGTGGTGAGGCGAACGCCAGAGAGAGAGAGAGAGAGAGAGAGAGAGAGAGAGAGAGAGAGAGAGAGAGAGAGAGAGCTGAACTGTGAAAGAAACATCTAGAATGAAGGGTTCTACAAAAGATAAGAACATTATTGCATTGTAAAAACCACTTGGGGTTTAGAAAGCCTGCCCATGTAAACCGCCTTTGAAATTAAAGTCAGAGGAGAAATCCGATGGCCAAAGAAAAGGTGGTATATAAATACTGGTTTATGATGATGATGATGATAATGATGATGATGATGATGATAAGTTTACATAAGAACATAAGAACATAAGAAGAGCCCTGCTGGATCAGGCCAAAAGCCCATCTAGTCCAGCTTCCTGTATCACACAGTGGCCCCACCAGATGCCTCATGGAGCACAAGACAACAAAATAACCTGTTTTCCATTGTCACTCCCTTGCACCTGGCACAGAGAAAACCCACTTCTAAAACCTCTAAAACCAGGAGGTTGCTTGTGGCTTGTAACCTGTGATGGTCTTTTCCTCCATGAATCTGTCCAAACCCCTTTTAAAGGTATCCAGGCCAGGTGCCATCACCACATCCTGTGGCAAGGAGTTCCACAGATGAATTACACGCTGGGTAAAGAAATATTTTCTTTTGTCTGTTCTAACTCTCCCTCCACTCATTTTTAGTGCATGTCCCCTGGTTCTGGTGTTATGCGAGAGGGAGAAGAAGTTTAGCTGGGAGAAAAGCATTTTTGGCTCTCCTTTCTGCAAGATCCTCTTCCTACTTGGGGTTTTGTATTCATGCCTCCAGGTATATTGTGGCCCACCCTCAGAGACGCATCCTACAATGTGAGAACTGGTGCTTTAATTTTGCATTGAAGCCAGCTGATAGATTTCGGAATCAGTTTGCTTTCCTTAATTCCATCTGTGCACATAATGAAGACAAAGTTGAAATGTAGGGTATAAATTATGTGGACATGAATGATGTCAATTTGATATAAATTTTAACAAATGAAGTACTTTAATATAGAATGGGTATTCTCATGGCTTGGTACAATTTTAAGCAAAATAGGATATGAGGATTCAGAAGCCATCTCAGGCTGTCTCCGTTGACAACGCTTCCGATGCTGATTAACTGTTAAAGGGTCGTTTTCCTTCCTTTAAATGTTAACCCTTTCTCTGCACAGGTTATTTACATCTGCACAGCTGCTCCGCTGTGCTTTCCTAGACAAAGTCCTCAGGGGAGGACGAAACGTCAGATCTTTTTTAAACTTAAAAAGTGTGTATTGGTACTTTTGAGACTTTTAACAGTGTGTATGTGCTCTTAATTGGTCTTTCAAGCGTATGTACAATTTTTTTAAAAAGTTTTTATTCTCTTACATGGCTTCTGAATCCTCATGTCCTATTTCACTTAAAATGGAGTACTGTTTGTCAAGTGGAACTTAATAAACCTTGTATTGGTAGCCATAATACTTACTCTTGTTATGGGTTGAATTTTAAGTATCATATGTAAAAGGACTATTTCTACAAGAAAAATACCCCACCTCCTCTGCACAGCAGTCATGTGCCTACCCACCATAAGCCTCCCCTGAGGTTTGGAATGGGGTGGGGCATGGGGGGTGGGGCTATTCCCCAACAATGGGCAGAGACACCTTACATGAGTGGAGAACACTAAATAAATAAATAAATAAATAAATAGATGCTAAAGACCATTGTGGTCCAACTCTGCTGGTGGTGTCAGCCTGGGGGCCTTCAGAAGTGGCCACAAGATGTAATGTGCTCCAATAGCACCAGCTGATGATGTCACTGGCCAGCAATGCAGAACATGGTGAAGGTAGCTAGACTGACACTGGTGGGGCTGGTCAGCTGGGCTTACCTTCATACGGATGATGCAATGGGAGAAGCAGGGTGGCAAGAGGGAGAATAGGAGGTGAAGGGGGTAATGTAGAGGCAAAGTGGAGAAAAAGAGAGGTGGAGTTGGGGGAGAGAGGAATAGTCTGGAGGAATTGGACATGGAGAGGGGAAAGAGAGAGACAGAGAGGAGGAGAGATGAAAAGGAGGGGGTCAGCCAAAGGAACAGGCCAGAAGGGGCCAGAAGACTGGGCAGAACCAGGGTACTGAGGCTGGCAGGCCTGGGAAGATATTACCCCAACTCAGATGGGGGCAGACAAGAGCTGGGCAGCTCTAAAGTAATAACCTGGGTGAAACAGGACAGTTGCTCTTCCACTGAGGTCAGAACCAGCAAGGGTTGAAGCAATCACTCCTGCCAGAGTTACCGCATCAGCCTGGGTTTCAGCCAGAGGACAAGAGGAGCCCTGGCCATTAGGATCTTACCCCCCCCCCAGCTGTAACTGGCATAGACCCTACTACACAGCTGTTGCAACAGATCTACCCCACCTACCAATACACCCGCTTTGCCTGGGGTGGCAGAACCCAAAGAGCTTCAACTTAAACTCTGTGGCAACACGACCCAGGGTGAAAACAGGCACTGGAGTCTGGAACAGGAGCCTACAGAGATCAGGTTAGACTGAACTGGAGTGGACTCAACTTTTGGGCTGTTCCCCCCCCCCCAGTAAAGTTGAGTGAGACCCATCTAGTAAGCTTGACCACCCTTTTTTAGGGCAAGGATGTCCTACTCAAACCCCAGGATGTGGAATTCCCCTTATGAGAAGAGGGAGATGCAACATGGTTATCCCTCAAGGATAACCATTCTTTCTGCTATCAACCACTACTCAGGTAAGAAGATCTTTCCGCTACTCCTTCGCCCACGTTTTTGTGGCATGTGCCAGCAGCAAACACAAAATAATAGGTTGGGACTCCCCAGAATGAATGTACAGGATCAGCAGGATTAGAAAACAATTTGCATAATATGCCCATGTGGTAGCCCAGCTTGGGGTACACAGAATACTGAAGCTCTGCATGGAGGTTCCAGGTGGTTACTTTTTCTTGCCAGTTCAACCAGCAGTGGCAATGCTGTTCTCTCTTTCATCCCTCTGTGGAGGATGTGGTCTAGTAGTTCCATCCTGTGGTCTAGTTCCATCCCCTCTGGGGATGTCTAGTCTTAGGACAGAGGAGAAAATAGCACTACATACCCACTACTACTGCTATGGTTCTGCCAACCATGGAATGAGTGATGGGTATCCAGCTCTAGCTTCTTCTCTATCAACTTAGTTCTACCAACTGAATATCTTTCCAGTCTAGTTGTTCTCTTCTCCTTTGGGCTGGCAAGACATCGATCGCCTGCAGCACAGAAAAAAGCTGGTGTTTCCTGCATTGTTGCTGTTTGTTAGAAGGAATAATCTGACTAGAGATAGCATGTTTATATGCCGTCTCTAATTTGTACGAACAGGAGGATTTCCTTATTGTTATGGCTGAGCCCTGAAATTGTTCCTGCTTGTTTCTTCACTTCTACATTTGCAGCAAGAAATCATGCTTCAGTGCCCATGGCATGCGGTGGAAAGAAGGAAGTTGAATCAGCAGTTTATATTCTGTGTCTTGTGTATCATCACTGCCCGCAGTTCTCCAGTAATTCAACCCAAGCCCTACTGCAGCAAATGGTTTTGTCAATGTACTGTGAGAACATTTGAAAAGCAGAGCTGCACAATTTATCTCATCTGATGAAGGCCTTGGAAACAAAGTGCCAAAATCCTGTTGTGACAGGGAGATAGATGGATACCGCAAACTGGTGATCTTGAAACTAAGACTGCTCATCTGAACACACTTATGAAGAAGTAAGACCCAGTGGACATGGTGGTCATTACTTCTGAATAAGCATGCATTGGATTGTGCTCATTTCTAACAAGGGAGGGTGGCATGGAGAGGCAATGGGACAGGCGATGGGCAGAATCGGTCCAGGAAGGGTGCGGGTTTGGTGGCAGTGGCCGCCACCGAATCCTAGCCTCCTTCCTGGATCCAATCCTGTGGACTGGGTCCAAGTGGACCTGCGCCAGCGATTTCGCTATCACAGGTCTAAGTAGACCTGTCCACGCTGTGGAGGCTTACCCAGAGGAGACCTCTACGACTGTCTGCCACACAGGATGCAGCGGTAGCCATTTTGTCATTGCTGCATTGGCAGGGGGGAACCACTGGATTGGGCTGTAAAACTCTAATCCAGTGGTTCCCGAACTGGGGTGTCGCGATGCCCCAGCCGGGAACAAAGGGTTGCTACACCCTTAAGGGGTGTGGCAACCCGCGGTAACGACAACGGTGCGTCCGGGATTGCGCCGCTGCCGCCACCACCGCTGCCGAAAATGTCCGTTTTACCTGCATTGATGGGCAGTGGATGTCCAGCGGGGTGTGTGGGGCTCCGACGCGATCGCAACCCACTTCCGGTTTTGCCGTAAAACCGGAAGTGGGTTGCGATCGCGTTGGAGCACTGCTCCGACGCTTAGGGAGGCCTGCAGAGGGGTCCCCAGGCTCCCCACACACCCCACCGGACATCCACTGCCCACCAATGCAGGTAAAACGGACGCTTTTGGCTGCTGCGGTGGCGGCGGTGGCACAATCCCGGACACGTCATCATGACCCCTGGGAAGGCCCCGCTGCCACTTAGGGCAGCGAAGGGCCTTCCCAGGAGTTAGAGAACCACTGCTCTAATCCTATTGGGGCCTTGCATTGCTGGAACTAGTGTTTCGGCAGCACAGGACCTTTTTCAGTAGCATGAAAGCCGGGCTGCCATCATGCACCTCTGGGACACTGCCACAAACAGCAGCACGGTGTGTGCAGCAGCAGCTCCAGAAGTCTCCATTAGCGCTGGTAGGTTGACATGGAGTTGTGTCATGGGCAGGGATGGGGAGTTTCAGGACAGTTCAGGGAGGGCAGGGGGAGAGAAGGAGTGCATCTCATCAGCACTGGCATGCACCAGATCCTATCCCTTCTTTCCCAGGTTGCCCCACCCCTTTTCTCTCCTCAGATGTATGCCAGCAAAATGGCTGGTGTAGGTCTGAGAAGATCCATAGCCTATGGGCCATAGGTGATTGGGCAGCCTACCGGAGGAGTAATTTAAAAATATTTTTACTTACCTCCTCCTGGTTGTCCGATCACCCCACTACCACCACCATTGGATGCAGTGCACTCTCCACCAATGAGGCTGCTCCGGTGGCAATGGTGGGGGATAGTTTTGGGCAGTAAGTTTCTTCCTTGGGAGTTTTTTCAAAATAATGAAGTAAATGAATGACAGAAATTAAAAAGATTATTGTAGAAGCTTATCGAGAGAAGAATGGATAAGCAAGGCTTTGTCAGATGCATGGATGAATAAGCAAGGCCAGATGCAAGGGAGTCGCAACAGGATACAGGTATCTTGTTGTCTTGTGTGCTCCCTGAGGCATCTGGTGGGGCCACTGTGAGATACAGGGAGCTGGACTAGATGGGCCTTTGGCCTGATCCATCAGGGCTCTTCTTATGTTCTTATGTCCATGTTATAAGATTACTGATACACTGCAATTGATGACAGGGGCAACTCCAGAGAGTAGGTCTACTAGGGCCCAGACAATCCGCCCTGCCCTATATTTGGCTGCTGTGGGACTCGCATGTCTCTGAATTTTCCTAAATGAATTCCTGAGTGGCTCAAGCCACATAGCAGCCAATGAGATGGCTCCCAGGCGCCCGAGGGGACCATCCTTATTAGCCTCGTGGGAGGTGAAGGTACACAAGGTTCATATTCTAATATTCCAAGCCAAGGAACTACAAATTTGCCCAGCATCTCCAATGTTAGAACATCA
This sequence comes from Plestiodon gilberti rubricaudatus, assembly GCA_026170595.1. Taxonomy (NCBI): domain Eukaryota; kingdom Metazoa; phylum Chordata; class Lepidosauria; order Squamata; family Scincidae; genus Plestiodon; species Plestiodon gilberti. Next base: position 53,697,283 of record JANXHW010000002.1, read on the forward strand.
TAGTTGCAAACTGATCTTGCCCTTCCCTTGTATTTCGTGGGCTGGAGCACCTCCCTTATGAGGAAAGGCTACAGCATCTGGGGCTTTTCAGCCTAGAAAAAAGGCGCCTGAGGGGGGACATGATTGAGACTTATAAAATTATGCATGGGATGGAGAGAGTGGATAAAGGGAAATTCTTCTCCCTCTCGCACAACACCAGAACCAGGGGACATGCACTAAAATTAAGTGGAGGGAGAGTTAGAACGTACAAAAGAAAATATTTCTTTACCCAGCATGTAATTCATCTGTGGAACTCCTTGCCACAGGATGTGGTGATGGCACCTGGCCTAGATGCCTTTAAAAGGGGTTTGGACAGGTTCATGGAGGAAAAGACCATCACAGGTTACAAGCCATAAGCAACCTCCTGGTTTTAGAAGTGGGTTTTCTCTGTGTCAGGTGCAAGGGAGTGTCAACGGGAAACAGGTTATCTTGTTGTCTTGTGCTCCCTGAGGCATCTGGTGGGGCCACTGTGTGATACAGGAAGCTGGACTAGATGGGCTTTTGGCCTGATCCAGCAGGGCTCTTCTTATGTTCTTATTTCTGCCAGTGTCTTTTTCCAGTTCTCCTGTGAGAAGTCATAAGACAAGCCTACTTACTTCCCACCTAATTTTTTGTTCATTGTGTCATTAGACAAAATGAGATTCATGTAACGGATCTGTTTAATCTAGTGGATGTGCATAATCTTTTGTTTTCCCTGGCATTTAAAAGCTATTTAATGAACACCCTCACCAGAGAAGGTCAGAGAAAAACCCACAGAAAATGAGCCTTTGGACAACCCTTTTGGCATAGTATTGCCTATTGCCAGACAAACACAGAATTCACTTGTAATTTCGAATCAGACAGAAGACCAGATGGTCAGATAGAGAGGCAGTGCATGCCCGGCAAACTAGCACGGTTAAGCTGCAATGATCTGCAGTACAGACAAGCCCTACAACAAATTCCACTGTGCTACTGGGACAACATAAATTCAAAGTAATAACGTGGAAGTCATTGTTGTGATTAATCTGGGGTTTCATATTAGCACAGCTGACAGAATCTGAATCTATTTTAAAGGAAAATTGATTATCTTCTGTAATTGCTTATGGTTTTTAAAGCTCTCATCTTTAAATAACTTCTTTTAATTACCATTTTTTAAAGAATGCCATATTTCTTCAGCAAACAGCAGCAGGAAGTAAACACACAGCTTCGCATCAGGCGCGCACTGTAAACACATAGGCAAGTATGAAGTTAAGCTAGATTCCATCAACTGTTGTGTTGGTCCTGGCTGGTTTACTCATCACATCTCTTACACGCAGTTAGCAGCAGCTGCAATGCAGAAAGAATGTAGACAAAATTCTAGCTGGCTACCATGTGCAAGAGGACAAAAGTCTTCAACGTTCTTCATCTGTTCAATTTTCCTTGCACCTGAAGAACCTGATTTCTGTTCATGTCATTAACAGATGATCAAGAAAAGGTAATCAATAATGGTGGGCATAATTCAATGCATAGTTATGTGAAATAAGCAGCCCAATCCTGTGTAAAGATACACAGCTGGCCTAAAGGGCCAGCCGCTGTATCCCCCTAAGTCCATTGTGGGCTGCCCCGGGGCTGCTAGGCTGCACCTCAGGAGAAGGGGACGAACGTGTAAGCGAGCCCAGGGCCTATGGGCCTCCTCAGATGCATGCCAGATCCAGACCTGGCGTACATTCAGGGAGGTGGTGTAATGCCAGCATGGGCCAGGAAGGGGATTAAGATATCACCACTGATATCCCCTCCCCCTCCCAGCCCAGGCCAGCCAATTGCCCACCTCCCTCACTGCCCCATACTGCCCTTTCACTGACCGACAAGGGACTTACCTGTAGCGGCTGGAGTCAGGTAAGTTCCGTGGTGGAGTGAGCAGTGCCTGCCGGCCTCCACGCCAACGATGCTGACTCCCGAGTTGTCACTTTTGCGATGCTTTCGGGCAGCGGAGCGCATGCACCGCTGCCCTAAAGTTACGCAGGATTGTGCCATAAGCGTTTTATTTCCATGAACTGATGGACATTTAGGAAGCTGCCTTCTACAGTCAGAACATTGGTGCATCTAACTTAGTATTGCCACACCATCTGGCAGTGGCTCTTCAAAGCTCCAAACTCGGGTCTCCCTTCCCTACCTGGAGGTGCTGGGAATTGAACCCGGAACATCTGTATGCAGATGATGTGCTGCACATTGAGCTACAGACCCTCTTTGTCTGTACTGTACTGGACTAGGACCAGTATTTTTTTTTAATTCATGAGCATTGCCAACCTTGATTCCTTTCTTATTGTCTTGGTGTCAACATGTAGAATTCCCTTCAGTATGTTTCGGACTTGGTTTCTGTTTGGAGCAAATAAATAAGAAATGTATTTTCCATTTGCAGAGGCTAAGGAAGACAGACATAGAACTAGCTTTGCAATCTGACCTGAAAGGCTCTTTTTCTAGACCATTCACATGTTCTAATTCATAAATACTTTCAGTCAAGGTAAATTATAATTACCATGTGCAACATCTTTTTTAATGTAAATGACTGCACATACTCTGGGGCTATAATTACCGGTATATTCTGACTATGGGTGTCTGTTGGTCATCAAACCATACTTGACAAAACAGTATTTAGACTCTCCTTTAAAATATATAAGAACAAATATAAACGTTTCAAAAACTATTTTAGTAAAGATTAAATAAGGGCCAGTGTCATATAATTCAGACTGCCACAGACAGGGCCCTACTCGAGGCAAAGGGAAAAGAAAATTGCTTCTTCCCTATCTCTTATTTAACATAATGTGGATCGCAAACTTTGACTCTCTCTATTGCCTTCTAAAAATAGTACCTAAGAGCCAAAGTACATGTGACATTAAACTTGTCTTTAGAAGATGGGCTTAATGCAGAAGTGGATTAGAAGTAGTCCTTTAATCTCTGAAAGTTATTGGGGGGGGGACCCAATCTGGCTTGGGAGTATGGCATGTGGTTCACTCTCTACCTATTTACACAGAAAGTTTCCCCAAAGCAGTGGTTTGCCCCCAAAGTGACTGCTTGCAACAAGCCCCTTTGGGGCACATCATTGCTTTGGGGGATGATTTTCAGCCTGAAATAAGTGTAGGGGGGAGGTGCTCCCCCCCACTGCTACCCTCAGCACTTTGTGCATCCTAGAGAACATTTTATTCTTCTTATTTTCATTTTAGTTTAGTTTACAAACTAATATTTTTCTGTATATTTGAGGAGCCCCCTCCCCCAAGTTTACAGAAACAACTTGTCTGCCTGTGCTGTGATTAACCCTGTTTTGCTACTCAACTGCTAGGCATGGGACCATCCATTTCCCCCTTTGAAAGAATTATAATGGTGGTGGTAGACTGCATCATTACTCATGGTCAGTCTGTCAATGTATTCATGTGATTAGATTCTGTAGCAGGATATATGTAAGAATTATGTAATACAAATAAAACATTTTCTCATCAGTGATTGGTGCTGCTTGCATGATGCAAGGAAATCCTTCACCCATGTTAGTAGTGATGGATAGCTGAAAGGCTGGCAGCCCAATCCTACCGAACTCCTCGTGCAGCGATGCAGTGGCACCAATGTGGCATCCACTGAATTCTGTGGGAGAGTTACGGATTCAGGAGGTCTCATCGGGGTAAGGCCCTGCTGGCCCAGTGGGTCAACTCGGACCTGCACCAGCAATATCATGGGTGCAAGTTCACATTGACCTGTGAAGGCAGATCAGGTCCAGGAAGGGGGTTAGGATTCAGTGCACGTTGTTGCTGAACCCACCCCCGTCGCAGACCTTATCCATCACCGCTCTGTTCAACCCCCTCCCTGCCTCCCTCCAGGCCTCCACGCTGCCTTATATGACGCAATGAGCATCTGCAGTCTATCGCTGTGTGGACCCAGCAGCTTGCCACCCCTGCCACTGGCCAGGCCACATTCTCTGGCATCGTCACACTTGCAACAGCTGGAAAGCATTACACCACTGGAACACATATTCTAGCAGTGTAACAGTCAGTTAGGATTGGGCCGTGAGTCTGTCATAGAATATCTGTAATCATGGTAAAACAACAACAACAAACACCATGGTTGAATCGTTCATCTCTTCTTTAATCCAAATGGAGAATGAATGGATATCAGCAGCACCTGTTTCTATGCCCATGAAACGCTACACAAGGATGACCCATATAGTTGATTAATTATTTTTGTTTAGTGGACATTCTTGCTAATGTTATCAACTCTGACTGAAGCTACTCCAAGAGATATTTTTCCCCCAATAGGACATAATGTCATTAAGCCAAGAAAGTCTGGTAAATTCTCCAGGAAGGCTTTCATTGGTCACCTGCAGATTGATGCTGATTCCAGAAGACTTTAGGCCAATCCTGGAGGTTGGTGACCCTAGTGCTCAGATTACAAGGGCTATTTTACCTTTTGCGCTGCTTCCCTTAGCTATCGTTTACAGAAGGCTACAGGGAAGTTGGCAAAAATAGGGCAGCGGGTCAGACATGAATTTGTGGATTTTATTAAAAGCTCCTTACCATTCCCCCCTGTAATGCAAGCACTGGGACAAACTACTGTTTACTTTCTTCAGTTGCAAATGAGAAGGCATTTCATAGTTAATCTAATCAACATTAAAAAAAAGAGTCTACAACTCCTCATTCAGCACTTTGTTCTGGGCACTGGGGCTCTCTGATGCTGTTGTTACTTCTTTGCAAGGGCTTCCTTATTTATTTCACTGGAGAGGCCAGCTTCACACATGCAAATGGCCTGATTTCTGGAAAACATCCCAGGGTAATAATGTGAGTAATGTATTTCAATTATTATAATGGCTACTGATGTATACTGCCTTTCGTATTGATTTCAGACATCCGCATTGATCTCTTTATGCAGTTAGGGAGTTATTTGAATTATGTTCTTAGTAGGTTGTGACATTCTAAAGATATGTGATAATTGTGTCTCATTGATATTGATAATTTGCTTCCATAAAAGCAATGAGTACAAATGGATACATTAGAAGTTACAGGGGAGGGCCTGCTTCTTTCATTGAAATGAATGGGAAGATCTGCTTGCTGTGAGTGTACACCTCCATGTAAAGGGATCATATTAGGAAGAATGACTTGTGTGGGTGGGGGAAGATACTGTATATTTTTTACTCTACTGTATAGGTAGAGTAAGAAATGTAAGCAAAGAGGAGGGCCACTCTCAGTGCAATCCTATGCATGTCTATTCAGAAGTAAGGGCTCAATCCTATCCAACTTTCCAGTGCGATGCACAGTAACGTTCCTATGACACACACACACACACCCCACGCCGGAAGTGACGTAACGGCAGCAGCTGTTATAGCTCACTCAGAGGCGCAGGTCGGGCGGGAGGGCCAAACACGTCGACGGCTCTCCTCGCTCGCCCCGGTGAATGGGACGATCCCGCGCTGCCGCGGCTGCCGTTGCAACCCACGCCCACCTGCTGCCTGGGCCCGATCCCGACACCTGGGATCCCACCGCCCCAAGGCCCCCACCACTGACGATGCCACTGCCGATGCAGCCGCAATGCGGACCCAATGCGGACAAACGTTACCTTACCTTGAGGAGACCTCTGTGCCCCTCCACCGCAGGATGCAGCATGTACCCCATTGGCATGGCTGCATCAGCGCTGGAACATTGGATAAGATTGGGTCCTTAGTCCCATTGAATTCAATGGGGTTACTCCCAGGTAAGTATGCATAGTATTGCAGTCAAACAGCCCAATCCTATCAAGGGTTGGGCTGTTGGGGGCAGGGCTTTACAACAGCAAAAGAATCTTCTGTCGTAAAATGTCTGCCAACGGAATGTGCAGCACTCCATCTGTGGCCATTTTGCAACTGCTGTTGCAATAGGCGGCAATGGCAAAACAAACAGGGAGGGGAGAGGAACAGGGGGCGGGGAGGGGGCAGGAGGGGGTGAATCCATCAACAAAGGAGCACGCCATATCCTATCCCCTATTTCTCAAGCCTCCCTGCCCCTTTCTTCGCCTTGAATTTGCACCAGCTACAGAGCTGGTGCAGGTCCGAGGAGACCCATTGCAAAGCAGGAGGCTTACGGAGGGATAAAGAAAAATAACCCCCCTTTCCCCTCTGAATCCTCCTGATCTGCCCACCAATGGATACAGTGTGCACCTTTCTGGTGCGGCTGCATAGGCCGGGGGGGGGGAGGTGGGGGAAGGCTAGGATTGGGCTCAGGCAGTCTAATCCTATCCCCTCCCGGTGTAGAATGTGCAGCATGGGCCGTGTGGCCCATGCTGCATCCTATGCGGGAAGGCCCATGGCTAGAGGTCTACTCAGGATAGCAGGCATTTGGCCGCTTACTCTGGGTAAACTCCCAGCCTATGCAATGGGGATTCTTGGTTCTACGCCAGCTCTTTAGCTGGCGTAGGACTGAGCAGCTCCATGCCGGGGCTGGAGGCCTGGGAGGGGGGATAGGATACTGCATCTGCCACGAATGCCAGCCCCACCCCATGCCAGGCCCGATCCACCCAACTCCTCCCCTCATCCTGTTACGCCCCCTTCCCCAGCCCCGTTGCCTCTTGGAGCGGCCTTACCTGCTCCAGCGTGCAGGGAGCCTGGATATGCATGGCATGAATTCCTGGTCACAGCCAGAGAAAATATCACTTCCACCCACTCCTCTCCAAGTCCTTGGCAGGTTTAGTTGGCTTGTTGCAGACTGAGTTCAAGATAGTTTTCAGCTTGACCTGGATCTTGGAAAAAGCGATGTCCAGAGTTCATATTATTGTCCACTGATATTATTGTCCACAGTCATTCCCTTTTTATTTCTTTTCTTTTGGCAGGATGTATAATTCCACATTATATCAAGTGGACGCTCATTCAGCAATAGGTTGGGGTTTTCTAAAGGGCTTCAGTTCTCTTTTCAGCCACTTGGCTCCATGCATCACTATTTTAACTTTAGGGCAAACCAAAAGTAGCTTGGAAGTTCCCTTCCCTCAGCATTGCTATTCCATGCTCCCCCAGTCCCATAACATGAGAGCTGAATTTTACACAAATTCTTCCTTGTGATCAGAATGTATGATGCATTAAATCCATTTGGGGCACAGATGTCTTGATTGTCTGAAAAAGCCCCTTGCCTAGCTTGCTTATTATCCTGTTATCTGTTTCAATGGCAATCTCATACATTTACTCTAGACACTAGGTTGCAATTCACTTCCAGTAAAGTCAATGGAGAAGCTCCTATTGATTTAAATATCTCTGGATTGCAACTATTACAGATACCATTTCATCACATGTTGAGATTGTCTACACAATACCGTTTAAGTGGTTACTTGAATTATAAGAGATTCATTTTGTTCACAAAACAAGGACACCTGTCCATAATTTAACTTCAGTATAGTCTTGCTTTTTGTTCCTAATTATTGAGCTCCGTTATATTTCAATTGCTCCTTTGTATTATCAAATTCTTTAGCTAAAGATTTAGCTTTTCACAGTATGCACCTGCTACTTGCATGGGCAAAAACCACAAGCAGCCCACCTTCAAATCATGTTTTAGTTTATGATAGCAAATGCAGATCAGTTCTTTTTCTCTTTTTTGTGTTTTGCAAGGTCCAGTTCACAATTCTAACTTTGCTTGTGGTGCTATGTATAAGTACTTGGAAGTAAACTAGTCTAGTAGAATCAGTGGGACTAACTTCCAAATTAATGCACTTAGGATTCATTTTACGTATAGGGATCGTGCCTTACCTTACACATCACCTCAATGAGGCTAGTACATCAATCAAAAACAGTACATTAAAATACTACTTAAAAAACGCTAACAGCAGTTGATGCAAAAGCACACGTTGACAATACATATTTTAAAAGGCCAAGCAGAACATTTGTTCCCTTGCCTCCAAGAAATTCTCCTGTTGCCCTATGGGTCTACTTGGATATGCACCCGCTCTTTGGCTGTAGAGCCAAGGGGGCATGGCAAAGCTGGCCAGGGTGCATAGGATGTTGGCAGCACCATTGTTGCTGATAATTGCCTCCTACCCACCCTCGACATGCCTCCTGGCATCCCCCACCCCCACCCTGATCCTCCCCATCTCCACCCCATTACTTCTCCATGTCGGCCACCACCCACCCCCTGTGCCAAATTAGATTGGAAGCGGAGACTGATGACATGCCTAAGGCCCAGGGCCAACCCAAGACCTCCTAGTGCCTGAGGCAGCATAGCACCCCCTTACCTGGGGATGCACCAGCTGTACTTGTCCTGCTCTCTGTAGCTCTCTGGAGAAAGGAAAGAAAAGGGAGTGGAGCATCTTTGACATTCTAGCCCAGTACTCGCCTCTCCTCCACACTTTCTCTTCTGCTCCACCCCCTTCTTCCTTTTCTAATCCAGGGAGTGGGAAGAAGAGGAGCAGAGGCGTGTGGGTGGACAGAGGTGGGTGTCACCCATCAATCTGCTGCCTGAGGAGTCCTCAGTCAACCTCATGGATAGAATGGTGGTCCTATGAAGGCTACCTAGTGAGCTTGTGACAGAGGAAGGACTCAAACCGGAGCCAAACTTGATTCACAGTTCTAGTCTCTTCGCCATGATGCTACAGAAGTGCTCATATAGCTGGAGCTTCAGTCATAAATTGTGCAAAAGCCTGACATGACTCTGTGTCATGCTAAGAAGAATAAGAGGAACTTGAACCAGAACTCCAAGTCCTTCCTCAAGACAAATAGCACTGCTGAGCAAGATCAACCCATCAACCCTGAGCAAGATCTACCCAGCAGATATCAGGCCAGCATACACATTTTGCTTTGTTATTATCAGCAATTCATCCAGTGGTGAGGTTCTTATTGGTGAGAAAATGATAAAGAAATGTTTATTGTTTTGTCCTCCCTATGGAGGGTTGTGTGAGCTTGGCTCCCTATCCTGGATAGGTGACTTGGTTTGATATTGTTATACAATAGAAATGATGGTTTTCACTGAAGACAGATGCTTGATGTTACTAATGTTTGGACCTGGAAGATGGATTTTTGCCTGCACGGAAACAGCAAGGATGGGAACCCGGCCAAACCATTCAGGCTTGAAATGCAGCCAAGACTCCATGCAATGCAACCTCTCATAAATAAAAGACTCCCTTTGCCTGTCTATTTGGTAGTTAACCTTGCAATGGCAGGTAACCAGCATGACCATACTAATTCAACAATCAAAAGAAATTGGGGCAGGGAAAAAAAGAATTGTGCCCTTCAGTTTCTGACCATGGTTCTGTGGGAATAAAATCACTATCATTACTTTGTTTCCTTTAACACAAATGGAATATCCAGTTACTTTACGTTGTCTCTCAATGCGTGTGAAAAAGGAAAATGAATTAAACAGCCTGTCTGTTGAATATTGCAAGAGAACTGGGCAACCTACTCCATGGGCTGTTGCATGTCCTTGTTGTGGACAAGCAGAATGGGTATTTGTATGTACTAATCATAGGCTTGCCAGTTTTTGAGGTGCCCAAACCGGGACACCCTGCCCACTTTTTTCCCCTCCAGAATTTTTTTCATGTCACTTTGCTTCTCCTCCCTTTTTTTTTTTGTAGGCACAAAGTGCCTGCTTGCCACCCATGAGGGCGGCCATTTTTTTCCCCAATTATTTAATTATTTCCCCTGCCATTTTGCCCCATTTTGCCACTTTTTCCTTACCTTTTTTGCTGGCTGGCTGGCTGGCACTGCTGCTGCATCCAGTTCCTGGCTGGCCAACTGCTCGGGCCATCCAGGACTCCTCACAGGACTCGGCCACTCCTGCCGTCACTGCTTCCAACTTCCATGATTTTAAAAGGGTAAACATTTTCCTGTGTGGCCATCTTGGATCTCGCGAGATCATTTCACGAGATCCAAGATGGCCACACAGGAAAACCTTTACTGTTTTAAAATTATGGAAGCAGCAGCGGTGGGCGGCGGTGGACCCGGAAAACCGGGATTGCCCTGGTTCCGTGTCCTGTGGCCAGGACCAGGCTGGGACCAGGCCCTGGAAACTGGGGCAGTCCCAGTTTCTCCGAGATGAATGGTAAGCCTAACTAATCATTAGAACAGGATAATAAAGTAGTTATCCCTGAATCTCCCTGATGGGTCCATGTTATTGGCATGAGAAGATTTGCTTTCCATAGTTTGTCCATAGGTTAACTATAGGGTATCAAACACCAATCAGTAAGATGTAAGAAAAAATGCAGTTCCTTACTCTTTCCTTCTACTATCGAAAAAGCACACTTTTTTTGTGAAACATTAAGCATGATGAAGTCAAGACACTGGCAAATATATCCCACTTGAGATTGTATTAATCATTAGGCTCAGTATACTATAGAGTAAGAGCTGAGACCCAGCAGGGAGCTCTGCTGTACTGTAATTATCTCATAGTATCTTTGGTAAGATAGTGGACCTTTGTCTGGTGTCGTTAAAATTCACAACATAAAGCATGATAGTTGATCCCTTGTCATGTGAATGGATCAATTAGGTTCTCATGTGAAGGTTCACTTAACTCTGAGAGATTAGTGGGAATCACTGGGGGGGGGGTTGCGGGTTGCACTGGGTGAAGCACAGTTTGGAGGTGATGCACAATTTGGGAATGTTGCTCCGAGCCTCTTCTTTGTTGCAGCTCGGAGCATCACCCCCTGCAGGAGGGGTGGCACCCTTGATCAGCCAGGTCAGCATTGTTGGCCTGGGGTCTTTCCTCAGCCGCAGCATGTTGTCTCACACTGCAGCTGAGGAAAGGCCTAGGGCTGGCTTTGCTGGTCGAGAGACTCTTCCTTCCCTTTTCACCACCGGCCCAAGGACTTTCCTCAGCCATGATGTGAGACGAATCAGGCCCCAGGAAAGGCTGAGGAAAGGCCCCAGACAGGGAAGGTTGAACTAGTCAATCTGACTTGAACAGTGGCTAGCCTGATGGCCAGAGATGTTGTGAAGTAGGACAATAGCTTGTTCTTTTTCACTAGTGTACTGCCTCTCAATTCAGCTGCTGTTAATAGACCTCTCATTCATGAATTTTCTATTCTTGTGGGTTCTGCTTTGTATAGCACTGAATGGAATGTTTTTAATTGCTCATTGATTGCTCTCTGAGCTATGTAAAGACTACCTTATAGTGGGGATTTACTGCAGCCTTTTGGAACAGAATGTGAATGTTTTATCAGACTTCTCGCATGATTCCATTATATTTGTCTGATACAGGATAGAATAAATTCTGCTTGATTTTAATGCAGTCTATTAACCTGATGCAGACATTATTTATAGACAATGGCCACTACTCTCCAAAAATAACAGACAGAATATCCAAATATCTCTATTAAACGTAGATCTAAATTTAACCCAGAGTTGGATAAAGACTTCCCAGCATCAAAGGTGACATGCCAAATGTGCCTCCCTTACTCCCACAGTACCTTCTTCTTCTTCTTCTTCTTCTTCTTCTTCTTCTTCTTCTTCTTCTTCTTCTTCTTCTCACTCACTCACTCACTCACTCACTCACTCCCCCTCTTATTGTATTTGAAAAGAATGAGAGGAATGGAGAGGAAATGTGGATGAAAAGAGAGTGACGGGTGTTGTACATTCTAGCCCACCTTTCTCCTCTTCTCCACACTTAGGGCCCAAACCTATCCAACTTTCCAGCAGTGATGCAGCCATGCCAACGGGGAATGTGCTGCATCCTGCAGTGGGGAGCAACCATGGATGCCTCCTCAAGGTAAGGGAATGTTTGTTTCCTTATTTCGGGCCTGCATTGCAGCTGCATCAGTGCTGGAAAGTTGAATAGGATCGGGTCCTTACTCTACTGCTTCATTCCTTTCTTTCTTTTAGAAGTCAGGGAGTGGGAGAGGAGGAGTGATGGAAGTGGGTGGATGGATGAAAGTGGGCATAAAGGTGTCGCTCCGGTAGGGGCGGGGCTGTACATTTCTATCGTCCTAGTCCCGTTTACCGAGCGAGCAGGAGGCGGCCCCACCCCCTCACTGTCGGAGCCATTCCCCTGCGGAGAAAGCAGCAGGCAAGAGACCCTGCCTGCTGCTTTCTCCGCAGGGGAATGGCTCTGACAGTGAGGGGGCGGGGCCGCCTCCTGCTCGCTCGGTAAACGGGACTAGGACGGAGCGATACTTACGGCCCCGCCCCTACCGGAGCAACGCCTCTGGGTGGGCACGCACTTTCCATCAACACACAGCCTGGGGTGATGGTCTCAGTGGGCCTCAAGGATGGGCTGGGCCTGATCAAGGTGTTCAGACGTTTGGTGATTTATCGTAAGGTGTAAGTGATTGACTAACAGCACAATCCTACACATGTTTACTCAGAAGAAAATGCTACTATGTTAAATGGGACTTACTTCCAGGAAATACTTCCAGCCTAATGGCCCAATCCTAGCCAACTTTACAGTGCTGATGCAGCCTCAAAGCAGTTCTGAGGTAAGGGAACAAATATTCCCTTACCTTGAGGAGGCCTCCATTACTCCCCCTCCCAGAATGCAGCATGTGCCCCACTGGAACAGCTGCATTGGGGCTGGAAAGTTGGTTAGGATTGGGCTGTACATTTGGTTTCTAGAATGATCATTTTTTCTAGCCTGACTTTCCCCCCAAAATGAGCAGTGTGAGAAATGATACATCTGTTTATGCTTTTAGCAAGATTCCCATTTTATTCTTTACTAGAAGTAGATATCTTCTTTTTCTTGAAAGTGACTAATGTATATGTCATGACAGTCATTTAATACTTGTCAGCCACCAATAATCTCAAATCACAAAGACAACATAGAATTGTTCTGAAATCACTGACAACATAGTATAGTTTACAATTTCATTGTAGGACTAATTAAATGAAAAGGAAGTCAACACAATAAAAATGTGCTGTTTTATGGTACAGCTTGCTCTTCAGCTGTCGTAATGTGTAAAAGATACACATATGAATTATTATCAATGCTGACTGACAAGCTTTCAGCGAGCATGATGTTCCTGTTTAGTACTGTTTAAAATACGCCTGTTGAACTCAATTCAGTCAGCTACTAATGTAAGCAAACAAGTGTTGGAGAGGTATGAAAGAGTCAGACCACATTCTCGAATGAGACCATAGCTGTTTCCGCAGCTGTGTCAGCTGTGAATAGAAGACTAAAAAGGAGTAGCTAACATCAGTACTAAAGACTGGGTTCAGTTCCTTTTCCTAGATCCATCTCTAGGTTCACAGGCCCATAGACATTACCAGATGCAACTATATTCTTCAGACTGAATGTAGGGGGCAGTTTTTGCACTTGCCCTGGGCATTTTTCATCATTATGAAACAGAGGAATGGTGTGGGGGAACCTGGGAGGTGGGAGTAAACAGGAAACAAATGTGCATTTACTTCAGCTGCAGCAGAACAGCAGGTCTAGAGGCAAGTACCGAAGTCTTCAGGAACAAAAGTGGGTTTTGAGAAGGGATTTAAAAGAAATGAGAGAGATGGCATCATACAGGTGTTCTGGGAAGCATTTCATGCATAAGGGGCAACAAAGGAGAAAGGGTGGAGATATTTGAGAGAAAAAGAGACCTTTGGATATGAACTGAGGAGCAAAAATTCATGGGAAAATGTGTGTCAGGATATGAGATTTGAAATGGGAGAGCAGGGGAAGACTGGGAGCTTGTGCTGGATCCAAGAGCACAGAGGAAGCAGCACTAGGATGTAAGACAAGACATCGTATGATCATTGAGACAAGAAAGCTGCATTCTGGGTAGGGGTCAGGGACTCAGAAGACTAGAGAGGCCTGACCAGGGTGTGAGCTGGATTAGCTGGACATAATGAGCAGAATGAAAGATTGTTCCAAGAAAGACAACTTGCTTCAACAACTGTCAGATCCAAACTTGGTCCTTATATATTGGCGCAGACATGAATGTCCTGTTTATCCTTACTGAGAAGCAACTTTTTAAAGAGACCACACTCTGGCTTCAATGTTCTGTAATTTTGGCATCTCCTCCAGCATCTGAGGCAAGTACAACTGGGTGAATATAGAGTCCTGAGTAGTCAATGGACTGGTTTCTTGAAGGATTCCGATGCAAGGCAGCTAGCTGCTCACTTAGGGAGCACGGCAGGATTGAGTTGCAGGACCTTGGATAGCAACATGTAAGCAGCTTGTTTCAGCCATGTCCACAACTTGACTCACAGCCCAGTCCAGCCTAAGGCCTCAGCGGCACAATTCAGTCACAAAAGCAGCCTAAGTGCCTTAGGCTGAAGTTAGGACTGAATTGTGCCGTTGAGGCCGAATTTGTGTTGCAATTGTGACAGACATAGGATGGGTTAAGGAAAGTTGACCAATTCCGTCCTAAGTTCGGCCTAAGAGCTATTCCGTCCTAAGTTTGGCCTAAAAGTGGGCGTGTCGGGGGCGTGTCGGGGGAGTGACTGGGGCGGTTACGAATTTGGGTCCGGTTCCAGACACTGGAGAGCTCCGACACGCCCCCTCAAGCACAGCTACGGAACAAAATTTAGGTCGACAAAAAAGGTGGACTCAAATTTGAGGAGACCCATAGGAGCCATTTTACCTTACACACTCCAGCCCTCTCCTGAAAAGTTCTAACACCCTACTCCTGAGTTATGCCTGAGTTAGGACGGATTAGCTGTGGCATAACTCTGGACATGGACACAGATAGTTACTCTATCCGAAGCCAGCCGTACCCAGCCTCTTTCCCACAAAAGCCCAGCCCCAGGCCTCCATTCTCTCTCTTTCTCTGAGCACGTGGCGTGGGGTCCTGTCCCCCAGCAGCCACAAAGTGGGACTTTGTTGGTGGAGGGCAAAATTCACAAACACCCCACTTCTCTCTTCTCCTCTCCTCTCTGCCCCCCTCTAGGGCAGAGAGGGCTGTTCAGGCTGTGGCCAAACTGTTTACAGCTATGCCTGGGCAGCTGCCTCCTTGCAAGCATTTGCTAACCCATGTCTTTCTCCCAGCCTCTCCCCCCCCTCACAGGCAACAACACCAGCAGGTAAGAGCAGGGTCTGGGATGGCATGTGTTATGACTTCTGCCTGTTCATGCCAATATATGTTTGACTTTAGCCTGTTCATGCCTATATGTAGGACTTCTGCCTGTGTAAGCCATACCGTAGGACTTCTGCCTGTGTTTGTCATAACGTTGGACTTCTGCCTTTTCATGCCAATATGTATGACTTCTGCCTGTGTTCGCCTTTATGTAGTACGTCTGCCTGTCAACACACATATATATGATAGCTGCCTCTTTACCAATGTGTCCTCTGATAGCTGCCCATTGCCATGTGAGCAGACAAATATGTGTTTGTGTAAATGTGACTTGCCTGTTAACAAAGGTGTGTTTACTAACCCGCAGCCTTGCCCCCATAGGGTCTACAACAGGTCAGTTATGATGTGCTAGCCATGTATGTAGTTGTGCTGTGTTTTCTCTCCTTCACTGTTGTCCTTTGCAGGATCATGCCCTTCTGACGTCCAGGTAAGCTCCTCACACTGTGACAAGCTCGTTATACCTAGCAGCTGTGTAATCTGATCTCTCCCTGCAGGCTTTTGTAGGACACACTGGCTTGTCTTCAATGGCGACTGCTACCACACACCAGCTGACATGTAACTCCCCCTTGTTTTTTGTCTCCCCAGGAACGTCCACTACCACCTACCTTCCTGGGAGCACCCCTGGGGCTGCAGGCAGGGTGCCCCACTGTCATCTACCTCGATGCTGCCAGAGCTCAGGGTGCCAGCCCTGCAACCCTCCTCAGCTGCTGCTGCTCCACCTCCCTGGCTGTCCTACTTGCTGTCCCTCCCCTTTCTATGGAGCAGGCTGTGGAGCAGCCTGCTATGGAGCAGGCTTTCTATGGAGCAGGTTCCACAGGGGGAGAGCCTGCGTCTCCAGGTCCATGGGGCACGTGTGCTGCTGCTGCTGCTGCTGCTTTCAGATTGGCTGCTGTGACTACCCCTGGCAGCCTCGCCTGGCCATCTCTGCTACCGTTCCAGAACAATAAAGATGCCCCTCGGGCAGAGCCCCCTTGTGCCCAGTGTTACACAAGCATTGCCCCCCCACACAGAGACAGCGCCCAGCACACAAGCCCCTGCATGAATCCCATCCAGGGACGGCCACTTCCTTCCCAGGGAGACCACAGCAGGGGGGCTGCCAGACCCTCAGGGCTCAGAGGAGAGTGGGGAGTTGGGGGGCCTCTCAGGCAGGCAAACACTGACAGGCGACATGGCGCCCATACTGGATCCGCTCGCGTCCGCCATGTCCGTGAAGAGCCCTTTCGGCAACCGGGGCTCTCACCCGCCCACGGTCCGCTCGTTAACGGCGTCCGTTCCGCCTGTGGTCCGCCCGTCAACAGTGTCCGTTCCGCCCAAGGTCCGTCTGCATAAGAGGCGCCCATTCCTGCATTGCCTTCATCTGCGAAGTGACCCCTGTGTCCCTATTGGTCTCTGCAGACCCCTCTCCCTGTATCCCTCTCCCACCAGCCTTGTTGTCTGTCTGTTTCTGACCCACCCGTGTCCCTCCCCAGCACCCCCTGTCCGCCTGCCTGTGTGTCTGCCTCCCCTCCCACTCCCTGATGATGGAAGCTGGCAACACCCCACCCTGCCGGAGCGCCTGCCGCGAGGCGCCGATGTCGCCCCATCTGGGGGTGTGATGAGCTGCGTGAGCCCTTCCCGCTCGCAGCAGACAGGCCCAAGGCATCTCTCGGTCTTGGCCGGGGCACAGAGCAGAAGGCACGCCGGGATGCCTTCTTTGTGGGTATAGCCACGGCCCTGGAGGCCCAGGGCTTCAGGCAGCGCACGGGCAAGTCATGTCAGAGGCGGTTCCAGCCATCATGAGACCCCCTTGTATGTGACGTTCCCACCCCCCTCCTTCCCTTCTCTCCCCCGCTCCCTCCCCATTAATCCCACGTGCAGCCTCAACGTGGCATGGGGGTGGCAACACCTGTTGCAGGTAGGAGGGCTGTGGCACTCCCCCCTGCAGCAGATGGCTAATGCACAGGGTGCCCTGGGGCAGCTGGCACTGGCACAACCTCTGCCCTTCAGCTGACTGTCGCACGCCCAGTGCCGGCAGGCCCACCTGTGGCTGCCCATCTGCTGCGAACGCTGCAGCAGCTGTGGTAGGTACACACAGACGAGCTCAGGAGGGGGCTCTTCGCTTCCACAAGACTGACACCTCCCCACAGGGGCCTGCCTGCCTCTGCGGTAAGTTTTGCCTCGATCCTGGCCCACTGCTCTTGCCTCCTGCCTACCTCAGGCATAGTTGCAGCCTAACTCAGCCCTATCTTAGGCCACAGTTACGCCACACTTGAGCCTCAGTTGTGCCTGACTTGTGCTGAGTTGGGCTGGACTGAGCCCTAAGGGCCCGATCCTATCCAACTTTCCACACTGATGTAACCATACCAATAGGGCATGCGCTGCATCCTGCGAGGAGGGGGGGTCATAGAGGCCTCCTCAAGGTAAGGGAATGTGCTGCATTGCAACTGTATTGGTGCTGGAAAGTTAGATAGGATTGGCACATAAGGCCTTAAATGTCCTCAGGCATTTCATCCAGTCCTGATGCTTCCTAGCTTCCTAATCCCTCCTCCTCAGGACGGGAATTTAAGTTTATGCTGGAATTCACGTTTATGGAATCATGACACTTTCTTACTAGTTTGCTCCTTCCTGAATTTAGATGGTCACTGCTAGTCCATTGGGTCGATATGGCTCTTCACAGATTGCATCTTCCAGGTCATTATCAGGGCATCTTCGGACGATGTCAACAACATTGGCACATGCTACCATTCAAAATTCTTAACACAATACATTTTAATTCTGAAGTGGGCTAGTATAACATAGCTGCCCCCAAGATGCATCCATTTTAGGAATTTTAAAAATGAACTTTCGTAAAGATTGTCATAGGGCTGAAATGCCATCAAATGTGTATAGGTAAAGGTAAAGGTGACCCCTGACAATTAAGTCCAGTCGTGTCCGACTCTAGGGTGTGGTGCTCATCCCCATTTCAAAGCTGAAGAGCCAGCGTTGTCCGAAGACGCCTCCGTGGTCATGTGGCCGGCATGACTCTCCTGGCCGCAGCACGTAGCATGCAGCTGGAACATGGAGCGCTGTTTACCTTCCTGCAAGCGGTACCTATTTATCTACTCGCATTAACATGCTTTGGAACTGCTAGGTTGGCAGGAGCTGGCCAAGCAACGAGAGCTCACCCCGTCGCGGATTCGAACTGCCGACCTTTCAATCGAAAGATTGTCATAAGGCTGAAATGCCATCATCCCCTGTGTATAACTGAATACAAATCCTTGAAGGGTTTGAAATACTAAAATATGGAAGCATAACCTAAATGAAGGCAACTGGAATGAAGCATGGCATTGTACTAGTCAGTACTTTTAATTAGTAATCAGGTCCTTTTAACATGATTATTTGCTCACCTATGATTTCTGTCAAAAAAAATATTTTCTATTTTTCACGGTGAGAAAGATGCTCATCTGTCAATCTGACCAGCATTTTCTTCTCAGAAGAAAGCAGTCTGCTGAAATTAATAGCTCTATTGAAATGTCTATCCTTTGGGAACAAGTGTGAGTCATGTTTATAGTTAACAGCCAAGTAAAACTTTGTTTATCATCAAACCAGTCAGTTTCTGTATTGACGCGCACATTTATGTCATGGGGAAAATGAAAACATCCAATACAAATTGGCTATCTCCCATTGGTGGGATTTTTTTTTTCCAAGGATGAATGTTGGGATGAGGTTTCTCTAATAGTTTCTCTATGAACTGATCAATATCCATTCATTTTTATACCACCAAGCATATGTTAAGGATAATAGAAGTGTGACTTTCTATCCTTTTAAAGCAGAAGTGGGCAGCAGGTCACTGCAGAGCCAATGGTAGCTCTGACAGCGGCGCGCTCCGGAGGGGTGGGGCGGTGCGCTCTGGAGGGGCGACCCGGCACCCCCCCTCCTCCCCCTCAATCGGGAGAGCCGGCTCGGGGATGTCTTCCCCGGCCGGCTGCCCGGGGCCTTCTAAGGAAGGCCCGCGCGGGAACGGTATTTATACCGTTCTTTTTGCGCATGCTCAGACTGAGGGCAGCCTTTTTCCCTCAGTAACAGTCTGAGCATGCGCAAAAAGAACGGTATAAATACCGTTCTCGCAGCGGGCCTTCCTTAGAAGGCCCCGGGCAGCCGGCCGGGGAAGACGTCCCCGAGTCGGCTCTCCCGATTGAGGGGGCAGAGACTCGAGTTGGACTCGGACTCGGACTCGAGTCTCCGAGTCCGACTCGGACTTGAGTCTCCGACTCGGACTCGAGTCTCCGAGTCCGACTTGGAGACTCGAGTCCGAGTCTGAGTCCGACTCGCGGGTGGGGCACCCTTCGGGAGATGGCGCCCAGAGCGGGTGCTCCGCTTGCTCCGCCCTAGATTCGCCTCTGCTTCTTGCCACAAGATGTTGTGATGGCACCTAGTCTATATGTCTTTAGAAGCAGATTGGACAGATTTATGACAGAAAGTTCCATCACAGGTTACAATCCATGATGACTATATGCAACCTCCGGGTTTTAGAGATAGCCTATCTCTGAATGCCAGATACAAAGTTGGACTGAAGCACTGTTGAAAAAGTTAAAAGAAGCAGTGGGGAATGGAAGATATGAGAAGGGAGGAGGAGTGGTTGCAAGGGTTAGGGGAAGAGAGAAGAAGAGAAATTACTTATCCTTAATCTGCAGGGTAGATGGGAATATGATGTCCTTCTGTGAAATGAGGCAAGGTTGCATGGCTTTGGATTCTGGGGAAGAATGCAGCCAAAAAAGCTGTCCCTTGCTGGGCAGGGAAAGTAACTTCTCTGAAGGTGAGAATGGCTCTCAAGGCAAGAGACTTTCCAAGTGGAAAAATTCTCACAAAAATTGGACAGAGTGGATGTCTCACCAAAATGGCTGGGAGCACTCCAGTGCTAACATCTCACATTAGGGGTAGTTATAGGGATTTGGACAAAGAATACAAAGACATTTCTGGGTAAATAATGGTAACTGGAACATCTCCTGAGTGTGCAGCCAGGAGTTTCCTGGGCTTGATTACCCGGCAGAGTGCTCCACCGATGATCCTTCCCCCCCCCCCGGGCTTGGCTGACAAATCCCACCCACGGAACGCCCCGTTCCACCCTCCACCTTCTCCCTCTACTGACCGGCGTGGACTTACCTCATCGGCGTGGCACACAGAAGGGACCTGGGTCAGTTGAAGCAACTCCAGCCTTGCCACCAGTACTGCTTACTCCCAGGGTGTCGAAAACATGTTTTACGGCATGCGACACCCTGGAGCAGCACAGAGGCAGGCGCACCGCTTCAATAGTAGACAGGATTGCGCTGTCAGTCCACTTGTTTCTGTGCCAATGACTATTCTATTGGATACTAGATGAAGCTTGACAAAAATTGCCATGGTAATCCAGAAGAAGAGAATAATGTTGTTATTCAATGATAAAGTTCTAATTAGTCCTGCACATTGAAAGAAGAAGCAGTCTCCATACTTCGGGATCTAATTTTGATATCATTATTGTGGAGTACATTGTCATTTGAAATGCTCCACTCTAATAAGACAAAAGAAATGAAGATCAGGGATTCAGTGTAGTGGTGAACATAAGAACATAAGAAGAGCCCTGCTGGATCAGGCCAAAAGCCCATCTAGTCCAGCTTCCTGTATCACACAGTGGCCCCACCAGATGCCTCAGGGAGCACAAGACAACAAGATAACCTGTTTCCCGTTGACACTCCCTTGCACCTGGCACAGAGAAAACCCACTTCTAAAACCAGGAGGTTGCTTATGGCTTGTAGCCTGTGATGGTCTTTTCCTCCATGAATCTGTCCAAACCCCTTTTAAAGGCATCTAGGCCAGGTGCCATCACCACATCCTGTGGTGCCATCACCACATCCTGCCATCACCACATCACCACATCATCTGCATGCACACACAAAATCAAGTCTCCCTATCCAAGTGAAAGTTCAGGGCTCAGAAGGTCAAACTGAAAAGGGACACATTAACTTGTTTTGCTCTGAGGTTAGACACTGCTTGTAAGGATTCGCGAATGTATGTGTATATATACACATGTCTATGGGATGAGTCAGGCTGTCTGATCACATTACACTGGAGATTTCTGAGTCATGGCTTCAGCTAATCTACTTCCAGGAAATAGTGATAGATGCTTTATCCTGGCCTGAATTTTGCTGCTTGCCCACCAAGTTACGAATTTTTATCTGATTATTAAAAAATATGTATGGCTTAATTTTGAAAATGGAGCCAAGACTCAAATATGCCTGAATATCCCTTTGCCCTGGAAGTCCTCCCTATAATCCTATTTCCCACTGTATAATTTCTGCCCTTACCGGGAGAAAGGCGGGATACAAATTCTTTAAATAAATTAAATAAAAATAAAGAACATGCAGCCTCTTTCACTAGTGGTTTGGTGGTGAAAAATCTCAGCATTTCATGCTGCGGAAATAGAAAATATAAAGGGATCAAATATTTTTCTTGGGAAAAAAGAAATTACAACCTTCAGGCATTTTCCTAGCTAGGAACATGGAGATAACAGATCATTCACCAGCAAATCACCAGTGAAAAGTGTCTACATGTCCTTAAGGGCTCTTGTAATTTCCTTAGGGGTGTTTGTGTGCGTGTGCATGCGCGCACATGCACGTTCGTGCACATGCACGTGCATATGCACAATGTGAAGGTTACCACTGAAAGAACCAAATATATAAATGGAAGATCATCAGAAAGCATTCCAGGGATGGGAAGTATAGGAGGCTGTGGATGATGAACAGATACTTTCCATTCTCCAAAATGTCCCCAGCAATATCCTTTCCAAGGCTTTAGAGCAGTGGTTCTGAAATGTTTTAGCACCAGGACACACTTTTTAAAATGACACTCTATTGGGACCCACCTAGCTTTATGAGACTTTTAAAAAAGTGATCTAGAAATAAATAAATAAATAAATCCCACCCAGTCCCAGTCTCTGTGTGCTCCCTACCAAATAAATAAATATACAGTATTTATTTACAAGTAAAGAGATCAGCTGCTTGCAGGGTAATTAGCAGCTATCTCAGCTCTTTGAAGGGCAATTAGTAGCTATCTGATTTTTGAATAGCCTCAGGGCTTGAGGCAATTACTTATCTGATCTTTCCATCACCTGGGACCCACCAGAAATCAGGTCGCGACCCACCAAATGGATCCCGACCCACAGTTTGAGAAACACTGCCTTAGAGATTATTCCAGGGCTGGGGGATTGAATCCAGTATCTTAGCTGAGATTAACACCAATTAGGACTCTGGATGGACCATTGGAGAATTGGACTAAGATCAAGATTGGATGCCGAGTAGGAAATTCATTAATTGGATGGTACTTTCTGCTCTAAGGCTCAGAGCTGCACCAGGGAAATCATCAAGGCTGTGCACTGTGGCTGAAATTTGTATTTGGTTTCTAGTTTTTTTTTTGGGGGGGGTGGTTTGAAAATTTCCTTTGGGAACCAACTGTCACCTTCTTCTCTTGAACCCAATGCTCAGCTATGAGGCCTATGGTCCTTCACAGCTCAGTGTCACCTTTGAGGATGATTGTAGCAATGTAGGTTGTGGTGGGCAGTCCTCAAAATGAACCTGGATGAGAAATGGTTTTGAGACAATACTAAAGAGGGGACTACACCTAACCCTAACATCTGACAACCAGCCATTTCACGCTGTCACTACAACTGCCACATCATTTTCTAAAGTCAAATGTTTCCAGTTTCTGCTCAACATCCATCACCAGGTGACGAGGCTGCCAAAAAGATCCTATGCTTTACCTGCCAGAATGTTGTTGTAGAAATTTATCAAACGTCTGCCGGTAGGCGTAAGTGTTTTCTTTCGCAGACATATAGCAGTTCATAGGCTTTATGCTACTCATCAAACAGAAATTTACATGCTGCCCAGTGCTGCTTCCTCTAATTTTGTCAAATAAATCAAAAATGTCAGCAACAGAATCAAGATAAGTGCTAGATATGATTCTTATTCAGGGGAGACTATGGGCATTTTCTTTGAAGTGCATCACCTGTACTACAAGGGCATCTTTGTCCCAGTCATCTACAAGAAGCTCAAAACACCAACTTGCTTCTGCTGGTGGCTGCAGCACATTAAAACCAAAAATTTGGTGGCTGCATGTGGCACAGGTGGCAAGGGAAGGTTCACTATTGCATTCCAAGTGCAGAGGCTACTGTTTGGTTGTTTATTCAGTTTGCCTGGAAGTGGGGGAAGACTGCAGTTTTGCTTCCTATAAATGGATTGATTCACCACTTCTACAGGAAATGGAGAACTGTTCCCCTTCCTAAACCCGATCCCGCAGCCTGGGTCTATGTGGAACTGTGCCAGCGATGGTGCTATTTTGCAGGTCCAAGTAACCCTAGGCTTTGTGGTGGGGGAGAATGGAGATAGAGTCTGCACAGCCTAGGGATTTAAAATGTCAGTTGAAGAACCATGATGGGGAGTGAGGATAGTATAAAGCTAAGGGCTCCAGCAGCCTCCTGAAGCTGGGAGGACTGGCTAGCCCAGGAAAGCTGCCCACAAAGGAGGAAGATGACTTTTGTGAAAGTTAACCCACTCCCCTCCTTAGACCAAGGAGACTCTGAGGTCCAATCAGGCAGACATGGATTGTTGCATTCTCCTTTTCACCCCTTCCCCCCCCCCACACACAAAGAGAGTGGGGATGCCCCACAAGAGGAGACTGAAGGGTGCCAGCCTGTTAGGAGCACTGCAGCACAGGAAAATGCAGGGATGACACAGGTATGTTTGAGAATTTGCCTAACAATTTTATTACAGATAGTGTTGCTCACAGAGAGGACAAAGGAATTCCCACAGGAGATGATATAGATGCAATCTAGCCTGGAAACATTAAGCATGCAAAGTATGCTGACCCATAAATTGTTCCAACATATTAAGAAATTAAGCAGTTAGGTCTAATTATAAATTTTGAAGACAGGTATCTGGACTTAGATCATTGAACTTTATGGCTACTGTTGGGGCTGGCAAAGAATTGTTGTTGTTGTTCAGTCGTTAAGTCATGTCCGACCCTTCGTGATCCCATGAACCATATCCCGCCAGGCCTTCCTGTCCTCCACTATCTTCCTGAGTTCGCTCATTTTCATGTTTGTTGCATCGGTGATGCTGTCTAACCATCTCATCCTTGACCTTCCCCTTCTCCTTTTGCCTTCAATCTTTCCCAGCATCAGAGTCTTCTCCAGAGAGTCCTCTCTTCGCATTAGGTGGCCAAAATATTTGAGTTTCAGCCTCAGTACCTGTCCTTCCAGGGAACAGTCAGGCTTGATTTCATTTAGAATTGACTGATTTGATCTCCTAGCAGTCCAAGGGACTCTCAGGAGTCTTCTCCAGCACCACAGTTCAAAAGCATCTATTCTTCGGCGCTCAGCCTTCCTTATGGTCCAACTCTCGCAACCATACATTGCTACTGGGGACACCATCGCCCTGACTATACGAACTTTTGTTGGCATGGTGATATCTCTGCTTTTTATTATGCTGTCTAAGTTTGCCATAGCTTTCCTTCCAAGGAGTAAGCGTCTTTTAATTTCATGGCTGCTGTCTCCGTCTGTAGTGATCTTGGAACCCAGAAAAGTAAAATCTGTTACTGCTTCCATTTCTGCCCGTTCTATTTGCCAGGAATTGATGGGACCCGATGCCATGATCTTAGTTTTATTAATGTTGAGTTTCAAGCCAACTTTTGCACTCTCCTCTTTCACTCTCATCAAGAGGCTCTTTAGTTCTTCTTCACTTTCTGCCATTAGGGTGGTATCATCTGCATATCTGAGGTTGTTGATATTTCTCCCGGCAATCTTGATTCCGGCTTGTGATTCATTCAGCCCTGCATTTCTCATAATGTACTCTGCATATAAGTTAAATAAGCAGGGTGACAATATACAGCCTTGCCGTACTCCCTTCCTAATTTTGAACCAATCAGTTGTTCCATGGCCGGTTCCAACTGTTGCTTCTTGACCCGCATACAGGTTTCTCAGGAGACAGAATGGGGTGCTCTAATGCAAAGAATGGGGTGCTCTAATTCAGTCTCATGATAAGGAAGAACATTACGACTGCTTAATTAGGCATGGAGGCACTTTCCAATGTGGTGCTCCTCTTCTTGTCCCTCTTTACCCCAGCATAGTGTTTTTACTAGTGCAACTCTATGAATTCTACTCAGAAGTAAGTCTCATCGTGTTTGGTGGTGTTTGGTACTAGGATTGCAACCTTAGTGACTGTTTGCTGGTGTTTCTTTTGCATCTTTTGTTAGATTGTGAGCCTTGGGGGGGGGGCAGAGAACCATTTGTCTATTTAGCTATGTAAAGTGCTTTGTGAACTTTTTTGTAGAAAAGCAGTATATAAATCAGTGGTTCTCAAACTTTTCCTGAATGTTAGGACCACTATAAGAAGGTGTGTGTGTGGTGGTGGTGGTGGTGGTGGTGGTGGTGGTGGTGATGACAGCGACAGTGCTTTCAGGATCGTGCCATCGCTGCTGAGAAAAAAGGGGGTTCCCTGGGGAACTCTCGGCCCCCTTTGTGGGCTTCCCCATGCCTCATAACGGCTCCGGAACTGGGTCGCAATCACATCAGGGAGCCATTCTGAGGCACAGGGAAACCTGCAGAGGGGGCTGCGGGTGACCCCCAGGAAAATGGAAGTAGTCCCACCGCAACTACTTACAGTGGTCCCAACGTTTAGGTAAAGTTTGGGAACCACTGATATACTGTAAATATTCTTATTAATAAGAAAAGTATTATTCATCTTATCCTCCCATTAAAAATAATTCAATAGGAAACCACTAGTTAGGATTCATGCTAACTTGGGTCAAAAGGATTTGTGAGAAATAATTCACCAAATGGGCATAATCGGATTTCAGTTTCTCCCAACACATCAAAGAGTAATTCCTTTCTACTTATTCAGGAAATAATGTATTTTTCTTCTTTGTGTTTTTCCTTCCTTTCCTCTGAGGAGATCAGAGCACTGAACAACCCTAGAAATAGGTTGTGATAGAAACTGGTTACCATCCTAGAGAGTATAATGACTGAGGAAGGATTTGGACCCTGCTCCTAGTCTGACGCTAGGAACACAATCCTTTGCATATGTAGTCAGAAGTAAATCTCACTGAGTTCAGTGAGACTTACTCCCAGGTAAGTGTGTGTAGAATTGCAGCCTAAGTCTCTGAGAGCACACTAGCTCTCAGGAATTGCCCTGCTCTAAAAATGAGATGGAAACTCCCCTGAAACACCTTGTGAAGCAATATTGATTGAAAATAATCAAAGAGCTAAATTGATCCAGTATGTACATTATTAGGATAAATTTAATCATAGTTAACATAAAGCATTGAGTGGGGTAGTTAGTTGCAAATAATGGATGATTTTTGAAATCATGGGTGTTTTTGTTTTCAGATCAAATCTGGCTCTAGAAATGAGTGTACTACATTTACATTAAAAAAAAAAGTCCAATACAGTTGAGATCTCAACTGCATGTTCTCTGATCCTTGCCTTTTTTGTTTTTTTAGGTAATAGTAACTATTATGAATTATTGCTGAATGCATCACTGTGTAAACCAAACTTGGCTATTGGAGTATTTCTTATTGTGCCACTTAATGTGAACTATTTATACTTGTGCAAGATGTCTGACAATTTCTCATTGAAAAGTCTAAGCATTGTGAACATCATAGAGCAGGGCTTTCCAGCCTTTTGCTTTTTGCAAGTACTGCTTTTACTCACCTCTGCAAGTATCACCTCTGCAAGAACCACTACATCCAGGAACAGCTGCCATGTGCACGAATGCACAGCTCACCGCACAATAATTCCTGCAGCAAGGGAGACGCTTCTCCAGTTGCTGCTGTCTCCTGGCAAGGCTGGCCCATCCATGAGACCAGTTGAAGCAGTTGCCTCAGGTAGCAGATTGGTGGGAGGCACCATCTCCTACTTGCTTCCACTTTCCTCCTTCTCTTTCCTCTCCCAGGATTGAAAAAGAAGAGGGGGGCAGTGGAAGAGGAAATGTGGAGGGGAGTGAGAACATTGGAGAGTGGGAGGAGCAGAGGATGGCACATCATCGGGTAAGGGAGGCAGCACTTGGCATGCTGCCTCAGGTATCAGGAGGTCTTGGGCTAGCCCTGCCTCCTGGGCTCTGCATTCTCTTTACCCATCCTACTCTCTTCTGCAGAGCAGGATCCAGGTCACACTTTATTGCTAGCACAGTGGCACCCGACAGCCCCAGCCACCCCCACTTCTGATAGGTTGCACCAGGCAGAGCAATGCTGCATGGTTCCTTGGCAGCAAGTGGCACTATACTCCTGCAGAAGAGTCTACATGGTCAAGTTCTGTAAAGCAAAACTAGTGGTACTCATCTAGTGCTGATCACAGGGAGAGCAGGGGCCGGGCTAAGTGCAAATGTCATCAGCGAGCTCCCAGGAGACTCACATGGTGTCCCCTTTGGGGGGGAGGGAACGACAAATGGCCAAATAAGACTAATGAGTGGGCTTGTTATGTTACTTGATAAGCAATCATATGCATAATAGGGATTTTTCTTCTCTGCATGATCTTTCATAAATCTTAGAGACAATCTCTAAATCTACTCCAAAGTGTGCTTAGAATAAATTGATGTTTCAAAATCTTCATCACGTGGAGTTAATAAGCCGGTACCGATTGTTATATAAATTGTTTTTTTTTATTATGAATGCAAAAGACTCAAACTTTTTTTGGGCGGTGGATCTTTCCTCCTTCATGCCAAAGTATCTTTAAAAACCAGGATCTTTCCTCCTTCATGCCAAAGTATCTTTAAAAACCAGGAAGC
This sequence comes from Plestiodon gilberti rubricaudatus, assembly GCA_026170595.1. Classification (NCBI taxonomy): domain Eukaryota; kingdom Metazoa; phylum Chordata; class Lepidosauria; order Squamata; family Scincidae; genus Plestiodon; species Plestiodon gilberti. The sequence continues at coordinate 53,725,026 of JANXHW010000002.1, forward strand.
TTCATAGAGCTGCCATTGTCACCATTTGGACTGTCCCCATGACTGTCCCTTTACTAGCAGTTTGATCTGAAGCAATTATGAGGTGAAAATATTTAGCTCTGTATCCAAAAAAAAGCTTCATTGTTGCCTATCAAACCTCTATTAAAGGCATAGGAGCAGACCACTCAATTTTTTTTCTGGTAAGTTGGCAACTAACAACTGTGAAAAGCATATGGGTTTAGCTCTTTTGCAACTGGAATGATATGTCTTAAAAATAAGAAACATTTCCTGACAGAGTACACTATGAAATATTGGAATGATTAATTTGTAAATACCCTAAGTCAGTGGTTTGTGACTTTCATTGGTCACAGAGTTTAGTGGCAGCAGCGTAACCTGGAACACTGTCCAATGCTGCCTCAGGTCTGTTGCTTCTGTACAATTACACACACACACACACACACACACACACACACACACACACACACAAGAAAGGCAGCCATTTGCTCCTCACAGGATTTCTTCAATTGTGGAAGTGCAAGACTTCCAGTGTGGGTTGCATCCATGGCAGGCTGGAAAGAATTGTTGGCGACGGCGGCAGACTCATGGTGAAGGGCACCCTGAATTTGCTGTCCTCCCCCCCCCAATCTGCCACTGATGTAACCCACCTCACCTCACCTAATGGATGGGCCGTCCCTGACAGACCCCTTTGAGAATCTGGCAAAAGCGATGAACCCCCTCTGCAGAAAAATACACATAAACACAAAGTTGTGTGTTTGTTGCACCCATTCCCATTAATAGACACCTCCCCCCCCCCAGGTTCCATAACCCTAGGTTGAGAACTCCTGCCCTAAGACCACGAGGGATGTTAGAATGGAACAATGCTTTAAACAGCTGTAGACCTGTTAATAATGATACAGTATTATAAATAAACTATGCATATCAAAATGGAATTTTATGCCAGTCCTCATTCCTGTTGTCTGTATTAGTGACATTACAGTGATGGCTGAAGCCCCTTCATTACTGCTTCTGGATAAAGCAGAGGGACCATAGCTCAGTGACCGAGCAAATGCTTTGCATGTTGAATGTTCCAGATCCGATTCCTGGCATCTCTAGGTAGGGCTGGGAAAGGCTCACCTGAAACCCTGGAGAGGTATTGGCAGTCTGAGTAGATGAGCCAAGGGTTCATCTGATTCAGTTATATGTTCAAATATAGCAGCTACCTCTAAAGAACCAATTGGTGCTTCCTGTAGTCTTCCTATGAAGTCTTCAAAATCTCAAATGATTATGGAGGTCTGCAGGCTATGGTACTAATGGTGCCGGAGGAGAGGCGTGGTGCCAATCCTGGCAGCCCCTATTGCTGCCTCTAATCGTCTGCACTCCAACCCCCCTCCCCCTGCCCACAGCCCCCTCCCCATGCCAACTCACCTCCTCTGGTGATGCCCAGGCACACTGGTGGTGCACATGCACGATCACCAGTCTTTCACAGTGGCAGCTTCGCTGTGCACATTGTTGCTGCAGCCACAGCCCTAATGGAGTGGGCCTTCCACTAATGGAATGCTCACTCCAGCAGAAGGGCATCTATAGGATTGGGCTGTTAGCCTCCTTGCTGTTAGTTTTGTTGTGAATTTTTCAAAAACCAGTCAAAAAAAATGTAAAGAAAAGAATTCAATGGAGACAAAGTCTAAAGCTTCAGTAACTACAGTAGATTGGAAACTCTCCCAGATGGAATGAGAGGCAGATCAAACTCACAAATGCATATCTAGACTAGAAGCTCCCTTTAGGCTTCCTGAATGCACATGCTGTTTCACAAAACAGGGGTTAAAAGCCCAGAAGTGTTGTTCGGTGCGGGGCTCTGGTGCCTCTTCAGGGGGGGGGCATAATTTCGCGGGCTGCTTACCCGCTTTTTCATTGTTTCCTCGCAGCCTTCTCGGCTGCGTTTTGGCCCTCCCGCCTGCACAGGCACCGTTTGGCTCCAAAAAGGAAGCCAAATGGCAGGGGGGCGTGATTGGAGCCGCGCTGACGTCACGCCCCCACGTCACATGGGCGTCGTCGCGTCATTGCCCCCCCACATGGGGGCAGAGATCCGTCGCTGTAAAAGCCCCCAAAACTCCTCCCCCCAGTCTACCAGAACAAAGGAAACCTTGCACCTTCTTATGTCTACCTGGGAGCATCAGGAAAGCATCCAAAATTGAGATCATAGTAGCCTAATGAACTACTTGTCTACATGGAAAGCAGAGTAAAACTCCCTAAAAGGAGGGCTTAGAAAGCCCAAGCATTGCTTAGAAAGCCCAAGCCCACACTCCTGGGCAGTAGACAAGCTGCTCAAACACGGACCTAGATGCCCCCAAATTAAGAGCCTCCACAGCCTTCTCCCTCAATGGGGAAGCAAAGTCAAACCAGGGCCAACAAGCCTCATAAACCTACCGGTACTTTTGCCTTGCTCCAGCTAGCACAAAAGGGGGAGTTACAGAGGCATCTGGTGGGGCCACTGTGTGATACAGGAAGCTGGACTAGATGGGCCTTTGGCCTGATCCAGCAGGGCTCTTCTTATGTTCTTATGTTATGACTAAGACTAAGGGGCCGTTGAGTCACAACGAAAACACAACGCGACAGGTGCAAACCTTGCTGTTCCGCTGTCACATTGTCCATGCAAGCGGCTGGAAAATCAAGTGACGAGGGAAGTGCCACATGTGGCATCCTTCCATGTCGGCATCTAAGCAGGCAGGAAGCATGCCCAAGCTAAGGAGGGAGGGCTAAAGGCCCCTGCTGCTTAATGGAGGCTGAGGGGACATGTTTGAATCCAATCTAACCCCTGCATCGGTCACAAACTGACCAGAGCTAACAGAGCAGCCGGGGCATCATCCTCTCATCATAATATCAGGGAGATCAAAATGTAGAAGGATTGTGTTTGAATAGCATAGATTGAAAGGCCTTGCATTTGAAGTTGCCAAGCTGCTCTCCCTTCTTTAAAAAGTTGCAGAGTACTCTCGTCAAAATAGCTATGATTGCTGCTTTAATAACATACAGTAGATGTTGTAGCATCCCTGAATCACCCATATTCTTAGGTTTTTGCATAAAGTAGCAGGTCTTAAGTATTCTAATTTTCCTGAATCATATTTGCATTGATTAAAACTCTCTCATTTGCACAAAAGAGCAATAGAAAATTAATTTTAAAACACATTTGGTTTCACATATGTTTCCCATAAAGCTGTTATTTTAAATTGGCTTAATGAGAGCAGTTTGTCATAGTTACTGGGAACTGGCATAATGGCATGGTTTCAGCCACAGAATTTAGGCAGGGGAGAGGCTGTAGGAAAAAGACACTGCCCCCTAAAATGTGTTTCTCTTGATGTTCATTGGCAGTTGATGTAGAACGAATTCTGTTTAACTATCTCTAAAAATGCATCTAAAGTTATTTCTAAAATATTGGATATTATGCATGTCGTACCAGGGCCAAGTCTTTTCTTCTGAGGGCCAAGTATATGTACAGTATTCAAAAATTATCAAACCCAAGCATAGGTTTACAGCGCAATCTTGCGCAACTATGCATGACCGGCTTAAAGGGCCAGCTGCTGAATCCTAAGTCCATTGCAGCCTGTACCAGCGCGGCCTGGGTTCACCTTGGGGGAAGGGGATGGTGAACCCACCCCCTCCTAGCTCAGGCCAGCCAATGTTCCCTTCCCTCACCACCCCTGCCTGCCCTCCCCCTGCCCCTGTGCTGACCGGCATGGTACTCACATGTGGCGGCCGGCGCAGGGTTTGGAGGACAGCTGAATGAGCAGCACCTGGCTCCACGTTGGAGCCATTTACTCTCAAGATGACACAAAAGTGCCTTATGGCACTTTTGCGATGTCTTAGGCTGGAGCAGCACTAACGTTATGAAGGATTGGGCTGTTAGGCAGGGCCGGCCCATCAATGAGGCCAATTGAAGCAGTTGCCTCAGGCATCAGATTGGTGGGAGTCGCCTTCCACTTCTCCTTTCACTCCTTGGATTTGAAAAAGAAGAGGGGGACTGAGAGGAAAATGAAATATGGAGCGGAGGAGAGTGTGCTGAGCTAGAACATTGGAGAGTGGGAGGAACAAAGGCTGGCACATCATCAGGTAATCAGCTGTTTGACATAACGCCTCAGGCCAGCCAGGAGTTCTTGGGCCAGCCCTGGGTTTAGTCATGCTAATTTCAATTTGTTTAAGGTACCGTGCCTTACAGTTTGACAAGATGTTATGTAGTCCATGATATGCTTCACATGATCAGGAAATGGTACATTGAGGTTAGTGGTAGGGTTGGCACCAGAGTCAGGAATGTACATAAGAGGAGGAGAGAGATGCAGCACATACCAGTGCTGGGTAACATCCTCCTTCTGCTGCATGAGGGCTCGCTTGATAATGCTTGATTCAAGCGAAACGTAGCATTGTAGATTTTGATTTTAATGATAAATGCTGGTTACTTTGTGTTTTTAAACGTGTAACTGTGTTGTTGTGTAACATTTTAAACCTTTACTAATACAGTGTTTTTTTTTTAATGTTTTGGCCATTTTAACCTATTTTATTATTTTATATCAGTTTTGTGCATCTGTCATGGCCTTTTACCTGTTAACTTCTGGACATTCAAAAATCATTGCTGGCCATGAAAATCTTAAATTGTTTTATAGAAGACCTAAATTTGCCTGACAGGCATGCATGTAAGACACCATCCTTACTTGTCCGATAAAGAAAATGGTCTTAACCCTGATTTGACATCACTCTAAATTTGAAAAAAGTTTGTCAATTTTGTTTTATCCTTACTTATCTCACGCCAAATAGAAAGCTTGCAGATTCAAAGAAATGCAGTTTAAAAATAAAGAGAAGGTTATGTTTGGTTTGTACCATGAAAAAATTTCACTGAGCATCTATTTTTAAATAAAAATTATTCTCTATATATTTTGACTCACTGAACAAGCAACTGTAGGAATTCAGCCATGTTTTAATACATACAGAAGCTTCTATTCTATAATGTCAGCATTTCCATGGCAGGGATATTGGTCATCATAGCATTTGGCTGATGCATGTGGAAGGTGAAGCAAATATCCATCAAATTCCATAAATTCAAGGTGGCATCCTGACAATTTGCATTTCTGTGCAACCATTACATGTAAAAGGTCAGGTGTCCATGGCACATGGTACATGGGAGACCTATGGTTGCTTTTCTTACCATTTTTCTTATTACTTCAGTGCAGCTGCAGCCAATCTGAATTTTACCAGAGCAACAGTGCTGAAGAAAGAGGAGTTTATTCTTTTTCCTTAGACCACTTTCCCCAATCTAAATACCCCCAAAGCTCCTAAGTGCCTTATGGGGCAGAGAAAACACAGGTGTTCCTACCCCCCCCCCCCCCCCGCTATTTCATGCCTCCAAAACTGTTGCATCTTAACACATGGGAGACGTATTTAAGTATGTGTATTTTTCTCCCAAGAAACTAACAGCTTTGAAAAGGTTAGCCAGATCAGGAAAATGGCATGGAGGTATGTTAAACACTCTCTTCTATAACTCTGACAGCGGCATACAGTACCTTGTCCACGCCTGGTGCAGGCAGCTCCGCCGAACACGACAATGATTGACGTGGCGTGATGATGTCATCACATCACGTCAATTACTTCCTGGTCACAGAGCTCTGTAACCCAGAAGTATTCACTCCACAACTTGCTTGGAGTGGAGTGAAGCCTAAGGCAGCGAAGGGGTGAGAGCCCCTTCTCTGCCTTCGGCTTTTCCTGCAAGCTGAAGATGACTCACACCTTTGGCTCGCAGGTGTGAGCCACGAGAAAAGCCAAAGGCAGCGAAGGGGTGACAGGGCGCATTTCTTGTGGTGCCTGGGGCAGTGATATCATGACGTTATGACGTCATGTCCGGGTTCTCTCCCAATTGTTAAGTGGTGGCCACTCTCCCTCTCCGCTCCGAGCATCCACCTCCTCTTCACAACCGCCTCCTTGGAGCAGAGAGGGAGACCAGCTGCCGTTTCAAAATCAGGTTGTGGCTGCTTCCTCCATCCTCACAACCTTCTCCTTGGGGCACACCCCGAGGAGGATATTACGAGGAGGAGGAGGCTGCAGTCCGAATGAGAAGCTGCCGCCATTCTCCACTCTCTCCGCTCAGAGTGGAGAGGGAGAGTGGCTGCCGCTTCGTAATCGGGAGAGAACCGGCAGTGATGTCATGATGTCACTACCCCGGGCGCTGTGGTGGGTAGTTATGCCTCTGCGCCAGACAACCTTTCTTTTCAAAGTGCTTCTGTGCTTGGTTTGCAGTGATTTCCCAGTCTCTCAATCTTAGCATTGTGCATATGAACGTCAGAAGCAGGTAAAATTGCCAGATAGCTCTATGAAGAAGTAGAGATCTAGTCTGCCCAAATAGTCGGCCACCTCCTCTCAAAAATTGCACTCCCTTGGTGAAGCGTGCCCTTCCAGCTCCGCCATGGTTATGCCTCTGGTCTGGAGTCAAGACTGAAGGGTCATTTATTTATTGCAGTATTTATATACTGATTTTCTCATAAAGGCTGGCCAACCTTTACATAGGCTGGCCAACCATAAACCCCTATTTTTTCAAATTGGTTTTTCTTTAACAATGCTATTCTATGAGAGAAACTCATAGAACCCTCCATTTCTCAAGCTGTTTCCCTTCATAGCGTAGTTGTCGTTCTGACCCCAAAGCTCTTGCCTTACAAGCTTCCACAGGCAACTGCAATCAAGCCTCAGATGTGTTCACAAGCTGTTATCCATTCTTGCCAGCTGATAACTCCACAGCCCAAACTCCTCTGCGTTCCATTCTGAAGCTCTGTCGGCTTCGGCCCTCCATCCGCGGCATTTCGTCTCTCTTCCAAAGCTAGACCAGGGCTGACACTGCTTAGCTTCTTCAGGCAAAGCGGCAGCGCAAACTCCAGACCACTCCTCCTGCCCTGATCATGATGATAATACTTGGTAAAAGTGTGCTTGATTGTTCAGAATACTTCACGTGCATTATCTTGTTGAAATACTTTCAACAATGCTGTAAGGCAAGACATTTTATTCCTGTAGTGCAGAAAGGGGGCTCAAGCTGAGGAGAAGTGGCTCCCCTAAGAGCACCATGTGAGCTCATAGGAGAGATGAAATGCAAACTGTGGACTTCATGATTTGTATCCAGCAGTCTCTTAGCCACGATGCCATACCTAATGATCTGTCCTGTTCTTTGGATTTTGAGATTCAAAAAAAGATTGGCAAGATAAGCTCTCTGAGACCTTAAAGGCACAGAATCTGTCCTTGGATGACATACAGCAAAACTAATTATAAGGAATAAGTCCAGCTTTATGTAATCACTGAGGAATCTGCTTCGGCTTTGTTGTGGGGAAAATTACTTCATTCAGGATGTGAACGTTCTGTGGCAATATGTGTTCTCTGGGCAATATGATATGCTGTGTTTCAGATGGAGGCAGGACACTGAGCTGTTTATTTCATTCATTTTCTAGAGGTCCTTGCGTAACCTATGGGACAAATCCAAAAGTTTAACCGTCTTTATGGTTTGGCTAGTAAATGCCTTCATGTGCCTTGAATACCAGTACTGGTAGCCAGCTCCTCGCTCCAACATTGCAATCCAAAATTATTCTATTGAAATTCATACTTATAATATCATAATTAAAGGAAGGAAATGTGTACTCACATCCAAGACTATCAAAGATTATCTGTATGCTAAAATGAGCATTTGCACAAGGAATCTTATGTGGTGGAAACAAAATCTCCTTATTAGTTTTGCTGGCACAGATCTCATATTAGGAGAAAGAACCAATTCCAATACTCTGTTCCCCCATCTGCAGAACAGGTGATCAGCATTATCGAAGCATCTGCCAAGGTGAGGAATTATCATGTGCAATAGGTTGTGCACACCCAGCTGTTGTGCAAAAGTGTCTTTGGATCAGGCCTGAGGCCTTTATGAAGACCGCTTGCTCACCTGGTGAGGTGCCCAGGGCAACTTGTATATTTTCTATAAGAAATATTTTCCAATTTGAGGATCTTAAGTGCAGATATTTGTACGTCCTGATTTTGAGACACTTCTGAGTGATGACAAGAAAGCAGGGAACTGATATCTTTACACAATTCTGCAGAAAACAGAATTTTTGAATTTGAGAGCTTTTGCACCTGCAACAATATTATAATGGAATCATGATATGAAAAATATTATTATGTTTTATCCAGTTGCATTTTAGTACGCAATTAGGAATAACGAACTATTACTGTAAGCTGTAACTTAATAAGTATTTTTGCATTGTTTAAATTTATCTGAAAATATGCTTGCTTTGCTCTCATTATTTATCTTAACACTTACTTATACTTGTGGATCAAAGGGCAGATCTTCAGACAATGTAACCTAGATGAAGTGCACAGAATATAATAAAGCCAAACTAATTTGCTTTGCACCTTTATCAGGCCTTTGTTTGTTTGTATATAACTTTGGTTAGTCATGCTTCAGGCAGAGACAAGATTAGCTGGACAAACCCAAATGAACTTAAATCCAATTAAAGAGTTACAGTTGTTTATAGGTAGGGCTATAAACCTACTCTTGCAGTTGACAGAGCTACAGGAAGACTAATGTAACATCTGAGACCTGCAGAGCAGAAATGTTCCATCACCACCACCACCACCACCATCACCACCACCCTAGGACCTTCAGAAATGACCCCTGCCACTCAGAAGCTACATATTACCCAACTGCCTGGGTGAGAAGATGCAATGCTCCCTAGAGACAGACATATCGTGTGTTACCTGGTCCTGGTTTGGGTTGTGAAGGTATAGAAAGTCTAGAAAAACATTTTTCCTGTTTTTATCCAAGGCATTTTTTTCAATCTTTCCTATGGAAAAATATTGAAATTATGGTATGCATTGGGGGGTGGGGAACTTATGAAATATTTTCTTTTGAAATGGTGAATGAAACATTTCTTTTAAGAAAAGGTTTTTACGTATTGTTGTATCTTCCTTTAAAATACTTTCTAATAACTTTGCTAGACCACCTACATTATTAGGCAATTCCAATTCCAATCTCCTTCAGGCATGTACAAATCTCAAATCCTCTCACCTGCTCCAGATTCTTCCATCTTCTATAGCATGAAAAAAGAATTGAATCTATGTTTGGAAATGTTAAACAATTGGCCATTAGGATTAACATTACCCTTGCACCCACCATAAATGACACAAGACAAGGTCAGCTCATTGGTAGGAATAGGTCACTTTATTAATTACACTTCAGATTCAAATTAAACCCTGTAGTTCCTGACTAGTAAACTCCCCCCATTTCATGCAGGCAGTGGCGTTGCTCTAGGTGGGGCGGAACGCTAAGTTCCGCCCTGTTCTGAACCTCCGTTACTCTCCTGCATGAGGCAGCCCCGCCCCCTCGCCTTCAGAGCCATTCAGTGGAGCAAAGGCAATGTGCAGGAGACTCCCTGCACATTCTGCCCCACCTAGAGCAATGCTACTGCGTTGCAAGCACCTACCTTGGGGAAGACAGACGCAACTGTCGCTTCCCCTTTGGACATTAGTACTCTGGCTCCAACCAGAGATCACCTCTCACTGACCCCTGATTTTCCCCACCAACCTCTAGTAAGGGGGTCAAGGCAGCTAAATTGCTCCGCCCATCCCAAGCCACACTGCCTTTGAAATGGACTTCAATTTAAGCCCATGGGGTCATCACCCAGCATCTCTGAGCAAGATAGCCTCTTGAGATTGGTACTGGCTTCCTCTCTTATTTAAATAAGCCAATGAAATTAAAAACAGATCTATCAGCGGTTTATAGCCTGACAATACAGCATTTTTGTTCCCAAAATTGCATTATCTTTGGGTATGTCCAGCAAATATGACCGAAGTCAGCATTTGGATAAGAACACCGTGGCGTGTTATTTGAATGTTAAAAAAAAGATGGACGCTTTAATGAGAACATCTAGTGTGATGTATGACTTGACCCTGACACTGTGCAGTGGATTAAACACAAAGTTGCAATTCAGCTGATCTGCAGCATTGGACTTTGCTGAGACAGAAGACTTATGCCTGGGCTTTCATTCCCCCCCCCCAACTTTATTATGAAGTGGTTAGGCATGATGGCATATTATACATTATGACAAAGCTAACAACAGCAGCCCCCTATTCAGTAAGGGATTTGAGAGACCTCTCTGCTGAGGAGGTCATTTCCTGTGGCAAATTGAATCTCAGCAATGAAACTTTGTGGCAGTCACAATAATTTCTTTTTTTAAAAGGCTGCATCTCTGCATGGCAACACCAATTTTCATTTTATGGGAGCACCAATGTAATAGGTTGTATGTGGAGGATGTACTGTATAATTCACAAACTGTGGGCCCACTCCTATCCTGATGCAGCCGCAATGCAGCCCCAAAGTAAGGGAACAAATATTCCCTTACCTTGAGGAGGCCTCCATGGCTGCTCCCCCCCATCACATGATGCAGCACACACCCCATTGGCACGGCTGTACCAGCAATGAAATATTGGATAGGATTGGGCACTTACAGCCCATTCCAACCCAACTCCTCCGCAAGTCTGGCATAAGAGTGGCCTAAGTTCAGCATAAGTTCGACATAAGTTATGTCTGAGTTATGTCAGAGTTATGCCTGAGTTAGGCAGGCTGCAGTTTCTGTGGCCCAGCACCACCCCAGGATCCAGGCAACACTTACCTCCCAGGCAGGCAGGCTCTCCAGGCTCCGTGTCTGGCTCGGGCATGTGCAGACCTCTGTCTGCATGTGTCAGCGTCCATCCATGGCAGCTGCCGCAGGGTCTGTCACAGCCCAGTCGCAAAGGGGTGGACCGCAGGCATGGGGGAAGCGCCAGTCATGTGGTGGGCGCAGGGCAGGTGACAGGTGAGCGAGGTGCCTGAGCCAGCCGCCACAGGGCACCCTGTGCATCAGCCACCTGCTGAAGGGTAGAGTGGCCGTCCCCCCCTCCTGCAGAAGGCGATACCACCCCCATGCCACATTGAGGCTGCACGTGGGAGTCATGGGGGGGAGAGGGGGAGGGAAGGGTAGGAGGGGGGTGGGAACGTCACACACAAGGGGGGTTCGCATGAGGTCTGGAACTGCCTCTGACATGACTTGAAGGTGCGCTGCCTGAAGCCCTGGGCCTCCAGGGCCGGGGCAATGCCCAGAAAGAAGGCATCCTGGCATGCTTTCTGCTCTGTGCCCCGGCCAAGACCGAGAGATGCCTTGGGCTTATCTGCTGCGAGCGGGAAGGGCTCACGCAGCTCATCACACCCCCAGATGGGGTGACGACGGCGCCTCACGGCAGGCGCTCTGGCGGGGTGAGGAGTGGCCAGCTTCCATCATCAGGGAGTGGGAGGTGAGGCAGACACACAGGCAGGCAGACAGTGGGTGCTGGGGAGGGGTATGGGTGGGTCAGAGACAGACAGACAGACAGACAACAAGGTTGGTGGGAGAGAGATTCCGAGAGAGGGGTCTGCAGAGACCAATAGGGACACAGGGGTCGCTCTGCAGATGAAGGCGATGCAGAAACAGGCGCCTCTTATGCAGACGGACTTTGGGCGGAGGCGCATTCATTACGGGCGGACTTTGGGCGGAGGCACCTTCATTACGGGCGGACTTTGGGTGGAGGCGCCTTCATTATGGGCGGACCTTCGGCGGAGGCGCCTTCATTACGGGCGGACCTTGGGCAGAAGCGGCTTCGTGATGGGCGGACGCCCTGGCTGTCACTGTTTGCCTGCCTGAGAGGTCCCCCCAACTCCCCCCTCCCCTCTGTGCCATGGGGGTCTGGCAGCCCCCCTGCTGTGTTCTCCCAGGGAAGGCCGTGGCAGTCCCTGGATGGGATTCATGCAGGGGCTTGAGTGCTGGGGGCTGTCTGTGTGTGTGGGCCAATGCTTGTGTAACACTGGGCACATATTTGTCAAGGGGGCTCTGCCCGAGGGGCGTCTTTATTGTTCTGGAACGTTAGCAGAGATGGCCAGGCGAGGCTGCCAGGGGTAGTCACAGCAGCCAATCTGAAAGCAGCAGCAGCAGCAGCACATGTGCCTCATGGACCTGGAGATGCAGGCTCTTCCCCTGTGGAACCACAGCCTGCTCCATAGAAAGGGGAGGGACAGCAAGTAGGACAGCCAGGGAGGTGGAGCAGCAGCAGCAGCGCCAGCAGCTGAGGAGGGTTGCAGGGCTGGCTCCCTGACCTCTGGCAGCATCGAGGTAGACGACAGTGGGGCAACCAGACTGCAGGCCCAGCGGTGTTCCCAGGAAGGTAGGTGGTAGTGGACGTTCCTGGGGAGACAAAAAACAAGGGGGAGTTACATGTCAGCTGGTGTGTGGACGCAGTCGCCATTGAAGAAATGCCAGTGTGTCCGTTGCAAAAGCCTGCAGGGAGAGAAATAAAACACAGCTGATAGGTGTGACACACATAGCATGGTCTGAGCTGCTTACCTGGGTGTAAGGAGAGCATGATCCTGTAAGGGGAAAGGGTCAAAGAGAGAGACAACAACACAACTTGGGGGTAATAACCATGGCAAACCTAGCAATACTGACATGTCAGTAGACCCTGTGGAGAAAAGGGGGGGGGGAACAGCTGGTGTCTACATAAGGCTAACAGTTCCACACTTGTGGCATTGTCTGCTCACATGACTACAGGCAGCAATCAGACACAACAGTGGTAAAGAGGCATGTATCCTATATATCATAGCAGGCAAAGCAGGCAGCTATGAGACAAGACATTGGTAAAGAGGCATATCATAGCAGGCTAAGCAGGCAGTTATCAGACAAGACATTAGTAAAGAGGCATATCATAGCAGGCTATGTAGGCAGCTATGAGACAAGACATTGGTAAAGAGGCATATCAGAGAAGGCTAAGCAGGCAGTTATCAGACAACACATTGGTAAAGAGGCATTTCAGAGAAGGCAATGCAGGCAGACATGAGAGGGCACATTGGTAAAGAGGCATGTCTCATATTTCTATATGCAAAGAGGTAGAAGTCAGACCACATGTCAGCACGACTCCTGCTCTTACCTGCACTTACCTGCTGGTGTTGTTGCCTGTGGGGGGGGGAGAGGCTGGGAGAAAGATATGGGTTAGCAAATGGTAGCATGGAGGCAGCTGCCCAGGCACAGCTGTAAACAGTTTGGCCACAGCCAGAACAGCCCTCTCTGCCCTTGAGGGGGGCAGAGAGGAGAGAGGAGAAGAGAAGAGAGAAGTGGGGTGTTTGTGAATTTTGCCCTCCACCGACAAAGTCACACTTTGTGGCTGTGGGGGACAGAACCCCACGCCACGTGCTCAGAGAGAGAGAGAGAGAGAGAGAGAGAGAGAGAGACTGGAGGTCTGGTGCTGGGCTTTTGTGGGAAAGAGGCTGGGTGGGGCTGGGTGCTGATAGGCTCCCTATCTTTGGCATAACTCTGTCGGTTTCCAGACCTTGCTGCAACAACACCGACATAACTCTGACATAACTCAGGAGTAGGGTGTTAAGAAATTTTCAGGAGAGGGCTGGAGTGGGTAAGGTAAAATGGTTCCTATGGGTCTACTCGAATTTATGTCAACCCTTTTGGTCGACATAAAATTTGTGTCAGCATTTGTGTTGGAGGGAGCGTGTCTGTGCTTGCCAGGGTCTGGAATCCAACGTTAATTGGTTGCCGCCCCCGTTACGCCCACGGTCCGCCCCTGGAACGCCCACTTTTATGTTGACTTTATGTCCTTTGTCCTAACTTCGACATAACTTCGACGTAACTTTGACTTTATGTCCTTCGACATAACTTCGACCTAACTTCGCCCTAACTTCGCCGTAAATGGTCGCATTCCAGACATAACTTCGACATAAGCAACTTATGCTGAGTTTATGTCTGACTTGTGCTGCTTAGCCCTTGCGTTGGAACAGGCTGTTTGGCCCCAATCCTATGGAACTAATGTTCTGTCCATGGAAGATCCTGTCCATTGGCACTGCTCACGCAGCGTTAATGTGAACAAAGCAGCCACCAGCATGACTGGCTAGCGACTGTGTCCAGTCACTTCCAGAGGAGGTACGTATGTTGGCAGCAGGGCTGGGCAGTGGGAGCAACAGGGTTTTTTGGAGGAGAAGCCAGTGGCATGTCAGGGAGGGAGGGGTGGATCCAGCGACATTCACACATACCAGATCTTATCCCTCATTTTTCTGCCTACTCTGCTCCCTGTCTCTCCTTGAATTTGTACCAGCTACTTAACTGGTGTAGGTTCAAGGAAACCCAAAGGCCATCAGGGAGCTATCCAGAGGTAAGGGAAAAATATCATTCCATGCCTTCTGCACATCATCTTATATGACTGAGAGATACATTCTGTAACATTCAGTTACCTTCGGTTACCTTCGGCCCCTGGGGGGTTCAACGTCAGGGTGTAAGGTGTGTTGGATCTTTTCAATTAGTGGGAGCCGGCTTTTCTCTGGAACGCTTCAATTAGATGCAAATACCGCTGCCGGCTGAGTATTTGTGAGTCAGATACATCCGGGCTCTGGGGGCTGTTAGTATATTTGGGTTGTTCCTCGATATGCTGTCTTACTTCTGAGGATGCCACATATGTTTGGGGTGAAACGTAAAGCTGCTAGAACATTTTGTTAACTTTGAATAAAAGTTTTTAAAATGACGGAGTTGCCCGGCAATATGTTGATTTTCAACTCGGAAATTTGGTCACGTCGTGACAACTTGCAAACTTATTTACATTCTGTCAGGTTTCTGTAGACAGGATAACATGTTTAAATAAAAATGACAATTGTGATCCCTCCTCAGTCTCTTGGCATTGAGTATTTTGGAGCACTTGCAAGGTGGTGGACCTGGTTGTGGGGTCTCATCCATTATTACATTTTTCGGAGGTCTGTTCCTGCAGAAGAACTTCTGACCATTAGGTCCAGCCAAGTACCTGGAGAACTTGTTCCAGCGCATTGTTCTCAGTGAACTGGCTGTGAAGGTACCTCAAGGTAACTTGTGAACTTCCAAGTTTTCACCTACAATATGCTTCTGGTATCTGGTGTTATCTCAAGCTCCTACATGGGCAGCCCAATCCTGTGTAAGATACGGTGGCCAGCCTAAAGGGCCGGCCGCCGTATCCTATCCAGGTTCCGGACTGCCCCAGGGCAGCCCAAGTGCACCTCGAGGGAAGGGGACAATCATCCCCTTCCCCGGATACAAGCTGCTTGAGGCCCAATGGGCCTACTCGAATGTATGCCAGCTTTGGAGCTGGCGTACATTCGATGCCTCTGTGTAAAGCCGGGCCAGGCCTGGAGAGGGCTTTGGATATCAGTGGGTCTCACCACCGATATCCCTGCCCTCGTCCCATCCGGTGCGGTCAATGGCCACCCTCCCTCACTGCCCAGTCTGCCCTCCTCCCGCCCCTGCCCCAGCCGGTGCAGGGCTTACCTTGCCTGGCGAGTGCGGTAACAATCCGCTGGGGGAGAGAGGGCCACCAGCCTCTGAGCCAGGGGCCTTTACTCTCTGGGTGCCTTAAAAGTGCTTTACTGCACTTTTACGGCACCCAGACACCTAGCACTGCACTTTTACTTTACTGCACTTTTACGGCACTTTCATGACACCTAGCACTGGGGGAGCGCACACTCCCCCAGTGCTATTTTACACTGGATTGTGCCATAATTAATGCATTTTGTCTAGGCTAGGCTGTTTACTTCAGTAACTTTTAAGTAGCTTGTGCATATGACTGCAACCCTTGAATATGGAAAAATCACAAACCACTCTCATTTTTACAATGACTAGGTTTGCCCCATTCTGCAGTGACATTTAACTCAAAATTAGGAACATGTATTACCCCTGCTGAAGAAATGAAAAACAAAATATGTTAAAGACAAAAAAAAGACTATGATTTGTAGGGCTATGTTGACACCTACCACTTTATAGTACATTAAATTCCATTAACTTTATGAGTTTCTGCTCTTGCATTAACGTCAGTGATCCTGCTGTACATTCATACCTGCAATTTAAGCCCTCTTGGCCTTCCCCTTGTTTGCCCTCCATTCATCTTTTGCAGGGGGAGAAATATCCCTGACATTCCCTTGCAAGAGAGCTCATTATAAATGTGAGTGGGGCAACTATCATGCAGTTCAGCTATTTCTGTCTAGGTGAAAAGGAGCAGTTATTTGGTTGCACAGAAAGGGTCTCTGAAACATATTGGCTCAGAATGGTATAAACCTGATTAGTGTCTAAATAGAGTTGTACCAAGCATTGATCTAACACAGCTGAATAGAGAATTACCGTATTGCCCCGAGTATAGGACGCTCCTGATTATAAGCCGCACCCTTAACGTTTGGTGCTATTTTTTAAAAAATACATTTTAAACTTTTTTTAACTTAAAGAAAATATACACATTAGTAGAACAGTGAAACAGTACAGCTTTAGTACAGTTAAAGGCATAGGCACCCTGTCCCTTAGTGAATCTGGGCACCCTAGTATAAGTAGCTTTCCCAGATCCAAAGGGGGACAGAGTGCCTACCTTTTACCTTTGGAATTTGGGCAGGTGCAGCTTTTGTTGCACCCTTCCATGATGATGAACTGCACCTGCCCAAATTTCAATGGTTAACAGCACAATCCTATGCATGTCTACTCAGAAGTAAGTCCCATTGCATTCAATGGGTTTGCAGTTTAAAAAAAGAAAAAAGTGTTTTACCTTTGAAAGAGACTTGGAAAGGCTTGAAAAAGGAACGCTTTGCAGAAAACTCTAGGCAGAAAACGCTAGACTTTGATTGTCGGCCGCACCCCTACTTTAAAGACTTGCCTTAGGGTACAAAAGTGAGTCTTATACTCAGGTCAATACGGTAATTAGTTTTTAGCAACACCAACAGTATTAATAAAATAAGTAGCATTTATGTAGTTCATTTCAAATGTTCAAAGGTCTACAGCAGCGCAGCCCCCGGGCACCCCCTCCAAAATTTGCCGCGACGTGGCAGTCCGAAGCCTTCTGAGAAGGCCTCGGAGCGTCCGCCCCGTCCAGTGGTTTTTCGCGCCTGCGCAGAACGTTTATGAGGGCAAGGGCTGCCCGTTTGCCCTCAGAAACGATCTGCGCAGGAGCGAAAAACCTAATAAATTACGCGTCGACGCATTGGGCCTTCTCAGAAGGCCCCGGACCGCTGGATGGGCCGGACGCTCCGAGGCCTTCTCCCGGCCTCGGAGAGCCTCCGGTGGGCCCTTCTGTGCATATCTGCGCGCGTCACCCCCTGGCGGCCCGCCCCCCCCGCCACGTTCTGTCGACGTCACTGGACTACAGAGAGAGAGAGAGAGAGAGAGAGAGAGAGAGAGAGAGAGAGAGAGAGAGGAAGGAGGGGGTAGTGGTGGTTTGTAGATTTATCCTCTACAAAGAATGAATATTACTATAGCAGAAGCAGTACCCTTGGTAAGTTTGGGGTGTCAATATACAGCAAGTCCTCAAAGTTGTCGATAGGTTCTTGGAAACTGCAACTTTAAACGAAATGACTGACTTATAATGAAACCAATTTTACCATAGGCTAATTGATATACATAAAGTTTACGGCATATTTCTGGTCACAAAAACATCACCAAACTTCTAAATAAAGACCTAAAATACTTCTAGTATTAAACATTGAAATAAATGTGAGCTTTCTGGGACAGAGAAAACCCACGCAGACACGAGGAGAACATTCAAACTCCACACAGACAATGGCCCTGGCCGGGAATCGATTTTTTTCTCAACAACTTGAAAATGAAACGACTTATAACAAAATGACTTTAAGTGAGGACTTGCTGTATATCATTATTGTATAGTTATTATGGGGCCAAACGTAATTCTATGTGAAATACTCATATTGTATGACCGCTTTGTGAACTTTTTTGTTGAAAAGCGGTATATAAATACTGTTAATTAATTAATTAAATGTGTATGAAAGCGGACATGCTGCTGCAGTGGTGGTGCCAGATTGCTGAAGGACCTAAGCCCTCTACTAGGCCTCCACAAGCTTACCAGGGCAATGAGCCATGGCAATAGTGGGCAGCAACACATCCCATAAGGAAATGGGAGAGAACCTGCACTTACTCACCAGTACTAGGGAGCTGAGGGTGTCAGCCCAGCTGACCCTCTGAACAGCCCTTACCCATTGCCCAACAGTACTGCCTCTGTGCAATAGTGATGTGCATTGAGGTCCAAGGCACCCCCCCCCCCACACACACACAGAGTGCAGAGAAATCTACCTTGCAAATCTTTGTCCGGGTTCTTGCCCCCCAGATGTACCTTACAGCGGTTGCCTAGGCAGTCCTGCCACTCCAGCTGCCAGCAGAGGCTGCGAAACCCCAGTCTCCGAGGGGAGCTGCCCCTCTGATGCAGCTGCCACGGCCAAGCTCTAGCACAGACAATTCTGGCAAGGCCAGCCCCACCATGGCTTCACTGGAACCACACCATGCCATGGCCTCCCACGGCCCTGGTGGACATGCCAATGGCTACCCAGACGTAGCCGCCAACCCCAGCCCCGATAGGAACCACCCTAGCACAACTGCCCCCAGTGCGGTTTCGCAGGAACCGCGCTTGGGCGGGCTACGCCTCCCAAACCAAGCCAGGAGGGACCCTTCTAAGCACAGCTGGCGGAGCCCGACCAAAGGGACGAGGGGCCCTTTAACTGGGTCAGCTGGGACTACTCGGGAGGAGGATTGGAGTTCTGCTCAGGAGGATGGTCAGAGGTCTACTCAGAAGGAGGGTTGGAACAACCAGGAAGGAAGGGGTGGGACCAAGGGGCTCAGAGAGTGTATAAAAGAACCTGCCAAGGGTGATGAGGAGCTCAGTAGAGTGTAGGCAACTGATGAGTCCTGTACTCCTAGCTGCCTGTGACCTCTGCAAAAGGAGCAACAAGGCAGGAGAAGGGTGACTCAACCTCCTTCCCTGCCTAAACTGAGGCCAGAGCTGTGATGGGGCAGCCCTTGCCTAGGGGGAATCTGGGGGCTGCATGACCAGCCTAGAAGGTGGACCCCCACAAGCTTTTTCACTTACGTGTGCTTTTGTGCACTCTCTCTCTCTCTCTCTCTCCCCAGAACTGGAAATAAATTCAAAAACAGCTCCCTGCTGTTTTCATGGCTTTCTTATGGACAGAACTGAGGCAGTGCTGCCTACTGCCTCCCTAGCGCTTGCTGATGCAGATGCCCTGCCTTTTTTCTATTGGAAGCCAGCCATGATTGCAGCCAACCAACTGAGGCAGCTCAGTTTGTTTCCTCCATAAGTACTGTAATGTGTGTACACTGCTTAACTCACTGACTGGTTGGAACAGAAAGGAGCATCACAGAAAGACAAGGTACTTTTTAAAAAAACAAACTTGTTGGGTCTGGTGAGGCTCATCCTCTCCTGTCTGCACATCCCTGCTACACAACGGGATTATGCCCAAATTCTGATACCTGTTATCAGATATTACTTTTGCTAAGTGACATCTATACTCTTTAATTCTGAAATGGGTTAGCGGAACCCATTCAATTAAGTACGTCACAACTTGCATGCTTTTACGCTTATCACAGGACTAGACTGCTTTCATTTCCAATAATTTGGTTTCACTTTTTTCTCACTATAGCCATGTGTAGGCTTACCAGATCTCCAACCGGGACAGAGTGCTAGACCTTTAGAAGAAGGAATGTGGGCATGTGTAGCTTGTTAAGCCTTAGAGCGCAATCCTAGGCTTGATTGTCTACTCAGAAGCAAGCCCCACTGAACACAATGGGGCTTGCTTCTGAGTAAACATGCCTAGGATTGTGCTGTAAGGTTTAACAAGTTACACCTGCCCACATTCCTTCTCCTAAAGGTCTAGCACTCTGTCCCGGTTGGAGATCTGGTAAGCCTAGCCATGTGTACATATAACGCTTAAGATTTCAGTTCATGGATCTGTTGAAGTGGATTATAGTCTACAAAAGCTTAAACCACAATAAGATTTGTTTTTAAGGTGCAACATGACTCGTTTCCCTCCCCCCCCCAAGGATTTCAGTAGCCTTTGTTGAAAGATCCAACTCATGAGTATGTCTTTCAGTGGCAGTTCCTTAATTGTATGTAGAATCGAAACAGTAATCTCCATGGATAGAATAAGATATGAACTGTATAGCCCTTTACTCAATAAAATATGTACAACTGATACATCATAATGCACTCAGCAACTTAGGAAAGAGAATTTCCATTCATTAGCAATTATTGACAGGTCAGGGCTCATGCAGGAATTTATGTAATTTTGTATGACATTCTTAAAAATTTAAATATTAGGAACTCACAAAAGAAAAAAGCTGTGTGTGTGTGAGAGCCGAACCTATACCAGAACCCTCTTTTTATAGTGTAAGGTAAAGGTGACCCCTGACAATTAAGTCTAGTCGTGTCCGACTCTAGGGTGTGGTACTCATCCCCATTTCAAAGCCGAAGAGCCAGCGTTGTCCGAAGACGCCTCCGTGGTCATGTGGCCGGCATGACTCTCCTTGCCGCAGCGCGTAGCATGCAGCTGGGACACGGAGCGCTGTTTACCTTCCCGCAAGCAGTACCTATTTATCTACTCGCATTAACATGCTTTGGAACTGCTAGGTTGGCAGGAGCTGGCCAAGCAACGAGAGCTCACCCCGACGTGGATTTCGAATTGCCAACCTTTCGATTGACAGCTCATGGTTCAGCGGTTTAACCCACTGTGCCACCTGCTGGTACATTTTTCCAAATCTCTACTACAATATGTTCTACAGTAAATGATATAAAAGGGGTTGGTTACTGTCACTAAGTAAAGACAAGAATTCATTTGGATGTATACTTACTATGGATGTTTTAAGGGAGACAAACACTGTTTATCTCCCCCCCACTCTTAATGATTCAATATTTCACTTTTCATTTCCAGATTCTTTTCCTGTTTTTAGCCAGGCAATCTTTTTCTCTTTTTTTTTAAGCTCAGCCTGCCCTGATTGTGCTGCTTTTGGAAATAATCCAGGCAGTGTTTCTCTGCATTGCTCCAGATGTTTGCAATAATGTATGACTGAAGTGAATGCCAGTGGTAAAAGGATACTTTTTCACAGGAAATACTTTGCATCTGACACCAACCAATTGTTCTTTGGGCAAAAAGAAAAAGAAACAAGGAAGATATCTTTTAGCAGTTACCCAGCAAACCAACAAACAACTTATAAGATCCAGAAGATTATTTTCATCTCCTAGTAGGTCATATTCAAAATGACTATGGAAACTATCCCCTAGGTAGGAAGTTGCCCCCTGCCTTCTCCAGCTGCAATGAATGAGAGCCTTCCACAGCTGTCAGTCATTTGAATAGGGCTTGTGCAGAACCTCCCAGTGCATTGTGAACTTCAAAAGAGCCCTGGAGGTCCATCTCCTACTTTCCAGTGGCCAACTGGCTGGCTCTTGAAAGCCCATAAGCAGGGTAGGAACGTGATGGCTATCTATTCAAAATTGATGGTGGTTACTCATAGCATTTATATCCTGCCTTTCTTCTATCATGAACT
This sequence comes from Plestiodon gilberti rubricaudatus, assembly GCA_026170595.1. NCBI lineage: Eukaryota > Metazoa > Chordata > Lepidosauria > Squamata > Scincidae > Plestiodon > Plestiodon gilberti. The sequence continues at coordinate 53,746,412 of JANXHW010000002.1, forward strand.
CAAGGCAGCTACATATGTTTTTCAGGCACTACCCAAAGCTAGACTGGCGGGGCTGCATTGCGGCTGCATCGATAGTAGAAAGCTGGATAGAATTGGGCCCTAAATCTTAACATTCCACCTTAAACTTCACCAGGGACAGCTCCGTAGCAATCAAAAACAAAAAGTCATCTCCTATTTTGTTAAAATGTGCAAATTAATTATATTTTATAATAATTTTATATAATTATATTAATTTAATATAATTTAATATAAATTATAATTTAATATTTTTTTAAGTACTGAATAACTCAAGAATACAAAAACCATCTGTATATGATTTGCAAGGCATACTGCGTATGACATGTAATGGCCTAGCTGACCTGGTGGGAACAGGGATATCCCCCTCCCCCTCCCGGGCCGGCTAGGCCAATGACCCCCTCCCTTGCCCAGCCGGCCCATGCGGCCGGCGACGGAACACTTACCTTCTGCTGCTGTCCGCGTCCTGGTCCGGCGCCAAAGTGAGGGAGGCCGGCCTTGTGCCAGCCTTCCTTACTCCTGAGGCGTTGCGAACGTGCTTTACAGCACGTTCGTGACATCTCCTGGTGACGGAATGCTCTTTTCGTCGCTGGTGCCTCCTGCAGCATTGTGCTGACAGTCTGTGAGCTCTGTTGGAATTCTATTGCAGCAGGGCACCACCACAAAATGACTGCTGAGGGGGACAGAGCTTGTCACAAAATGTGTGTGATTTACTATGATAGCTATGGGGAGCCTCCATGGTCAGTGGCAGTATACCTCTAAATACCAGTTGGAATTGTTAGTAACCTCCATGCTTTAGATCCATCTAGATCAGTGGTTCCCAACCTGGGGGTCACAACCCTCAAGGGGGTTGTGAAGCAGTTTCTGGTGGGTTGCGGGATCACTTCCTGCTTAATGACATCACTTCCAGTCTTAGGGGGGTCCCAACAAATTGTCATTCTACAAAAGGGGGTCCCGGTCTAAAATGGTTACGAACCACCAATCTAGATGGACCAGTGGCCTGATTGACACAAGGTAGTGTCATCTGTTCACTTTCAAAACTATTCTTGATTTTTTAACCACTCATAAAAAACCAGTGACTTCTCTTTGCCCAAGTTTGATTTTTCTTTTATAAAAGTAAGTAAAACAAAGAAGCCACTGAAACAAACACTTGGCCACCATACCAGTGTCTCAATCATCCAATTACTGATGGATACCAACTTTGCTTATCTTATCTTATAAGAGTTAATGAAATCACAGCTGTTAATGGTATGTTGTGTACCAGATATAGTTAATGAGTATTCATTAAATAGCTTATTTGGATGAACTTTATTGTTTTGATCCATTCAGCTGCTTTTTCACAGACTATCAGCAGGAAGTACGAATTGTGGGTGCTTTCCCATTTTTATGGCTTTCAAATTTCTCTAGAAACTGTCAACTAATCAGTAGGCTTTAATTTTTTCTGTTTAAATTTTAAAAATGAAATCTATAATTTGCCTTCGAAGTGTGTACTTGTTTGTTTTCATGATAAAAGTCCATGATAAAAGTTCAATTAATAGCTTGACCTTGCTTGCTCAGGAGTAAGCCCCATTGAGCAGAACAGGGGTGGCCAATCTTCCACCACTAGTGCCTCTGTGTTCTTAACGAATGTGTAGAAGAGAGAATCCTGGTAGCTGCATCTGCTGAAATGCCCTCTTCTATACAACCATTAAAGGTCCAGGAGCATTCATGTTGAAAGGTTGGCCACCTCTGGAGTAGCCCAATCCTATGAGCTCCTTCTGCTGATGAAACTAGCATCCCATCAGTGGAAGGCCCTCTCTGTCAGTGCTACAGGCTCAGTGATGATGATGACATAAGCAACAGGGCTGCCAGTGCAAATGGCTGGTGACCACGTGAGTGCCACTGGAGTGCCTAGCCACCACCAGAGGAGGTACATTGGCAGCAGGGGTGGGCAGTGGGCACAGAGTGGGAGCAATGGGATGTTTGGGGGAGGAACTGGGGGTATGTTAGGGAGTGGGGGAACTGGCGGCAGTCGCATGTGCCGGATCTACTATCTTCTATTTTTGCCTGCCCCACCACCTTGCCCCCTGGCTCTCATTGGACTTGCACCAGCTATATAGCTAGCGTAGGTTCAAGGAGACCTATAATAAGGAAAATATTTTCCTTTACTGCTCACAAGCCTTCTGATTGTCCTCACCACAGCATGCAGTGCATGCCTGCATAGTGCGCCTGCATGCCACAGCATAGCGGAGGATAGGCTGAAATATTTCCTCAATAAGTTTCCTTAACAGGCTGCAGTCTTATGCACACTTCTTTTATTCAGCTTGGCGGGATTTACTTTTGAGTGAGCATTCATGTTGCATGGGGTAACGCTCCTTCCGAGATTAGATGAAGATAACTCTCGGACAACAACAGCAGCAGCATTGACTAATTTGGGAAGGCAGATGCAAGTAGAATGAGTACAAAATGGTTTGAAGATGACAAACATCAGGAGACAAATTATGCAGTTTTATCCCTCCACAATCCTCCGTAGAATTGTGGAAGGCAGTTGCCTTTACGCTAAACTTTACAGCTAATCAATAAAAGCCACTGTTCATCACTACTCCTCTGGGAATTGTGCAAGAGTTGAGGAAGAAAAAGCTCTGAAGAGTCTGGCTCTAAATGTTTTATTGTTTATCATCCCTTTAAGTGTGTGTTTCAGAAGTCAACTGTTCATCAGAACAGCTCCAGTATGTTGGGCTACTTCCCTTAGGTAGAACATAGCTCTTTGCCTCTTAGGAATTTATAGTAAAACCAAAGGCAGCCATTTGTAATGTAATTCTCTGAATAGCTCAGGCACATCTTGTTATGGAAAATAACGGAGAAAGAAGGAAATGCTGCATATTTGTAATTAAATTAATCTACTTGAATGAATTATTTGAGACAGCCAGTTTTTTCCTGCTTTCCCTTGAAGTTCCAGTGAGCTGGCACTTTACAAACAGAAACACACACTCCCCCCATAATCGGTTCCTATTGCTGCGACAACAGCTCTTCCTAATGTATTCTTGTTTCCCCACCTCTTTGAAAAGTGTCCCAGGGGCCTCTTGTCTCCTATTGGCATTCTGACCATTTCCTAAAAGCTGCCACCCTGTTGTCCATTTCTACTCTTTCTTTACAGTATTTTGCTACAGCACCCAATACAATAGGTATTCTCATCACTTTCCTACAACTCTGAATGAGCATTCCAGATGTGCTCTACTATAGTTCCATGATGACATGTCATTTAAGAGTCCTCCTTAAATATGCTATAATAAATGCATGGAAACAATTGTTTCCTAGTCCAATAACCCAGTAATACAGTGTACATCATCACCAATTTGTATCAATTCCTCATTTCCCCCCATTTTGGGTCACATGATACGACCTTCACTGGGAGTTCCTTTAGGGTTGGCTACCAGTGAGACTACCGTCATTCTTTTGGCTCTCTGTGCCATAACGTTCCCAATTGCTTATCTTATAATATTGCATATGATTAAAATTCACTGATGATGGCTACTGGCTGGGCTCAAGCCATTCATCTTCTTTATGTCGTTCATTTAAATATTTTCTAATTTTATTGCAACATTTATTTCACTCCACCCCCCCCCCCCCTTCCAGGCTTTATTTTCTTAACTGGAATAAACCACCATCACCGATCCCTGCATAGAGGCTACATCATAACTGGCATTAACAGCCTCTCTTTTCTTTTTGGCTCGAGCGCGAAAAGATCCCATAAAGGTGTCATTCGAGAAGTTAGAGGCAGTTCTTTCCATGACCAAATAACGCGATTTGATTGCCTCTGTCGGGAAATTGCTGTAAACCAGAACTATAGCGCCAAATGTGGGTGAAAAGCCCACATTCTCCGGGACCAAATTATGGAAGTGGCTGGCATAGTTCTTCTTTTGCTTTCTTTCTCTGACCTCGAAAATAACTGGAGGAAGCGGCCCGATCTGTTGCGTGCAGGGGATTAGCTGCGGAGCGGAACCACTGTGATCTCCTACTACAAGCAGCATTCAATGGCATAGCCTTATCTAAGTGGGGACTGCGTGCTGCAAAGAAACCAAGAACCGGGCAGGGAGGGGGGAGGAAGGAAGGAGGAAAGCGAGTCTTGTGGAGGAATGATTACCACCTACTTTCTCCGCCTCCCTTGGCTCTTGCTCCCTTACACCTCTTTCCCGCCGCCCCCTCCAGTCACAGTCAACAGAGAAAATAAACATTCCCCGCTGCTTTCCCAGAACTCTGGGAAAAACCATCCCCTTGAGAAGGGCGGGCGGGGGGCAATTCAGAAGCAAAAGAGAAATAAATGTAGTACCAGGAGGGATGGGGAAAGTTTACCGAGGAGCTGCTGCACTCCATTCTCCCTCCCTGCCCCCATCCCCTCAACAGCTTGTAAACACCGTTTGCTATCCGGAGGATTAGAAGGGATTGTGGGTTTAAGCGAACCATGTGGCGAGGAGGGCTTTGAGGCGAGCCACGCGTGCCGTCGGCCGGCCGGCCGCTGCGCCCTCTGTGGGGGGTTTGCGAGCCGAGCGCCCTGCATGTCTGTGTGTCGCCGTGTGAGGGAGGGGAGGCGGGCAAGGCAGCGCAGGCGCAGCGCCTGCCCGTCTGCTTGCCTGCCCGCAGCCCGGGCTTTCTCGCTCAGTGCAGTTGCCGGGGAGTTGATGGCAGCGCCACAGCGCGTCGGGAACACAGCGCCACGGGGACCCGAGCCCAAGATGCGCAGCCGGGACGGAGGCAGCAGCGGCTGCAGCAGCTCCGGGCGGCCGAGGAGGGACTGCGACGGGCGCCCTTCGGTGGTCCGTCAGCTGCCCTGACCTGCTTGCCGCCGTCGCGTCGTCGTCGTCCTCCTTCCCCCCACCCGGCGCTCCCCCCAAAGAATGTCAGCCAAGTCCAAGGGGACCACATCCTCCTCCTCCGCCACCTCCTCATCCGTGTCCTCTCCAGCCGAAGGGCTGCCGGCAGCCTCCAAAGCCAAGGTGAAGGAGCAGATCAAGATAATCGTGGACGATTTGGAATTAGTCCTGGGGGACCTGAAGGACGTGGCCAAGGAACTCAAGGAGGTGAGCGAGCGAGCGAGCAAGGGGGGAATCCCGGGGCGGGGCCGGCGTGTGCCCGCGCCCCGCGGGAGGGGAGGGAGGCAGGGGCGCGGGGCTTCGGCAGAGCCGGCCCCCGGCCCAACTCTTTGCGAACTACAGAGGAGCGAGCGGCGGCGGCGGCGGCCGGAGTGGTCGGGCTGCGCCAGACTTGTTACACTTCGGAGTCTCGCTTGGCCGCCAGAAATCAACTAGTGTCTCCTTCCCTTCCCTCTTCGGGAGCACGGGGCGGAAGAAGCCGGGCAGCCGCCAGTGCCGCCGTTGCCTTTGCCTTGGAGCGGGTGGGCTGTGGGTGCTTGCTTGGCTCGCTCTCGAAATCCCTCTCGATCCCAGCCCTCTGGGGAGGATGTGAGGGAGACGCGGCGGTGGCGGCGGCGCAGCCTTGGGATGACTAATGGCAGAGACGAGGACGCTTTTCTCGCCCTCCCTTCCCAGTCCCGTAGGGCTGACTTGAGCTGCGGAGCGGGGTGGTGGTGGTGGTGTGATCGTCTCCGATTCCTTGTCCTGCGGCCCCCCCCCCCATTTCTGCCCACTCATGAGTTTGGTTTGTAAAGCAGGGGAGGAGGAGTTGTTGTGACTCTTCATCTCTTCGTGTCAAGGGCTGTGTGTGGGCATTTCTCTCTCCTCCCCTCCGCTCCAATATCTGGGGATCCAGATTTAGCCTTTAGTCATGGCATTAACTAAGGAGATGCTTCCTTCTCTTACAACCGCGACGCCGCTTTTAACGCCTTGGTTTCTGTTCCGAGGGTGGTTATTTCAGTTCTTACTGCTGCTGCTGCGGATGTTATTTTTAGGAAGTTGGGGGGAGGTCGCAGCTTTGAGCCTGTCAAACTCATTAAAGTTCCTGTGCTGAGCAAAAGGGGCATTCCTTGTAGCGAGGGGGCGAATAAGGCAGGCAGGCTACATCTAGGAGCAGGCGGCCAAATTTGGAGGAGATGAATGGATGTTAATACTTCTGAAATTATACGGTATAAGTACAAGGTGCTGCTCTTATTCTGTGCATGCAGAAAACTACTACCATGATCATAAACCTTTCAAAACCAACAGAACGAAGGTGCAAGCCACCATTATATTGTGCACAAAACCCTAGTTCCTACATAGACTGGCTGACTTCATTTTACACCATCACCTAAATGAATTTGTACCTGCTCTTTGATTGCATCAGTCGTTGCTCCTTTTCCCGTTTTCCAATAGTTCCTCATGTTCAATGATTTGATGTGATCTTTACTGAGTTTTGAGGTGTGACTGTAACAAAATAAAATAACTGATTCAGTCATCTTGTTTTGCTGTGATGGTTGCAGGTCGTGACAGATTGTGCAATTTTTAATGCAACAGAAGAGGGCAAATTTCTGTTCAGTTGCTACATGTGGTTGTCAACATAAGGGTTTCAGTTCAGAAGGGTACATCCTTTTTTCTTCAGATAGTATCCAATTTTGACACTGTAAATTGGGATCTGGGTAACTCTCCATGAGAAAGAGGAGGGAGAGCAGTGGGCCGTTCCCTCCCCCTTCACATTTTTTACTTTGTAACCTTAACATTTATCCTGGAACTGCCATTTGAACTGGAGATCTGCAAACTACAAGAACAAACTCAAACAATCAGTTACTGCTCTGACTTTGAACCTTCTTACTAGGAAATAAACTCAAGTTAACTTCCTAAAGGGATTGGGTTGCAAAGGTCTTGGGGGTGGGGGAAAGAGCATCATTTCTGGGAAAATGTCTGGGTTTTCCTTTCCAGGCTTGAATTGGAGAATACATGTTATATGAAATACTTGTTTGTTTTATGTGTCTTAGAAACCAATATAATATTTCCTTAGCTTGTGGCAAGTGTCCTGTAGCTTAATTTGCAGACAGAATGCAATTACTGTGGAGATACTCTGAAGTAGCAAAATGTTGCTGTTCAAATAACGTAACTTGTCTGTCCTCTTAGGAGCTTCCTCAAATCTTTATTAGTTTTTTTGTGGCGCAACTGGTGGACAGATGGTTGGATTATGTACTGCAAAGCAAGCCCAAAGTGTGTGTATTGCTTTGTAATCCTTTATATTATATTATACAAGTCCTAATCGTCCCCAACATTCATTTTCTAGTTTCATTGAGGTTTAACAGGTTCCCCCCCCCCCCAGCAACTTTATCCAGGAAATGAAAAATTCCTTCTAAAGTTGGATAAAAGGTTCACAAATACCTTTCTTATATTTCAGTTATTTTTTCACTACGCTTTTTCTTGATATATGTCAGTAACTTTCTTGATATCTTAATGCATGTATTCTCCTGTGAGTGTTTCAGCAATTTCATATGAACACTTACTCAATCTTCTCTTTTTAAATTTCAAATAGACCACCACTTTCATAGTTGCTTGTATACTATTTTGAGCCTATGCAGAACATTTTATTTTTATTTATTTTAAAAGTTTGTAACTCATCTTTCACCCACTGGAGACCCAAGGCAGCTTACAATGTCAGCTTAAAAACCACAATTAAAACAAAACAAAACTGTTTGACTCATAATCAAAGTAGGCCTCCTGGAAAATTTTCTACTTGCACCAGAAAAAAATGAAAATAAAGGAGCCAGTCACATTTCATATGGCAAAGAATTCCACATGGTGGGAGCTGCCACTAAAAAGGCCCTTTTGCATGTTGTATCAGAAAGTGCTGGATCTTCCAATATTTAGCATACAGAATTCTTGCTGCACTTATCATGTAGGCAAATGAGGTAGCAAGATCCTTATCCAAATCTTCCTGCATTCCTAACGGAAAAGTCTCTGGCTTAATCTTTATATTTACTTGTAGAATCATTCGTATCTGGGATTGTATCATAATCCAATATTTTTTAGCTTTAGGACATGACCACCACATATGGTAAAACATTTCCTCCTGTTTTTCACATTTCCAGCATTTGTTTGATTGGTTCCCATACATTTTAGATACCTAGAATGGAAAAATGGTTATTAAAAGTCATGAATTTTGCAGAAATTGATAAACTTACGAGATAATTAAAGGAAAAGACACTTTCCAGTTTTGTGAAGAACTGGGAGCCTTTGATGGTATTTTTTGTTAAGGAAGGAGAACAATGATTTGGTAACTTTAGGATCTGAGGACTAAACTTACCGATGATTTATTTTAATTTTTTTCTTGTGTAGATATTTTGTTTAGGTAGTTGATGAAATGTATGGAATAACAATTTAGAGCCTTGCACTTGTGTTTACTTTTTCTTTAGAATGTTGTTGATATTGTAAAACTGTATATAATCTTAATAAAATATTGAGGGGGAAAAAGAAAGTGCTGGATCTTATAGAATGGGTAGGGTCTTCATACAGAAGAAGGCATTCCTAAGCCATTTTGGACTTTAAAAGTAATAACCAATACCTTGAATCATGTCTGGAAATGAATTGGTTTCAATGCAGCTGAGACAACGTGGGTGTAACATGGTTGTAAAGTCTAGGACTTGTTAAAACCCGAACACCTGCATTTTGTGCCGGGTTCTGAAGGGCCTTCAAGGGCAGCTCCACATAAATTATATTTCAGTAATCCAAACAAGTCGGCATACAGCACAATCCTATGCATATTGACTCAGAACTAAGCCCTAATGAGTTTAATGGGACTTCCTCTCAGATAAGTGTGAATAGGATTGCAGCCTGAAGCCTGACCCACACTACACGAGCTCAGGCGCGGAGGCCTCTGTCTCCCCACGCAGAACTGTTTGGAAGGAGTGTCTTCCTGCCTGTTGTCCCTCCTGTTGTCCCGCCTTCTTAGAAAGTGCAGCAGTGATTGGTTAAGCACAAATGCGGTCCGATACACGAGAGAAGAGAGAGAGGGGCAGGAAGGAGAGAAAACTAACATAACAATTTGTGCCGGGAATAGAATTCATCTTGCTAACTTTTGTGAGAAGGAGAAATGGATCCATGAGAAATCAGACTCGAGTGAGTTCCAATTGATTGACAGCCCCTTTCATCCCGCCCTCTCATCCGATTGGTTGGCTGCAGTAGCTCCGCAAACCCACCCCCTCAAAAGATGGGCAAACAACTTTAGGTACGCGCCGGAAATCGGGAGATCGCAGCTGCTCCGCTTGCTTCCGCAATGGTGACAGAGAGCTCCGCACATCTCCGTAATGCGCCAGGATTTGTGTAGTGTGAGTCGGGCTTAAAGCCTGTGACACACCAAGCACATCCGCGTTGGTCTCATCTGGTGCGTTGCCTGACGTGCCGGATGTGCTGGAACGTGATGTTACGAACCCCAGGCACACCAACGAAAGCCGCATGGAGAAGGGAAAACTTTTAGCCAATGAGAATCGAGACTCTTTGGACTTGATTCTTATTGGCTACCGCACTGCTCCGTGTCCCACCCCTCAAAGTTCCAAATACAGGCTCTGACTGGCTGAACGTGGCACAAGTCATAAAAAATAGAGCATGGGTCTACGGAAGCGTGAACCGGAACATGTCTTCCAGTGCCTCTTGACACTCCTGGCCGGAGGCCAGACGTACCAGACGGACACGGGCGCTGCTGAACGAGACGAACGCGGACGTGCTTGAATCTTGGGTAACGGTAGACAGGTACAGCTGATGCATCAGCCAAAACTGGGCATTCAAGAGCAAAGCTGAGTCTATGAGTTTGTCCCTGCTGACTGGCAGTGTCCCTCCAAGGCTCCAGGCAGGAATTGGTCTCTGTCCTAGCTGGAGATTTCTGGGGCTGAACCTGGGACCCTCTGCAAGCAAAGCATGTACCACTGAAATACAGTCTTTCCCTTATTTCCAAAGTTAGGTTTGGAAATAAAGAAATGCAACCTACACTCTTCCTGAGCAATAACCTAGCTTCTTGTCTCATTTTAAAAACCAGAGTATAGTTGAAGATATTATAATTTAATTGTAAGTACTGTATATAGATATTTACTACTTACATTTTGGGAAATTTCCCACTATAGAAACCCAGGGAAAATGTGCATAAGACTTAAAAATGCCAGTTTAAAGCTTGTAGAATGCTTAGTACAAACTGATATTTTTGCTTTGTCAAGTCTGTGAATAATAGCTAAGATTTATTGTAGATATTGGCATAGATGTAAGCTAGGGAGCGTAAAGGTTTTTTTTCCTGTTTGTACTGTGAATTAAGCATAGTATCCATCTGGAACATTATTTTATCTGTTCCCCTTGTCCTTTTGTATTGAGAATAATGGAGTGAAATTATATCAAACCTAAATAGGTGATATGATAACCTTTTGAGTGTACTGTAGTTCTCTCAAAAGGCAATTGGCTTTTAAGTATTTATGAAAAAGTATTTGGCTTATAAGAATTTGTTTTAAAAACTAGGTTTATATATCTTGTGTTCTTTGTGTGTTTATTTTAACAAGTTGAGGTGATAGCTCCTTTAGGTTCATGGATTTTGGGACTATAGCTTCCATTGCCTCTATGGAATAATTTATGTATTCCATTGCCTCTATCTCCATAGATGCCTCTACATCTATGGAGTCTCCTCCCAATATTGTACTTTCATCTTTCATGTTTGTGTCAATCATTATAATGCCTTCCAAATGTTACATTGGTCTATATCAGTGGTTCCCAAACTGGGAGCTGCAGAAACAGGCCAGGGGTGCCACGGAGTGCCACAGAATTGTCTCAGAAAGCTGTGCAATGCCAATTGGCAGGCATCAACATGATGCAATGGGGAGATGCGGCCAATTATCACCAATGGTCAAGGGAGCCGCAGGTTGAAAAAGTTTGGGAAACCTCTATATTATACTTGAAAAATCTGGCTTGAATGCCATCTGCCATCATGTTGAGTTTTGAGACATGGATATTTCAGGTAGATTGTAAATGTTTGGAGGCAGGCAGGGATTATATCACTTCTGTGTTTTGTAGTGCACTCAACACAGAGTGCTAAATAAATGTGTATTAGTAATATGACATGGACTTGATTTCAATGGTTTTCTCATCAGGCTCCAACAAATCCAGTTGCCTCCTTGTCTCAGGCCAGGGAGAGGGATGCTCTGTTGAGTGAGAAATTCCTCTAAATGTTGCTGAATGGGAATTGAAAAAACGGAACTATATTTTTTTGGGAAAGGATGATGCTCTCCTGCAAAAGTCTAGCCAGAGAGAAAGTGAAACAAACCACTTCTCCTTTTCTTCATTGACAATTTAGGGAGGGAAATGAGGAGGGGCTTCTCTCCCTTAGCAGCACTATATGTGTTTGCTCCATTTGTATGTGTGCGTGCAGACTGCGTGCAGACTGCTTGTCTTCATATTAGCCCCTGCATGATTTGAACTCTAGGAAGATGGGACAACTCTTTACCCTGCCCATGCTATTAGCACCAGGACAGCAAATCAGCAGGAAAGCTGCTTCTAGGATGTGTGAGTAGATTTAATGCTTAGTATTCCTTCCTCCCCTTCACTCTGATGTTTCCAGGCAATCCTAGTCTCTCCCTGCCCCACCACACATCCACTCCAAATGTACACACCAGAAAAAAAACTCACAAAAGCAAAGCAAGTGGGTGATATGCCTTAAAAAAATAAAAGTTTACTTAACAGCAAGATTTCTCATATGAACATCTTTGCATTGGCATATGAGAACTGGGCTCAGAAAGTTTCCCACTCCAGAAAGGGGGTGGACCCCAGATTTTGCAACATTTCCCTCCATGTTGTCTTCTCAAGGCTGATTAAAGAAGCTCCCAGATAATGGAGCTGAAGGGCTCGACTGGCACAAAAACCAGGAGTAAAATGTTTTTTGTTGGGAAAGATTGTGCACACTGGCCCTTTTTAGGTGATGAGAAACAGATTTTTGGTGATGAGAAACAGATTATTGTTAAACACAAGTGAAGCCTTATTTCTGGGTAGGTGCAAAAAATGAAGAACCTGCCTATGACAAGAGAGTTAGAAGAGGGAGGAAGCAGTATTTTAATTGTGAAGAGCTTCTGGGTGAGTAGGAAAAATCTGACTAAATTTTATTATTATGGTGGAGCACTGCCATTTATTCTATAATCATTTTTCCTTTGTGGAGAGGGACAGGTTGCACTTGCTCAGTGGAAGGGAATGGCACTCTCCATGTCCTCAGAGGCATTATCACTGGAATAAATCAACTTGAAGGGTGTGGTTGCAAGTGTACTTAGGAGACAGTTTGGAGTGTGTGTTTTATGTACATGTGCATGCATAGGGGGTGATGGGAGTTTTTTGGGATGCAATTTGAAGAATGTGCATATTTGTGTGTGTGTGCGTGTGTGTTGGAGGACAGGTCGATGCATGGCTAGAAAGCCAAGAGCCTTGGCTAGTAAGCTAGGAGGATATTAGTGGACCCTGGTTGATTATAAAAGTCTTTCTTAAGTTAAAATTTCTATCCTTTTTTGAAAAAGACACTACACAGTGTCTGTAAGTGCCATGAGTCATATCAAAGCTTCTGTTACCTATTGGATGAATTGGTGTGATCCTTTTGGACCCATCCCTTTTAATGCATATACAGTATTCTGTAGTGAGGTTTCTGCCAGCCTAGTCTGTGAGAAAGCCGTATGTTCAGTCAGTGGAACTGGATGTTGGATGGTGTATATAAGTTTAGTTCAAAGGAATGCTATTACTAAAAGTTCAACCATCAGTGTGTTGGCTCAGTTGCTGGTAAGGTCAGTTGTTTTCATCTGTTGGCTGTTTGAACTTTATCTTGTTTGAATGGCCAGTGGCAATTGTTCTCAAATATTGTTCCTAGCCAGTCCTTACAATTAGAAATTGTTGTTTATTCCTTCAGTCGGCCATCGCCACCCCCAGCTTCTCCAAGTTTGAGTCCGTCACCTCTAGAATATCATCCATTCACCTTGCCTTTGGTCGGCCCCTCATCCTTTTGCCTTCCACTTTCCCTAGCATCAGCATCTTCTCCAGGGTATCCTGTCCTCATTATATGGCTGAAGTACTTCAGTTTTGCCTTTACTATCATTTCGTTAAGTGAACAGTCTATTTCCTGGAGTATGGACTGGTTTGATCTTCTTGCAGTCTAAGGCACTCTCAGAATTTTCCTCCAACACCACAGTCCTAAAGCATCTATCTTCCTTCGCTCAACCTTCGTTATGGTCCAGCTCTCGCAGCCATATGTTACTACGGGGAATACCATTGCTTTAACTATATGCGGACCTTTGTTGTCAGTGTGATGTCCCTGCTCTTAATTATTTTATTTGTCATTACTCTCCTCCCAAGAAGTAAACGTCTTCTGATTTCCTGAACAATTAGAAATACCTAGACATTTTCTAAGCTTTGGGTCTCTGCAGCTGCCACCTTGTGGTCATTTGCATTCAGGTTCAATCCTGGCATCTCCAAGTAGGGCTGAGAAAGACCCCGTCTGCAAATCTGGAGAGTCACTGGTCGTCAGAGTAGACAGTATGGACCTGGATGGACCTATGGTCTGACTTGGTATAAAACAACTTCCTATATATCTCAGGACCATATACGACCATGTCTAGGCTTGTGACCTGTCTGAGATCACACTGAAATGTCACTGGTGTTTGCATGCATATCATGCATGCATCACATATCACGCATGTCATGGCAGCAGTAGTTCTTCTGAACAGACACAATTGCAGCTATGTGGTGGCTGCACATACTATACAGGTATGTTATCCAAATGGAGTTCAGCCAGGCCGCCCACCTAATTGTTATCCTGTGTTCTTCCAGAAGTGAATACATGGGAGTTGTCATGTTCCTAAAAGCCTAGTTCTACAAGTTAAAGTGTTGAATTTTGTAGGAAATTTAAAGTTATAGCATTAGGAAAATCAATAGGTAGTGAGCAGAGTCCCATTCTGTGCTGCTAGGTTTCCAAGGCAGGGAAAAAAGGTGCCCCTTCGTGTGCCCTTTGTCTCTCTATATATGTGCAAGGTATATGTGGAAAAGTGGAGGTTCATCTTGGGCTTGTCAAGAGGATTTAGGATGGTAGTTTGGTGCTCTGCCTCCTCACCCAGTTAAAAAAACCTCTTCAGCCTATCTCCTAATTTTAGAGCAGTAGAAACTGAGAACATGTCAGTCTTAAAATAATTTTTTTTACTGTTTGTTCTATCTCTGTGTACTGACTATAAAGTGTGTTTGAAATTCTTCAGAAATGTGAGCTTGTAGTTGAAGGCAAATGACTAAAGTCAGAAGTAATTTTGTAGTTCAGATTAGCGTCTAGTTTTCTCTGAAATTTTTCACCTGCAAGGCTTTCTTCTTTCCATCCAGAATTTGCAGATAATGCCATGTGTATTTTAGTTTTGCACTTGATTGCACTGGAGAATTTTCTTACATTGCATAAATACTTTTGTGGATACAAAACCTCATCAGCCAGAACAAATTCTTGAAAGTTGTTTGTGAAACATTTGCATAACTTTTAATAAGCAAATGAATGTAATTTAGCTTTTTATCAACATGGTAGCTGTTGCCAATAATCTGCAGAAATCAATTCAAAATGGAGGGTATCTATATTGTGTGGTAAGCAGGGAAAATAATGGCTTCTGTGCATAATTATTTTGGCTTCATGTAAGCGTTGCCTACACTAGCAATTTGTTCAGTTGACTGCCTGCCATTAAATTTGTGGTTTTTGTGCATCACTGTATTTTCCATTTCTACCTCAAACTTGCTATGTTTTGATTTAGTGAATCATTTTCTGTGTCTTAAAGTACTGACTATTCTACTTCAATAACCATTTGCAACAGGAAATGCGGGTGTCAGCTGAGGTTTAGGAACACATAATATGCTCGGCTTCATATGAGAAAACTAGGATATGTTGTTCAGATGTGTGATCTTTTCTTAACCAATATATTTATATGGGTTATATAAAGAGGTTCTGTGGACCCCAATGGTGGAAATAAGTTAAACAATTTTTTAAAGAAAACATTGGGGAAGCAGAATGGAAAGATAAAAGAGGCTCTGAAATTTGTTGGAGCTGTTCTTCGAAATGGAGGCCAACAGCCTCAGAGTGGTGTTCGGCTAGGATTTTGAATGTGGAGAAAAGAAAGAGAGCTGTATCTTGCACGGTATCCCCTGGTACACCCCGGTATCCATGGGGGATAGGTTCCTGCCCCCCCACAGATACTGGAAACTGCGGATAAGGGAAACCCTACTTCTGCGCCCCCCGCACGCTCATTACCTTCCTTTATCTTCTTAAAAGAGCATGTTTTTCTTTAACAGAATGTCTTTCTTTAACAGAACGCTATAAGCATGCAAGCTTATAGCAGCAAGCAGGCAGGCAGCCTGCACGATGGAGGGACATAAAACAGAACGTTTACAGGAAGCAGGTCACTTCCTGCTTCCTGTACACGTTCTGTTCTGTGTCCCTCTATTGTGCAGGCTGAAAGCCTGCCTGCTTGTCTCTATAAGCTTGCATGCTTATAGCGTTCTGTTAAAGAAAGACACATTCCGTTAAAGAAAAACATGTTCTTTTAAGAAGATAAAGGAAGGTAATGGACGCACTGAAGGGTGCAGAGAACCATGGATAAGCAGGCCTGTGGATCGCACTGTATATCTATTTGCTCACACTGACAGTAGTGCCACCCATAGGGCTGAAATAATTTCACTATTGACATTGGCTAAGGAGGTGATGAAATACTGTACTTTTTATGATGGGATAATATGAATAAAGGTTTATTGCAAATCTTATTTCCTGTTTTGAAATACCATCATCATGTTCCCTCAAGTACAAGATGAGCTTTGCAACCTCTAAATGCTGTTGTGGTTCAGATTTAAATCTAAGCTGGGGAAGACTTCCAGTCTGTCTTATCTCATCAGGGGTTGGCCCCTCTCACTTGAGGAGTATGATCTTCCAAACCTCCTCCTCACTTCTCTCCCATTTGCGTATACCAGTCTTTCCCAAACCTTTTCAACCTGTGGCTCCCTTGACCATTGGCGACCATTGGCCGTGGCTCCCCTTTACATTATGTTGATGCCTGCCAACTGGCATTGCACTGTTTTCCGAGAGGATTCTGTGGCACTCCGCAGCTCCCCTGGCTGGTTGGGAGCCGCGCCTCCCAGTTTGGGAACCACTGGCTTATACTGCTGTTGCTGTTGCTTTGGTGCAGCAGTAAACAGGAAACAGAAAAGAAATATGGGAGGCTTTCCCCCCTCTAGTGACAGCAGTGCTACTGAATAGTGTGACTGATGCAATTAAATGGCATTTTCTCAAGCTTCCTGACATGCAACATAGCCCTTGTGAAAACTACAATTACCAGATAACTTTCACCTTGTGGGCTATGTAGAGGCATGCCGGGCACCAGGGTGGGGGAGCGGGAGATCTGCTACTGCCAGACCCAGCAGCCACATAATTAGGCAGGAAGGATGGAGGTTTGGAAACTTTATGTGGGAAGAAGGAAGGGGGAAAGGAGGAATTGCGGGTTGGTGGGACTTCGAGACTCATAGGTCCTGGGCAGTGTCCAGAAATGTAAAAGCACACATTTATGGATATTCTATTGTTCAACGTTTTTACAGTTCTCTCTTTCTTACTGTACTATATATAATAGCGTTAGGTAACAGCCTGTTACTAACAGGCTACCACTGTGTCTTAACTTTCAGCTGTTATTTTTGGGAAAGCATTCTGTGAAGAACACTTCTTGGTAAGCTGGATACAGTTTGCAGGCTACATGGGTCGGAAGCCATACCACTCGTTTGGGAAACTGTGGTTACATTTTGTAGATCAGAGGTGTCAAACTCCTTTCATGGTGTAGGCTGAATAGCATTCATGGTGCCTGCTGAGGGTCATTAAGCAGGAAGTTACTTCATTAAGCAGGTAATGACCAGAAATAAACACTTTCTCACCTAGGAACTTATTAGCTGCAAATGTCAGAAGAGAAAATATTTAAATCTTGTTCATATTGTCAAGATAGGGAGAGAGCCCAATTATCATGCGGGCTGCCATTTTAGCAGCACCGCTTCTGCCGAGCAGTGTTCCCTCAAATTCCGCCCCCACCATGCAGAGTAGCAATTAATGACTTGAGCAGTAGCTAGCCACTGTTATCTTAAAATGGGCAACAGCCAGTCTGACTTAACTATAATGACCACACAACCCACATCCTCCGATCCTCCCTCGACCAGCACTCACCCTCTAATGCTGCTTCACTTAGTCACCACACCCTGGCCCTAAGTTATTGACTTCCTTATGTGGCATGGCCATATTAGAGCATGCTGGATGGCCATAAAGGGGCCCACCAGATTTTTTTAAATACCTCATAATTCTGTGTACGTGACTCAGGGAATGAAGGGGTGGGTGGGGAGGTGAAGCCGTTTGCGCATGTACGGGTAAAATTCTCACTGAAATACAAGAACTTATTGAATGTTGCTGCCCACATTTGTAATCATAGTATAAAACACAGTCACGAGATTGGCTCGGGGCGGTGTCCTGCTTTTCTGCTACTAAGCACAGGATGCTTGCCTACAGCGCTGTATATTCGGAAAGTAAAAGTTGTAAAAAACCTCCTCCAGCCATCTGAGTTTTTCTTGGTACACAATGCAGAGGCTCCAGAGTCCGGGTCTGGAGTCTCCAGGTTACACTTAGAAGCATCCTTTCTATCACCAATCTGCCCACCTTGCCTGGCTGGGGAGATTGGACAACAAAGGAAAGAAAAAAGGTAAGGGGCAACTGCTTTCAGCTCCAATTGCAACCAGGAGTCATGCTGCCTAAGGCATCCTTCACAGCTCATTCACAGCTCAATTATCATACCGGATAAGGCGCTTCCCCCCCACCCTTGGGCCTGATAAGGCCCTTGGGCATTGTGTTTGACACCCCTGATACAGACTGACTGAGCAACAGGTCGCCCAAAGTGTGTAATCCAAGAGGAATTAATTATTATGACACACTGCGTTAGGATAAGCGTGGTACGACAGCAACATGCATTTTGCACACTTATATGTTTATTGTCAATGATGTATGGCTCGTGTGTGTTTATGGACAATTTGATTGTCTTCAAGACATTCCAAGAAGTGACTTGGGAAAACTGGATTCTTATCATCCATTTTCTTTTTTTATACCTGATTTGAAACTGTGGTGTCAGTTATATTGTGTATTTCAAGTGAATCCTATGATTTGTGTTGCTTTCAACGTGGATTAGGCTTGCCATTAACCTAAGTACTTGAAACCCAGTTGTGAATTTCTTGTTTGTAAGAATGTTACTAAAAGTTGTTTACCTGCGTGGATGGTGCATTACTTTTTATGCTTTAAGTCCACCAATTGCATGCAGACAGTTTCATGATGGACTCTGAGCCTTTGATCATGATCTCCCAGTTAGTTGAGGCCCTTCTAAATGTATGTTCCCAGTACTAAAATTATCCTTCTGCTCTGCATGCCTTCTGCTTATTAAGCCTTCAGTCTCTTCCTGTTCATCTTTCTACAGATTTCTGACAGATGCCAGTGTGCTATATCTTTTGATAAATGCATACTTTCTGGATTTAGCTGAATTCACACATCATGAAATGTGTTCTGGGCTCCCCATGCCATCTAGAGCCAGTTTCATTATACTGTACGTGAAAGTATGCTCAAAGTTCAGTAATACACAGCTCTTCCAGATGTGTGGGGGTTATAACATAGAGCTAAGAAGATCGTGTGCAACCCCTGAACTTTGCATGCATAGTTTATAATGATAACACATTTGTTGCTAAAGTGAAGCTGGCTAAAATCACGTTGCCTGTAAAATGCAGCAAACTGCCAGTCCTTTTAATTCTAGTAAAATGCCATCCTGAAAAGAAAGACCAGCATATATGTTTGGTGTAGCTCCGTGAGCTTCATGTAACCCGACAGAATGGTGCGTGCTGTCACGTTTCTGCTAGCGATTTTGTTTTCTAAACATTTGTGTCAGCTGCAGTCAACCCTTCTGTGCAATGCTAGACTACCTCGAAGTGTAGTATATGGTACAACTGTGAGTTAATTAGAGCATATATAAATTTTGATTTTCAAAAAGAGTAATACTATAGTGGCAAGAAATCGTTCTGTGCTGAAATGTCCTGTGTTCATGCAGCCTGGCAACTGCCAGGATTGAAAATGCAAACAGTAGCAAAGCATAGGTATGACTGTGTTCCCCTTGGCGCCTGTGGAAGTTCTGCTTTAACTGTGTTGTGGTCCCACATGCATTTGTCAGGAGGCTCAGCTGAAGTCAGTGGTGATCTAGCAGCACAAATGTGCTTAGAGATCAAAGTAGTAATTGAAAATGCTCAAGTCTAGACAGCACATCAAGCTGTTTAATGTTGTATGTGTGTTGGCTGGACTTTTGCTGTTACATCTAGCTTTCTCACGGCGAGAGAAAAAAGAGTTGCATGCCTGCAGAGACCTCACAGAATTATAATGTTGATCACTGAAGGAAAAACTCATGTAATTGGTGGGTATGTACCGTATCTATTCATCCATCTGTATGATTTGTACACATACACAGTATTATCAAGTAGCTGATGTCTGAAATACAACTTCTAAGACTATTAAAACAAATGACTTCTAAGACCATTAAAAATACAGGTGGGCCCCCATATCCACTGATTCGCTATCCACGGTTTCAGTTATCCACGGATCATGCCCCTCCCCAGCCTTTTACTTTTTTCCCAGTAAGCTTCGTTTCTTCCTTAAAGAAACAGGAGAAGCAGCCTCTGGGTGCTTATTACGGACAAGTAGAACGAGACTTAAGTACTAGAGAGGCTCTGCAAGGTTAACAGAAACCTTGCAGAGCCTCTCTAGGACTTAGTCTCATTCTACTTGCCTGCAATGGAGGCTGCGTCTCTGTTTGTTTTAAGGAAGAAACAAAGCTTGCTAAAAGAAAAATAAGAACTGGGGGGGGGGCAAGCATGCCTGCCTGCAGGGGAGGCAGGGGAGACCCTCAGGAAACCATTTAGGGGGTGTTGGCTCTTATCCACGGTTTCAAGTATCCACGGAGGGGCCTGGAACATATCCCCAGCGGATATGGGGGCCCGCCTGTAGATACTTTCAATCCAGAGTACTGGAGAACTGTCTGATACAAATGTTTAAGCTGTCATGAGCATACCAGTGAGAATTATGACTTCGTGGTGGTTTTCCAAGTTTTGTCACTTATGTGTGCTGATTGGCTGCTGTTTCATCGATGTGGGAGGCATGAAAGAGTTGCTTTAAGAAGACAGGTGCATCTCCAAGTGATTTGGCAGAGCTGACATCCGCTTGGTGCCAGGCATCCCATGCTCCCTACTGGCTCTTTGGTGGAGTAGGAGGGTCTGGTTAATGTTGACTTGTCTAGCAGACGTCCCCCAATCTCATCCTGTAACTCTGCCCAGTTTAAAAGAATGAAACAAAACGCTCCTCAGTGAATGATGAGGAAAGTAAGTCCTAGTTTAATTGCTTTTTACTGTATAATCCATGGCTTGAGAGCAGAGCTATGTTTTTAGAGACCTACACAGAAGGCGATACAATAATACAACCACAGAATAATTACACAATAGTAATGTGAGTCAAACACTCAAGATCCCTGGAATATAAATGGATGTTTTAATAAATAAATAAAAATTAAATGGCAGTGTATGGTATGCAAGTATTTGCTTTTACACTTACATAGTTTTGTTTAACTTTTTATGATTTTATTAAATTAGAAAGCATTGTCTTTTATGAATTGGTGAAAATAACATGCTGTCATCTTATAGATGGCATCTTGATAGTGATGATGTACTTAGGTGGTTGTTTCTTAAATGCTAACATTTAACATAGAACTATGATCAACTGGCTATGAATATTAGTAGTTAAACTCCTACCTATGAGATTTTCATATGTAGCTTCTAGGACAGGGGTTCTCAACCTGTGGTACAGGTACCCCTAGGGGTATGCGGACCTCTTGCTGAGGGTACGCCAAGCCCTGCCCCTTATCTGCCCCATCAGCAGCTAATTAAGTGTTAATTAACATGGATTTTAAATTGTAATTAGAATACAAGACACAAGTTTTATGGGTGAAGTAGCCATGTACTAAATATAAAATACAAAGAACTCCAGGCACACAAGTATAAAATCTTCAAAAAGCGCAACTCATAACAAGCAGCAAAACAATGAATGCGGAGAAGTCCGATGTTTACAGGAACCTACGTTTCGTCTTATTTCCTAAGACATTATCTAGGTCGAAACAGCTTGGCTGTTGGGATGGCACTGAAAACCAACTGACAGAAACGGAACTTAAAGGGAAACACAGGCAGAGCTTAACAGAGATCTTAAAGGAACATCAGACAGATTCAAAAGGCAAAACACATCTTATAAATCTTGCACGAAAGCTTTCATGGCCAGCTACTAGACTAAAACAATACCAGGTATCAAGGTATCTAAAGCATCTGTCAGTACACTAATCTTATACAGAGACAGAATTAACACGTATTGTTCCCTGTATATTTGTGCATTATGGGAAACCATATTTTGTCAATAAATGTTAATTCTTGTTGGCGGTTAATAAGATTTTGCGATCTTCTTTTACTAATCTCAATTGCTTCCAGATTCTGGCGCGTTCTATTGTTCGAATCATTAGCTAGACATTTAGTCTCATTGAACAAAATACTATGGTTAGTTGTCATTGAATGGGGTTCTCCTGTTCTAGGAGAAGGATGTTCTCCCAGATAAAAGGTTATGGTTTCCCCAAACTCAGGCCACAGTCTAGAGCAGGGGTTCTCAACCTTTGGAGGCCTGGGTACCCCCTATCACAGTCCAATTTTCTGAAGTACCCCCTGCTAATTAACTGCTAATTAATTGGATTGATCAATTAATTAATTAATTAGGTAATTAATCATTAAATTAAAAAGTACTAAAGCAATTTTAAATGTGAAAAAATGTCTTATTTAACTCTGTGTGAGTGTGAGAGAGACAGACATGCAAGGATCTCTTTTTTTCTCCAAGTCACACTTCCCAAAATCAGCTCCTCCCCCCCACCAAAGTACATTTTCCAAAGTACAAAAATAAGCCCAAAAGCAAAATCAGAGAGACAGAAGGGCTCCGAAAATAATTACAATTTAAAATCCATGTTAATTAACACTTAATTAGCTGCTGATGGGGCAGATAAGGGGCAGGGCTTGGCGTACCCCCAGCAAGAAGTCCGCGTACCCCTAGGGGTACCTGTACCACAGGTTGAGAACCTCTGATCTAGAGTTAGGGGTATGCTTTAGTAGGCTTACCCTATTTTGAGGTGCCCAAACCGGGACACTTCCCTACCCCTCAGACGTCCCCTTCTCCTTCACCCAGTATGGGAGATTTAATACTTCTTTGTGCAGTTCGTGACAAACTACAGTTACTTATTATCTATCTTAGGGTACAATCCTATACACATTTACAGTACCTAGGAGTAAATCTGTGCATTTATTTACTCATTAGTAGACAAGCATAAGGGCCGCGGAGTGGTGCAGTGGGTTTAACCACTGAAGCATGAGCTGTCGATCAAAAGGTCGGCAGTTTGAATCCGTGCAACAGGGTGAGCTCTCATCACTCAGCCCAGCTCCTGCCAACCTAGCAGTTCGAAAGCATGTTAATGCGAGTAGATAAATAGGTACTGCTTGCCAGAAGGTAACAGCGTTCCATGTCCAGCCGCACGTTTTGCGCTGCGGCAAGGAAAGTCATGCCGGCCACATGATCATGGAAGCGTCTTTGGACATTGCTGGCTTTTCGGCTTCGTAACGGGGATGAGCACCGCACCCTAGAGTCGGACACGACAGGACATAAATATCAAGGGATACCTTTAAACAAGCGCAGGATTGCATTTTGAATAACGTAAACCAGAATCTGATACTGGGAAGGGGATGGGAGTGGAAAGCAAGGTTAATTTTTTATTTCAGCGTACGTATTTGAATCAAGCCACCAACTTACGAGTATGTGAAACGGGAACGTTATTATAGAAGATTTTTTGTTGTTGTTCAGTCGTTAAGTCGTGTCCGACCCTTCGTGATCCCATGAACCATATCCCGCCAGGCCTTCCTGTCCTCCACTATCTTCCTGAGTTTGCTCATATTCATGTTCGTTGCATCGGTGATGCTGTTTAGCAGTTCTGAAATAATATCTTCCAATGTGATTGGTTAATTTGACTTGGTGATGTGATCTGAGAGTTTCACATAATCATACATATGATAGTTTGGAAATTGTGCATGATATGATATTTAAGCTGTAGACTTCCAGCATTTTATAGGCTACCTTGGGTCTGCTAATGAGATGAAACGTCAGTGAGCCTGCATGCAGGAGAGTAATTGCCAACTTCTGGCAGTTGCACAGCTGCTAATTATTTTTAATAGAACCCAAAGAAGAGACTTTTCTACTCAGCATTTATGAATAATTGTTACAGGTTTTTCCTCAAACACTTGTTTAAACATTGCTGTTCAACTCTTAGTGAAATATCTGGGCAGTAGGAGACTTTTACCAATAATAATAGATTGTATAAAAATTATTAAAAGTTGGTTCTTACTGATTCATATTGCTTATTGCACGATTTGAGCAATGTGTTGACCGTTATTAAACTTCTAACTTTTGAAATAATTGGAGATTTTTGAAGTATCCCATTTTACTGTACAGGACGTCCCTGTTTTAAAGTCTTTTTCCCATCATCTGCTTTTTGCGGACTATACATAGAAATTCCCTGCACTTACAACCGTTGCCACCATCACCACTCCTGCATGCCCTTCATTCTCCTCCAAGCTTTTAAAGGGACAGTGCTGGATTTTGCCCTCCCTGTGCCTGCACTCCTTTCTCCAACAAGCTGTTAAAGCGTTGCACTGGATATTTAGATTTTGCCATTGCCATGTTGTGTGTTCTTTCTTCTCCCCCCCTTCTACCCCCCCACCCTCCAAGCTCTTAAAGGGACATCATTATTGACAGTATTACAGTACTGTGTTGTCACTTTTGGCTTTTTTTGTATCGTCATTAATTGGAGTAACAGGGAGAGTAGCTTTGTATCTTGTCCTCCCTCAATATTTGGATTTGCCACACCCACATCATCTTAGACAGCTACTTCCAGCACCCTCCTTGAGCATCTTTCTTTGTCTCAGTCCATAGAAGTGATTTTATACAGTACAGTATCAAACTACATGTGCTCAATCCTGCAGTAATGAGTGGCACAAGAAATGCTAGTGGTATGCTGGATCTGAAAGTAAGAGGAAGCACCAAAGTATTTAATTAGAAATTATTCAGGGAGGCAAGAGAAGTGAGCATCCTTCTGTTATTGCTCGCATCCTCCATTCTCCTCCAACAAATGTGAACAGATAGAATCCAAACGTATTAAACCATCCAGAGGTAAAGATTACACAGCCAAGAAGTGAATTAATAGAGAGGATGGAGAGGTTGCCGGCTGGCTTCATGACTTGAGGATCTGGATGCAAAGAACATCCCGATCACCTTATCCTTCATACAAGAGAAGGCCATGAACTTCTATGAGGACTTGAAAAATTGAGATAGGAGAGGAAGAAGCTGCAAAAGAAAAGCCGTTCAAGGTGGTAGCGTAGTTTCACTGCTTTCAGAAAAGGTATGGCTTCCAAGATGTAGAAATCCAGGGAGAGGATACTAGAGCAGATGTAAAGGCACCAGAGTAATTTACAGCCCAATTGTAACAGGTCCCAACTAATGTTCCAGCAGTGTAAGGTCCTTTACGGCTGTCACAAAGCATGACATGCCATACAATGTGGACTGGCCTTCAGTGCAAATGGCGAGCAACCTGGTCCGCACACCAAAGGATGGAGAAAGAGCACCAACATCAGGAAATCAGGGAGACGGGGTGGGTGGAATGGGGCAGGGACGGGGAGGAATGGGGCAGAGAGTGGGGCAGGGAGGAGGCAGTATCGGCAGCAGAAGTGCTGCCAATATCCTATTCCCCCTTCTCGGCCTTGATCTGCCTTCCCTTGGTCCACTCAGACTTGTACCAGCTACATAGCTGGCACAGGTCCAGGTAGACCCAGAGGGGCAGTCAGGGCATGGCCTTGAACACATGTTCCCTTACCGAAACTCCTTAATGGGATGCAGTGCGCACACCACATTGGTACGACTCCATCACCACACAGGGAGTTAGGTAGGATTGAGCTGTTATAAAGGAGTTGAAAAAAATAATTGAGGAAGGTGGTTATATTTCAAGGCAAGTATTTAGTACCAACAAGACAGGCCTCTACTGGAAACACATGCCTTCTTGTACACACATTTCAGTTAGAGAAAAAAGTGACTTCATGGCTTCCCAAGACAGAGTAACTCTTCTTGTCGGTGAAAATGCCATTGGTGATTAAAAAACAACAACAAACTGGAGCCATTGCTCATTTACATGAGTGAAAATCCACAAGTGAGTGAAATGAGTGAACAAAAAGTAGCAAAATGTTCATTGTCTGTGATTTAGAAGTCTCAATTCAAGGCTTAGATTATGATGAGGCATATCTTCTGTGATTGCTTGAATTGAAAAGAAATGTTGTGAGGGAAAGAATTTAGCATTCAAGATTCTTCTGCTGTTGGACAGTGCTCGTGTCCACAACTTGGACTTTGAAGCTTTGCACCCTAACATCAAGGTCCACTTCCTTCCACCAAGAACCGCAGTCACCATGCAATTAATGGACCAGGTTGTTACTGGTGCTTTTAAGTGGTATTATTTGGAGAACGTTTAGAAAACTTATTGATGAAACTGATAAAAATGCTGAACTTTCAATGCATGAATTCTGGAGAAAGTTCAACATTTTGGATTGTGTCCAGATCATTGGTAAGTCATGGAGAGACGTGTCAGACAGGTGATTGAATGGACTTGGAAAAATCCTTATTCTTCTGCAATGCATAGCTTTGAATGTTTTGATGTCATTCAGATTCAAAGTGGGATTATGAGGTTGCAGGATTTAAAGAGTTGGAAGCAGAGGACGTGGAAGAATGTTTGGAGTCTCATGCTTTGCCTCTTACAAGTGAGGAATTGGAGGAACTTGGCAGGCAGGCATTTTAGGAGGAAGATGATTAATCTTCCCGAGCGAAGGGGTTGACAGTTCTCATTCTCCATTCCTTTTTGAACAGGCTGACGGAGTTGTAGAACTTCTCAAAGAAAATGACCCTTTCTATGTTACAAATGGATGCAGGGGGTGTATAGGTTTATATGTATTCGAGATGGCATGCCACTTTGTATAGTCCATGTTCCTATCTTATTTAATTGTTTCTTATGGGAGAAAATTCTCCTCTTTTAAGGCCAAGGTAGGGTATACATTAACCCCTATTTACATACTTTCTTATGGAGGAAAATGCCCCTTTATAAGTTGCTTCACTATAAGTCCAAGTTTTCTGGTTCCTAACCTCACCCAATAAAAATGACATCTTTTTGTGTTGTAAACGCCTTGCAATCTGACCCAGATTGCAGCTTCTTGTGAATTAAAAACAAAAATCCTCCACTGAGTGTAAGGGAAAATTCATTTGACTGATCGTTGCATGTAGTTTAACCGTTAGTGGGAGTCCCCCCCCCCCGATTCTGAATACCCAGTATACACATTCTTTTGTATCTGTGTACAGCATTCCATGGGAAACTGCCGTAAGTTTAGATATAATAATAAAAATATTTATATACTGCTTTTCTACAAAAAAGTTCACAAAGAGGTTTACATAGCTAAATATATAAATAAATGGCTCTTTGTCCCAAAAGAGTGAAATAGGGTCAGTTGCTCGCCCTCTGCTAAATATGAGGAACACTACTTAAAAAAAACCTCCACTTATCCAATTAGATCTACTACTTGGGTTGTTGTTGTTGCTGCATATAATGTCTCGTTCTGCTTATGATACTCTTTTCACATTATTTTCAAGGAATAGATTTTGTTTTCATATATTTAATTTTATTAATAAACTACCAAACAAAACAAAACAATAAAACAAAACAATATAGCATACTACGAAAGATTACAGCAAGCGCGAAGCAGTAAATCCTACTTGTATACTATTATATATTTTCTACTTATAATATCTAACTAAGCCTATATCTCTAATATACTATTCATTAAATCCACACTTCATCACTTCTCTCTCACTCTCTCTCTTAAAGAATCTATAAGTGGTATCCAAATATTCACAAAAAGATTAACTAACTTTTCCTTTATCATCTAAAAATCTTAATTCCCGCTTCAAATATTTTAATATATAAAGCCACCCCATTTTTCTTCAAACGTACTAAAATAAAAACCTTCCAAATTTTTCTGTTTAAACAAAAATAAATTCTATATCCCTTTTATATGAGTCTTGAAAACAAATCACATCTTATTTAAGTCTTTTCAAACAATAAAACATTATTTTTATTTTATTCACCAAAGGGTTAACTAACTTTTCCTTTATCATCAAGGAATAGATTTCAATGTGGAAAAATGTATTGAGTTTTGAAATATTTGATAGCTGATATTTCCTGTAATCTTTCTATGGAAAACTACGAGGAAATAATAATATAATAATATATTTAAACATGGCACCTTTTTTGTGTGTCTCACTCTCACTCACGCGTGCGTGCGCGCGCGCGCGCACACACACACACACACACACACACACACACACACACACACACACACTTGAGTCCATGTGATTTTAAACTTAGTATTAAAGCATTTGCATATAATGGTGAAAATCTATGCCAGTTGCATCATTCTTTTTTATACAACTGATAATGTTTGTATAGGAGAAGATCACCAATGTGGCCATGCTCCAAAACTATCTTGTTTTTATTATTTGTTGTTCCACATGCCTGCTATGTGGATTCATTTTTCACTGAGAGAAAAGAGTGTTGTATTTCAAATTACTGGGAAATAAGATTTTTCTAGACATGTCTAAACTTGAGTCTCTTTCTCTTACATATAAAGCTCTTTTGCAGGATGCAGGGTGCAATCCTATACACGCTTACCTGGTAGTAAGTCCCATTGAAATCAAAGGGACTTACTTCTGAATATACATGACTAAGACTGAACTGGAAGACAAGATTTTGTATATTAGTCTTGTTTTGTCCTACTCTTGAAAATAAGAAACCAAATGAAGTTCTGCATGGACACTACTGTGCGTTTGTATAGCTCTTTTTGAGTTTGCAAAACATTACACTTGTCTTAACATAGTCTTTACAACAACAATGGGGTCAAGTTACTATTATTATTTCCATATTGCAGCTGGAGAGCAGAGGCTGAAAGAGAGTGGCTTGCCTAAGGCCACCTAGTCATGGCAGAGGTTAGACTTGAACCAGGGAAGTCCTGATTTGCAACTCAATTTTGTTTCTTAGCCACTATACTTGGGGCCAGCCCAGCTATGAAGTGAAAAATGTAGCTTATGTTAGTAGTGAGTGGCAAGGAGAGTGGCAGATTCGGAGTGCCCTGCTACCTCCATCCAACCCATTGCAGACAGAGCCGCTTGAATTCATTTTCTGCTCGTTTTCTGCTCCGGCTTGAGCGGGAAGCAGATCATCATTCCTTCGTCATGGAATGACATGAGGTAGGAGCAATGTGAGGGGGCAGGGAAGGTGTAGTGGTTTGGGAGTCGGACTTAGACCTGGAAGATCCAGGTTCAAATCCCCACTCAGCCATGAAGCTTCCTGGGTGACCTTGGGCCAGTCACTATCTCTCAGCCCCACCTACCTCACAGGGTTGTTGTGAGGACAAAAAGGAGGGGAGGAAATATGTACACCACTCTGAGCTCCTTGGAGGAAGGGTGGTATAAAAATGTGAAACATAAATAACTGTTACCTGCGTGGTTTTTTTTGGCATGGGCAGTGGTGACCGGCTTCTCTATCACCTCAGTTTGCTCCTTCCTCATGATGCTCTTGAAGTTTAAAGGGACATCACAAGGAAAGAGCAATGTGAGGGGGAGGGAAGCAGCCACTTACCTGGCTCTTTCCTTGTGGTCCCTCTATATGCAGCAGAAAGTGCAGGATGTGCTGGGAGTCCCCAGCATTGCCCACATGTCCTATTTTGTCAAGGGGATCACATGAGAAGGTGTGAGGTAAGTAACTCCATTTTCTTTCCCGTTGGGGGTGGGGCAGCATCAGCTGGGACTTCTGTTTAGCTGTTCCTGACTATTTATTTATTTACAGTATTTTTACCCCGCCTTTCTCCCCAAAGGGACCCAAGGCAGCTTACAAAGAACAAAAAATACAAATACAAAAAAAATATACAGTATTTTTATGCAATAAAAACAGTCAACTAAAACTCATAAATACCGTATTGGTCTGAGTATAAGACTCACTTTTTTCTCCTAATTTAAGTTTTTAAACTAGGGGTGCATCTTATAATCAGGCTGTTGCAATTTAATGCCAGTGATTTAATTAATTATTTTTTAATAGCACCAAACTTTAAGGGTGCGTCTTATAATTAGGTGCGTCTTATACTCGGGACAATACGGTAATAATCTAAAAATGTTAAACAAGACCACTATTACAATTAAAAACATGAGCAAGACACCAGATCTCTAACTGGAAGGACTATACTGGAAGACTTTTTGCTTGTGACGTGACTGACTTGGATCTCTTTTTTTTTTTTGATTGACGAAGAGACTGCTAATGAAGAAAATTACAACATAACCATCCTGAAAGGTGAAATAATATGTTCATTTCTGAATGTTTAGAGCAAGTGTGCAATGAGAAAATTTCAATCAAACTATAATAATCAGTAAAAGTAGCAAAGAGCAAGAACTGAAATAAAGTACATTCATTTCCAAGATTTTTTTTGGTACCTTTTATGACCCAGTTTGAAAGATAGCAGACTGCTCTGAAAGACTCTGTTGTCAGCAGCTGAAGACTGAGAAGCATCTGGAGGGGAAAAACTACAGCTAAAGCAAAATCTCCTAAAAGCCCAATGCATAGATTTTAGAAGTATACAAGAAATGACAGTTATGAACCCTTACATGACTTTTTGTTTTTAGTCTTTTACCTTGTAAAATGTGCAGAATGCAGTTCATTTTGAACCACATATGCTTTCCTGCTATTCATTAGTCTTTTGTATCTTTGAAAAAAAATATGGTGATTTCCTTGTTGGATCCTTAGGGAATATGCATGCATCACTAGTTTAGCTTAGAGAAAGGGGTTGAAGTGTGCTTAAGAGGCATGGTACAGATTAATGTGCAAAATATAAGAACTCAGAGAAAGGAGAATCAGCAAAAAAAAAAAACCCCATTCTATGAAGACTTCTTTAGGAGGGCCTTACAGACTATTATATAGGTTTGTGTTTTTTTTACTCTGCATCATTAATCTGAAACTATGATTTGTTAAACAAATACAGTTGGGCCAGGTAATAGTTAAATGGAAAAAAGCTAGGAAAAGCTACACACCTGTCTACAAAGTGTTAGCAACCTGTCCAATTGGGTGATCTCCTGATGAAGGGGTCTGCTTTGCTTTTGAGTTGATTGTAATAAAGCACTTGGAAGAGCCAGATCTGTCTCAGATGTGACTTTAATACATGGTGTTAGAGAAGTGACTCAGAACCAGATTCATCAAGTTAAAAGAATAAGCCCATAAACTCTTAAAAAGCATCAGATGCTCAGAACATAACAGGAAGAACATAGTAGTGATGAGTGCAGATTAAGGACCAGAGAAGAAGAAAAGAAAGACATTGTAAAGGAACAATACTGGGATAACTAAACTAACTTCAGCAGGTCCTGACTCCACATCACAACACACTCCAGCCCTAGACAGAATGGACACATTCAAGTTTGCATTACTAGAGCAGTTTGATTTCCAGGCCCCTAGAACATGGGCCAGTGGGTGGCACAGTGGGTTAAACCGCTGAACCATGAGCTGTCGATCGAAAGGTCGGCAGTTCGAATCCGCGACGGGGTGAGCTCTCGTTGCTTGGCCAGCTCCTGCCAACCTAGCAGTTCCAAAGCATGTTAATGCAAGTAGATAAATAGGTACCGCTTGCGGGAAGGTAAACAGTGCTCCGTGTTCCAGCTGCATGCTACGCGCTGCGGCAAGGAGAGTCATGCCGGCCACATGACCACGGAGGCGTCTTCGGACAACGCTGGCTCTTCGGCTTTGAAATGGGGATGAGCACCACACCCTAGAGTCGGGCACGACTGGACTTAATTGTCAGGGGTCACCTTTACCTTTACCTTAGAACATGGCTTAAGTGGATTAAGCACTTTAACCAAAGTAGAGAAGTTTCTGGTTTACATATAAAACCTGAGACTTAACACGCAAGTAATTTCTTGTATGAGGGATACAAGCTGATGAAATTCTAATGTCAGTATTGCTTGTGAAGAGCACGAAGCTCAATATACTAAAGTGGTGGAAGCTATTCCAGATCAATTCATGTGGAAGAAAAATGTGTTTTACGAGCAAGCTAGATTTAACCACCAAAGTTGGACAACATGGAAGCTGCAGACTGCTTTATCGCATCTCTGCATATGCTAGCAGAATCTTGTGAGCACAGTATTCTCAAAGACCTCCTCATCAGAGACCATATTGCAGTTCATCTTCAGATGATACACTGTCACTCACAGCAATTACAACTGGATCCTGCTCATCAGCCTGAGTTGGTCAAGCGCAGCAAGAAATACTAGAAGTACTCTCAAGCCTAATCAGAACATTAGGTTCTGTGCAATTTGCAGACAGAAGGCAACAAAAAAAGGAACCAAAAAATTTAACATTACAAAATTCTCTGTGTGTGCACGGATGCACACACTCAGATACTGTATAAAAACTAAAATAAGGTCCAGGGCAGGAAATAAAAAAAATAAATAAAATGAAACATATGCCTCTTTGATTCAAGGAAAGGCTAAATGAAATGAAGTCTTTACTGCCCGTATAAATACAGGCAATTTTAGTACTAGCATTGCATTTCAGAATGGGAATTCTGCAAAGGGGGTGCTGCTACTGAGAAGACCTTGTCCTGCATCCCAACCAACCATACATCAGATGAAGAATGCAGAGTGTGTGCAGGTTGATTCAGAAGAAGACAGTCCATCAAGAATTCTGGTCTCAAGCTATACAGGACTTAATAGGTGATAACTGGCACCCTGAATTGTTAATTTCAGAATTACAAACCTGGGTGGCAAGCTGCCAACTTTTTTCTCAGTGTTCACTAGTCATAGTAGAACCTTGTATTGCAATAGTAGATCATCCATGGCAAATATTGGCACTTGATAGCACAGAGGCCGAGAGCTCTTCTCATTTTGCCTTCTTCTGGGAGTGAGGAGGAGGTATAGCACACCCTGGAGGTAAACTTCTGTTGGGGCCCAATCCTACCCAACTTTCCAGCACTGATGCAGCAGTAATGCAACCCTGCGGTAAAGGAAGGCCTCTGTGAGGAAGCCTCTGTGACTGCCCTACCACCACAGGATGCAGTGCACGCCCGGTTGGCACAGCTGCATCATTGCTGGAAAGTTGGGTAGGATTGGGCGCTTGGGGTGAGAGATCAGTAGGATGGGCGCTTGGGGTGAGAGATCAGTAGGATGGTGTGCCAGACAGATTTTTTGTGTGGATAATTTGTTGACAGTGGGAGAGACGATGCAGTGGTGAGGAAGTAATTTGTGTGTGTGTGTGTGTGTGTGTGTGTGTGTGTGTGTGTGTGTGTGTGTGTGTGTGTTTGCTTTGTTTGGTTGTTGCCTGTGAGAGATGGGATTGGGATATGTATTGATTTGAGAATTAGAGGACCTGGGCACTGAAGTTTATAGCGTGGAAGGAAAGGACAGTATGGCAGTGAGAGTGGAACGAGCTGTTACAGTGGGAAGGGAAGTTAGATATATTAAGATCTATCCCCTCTCCCAGTGCCCCTCTCTCTCAACTTGAAGAACATCCTTCTGAGTCTGGAAGCTCTGCTGTGACATGCCAGGTTGGTCAATGGTAAGACTTGATCCTGGATGAGTGAACCAAGCTACCCTGCATCATGGAGACCCGGTTGGATAAGGTTAATCCCTCCTATCATTTTCCAGGTTTCCTGGTGCATCAGCAGGCTAGATAGGGGGTAGAGAGGTGGAGGTGTGGTTATCTAGAGTGTCAACCACCCTGTCCAGGTGCCTGTCTTATCCATCAGTTATCTAATACCGATTCCATGTTCATGAGGACAGATACGCGAGACAGCATAAAGATTCTGCCCACACTGTAGCTAAATAGTTTCCCTCCCTAAGCTGACTTGGGTGGTCTCAGTATTCACAATGGAGTCCCTGAGGAGTTTGTGGCTGTGGGTCCATCTAATAACTTTTGGACAAGACACAACACTGAAGTAACTGGTTCTTTATTTGGCAGTCATGTTGCTTGCCTGCTGCTTTGGTCTGAATTAACACAGAAACTGCAGGAGCCCTCTAGGCTAGACATGGAACAGATATAACAGTTTGACTCAGGATTTTCTGGCCACTGTGACAACTATGGTACTATCTCAGATGGTTTCTCACCCCATGCATTGTGTGGGTCATACTCTCAATTTATCTGTTCATGTTATTATTCTGGTCAGGATGATGGTGTTCTGGTTGTGGAGGAGTTATTAGTTACTCCTTTGTCATGAACAGATAACCACATGGATGGGGTTTAGCTTGACTGGGACATCTAAACTCCTTACAGGGTTGAGGATTACACTCAGTAAGTTTCATTGCTGCATGGAGATTTGCACCCAAATCCCCCCACACAATCCACTCTGGCATTTTTTGTTCTTTTGTACTTTGTGTTCCGTCTTTTTCTTATTCCAGGGCTATTTTAAATCTGAATTCATGCTGAGTCTTTAAAAGTTGGTGTTAAAATATATGTTGTGTTATGTGCTCATCAGATCTAGCTTACCTGTTTTGAACACGGTGAAATAGGATCAGTGATCTCATATTTTAGACACTTGGGTTTTTGTATTTTGTTTTGCAAGGCACAGGATCAGGCTGTTAACAGTAAACTTCAGCACGTGTGTAGATTAACTGTGTGACTGGCACAGCCTGATGTGACTTATCACAACATGATTTTTCATGTCAAATAGAACCAGAATTCTGACAAGTAAATGCTGAGGAAACTGCTGTTAAAGGCAGACCCAAGGTGAAAAAACCTATGCATTAAAAATAGTCTCTATTCTGCCTACATTATAAGCAGAAAAGGGCTAGCTACTAGGAGCTGTGAAGGTAATAAACACCTTCCATAGATTTTTCTACCTACTCAAAGAGATGGAAAGTACAAAATACAGTATATTACTGATGCTCATGTCTTTAACTCCAACTGTATAAGAAAAATGAGAGAATTATACCAAGAGGAACAGGTTTGATCAGAAGGGCATGTATGTTACACATATAATGTAAGCAAACTTCACAAACTCATGTCTTGAACTGTTGGGAGGTGGGAGGTGGAATGGAATAGAGAAGTAATAGGTGGGGAAAGGTTCAAGTACCCCTATTTCCTTGAAACTTTTCTGTTCCAAATTGCCCCTCCCAGAGTGTCCCCCCCTGTCCCCCCCCCCCCCCGGGATTGAAGCTACATGCATCTACTGAACATTGAATTCTGGTTTGTAAGGGTTTCATTTTTCAACTCTATTTAAAGTAAAAAATTCTTTCTTCTCAAACATGCTGCAAGAAAAACACACACAACGAAATCAGTAGAGATGTCCCTCTCTTCATAATAGCCCCCTCTCACCTTTCTCAAGCTGCCAGATAG
Organism: Plestiodon gilberti rubricaudatus; assembly: GCA_026170595.1. NCBI lineage: Eukaryota > Metazoa > Chordata > Lepidosauria > Squamata > Scincidae > Plestiodon > Plestiodon gilberti. Next base: position 53,780,961 of record JANXHW010000002.1, read on the forward strand.
GCACCAAATTGCCCCATTTGATGACTGTTTATGATTTGGTAAGCAGTTTGTATGAATCAAAAAACTTGGAGCAGTTTTGACTGGGATGATGCTGATGTCTCAAAATTAAGGTTTGTACTGGTATGCAACCATTCCAAGAGCTATATCATAATGTGCCCTTTGGATTGCACTCTGCTATCCCTTTGCCCTCACTGCTGATGTGCACGCTTAGCATTTCCTCCAACCTCTGCATGTTCAGCATTTGTTTTGTGTGATGTTCCAGGGTCTGTCATTGCAAGCGAATGCTGAATGTGTGAGGGGACAGGACTGCGCTTGAGTCATTGGAGGAGGTGGAGCTGGCATGATTCTAGGGCCCACCAGTGGTACTTAGGCCGACTGCTGGTGGTACTTGGACTGCTGGACTACCAGAACCCTGCTCCAACATGGCACATTTGGTGGCGCATTTTTGTTCCTGAGAGGTTCCTGCCTTTGGCCAAGCCTCTTGGGAATACTGAGAAGGGCCCTCCCAGAACCTCCTACCTGTGTTTTCTGGCCTCTGAAAACCCGGGAGTAACTGTCGATGATGTCATTGCCAGTCACTTCTGTTGGTACGCAGCAGAAGAGTGGCGCTAGAGTTGGTACTCTGCTGGGAAGGGGTTGAGAACCCCTGGATTAGAGAATGTGTGAAGAGGATCATGGAGAAAATCATATTATTCACATGGTGAGAAACTCTACGGAAGCTGCTAACTGTAGCCATAATAACCATAAGAGATGGCACATCATGCCTTCTCTGTGGCAGCCTGGTGTCTTTAATAGTGGTATGATTGACCAACACTTGAGGATTGTTAAAAGAAAAAGCCAGTGTGCAACTCATAAACTGGATCTTTAGAATATTTTTGAGAAGACTTTATATAAAGTCCATCTTATTCCTTTGACCACTTCATAGTTTATGGGCAGCCAATAAGAAAGGTAAGGGCAACCTTTCTATGAGCCTCCAACCTTTATATGAGCCTGAAGCCATATTTTGCCCATGAACTAGGTTATGAAGACCTGCTAAAGATGATCGCCTAAGCAGGCTTCTGTGTATGCATCTCCTGAAAGCAATCTCAGTGTGCAAAAGCTCTCTACGTAGAGTTTAAAATACCAAAGTCTTTACATGTGGCCATGAGCACAGTGATCCTTGTTAAACTGCTTGTTACAGTGTTTGGAAAGACTTCATTTATCATTCTGATATTGTATTTTTGATTCAAGGCATGGATTCACTCCCATGGTAAAGGTATAGAAATCCAGTTCTGGCCAAGCCTCATTAATATTGTTGATCTTTATTATAGCTTAATAAAGAAAACTTTTTTTTAAAGTGGCTGCTTTTGAGTGTCGTCTTAAAAAATGAAAATCTGGCAAATCTCCCAGATTATACATCTGCTTTCATAATTAACACCTCAAGCTGAGGCTGGCCATGATGGGGTTGAAGACAAATGTGATCGTTCGCAGCAGGTGTTCATCTCCAGCTGAAATTATATACAGAATACAAATATGGCTGCTGGCCGGCTAGTTAGCAGATAAACCTGAATGGAAACATTGATGGCAGACACAGATATGTTTCACTTTATTGTTGAACTGAGGTCGCCATTATTAATTCCCCAGCAAAATGTGCCACATGTCTACTGCTTTGTTGTCCATTTTAGGGAACAAACTAGAGAAAAATGAAGATGACTTAATTTTCATTTGGAGCAGTGCCAATTATTGCTAGTTTTGTACCTCGCTCTGTCTTTTTAGCTTTTTTAGATTGTATGTTTTTTAGCATTTTATTATATTGTTTTATATTTATATGTATTTTTATGATTATATTGTAAGCTGCTTTGGTTCCCCCCCCATGGGGGGAAAAAGCGGGGTACAAATTCAATAAATAATAATATGGCTGGCTACCTTCAAAGCCCTGCTTCTTTTCCCTTTTTCTCCCATTCTGTTTTGTCCTACCTTAACTAGATCAAGGTGTTTGAACCAAATTCCAAGAGACCAGAACTCATCAGGGAGAGAAGGAACTGTCCTCCCTCATGGCCAGTACTGCTATATCCAACCTTGGTTTGCTACCCAAATTTCTTCTTCTTCTAGTTTGTTAACAAACTGCAGTTCTCTAAAAAATTTTTTCCCATAATGCAAAGTAGTCATTTATTATTATATTGAAAGCAACTTTCACTCTTGTGTGCCAGGGGAGTGTGCAAGTCCTTGGCTCCATTAAGCTAGATCACATAGTGTTAACCATGGTATACCACTGCCTGTGAACCAAGGCACAGTAAGCTAAAATTGGTCACCCAAGCCTATGCAAGTTTACTCAGGAGAAAGTTCCATTGTGTTCAATTAAGCTTGAACCGGAAAGGGTGTATGGGATTGCAGCCTCAGTTTATCTTTTTTTTATATGTTGTTATTGAACAGAAGTTGCCGTGACTATCTATAAATCTGAGGGGCTGTCACGTGGAAGATGGAGCAGATTTGTTGATGGTTGCCCTGGAGGGTAGGACCAGGACAAATTGGTTTAAATTTCAACAAGAGAGATTTTGGGTAAACTTCCTGATGGTGGGCAGCTCAATCCTAACTCCCTGAGCAGCGATTCAGCAGCACCAACATAGCTACTGCTCCATCCTGCAAGGGGGGTGGTGGCCACTAGAGGCCTCATCAGGGTAAGGGAACATTTATTTCCTTGCCCTGGGGTAAGCCCAAGGAGCCACTATGGGTCATCTTAGACATGCGCCTGCTCAATAGCTGGTGCAAGTCCTCGTTGAGCCATGCAGGCGGATCAAGCCTGGGAAGGGTGCTAGGATTCAGTGGGTGCTGCTGCCGCCACTGAAACCATCCCCTTCCTGGGCCCAATCCACTCTCCTCCCTGTCCCCGTCACCGCTCCCTGTTGAGTTGCACAGATATCCTATGCCCTGTTGCAGTCCAGGCCGGCCCTACACAGCCATCCCCGGTTGTGCACCAGCTTCAGAGCTGGTGTGTATCTGAGGTGAGGAGGCCCATTGCGGCCTGCGCAGCTTACACCGGAGGAAGGGGACAAACATCCCCTTCTCTCGAGGTGTGCCCTGGCCACGCTGGTGCAGGTCGCAATGGGTCTAGGATACAGCGGCCGGCCCTTTAGGCCGGCTGCGTCTAGTTAACACAGGATTGGGCTGCCAGTGTTCTACTTTTGTGGTGGTAATGATCATGATGATATTTCTGGTGGCAAGAATCACAGTTCCTACCATGAGTTGTGGCAGTTTTACTCCTTTGGCTGAATGACTCTAGTTAGTATGAGGGTAGAAAGTATTGCCTGCCCTCTGGTGCTGTTGAAGGATGACATAATGCCATGCAAATGCTGGAGAGAAAGCAGTCACTGCCAGAATGTAAAACATTTAGTGGAAAAGAGCTTTTATGAATTTCATAGCCCCACTTTTTTTTGTCAGAAGCCACATCTGATGTTCATTTTTGGAATGAAGAGCCTTATTTTTTAATGTCAGTGATTTGGGGATATTTACTTGAACCAAATGCATTGAGATGTTTTCCATTAGATGTCAACTGTTCCAATGCCTTCCTACTCACGGTTCTGGTGCTCTAATATCAAGTTGACTGTTAGAATGGTACAATTAAACGTTAAGTATATCAGCAAGTGCCAATAGGGAGAGTAGATATCTGAGCACTGGACACTAAATTAATGCACCTAGTTCCAACAATGAAGACAATGAAATTCTAATAGCACTTTTAGGTATAATAGTTCCTAGCTAAACAGATGGCTTTGAGGTTTGAGGACATGGGTTATTTAATTAAAAAAGGAATTAGAGACAACCACTTCTTCATCTTGACACAGAGAAGAACTAGAATCTGACAGTATTGAAGTTTTTATGCAAAACCATTTGCAAAAAAATGTGTTCAGAGTGAACTGTAAAATTTTTTTATAGAAGATTGTATGAATCATGTACAGAATTACAGTGTGTTTAGAGTGAATTGTTGAGAAAGGATGTAGCTTCTGCAAAGTAAAGCTCACTTAACCTGAAAATCGCTCATGAACTGAAATACATTTTCATTTAAATTTCATAGTTGATTAATTTTTGAAGTTTCCATTGTGTTTTAATGTTTGTAACAGGATGGGATCACCATTGCAACCAAATATGGTATGAATTATATAGCAACCATACACAACACTAAGTACTGAGTGCTGCTTGTCTGCACTTCCCATACCCTAGGCTTTGAGCTACTTTGATGAATGTTGATGATGGATATTCAGCTGTTGAGAAGAAATATGATAGAATCTCTACTGTTTTTCCCACGTTCTGTTAGGAAAGTGAGGTTTGTTTGGCTAGAAAAAACCTGTGGGGGATAAAGATAAGAAGGGATATGTGTGACTGGCAGGAAAGGCTGAACTGCATTGTAAAAAAATTGGAGCAGGGCTCCAGAGATATGAGGCTGGAATGGTAAAATCAGTTTTGGCTCATGCTGTTAGTTGGAGAACTACAAGCTTATGCTGCTGAGAGGGGGTCGTCTGATGAGCATGTTGAGCGAGGTCTGATGAGCTTTTCAGAGGGCACTATGAATGGGGGCACCAGAAGTACATAGATACTACTCGCTCGCTCATCAACCACACTGTTCCATAGTCTTGAGTGATAGCAGCCTCTGTGCCTCTAATGTCTCACACTTTCAGTGCTCTCCAGTGGTAGAAGGTCTGATTGGTCTTGTAGGCTGAATGCACTTGTCTCATCTTCTAGGTATGAAGAGATTTGCATGAATCAAATTATCCATACTGGACAATATCTAATATTTGTTCTGTTTGGAAGCCGTATATGTGAAACCACTGCATTTCTTCTGCTCGCGCCTGTTTGAGGCTTCACTTTTAAATTTGTAACATATATGTATGTGTATATATATATATATATATATATATATATATATATATATATATATATATATATATATATATATATATATATATATATATATATATATATATATATATATATAATGTATAGGCTTACCAGATCGTCGACCGGGATGGAGTGATCTCCCCTTAAGGGGGCGGAGCGCGGGGGGCCAGAACGCGATGCGTTCTGGCCCCCCGCGCTCCGCCCCCTTAAGGGGAGATCGCTCCGTCTCGGTCGACGATCTGGTAAGCCTATGTATGTATGTATGTATGTATGTATGTATGCATGCATGTATTACCACTTTGCTGGATGGTAAACAGTGCTCCGTGTTCCAGCCGCATGCTACGTGCTGCGGCAAGGAGAGTCATGCCGGCCACATGACAACGCTGGCTCTTCGGCTTTGAAATGGGGATGAGCACCACACCCTAGAGTCGGACACGTCTGGACTTAATTGTCAGGGGTCACCTTTACCTTTATTTATATATACTTTATATATATGAAATCCTTAGTGACTCTCAAGCTCCATTCTATTTTCAGTATCTGTTTGAGAGGAAATTAATAATCGGTAATTAACAGTGGTGTAGTAAGAGGGCAGTGGGGGGGGGGGCTCCTCAGGGCAACAGGCCACCCAACCGGAGGAAGGGTGACAAAGGGCAGCGGTGGAGGGGGAAATTTTAGTCTTATTTAAGCCTTGAATTTCAAGGCTTGAAATGCTTGTATAATGACCTTTTAGGCAGCAGCTGCACGTTCCAGCTTTCTCGGTAGTTCACTGCTAGCCTCATCATTTCTAGGACTCTAAAGGTCTGGGATAGGTTCGTCAGTCCCATGTGACCCCCACTGGCCCAATCGGAGCGTGTTTAGCACTTGGCCCTACTCAGAAGCCAATCAGAACACAGCCTCAGCCTCCACATTGTATATGCCAGCCGCTCTACTCTAGCCTCTACTCTAGCGCTCAGCCTCTACTCTAGTGCTCTACAGCAAAGCACTAATTTAGTGCTGTTTCTGTTCGGTGCCGAATCTGATAGCAGCTGATTGGTGCTAGATTAGTGCTTTGCTTTATAGTGCTAGAGTAGGGGGTGTGACTGGAGCTTCTGCCCCCCCCCCCCGGCATCAGTGGGTGCCGAGCTTATAGTCGGCCACCTTCTGCACTTTCCTGCACTGTCATGCCGCATGGCCTGCTTTGCTGCGTAGCTCTTTGCTGTATAGTGCTAAAGGGGGAAGCTGGAGCTTCTGTCACCCCCTCTGGTGGTGAAGGATTCCCCCAAAAGCCTTCAGTCTCTCAGCCCCCCCCCCCAAAAAAAAGCCTCCAGTCTTTCACCCCCGGGTATGGTGTCACTTCCAGGTGACATCAGTTTCAGGTGTGACGTCACTTCCGTGTGTGTGTGTGTGTGTGTGTGTGTGTGTGTGTGTGTGTCACAAGGAAGTGGGCCCCAAGTACCATAGTGGCTAGCTATGCCACTATGTGATTAGTAATAGCCAGATTTCGTTTTAGCTGTATAAGACCCGTTGTTCTGGCAGGCTGGATTTATTATCTCAAGTTTGATATATTTACTCATAAACTGTTTCTTGCTTGTACTTAGCAAAAAATCTTGAATTTTTCATAAAGGAAGCTAAAGTAAATCAAACTTCCTCAGGCTGTAGTTAAGTAATCCAGTATGTGTTTGTGTGTTGTTGTTTTTTAAGTCCACATTCAAGTTTTGCAAATAAACGTGGTTTAATGTGTCATTCTAGATCTGAATACTTACTGAAATGTGTAGGCATAATAGGCTGCTAATAATCCTAAAAATAACGATAAAAATATGTTAAACAAAATAACATACCTCAGATCTTAAGCATGACGTGCACTGTATTTTAAATAGATGCTTGTGCTGCTATTCTTGTACCAACTTCTGGGTGACAGTTATATCCTTAGTCCTAAAGATTGCCCACATACCTCAAAAAGGACATGAAACAAGATGGTGTGGGTTAAACAGGCCACAGTTTATGAATGTAATTAAATCTGCAACAGAAACATTCTAATCTAAAACTCCATTCCCCTTTAGTTCAGGTTCTTGTACTGGAAACAGCAGGGTCTATACCCCTTTGGGGCATTCCCACCCAATCAAGGACACATAGCATGTCACGAGCTTGTCTCGGTGAACCATAGCACTTCTTCCTAGCTGCGCAGGAAAACCAGTGCAGGAAGTAGGAAGACAAGCCAGTCTGAAGTCTTCTCCACCTGACTATATAGACTAAGGAATAATATGGTCACAGAAAGGTGTGTCAGAGAATCAGAACAGGTCTCACTCTTCCCACCTATGTTTAGATTTTTTTGCTGGGGAGGGGACCATTCCATATTTAAAGAGGCTTTATTTGCCTTAGGAAATGCTAAAGACCACCTCTGCCCAACTAAAAAATGTGGGTAGAATCCAAACAGCTGTATCCTCATTTCATCCACCAGAGTTCTCCTCTTGACTCTTGTCTGAGCTTGTAGACCTGAACTCTGACTTCCAGGCAAAAATATCTCAACTAATTGAAGCAAGACCATAAAGTGAAAATGTTCCCGTATAAGATGTTAGAAATAATGCAACATGAATGTTGAGATACAATAATATCCAAACTGTGAGACCAGGATGATCACTTTATTTGTCAGTTATACATTGATAGCGAGTATTGTTGGCCTTCATCTCCATATCGTGAGAGCATATACACTCTTCCTTCTTTATAATTATTATTGCTATAGAGGTATCCCTGTATTAATGACAGGGATGCATTCCCCGAAACCCGTTGTAAAGTGATGTTGTTATGCGAGTTTAGCGTCGGCCCTCACGCACCTTTTAAAACTGCATCATCTTTAAAGGCATCTTTTAAGATGATGCAGAAACACTGCCCTCAGAAACACCACACACCTTTTAAAGTTGCCACCACTGCCTCCGAACGCTTCTCCGAAGCAAGAGGATGCAACTTCCAGTTTACTTTCAGGTCCGCGTCTTTCACTTCCTGTTACTTCGGAGAACCGTTCTGACGCCCATGGAGGCCTATGGAGGGGGTTGCTTGTCCGGCGTGATGCAGCACACCTGCCTTTTTGCTGCCAAAGGTAGTGGCAGGGTTATCAATTTACACAGGCTTGGATGCAGCAACTTTAAAAGGTGTGTGGGGTTTCCAGGGGGAGGTGTCGTATATCTGGGCAGTCTTTAGGTGGTTCATCATCAAGCGGGGGATACCTGTACAAATTTTCACTTATCCATACTGCACATATTGAAATCATCCCTCTTTATCCATACCAATATTTGCGATATAAGGTCTGGGAATGGTGGGGGAAAAATGACCAAGTCTTCTGCAGAGGCAAGGTCTACCTCCCATTTCACCCAGTGGGTACAACCCCTCTGCTTTGAGCTCCAGAGATGGGAAAAATAGAAAAACAGGTGAAATGTACAAGAGTTACTCATAGTTTGCAACTAAAAGCTTGAGGTGCTAAACCTCATTAAGTGATGCTAGAACGTCTGAAACGTTTTCATCATTGAGTTTAACACTTTATTGAGGCTGTATAATGTTGTTATGAAATGTTATTTATTCTATTTTACTATGTCATACAACTTTTCCCTTATACTATTAGGCATTTAGGGTGATTTTGGGGTGAAATTGGAATGGCTTTGGAATGAGCTAGAATTTTCTCCATTGAAATTAATGTAATAATAGTACTCATCCAGGTTTTCACTATAAGGGTTATTTTGGGGGATGGATTTGGTATGTATAAAGAGGGAAAGGTGTATAATGCAAGTTTCAGTTTAAATTGCTGTGCAATAGTGTCTACATTACCACTTCTTTAGGGCCAAACCAGATGTTAATCATGTTGTTTGCCGTTGTGTTTTGTTTTTGTTATGAAATAGCAGCTGCAGGGACATGTAGCAAGCAGGGAATGGATTGGGATGGATGGAGACTTTACCCTTTCTGCTTGCTATGGTTGCAATCTGGCTTAGAGCCACCCTTTGGTGCTAAATTGCCATGGGAGAGAAGCAGCTATTGGTGCCCATAGCAGCTTCTCTCTTCGGCAAATGGCAGCCATGTGTTTGCATAACTAGTGATTTAGGCTGCAATCCTGTACCCTGCTGATGTTGAGAGGACAGTGTAGTAGACTGTCTTCTAGGTGTGGAGTAACTTGCCCTCCACTGTCATGTATCAATGGAGTGCAATGTCACAGTCGAATTACTTGAACCTAGGACTCCCTCTTTTCCCCCCACCACCTTACCTTATAGAATCCAGTAATTTGTTCTTGCTTCCCTATGAGGCGGCCCTTCACATTTACTCTCTTTCTGCTAACGATATAGGATTTCTGTCTTTAATAATGATACTTAACATTTGTATAGTTCTGTTTGAGTGTATGAAGTGCTTCACATGCATTATTTTGATGTTGTCCTTAGAACAACCCTGTAAGGTGAGTAAGTATTATTGCAGTAAGGGAGCTGAGCCTGAGAAGGAGTGGTTTCTAGTGAGTTCATGGCAGGGACAAGATTTGAACTGGGGAAGTCCTGACTCGCAGCTTAGACTCTTATTTTTTCTTTAGGTTGGTAGACCGTTGTTTCCATCTGTTTCCACCTTGTGAAAACATCTGTGTACTCCTGAATCTTGCATACACTTCACCAACAGAACTTGGTTCAGTAAAATATAATACTTCTCTTTGAAGCCTACAACAAGCAAGAAAAGCAAAGAGTTTTCTACATTAAATAGTTGCTCAAAAAACCAGGATCAGAACTATTCCTGATACATGTTGCTGAATTACACTGTGAAATGATAAATCATATGCTATATAGACACCAAAGTGTGGTAAAGTCATGAGATATGACTTTAGTCACACTGTGCAATTAATAGAAGTGAAATATGCATGTTCTTATTAATAGGTTACTCAGACTTTGATTGTTAAAACTTTCATATTCTTTATCTTGCACCTGCCAGGATATTTCTGTCACATTCCACTTGATCACAGTATCTCAGTACTCAAAGAATAATTGTTGAACCGTTCATCCTCACCCTTGCCTTGCTTGTCTTAAAAAATGAGCAAGCTAGCTTGACAGAAATGTTAAAATATTAATTTCTGTGTGAATAAATGATAGCAGGTGCCTGTCACCTTGTCTAAACCTGATACACATTTAAAAGGAATAAATGTTTTTGTACATGAATGCCTTTGTGTTTCAGTAATCACAAGGTGTGGGAGAGAGGTTGGGGAGGGTGTATAGCTCAGTTGAAGAGAGCTTGTTTTGCATGGGAAAGACCCTGGTTCAGTTCGTAAGATCTCCATGCGGGGCTGGGAAAGACTCCTGTCTGAAACTCTGGAAAGCCACTGCCAACCTCAGTACTGACCCAGATGAACCAACAATCTGACTTCAGAGAAGGCAGCTTTCTTCCAATGTTAAAGTACAGAGCTACTTGGAACTTGGTTGGAAAGTCTACACAGTTCAAAAACACCAGTGGGTGAAGACAAATATTCTATGCTGAAAGTACTGTAGTTTGCTCCACTGATTAGGGCTGTCCCCTGGTTGAAGAAATCACGGAGATAGCATGATTCACACTGGCTACTATCTGTGTGATAGCGCTCATTCTACTTACCACCACAGTAATGCAATAGTATCTGCAGTAAATGTATGAACTGGGACCGAGTGACGCCTGCTTTGCCAAGCTCTGTTTTCACAGTTAATCGGCAAGTTGACATGCTGTTTTCACAATGGTTAAAAAAGGGCAAATCAGTAAAGTTCGATATCAAAGAATCACTCTGGTGGGAAGTTTGATTGGCTGGGATGCAGGATAGGGTCTCTTCCCCCAGGAGACAGAGAGCACTCTCACTACAGGTGCTCAGGTGGGTGATTAAAGCTTACTTTTCATTGTGCTTTGGGGTTGGTAATACAGTACTGGCTATGTTCCATAATGGATTTTTTCTCAGTGTGCGTTTGTCTCCATGTGTTCCATACATTTTATTTGTTGTTGTATTTTAACATTTGTTGTAATCACCTGGGGGGGGGTGTCCCTTAAATGAGCCTGAAAGGTAGGATATAAGCATTTCAAATAATAAAGTGCGAGGGGCTGAAGGAAAATGTATGGTATTCCTTTTCTATGTATGGTATTTAACAACAAAGTTACACAATACCCTTGTGTCAATTAATAGTTTATTGCTTTGTGTGCTTAAACAGTTAGCATCTGTGGTGCATTTATAATCTTGACAACTAATTTGCATATTTACGACATTTGTGTTTCCTCTGAGACAAAATTTAAAATGCTTGGGAAGTTATTCAGAGGAAGTTGAACATCTCTCTTTTATGCTATAAAAGAACAATGGTACTTCTACTGAATTGTCTTCAAAGCACTACAGAAACATCCAGGTAAAACAGCTTTTGATGAATTTGGATTGTAAGGATTTGAATGCAACAATTAAAACAGCATTTTAATGTACTGTAGTTATCAGTAACATGATTTTGAAATCAATAACAGTGCAATCTGTAGCCTAACTATAGATGTAGACCCAATCCTATCTTCCACCATCCTACGCAATTCAGCCACGCTGCTGGAGTGCATGCTGAATTGGGGGGGACGGGACACCACACAGTGTGGGAGAGGTAAGTCTGAGGAGAGGCAGGAGGGCACATTGGGCCAGAAAAACGGGGATAGTATCCTGGCATGCACTGCTGATATGGAAATTAACCCCCTCCTGCCCCCTGCCTGGCCTGTTCCCTGCTCCATACTTTCCTTGAACCACCCACAAACTGCCCCCACCACCACCTTACCTGCACCTGCATGGTGTCTGGGAGCTGTTGGTGTGTGTGAGGGGCCTCTGGCTATTTGCACTGGTGGCATCACAGCGTGCGACAGTGACACGCCATGTACAATGCTGTAATAAGACTTACAGCAGCGGTTTGAGAGATCCACTTCTAAAAGCACTCCATAAGATTGGGCTGCCCATTTTCATTTAGCCTGACTTTTCACTGAAGTGGTAAATCTGTACTGTACCTGGGCTATATCATTTTAGAGTACAAGTGGGCACACATGATTGAATGTTTTTTCTTATCTTCAAAAATCCCCTTCACATAGAAAACTAGCATGTTAGGAAAGAAAGCTACAGCAGCACCTTTGGGGAGGGGCTATAACTCACATGCATTTATTTATTTCAAAGATTTATATTCCATGTCATGGTGACATTGAGATTAGATCAGTAATCCTTCAACCTTGGAGTCATGACCCCAAGATCTGGAAAGAGATGAAATCTTTCCCCTTAAGGTGAGTGGTGACTTGGCGGTGATGTTAGGATGGCAGCGACATCACTGCCGAGTTTGTGCCGCTGACTAAGTAAAAAAAGGGGGGTTGGACTTACCAGGTGGCGGCTGGAAATGCCACACAACCCAGGTTCTCACTGCTGCTGCAGATGGGTAAGTCCAACCCCCCTTTTTTACTTAGTTGGCGGTGGTGGCGTAAACCTGGAAGTGCCATTGTTGCCGTCACCGCAGAATCGTGAAGACTTCCAGCAGCTTTATGTGGGGCTGCTCTTGAAGACAGTTTGGACGTTGCAACTAGTGCTGAACCAGTTTGTGTGGTTACTGGAGGTTGGTGGTTTGACTTTTTCCAACTGTTGCTTTGGCAGCTGCACTGGCTGCTTGTTTGTTTCCGGGCCCAATTTGTGGTTGTGACCTTTAAAACCCTTTATGGCTTAGGACCAGTGTAATTGAGAGACCGCCTACTTCTGTATAATCTGGCCTTTGGTCATCTGTGAGGGCCCTTCTGTTTATGCCACTGCTAGCAGAGGTAGGGAGCGGGGTGCACGGCTAGAAATTGCCTTCTTGGTAGTGGCACCTGTCATATGGAATTCCCTCCCCTTTGGTTTAGATTCTGCTATCTCCGTAGAAGCCTTTTGGCAAGGTCTAATCACATCAGAAGCATCGCGGGGGTTGGTGCGGTAGGCCCCAGGGCGTAGGACGTACCTGGAGTTCTTCTGGTGCTGTCCTCGCCACTTTCGCCGAGCGTGGATTGGACCCTCCCGCCCTCCCTGGCTCCATACAGCTCTGAAATGGCCTTGAAAATGGAGCGGAGGGGCGTGGTCGGAGCCGCGTGACGTCATGCCTGGCGTCATGTGGGGGTGTAGCGTTGGCGGCCCCTCCCACGTGGGGGCGCACCGTCGTCTCTGAAACACATTCCTCTTTCAGAAAGCCTTCTGATTGCCTACTTCCGTATAAGCTGCCTGCTATTGTACTGTATGAACCTGCCTCAGCAGGTAAGGTAGTCTTTTCAGTCATGATACCCTTGCTATGAAATGTCCTCCGAAGGAAAGTTTACCTGATGTATTTTCAGCATCAGGCAGTATGCTTCTAATTGTGCAGTGCAGCGAGACTTTATTGTGGGGTGCATGAAATTTGGCAATATCACTTTAGTGAATCTGGGGCCTGTAGTACTTTGCCCACTGTGGATTTTGTCCCGATCTTAGCTCTCCCCCCCCCAAATGCGGTATTTTTAGTGTGGGGGGGGAGGAGCTTCCATTGTTTTGCCTCTTCTTGATTGTATGCCATCCTGATAGACTTTAAGGACAGCTTAAAATCTTTTAAATTTAATAAACATGGTTGAGTAGGATATAGAGCACCATTATCAAAACTCTGGTGAAAACAGACAAATTATGATTAGCTGTTTTAAGCATTTAGAACAATTAGGGGCAGGCTCCTGGATATTGAACAGCAAGAACTTCAGCATGCTGCCAACACGACATGCTCACCACTTCATTATCAGATTCCTATTAAGTATGGCCAACGGGCAGAGTATTTATACCACCTAAAATGCCCATCTGATTGTAGGGCCTTCTTATTGGCAAGGTGTAATGTCATGCCATCAGAGTTACTTTATGGGAGATTTAGAGGGATTCCCTCTAGGGAGAGATGTTGTTCTTGTGCTGTGGGAGGTGTGGAATCTCTGCACCATATGTTATTTTATTGCCCCTTGTATAGTGATCTACGTGAAAAATATTTATATCCGATCTTGTCCAATAGGTGGAGTTGGGAGGATCAGGAAAAAATCCGGATTATTTTACAGGGTGTAGATGTTGTATTAACAGAAAAAGTTGCAACCTACTTAAAGCTAATTGTAAAGAGGCGCAGTGCGAGTCATATGGGTAGTGTATGCTAGGTTAGGACTCTTCACCCCTACTTGTTATATGTCTATGTTGTATGTTATGTATGTTTTAATTATGCCAATAAAGGTTCTGAATCTGAATCTGATTAGCTGTTTTCTGTGAATTGAGCTACTGTTCCCCCCCCCCTATATTTTAGTTGTGAAGGACAGTGTAACATTTTACTTATATTTATCACCTGCCTTATTCCTCTGGGACAGCAACAGCATCTTTATAATGCAACAAAATAAAAACGTACTATAAATACTTACAAGCAGTAGGAAAGTTACCAACTGTATATCTGTTGTAAGAAATGGTAAAAATTCCTAAGTCCCTTCTTAAAAGCGAAGTATCTTAAATAATATATGTAAGTTCACTGACCAGTTGTCATGATGTATTATTAGCAAAGCTTCATGTTTCTCTTGAAATAAAAATAACTGGGGGAGCTTAGTTGTTGGTTGGTTTTATTGGAGGGTTCAGTGGAGCCAGCTATGCCTGAGAGACTAGATGTGTGTCAGGCAGCAGAATGTGAACAAATGGTTGTGGAAAGTTTTGGCTTAATCTTTGACATAAGAAGATACAATTCAGGATGATGATTTCCAACAGATCAGCTAAAATAATTTCCCACTGCGAGTACTATTATTAATTCAAATGCCCAGAAAAAAACCCACAGACTTAATCAGATTATTCAACTTCCCAAACAAGCACATTGTTCTTTATTCAAGGAAAGAATTGTGGCTATCCCATAATTTCATCTTGAACATTTTGTCAACGTTCTATCTTTCTGCTTAAAAAAATTCATAATAGCCCATTACAAAATGAGAATTTGAACATATGTGACGCTAATTCCTTGAAGAGATACTAAGTCCTAATGCTTTTCAATATGAAGCTTCTCTAAGCAAAAGCATCCTCCTCAGTAGTTGTGAGCTCTCATACATGCGCTCTCTCTCTCTCTCTCTCTCTCTCTGGAAAACTTCATTTTCAGGAGTTTGTCTAATGTGTGTTTCCAATTCCTGAGATAATGCAAGTTTTCCTGAGGAAAACGTACTGTGCAAGTGGGTCTGTGCAGCAGAAAGAAACTCAGGGAAGAA
Source organism: Plestiodon gilberti rubricaudatus (assembly GCA_026170595.1). Taxonomy (NCBI): domain Eukaryota; kingdom Metazoa; phylum Chordata; class Lepidosauria; order Squamata; family Scincidae; genus Plestiodon; species Plestiodon gilberti. The sequence goes on from JANXHW010000002.1 coordinate 53,796,030, forward strand.
AGGGGGTGGCACTCCTAACTGTGCCACCCGCTGTTACCTGTCCCCCCCCGTCCAGGAACAGCAGGCAGAGGTGGGAAATCCAATTCTTTTCATTGGACGTCCGCGGGGTGGGAGGGGCTGGCTGCATGTTTGGGAGCGTCACTCAGCCCGAGCACATTCAGTCGGCACCTTCTTGAGCCCCACCCACCCCTTTTTTCTAGCTGGTTGTTGTTAGCCGTATTGGGTCTGGCTAATGTTTTTTTCGCCTACCCCAGACTGGAAGTTGGGTTCTTGGGTGGTTGTTTCTGGTCAGGTTCCATCTGGGAGGCAGGCCACGTGCTGGCCGGAGATAGGGGTAAGCAATTGGCGTACATTCGGAGGTAAGCAAAGTCAAGGGGTGAGCCAGGATTGCTCAGATGATGCCTAACCGGATTGGTGGGGCAGGCTGGCAAGCCCCTTGATTGGATCAGGAAAGACCATCATGTGGCCTGGCCAGGGGGAGTCTGCGCTGTCCAGCTGCCTTGACCCATTGGGTCGGCTGTGATAGGCTTCTTCAGTCTCTGGCTGAGGATAGCTTGGAGTCAGGATGTCACGCCCAAGGGTAACTCGGGGAGACGCAAACGGCTAGGGCCGTTCCCCCCCCACGTTAGGGCCCGCACGTTGTTTGGGGTTTTTAATTTGCTGCTGCAGTATTATCCATATGTTTATTCAGTTAATAAAAAGTTACCCTTAATCCAAGCCTCTGTCTGTTGTGATCATTGGGAGGTGCTCGGGTAAAAGGTGGTGGTGGTTCCGTTTTGGACCTGTGGGATTCCACTCCCTCATCCAGCCGTTTATCAGTGTAACAACAGCACTGGCCTTGACTGAAGAAACAAGACAGCGACTGAGTGCTGTTCTGCTGAGAGAGGGAACCTTAACTGTCCAGCGTTGCCTTCTGTCACTCACAATTTGTTGGTAATGACATTCATTCTCTGTTGGCTGCCAGAGAAGGAAAGGGATTCTTGGATTCCCTTCAGGTCTTCAGTCCCAAGCAAATAATCGCTGCGATGATACTTCTCTTAGGAATCCCTATCACAACATGATGCCATCTAGAACTCACACACTACCTGCTGTATTCCACAGTCTCCCACCAGCATCTCAGTGTGTTGTGGACTCAGCTTCAGCTTCTTGACCCCAGTTCATATCATGAGACTCACAGTCAGAAAATATAACAAATATTGGAATGGTGTTATTTTTCAAATGTTAAGACTTTATTTCTTTGGCTGTAGACTAGCATTTTTCAGAAGTGTACTAATGAAAGGTATATAATGAGGAAGCCTTCCAAAAGTACAGGTGATCTTTAAAATGCACACACAAAGGGCACTAAAGTAGACAGATGAAATTAATTGCGCTAGCAGCTAGTGACTACCTCATAATTTCATGTTAGGAGTCTATGGATTAAAGGCACTTTCCACTCTGATGGGGAATGCAGTTCTGTCCTTGCTTCTGACTGGAGAAAGTATAGGGAAGGAAAGCCCACTGTTTTTCTATGCTTGTTCTCATAGTGAAAAACTGCCTTCCTGCTTTTGAACCAGGTCATAGACCTCATTGAGTCTTAAGGAGGAATTAATTTTGGGTTTTTTTCTTCTTGCTTTGTTATTTATTGCAGTTGGACAGAGTAGAGGTGGCCATACATTTTGGAGCTTGAAAAATTCAAGTTCAAAAAAGCTTTTGCTGTAAGCATCTAATTATTTTGTCCTCTCAAAGGACTTGCGTTGATCTGATGTGATCAACTGCTTCATAACAGTGGCATTAAAGATGACACATTGAAGACTATCATCATGGATTTAAACCTATCAAATTGATTGTAAAAAATAATAATGTGTATAGAAAAAGTCTTTAGCTAATGTGTTCTGTGATATCTGCAATGATATGTTGCTAGAATGGATGCTGTAAAAATGCGGTCTTTCAAAAATTATTCAACTCATTGAATTGTAGAACTGAAATGAGGGGCAGTTCAGTTCTGTACAGGGTAGACCAAAAGTAAGTATATAGTACTGATCAGGTCATAGTATTTTATTGTTTTATTATTTCTTTTTAATTATTTTTATTGTGTATCTGTCAATGTCAGGGACAGGTTCCAGGAATGTTGCAGCGTTGATGGAGGACATTTCAAGCATCTAAACATGATCTGATCAGAACTGTATACCTACTTTTGGCCCACCCCGTAGTTCTGATTTAAGCTATCTTGTAGAATGTTTTTGTTAAGATCTACCCTCCCACCACTTTATCCCATTTGCAGGCAGTTTCATTTATTTCCCAATCCTATTCGTGCCCCCCCCACTGGTGCAGCTGCGCCAAAAACGCATGTGCTGTATCTAGTGGACGGGGGGCAGAGCAGGAGTCTTTGGAAGGGAAAGGGGATTTAAATCCCTTTCCCCTCTGTAATCCTCCTGCCCCAAAATGGGTCATCTTGGACCTGCGCCAGCTCTTTAGCTGGCACAAATCCAAAGAGAGAGATGGCGGGGAGGCTGCTGCTAGAGGGGATAGGATCTGGCATGCACTCTAACTGCTGAATCCACCCTCTCTCACAGCTTCCCTGTTTCCATTCCTCCCCCCACCCTGCCCAGGAACAATGTGATAGAAATCATACATAGGGAAAAATCAAGAACTTGGTTTCAACATGTCGTGGAGTTTTTTTTTTCTAGTGGAGTGTTTGTTTTTCAATTGAATTCCAGTTGACCTTAAAGTTGTGCTTTGGGTTTCAGTTTCATCCAAGCTAATGGAAATGTGATTTAAAGCAGCTTTTCTGACTGTGACTTACTACAGATAGGGGAGATGTTTTGGAAATGCATTGTGATCTTGTGATCTACAGTGCTTATAGGTTTTGTTTGCAACGGCTCTAGGGAATCGGTGTACTGTACTTTTACATGACTATGATGCTGCAGTTAAAGAGGAAAATCTCTCCCATGTCCACATGCTACTTTCAAGTTTGTTTTACACCGGATAAGAAGGCAATATGAATTTTAATCCCTGGATTCATATCAGCCCTAGTATTTGGCCAGAAGGTACTAAGTGTTCGCATGGATTCAACTGATACGATAATGGCTTCAAATTGTCATGACAAAGATTCTACTCTCTGGGCAAACAATGACACCTGGCTAATAAGAATGGTAAAATTTTCTGATCTGTTTTGGAAATGCTACACTTCTTACAGTCCAAAACTAGAATAATTTGTGAGTTCCAGAAAACTTCTGTTACAACTGTTTGCAACTGATTGCTGAGTGAGCTGTGAATCAGACACAATGAGTAAGGGAGTGAGCTATGAGCCCCTGGTTCAAATTGCACTTTTACCATGAACTCACAAGGTGGCCTTAGGCAAGCCACTTACTCTCAGCATCAGCCCCTACCGGCAATAAAGGTTAATGCTTACCTTACAGGATTGTTGTTGTAAAGATTACAGGAAGACAGTGGCATTCCCAGCCCTCCCGGCGCCTGGGGGGGCGGGGTTGGTGTGCCCCCCCAAGGAGCCGGACTCGGGGCTGAGCGCCCACTTGGCGCTTCCCCGGCCTCCGGAGGAGCCTCCGGAGACCGGGGAGAAGCCCTCCTCGCGTTCGGCCCTCTCAGAAAGCCCTCGACCGCCAAAATAGGCGGTCGCTTTGAGGAGGGCTTCTCCCCGGTCTCCGGAGGCTCCTCCGGAGGCTGGGGAAGCACCGAGTGGACGCGCTGCTTCAGAGGGGCGCGCCAGCCGGGCTCCGGTGCCGCGCTGCTCTGCGCAGCCCCGAGCCCGGCTGCCGCGCCCCCGCGCCCACAGCGCCTGGGGTGGAGCACACCTGCTCCCCTCATATTAGAACGCCTCTGCAGGAAGAGCATATATGTGGAGTGCTTTGAACCCCTGAAAGCACTATATTATTGGTGGTGTTGCTGATGGTGGTGAAGTATAAAAGCAAGGCAACGAACATTGTCAAATGTAAGGTAAATGAACCTGCTCCCAAATGTCCCAATGCAATCCAGGTATTCCCCCTCTTATCTTTTGTATGACAAGTACCGGTATTCACAAATGCTAAATGAACATCCCTGTGTTACAATAGTGCCGAGTAGTGTTGGACCGTGAGAAGTCATCTCTAGAAATGCTTTCTTACAGCCTGATCCTGCTTAAGATGCGGCAGCTGGCCGAAATGGCTGGCTCCTGAGTCCCGCTTCCTAGGCAGGATGCGGCTGGTGTGGCCAGAGCTCACCTCGGGGGAAGGGGACAAACCTCCAGGTGTAAGCGCCGGAGACCCCAATGGGCCTCCTCGGATGCGCGCCAGCTCTTTAGCTGGCATGCATCCAGGGAGGCCAGGTAAGGCTGGCCTGACCCAGGAAGGGGCTTGTGTAAGCCAGTGCCGATATCCTCACTCCCTCCCAGGCTGGGCCGGCCAATGACCCCCTCCCCTACCACCCCAGCCTGCCCTTCCGTCAACCTCATACATTTGAAACTCGGAAGTTATTACATCAGATAGCATTGTTAGATCCTACTTTGATTTGGCATTAACAAGAAATACTAAAGAGACTGGATCATGGCCGACATAATTGTGTTGAAGTATAGGCTATGAGAGTAAGTAGGATATTAATGGCAGATGTAGTTCAGACACAACAACTTGAAGTTTGTAGAATATGAAGAAGTTACTCCCATTTGCCAAATGAATTATTTGGCCTGCAAATAGTCAAGAACTCAGTCAACACATTTTGGCTTGTTTATAGGCCGGTGCTGGTTTGCAATCCTATTTTACAGGAAAGCACAAACTATATTTTGCTATGCTTTGTCACTAAAAGAACTAGAATAATTTAGCCAGGTATTTGGAGAACAGAATGTGGAGACTGAAAGTCACCTCCCCTTGATCTCCAGGAGTCTCGGGCTGCAATCCTATTATGCACTTACCTTCAGTATATGCCATTAAACTCAGTGAAACCTATGGCCCAGTCCTGTCCTTCCTCCCTCCCCGGTGCAGTTGTGTTGAAAAGGCGTGCACTGTATCCAGCGGGGGGGGGGGGGGAAGAGGCTTTGGAAGAATGAGAGGATTTAAATGCTCTTTTCTCTCCATAACTCTCCCACCCCACAATGGGTCTCCTTGGACCTGCCCCAGCTCTTTAGCTGGGGCAGGTCCAAGGAGAGAAAGTGGGCGGGGAGGCTGCTGCCAGAGGGGATAGGAACTGGTGTGCGCCATCACCGCCAGATCCACCCTCTCCCACAGCCTCCCCGCCCCATTCCCCTCGCTGGCCAGTTTTGCCCCTTCCCTGCCCCCATTTCACCCTCCCTCCATCCCCTCCTGCCTTCCACACTAGCTTACCTGCTCCGGCGGGTAGCCAGCACTCCAACGATGTGTGTAGGAAGACTCTGGCCTTTCTGCTGGCACCCTGGTAGCACATGCTGCTGGAATGCGCTTTACGGCTGCTCGCATAACGCTTGTTCTGCCAGTGGGGTAGTAGCCCTATAGGATTGGGTTGCTATTCCTGTGTAGACATACATAGGATTGCACTTTTAAAAATCTGTGAAGAACAGGTGAATGTATTAGGCTTTGACCTGGATCATCTTAATTGGGAAGTGAGAATAACTGTGTTTTGGTTGGGATGGTTGTGGAGAGTTTGGTTTTGGTATAAAAAGGGCTCTCCATTTGGAGAAAGATGCTGGAGTTAGCATGGCTACCCTTCTCACCTTCACCTCTGATCTGAAGGTCTGTTTTGTCAGATGTGGGGTTACAGATTGGGCCAGTTGCTCTTAGTGAGATTCTGAGGCTGAGAGGTTGGGTCAGTTTAGAATCTGCATTTCCTAGGAAAACTAGTATTTGTCATTAGTGTTTGTATATGTCTTTTAAATGATTTTTTATTTTCATGTAGCCTTTTACGGTAATCTAATAATAAACCAAAAAACCCTTTACCCCTGTTGTAACTGAGTTGAAAAAGGGGGACCCACCTTGACAAAATCCAGTACCTCAAAATGCAATGTATAACTGCGTTGTGTCATAATAGGCACTGGGTTTACTACAAGCGCATAGAGGTGGCTTGCTTTCCTTCCACAGAACACAATGTTCTCTTCTTTTTTTGGCAAAATACGCTAGACTTGTGTAATGGGTCACTTTACAACATCACCTCTATGCATCACACTTAATTTAAGCAATCTACTTTGTCCCACAGGGATGGATTGTGCAAATTTTGTGAGGCAGAATGGCCTCATGATCCTTGAGAATTGGAGCTAATACAGAACAGTCTCTTTTAATTTTATCAGAATGATTCTACAGCATATAGGTGTTATCCTACTTCCTTTCCTGTAAATCTATACTGGCATAGGTTTGTAATGCAGCTATAAAACCTTGGCTCTGGCAAATAAATAATTGGCCTATGAGCTAGTGCAGTGGTTCCCAAACTGGGAGGTGTGGCTCCCAGGGGAACTGCGGAAACCAGCCAGGGGAATGCCAGGGAATCCTCTTGGAAAACAGTGCAATGCCAATGGGCAGGCATCAACATAATGCAATGGGGAGTCATGGCCAATGGTTGCCAATGGTCAAGGGAGCCGCAGGTCGAAAAAGTTTGGGAAACACTGAGCTAGTGCATTTAGTCTGTTTTTAAGAGTTCTGGCTGAGGTGCAGAGTATGTATAAATAAGTACCGTATTGCCCCGAGTATAGGACACTCCTGATTATAAGCCGCACCCTTAACGTTTGGTGCTATTTTTTTTTAAAAAAATACATTTTTAACTTAAAGAAAAAATACACATTAGTAAAACAGTACAGCTTTAGTACAGTTAAAGGCATAGTCACCCTGTCCCTTATTGAATGTGGGCACCCTAGTTTAAGTAGCCTTCCCAGATCCAAAGGGGGACAGAGTGCCTACCTTTTAACCTTTGAAATTTGGGTAGGTGCAGCTTGTTGCACCCTTCCATGATGATGAGCTGCACCTGCCCAAATTTCAATGGTTAACAGCACAATCCTATGCATGTCTACTCAGAAGTAAGTCCCATTGCATTCAATGGGGCTTACTCCCAGGAAGGTGTGCATAGGATTGCAGCCTAAAGGTTGGCACTCTGTCCCCCTTTGGATATGATAAGCCTATGCAGGAGCTCTTGCTCTCAACTTTCAAACTGCAGGATCAATAAATATCTTAGTTTCCACAGAGTCCTGGGGCTGAAACTTAAGGGTTAATTTTTTCAAATGCCTCTAAGGCTAGAGGTTGCTAGAGAGATCCTGGCCATTTAGCAAGTGATTAAGAGCTGAAAACACAGCTTTTGCAGTTTAAAAAAAGAAAAAGCTTTTACCTTTGAAAGAGACTTGGAGAGGCTTGAAAAAGGGATGCTTTGCAGAAAACTCTAGGCAGAAAAGGCTAGACTTTGATTGTAGGCCGCACCCCTACTTTAAAGACTTGCCTTAGGGGACAAAAGTGAGTATCAAGGGTTGCTTCCACATGTTGTTTTAGTATCAGTGATAAGAATGCACCATGCCAGTTCTATTTCTAAAAAAATTATATGCGAGTATGTTTGTATGTTAGATTGCCTACAAGAAATGTCTGCATATATTAATTGTTTGGGCAGTACCCAGGTCTGATTTGAGAGGTGGTCACTTGAAAAAGTCCTTTAAGCAAACAAATTCTTGCACTGCAGCTGCTGAGCTGTTAGAATTGGCACATTCCTACAACCTAAAAAGCAATGAGAGTGAATCTTAGAAGAGGTTCTAGGAATTTCCATTATATTCATAAGATGGTCTAAAGAAGGGTAGTTGAGTGGTCAGCCCTCTTAAGGTTTGTCATTCAAATGATATGATTAACATTTCTACTGACCAGAAACTCTGCAGGTGCTTGACAGCATGTGTATGGGAGATAGAAATGAGAAGACACTGCAAAGATGGAAGTGCAGAAACACCGACCGGAGCTGCAGTCATCTTCCTTTGTTAGATGCTTCTCTGTACTACTGTTAAGAAGCAGTTACCACCAAGTAATCTACCAGGTCCAAATTCAGATATTGTCATTCCACTGGTACAGACAGTTATGATCTCAGATGTCTTTATTTTTTTCATTTCGGTTTCTGTTGTTGGGGTGGAAAAATATTGATGGCTACATGTGCACACTTTATAATATTTATAAGAAAAAAATGTTCTATGTTGAAGAGAAAAAAAATACCTAGATGTCGTGAAATGGACAATCTTCCTCCCACCTCCTTTTATCTCTATGGTTAGTCCAAAGAAACCCCATTAACTGATCCCACGTTAATGTTACCTCTAGCAAAGTGGCTTCTCTGGATTCACTGTAGAGATGGGAAGTGGAAGCATGAAGTTTATTGGCTGCTGTATGTAGTCCATACACTACAATTATAGCATGAGAAACCAGCCATTTTGCACATGCAAAATGCTACTAGAAAATATGCCAGTTCAGCAGAACAGTGCACATCTATTTGAACAATGGCCTTTTAGGAATCATTTGGAAAAGTGCTCCCAGAGGCGTCGCTCCGGTAGGGGCGGGGCTGTAAGTTTTGATCGGTCGGAGTCCCGTTTACCGAACGAGCAGGAGGCGGCCCCGCCCCCTCACTGTCAGAGCCATTCCCCTGCGGAGAAAGCAGCAGGCAGGGTCTCTTGCCTGCTGCTTTCTCCGCAGGGGAATGGCTCTGACAGTGAGGGGGCGGGGCCGCCTCCTGCTCGTTCGGTAAACGGGACTCCGACCGAGCAAAACTTACAGCCCCGCCCCTACCGGAGCGACGCCTCTGAGTGCTCCATGTGCTTTCTGTGGTTATGTGAAAATATAGAGGAAAAAATGCAGAAAACTCTACAGGAAGAAAAAAAGTGCTTTGCACATCCTAAACAATGAAGACAGCAGCATGTTTGGAAAGGTACGCAGCAGAGGAAAGGTAGTAAGTAATTGAAAGCTTAGGACAATTGTACCTAAGTAATGGCGCAATCCTGTGCAAGGTAAGACTGGCAGACCATGTGCTTTGCCATACTAGGGTGTTGCAAACGTACTGTAAAGCACATTCATGTCACCTGGGGAGTAAGCGGCGCCGGTACTAAGGCCAGTGCCAATCACTCCACCGTCTGCCAACTCCCGTGCTACCGGACTCATGTAAGCTCTATACTGGGCAGCAGGAGGGCATGGGGAGGGCAGGCCTGGGTGACAGGGGAGGGGGTGATTGGCCGGCCAGGGAGGGGACAAGGATATTGGCGGCGCACTCCGCTGATATTCTAACCCCTTTCCTGGGCCTGGCTGGCCTTACACGGCCTCCCCGAATGTGCGCCAGCAAGATAGCTGATGCACATCCGAGGAGGCCCATTGGGGGAAAAGGGCATTTGTCCTTTTCCCCCCAAGGTGTGCCCTGGCTCCGCTGGCATGGGCCACATCTTGCATAGGATACAGTGGCCGGCCATTTAAGCCGGCCTGTGCATTCTACGCAGGATTGGGCTGCAATTTTTATAGTTATAGAATCTTAGTATGTCTATAGTGCAGTGAAAACTGCGTCAAAGGAATTTGCTACAAGGAAAAAAAATGCTTGGCTTGAATCCTCTTCATAGCTACTCAAATTCTATTTTGATGTATTGGAGTTCCTCCTCTGCAAGCATGTGAAAAATTGCTTGTTTTTATGTTTAAATTTCTGGCATGAAAATTGAATATGTAGATGTATGTTGCTAAATTTTTCATTTCTTCATACTAATATTAGTATGCAAAGTATAATTATGCCAGCTGTTCAGAGAAGCATGAATAACAAGACAGCCTTAAGCAAATGTCTCTTTATTATTATAAAAGAAATATCTCTGGATTTGAAATGGGCTTAACAGAAGGTATCAAAGAAGTCTTGAAGGAGACTGTATTTATATTTATAAACTATCTAGTTAGAAAATCAAGTACTTGTTCACTGGATTATGGCAACCTGAAGCTAGACATGGCAATCTGAAACTAGACAAATCCAGCTGTATTGTTTGGTAACAGGAAGCTGTTGTTGTTCCATGGTGTTGGGTTAGTTTGAATATAGACATCAAAAATTGTTTGTGAACTAAAACTGAATTTGAGTTAAAACAAAAAGGAATAGAACCTATGCACAGAGCAGGGTAAAGGGAAAAAAATGAGAAAGAGCAGAGGAATCAAGTGCTAATATAGATCCAGTTCTTCCATATTTTGGTTAATCACATATACAGCACAATCCTTTTTTTTTAATTTATTTTTTTATTAATAAACTACTAAACAAAACAAAACAATAAAACAAAACAGTACAACATACTACGAAAGATTACAGCAAGCGCGAAGCAGTAAATCCTACTTGTATACTATTATATATTTTCTACTTATAATATCTAACTAAGCCTATATCTCTAATATACTATTAATTAAATCCACATTTCATCACTTCTTCTCTCTCTCTCTCTCTCTCTCTCTCTCTCTCTCTCTCTCTCTCTCTCTCTCTTAAAGAATCTATAAGTGGTATCCAAATATTCACAAAAAGATTAACTAACTTTTACTTTATCTAAAAATCTTAATTCCCGCTTCAAATATTTTAATATATAAAGCCACCCCATTTTCTCCAAATGTATTAAAATAAAAACCCTCCAAATTTTTGTTTTTTTAAAAAAAATTCTATATCCCCTTTTTACATAAGATTCTTGAAAACAAATCACATCTTATTTAAGTCTTTTCAAATAATAAAACATTCTTTTTCTTTTATTCACAAAAGGGTTAACTAACTTTTCCTTTATCATCTAAAAGTCTTAATTTCCGCTTCAAATATTTTAAATTTATTAAATCAACCCATTTTTTCGTCTTCAATTTTGTTAATTTTCCATCATCAAAAATTTTCCATCACTCTTTATATGAGTTTCTTAAAAACAAGTCATATCTTTATTTATTTTTTTAAATAATAAAACATTTTTTCTTTTTGTATAACTAACTCCAGTGATATTCCCCACAAAAAAAATTATAATCCCTTTTTAATTTTGACAGTTGCCCATTACATCTTCCATCCCTTCCCCTCCTCCTCCTTCCTCTTCTTCTTCCTCTTCTTCTTTCTTTCTCTTCTCTTCTTCTTCTTCTTCTTCTTTCTCTTCTTCATCCTTAAATCTTCCCCGAAAGTCCCTTGCTTTTTGAATTGTATCCACTTTGCAATTTTTTCCACAGGATCATTCACGTCTTCTAAATTCCTCCCCCGAAAGACAGACTTTTCTTCAGCACCTCCACGAAAAATATATAACCAAGTCTTGATTTAACTCTTGGTACTTCCTCTGCTACAATCTCTTCCACTAAATCTTTCTCTTTGTCATTATCTTTATCTTCCTCTATTTCCATCATAGCCTTTATTCCTTGCAATTCGTCCTTTTCCTTCAATGCTTGTTTCAGTTCTGCTTTCATATTCTGAAATTCTTCCTGCAAAATTGCCATTTTTGCATCAAATCTCCTTTCCCATTTTTTAAAACAATACTCCAATTGTGTAGTCATGCTGCAATTTTTTCACCAGGTGCCACTCTCTTTTCTCTTAAAAAAAAGAGGTAAAAATAAAAAGCTTCTGTGGTCGCCGACGTAAAACAGAAAGATTAATTGCCAAAATCCATGAACTCTGACACGGAAGGGCTCATATTCTTTTAGCAAAAATGTCAGGAATGTCAATACGTAGAAGGAAACACACACGCACAAATCCCAAACAAATTTCTCTTGCCGGAACAGTCTATTTAAAAAAGCTTCTTATCTTTCCTTCTCCTTCTCTTACTGTTTTAATCTTCCATAAGTACAGAAAAAAATAGATAAAACTCTCCACTTTAAAACTTTAACTTCGTCTTTTCCAACTCTCACTTTTGAATGTTCACTTCGCCTTATCGCAACGTATTAATTATTTTTAACGTTAACTCTTATCTCGGCTAATTTCTTCAACTCATAAATCATTTCTACAACTCTTGCCTAAGTAAAGCAAAGCTTACTTTACTTACTAAAGCAAAGCTGTGGGAGGTGGCTTGGCTTGCGCTTCATCTGCGGCTGGAGCTTCGATGGTCATCCATTCTTCTTCGCCGACAACCCAAAACTTCAGAGCCTTTGCCTTGAAGTGTCAGAATGGGGGCGATTAAAAGAAATGTGGTTTATCTCTTCGTACTCCCTTTCAATCCAGGGGTAGAGTAATTAAGTCCATCAGATGTACTCCGTCGATACAGAGCGATCGGCGGAGTTGTCAGCCTGCCATGTCCTCCTAACCGGAAGTCTATACAGCACAATCCTAATCAACTTTCCAGTGCCGGCACAGCCGCAATGCAGCCCTGAGTTAAGGGAACAAATGTCCCCTCACTTTGAAGAGGCCTCCATGACTGCCCCTGCACTGCAAAATGCAGTGTGCGCCATGTTAGCACGGCTACACTGGAGCTGGAAAGTTGGTTAGGATTGTGCTGTATACTGTTCTAAATTTAGGATTGCCAGACCTTTTTCACTTTCAGAGTTGTTTTTGGGAATGTACTTCTTTGTACAATTTCATGGGCCCATCAGACTGACAAGTCATCAGAGCAGCAACCAGGATATCTTTAAAGTGTGTCATTATTTGGGATGGAGTGAGAGAGAACAGACCTTCTCACTCTTTTAGTTGCATTTATTATCCTTAAAAGGAACTGTGTGTTCCTTTATTTTGGGGTTGTCCTGCTTTGCTGAAATCTTAGAAGACTTTTCAATGGCATCAATTTTATTATATCCAAGTGGGATTCCAGTATTACAGTTTTGCAACTTTACAGCTCCACGGAGCAATGGACAAGTGACTTTGTTTTTTTCCTGTGAGCTGGGCCTTCTGCACAAGGCTCCAGAGAGGACTTGCTGCCGCCTCCTGAACAAACACAAGAGGAAGGGAACAAAACCACAAAACATTCTCTGTGGAAGAAATACTTTCTATCTATTCCCAACCATTAGATTTTTGCAGAAAGCAGCAGTGAGGTGCCCCAGCACCTTCTGCAAAGTCTAAGTCATGAGAATGCAACCACCTCTTTTTTCCTCTGTGGAAAATGGGGAAGAAAGGAAAGGTGGTTCCTACATGGTTGTCTTTTGCCTCACTGCTGCCATTGCCACCTCCTTAGTAGCGTCAGGCTGCCTGGGGCAGGGTGGTGGTGGCGGCCCCCTGGGCGGCACGCTGGGCGGTGACAACCGCGCTGTGGCTGCATTGGAAAAGGTGCGAGTGGGTGGGTGGCGGCGAGAAAAACAGGCATGCAGTTTGGCCCGCCCGAAGTTAGTTTAGAGCGGCATTGGCATGGTGTGTGTGTGTGTGTGTGTGTGTGTGTGTGTGTGTGTTGCCGTGTGCCGCGGCCCCACACCGTAGGGTTGTGGCTATGCCACTGCACCTTCTGCAAAATCCCGTTAGGGAAGGGAAAGAAACTACCTCTTCTTCCCTCTGGGTAGCTGTCTCCTTTCCCTTTCTTTTGTGCTTTCTGCACCAGCCCAACTGGCAAAAATGAAATGGTAGTGCTCTCTCTCTCTTTCCCCCCTCCGCCGTTTCCTTAGAGAAATGGATGGGTAGTTTCTATCCTTTACCTTTTTTTTTTTTTGTGGGAGGGAGCAACAGCAGCCAGGTACTGCTTGCAATCTTCTTTAAGAACCAAGCAAGAGCAAACACACTTTGTTTTCCAGGTTCTTTGGGAAAGGAAGATGAGGGTAACCAGAGTTTGGCTTCAGCCAAGCCCCCTAAGGTGGCATTATCGATTGTTCAGAAATGTTGAGTGAGAGCACGATGTAGAGAAGTTTTAACAGAAAATATCCTTGTTTGCAACTGTTGTAAATACAGACTAGTTTGTCAGTGAAAATTGAATCTAGCACTTGGATTTTTTTAATTCACTGAGGATTTTGAGTAAGCATGCCAAACAAGCATTATGCAGAGCGATGATTTGCTGTCTCTACTGTGTAAGCCAACAATTAGAAAATACCTTCTTCATCTCCTAGCCAAATAAATTTCTCTTTGTATTTAACAGGGATGGAATGAGGTTCACCAGTCTTCCAGCATCCAAAGTCTAATGTTTCAAAAAAATAATAGCAGTTCAGTTTGGGCTCAAGGACATTTCCCATCAAATTTATATAATTTACCCTTTTGCTGAATGCTCTATACTTTTGAATATGCAATAATTGCTGAAGGCTTATTTCTAGAAATAATCTATTAGGCTTTCATCACTGCACAAGCTAAGGGGATGCTGGTTTCTCAAGGATGCTGATGCCTTTCAGAACATAAAAAGAAACTGAGACCTTTGAAAAGATTATACTTATTCTGGTACTGGTGTTCGTTAGCAGATACATTTACTGAATATTGTCTCTAAAGCCCGGAAATTATTTCAGAGCAGAACCAGCAACAAATTGTGTACAAATCAACCTTTACTTAAACATACAATATGTTTGCTTCATATTGGAAGAAAACTGCAAGGACAATGTGGTCATAAGAGCAGACCCATAATTTGTTTCTAATCAAGATAAAAGTTGACTCTTTAGTGTAACTCATGAAAGGCAGAAATAGCCGAATATTTTCTAGGTGACTATTTATTTATTTATTTATTTATTTATTTATTTATTTATTTATTTATTTATTTAAAGAATTTGTAGCCCGCCTTTCTCCCGAGGGCACTCAAGGCGGCTTACAACATATTAAAATACATATAAACACGTTAAAATAATTAACACATTAAAATAATTAAACAATTTAAGTTAAAATAAACAACCCCCTTTACCTATAAATGATAGGTAAAGGTGACCCCTGACAATTAAGTCCAGTCATGTCTGACTCTAGGGTGTGGTGCTCATCCCCATTTCAAAGCAGAAGAGCCAGCGCTGTCCGAAGACGCCTCCGTGGTCATGTGGCTGGGATGACTCTCCTTGCTGCAGCGCGTAGCATGCGGCTGGAACACGGAGCGCTGTTTACCTTCCCGCAAGCGGTACCTATTTATCTACTCGCATTAACATGCTTTGGAACTGCTAGGTTGGCAGGAGCTGGCCAAGCAACGAGAGCTCACCCCGTCGCGGATTCGAACTGCCGACCTTTCGATCGACAGCTCATGGTTCAGCGGTTTAACCCACTGCGCCACCCACTGGATGTGTAATGTCCACCATTATGGAACTCCTAAATATTGCTTACCAAGTCTGCTTATCTGGTGGTTATAACATTTCACTTCCTCCAGAGTGTTGTTTGAAGACATATTAAGAGTCTGTCAATGGTAACTAATTTATAGTCAAAGTTTTATTTAAAATACTTTTATTCTGACTTTCCCCTTTGATAGGAGGCATTCAATGTGCCTTACAACAAACTTTCATCATCAAAATATCAAGTGCCCTGCTCATGTATAGAAAGTAACATAGACGGATTGCTCCATTTTGAATAATGAATTGTGGGTAATGTACAATCAAAGTGATAATAGCAGGTCAGGATATGTGATGGATACTGGTAATGACACTATTCAGCATGCTCTTAAACCTAACAGAGTCTATAAACGAGGATTTAATATAACTCTTTATTTATACATTTCAGCACAAATTAGTATGCTTTGCAACAATATCCTCTTTTAGAACTTCATGGACTGTTTTCCTGCCTCTTTGAAAACTAGGATATGCTTGCATTGTCTATTGTTAATTGTAAAAAGTGTTGTATTGACATAACCATATCAACATAAGACTCATTTACTTCATTTTTGTTAGAATTCTGTTGTGAACATTCAGCTATACTATTTCCTGCACAAAATTGTTGGCACAAAATAAGTAGGTGGGAAGACTTTGATTTCCTGCATGATTACATGTGGGTAAAAACACAGGCAACTGAAAACCAAATGATTACTGTGAAGGGACACTAACTGGTTGGCATTCCTTGCATCCGTCATTTAGATTTATCATTTTTAAGTGTCTCAGACTGTTTCTGTTTGCAAGTTACAATATATTCCTCTCTGATTTAGAACCTGATGAGACTTTTTTGAAGTAGATTTTGCTCCAGGCAGTGTTTGTTTATTTATTTATAGAATTTATACCCCGCCTTTCTCCCACAAGGGCAACCAAGGCGGCTTACAATAAAAACATTAAAATACATATATACATTTAAAATCAAGAATTAAAACAGTTAAAACAATTAAAACAAACAACCCCAGTGGGTCGTCCACATTTACATTTGTTAAAAGCCATCTGTTAAAAAGCCAGCCCGCCATGTCAGACATCAAAAGCTGATCTAAATAAAAATGTCTTAAGGCCCCGCCGAAAGGTCTCTAAGGAGGGAGCCGTTATTAATTCCAGGGGGAGGGAATTCCACAATTGGGGCGCCCCCACCGAGAAGGCCCTGTTCTGCGCCGCCATCCCCCTCACCTCCGTCAGTGGCGGCACGGTTAACAGGGCCCCCCCTGATGACCTCAGAGTACGGGTCGGATTATAAGGAAGGAGGCGGTCCCTCAAATACCCTGGACCCGAGCCGTTAAGGGCTTTAAAAGTCAAAACTAGCACTTTGAATTGTGCCCGGAAACGAACCGGCAGCCAGTGTAGCCGCCGAAGCAACGGTCCGACTGAGTCGAACCGACAGGCCCCGGCAACCACAAAGTGTTCTGTGCTTGTACCAGTGGAATGATTCCAGGCAGTGTTCTGTGCTGGCCCTCCCCATGGTATTGGGCACTGCCACCAGTACCAAGGGTTCAGGTGTTGATCTGACAAAGTAGGCGTTCTGTTCTGATGGGCATGAGACCTTGACCTGGCTGACTCCTCACATCACCTCTGCTTCTAGATATCAGTCTGATTGATAACAGTGGTACCCAAAATCTGAAGCGGTCCAGGAAGTGTTTCAAAGAAGAGAAAGTTTCCTGTTAACAGTGATTGGATGCTACCATTACTGTTCGTTACAGTGTTACCTATGTTTCTTGTAATCTTGCTAGTATGTATAGACTAGCAGGGGAACAGGGATTACTCCCATTCCACCCATATTATATTATTGTGTTTTAATATTGGTTTTTTTATGTTGTAAGCTGCCTTGGGCACCTTTTTTTCAAATGGGAAAAGATGAAGTATAAATGCTTTAAAATAAACACCACCACCTGAATTTGCAATTGATTGAGGCACCCAGAGGTGATTACTTGTCCAGGACTGCCTGATTATCTTAGTATCTGAGCAGTCAGGTTTTTTATATCTGTGGGAGTTAGGTTCCTGCAGACCTCCTGCAGATACCGATTTCGTGGATAGCAAACCATTGATCCAATGGGATCAGTGGGGTTAAGTGAATGGGCAATCTCCCTGCCAGCAGGTTCCATCAGAGGTCTTCAAAATCCGTGGTTTGATGAGCTTTCCAGCATTTGCGGGTGCCAGTTTAAACGGCTCCATGCCATTTTGAAGGTCTCTGCTGCATTCAGAGACCTTCAGAATGCAGCAAAAACCTTCAAAATGGTGCCTGCGAGTAGTGTGCAGCCCTTTAAAATGGCCGTTGGAAGCTTTCAAATGCCAGTAGAGAATCTATCTATGCTATTTTGCAGAGACCTTTAAAATGACATGGAGCTTTTTAAAATGGCGCCCTCAAGTGCTTGGAAGCTTGTCAAACTGCAGATAGCCGAGGAGAGGCCACGATTACAGAGAGGTAGGTGGCCAACATGCTCCTCGCGGATAAGTGACAGCGCAATCTTATCCAACTTACACCACCGGTGTAACCAGCAGTGCAGCGAGAATGGGAGGCCCCAGAAAAGAAAGGGGATTCAAATCCCTTCCAAAGGAGGATTCAAAAGGGATTTAAATCTCCTCTCCCCTCAAAGCCTCCCGCGCAGCCCTCCCCCGCTGGTTACACCAGTGGTGTAAGTTGGATAGGATTGCTCTGTGAATCCGTGGAAAACGGGAACTGACTTACATGAAAGTTCTGTCGATACCTGGGTGACACAACTTCTTCTTTGAGATTCATAATAACACTGTTTGAATCAGGAGTTCCTTCTAGCTTTATATCATTTTTAAAAGAATTGTGGTTGCACTGTGAGTGCATTCCAACCAGTTTTTCTAAGTGCTCAGCATTGTGTTCTAAAACTGGCCTTTTGTAAACTGGTAAAAGCAGGGCCACTCTACAGACTAGACAACGCGTCTGAGATCAGCATTTTTAAGAAAACAAATGACCAAACCAGACACTGTAGCCATAAAAAATGTGTCTGGAGTAAGAAATGCTGAATAATTCACAGAGGTACCCCAGCATTCTTTTGGGGCACTGCTAATATTATTCAGCAACGTTCTGCTCCTGTGTAAACCAAATACATTAGGATGGCATAGTGAAAAATGAAATATGCTGTTAATTATTTCAGACGAAATATGCATTCCTTGCTGAATTCAAATGAGTTCTACAGGTTCTTTATTTTGGTAACATCACCACTCCTCTTCCCAGAACAGCATGGGAAATTTACTGTATAGTTATCGCAATATCAGGATGTTATTTTCAAGAATAATATATTTTTTAAATGAAAAAAAAGTATGACGTCTACTAGCAATTAACGGTAGCCAAAGAGCTGCTAATGGTGCAGAAGATATATGTGCTGAAAATGACTTCTTTATGTCTAGGAGGGTCAAATTTTGACCAGCCTTATAAAGAATCAAGCCCCAAGAAAGAGTGATACAGACTCCAAGGCAAAGTGTGATTATTTGATTGTGTGCCCATAACCCCAGAGAAGGAAAGATTAGGCTTGCAGAGGATTATTGGACATTCTTTTATATGGCTTCGTAGTAGTGCCACATTTTAGCAATGCCTATGAAATTCCATCAGAATTTCTCTCTTGCTATAGAAACTGCTTCCTAGTTCCAAGTCACAGACAAATGAAAAGGGAGAGAGGATCACCAGCACATGCTCACACTCAGTTTCTCTCTCCAGTCGGGGCTCCAAGGTTGCTGCAGTGTACATGTGGGGCTCATGACCAAATGGGTCTTTATTCAGTTCAGTGTGCATTCTTTTGAAGTGAATGAAGCGCTAATGCACCTCTACTCACCCAGCTTCCTCAGTGGCCATGGCAAACAGCCAGCAAGAGGGAAAATATTTTGCTTATCTCTACTATCTTCTCTCTTCTCAGGCTGATCTGCCTCCCCCTCTCCGAGATCATGAGAAAGACATCTGGTCTACTTCTCTGTCTGACCTTCCTTTCCTTTCCAAAGAATGGCTAAAGTCAGTTTCGGAGTAAGGTTCTCTCCCTCTCCCCTCACTTTCTCAGAACTCTACTCAGGAACATGGGGATTTCTAAAGAGCCTTTGCCTATTCAATTAGACACATCAAGTTCTAGTGTCTCTGCTTGATTTTATTGGGTTCCCCTCACCTCTAATATTGTAATAGTACCTTCAATAAACTAGCATTGGTTTGTTTCCGCTATTCTCCACTCCTGTCACTTTTTAACTGCTTAAGTGCCAATGCACAGTGTGGGTGCATCACGAGTGTTTTAGTACTTTTTATTTAATGATTAATTAGCTAATTAATTAATTGTTGCACAAAAAAGGATTCAAGGGTAAAAAAGCCATGTCGAAAAATATTTTTATCCAAGCCAAAATGCGTATTAAAACAATTTGAAAACAATTTGAAAAGGCACAGCTTTGAAGTGCCTTAACATTCTGAACCTATCTCTAGAGTAGACCTAGTAAACGTGCTATGATTTAGCATGAAACGTCGGTCAGACCAGCCACGCTATTGGAATGATTTGCATCACAAATGCTTTTAAAAATCGTGGAGCATTTTAACTTTGATTTTAAATACGCATTTTGGCTTGGATAAAAATATTTTTCTACATGGCTTTTTTACCCTTGAATCCTTTTTTGTGCAACATTGTTTCTAGCCATGACAGCTTCTACACAATGCTAATTAATTAATTGATCCAAATAATTAGCAATTAATTAGCAGGGGGTACTTCAGAAAATTGGACCATGATAGGGGATACCCGGGCCTCCAAAGGTTGAGAACCCCTGATTTAGAATGAAGGGTTCTATGCAAGACTAGAACATATTGTATTGCAGAGGCGTCGCTCCGGTAGGGGCGGGGCTGTAAGTTTCGCTCCGTCCGAGTCCCTTTACCGAGCGAGCAGGAGGAGGCCCCGCCCCCTCAGTGTCGGAGCCTTTCCCATGCGGAGAAAGCAGCAGACAGGGTCTCTTGCCTGCTGCTTTCTTAGCACGGGAAAGGCTCCGACACTGAGGGGGCGGGGCCGCCTCCTGCTCGCTCGGTAAAGGGACTCGGACGGAGCGAAACTTACAGCCCCGCCCCTACCAGAGCGACGCCTCTGTTGTATTGTAAAAACCCCTTGGGATTTAGAAATCCCATCTGTGTAAACCGCCTTTGAATTAAAGTCAGAGGAGAAATCCAATGATCAAAGAAAAGGCAGTACAGTATATAAATACTGGTTGTTGTTGCCATCTCCTTCTGTAGTAGTTTGTGAATTCCAATTTCAACGTGTTATTAGCAGGACTTACTAGAATAACTGCTTTAGTGAAGCGCCCACTTTGTACTTGTACAGTCATGGAGGCCTTCTCAAGGTAAGGGAACATTGGTTCCCTTACCTTGGGGCTGCATTGTGGCTGCATTGGTGCTGGAAAGTTGGATAGGATTGGGTCCTATGGCATGTTACAGATCTCCACTTTTTTATTAGTCTAATGTTAATTTTGTTTCATTTTTTCAGTAACACTGTTACAATAAGATTCAATGCATTGTGCTGTATAGTGTACAAAATTTATTTATTTAGGAGGTTTGCTAGTAGAATTTGCAGAAAGACAGCTATAGCTCTAGGGATCTGCTCTCAACAGCAACCTCTGTTTACTAGACTTTGCAAGACTGAAAATTATATTTGTGTCATAAAAACCTTGATCTTTCTGACGTAACAGCAACAGGAGTTAATAGCCAAAGAAATTAGTTACAAACTGTGCTCCCTAATCATGTCTCAAGGCTATCTCTCCATGCTTGTGTCTGTAAAGGACAGTGATATAAATTAAGCACTGATCAGTAAGCAGTACCTTTGGGCTACATTTCTATTTCTTGGTTAAATCTCAGCATGCAAATGAAACATAATAAATCCAGACATTTACTATTGTGAGCACCCCATCATTTTGCTCGACTGGTGATGGGGGAAGCTTTGGATCAGGAGTGGGAAGAAAGGGCGCTAAATATCCTGTAATGTCTTGAATACACAAACATAACACTTGCATCAACCAGTGGTATTTAATTGGCTGAATAACTGAATGTACTAGTAGAGCTGTTGTTTTCAATTTGAATCCGCTATGTGGTAGGCATTGCTATACAATCATTTAACCAATGTATACAAACTAGGAACATGGAAAGAACAAAAGATATAATTTTAAATTTCACGCAATTTTAGCTGTCAGCTTAACTGAGATTGAAATATGTTTTCAGCTCTGTCCTGAAGCAATATAAATCTTTTACAGAAATACATCATAATAAAGCAAAGTTGGTTTATTGTCTGTTCACAAATTAAGCTTCAGAAAATTGATTACTGACCCATTCCCACCAGGCCAAACAACCAACTGTACAGAAAAGGACACATCACACTCCCAGCAGAAAGTGAATTTTTTTCAAGTGGTGATCCAAACTGTTTTTTAATTTTATTTTATTTATTTATTTTTTCACATGTTTATACCACCCTTCCTCCAAGGAGCTCAGAGTGGTGTACATATTTCCTCCCCTCCTTTTTGTCTTCACAACAACCCTGTGAGGTAGGTGGGGCTGAGAGATAGTGATTGGCCCAAGGTCACCCAGGAAGCTTCGTGGCTGAGCGGGGATTTGAACCTGGATCTTCCAGGTCTAAGTCCGACTCCCAAACCACTACACCATCCTGGCTCTCTGCCTGCTTGGCAAGACTTGGCTGACAGAGGGGAGGCTTAGAAGGACACAACACACGTTGGTATTTTTTTCAGTGAAGTGGAATATTTCCGAATGTGTTTTTTTGGGGGTGGGGGGTGTCTTATCAGTGGTGCAGGTGCTCCTTTTGTCTTTTAAAAAAGTTACTTAATTCCCCTGCCCCACATACATGGCTGCCTAATGAAGCCAGGAAAGCCATTGCCAAGATTTTTTTTAAAAAAGATTTTTTTAAAAAAGCCCATGATATTTTGAGTATAGTTCTACAACTGCAAAGTGTTTTGGTTCTTCACTTTAGTGAGTGTATCTGGCTGACCCAAGCTACTGTGTCAGTAAATGAATAACAGAATGCAGATCATGTTATAAGCTAGCAAATAAAATATCACTCATTTTCACTATCACGTGGTTATTGGAAAACGGTACGTGCACATATACTGGGCAGAAGAAAGTCAGTGATAATCTGTTTACTGTGAATTTTTCAAGTTGATAGGAAATCTTATGTTGGAAAACCCTGATAATCAACATTTAATTCTATTCGCTTTTTGTAAAGTTGATGATTTTCTTGTTCCGTAAGGAATAACCCTGTGACTGATCTAGTTTACATTAGGGTCAGAAGTTCATTCGTCTTAAAATGTCTTGCGAACGTTAACATCTGACAATTGAATAGAAGATCTCGAATAGGAGATCTTTCAAAGGTTGATTTACGCATGCAACTAATTCAGGATGAAAACTGCTCAAGACTACACTAAATGCAAATTTAAGACGGATCATTGTTTTCAACAGAAATGAATACTGAGTAAGGCTAATGCAAGAAGCAGACAAGGTTACGTGTGTGTTTTGTAAGGTTAACAGTGCAGTCCGACTTAACTTTTTTGCCTGTGTAACCAGCGGCCCAGCGAGAACGGGAGGCCCCAGAACGGAAAAGGGATTCAAATCCCCTCCAAAAGAGGAATTCAAAGGGGATTTGAATCCCCTTTCCGTTCTGGGGCCTCCTGTTCTTGCTGGGCCGCTGGTTACAACGGCAAAAAAGTTAAGTCTGATTGCGCTGTAAGTTTGTTTACTTTGAAGAGAAAAAAATCTGCTTAAATAAATTTCATGATGTATAAATGGAAGGAACACAATTCTAGGAGTAAGGGAAGAGGGAACCCAATGCTGGCACATCCATGAGACCGAGGCAGTCACCTCAGGCAGCAGATGTCTGGCCACACACACCTCCATTCACCCACTTGGCACTACTGCTGCGCCTCTTCCACCTGCTCCCTAGATGGGGGGGGGAAGAGGGAAATAAAAGAGGGAGAGGAGAGGAGGGCTGTGGACATTTCAATACCATGTGGATGTTACTGTGAAAGCAGCCTCCTGCATCTAACTCTTCGCTTATAACTAGTAAACTAGAATGCAAGACATCTCACATTTCATGAGTTTTCTTGCACCCCCCTCAAAGCCTAATCAATAAAGAAAACAAATATGCAATTTGATTGCATGCTGCATGTTTTAATTTACTAGGTGTTATGGGAAGAGGAGAAAACATGAGATCACTGCTTTTGGTGCCAGCCATGTGGTCTTCGTATGTTTAGTTTCAGCCTTAGTGCAGAAGAGGGAAATATACTCTCTTTTAAAGTACTGAGGAATTCCAAAACATGGCTTCAGTGGATGAAATGGCAACATCAAGAACAGAAAAATATTCAGTTGCACCAAAAAATAAAGGGATGAATTGCTAGGATTTCACAACAGAAGTGTGAGTTCAGCTTTTGTTGTGCAACTTCAATTATTTCTGTATTCTTATTAATTTTGCCATTTCATCTATTGAAAAAACAGTTTACTGCAACTGATGTAAACCAGAGCAAGCTGTAACAGGTGTGTTCTAAAATTTTTCATATTTTAACAATCCATAAAATTAAGGATGAAGTTAAGCACTTAGAAGACCCACTGGTTAACAAAAGCGAAAGCATATGCTGAACTTTCCAATTGAAAGCAAATTTGCCTGAGTTGTACCCTAAATTGCTTGCATAGTTTGTCTGTTTACTGCTGAGGTCAAGATATACAGTTGGACCTTTGTATTTGTGGGGGTTCCATTTTGGACACCACCTGCAGATACTGAAATCTGCGTAGATCAAAATTGCTTTAGCTCGGATATGGGGGTCACTGTAAAAACCTGAGGGGAAAAAAAGGTTAAAAATAGTGTTCCTTAACTTTTTGCTGTCA
Organism: Plestiodon gilberti rubricaudatus; assembly: GCA_026170595.1. NCBI lineage: Eukaryota > Metazoa > Chordata > Lepidosauria > Squamata > Scincidae > Plestiodon > Plestiodon gilberti. Next base: position 53,819,955 of record JANXHW010000002.1, read on the forward strand.
AACCACTCCGTTTGCAGGGCTGTAGACAATGAGGGCTGTAGACCCCCTCATGGATCATTGCCTTGTCGTGGCGAAGGGGCTTGCGTAACTCAATGAAGCCATGAGCTATGCCGTGCAGGGACACCCAAGACGGACAGGTCGTAGCAGAGAGTTCTGACTAAAAGTGATCCACTGGAGAAGGAAATGGCAACCCACTCCAGTAACCTTGCCAAGAAAATCCCATGAACAGTACCAAAAGGCTAAAAGATATGACGCCGGAAGATGAGCCCCTCAGGTCGGAAGGTGTCCAATATGCTACTGAGGAAGAGCGGAGGACTATTCCAAGTAGACCCAGAAAGAGTGAAGCGGCTGGGCCAAAGCCAATAGGACGTCCAGCTGTGGATGTGTCTGAGGTTGAAAGGAAAATCCAATGCTGCAAGGAGCAATACTGCTTAGGAACATGGAATGTGAGGTCTATGAACCAAGGCAAGCTGGATGTGGTCAAAAATGAGATGATAAGATTGAACATTGACATCTTGGGAATCAGCGAACTAAAATGGACGAGCATGGGCGAATTTAAGTCAGGTGACCATCATATCTACTACTGTGGGCATGAATCCCTTAGAAGAAATGGAGTAGCCCTCATAGTCAATAAAAGAGTGGGAAAGGCAGTACTGGGGTGCAACCTCAAAAACGACAGAATGATTTCAGTTCGAATCCAAGGCAAACCATTCAACATTACAGTAATCCAAGTGTATGCCCCAACCACTGATGCCGAAGAAGATGAAGTTGACCGGTTCTATGAAGACCTACAACACCTTCTAGAACTAGCACCCAAAAAAGATGTCCTTTACATCATAGGAGACTGGAATGCTAAAGTCGGAAATCAAGAAATAAACGGAACAACAGGCAAGTTTGGCCTTGGAGCGCAAAATGAAGCAGGGCAAAGGCTAACGGAGTTCTGTCAAGAGAACACGCTGGTCATAGCAAACACTCTTTTCCAACAACACAAGAGGCGACTCTACACATGGACATCACCAGATGGTCAATACCGAAACCAGATAGATTATGTGCTTTGCAGCCAAAGATGGAGAAGCTCTATACAATCAGTAAAAACAAGACCTGGAGCTGACTGTGGCTCAGATCATGAGCTTCTTATTGCAAAATTCAGGCTTAAACTGAAGAATGTAGGGAACACCGCTAGACCAGTCAGATATGACCTAAACCATATCCCTTATGAGTATACAGTGGAGGTGAAGAATAGATTTAGGGCATTAGACCTGGTAGACAGAGTGCCTGAAGAACTATGGACGGAAGTTCGTAACATTGTACAGGAGGCAGCAACTAAAACCATCCCAAAGAAAAAGAAATGCAAGAAAGCAAAGTGGCTGTCAGATGAGGCTTTACAAATAGCTGTGGAAAGAAGGAATGCAAAAAGCAAGGGTGAAAGGGAAAGATATAAACAACTGAATGCAGAGTTCCAGAGAATAGCAAGGAGAGATAAGAAGGCCTTCTTAAATGAACAATGCAAGGAAATCGAGGAAAACAACAGAATGGGGAGGACTAGAGATCTCTTCAAGAAAATTGGAGATATCAAGGGAACGTTTTGTGCAAAGATGGGCATGATAAAGGACAAAAAAGGCAAGGACCTAACAGAAGCAGACGAGATTAAGAAGAGATGGCAAGAATACACAGAAGAACTATACAAGAAAGATCTTAATGTTCCTGATGACCACACTGGTGTGGTCACTGACCCAGAGCCGGACATCCTAGAGAGTGAAGTCAAGTGGGCCTTAGGTAGCATTACTAACAACAAAGCTAGTGGAGATGATAATATCCCAGCTGAGCTACTTAAAATCCTAAATGATGATGCTGTGAAAGTGCTGCACTCAATATGCCAACAAATTTGGAAAACTCAGCAGTGGCCAAAGGATTGGAAAAGGTCAGTTTACGTTCCAATTCCAAAGAAGGGCAGTGCCAAAGAGTGTTCAAACTACCGTACAATTGCACTCATTTCACATGCCAGCAAGGTTATGCTCAAAATCCTACAAGCTAGGCTTCAGCAGTACGTGGACCGAGAACTACCGGACGTACAAGCTGGGTTTCGAAGAGGCAGAGGAACTAGAGATCAAATTGCCAACATGCGGTGGATCATGGAGAAAGCACGAGAGTTCCAAAAAAACACCTACTTCTGCTTCATTGACTACGCAAAAGCCTTTGATTGTGTGGATCACAACAAACTGTGGCAAATTCTTAAAGAGATGGGGGTACCAGACCACCTTACCTGTCTCCTGAGAAACCTGTATGCGGGTCAAGAAGCAACAGTTCGGACCGGCCATGGAACAACCGACTGGTTCAAAATTGGGAAGGGAGTACGGCAAGGCTGTATATTGTCACCCTGCTTATTTAACTTATATGCAGAGTACATTATGAGAAATGCAGGGCTGAATGAATCACAAGCCGGAATCAAGATTGCCGGGAGAAATATCAACAACCTCAGATATGCAGACGATACCACCCTAATGGCAGAAAGTGAAGAAGAACTAAAGAGCCTCTTGATGAGAGTGAAAGAGGAGAGTGCAAAAGTTGGCTTGAAACTCAACATTAATAAAACTAAGATCATGGCATCTGGTCCCATCAATTCTTGGCAAATAGAAGGGGCAGAAATGGAAGCAGTAACAGATTTTACTTTTCTGGGTTCCAAGATCACTGCAGACGGAGACAGCAGCCATGAAATTAAAAGACGCTTACTCCTTGGAAGGAAAGCTATGGCAAACTTAGACAGCATAATAAAAAGCAGAGATATCACCATGCCAACAAAAGTTCGTATAGTCAGGGCGATGGTGTTCCCAGTAGCAATGTATGGTTGCGAGAGTTGGACCATAAGGAAGGCTGAGCGCCGAAGAATAGATGCTTTTGAACTGTGGTGCTGGAGAAGACTCCTGAGAGTCCCTTGGACTGCTAGGAGATCAAATCAGTCAATTCTAAATGAAATCAAGCCTGACTGTTCCCTGGAAGGACAGGTACTAAGGCTGAAACTCAAATATTTTGGCCACCTAATGCGAAGAGAGGACTCTCTGGAGAAGACTCTGATGATGGGAAAGATTGAAGGCAAAAGGAGAAGGGGAAGGCCAAGGATGAGATGGTTAGACAGCATCACCGATGCAACAAACATGAAAATGAGCGAACTCAGGAAGATAGTGGAGGACAGGAAGGCCTGGCGGGATATGGTTCATGGGATCACGAAGGGTCGGACACGACTTAACGACTGAACAACAACAAGACAATGAAATCGCACTCCTACACCCTCTTTCGGGTCGCTCGACTTCCCCCCTCCCTGCCCCAGGCTTGGGGCGACCTTAGGGAGGGGGGAAGTTGAACGACCCAAAAGAAGCTATAGGAGCACGATTTCACTGTCTACAGCCCTGCAAACGGAGTGGTTTGACAGCAAAAAGGTAAGGAACACTATTTTTAACCTTTTTTCTCTTTTTTCAGGTTTTTACAGTGACCCCCATATCCACGTTGAGACAAATCTGCGGATCCCAGGTCCATGGATAGAAAGGGTCCACTGTACTGTTCACCAGGGAGGGTTTTTCTTCTGTGAAACTGCTGGGCTTTGATAGTAGCAGTTTGGCCGATCTTTTGTCATTAATAAGACTTTCAGTCATTTGTCACAGCTGGTGGCATTACTGTATTTAATTCTTTGTGAATATTTCTGTCAAATGCCAATTGAATTTTGTCATCTTATCTGTGTAATTAATTGCCTTGGCTGCTGTTATGGATTCTTTGCTCTTATCCATTTCAAAGCTAATAGTTCACTTCTAGCTTGCCCTGCAAATGGGAGTGTGCATTTTGTGTTAATCTTGCCTTTTCCCCTTTGCGCTGATAGCACTCTTGACATTCAGGAATGTGCGGAGTGGCTGTATGAGTACTAGACCTCCAGGGACGAGGCAGAATATGATTAACTTTACATTTTGTTTCTGTGGCATTAATTCATGCTTCTCAGGTAGACCGTTTTTATACTAAAGTCATTTGCCTGCAAAGCTTACCAGAAGTTTTCTGGCAAGAAGAAACACAGCTGCTTTCAGGCATGCGAGAGCCGCCCTTGCATATTCTTCAAAGCACTGCTACAACGTCAGCAGGGAGTGCAACTTGAAAGCCTGGGCTGCTTTTTCTGAGCTACATCTGTGCTCACCGTCAAGAGACTTTAATTTTTCCTGCTATCCTCTTTTCTCCTTATCTGATTTTGTACAGCTGCTAGCTGAAGCATGGCTGGGATGCTTAGAAAAGGCTCTGCTTGTTTCTGTTTCTATTCTAAGCAAGTTTCTGTTGCTATTTCAATGTACTTTAAAGGCTGTCCTTTGCTTTGGGGTTGGGATTTAGATTTGAAAACCTAACAATTGCCTTTCTCTAAGGAGGCTGCTTTAATTAAGGGAGATCACCTCAGAAAAGTATGGCCCATCACTGAATTTGTACTTGAGGCAGGTTCATGTAGGACAGAATAAGTAAAGTGTTCATTTTTGGTTGGAATTTTAAGTTGCTATACATTATAGTACTAAACTGTACTATACAGTATAAAAAGGTAAAGGTACCCCCTGACAATTAAGTCCAGTTGTGTCCGACTCTAGGGTGTGGTGCTCATCTCCATTTCAAAGCCGAAGAGCCAGCGTTGTCCGAAGACGCCTCCGTGGTCATGTGGCCGGCATGACTCTCCTTGCCGCAGCGCGTAGCATGCAGCTGGAACACGGAGTATACAGTATAGGCATTCTTAAATGCTTGGTTGGAATTTTAAGTTGCTATATACAGTACTGTATAGACATTCTTACTACATTATTTGTCTATACATATAATATAATGTGATAGGTATTTAAGGATGCCTAGAGTCCTAGGTACCCAGAGACGCTAATAGCTTAAGGAAAGCCTTCTTCCATTTGAGCCTGTTCCCAAAGCATCTACAAATCCAGTCATCAGCTCGCCAAGGACAAGTGTCCCCCAGTCCTCTGTTGAGCAGGACACTTGCCATCACACAGATCCCTTTGTTTCTGATGTCATTTTTGAGAAAGTAAGAAACCATAAGAACCCTTCCAAACAATAGAAAAGACTTTTACCCCCTTCTCCGTATGCCAGTGCTTATGAGAGGAGACCAACTGTCTCTCAAGCCCTTTGAGCATGCTAGAGGATGCAGTGGAGGGGTAGGCGCGTTGTACTAGCCCAGGGGTTCTCAACCCCTTTCCGGCCGAGTACCAACTCCAGCGCCACTCTCCTGCTGCGTACCACCAGAAGTGACTGGCGATGACATCATCACCAGTTACTTCTGGGTTTTCAGAGGCCAGAAAATGCAGTTGGAAGCTCTGGGTGGGTGCGAGGGTACTTCTCAGCATTCCCGAGAGGCTTGGCCAAAGGCAGGAGCCTCTCGGGAGTGAAAATGTGCTGCCGAAAGTGCCACATCAGAGCAGGGTTCCAGTGGTCCAGCAGTCGGCTGAAGTACCACTGGTGGTACTAGTACCACTGGTTTAGAACGACGGCGACGATGACAACTGTTTTAGATAAATATGTTTTGTTTTTGGTATACAGGGTAGGGTTATTCAAAAAGGATGGTGATTTTTTGACCTAGTAAATGTCTTATGATTTAAGACGAAACGTTGGTCTACAAGAGCCCTCGTATGTAATATTACGTTTACGTTGGCTTGAAAAATATACCAATTCTACACGGCTTTTTTACCCTTGAATCCTGTGTCTCGTAAGATGGTGCAACAGTAAAGCCGATTTAGTCTTATATGAACTCCCATACCACAAACGTCATGATATAAGAAGACAGAAAAACTGTCCAGGTTTCACATGCACATTACAAATGTTTGATGTGGGCACTTGTGTAGCTATGAACTCATTAGGAGGCCTTCGGCAAGCTGTTCTCTCTCAACTCAGCCACAATCTGCGGGTGACGGTAATTCTTAATTCTGAAAACGGTTGTAAGGATTGTAATAACTAGTGATTAATGCTAACGTGGGGCATTTGTATAACATTTTAATAGTCAATGCACTAGATATTTATTATTTTTGGAATTCTTATGAATTCAAATTAAGGTGCAGGTACTTCCTCCCCTCCCTACTGACCAGTGGGGACAGGCTGCTCCCAATCATTAGAGCAGGGGGCAGCTATCTAAATTTATTTTATTTTTCTCACAACAGCTGTTTGAATTAGATAGAATTAGAAATTTAGTTGGCATGGTTCATATTCAGTGATATCGTAATCGTTTTGACTACTGCAGTAACAGGATTAATATTGAGTGATGGATTTTTATTTTAAAGCACAAACAGTTTCTGAAGTGTAGACAGAGCTGTGAATCAGGATAATTGTAGGAATGGGAATCTGATCAAATATAGCAAATAGAAGAGTAAAAAATGTTCTATTATCACCTCTCTCTCTCTCTCTCTCACACACACGCACGCACGCGCACACACACACACACACACACACGCGAAATGCACTGGAACGGTTCTTATAGAAGCTGATCTGAAATTACAGTATGTAGTTGTGGAAAATTTTCTTGTGGACTGATCCATCATTTCTTGCGCTTCTTAACCATTAGATGCTCTTTGAGCTTGGATTAGAATATATCTGAATGACTAACCTGCAATAAAAGGAGTCCATTGCTCCAGAACAGATTTCCTTGTAGTATCCTTTCGCCTAGTCAGCAACCTGCTCTTCTGAAATTGGCTTTGCTGAAGTAAACGTTGTGTTACATGGAGAGCTCGTTACGGACACACCTTTGTGAATGGCAAATATTTCTCAGGTACCGTTGGTTTGTGAGATTTCTATAGAATGCTTATTCAGTTATATTAACAGAGAGATGGATTTAATGTCAAATTCCATTTTTAACACCTATGAGATCAAGTGGGAATAAGTGCCTCCCGAAGGGTTGTAGCTTAGATATGCAGTCTATCATTAGGGATGTACTTACTGGGACACCCCCAGCTGTGAGAAAGCAAGCTGTACCATAGGTCTGTACACTTGTACGTTCATTTCAGCAATAAATTACCTTCAGACACCTTAGAATGCCTTGGTTAAAACAAAGTTTTTATTCTGTTATTACACCAGTGATCCGTGCTCTTTGAATTTTAAATTCTCAGATCTTATGTTTATCCTGGTAACTGGGCAAAGTTGCAGCTGTCTTGTACTTAGCATGGGAAGAGCAACTTTTCCTATTCAGCCCAACATAGCGTCCCTGCCAGTGGCACTTGCTGGTATCTCTCTTGTATCTTGTGTTTTAGAGTCCCTTTAGGACAGATACCAATTTTCTTCTTTCTTTGCTATGTAAATCACTTTGAGAACTTCTTCTGTGCTGAAAGTTGGTATATAATTTTTCATAAATCATCATCATCTCCATAGCATCTCCTGCTATTACCTTTATTGTCAGCAGGCAGGTATGAAGATTTTTCTGTCTGTCATGGAAAGGATTGGGAGAAAACAGACTGACTGAGGGAAGTAGCATGTAGTGGTTAGCATACACACACCCCTTCCTGCTCTCTGCTTCCCCTTTGTGTGGGCCCAGCAGCTGAATGAGGAAGAAACTGGTGGTTCTATCCACTGTCACTATCCCAGGCTAAAGAGATCAGGGATAGAGAGACCGTCTGGAAACCCACCCACCCCGGAAGCCCCAGAACCACAGAGGTTCTTATTAAAAATTAAATCACAGTATCATCTGAGAGTGATCAGATGTGACAACTCACTGCATTACCCATGAACATGGATTAGGCAGGCAAGACTTAAAAGATAACTAATTTATTAACACCCAAAAGATACATTTAATATTTCTTTTCCTTCTGACCGTTTTGAAATTTAAAATACCATTTATGCTGTTTGGCCATGGAGTCAGGCTTGGCATAGAATCTTAAGTTATCTTGATAGTCAAACCAAGGCAGAAGTGGAAGAAATTGTAATACTGACTGGATGATCTTGGAACTTAATTGAGACTGTTAGTATCCCTGTATGTACAGGCCAAAAATGTACAGTATTTCTTGCCCTTACACACACACACCCCAATAAATGCGTGAGACAAGTTGTTTGGAATATGAGGGCCGCATTATTAAATAAAGCCAGTCATAAATCTGATTCAGCATTGATCCACCCTCTTTCAGTGTAAGCTTCTAGCCTAGAGGAGACAGCAAACAGCATCTCTTTCCCCTTATGGGCATTTCCACCCTGACTCTTAACCATGGGCAGTCAGTTGACAGCCTGAGTTTATCAACAGCAATCCCAAGGGATTGAACTGCACTGCCTTCTCTAAGCTGAAAAGTACTGAAATCCCTGTTCCTATTTCCTGGACCACACCATACCTGCCAGATATGACCAGCCTGCCTAAGGAAAGCCAATCCATGACAACAAGGCAAAACAACCACTCAGCAGGGCCAATGAGGAAGATGACAAAAAATTCCTACCTGATTCCAAAAGGCAACCAGCTAGTCTCAGACTGCCTGAGGGCAGGTGGGAGGGGGCAACCCCCTCTCCTCGAAAGCTTCCTATAGGGTGCCACCAACGTCAGCCTGCCCTTGCCTCACATGAAGGCTGGGCAAAGCAAGAGCGCTCGTGCCCCCAAATGGGCAATGGTGGGCAGTATTCTGTCATTAATTGTATGTCCACAGTTGCAGGCACAACATCTCTAGCTGTGACCCATACATTTCATTCACTAATTCTGCAAGGGTTGATGTAATTGTGTTGTCTGTATAACACTATTAGTGAGAAAATTACCTAGCTATAGCCATTCGCTGCTCTTTGAAGGAAAGAGTTGCATAGCTTTGAAGGGCTGTGAAATGGAAAGCAGAATGTTTGCTTTCAGAGCATGGTAATGTAAATAATTTAGAAGCTTCAGAAGTCTGGATTGCCATTATGTTTCTCCTTACATGAATGCCGACTAGGTGCTGTATTATGCAATATGAAATTGTACTGGCCCCTTTTAATATCAGCTTAGTTTTTTGGGGTACATCACAGTGATGGACCAAAGACACTGTGAATGCTGATGTCTTGGATTCAATCATTAAGAGCAAACAGACATGTTCAGAATTTCATAAATGCAACTAGTTCTGGGCAGTGGAGTAAAAGCCCCATGAAAAGAAAATTAATCTCCTTCTGTTAATATGCATGCCCAGGCAGAGATTCTTATTATTACTGCTCTGAAGCTCGCTCACCTAGTTGTAAATGCCACAGAAAAATTGAAATCACCTTTTTTTTTTAAAGGAGTAGCATAATTTTAAAATATGTATGCTGGGCTTTTATTGCCAGAGATAGGGCACATAGCAATATCCAACTTATATAAAGAGAAAAATGTGGTGGAAAAGTAACATCTAATTTTTTTAAGTGATGGATGCAGGGTTTGTTTTATTCACAGTTCTAATTAAACTTGAACTGAAAGTAAAGGCAGTGCAGCACAGATGAAATCCAGGTGATCTGACAGGATAGAGTTTTGTCTTTCTGTCTCAGTCAACGGCTAATCAAACATCACGTCCATTAAATAGTGCTGTTTAACATTACATTAAATCCAGATGAGTCCAGAGTCTACTGCAGTATACATTAAATACTGCTGTGGGCCCTGGACTCGGCACTGGTAGTATGCAAACTACTACCAAGATGTAAACGTTTGTCTGTGCTATTGGTATAAAGGTTCCAGTATTGGTTCTTGTGAGATCACTAAGGCTGCAATCATATACACAGCAATTGTATACACACTGACAGCGCAATCCTGTGCAAATATGGTGTAGGGCAGTGGTTCCCAAACTGGGAGATGCGGCTCCCCTGGGTAACCAGCCAGGGGAGCTGTGGAGTGCCATAGAATCCTCTCAGAAAACAGTGCAATGCCAATTGGTAGACATCAATATAATATAATGGGAAGCCATAGCCAATGGTCGCCAATGGTCAAGGGAGTCGCAGGTCGAAAAAGTTTGGGAAACACTGGTCTAGGGTGTCCCTGTAAGTCACATTTGCATCACCCGAAGAGTAAGCGACACCAACGGAGTTTATTACCAGCGCAATCCTGTCTAAGGATCCAGCCGCCCGCCAGATCCTGTGCTCCACTGCGGCCAGTCTGCCGCTCATCCGGAGGTCTACTCGGGGAAGGGGACCCTTCCCCGAGTGTAAACGGCACCTGGGACGATTGGCCTCCTTGGATTTCCGCCAGCGAAATCGCTGGCGGAAGTCAGAGGAGGCCGTGTAACGGCCCAGCCGCTTGGCGGGGAACGGGATATGGCTGAAGCCATCCCCCTCCCAGACTGGCTGGGCCTATGGGCACCCTTCCCTTCCTGCGTTGCGCCGGCCTGCTTTACGGCACATTTGCGACTGCTTCGGGCGATGGAATGCTCGTTCCACCGCCCGTGTTTTCATCAGGATTGCGCCGTACATGTATTTTGTATAGTTCAACCCCATGTAGCAGTATTATTAAATTGCTGCATTTACAGGACCATCTCTTGTAGAGGGGAACAAATGAAAGAGGTGGACACCAATAATTGTGCATCCTGACCTATTACAGGATTTAAGGGCAGGCAATGGCAATTCGCTCTTAAATAGAAGGCAAGTAGTCAATCATCATCAGTACTCTGTGGCAAGAAACTGAACTGTGGTTTAAGTGGTGTAAGCAACCTTTTTCAAACTAGCCCAATTTTCTTCCACTCTCAAGAGCTGGTGATGCTATCTTCTTCTTATGCCTGGTGGAAAACCTTGTTTCAAGTTAATGTAATTAATGCAGCAGAATGTCATCCCACATAAGAGGTGAAAGTCTAAATAGTATTTTGTTGCAATCTAAGGCAAATATTGATTCGTTTTTGTCTTCAGTACACATCTATCTCTAGTGAGCATTTGTGGTTCTAAAAGTGCTGCACTGCAGACAAGAAAAGATATTTTTAAGTGTGTTTGAAATTCTTTGATGTTAACTTATGTGTAAGTGCCTGTCTTTTCTTTCAGGCTGGCCTGTTCATTATTCACATACTAAATATTTGTTTTTCCCTCATCGGTCTTTCCCATCTGTATACAATGGGGATATCTTCAGTTTGCTTTTTATTCTGTGCATGAACTAACCTTTGCATACAAGGTGCAAACCTCAGTTGTTTTAGACGTCTGGAGAGAATTATGGTAAGTCTGCAGCAGAACACTGGTGAGGAGCTCTACAGCTCTGCCCAAATTCTTCTAAACATAACTATGTTTGGTATGGAGTATACTTGAATTACTTTCTTCTGCTTCTGGAATTTTAATTATGATCTCAAGGGTTTTGTAAGCTTCTTGCAAGCTATAATCCGATCGTTAGTGTGTGTTAGCTCTTTTTCCACGCAAGTATCTTGACAATTGCATGGCAATCTGCACCTCAGACTTACATGCTTAAAGAGCTTGGTTTTTTAACATCTGAGTTATAGATATATTTGTCTATAGTATATAGATATTTGTCTGAGTATATAGATATATTGTACATGCTAGCTCTCATAAAATACTGTATGTAACCCATCCCCAAAGATTTCTCATACTGAAGAAACCATACTACTATTGATTTTGTTTAAATGTCTTGTTTGTCGAAATCACATTTATAACAAAGCAAGGTGTAAAGTTTCCTGAATGCACCTCATGGACATGGAAGCAACTACTGGGCTCAGTAGGGCTAACTCAAGCCCAGAGACGCAATGAAATTTGAGCACCTTCAATCGAAATGATTTACCTCATGCATGCGTTGTGGTGTGTATTTCAGCTGCCTTTTGATGGCAAACGATTCTAGTTCCTATAATTTGAAGGATTTTTGTCTCAAACTTTTCACTACCCACCCAATGTTTGGAGAAACTCAATTTTGAGCCTTGTTTTATGTAGAGCAAATAAGATTATAATCTTATTATCAATTTTAGGGCGCAATCCAATCCTACTTACGCCATCGTTGTAACCAGCGACGCAATAAAAATGGGAGGCCCCAGAATGGAAAGGGGATTCAAATCCCCTCCAAAAGGGGAATTCAAAGAGGATTTGAATCCCCTTTCCGTTCTGGGGCCTCCCGTTTTCACTGCGCCGCTGGTTACAACGGCGGCGTAAGTAGGATTGGATTGCGCCCTTAGTTGTTTGGTAAACTGTCTTCATGCTGTCCATTGAAACTAATGATAGGCCTGAATTTGCCTGAATAGTTTTGTTCTGGTATGGAGAGCCCTGAGATACAGTCATAGTTCTGGAGAACTGATGGCACTCTTTGTTGGAATAGCATGGGGGGGGGAAGAGATTTTGTGTGCTGAAGCTCACAACATGCGGGTGCCACAGCTTATTTGAAGCACCACCCAGGAGGCTTAGACTGATTTCAATCCATCAGGCAATTGTCCTGGTATGGTTAAAATCGGCCCAAACCTCTTGTTGATGCTCCACAAAGCAGCTGAGTGGAGACATTCACATAGTTTGGGTTTCTAGGGGTTGCCATTTCCAGGATATCAAGAGCCTGGGAACTTGATGGCTCGGGGTCTTAGAAGGTTTGGCGGCTGCTGTAATTATTCTCCCTTATGATATCCTCAGTAAAAGCAGAAGACATTCTTTGCTCTGTGGTTTATTGAAAATAAAGCAAGATCGAAAGTTATAAACCTACAAAGATGTTTCCAGCCCATTTGCCCACATATGCATGTGGTAGTTATTTATGGCACGTTGACAACCTCTTCTATTTTTGCAGAAGTTTTCCTGCCTTGTTGCCTGGAGATGATTTTGTTAGTTGCCGCAGCCACTAGTTGAGGGCCTATTAACAAGTTTGGTCTGTGTGGGAAGCTAATTATGAGTTAGATCCATGCTGATTCTGATAAGTGAAAACTAGTAGAGGGGAAGTGGAGTACAGCTACCTCTCGTTTTACACATGTTTGATTTAGATATTTTTGGAAGAACGTGCTTGTTTTGTATCTTATTTACATTCGCAAATGTTTGCAATAACACAATCAAACTTACCACATGCTCCCGTACGTTCAGCTGGCAGCCAATGACCCCCCACTCCCAGTAGCCTCCCTCCTCAACCCTCCACCTATGCCATCTTGGGCAAGCAGAAGTCACCAGCCATCAGTGTAAGTGTTAGCATTTATATTCAAAATATATATTTTAAATAATATTTATTTAAGATGGCTTTACTGTTTTTTTTCTTAACTTTTTTCTTTATTAATGAGTAAGGTAAACTAATAATGGTAGTAATAAATAAACTATATTTTGTGATGTAGACAGATGACTCCCCCCCCCCACACCCAACCTATACCATTTACATATATTCTTAGGGTAAAAATATTTTTAATATACGTGTTTTTGAGATACTTGCTTCTTTTCAAAAACATAACCTTCGTGTAAAATGAGAGGTACTTTTACTCTGCTGGTTCATAATCAATGCAGGGCTGTACACCAAATGGCTTTTAAATAATCAAAGCTAATTGGATATCCCTGTGATATTCCTGGGCTTGACTAATCTGATTACATCTCATTCTGTTGCTGACACTACTAGTGCCAAGTTGGGGTCTGCCGCCGATGCTGTCTGTGAAAGTACTTCTCAGAAAGACCTAGCTTCGACACTGTGCGCTACGGGCTTCAGATTTGTTTTCGTCCTTGTTTTGGATCCAGGATAATATTTTAATTTCTACTTGCTTGTATTCCTCAATGCCATGTTGTAGATACCAATACTAGAACTGCCATTGCTTACCTTCATTATCTCAGCTAGTGATCAAAGGACATTGTTCTTTTCCCCACATTTATTCTCATATCACTGGTTCATAATCACCCAAGAAGCTTTATGGCAGAGTGGGGAATTGAGCCCAGATTGTCCATGTCCTCATTGGACAGTCCAACAACCTATACACCACACTGACTTTTGTAAAAGCTTTAAATAATTAGAAGTTAAGACTTTATGAGAACTTTATCTTTGAGATAAAGATCTTTTTCTTTATGAGGAAATGAGTGTAGCTGCACAAAGAGCTTTTGAAAAACTGAGCAGCAAGAGGAACATGTACAAGAAGTGGAAGAAGAGAATTAACAAAGCAACAGTACACAGTACACACGCATAGCACCCTTGCAGGCATGATGTCAGGGATACAAAAGCACAGAAGGATCTGACTGAGGCTGGTGAGAGATGCCAAAAACAACAAAAGGATTTTGGGTTATGTCTGAGAGAAGAGGACAATCAAAGAGGGAGTAGGCCTGTTGCATGAAGAAGTTGGGCCAGTGATGATGAAGGGAAGGCAGAGCTGCTCAATTCTTATTTTGCATCTGCCTTCTTATTTTGCATCTGCCTTCTCTCACAAGGGGAAGGTGGACCCAACTATCAGCTGCAAACACTGTAAGGATTTATAAAGAGATGGTAAGGGGACATCTAGTTACTTGAAAGAAAAATAAATCCAGCGCCGATGCAGCCATGCCAATGGGGCATGATATGCATCCGGGGGGGGGGGGGAGTCATGGAAGCCTCTTCAAGGAAAGGGACTGTTTGTTCCCTTACCTTGGGGCTGCATTGTGGTTGCATCAGCACTAGAAAGTTGGATAGGATTGGGCCCAAAACTAACTACACCCCAGGGTACTGAAGGAACTTGTGGGTGTGATCTCAGTCATTGTCCGAGAACTCATGAAGAACAGGCGAGGTGCCTGAGGACTGGAGAAGAGGAAATGTTGTGTTAAAAGGTGCCCCTTTTAAAAAAAAGGGGGGGGAGGAAGATCTGAGAAACTACAGAATGTCCAGCCTGATGTCAGCACCTGGAAAGTTCCTGGATAAATTATTAAGCGGAATGTCTGTGAGCACTTAGAAAATCATGGGACGATTTCTAAAAACCAGCATAGGTTTGTCAAGAATATGTCATGCCCGACTAATTTCATCTCCTTTTTTGATAGGGGAACTAGTCTGGTAGGCTACTGTGGGAATGCCATAATCATAGTGTAACTGCATTTCAGCAAGGCTTTGAACACAGTCTCCCATGATATCCTTGTGGATAAAAATGGTAGTGTGAATTAGATGGTACTACTGTTAGGTAGATTCAAAGCTGGTTAAACAACCATTCCCAGCAAATCCTATTAAATTATGTCAACCTGAAGGGATGTATTGTATTGAATGGACTGCCACAAGGCTCTGTCTTGGGCCCTGTGCTGTTCAACATTTTTATAAATTATCTGGATGAGGTGGTAGAGGGAATGCTTATGAGATTTGTAGATGATACAAAGCTGGGGTGAGATAGCCTTTAGCTAGCAACCTGGAGGATCGAATTAGGATTCAAAATTTGTCTTGACATGCTACACCAGTGGGCCCATACCAACAAGATGAAGTTCAACAGAGATAAATGTAAACTCCTGCACATAGTTACACACAAAAAAGAGGCAGACGTATAGGATTTGCATAAACCGGCCTTGACAGCAGCATTTGTGAAAAAGATCCAGGTGTCTTAGAGCCCAATCCTTTCCTCCCCTGTCCGGCTGATGCAGGTGCACCAAGAAAAGGACAAACGACACGAGGGTATGGTGACTCCATTTTTTAAAATCTTTTTCTCCCATAGAATCCCATGGGCTCTTTTGTGGGGTGAGCTCATCAAGGGATCTTCCTTTGTGGCTTGATGGCCCCTGATGGCTTATCCTTGGTCCTAAATGGGTGCCACTATTTTTCTGCCCCTTGAACTTGTGATGAGCTCTGGAGGCTTGCGGCTTCATTAGCATGGACTCCCTGATTGAATTTGGCCATGGAGATGGTGAGAACAGCTAAGGTTGAGACACCCTTCTTTTATGTTATCAACTTTGTTTACTTCAAATCAGGAAGCTTCCAGCATGTGGATTTTCTTCACAGGGTCAAATGTGCTGGGCAAGCAAGGTGTAGCTGCCCATCGAATCTTCTAAAAGCCAGGAGAATCTTCTAAAAGCCAGTGTGGGGAGTGGGTGATTGCTCTGATAATTAAAATGGTGGCTTTCTTCTTTGCCAGTGAGATTGAGGCGTCTTGCACCAGTCCTGCTTCCGAGCGTGCTCTTCTGGTGGGCATCTACTGCCACGTACACGTATGTCAAGCATCCTGTGTTTAAAATAAAAACAAGTGTGCCTGTCAGGCAACAATGTCTACCTTTCAGGGATGCTGTAGTTGCCTGCACTGAGCAGGGGGTTAGAGTAGCTGATCTCCGGTGTTGCTTCCAATCCTAACATTCTATGACAGGGGTGGCCAACCTTTCAACAGGAATGCTCCTGGCCCTTTAATGGGTGTATAGGTGAGGGCATTTCAGCAGGTGCAGCTGTTTTAGCAGTACCATCAGCACTTGCAGCTGCCAAGATTGTCTCCTACACAATTCTTAAGAGCACAGAGGCCTAATGGTGGAAGGTTGGCCACCCCTGTCCTATGATATGTTTAATTTCATACGGTATCAAAATCAGAATAATAATTATCTGTTTAGAGTTTGTTGCTTTACTCTTTAAAGTTTGAGTAATTAGGTTTATGGATTTTGGAATTATATACCGTATTTATCAGCGTATAAGACGCACTGGCGTATAAGACGCACCTTCCTTTTGGCCCTGGGTTTCAAGAAAAAAAGATTTAAAGCATTTTTGGGCCACTTGGCCACTTACCGCTTGGCTGCTTAATTAGCTAATTTACATAAATTGCACAAAAATTTACATAAATTGCACAAAAATACCAGGATCTCTTTTAAAACACACAGCAATAAGACACATGAACAAAATGCACCAGAACATAAATCCCAAGTACAAACCCCCCCAGACTCAACTCTTTTTTCACCCCACCCCACCCCACCCCACCCATGCAGTTTCCAAAGTAAACAACATAAAAGTACAAAAAAAACCCAGACTCAACTCTTACCCCACCCCATCTATGCACAGTTTCCAACTAGGCCCAGTTCAGAAGCTTACCAAAGCTGCATTCATTTACCATCGAGGAGAGCTGGCAAGACCATGACCTCTGCAGCTCTGAGAACTGCAGAACTGAGGAGCACAGTGCCCTCTGCTGGCTGCTGAGAAGCTCAACTCATGCACGTGCATAAATTAAATCCGACAAACAGCTGTAGATCAGATAGATTAGTCAGGGAAGAAAGCACAAGGGAGCTCTCTGGCTGGGGAAGAACTAGGAAGCCTGAAAATGCTTTAAAACGGGCAAGGGGGGAAAGGGATTTTTTAGTACTGGCATATAAAACGCACCCTACTATTTTGGGTCACAAATGTAGACAAAAAAGTGCATTTTATACGCCAATAAATACGGTAGTTAAGGTTGTAGCAGTGGTAACTGTCTGCAATTATTTGTCAGTGTAGCAAGCAAATAGTTAAAGCAAAGCTAGATTTCTGTTGATGTTACATTGAGTTATATGTGGTTCCAAGTAATGTCAGATTCATTGGGTTATAGATCAGTGTCAGTCCAGTTCAATATACTTCAGAAGACATAAAATATGGATCATTTTAAGCCTTTAAGATGACAGGCTAACTTAAATCATCCTTTGTTTTATATTTGTTATCTTATGAAATGCAGGCCTTAAACACTTTTTTCATATTAGCATTGACATTTTTAATACTATGTAGTCCTTACATTATTAAACATACTGTATATGCATGAAAAAGGTATGCTTTAAAAATTCATTTGTCTTGCCTTGGTAACCTCTGCATCTTGTTCTCCCTTTTTCATGGGCTGTATATTCATTATTGTGACTGCAACAATTGCACTGTATAAGCGACATGTGTGAATTTAAGGACTTATTCAAGCCTAACATTTAAAGTATAACTGGTGTATAGTAATTGTGAATGGAATAGTAGTGTTCAACCCATACTTCGTTTTGTCAGAACTGAATGAAAGACTGAATGAACTGAATGAAAGTTAAATAATTTTAACTGGCCACAGGTTTATTGTAAGCTCTGCAGAAAGTTAACAAAGGCAAGCAAGAAAGCAGCAATCAGGCAGATATCCAACAGAGTCAGCAGTTGTTCCAGACAGCGTTCCAAAGACAAGTTCCAGACTGAGCCTGTGAGCCCCTGTCCAATTTTAAACGTTGTGGATGCAAGAGCTTCACTTTAGAATGTGTAAAGACTTCTGTGGATAGCTGTGAACTGTCTTCTGCTCTACTTTGAAATATAAAACTTATCCCAGAGCCAGAATAGATCAATGTCAGCAATTGAACAGTTTAAACACTATGAGCAATAGAGCCACCCACTCTAGTTAAGAATCCCAATTCAGGTGCTTTAAAATATGCAAATTCAAGGCCGGCCTGTCTGCCTGCCTTTCTCCATCCCTCACTGTCATCCCTCACTGTACCTAGGCCATAAATGGAGTGAGTGTGTGTGTGTGTGTGTGTGTGTGTGTGTGTGTGTGTGTGTGTGTGTGTGTGTGAGAGAGAGAGAGAGAGAGAGAGAGAGAACTGCATTTGAGACCCAATATCCTCATCATCAATACCAGTGGTCCTTGCCAAAAAAAACCCTTTCCAACCAGTCTGCTCTTTCTGCATGTTCAAAATAAAAGTCACATGCAATACATGTACTGTATAGTACTTGGGGAATAATATTTAGGGAAGGGTCATAGGTCAGTGGCATTCTTTGCCTCTAGGAGGTCCCAGATCCAGGTAGGAAAGAGAAAAATCCCTGTCTGAAACATGGCTGAGTCATTGCTAGTTAGAGCTGACAATATTGAACTAGATGAGCCAATCATCTGAGTCTGCATAAGGCGGCCTCCTGTGAAAGAACACACCCTCCCACCTGTACAGTTCACTTTTCTTATAAGAAATTCATGGGTATTTACAACCACTCTACCATGTTCCACAACCCATAGGCTGCTGCACATGTTAGTTTTTTTTTTTAAAACTCTATCCACATTACCGGTAGCTGAGTGTCTCACACAACTGTCCACTTTTCCAGCATCACTGACTACAGTAGATGAATCCCAGAGAATGCAGAACTAACGAGTGACAAATTCCTTGGAGTCTGTTCAGATTGCAGTTTTCAAGGAATTAGGACAAGCGCAGGATTTCACTGAACGGGAGGAGCAAGATTCTGACTGCCAGAAGGTCTGGCTTGATTTCTTCCTTGGAGGCACATGCAAACGCCATTCTAGCAGAATTGCTGTCTGTGCACCAAGCAACAGCATCAGAGCGAGCACAAGGTTTAAAAAAAGGCTAAAGGAAAGCCGTGGGGCCTGTAAAAACAGTGAAGTGAGGAAGGGTGAGATGGTTATTTTGTGTTTGTTAACAACATCAGACTCCTTTTTCTTGAACTAAAAAGTATATTTAAAAACACCCTCCCAGAATCCCTAACCACTTTTTAAAACCACATTCTGCACTAAGTAAACAGATTAGTTATGTTCTTGTTTTCTACACATGCAGTGGAGTGTGGCAGAAGGGATGTCTCCAGCTTGTATATGTGTGCACACATGGAGCTGGGTGAAAATAATGTGGGCTAATGTAGGCAATCCTCCTTATTAATTTCTCAACAATAACATCAGTTTTGGGATCTCTGTTAAAGAGAAAAATTGTGAAACTCA
The DNA here is from genome assembly GCA_026170595.1 of Plestiodon gilberti rubricaudatus. Lineage (NCBI taxonomy): Eukaryota > Metazoa > Chordata > Lepidosauria > Squamata > Scincidae > Plestiodon > Plestiodon gilberti. Next base: position 53,839,391 of record JANXHW010000002.1, read on the forward strand.
CAGCACAACGCTATGCATGCCTACTCAGAAGTAAGTCTCATTTATTTCAATGGGATTTACAACCAAGTAAATGCATAGGATTGCGATCTCATTCCAGTAAGGATTATAAAGTGGGGCTGGGAGGTAAGGATTTTACAGAACACACTTTAAAAACCGCATTCATATAGTAAAGGGCATAGGAAAATGTTAGTTGTCTTCTACACAACCATAGAACCTTTAAACTTAGAACGATCTCTTTTTTTTCCCCTGTCAAAATGCTGCTAAAACAAAAAAAAATTATACTCTATTTTTGTTATCAGTCATAGTATTGTGAGAACTGTTGGTGATAAGCCCTTTTTGTAGGTGCAAGCAGTCTAAGCAAAGAGACAGAGACTTGAACTCTAAATGAGAGTTTGTTTATTCAATAATATAGCTTGAATACAATACAATGTGTATGGTAGACAAGGGTGGCACCATTGCGTGCTGCCACCCCGATTAGAGAAATGACGATGCCCATTTTCCCCTCCCAGAAAAGACATAACACCAGTAACTACGGTATCTTTCTATTCTAACTCAACTATAATGATTGTGCCTGTCTGGTTGCTTTAGCCTGCCAGGAGAAACATATGGGGGGGGGAGGGGAAGGTTAGCTCTGTAAATGTTTGTCATGAAGATCTTATTTCAGTCCTTATAAAATTTGCACACCTCAACAAGAGTACATGCAGAATACTTCTTTGTTTTTGTACATTAACACCTCCTTTGAATATACAGGCCTGTTTGTGTTTCTATATTCACAATTTTTGCCTGGGAATGCTGCCCTGCACCCATAGACGTAGGCAGAGATGACCCTTGCTGGGACCTGGCCTACAAGAGGCATGGGTTTAGGCTGGGCATCTGATTGGTGCTTGAGCAAGCTGGAGGCGGGGCCAGAGATGTGCAGCTTGCGTGTGGCCTCTGTCCCTCAGCATTGAGAGAGGAAAGGAGTTGTGTCGCTTTTGTTGCAGCCCAGCATGAACCTGCCCTGGCTAGCTTCCCGTGGATCCTTTCACCAGAGGATCAAGCAGTATGTATCTGCAGCCCTGGCTGCTGCATATCCTTTTCAGGCTTCCAACAATTATTGCTGCAATTAGCCAAAATAATCAACTTCAAAACTTACTTAACTGTAGGCTTACCATATTTTTCAAACTTCAAACCGGGATAACCCCCCCGCAAGGTAAATAATTAATTAATGTAAAAGCAACGCAAAACCAAGCACAAACAACCAAAACCAACCCCAAACTACAATCCACAACGAAAAACGCACCACAAAGTACAAAGTACAAGCAAAAAAGAGAAACCAACCACAAAGTACAAGCAATAAAGAAAAACAAACCCCAAACTACTAGCAACAAAGAGAAATCAACCACAAACTACAAGCAATAAACAGAAACCAGAAACCCAAATAAAAAATCAGTTCAATGAATTAATTGTAGAAGAAAGGGGGCGCGAAGAAAGGCTGGCTCGGTCTCCTAGCGGCACCGCATGGAGCCGCTGGGAGACCGGGAGAAGCACAGCCTGCTTGCCCGGGCAGCGCGAGCCTCCGGCAGGCTCGCGCAACACGGGCAAGCAGGCTGTGCTTCTCCCGGTGCCGCTGTGTGGGAGAAGCACACCCGCTCACCGCGCCGCCACCTTTTTTTTTTTTTAATTTTAAACTTACTGGGCAGCATCTTGGATCACGAAATCTCGTGTGATCCAAGATGTCGGCGCCCAAATCCATGATCCAAGATGCTGCCCGGTAAGTTTTAAAATTTCTAAAAAAGATGGCGGCGCCCGTTCGTCCCCCGGGACCGGACCGGGAATCGAGCCCGATTTCCGGGACTGTCCCGCCGAAACCGGGACGAATGGTAAGCCTACTTAACTGGGTATCTAAATTTCAGTTCTTTATCTTTTTTTTTTTTTGGCCTAGTCTCTCCTCTCCCCAGGCTGGTGGCTTGGTGCTATTGTATTCTTGATTGCTAAGTAGCGTCATGCTGGTTTTGGCTCCAGAGTAGAGCAGACCCATCCACACACCAAGGCCTCTGCAGCAGAACTAACAAACAAGTAGGCCTATAACTCCATGTCTATCCAGCCTGGCTCTTAAAGCCACAGTACACAGCCTGTGTGAGTTCTGTGTGACATACCCCTGTGGATATAGCAAAATCTAAATGTTGTATACTCTGATTTAGGCTGCATTAATTCCCTTTTATTCATGTGTTTAGAATGGAATTATAAATGGATAGTTCGCTGTGTGTTTTTTATTTTATTTTTTATTTTTATACCGCCCTTCCTCCAAGGAGCTCAGAGTGGTGTACATATTTCCTCCCCTCCTTTTTGTTCTGTTTTTCTCTGTTTAACTCAGGTTATTTGTATATGAATCAGTGTTTCATTGTGTTAGGTACCGTACTTAATCTGCGTTTCCCATGCAGCATTTAGATGCTTTTGTCAGGAGCAACCTTTCAAGCATCCAGGCTTGTGCTGTCTGTTGAACTTTTGCTCCCTATTTTCTTTTAATATAAAGGAGTTATACATAAATCCATATATAGATAGTACTGGTATATGTTTGCAAAATGGAAAGCAGAAGAGGGAATCATTGGCAGAGGTGTCGCCAATGTTCTCACTGTTGGTCTGCCTGCACTAATGCTAGCAGGCCAAATTGTTAATGGAGCTTTCTAGGCTGGGATGGGGATGAATGAGACATGTAAGTAATAAGGAACTGATTTTAAATCAAGGAAGCATGTGTAATATTAAGCAGGGTCTATGGCCCCTATTGGACATGCACAACGGAAAATATTTTGACCCTGTGAAACTGTTGTAGGAGAATTGTCAGTGTTTTTTTGAGGATGTTCAGGGAAGAGATTTGTGAGCCAGGTTGCCTTTGAGTCTGCAGTTGACATTCAAGGTCAATACAGCAAGAACAGTGATCTATTCTGCTCTTTGTTCATACAGGCCTGACCCTGGCATCCATCTTGTGGCAACTGTTCCAGCGTACACAAATAAGCTGAACAGGCTTAGTCTTAACCAACAATTACTCCACCTTTCTCAGGCCACTAAAGGCGACCACAGGAACATTTATTCATGCACCAGCCAAGTTGTACTCCTTTGCCCTGATACACGTTTAAGTCTATTACCTACGGTGCGGGAGGCCTTAATATAGATAGCTTGCAGACCTCGAGAAAACACAGACTCTTTAATTTAGCCCTGAGCCTGGCATCCATATTCAAGCGATAGTTGGAAACGCACAAGAAGAATGAACAGCTCAGTCTTGACTAACTTGAATAAATTACCCCACCTTTTTCTGGCCACTAGTTGGCAACTGCAGGACCATATGTTTATGTGTAACATCCAAGATCTGCAGCCTTCTGCATTCCTATGCTATTTGGACTTGTAAGGTAAAGGTGACCCCTGCCCTGACAATTAAGTCCAGTCGTGTCTGACTCTAGGGTGTGGTGGTCATCCCCATTTCAAAGCCGAAGAGCCAGCGTTGTCCAAAGACGCCTCCGTGGTCATGTGGCTGGCATGACTCTCCTTGCCGCAGCGCGTAGCATGCGGCTGGAACACGGAGCGCTGTTTACCTTCCCGAAAGCGGTACCTATTTATCTACTCACATTAACATGCTTTGGAACTGCTAGGTTGGCAGGAGCTGGCGAGAGCTCACCCCGTCGCGGATTCGAACTGCCGACCTTTCGATCGACAGCTCATGGTTCAGTGATTTAACCCACTGTGCCACCCTCTGGCCACTATTTGGACATGTACCGGCAGTGAAAAGAGACTTTCAACGCAAGTAAATATAGATAGCCTGCAGGTTCTTGAGGAAGCTTGCATGTAAATGTACCTACACACATTTGTGTACTTTCACAAAGAGAGACAGCAGAAGTATTGCAGAGTAGTGGTTTGGGATTGGGCTGTTAGTCTAAAACTAATTATTGGCAGGTATCTCCTCCTGCATCTTAAAAAGGCATTGTGGTTTTAAAAAAGCAACAAAAACTTAATATACTGTGTACAAGAAGGACTTTTAAGATGACTTTGATAACTTCTGACTTGGATATTTTATGAATTGTTCTAAGATGGCAGGCAGGTTGGGGATCAGATGAGATCTAATATTTTAAGTATGAATCTGTTTTTGTAGAACAGGAAAACTTGTTTCTCTGTTTCTGCTATGCCTCCCACATCCTTCTATCCTCACGCGTCAAGTTGTTCTGCCTTGCTGTATGAATCTAATATGCAATTAATACCAAGAAGAAATGTGTGATTGTTTTGTTTATAAATTACTTTCAAATTATTTTTGCAAGGGTTGCTTCAGAATGTGCCATTTGAAATTCTGCCTAGTTTCTGAATTACCTGTTTTTGTTTCTACATTCTACATTCACAATTTTTCCATTGTTGACTTAGGGTCTTTGTTCAGATGGCTGCACATCCACTATTTTCAGTTTGTATCTCTTATTTTTTATAAGTTAATGGTGGACATGAGTGCATATGTGTTTTGTTTAAAATGCCATGCAAAAAGGAATGTCGGTGTGATTGCATGATAGCAGTATATTTCTAAAGTATGGCCAAACTATGGATGCATCAGTTACAAACTTAATTGTAGACATTTTCCATGTTTAATTGGAAGGTAGTGTAAAGCATATACAACCCATGGGAAAATGTCACAGAATGGGGAATACTTGTCTATAATTCTCACTTAATAATGATGTTTAGCGACCCTTTAAAGCAGTGGTTCTCAAAGTGATGGGTCTCAATCCAATATGAAAAATGGAAGCGGTTTCCCTTTCACTTTACGGAAAACAACAGTAAACTAATGTTTAATCGTTTTTTAAAAGAAAGTTAGAAAACCTGTTTTTTATCTAAAGAGATGGGCAACAGCAAATGAATAATTACTTAAAACTGTTTTGACAGAAATGTCAGCTTTCTCAGATATACCCTGTGCATCCTCTCCCCCCCCCCTGCCCCGTTCCTTATTTTTAAGTTTAACAAAAGTGTTTGGATGCAGTTTCCAGGATCCTTGAACTGAATGCTGTGAAAGTGCACAGAGAGTTATAAATCCTTGGGACATAGGTGGCTTTTCTTAGAACCAGCACAATATAATGGGTAGGTTGCTGGACTATAACCAGGGAAACACAGGTTCAAATCCTTCTTCAGGCATGACATATACTGGGTCATCCTAAGCCAGTCACACTCTCAGCCCATCCTACCTGATTGTGAGGGGGGGGGGCAGCTATGTATGCCACCCTGCACTCTTTGAAGGAAGGCAGGATAAAAATAGAGTATTCTAGTAGTCCAAGTATGAGATCCAGTCTACATATTACACAGAGTGAGGTAGAAGAATTCTGGACTGCTCCACTGAAATTATGGGGGTGTACCGGTATTTTAGAATGTTCCTCTATGCAAAAAAACTCGTATGTAGTAAATAAGCATGTTGTGGGAAAGGTTTTGCACATATGTTTCCTTCATTTACTAGGGGGAGAATTCAGAAATATTCATATTGATGACACAGTTTAGTGTCATCTCTGCCTCTTCAACAGGCTTTATCCACTTGCTAAAAGTATACCGTATGTCCCCAGCACATTTGTAGATTCTGTGTGCTTACTTCTATGTATGCGGTCTATTTTTCACTAGTAGGAACCCTCCCTTCCCCTTGATGCTCTTCTTCCTTCACTTGTGTCTTCACATTCCGTGCCCACCCTTTAGGAAGTTAGGTTTTTCTCTGCACCATTTCTTTGTTAGCAGAGATGTGGAAAAAGTGAACTCAGTCACAGCAGAACTGAGTTACACAAAGCATGTTATATGTCTACTGCAAAATAAAGCAAGAGAAGCAACTAATCATTGTCCCTTAGGTAAGGAGATGGAAAAGCTAATGAAGAAGCTAATGAGAAGTCTAATCAAAGCAGGAGAGAGCAATCTACAAGTACAGTACTTCCCCCATATCCGCTGGGGATATGTTCCAGGCCTATCCATGGATACTTCAAACCGTGGATAAGAGCGAACCCCCCTTCCATGGTTTCCTGAGGGCCCCCCGCCCTGTTTCCCCTGCGGGCAGGAGTGCGCGCTCCCCTCCAGCTCTTGTTTTTCTTTCAGCAAGCTTTGTTTCTTCCATAAAACAAACAGAGAAGCAGCCTCCATTGCAGGCAAGTAGAACAAGACTAAGTCCTAGAGAGGCTCTGCAAGGTTTCTGTTAACCTTGCAGAGCCTCTCTAGGACGTAGTCTTGTTCTACTTGTCTGCAATAAGCAGCCAGAGGCTGCTTCTCCTGTTTGTTTAAGGAAGACACGAAGCTTACTGGGAAAAAAAGTAAAAGCCTGGGGGGGGGTCCCTGCGATCCGTGGATAACTGAAACCGTGGATAGCGAATCCGTGGATATGGGGGCCCACCTGTATTAAATTAGGAACTAAACAGGTGACTGCTCCCCCTACTTGTGGGGATTAACACATACCTATCCACACACACTGTTGTACAAATCTAGCTTGTATGCTGTTGCTCTTCCAACATTCTCCCTAACAACAAATACCACTTGGATTGTAGCTGTATTATGTGTGTGTGAATTCTTTTATTGCATTTTACTCTCGACTCCCCTCTCATTTTACATTTATTCCCTCAATAAATGCTACTGTATTTGCACCCATAACTCTGTCTCTGTTATCTTTGTTAAATGCCAAGCTCCTTTGAGATGTGTCATTAGCCAATGGATATGGTCCTCGCAGATGTTTGTTCCCCCATGTATGCATGTTGTTGCACATGTTTTAGAACAGGGGTTCTCAAAGTGATGGCGTGACCCACCACTCTGAGAAAGGGCAGGTCACTACCCCCTTAAGGAGGGTGGCGACGTGCAGTGATGTCAGCGACCTCCTGCTGCTGCCGGGACAAAGGGGGTCTTTTTTAACTTACTGGGGTTTGCACCACCCTTCACGTGGTGCGGGGGGGGAGGGACTGCGGCCACCACTGCAGGCCTCCCCAAGCCTCAGGTCAGCTCCCTGAGGCAATTGAAGCCCACTTCTGTTTTATTTCCTGGTTTTGCCGAAAAACAGAAGTGGGCTTCAATCGCCTCAGGGAGCTGATCTGAGACTTGGGGAGGCCCACGGAGGTGGCCATGACCCCCCGTACCCTTCAGAGGGCGGCGTGACCCCCGTAAGTAAAAAAGACCCCCTTTGTCCCGGCAGTGGCGTGATCCTGGGAGCATCGCCACCACCCTTACCCTGCCCCTCGCAAACAATCAAAGCTTTCCCCTAAACTTGGGGAGAACTTTGACAAACTATGTTCTAGGAGCAGGGTTTCTCAACCCCTTCCTGGCAGAGCGCAACTCTCCTGCTGTATACCACCAGAAGTGACTGGTGATGATGTCATCGCCAGTTACTTCCATGTTTTCAGGTTTTTGGAGGCCAGAAATGCAGGTAGGAGACTTTGAGGGGGTGGGAGGGCCCTTCTCAGCGTTCCCAAGAGACTCAGCCAAAGGCAGGAGCCTCTCGGGAGTGAAAACACACCACCAAAAGCAAGGTTCCAGTGGTCTGGCGGTCCAAGTACCACCAGCGGCCAAAGTACCACTGGTGGTACTAGTACCACTGGTTGAGAACCCCTGTTCTAGAGTGCATGCCAGGTAACACTCAGCTTGCCTTCTCACTTTACATAATGTGTAGGTTGTCTTTCCCAAATGTCATACCCTACAACATTTTGCATATCAATATGTGCACTAAATGTACTAAATGTGTTGTTTTGGCACACACTGATACATGCTTCCTAAAAGACTGTGAAGTGGTTATCAGATTTTAAGAAATATACCAATGTAATGTCAGGAAGATAGTACTTGTTATCCATTTCACCCAAAAGAGTATGTTTTGGAAGCTGTGCTATGGTAAATTTATGTCTATGCATTTTACAAGGTTTTTTTTTATATTGTGAACCATCTGGAAATAAGCAGTTGTGCCGGCTGAAAGCATCCAAAGCAGAAGGGCCCAGAAGGAAGTATAAGTTTAGAAGCAGAGTATGGTGGTTGTTTAGCTCAAAATATTTGAGAAATGCATGTAATGAAAAGTTTGGAACCTTGGCATTATAGAAATTAATACATTGAAATGTCTCAGTTAATACATTCTTTTTTAATGTGAAACAGTTTTACTTTGGTTTCTTTTGGAAGTTGCATAGCTCCATTGCCATACTTTAAGGGAAAGACATTTGAATATTGCTTTCCAGTTGCTATAAGTGGGTAACCTTTTTTTTTTCTATTTAGGTTTATATTGCTTTGTATATAAAATTTGACTTGTGTTTCATTGTCCAGTTCAGAAGATCATTTATGCAGTATATTTATGGTTTGTTCATCTCACTTTTGATCTGTGTAGTGCACCCTCTGTGTCAACGTTCCAGTGAGGGCTTAAGACCTTCTCGTTTCTCTGCCTTTTAATTTTGATTGTAGTTGTTGAGTTCTTTGCTGCTATTACTATTGTTTTTGTAGTATTATATTTCATTGCCATTTATTATGGATTTAATATTGTATGTTGCCTTAGGTGTCTTTTGTTTACAAAAGAAAAAGGCAAAATATACATGTTTTGAAATACATACATTTTCATATTTACATTTTTTTAGTATCAGCTCTTAAAAGGTCTTCTGCAGCAGACCTGCTTTCAAAAATAATCCTATCTAAGCTAAGAAAAAATAATAATTTAACTTCCAATTTTACTGTGAGTATAAACCTGGAAAAATAGGCTCGGAATTGGTTGCTGAGAAGTTTAAAATATTGTTCCTGTGGAATTTAGGAGAGAAAAGGATACACAGTTATTTCAGCATTAAATAGATTTAGGGAACAAAATAAGGGAAATATGGTGTGCAGAACTACATATTAAAAAGAAATATCCTACACCTTGTCCACTCCCAAGGGCAAAGGCCCTTGTGAGTGGACTCCCTTTCTTCCTTTTGCTGTCATCAATCTGTATCAATCTGTATCACAATTTTCATTTGGTTTTCATGCAGGTGGTCGACCAGATTGATACACTGACTTCGGACCTCCAGCTAGAGGATGAGATGACTGACAGTTCTAAAACTGACACGTTGAACAGCAGCTCAAGTAGCACAACGGCATCCAGTTTGGAAAAAGTCAAGGTGCGAGCCCATGCACCACTCATTAAACCCCCAGCTCATCCATCTGCCATTCTTACAGTACTAAGGAAGCCCAATCCACCACCACCACCTCCACGGTTGACTCCTGTGAAGTGTGAAGATCCTCACAGGCCAGTGACCCCTGCCAACCCTGTAAAGACTAACGGGACTCTACTGAGAAATGGAGGTTTACCAGGAGGACCAAATAAAATTCCAAATGGAGATATATGTTGTATACCTAACAGTAACTTGGACAAAGTTCCAATGCAACCTCTGATACACAGATCTGAAAAAGACAGGTGTCCTCAGCCTGGAACACGGGAACGGGTACGATTTAATGAAAAGGTGCAGTACCATGGCTATTGTGCTGACTGTGATGTCCGGTATAATATCAAAAACAGGGAGGTTCACTTGCACAGCGAACCTGCCCACGTGCCGGGAAAGCTTCCTCACCAATGTCCTCCCTTACCACCACCACCTCCCCCACTACCTCCTTTTCCGCTAGAAAATGGAGGGGTGGGAATAAGTCCCAGTAGTAGCTTTCCACCTCTCAGACCTGTAACTGTGCCTCCACAAACTGCACCAAAACCCCAGAAGACCATCTTGAGGAAATCAACCACTACAACAGTGTGATGTATCCCACTTGGAGAACTGTTTTGTTTTTTCTTATGTATAAACGTAAAAAAGGTAATGAGCACTTTCTACTCAAGCAATAAAAGCCCAAATATATTACACCCTTTCTTCTACGAAGTGGCATAAAAGAATGACATGGTAAGTAAGATGAAAACTGTTTAATGATGTTGAATGCACAAACCAATTAATTTCATTGTTGTAGAATGGTGTAATAATCCGTGCTGCAGGTCATCACCACCATCAATGATTACAGCAGACACCTTTAGCTATAGCCTAAAATGACATTAAAATTTCATTTTGGAAAATTTATACGTGCAGTAGCAATTAATGATGAAGTTTAACTTTGTTTAGAAATAATGTATATTGCAGGATAGGCTTTATAATATATAATACTTTCAAAATTCCTTTTTAGGGATATAATGTCGGGGATTCTCAAATAATATATATATATATATAATATATATATTCATTCATTCATTCATTCATTCATTCATTCACATTTTTATACCACCCTTCCTCCAAGGAGCTCAGAGTGGTGTACGTATTTCCTCCTCTCCTTTTGTCCTCACAACAAACCTGTGAGGCATGTTGTTGTTGTTAAGTCGTGTCAGACCCTTCATGATCCCATGAACCATATCCCACCAGGCCTTCCTGTCCTCCACTATCTTCCTGAGTTCGCACATTTTCATGTTCTTCGCATCGGTGATGCTGTCTAACCATCTCATCCTTTGCCTTCCCCTTCTCCTTTTGCCTTCAATCTTTCCCAGCATCAGAGTCTTCTCCAGAGACTCCTCTCTTCGCATTAGGTGGCCAAAATATTTCAGCTTCAGCCTCAGTACCTGTCCTTCCAGGGAACAGTCAGGGTTGATTTCATTTAGGATTGACTGATTTGATCTCCTAGCAGTCCAAGGGACTCTCAGGAGTCTTCTCCAGCACCACAGTTCAAAAGCATCTATTCTTCGGCGCTCAGCCTTCCTTATGGTCCAACTCTCGCAACCATACATTGCTACTGGGAACACCATCACCCTGACTATACGAACTTTTGTTGGCATGGTAATATCTCTGCTTTTTATTATGCTATCTAAATTTGCCATAGCTTTCCTTCCAAGGAGTAAGCGTCTTTTAATTTCATGGCTGCTGTCTCCGTCTGCAGTGATCTTGGAACCCAAAAAAGTAAAATCTGTTACTGCTTCCATTTCTGCCCCTTCTATTTGCCAGGAATTGATGGGACCCGATGCCATGATCTTAGTTTTATTAATGTTGAGTTTCAAGCCAACTTTTGCACTCTCCTCTTTCAGTCTCATCAAGAGCCGTTTTAGTTCTTCTTCACTTTCTGCCATTAGGGTGGTATCGTCTGCATATCTGAGGTTGTTATTTCTCCCGATTATTTATTTATTTATTTATTTATTTATTTATTTATAGATAGATAGATAAAAATAAATAAAATAATCGGGAGAAATAACAACCTCAGATATGCAGACGATACCACCCTAATGGCAGAAAGTGAAGAAGATAATATAAAAATACACACACACATTTACCCAACCCCCATTACAGCTATTGATTTCATTAGGATTAGGTAGGCACAGTTTTCCTGACATTCCCACTCTGTACATTCTAACAAGGGCAAGAAGACAAAGGAAAGGCTCACCTTCTCTATCCAGCCCAAAGATGAAAAGATCAGAACATTTTGGAGGTAGCCCTCAACCCCTTTCAAAGATGCCAGAGTTGAGAGTGTGTGCACTGAAATCATGAAGGTGATGCTAGAAGGGGGTAAGGGAAAGGGGGAGATGGAGAAGAGGGGAGTTGCTTTGCAGACATAGGCTTCCTGTCCCATACAGGTCCAGAGGAGGAAAATCACTCTTGTTCCTATAAGTACAGAATGGAGAATTGTGAGCTAAACCATGTGCTGCAGTCCAGTCCAGCCTCACAAGGTGTACAGAGAGTCTCTTACAACTGCAGTAACTCACTTTTGCTCCTTGCACCTCTGCACAAGGAGCCTGATCCAGTTCAGAGCACTCCAGCAGTGCTCTTGCTTCTCCCAAAGTCACTCCCTTCCTCTTATTCTTTGTGACTCCCATGACACCCCCTGAGGGTTGCAACCCATGCTTTGAGATATCTGATTATCAGATTGTACAGAACAATATGAAACTGTAATGGTTTGGGACATAGAGAAGAACAGAAATTAGTGGAATATGTAACAAGCAAAGACTTGTTCTGGAACATTGTAGCTGTAGCAAGTTATTTTCTCAAAAAAAAAAAAAGCGTGGGGGCTGCTGTTTGACAGCCCAGCTGTTCCTCAAGATCACTTATTTAAAGCCTCAAACAGAAACTGGTGAGAACTACAATAGTTCCCTAAAAATAAGATATATGATAGAATCCAATCCTGTGTAACTCTTGCACCAGTGTAGCAGTAGATCCCCCAGTAGAGCACTTATGCCAGTGAATGTAACCCTCCTCGGACACCTCACATGTGCAGTTCGGAAGCAGAACGGACACTGGCGCAATTCCGCCAGCACTGGGGGCATTCAGACGCCCCCGGAATGTCCCGTGTGCTGGCGGAGTTATGCCAGCATCCATTCCGCATTCAAACTGCACATGTGAAGAGTAGGAGGGGGGTTAAGCCGTTGTACGTCCTGCATCCGTCGCCGTATATCAAGTTACACTGGCATAAGTGCTCTTACACCGGGGGATCTACTGTTACACTGGTGCAAAAGTTACACAGGTTTGCACCCCTAAACATTGCCATTATGCCCTGTAAAAATTGGCTAAATATGTATTTTGTAATGACAGGTCATACACGTCTTAAACAGCATAATAAAAAGCAGAGATATCACCATGCTAACAAAAGTTCGTATAGTCAGGGCCATGGTGTTCCCAGTAGCAGTGTATGGTTGCGAGAGTTGGACCATAAGGAAGACTGATCGCCGAAGAATAGATGCTTTTGAACTGTGGTGCTGGAGAAGACTCCTGAGAGTCCCTTGGACTGCTAGGAAATCAAATCAGTCAATCCTAATTATACAAAGGTTTTGCTTGCAAGTTAGTCACCTTTAAATAGTCTTCTCTGCTCTTAAAAAGTAAAAGAAAGATACACATAATTTCATTGGCCTGAAATGAACTTCCATGAGCAAAATTCAACTCATGGAACAGGGTAGTCCCATCTCCTCCTTTCTGCTGCAGTCCCTGTACGCCATCATACTAAACATTTGACAAGGTCAGATCTGAAAGATACATTTTATGATGGGCAGCACAGTCCTGACTAAGGATCCTGCCGGTGGCCCAGGGATGCCCGCTGGATCCTGAGCCAGGTTGCCCGTCGGTCGGTGGGCTGGAGGTCAACTCGGGGAAGGGGACGCTTGTCCCCTTCCCTGAGTGTAAACTGGGGCCGCCCTATCGGCCTCCTCGGATTTCCGCCAGCTAAATAGCTGGCGGAAGTAGAGGAGGCCAGGTAGCGATGTAGCTGAACTGGCGGGGACGGGGATATGGCGGGAGCCATCCCCCTCCCCCTCCCGGGCCGGCTAGAATAATGGCCCCTTTCCCGCGGACCGCCTACGCGGCTGCTGGCAGGAGAGCTTACCTTCCTCTGGCGGCTGCTTTCTGGTCCAGCGACTGAGTGAGGGAGGTCGACCTTGCGCCGGCCTCCCTTACTCTGAAGTAGTTGCGAACGTGCTTTACAGCACATTCGCAACACTTTAGAACGGAGGAGCGTGTGCTCCGGCGTTCTAAAGCACACCGTTCTCCGGCGTGCGCGCTGCCATTCTAAAGTTTCCCAGGATTGCACCCTCAGTCAAATGTAAACACAATTCCATTCATTTCCATGGGAAATTCCTCTTCCTTTGGAATGAACAAACTTGAATGTGCTTTAGTGTCATTAAATCATTCCAAAAATCCACAATGAATTTGCAATTGCCATTTGCTTTATCTCTAAAACTATCCCCATATACATAACAACAAAATTAAATGAATAAGGGTTGTGTCCTAAGTTCCTAACTTCCTCAGTCATATTTAACTAAATTTAGGATTCAACCCTATGTTCTGTTCACCTGTAACAGAACTGATGGAACAATTGGTGCTCTTAATATCTTCTCAAAGTTATACAACAGGATGGTAAAACTAGGTTAGCTGTATAATTTAGAACATGTTGAATCTGAAAGGAAAAAACATGTTTCTGTATATGATGCCATGCATGGACTGTGGCCTACACTCATTATATATGGGAGTCTTAAATTTTCAGAACCGATTTGAATAGGATTCACAATTGTATAATTCAATATAGAGGCCACAGTGTCACAGCCGTGTAAGTCTACAATGATGTAGCTCATAAAAAATGCAACAACACTTTTACTGTACTTTTGAATCAGATTTGGTAGTTACAAGCTCTCTAGAGAAGCATTAAGAAAGTCCTTCTGTTTTCTGAGGGTTAGGCTGCCTTGAGACGCACACAATGGCATTGCCCCCAGATAATTGAAGTTTAATCATACCACGTGCACAATTGAAGTGAACTAGGTGATGCAATGACATGTATTGGGCATTTTCTGTACAGTATGGTTTACTCAGAAGTAAGTCCTCCTAAGTTCAGAGGCACTTACTCCCAGACAAGCATGCTTAGAACTGCAACCTTTGCCTTTGTTCATGCAAGACTATATTGTTTTCTAAATTACATGCCCGTTTTATCTCGGCAATCAAATTTCAGTAAGTGGTTGACATTAAAACATCTTCTGTGCACGCACTTTATAAAGCTGCTGGTTTGGGTTATCTGGTTTGTTGAATGCTGAGTGTACATACACAGAATATGATTTAACATCAGTGTCTGGTGAAGAATTTCTGGGGGAAATGACCACCAGCTTGTAATGTAGCTAGCTAAGGGTATGAACTAGACGTATATGTATACCAAACCAACTAATTATTAACTTTTTTAGGCAATCGCTGATTGTGCCAGATAGATACAAAGCTGCTAAAAAATCAGGGATCTGGATGTCAAAGAAATCAGTCTCTTGCCAAGTCAAAGCAGTTTTAGCAATCACAGCCTGGACTGGAAAAAGTTTTTTTTTTTTTTTTGCTTACAAAGTTAAGGGGGAGCAGGTGAGTCAGTCCTGCATTTGCTCAGGCTTCTCTATTGCTGTAGTAAATTGATTTGCTCTGCTTATGCTCTAAAATCATTTGTGAATTTCTAGCGCAGAATTAGAACATGGGTGTGCTGAGGATAGAAATCACTGACTGTATTGTAGGCCAGAAATAGGGGGAGATACGACTGGTTCAGGGATTGGTCCAGGAAGGGGAAGATTTGGCAAAAGCAATGTGCTGCTGAAATATGCTTCAGACTGTAGCCCCTAGGGTCCCTCAGCTTGCATGTGGCAATTGGATAAATTGGAAAAAAAGTAGGGCGCAGTAGACAACCTGAATTGTGACATGTTTTCTTAGTATGTTAGTACATATCTAGTAGTATTTAAGTACATATCTAGTATGTATGTATCTGCTGCAATTTATATGAGCAATAGCTGGGAGTTGCTATGCAAAGTGTACATTTGTTGATTACATTTTTAACCAAATGATTCTTCAGGTGTAAAATTTGCCCTCGTTCATAAACTAAAATGACTTGATTGTCACCTGCTGTATGTCCATATTGCATGGCAACAGCTTAGAGAGCTTACCTGGCTTCTGAAAGTTAGAGATATGGACCTGTTTAACTTTCCACTTAGCTCAAGTTCTGTGTCAGTTCAAAAATCAAAGGGCTGGGAGTAATCCCCCAAATGTTTAATATAAATTTGCATGTTATGTTTCTGCTTTAGTTAGACCTCCGTCTGGAATATTGTGTTCAGTTCTGGGGGCTGCAGTTTAAGAGAGATACTGACAAGCTGGAGCAAGTCCAGAGGAGGGTGACTAGGATGGCGAGGGGTCTGGAGACTATGTCCTAGGAGAACAGGTTGAAGGAATTGGGCATATTTAGTTTGGAGAAGCGACGGTTAAGAAGTGACATAATAGCTACAGTATGTCTCTATAAATCTATAAGTATCTGAGATGCTGACATGTGGAGGATGGAGCAGATTTGTTTTCAGTTGTCCCAGACTGTAGGACAAGGACAAATGGGTTTAAATTACAACAAAGAAGATTCAATTAAACATCAGAAGGAAGAACTTCCTGATGGTACGAACTGTTCTGCAGTGGAACAGCTCGTCATGGACGGTGGTAGACTCCCCATCATTGGACGTATTTAAACAGAGACTGGGTAGCCATCTATCGGGGATGTTGTACTTGTGGACTGCCTTCATTGGCAGGGCGTTGGGCTAAATTTTGTAGGTCCCTTTGGGAGTGTCACTAGGGTTAGTGATACCTGGGGTGAGATCTCATGGCGTCACCCCCATGGACCTCCTCCCATACCAGACAACACGATGTGGAGGCCTCCTGGGAAATGCGACCCCTGTGCGAGTCACAGTAGGGTCAGGCAAAAACCCATTTTCTACCAGTGGTGTAGTTCTGCACCACCAGTAACAAATAGAAACTCATTTTAGTGTCATCCCTCGCTGTGGTGACACCCAGGGAGGTGGGTCCCTTCCAACTCTGTTATTCTATGTGTGTTTGGTGAATGTATAAAGATGTGAGATATCACAAGAATATGCATTTCAGGTTACATAGAGATCTTTTATAATCCTGCATATGCCCACAGGGACTTTTATTTTCCTTCTTGAACAGTAGACTCTCCTATTCTCAGCCATAATAGAAACTAGTTTTGAAACTCTTGTCCATTTAACAAAAGGTTTGCCATGTGGGCTGTTGTTCAGAAAATGGAATTCCAAGGCCACCTTGACCGTGCAGAACTAGCTACACTGTCTTTTCATTTTGGGGTTATAGCATTTAGTATGATGATGAAAGATACTTCTCATATCAACTAAGACTTTCTTTCCCCTTCTCTTTTCAATACAATTACGTATTGAAAGCAGGGAGGAAGAAATTTCCTGTGTTTCCATTTCTGTTTAAAATATATCTGTTACGTAGAGACTATCCTGTTTGACCCATGTAACAGTTCAGATGTCATAGTTAGTCGACGATGACATGTGACAATCATTGCCTTTTCATTCAATTCTGAGCAAATGAGAACTGGTATTAAACTTCCTGTTCTGTCTAAGAAGTTGCAAAAATAATTTTGGCCATCTTAATATAGATATGGGATTTCTTCAAATGCCTTCCTTAATATAGAGAGGATCTGAAAAATGTTCACAGATGAGATTGCTGACACCTTGACATTTTCTGTGCTACATTTAAATGAATTTCTGATTATTTCCTTAATTGAAAAAAAAAGTGGTGAGTCTTTTTTCACTCTTCAGGAAGGAAATGGCTAATTATTAAAATATTCTGATCAGCAGTACTTTCAGTTCTGTAAGTAAAAATAGAAAAAATGATACAAATGCCAGAATTAGCTCTAGCGTGACCTATACCACTTAGCAGATTCTTAAGCTGGGAGTTGAGAAAGGTGAATAACAAAAGGTGATCAGAAAATATCCCTTCAAACAATTATTGCACTTATTCCTAAAACAGGAATACAAATAAAGATTGAGTATCCCTTATCTGGAATGCTTGAGACTGGAAGTGTTCCAGATTTCAGATTTTTACTGAATTTTGGAATACTGTAGTTGCAATGGTGCCAACAGGTGAATTGGTTAAGCCTGTCTTACCTGCCCTTTCACACGCATACCCAATCGTCCCAAAACCAAGCCAAAAGTTCTCAATTGCTAATGCTGAACTGAAATGCTAATACAGGTTGAGTATCCCTTATAAGTCCCCCTGGCTTGCCCGCTCAGCTCCGCACTGCTTTTAGCGCCACCAGACACCAAGGGTTGCAGCGCTACCACCTTCCTTGACTGGGTAGCACCCCAGCATGCTTTTGCTATACCAGCTGACTTCTTTGGATGGGTAACGCCTTGTGCTATGCTGGCCGATGCCCGGCATAGCGCAAAAAAGTAAAAATGTCAGTGCACAAAAAAAGTGTTCTGGATTCCAGATTTTGGAATTCTGGATAAAACTTAATCGATCTGTACCCTGTCATCTGGTTACCTAAAGCTTTTTCCTTGTCATTGGCTGGTGGTAGTAACACGAACCATACCTACAAGCCAAGTAAATGCAGTCACAATGCCTGGTCAGTGAGAAGCCACACAGCTGTAAATATGGCATTCATCCTGCCAGGAATTATTTATTTTCAGTTTTGTGCCTTCCCCCCTTCAGCAGCCACACCATGCCATTATTATTATTGTGTGTGTTCTCCTCTTATGAGAATGCATCATGCTCATTTTTCTAACCCATTTCTTGTACTAGAGATGGAATGGCAGGGGCTTAATTACTCCAAGAGTATGACATTCCATAGTATAGAATGGGATGTCATATGTAGGTGCCAACCTGTTGGTAAATGTTGATGATTAAGAGCAAGGCTTAGATTATTTGGTTTGGGGCATGAGAGAAAAAGAATGTCATATATTTTTCTGTAACAGGGTTGGGGAGCATTAAGTGTGTGATATTTAATTGGTGTTTTTTCTATTTTCAGCATTTGTGTTTTATTGTTTAAAGTGAAACATCATGGCACCAATGGTATTGCATTAATTAGGAAAACAATTTTTCAGGGAGTATTATACTTAGGGTTATACCATGGTTATACTAAGTATGGTTATACTTAGGGTTATATACTATGCCAAATAGCACCAGGTTCGGTGGGTGACTTGAATTTGCTGCAGTGACAGAAGTGGTTTTGCAGTATATAATTAGAGCCTCATATGTGAGTAGTCAGCTCTTCAGTCCTCTACATCAGTGGTTCTCAAACTGGTGGGTCGCGACCTACCATTAGAACCAAACACTGCCCCCTTAAGGGGTGGGGACAACGCAGCGGCAGCGATCCCGGGGTTCGCCACCGGCAAGTTTTAAAAGGTAATTTGTGCACTTACCGGGGGTCCTGGAGCCCTCTGGAGGGTTTAGGGAGGCCTGCGCTACCCTCCACAGCCCCCCCTCCCCAGCTTCAGATCGCTGCTTTGCGGTGATTTATGACTACTTCCAGTTTTTGCAAACACCGGAAGTGGTAATAAATCTCCGCAAAGCAGCGATTTGAAGCTTGGGGGGGGGGGCTGCTGAGGGTAGTGCAGGCCTCCCTGAATCCTCTGGAGGGCTCCAGGACCCCCGGTAAATGTAAAAATCAACTTTGTTTCTCAGCGTCGTTGGCAGTCCCCGCACCCGCAAGCACTCAAAGTTCTTCCCGCTTCATGAGGAGAACTTTGAGAACCACTGCACGACATGATTTTAATAGAGACACAGCATCTCGGCCACCCTACTTAGCATGAATACTGGAAGGCAACTAACGTGACCTGCATATTTGAATGCTGAAATTCCATCAGATTAGAGTAATTTTCACATCACTGCTAGCAATGCTGAATTTGAGCCAAGTACTCAGGGACAGAATCTGCTTGATTCTACAAAATAGTACAGTTGGCAAGCTATATAGAATGTCCCTGATAACCTGTTTTATTTTACAAAAAAAAGGACAGACAGAATCCTAGATTGTGAATATTTTTCTATCACTACTCCTTTTGGCCCTGGGTGATGTTTTGGGTGGCATACATTTTGTAATGTTTTTCCTTTGGTGTGAAAGGAACACAAACGTTTATGCAACTTTTAATCAGACAGATGGTAAGCCAAGGCATGGGGAAGGGCAGATTATACAGAAGTCCCATCAGATTTCAGATGCTAAAAGCTTAAGATAAAGAGTTTTCTTGCAGATTTAATTCAGCCTGAAAGGTGTAAGATGGTTTCAGTATGCACAGAGGAAGCAGAGGAATAAAGGAAGCAAAACATGTTTGAGGTTGCAACCCTGTGTATACTTTCCTAAGAGTAAGCCCCATTGAAATCAATGGAACTTACTTCTGAGCAGTGGCATCGCTGTGGCGGGGGGGGGGGGGGGTTTGAGATGCAGCGCGTCACTCTCCTGGCACGTCACCCTCAGTACTCGGAGGGTGACGCACCCGAGGCCAGCTCGGCGAGCCACGTCTTCTTCGGCGTCTCAGTCGCTTCTAACAAGGCCAGGCAAGGCTGAATGCGGCATGCGCATAACACCGCTTGAAGCCTTGCCCTCAGAAGGGCCGAACAAAGACAAAAGGCTTTAAGCGGCGTTGTGTGCATGTGCCGATTTCAGCCTTGTTTGACGCGGCCAAGCCACCGAAGAAGACGCGGCTCGGCAAGCGGGCCTTCGGCACGTCACCCTCCCAGCACATCACCCCCTCCCAGCACGAGTGATGAGTACCGGGGGACGGGGAGGGGACGGCCAAGTAACTTGTGAAAGTAGCAACAGTTTATTAAAAAAGATAAAAGCTAAATAAAGGTAAAGGTATCCCCTGACAATTAAGTCCAGTCGTGTCCGACTCTAGGGTGTGGTGCTCATCTCCATTTCAAAGCCGAAGAGCCAGCGTTGTCCGAAGACGCCTCCGTGGTCATGTGGCCGGCATGACTCTCCTTGCCACAGCGCGTAGCATGCAGCTGGAACACGGAGTGCTGTTTACCTTCCCGCAAGCGGTACCTATTTATCTACTCGCATTGACATGCTTTGGAACTGCTAGGTTGGCAGGAGCTGGCCAAGCAACGAGAGCTCACCCCGTCACGGGAATCGAACTGCCGACCTTTCGATCGACAGCTTATGGTTCAGCGGTTTAACCCGCTGTGCCACCCGCTGGCCTGTAAAAGCTAAATAGCTACGGGTAAAATAGGCATGGAATAAGGAATGAGAGGCAAATGGAAAATAACGCTGCCACCTACCTAAACAATCAACCCTGTCCAGCAAGCACTTGCAGCAGTTCTGGAAGGGACATGTCAGCAAGGTGCAAGTTAACGCTACACGTGCTGGACCAAAAATGCACATCCAGCTCCTTGCATAGGATGTTTACCTTTCTGATTGGCTAATCCAAAGTTGAGAAACCTGGGGTCAGCCCCTGGAACCTCCCTTTGGCCATGGTCAGGTGTTAGTAAATCTCAGCAGGGTACTGACTGTTTTCTGCCTGGCCTTTTGTTTCACCTCAGCCTGGGCCAGACTCTCTGGTATTCCCAATACACGTCCTAACTAAGCTGCTCCTGTGTACATGCAAGCTGACTCAGCCCTGCCCAGCCCAGCCAACATTACTCATGCTGTGAGAGTGAAGCCTTTGCATTCACCACAATGCTCTTTCTAGAAAGAAAGTTTTTTTTTTTAAAAGCAGACTTTTGCAGCAGGAACGGGGAGGTGTTCTTACTAGCTGTTTACTTTTTGTCTGTATGTAACTGTTAGACGTTTACAACATTTTCATTACTGGAAATGGCTTGAGGCAGCATACATTGTTGATAACCCATTCTTACCAAGCTGTACTGCTGTGGATGTAAAAGCTGCTGCCGTGCCTATTTATTAGAGCACAGGATTGCTTGCTGCGTTCATCTACTCTTTATTTCCCCCGAGACTAGAAACAGGTTGTTGCATTAATAAAGAAAGAAAGCATAATGTATAGTAAGGGAACAGAAGGTAAAGTTGTGCCGAAAAAATGCGCTGACATTTTATATGTGGTCTGTGTAGCTGACAGCAAAACAATGGAATCAAATGGCTTTATGTTTAGTTTTATGGAAGTAAACATTAAGGAAACTGGTTAAGCATTAAGAAATCACTTGGGAATACCTGGGAAATGGCAGTGAAATTTGCAATTAACTTTCATTTGCCCCATACTGAAACAGGAATTTTTTTTAAAAAAATTCCTGTTATTTTTAGTTGACATTTTAGCATTTCCAAAAGACACACCCATTACCACCAAAAGACACCCCCATTACCCCCATTATGCAACATCATCACCACATTCTGTGATGTGATCTACTTTGTGATGTGATGTCTTTTCACCATGGTGTGCTTTACATTGGACTGTAGAGCTGGTGCCATGTTTGCAGGAGGCCCTAGGACAAAGTCCTGCACAGGGGACACCTGTGGCATGTTAGGCTCCCCACCCCTCCAAGTTTCCTGGTGGCAGATGGTGGACAACAGATGACTTCCTCGCTTTTAGCAGCCATTGGAAGTATCCCCTGGAGCACCTATAATGCTGCAGGGGCCTCGAGGAAATACTCCTGTTTGATGATTGGGATGTCATACACATACCGAAAGTGGGCGATTTACCTTTAAGGGGGGTGGCCAGCCCAAACGATTGCGCCTGCCTTGACCCAAAAACGCATTTTAAAAATTACCTGGTTGTCCTGCCAGCTCCCTGAAGGGTCGGGGGGGGGGGCTTCTGCCATCTTTGCAGGCCTCCCCAAGGCTCTAAACAGCGGCAATCACGTTCCAAAGCCCACTGTTTAGACCTTTTTAGCACTGGGACTCCTTTTGTAGAATGGCCGTTTTTCGGGACCCCCCCCACCTCCCCCCAAGGTCTAGGGCCAGAAGTGATGTCAGTAAGCAGGAAGTGATGTCATTGTTTTTAATAAATTACACTGTTAATAATAAATCACACTTTTTAAAATCACATTTTTTAAGTTGTACTCGTAAGCAGTCCCATGGGGAGGTGTGTGAACTAATATTAACAGAGACGCTAAAAAGCAAGCAGAAAGTTAACACAAGGTGAACAAACAAGCCCCAAGAGAGTATCAGACTCTTCTTTCTCTGCAGAGTGTGTGGGAGGGGGAAGGAGTGAGCCACCATCTTGGGTGTGGCCATCCAGCCAACATCCCGTGACCCCCCAGAAACTGCTTTGCAACCCCCAGGTTGGGAACCACTGGTTTAGAGCCTTGGGGAGGCCTGCAGAGGTGGCAGCAGGCCCCCCGGACCCTTCAGGGAGCTGGCAGGACAACCAGATATGTTTTTTAAAACGTTTTGGGGTTGGGACGGGTGCAATCCTGGAGCGCTGCCTCTGACATCGCCCCACCCCCCGCAAAGACTTACAGGGGAGTAAACTTCCCTGTAGGACTTTGAGAAACGCTGTCATAAGCAACAGTGGCACAAGTCTCTCAAGCGTCAGTCTCTCACTGCTGCTGCTGGTATTGACCGTTTATGAGGTCAGCCTGACCAAGTAGGCCCTCTGATGGATATGGACCGTTGGCCATTACCCAACCTCGCCAACCTGTGACTGGATGATGCATCACTTCAGATTCTGCTGATGGAAGCAAAAGCCTTGTGGCCAGAGGCAGCAGCAAGAGAGACACAAGGTTAAACGTGAAAGGTCTCGCAAGGGGAGAGCCAGGCTGTGAGAGAGAACACAGACTTGAGCCACGATTTATTGACATTGCAATTTTCGTGGCAAGTATGGAAGTGAGGAAATGGCTGCCAAGCCAGTTCTGTATTTTTTTTAAAGCGCCAAGCTTTTAACAAGAGAATGTTGTCAAGTTTTGTGTTGTCTAAGCACCAAACCTTCGTTCAAAGCTCGAAAAAAAAAAGTTAATTTGACAGGAAAAGGTCAATTAATGTTTGCAGATCGACACCCTATATCCCGGGGTCATAAGTTATCACATTTTAAGTTTAGTTGCTTCCTTGGTGTTTCAATTGTTTTGTTTGCCCCCTTCCTGCCATTGAGCAATATAACCAATAATTTGGTAACTGAAGAAACAAAGTGACCAATCGAAAAAAGCTGGCACAGGTCTGACTCAGTGAATTTGAATATGAGAGCAAAACAAACAACACATCTCGAGGTACAAGAACTAATTATTTCAGCAACTATTGCAAGAATTAAAATAAATATTTCATTGAGCCAACATTTATAAAGCTTTTCAAAATGCAAAGCCATGAATAAGTTGTTTAGACAAAGTTAATAATGTAATTCCTATGTAGATGTTATAATAATGCCAATAAGTGGATGGGTTTTATATTGATAAAAATGTTATCGCTTTCAAGGAGGCAAGTGCTTTCTTCTAATTGTTTTAAATCATGGAGAAAAATTTATTTCCCCTGAAACAATAATGCATCCTCAACATCAGAAAACAAAACCTACACCTATGTGGTTAGGCTGGAATAATACATTTTCTGATTTCAGGAGGATATTATTACATCTTCCAAAGGCAAAGCAACTGTGACTGTTCCTTTTTGGTTTTCTTTGTTCTGAAGTTGAAAGAAGGCTGAAAGTATTTGTGTATTCAGTTCCTTAGAAGTGCTTCTTTACAGCAAGGGAACACTGGCACTGAAATTTTGAACGGGGTCAAATTTGCACTTTATATACTCCTGTTAGCTTTACTGGTCTCCAGGCAGGAATGGTTTCAGTCTCTCTTACTGCACAATCCTAGGCATGCCTACTCAGAAGTAAGTCCAACTATGCTCAATGGGGCTTATTCCCAGGAAAATGCATATAGGATTGCAGCCCTAGTTGCTTGTGTCTCCCTTCTCATCTATGTAACAGTCTAGGGCAGGGGTTCTCAACCAGTGGTACTAGTACCACCGGTGGTACTAGTATCACCGGTGGTACTTCGGCTGACTGCTTGTGGTTCTCAGACCACCTGAACCCCGCTCCGATGTGGTGCTTTTTGGCACCTCCCACCTGTGCAGAACCTTCTACCTGTGTTTTCTGACCTCTGAAAACCTGGAAGTTGTCATGATGATGATGTCATTGCCAGTCACTTCCGGTGGTACGCAGCAGGAGAGCGGCGCTGGAGGTGGTACTCTGCTGGGAAGGGGTGATGAGGTAGTCTGCACAGTATGATCAGGAGAGAAGTAGGTATATTTGATTTTGCAGACTTTTCCCCAACAAATATGCCTTTAGAGAACCTAAGTTGTTCTGCAATTCTTACTTCCTGAACAATGTCAAATGATAAAGTTTAATCTTGATTACCTGAAGTTGGTTCATGTTGTCCAATTTGCTCAATACCCAGTCATGCTTCCACATCTTGTTTGTTGGTAATTGACAAATATTTAGGAACAGTGGAGCAGGGGGTAGATGCATATAGGTCAATGTCTATATTCTTCTGAATTTTCCTGTCAGAATGTCCCTATATTGTAACATTCTCAAATGTGTATTATACCTAATAATAAGAAGAGGAATAACATGGAAAAATAATTGGGTGACTTATTGAAGCAACATAGACAAATATACATTCAAGGTGTTGTTGTTTTTTCAGAAATATGCTACTGATACATTTTTATGCTTGATTTGAAAAGGTAGTTTTATCAGTTATTAACCTTAGAAATTTGTTGATTTCCACAATCTTCCATTAACACAATCTTATATATGGAACAAACTAGGATGAAGCAAATATTCTGTTGTCTAACTAGCCGTCATTAAGTGCTGTACACTATGTTCACTTGGAAACATTTTCAATACCCTGCTAACTGGGTTAAAGGGCATTTTAAAAATGCTCCTTTAGCAATACCCTGCGAAAGGGTCATTTTTAAAGTAGTGTTTCTCTTCTGTTTAGCAAGGGGAGAGGAACTGTCCCTAATCATCCCATTGTAGTGGCTGTTTGTTACTGTCTCCTTTGCATATATAAGTTGTGAGAATCTTTGGGATGGGGAACTGAACTTATAGCCGGACCTCCGTATCTGCAAACTCAGCATCCATGGATTTGACTTAATGTAGATGCTCGCGGAACTTTAAAAATGCCTTAAAAACAAACAAACAAAAAGGTTAAAAATAGCATTAAAAAGGCATTTTTAAAGTGACCCCTGTATCCGCGGTAAAGCGATTTCAGTATCCGTGGGGGAGTCTGGAACAGAACCCCCACGGATACTGAGGTCCAACTGTATTTTGCTATGGAAAGTGCTCTGTGAACTTTTCTTTTTTTATTGAAAAGGGGATATCTACATTTAAAAAAAAAACAATAATTCAAAAGTAGTTTTTAAGGGTACAAAGTGGCCATCCACGAGCCTTGCAAATTTAGGGAGAAAACGTTTAGGGGAATTTAAGGAGCAAAAACATGGTGGGCAGGATCAACTGGCTAAAACACCTTTGCTGCTGCTGGCCCACCAAGAATGGAAGAAACCCAAGAGAACTGCCATTTGCTACATTTGGCTACATTCCTTTTGAACCTCCTTGCTGAGGGCCCCTTCAAACATGGAACTCGCCATGGGCAATATTTACAGTATTATAATAGGCAGAGAGAATCCTGGTACATATTAACTCTGTCTCTTCCTTAAACTGTGTAGACTGGAGAATTCAACTTCATCTGTGGCTATTAGCTGTAGTGTGTGTGTGTGTGTGTGTGTGTGTGTGTGTGTGTGTGTGTGTGTGTGTGTGTGTGTGTGTGTGTGTGTGTAAAAAGTATTTTTTTCTTTGTTTGGCTTTTGGGGAAGACTTACGCTATAATGGGATATGGAATATGGAGGGTGACACTGTTTAAAATGGTATCTTGGAACACTAATAGAAATATACACTCAATTAATGTTTAGCTTACAAATCATGTTCATGTAATGAATCAAAGTGATCAGCACTTGCTGCTGTAGCTTCAGGCAACTGATGTTCTTTATTTCTGATGAAAAATGGAAAGTAGCAGCCAGCTTCTATTTTCAGCTTGTTTAGGGTACTGCATAGGCATACAGTACTTATTTTTGTGCTAATGCACTTGACTAATGCAGTAGTTTGTTGTACAGTATCTTGTAAGCACATATTCCAAGGACTGAATTTGCCAATCTTCCCCCCCCCCCAAAAAAGGAAGAAAAATGTTTGAACCAATTAATTTGTTGTACTATATGTTAGTGTGCTTGCTTTATGGTATGTCACGGTCAAGTGGAGGTTGAAATAGTCAATTTTAACTTGAATGAAAAATTGTGTGCAAATGATCCACATAATGTGTAATATTTCATACTGGAACATAAAACGTCACACATACTGGATCAGCGCAAACGCAATTCAGTAATTGTTCACAGGTAATAAGTCATTGTGGATGCTTAAGTACCATCAATAATATCGGTACAGATTTGGCGGCAGTTAGTGTACAGCAAAAGGGATTATTGTTTAAGAAACAGCATTTTAAAAAAATGATGAAGAAGAATCTTGATCTTTGAGTAAAAACAGTAATTATTATGTGGTTATTTCTGATAAATGCACCTCACATGTAAAAAGAGAGAGAGAGCCACTGAACAGGGACTTAATTGTCAACTACAGTGCGACCACCATATCCGTGGATCCGCTTATCTGCAGTTCCTCGCATGCCCATTACCTTTTGTTATCTTCTTTAAAAAATGTGGTGTTTTTTTTAACAGAACATGTCTTTCTTTAACAGAACGCTATAAGCATAAAGCTTATAGCGACAGGCAGGCAGGCAGCCTGCATGATAGAGGGATACAGAACAGAATATTTACAGGAAGCAGGAAGGGACCTGCTTCCTGTAAATGTTCTATTTTTTGTCTCTCTATCATGCTGGCTGCCTGCCTGTCTGCTTGTTGCTATAAGCTTGCATTCTGTTTTTTTAAAAAAAGATACATTCTGTTAAAGAAAAATACGTTCTTGGAAGGTAATGGGCACATGGGGGGCAGGAGGTGCAGATATATGGTTCCCCCTTATCTGCAGTTTCTGGTATCCACGGGGGGAGGGAGAACCTATTCCCTGTGGATATGTGGGTCGAATACTGTATAGTATTTAATGCAATTATCAATGCAATCCTATGCACATCTACTCAGAAGCAAGTCCCATTGTGTTAAATGGGGGACTTACTCCTAGGTAAGTGTGTATAGGATTGTAACCTAAGATTGTGGATCACTGGGAGTTACTTCCACACATGTCTGCATAGGATTGCAGCTAAAATCTCTATTTCATTAATAGGTGTATATTCATAAGGGAAGAGTAGTTGCTGGCTCCATTGAAGTCCAAAATCCAACAATATACCTGCACTTATATAACTAGAACCCCAATCCTTAAATAAAATTGCAAGGAATTTAAAACACCATGTGTTAAATGGTTTTCAGATGAGGCATCTGGAGGAGTGAACAACCTCAGGTGGTTGGTGGATTATTTCCCCTTTTTTATTATTATTATCCAAATGCTGCCAGTCCTAGGCTTAGTACTCATTCTCCTTGGTTGAGGTCTATACTCTAACCCTTTGATGCTACATTCTAATTGATTCAGAAGGCGTTTATTTTGGTCATTATCAGAGAGGGCCATGGCTGGGTCATATTTTTAATCCATTGGTCATGTAACTTCTCAGTTTGCCTGTTCAGGTTGCCTGTACTCTTTTCCCTCTCAAGATGTATTTTAGATAATGGTACAATTCTTTCAGTATTCAACTACTTCTGTCTGTCGATGCTCCACTTACCCTTTACTAAGTTATTGTAACTTTTAAAAAACTATTTCACTTTCTTCTGCTCTACTTTACTACCTAGCATGTTCTTTCTCCCCATTGCTCTGACCACAGTTCTCTTTCTTTACTCTCTCAGGCTCTCATGTTTCTTCAGAATCTACTCTAAGAGTTGTATCCTAAGAACACACGCAGAAGAAAGGCAGCATTTCACAATGTTCTGCGCGTGGTTGCACAAGCACATGTAAAAGGTATTGTGCAACAATGAATTTGAAATTTTATGCCCACCAGTGACATGTTGTGAAATGTGTTGTGTAGTGCAAAGCCTACATACCATGCAGATTTCTATGCGCAACAGTTTTGCACTTCCATGAGTGTAACCTCTCTTCTACGAGCAGAATAAGATACAACCCTAAGATTCTTGTATGATTTCTTTTAAAGATTGCAATTAGCAATGATAATGGTAGCGTATGTGTTATAGTAAAAATGCGAAATGCATCAGAACTAGTTTAAACTAGGAAACATGAAAATCTCCCATGCCTGTAGAGAGTTTCTGGCTCCAACTATTGCAAAGATTCAGAGTGTCTTAGGCACTTTTAGTTCTGACTAGTAAGAACTAGAAAGCGCTGTACCAAAAACGGAGATTCAGAACTAGAATCTCTGAAGATGCTTTGGAGCTTTGCATTCTGACTGATTAGAACACGAATCTCCTAAGACCCTTGGGAGTTTCCAGTTTTTATTAATTGGCACGCTAGAGGTGGATTCCAGGTTTTGACAGTCATATTTATAGATGTATGAGCTATAGGCATATGGCCTAGTGGTTAAGTTATAACAGAAGGCTCCCAGGGTCAAATCCCACCCATAAAGCATACTCACCACGACCCTAGCACCTATTAGTCTCTCTCAGCCTAACCTAACTCTCACAGTTGTTGTGAGAGTAAAATGGGGAGAGAATCATATGTGCTGGTTTGAACTCCTTAGAGCAAAAATGAGATACACAGCACAATCTTGTGGAACCTTGCTCCGGTGTAACAGCAGATGCAGCGGTGTAAGTGCAATTACACTGGCATAAGTACACTTAAATCGGTGCATCTACTGTTATACTGATGCAAGGTTACACAGGATTGCGCTGACAAGCTCATCCTTAGTATGTATTGTGAAGGGGAGAGAGGTTAGTACAGTACTCCCCCCATATCCGCTGGGGATATATTCCAGGCCCTTCTGTGGATACTTGAAACCGTGGATAGGAGCGAATACCCCCTCCATGGTTTCCTGAGGGGCCCCCACCCTGCCTCCCCTGCTGGCAGGCGTGCGCACGCCTCCAGTTCTTATTTTTCTTTCAGCAAGCTTTGTTTCTTCCTTAAAACAAACAGAGAAGCAGCCTCCATTGCATGCAAGTAGAACGAGACTAAGTCCTAGAGAGGCTCTGCAAACCTTGCAGAACTTCTCTAGGACTTAAGCAGCCAGAGGCTGCTTCTCCTGTTTGTTTAAGGAAGAAACGAAGCTTACTGGGAAAAAAGTAAAAGCCTGGGGGGGGTCCCCGCAATCCGTGGATAACTGAAACCGTGAATAGCGAATCCGTGGATATGGAGGCCCACCTGTATTAGTTTTGTTTAATCAATGTGCCCTTGAACTTGGATCTATGTTTTAGAAAGTGGTAATGTAAGAAAAATAATAAAATGGCAGCAGAGGGGGAGATGACATCAGCTAAAGTTAGCAAAGAGGTCTTCAAAATCTGACCCCATTACTTGCATTGGGATGTTGTGCAGTTCATTCATGGCGTACATAAAAAGATAAAATCTACTTCTGACGGAAGACATTGGATGTTCAGGGAGGAACATAATTATTTTAACAATAATGAGAAAGTATTTTTGATGTTTTGTACTAATGATTTTAGATCTTTTTAGACCATATAGGTCAAAACAGATGGTCTGTATCAAAGCAAATAATTTTACAATGCTCCCATAATTATTTTGGTTAAATCCTCCAACATGTGTATAGAATTAGTTTTAGGAATACACAACTGTGAAAGCTATACAATCTGAAAGGCTTTCAAACATTCTCCACTGGATTATATTGCATATAATTTTTGCATTTATCATCCTGTTTTGTAAGACTTGCAGTATGCGAGTCCATACTCACTGTTGTAGCAAAATGCTTACGTAGCATCGTATAACTGACTGTTTGAACTGTATATTTGAGACATCTTGAGACAATGAATTTTCATCCTCAGAAATGAGTGTACACTTTTTAAAGTCGTGATTCAGAATAAGTTATTACAGCTATTTTGCACTGCTGCAAAATCCCTTAACCATTCAAAAGGTATTATGTATGTGTTGAGAGCATTGCTATCAAAATAGCATTTATCTGGATTGCTTAAGGCTCTCAACATTTCACAGATGAACAGTGCAATCCTACCTAGCTCCTCCACTGGTGCAACCAGCGGAGGAGGGCAGAATGGGAGTCTTTGGAGAGGAAAGAGGATTTAAATCTTCTTTGAATCCCCCTTTAGAGGGGACTTGGATCCCGTTTCCTTTCCAGGGCCTCCAGTTCTCGCTGCACCACTGGCTGCACTGGTGGAGGAGCAGGATAGGATTGTGCTGAAAGATAAATAGGATTTGTGACGATCAGACATAAGTCCTACTACGGTATGTTCAATAGGGTTTCTCCTATGTAAGTGATTAAGGGCGCAATCCTGTAAAAAAAAAAAAAAAGTCGGCTACGGGACGAGCATTCTGTCACCAGAAGACGTCGTGAACGTTCCATAAAGCACGTTTGTGATGCCTCGGGAGTAAGGGAGGCCGGCGCTAGGCCGGCCTCCCTCACTAGGGCGCCGGATATCCACACGGACGGCAGCAGAAGGTTAGTGCTCCGTTGCTGGCCACGTGGGTGGTCCGGCCGGGTGAGGGGGGGGCATTGGTCTAGCTGGCCCAGGAGGGGGTGGGGGATGGCGTTGGCCATATCTCCGCCAGGCCGGCTACACCGTTACACGGCCTCTTCTACTTCCTCCAGCTATTTAGCTGGCGGAAATATGAGGAGGCCTATAGGGCCGGGCTGGGCCGGGTTTACACTTGGGGAAGGGGACGAGCATCCCCTTCCCCAAGTAGACCTCCGGCCCGCTAGTTGACGGGAAGCCCGTGCACAGGATCCAGCGGGTGGCCCTAGGCCGCTGGAAGGATCCTTAGTCAGGATTGTGCGGCTGCAATCTTGTTTACACTTACCTGTAAGTACAAAATCGGGTCGATGTGGCTTGCCAAATAGCCTGCTTTGGATACGGCACAACCTATGGAAAACTATGTCATATGATTCTATGATGGCTAAAACAGTTGATTCATATATTGGCTATCAACATGAACTACCGAAGGGGATCTCAACTAGTGGTATGCGTACCACCGGTAGTACTCGAGATGTGTGTAGGTGGTATGCGCAGCACCCGTGGGTACCCACCTCTCATCAGGGAGGCCTTGGTGCGAGCCTGCAAAGACCGGCAGGAGGCTCAGCTCAGTGGCCTGAGCTCCAGAGTGTGAATTTCACACATTACTAATACAATACATGAAACAGTTAAGTATGGTTTTAAAAAACATACACACACCCTTTTCCTAAAGCATTAACACGCTTGTTCATTATATTGGACCAAGTTTTCTGGAATCTGAGATGTTCTTTCTCTGAACATAAACTGTTGCAAATTCATTCCTGATGCAAAAGAAGGTCTTGAAGAATAGTTCATCATCCATCATCAGAGCATGCATACAATCTGGTTCTCCTTTGAGAAAGTGAAATGCATAAATAAGATTAGATAGTCCAGGTAATATCACATAAAATGTTCAGACTTGATGAGAGCGTGGAGATTTTAATACTGGGTGAGCAATGAGAGAGAGAGAGAGAGAGAGAGAGAGAGAGAGATCAGATGCTTTGGGCAAGTAGCAATGCAAATAGCTTAGAATTACAGGAGAGCTCCAGTTTGATTGCTTCCCAAGTTAAAACTTTTTTTTCCTAGTAATTTAAAATTACATGAAATTTGGTTTTCATTACTTCCCAAGTCCAAGTCATCTTGCAAGGATGGAGGAGGTTTTAGCAGCTGGTCTAAAAGTCTTTTAGATATAAAACCTCAGGAGAATAGCATACTCTGTTAGTGATGGTGTCCCCCAAGATGTCCTTTAAGTTAAATGACAATATAATACATTGGCACACCAAATAATAGACATTAATGACAGCACATTTGCTACTATGCAGGCATAATATCACCGTCCATGTTTCATGGGTTTGGTACCCTCAGTATGATACCCTCAGCACTAATATGCAACAAGTCTTGGGAAAAGGTGCTTCATATTGATTTACTTTTTAAAAAATGTCCAGATTTTTCCAATTAAGGGATCCTCAAGGTAGCTTAACAATACATTTAAAGTACTATCCCATACAGATGTAAATTGTAAAATACAATCTAAAATATCTAGTACATGGTGATTATTACATTACATTTATTCTTGTCATCTTTGCTTCTTCTCTGTTTAATAGTCCATTGCCTTTCAAAAGTTCATTTAGCACATTAAATTTTAACCTTTCAGACATTTCGAGAAAAAGAGAGAGACATTTCCAAAAAGTGTTTCCTTTTGGGTTGGCAAATTAAGGGGACACATGCAATGGGGAAACTGGAAAGCCTGATTAACCTCATGGAGTTGGTGTGAGGATATAAAACAGTAATTCAGGTATGGCATCCGTGGCTTTCTGAAAGAAGACCAGGCTACAAAGATGAAAGAAGACCAGGCTACAAAGATGTATAAAACTGTGATAGATTTCATTACTGTATATCTTTGTTGTACAAAAAGACTTAATTAGGATATGTAAACTGAAGGAGCCATCTCTATGGTTCACCCCCTTCTCGCACTCCTAGTTTAACTTGGCGCTTTGGGAATCTTGCAGTCGTCTTTATGGGTAGCAAGCAGCAAGCATTGTTCTTCGTGTGTTTTTAAGGGCAAAAATGATGGGACTTGTTTAGTACTTGGGGTGTGGAGCCAGTACAAGTATGTTACCCTCAACAAACGGAATACCTTAATTATTATGTCAGTGCTGAATATTTGGTACCTTGGAAAGATTTAATGTGTGCTCTTTAAAGAGAGAGAAAACTCAATGTGTTCTTTTTTGTTTGTTTTTGTAGCTTGCCATCTCTTATGTCGACAGGCCTATACTATTCCCTCCCACTTGGTAGTAATTCAGGAACTTGCTTTTTGTTGATTATTTGAAGAAAAAAAATATGGGCCTTGAAGAAAACATATCCAAGAATAGTAAAAAAAAAGAAAAGAAAAAGTTTCCCTTTGGAAGAAATCTTATTTCACAATTGGAAATAAATGAATTCATACTGGTGATTTATTAGTGTGTGTGTGTGTGTGTGTGTGTGTCCGTGTGTGTGTTTGACACACACACACAGACACACACAGAGAGAGAGAGAGAGAGAGAGAGAGAGAGAGAGTAATATTCATCTGTGGTAAAAATCATTGACTTTCCCAATTTTCCCCCAATTTTGGCTGCTTCAAACCCCTCCCCCCCAAGACTCCTGTGATGTCTCAGCATCCTAAAAAAAACCTAACAATAGCCCTTCTTCTGAGCCTTTTTGAACTCAGTACCATTACAGAAGAGCCTCAGGTCAGTTTGTGGATTGTATGTTCTCATCATACTTGAATTCAACTTAGATAATAAACACAACCTTCTTGCTGGGGTTGGCATGCAACAACCTTGCTGAAGCTAAGCAGGTCTTGGTCTGTCCAGTGCCCAGGTGTGCACCATGGAAGAAAAATAGGATATAAAGATAGTAAGCTATGTTTTCTTCCATAAAATCCAATCTGAAGGTTGATCCAGAGACAATTAGGGTATCTTTAGGATACTCTAGCTCAGGGGTTCTCAACCTTTGGAGGCCCGGGTACCCCCTATTATGGTCCATTTTTCTGAAGTACCCCTGCTAATTAATTGCTAATTAATTGGATTAATTTAATTAATTAGCTAATTAATCGTTAAATAAAATACTAAAACAATTTTAAATGTGAAAAAATGTCTTACTTAACTGTGTGTGAGTGAGTGAGTGAGAGTCAGTCAGACAGACAGACAGACAGGGGGATTGTATTTAAGTTCTAATTAACAAGTAATTAACTACTGATTGATGCTGATAAAGGGCAGGCTCTGGCGTACCCCCTGTCATTGGTCCGTGTACCCCTAGGGGTACTCATACCACAGGTTGAGAACCCCTGCTCTAGATAAGCCCCAGACTTTCCTTCCTGCAGTTTCATCTATGCCTCACTGAGACTGATCAATCATAATCGCCTCAACTTTCAGGTTTTTCTCTATGCATATTAAGTAATTAAAAAATAGGTGGAACGTTTCAATTTGAATGGTTAATACATTTTACTTTTTTTTTTTTTTGAGATTTTAAGCATGGTTCATGAAAGTTTTGCTAATCATGGATTTTAAGTAGACTTATTTCCTAGGGAATATTCAGTTAAAAAAAAACCCTATGCATGATCTACCTATTTTTTTTTATTTTTAAACACTAGAGGGTTGATTGTAGTAGATCGCATATACAGACTTCACGTCCCTTCTCAGCTGCAGCTGGGCACATGTGCACAGTTACATAAATGCACATGACAGACTGAGTGCCTCAACCAAGTACAAAGAAACTAACAGCGCAATCCTGTGTAGAAATCCGCCGGCGCTGGGTGTCATAAATGTGCCATAAGGCACTTTTTTTACACCCGGCGAGTAAGCGGCGCCAGCAGAGAGGCTGGTGCTGCACTCTCCGCCAGACCGGGAGCTTCACCCGCCAGGGAAGGCAAGTTATCCGCCGTTTGGGACGTGCAGGTAGAATGAGGCGTTCGGGGGGGGGGGTTGATTGGCCCATCAGGAGGGGGAAGGGATCATTGGTGACACGCTCTGCCAAATCCTATCCCCTTTCCCTGGCCTGTTGGGCCTTACACGAGCCTCCCAGATTTGCACCAGCCATTTTGCCAGCACACATCCAAGGAGCCCCATTGGGCCTGCTGGGGCTCTACCCAAGGGAAAGGAACAAATGTCCCCCTTTCCTCCGAGGAGTGCTCCAGCTCTGCTAGCGTGGGCCCAATCCTGGCTAGGATGCAGCGGCCGCCTTAGGTGTACCACTGCTGTATTCTAGACAGAATTGCGCTGTTAGTTGGTAAGAAAACCAACTAACTGTTGGTTTTGTTGAACCTGCCAGGTTCTTTATTGTTCTTGTGTATCCTGCTGCTCTGAAAAGCATCAGAGAAAAGCATCAAAAGCAACCAGCCAGTGGGCTGGTTCAGATGATAGTTGCTCTTCACACATTTGCTGGGTAAATGTGCATGCCCTGCCCCCTTCCTGGAACACTGGCATTTTGCGTAATCATATGGGGAGGACCATAAGGAAGGCTGAGCGCCGAAGAATAGATGCTTTTGAACTGTGGTGCTGGAGAAGACTCCTGAGAGTCCCTTGGACTGCTAGGAGATCAAATCAGTCAATCCTAAATGAAATCAACCCTGACTGTTCCCTGGAAGGACAGATACTAAGGCTGAAGCTCAAATATTTTGGCCACCTAATGCGAAGAGAGGACTCTCTGGAGAAGACTCTGATGCTGGGAAAAATTGAAGGCAAAAGGAGAAGGGGAAGGCCAAGGATGAGATGGTTAGACAGCATCACCGATGCAACGAACATGAAAATGAGCGAACTCAGGAAGATAGTGGAGGACAGGAAGGCCTGGCGGGATGTGGTTCATGGGATCACGAAGGGTCGGACACGACTGAACAACAACAATGGGGAGGCAGTTTGGACTAATACGCCTCCCCCTCACATAAGAAAACTAAAAAGACCCGGTGTGCCAGACAGTGAGGGGACCATGTGCATTCCCGGCATGAGAAAAGAGGCTGATTTGGTAAGTATTGTTCAAACCAACCCAGTGTTGAGCAGCATCAATTACCGATTTCTCTTCATAAAAGGAAGATATGGGTCTTTGGAGAATCTGGGGAGGCGTTAAACAGCAACTCAGGATGATTTGGATGGCACATCACTTTTGTGCCACAGAGCGTTGACATACGGCCTGATTCTAACTAGGATCGGGCTGGTGTGCAGAGCCATTTACGGCAGCGGGAAAACTTTCTGCTGGTATAATATCTGCTCCGGCGGCTATTTTCTTCCATAAGAGAGGTTGGGTGGAGGCAGGGGTGGGTCTCGGCAGGGAGAAATCTGCCGATATCCTTACCCCCATTTTGTCCCTGACATGCCTCTTTTGCTCTACTCAAACTTGTGCCAGTTTTGCGCTGATCCATTAGGGACCATGCAGGTTTGCACTGATCCATTAGGGACCATGCAGGAGTGGAGGAGGGTAGGTAAAATGTTATTTGACTTTCCTCTCCACCCTCGCATGGTTTCTGGCTGCCCACAGGATGCAGTGGAGCACATTCCAGTGTCATTGTGCCCTGTGGGCAGCATTTAGTTAGCATTGGACTGCCCAAGATTACTTTTGACTACATTCTTGACTCGTTGGAATGATCAACTCCGGAGATTAAAAAACAAAAACAAAACAGTTTTCACCTATAGTACTTGTTGCAACCACTAAAATCTGTGACCAGCTGGTTGAGTTGTTATATTCTCCATGTGAGTAGGCTGCTCCCATGAGTCAAGAAGATAGCTGAAGCAGCCTTAAGATTATGAAGGTCTTTCTGCAGAAGTGTTATAAATTCTACTGATTGAGGTATGGCAATTAAGGCAAAGCTCCCAAATGTGCTGCAAGAAAGGTTTCCTAAATGACAGGAAGACACCCACCCTCTTTTATACTGTGATATGTCAGACTCTTCCACATACCGCAACTTTGGAAAATAATAGTCTGTGTCGCTTGCTTGATCATTGAAACAGTTTTTCTCAGGGGGAATAATTTTATATACTTTGCAGAGTATTTATGTCTCAATACCATGTCTGGATAAAAATTAGATATGGAGCCTTGCCTGCAAAAATTCTCTGGGAAGAGTTTGAATAGTAATCTTTTGTATCTGTCTCTAGAGGAGTTGAGGCTAAAGAATATACAGTATTCTTTAATTTTCAATATATCTTTCTGATACACTTGCATATACCATTTCCAGTGATGTAGCATCCTATGACTTTAAGAAATAGATGGCTGCACTGTAATAATAAAAATATGATTAATACCCTTCCTTGCAAGATTCATCAAGACAGATTGTGTTGCATTAATGCAGAATACATATGTAATTTCGAAGGATTCATCCTCTGATTATTGGGCAATTTCAAGTCCAACCAGGTAAAGATGTTTAATCAATAGCTGTGTTTGCATCCAGTGAACTAGCTGGCACCATTTTAACCTGCTAGGACACTGGAGCAGCTTCTGTTTTGGAAGCAAATAAATTATGTGGATTCCATTAACCCATTGACATCAGTGGGTCATGATCTAGCAAAGACGCCTGTGATAACATTGCAGTACTTAGAGTTTTTTGGTTGTAAAATGTTTTGAGGCATTTCTAGCAAGAACGATGTTTGTGTGTGTCTGAATTAAGACTCTGTTGTAAATTACTGCTATTTGCTCTCTTTTTAGTTCCTACAGATTGTAATTACTTTGTGTGTCCTAGAGCTATCTACTAAATCGTTTCATTGGGATAAAAAGAGGAAAATAATGTTTTGAGAGATGTGGTCACATATAGCCGCTTTAAGTCCCCCCTATGGGGGGAAGAAAGCGGAATAGAAATCTAATAAATAAAATAAATATTAACTCTTGTCATTTTCACCTTGAGAACATGGAAATGACACCTAAATCCAGTGACTTCTCCTTAGCTAGAAACAGGTAAGAGTAGGCAATCTGTGTTAGGTGTCGATAGGATATACGTTTCCCATCAATTAAGGTCATGGTCTCATAGAGTTGAACTTGGAAGGGACCTTGGAAGTTCACCCAAACCCCCATGCTCAGTGCAGGCAAGGTCTCTCATAGCCCAAACCCGTCCTCCACCAGCACAGCTGTAGCACCACTGATGGAGCACATACTGCATGCTCGGGGGGGGGGACTAGATGGTCCAGGAGAGATAAGTTAAAATTGGTCTGGGTCATGCTTACATGCACACAGCGCTATGAACACGTCTAAAACAAACATTTCAGGAAACAATTGGACAGTATCACATAAGAATATATAGCAAAAGAAGTCTGTTTGAAACATTAAGAGTCAAACATGCATGTCTGATAATGAACAGAATTAAATCTGGATGAAGTCAAAGGCTCTAGAATGTCTCAAGGGATATTTTTGATATCTGACAGGTGTATAAGTACCCAAAGCATTTACGGTATCTTTATAGATGTTCTGAACTGTAGCTTTCATTAGTTAAACTGCTAAAACTATCCATTGTTTCCAATTATTCTTATGGCCCAATCCTATTTGGATGCCACTCCGATAGCACACTGATGCCAATGCAATGGCCACTGTATTCTAAGCCCATCCAGGCAAAGCCACACTGGCGCAGCCTTCCCAGTAACGTTGACAATGTCCACCTACCAACGAAGTCAGTATGCTGCCCTCCCCATGGCAGCAGCTGACAGGGAGCTCATGACAATAGGAGAGTGTACCCAAGGGCTCATGGAGTGGGGATACTGCAGACCCTGAGAGCAAAGAGCCCCCCCCCCCCGAATCCCACCCTGAGGCCAGCTGAGGCATAAAGCAACTAGGGTGGAAAGAAGGGATTCCTGTTTGCCAGCAAAGAGACAACTAGTGTGATCATGGAAGGTTTTTGTTTTTTTTTAATTGAAGTGACTCAGTGATAGAGCAGCATCTGAAAGATACTATGACAAGTGGAGCTTCCAATCATCTCCTCTCAGCAAGGATGTTATGCCATTGCATATTATCCATGGTTCCCATCACCAAAGTTCCCCTTTGAGAGACCGGAGAGGTATAGCCTCATGCTGCATATCTTCTCATCTGAATGAAGTCTCCCTGGCAAAGCCTTACAATATTGGGTTGGTGTGCTGTGTTTTGCTGCGCTGTAGCCTGTGCTCCATTGTAGGAAAGAGGGTGGGGAAGGAGACAACAGGAGGTGTGATTTCCTAGTGTGTGTGTTTTTCCCCCTTCTCTATTGTTCCCTATACGTTTACTTCTACCTACCTCAGCTCTGTTGTTGGCATAGCTTTTTTTAATTTTAGGTCGGAGGCATGTCTGTCGTCAGAAGGACAGTTAGGATATGGTGTACGTCGACTCCTTCTTGTCCCTTCCATGTTCATCCCACATTACACCCCAATCTCCTCCATTTTGGTCTCTCCTCTGGCAGAGTTGCACTGGCATCTGAATTACACCAGCTTGGTGCCTTTCTGCCATTACGTCCTGGACACATCCATCAGCAGGCAGACTTCTGTTCCAGTGGGACTGTCATTGCACTGGCGTATGTGGACGTATGCTGGGGAATCTTGAGGATAGGATTGGGCTGTTAGTTTGTTATCAGTATGCCAGCTATCTCTGGATGTCAAGATGTATATAACAGAATGCAATGTTTTATCAATCCATATCATAGGATGGTTGTAGCAGCTTCATCTGTGCCGCTGCATTGATTTGTGTCATCCAATCTTCTTTGTTAATATAATCCTCTGCCAGAGTCCTCTGCCAGTTTCAGCGATCTGTCTCATGTAGACAGTGAAATGAGGTGAAATCTACTGTCTCATGTAGACAGTGAAAAGAAGGAGGACTTTGAAGCAGCAAGAACGCCATCTGGGGCTTAGTTTGAAGGGCGTAAATGCATTTATGGTGAACTCTAGCTTGTATTAAAACACTGAAACGGATCTCATCCTTTTCAATATACAGACATTAGTTTTAACTTTTCAAACTACAGGTGTCCCCTGGTTAACAACGGATCGCTTAATGATGATGTGCATATCCGACGGCAGACCCCAGATATAAAAAAGATATAAAAACATATAAAAACATATCTTTTTAAATCCCCAGCTCTTCAGCTGTTTCGCTCTAGATAAGGGCTTCATAACTGGGGAAGATTCGCTTAACGATGGTTTCAGTTCACAACAGGGATTTCAGAACGTATCCCCCTCATTAAGCAGGGTACACCTGTATTCCAAATAGCCTGCAGTGTGCAATACATAAAACAAATGAACTGCGATTTGGATCAGGCCTTCATTGGGATGCTCTCCATCTTCACTAGCTGGGGTGAGCTGCCACACTTTCAGGTAGGTGTTCAGCATGAAAATGAATGGGAAGTCAGTGATATCCTTATAATCCACAAGCGGTTCTATAAGCCTGTTGCCACAAGCCCGAAAGCCTTCTCTGTTTTACTGTCTGTGAGTTGCTTAGCATTAGAAATGTATGTTGAAAACCAAAGCCTGTATATACTTATAATGGGTGACTTCCTTTAATAATAACTTCTGTGAGTTATCACTCATGCTCGTCAAACACCCTGACAAGCTCACGAACATAGAAGCTAAAGGGGGATTTTCTTTTTTCAGCACCACTGGAGCGTGAAAAGCTACTACTAATCTCAGAGAAATCTTGAAAATATCCACCCAGGGCCAGGGAATCTTGGGTAGAATGAGCTGGACAGTCAAACTGATTGGGGGCATGACTGCATTGCTTTTTTTTTTGTTTTTTTAATCAGAAATTTTCCAATTCTAAAACAAGCTGTATTTCTTTAAGTGGAAATAGCCATGCCACAAACTGAAAAGCCTGATGTTCAAAAACTTCTTCAGGCAAATGGGTGGCAGTGCATGTGCCCCACTTAAACCAAGGTCCGCTCTTGTCCCACTTGAACTAGGGGACTTGTAAGGTGATATTTGTTTTCTGACTTATGTACAGCTGCTGCCAAAACAATAAACAGGACTCTGGTTCAAAGAACTATTTTAGACACACTAAAGGGTTTGTATGATACTTGTATGAGGTATCCATGTTTTTTTTTTTCCCTCAGCAGCAGTACTTCTTCCCAAAGGTTTAAAGAGTGACTTGTGTAAGGGGCATTGGGCATTGCGCAAGGGGCATTGGGCAATGCTTCCAGAACATTGAGAAGCAATGCAGTACTTTTTGCTAGCAGCCTGTGATGGTTCAAAAGGTGAATACTGGAATTTTTAGCTTGTGCGCCAGTTTTTCTTTTTAAAGCTGAAGTGTTCAGTCGTCAGATAAGCATGAATCTTTGTTTTAAAGCAGAACAATCTGAATTTCCAAACCAATTTGTGCTACCCAAAATGCAAAGGTAGGAGGAAGATTCCAGTCAGTATTTTTTTTTAATGTATCCATCAAATTAAACAGATAAAAGAATGTATTTATAGTTTTGAAATGAGCCTATATAATGAAAAAGAATGACAAATCTAGTGCTTGGGTGGAAGCCCTTGTAGCCAATTTTCTTGAAGCAACTCCTCCAGCACATTTATGCCAAGATGAATGGATAACTTCCACCATGCTAACTCAATACGCTTCCATGCGAAGGTGCTGTTTATTTTCCCCACTTCCAAAGGATTAGTGTCCAGATGTTCACTGGCTAGTAAGCTTTGTTTGTCAGCAAGTGAACTAGGATGGTGGCACTGGCAGAGGAGTTAGTTTTGAGGAGCAAGTCA
The DNA here is from genome assembly GCA_026170595.1 of Plestiodon gilberti rubricaudatus. Taxonomy (NCBI): domain Eukaryota; kingdom Metazoa; phylum Chordata; class Lepidosauria; order Squamata; family Scincidae; genus Plestiodon; species Plestiodon gilberti. Next base: position 53,880,847 of record JANXHW010000002.1, read on the forward strand.
GAATCGGCAACAGAGTAAAGGCTGTGAGATGGAGAAATGGTGGGGTGCCTGTAAGAGATGAGCATTATAGCAAGAGGTTTATCTCATGTAGGTTTATCTTGTTGGCTGTGTGGCTTCTGTTGGAACTGTACAAACCTCAAAACAGAGTGGTTTTGATAGAGATCCCTGAGGTTTCGTATTGTTCTAGGTGGGAGATTCTGCCCAGGTAACCCCTCTGGCTAGCCTGATCTTCTGGGCTGATGGCAGCGGATTCAAACTGCCAAGGCCTTTCCCTGGTATGCTGCGTGACCAAACGAAGGGGAAGGGAGGGGAACGGGAAGGGAGCGAGCGTGCCATACTAGGCGCTACTGCCGTGTCGCTGGTGTCCCTCCTCTCTGCACCCTGACAGAAGGCAAAAGGACAAAAGAAAATATTTCTTCACCCAGCATGTAATTCATCTGTTGAACTCCTTGCCACAGGATGTGGTGATGGCACCTGGCCTAGATGCCTTTAAAAGGGGTTTGGATAGATTCATGGAGGAAAAGACCATCACAGGTTACAAGCCATAAGCAACCTCCTGGCTTTAGAAGTAGATTTTCTCTGTGCCAGGTGCATGGGAGTGGCAGCAGGAAACGGGTTATCTTGTTCGCTGTGTGTTCCCTGAGGCACCTGGTGGGGCCACTGTGAGATACAGGTAGATGGACCTTTGGCCTGATCCAGCAAGGCTCTTCTTATGTTCTTATGGCAAGCAAGTCCTTCATTGGCAAGGGAAGAAATAACCTTGGAGTGTCTTTCTCCCTTTGAGTGTGACTTTATCTGTAAATTTATCTCCCTTTTTGGACGGCACTATTAAATACCAAGCTGTAATTATGTATGAGAATTCTTGCACATTTTTGCGTGGAAATACTTTGGCATGCATTGTGGGTCCCACACACCTACACAGACTATAGCCCCTGTCCCAAAACTGTTCACCAGGCCTACCTTCTTCTTGAGTTCAATTCCTCCCTGAGGGATAAGCATTGTGCCCCCGGTTTCCATGCTACAGGTGACTGACAGCACAATCTAATGCATGTTCACTCAGAAGTAAGTCTCATTGAGTTCAATGAGGCTTACTCCCAAGAAAGTGTGTGTAGGATTATAGCCTGAGTGCACCATAATAAGAATTGTGCTAAGTTGTATCTTGGGTAAAACATATCAACTTGAAATGCTTGGTGAGTCAATGCAATTGTTTTTAAGGGTTGACATGAATGTATGTTCTTGGTACCTGTCTCTTTCACTCAGCATTCAAGAACTATTTTGTTGCTTGCGGCAAAAGATTTAGCCTTCTTGTCACCTTACAGAATTTGAAAGCATGGGGGTGAAGACAGTCTAATACACAAGCAACATAACTTCAGGAAACCAAGACATTCAAATCCATTTGTATTCTTTTGTGGTAAATATTGGTGGTCGAGAACAAGGAAGAATCTGACCACTGTGCAACATTTCTTTGCAAACAAAATGCTGTAGGCAAAAATTAGTAAATGGTTTCAAATCTCATTAAGCCAAATATGAAAAGAAGATGAAAAAGGAGATATGCTCATTTATCATCTCTGTTAGCTTTTTTGTAGAGAGAGGTTTGGAAAGACAAGTTATGTTCCAGATATTTGTTTGTTAAATTTATAGCCTGCCTCTCTTGACTAGTTTGACTGCGCAATCCAGCGCAAGGATCTGGCCCATGGCTGCCCGCCGGATCCTGAGCCCCTGCGGCCATTCTGCCACCAGGCCGGAGGTCTATTCAGGGAAGGGGACGCTCGTCCCCTTCCCCGGGGTGTAAGTCCAGGCCGGCCTGATCGGCCTCCTCGGATTTCCACCAGCTAAATAGCTGGCAGAAGTAGAGGAAGCTGTGTAACGGCCTAGCCCGCCCAGTGGGGACGGGGATATGGCCGAGGCCATCCATCGTCCCCTCCCGGGCCGGCTAGGTGAATGGTCCCCCTCCCTCACCCGCCGAACCGCCCCCGCCAGAACCCGACTCACCTCGTCCGGCAGACGCACAGGTGCTCCAGCAATGGAGGCCGGTCTCACTTGCTCCAGAGTAGTCAAACGTGCTTTCCGGCACATTTGCGACTGCTGCCGGCAACGAACACTTGTTCCTTCGCCGGCACGATTGTCAGGATTGCGCTCTTAGTTGTCTAATTAGTGCTTATATCGCTTGAAGCAAGGAGTAATGTAAAATAGATGAAAGATCTGTAAATGTCAAAATGCACAGAACTATTCTGAGGCTGCAATCTTCTACACACTTACCTGGGAGTAAGCCCCATTGTTAGAGGTGGAAAAAAAATGTTTTGGGGTGGGTTTTTTGTGGGGGGTTTTCCCCAGTTTTCAGTGTTTAACCAAAATGAGATAGCAGAAAGCGGTGTTGTGTTTTTTATTCCAAATTTTATCAATTGTAACTGCTTTAAAAGTATACTTTTAACAGGTATAGGTTGAATAGGTAGGTAGTATAGGTTGTAGTGTCAACAGTTGAAGAATGATGCAAAATTACATGGTTTTATTTTATTTTTTCACAGATTTTTTTTTTAGCAGAAAGCGGCATTATGTGTTTTTTTATTTCGTTATCACCATTTTCTCCTGCCCTTACCCATTGTACGTAGTGGGGCTAACTTCTGAGTAAATATGTATAAGATTGCACTGTCAGTTGCATTATTTCAGAGTTGACTAGTCAGTCAGGAAGTGTGTGTGTGTGTGTGTGTGTGTGTGTGTGTGTGTGTGTGTGTGTGTGTATATATATATATATAATAAATAAAAGCAAGGGAAGTGGAGAGCTGCCAATTCTCTCGTCGCCCATTCTGTCTTGCTCCAGGCTGAACAAATAACAGGTTTCACCTTGTCAGCTGGAAGATGAGATGGATTTCAAACAGTCTGAGTTGCTTGATGATTCCAACGTTTTAAAAATAAACCATCAACAATATAGCTGTTTTTGAAGACTGAAACTCTTCTGAGCATTTACACTTTTGCTTTTTTTCACTTATACAGCTGCATATGTATGGAGCGCTCCATCATTCTCAGTGCTTAAAAACTGAGTTCACAGCACAATGTTCTAAGAGAGAAAAGGGGAAAAGCATTGACTGGAATCAGGGTGGACGAGACAAATGTTGGGCTCTAAGGTAAACGTTTATGGGCCTCTACCTACCATTTGTCTTCACTGGCAGATTACCCTGAGTAGATGAATATAGAAGTAAAAATGTCAAAAAAAAAATTCTGTTCAACTACAGTTTAAAGGATTTCTTCCTGTCCTGTTGTGCCCCTAGCTTGTTGTTGTTCAGTCGAGGCCTGTAAATTCAGTATCTGTCAACATTCAGGTTGCCAATTTTCCAAAAATGACCCTGTTTTTCCATGGTAGGTGTTGTTTTGTTCTCTCAGATAACCAATGGGTAGCAAAGTTGATCTCATGCCATTTGGGGGCCATGTGTGGACACGTCCCCCTTACCTCTGGACTTCATAGTGCCCCATTTTTCAAGGTTTAGCAGTCTTGTGACACCCTAGGCCCCACCTCAGAAAATCTAGGTGTTCCGATGCACTCAACTGACAACTGTAGTCAAAATACAAGATGTTGTGTGCTGCACGTGGAGGCTACCATTGACCTGACACATGAAAAACTCAGGTTCAGATATCTGGTGGCTTCTCTAATGCAGTCATATGCAGCAGTCATATTTGTTATGGGTGCTAAAGAATACAGGTTTGATGTGATAAAATTGTCTGTTCTATTTAAGCAAATCGTATTCTGCTTTATCTCATTTTGAACATGACTCAAAGTGTGTAACAGGGCTTGACAAATTGGGTTTGGATCTACAGTGGGAGCTAGCCCAAATATTTAGGAGCCAAGCCATTTTTTCAGATTTTTATGCCCTCCCCCAATCTTTTTTTAATTTTACACAACCAAAAAAAGTAAATCAACAAAATATGAAATACATGGCTATAATAGCAAAAAAAGGAAAGAATATTGAAAATGCACATCTAAATATGCAAATAAGGTAACTGAAAATCCTTTAAAAAACACAGAGTTGTACACTTCACACAATCATAGGAATTCTTCAAGGAATGGCTTCCAGATAGACTCAAATATATCCAGTCGTAATTGGCGTCAATACGCCATTCACTTGAAAGTCACTAATTTCAGTAAAGCATCAGTCCATTGAAAAATTGTAGGAGGGCTTTTTTCATTCCAACTTTTTAGTATCAATCTTTTTGCTATTGTTAGGGCACAGAGAGTTAGTCTTCAAGTTACAGGAAAATAATTCAAGTTAACATATGTATCAGTAGATATCAAAATTTGATGTAACACACTGTTTATAATATGAATGACTCTTTCCCAAAACCCAGCTATTACTGAACATGCCTAAAACATATGCGAAAGAGAAGCAGCCAGCATCCCACACAGCCAGCATCTAGATTCTTTAATAAGTCCTTTGTTGTATCATCTCTGCGGTGTCCAGTACACCCTAAATATTTTTGTCTGTATATTAAGCATAAACTAAGATCCATGGGTAGGCCAGCAGGTGGCGCAGCAGGTTAAACCGCTGAACCATAAGCTGTCGATCGAAAGGTCGGCAGTTCGATTCCCGTGACGGGGAAATATATATAGAGGTAAAGGTAAAGGTATCCCCTGACAATTAAGTCCAGTCGTGTCCGACTCTAGGGTATGGTGCTCATCTCCATTTCAAATCCGAAGAGCCAGAGCTCACCCCGTCGCGGGAATCGAACTGCCGACCTTTCGATCGACAGCTTATCGTTCAGCGGTTTAACCCGCTGCGCCACCCGCTGGCCTTATATATATATATATATTTAATACCAATGTCCATTGCTTATGTAGAATAGGGCAGTCTAGTTCTGCATTCCAACATACTCTAAGCGAATGTGTATCATATTTGAGTGACATCAAATATTTATAAACAAATATAACTGGCTTCTTTTCATTTGATTCTAAGAGTATCTCTAGACGTACTCTGAAAAGCTGATAATGCTGAGGGGCCATACTTAGATACTAATAAATGTTGCAATTGCAGATATTACCATCTAGTAGAGTCTGGCAATCCATATTGCTCACTTAAACTTAAAAAAGAAAAGAGAAAACTCCTGGTCTTGATTAATAAGTTGATCTAAAGTGAAAATAGAGCTATCCAGCCAGGTCCTCCCCCCAAAAAGAATTGCTTACTAATCATTAGTTGTGGATTAGACCATAATGTTAGCTAAGCATGTGAGTAAGGATCAAATTCATATTTCCGTGCCATCATATTACAAACATACCTAACCGAAGATAACACTATAGGTATCTGTTTCGTTTTTACATATGTAGACCCCAAGACAATTCATTTCCCCACTGGGGCCATGGCAGATGTTTCTAATCTAACCCAAAATGAAACCTTGGGATACTGATTATCCCAACGACGATTGCTAGACATTAACAGATATACTTGGTGGTACAAGCCCCCCCCCCTTCCCAATCTTGTGTGCCATCTGTGAATGATATAAATAAGATTTTACATATTAACAAGCATTTAAAACGGACATTTTAAACCCCAGTGATGGTAGGAAAGCTTGACAATTGTCATTAAAAAGTTCTAACGGCTTTGATCCAAAAGTAAATAAAGAAGTTATTCTAAGAATTTCTTTCAGTTAAAATTCATGACACCAAGGCTGCATTCCCTGTGCATGCTGATCTGAAAAGTAAACCCCACTGCACATGGTGGGATTTGCTTCTGAGTTGTATAGGATTGTGCTCGAAGACTGTAATCGTATACACACGTACCTGGGAGTACGTCCCATTGAACTAAATGGGTTTAATTCTGAGTAGACATTTATTTTACAACACTCTCTCCTCCCCATCTTCCTGTCTTTCCCTTCCCTGGTTGGGGGGTGGGGAGAGGGAGAGAGAGAGATGCCTAGAGGACCTATTGGAGGGTGCTGTATGTGACACTCCTCCAAGCTCTGTGTGTGTGTGTGTGTGTGTGTGTGTGTGTGTGAGAGAGAGAGAGAGAGAGAGAGAGAGAGAGAGAGAGAGAGAGGGTTTCCTCCAAATTTAAGTCCCCTCTCTCTCTAGTGATGGTTCCCCCTGTGCCTCCCTCCAGCCCTGCAGCTCTTGCTGCTGCTGCTGCTGCTGCTTTTCAGTGATGAAATAGAAGCAGGTGGCAGGAGCAAATTTTGGGTCACCCTAGTGACCTGGCAACCTTAATTTGTTGAGCCCAGCCTAACAATAATAATCAATCATATATACACATACGCAGAAATCCATAACACACACTGAAATAAACCAGCAGCATGAGGAAAATTAAATAGGCAAAGATACACTTGTCAGATTCAAGGAACAAAGAAATCTATCAATAAATCAGGGGTCCATAAAACTCTTCAGCCTTTAAAAAGCCAGTTCTTGACCTAATGTCTTAAGGAACGTGCATGGCGAGTTTTTATTGGGTAGGCATTCAATGGAGTTGGTGCCACCTGCCACATCCCATTCAGCGGATGTAGCTAGATCAGGGTTTCTGATGATGTTTGGAACACATGAGGAGCATCGTTGTTGAAAGATGGCACTTGATACGCGTTGATTAATAAATCAGCAACCAGGTATGAGAGAAACTTGGACATCTTTATTTATTAAGCACATGTGCTGACTGCTTCCCATGGGACTCTTGTCCTAAAGTCATGAGGAGCAGTCCTGAGCTCTCCATTACAATGCTTCTTATAGCCAACAGAAAACAACTTTCAGTAGGCAGGCAGTTTGAAAAAAACAGATCCAATTCTTATTGGTTACAGAAATACAGGAACATACGTAATAGACAAGTTACATATCTTATTGGTCATTCTCTGAGGTTTGACGTACATAATTCTTGGAATTAGATTTACGTATTCTCATGACGCTTTCAGTTAACTTTATCAGGAACAGGAGTAGGGCTGACTCAAAGCTTCACCCCACACATGCTTGCTTCTCCCTTTGACCTCCAGCTCCTCCCTGCCAGCAAGCTTCTGCCCATGTCACACCCAACCAGCATGTTATCTTTTAAAAGAAGGCCAACTTGTGTACGTCATAATTCTACTGCAGAACAGAAATGTACCTTAATATTGCGCTCTTGCTTTTCTGACTATGAGAGCATAAGCCATGATATAAACAGGTGTATATTTCTCTCTTTCCAGAGACTTGGTATGGGGATTATGTTGTTTTGTATTTAGAAAATACATTTTGATGTTTACTACAAAGAAAGCATTCTGATTATGGTCTGTAAACCTCTACACACTGCTGGATTTCATTCCCTTTCTAATTGCACTGGACCTGGGGAAATAGCAAACAACTTTGTGGTATTGTGCCTGTGATTTTTTTTTTTAATCGTATTTTGGACAATAGTTCTTGCACTTACCATTTGGGAGGACTTAGGGCTTCCATTAATCTCACTAAGGTCCTCTGGGCTGGGCTGGAGGCATGGCCTTCTTGCCTTGGTATTATCTATTATTCAGTGCCACTATACTGAATATTGTGTAGAAGGGAAGCAGCTGGTTCTTCACTGAGTGTTACATTCACACACATGCATGTAACAGAAACAGGAACTGGATGGGAGTTACTTATGTAAGGGGACAGCATGACACAGAACTTCTACAAACAAGCTTGTATATTTATAAATAGCCAGCAGTCATGACGAAGGAAATGATATTTTCTATGTATGGAACAAACATTAGTACCATTAAGCAAGTATTAATAAATAACTCATAGGAATGTAATTTGAGAAACTTATGAGAGAATTTCATTATATCCAATGATCACGACTAGGAAATAATACCCTTTTTAATATTAATATTCTCTAAATACTGGAAATAGAAAACATAAATGATTGTTTATTAATCTTTAAAATCCCTGTTCAGATAATGCAAGTTCCCTACTTTATGGAAGAAGAAAAAAGACGCTGCTACCTTTTTAACCCCCCCTCCCCCCCAGGTAGAAACAAAGAACCAATATAGCTGCAGGGAAGTGCTATGGATTCTCTCTTGGCTCCTTGCATCAACAGAATTTTTAATGAAGATCCAATTACAGTATATTCATTATTGATGATAATAAGCGAGCCATAAAGAATGCACTTCTACTTTCTGAACTCACACAGTCAGAAGCTGTAGCAACCAAATAAAACGTGTAAACTTTGCACCTTTTGAAGTAAGGATGGCATGAAGCCTTGTTTCCAAGTTGTTTTCAGAAGGAGTATCCTGTGTCTGTGTGTGTGATTGAATCCTGCTTTTCCTCAAAGGAGTGAGATACATGGATTATCCCATTTTATCTTCATAACAGTCTCTGAGTGTACTCAGGTTAGCTTCATGACCAAGCATAGCTCCTCCCAAGTCTAACACTCCACTCCATTACACTGGGCTTCAGGGGACAGGATGGGCAATGTGATGTGGACCGAACAAATAAAATATTCACACCCCATTACGTTTCTGGCACTGGCATCGACGGGGGGAAGCGGGGGGGGCGGGCCGCCGGGGGGCGTCGTGCGTACAGGGGTGACGCGCGATTCCCCCCACTTACATTTTCGAGGGGAAGGTGGGCCCGCCTGCCCTCCCCTGTGTCCGTTTGGCTCCAAAATGAGCCGAAAACGGAGCGGGGAGGGCGCTCTGCTCCTGCGCGTGACGTCATGCGCGGGGGCGGAGCCTCCCTCTTAAGGGCGACGCGCGCCCCCGCTCTGGGGTGATGCGCGTCGTTGCGACGCTGCTGGTTTCTGGATGTTACTAATTCAAGGATGTTGTTGCATTCCACCCTTAGGGTCATAAACTGTTAACTTTTGAGGCTTTTTTCCAAGTAGTTCTGGGCCTGCATTGTTTTCAGTAGAGGCATGTCAGAATGGGGCAGGTGCCTATGCCATCTTTCCTCCATGAGCTTTCCTAGCACCTGGCCTTAGATGGTGCTTCTGTGCAGAGCAGGCCTCAGTTGTAAATCATGTGGATTATAAGGGTGCCTTTGACCATATGTGCATTTCTATTATCACTCAGTAATCACAGGCTGCCTATTTCAATCTAGCATAGGCCTCACAATTTATGATCCACCAAGTTGAATGCAGCCCATTGACTATGTACTGTGGTCTGCCATGTTCATCTCAATCCCTGTTGAGCTTGCAATCCCAGACAGCCCCTAGTTTTTCTGGCTGCCATAGATGATTGGTGGACTATTCTTGGCTTGACGTTGTGTAGGCCTGGTTTAGATTCTGAGGACAAGGCTTATAGGGTAGACCTTGGCACCTCTTGCTATAGAAATTAACCATCAATGTTAGGCTTTAAATAGTTTCATAACAAGTGTGGTCTCCTTCCTAAACCTCTTCTGTACACACTACAGTATTCTTTGGGGTCAGTGTGGCAGCTTTATTTATAAAGTTTGGAGAGACAGGAAGGAATCCACTGCAGCTTCCCCATTGGTTTTAATTGCAAAATAGCTGTGATCCTACCAGTGATCACAGTGCAAATCCAGACTCTTCTGCTGCAGCAAATCAAGACCTTCCTTGTGACAACTATGGCAGGAGATTATCATAGAAATTGGCTGAGGGAGAATGGACTGCTATGATGGATTATTTTAACAGAAGGAATTTTTGTGATACCCTAGGCCGGCGCAGGTTTAACAATAAACTAAGGTGTCTGCTTGAGATAGGAATTAGATTTCTTTTTAAATGAAGTTTGACTTTCCATCTCATCTTCAAAAGCTCCTTTGTCTAGAGCAGCACCTAAACAAAACAGTCTCCACTTATCCTCCATATTCTGGTAATATATGGTATGATATACGATTTGAACTATAGGGCAGTCCATATGGACCATCCCAAGGCAGCAGGTGTGGACTCAAGAGTTGCTCCTGTCTCCACGATATGTCTGTGATGTGAATTACTCATGTTGCTGGTGGCAGGGAATGGGTTTTAGATAACACTTGGAATGATCTGAGATGCTATGGGCAAAGTCATGAAGACTATCTTGTAGAATCATCAGCATTTGCTTCATAACATTTTGTTGCCTTTAATCTATGTATACCTGGCTGTAGATAAAGTGTCAAACACATGACCTTAAGCTCATCTTTAGAAGATGGACTTAAGGCAGAAGTGGACTGAAAGCAGTCCCTAACAATTAGGTGGGAGGATTCAGGCCAGGAGTTTAGTTTGTGTGTGTGTGGGGGGGGGGGGTAACGCTTCCATCTACCAGTTTTCATGCCAAACCTTTATGTTTTGTCCCCAGAAGGGCTATTTTTCTTAGAGGCATACTGCCACTTTGAGGGTGATTTTTGGTTTGAAAGCCTTTTACTATCCATTAGTCCTTTTAGCATCCCATGGAACTTGGTGGCTGCCTCTTCCTTCTTGCTGCACCTGGCTCTCTGAGTTTTTGGGGAGTGGAGAAAAGCTGCCACTTTCCTGCATTCTAGGAGGTCCTTCAAAAGGAAGGGGCGAGTCCCCCATGGGGGGAGGCTATGTTAGTGGTGGGCAGGCAGGTCTTGTCCATCATGCAGTATTTGCCAATCTCCTCCATACTATTCCTCGTATGAACAAATGTTATTCACTCGTATAGAAGATGTGTGAAGGTATGCAACCAGCCATTGGAATAGGGGCTAAGATTTTCCCTAGTGATCTCACAGCCCAATCCTAAAAAGTGCCGAAGCTGCGGAGCCCATGCTGTATCCAGCGCTGGGGAGGAGCAGGCTGGAGGTCTCAGGGTAAGGGAACATTCATCCCCTTTCCTCAAGGCGAGCCCCAGCCTCCGCAGTGGGGGTTCTGCGTGAGCCTCATGGCTGGTGCAGATCTGAGAGGCCCCCGTGCAGACAGAAAAGGCCTGGGAGAGGGGTACAGGATTTGGTGTGCACTAGCGCTGCCAATCCCGCCCCCTCCCAGGCCCAATCTGCCCATGTCGGCCGCATGCTGCTCAGAGCAAATCTTAACTGCTTGGTGCATGGTGGTCCTGGTTGCAACGTCAGTGGGATGGTGCAGGCCTTCCCGCCGACAGAGCACAACACTATCCTGTAACCTCTAAGATGATAGTGTTTTAGTGGGTTATATGTGAGTATATACATATGTTATATATTTTGCTCTTCTCCTTTCTTACAGCTCCTTCAGGCTGGAAAGAATGCCAACTTTTGGAGGCATGTTTACCAATTTCTCCCATGACAGATTCAACATGGCAACTTCTTTCAGGCCAGATTCGATTATAACAACCGGGACCCTTCTTAGAGCATGGAAACCTTGAGCCACAGCACAACTGATGACTGGTGCAATCTGCATTAAACCACCGGCCTCATATCCAACAGCAGTGAGCTGAATCCTGACAAAAGCCGTAGCCTTAAGTACCATTCACTCTAACAGAAGAAGAAAGAGGAGTTGAGATCTTGCCCCCATCGCAGAAACAGCCAGTTCTAAGCCTGTTATTAAGGAGATCAATGATCAGAAATTGAGAACAGCCAACAGTAGTCATGTGGTCCAGCCAGTGTCCAAAAATTATTCAAATATGTGTAGCTCAATGAAAGTATGAAGTACTTAAATGACTGCAGAAAAAGATCAGTGCATTTACTCCCAACAAAAAAAAATCATCTTGGGTGGAAAGAGAAGACCTCTGTTGTCCCTTGTGCAAATTTAAAGCCATAGAAGAGAGGACCAGTGATGCTAAAAATGCTTGAAAGGATGTTCCCTCTTGTCCTCTGTCCAAATAATTCAGCAGTTACAGATTGCATCTCAATGCACTCTTAATATTTGCACTGTCACTTCCATTCAGGGGAATGATGTTGGCCATCATTTGCACAGATGGCCACATGAAAAAATTTGCCCACAGGAAGTTGTATCTTGAGGGGCTTTGAGAGGAAATAAAAGAAATCCATCTTAAAAGTGAAGAAAATATAACGCCCTTCTTGTCCCTTCATAGCTGGAATCTTTCTCACAAGGAAAATTGTCACTCCTTAAGATGAAGAAAAGTTTAAAAAATCAACAGGCTAATATGGATTTCAGAATGGATCCAATTTTTAATACATTTTTCTATCATTGTAACAACGAAGAAATTGACCTATATAGCTCACATGTTCTTGATGAGCATTGACAGTATCCTCCCAGTTAATACACGGGGAAAAAAAGATCCCATTTATACTACGCATTTGACACATTACATTTTTATAGCCAATTATCTGTCCTTCATGGAAAAATGTACCAGCTAAACAGGCGTTTTCAGTTTATTTTTCTAAATAAATGTGGTGTTTGTATTATTTGCAATCACTTATTTTTGCTGATTTTCATTATTCACCCGTGTTCTCCCCTTTCTAGTTTCCTTCACCAGAAAGGGAGACTTAAAGACAAGAACCAAAACACTTGTTTTGCCATGTTAAATCATAATGATTTGCAGACTGAGAGCTTTAATATAAATGTTATTTGTAGAACTATAAAGTATATTTCTACTGAAGAATATGTATGGAAACCCAGAAAGGTTGTCTTTAATTTTTAATTTCAGTACACAGGTTATTTTAATATTCCCAAGGAAGTATTTAGTTAATATAGTTTGTGTTAAAAGTTGTGGTGTAAGAGCTTGATCCAGATGCAAACTGATTTTTCAGCAGTGAGAGTCACATCAGAAATGATCATGAGCGTGCATGGACATAACGTAGGCATGATCCAGTACCTGGCCTCTGCACATTCAAAAGGATTCCACGGGTCAGGTACACAATGCCGTTGGCACAACTATCCAACTCAAAAGAGCAGTGCACGCATATAGGGCTTTTGCGATATACGCTAGGTGTGTAACTGCATAGTACAGGGGTGGCCAAACTGCGGCTCCTGAGCCACATGTGGCTCTTCGACGTATAATGTGCAGCTCTTGGAAATATATTGACTGAGCTCCTTTTTGCATCACAATTAATATAAAAGGCAAATGAGAATTTTTCAAGCTTTATAATTATTTACCAGGTATAAACTGAGAGTCCACTGGATTAAAACATAAGTTTAATGTTCATGGTGAGTAAATATATTTAAGAATTTAAATGCTTCTTAAATATTGCAGCTCTCAAACATCTGAAGTTTATCACATGTGACTCTTAACGTTATGCAAGTTTGACCACCCCTGGCATAGTAGCTCGTTGTTTTGCAGTGGGAGAACCTCCCCTCCTTCACAACTTCTGCAGGGCATTAGCAATCTGGGCCAGTTCTTGTGTGCGGGACAATTTTGTTTGGACCACATAGCAGGAGCCTGGAGTTAGGTGGATTGACTGTGCAGTAGCCATCTAGATCATATAACTGCTTGTTGGTTGCTTGATCTGAGTTGCCAATGTGAAATGGTCTACCCAATTCTTTTCCAATCCCAGGATGCTGTCAGGTGATGCAGCATCCCCTAGTAAGAACTGCAGCACATATCTGCCATGGTCTGTTCCTCTCACTGACCCAACAGGTCTGACTGGTATAGGGTCAGAGTCACTGGCGTTCCTAGAGGTGGGGCGGATCAGTAAGTCTTGCACAGTGGTAACCGCTCCGTTCCATGGTGGCCCCGCCCACTCACCAATCGAGCAGTGAAGGCAAAGCACAGGAGACTCCTTGCGCATTGCCTTAGCCGCTTGGGCTGGTTCCGACGGCGAGTGGGCGGGTCCACCATGGAACGGAGCGGTAACCGCTGTGCAAGACTTACCGTTCCGCCCCACCTCTAGCAACGCCAGTGGTCAAAGTACAGCTACATAGCTGGATTTCATTCCACACAAACAGATTGATTGGCTCAGGTTCATAATTTACATATAACTTTCATGAATATGATCAGTTCCAATCCACAGGTAGTGGATATGATGCATTTATTGTGTTTATTTTGGAATTGTTGCAAAAAGCTTTGATTCAACCCTTCTGAGTCTTGTTGTGGCTTAGAGCACTTTCACAAGTGATACCTTTCTTCTCGAATGTGTATTCCTGAATGTTGCCAATTCAAGTATAGGAAGTGGAAGAGAGCCATTTTTAAGCTAAATTATTCCGGTTAATGTGGCCCTTTCATTTGATGTACGCACACATCAAGTCAAATACAAGTTTTAAGTTCACTTCTATAAACTTTCTTAGAAGTTAATTTGGAATACAAAGATTTGGAATTATGTATTGAACCTTTAATATCTTTTGCCATCACAATATTTTCTTCATAATAATGAGGGCTAGAAGCTTACTTGTTGTTGTTTTTTTACATGAAATGTGGGAATCTCAGGATTCTAACAAATGTCCACTAGTTGCAAAAACATAATGTGGGACTATATGCAGCCATATGACTATATGTTATCCATCCCTGCTTTAGATTTTCATAAACTAAAATAACTTTCAATATGGTCTGATTCCTAAATTGTGCATGAGACATGATATCAAGTGTCTCTTGCATAGCAGGGATTTATTGCCAAACTGTAACATGTGGTGGTGTTAAAGATGCCATTGTTAAGACCTAATACAATTTGGGAAATCAAAGAGAGAGAAATTGTTTGTCTGATAATCTCATCCATACTCTGCAAACAAGAAGAGTCACTGTAACCATCCAATGCAGTATTTTGCTATCAAGTTATAGTTTAATTTGATGCTAGAGTTGTTTGGAATAAAAATATATATATTTTCCTTTTTCCAGAGTTTTCTATCCTGTGTATAATTTTATCCTAAAAAAGAAGCACTAAGAGAGCCTTTAAAAAAAAAGTCTTCTTAAATCACCAGTGTAATATAGCCATGGAAGATTGTAATCAAATTCAACAGTGCAGAAATGGCATGTAGTACATCTCTTCCTAGACACTAGCAATCCAAACTGCAGATGAAGGCAATATCAGTGCTCCCATTGGTTAAAAAATAGAATCTTCATGCATTTGAAAAGTTAGCATAGCAAAGAGCAGACTACTTTAAAACCTTTCTTCCTACTGTTAAATTTCTATGTGCAGTGCAGTGAGGATGTCATCTATGGACGATAAAATGTTTATATCGGGATTAGAAGCCATGATTTAAAAGCTTTTATTACACTAACAGTGCAGTCCTGTGTAACTTTGCACAGGTGTAACAGTAGATGCGCACTGGTGTAAGTGCACTTATGCCGGTGCATCTGCTGTTACACCAGTGCATCTACTGTTACACCAGTGCAAAGTTACACAGGATTGCGCTGTGAAAGATGTTTAGAAGCGTAATACAGATATTAGTTTGAACGTTTTGATCGTCTTTTTACGATCCTCATCAGGTTCTAGGTGCAACGACCTCGGCGAGATGGTAGCCTTTGATAGAAGCAAACTGTGATTTAAAACAGACACACGACAGTCAGTTAACTGGATTTCATACCGGAAAGAACTGGGGTCCTGGTAGCAGTGCTTATATAGGTACCACAAAACATGATTTCCACGTGTTTGAAAGAATATCAAAGAGCCTGTAGACGTAAGCATCCCCAGCAGTTTGCCCTAGCGGAACATTTTCTAGAAACTGGACATATTAAATTCAATGAAACTAAAAGGCTGGTTCACGAAACGTCATTCCGACAAAGAAATCATAGGGAAGCCATAGAAATTTTCGAACACCATAATTTATTAAATAGAAGAGAAGAAATTACATTCATTGATAAGATCTGGGATCCAACTTGGAAGAAATTATGTTCAAACCACTAGTATCATTTTTAAGTCACCAAAGCTCAGCAACTTACAGCAGAGTTGAACTCCTGTCAAAAATACTTTAGTAGATTTAAGATAGAATAAATTTAGTAGATTTGTTTCTTTGTTTTTCCGTCTCCTATGTTACTATCCTGGCTCAGTTGTCTTTTGCCTATTTATAACGTTAGTAACAATTTGAGCCCTTGCTGTCTCTTATATATTGATGTTTTCCCTTTAAGCTGATAGATTCTTTCCAGCATGAATGCCAGTTAACTGACTGACGTGCATCCGTTTTAAATCGCAGTTTGCTTCTATCAAAGGCTACCATCTCGCTGAGGTCATTGCACCTAGAACTTGATGAGGATTGTAAAAAGACAATCGAAACGTTCAAACTAATATCTGTATTACACTTCTAAAATCTTTCACAGCGCAATCCTGTGTAACCTTGCACCGGTGTAACAGTAGATGCACCTGTGTAAGTGCACTTAAGCCAGTGTAATTGCACTTACACCGGTGCATGTACTGTTTTTGTTGTTCAGTTGTTAAGTCGTGTCCGACCCTTCGTGATCCCATGAACCATATCCCGCCAGGCCTTCCTGTCCTCCACTATCTTCCTGAGTTCGCTCATTTTCATGTTCGTTGCATCAGTGATGCTGTCTAACCATCTCATCCTTTGCCTTCCCCTTCTCCTTTTGCCTTCAATTTTTCCCAGCATCAGAGTCTTCTCCAGAGACTCCTCTCTTCGCATTAGGTGGCCAAAATATTTGAGTTTCAGCCTTAGTATCTGTCCTTCCAGGGAACAGTCAGGGTTGATTTCATTTAGGATTGACTGATTTGATCTCCTAGCAGTCCAAGGGACTCTCAGGAGTCTTCTCCAGCATCACAGTTCAAAAGCATCTATTCTTCGGCGCTCAGCCTTCCTTATGGTCCAACTCTCGCAACCATACATTGCTACTGGGAACACCATCGCCCTGACTATGCGAACTTTTGTTGGCATGGTGATATCTCTGCTTTTTATTATGCTGTCTAAGTTTGCCATAGCTTTCCTTCCAAGGAGTAAGCGTCTTTTAATTTCATGGCTGCTGTCTCCGTCTGCAGTGATCTTGGAGCCCAGAAAAGTAAAATCTGTGACTGCTTCCATTTCTGCCCCTTCTATTTGCCAGGAATTGATGGGCCCAGATGCCATGATCTTAGTTTTATTAATGTTGAGTTTCAAGCCAACTTTTGCACTCTCCTCTTTCACCCTCATCAAGAGGCTCTTTAGTTCTTCTTCACTTTCTGCCATTAGGGTGGTATCGTCTGCATATCTGAGGTTGTTGATATTTCTCCCGGCAATCTTGATTCCGGCTTGCGATTCATTCAGCCCTGCATTTCTCATAATGTACTCTGCATATAAGTTAAATAGGCAGGGTGACAATATACAGCCTTGCCGTACTCCCTTCCCAATTTTGAACCAGTCGGTTGTTCCATGGCCGGTCCGAACTGTTGCTTCTTGACCCGCATACAGGTTTCTCAGGAGACAGGTAAGGTGGTCTGGTACCCCCATCTCTTTAAGAATTTGCCACAGTTTGTTGTGATCCACACAATCAAAGGCTTTTGCGTAGTCAATGAAGCAGAAGTAGGTGTTTTTTTGGAACTCTCGTGCTTTCTCCATGATCCAGCGCATGTTGGCAATTTGATCTCTAGTTCCTCTGCCTCTTCGAAACCCAGCTTGTACATCCGGTAGTTCTCGGTCCACGTACTGCTGAAGCCTAGCTTGTAGGATTTTGAGCATAACCTTGCTAGCATGTGAAATGAGTGCAATTGTGCGATAGTTTGAACACTCTTTGGCACTGCCCTTCTTTGGAATTGGAACGTAAACTGACCTTTTCCAATCCTTTGGCCACTGCTGAGTTTTCCAAATTTGTTGGCATATTGAGTGCAGCACTTTCACAGCATCATCATTTAGGATTTTAAGTAGCTCAGCTGGGATATTATCATCTCCGCTGGCTTTGTTGTTAGTAATGCTATCTAAGGCCCACTTGACTTCGCTCTCTAGGATGTCTGGCTCTGGGTCAGTGACCACACCAGCGTGGTCATCAGGAACATTAAGATCTTTCTTGTACAGTTCTTCTGTGTATTCTTGCCATCTCTTCTTAATCTCTTCTGCTTCTGTTAAGTCTCTGCCTTTTTTGTCCTTTATCATGCCCATCTTTGCACAAAACGTTCCCTTGATATCTCCAATTTTCTTGAAGAGATCTCTAGTCCTCCCCATTCTGTTGTTTTCCTCGATTTCCTTGCATTGTTCATTTAAGAAGGCCTTCTTATCTCTCCTTGCTATTCTCTGGAAATCTGCATTCAGTTGTTTATATCTTTCCCTTTCACCTTTGCTTTTCGCATTCCTTCTTTCCACAGCTATTTGTAAAGCCTCATCTGACAGCCACTTTGCTTTCTTGCATTTCTTTTTCTTTGGGATGGTTTTCGTTGCTGCCTCCTGTACAATGTTACGAACTTCCGTCCATAGTTCTTCAGGCACTCTGTCTACCAGGTCTAATGCCCTAAATCAATTCTTCACCTCCACTGTATACTCATAAGGGATATGATTTAGGTCATATCTGACTGGTCTAGTGGTGTTCCCTACATTCTTCAGTTTAAGCCTGAATTTTGCAATAAGAAGCTCATGATCTGAGCCACAGTCAGCTCCAGGTCTTGTTTTTACTGACTGTATAGAGCTTCTCCATCTTTGGCTGCAAAGCACATAATCTATCTGGTTTCGGTATTGACCATCTGGTGATGTCCATGTGTAGAGTCGCCTCTTGTGTTGTTGGAAAAGAGTGTTTGCTATGACCAGTGTGTTCTCTTGACAGAACTCCGTTAGCCTTTGCCCTGCTTCATTTTGCGCTCCAAGGCCAAACTTGCCTATTGTTCCGTTTATTTCTTGATTTCCTACTTTAGCATTCCAGTCTCCTATGATGTAAAGGACATCTTTTTTGGGTGCTAGTTCTAGAAGGTGTTGTAGGTCTTCATAGAACCGGTCAACTTCATCTTCTTCGGCATCAGTGGTTGGGGCATACACTTGGATTACTGTAATGTTGAATGGTTTGCCTTGGATTCGAACTGAAATCATTCTGTCGTTTTTGAGGTTGCACCCCAGTACTGCCTTTCCCACTCTTTTATTGACTATGAGGGCTACTCCATTTCTTCTAAGGGATTCATGCCCACAGTAGTAGATATGATGGTCACCTGACTTAAATTTGCCCATGCCCGTCCATTTTAGTTCGCTGATTCCCAAGATGTCAATGTTCAATCTTATCATCTCATTTTTGACCACATCCAGCTTGCCTTGATTCATAGACCTCACATTCCATGTTCCTAAGCAGTATTGCTCCTTGCAGTATTGGAGTTTCCTTTCAACCTCAGACACATCCACAGCTGGACGTCCTATTGGCTTTGGCCCAACCGCTTCACTCTTTCTGGGTCTATTTGGAATAGTCCTCCGCTCTTCCTCAGTAGCATATTGGACACCTTCCGACCTGAGGGGCTCATCTTCCGGCGTCCTATCTTTTAGACTTTTGGTACTGTTCATGGGATTTTCTTGGCAAGGTTACTGGAGTGGGTTGCCATTTCCTTCTCCAGTGGATCACTTTTAGTCAGAACTCTCTGCTACGACCTGTCCGTCTTGGGTGTCCCTGCATGGCATAGCTCATGGCTTCATTGAGTTACGCAAGCCCCTTTGCCACGACAAGGCAATGATCCATGAAGGAGCATGTACTGTTACACCGGTGCAAAGTTACACAGGATTGCACTGTCAGTGTAATACAAACTTTTAAGTGATGGCTTCTAATCCCAATATAAACATTTTATCGTCCTTAATTATCGCTGGCCATGAAAATCTTACTACTTATCTGAAGTCATCTATGTTGTTGTTGTTTTAATGTGAACCAGTGTTCAGCTAATCTTCAGTTCATAGTCAGAAGTGGTACAGAATTGGACTTGGGTCCAGTTCTTTTTCATTACTCGTGCACCCCCCAAATAAGCACGGTAGACAGAGGCTTGGGTTAAAGGGCCAAATTTTATTAAACATAAACAGAACCTGCAGCATAATAAAATATTTTAACTAGACCCTTAGAGCGTGCGGGCCCTAAATGGGGGAAATGGGCCTAGCCGTCTTCCTCCCCCCTTAATCCCCCCAGGGCGTGACAACCTGACTCAAGCCTCCCAGTGGTCGAAGACCACGTGAGCTATCATGGTCAACCCCGCAGGTTCGAGGCAGCTGGAAGCATCAACACCAGCGGCCAAGCCGTGATGTGGGTTAACGCGTTCCAGCCAAGGGGCTTGCCAGCCAGCCTCATGGACCTGGGTGGTGTCACTAGAGTGGTCCTGGGTTACCCCTTGACCTTGCTAACCTTAGGCTGACGCCGGATCCCAGTTTAAATAAGAACATAAGAAGAGCCCTGCTGGATCAGGCCAAAAGCCCATCTAGTCCAGCTTCCTGTATCACACAGTGGCCCCACCAGATGCCTCAGGGAGCACAAGACAACAAGATAACCTGTTTCCCGTTGACACTCCCTTGCACCTGGCACAGAGAAAACCCACTTCTAAAACCAGGAGGTTGCTTATGGCTTGTAACCTGTGATGGTCTTTTCCTCCATGAATCTGTCCAAACCCCTTTTAAAGGCATCTAGGCCAGGTGCCATCACCACCTCCTGTGGCAAGGAGTTCCACAGATGAATTACACGCTGGGTAAAGAAATATTTTCTTTTGTCTGTTCTAACTCTCCCTCCACTCAATTTTAGTGCATGTCCCCTGGTTCTGGTGTTGTGCGAGAGGGAGAAGAAGTTCCCTCTATCCACTCTCCATCCCATGCATAATTTTATAAGTCTCAATCATGTCCCCCCTCAGGCGCCTTTTTTCTAGGCTGAAAATCCCCAGACGCTGTAGCCTTTCCTCATAAGGGAGGTGCTCCAGCCCACGAATCATTCTGGTCGCTCTTTTCTGCACCTTTTCCAATTCAACTATATCCTTTTTGAGGTGTGGTGACCAGAACTGGACACAATACTCCAGATGTGGCCTTACCATCGGTTTGTACAAAGGCATAATGATATTGGCCGTTTTATTCTCAATCCCTTTTTTAATGATCTCGAGCATGGAATTGACCTTCTTCACAACCGCCTGGGTCGACACTTTCATTGACCTGTCCACCAGCACCCCAAGATCTCTCTTGATCCGTCACAGACAACTCAGAACCCATTAGCGTATATGTGAAATTTTGGTTTCTTGCCCCAATGTGCATCACTTTGCACTTACATTGAAGCACATCTGCCATTTTGCTGCCCATTCTCCCAGTTTGGAGAGATCCTTCTGGAGCTCTTCACAATCCCTGCTGGTCTTCACCAGCCGGAAAAGTTTAGTGTCATCTGCAAATTTGGCCTCCTCACTGCCTATCCCCGACTCCAGGTCATTTATGAATAAGTTGAAAAGTACCGGTCCCAAGACCGATCCTTGGGGCACACCGCTTTTCACCTCTCGCCATTGTGAAAATTGCCCATTGACTCCCACTCGCTGTTTCCTGGTCTTCAACCAGTTCCTAATCCACAAGAGGACCCGCCCTCTTATTCCCTGACTGTGGAGTTTTCTCAGGAGCCTTTCATGAGGGACCGTGTCAAACGCCTTCTGAAAATCCAGATATATAATATCCACGGGTTCGCTCGCATCCACAAGCCTGTTGACCTTTTCAAAAAATTCTAACAAGTTTGTGAGGCAAGACTTCCCCTTGCAGAAGCCATGCTGACTCTCCCTCAGCAGAGCTTGTTCTTCTATGTATTTTAAGATTTTATCCTTAATGAGACTTTCCACCATCTTCCCTGGAACAGATGTTAGGCTGACCGGCCTGTAGTTTCCCGGGTCCCCCCTCCTTCCTTTTTTAAAGATTGGCGTGACATTAGCTATCCTCCAATCCTCTGGCACAGTGGCCGTTTTAAGGGACAAGTTGCATATTTGGGTCAAGAGGTCAGCAACTTCATTCTTGAGTTCCTTCAGAACCATCCAGCGGACGAACCGTTTCCCTGGCAGGTTTCCTGCTTCTAACATATTTGAAGAAGCTTTTATTATTCCCTTTTATGTTGCCTGCCATACATTCCTCAAAGTCTTGCTTGGCCTCCCATATCATTTTTTTACAGTTCTTTTGCCACAGTTTGTGCTCCACAGTTTGTGCTCTGGGATAGGCGAAAAAACTGCCAACCCAAAGCCAATCAGGGTGGCAGCCAAAAATTCCTACCCGGCCCTCAAAAGAGCGACCAGCTAGACTGCGGGGGAGGGGGCCTGGTAATGGGCGGCGATGGGGCGAGTCCCGTCACCAGCCTTCTGCTGCATGTTGCCACAACTCTTACATGATTGTCTTGATGGTTTTGTCAATGGGAGTAAGCTCCATTGAATACAATGTTGTTTGAGTAGACTTGCATGGGATGCGTAGGATTGTGTTTACATTGTCTTGGATTTGTTGTCTTACGTACATAAATTAGGGATTTTATGGCCATCTGGAAGAAAGGGCTTCCAAAACTGAAGAGAAGCAATTAAGGATGCCCACTTTGTGTCATTCCTCACATCTAGTTATCGCATAGAGGGTGCCAACCAAGGAGCCACCTTCAGCCACTTTACAGGACATTGCATAGATAGAAGATGTTCTAACCCTTAGAATTTCGGATTTGAACCGAAACATTGAAGATTGGTTTAAACGAGAACATTGGGTTGAATGGTTTCTGGTAGCCCACTGTGTGGAGGGCTCACAGTTTTGTGGTAGAGCACATTCAGGGTTGCATATTCAATCCATGGCGTTTCCTGGTGGGGCTATGAAAGACCGCTTTCTGAACCTCTAGAGAGCTGCTATCCATGAAGACAGCTAAAAGGACCAGTGGACTAGGCAGCTGTACATTTTCACTGTGTACTGATATGCAATGAAATATGAATACTTTCAGTGTTCACAATGAAAGAACCGGAATCACAGCAGTATGTTCTACTCTTTAATCACGGTAGTTCCGGATTTGCTTATACAGTTGGACCTTTTTATCCACGGATTTGACTCAACATGGATAGCAAAACTGTGGAAGAGGGAGCCCAAACGCACCACATTGCCTCTTTTTTTTTCAGCGTTGTTGGGGGTCTGTCAGCCACTTCCAGCTTCCTGTGTGTGTCCAAACCACTGAAAAATGCAGCCGGGAGTCTCTGGCATCGTTTACAGGTTGTGTCCAGTAGTGGCTTTTGTTTTTTTCAGTCAGTTTAAACAAACTCAGGAGGAGGGAAGTTGCAAAGATGCTGGAAAAAAAGGTAATGTTGCACTGCTCCCGGAACCCCCCCCCCCCCCAGATTTCATATAACACTGATTTTCTTATGCACTGTGGTTCCAGGAACAGAACCCTAGTGGATAAAAAGGTCCGACTGTATTTCAGTAGAGAACTCAGTATGGCAATATGTGACCACTATCTACTAGAAGTTACACTGCAATGAAGCCACTAACATTTTTTTTTAACATTTGCGCATTTAGTTGAAATTTAGGATGAAGTGACTCAAGAATTTATTCAATCATGCATTTACAACACTAAAAATCCCAGACATAAAAATAATGGTGAAGGTCCATTAAAGTGCAGGATAAGAGCAGCTAATAAGGGCCCTGTAGTACGGTTAATTATAGTAATTTCGGTTAATATGCTGTGTGTTAAGCAGATATTCCTTTGGGATAACAGCTCAACATAGAAAAGCTTTGCCTTCTAAAGGCTTTTGCTGCCAGATCCTGACATTTTCTTTGAAAACTCTTAAAATGCACTATTGACCAGTGTACATTATGCAAAAGCAAGCCATTTATTTAGACAGGAGCTACAGTCAATCACAGTTTCCTGAGGAGTGTACTTTGTATAATACATATACATGTATTTGTCACATTCACACATTACATTGTTAGGTGTACTTTTTAAATCATCTTTTGGCCCAATCCTATCCATGACAGTGGAAGTAGTGTCCTGCTGTTTTATATTCAGCGGCGGCGCCACCAAGCACATGGGAGCCAACAGCAGAAGCAGCTAGTGGCTCCCCGCATGCACCAACAACCCCATCGAGGCCACACCAGAGGAGGTAAGACGACAGATATTCTGAACCTGGCGGATCATGGGGTAAGTCATGGGCAGGGAGGAGGGCGTTTGGGGTGGGGAGGGAGCAAGGAGTAGGCTGGAAGGGGTGGATCTCAGTTGGAAAGGTGCATGTTGAATCCTTTTTCAACCCGCCACACCTCCTTTCTTCTGACTTATGCCTGCTACATAGCTGGCATGGGTCCAAGGCGACCCATAGGTGATCAGGCAGCCTACCCAGGAGGTATGTAAAAAAAACATTTTTACTTACCTCTCATTGGCCTTCTGGTAGTCCTCCCCATAGCATGCAGCACACTCTCCATTGGCACAACTACATGATATGGAGTGGCAGGGGGTAGGATTGGGCTACTAAGGTATACGATTTTTTAAAAAGTTGTGAAGTAGCCCAGTAAAGGCTATCTTTGATTATACAGTATATTGGTTGAGATTTTTAGATGCTTAGCTTTGTCTGGATTGTGCCCCTAGTGGAGTAGGCTGAATGTATATATTTACAAATCGCATTCACTTGAAAACAGCCCGGAGTGTTGACATTATCAGAAACATCATCATGTTCGCAGTAATGAAAGTATAGTGAAAGCACACTGCCCAGAGGAACCAATACCCTAGCTTGACCTGGTTTACATCGCATATTCTGACAACTTGAGAACAGAAGATCAAGGAAAATAATCTCGCTTGCTGCTGCATAAGTGCTAATGTAAGTACAATTGCATTGATGCTATGTGAACATTTTGGCATATTTTGGGAGTACATTGATAAAGCTCTCATATTTATTTTAAAACGTTTCTACCTAGTATCTTCTAACCCAATGGGAAAGCTCAATGTGGTTTACGATATTAATAATAATAATAATATAATATACTGTATATACCGCCTTTCTTGGTCATTGGATTTCTCCTCCGATTTTAATCCAAGGCGCGGTGTACATGGGCAGGGTGTCCTAACCCCCCTTGGGGAGTTTTACAATATATAAATGTCCAATCTTTCATGAACGACTACTTTCCAGGTGGTATCCTTTTGACAGTCTGACAGTTCTGCTGGCTGGCGCCTTCCATACTCGACCGACGCAGCTGGAAGCTCTTATCTCTCCTCCTGGAGACTTTCACAGCTTTTTGCCGGCGGCGTGTCTCGAACGTATCAAGTTCACTGGTCTTCGGGCTTTGAAGGCAGCAGCTTTCCCAACTGAGCCAGACTCTTCCCAGTTCTTCCTCCCCTCACTAATGCAGCCGCGGCAAAAACAAGCATGTTGTATTCAGCGGGAGGGGGGAGGTTGGGAGGTTTCAGAGTGGAAAAGGGAATTATTTCCCCTTATCCCTCCTTAAGCCTCCCGGCCAGTGGCGTTTCTGAGGTTGGGGCCCAACTGTAAGTCATGCCATGTCCTAGTACCGTGTTCAGGAACCGGAGCGAGGAGGCCCCGCCCCCTCGCCGACGGAGCCATTCGCGCAGCGAAGCCGATCGAGCAGGAGACTCCCTGTCCGTTCGGCTTCGCTGCGCGAATGGCTCCATCGGCGAGGGGGCGGGGCCTCCTCGCTCCGGTTCCTGAACGCGGTACTAGGACGGGGATACGACTTACAGTTGGGCCCCAACCTCAGAAACACCACTGGTCCCGGCCCACAATGGGTCTCCTTGGACATGTGCCAGCTCTCTAGCTGGTGCGGGTCCGAGAATAAGAAAGGGGCAGGGAGGCTGCAAAAAGAGGAGATAGGATCCAGTGTACCCCATTGCTGCTGGATCCACCCCCTCCTGCAGCCTCTCCGTTTCCTGTTCCCCTCTCTGCCCAGTTTCAACCTCTCCCCATCCACCCCCACCCCTGCTGCCTGCTTTGGCAGGTGTAGTGGAAACGGCAGCACTACCAAAATGGCCATCGATGGACCGCTCTACGTGTTGTTGGTGACCATTTTGCAGCAGCAGAAGTGTCTTCCGCTGTCGCAATGTGCTCCAGCTTGCAGCCTAATCCTGGATAGGATTGGGCTGTAAATTAATACAAAGTCAATAAAAGCAATAATGAAACTAAAGCAATCCAAATGAAATAAAAGCATCAGGAAAACATAAAAAATAAAAGCATCAGTATCCCATTTTTCTCTGTACTGAAGAATTTGTCATGAATGGAGTCTCTGCCTAAAAATAAGCAGCCAACCAAACTAACAACTGAAGCAAGAACTTGTATCATGCTAATTAATACAATGCTAAAGAGTTCATTAGTACTTCATTGTTTCAAATGACAGTTTTGGTGTTAAATAGCAGTCTGGGGTGGGAAATTGTCATCAGGAAAATGGCATGGGAATAATGGAAGTAACAGGTTACATACCCACTAGCTCTGCACTGTGTTCCCAATCTGAAGCATGGCCCTGCATAGCTACTGCTCCAGAATAAACTCAAGCTTTTAAATTACACGACACATTTATCATTACATATAATCGGTAACATTTGTATAGCTTTTGGAGTGTACAAAGTGCTTCCTATGTTTTAGCTTGATGCTAACTTTACAACAATCCTGTAAGAAAGAGAAATATTAGTATCCCCACATTGCAACTTGGACACTGACATGTAGTAATTGCTTAAAGCAGTGGTTCCCAAACTGGGAGGTGCGGCGGGGTGCCATGGAAACAAGCCAGGGGAGCCATGGAGTGCCATAAGAACATAAGAACAGCCCTGCTGGATCAGGCCAAAAGCCCATCTAGTCCAGCTTCCTATATCACACAGTGGCCCCACCAGATGCCTCAGGGAGCACAAGACAACAAGATAACCTGTTTCCCGTTGTCACTCTCTTGCACCTGGCACAGAGAAAACCCCTTCTAAAACCTCTAAAACCAAGAGGTTGATTATGGCTTGTAACCTGTGATGGTCTTTTCCTCCATGAATCTGTCCAAACCCCTTTTAAAGGCATCTAGGCCAGATGCCATCACCACATCCTGTGGCAAGGAGTTCCACAGATGAATTACACGCTGGGTAATCTTCTCTGGTAATTACACGCCACGGAATCCTCTCAGAAAACAGTGCAATGCCAATTGGCAGGCATCAACATAATGTAATGGGAACTGTGGCTAATGGTCAAGGGAGCCACAGGTCCAAAAAGTTTGGGAAACACTGGCTTAAGGCATTTTTACCCAAGAGTGTATATACACAACAGGAGTTAAATGTGTACACCTGTAGGCTGGGAGGAAATGGTTAAGGTCAACTAGTGAGTTCGTGTCAGAGGTGAGATTTGAACTAGGGAACACCTGACTCATAGCCTCCTAGTCTGTTACCCACTATGCTAAGCCACATCTCAATGGCTATGACCTAGAACGGACTCTGAACACATGATCACTTAGTGTTCTATTAATTAAAAAAACCCAAATACAGCTCAAAGGTATTCCTCCGTCATTGGTCGTTCGTGTGTATACAACAGTGCGGGTTATCTTCAGCTATAGAGATAATGAAATGGAGAAATGTCAACTTCTTGAGAACATAAACATTAACACAGTTGAAATGCGCTTGGCGAATGAATCGTTCTCATCCTATTCATGCCTTCTGGATCTACTACTGTAAGGGATGGATTTCCAAAGAGAGGTCAGCATCAACAGGTCAACCACAATTACTCCTGCAAAGATTTCAGAAATAAATAGTATTTTAATCCATTCAGATTGGGTTAGCTAAACCTAGGATTAAATGGTGGGATTCCTGCATGCACAAGTTAAAACCATTTTATTCAGGATAAGATTAATATTAGTGAAATCTTTATGGCAGTGTTCCGAAAGGATTTATAGCTATTGTTACAGACAGTGGCAGAGAAGGCTCTAAATCATTTAGCAAAGGACTTGTGTATATGTTAATCTTTAATCTTGTGTAGTATGTTCAACAGCAAAACGTGCACTAATGCCATGCTGAATCCGGGGAAAAAAGAGAGTGAGAAAGAAAACAAGGGAAGGGAGTAACAAAGGAAATAACCTGTCCATGATTACTCCAACTAAATATGCTAAAACCACATAGCAAGACCTTAAAAATGGTTCAATTCCAACAGTAGGAATATTCTTGTGGTTAAGAAAATTGGCAAATGCAGAGAGCAGCTTAGTAACCCAAAGAAGAGCAAGACTGCAGCGTAACAGCAGATATAAACGTTTTCCACTATGTGTCTGCCACAATGATTGTCAATATTCCTTACAACAGCATACAAGAGATTTCTATGTGCCAGTTACAGCATGTGGTGTACCTTAGGGCAGCATGAAACTTCACAAGAAATCCTTTGCTGGCTGAGTTAGTCTTAAAGGCTCTTATTTGTAGGAAGATCTAGAAGTCCTTTGAAAACGTTGTCTGTATAATACACTTGGCAAAAATAGCAGCCCCAGGTCAAGTTCCCAGTGAGAGAGACTGAGGGTCAAGCAAGCGGTTTGCCCAACCTCCGAGTACTAAGGATTCCTTAACATTCCCACTGAACATTCAAAAGCTATCATAAAAACTGAAAACGCTGGTTATTGCTTCTCACCACCCCATATATCATTCCTTTAACCCTTGTGGTGCATGCTTATTTTCCCCATAAAGCCAAAATATCTATACATTAGTGAAATGGTGAGAACCTACATGAACTGCTATGAGAAGACTGGTCCAATGCAATAATGGGTTGGTTTGGAATGGATGATGCTGTACAAGCTCAGTATCATCTCCCCGTCCCCGTCCTGGTTAAAGATCTGCATGAGCACATCCTGTTTCCCTTCCCAGCATTCCATTTCCATTCTTCTTATTGCCTGGTGGTAATTGACTCTATTGAACTACCCCTTCACTCACACTCTAAGTCAGGGGCGGGGAACCTTTTCCCTGGCAAGGGCCGTTTTAAATATTAGAAATTTGCTTGAGGGCCGGCCATAAGGCCGGGCGCCATTTTAATTTATTTAATTAATTTTGGCCCCGCCCCCCATCGGCCTCCGGAGGCTCCGCGCTCACCGTCCGAAGCCGCCGCCGAGTCCGCGCATAACCTCTGGCGTACCATGCCGATGAGGGCAAGAGCTTGCCCTCATCGGCGTGGTACGCATGTGCGAAATGGCCAACGGCCTGGTGAGAAGGGGTCAAGGCGGTGGCCGGGGAGGACATGCAAAGGCCCTCTCCCGGCCTCCGGAGGTGACGTGCGGATCCGGCGGAGCCTCCAGGGGCCGGTTGGGCGGCCTTCCGGCAACCTCTCCAGGGGCCGGACCGGATGGCCTCGGGGGCCTGATCCGGCCCTGGGGCCGGAGGTTCCCCACCGCTGCTCTAAGTGTTCAGACTGCATGTGTTTGGGAGGGTTAGATGACCCCATCCTATCATTGGGGAATACCATGAGCAAGCGGTGCACATTCATAATTGGGTCCAATAACAACTTTAAAATTCAGGCCAAAATATTAGGAGCATAATCTGGAAATTTATCTTTGGAAGACTTGGTGGATGGGTTTCACCTGGTCTCAGGGGGCTGGTTACTTACCATATCAGTAGCCCGATAAATTAGTTATCCTTTAATATATGACATGTTAGCAGCATTCTGTTGGTGAAAGTGTGTTGAGGATTGAACATTCATGAGCCATGCAAGACACTATTATCCAAGAGGTGGTTTGGTTTTCTTTTCAAATTGGCAAATGCAATGCTTACGAAGTTTTCTTCCTTTCCGGTAGATATGAAAGATCTGTCTGAGAGTCATGCACGTGTTGCACTCTGCTTTTAATGCGTTGAAAAGAAAATTGTGTAAGGAGTCTAACTCCATCATTGGGGCTCAAATAATTTCTTTCACAGTTACCTAGCCACTGCCTCAGCACTACTTCACTCAACTGAGACATTAGCAGCAATTAATAGTTAATGATTATTAACCTGACTGCATAATCATATCTCCCCTGAAGGTAGAAAAATGTTTTTTGTCAACATAATGACAACTGTAGAAGGAACCCACAGCAAACCTAGCTTATCAGGCTCTGCAGCAGCTGTGCATACTGCAGGGGGAAAAAATCTTCATATGTCATAGCGTAAACATCAGAAAGTTGGAAAATGCAAACATTTGCTGGTAATCCTTAACATTTGGCAGGCCAACTGGCAAATGTCAGAAAAGTTTGTACTTTATTTCCTCATCTAAAAAAGTACAATCTGACTTTGGCTGGGGCCTCAATTGACTCCCAGTGTCTTCATGCTACTGATAATAGTCAAGACAGTTCACAAATGTGCAGAATCAGTCTGACATAGGTAAAGGTATCCCCTGCTCGAAAGCCAGTCGTGTCCGACTCTAGGGTGTGGTGCTCATCTCCATTTCTAATGTTGAAGAGCTAACACTGTCTGAAGATGCTTCCGTGATCATGTGGCCGGCATGACTAACGAAAAGCTGTTACCTTCCCACCACAGCAGTACCTATTTATCTACTTGCAATTTCTTGCTTTCGAACTGCTAGGTTGGCAGGCGCTGGGACAGAAGAGGGGAACTCATTCCATCATGCATTCGGGTCTTGAACTGCTGTCCTACCGACCTTCCGGTCTGTATTTCAGCGTCTTAACCACTAAGCCACTGACATATTTTTTAGCTGATGGTAAGTACCTGTTGTCCAGGATCTAAGGAAGCATCCCACTGCTTCTTCATTCATTCTGTCCCCACAAATAATGGGAAAGAGATGTGCCTGAAAATGTGTTAGTATATGCTAGCGAGCCCAGTTTCAAGGTCAGCACACTAGAGGAAATGCTGAGACCCATTAAGAGTCAATTATCACTTCCTGCTCAGCCTCAGGCCCAGCCCACATTTGTGTGGTACAGAGGTAGCCTTACCATCTGTCCCAGAAAAACTGGGACTGCCCCGGTTTCCAGGGCCTGGTCCCGGGAACCAGGGCAGTCCCAGTCATCCAGGGCCGCCGCTCCTGCAGCTTCACCAATGATTTTAAACAGGTAAAAAGGTTTCCTGTCGGCCATCTTGGATCTCACAAAATCTCATGAGATCCAAGATGGCGGTGCCCAAATCTTGTGAGGGCACATGAAGCAGTGTGCTACTGCCTCATGTGCCATCACAAGATTTGGGTGCCACCATCTTGGATCTCGCGAGATTTTGTGAGATCCAAGATAGCCAACAGGAAAACTTTTTACCTGTTTAAAATCATTGGTGAAACAGATGCAGTGGCAGGAGGAGGGGGTAGTCAACCACCTTGCAGTCCTGGCTAGCCCAAGCAGCTGGCCAGCCAGGAATTGGACGGCAGCAGGACGGACAGCAGCAAAAAAAAAAAAAAAAAAAAGCAAGTGGGGGCAAAAGGGGGCAAAAATGGGGGTTAAATAATTTATTTAATAATTAATTTGCAGGCACTTTGCGCCTGCAAAAAAAAAAACACCCAAAAAACCCTGGAAATAAAAATATTTTTAAAAAATTCTGGAGGGGAAAAAATGGGGGGGGTTGTTTGGGCACCTCAAAATATGGTAAGCCTATACAGAGGATTAGAAAATGCCACAGCTGAGAAGCTTTAGCACTACTGTTGCTGCTTTCAGAAGGAGATCTGGCTCAGTCAGGAGAGCTGCAGCCTTACATGCTGATGATCAATAACGGCAGTTTGAGACTCTGTCGCCGCTGACAAAGCTGCAGAAGCCCTCTGTGGGGGAGGGAGGGGGGGAGAGAGAGAGAGAGCACTGCTGCCAATGCTCCGTGAAAGGGAGTTGCCTGTCAGTCAACGCGTGAAATGTGAATGTCAGCAAAAAGGCCAGACCGTGAAAGGAAACACCTGGAACAGTAGTCTTTCTATGACCGCCCCCTACCCATGGTGGAAGTGACAAAATGGCAGCAGCCATTATTGCTCACTCAGAGGTGCAGGGCGGACGGGAGGGCCAAATACTATGGTGAAACTCAGTGAAAACATCGCTCACTCAGAGGCCCCCGCGAATGGAACGGTCCGCGCTGCCACCGACCGCCGTTGCACCCCCCGCCTGCCTGCTGCCTGGGGCCTGATCCCGATGCCCGGGCCCCACTGCTCCAAGGCCCCCACCGCTGACGATGCCACTGACCTGGAAAGAAGCATTTTATGAAAGATTTGGACATTTATTTAATGTACAAACCGTTTGGTTTAGAATTGCCTGCCTGTTGTAAACCGCCTTGTATTAACGTCAGAGGAGAAATCCAATGACCAAGAAAGGTGATATATAAATACTGGAATAATAATAATAATAATTATTATTTTATTTTATTTTCAATAGAAGCAAGAAATGATTAGCCTCTCACATATCATGGTATACCAAGGCCCACCCACGAATGAAGGAACCTATGGAGGGCACCTTGTCAAGGGCACCTTCAGGCCTGAACTCACTCTCAATCCTGCGTGAGGTAACCCGTACAGCGCTGCTGATTCTTGTGGGCTAGAAACATGATCATTGGATCCAGAGAGCACAGTTTAGATTGGATTATTTTATTTAACATTTAATTTAATCCAAGCAAGTTTCCTCCCCCCTCCCAGTACTTTATACGTAACAGCCAGCCATGACAACTTATGTAAAATCCAGAAATCTGCTAAAACACTAAAGACACTGCTAGATTAAAAAAGAAACTACTAGTAAATTAGAAAAATACAGATTTGGTAATCTGTGCATTCAAATAAATCTAGCTCTGTTTCCTTTCAAGACCCTTTAGGAAACAACACCATCCCTCAGAATTTTAACTGCAGTTTATACAGATGATTTTTTATGTAAAGATATATTGTCAATTAATTTTCCCTCCCTGATGTACCAGTATTTGCTACTTTGGTGGATATACAAACATAATCCCATCCAGCTGGTTTTTGCAATAAATAAGCAGGCTACTTTCCATGCGCGTGGTATTTATATTGACATAAAAATCAATCTTCCCAGTTCAATTACTATATTTATTCTGGTAAATATTACCCAATCTTTAATCAAGAAGCTGAGTTGCCATGGTTTGAAAAATTACTGAGTAAGAAGTAAGAATATTTGCCCAGGTTATTTTTCCCCCCCACGCAAACAAATCCAGTAATTAACTCATCACTATAAGGAATTTAAAATCAGTGAGGCCTTTTTTTGTGGGGGGGGGGGTAAGTAAAAAACACTTCCCATGACATTCTTATCTATTATTTCTCAATAGCTTTGATGAAAATGGGAGAAATTAACTGCCTGTTTATATCAGTGAAGCCCTAATGGATTACCTCAGCATATGTAAGTAGTAAATTTTGTCTTGGTGCTCAGTTCTAAAAGCATGAATTAGCCATGGGAGGAATTTTATTTTTATTTTTATTTTTTTTTGGGGGGGGGACAATTGACTACCTGTCTAGTTAAAAATTGTACTTCCTCTTTCACACCCAAGCTCCAAGACCCTATAACTGGATGAACAATGAGATTAATTTTTCACAGCGTCTTGTGCAATTCTAGGCATCTGGCACTTCTGTCTGAGTAGAGCTGACATCAAGGGTCAGCAGCATTGTTGGGAAGCTGCTCAGGGTCCTTAGAAAGACCCCACGGTTCATTCCTGAGGCCACCTCTATGCCAACCTTCATGAGATGGCGGTGGCAGAACAACTCCCTCAGGACCCACCACCCAGGTAGGATGGTACCTATGGAAGGCAGTTTGCCATGGCCCCCTAAAACCTAGAGATGGCCCCCTTTCTGAAGCTGTGTCAAGGAGCCAACAGGTTCTTTGCTCTTTTGACAGAGTTTACTAGGTTGGGGTGACCTTTGGCCTATTTCTTTTCCCCTTTCCATCACACAATTCTATGAGCTGCTGCTCTGAGCATCCAGTTATAGGGTCTTGGAGCTTGTACATATACATTCTTATCTATTATTTCTCAATAGCTTTGATGAAAATTGATGAAAATTATTTCCTCTTGGAAATAATATTAACCTCATTTTTAGTGTTCCTAAAAGGAGCCTTAGAGCCTCCTTCCTGGTTGGATCTGATTTCTCATACAATGTTCCACATGGATTCAAATGATTCTTCTGACTAGGAACTTTAAACTTGAGGCTACCTGGCTTTTTCATTTCTAATGACTTTCAAAAAGGCCAGGAAAAAACCCTAAAGACTAAAAAAAAAGAAAGAAAGCAAGGGACAAACTAAAACTGGGACAGTGGAATACACAGAGATTCAAGGTAGAGCCAATATTATTTAAAATCTTCATTAATGTACTGCAAGAGGGAATAAACAGGAATTTAATGAAACTGTGGAGACTTATAAATTGTGAAGACTTGTGCAAACTCTGATCAAGACTGTGGAGTAATAAAGGAGACAAAGTGATTAGCTACGTATGAAGAATATTGAATAGCAGGATTAACTTGACAATGTACTTCGGGAACAGATGTACCTGTTCTACATGACACATGCAATGGAAACAGGACACACAGCTACAATGTTTGTGCATTGCTCCAGAAGAGCTAGTGAGGAAGCAAGTAGAAACCTTCACAAAGTGGAAGCTTTGGCTGCAGCAGCAGCTGCTTATCTCATCCAAATACAGAGACATGAAGGCTGGCTAATGGGGTCACACAGCTGTATAGTGCCAGTTGGCAAAGAAGAAAGCGTTCTCTAGAAAATAGTTCAATGGATGTACAAAAACACTGTACTGGGCCTCTTAAGTGATTGTGATCCAGAAAAGAAATGTGACCATTTCCAATCCTTATTGCCACTCCAGAAGTTGCAAAGAGGAACCATTGGGGTAACTAACATACGTATCTGAGTGTCATGCTTAAGGCAGTCCTAAAAGCTCTGCTGGAGACATCAAAAGATAGATTGCAGTGACACAAACCTACCATACACCTGAAATGCCAGATAAACCTACCAGTAGCATAGCCGGGCCCCGGGGGGGGGGGGGGCTGTGCCTGAGGTGATAGCTGCTGTCTCTTTGCAAGGAGGAGCCATGACGGCAGCTTTCTGTTCCGCGGCTACATTTTTACAGCCGGAGTGGCTGCGTCCGCAGCAGTGGGCTTTTGCACTGTTTTTGGCGCTTTTGATGACCCTACCCACTTGCACCAGGCTACCAAAAGGCTTCAAATGAAGCCTGCAGGGAGTGCAGTGGGTGGGACAACTAGCACACAACCTGCACACTAGCAACACCACTGCAACCTACGAGCCATCGATCTTGCATCTTTGCACCTACTTGCTCCCCCACCCATCAGTACTACTGCAGCCATCACCACTCTGCTTTCTGAGGAAATTAGCCAAATGCCCCATTGCCAACTGCCTGAGTTGGGCTAGCTTGTGCCACTTTCATTTCAGGCATCAGCTGTAGGACACTCTATTAACTGCTGAGGGTCACAATTTTTTTCCTGGAATGTACTGGAATAATGCTACATCATGATGTAACATCATTCCCCAGTGCATTCTGGGAAGATATGGCAGGAGCCAGACATTGGACAGATAGCCATGCCTCAAACACTGCTGCTGTCACCACATTCAGTAATTATTGTTATTGTTATATTTTAATAATAATCAGCATTGTCAACTCCATTACTGAGAATTAACTTTGCTTAATAAAAGGAAAAAGAGAGAGAGAGAGACTTCAAATAATGATAATAAATGCATGCAGGACCTTTTGGTTAATCTCCTGAAATCAGGTCCAGCGGTTCTCTAACATCCATCTTCCTGACAGGGACACAAGCTGTTCTTGGTGGCTGTTAACAGACAGATGAAATCTCCTTAGCTGCACCACAGCATGTGAAACATGTTTTAAAAACTGTGAGGTTGTGAACTGATCAGCTTTGCAGTATATTATGTAACTGACGTCTCAGAGATGCAATGCACTAACACGGTGGGCTCAATCCATCAAGCATTATGGCTGTACAAACTCCATTTAGTCCAAGGGGATTTTTGTGGGTTGGTGGTTCCTGTGGCGCATTGTTCCTATAGCGAACATTTTCACGTCGCAAGAGAGAACCAAGCTAAACTGCCAGGCTCTTTGCTGCTTAGGAGTTCCAGTAATCTGGCTAAGGATGAAAGGATTTCCTCTATTCTCCTACCTTAGTTTTCCTTTGGTTCACTCTGGCCTGTATTCTATTCCTCCTGAATTTCACTTAAAGTCAAGAGTTTCTAAAACGAATTACAGAATTGGAGCATGTGTTGTCCTGCAGCTTTCAGTCCCTTCCATTCATTTGAACCTTTTTCCTACCTCTGTCTTACCAATTTCTAGTGATAACATTACAAAAAATCACTTTTGCTGTGATTGTGTCAGGATGGCTTTGTGTGGTGTTTCACCAAAACACAGATGCACTTCTTCATGATAAAACGCAAAACACCACACAAAACTAAGCTTGATGCAACAGTGTGTATAAGCCCATCACATTTGTTTTGTTTTCTATCAATGCAATGTTCTATCAGTCAACATACATACTTGTGTACCTGTACATCAGGAAAAGTGGGAGAACTTGATGACACTCACACAACTGAATGACACACAACAATCAGTTTCTCACACAACAATCAGTTTCATTGATCAGTTTTTACATAAGGAATTCCACTTTTTGTTACATAAGGCAGTTATGGTTTCATTTTTTTGGTTATTTGGCCATAATGTTTGATAGAATATAGATAATCCAACATGGTTTGTTTCATTATATTCTGCATTAAGTTACCTTTCCAGTGATATATAACTTAATGGTATTATTCATAAATACAAATTTTCCAAAAGGTTTTCTACAATTTTGGCCACTAGTGGTGTCACCCCTCCTGACAGTGTCACCCGGTATGGTCCATACCTCCTAGTGACTCCATCGATTGGAACCATAAAACAGGTGGTGGTGAAATAAGCTAAGTGAGGTGGGAGCAGTTTCACCACCCCTTTCAAGACTCCCAAATACAAGCTGCATATTTTCTCTGTAGTGAAATTTGGTTTAGAGACCAAACATTGTCAATACAGTATAGTCAATTAGAAAAGGCATGAACAAACTAAATGTTTCACAGAATGCATACCTCAGACTTGCATGTTTTGTGTGTATGTTTTAAAAGCTATGTAGCAGGGGCTGCGAAATATGGTGAAACCATGAAAGGGTAGGGGGGACTACCTCACCATAGTTCTAATCCTGATCACAGTCCCCACCCATTTTTAATGGAAAAAAGTTTCTATTAGCTTTCAATGGAAGCTTTTTCCCCATTAACTATAGTTCGTGTGAGGGCCCACGACGGAAATCGGAAACATGGTGAGATAACGTCCTAAAGCCCACCCCCACCTGCACCATACTATTTACCAAGAGAAATCCAAACACACAGGGCCACATTACACATTCATCTTCATGTGTGGTGGACCCCCAACAAACCGGGAGCTGTGGCAAATTGACCATGCACACTTTTCTGTTCAAAATTTAGAAATTAAAAAAAATTGGAACAATAGGGAATTCTGACTGCCTCAGCTCCACTTTAAAAACCAAGAGCAAGAGATAAGACCCCTTCAAGCATGATCAAGGGAGTGCAAGACTGAACTCTCCCTCTCTTTAAAGGAATTAATGGCTTGCAACCAAAGCTAGGAGAAAGGGATTGGTGCTGTTTGCATTTCTTGGAAACACCTAACCTCCTTGTATCCCAGAGGCTTATTTCTGTTTATTCGAAAATGCCCTTAAGCAACCCGGAGTTTTTCACAGTTGCAGAGAACTATATAGCAAAGGGCACACAGTTCTAAATCTGGAGCATGTTTTAAAGGCATTCAAGATAATGCATACAAAAGTTGATGCTAATTTTGACCATTTAGTAGTAATGGAATTGTGTATAATGTGCATGTGCTCTTCAAATGCTCAGTTTATTTTACAATATAAAAGTAAGATATGCAAGGATAGCACTTTTCTAAGTGACCTTACCAGGTATCACATAGGTATCAGTTACCTGGAATTTTAATTCTGCCTCAGCTACCAAACCCAAAGGAAATTCAGTAATTATATTCCAGAGATAGAGAAGAGGCAGAGTCAGTTCTTTTTAAAAAAATTGTGTGGATAATTGGGGGGAGGGGGAGAGCCATGGTGATCAGACATAATAATAATATGTGCTAACAACTCGCAGGGCTGGTTCAGATGATATTGTGGCTGGCCTTCTCAGTCATATGGGGGAGGAGTGTGAGCGACATAAGTACTCTATTTGGCATATTGTCTTACTCTGCCTAATCATGGGGGGGGGCAGTTACTCTGAACTGCCTCTCAACATGTGGATTAAATACTCCTTTCCTAAGTACTCTAAGAATTATTTAACAAGTAGCGTGTTGAGGATGGTTTGGACAAGCCATCTTCTCTACCCCACACAATTAGGGATAAGTGAATGTGCTTCAGATGTGGGAGATCCTCCACACAATTAGGACAGGCAAGCAGACATATTATCTGACCTGGCCCATAGTCAATTCCTAGTATTGATACAGTCCCTCTTCTTTCTTACTGTCCCTCTAACTACTTCAGAACTTTTTTTCCATCTCCCAGTGTCCTCTGGTATGTTTCGTCCCTGCCTTGGGAGGCAGGTTCTCTTCAAATTCCAATTCAGTTTCCAGTTCTCATTAGCTTACCTGGATATTAGCTACTTAAATGAGTTAGTTTTAAAAAAAATAATATTGTAATTGATACTAATGTCCCTGCCTAGAGAGCTTCTGGAATGGGATTGAGTAGAAAGAGTGGGATAGAACAGAGTCAGATGGTAGAGGAAAAGCAGATAGCATAGGGCAAGGAAGGTTTGGGGGGGGGGAAGCTTCACTGAAGAGGAGAAAGTAGCTGAAGAAAGAGGGAGGATTCAGGATAAGTTTCAAAGTACTTTGAAGTGACTAATGGGAAAGGATATTTCACCTCTTCTCTTTTAGAAGAGTTTAAAGGGGCACATGCCCAATTCTACATGTCTGTTCACAAGCATCCATACCCAAGTACAAAATGAAAGTTTTATTTAAAGGATCTGTGTTAATAAAAACAATCATAGTCAAGGACTGTCATGCAACTTGGACCCAGGGAATCAAACAGACCACACTCACATTGGAGTATCCATTCCAGAATGCATTGAAACTAAGGCCTCAGTCCAGCCCAACACAGGCACAGTTGAGGCCCAAAATAGGGCTGAGTTAGGCTGCAACTGTGCCTGAGTTAGGCTGGAGGCAAGAGCAGTGGGCCAGGATCCAGGCAACACTTACCACAGAGGCAGGCAGGCTGCTGTGGTGAGGTGTCCGTCTTGAGCCCCCTCCTGAGGTCGTCTGTGTGTACCTACCACAGCTGCTGCAGCGTTCGCAGCAGATGGGCAGCCACAGGTGGGCCTGCAGGCACTGGGCATGCGACAGTCAGCTGAAGGGCAGAGGTTGTGCCAGTGCCAGCTGCCCCAGGACACCCTGGGCATTAGCCACCTGCTGCAGGGGGGAGTGCCACTGCCCTCCCTCCTGCAGAAGGCGATGCCACCCCCAAGCCACGTTGAGGCTGCACGTGGGAGTCATGGGGGGTGAGCGGGGGAGAGAAGGGAAGGAGGGGGTGGGAACAGCACGCACAAGGGGGGTCTCATGAAGTCTGGAACCGCCTCTGCCATGACATGCCCGTGCGCTGCCTGAAGCCCTGGGCCTCCAGGGCCGTGGCAATGCCCACAAAGAAGGTATCCCGGCATGCCTTCTGCTCCGTGCCCCGGCCAAGATCGAGAGATGCCTTGGGCTTGTCTGCTGCGAGCGGGAAGGGCTCACGCAGCTCATCACACCCCCAGATGGGGCAACGTCAGCACGTCGCGGCAGACGCTCTGGCGGGGTGGGGGTGGCCAGCTTCCATCATCAGGGAGTGGGAGGGGAGGCAGACAGACAGGCAGACAGTGGGTGCTGGGGAGGGGCACGGGTGGGTCAGAAACAGACAGACAACAAGGCTGGTGGGAGAGGGATAGAGGGAGAGGGGTCTGCAGAGACCAATAGGGACACAGGGGTCACTTCGCAGATGGAGGCAATGTAGGAACGGGCGCTTCTTATGCAGACGGACCTTGGGCAGAACGGACGCCGGTGACGGGCGGAAACGGACGCCGTTGACGGGTGGACCGAGGGCGGAAACGGACGCCGTTGACGGGCGGACCGAGGGCGGAAACGGACGCCGTTGACGGGCGGACCGAGGGTGGCTGAGAGCCCCGGTTGCCGAAAGGGCTCTTCACGGACATGGCGGACGTGCGCCATGTCGCCTGTCAGTGTTTGCCTGCCTGAGAGGCCCCCCAACTCCCCACTCCCCTCTGAGCCCTGAGGGTCTGGCAGCCCCCCTGCTGTGGTCTCCCTGGGCTGGCTGTGGCAGGCCTTGGCTGGGATTCATGCAGGGGCTTGTGTGCTGGGGACTGTCTCTGTGTGTGGGGGGGCAGTGCTTGTGTAACATTGGGGACATGTGTTTCCAGGGGCATCTTTATTGTTCTGGAACAGTGGCAGAGATGGCCAGGCGAGGCTGCCAGGGGTAGGCACAGCGGCCACTCGGACCACATCAGCAGCAGCAGCAGCAGGCGTGCCCCATGGACCAGGGGATGCAGGCCCTTCCCTTGTGGAACCACAGCCTGCACCATGGAAAGGGGAGGGACAGCAAGTAGGCAGCCAGGGAGGTGAAGCAGCAGCAGCGCTGGCAGCTGAGGAGGGTTGCAGGGCAGGCTCCAGGACCTCTGGCAGCATCGAGGCAGACGACCATGGGGCAACCAGACTGCAGGCCCAGGGGTGCTCCCCAGAAGGTAGGTGGTAGTGGACGTTCCTGGGGAGGCAAAAAACACAGGGGTGTTTCATGGCAGCTGCTGTGTGGTAGCAATCGCCATTGAAGAAATGCCAGTGTGCGGGTTGCAAAGGCCTGCAGGGAGAGAAATTAAACACAGCTGAGAGGTGTGAGACACATAGCATGGTCTGAGCTCCTTCCCTGGGTGTCAGGAGAATATGATTCTGTAAGGGAAAAGGGTCAAAGAGAGAGAAGACAACAACACAACGTGTGGGTCACAACCATGGCAAACCTACCAATACTGACCTGTGAGTAGACCCTGTGGAGAAAGGGGGGGGGAACAGCTGGTGTCTACATAAGGCTAACAGTTCCACACTTGTGGCATTGTGTGCTCACATTACTACAGGCAGAAACCAGACACAACATTGGTAAAGAGGCATATCATGGCAGGCATTGCAGGCAGCTATGAGACACAACATTGGTAAAGAGGCATATCATGGCAGGCATTGCAGGCAGCTATGAGACAACATTGGTAAAGAGGCATATCATTGCAGGCAGCTATGAGACAAGACATTGGTAAAGAGGCATGTATCCTACCTATATTTCTATATGCAAAGAGGCAGAAGTCAGACCACATGTCAGCACGAACCCTGCTCTTACCTGCACTTACCTGCTGGTGTTGTTGCCTGTGGGGGGGGAGGGGCTGGGAGAAAGACATGGGTTAGCAAACACTTGCATGGAGACAGCTGCCCAGGCACAGCAGTAAACAGTTTGGCCACAGGAGGCAC
This sequence comes from Plestiodon gilberti rubricaudatus, assembly GCA_026170595.1. Lineage (NCBI taxonomy): Eukaryota > Metazoa > Chordata > Lepidosauria > Squamata > Scincidae > Plestiodon > Plestiodon gilberti. Next base: position 53,921,845 of record JANXHW010000002.1, read on the forward strand.
AGCCCTCTCTGCCCTAGAGGGGGGCAGAGAGGAGAAGGGAAGAGAGAAGTGGGGTGTTTGAAATTTTTCAAAGTCCCACTTTGTGGCTGCTGGGGGACAGGACCCCACGCCACGTGCTCAGAGAGAGAGAGAGAGAGAGAGTGGAGGGCTGGGGCTGGGCTTTTGTGGGAAAGAGGCTGGGTGCTGATAGGGTAACTATTTGGGTCCGTGTCCAGAGTTAGGCCACAACTGTTCCATCCTAACTCAGGCACAACTCGGGACCAGGGTGTTAGAACTTTTCAGGAGAGGGCTGGTGTGGGTAAGGTAAAATGGCTCCTATGGGTCTCCTCACATTTGAGTCCACCCTTTTTGTTGACCCAAATTTTGTGCCTGAGTTGTGCTCGAGGGGGCGTGTCAGGGGGTCGCCAGTGTCTGGAACCGGAACAAATTTCGTAACCGCCCCCGTCACTCCCCCGACATGCCCCCAACACGCCCACTTTTAGGCCAAACTTAGGACGGAATAGCTCTTATGCCGAACTTAGGACTGAATTGGTCAACTTTCCTTAACCCGTCCTATGTCAGTCACAATTGCAGCACAAATTCGGCCTCTGCGGCACAATTCAGGCACAACTCGAGCCTAAGGCGCTTAGGCTGCAGTTGTGCCTGAATTGTGCCGCTGAGGCCTTAGGCTGGACTGGGCTGTAAGTGCCCAATCCTATGCATCTTTACTCAGTAGCAAGTCATTATAGTCAATGGGGTTTACTCCCAGGTAAATGTGGATAGGATTGCAACCTAGGTGGATTAAATGCACTGTGGATTGCACTGTCAGTACTTCAACCAGTATTAGTGAAGAATCAGCAACCAAGAAAACAATATGTAATTAGGAAGACTAGGGACAATATTGACTTCTATGTCTAAAAAAACACACACACATTATTGCTGAGTGAATAAATAGAGACAGTTCCCATTTTCTAATCTTTATGCAGTGTGACAGCAAAGCCACCACATGCTCTGTTCCCACAGTCTGTCAGACTTTAACGTGATCAATATTAGTACATTCCATATGATGAATACTCTCCATCTTACTATGTTACAAGAAAATACACCATGACATTGTCTCCTATCCTTTATGTGGCTATGAAATGGTTGCGCAGTTTGAAATCTGAGAATATTCCACGATTTTGTGTAGAAGTGCTGTTGCTCCATGCAATCTGACAAGTCTGGTCAACTTTCATTAACCAAAATGTTTTTGCAAATAGAAAGGTGAAAGCAAAATATATATCATGACAAATGTGCAAATGGCTGACTGAAACGGCAAGAGTGCAACTGTCTTGGGACAAATTAACATGCAGATGAACAAACGGTGCTGACGGTTTAGATAAGGCATCAGCATTCACAGCGCAAGCCAAACCATTTTCTTTCCACATGTGGCTCATTCAAAGCAACAGGGCAAATACTGGTTGCCAGTTAGAGTTCATTTCATCACCGTTTGGAGGCACCCAATTAGAAACAGCAGCTTGGAAACAACAGCCATTCACACAGTCAGTGTGGGCCTCAATCTTTTATCAAGGCATTGAAATGCACGTTTGATCAAATCCATCATTGCATTTAGCAAACATAGTCCATGTGCAATGTTCATAAGCAGCTTGATTTCATTAGGCCTCTTCCACTGGATGCAGATGTACTTTCTGGATGGCTTTCTATACCCAGGACACAAAGTAATAAAACATCTCTGTATTGTGACAGCAGTTTGTCGTTCATGATGGCTCTTACTTTCAGCAAATTAAACAGAAGAAGCTGATATCATCCAGAAGCTGATGCTGAAAACCAGCCACCACTCAATTACTTTTGGCCAAAGAAAAGGTTAGAAATGCAGCAGTATTTCCAGTCCCCAGGACGGCTGGGGAGTGAGTATCAAGATTTCTGGTCAAGGAAGATCTTTGGCTGTTTGGCAGTCTGTGCTTCCTGAAGGAGACAGTGATATCAGACAGTAGCCAGATACTCCTATCTTTGTCCATTATCCTGCAGGATTGTCTCCTATGTTTGTCCATTATCCTGCATTATCCGTTATCCTCACACACAATCACCTTTGTGTTCCCAATCATCCTTGCCACATGTGGTCAATATCTAATGAAACTGATCCACATATACAAGATAAGACTCGCATCCCGATCCTGCTTAAGATGCGGTGGCTGGCCAAAATGGCTGGACACTGCATCCTAGACAGGATGCAGACTGCGCCATCAGGGCCAGGGCTCACCTCAGTCTCCTTCCCCTCTGTAAGCGCCGGAGGCCCCAATGGGCCTCCTCGGATGAACGGCAGCTCTTTAGCTGGTGCTCATCCAGGGAGGCCGTGTAAAGCCAACCCACCCCAGGAAGGGGATGGGGATATGGCGGAGCACACCGCTAATATTCTCCCCCCCCACTGGACTGGGCCAGCCAATCATCCCCTCCCCTATCTCCCCTCCCGCTGACTGGCACAGGACTTAACTGTGTCCAGTGGTGCAGGAAGCGGAAGGTGGCATAGTAAGTGGTGTCGGCCTCTGCGCTGGCCCGCTTACTCTTTCAGTACCACAAGAGTGCTTTGTGGCACTTTCACGACACCAAAGGCCAGTGGAGCACATGCTCCGCTAGCCTAACTTTGGGTGGATTGCGCCCTCATACTTCAAAGTCTAAAGGTCAAAGCAAATGTGATGTGAAATGTATGTTTGCTGCCCTATCTCACTTTTTCTTAAACCCAGAAGCCTTTTTTATCATATGCTATATGCTCCGTACATACTGTACTCTATATTGGGTTCCCTGCTGACTCTCCAATCACGGATTGGCTATCAGATAAAATTAACATTTAATCACAGGAATGTTGGTGCATAATAGAGATGTTCAAGAAATCGTTGATCTTGGTCGAGGCAAAGTAGTGAAGGAGTGATTGTTCAACCATGTGGCAGGGTACACATAAAAAGGCAGAGCATGCATGAGAATACAGGGGGGCCCCCGTATCCACTGATTCCTCATCCACGGTTTCAGTTATCCATGGATGAGGAATCCCCCCCTCCACAGCCTCCCCCCGCACTTACTTTTAGGAGAAACCTCGTTGTTTTTCTTCAAAAGTCCCGAGTTTGCAGCTTCTTTGCAGGGACTTTTGAAGAAAAAAAAACGGAGGTTTCTCCTCTAAACATAAGTGCCTGGGGCTGGGGGGGCTTGCTGTGGAAGGTGCGGGGGGGGGTCGTGTCTGCCCCCCCCCACTTACCTTTAGCCGGAGAAACCTCTGTGTTTTTCTTCAAAAGTTACGAGGCTGTAGCTGCTTTGCAGGCTTGACCAACAAGACTTAGGTGATAGCTAGAGTCTCGAGACTCTAGCTATCACCTAAGTCTTGTTGGTCAGGCCTACAAAGCAGCTACAACCTCGTAACTTTTGAAGAAGAACACGGAGGTTTCTCCGGCTAAAGGTACGTGCCTGGGGGGGCTGTGGAGGTTGCAGGGGGGTGCTGGCCCACGGGGGCACGGGGGGGCTCTGGAAACCGCGAAGGGGACGTTCGCCCATTTCTGCGGTTTCAGCTATCCACGGTGGGGGCTGGAACATATCCCCTGTGGATACGGCGGCCCCCCTGTACAGAAATATAGCGGCATATAACAAGATAACTAGCTAGTTATTCACTCAAGCAGGTTCCCATAAGTAGGGAGTTAAGGCCCAATCCTATCCGTGCCTTATGGTAGCAGATCTTGCAATTTGCCACTGTAAGTCCAGGGCCGATGGCACAAAAGCCGCTCCAACATTCTCTGGGCAAGGCACACCAGTGCAAATGGCTGGAGGCTGCACCAGTCTGCAGAACGCCATCTTCCCATGTTACCGGTAGGTTGGCAGCATGGGCAGTTCAGGAAGGATCATGGGTGGACCCCCAACCATCTAAATGCACACTGTAAAAGAATTAATAGGCTTGTCTTTACTTCTTCTTTTTTAAAGGATACAAGTGGCTCTGCCGCACTGAAAGTTCTCACAAAGAACGAAGTCCTGCAAAGACTCCACGGGCAGAAGTGTCTGGAATGGAGCTCTGAACAATATGTGTGCACTTGGCGACAACATGAGGCACACTGAAGAAAGATGGAGGGCATCCTCAAGAGCCTCTGAGCTCCCCCCCCCTTGCACAAAACACCCAATAGAGTGTGAGATAGACTCCTTTGCCTCACATTATGGCGGGGCAGGGCAAAAAGAGTCCCACCGCTGAGAAGGCAAGAGAGTGGTTTTGTACTCAGCCTTGTAATTGCAAAGCACTCCATGGCTGTCTTTACGAAGTAACCTTGTAGGGAAAAAAAGCTTGATTTATGGCATGCTCATATATTCATTGGAGCAATGTTGTCAACACACCAACTCTCATCATGCAAATCAGATGCTTCATCCATCTGATGTTATGAGAGAGCTTTCCAGCAGAAAAGACGTATTGTTTTCTTCCAAAGAATTCTTGAATTCTGTATTTAAAATGAACTGGCATGTGTCCATTTCTTTAAAACTCTGTGGCTGTAGTCCCAGAAGCCCTTTTGAGATGCATAGAAGAGCTGGGTATGGAGACTGCTACAGCTGTTATTGGTTTTGTTGGAGGCCACTTCTGAAGCTTGCCTGACTTGCTGGAGAGACTTGTCAGCACAAGGGGTTGTTTTTGGAAAGGGGATCTCAGAAGCTCCACCGTTTCTGCAGGCCTCAGTGTGTGGTCTTTGGATCAAGGCTGATAGAGTTTTCCCAGTTAAACAATTGAAGGAAGTTCACTGGGGTGTTCCCGGGACCCGTGGGGGAAGGCACGAAGGGGAGAGCAGAACTACACCCTTTGGCCCTGTCCCAACATATATATATATATATATATATATATATATATATATATATATATATATATATATATATATATATATATATATATATATATATATATATATATATATATATATAGACACACACACACACACACACACACACAGTTGGATACATGCAGTTTCTCCATGCCAATTGGAGTTCCATGCAATCTTTTCCCCACTAGAATAGAAAGTCTACACACATATAGTAATACATGCCTAGGTGCCTCTTCCCAATGCTCCACTGAATATGCAGAGGTTGAGGTCAAGAGTATAGCAATGCTGCATCTTCTTCACATGTTTATTATATAGGTAGGGGGGATCTGAACAGCTCTATTATTTCTTTTAAAACTCAGTAAGCTAGGCACAATTATTATACTGTTACATACAATGACAAAAGCGATTTTTATAGGAAGATCCGGGCAATTTATATTTCTTCAATAGTGGAAGGACTGGTGACAATTTCCAGAAATGACTGTAAAGCTCATCTCCTGTCAGATTCGTACCCTCCAGTCACCCTTAGGGTAGCAAAGTTTCTGGCAGCTGCAATAAACATTAGGAGGAAGAAGGTGGAGTGAGGTGTAAGTCAGATTTAGCATTATTAGAGATTAATACTAATGTTTTAATTATAACTAATGGCTGTAATATTTTTTAAAGTTATATCTGTATCTGTTCTTTACTTTTATGCTGGTCATTGACTGTAATAAAGGACTGACTGACTACAATGACAAAAAGGCTAAATAGTCAAATGTTTGGTGTAAGGGTCGGTTCCCTCTTTGTGACTCATCAAGCTGAATACAGCCCTTCAGCCATGTACTGAGTCCTGCCAGTACACGGCTTGCTGCCTAAAAAGGTAAAGGTGACCCCTGACAATTAAGTCCAGTCGTGTCCGACTCTAGGGTGTGGTGCTCATCCCCATTTCAAAGCCGAAGAGCCAGCGTTGTCCGAAGACGCCTCTGTGGTCATGTGGCCGGCATGACTCTCCTTGCCGCAGCGTGTAGCATGCAGCTGGAACACGGAGCGCTGTTTACCTTCCCGCAAGCGGTACCTATTTATCTACTCATATTAACATGCTTTGGAACTGCTAGGTTGGCAGGAGCTGGCCAAGCAAGAAGAGCTTACCCCGTCGCAGATTCGAACTGCCGACCTTTCGATTGACAGCTCATAGTTCAGCCACTGGTGGACTACAATGCATAGGTGGCAGGCTGTGTTTGGCTTGGTGGACCAGTAGTTGTGCAGGAGTGGCCTAAAGCAACTTAAAATCCAGGACTTACCAAGGTGACATTAAAAGAATGTGTATTTTGCAACTGAGAAGTAATTGCTGGAGAAAAGGACCATTTTTCAAAGGTGAGAAATGTAATGTAAGCCAGAGAGTCGAAGGCCCTTGGAAAAATCAAATAGATAAATCTTTATAATTGTTGTTTCAGTAGCACATGAGTCTGTGCAATTGTTGTGGAGTTTGTGCGTTCTTAGAGTAAACAAGGTAAAATGGTCCTGAGACAGAGTGTAGGCATCTTTTTTGTAAAATGCACCAAATGTTTACAGTGATTCACTGCTTCCTCATGCAGCTGGAGAAATATGGGTAGGACAAAGAGAGATGATTTTTCATCTATGTTTGGAAAAGATTATCAAGAACCATGACTGGCAACAGGACAATTAGAAACATTGCGAAGAGTGTGTTGTTATTTATGATATTCATGATGTTGACAAGCTTACATAAAGGTCACTGAAGATGCTCCCTTCTGTCCAGATGTTTAGGTGTTGTTCCTCTCTCTCTCTCTCTCTCTCCCCTATAAGTAGGCATGCAAATCTGTTGACAGTAAATTCATTCTTTGCAGGTGAATCTCCATTCAACAATTGCTGTATAATGACAAAATGTAACACTCTCTGCTCTCCAGCTTCTACCAATTAATTCTGAAAGCAAAGAAGCTTGAACAGATCTCATGGGTCTCTACAAGGTATGGGGCCGCAATGTTAACGGTACAAATAATTCATTTTAAAAAGCTGAGTGGCATGGAATACACAGCTTCCCCCACAGCTAGCAGCCAGAGCCTACTTCTTGGCATTAGCTAAAGTGGCACAGATCAGGGCTTGGGCTATCACAATTGAGGCAGGCTCAAAAGCCCAGCAAGGGTGAAAGAACAGAAAGCACATGCTGACTGGTCTTGGCTCCTAGTGAAGAAATGTGCTCTCACAATGCTCTTGGGACTCTACAGCAAAATCTGCCGAACTGCTTTTTCAAAACAAGAACCTTTTCCATTTTTTGTTCTGTTTCTGAATTTTTCATGTGAATTTTGCCTGTATGATAGGAAAACTCACGTGTTTTTATATCCGTGAGCGTTAAGTCCCTGGAGGGGAGGAGGGGAGACGGTGCCCTAGGTTGTCTTCCAGGCGAGCCCTCCACCACTGCTCATCCTCTCCTTGCTATTTGATTTCAAAGGCAGCCTCTCCTCTCCCTTGCCTGTGGCAAGTAGGAGAGAAAGGCACAAAAGCGGCATGTGTTTGAACTTTGGCTGATTCTTTGGATCTTTGGATTAATTCGTGATGAAGGAAAGTGGCATTCCAACTGTGCCAGCAGCTCCTGCCAACAGTGAAGGGCTTCCTTGCTGCCTGAAGAATAATGCGCAGAGTGAGGAAGACTTGAGAGCCTTTATAGACATTTGGCGGGAAGAGGTGGTCGAGGCAACTCTTGCCAAACATTACTGAAATGTGGAGTAGTTCTGCTACATTTTGGAGGAGCTCAAGGACATGGCCTACCTGAGGGATGTTGATGTGTGCAAAAACAAAGCCAAGGAACGTTGGGGCACTACAAACTGATGAAGGAGGACAGTAGCTATTCTGTATGCTCCAAGACAAGCACGCCCTTCTTTGACCTCCTTGACGAGTTCCTCTACATCCTACCTTTCGCCGATTGCAGACCACTGCGCCCACACTCGGGTCCATTGAGGACCACTGAGTGCATAGCCTCAGAGTAGGTGGTGATGGCACAATGACATCATCACGCCACCACTAATGGCTGCCGGATTACCCTAATTTCTGGCCATTCAGAGACAAGGGAGGGCGGGAGGGCCCACACAAATGCTGGCAATATGATGACCACATGGCATGCTGCTCACCTGCTGGTTGCCGTTGTGGTTGTAATTACCTGTTGTTACATAGGAAAGTGTAATCTAAATTGCAGGTCTCAAATCCTGCATGTGGTGACTCTCATGAATGTCATTCATGGATCAGTGGTGTCGCTAGAGGTGGGTCGGAATGGTATGTCTTGGACAGCGGTACCTCTCCGAGTGGGTGGGGCCACCATGTAATGGATAGTTACCGCTGTGCAAGACTTACTGTTCCGCCCCACCTCTAGCGACGCCAGTGTCATGGATACCATGAAACTACTGCACACAGTGGTGTTGCTAGAGGGGGATGCAGGCAGGGCAATGTTGCATTTTGCATCATCGCGCCACTCCTGCATCATGACGTCACTCCTGGAAATAATAGTAATAATAATATACAGTATTTATCTACCACCTTTCTTGGTCATTGTATTTCTCCTCTGACTTTAATCCAAGGCAGTGTACATGGGCAAGCTTTCCTAACCCTCCTAATATTTTTTTTACAATATATAAATGTCCTATCTTTCATGAACAACTACATTCCAGATGGTATCCTTTTGCAGTCTGGCCTCTCCGCTGGCTGTCACCTCCCACACTTAGCCGATGCAGCTGGCAGCTCTTATCTCTCCTCACAGAGGCTTTCACAGATTTTGTCAGTGGCATGTCTTGAACTTGCTATTCATTGATCTTTGGGCTTGCAAGGTGGCGGCTCTACTGACTGAGCCAGACCCCTCTGCCAAATGAAAGGCTTCATTTGGAGCCTTACAGGAGCAAGGGAGGGTGGGAGGGCCGTTCTCCCGCACGGAAATCATCCCGAATGGCCTCCGCAGCCACCGTTACTGTGAAAGAAGCTGCTGGGGCTGCAAAAGCTGCCACCGCGGTCATTCCTCATGAGGAGACCGCGGTTGGCACCCGGGGCACAGCACTCCCCAGCCCCGGCCTGGTGATGCTACTGACTGCACATTTGTTCTGGGTCTTAGAGATAGTGGTAAAATGCAGGTAGTAAAGACCAAGAGATCAGAGAAGTTACATAGACATGATGGAACTATGCATGTTATCAAAAGTGTCATGGTGTTTGACTGAGAGTATTTCTTGTGTACAGATATTCAAGAGTAGGAGGAGCAAAGAATTGGGGTGGAGCCATAAATCAGTGATGGGCACATGCTTTGCATACAAAAAGTCCCAGGTTCAATCCCTGGCATCTCCAGGAAGGTAAAGACTCCTTTTTGAAACCCTAAACAGCTGCTACCAGTCTGTGTGTACAATACTGAGCTAGGTGGGTCAATGACATGGTTTGGTATGTCAGCTTTATATGTTCAATAGAAGCAGAGAAAAATTAAGAAAAAAACAACAACATGGCATTTAGGGGTAGTTGGCCTAAGAATATTTATTTCGTTCAATTCTATTGGTAAAGAGAAAATCTGAGAAATACGCAGCAGTCCTGTGTCCGTTTACCTGGGAGTTCATCCCATTTAGCAAAATGAGGCTGTGCAAGTAAACCTGCAAATGGACTAACAGCACAATCCTAGGCATATCTGCAGAGAAGTAAGACCCATTTGTTTCAATGGGACTTACTCCCCGGTAAGTGTGTATAGGATTGCAGCTTAAGCAGACTTACTTCTGAGTAAAGGTGCGTAAGATTGTGCTGCCCATTATGTTTGTTTTCAGAGTGGGACACTGCCAAACGTCCCCCAATCCTGAGCTGTAGCTGTATCACAGTTCAATTTGTAATCTTTGGAGTCTTCTTTTGGTAATTGCTTTTGCCAACTGAATGCTCTGGTGGAAGCTCCATAATGGAATTGGCTCATGTTAAAACTTTCAGTATTTATTCTGTTTTCTGATTCAGGACAATTTTGCTTATTATTATGAAAAGCTCAAATCTTCCTTTTCCACTTATGAACTCTCCCTGATACAAATTCGGGGGGGGGGGGAATTGTTACTGTACATCATATTTGTAGTCCAATTATATCTTCATGTCGCATGCTGAGCAAAACAAAAATGTAGGCATGAACTTTGTTTCTTTACTTGTCCTGTGTTTAATGTTGATACATCTCCATTGATGCTGGAGACATGCCTTTATTTCACAACAGAAGAATGTTATCCTGCCCTGTAATATGTTGATGACTTAAAATAATGGAATACTGTGTAGATAGAGAATGTGGAAGAAAATCGATACTTGGTAGGAATATGCTTATTCTGGAATACTCACAAATGGAGTTTTTATTTATTTATTATTTATTTACAGTATTTTTATCCCACCTTTCTCCCCGAAGGGACCCAAGGCGGCTTACAACAGAAAAAAATACATTCAAAAAACACAGTATAAAAAATCAGTAAAAACAATCAATAAAAATTAATAAAAACAGTGTCTAAAAACAATTAAAAAGATCATGGCTACAATCAGAGCAGGAGCATAAAAACAGCAGCACGCCCACCTGTACCAGCGATGTTAAAAAAGGCAGGGGCTCAGAAGGCTTCTTTGAACAAGAAGGTTTTTAGGCCTCGCCGGAAAGTGTCCAAGGAGGGAGCAGTTCGTAGGTCAAAGGGGAGGGAATTCCATAAGGTTGGTGCCACTAATAGCAGGCAAATGATATTTTGATCACACAACTGGCTAGATTAGAAGAACAAAATCTCATAATAACGTTTGCAATGGACTGTTAAGCAGGAATGTGTGGTGCAGGGGCAGCACGTGAGGCAGAACCACCCCGTCATAGTCCACAGAAAAGAGCTGCAGCCTAACCCGGAGATTGCGCACATGCACCACCCGCTTTCACCCGAGAAAGTGGGTTTTCTCAAGTGAAAGCACATATCGCATGTGCGCAGTCTCAGGATTAGGCTGTGGCTCTTTTCCGCGGACTACGACGGCATGGTTCTGCCTCACCTGCTGCCCCCGCACAGGACGTCGCTGCTGCAAAGTACATGTTTCATTTGAAATAGTTTAGGACTGCATGCTAGCGGATGGCGCAGTGGGTTAAACCACTGAACCATGAGCTGTCGATCGAAAGGTCGGCAGTTCGAATCCGCGATGGGGTGAGCTCTTGTTGCTTGGCCAGATCCTGCCAACCTAGCAGTTCCAAAGCACGTTAATAGGTACCGCTTGCGGGAAGGTAAACAGCGCTCCGTGTTCCAGCTGCATGCTATGCGCTGCGGCAAGGAGAGTCATGCCGGCCACATGACCACGGAGGCGTCTTCGGACAACGCTGGCTCTTCGGCTTTGAAATGGGGATGAGCACCACACCCTAGAGTCGGACACAACTGGACTTAATTGTCAGGGGTCACCTTTACCTTTACCTAGGGCTGCATGTTAATGTAACAGTAATTAGATTGATGGATTTGAAACATGTCCAGCTTTGAACTATGCTCACTATTAACATGATTTGAACTGTTGACTACTGAGCTGATGGGTGTAAATAAGGAGATAATGTTTGGGCTTGAAGCAACAAGGATGTATGCAGAGTGCATAAATTCCATAAACGAACATTGGGCACAATACTACCAACCCTGAGATTTCTCAGCTAATTCTCAAAGGTTTCAAGGTTGACAACCAGAGATATAATTAAAAATATTGTTCAGTATTTCTGTGAATTGTGTCTCCCGTGTTGTGCCAGTATCTTATCTTTCATCATTATCCAGAGCAGAGATTCTCAACCTGTGGTACAGGTACCCCTAGGGGTACACGGACCTCTTGCTGGGGTTATGCCAAGTCCTGCCCCTTATCTGCCCCATCAGCAGCTAATTAAGTGTTAATTAACATGGATTTTAAATTGTAATTATTTTTGGAGCCCTTCTTTCTCTGATTTTGGTTTTGGGCTTATTTTTGTACTTTGGAAAATGTACTTTGGTGGGGTGGGGGAGGAGCTGATTTTGGGAAGTGTGACTTGGAGAAAAAAAGAGATCCTTGCATGTCTGTCTCTCACACTCACAGAGTTAAATAAGACATTTTTTCACATTTAAAATAGTTTTAGTACTTTTTAATTTAATGATTAATTACCTAATTAATTAATTGATTAATCCAATTAAGTAGCAGTTAATTAGCAGGGGGTACTTCAGAAAATTGGACTGTGAGAGGGGGTACCGGGAACCCCTGATCCAGAGAGAGAGAGAGAGAGAGAGAGAGAGAGAGAGAGAGAGAGAGAGAGAGAGATTTACTATGGATCTTGGGTCAGAGTTACTGTTTTGTTTTCCCATTTGACATTGCAGACTAGAGTATTTCCTCCCAAGTAATGTTGTGCACTGATCTTTGTTCTTGTGGGATAAAAACAAGTAATGAAAAGCATGGGAACATATCAGGACAAAGAGTCTCTCCATGTCGCCTCTCTACATTCAGAAAGAAACCCATGAGGGAATGTTGATTCATACATGGAATATGTTTCCCCTCCTTTATACATCAAGGGTAACTTTTCGAACTGTAACAGTGGAAAACATCTCAAGTTACTGTACTGTATATTGGCAGATTCAGGTACTGGGAGACTAAGTGGCCAATCATTTAAACAATCCAGTTTAAAGACAGACAGACAGACAGACAGACTCTTATTTGGAAAGTGAACTGTAATGAAATTACACAATGAACTTCCTTAGGGTTGGGTGAGTAGCATCATTTCATTATGTGCAGCCTTTCTGTGTGCAATGTGCTGTATTTCAGAACAGTGCTTGTGTGAATATTGATTTATCTAGTGTCTTCTGAGAGGTGATTCACATTAAGGGGCAATGATTCAGCCTCTTTCTCTCTAGAGTGGATCCAATATCTGGGTCAGGAGGAATTGCTGCAAGATAATAAAATATTTCTTTTGCAAATCTTGTTAGCCACTTAGTGGCTCTAATCCTTAAAGGTTGTGTGAGTCAGTTTAGATTTCCCTTCCCTCTCCACCTGCCAGCTACTTCTGTGTGACTGAGAGCTCCGTAATTTAAAGGGTAGAATACTTGTTAGGATTTCAGGGAAAATTGAGGTCTGAAGGTCTGGAAATTCTTTTGATCATATGAGAATTTACCCACACGTTCCAGACAGGCATGAAGCAAGCATTATAAAAACTTGACAATGCTTTCCTTTGATCATTTACACTCAGCAAATAGTGTCTATTTGTTTAATAATATTGCAGCAATATATATGCCAATTGTGATCACTTTTTAAAAGAAAAGTTCCCCTTTAAATTGGTGCCATGTCTGTAGCAAGTATGAGATTCAACGTCCCAGGTGCGAATGTCACTGAAGCTTGACAAAATATACCCACCCAATATACCCACCTTGGCCCCTTCCCTCTCAGATGAGGCAAAGCAGGACAATGAAGCTAAATCAGTGGTGAAGGACATAGAGAGCAGGAGTTACAGCATCCTTTCGGGCTGCAACTCAGTTTGCCTCTCAGTGTGTATTTGTCTGAAGTGTGTGTCCACGCACCATGAATATTCTGTAGTTAGCCAGTTGCTTTGTCGGGGCCCAGTAGGAATTTCTTGCTCACCTAATTGGCTTGTGATGGGAAAGTTTTGTTTCTTCCCTCCCTATTAGAAAGTTCCTTTCTGAACGTTTTACCATATGTGGTGGACATGCCCCCAAGCAAAAAAGTATTGGACTCAGATTCATAAACAGATTGAGTTGATTTTAAAGATTAAGGTTCAAATGAAACCGGAAACCTTTTTGTTGGGTATGAGGGAGGATCATGTAGGCGAAAGATTTCAAACTTTGTTTTTATATATGATAGCTGCGGCAAGAATTTTATATGCACAATATTGGAAGAATTAGGAGATACCTTCGCTGGAAGATTGGTGGCTGAAAGTTTTGGACTATGCTGAAATGGATAAACTTACAATTTTAATTAAGGAAAAGTCAGTTGACCTTTTCGAGAATAACTGGAAACCATTTATCAATTTTTTAAGAGAGAGAGAGAGGAATGATGTGATGATATGCGGATTTAATGAATAGAATGTGGGTGTTGTTTTGGCTTAGTTGGATATTATATGTAGAAAATGGTGAATAGTATGCTAGTAGGATGTACTGCTTCGTGCTTGCTATAACTTTATGAAATATGTATTGTTTTTATGTTTATACACACACACACACACACACACACACACACACACACACACACAGGTGGGCCCCCATATCCACTGATTCGCTATCCACGGTTTCAGTTATCCACGGATCGTGGGGACCCCCCCAGGCTTTTACTTTTTTCCCAGTAAGCGTCATTTCTTCCTTAAACAAACAGGAGAAGCAGCCTATTACAGGCAAGTAGAACGAGACTAAGTACCTGAGAGGCTCCGCAAGGTTAACAGAAACCTTGCAGAGCCTCTCTAGGACTTAGTCTTGTTCTACTTGCCTGCAATGGAGGATGCTTCTCTGTTTGTTTTAAGGAAGAAACAAAGCTTGCTGAAAGAAAAATAAGAGCTGGGGGGGACAAGCATGCCTGCCTGCAGGGGAGGCGGGGGGAGCCCTCAGGGAACCAAGTATCCACGGAGGGGCCTGGAACATGTCCCCAGCGGATATGGGGGCCCACCTGTGTATGTATGTGTATATATATTAATATATTCATATTAATTTGCTGTGCTGCATTCTTGTTAACTTGATATAGTTATTGCTCACGTTTCCCCAACAAGCTTAGAGCGATATTCTTGGGACTGTGCCATTTTATCCTCACAAATAATCCCGTGAAGTAGGTTAATTGGAACAGCAGTGATTTTCTCCAGGGCCATTCACCGTGCTTCATGACTGAGTAGGAATTTGAACCCAGGTCTCTTTGGTCCAGGTTCAGCACTCTTACCAGTTATGATACGCTGGTAGCTATATATTATTGCTACAATATATCGCCAAATGTGAGACAATCACTTTTTCAAGTGATTGTTTTACAGTGAGAAAAGTCAGTTTGTTTATGTGATTTACAGTGCAAGCCTATGCACTGTCTACTTAGAAATAAGTCCTATTAATTGAATGGGACTTATTCTCAGGTAAGAGTGTATAGCATCAGAGCCCTAATTTCCTCCCCAGTTGGTCTCTGTTCTGTTTCAGTATTAGAAAGTAAGCTCAGAGAAGACTTGCCCCAGAGAAACTGAAACGCTCTCCTCATGTTTTTAGTAGGTCAGATTTTAAATGAAAGACTACTATAATTCTCACTCCTGCATTGTTTTTCTGCTGGATTGTTCACTCCTGAATCTGCTTTAGTTTGATCCTGACTTGCTGAAGGGTAAGGATGCCCTGCAGTATCTTCTGCCTTAGTTCTGAACTAGTGTCCTCTCTCTGTGAATATTCATTTGTCGAATACAGTTTATACAGTACACTTCTCTCTTCCCAAGGTGGGAAAGAGACGCAAACTGAATTAACGTGTAAGGTAAAGGTGTAAAGGTGATTCCTGACAATTAAGTCCAGTCGTGTCCGACTCTAGGGTGTGGTGCTTGTCCCCATTTCAAAGCCGAAGAGCCAGCGTTGTCCGAAGACACCTCCGTGGTCATGTGGCCGGCGTGACTCTCCTTGCCGCAGCGCGTAGCATGCGGCTGGAACACGGAGTGCTGTTTACCTTCCCGCAAGTGGTACCTATTTATCTACTCGCATTAACATGCTTTGGAACTGCTAGGTTAGCAGGAGCTGGCCAAGCAACGAGAGCTCACCCCGTCACGGATTTGAACTGCCGGCCTTTCGAACGACAGCTCGAGCAGGGAATGGTGGAATGCCTTCCCAGTGGAGGCTTGGTTGGCCCCTCCTTGATACCCCTTCCAGAGATCTGTCAAAACCTCGCTTTTTCGTATGGCTTTTGCAGGGGGTGGGGTGGGGTGGGGTGAGTGCAGTGGTGGTGGTGGTGGTGGTGGGGTTATGTAGTCTGGTGTTTCAATTGTGGATTTTGACTTTGTTGATGCTGCTCTTCATTTTATTCTTGTTTGAGTTAGTCTTTATGGTTTTTTGTTAGAGTTGGTTTTATGGTTTTTTTGAGCTTTCGTATTTATGTTTTTTGTAAGCTATTTGTAAGTTACTTATGGGCAGGGAAGGCAAGGCTAAAACGTTTTAAAACAAATAAATAAAAAGCACAGGTGAAAGTCTGCCCTTTTTGCATTTCTTCCTCCTAGGTGGCACTGGCCTGTCTCCTTGGAAATGGGAGAGATGTTTAGGCTGGAAGAATGAGCAGCTGAGGATCATCAGAGCCCGATCAGGATATTGTGCTGTATAATTGTCAACCTGCATTGTGGGTGGGCACCTGCAGACGAAAGGCTTTGGGCAGAGTCCAAAGAGCTGTGGGCGCAGAGCTTCTTCCTGTAAACCAGGACATTTCAACGAATGACTTTGCAGGCCTTGTACACTCCCCCCCCCCTTGCAAAGCCATTCCAGCAGCAAGTCACCATCTGGAGCTGCAGTAAGATCAGGAAACGGCAGCAGCCATGGTGCACTCCTAGAAGCAGTGGGGATGCGCCGACCTGAGCCACTTTGGATCCTAGCCACAGTCATAACTTTAGGTGGTGGGGCAAGGAGGCTGTATGGCTGAGGCCAGGCATTTTCAAAGCCACATTTGCTGTCAAAAACCAGATAACACGCTATCTGACAAATATTTTTAAAGCTATATTTATTTGGCTTTGAAACAAAGTGGAATGCATAGCTTTCCAAATCCCAGTCTTTCTAGATAAATAATAGATATTGTTAAATAGAAAACCCGATCAGGAGCAGCAGCAGCAGCAGATACGGTTGTCCCCTCCTCCTCTACCTTCCATGGTGCACAAGGCTACAGTATGTTGCAAACTGATGGTTCAAGTCGCAAATACCTAACTATTAGTGGTCTTTTGCAAAATAGTAAGAAGTATAACGGGCTTTAAATGTGTATACCAGTTTCCTGAAGATACAGCAGTCTACAAATGAACAAAACTGAACTGGACGTGACCAGCACAAGGAAAGAAGAACACAGTGATGGGGTTAATGGCCATAGCCTAGTCTATTAGTATTAATAGGGCAGCAGATTTGCTATTCAGTCCACTGCATCCTCCCAGCTAAGTCGTCTGTTGTTGTTGTGATTGGACTACTACATTTATATAATTGCTTATAATTATATGAGATCTTAGTATTTGGCAATATGTGTACTTGAAAAGGAGAGCGTGATTGATGGAGATGAAAGGAGAACAAAAATTAGTCCAAATTATCTCTAGGATTGTCAAACTACTACTGAGATGCCAGTTGTATGTTTGTCATAATGGCCCAGAGATCCGCAAATGGTATTAATTTCGACTTTGAGAACACAAATGAAAAAGCAGTTCTGAGTTAATGCAACCATTATACGTTTCCCTTGGGAGCTCTTCTTCCAGTTAATCTTTCTAGAGCCACAGACCTTTATGCATTTAAACTGCTGTAACTATGTTTATATGTAAGCAACTACTAATGAAAAACACTTAAATAAGTAGAATAATAATTAAGACTGAAACATGCGGTGTACCCTAATGAGTTCATATATCAAGGATGCAAAGAGCTATTACAAATTTTAAAAAAATTAAAGACTTCTGCAAGAGACTTGGTAAGCCACAGCCCTTCCCTCCCTCTCATAATTATAATTCATCAATACAGAATCCAACCACATTTTTGCACAACTTACTTTATGTTAGCTAGATGTTGTTATTTGGTCAATTGATCAGAAATAACTTAAGCATTTCCCGTATAGTTACAAATTCTACTGAAAAAGCAAACATCAGCATTATCAAGTCCTTTGTACAACTCGCTCTGTAAGGTTAGGTAACTAAGGGCCTAATCCTATCCTGGGCTGTGTCAGAGTATGCAGCAGCACTGGCACAATCACTGCTGCATGCTCTGGGCCATCCGGGGACCAGGCACAGTGCCTTGGTCTCCAATGGGCCTACTCAGATCTGCAACCAGCTCTTTAGCTGGCATAAATCAGATTGAGTCCATGGAACCAAGTTGAGCCCAGACTGGGGCATAGGATATTGAAACTGCTGTTGCTGCTGCTATCCGCCCCTAGCCTGCCCTCAACATGCCCACAGCTGGTCCCAATCTCCTCCCAAATCCTCCCCCGGAACGCACCTTCTGCAGACTTACCTGTCCATTGGTAAGTCCACTCCATTGGCACTCCATTGGCACATACATGCCTAGGGCTGCCATTCAATTGTGCCAGTGGTCCCAGCCTGTGTGCCATTACAGGGTTGCTGGGCTGCCACCCCAGCAACCCAGGCCTTGCACTGATAGAACACACGAGTTCTGTCAGGAAGTAAGCTCCATAGAACACAGTGGAACTTACTTCTGAGTAAACATGTGTATAGGTTTGTGCTATAAGCACATTTCTGATATATTTTCAACCTGGCTACTGGCATGACGGTTTCAATATTATTTGTTGCTTTGGTCTTTCAGGGTCAAATTATAGGCTTTACCCTGCCTCCTGCCATTGTCTAGATCAGGCCCTCCCTGCTGTGGCTATTTGCCAAAGACAAGCAATTATTTTCAGTGCCAATGGTAGCTTTTTTCCCTTGCAGACTGGATTTATGGGTCGCCTGGGGTGGTGGTACCCCTGGGATGGTGGTGCCCCATGGGGTGGTGGTGCCCCATGAAATTTTGCTTCCTGAAGTGGAGCACCAAATGGTGCCCTTCTTTTTTCTTTGTATTCAAATCACACCCTCAATTCCTTCCTTCATGCCAATCACTCCCCTTTCCTTTTCAAGAGGAAGGGGAAAAAAAACCAGCATGGTGCCATGTGGCCTTCCTTCCTTCCTTCCTTCCTTCCTTCCTTCCTTCCTTCCTTCCTTCCTTCCTTCCTTCCTCTGCAGGCCACCCACATGGGGTGCAGCAGTGCTGGATGAGCTGCTGTGCTGCCCCTGAGAACTGGCTCACAATCTGCCACCTGAAGCAGCCCAATTCATCCTGCTTCAAGGTATAGCTGGCCCTTGCCCTGATCCAGACTGAGATCACACCAGGGAGTAGTGTTAAGGTCCTCCTCCCTCGACACGATCACTGATCTGACTACTATTTAACACAATGCTATCTATTTAACTACTACTGATCTGACTACTATTTAACTACTATTTAACACAAAAAAAAACAAGCACACACTTGCAAAGCATGTGCTTAAAGTAATGTGCAGTTTGACTCTCAGTTTCTGCTACTTCTTGCAGAGTGAGGTTGAGAAATGGGTAATTCCAGAAAATACTGCAGATACTTTCCAGATGTTGACAGCCCTGAACTGAGGAGACCACAAGAGATACCCAGGCAGCTGAGAACAAGACAGAGCTGGAAGCCCATCATCAAGAACACTGGTTAGTTTCATGTTCAGGGAAACATGTTTTCTCTGGGACCCGTCAAACACTTCTCAGTAACTGCTGTGTTGAAAATGCCTTACGGAGTGTACTTGATGGCTTCCAAATGACACAGGGATGGCGTTTGTACAAGCAAACAGGTTTTATGGATCCAATTTAAAAAAATGGAAATATAGAATGATGCCTGCCAGAATCTTTAATTGCTCCCTGGCCAGGTCGAGCCTATGATCTTGGTTGACCAGGTATGAAACCTGGGCTGGAGTTATCCACCTTCTATCCCATTACAACCACAAAATGTGGAACCAGACTGTTGAAGCAGGTTTATAAATATTTTACTGTACACCCTGAGAGCCATGTTTATTCAACTGGCAGAATGAAATGCTAAAGCTTTTTGTAGACCATAAGCCCATTTGGCAAGATGTATCATGGTTTGCTCAGCTTTACAAATAATAAATATTATTACCACCACTTCAGGCTGCAGCTAGTGGGTTGCAGATTTGGATGTTTCACCTTCCACTACACACAAAAACCTTCCCTGCACCTAGGAAAGTAACATGTTAGGGAGAAGGGTTCAGCTCAGCCCGCTTCACAATGTAACTGTAAGATCTGTTACGTAGAAGCAATCAAATATTCTGTTCCCCATTTGCTGTGGTTCAGTACGAAGAACATCTTCAGCAATTATGGAACGCATGAAGCTGCCATATATCAGATCAGACCTTGGTCCAGTTAGCTCAGCATCATCTATTCCAATTTTCCCAATTATTTAATTATTTCCCCTGCCATTTTGGCCCCTTTTCGCCATGTTTCCCCTCCATTTTTGCTTGTCTTTTCCCTGCTGCTGCTGCTGCCGCCGCCACCACCACCACGTTTTCATCCTGGCTGGCCTGCTGCATTGGGCCAGCCAGGACTCCCTGCATCAGGGACTCGACTACCCCCTTCCGACTCTTCTTAGATACTGACCGACTGCGTTCTGGTCGGCCCAGGCTCTTTGCGCACCTGTGAGAGGCTCACGAGGCCCACGCAGGTGCACAACACTTTTTTGTTTTTGTTGGGTGAGCTCTCCCAGACGTTGTGTGCCTGCGTGAGCCTCACACAGGCGCGTGAGGAGCCTTGGTCAGACCAAACGCAGCTGACCAGGCTCAGAAGAGTCGTGACCTGCCATAATGCAGCCGGGCAGCCGGGGGCATTAGGGGAAACCAGGACAGACC
Source organism: Plestiodon gilberti rubricaudatus (assembly GCA_026170595.1). Taxonomy (NCBI): domain Eukaryota; kingdom Metazoa; phylum Chordata; class Lepidosauria; order Squamata; family Scincidae; genus Plestiodon; species Plestiodon gilberti. Next base: position 53,942,190 of record JANXHW010000002.1, read on the forward strand.
CAGTTTCCAGGCTCACTGGTCAGGAGGGATCCCCGGAAACCAGGACTGTTCCAGTTTTTCCGGGATGGATGGTAAGCCTACAAACAACACGTTTGGCTTGAAAATTATAACACTGTTATCAAACTTCAAGTTGTAACCCAAAGTGGAAATAAAGCAGCAGCCTGCCTGCCTCCCTGGCTAGAACTTGCTGATGGTTCTTGATTCTGTGCCCTGAGAAACGTCTCTGATAATAATATTAATAAGTGTAACCCCCAAACACTGAATAGAAAGAAGAACAAAGCCTGAACTGATCTCTACCTAACCACCCCAGCCAATGAGAGAAAAGCATGGGAAAACACTGAGAGCCATCCTTTATATTTTCCCCTGCCCATTGTCCCTCCCTCCCTCCCTCCCTCCCATACTCGTGTTCATGGCCAAAACACTGTGAGAAGCCCTTGCCCCCTCCCACCCCCATCCCCTTAAAAATCCCTCCCACCCACCACCTCCGCTGTGTTCGTGCCTGCCTCCTTCGTCTTTCCACCGCCGTGATGCCTTCTTCTGGGTTTTATGGCAGCTGGTAAACATGTACTGTAAATAGAGACTCGAAACATGACTCGTCCGAAAAGGGGCCAAGTTGCAAGTCGAAACGGGGCAAGCCCCTCGATGCACCCGAGTCAAGTCCAAGTCAATTCGCTGCTGCGACTTAATTAAGTCGGACACACAGGCAAGTCAAGCGACTCGAGTCCCCATTACTGCATAAAAGAAGTCTAAATGTTAACAAGATGGGTTCTTCTTTTCCCACCAATGAAATTCAAAAAGCCTTTGTTTCTTCTGGCCCTTGGGGAATGGCATTTTACTGTAGAGTTGGTTTTACTTAATTTGATTACTCAAATTTGTTTGATCATTATACTTAAAATGTTAGTCCTTTTTTCTTTGCAATATAATTATAACAATTTCAAATTGTTTTACAAGAGGCCTGGGGCTCTTGGATGCTCTTCTTAACCCATTTGAAACAAAGAGTTAGTTTACCCAAGCATTGATGGCAGGCAAAAACCTTCGCAGCACTGACCCAGAGGGCTGAAAAGAGTTGTTTTCAACCCCCTGCCTCGCTTCCTGCGAATGCTTCCTGCCTCCATTTTGTAATTAGCAATGCGTTCCAAAGACCCAAGAAGGCTGCAATCACAAGCTGGTAAGTCATTTGTGCGATGGGGGTGTGTGTGATGGGAGTTCACTTTTATCCATGGTATCCAGTATCCGGGGGGGGGGGGTTTCCTATCCATGGGAAGATCCAGGAAAGTATCCCTGTGGATACAGGGGTTCTGCTGTAGTTGGCAACCCAAATGACAAACAAGAGCTGAATTCTAAGGCAGGCAAGTGGAAGGAAGCTCAGGTAAGCAAACATCCCTGCCCCTTCCACAGCATAGCAATGCCCTTCAACCCCAGTGGGTCAAGGGGCCCTCCAAAAAGCATGGGGTGGGGCAAGGAGAGCTGGAGGGGGGGTTAGCAAAAGTGACATCCTCCTCTTCCATCCTTCTCTTCTATTTTCACAAAAGCCACATTGGACACAATTTTGATTGATTAATTGTCTTTTGCAGATACGTTTCCCTCATTGAGTACATTTCCTCCCCCAAAATCACAGGAGTGGCCAGAGCTGCAAGGTGACTCATAAAACATCATTTTCACAATTCTATGGGATATAGAAGAGCAAATTCAGTGACTCCCTTGCTTTCAAGGTGTGTGTGTGTGTGTGTGTGTGTGTGTGTGTGTGTGTGTGTGTGTGTGTGTGTGTGTGTGTGTGTGTGTGTTATAGTTATTACAGCTGCAGTAGGATAAAAGGGTGCACAACAGCCTTTTCTTTTGCTGTTAGCGGTCCAGCCCACCAGGTCCAGCCCACCCATGAGGCAGGTTGAAGCAGAGTGACAGGCTTACCTCCGGCAGTGCTGCCGCTGAAAATCAGAGCAGTGGAGCTTGAGGAGAAGGTGGGAAGCTTCTGCAATCCTGCTCCTGATGGCTGTCCTGGAAGAAGAGCCATCAGAAAGAGGATTGCCACTTCCTTACCTCCTCCAGCCCTCAGTGCTTCTTCAAAAGAGGCTGGTTATGAAGAATCCATTCAGCCAGTTTACAAATGCTGGGTGGAAGAAGGAAGGAGGATGTGGGGGTGATGGGGTCACGGGAGTTGAAGTCATTGCCACTGCCTTCACCTCACTACCTCCTTTGCTTCCTGGCATTTCTTCAAAACAGATTGAGCATGGAGGATTTGGGGAGGGGAACGTCTCCCTCTTCCAGGATCTTCCCTGCCCAGTTAGTTTTGAACAAGTCCTGGAAGGTAGAAGAGGTGGTGGCAGCAGTTGGGGGGGGGGGGGAGGTGTACAAGTGCAAAACAATGGTGGCAGCAAAATTTGGGCACCACCTCAGATGTTGGTTGGTTTGGAGTTGGGCCAGCATCCCACATTATCAAGGATACCACCAGGATGTGCAATGTGTAGAGGTGTTTGAATATGGTTTAATTTTTTCATAGATTTCGGTGTTTAACCAAAATGGAATAGCAGAAAGCGGTGTTACGTGTTTTTATTCCAAATGTTCCCATTTTATCAATTGTAAATGCTTTAAAAGTGTACTAGGTATGTGATATAGGTTGTACAGTGTCAGCAGATGAAGAATGACACAAAAATACATGGTTTTGTTTAATTTTTTAAAACAGATTTTTTTAGCAGCAAACGGTATTATGTGTTTTTATTTCATTATCACCATTTTCAAACACCTCTAGCAATGTGTCTTTCACCCTCACCTTGCGCTGCCAGTTCTCACAATATAGAAGTCCTCCCTACACATACATCCTACACATCACAATGATAGCGGTTTTGCTAGTTCCAAAATACCATCTTTTCTCCATTTCAGGGAACTCTTGAGAACATTTTTTTAAATAAATGGCCACCTACATAGAAAAGAAAAATAATGAATGGAAGTCTTAGTGACCATAAGTCTCATTAAAACTTATGAGCCACCTGCAGGCTCATAGTTCTTTCTGCTTTTGTAGAGATACAATAATTCACTCTTCTTAAATGGACTGTAACTCAACATAAAAATTACAGCAAGCTGATTCAGGATGACCTTACAATTTAGTATCTGTGCCAACCAATATATTTCCTATAGTGGGGATTGGCTTGAAGTAGCCATAATTAATATTCTTTAAAATTATGTTTCTTGCCAATGGTTATGGCTGGCAAGTGTGCTGTGTTTTCTTGTTATTGCCTTTTCCCCATCTTCTATTAGAATACAATGCAGTGAAAAAGCTAGAACTAGTACATCAAACACAGAGGGCTTTTAGATTGGTTTTGGCTGCTGCAAGAGAGTGGAGAAAGCAAGAAAAGAGGACCACAGTGGTCCATGCCTTAGTGACTTCAAGACTGGTTACTGTAACACGCTCTACGTGGGGCTGCCCTTGAAGACGTTTCAGAAGCTGCAATTAGTGCAGAATGCGACGGCCTGGGTGGTCACTGGAGCTAGGTGATTTGATTCTGTTGAACCACTGCTTCAGCGGCTGCACTGGCTGCCCATTCGTTTCCGAGCCCAATTCAAGGTGCTGGTAATGACCTTTAAAGCCTTTCACGGTTTGGGTTCAGGATATCTGAGGGACCGCCTTATCCCATACATTACGGCATGCCCTCTTAGGTCATCTGAGGGGGCTCTCCTGCGAGTGCCACCTCTATCTCTTTCAGAAGCAGCGAGTGGCCTCACTGGGACGAAGTGACTCACTGGGACAAAGTGGCAAGGTAAAAAAGACACAGCGAGTTAAGCAGCTGGGCGAGGAGAAGGTAAGTGAACTCTCTCAGTTGTGCAGCTTTGTCTAACTTTAATTTACCATTAACTGTAAAGGACTTGGTTAAAGCTACCTTAAGCTACCTTAAACTTAAGATAGAACTAAGCCTAGCTAAGAACTAAGCCTAGCTAAGTAGAACTAAATATAACCTGAGGAGGGGAATTTTAAGGTCCAGTAGCTAGGACACAGGCACAGAAGCTAGGTGGGGAAATTAAATAGATTCAAATAAACAAACAAGCACCTATCTAAAAGACAGGGGCAGAAACTGGACAAGCCTGGGAGCTGATTCTAAAGAGAATTGTAGTCCAAATCTAAACAGGTCTACTCTGAGTAAAACCAGTGTTTACTCAAGAGTAAAAGCCCAGGGCAGAGACCTGAGTCTACTTTAGAGTAGGAGCCCAAAACAAAACAGGAGGAGGCTAAAAGAAGGGGAGAAAGCAAGCTAAACTACACCTTAAGCAGAGTTAAACTTAAGCAGAATTTAAACTAAGTAAATTAAGGTGGCTCAGGAACGATAGCAACATACATTCCTGCCAGCTAAGTAGGTCAGATGGAAATTGAGGCAGCAGCAGCAGGAACAATAGCAACAGGAATTTCCTGCCAGTAAACCCCATCAGGCCCCACCCCCCTTAGAGGCCAATCTTTTCAAACTTTCAGGTAGGCAGGGGGAGGAGCTACACAACAGTTTAAATCTGGGGCTGGTATGCAATTGAGCCCTTTCAGGAGCAGCGAGTGGCCTCACTGGGACAAAGTGGCAAGGTAAAAAAGACACAGCGAGTTTAGCAGCGGGGCGAGGAAGCCAGGCCCCACACACTGCCCGGCACTTCCCTTGAAGAGAGGAAGAGAGGAGAGCTCCAACAACATTAAGGTACCCAAACTTTGATAAATCCATAACTTACACTCAAAAGCTATGCAGTCAGACAGACAGCAGAGGGGTGGGGGCTATCCAGTGTTTTGCACTGAGTGTCACATGTATGACTATCTGCCTCTTGGGCACAAGTCATGGGTGTGTGCTTGGTGCAAAGAGCTCCAGGCTCTCAGGGAACGGGTTCGCTCCCTTGAAGCCACAGTTGCTGACCTGGAGAAGCAGAGACAGGTAGAGAGGAACCAGGGTGAGACTTCTAGGGACGTGGAGGCATCGTCCCACCCTCAGTTGGCCAGCTCCTCAGCTGCCAGGAAAGGGAGTCTCAGGGCTGGAGGACATCGCTCTGGAAAAGAGGGAAACAATCCCACAGTGGGGACCCCTTCTTCAGGTGATGGGCCCGTATCCAGTCGCACTATGGATACTCCTCTGGGGAGGGGGGGAAGGGGGCTTCTTGTCGTGGGTGACTCTATAGTCAGGAACATAGAGAGGGGGGTCTGTGACGGATGTGAGGACCGCATGGTGACTTGCCTACCTGGTGCGAAGGTTGCGGACATCACCTCTCATCTAGATAGGCTGGTAGAGAGTGCTGGGGAGGAGGTAGCAGTTGTAGTGCATGTTGGTAACAACGACGTGAGGAAATATAGCCGGGCGGTCCTGGAGGCCAAATTTAGGTTGCTAGGTAGGAAGCTCAAATCCAGGACCCCAAAGGTAGCGTTCTCGGAAGTGCTACCTGTCCCACGCGCAGGGCCAGCTAGGCAGGCGGAGCTCAGGGGTCTCAATGTGTGGATGAGACACTGGTGTCAGCAGGAGGGGTTTAAGTTTGTTAGGCACTGGGGAACGTTTTGGGACAAGCCGGGCCTGTACAAGAGGGACGGGCTTCACTTGAACCAAAACGGAACCAGACTGCTGGCGCGTAACATTAAGAAGGTGGCAGAGCAGCTTTTAAACTGACTCCTGGGGGGAAGCCGACAGGAGCCGAGGGGCATCCAGTTCTGGACTCCTCATCCCTAGGGAATGAGGGTGCAGAGGATGGGGAACAGTCAAGTAATAACAGAGTAAGAATTGGGAGTGGTACCGTAATGGGACATGACAGCCAGTCTAGCAGGACAGAAGGCTGCAGGAATAAAGGTGCAAACATGCAGCCCTTCTTGGGGGACCAGGTATATAAGTGCTTTTATGCAAATGCCCGAAGTCTACGGGGAAAGATGGGAGAACTGGAATGTTTGGTGGCTAGGGAAAACATTGACATAGTAGGTATAACAGAAACCTGGTAGAATGCGGAGAACCAGTGGGATACTGCAATTCCAGGATATAAACTCTATAGCAGGGACAGAGAGGGGCGTGTTGGAGGTGGGCTGGCCATCTATGTCAAAGAGGGGGTAGAATCCACCAGAGTAGAGCTGGAGGGGGGCTCTGACTTCTCCATAGAATCACTGTGGGTTAGATTACCAGGCTCAAAGAGTGATGTAATAGTAGGAGCATGCTACCATCCTCCAGATCAAAAACCTGAAGGGGATCTTGAAATGAGGAAGCAAATCAGGGAGGTGTCAACGAGAGACAGGGTTGTAGTCATGGGGGACTTCAATTATCCTCACATTGACTGGGTCAATTCATGCTCAGGTCATGAAAGAGAGACTGGATTTCTGGATATGTTAAATGACTGTGCCTTAGAGCAGCTTGTCACGGAACCGACCAGAGGACAGGTGACTCTGGATTTGATATTGTGTGGCACTCAAGATCTGGTCAGGGAGGTAAATGTTACCGAACCGTTGGGGAACAGTGACCATGCTGCGATCTGTTTTGCCATGCATGTTGGAGGGAGAGTGCCGAGCAAATCTGACACAAAAACCCTTGACTTCCGAAGGGCAGACTTCCCCAAAATGAGGAGACTAGTTAAAAAAAAGCTGAAAGGGAAGGTAAAAAGAGTCCAATCGCTCCAGAGTGCATGGAGGCTGTTTAAAACAACAGTCATAGAGGCCCAGCGGGAGTGTATCCCACAAAGGAGGAAGGGCTCGACCAAGTCCAGGAGGATGCCGGCATGGCTAACAAGCACAGTTAAGGAGGCTATAAAAGGCAAGGAAGCTTCCTTCCGTAAATGGAAGTCTTGCCCTAATGAGGAAAATAAACAGGAGCACAAACTGTGGCAAAAGAAATGTAAAAAGATGATACGGGAGGCCAAGCAAGACTTTGAGGAACATATGGCAGGCAACATAAAAGGGAATAATAAAAGCTTCTTCAAATATGTTAGAAGCAGGAAACCTGCCAGGGAAACGGTTTGTCCGCTGGATGGTGAGGGAGAGAAAGGGGTGATAAAAGGGGACTTGGAGACTGCAGAGAAATTAAATGAGTTCTTTGCATCTGTCTTCACAGCAGAAGACCTCGGGCAAATACCACTGCCAGAACGGTCTCCCCTGACTAAAGAATTAAGTCAAATAGAGGTTAAAAGAGAAGATGTCTCAGACTTAATTGACAAAATAAAGATCAATAAATCACCAGGCCCGGATGGCATCCACCCAAGAGTTCTGAAGGAACTCAAGAATGAAGTTGCTGACCTCTTGACCCAAATATGCAACTTGTCCCTTAAAACGGCCACTGTGCCAGAGGATTGGAGGATAGCTAATGTCACGCCAATCTTTAAAAAAGGAAGGAGGGGGGACCCGGGAAACTACAGGCCGGTCAGCCTAACATCTGTTCCAGGGAAAATGGTGGAAAGTCTCATTAAGGATAAAATCTTAAAATACATAGAAGAACAAGCTCTGCTGAGGGAGAGTCAGCATGGCTTCTGCAAGGGGAAGTCTTGCCTCACAAACCTGTTAGAATTTTTTGAAAAGGTCAGCAGGCATGTGGATGCGAGCGAACCCATGGATATTATATATCTGGATTTTCAGAAGGCGTTTGACACAGTCCCTCATGAAAGGCTCCTGAGAAAACTCCACAGTCAGGGAATAAGAGGGCAGGTCCTCTTGTGGATTAGGAACTGGTTGAAGACCAGGAAACAGCGAGTGGGAGTCAATGGGCAATTTTCACAATGGCGAGAGGTGAAAAGCAGTGTGCCCCAAGGATCGGTCTTGGGACCGGTGCTTTTCAACTTATTCATAAATGACCTGGAGTCGGGGATAGGCAGTGAGGTGGCCAAGTTTGCAGATGACACTAAACTTTTCCAGGTGGTGAAGACCATCAGGGATTTTGAAGAGCTCCGGAAGGATCTCTCCAAACTGGAGAGCTGGGCAGCAAAATGGCAAATGCGCTTCAATGTAAGTAAGTGCAAAGTGATGCACATTGGGGCAAGAAACCAAAATTTCACATATACGCTAATGGGTTCTGAGTTGTCTGTGACGGATCAAGAGAGAGATCTTGGGGTGCTGGTGGACAGGTCGATGAAAGTGTCGACCCAGTGTGCGGCGGCTGTGAAGAAGGCCAATTCCATGCTCGGGATCATTAAAAAAGGGATTGAGAATAAAACGGCCAACACCATTATGCCTTTGTACAAATCGATGGTAAGGCCACATCTGGAGTATTGTGTCCAATTCTGGTCACCACACCTCAAAAAGGATATAGTTGAATTGGAAAAGGTGCAGAAAAGAGCGGCCAGAATGATTCGTGGGCTGGAGCACCTCCCTTATGAGGAAAGGCTACAGCGTCTGGGGCTTTTCAGCCTAGAAAAAAGGCGCCTGAGGGGGGACATGATTGAGACGTATAAAATTATGCATGGGATGGAGAGAGTGGATAGAGGGAAATTCTTCTCCCTCTCGCACAACACCAGAACCAGGGGACATGCACTAAAATTGAGTGGAGGGAGAGTTAGAACAGACAAAAGAAAATATTTCTTTACCCAGCGTGTAATTCATCTGTGGAACTCCTTGCCACAGGATGTGGTGATGGCATCTGGCTTAGATGCCTTTAAAAGGGGTTTGGACAGATTCATGGAGGAAAAGACCATCACAGGTTACAAGCCATAAGCAACCTCCTGGTTTTGGAGGTGGGGTTTCTCTGTGACAGGTGCAAGGGAGTGGCAACAGGATACAGGTATCTTGTTGTCTTGTGTGCTCCCTGAGGCATCTGGTGGGTCCACTGTGTGATACAGGAAGCTGGACTAGGTGGGCTTTTGGCCTGATCCAGCAGGGCTCTTCTTATGTTCTTATGTTCTTATCTCAAGTCAGAGGAATGGCAACACGTGGGCGAGCCTTCTCTGTTGTGGCGCCACAATTATGGAATTCCTTGCCAGGAGAATTAAGAACTACCCCCTCCTTTGTGGCTTTTCGGCGAGGGCCGAAAATGTTTCTGTTTTATCTAGTGTTTGGGTGATGGGTTGATGTCTGACTTCTGGGTCTCTCTCATTATGTTTTGCTCCGCTGCTTCTCTACTCTATATTGTTACCCCACCCCCACCCCGTGGATTTTATTGGTTTTAATTGATTTTATGTATTGTTTTATATTATGTGTACTTTTTATCTTTGACTGTTGTAAGCCGCCTTGGGTATTTGCTATGGCATTGGATAAGGCAGGGTATATGTTTTAAAAATTAAATAAATAGACAAGGCAGAGACAGAGAGAGCAGGGAAAGCAGGGTCACAATTTGGGAGAACGAGAACGAGGTGGACACACAAAGGACCCTGGGAGAAGGAAAGACATGGTGAAGGGGGAGATGTGGGGGGAGAGAGAGAAAGATGAAGAGGGTGTGCAGAGGTTGGTGATCCCAGGAATAGGGGAAGACAAAAACTGGGTGAGAAGGGGGCTCACTCCCCACCCCACCAAGGGCCATCGCAGTTAATTTGCTGAGACTAGACAGGGGATGCTGCTGACCAGTCAAGAGGTCTGTCTGAGCTCCTGAAGACTTCTGCATTCTGCTCCCTTATGGGCCACCCTCACACCTGGAGCAAAAAAACGTGAATTGGTGGTGGAGGCAAATTCGTAATAAGCCCTTCATCAACCACATATCCCTGCTCTTGCCCTCATTCTACCTCACCAGACCCCTGGACAGGTCATGTCCTTTCCCCTTCGATATAGAATTTCCCCATTGGGAAGGGGCACAGGTGGAAGGTACACTCACATCTACAGTAGTTTGGCCCTAAATATCACAGAACTATAGATGCCTAGCAGGGCAAGAAACCACACCGCAGCTCAAGGAGGCACCACTTTCAGTTCAACGGCAGTGCAAATTTGCTATGCTGCTGCTCATCTGCCTTCCTAGCTCCTTTTGTCATGGAGCCCGCAATCACTTCCTCTCTCTCTCTCTGTCTCAGGGATGGGCACCTGCTCATTGCCCTGAGCGCCAACTGCCAGTGCCATGCTAGCTGTGTATATGCTGACATGCATGTGGTGCTCCCAGTGGGTTTTGCTGTGTGCTTCCAGTTTTTGTCAAGGAAAATAGAAAGGGACAGAGGATATACATAAATCATAACTTCCACCGGAGTCAGAAAAACAGATAAATGTGGTTAAGGATGGACCACTCATAAAACTCCAGCTCTGGCCGTAGTTCTCCTGAGAGAACTTTCAGCCTGAAATTTGGGAGACAGGGGCATGAACATTGCACTGAAGTCTCCACTACTGCCAATGGCACATAGTGTTGTTCCCAGGGGACCTTTATATAAGAACAGAAGAAGAGCCCTGCTGGATCAGGCCAAAGGCCCATCTAGTCCAGCTTCCTGTATCTCACAGTGGCCTCAGGGAGCACACAAGACAATGAAGATACCTGTATCCTGTTGGGGGGTGGTGGTGTTCCAAGGGGGCCTCTGGGGGGGAATGGTGGCTGCCAGCTCCCAGAGAAGCAACACTGCCAGAAAACCCTTCCCTTTCACCCCATTTAACCATCATTTTGTCCCCGCTCCATTGGCAAATTCATCAGTGGTGAAATTGGGGCAAGGTTTTTGCCTCAGTTCTAAGTTTCATCCCAACAAACTGCCAAACTTGGCTCTCTAGGGTCTGGGAACGACTCTTTACCCTGTTTTCTTGACATTTTGCTGCTCTCATTTTGCTGTTAAATGTAGAACTACAAGGTACATCAGCAGTCACAAATAAATAATATTTCTATATAGAATACAAAGCTTTTCTTCCCTTTAAAGCAGTTGCATGTACAAAGAAGACCTAGCCAGTGCAATGTCTTTGAAAATCATAAAGTGTGTTTTAGTCAACTGGCCCTTTGGAAGTTGCAGGTTCAATTTAAAACAAGACCAAGAATGTCAGCACATAAGTCATAAAGTTACAGGCTGGAGACAGTAAACTAAGATGTAATTATTTCTCAAGCTGAACCAAAAGATAGATTTATGTCAAACAGAATGGAAAGTTATTCTTGAAATTGCCAGGAACCAGGCACAGATGCTGCTGCTGGTGGCGGTGAAACCAGCACAGGCTGCAAGTCATTTACCCTGCAGGAAAAATTAAAAGTGAATTGTAGATCACGCTTGAGGACATTAATGCAAACTTAGTTCTCTATATCTATATGGGCTTCCAGCTCTTGTAAAATCCTGTGAGATTTCCTAGAAGCAATCAGAGGCAGTGTTAGAACAAAGCAAGCTGGGCCATTTGGAAGTTCACTGCTGGGCACCAGGCCCTCCTCCAGAACACAGAGAAAAAGACACAATTGCTTGTAGAGGAGGCTTTACCTTCTTCTGCCATGCAGAGCAAGCATTCAAGGGGCTCAGCACCAATATGCCCCTCTGCCGGGCTCCCTATCAACGATGCACCAACCAGCCTTGCCCACTCTTTCCCTTGCATTTTGCATTTGTCTGCCAAAGGCAAATGATAAACTATTCTTCATTCCCCCCCCCCCATTTATTTATTTATTTGCCCCTTTTCTGTTTCTCCTGCCGCGGAGTGGCGGTTTTGTATTGTTTTGCAGCCGCAAAGCGACTGTTTTTGGCCAGCCGTCAGGCCGGCCAATTTCTTTCAATTATTTATTTAATTTTTTTTTATTTTTGCTGCCACCACTTTTTCTTTTTTCTTCTTCTTCCTCTTTGTCCCAGCCAGCCAGCCAGCTGTGTCTCATGGCCCAGCCAAGACTGAAATGCTGCCTTGCCGCCTCTTTTTTTCCCTCCAATTTTTTTATTTTTTTCCCAGCAGTGGCCACTTCTTCGTCCTGGCGGCTGGCCGGCTGTGTCTTCCACCGGGACTGCCACCACTTGCCCCTGCTGCCCCCGCCGCTTTGGCTTGCCCTCCATCCCGGCCGTCTCACGTCCGGCCAGGACTGAACTGCCTCTGAACTAGAGGCTGCATCTTACGCCACTGGCTACTGGCTCGCGCACTTGCATGCGCCTCGCACAGGCATACAACGCCTAGGAGCTCTGACTTTGGAATCATCCGGAGAGTCCCGGATGATTCCAAAGGGCTTCTAGGCATTGTGCGCCTGCGTGAGGCTCGTTCAGGCATGCGAGCCAGTAGCTAGTGGCAGAGGAAGCAGCCAGCGGCCAGGAAAGGCCAGGACAGTGCCAGTTTTTGGGACTGCTTGGGATGCAGGGCCAGCCGGGACAGCGGCCGGAAACGGGCACTGTCCCAGCCAAACTGGTACAAATGGTAAGCCTGAAAAAAGTTTCACTTTATCAGTCACTCAAACCCCTGTTTTTATTCTTTATACTGGGGGGGGGGGATGCCTTCTGGAGCATTTGCTGAGCTTCACATTCATTGGATTGGGACCATTCGTTCCCCTTCACTAAGAGTCAAGGCATGGTCACCTACTCATGAGTAAACAAGCATATGTGGCTCAATACATTTTCCTTGTCAGCTTGGAGGAGGGACTTCCTTCTTCAGAATTGGTAGGGGCCTATATGTTAATCAGATCTGGACCATTCTTTTTTAGATTGTGAGCCCTTTTGGGACAGGGAGCTATTTAATCATTTGATTTTGTCTGTAAACCGCTTTGTGAACTTTTTGTTGAAAAGCGGTATACATGTACATACTGTTAATAATAATAATTCTGGTGGCATTGCGTTCCCCTCAGCCTGCATTTCGAAGAGGACCAAGACATATTTACCTACTCATAAGTTCAAATGCCGCCTTGGGCATTTGCCTTTCGGCATAGGAAAAGGCGGGATATAATTTTTAAAAAATAAATAAATAAGTAAACACACACATGCTGTTCCTTTCAGTTTCCATAGGGCTCAGTACATTTTCCTTGTCAGCTATCAACTTGTCAGTTTCGCAACACACACAAAATCTGGCCCCGACCCTCAGTTTGAGAGTGCTTCTTTATAAGTTTCCTTCGCATTGTTATTACCTGTATTTAATGTTGTTTTTGTTTGGTTTGGTTTGGTTTAGATTGTTTTTGCACTGGCGTCGCTGGAGGTGGGGCGGAAAGCTAAGTTCTGCAGCTTTCCGCCCCACCGTTACTCTCCTGCGCGTTGCTTTCTCTCCACTGACAGGCTCCTATGACGAGGGGGCGGGGCTCCTCGTACCGGAGAGTAATGGTGGGGCGGAAAGCTGCAGAACTTAGCTTTCCTCCCCACCTCCAGCGACGCCAGTGTGTTTTTGTTTGGATGGCTTACCAGTCTCTTCCATATATGTCATATGTATGCTATAGAAATGAAATGATGCAGGTTAAATATGGCAGGAGCTGGAATTTCTGCTTCTGCCATATTCCAGTTCTAATTACACAGCTAACAGTTACACAACCATACACTAGTATTAGAATATTGATGGATTTTGCACATTACTTTTTAAAAATGGCTAACCCAAGTTTGAACCTAGATGAAATTTTTATTTAGGCTAGTGATTGTGAATCAACAATATGCAAGGTGGTGAGCTCAAATATTTTTTTTAAAAAATATGATTTTATGTAACAAGTGTTGGTTGTGGTAATTCATGTAGGTTCAGCTTGAGTTACAATGGGGAATAAATATAAATGAATGTCAAATGTAGGATTTTCTTTATCCGACTTTTGGATGACTTTTTCATGTGGATAAAAAAGAATTGAGTGATCAAAAGAATTCATTTCCTGAGAGGATTATGTGGATGCTTACATACTTCAAGAAAATATGTATTAAAATGTTGATTGGATATGACAATAAAAGAAAAATCTCACACAAAAAAGTGGTACCTCTTATGATTTGCCAAGCTCCCTAGTGTGTTAGATTTTCTCTTTTGTTGCATGAGTGACCAATGAGGATAGGTGAGCAAAACTGATCTTCTGTGAATGTCTGACAAAATATCATGGAAAATAAAATTGGCAGCTGTTGGCAGCTTCTGTAATGTCAGTAGTATTCTTCTGCAGTTCACCACCCAGCTATCATCAGTGCTCTTACATGGGTATGTATGGAGTGGCCAGTGGCCCCACGGGGAGGACTCAGTCACAGGTGATACAATTGTAGATTTTCATGACGTGACCATATTTTCGAGTTAGAAACCCACATACTTCCGGGTAAGACTATGTCATTTCCAAATACTTTATTACAAAAACTTCTGATGATGCCCCTAATGTCAGGGGCGAAACGGAAAGTTACTTGTAACATCTGGTTTTTGTAATAAAGTATTTGGAAATTACGTAGTCTTACCCGGAAGTATGTGGGTTTCTAACTCGAAAATCAGTCACAGGTGTTTGGTAGGTAAGTAACCCCCTCACCCTAAAATGGTAATGGATGTAGGTTTCTTTCATTCTTTGAGGGACAGAGGTGCTGCCTGATGCCTCCCCTGAGCCCCCCACTGCCAAACATACTCTCCCAAGACCCAGAAAGAAAGAAAAATGCAGGCACTTACCTGACTCCTTCCCATTCAATCCTTTGTGACAAAACAGGAAGTGCAGGTTATGCTGGGAGCTCCCAGCATGTCCTGCATTTCCTGTTTTATTTAAAGAGATCACAAGGAAGAAAAGAGTGGAGTGGATAGGGAAGCAGATGACTGCTGTCCATACTGTTTTTCAGGCACACGGGCAGCAGTGATCCGCTGCCCTACCTACTCACTTCACACGTTCCTCATGCAGATCAAGGGAAGTAGCTTGATGCAACAGGCTGGAGGGTGGCAGCAGCAGACTCAGGGTGATGGGCAGTCTCACCATCAGGGTGAGTCTCCTGTCCCACTGCCACCATCGGCTCAACACGAGCCATATAATCCTCTTCGTGGATGGGCTGGCCCTGCATTCTTGGCAGACCAGCAGCACCAACAGAGTTGTAGGTCATCTGTGGTATCTGCTCCTTGCCCCCCCAACATTGCACACAATACCATGTGGGGTATTGGGGGAACTTGGTGGGCTACAACTGCTAGTTAGAATGTGGTGGTTGTGTTGCTCCTAGTTTACTGAGAATGAAAGAACTCTGTGTTCCACTATAGTATAGAAAGGGAACCATCTAAGGAACATACTGCAGATCACCTTGTCAAGAGACTCTGAAATTTGGAGCTGATCATGAGCTCACCTGTACACTCCCTGTAGTCTGAGCAATGGCCTCCTCAGTCCTTAGCAATTGTAACTTGTAAAGAACTTTAGAGAGTATCAAAGAAGAAAGGGCAGGGCACACAATTCCCTTCTGCGTGCAAGATTAGGCATATTCTCAACAGAAAGGCATATTCCACAGAGCCAGTAGCATACCAAGGGCAGTGTGGGGGAGCAGTTCACCCCGGGTGTCAAATCTGCCTGGGGTGTCAAATGCGACACTGAGCAGCCAGTATACCTGGACTCCCTCAAGGCTCTTGAAGTGGAGGCCAAGTCTACCCTTTGCTGTGAGTAGCCAGTAGACCTGACCTCCACTGGGGGAATCTTAAGGTAGAGAACAGGTCTACCCATGGCTTTGAGCAGCCCACCCCAGATGTCAAATACCCTAGCTACACCACTGTACAGAGAATTAAGTAGAGGATTAATTCATAAGCATCCGTAGTATAAATAGGCCTTGTTCTGACTGAGATTCTTTATGGGACTGAGATTCAGCCACTCTGCTTGCTTTTTGGAAGACTAACAAACTTCATTAGCAAGCCTCTTGGATGGAAAAATATGGGAATACATCTCCAATCAGACTGTATTTTGTTTAGGTTCCATCTTTTATTATGTTATACTTTTTCTCAGTAATAACATCACAACAAAGTTATTATCACGAACTACTTGCATATGCCTCAGGTATATTGTGAAGAAATACAAATATTAATACAAATTGAATTGATGGCATAGATGGCTCCATTAATATGTGCCCTACAGTGTTTCATTACAATTGTTAGGCAGAGGTAAAACAAATACACAGCACTTGTAATGAGAACATAAGAACATAGGAAGAGCCTTGCTGGATCAGGCCAAGGACCCATCTAGTCCAGCTTCCTGTATGTCACAGTGGCCCACCAGATGCCTTTGGGAGCACACATGACAACAAGAGACCTGTATCCTATTGTCACTCCCTTGCATCTGGATTGCAGGGATAGGCTACCTCTAAAACCCAGAGGTTGCATACAGTCATCATCATGGGAAAACATTCGGGCAGCCCAATCCTAACTCCCTGTGTGATGATGTGCAGCGGTGCCAACATGGCTTCTACTGTATCCTGGGGGGGGGGGGTTCAGCATGTTGTGGCCTCCTTGGGAGTAAGGGATCATTTGTTCCCTTGCCCCAGGGTAAGACCCAGAAGCTGCCATGGGTCAGCTTGGACCTGCCCCAGTTCGAAAGCTGGCACAAGTCTGTGTTGAGCCACGCAGGCAGATCAGGCCTAGGAAGAGGGTTAGGATTTGGCAGGTGCCACCAACAATAAACCTGCACCCTTCCCAGGCCCAATCTGCTCATAACCCAGCAGGGGACCCACCACCAACCTCGTTCGCCTCCCTGCAATGTCCTCCCTTTTCACCTTCTCCACCTGAGCAACAGGAAGGTAGAGCATCAGGCTCTGCAAACCTTACAGTCCCCCACAGAGCAAAAGGCAAATGTGGATGGGATCCACATGGCTGTGGTGATAGCAGCAAGAAAGAAAACAAGTGACTTGGGGCCTGGAGCCCACTGTGGACATCTTGCTCAGGCTCCCCCCCCCATAGCTGCAGTTGACACTGTGCTCACGGGGGTCATCTACTTCCGGGGTTCTCAACCCCTTCCCAGTCGAATACCACCTCTGGCGCTACTCTCCTGCTGTATACCACCGAAAGTCACTGGCGATGACATCATCGTCAGTAACATCTGGGTTTTCAGGTTTTTGGAGGCAAGAAAATGCGGGTAGGAGGCTCTGGGCAGGTGGCAGGGCCCTTCTCAAGTGTTCCTGAGAGACTTGGCCAGAGGCAGGAGCCTCTCAGGAGTGAAAACGCACCCCCAAAAGCGCTGCATTGGAGCAGGGTTCTGGCGGTCCGAGTACCACCAGCAGTCGGCTGAAGTACCACTGGTTGAGAACCCCTAATCTGGTTTGTCATTAATTCATATTTTCCAGGACTGAGCGGTGGCTTTTGGAACACGGTTGTGGGGCTGAACTCCTGAATTCGGACTCATGTTAAGTCCTGATGCTAACTAAAAAGGAGCAAGGAGCAACAGAGCAGAGCACCAGAAAGTCGTTCATTATAGAGGCAGCCTCATTATCTTCAATGTAATGTTTGTTTTGACGTTGATTCACTAGGCTTTTCTCATGCTGTGAACAATAATAGTCTCTCATTGCTATCTTTTCTGTGTAGGAGATGTGCATTATAGATAGATAGATATAGATACACACACACGTATGCATGCACGCATGCACACAATGTATATAATTTGTCTTTGTATCAGAAGGGGTTAACCCCCTCTAAGTTCAGTTAATGATACAATTTCTTCTTGTTTAGAAGATGAGCTAAATTTAATTTTAAATATATTGCCTTTTCCATTTCATGCAAAGTATTTGCATTTTCTTTCTCACTCCCTCCCCCTCCCTCCCTTCCCACTAGAATCAGTACTCAAATGTTAATGAGAGCTGTCACCTCAATTCAGGTCTCTTGAGTCTGTAATTACAAAGTATTACAACAAAGTTCGGAATTCTCTGCCCTCAAGACTAAAGGACTGCGCAAAAGCTGTTACAGAACAAGCACATTATATTACATGCAAAAATAATATTTTTGTTTTACAGGCGCGCGCGTGCACACACATACACACACACACACACATATGCAAAGAAACAAAGTAGTTAGGGGACAGGAACCCTCTCCTTATGAATGGATTGACACCTCACAATCCAGACATCAGATTTAGGGCTGGTTCAGGCAATACTCCAAACTAGCCTACTAAATACCCCGTATTGTCCCGAGTATAAGACGCACCTGATTATAAGATGCACCCTTAAAGTTTGGTGCTATTAAAAAAATTTAATTAAATCACTGGCATTAAATTGCAACAGCCTGATTATAAGACGCACCCCTAGTTTAAAAACTTAAATTAGGAGAAAAAAGTGAGTCTTATACTCAGACCAATACGGTACATGGGAGAGTCCTGTGAGAATGTACATTCTTCCGTCATTGTGCCATCATCTAATCACACTGGGAGATGAGTCGCCTGAATTGCCCCTCAGAGCACAATTTTAATACTTTAAAATTGCGCATTGAAGGGGGCTTCAGATGAACTGCTTCTTGCATAATTGGATTACAGTGCATTGGGTGGGGGTGGGGGAGATGTGTGCGCCCATGCTTCTCCTCCATGCATTTAAAGGGTCAATTTGGAGTCTCAGTGCTGTTGGATTATGATGCTCCACAGTGTTCCATTCTCTCTCCCATGCTATCTTGTGGGCTCTGTCACCCCATGAGTGCCTCTGCATGGGTGCGAGAAGACGTGGGGGCTTGATGCTGCTTGGGGGAGCATCCAAGAGGTGTGGCATCATTGCTTGGTGCTGCTCCGAGAGGATGCCAATTCCTGGACAGCTGCCAGCAATGAGGAGGAGGCAGAGACAGACTAGGTGTGGGGAAGACAAAAGGAGGGGGATAGAGACACAAGGGAGAAAGGTAGAGAGAGAAAAAGGAGGACATGGAGAAGGGAGATGGCGGATAGCCAAGAAGAGAACACAAGTTGGAGAAAATGAGTTGGAGAAAGAGAGAAGCTCTGAAGAGGCAAGTAGTGGAAAGGAAAAGGAGGAGTGGAACCCAAAGGGATAGATGGGGGACTCAGTTCTGTGGGAGAATGGGCATCAGATCAGGCCTATTCCCTTCCAAGGCAAGAGGCCACCTTTGCCTGCAGAGGGAGACCTTTAGCCTCAGCTGGCCAGCAAACTAGGGTTCAATGCCTACTGGCCGAAGCCTCAGGAAAGTCCTGAGATTCCCTCCCCTGGTGGAAGCAAACCAGAAGCATCTGGTGAGACCTTCAGAGCAGGGGCAAAGTAGACAGCAGGAAGCCTTTCCCTGGGCTGAAACCCACAGGAACTCTATGATTAAGCAGCTTGAAGAAGCTCATGACTGACTTACCCGTTTTTTTAAAGGAACTGTACCAAACCAAAGTGTGCTTGAAATAAACCCAGCACTTTCTTGTCTCCTCTGTCTATTCATGTAGCTGGGTGCCACCCCTCACCATATTATATGGACCTGCCCCTTTGGGATGACACAGAGAGGGCAGGTGGCCCGCCAAATCTATTGCTGGGAGAGGTCATCTTGGCGTTTCAAATGGGATGGCATTAAGATACACGTAACACCCAGCTTTACATCTCACTTTCTTCTGTTGTTGGAGTGGATTTGATTGTTTAGAATTAATGTCTGGAGTTGGTGATGGGCTGGATGAGGCCCATAAAGCTGCAATTAAATCTGGACATGACAGAAGCTATTGATATGGTGGCGGCGTATCAATCTGTTCTAGTTAGGGTTGCGCTCTTGGTGAAGGATCAAGTTTGCATCTTGAGGTCCCAATCCTATCCAACTTTCCAGCACCGATGCAGCTGCAATGCAGCCCGGAGGTAAGGGATCAAACAAGGTAAGGGACTGCCCCCACCACCACAGGATGCAGCACATGCCCCATTGGCATGGCTGCATTGGCATTGGAAAGTTGGCTAGGATTGGGCCGTGAGAGTGTTTCTGGACCCAGCTTTGTTCCTAGATGCCCAGATGTGGCCATAGCCTGGAGTGCTCTTGCCTAGTTTCAGCTGGTATGCTAGCTGCACCTGTTTCTGTCCAAGTAGACATGGCCATGGTTACCCATGCCTTCATTATATCTCAGTTAAATTACTGTAATGTGTTCTGTGTTGGACTGCTCTTGAAGACCTTTCAGAAATTCCAAATAGTACCGAATGTTACTGCGAGAGTGTTGGCAGGGGAAAGGCTGTATAATCATGTCACATCTCTGTTGCTTCAGCTGCATTGCTTGCTAGTTTGTTACTGGACTTGATTCAAAATGCTTTTAGCCTTTAAAGCCCTAAATAGCTTAAAATCAAAGTATCTGAAGGACTATTTTCCTCACATGAATCTGCCTGTCCAATAACATCCCTTAGGGAGATCCTCTTCCAGAGCCCACCATCTTGTAAGGCTTGTTTAGTGGGAACTAATGAGGGGACCTTCTCAGTGGTAGCCTTGGTCTTGCAAAATTCCCTGCCCCATGAAGTGTGCCTGACACTTTCTCCTCAGGGTTTCTGGTTTGTACTGAAGGCCTTTTAGGAGACCTTCTGTTTTACTACAGTTCTATTTAGAAGACCTTAGATTTATTATAAGTCTATGCCATGGAAAATAAGCTTTGCTGGTTCTCTCCCCCCCCCCCTAAATAAAGAAGATGAAGAAAACATATAATCAGATGATTTGTTGAAGCAACATGGACAAATTCACACTTAGGGGTTTTTTGGGTGGTTTGTTTTTTTTTAGAATTATGCTACTGATACATTTCATCACTTGATTAGACAAGGTTTGTCAGTTATTAAGATAAGGATTTTGTTTGATTTTTAACAAGAAATATTTATTTGATTTAGGCAAGAAATATTGTTTCATGTATGTGCCCTATTCAAATAAAGATATATTTTTTTTAAATGTGGCCCTAAGAGAAAAATTTATTGTAAAGACTCATGCAGAGGCAAAGGAAAAAAATCTCTATTTAGCATTATCCTTGCAGTTTTTCTACTCCTATTCCTTTAACATATCCTCCTGTGTGATTTCTGTAAAATATAAAAGAGCCATAACCAGCAGCATCCTCACATGAAAATCTGAACATTGCGACTTGGGAGGAAAGTATCACACAGCTGCAGATTCCTTTACTTCTCTTCCGTTTCAAAGTACTGTCAGTCACTGCAATACTCGGTGCCATTTTCATGATCAACGGTGGCTCAAAATTGACAGGAAACATAACTGGCAATGACAAGGCATTCCCCCCCCCCCCGCTTCTCAGTGTCTTTCTTTTGTATTAGATGAGAGCCATTCCCTGGGTACTCTGTGCAGGAAAACTGCAGAAAAGGGACCTAAAACCTCTCTTAAATCTGAAGGGCTTGGCTTATATCTCTTATCAGCAGAATGACTGTGAGGCCTGCAGGAATTGGTAAGAACTTTTGTTTTGGTTGCATTCTTGAATTTATAGCTATAGAAATACAGGTCAGAGAAACTTTTAGTAGCTCCAGATGCAAAGGATGAAAAAGTGCCTGTGCCTGTATCTTTTTCTTGCCCAGGCTTGACATGCTGCACCTGTCCAAATTCCCTCTGTACACAGCTATTATAGTAACAGTAGCTGTGTTCTCCTTTGTGTCTAGTCCCCTAATTTGCAATATATTCTGCCTAGCTGAATTCATTTTAAAGCAATAGCTAGGGCTAATTGAGCTGCTATGCTTTCATTGGTTCCAGCATCGTTTGTAAAGGATAGGAGGATGGCCAACCACCCTTGTTGGTTGTTGGCAACAACCAACAAGGGTGGTTGGCCATCCTCCTATCCTTTACAAACGATGCTGGAACCAATGAAAGCATAGCAGCTCAATTAGCCCTAGCTATTGCTTCAACCTATGCCCAAATTACACATGCAGAAATCCACACGGTAATATGCATTTTCCATGGAATATATGTATGTTAGGATGCAAAATTTAGCTGGGTTTCCCTATCCCACAGGTTTCATGCCACGGAATATCCAAGTATCTCTTTGCCACTCATCGCCCTCCTAATCCATGAGTTTGGATTCTTCCACATGGGGTTTTGACTGTGTGATTGCAAAACCCACGTGGTTCTTGATACTTGTGATTTTGGAAGGTGAGATGGTATCCTAGGCTGTCCTCCTGGGGAGCCATTCTTTGCCACAACTGCTCCTCTCACGAGTCTTGCCTTTCAAGGGCAGCTCTCACAATTTGTCTGTGTTCCTGGATCAGCCTATTTTTATTCTGTTGATTCCCCTTCTCTTGTTTCTGCACTTCTGAGTGTGTTATTCCTGGTCACAAGGGGAAAGTCTCCCTGGGTCCAGAATTCATCACTGCAGACCAAAGCTGTATGTGTAAGGATGGGTGTGGGGCTTCGGGATTCCAGTGGTGAGGAGGCACAGTTTGCTGGCACAGTCTTGCATCTACTACCACCAGCAGCAGCACCACATGAACTATGAAAGCATGAAAGTAAGGTATGAGCAGAACTCCTGACAGTCACAGAAGAATCCCCATAATCATATACTTGAAATACTTGGCTCCAGTGTTTAATAGCAGCATTATCCACGTCCAGGTACACAAGGAACAAATGCACTACTATTTGTGCAAATGTGTTTCATACTGACCAGGATAATTGTGAAATTAATGCAGCAGTATTCAAAGAACACAAAAATAGTTCATCGTCCAACTCCAGAGAACGTTTACAAGCAGGAAGACATAACTATACGCTTGACTATGAAAGGTGAGTCATAGCGAAAACCGAAAGTACCCAAAGATTGCCGTTTTGCGGCAATCCGAAGACTGGGGAGGCCTACAGAGGGTCGCGCAGGCCTCCCCGAAGCTCCCCCTAGCCCCGATAAGTGCAGCAGGGGCAATTTTGGACAATTTTGCAGCGGTGACAATCCCCTGGATTGCCGCCGCCTCCATGCTGTCCCCGCCCCTTAAGGGGGCAGGGGACAGCTAAAGTTCTCAATGGTGGGTCACGACCCACAGTTTGAGAACCGCTGCCCTAATGTGTTTAGGATTTCAGCCTATGAGGGGAACATGGGGAAAGATTTTCTCCACACCACAGAGAGAGAGAGAGAGAGAGAGAGAGAGAGAGAGAGAGAGAGTAAAACATACGGAAGGATAAAGTTTGCAGAGCTTGAAATCCACTGCAATATAAATTAATCTGGTTTAACAGTATTTTCTCAATGATCACTTTATGCAATTCATACACTAAAACTCACTTATAACCCCCAGGCAGAGGTAGTTAATTAAGTACTTTAAAAACAAGGTTAATTACATCGATGGCAATTTAGGTGCTGTAAAAGCAAGATTAAACAATGTTAATTATACAAATTAGAAAAGGAATGCTAACATGATTTTTGATGACCACTCTTCCTTCTTTTATATTTTACAATTAGTACTTATTTTATTAAGAGCTTGATTTCTCTGTGTGACGAATGGTGAATATATTTCATTAAATTCCCTATTCAAAACTTTTTGGATATTTCATTAAATTCCATAAGCAAAACTTTTTTTTTTTTTTTTACAAACACAGTCTAATTACCCTGAATTTTTAGGAACCTTTCCTCCGCTGAGCATTAGTATTCTAATACATTCCTGGCAAACTAGCAAACTCTTGTTTATAAAGTATTCCTCATTTGTTCTTTGGGCACCTCATGCTTCTAAATCATTTGATCCCAGGGGGTACCAGCAGTTGTTGTGAACACTTCTTGATGTTTGCCCCTGTTTTGTAAAATGAATTACAATTTTTCTTTAATCTCTCAGTCAAAAGAGGTTCTTTCATGATAGCTCTGTTCCTGATTTATAAAAGGTATGCCAAATTTGTGGAGCTAAAGAGAGGTATCGTTGCAGAATTGGGCAGACTTCCCCAAAATGAGGAGACTAGTTAAAAAAAACACTGAAAGGGAAGGTAAAAAGAGTCCAATCTCTCCAGAGTGCATGGAGGCTGTTTAAAACAACAGTAATAGAGGCCCAGCAGGAGTGTATCCCACAAAGGAGGAAGGGCTCGACTAAGTCCAGGAGGGTGCCGGCATGGCTAACAAGCACAGTTAAAGAGGCTATAAAAGGCAAGGAAGCTTCCTTCCGTAAATGGAAGTCTTGCCCTAATGAGGAAAATAAACAGGAGCACAAACTGTGGCAAAAGAAATGTAAAAAGATGATACGGGAGGCCAAGAAAAACTTTGAGGAACGTATGGCAGGCAACATTAAAGGGAATAATAAAAGCTTCTTCAAATATGTTAGAAGCAGGAAACCTGCCAGGGAAACGGTTGGTCCGCTGGTGAGGGAGAGAAAGGGGTGATAAAAGGGGACTTGGAGACTGCAGAGAAATTAAATGAGTTCTTTGCATCTGACTTCACATCAGAAGACCTCGGGTAAATACTGCTGCCTGAACGGCCTCTCCTGACTAAATAATGAACAGCTGCAATCCTATCCAATTTATACCACCAGTGTAAACGGCGGGGGAGGCAGGGTGGGAGGCTTTGGAGGGGAGGGGAGATTTAAATCCCCTTAGAATCCTTCTTTGGCGGGGATTTGAATCCCCTTTCTGTTCTGGGGCCTCCCGTTCTCGCTGCACCGCTGGTTACACCAGTGGTGTAAGTTGGATAGGATTGTGCTGTAAATCAAAGAGAAGATATTTCAGACTTAATTGACAAATTAAAGATCAATCAATCACCGGGCCGAGATGGCATCCACCCAAGAGTTCTGAAGGAACTCAATAATGAAGTTGCTGATCTTTTGACAAAAATATGCAACTTGTCCCTTAAAATGGCCATTGTACCAGAGGATTGGAGGATAGATAATGTCACGCCAATCTTTAAAAAAGGAAGGAGGGGGGACCCGGGAAACTACAAGCCTGTCAGCCTAACATCTGTTCCAGGGAAGATGGTGGAACAAAGGATAAAATCTTAAAACACATAGAAGAACAGGCTTTGCTGAGGGAGAGTCAGCATGGCTTCTGCAAGGGGAAGTCTTGCCTTACAAATCTTTTAGAATTTTTTGAAAAGGTCAACAGGCATGTTGATGCGAGCGAACCCGTGGATATTATATATCTGGATTTTCAGAAGGCGTTTGACACGGTCCTTCATGAAAGGCTCCTGAGAAAATTCAACAATCAGGAATTTCAGTCTAGTGCTCCTCCAAATATTAACCCATTATTATTTCTGCACTGAAAGTCGTGGTTTGGGAGGGGGAAGCATAAATATTTTCCCTGAAGACTCTGGTATGTAAGATTGTCCACCTGATTATAGAGCTGTTACTTCCTTTTCCCCATGTGTTCCCAGTTAGGACTTCTTTTGCCTTCTCACAATGATCTCAGCTAGTCAGGAATCATGTAGTGAACTTCATAATGTGACAATGATATGTGGTCAATCAGGTTTTGCTATGTGTTGATGTTACTGAGGGCAAACAAAGCTCATGCAGGGTGAGGGTTATATTTTCTGGCCTGTTCACATGAGTGATTATAGCCAATCAGAGGTCACTGAGAGCAATGCCTATTTAGAGTGAGCAGAATAACCCTTTTGCAGCAAAAAACTGCCAAAGATGGGGGCCGCTTTCTCAAAACGTTCATGGCTCAGTCCTAGTCTATGATAGAACTAAACAAAATTAAGGGAACATAATTTATATCAGTGTTTCTCAAAGTTCTCCCCGCAAGGTGGGGAGAACCTTGAGTGTGTGCGGGGATGGAGCCAGCAGCAGCAGCGATCCAGGGGATCGCCACCACTGCTGCTGAAACTGCCCCCAAAACGGGGCCCCCACGCTTACCGGGACTTGGGGGAGCATTGGGGAGGCTTGCACAACCCTCTGCAGCCCCCCCGATCTTCGGATCACTGTTATGCAGCGATCTTCAGGCACTTCCAGTTTTCAAAACCGGAAGTGCCTGATGATCGCTGCAAAACAGCGATCCGAAGATCAGGGGGGATGCAGAGGGTCGCACAGGCCTCCCCAATGCTCCCCCAAGTCCCAGCAAGTGCAGGGGGCCGTTTCGGGCACTTTGGCTGCGGCAATCCCCTGGATCGCCGCCGCCGCCATGATGTCCCCGCCCCTTAAGGGGGCAGGGGACAGCAAAAGTTCTCAATGGTGGGGCGCGACCCACAGTTTGAGGACCAGTGATTTATATAATTTCTTTATCTAGTTATTGACATTAATGCATAAATAAAAATGTATCATATATTGTGTATCTTCTCTTATTACATAGTAAAAGAAACAAAGTACCAATCTCTCCCCTTCCATCATAAAGAATCAAGTCAGAGTGGCAGCCTATGTAAGTCTATGAAACAAACAGTCCAACCCTACGGGCTGATTATGCCGCCAGAACAAGCGCAAACATGACAGCGTCGGCAAGCACGGCCTGGCTTCCGCTGCAAGCAGTGAGTAGCCGGGTCTGGACAGTAATGGACAGTGGATACCCACCACCACCAGTAAGATCGCGCAGGGGTCAGGAGTGAGGCGGAACAGGAAGGGGGTGGGCAGAACGGGGAGGCAATGGGAGCAGGGAGGAGAATGGATGGATCAGCCCTGGGAAGGGGGCGAGTTCAGAGGCAACAGCACCACCAAATCCTAACTCCATTCCCGGGCCCGATCTGCCTTCACCAGTCAACATGGACTTGAGCCAGCAATATCGCTGGCGCAGGTCCGAGTTGACCCATTTGTTGACCCATTGGAGCTTACCCCAGGGGAAGGGAACAAATGTTCCCCCAAGGAGGCCTCAACATGCCAAAACTCCCCCATGGGACATGGGATACAATGGATGCCACATTGGCGCCGCTGTTTCACCACACGGGGAGTTAGGTAGGATTGGGCTGCAGGACTTGGTTTCATTATTTGTTTTATGTGGACTCATAAGGACAAGTTTTGTGCACACTTAGAGGGCTGGACAGTACACAAGAGACCATATGATCAGTTTAGGACTTAAATGCTATGCTGCAAGCATGGGACACTAACAAAATTGTAAAGATGCAGGTATGATTTTTCCTGCTCTGGTAGCAGAAAGTCCATTGTACCATACTTCCCTTCACCTGAGGAGACCTCCCACCTCCTGATTCCTGCCCAGGATGCAGCGTTGCCTGCACTGGCCTCACTGCATCGCTAGGCAGAAAGTTAGGTAGGATTGGACTGCCTGGCCCCTCTGATTGAAGCACTCTGGCTTAATTGGTCCAGAATAAGGCTAAAAGATCTTGGACAATGATTAAGAAACCACTTGTAGGATGGATTCAAGTTCTGTATCTACGATAAATATGTCTCTACTGTGCCTTTTTAATTACGAAAGGGATTTAACATGGTTAATAATTGAAATGAAGATCTTGAAAAACTCCTGAGCTATGCTACAACACAGTTTCCTAACATACATGCTCTATTTAATCTCTAGTCTGACAGCTTGTCAAAACTAATTACATCTAGAACTACGAGGCACAAGAGGTCAGTGAATTGGTAGGGCCTCCAAGAATCTACAAGGATAAATTATTTACAAAAGACGTTTACAGTAGAAGATTGAAATTAATTCCTAGGCAACTGAAGGTTGAGGAGGGACAAGGACTAGCCACCAAGATGGATTTCTTAGTGGATTGAAGGAATCACAACTTAACAAATCTGTATAGCCATACACGACGTGTTTGAAAATCCTTAATTATCATTATGGTAAGATCCATCTATTAAGGATTTTGAAACCAAAATTTGAAGTAGGGGCATGGAACCAGGAAGGAAGGGGTTTGTGGGTGATGATCTTTACCCGGCTGAGGGCACTTGAGACACCAAGGTTGCAAGGTTGAATGCAACCAAAAACTTGAGATTTCTGAGGCAGGGTCTGGTACAAGACTATCAATCCTGGAAAAATGGGTGTGTGTGTGTTTGATACTGGGTAGGGCCTGATAGGGCCCGATAATGACAGACATTTTTATTTTCTGTGTGCCTGAGAAAAAAGAAGAAGAAGAAACAGGAAAAACAGTCATTTTTGGCAAACTGGCAAGTCTCCTAGCAATGGTAGCTGCAAATTTAGAAGTGAAATGGAAAAGATACTTTGTGGTTAAAGGGTTTGGGAGATGCGTGATGATTAACACTAACAAGAAAAACTGAAACTGGACTTTGAGCAAATATATACTAATGTCATCATAACAATAATTCCATTAATATGCATTGTCAGACTGACCAGAACAAAAGATTAGTAAAACGAACCAAAGAAGTTACAGAAGGGCTGTTTCTTACTTAGCCAAATAGCAATGCATGAGAAAAGTAAGTTCGCATAAGTTCTTTTCAAGACCGCTTCATGACCCACTAGAGCAGGGGTTCTCAACCCCTTCCCGGCCGAGTACCACCTCCAGTGCCACTCTCCTGCTGCGTACCACCAGAAGTGACTGGCGATGACATCATTGCCAGTTACCTCCAGGTTTTTTGAGGCCAGAAAATGCAGGTAGGAGGCTCTGGGCAGGTGGGAGGGCCCTTCTCAGCGTTCCCGAGAGGCTCCACCAAAGGCAGGAGCCTCTTGGGAGCAAAAATGCACTGCCGAAAGCACCACGTCGGAGCGGGGTTCCGGTGGTCCGAGTACCACCAGCAGTTGGCTGTACCACTGGTTGAGAATCCCTGCACTAGAGCATGTAAGCTACAAACTATATCTCCCTTCTTCATCATATTTCTTGTGTGTAGTGCACACAGCCCCTGATTCAATATGACACTTTGCTGAGAGAAGTCTTCTGTTTCCGCCTGAGCAAGAGTTCATGGAACAGTACTAACTTGTGTTCTCTCTAGCTGCTCCCAATTCTTTGGATCCAGGTCAATTTATTAATTAATTTTAAGGCTATTAATTTAAGGCTATTAATTTATTGCCTACCTTTTGATGGGAACCTCTTCAAGACAACTTACAAACCCTACAAGGCTGGTTGGAGAGACACTCTGATTGACTGACAGGCCCCATGTGATAAAGGGCATGAATGTTTATGATGTGCACAGCCCTGTTGGGGGGGGGCATGTTCACTGATAAACCTGCTTTAAAAATAAAAAATAACATTTTCAGCAGTAAAAGCACATGAGGGCAGCGTAGTCTAAAAAATAACAGAGATGGCACCAGGCAAACATATCTTGAAAGACAGTTCCATGTTTGGGTACCACCATGGAAAAGGCCCTCTTTTTGGTAACCATCCACCTATGCTGGTTGAACATGGAAAAGGGAACATACATGGAGAAAGGTTAAGAAGATTAATCTTAATTCATGGACAGGTTAATGTGGTAGAAGGTGGTCCTTTTAAAACGGCAGCATCACAGGAATTCAAAAGTATCATTAGCCAAATAAGAACAGAGTTTACAATAGTTCTGAGAAACCAGATGGCTTTGCACACGAAGGACAGGAAACAGGCATAGACTGAGGGTGTCTAACTTTTTGTCAAATATGTAAAGATGTCCTTCCTAAATCTGAACCAAGACCCTGAAAATGACTTCAACAGCTGGGTTGGGCTTATTTTGGAAGAGGTGTTATCTAAAGTGCACAGGTCCTCCGCTATCTCAACCTCTAGAGACCTTCCAGAACCTTAGACATGAGCTATGTTGCTGCTCAGGTTAAGCAAAGTTAATTAGCTATAAACAGGAAATGCTTACGTGGTTATTGACTAATTTCTGTAATACAGGATCCTATTTAGCTGTAAAATATACAATATGCAATATCTTACTTATTTCTGTAAATATTAGTGCACATCTATTAATAGATATTGAGAACCGACCATGCACTGTCGGTGATGCAATACTGAATGAATGTTTTAAGCAATTATGAAAGTTTCACTGTTCTTTTGAAGCCGTTTGTGAAGTTTATTCTTTGCGCTTTTCTTTGTGCTTTGTACTTCCATGTAGCATTTTGTGACTTTAATGTAAGTGTCATTTGAACAATGCTGAATGTATACATTTACATTTTTCAAAAACTTAAAAAGATATCCGTATGTTCTTTTTATTTTTTAAATTTCTATGTTGCCTTCCCCCAAGACTTCGAACATTATGCATAGTTAAGAGAATACGTATTACAATACTTTGATTCAAGACAGCTCAAAGAGCATTTATTTCAGCTTGAAGGGGGAAAAATAGAAATAATACACATGGGATTTTTTTTTTCTGCTAACCATCATGGAAACTTTGCAGCTCATATGTGGGCTGTTATTTCAAGGGAGGGTTTATATAAGACACCCCCTCACTGCTTCTTCCTCTCCCTTAGGATTCCCAGGTCCAGATTTATGGTAGGGGTCTGGTATCTTTACAGGTTGTATAGAAGATGACATTTCATCTACAGGTTTTCCTGGCATACATTGTGGTGAGAGAATTAGTTTGCAGACTGTTGTCTTCTGTACTGTTTCAGAATTGCACAGGATTCCTCTTCTGGAAACTCCATGCCTTCCTGGCTCTTTGTTCTATAATCTTCCTCTCTCAAAGCTCCCTTACCTTTCTGTTCCCTTCCAGCTTGCCCTACCTAATTCCTAGAGAGTGACCATTTTCTTCAGCCCCCCTTTTTTCTTTCCTCCTATTTTGTACAGCCCCATGCCTCCATCACGATGCTTATAAATGGTTTTTTGGCCTATGACCTCATCTCCCTGTTCTCTTCAGCTGCCCTACCTGCCACCCAGCCCTCTTGCCTCTATCACCAACCTGCCAACATCGAACATGTATTCTCCTTTCCTTAGGTCTGAGTGGTCTTCCTTTTATTGCCCCCTCTTTCTCTGTCTTTTTCTGCCAACCCTTCCCGCAGGTTCCCTTCGTTGCCCATCTTGCCCCATTACTCTCCCTGTCTCTTGGGACCTTGCACACTTATCTTTCCAGTCTTCCGCTTTCCTGCCTGCTTGAATGCCTAGATGCCTTTAAAAGGGGATTGGACAGATTTATGGAGGAAAAGTCCATCACAGGTTGCAAGCCATGATGGGGATAAGTAACCTCCTGGTTTTAGTAATAGGCTATCTCTTAATGCCATATGCAAGAGAGTGGCAACAGGTTACAGGTATCTTGTTGTCTTGTGTGCTCCCTGAGGCATCTGGTGGGGCCACTGTGAGATACAGGAAGCTGGACTAGATGGGCCTTTGGCCTGATCCAGCAGGGCTCTTCTTATGTTCATGTTCTTATGTTCTTAATGTTCTGTGGCTAGGACCTGCATGAGATTTTAATTCCAATCAAATTTGACTTTTGGTTTTCCTAAACTACTGTAGTGCTTGCACACATTTGATTTTTGATAGTTATGTTCTCTCAGCAGTGTTCATGAACATAATAATAATCCTTCATATGTATGTAGCACTTCCAAGTGTTCATACCACTTCACATCTTTTATCTTGTTGTTAGTCTTTCATCAACCATGAAAGTATTATTATCCCCACCATATTGCTGCTGCAACTTACTAGTATTATTATCCCCACCATATTGCTGCTGCTGCAACTTACTTTATATATGGATGTAGAGAAAAAAATTGGAACCCGGAGAACAGAAAATGAAAATGACCTAGTTTTGTGACAAATGACCTAGTCTTGTGACAAATTGTGACAGAAGATAAGCATGGTGGCAATCTAAGGTAATTTCTGTAAAATGCCATTGTCCTTATTAAGGTCTGCAAGTCTGGTACTGAATCTTGTATAAAGTCTAATGCAGCTGATTCTCTGTCCAATCTCCCACTGAAGTTTTTCTGTTAAAGAATTCTTATCCTAAGAACTGCAGAAGAATTCCAGGCATGATAAGATGTTCTATTAATTCCTGAAGATTGTCATGTATGATGTCAGATTTATGTCCACATATTCTTTTGCATGGATGGAGACTGACCTCATATTGTCATAGGCAAACAACAGAATAACATTGTTGGCTGATAATAGCGTCTATCATGTTGACGGACGAGCAAATGAATGTACTCCCTGATAGAGTAGCTATGGCTGACATTATTGGACCATGTAATGGTTTTGCCTGAGTAGAGATGGGGGCAGAGTTCACATTGGGGTTTATAGCAGGCTCTGGTTTTTGTATGATTATTATCATACTTATTGTGACTGATGAATAAGCTTTTAAGATTAGGCATTGTTGGTAAGCAAGGACAGCTTTATCAACCAAGCCCTATGAGAGAGGTGTCATTCTCCAGGATGGGCTGTAGGTCATTAACAATACCTTGGAGTGTTTTTATTTGGACGTGACTAGATAAGGGGGCTAGATCAGGCACACCGTTGTCCGATCAGAATTAACAGGATTTAAAGGCTTAAAGTCCTATCTGTTTCATTAGTCTCTCTCTCTCTCTCTCTCTCTCTCTCTCTCTCTCTCTCTCTCTCTCTCTCTCTCTCTCTCTCGTGTGTGTGTGTGTGTGTGTGTGTGTGTGTGTGTGTGTGTGTGTGTGTGTGATCTCCTCTCCTCTCTCAGGATTGTGCTGCAACACTGCAAAATTGTAGAGCTTAACTAATATATTTTTGTCTTAGTTCTCCAGGCTTTGGGGGAAAAATTTCTGGTTTCATATCTTGTGCGAACGGTATAATTGTCTGTTTTCTCCCCTAAGATTCCCCAGTTTCTATTAAGACTAAGTTGAACCATTAGTGCAGTTTGTTTAATTTTCTGTGTAGAACTAATATTACTTCTATATTTCACCAATAATTTTGGAACACTCCTCAAACATTTTATTTTTATTGGGGCTATAGATACTCCAGGCAAACCCTAATGGAGCAGCCTGGAGTGTTGGCTGAAATTGACCTGCAACCCCAAGTGAGCCCTCAAGAAACTGCCTGGAATTTAAAGAGCGGTGTAAACTTTGAGCTGGTTAGCTCTGAAGGGCCTGGCTCAGCGAAGCACCACAGCCTCAGGCCTAAGAGAGGAACTTCTACTGGCATAAGCTTTAGAACTTGCTTGGGAACTTCACAGGGCCAAGGCTGGAAGCTTGAAAGAGCTCCAAAAGCATCCAGTTTTCACATAGGTCACCTGGTGGTTTTGTTTGTTTTTCACAGAAGAATTCTACCTTGTCAGAGGGTCAAATGTCAATGCGACGAAAACCAAAACAGGTCAATATTCAGCTCAGCTAGGGCCAGCCTAGCAATAAGGCTGACTCAAGCGGCCATTTCAAGTGATGAGAGTGGTGCCCTGAAGATGTCTACCTGTAGCCCTCTCCAGCTGCTACTGACTGAGCTGCTTCCATTGGTTCCCTGATTCTCTTCCTGATTGCTGAGAGCAACCAAAATGATTAGCAGGCTGGGGGACCTCCATTACAAGGAAAGGCTACAGTAGTAGAAAAAAGGAGGGACTCTTCAGTCTAGAAAGAAGGTGCCGGGGGGGGGGGGAAGTAGTAGAAAAAAGGAGGGACTCTTCAGTCTAGAAAGAAGGTGCCTGGGGGACGATGACGACATGATTGAGACATGTAGAATTATGCATGGGGTGGATAGAGGAAAGTTCTTTTCCATCTCACACAACACCAGAACCAAAGGGCATCCACTAAAATTGACTGGTGATAGAGTTAGAACAGGCAAAAGGAAATGTTTCTTTACCAGCACGCAATTAATCTGTGGAATTCCTTGCCACAGGATGTTTTGATGGCACATGACCTAGATGTCTTTAAAAGGGGATTGGACAAATGTATATAGGAAAATATCTATCACAGGTTACAAGCCATAATAACTATATGTCACTTCTGGGATTTAGAGGTATCCAGAGATACTGGTATCTCTGAATGCCAGATGCAAGGGAGTGACAAGAAGATATAGGTATTTTGTTGTCTTGAGTGCTACCTGAGGCATCTGGTGGCATCTGGTTAAATACAGGAAGCTGGACTAGGTGAGCCCTTGGCCTGATCCAGCAGGGCTCTTCTTACATTCTTACGTTCTTAGTGAGCAGTTAGAATCGAGGGAGCGGCAGTCCACCTATTCTGCCAGCAGTGCTGGAGGTATTGCTGCTGTCTCCTCTCCCTCTTCCTCCTCTAACTCATCTGGCTGCTTAGAAAAGCAGCCAGGTGGGCAAGGAGAGGTGGAGTGTGGCAATCCAGAGCCCACCCCACCCCCCCGCCTTGAGCCAGTGGCGTTCTGGTGCGTATGTGTAGCAGGATGCCACTTTGCGTGTGAAAGTGCCCCTCCCCCTTGCCGGTTGGAGCCATTCCCAACAGGCGACCGCTCCTGCATGGGCAGCCGTCGCCTGCTGGGAATGGCTCTGACCGGCAAGGGGGGAAGTGTGCTTTCATGTGCAAAGCGGCATCCTGCTACACGTACGCTTCCGCACCAGCCTCCGAACACCACTGCCTTGAGCTGTGGCATTGGCTCCATCCTCCATGCTGTCTTGCTTGAAATAAGGGACGTCCTAGCATGCACCACTCACCTTGTGCATTTCACAGAGGCATCAGGCCACCAGGCAGCATGTGGGGGGCAACAACTGCACCACGGGTGCTGCAAAAAAGACGCGAGCAGATGGGCGGCGGTGAAAAAAGGCGCATGTTGTTTGGCCCGCCCGGAACCTTGGAAACCTTTGAGCAGCGGTGGTGGCGGCGACGTCACCTCTGGCAGGGGGAACATTTTCGTTCGCGGCCCCCTCCTGCTAGGTGTAGGTATGTCACTGGCATTTCAAACAAGACAGCATGGAGGAAGGAAGCTCAAGGTAAGGGGGCAGAGTCCAGGTCATTGCGCTCTGCCATACCTCGCTCCCCATCCTCTCTTTGCCCACTTGGCTGCTTTTTTAAGTAGCCAGATAGACAAGAGGAGGGGGAGGTAGAGGCAGGCAGCAGAGGCAAAAAGAGCGGGGTGGGGTCCACAAGAGAGATTTAGGAGGCAGTGGAGTGCATTACTCCTTGGATGGCAGATCTTCTCAGACAGTTCCTGTGCTCAGCTCTAGTTCCCTTGGAAAAAGAAGAGAAGGTGCATTCCAAGATCATCAAACTAAGCAAAACCTAGACTAGGTTTTCATTAATTGTGACCTCCTCGAGCAGATTCCACCTTCCTTTCTATGATTCGATTTAGTAGTAACAATGCTCATTTAGAAGAACATTTTGGCTGTTTTTCCCTGAGTTGATGAGCACATTTCATTGTCTTTATTTGCTTATTGATCAGATTCTATGCACATTCACCTACCTACATCTTCAATGACATACTTCTTTCGAGAATTCTTTCTCTTTATTGCCTGATTTTGCATGTCCCTGCCTATTGCAATTTCCTACAGAGGCATAGTCACAGACATTTTTCATCACCTTTTTCATATTTTATACCTCACAAATTTAGCACCATATAAAAAGGGCACATCTAACAGTACCTATATTTGATGCAGTGGTTTCTTTTTGAAATGCTGTCTTCCAAAATGGAAAAGAACAGCTCGGTTATTGCAGGATAAAGAAGCCTGCATGTGCTGTAAGCAAAGCACAGCACATAAGGCAGGGGTGCCATGGTAATCTGCCAGGTTTAATTTCCAACATACTTATGGATGTTCTATCAAACTTACTGTTAGTCACAAAATTTAAAATAGGGGTATAATGACTGTCAGTCAGATTTTAAAAGCACCAAACGTCTTAAAGTTTCACTCCTGAACTTGCAAGCTCTGTGCAAGTCCGGAGTGAAACTTTAAGACATTTTGTGCTTTTAAAATCTGACTGACACAGTCATTAAACCCCTATTTTAAATTTTGTAAATATGGACTGTGAATAACTAAGACAATATTTAAAAGGTAAAGGTATCCCCTGACAATTAAGTCCAGTCGTGTCCGACTTTAGGGTGTGGTGCTCATTTCCATTTCAAAGCTGAAGAGCCAGCATTGTCCGAAGACGCCTCCGTGGTCATGTGGCCGGCATGACACTCCTTGCTGCAGTGCGTAGCATGCAGCTGGAACACGGAGCGCTGTTTACCTTCCCGCAAGCGGTACCTATTTATCTACTCGCATTAACATGCTTTGGAACTGCTAGGTTGGCAGGAAAGACAATATTTACCATTAGTCAATTTGAACTGACTGATAGTAGCATTTGGATGCACATATTCTTGAATGATTTGAGAGAGGGGAAAAGAGCATAGGCTGAATGCACATCAAAATACATGCCTGTCAGGAGAGAAGTTCCTCTGAAAGGCATAGGCATGCACATTTCCATGCACAATTAGTCAACATCCAAGCACTAGTATGTTGCTATAACATGCATCAATTTCTACATCAATTTCTACTGTTCTTTCAGGAAAACAACAAGCAAACCACATGCAGATTTGTTGTCTGGAAACTCCGCTTCTCCCTCCACCAAATCTGCCTTCCCCCTCCCTCTAGACTTTATCTTCAGCTGAGCTCAGTCTCCTCCTGCTACAGTTAAGCTCTACTCTGAAGGGAAGAGCAAGCAAGGACCTGCAGCCAGCTTCTGTGGCAAGACAATGGACTGCATCTCTTTTTCTCCTTTATCAGTCATGACTTGATTGGGTGGGGGCTCCAAGGTGGGAGCTCCAAACCCTTCTGCCCTTGCCACTTCTGGGATACATGAAAACAAATGTATAAGTCCTAATCTTTATATTTTTTCATGGATAACAAAGAGCATGAGAATGCAACATTGAACATAGTTTCATTCATACCTCAAGGCTCATGTAATAGACTGCAATAGTACAATGAAGAACTGTATACAAGTCAGACTTTTTCATCCACTGGAGTTCTGTTCCTGGAACCCCAGTGGATAAAAAAAATCAGTGTTATATGAAAACTGGGGTGGGGAGTAGTGCCATATGACCTTTTTCCAGTATCTTCGGTGTTTCTTTCCTCCTGAGTTTGTTTAAACTGACTGAAAAAGAAAAGAAAAACCGCTACCGGAAGCAACCTATAGATGGTGCCAGAGATTCCACGGTTGCATTTTTTCTTTTATCAGCAATTTAAACATGCCAGGAAGTGGCTGGCAGGCCCCAGACCAGGGTGACCAGATACAATGGAGGACCAAGTGCCTATACCTTTAACTATTGTGTAGAAGAGGGAATCTTGGCAGATGCAGCTTTTTGCACCCTTCCACAATGAACTGCACCTGCCAAGATTCCCTCTTCTATACAATGGTTAAAGGTATAGACACTTTGTCCTCCATTATATCTGTTCACCTTGCCCCAGACAGATTCCCGGTTGCGTTTTTCCCCAGCGGTTTGTATGACGGGAAGCAGCTGGCAGGCCCACGCCCCGACAACACTGAAAAAAGAGGTAATGTGGCACGGTCGGACTCCCTCTTCCACAGTTTTGCCACAGTTTTGTTGAGTCAAATCTATGGATCAAAAAAAAAACGTGGATAAAAAGGTCTGGCTGTATTTAGAACCACTGTGCAGTGCTGGCACCAGGTTGCTGGGGGTTCTCAGGAAAAACCCTATAGTGGAAAAACCCTTGTGCACCCTGATGGACGCTACCACTGCCAAAGAACGGAGGTTTTCATGACCCCAGGAACAAAATCTCTGTAATTTGGGAATGAGTGGATGAGTCTGAGGAGGAAGTGGAAGCATCACTGGCCTGGGGAGAGAGGCTGGCTGCTCCTTCTCCAGAAACCCCTGTAAAAGGGGTACCCCAGTGATGGTAATGGAAGTTCAAGTTCTGTTGTTTATTTTTTTCTGAACAAAAACTAACAAGTTGCTATCATACTGTGGCAGTTCTGTGAAATATCTGATCTTTTGACCCATCCAGAGGATTAAAGAATGTGTGGTCATATTGGGTGATAAAACAGTGTGAGAGACATACACAACTGAATCAAGGGTAACAATCAAAAGCAAAGGATGCTTTCAAGGCATTCTGTCCTGCCAGTCATAAAATAACAAGATACTTGATAGTAAAGATGCAAATGAGCTGGTAATACTGCTCCCTGTAGCTTGGCCTTTGCAGCTAATGTTTAAGTATCCAAATCAAACTTAAATGATCTCAGAGTTTGCCATAAACTGATTAGCTATGAAGAACAGCTTCATTAGCTATGAAGAACACGGTTTTGATTTCAAGTAATCACCACAGGGCTGCTTGCTTCTGTGAAATGCTGACCGCATGTGTAAATAAGAGTGGCCTCATTTATGGGTTATTTCAGTACCTCGGCAAAAGTGCTTCCCTGGGCTCAGCTTCCAAGTCCTGATGGTTAGAAGCACCAATCACATTTCTTGCTCATATCACATAGATACTTTCCCTGCTAGTGTCGGAGGCAATGATGACGGTGTCATCATCATCATCATTGCTCTGATGTTGGTGTGGGAAGTATACAGGTGATCTCATAGCCCACATGAGGTGCTCCTCTTATATTTAGCAGGGGGAGAGTAGTAACTGCCCCCCTTTCACCCCAGCACAGTCTCTTTTCTGGTGGCTGTTTGCTGGTGGTGTTCTGCAACTTTTTTAGATTGTGAGCCCTTTTGAGACAGGGAGCCACTGAATCATTTGATTTTGTCTCTAAACCGCTTTGTGAACTTTTTGTTGAAAAGCGGTATATAAATACTGTTAATAATAATAATAATGATAATGATGATGATGATGACGATGACAATGATAATGACAATGACGATGACGATGACGGATACATGCATAAATTACTAATCAGATATGGGAACTCACCACGGGGAAACAGTAGCTGCTACGATGTAGAAGTAACATGTACATTTGGCATTTCAATCACTGTAGCTCGTTTTGGGACAATGAAGACATCATCGCTAGACTTCCAGGAGCTCCGAGCTGTGTGGAGTTGACTTCTCAGTGCTTCAAGTTACCGGACTGTGGGACCACGCAACTTAAAGGGAACAGTCTTCACAGGTGGTGGTGAACTTGATCCAGCTGATGCATATCTAGTGCTTTTAAGCAGCAATCCTATATACCAGGGTTTCTCAAACTGTGGGTCATGACCGACTTGGTAAGTCGCGGCCAGATGCCGAGGTGGGTCACCCGTTGGGCCCACCAGCCTGCCCTTGCCAATTTGGAGCCAAACAAAAGCAACCAGAGGTCACTTCTGGGTCGCAACTCACCTTCTGCAGCTGCTCTCCCATTGTGCTAGGCCTGGGGCAGCCTCTGGAAGTAACTTCTGGATCACTTCCAGTTATGCCGATGTGACTTCTGGTTGCATCCAGAGGTATTTCTGAGACCTGTGGAGGCCGTATCAATGGGTCACGATGGGAAAGCAGCTGCAGTAGGTGAATCATGGCCACGAGGACTTTGAGAACTGTTGCTATAATACAATTACCTGGGAATAAGCAGCATTGAACCGAATGAGACTTACTTCTGAGTAGATATGCATAGAATTGCACTATTAATGCCCTTTTTGGTAATTTGAGACCTATCCCCTATTTTCCACATTATTTAGCACAGCTGAGCACAGTTATCACATTTCTAAGATGAATCACATTTGATTCTAGATCTATGCATTCCAGAAAAAAACTTTAACCCTAAATTCCAAATCTGGTACTAATGTATTTTGATTTATTTCAGATGCATTTTGAAATAACACAATATGTAATTAACATCATATTTTGAAGTATGGAAATTAAAAGGGTAGGTGCCAAAAACTGTAATGAAATGCAAGATCATATTTTTTATGGCAGTGAAGACAATGTAAAAAGATAGTTAAAGCAAATATGCTATTAAAGACCTGCTCTTTGACTTTCTTTGACTAAGGGAGCTCAGCATGCTGAGTTACATTGCACTCCTGTTGGTTTTAATGGAATCTGAAACTTCCTACGACAAGAAAGATGCAGTAATTTAGATGATCGTGTATTTTAATCCTGGGCTAAAAGGCAATGCATTTACGTTGTCAGCATTCTCAGATTACCCACTAGTTAATTGCATTAAAAGATGGATCTCAGAGTACTGGGTGGTCCATCAAGTGAAATTTAATTTGCATTGTGACTAAACAGGTGGGGAATAGTATGGCAGCCTGCCTGAATTCCTTTTGAAAAACGACAACAGGAACTTTTAATGTTAGCAAGGTGTAATACCCTGTGCTTTCAGTTAATCTCCTGTTCTGATCCAATAATTTGGTATACATGTGGAGGCTATATTGCAATTACAGATACTGAGCTGTGCATGTAGAATGATGACTCTACTGACATTTATAGATGTATATACTGTAGGAGCTCCATATGTGCACTGAAGCACTTACAAAGCTTTAAAGTTCCACACATATGAATCTTTAGAAAACAATGGCTGCTCTAATATTGCACCTTTTCTAAAACCAAGGGCACAGCGGCGGAACATTGGTGGAGCGCGTGTAGCAGGAGCCCGACGCTGGGTGCACGTCCGTCATCTCTGCAAGGGCACATGCAAGATATCTGTTGGGTAACTCTCAACCCAGGGGAAAGGAAGAGCTAAATGCTGTCTGAAGCCAGGTGTTGGCTTGTTCAGGGGCTATCTGATGAAAGTACCAATATAGTTGACTATAAGGTATTTCTTCTCTCTTTTTTTAAAAGAAACTGTGTGCATCAGACCAAAATGTCAGTCTAATACAACCTTTTGTCTCCGACAGTAGCAAGTTCAGTGCCCCGGGAAGTTTGCAGAGAGGGAATGATGGCAATATCAGTACATTTTGTTTGTCCCAGCATCTGTCCGAGCATGAAGGTACCATTTTTAGTTACTGAGCCTAATAGCCCTGGATATGCCTTTTTTTTCCTAGTCCAGCTGGAGTGCCATTTTACCTTGTTTATATATCCTTTGCCTGTGAGGATAAATGAACCAAACATTCCTGGAGTGATAAAAGCATCTATAAGACTGGCCCTGTAACAAATGACCTCTTGTTAGGTTGTCTCATGCTGTTTTGCATAATAGCATAGCATTTCCCTATTCTTAAATACAATCATGCTATATCACTGTCGGAGAAGACTGCCATTTACCAACGGGTGGCTTGCAATTTTTTTTAAAGAATATCTTTATCTGTTTCTTAAGTACCTTGTGTAGGAAGAGCATGGAATTAATTGCTTGCTAATGTAGTCTTCCAACCTGCCTGCATAACGAAGACAGCCAGGTGGACCATTTGCCCTTTGGAAGGGGAAAAAAAACACAAGCTTGAAACAGATTTTGGAAGGCTTTAAAATTATCCTTAAAATATTATTTCTACAAAGTTAACATGCTTTATTTATTTTTCACAATGTGCTTTCTTCATAGTCTATTGAACATTCTTTGTTGCAGACATGATGGATTAGTCTCTTCAGCTACAGCAATAATGGGGAAACATTTTCAACTTGATGCTGGGCATGAATGCTGCACACAAAGGCTTCCTAAAGGAATTTGTCCCAGGCTATTGGTCAGCAGGGCTGAATTAAGAATTTTATGACCCAATCCTATCCTTCCCCCCCCCACTGATGCAGCTGCCCTGAAAATTCTGTATTCAATGGGCTGGGGGGGGGGCGGATCAGGAGGCTTCAGAAGGGAAAGGGGATTTAAGTCCCCTCACCCCTCCATTGGCCTCCCGCTCTGCAATGGGTCATCACCTAAGACCTGTGTCAGCTCCTGACCTGGCACAAGTCTGAGGAGAGAAAGGGAGGCTCAAAAAAGAGAGGATAGTATCTGGCGCACTCGATTCTGGTCCCCTGAAAGTTAAAACAGTGATGAAAAAAAATAATATATTTTGTTAAACATCTTTCCTTTGGTAGGCAAATTAAATAAATTGACAAATATGACAGCTCAATCTTTTTGTTTTTAAGCAACTGCTAACTGGGAAGTCTGAAATATGGGATACAACGGCTACTCTGATACAATGACTATTTTGTTAAGTTGTGTGTTCTCTCTCTCACCATATGTATGTGTGTGTATGTGTGTATGTATCTATATGTATACAAACACACACACAAAATCAGATACCCATCAAGCATTTCAGCGATACTTTAAGGGTGTGTCTTCTTATTCTCTAATGTGTATTTTATTGGGCTGAGCCACAGTCTCAATGTCAACGTTTTTTCACTGCAAAGTTAACAATAGGGCGGGGGGGGGGAGCGGAGGAGATGTTACCAGGAATTACCCACACCTCTGAGTCAATTTAGCACTGTGTTTCACAACATTGACCCTGCTCATCTGTTGCTTTGGTGCTATATTTCTTTTGCCCTGGTCATGGTTCCTTTGTCCTTCTAGGGTCCTATATCTCTCCCTGTTTTCAGCACTGCTTTCTGCAGTTAAGTGCTGAATTGAGGGACGCTTGGTGACATGGTCAGAAGACACATGGATGAGGGGGATGAAGCTAGCCAGCCTGCTCCACTTAGCCTCATCACACATAGGCAGTACACAGCAACTATTATGTCTGAAGAGGGCTATAAATTATGGCTGAAATGACTACTATGACACATCCTATGTTCGTTTTAGTGGTATTTGTATGGAACCTCTATGTAAATCTCATTGAAATGGCTGGGAGTTATGTAGGTGCAACTCTTGGTGGATTGTACCGAAAAGGTGCATTTGCATTTATCAAGAGGATCAATAATGTATCTGAATGTAAGAATTCGTGCACCATTTAAAAAACAGGAAGAAAGTTCCTTTCCAAATAATAAGCAATGTACAGTCTTGTGACCTGTACCATCTTCATTTTATTTTAAATCTTGTGATTTTATTTTAAAATACAGTCTTGTGACCATTGTTTCGTCAATGATTAATGATTGAGCATAGAATAGATAATGATTATCTGGACCTTTTCTATTTTTGTCCTGCCATTCTATGATTGTGAACAGATTTCAAGTTATGGCTTAAATGCTGCTCTGCTCAACATATACAGGAATTTAAGAATGAGACTAGAATTACAGATTTGTTGTTGCAAATATGTGATTGCCACCACATGTCTCATAAATGTCATTCATTGTATTTATCGACTTATTCCAAAACAAGAAAGTAGCAAGCAGATTGGAGAACTACCTGGAGAATACACGCCAGCACAACATTAAGGCAGAAGAGTTGTACTGTGTTTATTCTATATTTCTTCTGTTCCATATGCACTCTTACATGATTGCTGATTTGAGTTATATTTAGCTTTATATACAGTGCTGAGCTAAAAGGAATAGGGGGATGCTTTTCATCAATAC
The DNA here is from genome assembly GCA_026170595.1 of Plestiodon gilberti rubricaudatus. NCBI lineage: Eukaryota > Metazoa > Chordata > Lepidosauria > Squamata > Scincidae > Plestiodon > Plestiodon gilberti. Next base: position 53,984,672 of record JANXHW010000002.1, read on the forward strand.
TTCCCCCACCCCTGTAAATGACCTTCCATTTTTGGGTTAGTTTTTACAGCCATTTGTGAAATGGTTCAAAATTGGTTATAAGGGGATGGGTTTTGGGGGGCAGCGGAAACATGTTGCCATCGAGGCCACAAGGCTGAGAAGTTTTGCTGCCAAAGGCAAAACATCTGAAAATTTTCAAAGTGGGATTTTTATGGGGAGGTTGTCTCCTGCATACCTTCCAGAAAAGACACAAGACAAGGTATTTGGAATTATAAGAGGGCCAGAATGTATTTAAATAATGGATGCACATAGCTAAATAGAATATCCTGCAGCAGGTCTTAACTTCTGTCACTCCTCCAGACCCCCCTTTAGTGTGGACTTTCTTTTACCTTGGAGGAGAGACCCAGTGACTATCTATTCCTCCTTTTCATGAGATCTCATCCTGACACTAAATATTATCTGTTGGCTATCCCAGCTTCTCAACATCAATCCCTAGAAAGGGGATCAAGGCAATTGAATTGCACCACCTATCCTAAGTCAGGCAGCTTTTAAGGTTGGCTTTGTAGCTGGGGGTCCCCAGCCTGCATCCCTGAGCTGGGCAGAGGCAAGATTTACACTACTTGGCATCTTTGTGTTGGCCTTTTCTTGTGAATATCAGAGGATTTGGTGAAATGGCAGGAAGTGGCTTGGTGAGAAAGATTTAAAATAAAATGAAGATGGTTTGGTATATACATTTGGAAGATATTGCAAAAATGAAATGAAACTAAGAGACTGATAAGTGCTTTGAAAGCTAGAAAGGCTGCTTTGCAAGACACAGATGTACTTCATACCTTATGATGGAAATATTTTTCTTTCCATGCTCACAGTCATTAATTGTAAACTTTGAATTTGTCAAAGCTTCTCACTCAAAGAATTGCATGATAATGGTTTTGCCCATAATTTTAAAATGAAATTTTCCATGCATTGTAGGCAAAGAACAGAAATATATTTGGTGTCACCGTTTAAAAACATGACTGCATTATTCAAGAGCTCTTTCCTCATATTTTTAATGTCCCTAGTATATACAGTACTTATCTGCTGGAGATGAAACATGATGACAACTTGAAACTGGGTTTTCCTGCGTATAATTTGGATCACATGTTTTTTCTCTGATGTCTAAGCTTGTAGGTGGGGAAAGAAAAAGCAGGCTTTAAAAAGCTTTCTTCTATATGAAATGTCTCATTTTTCTGTCACTTATAAGGAAGTCTTGTTGAGAGCCTCTGTTGCAACAGTAATGATAGAAGATGACTAGATCAATCCGCTTAAAGGAGAACATAAAGAACCCAAGAAGACCCCAGCTGTATCAGGCCAAAGGCCCATCTAGCCCAGCATTCTTCTGTTTTCCCCTCATAGCCCACTGGCTGCCTCAGAGTCCACAAACAGGAGAGAAAGACATTCCTATCTTCCAGCATTGTTCCCTTGCAACTCATATCCAGATGCTTAGTGCCTCTGAACCTGGAGGTAGTGCATAGCCTTCATGACTAGTAGCCATTAATCCGCTCGTCCTCCATACCCTGTCTAATCCCTTTTTATAACCATACAGGCTAGTTGCTACAACCATATAAAGCAGAGAGAAAATAGGAAGTTTAGCTGCCTGGTACTGAGACAGATTATTAATCCATCTAGTTTCACAGGGTTTCTCAACCAGTGGTACTAATACCACCAGTGGTACTTTGGACAACTGCTGATGGTACTCAGACCACCGGTCTGCCAGAACCCCACTCAAACATGGCTCTTTAGCAGCGCATTTTCGCTCCTAAGAGGCTCCTGCCTTTGGCCAAGCCTCTCAGAAACACCGAGAAAGACCCACTCAGAACCTCCTACCTGCGTTTTCTGGCCTCTAAAAACCTGAAAACACGGACGTAACTGGCAATGATGTCATCACCAGTCACTTCCGGTGTACGTAGTAGGAGAGAGGCGGCGGAGGTGGTACTCGGTTGGGAAGGGGTTAAGGACCCCTGATCTAGCTCAGTATTGTCTCTACACTAACTGGTGGTTCTCCAGGGTTCCAGGCACAGGTTTTTCCCAGATTTGCCTGGAGATATCAGGAATTGAATTTGCAAACTTCAGCATGCAAAGCCTGTACATTGTTACTGAGCAGCTACAGCCTCCCCCCCCCCCCAAGCAGGAGAACAAGATGAGAAATAAATGAAGCCTCTGTGTCTGTCAACTACCATTAGCTACTTCAAAATGTCCCCAACAAATACCACTGGTAGTGCAAGGCAATGCCAAGCAAGGGCTTCTCTGCTGCAGACGTGGGAGGCACTGCCATTTGACAGTGAACTAAAAAACTTAAGCACAGTTGGCTCAAAATCCCCCAGCACTTGCGGTCGGATGTCAAACACTGCCCCTCATATCCAGTGGTGTTACAGCTGCCATTCTGCTAATTGGAAGTATGGGGGAGAGGAGAGTGGTGGGTTTCTTCCATTCTTCCTTTTTGAATTCATGGAGCAGGAGAAGCACAAGGATAGAGGCAGGTGATGGGCTGTTTCCCCCCTCCCCCAGCAATCTGCTGCCTGAGGTGCCCACCCCTAGTCATCTTAGATGGACCAATCCGGAGCTTTAATTACAAGTGGGTTACTGAACCAAGAGGCTGTTGGAGATATGAAACAGGAAGATGCTTCAACATATTTAACGTCTTCCTCCAGGAGTTCAGAACTTTTAGGTTCATGCACCCTGTCCTCTTTAATTTGGCACTGTAAATGATGGATTAGTCCTGTTGCTTTGAAAAGATTCAGTTGGCACCCTCATTTTACAGCTTCCATCGCCAGCTGAAATTGTTTTTGTTCTGGAAGGCATTTCCTAGCTGATGCTGTCAGTCCATCATTAGGATATTTAACACTGCTGTTGCATTCTCTGTGCCATTGTGTTGTTGTGCTATTTCGTTTGTGTTTACATTTGCTTTTAAGCTTTATTGAATTTCATCTTGTACATTTGATGTGTGTGTGTGTGTGTGTGTGTGTGTGTGTGTGTGTGTGTGTGTGTGTGTGTGTGTGTGTGTGTAAAGATGACACATAAATGTTTGGAATGAATGAATGACTGAATGAATAGAAGGAATTTCCCTTTAAATTTAAATTCCAACTATGAGCAAGGCTGGCATAATTGTTCAGGTATTTCATTTCACCTTTGTTACACTGTGCCATGATTTAATACAATCAGAACATTTTCAGTTTTCTAGGGTGTTTTGTGGCTATTAAAGCTTTTAGAGCTTTTCCACATGGATAATGAATGCACATAGGAAGAAAGAAGCGTTGCGGTGGCCTGCTCTGCTAGCCAATCTACCTGCTTTTGTTTCAATTTTTCAACCAATAGTGTAAGTTCTTGCATGTAGGTTCATTTCAGATGTAGAAACGAACTTGCATAAGTCAGGGGTGAAACCTGCCACTGCAATGCTGGCCCCTGCTTATAGTACTGGTGAGCCACATGATAAACATTTGAAATGGGCTTCCATTAGCTGTTCCAGTGAAGAAGACATGGCTTCACTTATGAAGCTGCCTTCTTTTGAATCAGACCATTCGTCCACGTAGCTCAGGACTGTCCACACTGATTAGGAGGGGTTTTTCCAGGGTTTCAAGGAACTTTCTCAGTCCTATCTGAGAAAGCCAGAGTGCAACCTGGTACCTCCTCCATACAAACCATGTGCTGTACCACTGAGCCCTTGTCCTTCCCCTTTATACTTTCCCATTATAATTTCCCACTGTTTGGCTGTACTTCTTTGCCCGCATCATGAGTCCTGACTATCCCCAGGTCATCCCAGATATTAGAACAGAAAAAAAAAACCTTTCTTCACCCAGCGTGTAATTCATCTGTGGAATTCCTTGCCACAGGATATGGTGATGATGACACCTGGCCTAGATGCCTTTAAAAGAGGATTGGACAGATTCATGGAGGAAAAGACCAAAAGTTATAAGCCATAAGCAACCTCCTGGTTTTAGAAGTAGGTTTTCTTTGTATGCCAGGTGCAAGGGAGTGACAACAGGATACAGGTATCTTGTTGTCTTGTGTGCTCCCTGAAGCACCTGGTGGGGCCACTGTGAGATACAGGAAGCTGGACTAGATGGGTCTTTGGCATGCAAAGCCAAACATCTTCTTATGTTCTTATGTTTGATTGCAGAGGATGAGAAAATAGCACAAAGAGGCAGAGAATGTATTCTCTGAGCAGGCCCAAAGTAAGTAAAGCAATTCCTTCATTGGGTGCACTAACAATACATTGTGTCAGCTGGTCCTGGGTTTTTTAATGAAATCATTAGACTGCCTGGATAGGGTGTCAACAGGCTCTATAATGTGCAGAAGGCTGATAACATTTATCCCAGAGAGCTCTCAGTTCTACCGAAAAGGCTCTAATCTTTTGATATTGACTTTTCCAGGCACATTATGAAGCCAGTATGAGGCCATGGCGCCTCTTCAGCTTAGTGGAATCATTTTTCTCTCCTGCTGATTTTTATTGCTTCTTCTTGTGTGGCTCCCTCCTCCCCCCTACTCCTTCTGAACGAAGTCAGAAAGCATCCAATCTTTCTGGGCCTTATTCTTTAGAGCTGTGCCCTGCAACTCTATTAGGATTCATTCTTGCTGGGTGAGACGGAGACAAAACAGAGACATGATGTGAAATACAATGAGAAAATTGAAGGAATAAGTACAACAGTTGTTTTTAGGGGTTGTCACTAATGAAGGGGTCTTCATGTGATGTAACTCTAACAGTGGACTTGTTTAGCACCATGAGCATGTGGTACCGTGCATTAATTGGCTCCTGTGTCTTTCCATATGATATACAGTAGTACCCAAATGGGTAATACCCCATTAGGTATTGAGCCTTTGCTCAGAATCCACCTGTCAGTTAATTCCTATAACTTCTCATGAGACCATTTTCTAAAGCACGAAGTTTGTGTATTGCTCACCATAAAACCTTCACTGTGCCAACGGAAAACAGATCCTTAACCTGAAATAAGATTGTCTACAAGCAACGCAATCGTTAATAAAAGTACTGTATCTCTGTTGGTGTGAATAATGTTATTCTAGTCTAAACTATGGTCTTTGCCTCTCAGCTGTGCCAGACACAACCTCACCTGCCTCAGAAAGCCTAAGCCACAGCATAGGTCTGTGGGAACACTGCACGTACGTACGTGTGTGTGTGTGTGTGTGTGTGTGTGTGTGTGTGTTGACCAGCATGTGCTTCAACTGAATGTTAGATCACTTTATCTCCACAGGTGCAGCTCATGAATGTGTGGACATTTTGGTCCAGCCTCTTGCACCAGATTCAATATTTGTGCAGCTTTAGGGGGTGGAGGTAGCAAGCTGAGAAGGGGGAGTGTGAAGAGCACTGGCAATGTGTAGGAGATTTTCCATCTGTCTTGATAGCTAAGTAAGCCTAAGGGACTTCTTTGTGACTCTAGGCTGAAATGTATTTCTATTTATGTTCCACTTGCAACTGGAATGGGGTTATCAATTGGCACCCAAAGTGGCTTACAGAAAAAAAACAAAAACAAGTAGTTATTACCCAAACATACAAGACTATCAGCCCAATCCTACCTAAGGGTCGGGTGGGCGCCCAGGCCACCTGCCGGATCCCGTGTTCAGCCGCGGGCAGGCTCCCGCACGGCGGAAAGTCTACTCAGGGAAGGGGACGCTTGTCCCCTTCCCTGGGTGTACTGGTAACTGTTCCGCCGCCGCCTTGATCGCTGCATTCTTCGTGGCCGCCGCATTCGCCGTCATCACCACTGCCATTTTGCCACCACCATTTTGCTGCCCCCAGCCACCTGTAAGATGCCCCCCCGCATGCTGCCCAGGGCCCCCCCGCCCCTGCTGTTCCTATGCTACAGCACTGATCTTTGGGGCTAGGTGCAAAGATCAGCTTCAGTGAGAATCAATTCAAGAGACAGACAAGGGAGTGTCTTCAAAGTTAAGAGATTTATTAAAGGAACATGTACTTGCAAAGATACAGATTCAATAAAAGAGTCTATAAACCCTAACTGGTGTGGTTGTGTGAAATGTTCCTAGGTTGTGGTGTGTGTATGCACTTGTTGTAGTTGGTGTACTAGAAGGAAAGGAAAAGGGAATGATTTCAGAGGGGGCGGCTTAAGAGAGCCCTATGTTTGTCTCCACTTGAGGCAGGAGAAAATTGGAGTGAGACAGGAGGAAGGGAAGTTGCAAAGGGAATAGTACGTTTCAAAGCACAATTATAGCTGTCTGAGCTTTGCAGGGGTCCAGAGGGTTTTGAGCAGCTTGTGGAAACTCTTGACTTGCTGCAACACACATTGAGGTTGTTGTACCAGGTAGAATGACTCCTTGCTGGTCAAAATCCTCCAATACGGTATTTAAGGAGTTGCTGCAGCTCTAGAGGTGAGCAGTTTAACCTTATCAGGGTGAGAAATGGGCTCTGAAGTCTTCTGTATTAGTGTGGAACTTGATGGGTGAATGGACTCAGAGCAAGTGCTGGTGTGCAAGTGCTGTTCCTGGCATGCAATCAGGGAAGCCCTTCAAATCAAAATGCAGGTAGAAGATGTTGCCTAAGGGGTTGATCCAAAGGCTTCATGGTAACAGCTAAAGTGCAAGAAAATGCTAAAATGCAAGGAGGTACGAGGAGTTCCTCACAACCAAGATGCAAATACAGTTTCACAATACAGATGTGATGGGGAGTGTTAGGCAGATGTAGCACATTGGAATGGGGTTACATTGTTGAAAAAGGTGTGTGCAGGAGGTTACATACCCAGGTGTGGATGAAAGGTACAGCGAAAAGGATACATTGTGTGGATTTAATAATAAAAGGGGAGAATAAAAATTGGGCCTAGTGGGGGCCTTTCTCACTCACTAGCTAGGCAGGGAAAAATGACTTCTGACCATTCACTCACAGTTGCACCCTCTGTGGAAACAGGAAGGAAAAGAGAAACAAGAGTGTAAGAACGTGCTTAAAAAAGGAGGAAAGGGAGCAGAGTGAGAAGGGGGGAAGTAGGGGGGAGAAGGGACACAGGGAGATTAAATGAGTCCCAGGGTTAGGAAAAAGGGGTTTAGGGTGAAAAGAAAGGAGAAGGGAAAAAAAATGGGAAAATGAGTGGGAAAAGGAAGAAAGGTGCCTGTGGTTTAGACCATGGCAAAATGCTGTGGCTGGAGAGCTGCTCTCTGTAGCATGAATCAGGGGTACTACAGGCAAGGGGCTGAACATAGGTTCAGGCCCTGACAGCATCTCACCCAATTGCAGTGGGGGAGCTAGTCTCTCCCACTGAATACGTCCTCATAGCCATCACCTCCTCAGCCACTTGAAATGGCTCACACTTACTCAATTGAGCAGCCTGGATTCGAGCAACTGCTGAGTTAGTCAAGGAAGTCCCACTTGGAGGTTCCTAAGGAGGAGATTCTTGGACCTCCCATGTTAACAGCTGAAAACTAGAATAACAGCCCAATCCTATTCAGGGCCTATGGATGCGTCAACATCGTGTGCTTCAGAGTCACCAGTGCAAATGGCCAGAGGTTTCACGCATGCACTAGCGCCAGCTCCCAGATGCCCCACCACCAGAGCAGGTAAGGTGTCGGGAGGGCATTCAGTGTCAGTTCAGGGAGGATCGCAGTTCAGGGTGGGGACTAAGCTGAACCAGAGGTGGTTCAGGGATGAGCGGGGGAAGATCTCAGTGGCAGCAGAACACACCAGGATCCTGTCACCCTTTTCCTGGCCTAAAACATCCCCCTAAATAGCTGGCATAGGTCTGAGGAGACCCATTGGTGGCCAAGTGGCTTCTGAGAGTTAAATAAAAATAAGTTTTACTTAACTCCCCTGGGTCATCTGAGCACACACACCCCTTCCCCAGTGCCAAAGGCCCTGAATAGGATTGGGCCCTTATTCTACTTTTCAACTGTGCATTGCATTCAGTGCACACTCCATCAGTGCTGCTGCATCACGCAGGTTTGTAGGGGATAGGATTGTGCTGTCTCTAATCTATAAATCTTGTTAATTCTTCATGGTGTAAGGTGCCATCTAGTCACTGGTGTCGCTCTAGGTGGGGCGGAGCTCTAAGTTCCACCGCGCTCTGACCCTTCGTTACACTGCGGCCGCTGTGTAACGAAGGGTCAGAGCGTGGCAGAACCTAGAGCTCCGCCCCACCTCCAGCAACGCTACTGCATCTAGTGAAAACTTGGAAATAGTTTTCCACCAGGTTGACACACAGTGAAATGTTCAACTCTTATTCCCAGAATAGAACTCCATACCTTATTAGGTATTTGTCAACCAAAATCTCTATTCCAAGCTTTAAGATGGGTGACACCTGTTTGGTTGAAAGTTTTCAGTAAAGACTGATAGAAGTTGAATCGCATCCTTTCACCATATTGAGTGATCGTTTCAGGAGCCCTTCGGCCACTTAGATACTGTCTGGCAGGAACTAAAATCCAATTTTTAAACTATTGTAATTTATTTGGTATAAATGCAACCACTTCTGTGAGTTGGTGTAGTGCAGTGACTAAGAGAGAACGCTGCAAACTTCCTCAGTTTGAATTTCCTGTCTGCCCTGAATGCGCTTGTTAGCCTTAGACAAGCCTCTCCCTCTCAGCTTCAACTCCCAAGCTGTAATATGGGGATCACACATACTTATTGCACAGGGTTACTGTAAGGACAGCATCAAGATAATATATCTGAAGCGCTTTGCATATTTGGAAAGTGTTCTATAAATGCTATTATTATTCTCAAACAGATGTAGTGCTATCTAGAATGAATCTTGTCTCTATTCTGGCAAAGGTTCATTTTTAAAATGTTTGCTTTTCATTCCTGTTCTTCATCAATTTCCTTTAAAATGGGGTCTATAGGGTCTATGACCAGAGCATGAATTGGTAATTTTGCCAAAGACTAACATAGAGTTTTGTTATTGTGAGATAAGCTCGCTTTAGACCATCGTTTTGTTCTGAGATGATCCTGAATGAGTTTCCATTTTTCCATCCCCAGCCATTTCCTATTGTGTTGAACTCTGGGAAGGATGGGGCTGGGTGCTTCTTAATTGTTCAGGATTAGCTCGATTAGCTTGTGCTTGATTGAATTGTCACTGAAGTTGGTGGGGTAAACCAAAGATTAAAAGCATGTCTTTTGTGACCACAGATGGTCTTGTTTTTCTCTAGTCCAGAAAGTTCTCAAGGTATGGCATTATTTCCAGGTCTGAATAGGATGATCAAATAAGTTACAGCAGGTTATGGAATTTACCAAAGGCTTTTCACAAGCCAGAAGGAGGGAAAGGGGAGGGGGATGTTCCAAAGAACTAGAATTGGCCTTTTTTTTTTTTTTAAACTCAAAGACCTGTGTCACGGTAAAGGGAGGGGGCTCTCACAGCATCTGATCCAGGGCAATAACACCTAGTGGTTAGCATGTACAATTCCTTCCTGCTCCCATCTCTTCCCTGTTTGGACACACAGCTGAATGGGGAAAAGCCTTGGTAGAATGTATGGTGAAAACAAAAATGACAATAAAATCTGTCGATTGGCTCTTGTTTAGGAGAAGCAGTCCGCATTGCATACATAGGTGTTGTAAGTGCCGTCGGGCATTTACCAGTACTGTACATGTCTATGGAACTATCTATTGTGGATCTCTCATAAACGGTAGCCGATTTTGCATTTTCATTGTCATATTCGTGTACAGTACCTCAAAATCTGTAAGAAATGCCCTTTAATCTTGGGGGCATGACCTTTGTTAAAGTTTGTCCAGTTAAAATTTGTTGTCCAGTGCATAATTAGTATGCTTACTGATTAACTGGAGGGGATGGAGAGGTGTTTTTTAAAAAAATAAAATAAAATAAAATCTGTAGCTCAATGGTAGAGAATATACTTTGTATGCCAAAGGACTCGGGTTCAATCCCTGGCACAATGCCAGCACCATGTTGCTGGAGACCATGGGCTGAAGCCCTGTTCTACATTCCCCCAAGCTTATTAGCAGTGAGTGACAGCTCCTCTTCCCCACCAGCCAATGGGGGCATCCCATCAGAAGCACTGCAATAACACAAGAGTCTCTGGGGATCACTCCCAATTGTAGACTGGGGCGCCAAGTGTAGCAGCTGCACAGTTGTCTTGACCAACTCACATCACTGCTGTCACTAGTAGTGGGGGGTTGATGGGGTCAGGTGGATCCTCTGATGGACATGGGCTTGGCTGGCCAACCTGGCCAACTCCTGTCCTGCCATTGCTAGGTAGGACTGGGAAAGATGCTTCTCTGTAAGGAACCTCTTACAATCTATCTATATAGACAATGCAGACTTAGACGGCCGTAGTACAAGGCTTCTGCCCATGGTCTCTAGCAACATGGTGCTGGCATTGTGCCAGGGATTGAACCAGAGTCCTTTGGCATACAAAGTTCAGGGAGGCTTTGCACAACCTTGGGACTCCTTTTGCCAAGAATCACACCTATCTGTTACTTTTTCTGAGAAAGTAATTCAGTTCAATGGGGAGTTGGACTGAATGGATGTTTGTTTTGCATTTGGGGCTATGCTGATGGTGAAGTCATTACTTTTGCTTGTACTGATTTTTTTCATTATGCTGATGATGCGATAAAACATGTCATGACTTGGGAAGAAATTGGTTCAGACAGCAAAGCCAACCAAGTTCAAAATAGGGAAGTCTAGAATTTACTATAAAAAGCACAGACCAGATTAACCATTATGCCAGGAACTCCAGAGACGAAAAGTTCATTGCAAAGGGGAAGCTCCAGCAATGGTATAATTAGATACCAATTGTGTTCCATGTGCTGGGTTTCTATAAAATCCCTCTCAACTCAGCAGCTGGTGACAGTCTCCTGATTACACTGGTTGTGTTTCCAGTAATGGGAAAATTAAAACTTCTGATAGCCTGTGCAACTTGAGCCTTAGAAAACTGTGTACTGCAGAAGGTTTCAGGGACCAGAATGAGTCAGAGAAGCCATGCACACAGTTGTCTGAAAATTCTGCTAAGGAGTATCAGCAGCAAAGTGGGGTCCCAGAATATTATTCAACATGACCTAGTTGATGCATATTAAATCATTCATGTAGGTTGGGTTCATCAAACAACATTTCAAGTTGTGATGTGGGATTTCTTTTCATTGATGATCAGCAGAGAAATGCACACATACTATGGAAATATTTTTCCCACCAATGCTCCAGATACACAGCTGTATGTATTACACACACACACACACACACACACACACACACACACACACACACACACACACGGCATCTCACGATAATGTACACACACTTTATAGTGTCAAATTTATTATGTTATAATTCACACATATATAGGCATCCACCGGTTAATGACTGTCCTTGTAATGACGATCCAGATATACAATGGCAGTCCCCTAAAGTTAAAAATCATCTTGCTTAACTTATCTTTGAAACTGCTTCATTTTCAGGGCTGGAATCATCTTGCTTTCCCTCTCTGCAGCAAGTTAAAGAAGATGATTCCAGCCCTGAAAACAGAGCAATTTCAGATATAAGTTAAGCAAGATTTTTTTAACTTTTTTTTTGCCCGTTGCCATTGAACTTGCTTAATGACAACCACAGTGAAAGACAGAGACCGCAGAACATATCCCCATTGTTAACCAAGGGATACCTGTTCTATAATACTATAATTTACACATATATTGCATGTGCTGCACACCAGCAGTTCCAAAATTTACCAGTGTCACAATGACCTTCTTCTATAGCATCCCCTTCCTGGGCACCACCATCTTGGATCTCACACTATTCTCATGAGTCTTGTGTTATTCTCACAAGATTCAAATTGGTAGTGCCCAGAAAGAGGATGCCAGGGACATGTCAGGATGCCCCTGTGAGTACACTACAACTCCCTTTTCAGCCATGCCTCACAGTTTGGGGATCACTGGTGTATACAGAAACAGACACACAATGCTAGAACAGTAAAGCTAAGCCTAAGCTTACTTATTCCTAACACTCACCTGGATCCTTCAACTCCTGAGCATAAGTAGGCTTACCAGATTATCCCGGTCTGAAACAGGGACACCCCACACACACACGGGCGAGCCGACCGGGCCGGCGAGAGCGGCCAAGCCAGCGAGAGGCTCTCATCGGCCCGGTCATCTCGCCCATTCTCACTGGCCCGGTCGTCTCACCCACTCTCACTGGCCTGGTCATCTCGCCCGCTCTCATCGCTCTGAGCCAGCGAGAGCGGGTGAGCTGGCTGGGCCGGCGAGAGTGGCCGAGCTGGTGAGAGTCTCTCGCCGGCTCGGCCAGTCTCGCTGGCCTGGCCGGCTCACCCGCTCTCTCCAGCTTGGCCACTCGCCGTCGCCGCCATTTTTATGAAGAAACTTACCCGGACGCTGGCATCTTGGCTCACAAAATCTTGCGAGATCCAAGATGTTAGCGCCCAAATCTCGTGAGGGCATCCCTCACGAGATTTGGGCACCGACATCTTGGATCTTGTGAGATTTCACGAGCCAAGATGCCGGCTCCCGGAAAAATGGTAAGTTTCTTCATTTTAAAAATAGCGGCCGTGGTGGAGGTTTCCAACCGGCCCAAAACATTCCGGGACAGTTCCGGGATCTGAGGCCAGATTCCAGGACTGTCCCGGAAATTCCGGGACGGATAGTAAGCAAAATTCCGGGACTATAAGCAAAGGGTAGTTCTTCTACCTGTCATACCATAGCTTATTTCAAACAGCCATCCATGATAGCAATAGCAAAGAGCAGCTCACCCCCTCCCAGCAACAAGCTTTTTTATACCTTGAAGTTAGCTCTTGTCCAGCCAGAGATCTGGGTCTGCTGAACCTTCTGGAAAATGACTTCACCAGCTGGTGTTACTGCTGGTCATTTACTCTGACCTCTCCCAGCTGGAGATTCACAGCTGCAAATTATGAGTCCAATTAGTATGACCTTCGTACCAGCACTCCCATCATGCTCCTAGCCTACCGCAATGAGGATCCTGATAAGAAGCTGTTCTCAGCCTGCTAACAAGCTCTTTTCCCACAGCTGCTTCAAAATGGCTTCTGGCCTACAAGATGGAGCAGACCTAAGCCAGTGATTTTAACTTGTTCTTCACATGGGCTATACTCAGAAAAACAGACATTTCCATTACCATGCAGTGGGTCAGATTATACTTTATCACCTGATCTGGCCACACATAATTAGAGACATGTGATCTTATACTGCCTGCATGTCCTCGCTCTTCCTCTCACTTCCTGGGGAGTCTGAGGCGGCAAGTTTTCTTAATTATGTGGGGTGGTGGGTGGTGGTATGTTTGAACCACCTCTCTAAATGCATGTCTCTCATTTGTGCAGCTGGTTTGGGTGATAACAGTGGCGTTGCTCTAGGTGGGGCGGAACGCTAAGTGCCGCCCCACTCTGAACCTCCGTTACAGCTCCGCGCGAGGCGGCCCTGCCCCCTCGCCTTCGGAGCCATTCAAGGCAATGAAAACAATGTGCAGGGAGTCTCCTGTGCATTGTTTTCACTGCCTCGAATGGCTCGAAAGGTGAGGGGGCGGGGCTGCCTCGCGCGGAGCTGTAACGGAGGTTCAGAGTGTGGCGGCACTTAGCGTTCCGCCCCACCTAGAGCAACGCCAGTGGGCGATAAAGTCCACTCTCATCCAAACTGACCCCTTTTCACATGACAGCATATACAAGTTTTTCCAGCCCAGTAGAGCTATCCCCATATTATGTTGTACCCAGGTACAGGTAGCTTGTGTACACAGGTATCCATGTGAATGATGTGCCCAGCTACATACAGATTAACAATGATCAGGGCTTGGTACTGTTTAATAGGGGAAGACAGGGAGATCTAGTGGGAGAGGAGAAAGCCTACCATGGTCAAGAGGAAGAGCAGAGGAAAAGGAAGGAAAAGGTTCATCCAGATGTAAAGGAGATGGAATAAGGGGAAGGTGGAACGGGCTGATAGAATGGGGGAAAGTGAAAGTGGATGCCTGGACAAGTGCTAAGAACAAAAGAGCCCAGCAGAGTCATAAGGAGGATAAGTGAAGAAGAGACATGAATGGTTCCTTGGGAAAAGGGGACAGGAGCCCTGTTGGTTCTCCCCTTGTTTACACCCCCCCCCCAAGATCTCCACACCCAAGGGATCCACTTAACTGACTTACCTGGACAACATTGAGGACCTGAAGAGATGTATGGCTGGATGGCTGTTTGGGGTCTGTTTGGCGCCCAGTCACTTGGAAGGAGGGTCCTTGCTGATGCAGATGTCACAAGGAAGCTCTTTTGATATAGATTTGCCCCCTAGGAATGGGGCTGCGAGGGGTAGGGACATCATAATGTCCCACTGAATTCACTCACTGTCAAGTAAGTGTATACATACTGTATATGCTTGCAGCTTTTATTCATTTATTTCACTTATGAGTGTTACTTGCTGCTAGAGTGAATCCATGTCTTGGAACATAATGCTGAAAGCAGCCCTTTGTTGTATTTAGAGTATCATACCATTTACTTGATCAGTATAGAGATGCTGGAGTGTTTCACTGATAAAGTATCAATTTGGCAGGGTCAGGACTTCAGACAACAACAACAAAAAGTTTGTACCTGATAAGTGTTTGACATCTTTGATGTCAATCTAGTTCCCAATCGACAAGCAGCCACATTTCAAAGGCAACACAACTGACGCTAATTGGAGCCCTGGTTGACAGTATCAACAGAAACACCAAAGAATAGAATGACACAGGGATTAAATTACCTGCTCACCCACAGAGAAAATTTCTGCAGGGTCAGGTGGGCAAGGGTTGAACAGACTCTGTGTCCTAGGAGACAGAGTAAGGACCAACTCATCAAGCTTGTCAGTCTGATGTCTTTAATAAGTGCTACAAGCACAATTCTTGTATCCCTTCAAGGCAATAGTTTAGCAGAACAAGATCAACACAGACCAGATGTAGACCATCACTAGCAAAATACAAAACAGAAGGAAAGCATGCTATTTGAAGATTTAATACTTCTAGCTATACAGTGGTTTCCTATTTTGCTTTATTTAACAAGGGATCGATCTTTAATGAAACTGCTAAATAATGTGTCAATAATATTTAGAAATAATATTAATCATAAAATGATAGAGTTGGAAGGAATCTTTGAGGTCATCTACCCTGACCCCTGTTCAGTGCAGGCAAACTACAGCATCCCTAAGAAGTGGCCGTTCAGCCTTTGCTTGAAAACTTTCAATATGGAGAAACCACTGTTGGGTGAGGCAGACTGTTCCAGTTCAACTGCTCTTACAATTAGCAAATTCTTCCTAATGACTAGCTTATACACACTTCCCAATAATAGTATGAATAAGAGATGTTACTAGTTTATCTTTGAGAGAAGTGATCTCTACTCCACCTACCTGTACCTTCCACTTGCAGGTTCTTCTTCCTACTTCTTAAGTGGATGTCTTATAGTGTAACTGTGAATAAAATTCATTTGCAGAACACTCAAGATATAATGAGCAATCCAGAGTATTAATCTGGTAGAGAATGTTCTGAAACCTTTTTCAGCTAAGCAAATGAGTGCCCAATCCTATTCCTCACAATTTGGCATCTATGTAGCTGTGCTGATGGTGGGGGGAAGGAGATTGGAAAACTAGCAGGAAGTAAGTAGAAATACTTTGCTGGTGTAAGTCTGATGAGAGAAAAGGGGTGGGGTGGCCTGGGAAAGAGGGGATAGGATCTGGTGTACCCTCTTCTTAGCTGGGAGATACAGAAGAGAAAGAGAGGTGTGAATGTGTCATGTGTGTGAACGAACACTACTCTGGAAACTGGCAAGCAATGCTATCTGTATTTGGCTTAATTCTAACCATACATATGGTGGCTTGGTCCTTAGGATATTTGACATCCTTGAAAGCTGTTGGTTTGAGCCTCACTCAGTCAATGCCAGATGGATGTCTACAGGCTTCTTCACTATAGATGACTGATTAATCCAATGGGCTGAGAAAGTCAACGTGATCTAATGTACGCTTGTCTCATTATATCCTTTATCTAAGGCAGGACTAGGAAGAAACTCATGAGCAGTGTTGATAGTGATTTGACCATCGAGATTGTCCAATTCACTTAAAAATGCATGCTAAGCATTCAGTAACATTGGCAACAGGTAGTGATTGTGCTGGCTTGAGAATGACTTTGTAAAATACTTGAGACCTGGCTCATGGGGCTCATAGATGCCTTTTCTGTGGTGTTTCTCTTATATTTAGCAGAGAGAGAGAGAGAGAGAGAGAGAGAGAGAGAGAGAGAGAGAGAGAGAGAGAGAGAGAGAGAGAGAGAGAGAGATTGAGGAGAGCAACTGTCCCTATTCATCCTAGCATAGTGGCTTTCTACTGGATGTTTGCTCATGTTTCCCTTGTGTCATTTTTTTTTTCAGATTGTGATTTTAGATGGTGAGCCCTTTTGGGACAGGGAACCATCTTATTCCTTTTGCAATTTCTGGATCTGCAGGGCAGTCTGGGAAGATCTTCCCCTTTTCCTTCCTTTCCCTGTGCCTCTGACTGGGAGGGGAGGGGTTTCACTGATCCCTTTCCTCCTCCACTTGGTGGGCTCCTTGTGGGACTTGACCTCTCTGAGGCCACAAGCCTCTGCCTTCCTTCCCTTCATTAGCGTCCCCCCTGATCTGTTTCAAACACGGCACAGCCAACTATGCATGCCCCCAAAGGTGCAACCTCTTAGAAGACTTTACCCTGCAAAAGTGGCTAAACTGCTACCCTGCTATCTTGGCAATGAAGACATCATGCTCAGAGTTTCCACAGTCTGTGAGGATTGCATTTGGGTTCTCGCTATATCCCAGACAGGCCTCCATCACTGATGTGGCATTCTGAGAGAGAGGAAAGGTATATGGATGAGACACTGCCCCCAGTACAAACACCTGCACAACTGTATAAGCAACTCTGAGAACTTATTTTACTAAAAAGCAGTATATAAAAACTCCTTCCTATTACATGAATGCCTCCGTTATGGCATGTATAGTGAATGAAGCATGAATAGGTCAGATGACTGAAAAACTGAGCAAAGGTTTGTTTCCAGATTCCAGTTGTCGTCAAACTGCAAAGCAAATGTCTTGCTTTTACCCATGGATGCTTCTGCCACTAATAATACGGGCATGAATCAAACATAGTGTATTTGGGTCTTCATAGAAAGATGCATTGTTGTGTTCCTAACAACCTGACCCTTCAGCAAATTCCAATGTTGACAATATACTTATGTGTTTTCAAAACTATGCCAAAAGGTAATGTTCCTTATTGTATTTTTTTTCCCCCTGCATCTTGGATGTCATTTGGGAACAACAACAAAAAAATAAAAAATAAATCCAGCTCATGGAACAACGAAGAGAGAAACAATTTTGTTCACAGTTAGCTTTATACTTCTGCTATTACGCTTCAAAAGCTGCAGGGTTTTCCTCCGTACAGTTCGGTATCTGTGATTGATGGCCTTTCATAACACCACAATATTAAAAGTTGCTGACATAAAATATATTGTGTGTTTTATAACTCTATGGCGTGGTGCAATTCACCTCTGAATATGTCTGTTTAATAGATAATGCCACTTTATTCCTGTCAATTGTGGTTGAATGGCAAAGGCAGTGAACCTTGACAGAATGTTAATCTTAAGGGGATACAGTAAAAGTGGATTTGCAAGCTGCTGGTCAGGAGGAGCATTTTAAATACAGAACCCTTCAAAGAAGTGCTTATAATGCAGGGGGAGACGCTGCAAATGCAAATCCACTATAATCTTGCTTTTAAGATTCAAATGATAATGAATTCTGCACACCATTTTAATATGGATAATTGAATTTGAGAAGGATGCTATTAATATTCAAAGCCGTGCCAGATGATGTTTTTTCGCACAACAAATGCCCAGTTGCTAATTTGTTGAATGGTTCGTGCTTTAAATAAATATTTTATTTATCCTTTTTAGAATCGTTTAGAGGCTGCCCGCTCAAGAGTTTTCACACTCTTTTGAAGTTTGAAAAGTGGTAAGCAGCAAGACTAGCGGCTGTCTCCCTATTTTGTGATCTTACCTTTCCCTCTTTCCCCCCACTGACGTATCTGCAGGCTGCATATTCCCTCCTCCCCCACAACCCCACATCTATATTCCCTGATTCAGTGAAAGAACACCAGTCCAGCCATTGCGTAAAGCAATGGTGCAAGACTGTCTGACTGGGATGGATATTACACTGCTGGTGCTAGATTAGAGTCAATGCAAAGGTTGCACTAAGAAAAAGTGTGTGTGTGTGTGTGTGTGTGTGTGTGTGTGTGTGTGTGTGTGTGTGTGTGTGTGTGTTAACTACACAGCAAGCTATAATGTAGCTCTTTTGTGCCAAGCAAAGTGACACAAAATCCTGTGTAGTAAAGTCTTGGGCTCTCAAGAACGCTTCATCAAGCTGGATGTTAAGCAAAGAAGTAAGGAAAAAAAGGGGTGGGGTGGGTAGGAAGCTGA
The DNA here is from genome assembly GCA_026170595.1 of Plestiodon gilberti rubricaudatus. Lineage (NCBI taxonomy): Eukaryota > Metazoa > Chordata > Lepidosauria > Squamata > Scincidae > Plestiodon > Plestiodon gilberti. The sequence goes on from JANXHW010000002.1 coordinate 54,003,034, forward strand.
GCTTGGTGTAATAGCCCCCAAAGTATGCAGGTTATAACAGTCTTAAGATGGCATACAGCAGCAGTCATACCAACAGCGCAATCCTGTGTAACCTTGCACCGGTGTAACTGGCATAAGTACACTTACACTGGTGCATCTACTGTTACACCGGTGCAAGGTTACACAGGATTGCGCTGTCACTTTTGTCAGTTGCAATTGCATCCAGTAGTCCCAGTGCTGGAACCAGGTTGCTGGAAGCTTTGGGACAAAGTCTTGTCCCAATGGCACCCCTGCCCGCCCTGATGGTGCCTTGGGTAGTACCACTGCCACAAGGATTCAGGTGGCAGCCCAGCTGGATAGACCCTCTAATCACTATAGGCCCATGGATAGTGCTCTACCTGGCCAACCATTGACACCTGAACGGTCCAGTGCAAATTCATGACTATTCTGGCAACACAACCACATAGTTTAAGAGGTAGCCCAAGTAACTGCAACAGTTGCTGTAGTGCCAACTGATGCTGGAAATGCTATTGCCTTCTGCACTTGTAGCTTTTGCGGCCAAAGTTTGGCCAGTGCATGTTTTTGATGACCTTTGCTTACCTCCTTGTCCCATCAGCATGTATCAATGGGTCTCAGATGGCACAGGTATGCCTGCAAGGAAGCATGGATGGCAAAAGCAGCCATTTGAGCATTAGGAGCTGAAGTATGTGTGATTGGGAAATGAGGCACCTCCTGTCCCCGCATTAACTGATGGTGCTTTGAACCAGTTTCTGCTAGTTCTGGTTTCCCTCTCTCCACCTCCCCACCCCCCAGTGTTGCCGTGGAAGCAAGGCTGGAAGGAAGCATTAGTGCAAGGTTGACAACTGCTTTAACCAGATTGCAGTAGTGGCATAAGGAAACAAATTGCCCCATTGCACCCCTGTTAGGACTGTTGGGTTCTGCAATCTGTGTAGGATTTTCATAGTCCAGGCTGCAGAATGTCTGGGCGCATTTTAATAGGTTTTTAATAATGTTAACTGCTGAAGTCATTAGGGTCAGTAACAAAATCCTGGCTAATTTCCATAAAGTTTTGATAGACATACCTTTTTATACAGTTTGTCTATTATTTCATAGCCTACGCACAGATTTGGTTTCATTTGGATTCATGCAAACGATCAAGAATATCCATATAAGTAATCCGCAAATGCACATAATTTGTTGTAGTGGAAAAGAACCAAATGGTCAAACGATTTTGATATGCAAATGTGTCTTAATCATTTGCAAAGCACTAAAATCTTTGAAGCTATGCCTGGATTATTGCTCCATTGCGGCATGATGCAATATGCAGTTATTCCTAATGGCCCCCTTGGAGCTCTTGCTAATAGAAAAGGCTCTTGGGAGTTATTTTTGAAGGTCAGCATATGGCTTCCTGTATGAAAATGGCACATTTTTTTTACTCAGAAACTGTAGAACAAGAACTCACTATATATGCTGTACTAATATATGTGTACTATGCAGTGGCTTCTAGTTGACCTGAATGTCTCTACCAAGGGGAATTGTGCTGACTTTCTCCACTACAAGGGTCAAACTACAGGTTCTAAGAAGTGCAGAATTAGTGCTTCTGTGCTTAAAAAACAAACAATGAATAGTAACTGCAGAAAGGGTCAATCTGGTTTGGGACTGTGTTGTGGAGGAGCTTTCATCCATTGCCCCTAACATGTCAGTCAGGCTCCCTGTGGCTGTTAGATCCATAAGAAAACGGTGCCAATGGGGGCACCAACCATTGGTGCCAACGGCGGCTTCTCCTCTGGGCAAATAGCATCTGCAGAAGAAAGAATCTGGGTCTGGATCAGTTGTGGGAAAAGGCTAACGTCCCTTCCTCATGCCATGGTTCATAACTGGATCTTGAAGCTTCTAATGATGGCAAAATAAACAAGCATGGAAGCGCTAATCCTCTTTTGATTTGATCCTAAATTAACTACAGTAGTTCCTTTGTTAGCTTCATTTTTGGGTTTTTTTCTCCTAAACAAGTCAACCATCTCCTCACTGATATGCTAGTTTTCTCCTCAAAATTCTCCCCAACTCAATTTATTTTATTCTTACTCAGCACAAAAGATTCTGTAGTCTTCTTGCATGGGGAAGATGGAGAAGGTTCCATTCAATATCTTTTATATTTATGTTTGTCCATCACATCTTTTACAACATTCAATAAGCATATCTTTGGATCCAAAGGTATCTTCAATGAACTCGTTGGAAGTCGGTTCTATTGATTTCAAAAGGATTTATGTTCAAGTAATTTGTTTAGAATGAGCATGTAAATTGGCTTATCAGGGTTGTACATAAGGTCGATATTCTAGTGAGGTCAACAGCTTTGAAGAAAAATGGAATCTCTAGCAGCTCATGAAATATTTCAGTGATATCCGTTTGCCTGTGTTCTACAAGAACAAACTAACAAACACATACACAGCGCAATCCTGTGTAACCTTGCACCGGTGTAACAGTAGATGCACCGGTGTAAGTGCACTTACACTGGTGCATCTGCTGTTACACCGGTGCATCTACTGTTACACTGGCGCAAGGTTACACAGGATTGCGCTGATAATGTCTTCCGTCATCACAGAAAAGATGTGGTAGAGAGGATAATGGAGGGTCAAGTAGTGCATGGTCATAAAGGTGATAATAAAAGATTTCACATCAGTGAGAGGGTTGATGTTCTAAGGTGCGAAGAGGAGACTGTTTTCCCCCCTCATCTTGAGCTCAACAGCATTATTATTGAATATTATACATTACTGGTGCACTTTACTGCACTCAAACACACAGAGTGAATTGTACTCATGGGAACAGAAAATAGGATACAACATTAGGCTGTCCCTTAAGGCTGTGACATAACACATCAGTTATAATACATAAATCTCGGGGAACAGCTAACGCTTGCAATATGCAACCAAACAAAAGGCATCTCTTGACAATAATGATATTTCATTCTTATACTGTACAACAGCCTTTGTTCACAGATGTCAACAGAACAATAAGCAAGATAGAGAAACTGGGTGAAACTGACAGCTTGTGTGTCGATGGGATCCAGGATCAGATCTGTGTGATTATGGTACTGTACAATGCACAGCCCAAGTCTCAATGAAGGGTCTAATCTTCTGGAATTCTATTCATATTCTCAGGTAGTACACAGGGGCTTAAGCAAATGTATATTTAAGCTGTTGAGGTGGATTTGACTATTCTGGGTCTACTCTTAAATCGATTTGTGCATCTGTCAGCAGAGTGAGCTTAGACATTCTTTCAGAATGAGAGACATTCTTTCCTGACCCTGGTGAATTGTACAAGTCCAGATCCATGCAGAAATGTCTGGTTTCTCATTCCAGCAACTCTTGACATAATCAGGCTTACGGAACTAAAGTCCACCAGGCCTAATATGATCTGCCTGCCATGTATTATAGGATTCAATAAACCTCCTGTCTTTGCAACCTGACAAACTGGGAAAACAGGGCAGTTGTGAAGTACTTAGCAGGTCACAGTGACATGCTCAGTGACAATGACAGGCCAACACAACTATTCAACAGATTGGTGGGTGAAGTTATGGAAACCTGGTCCAATATCTGATTTATCAGTGGAATGCCACCTGCCATCATGGCATTTGTTGGTGGCGGTATTCATGCTCTGCTCTGCCCAACCATCATGCGAGACAAAAGCGGTCTAATACTGGCATCCTATTGGGTGCGTTTGAGGGGAGGAGGCATGGCTTCTTTGTTGTTGCCACGCATTCCCTTCTTCCCTCAGTATGACTTAGGTTTTTTACTGAGAGAGCACACACGGGCAGCCCGGTCCAGCCTAAGGCCTCAGCGGCACAAAAGCAGCCTAAATGCCTTAGGCCAAAGTTAGGACGGAATTGTGACGTTGAGGCCGAATTTGTGCTGCAATTGTGACAGACATAGGACGGACTTACGACGGACATATGATGGGCGGACCGCGCATGTGCACCACGGACGCCGGCACAATTCCGTCCTAAGTACAGCCTAAGAGTGGGCGTGCCAGGGGCGTGATGGGGGGCGTGACGGGGGTGGTTACGAATTTGGGTCCGGTTCCAGACACTGGAGAGCTCTGACACGCCCCCTCGAGCACAGAAACGGACCAAAATTTAGGACGACCAAAAAGGTGGTCACAAATTTGAGGCGACCCATAGGAGCCATTTTACCTTACACACTCCAGCCCTCTCCTGAAACGTTCTAACACCCTACTCCTGAGTTATGCCTGAGTTAGGACGGAATAGCTGCGGCACAACTCTGGAACCGGACACAGATAGTTACCCTATCAGCACTCAGCCGCACCTAGCCTCTTTCCCACAAAAGCCCAGCCCCAGGCCTCCATTCTCTCTCTCTCTCTCTCTCTCTCTCTCTCTCTCTCTCTCTGAGCACGTGGCATGGGGTCCTGTCCCCCAGCAGCCACAAAGTGGGACTTTGTCGGTGGAGGGCAAAATTCACAAACACCCCACTTCTCTCTTCTCCTCTCCTCTCCCCTCTCTGTCCCCCTCTAGGGCAGAGAGGGCTGTTCTGGCTGCGGCCAACCTGTTTACAGCTGTGCCTGGGCAGCTGTCTCCATGCAAGTGTTTGCTAACCCATGTCTTTCTCCCAGCCTCTCCCCCCCCCCCCAGGCAACAACACCAGCAGGTAAGAGCAGGGTCTGGGATGACATGTGTTATGACTTCTGCCTGTTCATGCCAATATATGTTTGACATCAGCCTGTTCATGCCTATATGTAGGACTTCTGCCTGTGTAAGCCATTATGTAGTACTTCTGCCTGTGTATGCCATAATGTAGGACAGACATAATGTAGGACAGACATATCATAATGTAGGACAGACATATCTGCCTGTTCATGCCAATATCTATGACTCCTGCCTGTGTTTGCCTTTAGGTAGTACTTCTGCCTGTCAGCACACATATATATGATAGCTGCCTCTTTACCAATGTGTCCTCTGATAGCTGCCTGTTGCCATGTGAGCAGCAATATATGTGTTTGTGTAAATGTGACTTGCCTGTTAACAAAGGTGTGTTTACTAACCCGCAGCCTTGCCCCCACGGGGCCTACAACAGGTCAGTTATGATAGGCTAGCCATGTTTGTAACCCTACAGTTGTGCTGTGTTTTCTCTCCCTCACTGTTGTCCTTTGCAGGATCAAGCCCTTCTGACGTCCAGGTAAGCTCCTCACACTGTGACATGCTCCTTATACCTAGCAGCTGTGTAATCTGATCTCTCTCTCCAGGCTTTTGCAACCGACACACTGGCTTGTCTTCAATGGCGACTGCTACCACACACCAGCTGACATGTAACTCCCCCTTGTTTTTTGTCTCCCCAGGAACGTCCACTACCACCTACCTTCCTTGGAGCACCCCTGGGCCTCCAGGCAGGGTGCCCCACTGTCGTCTGCCTCGCTGCTGCCAGAGGTCAGGGAGCCAGCCCTGCAACCCTCCTCAGCTGCTGCCGCCGCCGCCGCCGCCGCCGCTACTGCTGCTGCTCCACCTCCTTGGCTGTCGTACTTGCTGTCCCTCCCCTTTCTATGGAGCAGGCTGTGGTTCCACAGGGGAAGAGCTTGCGTCTCCAGGTCCATGGGGCACGTGTGCTGCTGCTGCTGCTGCTTTCAGATTGGCTGCTGTGACTACCACTGGCAGCCTTGCCTGGCCATCTCTGCTACCGTTCCAGAACAATAAAGATGCCCCTCGGGCAGAGCCCCCTTGTGCTCAGTGTTACACAAGCATTGCCCCCCACACATAGACAGCCCCCAGCACACAAGCCCCTGCATGAATCCCATCCAGGGACTGCCACTTCCTTCCCAGGGAGCCCACAGCAGGGGGGCTGCCAGACCCTAAGGGCTCAGTGGGGAGTTGGGGGGCCTCTCAGGCAGGCAAACAATGACAGGTGACACGGCACCCATACTGGATCCGTTCGCGTCCGCCACGTCCTTGGAGAGCCCTTTTGGCAACCGGGGCTCTCACCCGCCCACGGTCCGCCCGACATGGCGTCCGTTCCGCTCAAGGTCCGCCCGTCAACGGCGTCCGTTCCGCCCAAGGTCCGTCCGTGTCAGTGTGGCTTCCGCCCAAAGTCCGTCTGCATAACAGGCGCCCGTTTCTGCATTGCCTTCATCTGCGAAGTGACCCCTGTGTCCCTATTGGTCTCTGCAGACCCCTCTCCCTGTATCCCTCTCCCACCAGCCTTGTTGTCTGTCTGTTTCTGACCCACCCGTGCCCCTCCCCAGCACCCACTGTCCGCCTGTCTGTGTGTCTGCCTCCCCTCCCACTCCCTGATGATGGAAGCTGGCAACCCCCCACCCCGCCAGAGCGCCTGCCGCGACGCGCCGACGTCGCCCCATCTGGGGGCGTGATGAGCTGCGTGAGCCCTTCTCGCTCACAGCAGACAAGCCCAAGGCATCTCTCGGTCTTGGCCGGGGCACAGAGCAGAAGGCATGCCGGGATGCCTTCTTTGTGGGCATTGCCACGGCCCTGGAGGCCCAGGGCTTCAGGCAGCGCACGGGCAAGTCATGTCAGAGGTGGTTCCAGACCTCATGAGACACCCCTTGTGTGTGACGTTCCCACCCACCTTCCCTCCCCCGCTCACCCCCTCATGAATCCCACGTGCAGCCTCAACGTGGCTTGGGGGTGGCTACGCCTTTTGCAGGAGAGAGGGGACGGTCACTCTCCCCTGCAGCAGGTGGCTGATGCACAGGGTGCCCTGTGGCGGCTGGCAAGGGGATCTCGCTCACCCGTCATCTGCCCTGCGCCCACCACATGACTGGCGCAACCCCCATGCCTGCGGCCAGCCCCTTTGCGACCGGACTGTGACAGACACTGCGGCAGCTGCCATGGATGGACACTGGCACATGCAGACATAGGCCTGCACATGCACAAGCCAGACGCCTAGCCTGGAGAGCCTGCCTGCCTGGGAGGTAAGTGTTGCCTGGATCTTGGGGTGGTGTTGGCCTAACTCAGTCATAACTCAGGCATAACGTAAGCCTAACTTATGCTGAACTTAGGCTACAATTATGCCTGACTTGCGGAGGAGTTGGGCTGGACCGGGCCCTGTGTGTGGCTTCTTTGTCTGCTGGGCCTGGGTTCAGTGGTGGACGCTCGAGAAGCATAGTTTCTTTTCTTCTGTGCTGGTGTTTCAGTTATTGGCAAGTCTTTATTAGAGCTTTTTGTGTCTCCCCACCCTGATACACACTGTGTGTATCTGGTGTCCGGTTTGTATCTGTCTGGTGGCACATTTGGGGGCTTTTCAGCCTGGGAAGTTCTTCCATAATGGTAAGATGGTTAACTCTTGTCTTTGCCTTCCAGCTTGACAACCTTCCCCATGTGTCAGGCAGTGAGGACCTGGATTGAAGTGTTCAAGTTCTTTCCCAGCACACTCTCACGTTATCTGGAGAGTTAACACACACTGACGCTGGTGCTCCTTTCCTCATCAGGTTTGGTCCCCCATTTATTTTCGTACTGTGGGATTTTTTTTTCTCATGGGCTTAAGGCCCTCAGCTTATTGCCAGGAAAATGAAACACACTCATTTCACACCTTGCAACCACTTCTGTGGTAGAAATGGGTTGAGTTTTGAAGTATAGGAGATTGGCAACGCAATTCTGTGTAACTTTGCACCGGTGTAACAGTAGATGCACCAGTGTAAGTGCACTTATGCCAGTGTAAGTGCACTTACACTGGTGCATCTGCTGTTACACTGGTGCATCTGCTGTTACACCAGTGCAAGGTTACACAGGATTGCGCTGTGGGTGCTGTACGCCTGCTGTCTTAAGCATTGTATTCACCTTTGGTCATGGCATTCTGCCACAGTTGGAGGGTGTGAGGCACGGTGTGATCTGTGCTTGCACAGGCAGAGGGAGTTGTGTGGTGCTACGCTGTTCTAGGCATTATGAAGGGGGGAGTTATTGGCCCTGGTGTTTTTCTGTTTTTAAGCATTACACATTACCCTGAGGAAGTGTTTGTCTGCCACATTTGGTGGTTGAAGCATGGTGTTATCTGTGCTGGTGCAGATGGAGGGAGTGGAGTGATGTTAAGTTGTGTAGCGGCTAACATCATGTAGGGTTCTTCAAGGGTAGAGGCTGGATGGCTCAGTGATTCAGTGAGAGAGCATTGGAGACTTGTAATATTTGTGTTATTTAAAATGTGCAAGTGGAGGATATTGGAAGCAAATCAACAGTGCTACAGCAGACAGCAAATCTATTAACGCTGTATCCAGTTCCCAGAGACAGCCCTTACGCTCCAAGATGCTTCATCTTCAGCCAACTCACAGCTTCAAATTCTCCCTTGGTCTCTCAATTCAAATTAGGGTCTACCACTGTTATTGTTTTTTTTCTAATTGGCATCCCTACAGAGGTGCTTTGAAGACGTAAGACTGGGGATATAGTGCCTTAGGAAAGTGGGTTGAAAACATTCCTCTTCCCTGATGTAAAATTTCCCGTCATTAGTTTCACAGAAGGAGGAAGAAAGGTACAGATGCTGGAGCACCTCCACTCATTGGATTGTCAAAGCCCCCCATGGTGCTTCTAATTAGCAAAGCCATAACTGCAGGAGACCTGAATCACGGTTCACATAAATCATGTCTAGTTTGACTCAAGTCACATAGGTATTCGTAGCAGACATTCTTCTAGACCATAAACAGTGTCACCCCACTCATCACACATGAATTTCTGGCAGCTCAGGTCTTTATTTCTTTCAGCTGTGTGTGCCTGAGAGGAAAGGGTGCATGGTTCTGGATCTTCTGCCTATGCTGTGTACAAAAAGAAAACAATGGTGGCAACACAAGGGATTGAATGGTGTGTGCAGACAAGGCTTCCTACAACATATCTATAATCTGCTTCAGCCAACTCCATTGTACTATCATATGGGACATCTGGACTATATTATTTATTATTGATTTAAATAATTGTTACCCCACCTTTCTCCCGATAAGGGCAATCAAGGCGGCTTACAACATGTTAAAAATACATAATAAAATATAATACAATAAAAATAATTAAAACAGATAATTAAAACAAACAAACCCCAGTGGGTCACCTTAAGATTACATTAATTAAAAAGCCAGCCCACCATGTCAGCCACTGAACGCTAACCTGAATAAAAACGATAGAAAGCTGTGTTAAACTGAATCACATCATTGGTCCATCCAGCACCTCTCTAAGGTTTCAGACATAGTCCTACCCAGACCAAGGGCTTGAACCTTCTGCATGCAGATCATGTGCTCGGCCACTGAGCTATAGCCCTCTCACCTGAAGCAGTACTAATTCCTCTTCTGCTTTGTCATTTTCACCTGACCCTATCTTTAGAAATTATACTGGCAGTAGGGATAAACTTGGTTGGTGCTAGTGTTTTGTAAGGAATCAACAGTCTAGTCCAGTGGTGGCCAACCTTTCAACATGAATGCTGGCCCTTTAAACCACTTATGGTTGCATAAGTGAGGGCATTTCAGCAGGTGCAGGTGCTTTAGCAGCACCATTAGCACTTGCAGCTGCCAAGATTCTGTCTTCTACACAACTCTTAAGAACACAGTAGCCCTAATGCTAGAAGGTTGGCCACCCCTGGTCTAGTCTGTAATTCAGTTGTGTTAGTCCATTGATTTCAGTAGCACCGGAAATAACACCAATTCATGTGGTCACTATTTGTTTTCTTTGGCACACACAGGGAGGCAATTAATTGCAAAATGAACCCAAATAAGTTCTCTCTGATTGGCATGAGCTCTAATCCTTTGAAACCCCTTTTGCATGATCCTGTCAAAAGGAAGTATGGAGATCTTTTTTTATAACTCTGTGATTTAGACGCGTAATGGAATTCAAGATTAGAAGCAGCATACCAACCAAAAAATGATTGTATAAAGTTTAATTAGGGGTCATCAGGAATGAAGCAGGAGACTATGGTAGAGAGAAAAGCAATCAGGAAAGGATATGCCATTTATGAATTATAAAAGGCCACAATGTGTTCAGGATTGGTGTGTTGCCTTCAATATGCGAGTGAGCAGGTGAATAGTTTGGTGTGAACATATGCAGTGTGCAGAACATATGCAGAACTTGGGACCAGTTCTCAAAATGCATATATATATATATATATATATATATATATATATATATATATATATATATATATATATAGATAGATAGATAGATAGATAGATAGATAGATAGATAGATAGATAGATAGATAGATAGATAGATAGATATTAAACCCACAGTTTTGTCTTCAGTGGAATGTTCCACAAGTCAGGACATCTTCAGGATGGTTTGTCTGGGTGTCTGAAGCTGCCTTATCCAGAGTCGCCCTTTGTCAACCTAGGTCTCCATCCAGGGTTTCTTTCCCAGCTCTACCTGGAGGAGATGACAAGAATTGAACCTGAGACCTTCTGCATGCAAAACATATGCTCCTCCACTGAGCTACAGCCTGTTCCCTAACTGGGTCATACTGGACTAGCAATAAAATAAAACTAAAATAGGAAAGTCAGTCATTATCTCCATTTCCATCCTCTGGCAGTGAATTGCAAGTATTCTACTACTGGCTGAAGTAGAAGCATTCCTAGTCAATTCCTGTTTACTTTCATATCTTACAATTGTTGTATAGTAAGGCAGATCTGTATTAGTGATTTGAGTGGGCACCTCACCTTCAGATGATCCCCTTTGACACTTTCATGGCACGTTGCTTTGCATGCAGCAATTGTACTAGTATCGTGAAATTAGTCAGAGTCACTTTAACTTTGCTGTCACCCATTAAACATACACAATGAGATCACAAGCCATTATTTCCCTCACAAATATTAAAATACGCTAACAGCGCTCTGTGTTCCAGCTGCATGCTACGCGCGGTGGCAAGGAGAGTCATGCCGGCCACATGACCACGGAGGCGTCTTCGGACAACGCTGGCTCTTCGGCTTTGAAATGGGGATGAGCACCACACCCTAGAGTCGGACACGACTGGACTTAATTGTCAGGGGTCACCTTTACCTTTACCTTAGACTTCTAATAATCCAGCACCTTTAAGACCTAGATGGTGCTGGATATCAGATATGCCAGACTATCAGATGGTCCATAGAGGAGGTAGAGGCCTGTGCCAGGCTGTCTGCTAACATTGCTCGGGCGGACACAGCAGTTCAGAGTGATCGTCAAGCCCTGGGCATCTGGGTGTGAGCTCACTGCATTTTGACGCACTGCTGGTGCTGTACTCAGAGTAGCCCTGCATCCATCACACCATCCCAGGATAGGGTTGGGACATTAGTCCATTGCAGCAAAACCAACAGTCTTGAAGAACCATACGAATGAACATATTTTGGTTGCAACTCTGTGCATATTTGCCTGTCTAATATTACCTGTTCCATGTCTCACTGAACTCAGTGGGTTGCGCTTCTGAGTAGACTTGCATAGTATTGTGCTGAAAGACAGCATCAACATTTTGGTCTGATACTTAATGAACACACACACACACACACACACACACACACACACACACACACACACACACACTGAATTGCATATGAAACAGTAGGATGTTATGTATTAATGTGATGATTATTTTATGTTATGCATAATACATTAAAGAAAACACTAACACACTTATTTGAGTATAAGCTTTTGTAAATTAGAGTCTGCAGCAAATTTACCACCCAGAAAAATCATATTCATGAGTGATGAAACGTCTCCAACTGTCTTTAGACACTGAGGGCACCTTTGGTTATATGATGGCATTTAAGTACCATCATTGTTTGAGTATGTTACAATGATTCTCTTTAAGTATGTTGCAGTAGCTGTTTAATGTCTTGAAAGAATACATTTTGCCAAGTCCTGTCAGCAACGCGACTTTAATGTGTCTTGTGTCTGCTTTGATGCACATTTTTGTTCCTCATTCCTTCCTGAGTACAAGCCATTCTTTTTAATGTTGCCTCACATTTGTTCTTTGGTTACAAATGGTTCTTAGAATGTGGGCAGGTATCAGTGAATAATTCATGCTTGACGATGACAGGTGAAAGGGAATGCTCTCATTTTTTGTTGGCTGTGCTGATAATAAGTGAATAAAGCACATGATCCATGTGGCTGCCTAGGGCGCATTCCACAAATAGTCTAATTTTCATGCATGACTATGCTTTGAGCTGAGAAGCCACTTCCTGAAATGTCATCTGTAGAAACCTGTTTACAGGAAAGGAATTATGGCATCAACCAATCAGTAAGATGGCATTTCTGGAGCTCCTTGGTATGATGCACAGGAAAATGAGAACACCTTGGCATATAAATATTTTTTTGAAATGTTGGTTTGGATATTAGCCATTTCCAAAATAGAAAACAGATGTCCAAAAAGATCTCATTACCAAAATGTTGTCCAAATAATGCTACATCTTCATGTAGTGTCACTTTAGGATACTTGGGAAAAGAAATTGTGACCTCCAGGAGCAGTGGAACTGCTACAAAGTAAAAAGAAAAAGAAAAAAGGAAAGGAAAGAACAGGGAAGCTGGAGAGCCCAGTTTTAGCTGTCTTTTCATCCCTGACAGTCAAATGATCCCTTGTGACACTGCCATAGTGCACAGCAGTTTGAACAACCTGATGTTGTTATTGTGATATCATCCACAGCATTTGAATTTAGCCTGCGCCAGCATTCATTGCGTATACACTGGAAAATCACAAATCATGACACCCCCCCCCATTTGACATCATAATGTGATTTAACAATAGACCTCAAGAACAAAAATTATTATACAGTACAATAAAGTGTATATCATCCGTTCCTGCTTACAAAGATCTCTGGATAAAGGCCTAGCGGTGGTAACAATCATTACGATCTCTTCCTCTATTCCCCTACAAGAAGTGACTTTTAATACCTTTCATTTAATCTCACCAGTTCTAATTACTGTAGTTACAACAACTGTACATTTTACAGATTGGTGTAGCTGCCTGGGTCCAATAAGCTTGCCTTAATTAAAGGTTGTATCTTTTGGACCAGTCCTTGCTCCTCTCTGCCCACTACTGTACAGTATTTCTTTTCCCCCAGGTGCATTCAAACAAGAGCTCTCCCCTGATGCTATTTGAAAAAGAGAGGTGAGAAATATTTTTTTTTTCAGGTAATCATTTTATCTCTTTGTGGAACAGGTTCCAGTCCACAAGCTGTGAGCAGGGTATTGTGGAGCACATAATAGATACATTTGTTCAGAGACAGTAGCCTGCTGTCATGTAATATAGATTTATAAGACTTTGTGGGTGATTTGAAAGATATTGTGAAAAACTCAGCTCATCTAGCCATGTTTGCCTTGTTATCACACACAAGACAAAAAGGAAAAAAAAAGAAAAAAGGAATTTCAACATTCTGCTACTTAGTGCAATAGAATCATTCAAAATTCCAACTACGTACGTAGAGCTTTTTTCCCTTCATTTTTATGAATATAGTCCTTAAACAAATGTTCTCTCTCTCTCTCTCTCTCTCTCTCTCTCTCTCTCTCTCTCTCTTGTGTGTGTGTGTGTGTGTGTGTGTGTGTGTGTGTGTGTGTGTGTGCGTGCGTGCAAATTCTCTTTGAAGTGGATTTATATTTTTGCCATTATGCTGTCTCTGGTCACACATCTCACAGCCTGATCTAGAGATTCATGAGGACTCAGCTGTGCAGATGTATTTCTTGAGTGTATTATTACAGTGCGTTGTTACAATAGAGGTAAAAAATAGGTGGTGTGTGCAAAGGAATGTTTTCTTGAAATAAATGGAAAGCTTTCAGAGGAAAGCAAACTCCCTATATCAATGTTCCTTCACTCAGAAATGTATTGCTGGATTTGTGTGTCAGGGTTATTTTACCCTGAGGGCATATGCAGCACCCTTGCTGGAGCTATGCAGATCTGGGCCTGGTCAAAACCAGGATGGGAGTTTGCCTGGGATATATGCTGCCAAGACTACCACAGAACTAAAAGGTGTTAGCGCCTCCTGATGCATGTAGGTGACTGTTAAAAGCCCTAAATGGTCTGGATCCAGGAGCCTTAAGAATGCACAGATTTCCATCTGCCCTTTACGATCTTCTCAGGAGGCCCTGCCTGCTCCCCAATTTGCTTGCAGAGGCTCATTTGGCTGGCATGATGCAGGATCAAGTCTTCTTAGTAGTGGCACCCAGATTCTGGAACCTTTCCCAGAAGTTTTGTGCTTCCCACTCTGTCCTAGTTTTCAGACACCTTTTTAAAGACATGTCCATTTTGGGGCCTGCTGGGAACGGAGAGTGGTGTCTTTCTGTCTCTGGTCTTTTATTGTACTGTGCTTTTATTGCCGTTTTATATTGTTGTAATGTTGTTGATACTTGGAGGCTTTAGGACAATAAGCATACAGTATAAGCCCTCAATGATCAGCCTGGTCGAAGGGGACTGGCGCCTGAAGCACTGCAAAAGTTCTGCCATTCCCCCATCACTATTGCTGCCCTCGTGTACCTGTGAGGAAACCCCCCCCCCCCAGCATCCAGTTCTTCCTCTTCCTTCATTTCAGTTTAGAAACAGAGGAGGAGAGATGTCGACAACAGCAGTGGCAGAGGCCCTCTTGTCTGCCTGCCTTCTGCATCTGAGTGTAGAAGTGGAGTAGGAAAGTGTGGGTACGAGACCCACGCCAGTGTGAGACCTCAGCCAGTGCTAAGCCTGACTGGCTGACCTCTGATGCCACCATTGCTTACCCTTCAAATGTAAAGTGTGAAAGCGGAAAAACAAACTTGTCCGCCTGTCTCTCTAGTATGCATCCTCCAACTGCGAGGTATAGCATGATGATGCTGATTGCCCAGCAGGGATGCTCATTGATGCAGAGCCAGGGTTCATCATGAATAACATTAGGCACACTTCTGATTCCTGGCTCCCTGCCAGGTGTTCAAATCCAAGTTGACACCCACATAATATGTGAAGTGGGCCTGTCTCTTTTCTGTATTATTTATTTATTTATTTGCTGGATATGTATTGGATGTAGCTGAATTTTGGGTTTATACAGATAAGTGTTCTGACATTACATACAATGCAATCCTATGCATACTGCTCAGAAGAAAACCCCACTCAGTTCAGTGAGACTTACAGCCTGATCCTGCCTAAGATGTGGCGGCTGGCCAAAATGGCCGGGGCTCACCTCGGGGGAAGGGGACATTTGTCCCTTTCCCCCAGTGTAAGCGCCAGAGGCCCCAATGGGCCTCTTCAGATGCACACCAGCTCTTTACCATTAGGCATAGGACTAAAGACGTATACGGACATAGGACTAAGGACATATATTTGTATAAGGTAAAGGTGAAGGTGACCCCTGACAATTAAGTCAAGTCATGTCCGACTCTAGGGTGTGGTGCTCATCCCCATTTCAAAGCCGAAGAGCCAGCGTTTTCCGAAGACGCCTCCGTGGTCATGTGGCCGGCATGACTCTCCTTGCCGCAGCGCATAGTATGCGGCTGGAACACGGAGCGCTGTTTACCTTCCCGCAAGCGGTACCTATTTATCTACTCGCATTAACATGCTTTAGAACTGCTAGGTTGTCAGGAGCTGGCCAAGCAACGAGAGCTCACCCCGTCGCGGATTCGAACTGCCGACCTTTCAATCGACAGCTCATGGTTCAGCGGTTTAACCCACTGCGCCACCCGCTGGCCCATATATTTGTATACATGTTATCTAATAAAGTAGGAGCCTATTTTATTCAACGCAGTTGTGCCTGTCTCTTTGTTTAGCCCTGCAATGACCATAAATTCAAGTGAACAATGTCATGACTACCCTACGCATGTGGCTCTCCTTGGACAGTGAGCAAGAAGGGAAATTGCCAAAGAACATGGCAGTGGGGCTGCAGGAAGAGGTAAGGGCAGCTGTGACCCTGTTCTCCATTGCTATGCTTCCAGGACAGTGATTGGGATGAGGAGGGTCAGGGTTGTTGCTGCTGCTGCTGCCTTCCTATAGCATTTCAGCCGAACAAGCTAGGCAGGAACAGTGGCGTCGCTGGAGGTGGGGCGGAACGCCTTCGGAGCCGTTCAGTGGAATGAAGGCAACGTGCAGGGAGTCTCCTGCGCGTTGCCTTCGCCCCACTGAATGGCTCCGAAGGTGAGGGGGTGGGGCCGCCTCATGCCCGTGAGTCAGCGCAGTGCAGAACTTAGTGTTCTGCTCCACCTCCAGCGACGCCACTGGGCAGGGAGGATCCTGTGAGCAGAAGCATCATCCCCACCTGGCCAGTTTGGAAGAAACGGTGGAGGAGGGGAAGGAGGAGGCAGAAACCTTTTGCAGTTAAGTGCTGATAATTACACTTACTTATCCAACTATTGGGATTTGCAAGACTTCCATTTTTTTCCTTAAGGTTCTCAGTGCTTTATTCCCTAATTATGTTTAAAAAGTACTACAAAATAGCAATGATTTATGGGTGTTACAACAACAGTGAGCAAATTTATGCCTTTTGTTTTGCTTGCTAGTCTGGAGACGTTAACAATTTGTAATCAGTAAATTCCTGCCTGCAAGTGGTTTTTATATAATGAGTCCTGATTATCAACATTAATAATGCTTCAAAAATTAATTAGCAAGAAAACTCTCTGGTTATCCACAGATAATCATACCTTAAATCATTCTTTAACCAAAATAATTAGGATTGACTTCAGCAACCAATTGTTTTAAGCCTAAAAAAACTTGTGTGGAATTGCATTATTTCCCAGCAGTATTTAAAAGAAGGATGCTTAATTATTTTACTTTTTACTTTATTTGAAGCCTGGTTTTATTGAATTCTGATTATTTCGGGAGTCCCCCCCCCCATATCTACAAATCCAAAAGTAAAACTTAAATACAGGTTTTATGCTGTTTCCCTCCGAGGGTACGTAGACACCCTTGAAACCACTCTAGAAGCAGTCCCAGCTGCACCAAAACTGGGGCCTTTCCCCCCTTGTAGAGAGGATCTGCCACCGCCCACCATGGAACAACTTTGGCACAAATGCCTTTTTTCCTCCTTTCTTCTCTGACTTGAAACAAGTCTTGCTATGTTGCTTCTCTTCACAAGTCCTATATTTTGGATTCACATTTACAGGCAGCTTGACAACACCCAAGGTGTTATACTCCGAGTAAAACTGTTCCCCTTGTAGGACCCATGGTTAGCACATGACCACTGGCAACCTGCTTGCACAAAGCAGCCCTATCCTGGATTCCACATTTCACCAGAGCTCTCTGTCCTTTTTGCCCCATTGAAGTGAGGGGTGCAATAAGGTCCTCATCTGAAAAAAACAAAACAAAACACTAACCCCACCCAAAGGTCCTGAGCCATATTGCCTCACTAAACCAAACCTGCCCCTGCCCCCCAAGCCATGGAGCCCATGCTAAGCCCCCAGCCAGTTGCCACCACCTTGCCTGGCCTCCATGCCATTTGCTCTATCTCCCCCAACCAGCCCCAAACTGACTCCATACCTGATTGTAAACCTCTTGCCTCCACTGCCATCCAGGGCATGACTGCTCCAGTGGCTCCCAAAGCATCCCCAGATGTGAATGTTGCCACTCCAACAACACCCAATGCTGAAGGTGACTCTGAAGTTCTGGATCCTGGTGCATGCAACACCAGGCACCCTCTTTCACCTGCAGGACACTAAATACAACAAAACTCTGCCTGTCCATGGTCTCCAGTTCCTGGATTCCCAGCTGTCTATGCAGGTAGAGTTCTGGGCAAAAAAACTGCCTTCAAGGAATCAATCCTTGCCCCTACTTCTTTGGAAGAAATTAATCAGAGGATTCCCCTGCCCCATTGCTGACTTGGCAAGATCACGGCCCATGCCTGGTGACATGTCAGAGGCTCCTGCCTCCCTTTCAAGATCGACTAGCGATGCTGGCAGCAAATGCTGTTCCACTTGGTCAAGCTGCTCACACAGGACCCTGATGGTGTCCAGCAGAGAGTCAGCAATTGGCCTGTGTCATCATCTCCCCCACGAACCCAACCAATATATCTTGAGTCCCCAATTGTGCACCCAAACTCTGATCCTGGACATTAGCATCAACTCCAGCCCCTGCAGATGCCTCATTTTCAACATGGCACCATTCACAAATGCCACTCCTGAAGCAATAGGGATATGGTGCTGATGCTATTTATGCTTCTCCTACAAATCCGGACTGAACCAAGCCAAAGCACAATCTACACAAAACAACACCTCAGTGGTGTAACTAGACTGGAGCGGAGGCAAGTAGTTCTGCAAGACTCCGTTACACCGGAGTCAGCGGCCCCTCACCTTTCCTGTTGGAGCGATTCCAGCAGCGACAGGGGAGTGTCCTGCGTGTTGCCATTGCTGCAACCAGATGGGGTGGTAGGCGCGTTAGGATTTGTTGCAGGGTGTTCTGAATATTCAATGAAGTTGTGGCCTATTTATAATCCAAGCTCCTTGTCTCGTGTCTCTTTGAAGTATGCAGACAATGCTACTACACAGTATTTATAACCACTGTATCATTCCGGAGATTTTCAAAACAACTCTATGGTCTTCTACACTACATAACCAATGTGTTGAGTTGCCACATTATTTAAAAACCCATTAACCATAATTGCAATCATATTGTGCCCATCTATTTTTAAAATGTGACTTTTGTGTTCCATTTCTAATCATAACTCAACATAAATGAAAGGACAATTAGATTGTTAAGTAGCAGCCATTGGATTACAGTTAGATGATCAATAAACCATTCCTTATTTCTTGTCTTGCGCAAACTGTTTGTGAAACACTTTGTAAAATGTCCCAGTTTAATGTGTGCGTGGCTTTTCTGACACTGGCTTATTGAATCATTAAACATATATTAAATCCTTGGAGATATTATTTTCCTTTGATTTACCCATTAGGAAATGATTCCTGCAATTTATTATAGCTGTCTGAAATAACAGGAGCTAGGATGGCCATGCCAGACATACCTGCTGAGCCTGAAAGTAACGGGCATTATAGATGGCAACTGACAGCTGGCACTTACATTGCAGTGATGGCAGTCCTTTTTACAAATTACATTGAATCCCCTCTCCAGACATCCATGCATTCATTTCATTTCATGGAACCTAAGTGCATACAACTACCTGTATATATGTGTAGAGCTCTCCACCCGTATTTGGGAACCCTGGAAAAGAAGAGTTAAGAAAGTCAGATTGTATATGACATTAAAAAAAGAATTAAAAGGTATTAAAAATAACATCAAATCTATAATAATGCAACTTTCTCATTTTATCAGGCTCACAGTGTTGTTTGATCAAGATCTTGAGCCAATGAGTTGTGAAAAGTGCCCATTCTAAGGATGGATACTAGCACATGTTGTAGGAGGAAAGGGCTCCACCACCACCTGGGCACTCTAGGCCAGGGAGGAGGAAATTCTCTCTTAGGCATAACAAGGGCTCTTCTTTGGATTATCTGGCTTTGATTTTTTAATAGAAACAGGTTTACTGTTTCACTCAAAAGGAATGACCAAACCACTGTGGAGGTGGACCAGCGCCAAAGCAATGGCGGAGCCTGAGGAGGGTGCAATTTTTCCCCTCTGCAAGCTTTGAAATGGCGGCAGGAGGCTTGGCGGGGAGAGTTGCAGCGCGCAAAAAACGTGTGCTGAGAAAAGCCCTACCGTTCGTCTCCAGCCTCTTACCAGTATGTGGAGGCTCGCGCCAGGCGCTCCGATCCCAGAAGTGAGTGGGCGGTGACATAATTGCCAGTGCCACTCACTTCCATATTCAGAGCACAGGGGGGGGGGGGAGAGACATGCTGCCTTGCCCCGGGCGCCCTTCAGCCGCATTACATCTCTGAGGTGGACTAATCCTTTTTGGCCACAGCTAAAGGAGAGGCTATAGCTTAGAGTTAAATCAGATGCTTTGCATTCCCTTGAGCCCTGGCTCAATGCCTGGCACCTCCAAGCAGGGCTCCAAAAGACCCTGTCTGAAACTCTGGAGAGCTGCTGCCATTCGGTGTAGATATTACTGACCTACCTAGAAGCACCTATGGTCTGACTTGGTATAAGGCAACTTCATATGTTCAGTGCTTGTATCCATGGGTCAGAGATGACCATTCAGAGGTATAATCCAGTGCTGACTATTAGGACCATGCACGCACGCACACGCACACGCACACGCACACACACACGCACACACACACACACACACACACCAGTGTGGTCTGCTAGGATGTCAGACATTCCTTCAATCAACCAAATTCTTCACATCAGTTATAACTTAAACAGGTTATCTTGTTGGCTGTGTGCTCCCTGAGGCATCTGGTGGGGCCACTGTGTGATACAGGAAGCTGGACTGGATGGGCCTTTGGCCTGATCCAGCAGGGCTCTTCTTATGTTCTTATGTTCTTATCCGACAGGATGAAATTGTGGAGGGAGAATATGGGAGATGTCTGCTTTTAGTTCACAAAGGAATCACACTGCACACATCTAAAGAGGTGCTTTTTATTTTCTTTGCCTCAAATAGGGGCAGGATGGTGTAGTGGTTTGGGAGTCGGACTTAGACCTGGAAGATCCAGGTTCAAATCCCCGCTCAGCCACGAAGCTTCACGAAGCGTCAGGTTGTTCTGCTTAACCATTTTTATGGGTTCGTAATGTTAGGAAGGAATCTCGGTACTTGCAACCTCCCACAGTGATGAGTATGTAAAATAGGCGAATCTCCTTCAGAAATGATTGTGCAGAACTTGGGCTAATTGTAACTGAATGGAAGCTTCACACGCATTGTGTTCGATTATGATGTGAGTTTTGGATGTCATTGCTTCTGCCTGAGTTAAATGAATTCTATGTGCGCTCATTACATCTGAATAGAGTACTGTACAATGTTTCATCTTCTGCTCATTTAGTTCCTTTGAGGAGATAAGGCAATGAGTAATTATTCACATGTGAAAGTACTTCATAATCTGCTGTAAGGTTCCACTATATATAAATTAATTGAATATATCTTTTTGAATGAAGTGTGATAATGCAAAAAATGGTTCTGCAATTGTAATGCATTAGGCTTATTCCATTTGCTAGATAAAACTACAGTATACAGAATCGCTGACTTTGTCCAAATGTATCCGGCTAGCATATTATTTCTGCTTTCAGTATGTCAGTAGCATTGAGGTAACATCTTTTTTCAGTGCAATGCTCATAACTTTCTGTACAATCTTTTTTACAACAAAAACAATATAGCATATGAATATATTTGTTGCATAACCTGAAATTCCACTGTTCAAGCTGTAGAATAAGACAGCCACAAGACCTTTTAAAAAAGACAAAAAAGGCCTCTGTAATAAAGGAGGCTACTGCACTATGGTTATATTCAATGCTTTAATTTTTCTATTAAATATTAAAATTGTATCAAACAGAAAACAAATGCTCTTCTAACTGAGCCATATTACAGTCATTCCAATATAAAATGAATGGTTCCAATTTCTATGTCAATCCATTGAAATTCCCATTTCCATTTCACAGCCAGATTAATCCAGTTAATTTGTCCATCTCAGCTAATAAATAGCCTTTCTAAGCCATTTATACATAATGATCCATTAAATTTTCCATTTTTAGTAACCACAGTCTAACTGCCACTAGCATAGCTTGAATGAATGTCTTATGTTTAAATGCATCATTTTTTAAAAAAAACAAAAATATTCAATAAAACCACAAAAAGATCCAATTTGAGCTTAATAGCCTAACCTGTGTTAGGCTAGGACCCAGGAAACCTGGATTCAAATCTTCACTTAGCCAATGCCATGAATTCACCTTAGGAGATGATAATTCACCCATCTCATAGAGTTGTTGTGAGGATACGATGGGGGGGGGGGGAGAGAGAACCATGTATGCTGTACAATAAAATGTAAATAAAAAGTCAGAGATCAGAATCTCATCTGATCTCTGACTTTTTATTATTACATTTTATTGTACAGCATTCATGGTACCCTTTTGATTCCTCAGGTAGCTTCATGGGCTGAAAGCTGCGGCCCAACTTTTAGCCCCTGCTGTGATAGCCCTACAGTGCTGCAGAAAGCAGAGTTTACAATCTGCTATGATGGCACAAGAAATAAGTCACCTTGACTCCTCTGCCAGAATCCCTGGGTTGAGAATCCTAGTGCCTCACATAATCTTAAATAAGATGCTCATCAGTGCTTCATCAGCACTCATCCTGCTCAATATGGAGTACCTATGGAATCTGCCTTCTAGCTAAGGACTCTAAGAATGTGCACCATCAAGCTACCGTTTGAAACAGCTAGGGTTTAAGTAAACAACTTTTGCTCTTTTATTTAGCCACAGATACCCAGAGAAGAGAGAACTCAGAACAAAAAGGTTTTTACATTTTTACATTGTCCTAAAATAGCAATCTGTCTGGGCAAAGGTTCTGCATGATATTGCAAGTTGTTATATCATAGGTGTTTGAGCCTTTGAGCTAGGAAGCCTTATATTTGCAGCCTGCAACAATCTCTCTGGTGTGTCCAGAGGCAGCTGACTCACTTGTAGGAGTCATAAAATGACAAGTTACATGGTCTCAACTTGTCAGTGACCTACACAGGGTGGCATGCACACTCTTCATACGACATATGTACAAAACAAGCATTCTACCAGCAGCTAAAAGGGCCTCCTACAGTGCGTGAAGCCATGCACTGCCGGAGCTCCAGGGGACAGACCGCAGTGGCTTGTATGCAGCCAAGGTGGTGGACAGGCCCACTGATCCAGGAAAATCACTGCGAATTGGTGGGGGAGGGTAGATCAAGGGTGGAATGAGGTCGGGGGAGGGTGGAACGGGGAAGCAACTGCATGGGAGAGGGTGGATCAGGTCTGGGAAGGGGACAGGTTCAGTGGCAGCAGCGACCACCAAATCTAACCTCCCTTCCCAGACGCAATCCTGCAGCTTGAGTCCAGGCAGATCTGTGCCAACAATTTGTGCAGGTCCAAGTCGACCCCTCCACACCACAGAGTCTTACCACAGAGGAGATCTCCGGGACCCCCCCCCCCCACACACACACACACAGCATGCAATGTGAGACGTTTCAGCACACCTGAATAAGTGTGCGGGAGGGAAAGCATAGGACTGTAAAAGTATGCATATGTGCACCATAATCTTTCATTTCTATTCGTGTGAATGATTCCCTCCAGGTAAATACACTGCTATATAAAATCCTCTCTGTCTTGCTTCCCATCCAGTCCTGTTCCTGATATAAGGACTTGCATGCTATACTATGAAGTTCCATTGCCTGTGTCTTCCACCCAGGTAAGGATGGAAAAAGAACTCCGAATCCTTCTTTTCCCTGGCACTTCTATAGTGAAACCAAGAGGAAGAGAGTTCAGTTAATACTACTGTGCTCACTCATCTTTGAGCTGGAGAGATTGCATATAAAACCAATATTAACCTCCATTTTTCAGTTACACTTAAAATTAGTTCCCAGATGGTTGGGAGTAACTTGTTATGAATCTATCAAACTATTAACTTGGAACTACTGCAGTTACAGTATTCCACAAGCTTGGTAATGGGAGAAAAAAACCCACACGGTTTTACTGGCATCCTTTTTATGATGTACCATTGTTAGCACAACTTGCCCCTGATGGTTATCCTGCTATAAATTTAATCACAGAACCATCTTTCTTCGGCTCTGAACCTCCAAATCCTTTCATACATTCTCCATATCTTGTCACTGCTTATTAAGACTTATTGTCACTTTGAAAACATTTGGTGCCGGGAAACCTCAGATTGTACATATTTAAAACCCTTTGTTTAGAAATGAGACATTGAAAGAGACGTCTCCCGACTTCCTTATCCTGAGAGCCTTCAAATCCTCTGTTTTATTTATTTGACCAGCTACAAAATTTGCATACAGATTCCCCAAATGAACTGTTCCATTCACAACATTATTATGCTATCAGCTGCGAACCAGAATTTGCTTGTAATCTGGAAAAAGAAAGACAAGACTGGATGAGCTTCACAATGCTAAAAAGGAACCATCCTTGCATACTAGTGACTTCATTGATCAATGTCTTGTTGATCTCTTAAGAAACCTGTTGTCCTGATAACAAAGTCGAGATCATCCCAAAAATCCATTGTTAACTCCCTTGCCCTCCAAGCCAATAAAACTTGATTAGCTGCTGCTATGGTTTATGCCACATGTGCGACGTTACTATATTACATGTGCATATCTATCCATTTTAATATAGCTATCCTCATTGATGATACCATGGATGGAAGTTATTTCTGAGTAGTTATTTCTAACCCTAACCCCTTTCTTTGCGTAGTTATTTCTGTACCTCTCCAGACAAACTAGTAAGAAACAGCCCAATCCTATCCTTCTCCCTCACTGATGCAGTCAGTGGGGGGGGGGGGAGGGCACAATGGGAAGTTTTGGAAGGTTCCTTTCCAAAACCTCCCATTCTGCCCTCCCCCACTGGCTGCACCAGTGGGGGAGAAGGATAGGATAGGGCTGTAAGTTATATACAGTGCCTGACTAGGGCATTTTTTTTAACCTAAAGGTTAATTTTTGTAGGAGAATATCAGAAATGAATGAAATACATTGGTTAGACAAGGCATCAAAGAAGGGCTTTGATCTACACTTACTCAGGACTTCTCAATATATTGGTACTTATTTACACATCTTAGTTCAGCCGCTCTGAGTCTTCTGCAATACATACATACTACTCATTCATGTGTTAGAAAAAGCCAGTGACTGGTTCAATATTTTTTTTTTTATAAGCAGGCCTTTTTGTATGTATAACTATCATCATTCAGGTTTTCCCATTCCCAAGTTAACCAAACTGAACCCTCTCCCCTTGCTATATGATTTCAGCATGTATGGTTTTGTTTTCAATGCTTTCGGAGTCTTGGATTTGATATTTGATAGTTGTGAGCTAGTGAGAGTGCTATGCCGTGCATATCAAAGACTTTCCTTTCTCTCTCTCTGTCGATTTGGATCCTTTAGGTTGGGTTTGAAGTGTGGATGTTACACTGCTGTTCCCTAGATAGATGTTAACGATCTGCTTCTCTTCATTGTTTCCTGGTTATCACATTTCAGTGATTCTGCTATGAGTCTGTGCCCAAAATGACTAATAAATACTTTCTTTTTTCAGACTCTTGCCTGCTACTTGTCTTTTGCAAGCCTACTCTAATTGTCTCTTTGCTTCAGTCACTCCAATTCAAACTGTCTGCTTAAAATGTGGACTGTCTTTTTGTGCTGTTGTGCCATTCAGAACTCAGTCTTGTGTATTGTGTTTGAAAGTTTCCTCACAACAAAAGCACATCCCAGGAGTAAATCTTATGTACTGAGAACAGGGCCAGCCCAAGACTTCCTGGTACCTGAGGCAATGCTCCCCCCCCCCAATACCTAGTGATATGCCTGGACCATATTGCCTGTTTCCTGGACTGGGAAAGGAAGAGAAAAGTGTGGAGGAGAAGCAAGTGCAACATACTAGGCCACAACTCTACTCTACTCCTCCACACTTCCTCTTCTGTGCAATCTTCCTCTTCCTTTACCAATCCAGGGAGGAGGAGGGGCAGTGTAGGTGAGTAGGCAGACAGAGGTGATACACCTTGCCAGTCTGCTGCCTGAAGCAACTGCTTCAGTTTGCCTCATGGATGGGCCGGCCCTGACTGAGGAGGCTGGGCTAAAAGTCTTTGCTGTCTGTATGATGTTATCGAGATCTCTGCTGCAAGCAGTAGCTCAGACTCAGAGCCTGAGGTATGAAGAGGCAGCTGGACTCAGACTCACATATTGAGCTGGAGATGAGGCCCATCTGTCAAGAATCCCATGAAAAAGAACATTCAGAATCTGAAATCCCTGCGCCTGGCTCCTCTGAAGAACCAGTCCCGTCCATATCAGGGGCATCATGTTTCCCTGTGCCTGCTCGCTGACACCAGAAATGAGCCAGGAGGAATTTTCTGAAAAGAAAGAAGAGTGTAAGACTTTAGCTCAGAGGGGTGCCCCTTTAAAAATACTTCTTTCTCCAGACAGCAGGGATGAAGCATGGGAGGGAGGAGTCTAGGCTTCAGAACGTTTTAAGTTTGAAGTTTTGCTCTGGGTCCCAGCTGATCAAGGTGCTCTTTTGAGGGCCTCCCAAATGCAGCCTGCTATTGCACTGCAGTACGTACCCCCCCCCTTTGCTCCTTGTGGTGCAATTGCTCTTGACACAAAATAGTTTTCAAAGAAGCAGCCCTTTTTTGTGTGAATAAGAGGAATAGACTACACCAAAAACACCACCATTGAATTGACTATCACTTTCTGATTGTGAGAACTTGCACAGTTACAAGCCTTTTCCAAACATTCCTTCTTCCATTCAATTTCCCAAGAATGCGCATGATTGCCCTGCCTCCACCAATGACATGCACAATAGCCATGCCCTCACTCTCCCCCCCCCCCAGATTCAAGTATCTGTCTGAAAAACCCAGCGTTGAACATGGGGAGAGTCTCTTCCTGTGTCTGGAACCCTGGATCTTTGAACATGGGGAGAGTGGGGAGCAGGGCTATTGTATGCATGGTTGAAGGGGGCAAGGGCATTGTGTGCATCAATGGTTGGCGGTAGTGCTATCGCACATGTTCTTGAGCATCCCCTCATGTGTCCTCCTCCATGGGAGGGGAGTCATTTCTTCCTTACTCTGCTGTAACTCTACACCCGCTAAACTAATAATATTGAAATCCAAGTTTTATTTATTCACAGGGAGAAAAGACAGCTTAGAAGAACGATGACAATAAGTCTTATCTTAAGGAACCTGAACAAATCAATGAATGAACCGCTGAAGAACTAATGAATTCATTTAAATGTTCAAAGATGGTTGGCAAATGCTGAGCTAGTAGAAGTGTGGAAGCCAAGTGTTCTTACGTTCGCTTTGAAAATGGTGAAAGTACAAGCGCATTAATTGGGTTCATTTTTTTCCCTCCCAAGGACTATTCACCTTGCATCACTATTAGTCGCAGTCTTCATGTACAACAATCGATTTTCTGCTTAGTTTGATTTCACTTGCAATCAAATCTTCATACCCAGGTGAATATATGAGGAACAAGACAAACATTGCAGTGAATCTGGACTTAGGCAGTCAGACTCAATTGCTCATGACAGCAGCAAGGCCTGCCAATATTTTTTTCCTCAAGTGGTCGATCCTTTCCATGGTCAATTTACCACCTGAAACAGCAGGCAATCTACTGCCCACCCACCTGCAATTCCATTGCCCACTCCTACACCAGCCAGCCAACTGGCTCACCACCACCCTTGCAAGGAACTCAACCCACTTCACCCATTTTTCACCAAATGGTCACTGCTGGTTGTAAACTGGTCTCCTCACCAGCACTTACCTCCTTGGAAGGAGAGTGCTTGGAAAAAAAGATTGCAATGATGGTGACTTCCTCTGATAGTGTTCCTTAGCAGCAACTCTGAAGAAGGAGGTAAGTCTCCCCCATCCACATCCTCTCCTCATGTGCAAGAAGAAGATGAGGCAGCAACTGGACAGATGGCAGAGCCAGGAAAGCAGCAGGTGGGTGCCAGCTGCAGGGCACCCCAAGCCAGTTTGCTGACTCATCCAGTCCACTGCTCAAAGCTACCATTTCAACTGGCTTCAACGTTGGGCTGCCCCTGCCCTCTGCCATCTGGTGTTATAGTAAAGGTAAAGGTGACCTCTGACAATTAAGTCCAGTCATGTCCGACTCTAGGGTGTGGTGCTCATCCCCATTTCAAAGCCGAAGAGCCAGCGTTGTCCGAAGACGCCTCCGTGGTCATGTGGCCGGCATGACTCTCCTTGCCGCAGCGCGTAGCATGCAGCTGGAACACGGAGCGCTGTTTACCTTCCTGCAAGCGGTACATATGTATCTACTTGCATTCACATGCTTTGGAACTGCTAGTTTGGCAGGAGCTGGCCAAGCAACGAGAGCTCACCCCGTCGCGGATTCGAACTGCCGACCTTTCGATCGACAGCTCATGGTTCAGCGGTTTAACCAGTGAGGGTCTAATCTCTCTCCATCTGCATGCCTTCCTCCCTCTCTTTCCTTCACATCCTCTGGCGTCACTACAGGGGGGGGGCGGAGCTGTAAGTGCTGCTGAAATCCAAGCCTCCCTTACACAGACGAACGAAGCAGCCCCGCCCCCTCACCCTCGCAGCCGTTCAGAGAAGCGAAAACAACAGGCAGGAGACTCCCTGCCTGTTGCTTTCGTTTCTCTGAATGGCTGAGAGGGTGAGGGGGCGGGGCTGCTTTGTTTGTCTGTGTAAGGGAGGCTCGGATTTCAGCAGCACTTACAGCTCCGCCCCCCCCCCCTGTAGTGACGCTAGTGCTCACATCTCCTTATTTATCTGGCTTATCTTGCTCCGGCATTTGCAATAGGGATGGAAGGGGGAAGATAGAGAGGGCTCTTCCCCAACTGTCTCTGATGCCTGCCGTTCCACCATCATGCATATGGGGCGGGGCTAACTTGCAAGGCTCCCCCCCCCCCGGGCACATGTGGTGGGTTTGCCTTACCAAGATTGGCTAGGTTGGAACTGGCAGGTATGCCTTTAAGGGGGCTGCCAAAAGGCTGGCGCCATTGTTGCAGTGGACGACAGCTGAGGTTGCGATTTGAGCAGGACCCACTGGAAATACATTCATGTACTGACAACCAATAAACATGGCCATTAATTTTCTCCAAGATCTGTGTCACAAGTGCTTATTGTGGGGGGTACCGGCGCAAATTGCTATGGCTGTGAGCCAGGTGTCAGACTAGAAACTCTGGGAAATATCGTTTTCCCAGTGCTACTACTAACAGGGAGAGAAGGACAAGATCTTCTTTGGTTTATATTAAATCTGAGTTGGGGGGGGGGGCTATATAATGCTCGCCTCAGGTTTGAGGCAAGCATTATGAGTCACTGAGATCCATATTCCTAAATCAGGAAATATTAAATTCCGTGCATAGATATTATCTTAAACCTTTAAAGAGAGGCACAGT
The DNA here is from genome assembly GCA_026170595.1 of Plestiodon gilberti rubricaudatus. Taxonomy (NCBI): domain Eukaryota; kingdom Metazoa; phylum Chordata; class Lepidosauria; order Squamata; family Scincidae; genus Plestiodon; species Plestiodon gilberti. The sequence goes on from JANXHW010000002.1 coordinate 54,031,836, forward strand.
ACTATGTAACAATTCTGCACCAACCAGTGAGCCTATGCCAGGCTCAATGGCATAAATGCTCAAATTATTACAAATGTTCCACTAAATAAGGTTGCTTTTATCCCAATGTCTAAAATTCAGTTGATTTGATTTGAGCATATACCGGTAGTATGCTATCGATCCATGCCAATGAAAGAAGCTTACATTTCAGACTTACTGGTGTGGATATATCTAGGAAAGCACAAAGAAGCACTTGACTCCAAGGGTTCAGTGCACTTATCTCTAGAGTTTTAGTACATCATGCCAAAGATGTTTATAAGACGTATGTATTGACAAGAATAAGTAGTTTAGCATTTTATGGAAGCCATGCTTTTGAGATTAATAAAAACTAAGGAATGACATTTCATTGGCCAAATCTATCCAGGAGACCAGTTAAAAGGGAAGTGATTTATCACCTAGCAGTCTAAACTAGGGCCTGCTGACTTTACACTTTGTTCAAGATAAATGTGTTGCATAAGGAAGACGAGTCTAAAATTAAAGTGTGGTTGCTGAAGAATGATATATCCACCCACTGATATTAGGCTTTCTGTATTTGTTTGAAATCTCCCTATAAATGTACTGAGTCTTTGTAAATTACATCTGCCTAGCCTGTTCACCAGATTGTTGTGGATTAGATTGGATCTCTAATTTAATAGCATGCAAAAACCATTTTTCTACTCTTGCAAGTGGCCGAAAATTTTAAAGATAATTTGAAATACTTTATTCATCTGCAAATGTACAACCATAAATACATTAATGAAAGCTTAGGAGGTTGCATCTCTCTTCCAGTAAAGCCTTTTTGAGATTAATTTTCCTATCTTGTGATTAAAACATATTTTTGTTATCCGTTTTAAACTTATATTATACTTATTACATGAATTCAGTGGCATTCCTTAAAAAACAAAAACGTATCTTTCATCTTGACAGTTTAGGGCAATTGAAGGACCAGTTGCTTAAGTGCAGGAGGACTCACTCCTATCCTTGCTCTGGCACCCCCCCCCCACAGATGACACAAGTTTAAATGGGCTACTATGTTTACTGATTACAATGACCAATCAGATATATTATCCTGCAGCGATTCCTATCTATACCAAACTCTACCCCCCCCCCCTTTAGAACTGGCATTTACCCTGGAGGAAATAGTACACACAACTGTTGCTAGTCTCTTGGGTGTTACCACCCTGGCTCCAACCTGAGGTCACCTACCGACGACCCCAGCTTTTCCATGACAACCCCATGACAGTCAAGTTGCTCTGCCTATCCCAAGCCTGACAGACTTTGCAATTCAAGTCCAAGAGGTCACCGGTCTGCAGCCCCAAGCAAGGCAGCCTCTTGTGATTGGTTCTGGATCTCCCTCTGGCTCTTCTTACCTTAGGGTGCACACCAAATTCCTCATCCTACACTGTACCTGCCAGGTTGCTGCCTTGGTTAAACCCCACACCCTAAGTTACATCTGGGGTAGGCAGAAAAACCTCTCCATCATCAACCAAGCAGGCAAGAAGCAAAACATTCCTACCCAGCCCTCAAAGACTATCCCAAAAGGTGGATGGGTGGAGGTTGCAAATGTTCCCAGACTCGGACAGCTGGAGATAGAGGCTCCATGCTCCAAAATGTTGAGTAGCCTCACCCCTAGCTGGCCCAGGCCCTAGTGAGGTGCTGGCATCCTGCCATGCCTTGCCTAGAGGTACATCTGAGCAAATGAAGCCCCTGCCTATATCCAATGGTGGAGGAGCTGCATTTTGCTTTCTAACAAACCCTAGTCAGTCATTACCCATGTGTATCCAGGTTGGGAGCGGGGAAAGCGTACAAGACAGCCCCTCCCCATAATATACTCCCAGATCCCATCTCTCCCCCATGTTCAGCCTTTTCTAAAGCAACAAATTCTGAATGCAGGGAGAGTTTGCTGAACAGCAGGGGTTTCCAACATGCTCTCTCCCTGCCTTTCCCAATGCATTTAACATACATAATGTAATGACTGAACAGGGCTACTGTTGAAACTGTAACTGGGTGCAATCTTGTTTTTCTGGATTTACTAGTATGTGGAGAAGCTTGCACACCCCACCCTGTATTCGGAATGTATAGATTTTCCACGTGTGGAAGGCAGGCCAGAGTGATGCGTTCGTGCGCTATGGTCTGCATATTCTGGAGAATGATTGAGGAGCAGGACTCACAAATTGGTTGGTCAACCAACCGATAGCCATAGAATCAGATGCCACATTATCACGTCATTTGCTTATCCCAATGGTTAACAATTTTTGATAGGCTGGATCCATCCACCTTTTCAGTATTACTTGATTGGGTTTACTAATCATTACAATAACAATGCCTAGGGGTTTTTTAATATCACACAAAAAAAGCGATATGAATGTATGTGGGATACATACAGTAATAATCGCAGCAAACTTTACAACCACCCTGTACATTGGTATTATTATTCCCATAATATAGACAGAAGACCTGAGGCTGACAGGTTTGCCTAAGACTAAAACACGACTATCTAGCTGGAAAGCTTTACAATATGAGAGTTATAGTCACATTAAGGAGATGGACTGTAGAGCACATGCTTTGCATGCAGAAGGTCCACCCAATGTGTAATTCATCTGTGGAACTCCTTGCCACAGGATGTGGTGATGGCACCTGGCCTAGATGCCTTTAAAAAGGGCTTGATAGATTCATGGAGGAAAAGACCATCACAAGTTACAAGCCATAAGCAACCTCCTGGCTCTAGAAGTAGGTTTCTCTGTGCCAGGTGCAAGAGAGTGACAACATAAAACAGGTACTGTATCTTGTTGTCTGTGTGCTCCCTGAGGCATCTGGTGGGGTCACTGAGAGATACAGGAAGCTGGACTAGATGGGCCTTTGGCTTGATCCAGCAAGGCTCTTCTTATGTTCTTATGTTCCTAGGCATCTTCAGGTATGGATGCAAAAGATCTCTGTCTGAAACCCTGGAAAGTCATAAGCAGAGGCAGTCACTGAAGACAATGCTGTGCTCGATGGATCACTGACCTAAGACAGCTTCCTATATGATAATGATGGGCTGGAATGAGGTGGCTGCTGGAACCAGACTCATTTTCAGTGGCTCAACCTCCATGTCCTCACAGCTGGGAGATGCACAATCATCTTGTAAGCAGCGGGCTCTTTTCCACAAGCCTGCTAGTGGCAAAAGCAAACCCTCTGTTCTCATGTATTGTGAACCATCGTTTCCCAAATACAATTAACCTCATCATGATGGAAGTCCCATGGCCTTATGCAGGTCAACACTTGGTAGAAAAACTTTTTCAAGCTTTGGAAAAAGATGGGAATGTAATCAGACTGTGAAATTATGCACCACTCTTTCAAACTGGAAGCACTACTTGGAAAGGCAAATGAACACTTAAAGGCATTCTGTGAAGTACAACTGTCTACATGCTTAGACCTCTTCAGTGGCATACTTTAAGTTGGTCTTTAACATCTGAAGAACTCAAATGCAGTTTTAAGCTGCATTTCATCAGATGGCTTATTTATATAAGAGAGATTACATGAGAGGAGAATGTTTAAATAGTGTAGAATGATTTATTAGGATTTTTAATTTGCATAATGTTTCTGCTTAATGAAATATGATGGATATTTTTCTTTATGTGTAACTTGTTAAGGAACCAGAGAAGGATCACAATGGAAGTGTTAATTTCCCTTGTGCACAGCTGCCTAACTACTGTAGACTGGAGATTTATCAAGGCACTTGTCAGAACTCTGTAAGATAAATCATGTTGACACGACTTTTTGATAAATTAAAGAACGACACAGTCATAATACGGAAATGTACTTTCTGACATCAGCACATGTTCTGGTAAGCAGGTTTCTTCAGAGAAATAGGACTTTCAAAATTGCATTTGTGTAATGGAGCTTTGTTTACATCTGCATTTATAAATGGTGACCTAACACAATCACTCAATTCTGTCTGCATAAATGCAGCCTTGCACAGTCAAGTGTATGAAAAATGGACTACTACATATCAAAATTTGTCAACAGAATGAATGTTTATGACAAATCCCTGACAAACGTAATGGCCACTTCTGATGTTACGATTGTTGTGTGGAGGAGGTTACAGTAGCAGCTAAGATCAGCAGCCCCAGGATATGGGGGAGGCCCCTTTGCTGTGTCTTCACCCCAATTTTGATATAGCCAAACTGATGCAGTCAGTTATGTTGGGTGTAAAAATTGCCTGATCTTGCTAGGGTTGAATCTAACTCTGTGATCATGAACTTTCTGTTGCCCTAATGAGAGTGAGAGACTCTTTAGGTTTGGTGAAGGGTGGATCCAGTTCTCTCTGAGATTGCAAACTTGTGTGTGAACTGTACTACCTCAGCCTGCAGATGGTACATGATCGAATGTTTTTCTATACCAGAAACAAACAAACAAACAACCAAATAAAACCCTGCATATAGAAAGTTAGCATGACAGACAGGACTAAAGAGATAAAGCAGAAGAGCTAAAACTCTTTTCCTGGCTATCTAGTTTTGCTGAGGGAATTTTTTTTTTGAGGGGGGGGTACAAGTATTGTATCTGTAACCCTGTTGGATGCTTGAAACAACCCTTTTCGGTCTGGAGGGGAAAGTGCCTGTATAGCAAGGGCCACAAGCAGAGGCGTCGCTCCGGTAGGGGCGGGGCTGTAAGTATCGCTGCGGTCATAGTCTCTTTACCGAGCGAGGAGGAGGCAGCCCCGCCCCCTCACTGTCCGAGCCAGTCCCCTACGGAGAAAGCAGCAGGCAGGGTCTCTTCCCTGCCGGTTTCTCCGTAGGGGACTGGCTCGGACACTGAGGGGGCGGGGCTGCCTCCTCCTCGCTCGGTAAAGAGACTATGACCGCAGCGATACTTACAGCCCCGCCCCTACCGGAGCGACGCTTCTGGCCACAAGGTACCTTCTTACCCATATGACTAGAATTAATCTCTAGTTCCCACAGCGTAAGGCTTCCATAAGTTTGGGCTATTAGAGCAAAATCGTATGCATTCCTACTCAGAAGTAAGTCCCATTGGGTTCAAAGATGCTTACTCCCAAGAAAGTGTACTTAGGATTGCAGCTTTACTAATATAGTCTGGTATAACGTCTCTCGCTCTTTTGCTCTTGTATATGCACAGCTATATCTTTGCTGCTCAAAGGCCTACCATCATTTGTGTTGGAATACAATCTATCATTTTGAAAGCTAAGCAATTTGAGAATCGTCAAGTCTCCAAATTATTTAAATTTATGCAAATTACCTGACAGTTTCATTGGAAGCATATTTAATAGTCACCAACACAGCTTCCTGTCCATTATAAGACCATTAACTGTAGCCTCTCTCAGCTTGTTATCTACCATGTAGGTTCTCCTTAGGTGAGTCATAATGAGGATTCATGCTGGGACATTCCCAATCAGTCTCCCAGTGACAGGCATCAGTGACCATTATTTTTCAATTAGGCAAATACGTAATTTAAATTTTCTTGTGACAAATTTAATTAATGCTAATTCTTTCTCTCCATTACAGCTCTACTTGCCTTCATCTATTTAGTTCCTTCCATTTGTTATATCACGCCCAAGAAAATTCATGAAATGTATGTACAGTAGATCTTGATGACTTGATGTCTAAATGGTATAACATTTATCTTTTCCCTGTTTGGACCTCTACAAGATTACTAAATACATGTCAAATATGATGATTCATATTTGGAGATGCATGTGCTGTTTTCCAATACAACATACCTTCCTGGGCCTTATGGTGGCGAATTCTGTGACCCACTGTTTTAAGTCCCAGTGCGGCATCACAAAATGTACACAACTGTCTTGAGCTGTGGGACCACTGGCGCAAATGGCCAGAGGCACTGGTCATCGTGGTTAAAACGAGCCTATGTGTGACAGGGAAGAAGACTTTGTCCTTTAAATGTATGATTGCTTTGTGGATGGTATCCAGAGTTAGCAGAGTTGACACCAGCTGGGGAAAGCCAGTGCGAGTCTCACCTCTACATGAGCACGCATGTAAATGCATGCCAGCTCCTCCTCCAACTGTCTTCAGGTACACATTTCACATGCTTAAAATATATGCTTACTTGTACTCTGATCCAAACATTTGCATTTAGTTATAGTAGCATCATTGGAGCATTGAACAAATTAGGACTTCTTTTTCTTGATTGTTTTTTCTCTCTCTCAAAGAATGCCTGAACATGAGATCGTGCTCTTGGTGGCTTACAACTTTGTAACAAATTCTTCCTTCCTCCCATCCTTTACTCGAGTTTTCTGGCAGTTCAAGTAATGACTTGGTAGATGTATTTGTCTGCCTGTTCCACAGAGATTTATGTGGACTATTCTGCATCATGTAGGTGAAAGAGATTGTTCTCCAGGAAGAAGAAAACAAAATAAAGGAACAAAAGTGAGGGAGATACTGTAAAACAAACAATTGTTTTTTCTAAGCCCTGACAGTAATGGCCCTACTTTGTTATCCAGATGAATGTATCTGGATAGCTCATTAGATAGATAGTTTATTTGAGAAGGATGGTTGCGTGATCTCCATACAGTGGCTTTTTGCAGAAGGGAGAATCAATTGTAAACACATCAGCCATATTGATAGGTAAATCAACAGCTACTTTATTGCCCTTCAAGAAATAGAAGTGGATGTTGCAGCAATCCTTATTGAGAATGTTCGGCATGAAATTAACTTTTCAGGGCACTCCACAATGCAAGACAATCTTGCCCAATTTGCAAACAGGGAAGAACAGTGTTGCTGCTGCTGCTGCTGCTACTGATGATATACAATATTTATATACCGCCTTTCTTGGTCATTGGATTTCTCCTCCGACTTTAATTCAAGGTGGTGTACATGGGCAGGCTTTCTAAACCCCAAGGGGTTTTTACAATACAATGACGTTCTAAGCTTTCGTAGAACCCTTCATTCTAGATGTTGATTTCACAGTCGAGCTCTTCACAGTATCATCAGTTGCTGATGATAAATAGTGATAACCTTCCCTTGAAAATGATAAGATAAGAAAATGTTTAAGAGATAAAATATTTGCTAATTATTATTATTTTTTTGGGGGGGGGGGAGGTGTGTTGTATTGGAAAACAGCACATGCACCTCCAAGACTAGGAAGAATATAAATAGTAGGTCTTGCATGGGAAATCAGCTTTATTGTCAAATCATATATTTTGGCCCAATTCAGTCATTACTGGTTTCTGCTTCCACATGGCTGAATTCCATACTGCCCCAGTGAAATTCGGTTAATAGGATTACAGTATTTGGGATGGGCAGATGTTGTTGCAAGTTCCTATATCAGCAGCACATCTTCCTAGAGACTGGCAGTGATGATGTGATGGTTTCCCTCATGATTCTTGTTTTTTTAATCTTTATAGGAGAATCTTTATTCTAGTATAATATGCATGCTAGTGAAATATTTTAAGGATATAAAAGCAATATTGTGTAATGCATATTCTTCTGAGTAGCCACTCTAGACTCCAAGCACTAGCCTTAAAAGCATGAAAATATTTTGTTGCAGAATCTGTTTAAAATATTCTTTAAAAATCATACCCTGTACCTTAGCCATCCAGTATTATTTTATTTATCTAAAGATTTATATCTCACCTTTCTAGAGCTGAAGGCAGCTATTTCACAACCAAACTGCAACATGAGGGCTGTCCACCTCATATTCAACATAATATGAGCTGTGGTCAACTTTCTCATAGGTTGGTTACAGGCATTTTTTTTTTCCAGAGCAGTGGCTCTGCCCAGAGCCTGCAGCCAGAGTGATGAAATTGGCCAGACATGGAGAAATGGGTGAACCTTGTTGAGCAAGAATTCATCAATGTTTTCCCCTTCTCTGTCCTCCCGAATGAAAATGAATACTCCACTGATGTATCAGGTCCTGAGTCCAATCCTGTTTTTCCAATAAACACTTAAATAAAACTATTTAAAGTGCTGGTGGAAAGATTAATAAGCAACATTCGGTCCTTGTATGAGTGCCGGGGGAAATAGGGTGGGAAGACATCTCAGCATCCTGCTATCATGGGTTATGAGGGCACCCTCAATCTGTCTCACCTCCTGGGAAAGAAGGGCTCATATAGCGTGAGCTCAGGTTACTAGAGGTCCTAGGGCAAAAAGCACTGGGTCCCCATGATGCCTCCCATCACATGTTCCATAATAGCACATTAGATGCTTCCACTGCCACTGATATTGAGAGTTTGGAGTCAGCCCAGCCATGTGGACCCTCTACTGGGCCTGAACCCTTGAATGTTTTTCACAATGTCTAAAAACCCCACAAAAACTGGGTGAATTTCACTGCACCTATCCAGATATCCCAGAAAATTCTTGGCTGGCTAACAGGTGAGAACATTTCCATGGAAACTTCTGGCTGTGTGAGAAGAGGGGTGCAGAACAGATGTTCTCCCACCATGTCAGTCTCTTTCTGCCATTAGGTCATGTGACGCAAACAAGCAGAAGCTAAATGAAGGCCAAAAGGTTGTGGACACAGGTCTTTCATAGTGTCTGGCTGGTTTTGCTCCACTGAATTTGAGGACTCAAGAAAATAAAGCAAGTGCTGGATATATCATTCTCTGCTGCATGCCCAAGGCTGCATGGTTTGTAGTAACTTCAGGTCATGCAAAAACCTGGATGTCTAGTGCAGCCATAAATAATGTGCTGCACTTGGACTGCAGTCTGACAGATACATCACTATACCTCAGGTAGTGAAATATATTTATACCTGTTAACAACTACCACAGTTGAAGAACAGAACTTGCTCTTTACAGATATATTTTTTTTTCTAAAGATACCCTGCTGTACAAGTGATGTGGGGATGAAAAGCCCATGGGGCTCCATGTCAGTCAACGACAGACGGATTTGCACTTGATGGATGGATTCTCGAAATGTTAATGTTCCTTCTGAAACATACAGATCTTTTAGTGTAGATGAAAGCATCACTATCTTTTGTAAAATGTGTCAAAGCCCGAGGAGAAAAGAGTCTCTTCTGCTGCTAAGTGATAACTATTCTGATCAATTTTGCTGTGATCAATGCCGTTTACAAATGCTAAGGTAGAAGATACCCTGACAAACAGTGAAAACAAGTTCAGATTTATGAAGTCTACAAGAAGAACAATTTACTTCTCTAATAACATACTGTCAGACATGAGGAACAGGCAATAAAATTTGGGGCGCTATAGAAATGTTTGCTTATTAGATGAACAATGCAATCCTTAGTATACAAAGTCTTTGGTTCATATCCAGGAATAAAAGCCATGTGTAGCAGGTTCCAAAAATAATTATACATTTTTTTTAAAAAAAAAAAAACTGATTAAAACCCACATTAAAGTTAAAAAAACATTGTTTCAAAAACAAAGTTAAAAAACATCCAAAAATGGTAAAAATAGTTCAGCAAAAACATACAACACATAAAAATCACAACGTTTCATCCAAATCTATGGATTTCGTCAGGTGAACGAAAAAAGAGCCAGCTGGGCTGTCAAGATGTTACTGAGAGAAGTAGTCAGCACAGCTTTAAATCATCCATGTGGCAGTGAGTTCAGCAATTAGCGCCAGAATCCTTAGTGTGTCTACTCAGAAATAACAAGCCTAATTAAATTCAATGGGACTTACTTCCAGGTAAATGTGTATAGGACTATGGCAGTAGTTCCCAAACTGGGAGGTGTGGCTCCCAGGGGAGCCACGGAAACCAGACAGGGGAGTCGTGGAGTGCCACGGAATCCTCTCCAAAAACAGCGCAACGTCAATTGGCAGGCATCAACATAATGCAATGGGGAGCCATGGCCAATGGTCGCCAATGGTCAAGGGAGCTGCAGGTCGAAAAAGTTTGGGAAGCACTGGACTATGGTTTTATACAGCAATACCATTCACACATCCCTAGGATTAAGCTCCATTGAGTAGTAAGACATCTGAATAAACAAACAAAGGCATGAATTTGCATCTACTAATGCTTCTCCACGTGGATCTGGGCCTTCTTCCCTTCACAGAGACCATTTTTCAACTTGGTGAGAAGGAAAGGAAGGAGCCACCAGGGAAGTGAACTGTCACCATCTCCACCTCTCCCTGCTGCTCCTTCTATGGCTGGAATTGGGCCTCTCTTCCCTTCACAGAAACCATTAGAACCAGAAGTCCTGTGAGAAGGAGAGGAAGAAGAAGCCAACAAGGCAAATGGTCATTACTTGTATTTTGTGCAATCACTTACGTTTTTTACGGTGCAATCCTATCATCTTTGGGCACTGGTGCTGCAGCCTCAGCGCTGGTGTCGCAAATACGCTGTAAAGCATGTTGCAACACCGAGAGAGGACGTAGCGCCAGCAGGAAGGCCTGCACCATCCCACTGGTGCTGAATCCAGGCCCCCATGCGACAGAGAAGGTAAGGCCACTCTGAGCGACGCAGAGGCAGGGGGAGGGTTGGGGTGGGTGAATCGAGCCCCAACGTGGGATTGCTCTGTTCTACACCAGCTAAACAGCTGTCGGAGAATTGAGTAGCCCCATTGTGGCAACTGGGGGGGGGGTTACCTGGGGGTTACCCTGTGTTTAACCCCAAGTAGACCTCCAGCCACCTCCTTCCCTGGATAGGATTCAGAATGGGGCACGCGGTTCATGCTGAACACCCTACATTGGGGGAGGATATGATTGTGCAGCCCATATCTTAGTTATGAAAAAGAAAATCTTGTACTGCTCCTTGGCTGTTTCTATTTCATTATGACATGCTGCTTAATTTTTTTTTAAAAAAACTTGTAAACTCGCTTGATTTGTAATGGTAATAGTGGGATATAGAGGTGCAAAATAAAACAATGAACAAAAAAATCACCACTTCCACCTACTGCAGCTTCTCCAGCTGGGAAAGGACCTTCCTGCTTTAGAATAAGTTGCCATATGAGGAGGAGGTGAAGAAGAAACCACTAATGAGGTAAACCACCATTATAGCTAGGCTTACCACTCATCCTGGAAAACCTGGGACTGTCCCAGCTTTCCGGGCTCTGCCACTTGCAAAATGTGCCAGGTGCAAGGGAGTGGCGACAAGATACAGGTATCTTGTTGTCTTGTGTGTTCTCTGAGGCATCTGGTGGGGCCACTGTGTGATACAGGAAGCTGGACTAGATGGGTCTTTGGCCTGATCCAGCAGGGCTCTTCTTATGTTCTCATGTTCTTAAGTGAGTGATGTGCTGCAAGTGATTCCAGCACATTCCACACTCCCTGTTTTATTTTAAAAGACCATGTAAAGAAGGTGGTAGGGAAGTGAATTGCTGCATTCTGTTCAGGTTTCTTGAGGGGCACACATGTGGTGGCAGTGACCCCTTACCACTTACCTCAATTCTTCCTTGCATGGTCCCATTAAACAGGAAGTGCAGAATGTGCTGGGATCATTTCCAGGTCATCTTGTACTTTCTGTTGTATTTAAAGGGACTGCGCAAAGAAGTCATGAGATATGTCAGGTACTGCTTCCTGATTGAAGCAGTTGCTCCATCCATGGAGAACTGGAGGGAGGTGCCAACAGCAGACATGTGGTCAAAGGCATCCTGAGTCTGTTTGCCATGCCCTGCAAGCTACCACTCAACACAAGCCACATCATTCATGTCATCTATGGGCTGGCCTTGGCTACCTTGACCTGCTGCTGCCCCTCGCAATACTTCATTGTGCTGCTGAGTGTCATGTGGAGAGCTGGGAACAATTAGAAGCTTGTTTCCCATATGTGTTGTCAGCTCTTTTGATCTTTTGTTCTTAGCTCAGAGGGAAAAGAGAAGGAAGAGAAGTGGCAAGTTGTATTTCATTCTGTGACTGGAAACAGATACAAGTGTCCCCTGCTTAATGACGGATCGCTTAATGACGATCCGGATATATGACGGAGGTCTCCGGTAAAAAAGAGCAAAGGATTTAAAAAGACTTATCTCTTTAAAGCCCCAGCTCATCAGCTGTTTGGCTTTAGATAAGGGCTTTGAAGTTCAGCACTGGGGCTTTAAGCACAGCACTGAATTTCAAAGCCCTTATCTAAAGCCAAACAGCTAATGGACAAGGTAAGAGCTTGGATGTTTAACGCTGGGGCTTTAAGCACAGTGCTAAACTTCAAAGCACAGCAAGACCCACTTAATGACGACTTCACTTTACGACAGGGATTTCAGAACGTATCCCCGTCATTAAGCGGGGGACACCTGTATATGGATAGGTAAATATAGTAAGAATTATTTGGTTGCTGCTTTCTTGTATACTGAACTGAGAAAGTTTGCGTTATGACTTGGATTGTATTTCTTAGAGTTGATCATGGGTTGTATTTTCCAATCGATGCGTAACAATATTTGTAACACTATAACCACTTGAAAGGAAATAAGCACATGGCAATATTTCATGTAGTATGATGTGTGAATTGCCTCTTCATGCATCCATGCAGGTTCCTACATGGCCTACTGCTGCTTAACCGGATCTTTAGGATCAATCTTCCTGGAAAGCAAGAGAGCACAGCAGTTAAAATAAAGTTAGTGATTTCCTTCAGTGCCCAAGTCATGGCATTACCAAGTGCTACATTTGTTTGTAGAAACCCCACCTTGTGAAAAAAACAAACAGGATAACATCCACTATTTCCCCACCGTCGCCCCCCAGCATGTACTATCTTAGCCCTGGTAGAAGATTTAATTATCGAGCCCTTGATGTCAGAGTGTTGGAACAATTGATCCTCTTCATTTTATGTGAAAGGAAATGGACAGAAATGATAAAGTAATTTGCACAAGGTTGTGCCAGTGTGGTAGTGAAACTAAACTAAAATTCTGGTTCCATTACTTGCAGTTCTCCTGTCTGATCATGCCACTTCCCATGATTTTTTGTGCCGCTGCTGAAAAACAAGTAGGAGGATAAGATCTTGAAGACAACAAAATGTATATTCTACCTTTTGAAACTCTTCAGTCTAGTGGGTGCCTTCTCATCTCGTCTCACTCAGCTCTCATCTCTCTCCTAACCTCTGAAAACCATTTCAGACAATGAACATCTGACTTTAATTTAATTAATCCTTTGAACTGCATCTGACTCTCATCTAATCAATGTTTGTCCCCCTTATTTATGCTCCCCTCTCATTCTATTACAACTCCAGACATCTCCTTTAAACAATTATTGAGCTTACCATCCTTTGCTATCAGTACTGCATGTTCTTTAAAATTCAAGTGGCATCCTCAAGCTTGATACTAATTTTCTACAAGACCTTCTTTACTCCCCTCCTTACTCCCCTAAACTATGACTCAGAAAACAATTGCGCATAAAGGCTTTAAAGGTCAACAACAAAGCCCTGTTTGAGAAGTTAGTTAGTTGAAACATCCGACAAATTGTTTGCATATGATCCAGCTCCAACACAAAGGAACTGGCTGCAACATGGAAGCATTTTTCAGTGGGAGATATACTCCCACTGAACATTTTTCAGTGGAGATACACGCATATAAAGCATATTAGGATAACTAGTCCTTGAGGTTCTTGAAGCATGAATGATGATTGCTCCTTTCACTCCAGGAGATATTACAACCAACAGGTAACATGTAATTGATAGAATGCCACTCCCTCCCCCACAACTGTGGACCGGAGTGCTGTTTGCCTGGTTCTCGCCTGCACAAGGCAGGGGATGGGCCTTCAGCTGATTGGCTGATCTGACAAAGGGAGGTGCTTAGAGCCCTGGTATTCAGCTCAGCCACCTCCCTTCACCAGTTGAGTCCTCCTGGAGAGTGTGTGATCCAACTCACCTGCCAGTTGACATACCGTAGTCTGAGATTAGCTGGTCACCATTACGGGGCTGCTTAGGAATTTTTTGCTCCATTCCTGATTGAACTAGGAGGAGGTTTTTTTTTTTTTTAACCAACCTGGACTGTTCTTAAGGTGGGTGTTAGCCAGGAAGGCAATGGCTGGCAGGTATAGTGTGGACAGGGAATAGGAGTAGGGATCTGGTGCCTTCCCTTAGGCAAGTGAGAGTCTGACAGAAAATCAATCTCAAGAGGCTGTCAGGCTCAGGGATGCAGGCTGGTGACCTCTTGGGCTTTAATTGCAATGTCTACTTTAAAGGGTGTCTGGCTTGGGGTAGGTGGAACAATTTGGTTTCCTTGACTCCCTTTCCAGGAGTTGGTGGTGAAAAAATATGGGTTGCCAAAAGGTAACCCTAGGTTTGGAGCCAGGGTAGTTTCGCCCAAGGAGCTTTTGGCAGATTAGCTGTCTCCTCCTGGATAGGTGCCTGCACTTGAGGGGGGGGGGGGTTGAGTGTTTTAGACAGGATCTGCTGTAGTTATGAATTGATGTCTGTTTTCTGATCGATAAATGTGGTCTTATTTCACACCAAGTCACATTCAGCCCAATCCTTCCTCCCTGCTGGTGCAGCCACACTAAAAATAGGCCTGCTGTACCCAGCGGGGGGGGGGGATCAGGAGGCTTCAGCAGGAAAAAGGGGGCAGGGAGGCTGCTGCTGGCGGGAATAGGATCCGGTGCACGCCATCGCTGCCAGATCCACCCCCAACCACAGCCTCCCTGCCCTGTTACGCCCCCTCCCCACCCTGTTACATCCACCCCCTCCCGCTGGCTTACTTGCTCTGGCAGGTGGCGGAGAGCTGACGATGCATATGGGAAAGCTCCAGCCAGCTTCCCAGCAGTGGCGTCCCAGCAGACTTCCTGCCAGCATCCCAGCAGCATGCAAACTCAGCACACTGAAGGAAAGCACTTTACTGCGCTTTTGCAGCAGTCACTGCCAGCGGAATGCAGGTTAGCCTCATTTGTTTTATGAGGAGACACCTGGCCAAGTAGCTCTTAAGCTGCTGCTGTCTGTGATTCTAGCAGCAAAGCTAGATATAGAAACAAACCAATGTTATGGTGTCACAAGTATGTGTGTGGTTATGTGGGTGAACAAAAGAAAATGACTGAGGTAGCAGGAGCTTTGATGTGCTTCAAGATAGTTTCGGAAATATGCAGGCTCCTATTTGTTTCCAGTAAACAGCCAGGGATGTGGATCAAGGTCCCGAGTCTTTGGTTGCGAGTCCCTATCTATTTAATGGGGAAAACGCGTTTAAACCTGAATAAAATTAGACTTGTTGTAAAAGGCTCCAAGTCTCGTCGAGTCTTTCGAGTCTTTTATAATCGCCAAGTCAAGTCTGAGTCGAGTCATTGACGCAACTTGAGTCTGACTCGAGTCCACGTCAATAGACTCAAGTCTACATCACTGTAAACAACCCCCAGAATGCACCATAAACATCTGAGTGTACCATAAGCTTTAACTGTCAAATTGTCAATGTGTCCAGGGATAGTAAAGAAAGGGTGATAAAAGATGGTGGAAGGTCCCTGGACTGCACCAAGGAATGCGGAAGAGCTTAACTAGGATTGGCAGATTGATAATGTTCAGAAGGAGGAGGAGATGACCTAGACAGCAGCAGAACAGAGCCAAGGGAAAGGGGTTTAAAAGGGAATCCCATTTGGGGGGGGGGAGATCACTGACCAAGGCAGCAGGGATGTTAGAAAACTCCTGCTCCAAAGACTGCACTACCCTCGGAGCTGGGCACTCTGGTCCTACGCCTTCATAAGTACGATTGGTTAGGGAGAACATTAGCATATTAACATAGGGACAAATTAGCAAGCTAACATAATTAAATCATGCTTTTCTGTAATCAAATAAAGCATTTATAAGGGCAGCATTTGTGTATCAAGACTCATTCTCAAGCAGCGACTCAGGCTCCTTCAGTAAGATCTGGGGCTTGATCACTTCCAGACCAGCCACACAAGGACTTGCTGTGACAATGATCCTGATTATCTGAGAGTGCTCGCTGTATCAGTAGCCAAGTGCTAATTCCCTCATGCACGGATCGTACACACTTAAACCAACTCAGTTCAATAGGACTTCCTTCCAGGAAAGTATGTACTGGATTGCAGCCCTATGAACCATCACCCCAGTCTACTAGCTTCTACTTCAGTCTGCTTCTCCTCATCCAGGGGCATTGGTTAAGTAGGAAAAAAAGGTGTAGTTGCATGTCATAGCATTTTTGTGACACCTAATTCCAAACAATATGTTCTCTCTGAGTAGCCTCATATAGCTATGAACAGAGCGGAACATAGAGAACTGCAAAAGGTAATTTCCAGCAAGTTGTTCACTAATGAGAAAGATCATTTAAGCACTAACGTTATCTCAACTCCCAAGCGCAGTCTACAGCCACACTGGGACACATTCCAAAAGTTTGCATTGGAGTTGCTGTGAAATCACATCACATACGGAGTCAGCCTCCTTCCAAAAGAGCATTAGTTATTCAAATACCTGATGGAGAATTCTAGCCTGAGAACCATTCCCTTAATTGATGTTTGCCTATCCCCTGCCTTCAGGGAAGCCCTTATAGTCCTTTTCACAAACACCACCATAGGCTTTTCTTGATAGGCTTTTTTTTATTAATAATATCAAGAAGCCATATGATGTCATCCATATTCCCAAGCATCCATTTATTGTTTGGGAGAGAAACAGACTGAAAACAAGCAAACTCAACAAAGCAAAAAAATTAAGTGTGTTCTTACAATCACCCTTCTAATTTTGCATCCTCAGCTATTTACCTGGTAAAATGGGGGGGAGGGGAAATCTTCCCTCAAATTAAAATCACCAGCTGTCAACACCCCAAACACACATTTCCTTTAGTCCTGTATATATTTAAGGTTCCTTACACTGCAATCCTATGCATGCCGACTCAAATGTAAGTCCCACTATGTTCAATAGAAGTTACTTTCAGGTAAATGTGTATAGGATTGCAGCCTTGATTGCCCATATTATTATTAAGGGTAAGTAGGTAATACGTTGAAATCTGAAGGAAAGTGAAGATGAATAATGGCAACATCAAACAGGTACTATGACTGTCCAATACCCAATATCATTGGCGCAGGTCCAAGTTGACCCATAGTGGCTCAACATGGCTCACATGTCCCCTTACCCCAAGGAGATGTCCAGCAGCCAAAACTCCCTTGTGGGATGCAGCAGAGGCCACACCATCACTGCTGCCCTGCTGCATCACTGCACGGGGGGTTAGGTGGGATTGGGGTGTTAATTTGGGATACAAAGCTCTCACTACATGAGAGGTAGGCTGGCAGAGGAAGATTATTGGAAGGGAATTCTGCATGCTAGGCAGGACAGTGAAGAGAGGATTCTGTGGAACACTTGATCATGCCCTTATACCTGTAATATGTTAGTATGCACCTTTTTCTTTGATGACATTATTGTTTGATGATGACTGGTAATGACATCATTGTTTCCTTCGCTGCTGCTGCTTTGGTACCATAGATGATCCCATGAATGCATATGGATCATGCAATGAACAGGTTAGTATCAGAACCCCGTTTATCTAATTAGACAGCCCAATCCTATCCAGGATTGGGCTGTCGGAGGCAGGTCTTTATGACAGTGTCGGGGGCAGGGCTTTATGACAGGCAGACTCCTTACCTGCTGCCTTCTCCGCATGGAATGGCTCTGATGGCGAGGGGGCGGGGCCGTCTCCTGCTGGCTTGTAAACAGGACTAGGACGGGGCGCAACTTATGGTATGGCCCCCACCGGAGCGACGCCTCTGAGTGGAAGACTCTTTCGCTGTAGTGAAATGGCCTATATTTTACGACAGGTAGCAGAGCTCCAACTCCACCACTAGACCCCGCCACGCCCACCAGAACAGGTAAAGCAGTAGTGGGGCAGGAGATTGCGGGGAGGGGGCAAAATGGGGTGGGAAGGGGGGAAGAATGGGGGCGAGGAGGCAGCAGGAAGGGGGTGGTTCTGACAGCAATCGCACATGCCGGATCCTATGTCCTCTTTTTTAAGCCTCCCTTCCCCTTTCTTCTCCTTAGATTTGTGCCACCTATGGAACTGGCGCAGGTCTGAAGAAACCCATTGCGGAATTGGAGGATTACAGAGGGGTACATTCCCTTTCCCTGAAAAAGCTTCCCAATCCATCTGCCCCACTTTTGGCGCAGCTGCATTGGCGGGGGCAGGGGATGGATAAGATTGGGCTCAAAACTTATGTGGTAACATCACTGAGGTATTGGTGAGGATGTGTGAGCAATATAAATGAACAACAGTGCAGCTCTATACATATCTACTCAGAAGTAAGTTCCATTGTGTTCAGTGGGACTTAATCCCAGGAAAGTGTGTATAGAACTGCATCTTATTTCTGAATTCATTCAGAAATTCGCCAATTTCATTCACTATCTTCTACAATGCTTCTAGCCTGCTATCCATATTAAACACATTTTAGCCGATAGCTGGTGCAATGTGGCAATGTGGTTATTGTCACTATATAAGATGTGTTTTTAAAATGACTTTTCTTTCTTAAGTGTCAGAAACATTCTAGAACAATTTCTACGCCAGTAGGAATGTGACATGCCTCAAATATATTATCATCAAGATTTCTGGAAGATATATAGTATGCCCTTGCATTGAAGTTTAAACAAAACAAAACACCTGACTGCTCACAAATTTTTACCAGAGAAATGCTAAGATGTTCAGCCTCAATGAACAAAGCCGCCTTGGGTCCCTTCGGGGAGAAAGGCGGGATAGAAATATTGCAAATAAATAAATAAATAAATAAATAAATAAATGATGGGTCTAACAAATTACTTGCCCAGAACGAATTGTTTCTAATCTTGAGCAAGTTACTAACTTCGGTCTAGGGCAGCCCAATCCTCCAAATTTTATGCCCTGTGATGCAGCGAGGCCAGTGCAGCGAACGCTGCATCCAGGGCACAAAGTGGTGGGTTGTATGTCACCTCAGGGGAAGGGAATTCATTCCCTTACCCTGTGTAAAGCTCCAGCTGCCCAAATGTATCTCCTAGGATCTGCACCAGCTATTTCACTGGGGCAAATCTGGGAGCCCCATATAGGGCAAACTGGTCAGGGAAGGGGGGGTACGATTTGGCGTATGCCACTGCTGATCACACTCCCCTGCCCGGTCTGGAACACCCTGTTAACATCCTCCCCCAGACCTGGAATGCCTCTGTGCCGAGTGGCATGGACTTACCAGCTCCTCACCGTCCGCCACGTAGATTCGCACTCTGGGGCAAGTGACTTCTGTAACGGCTCTGGGTTAGTGCAGAACGTGCTATGCCACGGCCAGCCCAGCGTCAGGTAGGATTGTGCCTGAATCAGTATTGACATATTTCAAGTACCAATTGCTGCTGGATTATCAACTGATGGGAACAACTGGAAGTAACATGCCGGTACTCATGAGGGAAAAAAATCAGGAGAATAGACATTAGGGCAGATATCTGTGCATGTTGAATATCAGTGCATGTTGACCTATTGTGGTTTTTTTTTTTAAAGAAACTATCTACATTTGGAATATTAGATAAAAGAGACACACTGAGTTAAAGTTGAACTTGGGTGTTCTTCTTTCATATCCATCAAGTCTAATGGTTAGTTTGTTGTAAATCCAGACTGAAAGATTTTTTTTTACTTTTCTAGAGATTTTATTTCCTTTAATGAAACAAAATCTTATCAAGGCATGAACTGAGATGTCAACTTGGAATCTGGTGATAGGAAATCAATCTACATTTTGGCACAAAGGTTTATTAGTGTCATGTCCATCAACGTGATGGGCTTTATGGAGTCGGTTGAGTTGCACCAGAGACAGGAAGTATTTCTGAGTTGCTGCAGCTCTCTATGCTTCAAATAACACAGAGACACATTGCTTTCCTCTTCTCCATGTTTCTGATCAACAATATCCCTGATACTATATAGGGCAAGTAGGGTAGAAATGTACACCCTCCCTTCTAAACTCTTAGCCAGTGGCAGTAATGACTACCACTTGTAGAGTGGAGTAGATACCTTGGTTGCATGCTGTGTTCTGAGAATGACAGAAACAAAATATTTCTACTATCCCTTAGTCGTGCTTGCACATCTGGTGTGCATCTTGAACAGTAGAAAATAAGCATGACCAAGTGACGGAAGCAACAGAAATGGAATATATATTCCTAATAATATACGACATGACTACAGAGACGGTGCTAATTATAATTATTACTTAGTGTCTACAGTCGACATTCTGTTCTTTACAGCTGCCTAAAAGAGTTTTAATTGCTGTATTGCTGATAGCACAAAGTACAGAAAACACGGTCTTATGGTTTAGGAAGGCTGCATATTTTCAGGAGGAAATAGATGTGGATTGGCCGTAAAGATGAGAAGATTGTGCCAGGTAAAGGTAGCGACATGGCAGGAAATGCAAAGGTAGGAAAATAAGTGGGTTGATAGCAAGTGTGGAACAGAGGGTATGAGAAAGATGCTCTATGAAAGAGGTAGTCAGAGGTTGGAGGGGAATTTGTGGATGTATTCATCAGCACAATTAATTAAATTCTATCCCACGTTTTATTAAAACTCAAAGTCGCTTACAAATTAGACATAAAAATGGACAATAAAATACCATAAAGACAGCTGGAAATAAAAACAAAAGCCATTGCTAACACACACACTACATTCCAATTCCAAAGAAGGGCAGTGCCAAAGAGTGCTCAAACAATCGCACAATTGCACTCATTTCACATGCTAGCAAGGTTATGCTCAAAATTCTACAAGCTAGGCTTCAGCAGTACGTGGACCGAGAACTACCGGACGTACAAGCTGGGTTTCGAAGAGGCAGAGGAACTAGAGATCAAATTGCCAACATACGCTGGATCATGGAGAAAGCCCGAGAGTTCCAAAAAACCACCTACTTCTGCTTCATTGACTACGCAAAAGCCTTTGATTGTGTGGATCACAACAAACTGTGGCAAATTCTTAAAGAGATGGGGGTACCAGACCACCTTACCTGTCTCCTGAGAAACCTGTATGCGGGTCAAGAAGCAACAGTTCGGACCGGCCATGGAACAACCGACTGGTTCCAAATTGGGAAGGGAGTATGGCAAGGCTGTATATTGTCACCCTGCCTATTTAACTTATATGCAGAGTACATTATGAGAAATGCAGGGCTGAATGAATCGCAAGCCGGAATCAAGATTGCCGGGAGAAATATCAACAACCTCAGATATGCAGACGATACCACCCTAATGGCAGAAAGTGAAGAAGAACTAAAGAGCCTCTTGATGAGGGTGAAAGAGGAGAGTGCAAAAGTTGGCTTGAAACTCAACATTAATAAAACTAAGATCATGGCATCTGGGTCCATCAATTCCTGGCAAATAGAAGGGGCAGAAATGGAAGCAGTAACAGATTTTACTTTTCTGGGCTCCAAGATCACTGCAGACGGAGACAGCAGCCATGAAATTAAAAGACGCTTACTCCTTGGAAGGAAAGCTATGGCAAACTTAGACAGCATAATAAAAAGCAGAGATATCACCATGCCAACAAAAGTTCGCATAGTCAGGGCGATGGTGTTCCCAGTAGCAATGTATGGTTGCGAGAGTTGGACCATAAGGAAGGCTGAGCGCCGAAGAATAGATGCTTTTGAACTGTGGTGCTGGAGAAGACTCCTGAGAGTCCTTTGGACTGCTAGGAGATCAAATCAGTCAATCCTAAATGAAATCAACCCTGACTGTTCCCTGGAAGGACAGATACTAAGGCTGAAACTCAAATATTTTGGCCACCTAATGCAAAGAGAGGACTCTCTGGAGAAGACTCTGATGCTGGGAAAAATTGAAGGCAAAAGGAGAAGGGGAAGGCAAAGGATGAGATGGTTAGACAGCATCACCGATGCAACGAACATGAAAATGAACGAACTCAGGAAGATGGTGGAGGACAGGAAGGCCTGGCGGGATATGGTTTATGGGATCACGAAGGGTCGGACACAACTTAACGACTGAACAACAACAACAACAACAACAACACACACACACACACACACACACACACAGAGGCGTAACAGCCTCTCTTGGCATCCGGAGCACGGGGGGGGTAGGCGCCCCTATAAGGAAATAGCGTGCCGCGGCCAACAGGCCACGGCGCGTTCCGGGAGGAAGGGGCGCGCTCCGGGAGGGAGGGGCGCGCTCCCGGCGGGACCCCCCCCAATCGGGAGAGCCGGCTGGGGACGTCTTCCCCGGCCGGCTGCCTGGGGCCTTCTAAGGAAGGCCCGCTGCGCAATTTTTTGCGCATGCTCAGTCTGTTAACTGAGGGAAAAGGGCAGCCCTTTTCCCTCAGTGCTCCGCTTGC
The DNA here is from genome assembly GCA_026170595.1 of Plestiodon gilberti rubricaudatus. Lineage (NCBI taxonomy): Eukaryota > Metazoa > Chordata > Lepidosauria > Squamata > Scincidae > Plestiodon > Plestiodon gilberti. The sequence goes on from JANXHW010000002.1 coordinate 54,053,935, forward strand.
TCCGCCCTAAATACGCCTCTGCACACACACACACACACACACACACACACACACACACACACAGAGAGAGAGAGAGAACTTAATTTAGAGAGGGCAGCGTTTGTGAAATCAAAACCACCTTCAGCCCAATCCTAAAGGGCCTATCTGCTGGTGGAGCATTCTTATGGTATCTTATTCTTATGGTCTTATGGCAGTCACAAAAAGGCCTCCAGCAGTTCGCAAACTTCATGCAGCCAGAGTGCCAGCAGGGAGGCTGCAGCCACTTCGCATGATGCAATGGCTTGGGACTGGCCCGCCAACCCAGGTACGTCGGCGGGGGAGGTGGCATGGGGCAGGTGGAGGGCAGAACGGGCAATGACAGGGGCAGAGAGCAGGGCAGATCAGGTCCGGGAAGGGGGTAGGTTTGGTAGCAGTGGCGGCCTCCCAGGAATTCAAACACCCTTCCTGGACCAAATCCCACGGCTTGGGTCCACACAGCCTTGCGCTAGCAATTTTGCTGGTCCAGGTCCAAGTTGACCCCTCTGCACCACGGAGCCTTACCCAGAGGAGACCTCCAGGACTCCCCCCCCCCAGGATACAGTGCAAGCCTTTTTGTTGTGGCTGCGGTGGGGAAGCATAGGATTGGGCTGTTTACAAGCTTTGTGAGTGAGGGGAGCCATTCAGATCTCCATAGGAAGAGAGGTTCATAACTGTGGGTCTATCACCAAGAAGGTCCTATTGCTGGTATCTTCCCAATTAATATCTGCTAATAGTAGGCCAGAGGACAGGGCCTCGGTGGCAGATCTCAGTGGCTAGGCAGACTGATATGGGATATGGTGGTGCTTACAATAGCTTATATATATGGTTATATGGTGCCTGCCACTTTTATAATATAACCTTTAAATTATTTGAAAAAGATGTTTATTTTGACATTGTAGCCTCTTAAGCACCATAGTGTGCCTTCATTTGGGATGATTTGTTTCCTAGGTGTAGGCTCTTGTTACAGCACAAATCTATGCAGGTCTACTCAGATGTAAATCTTATTGTATTCAGTGGGGCTTACTGCCAGGAAAGTATGCATAGGATTGTAGCCTATGAAGAGTTTCACTGACCACATCTTCAGCGACAATATGAGCCTAGCAATCTGCAAGAACTATTATTGTTTCTTCACTTATCATCAACTGCATATTTTATTCTCATTATTCAATATGAAAAATACATGTTGTCTGAAAGAGGGAAGGATGTTTCACCTTCCCATATTCTATCCTGGGAGAGCTCTTTCAATTGCATGTACCTCCTTCAATCCAGTCTGGTGTTTTGTTAGCTGACTGTGAATGAAAAATGATGCTATATTTTCAGCATTAATTAATAAAAGATAATCAAAATAGACTTGGATATACAACATTCAAGGAAATGTATGTTAGAAGTAAAATCAACAGCACTTTTAAATTGAAGGGTATTTTTGTATGAAACTGAACACTTTTACAGCGCAACCCTGTGTAACCTTGCACCGGTGTAACACTAGATGCACCAGCGTAAGTGCACTTATGCCAATTGCAATTGCACTTACACCGGTGCATCTGCTGTTACACCGGTGCATCTACTGTTACACCGGTGCAAGGTTACACAGGATCGTGCTGTTATTCTGCTTGTACAAAACAAAGAAAGCTGCTTTATACTGAGTCAGACCACTAGGTATACAGACCACTAGCTCAGTAGTGTCTACACTGACTGGCAGAGGCTCTTCAGGGTTTCTGGCGGGGATGTATACTGAGCGTGCTATGCTATGTATACCGATTTATACTATGTTATGTATACTGAGGCCTCAGAAGACCTCCCACACATGACCTGAAGTCACTTCCAGTCACATTTTTCAAGCATTGCTGCAGTGATTTACAGAGCACGGGGCAGTCGTAGAAATGCAGGTTCTATGTAAGGTACTGCAGCACTGCAACCCCCACCGCGGATTTCATTTAACACAGTTTTTGCCATCCGCAGGAGGTTCGGGAACCAAACCCCCACGGATACGGAGGGCCAAATGCAGATGGCAGCAGTGGGAAATCTTGATCAAATGCAGGTTTAACTCTCCCCTCCCTCCTTACCTACTTGCTAGTCGTAAAAGGTGGCTGTGGTTTGTTATTCTGTTTTGGAGCCATTCATGGCCCACTTTTTCTCTTACAGAATTCATGCTCCCTTGTGCCTTGCAAAATCTCAGGTCTCCCTGTGCCCAGTCAATTTTGGCCATGCGGACTGTTTCTTTTCTCGTCTCCCTCCCTGTGTCCCCAAGAATACCTAGGTTTTCAATGTTATCCAGTGTTACTGAGCTGTTGTTTTTCCCCATTGTCACACCAAGGGGTTGCTATGTTCAAAGTTATTCAGCTGTTTGGGTTGTCTCCAAGCAGCTTCCATTTTTTTGCTTATTTGTTTGGCCAGCTGCGCCTGCCTCAAAGCCCTGACTAAGCCCATTCATAAGTCAGATGTTCATAACTTGAACACCTGTATGTCAGGGACCTTCTATATACTGCTAGTCTTTCTAATCCCCTTCTCTTTCCTTCTTTCCCAGGCTGTGCCTGTCTTCTGAACCAGGCAAGACACAGCTCAGTGTTCATTGAGTGCCCCTCAAGCCCTGTGCAAATCTTCCCTAAAAAGCACCCTTCTCAACCTTGCCATTTCATCTATCCCTCATATATGCCTGGTGTACATTTTATTAGGAATTGACACATTGATGCATTTATAAAAAGAAATCACATTTGCCAGTAAAATTGGTTTAACTGAATGCAGTACTAGTAATAAACTGTGTGTGTGTGTGTGTAACTTTTTTTTTTTTAGGGATGGTCATCTTACATTCAGGGTTGTCTTCCTTTCAGGTAAATATGGCACATAGTTTAATAAACCACCATTCTAAAAGCTAAAAGGTGTCATAGTTTTGACACCTTTCTGAAAGCATGAAGTTGTATTTTAAAATATTGCTCAATTCTGTTTTATAAAGGTATATATTATAAGTAACTAAAGATCTAATAACTGCTTACATCATGGTTCTGAGTGGTTCTTTTCCTGTTGCTTTATTGATTTCCTTGTTTGTGTTGCTTTCTAAATTAAATTGTATTAATAAAAATGTCTCCATCCCCCAAATCTCAATCTTGTCTTTTTATCTTGTCTCAAGCCTGAGAGCTGCAACTGAGCAAAGCAGCCTTTCATTGTGATATATTCTGTGTCTCACTGGTGATATAATCTGCATCTACTTGTCACAGGTGGGAGGAAGATGGCCATTATAACCATGCCAGCAATTGCTTCAATATCTGCAAACTAAAGATAACTCAAAGGTTGGCAGACTTGTCTTGCTATGGGAAAGCAACATAATTCAAGGAAAAGATACATCTGGGTTTTGAAAGCAGAAACTGATGTACTTACCCATGGAAGCCTTCAGTCCATGTCACTTTAAACACCAAGGATCATCCAGAGATCATGAGCTCAGATAAACTGAGGTGGAAAATCACATCCACATCTAACTCAAGAAGAAGAAAAAGGCAAACCACAGGAAGCTATGGGGTCTGTTAACCTAGCAGGTGCAAATTTTGACACCCCAAGATAATAATAATTCATGCTTAAATACTTAGGTGGGTCAGGCTGATTACAGGTTTACGTTGTATGTAACACAATGTGCCCTAACCTTCACTTCATCAAAGATTATCAACTGGCAGGGAAATTCTACTTGGTATCTAATACTAATATTCTGTTATCCAGCATAAGACCATTTAGACCAACAAAGGAACAATGGGCTCACACCCCAACGCCTTCCAGCACACCTTGCATTTCCTTGCTACTTTGAGTACAGAAAAGAGACTGAAGATCTCAGCCATTTTCCCAACTCTAAATCCAATTAGACCTGGCGGGATATGGTTCATGGGATCACGAAGGGTCGGACACGACTTAACGACTGAACAACAACAACAACAACAAATCCAATTATCTTGTCCTGGCTCAAAACAATCCATGAACCAAACAACAACTGTAATCCAGTCTGAAGTTGGAGTGGCCCAACTCTGAGGAGGCAGTTGTAAACAAACACACTTTTGAGTGACAAAAGAAAGGCAGAAATGAGTCCTGTTGGCTCAGAGGATTGCACTTTTTCAATGATCAAAGACGCTTTAAAAAGTCTGGCGAGAGACCTCCAAGTTCTTCATTCTCATTCAATCCTGCCTGAGAGATACCGGTGGTATTGCATAACCACCCCATAAGCTTCATAGAACGTTCCCTGTCAATCCAGGCACTGAGGAAGGAAATTTGCTGCTTCTATCTTCTCCCATTTCTCTTAGGATACCTCCCTCTACTTTCACCAGGACCAAGTCAGCCACTCCCCGGAGGTATGCAACCACACTGGAACTCAAGCAAACACCTCTGTTCCCCTTGCACTTAAGTACTTTGTGAACATTGTGGACTACCTTCCCCCAGTAAGCCACTTCAAAACACACTGGCCTTGAGTGCATGGTTAGTTGAACTGACAATCTCCAGGTTGGAAATCACACTTACGACGCAATCCTAAAAGCAGTTGCAAAAGGGTCTCTGGCAGATTGTGGGGAGGCCTCAGTGGCCCTGCATCCAGCGATGGCTCAGCATTGGCCCACCAACTCAGGTAAGTTGGCTGGGGAGGTGGGACGGGTCGGGGTAGGGCAAAACAGGGTGGAGAGGGGAGTGGATTTGGTCTGGGAATGGGATAGGTTTGACAGCTGCGGCAGCCACAGACTCCAAACCCCCTTCCCAACACCTGATCCTGCGGCCATGGGCCACGCAGACCAGCACGTTTTCCCTGGCGCAGGTCCAACTAGACTCCTCTGCGCCTTGGAGTTTTAGCCCCAGCCCCAGGTAAGGGAAAAATGTTCTCTTACCCAGAGGAGACATCCAGTACTGCTCTGGCTAGGATGAAGCATGAGATGTTTTGGTGTGGCTGCACCAGTGGAGGGGGGCGGGGAGAGAAGCATAGGAGAGAAGAAGAATTTTTCAAACTGGAGAAGAATTCTTAATCTCAGCCACCTGGCCTTGAGATCCTTTCCCTTCCCAGCTTCAGACATTACACAGAACCTGAATCAGGAGGAAGGAAGTACAAGTGACTCAAGTTCCTATTTTTATGCTTCCGATGCAATGGCTGAAGTGAGATTTTGCACATCACCCAAAATGATGTGGTTTGATGCACAAGCAGTATGTATGTTTAGAGCGGACACATCTGGCATGTGGGTGGTGCATGAGTTCCTGCTTCTGGGGGAAAAAAATCCCTTGCTTTGATCAAAGTTGCCATGACATTCCCTGAAATATACTGTCTTGGTAAACAAGCCAAGGGGAAAATGTTGATCTTTCTTGGACAATTACTGTACATTGAATTAACAGTATCTTTAAACAACATTAAACTAGCCTTTGTGACTATGGATCTCAAAGTATCCAAAGGGTGATACTGCACTGTTCTCAGCATCTTTCATTAGAATTATAATAAACTCCATGGCTAATTCAAACAAGAGCTCTTTTTGTTACTTCTTAAAGTACTGCTCCTGTCTACTCTCAAGAAGTTGCTGGAATCACAGTGCAATCCTATCCAACTTACACCACCAGTGTAACCAGCGGTGCAGCGAGAACGGGAGGCCCCAGAACGGAAAGGGGATTCAAATCCCCTCCAAAGGGGGATTCAAAGGGGATTGCGTTGTCATTCTGTGAAAAGTGTCATGTACATTGATGGTACTGTAATAATAATAATAATAATAATAATAATAATAATAATAATAATAATAATAATAATAATAATAATAATAATAATAATAATAATAATAATAATAATAAAAACTCATAGACCTGAAGATGATAGTGCTGATGATTTGAAGGCAATTCATAATAGCGTGGCGGATCTTTGGTGATGAAAAATCCTACCTATTCACTGTTACAGTGCTGATACCCCAATGTTAATGATACTGTGTATTTAAATTATGGTGATTCCTTAAAAATACTTCCGTATTATTAAAGAGGTAAATATTTTGCTACTTTGCTGCACTTGAGACTCTTTGAATCCCGTTATGCTACCCTGATGATTATTTAGTTGATAGCTTAGCTTTAATTTTGGGGCAGAATGTAAATATTTAATTTAATACTATAGTGCATGTGGATATGTAATATACTCTTGCTGTGCGAAACCAAATGTAATGCATAATTCACCCTCCAACTGATCCGGCAATCTCAGACATTAGCATCTGAGAGTCTTTGGGCACTAAAAATATGAGCGTACTAAATGTGTATTTAAACATTAATTGCATTTAAAATTTAAATATAGGTAATTTATGTTCTGCTGCACAGAAAGGTTCAAGGAAAGCTGTGCTTCATTCTGTGTACCTGTATTGCAGCAATGCAATGGATGCAAGCAGGGGTCTATTGCCCAGCGTAGACCTGCCCTTTCCTTGCCCTGTAGTTCCCCTTTTGTACCTGCAGCTGGGTGGGGCTGGTCCCCAATCCCAGAAGGGCAGTTATTCCCTTCCTCTCACATGTGCTCTGGGCCCCTCTCTTCTTCCTCTTCCCATAGGAGGTGTCTCTGTTGCCTTAGCAACAGGGAAGTCTGCCTCAAACACGTGACTGGTAGGGTTTTCTTGCACAGCCATTTTTTAGCACAATCTTATATACATGTACACATATACAGTATATGTTTGTTTCTCATGTGCAACTTTCAAATGTCCCTGTGTATCTGATTTTCTTAGCTGAGGTGACAATAATATTGAAATTGACAGGTTCTTAAATCTTTCCCCATTAAAGTGCTGCAGGTGGCCCCCTAAGAACATAAGAAGAGCCCTGCTGAATCAGGCCAAAGGCCCATCTAGTCCAGCTTCCTGTATCACACATTGGCCGCACCAGATGCCTCAGGGAGCACAAGACAACAAGATACAGTGATGCCTCACAAGACAAATGCCTCGCACAACAAAAAACTCGCAAGACAAAAGCATTTTGCAAGTTTTTTGGTGACTCGCAAGACAAATTTTCTTGCAAAAACAATTTCGTCTTGTGGAACACTCAGCTCCTAAAGCCACAATCTATTCAAATGTTAAAGTATTCAAGAGGGTTAGCAGACTGCAAACAGTACAGCCCGAGGCCACACCGATTATCACCCAACAAATAGCTAACACCAGCAGAGATAAAGGCAAAGCAGAGATAAAACTACCATCCTGAAAAACTTCCCATCCTAGTAGGTGTACTGATTAAGACCCTACCCATTCTTCGTTTTGGCCCGGAAGCGGCAGCAGCAACTCGGCACAGGCTGTCTGCCTGCCTGCTTCGAGTCTCTTACTGACTCACACAGGAGCCGCCCTCACGCTGAGGAAAGCCTCTTCAGCTGTTGCACGGCCGAGAGGTAATGGTGCATTTAGTGGTGCCTGCTCCGCCCCTTAGCCTGGCCGGCACCGCGGCAGGAGGATACTGTAGGCGACAGCTACACTTGCCATTTGAATAAAGTATTCAAGAGGGTTAGCAGACTGCAAACAGTACAGCCCGAGGCCACACCGATTATCACCCGACAAATAGCTAACACCAGCAGAGATAAAGGCAAAGCAGAGATAAAACTTCCCTTCCCTTCCAGAAACGGTGTGCATTACTAGAGCGGAGCTCTGGGAACTGTGAGTACTGTAAATACTTAAAAGTAAATAGCACGGCAGGGGAGGTGACTCGCAAGACAAAATTATTCGCAAGACAACATGACTCACGGAACGAATTAATTTTGTCTTGCGAGGCACCACTGTACATGTATCCTGTCGCCACTCCCTTGCACCTGGCACAAAGAAAACCTACTCCTACAACCAGGAGGTTGCTTATCCCCATCATGGCTTGTAAGCTGTGATGGACTTTTCCACCATAAATCTGTCCAAACCCCTTTTAAAGGCATCTAGGCCAGGTGCCATCACCACATCCTGTGGCAAGGAGGTCCACACATGAATTACACGCTGGGTAAAGAAATATTTTCTTTTGTTTGTTATAATACTCCCTCCATTCAATTTGAGTGGATGTCCCCTAGTTCTAGTGTTGTATGAGAGGGAAAAGAACTTCTCTCTATCTACTCTCTCCATCCCATGCATAATTTTATACGTCTCAATCATGTCCCCCCTCAACCGCCTTTTTTCTAGACTGAAGAGCCCCAAACACTGTAGCCTTTCCTCATAAGGGAGATGCCCCAGCCCACGAATCAATCTGGTCGCTCTCTTCTGCACCTTTTCCAATTCAACTACAGGTGGGCCCCCATATCCACTGATTCGCTATCCACGGTTTCAGTTATCCACGGATCGTTGGAACCACCCCAGGCTTTTACTTTTTTCCCAATAAGCTTTGTTTCTTCCTTAAAGAAACAGGAGAAGTTATTACAGGCAAGTAGAACGAGACTATGTACTAGAGAGGCTCTGCAAGGTTAACAGAAACCTTGCAGAGCCTCTCTAGGACTTCGTCTCGTTCTACTTGCCTGCAATGGAGGCTGTTTCTCGGTTTGTTTTAAGGAAGAAACAAAGCTTGCTGAAAGAAAAATAAGAGCTGGGGGAGGCAAGCATGCCTGCCTGCAGGGGAGGCAGGGTGGGGGGGCCCTCAGGAAACCATGGAGGGGGTGTTCACTCTTATCCACGGTTTCAAGTATCCACGGAGGGGCCTGGAACATATCCCCAGCGGATATGGGGGCCCACCTGTATATCCTTTTTGAGGTGTGGCGACCAGAACTGGACGCAATACTCCAGATGCGGCCTTACCATCGATTTGTACAATGGCATAATAATATTGACCGTTTTATTCTCAATCCCTTTTTTAATGATCCCGAGCATGGAATTGGCCTTCTTCACAGCCGCCGCACACTGGGTCGACACGTTCATCGACCTGTCCACCAGCACCCCAAGATCTCTCTCTTGCTTCGTCACAGACAGCTCGGAACCCATGAGCGTGTATGTGAAGTTTTGATTTCTTGCCCCAATATGCATCACTTTACATTTACTTACATTGAAGTAAGCATCTCTGATTGTTGTAGTTTTGTGATCAAAAGACTAAGATTTGGGCCTTTATCAGTTCACATTCTTTTTTCCTGTTTGAATTCATTCGGATGCTTTTCATGCTGAGTCTGCCACTGTCTCCTTCCACACTGCTCCCAGTGAGTCCCTCCAGTCTGCCATGCACAGAGTCGCTCCAATCTGCTGATGACCCAGTCCCCTACCTCCTCATGTTGATCCTTCATCGCAGGGTTCCTTTAAACAAAACAGGAAATGTGGGGCACCCTGGGAGCAGTCCCAGCATGTTCCATACTTCCTGGTTTGTTTAAAGGGACCACACGAGGTAGGAACACATGAGGAGGTTAGGGGCTGAATTGCCTCCTTCTTCACAGTTTTTGGTCAGTGGCAGATTGGGTTGACATTGCCCAGGCTTCAGGTTGGGCAGTGGGTCGTCTTGGGCTGACCCTAAATGGACATGACATGATAGACTGGCCACTGGGCAATTAAGCTTAATTTATGATGCAGGGAAACTTGTGCTTGCAAGGGAGATTATGCCAAAGTGGGGAGCCCGAATTTGCAAGACCTTGGGGAAAGGTAACACACACAGATACCCCGCAGTGCTACAGCTTCCTGTTCTGATAAATGGCCCTTAATTAGCAAGATGAGAGGAAGCTGTGCCTCACCACCTCTAGGGTGAAGTACTGGCTGACTCTCCGGACTGTCAGCTAAGGAAACACGATGGAGTTAAGAGAGCGCATTTTAACTGTGCGCATTTTGGAAAGTGAGGTCATTGGCAACAAGATTGAACATCTGGTTCATGTCAGTACCAGGACTTCTTTTTGAATACACATGACTGGCCAATAAACAGCTTTTCAAGCTCTTCTTTGACATCTTTCAACTGTATTAACAAAACAATGTTTTTTCTCTCAACCTTGTCACACTTTTGTCAGTCACACAGCAAAAACCAACATTCTTTATCATCAGTGATGCATATTAATTGGAGCACGTCTCTGGGTGCACTCCATTAATTTCAGTAACAATTTATATTGTGTGTTTTATCTTCCAGACGTTACACTGATTTTAGCTTATGACCTTTCCAGCAATAGACTATTCTTTTGAGACCTGGACACAGAAATTGTATAGCCATAAACGTCTAATCATTTATACCGCACACAGCAGAAATTTTACCTGTGCCCTATTTATCTTTCAAAGGAACAAGCTCAAAATGTTGGGACTAATCAAATCCTTATTTCCTAAACCCACTAGGAAGGCTTTGTTCGCAAATTATAATTGGAGCTTGCCATACTATTACAAGGTATCACACAATTGCATTTCTAATTTAGGTCTGTGACTTTTTATTTCATTATTATCCAGTAGTGTATCTGATTTCTCTACAGCAGCTCAAAGGGATTTGCATGCTTTTTGCTTTAATTTTTCTCTAGAGTTTTTCTGAAAGGACTGACAAGTTCTCTCCTGTTTCAGCTCTCAAAATTCATATCTAGTTTTTCTCTTAGGGCAAAATTCATTCCTGAGTTGAAAGCACAAAGCGAGTTTAAGTTTTCAATGAAATGAGAGAGGTCCCATCCATTAGTATCATGGATGACATCCAAGAAGTGTGAATATTCTTTATACAGTACTCACAATTTTGCAAAACACAGCAAAAGGTAAGTTTGCATGCTTAAAATGGCCCTGAAAGTTAAATGTAAACAGCAAAATAATAGGTGATTCAATACATCGTTCTATGAAAAAAATCTATTCAGATATTCTGAATAGGGGTTTTTAACATGGGGATAATATACATGGTTGTAAGGACTAGATCAAGATAATGCTATTTAACATTTACATGAAACTGCTGGGAGAGCTCATCTGAGGTCATCCGAGATTTGGAGTTGGGTGCTATCAATATGCTGATGACACCCAGCTCTATCTCTCCTTTCCATCTGGATCCAGGGTGGCTGTTGAGGTTCTGGAGTGCTGCCTGGAGGCGGTTGGGACCTGGAGGAGGGCTAATAAGCTGAAATTAAATCCAGACAAGACAGAGGTTCTCCTGGTCCAGAAATCCACAATGCAGGTACTAGAGTATCGTAAGGCTCTGAATGGGGTTGCACTCCCTCTGAAGGAGCAGGTCCACAGCTTGGGGGTCCGCCTCGATCTGCAGCTGCTCCTAGATTCCCAGGTGGCGCCTGTGGCCAGGGGGCCTTTGCCTAGCTTCGGCTGGTGCGCCAGCTGCGACCGGACTTGGATCGTGCAGACCTGACCACGGTGATCCATGCCACGGTGACATCGCAATTAGATTATTGTAACGCGCTCTACGTGGGGCTGCCCTTGAAGATGGTTCGGAAACTGCAATTAGTGCAGAATGTGGCGGCCCGTGTAGTCACTGGAGGTAGGCGGTTTGACTCTGTCGAGCCACTCCTTCGATGGCTGCACTGGCTGCCGATTCGTTTCCGGGCCCGATTCAAAGTGCTGGGTTTGACCTTTAAAGCCCTATACGGCTTGGGGCCAGGATATTTGAGAGACCGCCTACGTCTATACAGTCCGGCCCATCTCCTTAGGCCCTCTTGCGGGTACCGTCCCTCTTGCGGGTACCGTCGCCCAGGGAGGTGCAAGGGGCGGCAGCCAGAAATAGGGCCTTCTCAGTAGTGGCACCAACCTTATGGAATTCCCTCCCTTTTGACTTACTAACTGCTCCCTCCTTGGACACTTTCCGGCAAGGCCTAAAAACCTTCTTGTTCAAAGAAGCCTTCTGAGCCCTTACCTTTTTAACATCCTGCTGGTACAGGTGGGGTGCTGCTGTTTTTATGTTCTTGTTATAATTGTAATCTTTTTTAACTGTTTTTTAGATACTGTTTTTATTAATTTTCGTTAACTGTTTTTACTGTTTTAAAATGTGACTCTTTTTTGTATTATACTTTTTGCACTGTATTTTCTTTTTGTTGTAAGCCGCCTTGGGTCCCTTTGGGGAGAAAGGCGGGGCAAAAATATTGTAAATAAATAAATAAATAAATAAATAAATCTAGATCAAGATAATGCATGTGAAGCATGTTGCAAACTCAAAAAGTGTTATACAAATGCTAAGTCTTTCAGCCCAATCCTAATAGGGACGGGTGCTGGTTCAATGTGCGTTGCGCCGGCAGTAACTGCTTTATGGCAATTGCAGAGCAGCCTCCACCAGCGCGTGCTTCCAGTCTGCTGGCTGGGAGGCCCGAATGGCCTCCCATGTGATGGCAGATGGCCAAAGACCTGCTGGAGCAGGTATTGTCACGCAGGGGGTGGAATGGGTCAGAGGGAGGATGGGGGTGGTGGAACAGGGCGGTGATGGGATGGGGAGGAGGGCGGAACAGACCTGGGAGGGGGTGGGTTCGGCAGTGGTGCACGCGAAATCCTTACCCCATTTTCCACCTTCATGGATCAACTCAGACTTGTGCCAGCTATTGAGCTGGCACAGGTACAAGTTGACTCACCGGCCCCGCAGGTTTACCCTTTGGGAAAGGGCAGTGGAGGTCGCGCCGGCACCGCTAAGGATTGGGTGGATTCAGTATTTTTTGCAGAGTAATGTAATCTCAATTACTGCTATTTGGTTGTTTACATTTAATAAGAAGTGTAATTCTAAGCATGTTTACTCAGAAGAAAGTGCCATTGATGTCAGTTTGACTTACTTCCTGGGGTGTTAAAGTGGGGGGGAGAGGGGGGGAGAAAACTATTTGCACTCTCTCTCTCTCTCTCTCTCTCTCTCTCTCACACACACACACACACACACACACAGAGAGAGAGAGAGAGAGAGAGAGAGAGAGAGAGAGAGAGAGAGAGAGAGAGAGAGAGAGAGAGATGGGTTCACAGTACAGTAATAGCAATCCAGCCCATCAGACAGGCAGGGGTGGGGGGAATGAGAGGGATGCATTGTAATACCACTAAACTCAGTGGACCAGAGTCTACTCTGCCTCACAGAGTTTTAAACAAGAAAGCATTCTTGAGGGATAACTAAAGCATGCTGTTGAGGCATGAACATGATCTAAGCTGATTGATCTAGAGCTAACCAACCTTTTTAAAGGCTCACAATTTATCTTTTCTTGCTTGCTTCCAGTGTAGGATGGCCACCACAAAACCAAAATAAAGTCAAGAGTCAGGCAACAGCTTGAGTAATGCTCTGTCATATAGACTATGAAGGCAAATGAGATGCCATGGGTCAAATGAGTCTGTTGTTTCCATTGGAAAAAGAAAAAGAGAGCGCATTTCTTAAAGAAGTGGTATTAAATGACTTTTTTTTTTAAAGGAGCACTTTCCATTTATTCCAAGGAACTTTAAATCAAACAAAAGTACAACACACTTGTGTGATAACAATTCTTATAATTGCTTCTCAAGACTATAGTTAATGAACAACCCTCTTTTTCATCTCTGGGAACCTATATGGTAGGTGAAGCCATTTTTGACTCTAGATTCAGATTGTGCTTTCTTGTACAAGTTAAAAAATATAGTTATTATAGCCATAATGACTCGGCCAGTTCACTTAGGGTGGTATGTCTGTGTTTAACATGGACACTGACTCACTGAGTATGAAAAGATGATCACCAGTAAAGCACACATTTATACCATTAGAACACAGTATGTATGCTTCAAAATTAAAAATTGTATAATACTGTCCTTGATTGTTTACTCAGAAGTTAGCCCCACTGAGGTCCATTTGACCTATTTCCAAGTACAGTAAGTGCACACTGGATTGCAGTCTAATTCTGAAAAATAGTATGCTGACTACAAACTAACTCTATACTGTTGAGGTGTATTGTTAAGTATAGAAAATTCCATGGTGTGTTGTAGAAAATAGCATCTGTTTATTACGATAATGATGTTTAGAACCCTGAAAATTGTTGGCTATCAAAGACATTTCAGGGTTTGTTTGTTTGTTGTATTTGATATTGCACAACTTAAGCTTTGTGCTGAGTAATTTGGATTATTTATTTAATTCATTAACAACCCAATCAAAACTAACATTTGCTCTCCACCCCCCCAAAAAACTGGGTACAGCACTTGTCTGTGCAGAACCCTACATTATAAATCCAGAGGCTATGGAGCACATCATCAGTACTGGGGGTAGGGCTTGCTGGTGGTGGGCTTCATCCCTCTGTAACTATGGACACTATCCATGGTTACTATAACATGTGAAGAGGCCTAGAAGCTGTTCAAGCCCAGCGTGATTTGTAGGGGGATTTTGATTGCAGAATATGCAAAGATATTTTGTCGCTGTTCTTATAAATCCTGAATTGCAGCTTAGAAGTAACGCTTTGAAAATGTGAACGACCCTGGGGAAATTATCCTACATTAGCCTTTGATCTTGAGCATTTCCGTTTGTACTTATGCATGACATGGCACTCTAAAATTCTGAGTAGGGCTAAAGATTTGCTACTGCCAACAAAATGAGCGTGGACTTGGCTATTTGGACTCACCCAAAAATATCAAAACATTGCAGAAGAAAGTTCCTTTTGTACGCTTGACAGGAAATATATACAGTTTGTTTTATGAAGAGGAGGCCAAACATACCATCATGGAGATACAATGCCTAACATCCATTTCTTTTGCAAAGGAGCTCAAGTGCGCTTTCTCCAGCAGTTTTGATTATTGTTGGTTCTGATGTTATTAACAGAAGGCTATTCATAAAAGGTCTTCACATAGCCCAGGAAACAAATGATTTAATGTGCTTGAGACTGTAATTAGGGTTCAAACCAATCTTTCAGCTTTCTTTAATTTCCTTCACTCCACAATGAATGTCTGTTGGAGAGTCATAAATTAATGTATTGCATTCAGCTACTGCTTAGAAAAATAGAAAGAGAAGAAGAATATCTCTTGCCTGACTAGACCCCCATCAGCTTTCTCATTTACTTCTAAAATGACAGTTTTATAGAGCGTTGTTTGGCCCTTGTTCATACATCATTTTGAAATTAACCTGGCCATAAATATAACACAAGACTTTGAAGGAACTTTGAGTGCAAATACTATCATGTATACTCAAGCTCTTGTGGTTGGATGCCTATCAAATTCCAAGCAAAACAGGGCCACCCAAACTTGCATAGTAGTTTCTTCTATATACTCAGGGAACTGTATACACAGCATATATTTAAAAGAAAAACAAAACCAAAACAAGAAAAAAAAAACAGTCTGATACAAACTGAGCATGTTCAGTGCCCCCAGGAACCATGGAATGTTGAGGTTACAGTTGCAAGAAAACCAGCAAAAAGAATATTGGGGGAGGGGGAACTGTCTGCTTAGACTTACGTTCTCAAATTCTCACGACTGGTCCAGATTTTTTGGTTAAAAACATGCATTATCCCGGGAAAGTCCGTCATTTATTAAAAGTTTTAATTAAGAATACTTAAAACAGTCTTAACGTTTCATCAATGATATCCGTGGTATCATCAGAAGATGAAGAGCAGCGACTACGAGCTACTTCATTATCTCTTCCTCTTCTGACGATATCACGGATATCAGTGGTGAAACGTTAAGACTGTTTTAAATATTTTTAATTAAAACTTTTAATAAACGACGGACTTTCCTGGGAAAATGCATGTTTTTAACTCGAATGTCTGCCTAGGCTTTCAGCAGCCAGAGGTGGCCATTAGGCTTGGTAAGTTGCAGACTTTTGTTGCAGATCCATCCCTCTTGTTTATTTAAATGCAATGCTGGCATCTATAAAGTATTTATCTGCATTAACATTTGACATAATAATGGGTATCTGGTATACATACTGAATATGCTAGCCAATACATGTGCAGCATTAACATGTCAAAGGACATTAATTCACCTAGCCACAGGTCATGAGCATGCTAATGTGAGTGAGATGGATGATGACTGGAGGCAGGGCCTTCTTTGTTGTGGTATCCCCCTTTGGAATGCCTAGAAAAAAATCAGTTGACACAATCACATTTCTCTCCTTCTGGACATTGTCATGCTGATGGTGTCTGTATTAGCAGCTGCTGGTTTTTCTGGTTTAATTTTGGTTGTGTTAGACTTTATTGTTGGACTTTGGCTGTATTGTTGGTAAGCTGGTGTGTGTGTGTGTTTGTGTGTTTGTATTTGTTTTATGATTTTACATGTTAACTTTGGTACTGAATCATGGAAAGGTGGGGTAGAGAAATAAAAGAAATAAAAAAAAAGTTGCTACATTTTTGAGCAACATCCAGGAGTGTACTGGGGGATGGGGGAATAAACAGGAACTCTGAGACTTCTCCTGTTGCTCCGGTGCATGTTAAGGCTTCCACTGGCACCGGCAGACAGCACAGACAGGCCTTCCCGCCAGCACCTCTATCTTCTGTGCTGTCATAACATGCTTTATGGCATGTTTACGCCAGCACAGCAGTTGCTGCACTGGCGTAGCGCAAGAATAGAACAGGATTGTGCCATAATATACCTTTTATATTTATCTCAGAAATATTTTGTTCAGGTTTTATACATTTGAATTAAACTGTTGCACTCCATTCCAAGAGTTTTGGATGAAATGACCTAGATGTTTAAATAAAGTATAATAAATATTGACATAGAAATAAGTAGCAGGTGTAGTGTAGCAAATATAAAATTGATTTTTTGTTGTATAATCTTAGGGGGCCAACGCTATTGGTGGTGTGTGTGTCTTGATGAGCAGAACTACACCATTAGCTACAATGCACATGATGGAGCACCTGAATGATCTTGGTTGCAATCCTGTGCACACTTACCAGGAATTAAGTTCCACTAAAATTAATGCATAAGTCTGCATCATATGCAATTTGAATAGAATTGACCCTGAGTTGTAAGTGTCTTATGTACAGTAGCAGCTTGTTTCCATTGTTTCTTCAATGTTTCCAAGCTTTGTCTTCTTAACATGTAACCAGGTGCATTTGGGTACCCAGGCACAATCCTTGTTACTCTCTACTGAATACAGTTGTTCACAACTTCCAGCGAATGCAGGTACAAACTTTGTGGAATGTACATGGATTGTTGGTTTGTAAAACTGAACCCAGGTGCAGTCATTTCCTTGGAGATGAGTACCTAGGTGCAAAGGTGTAGCTAGCACCCCCCTCCCGTGACGTTGCTAGTGCTGCCCCGCCCGCGCTAGCGACATCAACCTGGCAGCATTACAGCCACAACCATCCCCCCCCCCGCGGGAAAGACAGCGGCAAAAGATTACTGAAGGCGCGGGCAGGTGGGCCAATCCTTCCAGCTGCCGCAAACCGTGCGGTTGTTTTTCATCCGCCAATGCAGCGGCTTGTGCACACGCCCCTGCGTGCTGCCCGGTGCGGGCCAACCCCCTGCCCCATTGCTGCCTCCGTCACTGCCTAGGTGAAGACATTTTGTATCTAGTACAGCATAACACCAAACAGCCTTTTAGTTTTTTTGTTTTTCGATCTGAAAAGTTATAGTCTCAGGGTTTAGATTTCCTGAATCTAAAAGCTACTGGCTTCACTGTGCTTAGGGATTGTCTCCCTCTGATTCCTTATCTATGCATGGCTAAGATGCAGGGAATTTAATGCTCTGCCAGTCTGTGCAGAAGAAGCTATGACAAGGTTATGGAAAAGCCAGTGCCCTGTCACACCCCACATTGCTTCCTGCATTTCTAAAATATGCACTGGAAGCCAGAGCTGCAAACACACCCTCAAAACGCTCAGTTTCTATAGCAACGATAGCTCCATGTGCTAGAGTGTTGTCTCATTTTTACCAAGCCATTAATTGACAATGGTTTTATCAAACCATTCAATACATACATACACTTGGCTTCAAAAGTCCATCGCAATAACTGTAAAATTCCATGGAAATTGTTTCGGTGTGTGAATCCTTTGGAATTCATTGCAATGTATTATTTGTTTTTTTTTTTTAAAGACAGATTCCAAGAAACATAAACTGATCACAGGTCCTTCAAAAACCTAGATGTTTAGAAACTGGAAATGGCCACAATGGAGTGATGGTAGGTTTTAATTGAAATTATTTACTGGTCCTACCATCCTAATCCAGAAACCCACAAGTGCTGCAAAAATCTTCATTTTCTCTGCTTCTCTTGCTTTCTCTTTTGCGTCAGAGAGAAGATGCTTCAGCCTGATCCGCTGTTATGCAGGGCGGAAGTAGGAAAAAAGGAAGCATTTCGGCACTATTCCTATCATCCTTCCCACAATCACCTAATAATGCTGCAAGAGACAGCCTGCCAGGTATAGCAGGTGCATACAGAGGCTAAATGTTTATTTGCTCCTTTGCCAATCCAGAGACATGGAATGATGACAATGAACACCTGCATGCGCACTCACCCTGCTTCTGGCTCAGCCTCAATTCCATCTGTTTGTTTGCAGAAATCGCTGGATGCCTGTTTGTGTGTGTGTGTGTGTGTGTGTGTGTGTGTGTGTGTGTGTGTGTGTGTGTGTGCACGTGCACGCGCGCGTGTGTGTGTGTGTGTGTGTGTAGAGATTGCACAATGGAATGTATACATGCAGGTACCCATATAGATATTACAGCAAATACCTGAAGGTAAGGCAGAGTTGCGGCAAGTAGGACCAGTGGTGAACTGATGGCCCTCAGGCCCTCAGTTCCTTTATCCCACCACTGTTTGTGTAGAATTCCTAGTTTGAGAGAGAAATGAACAGGGCCCAGGTGTGAAGGCAATAGTCTAGGTTCTTCCATGTCCTGCCTAGATCGTTTGTGGCACAATCCTATGTGCTGTGCCGGCGCAGACTGTCGCAAACGTGCCATAGAGCATTTTGCGATATTGCACAAAGTAGGCCCGCCGACGGGAAAGCCGAAGACTTCCTGCCAGTGCCAGTACAGACAGGAAGGCCCGCCAGAGCAAGTTAGCTTCCCGCCGAGTGGTGTGAGGGCATGGGGAGGGTGGGGAGGGGGTATAACGGGATGGGGAGAAGGCGGCGACGGGGTGCATCAGCCTGGGGATCATCAGCGCTGGGCGTGATCTACTTGCATGGATCCATGGATATCGCTGGCGTGTGTCCAAGTAGAACCGTTGCGCAAGCTGGTGCTTTCCCCGGGCTTTCCCCGAATGTCTCCTTTCCTCAAGGAGACCTCCAGATTCTTCAATTTCCCCAAGGGATACAGCGCAAGCCGTTCTGGCCCCGCTGTATTGGCGCGTGGAAAGTTAGGAACGATTGGGCTTACCCTCAAAAAGGATCACAATGAAACTTAAAAGCATAAAGAACCACAATTTTTTTTGGTTACTGAGCTTGTCTGTTTTCTGGTGTGCTTTCTATTGATTCCCAGGAGTTATAACGTGTCACATATTTTAGCAGTTTCTATGATAAGTACTCGTTTTAGCCTATTAGTTCATTTGTTTCATTTTACACTGATTCCAACAAACGCTTGGTGTATTTGTGGCGCACCGACAGAGAGAATAGCACTTACCTCTTTTAAAAAAATTCCATTCAAAATTAAACTACATTTTTGTTGTAAAAAGCAAGGTGTGCATTACATCTGAGACAGCTTTAATCTTTACAAATGTACGCCAAGCTAGACACAAAATAGTGTCTTCCTTGTTTCCCCAATTTTCTTTGTTTGATGGATACTCTCCAGTGGAAACTTTGTAGCTAGAAATCCCAATGGCAGTTTAAATGGTACACTAGAATTGTGGAATGAGTGGAATTCTACAACTAGGATTGGGGAATGAGTAGCATGATGCTACGGAGCTTTTGAGATGGTGTGCTTTGGTTCACATGGTCATTGTTTTGGTGATCACCTGGAGAATTATTGGTCTATAAATAGTTTTCAAATAAATAGCTGTGGTGGTGTTTGGGGGAAGCACATATCTGATGTTATATAGCGGAGTTTCAAAGCTATAGCAGAATTCCTTTTCTGCTAGTCTACTTTCTACAATATTTGGGTAAACGACTAAATACATTGAGGAGAAGGAAGCAAGCTACTTAATAATTCCCAGATGTCCCAGCTGGTGACGCAGCATCAGGGAAAGGATATCCAGGAACCGTAAAATGGCCCTGGGGCAATCAGAAGACAGTCTGCTGCTGCCCCTAAAAGGTAAAGTGACCCCTGACAATTAAATCCAGTCATGTCCGACTCTAGGGTGTGGTGCTCATCCCCATTTCAAAGCCGAAGAGCCAGCGTTGTCCGAAGACGCCTCCGTGGTCATGTGGCCAGCATGACTCTCCTTGCCGCAGCACATGCGGCTGGAACACGGAGCGCTGTTTACCTTCCCGCAAGCGGTACCTATTTATCTACTCACATTAACATGCTTTGGAACTGCCCCTACTCCCCCACAGTTGCCCAGTAAGAATTTCCATGGGCCTTGGCTTGCCAAGCAGTGATGGGGAGCAGTGGCAGCAGGTAGTGCTCACTGTCTTAGGGGTTGACCGGGCACAGGTGTAAGCCCTTATGTGGGCATGTGACCTCGGCACGTGCCCCACCTGTCAACTCTCCTCTGCATTCCCCCATCACATGTTCATCTCCCCATGGAGACCAAAGTCTATTTAGGATTTTGGTATCTTTGAGAACTGTCTACTCTCATATGAGAGTCCTTGAGACCAGCTACTACAGTGGCTCTGTTTTCTAGGGTGACCTCTATCAGATATAAGACTGTTAGCTACCAGGAGCAGGGTATTTTTGGTCATTGTGCAGCAATTATCGAACTCCATCCCTTCAGATCGACTCTCCCCTTTCCTGTCTTCAAGCTGCTTTTTTAAAAAATTCCTGAGAGCTTTTAACACCATATTATGGTTTGATTTGATGTTCCTGTACTAGATTTTAATTACTGCTGCTTTAATACTTTTATACTAGGGGAGCTAGAGAGACTGCAGCAAGGTTGTGCAGGCACAGCCTCTCTAGCGTCTTGGAAACAGCAAGAAGGATGCACCCACCGTCCAGCCTTGGGGGGGGGGGGGAGTGCATGAACTTTGGCTAAGTGCCTGTTTCTGACTTCTGCCAACGTCGTTGCCCCAAATCGTGCATCCCCCGGGTTGTGCACCCTCCTGGGGGCTTTTTAGGCCTAAAAAAGGCCTAAATACCCTAGGGTTGCTTTCACGCCATTGTTTTGCTGCTGAATTACAGCGGTGGCATGAAAGTGACATCACACCCTCAAGGGGGTGGGGCTTGTGACGTCACAAGGGGTGCACGATGAGGCAACCCCCCATGGGGGTGTAGCTACGCCTCTGACTGAATTCACCCCTTTTGCAGATCTGATCTGCCCTTTCCCTGCCCCATCACCGCTCCATTCCACCCTCCCCCAGCCCCGTCCCATTCTCCACAACCCCATCTTGCCTTCCCCGCTGCCTTATCTGCATCGGCAGGTCTGGGTGGCTGCTCCGGCACACGCAGGAAGTCTCTGGCACTCAGGCAGCACACGAGTATACACACTGCTGGAAGCGTTTTCACAACTGTAAGGCAGTTTGCACTGGTGAAACACTAGTTCCAATACGATTAGGCTATAAACCTGGCTGTTGTAAGGAAACATATATTCTATAGCAGGGGTTCTCAACCTTTGGAGGCCCAGGTACCCCCTATCACGGTCCAATTTTCTGAAGTACCCCCTGCTAATTAATTCGATCACTCAATTAATTAATTAGCTAATTAATCATTAAATAAAAAGTACTAACAAAATTTTAAATGTGAAAAGATATCATACTTAACTCTGTGTGTGTGTGTGTGTGTGTGTGTGTGTGTGTGAGAGAGAGAGAGAGAGAGAGAGAGAGAGAGATTGCATTTAAGTTCTAATTAACAAGTAATTAACTACTGATTGATGCTGATAAGGGGCAGGCTCTGCCGTACCCCCTGCCATTGGTCCGCGTACCCCTAGGGGTACTCGTACCACAGGTTGAGAACCCCTGTTCTATAGCACCATGCATATTCCACAGTCCACAATATACAAGAAAGCTTCTCTGCCCCTGGCCAATTGGGTGTAGAGTAAAAAATTCCTCTTCCTAATGGCAACCAGCTAATCTCGGATTGCTTTCAGGTAGGCAGGGCCTTTTTCACTCCCAAGGCTCGAACTGAGGCGCTGAGTGGGAAGAGCTGCCTAAACACCTCTCCCTCAGCATCTCATCCAGTCACTGTGCCCTATTCTCTCACCTTTCCTCATGTGTGGTGATGGGGCAAAAACGTCCCAGGCCCACCGATGATTCACTCGAGAGATGGGCAATATTCTGTAGGGAAATTATACAATTTGGCATACATATTAGGCTAGTCAGTGTGGCCTACTGTACCAGTTGCTTAATGTGTGAGTGACATTGTCCCAGCTTATAACTCCCACCCCCTCCCTCATGACGTTTCGGCGAGGGCTCAAAACATTTTTGTTTCGTCTAGCGTTTGGGTGATGGGTCGTGGTCTGCCTCCTGTGTCTCAAGATGCTCTGCCATGCTGCTTCTCTGCTCCATACTGTCGCCCCCCCCCCCCCCGTGGATTTTATTGTTTTTGAATTTGTTTTTGTATGGCTATGTATTGTTTAAATTTATTTTATGTATTATTTTAAATTATGTATTTTAATCTTTGTTATAAGCCGCCTTGGGCATTTGCCTTTTGGCATAGGAAAAGGCGGGATATAAATTTTTTAAATAAATAATTAAAAATAAACTAGTTGAAAATTAGAATTGGGTGCCACTTACTGCTGTTTTCCCAATGCAGTAAAACAACTGCTTCTGGACAGATCCTCATATTGTTAGGAATTCATGAACATTTGGTCCAATTGTTTGTTGGATGACAGTGACAAAGCGGTCTGCAGGAACAGAACAAATGGTACTCCGTTTGATTAAACGAAAGTGTAACAAAGAAACTGAGATGTACAGCTTACAACGCAAGCATAAAAATGAACAGTAAGAAGTCCTCACTTTCCTACTGATGTAGAAAGATAATGTAACACTATAGAATAACATTGGTGGTAATCTTAATAGGGCTGATAGGAATAAATGCTTGTTTTCGCAGCCCCATTCACTTTTCTGTGGAAGCTAGCATAATTCCTGGGGCAGTCCAGGAAAAATAACATGGTGTCCAGATGAACACAGCCTCCAGAAATAGCTCTGTGCTGCCAATGCTAATGTTGTCACCATGGCCCACACAGGTATAAAAAGTAAAATAATATGACACCCAATGATGACAACACAGCCACCCAACTGCCAACCACCCCATGAAACTGGAGAATGTCGTGCCTCCAATTCCCTGACACATGCCCCAGTTTCATCCCCCTTAATATACTCACAGCCCATTCCAACCCAACTCCTCTCCAAGTCAGGCATAAGTGTGGCCTAAGTGCAGCCTAAGTTAGGCAGAAGTTATGCCTGAGGTAGGTCAGAGTTATGCCTGAGTTAGGCAGGCTGCAGTTTCTGTGGCCCAGCACCACCCCAGGATCCAGGCAACACTTACCTCCCAGGCAGGCAGGCTCTTCTCCAGGCTCCGTGTCTGGCTCAGGCATGTGCAGGCCTCTGTCTGCATGTGTCAGCGTCCATCCATGGCAGCTGCCACAGGGTCTGTCGCAGCCCGGTCGCAAAGGGGCTGACCGCAGGCAGGGGGGTTGCGCCAGTCATGTGGTGGGCGCAGGGCAGGTGACAGGTGAGCGAGGTGCCTGAGCCCAGCCGCCACAGGGCACCCTGTGCGTCAGCCACCTGCTGCAGGGGAGAGTGGCCGTCCCCTCCCTCCTGCAGAAGGCGATGCCACCCCTAAGCCACGTTGAGGCTGCACTGGGGGGTGAGCGGGGGAGGGAAGGGAAGGGGAGGGGGGTGGGAACGTCACACACAAGGGGTGTCTCATGAGGACTGGAACTGCCTCTGACATGACTCGCCTGTGCGCTGCCTGAAGCCCTGGGCCTCCAAGGCCAGGGCAATGCCCACAAAGAAGGCATCCCGGCGTGCCTGCTGCTCTGTGCCCCGGCCAAGACCAAGAGATGCCTTGGGCTTGTCTGCTGCGAGCGTGAAGGGATCACACAGCTCATCACACCCCCAGATGGGGCGACGACGGCGCCTCACGGCAGGCGCTCTAGCAGGGTGGGGGGTGGCCAGCAGCCATCATCAGGGAGTGGGAGGAGAGGCAGACACACAGGCAGGCAGACAGGGGGTGCTGGGGAGGGGCATGGGTGGGTCAGAGACAGACAGACAGACAACAAGGCTGGTGGGAGACAGATTCAGAGAGAGGGGTCTGCAGAGACCGATAGGGACACAGGGGGCGCTCCGCAGATGAAGGTGATGCATAAACAGGCGCCTCTTATGCAGACAGACTTTGGGCGGAAGTGGCTGCATTACGGGCGGACCTTCGACGGAAGCGCCTTCATTACGGGCGGACCTTCGACGGAGGCACCTGCATTACGGGCGGACCTTCGACGGAAGCGCCTTCATTACGGGCAGACCTTCGACGGAGGCGCCTGCATTACGGGCGGACCTTCGACGGAGGCGCCTTCATTACAGGCAGACACCCTGGCTGTCACTGTTTGCCTGCCTGAGAGGCCCCCCTGACTCCCCCCTCCCCTCTGTGCCATGGGGGTCGCGCAGCGCCCCTGCTGGGTTCTCCCAGGGAAGGCCGTGGCAGTCCCTGGATGGGACTCATGTAGGGGCTTCAGTGCTGGGGGCTGTCTGTGTGTGTGTGGGGCAATGCTTGTGTAAACACTGGGCACATATGTTTCATTGGGGCTCTGCCCGAGGGGCATCTTTATTGTTCTGGAACTTTAGCAGAGATGGCCAGGCGAGGCTGCCAGGAGTAGTCACAGCAGCCAATCAGAAAGCAGCAGCAGCACACCTTCCCCATGGACCTGGACATGCAGGCTATTCCCCCTGTGGAACCACAGCCTGCTCCATAGAAAGGGGAGGGGCAGCAAGTAGACAGCCAGGGAGGTGGAGGAGCAGCAGCGCCGGCAGCTGAGGAGGGTTGTAGGGCTGGCTCCCTGACCTCTGGCAGCTGAGGAGGGTTGCAGGGCTGGCTCCCTGACCTCTGGCAGCTGCGAGGCAGAGGACAGTGGGGCAACCAGACTGCAGGCCCAGGGGTGCTCCCAGGAAGGTAGGTGATAGTGGACGTTCCTGGGGAGACAAAAAACAAGGGGGTGTTACAGGGCAGCTGGTATGTGGAAGCAGTCACCATTGACTACAAACCAGTGTGTTGGTTGCAAAAGCCTGCAGGGAGAGAAATAAAACACAGCTGATAGGTGTGACACACATAGCATGGTCTGAGCTGCTTACCTGGGTGTAAGGAGAGCATGATCCTGTAAGGGGAAAGGGTCAAAGAGAGAGACAACAACACAACTTGGGGGTCACAACCATGGCAAACCTAGCAATACTGACCTGTCAGTAGACTCTGTGGAGAAAAGGGGGGGGGAACAGCTGGTGTCTACATAAGGCTACCAGTTCCACACTTGTGGCATTGTCTGCTCACATGACTACAGGCAGCAATCAGACACAACAGTGGTAAAGAGGCATGTATCCTATATATCACAGCAGGCAAAGCAGGCAGCTATGAGACAACACATTGGTAGAGAGGCATGTCATGGCAGGCAAAGCAGGCAGCTATGAGACAACACATTGGTAGAGAGGCATGTCATGGCAGGCTATGCAGGCAGCTATGAGACAAGACATTGGTAGAGAGGCATGTCATGGCAGGCTATGCAGACAGCTATGAGACATTGGTAAAGAGGCATGTATCCTTCCTATATTTCTAAATGCAAAGAGGCAGCAGTCAGACCACATGTCAGCACAAACCCTGCTCTTACCTGCTGGTGTTGTTGCCTGTGGGGGGGGAAGAGGGGCTGGGAGAAAGACATGGGTTAGCAAACACTTGCATGGAGGCAGCTGCCCAGGCACAGCTGTAAACAGGTTGGCCACAGCCAGAACAGCCCTCTCTGCCCTAGAGGGAGGCAGAGAGGAGAAGAGAGAAGTGGGGTGTTTATGAATTTTGCCCTCCACCGACAAAGTCCCACTTTGTGGCTGTGAGGGACAGAACCCCACACCACGTGCTCAGAGACAGAGAGAGTGACTGGAGGTCTGGGGCTGGGCTTTTGTGGGAATGAGGCTGGGTGGGGCTGGGTGCTGATAGGCTCCCTATCTTAGGCATAACTCTGTCGGTTTCCAGACCTAGCAGGCCCAACTCTGTCCTAACTCTGACCTAACTCAGGAGTAGGGTGTTAGAAATTTTCAGGAGAGGGCTGGCTTAGGTAAGGTAAAATGGCTCCTATGGGACTCCTCGAATTTGGGTCCACCTTTTTGGTCGACCTAAATTTTGTGTCAGCATTTGTGTTGGAGGGGGCGTGTCTGTGCTTGCCAGGGTCTGGAATCCAACGTTAATTGGTTGCCGCCCCCGTTACACCCACGGTCTGCCCATGTTCTGCCCACTTTTAGGTCAACTTTAGGTCTGACTTGTGCTGCTTAGCCCTTGGGTTGGAATGGGCTGTTCTTAGTCCGTTGGTCGTAACTTTGACCTAACTTTGACCTAACTTCGCCCTAAATGGTTGCATTCCAGACCTAACTTCGACCTAAACGACTTAGGCTGACTTTAGGTCTGACTTGAGCTGCTTAGCACTTGGGTTGGAATGGGCTGTCAATTCCCCCTGAATTTAAACACACACGCACGCACACGCACACGCACACACACACACACACGAATTTTAAGGAAGAGTTTTCAGCTCATTCAACACCCTCCCCCCCATGCAAGGGAGGTGTTGTCGTGCAGGGAGGGGGAATCAGGATATTGCTTGTTCACAACTTTAATTGTGTGTTGCTTGGATATATGGTTTGAACAATATACTCAAACCACCCCTGCGAGGGTGCTTATTGGACTCTTATTGCCAGTTGGAGAACATGGAATTTTGCAAGTGATACAGAATGTATGGAAGTAATTAGCTTGTTTTCAGTGTCCATGGTTGTCTGGTTTGCTTTATGAAAAGATAACCAGATGTTAATGGCTGTAATAAAATAGCACAGGATGAAAGTCTTATAGGCTTCAGGATTGAAATGATCAATACTGTGATCAATGGCTTCAACTGCAATAGAATTAGACCATCAGAAAGTATATCTGAATCCCATACCTGAAGTTTAGAATGAATTTGTTCAGTTAAGCTAAATTTTGCAAACTTAGATTAAATGTTCCACTTTTATTTAGTTAAAATATTCAACTAAATATTTGGAAATATTCTTTGCACATTGATAAACCATGCTATACAATGCCTAGTCTGAAATTTGAAAAAAAAGAAAAATTAATTTGCTATAGTGAAACTCCACCTGATGTATTTTATATTTTTCTCATTTAAATCAAGTGATATGTATTTGCTGTGTCAGCTTCCAGAGATTAAAGGGTTTGTGAGTGTGTTTGAGAGTTTCTCTTCCTTATGGATTTACTTCTCAAGAGTCACGGCGCAATCCTGTGTAGATATTGTGCCGGGGCAGCACATGCTGCCCCAGCGCAGGGTGTCGCACAAGTGCGGTAAAGCACTTGCGCGACACGCGGCGAGCAAGCAGCAGGTAAGTAGGTAAGCAGGTAAGGAGCAGGTAAGACACATTTGAGGAGGCTTCCCGCCGATTACCCTGGGGGAGGAGACGATCGTCCCCTTCTCCCATGTTGTTCCTGGGCTGCCCTGGGGCAGCCTGGGAACTTGATAGGATACCGAATCCTACACAGGATAAAAAAGAAGAAAAAGGTCCTTTACATTATGACAATGACCACCAGTGTTATCTCTGGCTTTCATTTTCTAAAAGAAATATATGGCTAAATATAGACACATGAATATTAATAACAGGGGAAGTACAAAGGACTCTTACTGGTGCACCGTTGCTGAGCAACACAACCTTGATTAATATTCTTTCATCTTTAAAAAAAAAAACAGTCAGTAATCTTAATAGCTAGAAGATGGGATGAAGGTTCCTTTCCATACCAGCATAGATCATTTGCATAACTTTCTGACTGGTCATTTATAA
This sequence comes from Plestiodon gilberti rubricaudatus, assembly GCA_026170595.1. Classification (NCBI taxonomy): domain Eukaryota; kingdom Metazoa; phylum Chordata; class Lepidosauria; order Squamata; family Scincidae; genus Plestiodon; species Plestiodon gilberti. Next base: position 54,081,734 of record JANXHW010000002.1, read on the forward strand.
TCCTATACCCCGATCCTATCCCCTGCCACTTGCACCGATGCAGCTGCACCATGGATGCACATGCTTTATCCTATGGTGGGGAGGATCAGGAGGCCTCCTCGAAACAAGGAACTTTTACTCCCTTATCTCCAGGTAAGCCCTCTGTTGCCCTATGGGTCTACTCAAATCTATGCCAGCTCTTTGGCTGCTACAAGTCCAAGTGGACCCAAGGGGGCATGCAGAGGCGTCGCTGGAGCGCGGCGGGAAGGGCGGACCACCTGGGGGCGACACGCGCAATGGGTGACGCGTGGTTGCACGCGTGCACCCGCGTGTCGCGCGCAGGTGGTCCGCCCTTCCGCCCGCTCCAGTGACGCCTCGAAGGAGGCCTCGGAGCATCCGCCCTCGGCGGAGCTCCAAGGCCTTCTGAGGGAAGCCCGATGCGCGATGTCATATTTAGCGCATGCGCAGAACGTTTGAGGGCAAATTTGCCCTCAGAAACGTACTGCGCATGCGCGAAACCTTATGAATATGACGTCGCGCATCGGGCCTCCCTCAGAAGGCCTTGGAGCTCCACCGAGGGCAGACGCTCCGAGGCCTCCTCCTGCCCAAGACAGGCGGCCGGCGAGGATGTCTCCTCGCCGGCCGGCTGTCGAGCGGCACGGGGGTCATTAGGGTGGTGCGCTCGCCCTCGCACAGGGTGGCGCGCGCCCTAGTGACGCCGCTGGGGGCATGGCAAGACAAGGCAGGGACATAGGATATTGGTGGTGCCCTTGCCACTGATAACCACCCCTTGTGGCTGCCCGACTTGCTCCAATCCCTGTCCCTCCCTCTCTCTGCCCTGTTACTCCCCTTCCCCGCCCACTGCCCACACCCTGCTGTGCCAACTTTCTAGCACCAGAGGAGACGCTGCCACATGGCCAGAACCACTCACCATTTGTGGCAGTGGCCCAGTAACGCACAACAGCATGTTGCATTTTGTGATGCCAAAAATCTTGCTGCACTTCCAAAATGTGAGTTCTGGCAGTGCAGAAGGGGAATAGGTTTTGGCCATCTGGGTACAATCCAGTTTCACTGTGCTTTGCAAACTAGTATGATGTGACATCTCCCACCCGCCCCCGGAGCCATTCCAGCGGCAAAGGCAATGCTTGAGTCATGCTGAGGGTAAGAGCCAAATACATCATTGGAAGGCAAGTGAGTCAAGAGCTGAGAACAAGAAGGGGTTGAAACTGGAAACTAAAGTCTAGAGTCTAAATAATGGACCGAAGTGGCAGAAGAAACTCAGAAAAGTGTTCAATTATTGTATGGGGATTTATTCACTTGGGATTTGTTTTAGGGATTTGTTTTAGGGATTTGTTTTTCCACTTGAAAATGAAATCAAGTGTTCAGAGAATGGAAAATGTTCACCTTTGGGAAGTCTCAGTCACTGTCTGCCCCATCTGCATCAATCATCTTGTGATGTAGGGAATTCAGGGCCACCTCTGAACACACGTAACACCGTACCACACAAATCCCCTATTAAATGCTACTTGATTTTGAACTTGGAAAAGACTGTATTCATGGTTTGAAGGGGAGGCCGGGGGAATAAGCCTTATATCAACTGCATGGAAAAGCCTTGAATTGCAATCAGACAACCATCAAAACCATGTGATGAATGTAGCAGTTGTTCCGGCTCTCAGAGGGAAGACACAAGCCCCATATACATGGCAACATGTGGTTGGGGCAGCACATGCTGGAAAGCTCTGGCCCTGATTCTGACATACTCCACAGGTCAGTCTCTGCTGCCCACAGTGTTTGTCTGCATGGGCAAACACTGTACCTCAGACAGAGATCTTGCTGGGTACCCTGAATCCCTAATCATGGGGAGTATTTCTGTGCAGATGACCATGGGCGCAGGGCTATGGAAATTGGCAGAGATGGGGAGGTCTCACAAAGCCCCTGACCCTGCATTCCCTTTCTTGTAGAGATGGAGTGTGTATCTGTGGCTATTGTATCAATCAAATGTAGAGTAGTAAGAAACAGAATTTTAGGAAAGTAGTGTGCATACAGTGTTGAAGGAGATAATCATAGACAAGTCTGAGCCACTGTTCTTGGTGGATAACAAATGAACAGGTTACAGGTAAATTAATTGAATATTAAATATTGTAATGTAGAGAACTATTTAACAGCACAATCCTAACTAAATTACCCCACACCAATGCAGCGGCGTGCCGGCTTGGGCTACACTGCATCCTACCGAGAAATTTAGCAGGCGGGAGTTCTCGGGGTGAGGGGGAATTGCCCCAAGGAAAGCCCCAGCCAATGCTATGGGTCAACTCAGACCTGTGCCAGCTATATCGCTGGTGGATCAGGCCCAGGAAGGGGGATAGGATATGGCGCACTGACAATCCTGCCCCCTCCAGGCTCGATCCACCACCCCTGCGCCCATCGCCACCCTCCCCCTGCCCCGTTCCCCCCTCTCCCTGTGCTCTCTTGCCCCATGTGGTCTGGTGGGGGGGACTTACCTGCTCCAGCCTTCCCACCAGTGCTTCTAACTCTAATGCTGTTGCAAGTGCTTTACGACGTTTTTGCGACAGCGCACCAGTGGAACACGTACTCCGCCAGTGTAAACTAAAATTCGGATGAGACCATAAATGTGTTTTTCTTTTAATATAGTAACAAAGTCATTACATAGACTTTGATTGACTTGTTTTTGTTCTGTGTTGTAAAAGTACAGTCGAATAGTTTTAGGAAGACTCAGTCCTAGGTCTGTGTGAAAAGAACCTTGAATTTTGAGAGCACTAGAATGATGCACAGTCATTGTCTGTGTGAGAATTGAGGTAACAAGCAATAAGCTGCATGTCTGTGTGTCTATGTATGCACATCTGGTTCTCAGTTGTTTTTCAGGCACTCTGAGATTTAATTTGCTATAAAAGCACATATCATTATTATAAATCTATGTTCTTTTATCTTCACCCAAAGTCTTTTTAAAAGGATCAAAGTAACCTGCATCACAGTAAAAACCTTGCACTTAAATCATTTCAAGTGCTCCAAAGTACACACAATTCTTTAGAATTTGACCTTCTAAGCTCCGTGCAGAGAACTAAAATTGTTTAGCCCATGTAAATATTGGGAATATTTGTATGTGAGGTCGATGGAAGTACATCTAGCAGAGCATATTGTATCAAAGAGTTCTGGTGGTGCATTTGTCTGATTATTTTCAGAAAGAAAATGCTGAAAAGGATGTTAAAGGGGTGCCATGATTGTTGAAGGTCTATCAGCTTAATTTCTAAGAAATTTGGAAATTAGAGCTGATCATACAGATGAATATTCATCCAGGGGTGGCCAACCTTCCACCATTAGGGCCTCTGCATTCTTAAGAGTTGTGTAGAAGACAGAATCTTGGCAGCTGCAATGGCTGATGGTGCTGCTAAAGCAGCTGCACCTGCTGAAATGCCCTCACCTATGCAACCATTAAAGGCCCAGGAGCAGTCATGTTGAAAGGTTGGCCACCCCTGATCTAGTTAGTGGTGTTGCTGGAGGGGGTGCAGCACCGTAAGTGGTGCAAGGCTCTGCACCATACCTTGCAAACCGGTGTAACGCAGCCCCTCCCACTCGCCCCACTCGCCATTCCAGCAGCGAAGTCAGCATGCAGCCTTCACTACTGGAATGGCTCTGGGGGCAAGTGGGAGGGGCCGTGTTACACTGGTTTGTAAGGCATGGTGCAGCACCTTGCATCACTTACAGTGCTGCACCCCCTCCAGTATATCCACTGCATCTAGTCAACCAGACTGCTGCCCTTCTCCAACACGGTTTGCTGGGTGGAGGTGACTTTCTCCATCTGGGGTCCTGCTTTCCCACACTAGTGGAAGTGCAGGTGTGTGTGTGTGTGTGTGTGTGTGTGTGTGTGTGTGTGTGTGTGTGTGTGTGTGTGTGTGTGTGTCTGTGCAGCCATTAGGGCTCCTTCTCCCACTCAGTATCTCAGTGAGTGGTTGGCAGGCAAAGTGAGATCCATACGCAGCAAGGGAGCAAAAGTGAAGCCAGAAGCATGGCATCCTCTAGACCATTTGGAGCAGCTTGCGTCAGTGGAGGCATGGAGGGCAGGAATCCTAGGCACAGTAGGGTGCCAGCCATTCAGGCATTTTGGCAGAAGCTCACAGTTTGAGCTTCAGCTCAGGCCCATGTTGGTGGCTTGTTTGAGCGGTGCTGAGTGGATTCTCAAAACTTGAGGTAGCAGAGGGAATTGAGGAACTGACCTGAGATTAGAGAAGGCTGGTTGCCCCACTCATCCTAGAGGTTAGCCGGAGAATTAATACCTGTCCCAGGGCAGTTTTGGGGGGATTGCAGTCCCCACACACATGATTTGAGCAGCTTGTGAGGTGGACCAAGTTTCTCAATACAGTCCTCTTTTTCTGCAGTTAGGGCCCTGCTGGCTCATTTGGAGGCTATATACAGGCCAAGGAAGGAAGGACGGGATGGAGGTGAAACCTCCAGAAATCTGAAGGCAACTAAAACGGGGAAGTGGAAGGCAGTGCAAGCTAAAGTCATTCAAACAGTGTTCAAGGTTATGTGCGCTTCTGAGGAGCTGTGGTGGAGAGTTATGTTGCGGGTTTGTTCCATTGATTCTTGCAGAATCTGGCAGGAGTTACCGATGCACCTAGTATATATGTGTGACCAGTAGCGTCACTAGGACGCGCGTCACCTTGGGGCAGGGTGGCGCGCGTCACCCTAGTGATGGTGGGAGGGGACCCGGCTGCCTTCCCCCCCGCGACGCCCTCCGGACGCTCCGAGGCCAGCCCGGGAGCCGGCCTCGGAGCGTCCAGCCTGGCCGGCGCTCCAGGGCCTTCTAAAAGAAGGCCCATTGCGAAGCGCAAATCCGGGTATTTTTTCAATTTTCGCGCATGCGCAGAGACTGTTTTGAGGGCATCTTTCAGAAGGCCCTGGAGCGCCGTCGGGTTCGGACGCTCCGAGGCCGGCTTCCGGGCCGGCCTTGGAGCGTCCGGAGGGCAACGCGCGTCACGGAGGTGACGCACGGGGGGGGGGGTGCACGCGTCACCCCCTGGCAGCCCACCCCCCCGCCACGCTCCAGCGACGCCAGTGTGTGTGACGGCATGTTCACACATGCACACGTACATAGATGTGTGTTTTAAGGGATCTTTACCCACTGCTGTAACACACTCACAGTGCAATCCTGTGCAATCTACTGGCAGAGCGACGGCTTTGCTGGCACCAGGTGTCATAAACATGCCGTAAGGCACATTTTTTACACCCGGTGAATAAGCGGCCCCGTTGGAGAGGCCGGTGCTGTTCGCTTTGCCTTGGACTGCAGCCACCACCAGTGGACAGAGGTAAGGTGGTGGTGGGGCATGGGGAGGGTGGACCAGGAAGGAAAAGGAGGGGGTGATTGGCCAGCCAGGCCAGCAATGGGGGAGGGATCCTCGGCAGCATGCTCTGACAAATCCTATCCCTCATTCCAGGCCTGGCTGGCGTTATACCGACTCCTCGGGTTTGCGCTGGCCATTTTGCCAGCGCACACCTGAGGAGACCCATCGGTGCAGCTGGGGCATTACCTGGGGGAAAGGGATGAATGTCCCTTTCCCCTGTGGTGTGCTCCAGTTGTACCGGTGTTGGCCCGATTCTTCTTAGGATCCGGTGCAGCGTGCTTTAGCACACTGCATCATATCCTAGGCAGGATTGGGCTGTAAGTTAGAACCAGCATTTTTAGGGTTAAACATAAAGCATAAGGCAGATATTTCACTCAGGCTGCTGTCCTATACACACTTTCCTGGGAGCAAGTTCCATTGAATGCAGTTGGACTTCTGAGTAGACATGCATAGGATTGTGCTGTCAGTCAATAATTCACAGCCCAATTCTATTCCCCACTATGGTATGCAGCTACCCATGGTAATGGAGCACATGCTGCATGCTATGGGGAGGGGGAGGTGGCCAGAAGGCCAATGAGAGGTAAGTAAAAAAACATGTTAACTTGCCCCTCAGTAGGCCTTCTGGCTGCCTGTGAGTTTCCTCAGGCCCACATCACATATTTTGCTAGCATATATCAGAGGAGAGGAAGGGGGGCAGGGCAGGTTGAAAAATGGTGTGTGCCTTTGCCAACAAATATCCACCCTCTCCAGTCCACCTCTGCTCTGCCTTCCCCCCTCCTACCTCAAACTTCCCCTGAACAGCCCAACATGGAATGCCCAGCCAGTACTATAACTCCAGATTCAGGATAGGTAGAGGTGGACAGTCCAATACTGTGTGAGGATACGCAGCCAGCCTAAAGGTGGGCAGCCTGGGAGCACCTCGGGGGAAGCGGGCGCTCTTCACCTTCCCTGGGTGCAAGCCGGCCGAGGCCCTATGGGCCTACTTGAATGTACGACAGCTCTGAAGCTGGTGTACATTTGAGTCAGAGGTGTAAGGCTGGCCAGGGCTGGGAGAGAGCTTGGGATATTGGTGGAATGTACTGCCGATATCCCCGCCCCCTCCCATCCTGGGCAGACCAATGGTCACCCCCGTGGCTGCACCGCACCCCTAGTTGGCCTAGCTCTTACCTGGGCCACCCAGTGCAGCTCCAGTCCCCCAGTGGAGTGAGGGCTGCCGGCCTCTGCACTGGCGGCCCTTACTTGCTGGGAGTCGGAAATCCGTTTTATGGCACGTTTGTGACAGCTTAGAGCGGTGGAGCGTGCACTCCACCGCTCTAACGCTACATTGGATTGCACCGTTAGTAAGTGAGGCACCTCCTGTTATTGTGCTGCCATATTGTATAAAACTGCACCTCCAGAACATCTGCCATGCAACTATTGAAGTGTCCAAAGCTAGACATTGGCCACTGGATGAACATTTATGATGGAATAAATGGGCAAATTCTGATATCCTTCACATCTGTAACACTTCCCAATTTCCTTGTAAGCCAAATGTATATCTGTTTTGTAATACATGAGACAAGCATCTGGATATTAAAAAGAAGATATTTAGCCTGATTTCTCAACTCACTTTTACACCAGCAAGGTTAATTGGTATGAAAAGTTTGTTGGAGCCATCTATTAAAACCCCAGTCAACACCCCCCCCTCTCCTGCAACACATAGCATCACACACGTAATGTTTGATCTCGGAAACTGTTCATGAGCAGCTCAAGACAAGTTAAATAGAATTGTTAAATATAATGCGGTACAGTCATTTATCACTAACCCATGCATAAAGCAAATATAGCATTACTAATACTATGGCAATCCATTATGTTTGACATTTTTTAATACTTGCAACCTGAAAGAAGAGAAAACAAAATACAGGGTACATAGCAACCATCATTACGATGAAATCCCTAGGGCAGTAGGCATTGCATGAATGTGATAAAAAAAGGGGGAGGGGAGATTTTAAAAAACACACATAGCTTGCTTATTTTTCATCGTTTCTGAGATTTTGTTGTTGTTGTTCTCTGTTACTTTGGTTGAACTTGCCAGTCTGGTACAGGGATATTGTATGCCTTATATGCATGGTATCTATACTGTTATTGTTATTATTTCATTTTAATTATTTTTTGTCATTTTGAAAGTCATCATTTAGCTATTCATTTATCTGCACCTGATAAAATGTTGCGTCTAGGAAAGCTAGTGGTGTATTCAAATGATTTCTTTTTCATTTAGAAATAGATTTTTTTTAAAAGCAACAGGGAAGTTCTGCCTCCTATAGAAGTAAGGAGGGAAATGCCCACAAGTTAATGGGACGTGGATTTCACAGTCATTAACAGTATTATCTATCACGTTGCTCAAAATGAGTTTCAATGACTGCCTGCTATCAGTGTGTTGGTTGCACTTGGCACTGAATCAGTCATTTATTAAAAAGACCCAAAAGAAAAAGTCAACTATGGAATGGTCTGTGTTAGATTGATCCAAAGGTTGATCTTCTTGGTCTTGTGAGTGTTATCTGAACCAATATGCTACTGTAGGAAAGTGGTCCAAGGCTGCAATTCTATACAGGTGTATACTTTCCTGGGAGGAGGACCTATAACACACAATGGGAATTACTTCTGAGTAGACATGCATAGGATTGATCTGTGACCATCTTTAGGCTTACCATCCATCCCGGAAAACCCGGGACTGTCCCAGTTTCCAGGCTCCAGTCCCAGGTTGGTCCCGGACTTTCCAGGTCCAGATGAAGCCTCTGCCGCCACCGCTTTGAAAATGTAAAAAGTACCTTATTTGGGGCACCGCCATCTTGGGTCTCGTGAAATTCAAGCGAGATCCAAGATGGCGGCGGCCAAATCTTGTGAGATCTTATGAGATTTTGGAACTGCCATCTTGGATCTCCTGAGATTTTGCGAGGTCCAAGATGGTGGCGCCCCCAAAAAGGTACTTTTTACATTTTTGAGGTGGCAGTGGCAGCAAAAGCTTCATCCCATCTGGACTGGCAGTGGCAGCGGCAGGAGCGGCAGCAGCACCAGCGGCAGCAGGGGCATTGAAGTCCTGAGTGGCCTGGATGTAGCCAGCCACGCTCCAGAAGAAAGACTGGCAGCCGTGGTGGCAGCCGCGGTGGCAGCAGCAGCGGCGGAGTGGTGGCAGCAGCAGCGACGGCAGGGGCATTGAAGTCCTGAGTGGCCTGGATGCGACCGGCTAGGCTCCAGAAGAAAGACTGGCAGGAGCGGCGGCAACAGGAGCGGCAGTGTTGGCAGCACCAGCGGTGGTGGGGGCATTGGATGAATGGCAGAAGAATGGCAGTGGAGCAGTGATGGTGGGAAGGTGACAGCAGTGGTGGAGGAGGAGGAGGAGGAGTGGCAGGGACAGCAAGATAAGTGGCAGCTGTGGCAAAAATGGCCATTTTCGTGGCTATAAATAAAAATGTGCCAACAAAAAAAATGTGCCCACAGCAATACAGTTTTTTTTTTTTTTTACAAATGCTACTGCAGCATAAGTCAATACATTGAATCCATGTGTCAGGCCAAAAACATGAACATATTTTTGAAAAATAAAATTTCCTACTCTTGCTAAAAAAGCAATATCCCACACATTTGTGTATCCCACCAACTCAGCAGAAAGATCAAAGTATTTCTTTGAAGCCACGCAGTACTTTGAAATACATCTAGAAGCAAAAGAAATTGGAAAAAGAATAGTGATGAGAGTTAACGGTACGTTTTATGTACAATTTGCATATTCCAGATGAAAGATAGTAGTGAGCAAAGGTCAAAAGAAATGCGGGTTATGGTGTAAGTATAAAAAATAGATGAGACTGCAACTGTTCTGCAAATGGAAATGAGTTGTGTGTGTTTCTTTTTTTTAAAAAATTGATTGCTAATGAGAGCAACACATTCTGGCTCACACAAGGCCAATCACTTCTCACTAGGAATGCTTCTTCAACCAGAGGTCTGTAGTTCTCAGGGATGAGTCACAACCTGGTTCGTCCTCCTGGGATTAGCTCCTCCCATCATTTTCCACCACTGCCATGTAGGAGGAGTAACCGTAGCAGTGGTCAATTACATCTTAGGCTCTGACCTAATGTACTGGTGAGTACTGTGAGCACATCTACATTAGAATAGTATTATTATAATCACCTCCTATAGTGCTGTTTCACACAGCACTCTGTTTTCCAGGAACCTACCCACAGCGTTTAGGAGGTGTTATTGAATTATCTCTTCTTGATTCCCTCCTATCTTTGTACTTCTTTGAATAATGCACCCATCCAATGTACAAGAGGAAGTTTGCAAGAGCATGGCATTAAACACTGCTCAGCAAGCAATCCTCGGGTTCCTAATTAAGAACCGAGCCCTACATCTTGTCCCCCACCCCAATCCTTTTACATTCTTTCATTTTCACAGAACTACACAATAAAATCACAGGACATGAGGCAGAAGTACTTAACACACCACCAATACAAACCAGAAGTGTTTTAAAAGCATCAGTAGCCAAAATCACTAAAAGCTAATGCAGCATGTCTGTAACAGCTTGTAGTAATGCTTGCACCTTTGACACTCTTTAGAAAGAAATAAATTAAACTGACCTCAGCACAACAAATTCAGGTATATAATTTGTTTATATGTTAGCTTTTCATGGATCAAAAAATGTAAAACAAGGAAGAGGTCCGGCAGGCTGAACAGGCACTGGTGAGTCAGTGGCAGGGGCGGGCTGTGGGTGGGGAGGGGGGGAGTAATGGAATACTTTGGGGGGAAAACTGGGGGGGGCATGTCAGGACAGGGAGTGATTATTAGGAATGTGCTTTCACTTCAGAGAAAATGCTAAAATATAATGAACCTACACAGTTCTGTTTGGATTTGCCCCAAGCCTAGCAAAATGACCATGAACCGGTTCCAAGCAATCCATTTTGACATTTGGGTCTGCTAATTTCTTCTTCCTTCCATCAGTGTCAATTGTCCTAGTCAGAAACAACTAGGATGAGGAGAGGAGGACAGAAAGAGAAGAGGACAGACTGACATTGTAATGTATCTAAGCTTTAACCTGGACATATTCTAACAAAAGTGTCCAAGAATCTGATATTTCTTCTTAAGATATAGGAACTTAGACATAAAAGTGAACAGAGAGACAATTGACTGCACACTTCTCATGATTTCTACTTGTATCTAAAACCCAATCCTTTAATTAGCGTTGATAGTTATTTCCCTATATAGTAATGTGAACTGCTATGTTACCTTTCCCCCAATCCCCCAAATTCTTTACTTGGAACCATTTAGTCATGATATAATCCTTTGACTAATTTCCATTGACTTGAAAAACTACCCTACAGTCTTGAAATATTTTTCTTTATTTCTTTAATGATTTTCAGTGTAATTGCTTTGCTTATTATGTGTATGTGCATAACAAAGAAAAACAAAGAAAAAACCTTTTTAGTTTACAGGAACTTGCAAATCAAACTGATACTGACAAGATAAGACAGTGTGTGTGTGTGTGTGTGTGTGTGTGTGTGTGTGTGTGTGTGTGTGTGTGTGTGTGTGAGAGAGAGAGAGAGAGAGAGAGAGAGAGAGAGAGAGAGAGAGATTGGATCCCATGAAACAAGTTCCATGAAACAACAAGATACAAAAGGCTGTCCCTTTTGGGATGCCTCATAGGCTTGGTATAACATGCATGTGAATTATGATTTTCCCCCCTTTGTAATCTCTCTCTCTCTCTCTCTCTCTCTCTCTCTCTCTCTCTCTCTCTCTCTCTCTCTCTCTCTCTCTCTCTCTCTCCATTTATAATGTATGCCTCTGCCTTGCTGGGAGGGGTGGGGGAAAGGGTGTGTCCGAGGCCTCCTGGAAAGGGGACCCTTACCCAATCAAAGGGGTTCTTGGAGGTGGTAAAGTGCAGTTACAGGTGGCTCCCACAAGCGAGGAGTCACAGGAAGGGCCTCAGAGTCCAGATGGTGGGAAGGGGGTTGCTTCACCTGAGATCCATCACTGCCCGGTGGAAGACGATTGACCTCCCTGTGAGTAGTGAGCCTGACCAGGGCTCAACTCCCCTCCCTCAGCTGCTCAGCCACCACAGGCCAGCGTCATCATTGGCACCCAGACTCCTTTGAAAGGCTCCTGTCAGCCTCCACCCTTCCTGCCCTGCTCCTCTTTGCCCTTGGGGCCAGCCTGTACCTCCCATCACCCATTTTGCCCTCTTCCTCATTCCTGCTCAGCCCTCCCCCCTCTCTCCATGCGAGCGCCAAGAGTCCTAGCTTGCCAATCAGAGCAGAGGGCATGGGTGGCCCTGCAGAGCTCATGGCCAGGAGTGCCTGTGCTTGCACGAGGGCTGCAGCTGGAGGGAGGGTGCGCATAGCCTCGGCAGGCATTCGGGCACACTTGTTCAGCCTCCCCACCCAACCAGGCAGTCCAGCTCCCTTGCTGGAGGACTCACAGTCAGAGGTCAACTTGCCCTTGCTGTCCCTTGTTGTTGGCCCTAGAAGCCTCGCTATGTTCGCAGTCGGATATAAAAGAATCGCTGAAAAAAATTAGGATCAGTAACATCAACAGAAAAGCCAGCAATAAATCAGATACATTTACATTTCACATGTGATCAGTAGTTCAATGCAGTTTGGTTCCTGTTTGGTTCCTAAGCATTTTACTTAAAATTTAAGATTGCGGAAAAGAGGATAGAAAACTAATACAGAAAATGTTCTCAGTTTATCAACTCTCAGTCAGTATTTCTGCAAATGTTTCCACTGCATCTCAGAACTCTCTGCCCTTGACCTCTCTCCCTTTCTGAGAATTCAAAAATTCTGAAGATGATGGATTTTAGGAATAATATATTCTATATAGAATTAGGTTCTCCTTGAGCTCATGGTTTAACAGCTCATTTATGCTTGGAGACAGTTCATGTGTGGTGATGGAGAAAATCAGGAGCTATAGTATGATATGCATCTTTTAAAATTAAAAACCCACTTCCCAGTATGCATCCTTGCACTGCACACCATACAGTCATTAGTCAAAATCCAAAAACTTGTTAAGCACACAATTGCTCACCCTTCATTGACTGCAGAACAGTTTTTCAGCCTCCAATTGGAACACCTTTTACATTTTTCACTGGCAAAATTTATCCCATCTAGCAAGGATAGCCCAAGACTTCTGAGCACCTGAGGCACATGCCAAATTCTCCCTCCCCATACATAGTGATATGCCAGCCTCTGCTCCTCCCATCCCTAGATTGGAAAAGGAAGAGGGGGACCGAGTAGAAGGGAAGCAGAGGCGTTTCTACGGTAGGGGCCCTACTGCAAGTTGCGCCCCGTCCTAGTACTATGTTTACAAACCAGAACGAGGCCCCGCCCCCTCGGCGGCGGAGCCATTCCGCACTCCAAAGGTGACGAGCAGGAAGTCTCCTGCCCGTTCACCTTCGATGCACGGAATGGCTCCGCCGCCGAGGGGGCGGGGCCTCCTTGTTCCAGTTTGTAAACATGGTACTAGGACGGGGCGCAACTTATAGTAGGGCCCCTACCGTAGAAATGCCTCTGAGGAAGTGTGGAAGAGAAGAGGGAGGTGGAGAAGCAGCAGAGGTGAATAGGCAGGTGGAGGTGGGTGACCCTCATGAATCTGCTGCCTGAAGTGACCACTCATGGATGGGCTGACTCTGCCATCTACTATAACAGAACAAAGTGTGGAAAGCTGAATGGAGAAGCCTTTGGGATGTGAAAAATATGGGCAGGGTGGAATAGATGTAGCCTTTCATGGTAGAGTTGCCTGCCAGTTCCACATGGTTGCCGCCCCGTCCAGTGTAATGTGTGAGGGGGCTGGATGGGCTTCCGTATACGATGTGTTGTGCAGAACTCCAGCACTTGTGCATCTCCTTTCTTTGAAGAATAACACACAAAGCTACTGGCAGACATTTTGAATTACAGGTGTCCCCCGCTTAACGACGTGGATACATTCTGATATCCCTGTCGTAAAGTGAAGCCGTCATTAAGCGGGTCTTGCTGTGCTTTGAAGTTTAGCACTGTGCTTAAACACTCAAGCTCCCCAACGTTAAACATTCAAGCTCTTATCTTGCCCATTAGCTGTTTGGCTTTAGATAAGGGCTTTGAAGTTCAGCGCTGTGCTTCAAGCCCCAGTGCTGAACTTCAAAGCCCTTATCCTAAAGCCAAACAGCCGAAGAGCTGGGGATTTAGAAAGATGCATCTTTTAAAATCCTTTGCTCTTTTTTACTGGGGACTTCCGTCATATATCCAAATCATTGTTAAGCGATCTGTCATTAAGCGGGGGTCACCTGTAATTCATATTGAGCACAAGTTTATAGCAGCGATTTTCAACCGCTGTGCCGTGGCACCTTGGTGTGCTACGAATGGTCTTTGGGTATGCTGCGGGAGTTTGGGATCCCACCTAGCTGAAATCTGCCCATCATTGCTGGCCACTAGGCTCCCCATTTGTATAGATTACTAGTGCAAGCTACTTCCTTTTGCCAAAAGCCGAAATGTTGTTTCTCTTCTATGTGGGACATTCTGTGACCTTTCCTAGAAAAACAACCTGCTCAAGTGTTGACCTATGTGGTTTCTTTGCCTCACCATGTTATTTCCAAGCCTGAGTGAAACTCCAGGTGGTTCAGCAGTTCCAAACTTCTTGTCCAAACGGAGAGACGAGGCTAATTAATACATACCAACCAAAGTCAGGAAATGCATGAGTGACAGCCAAGCAGACCAATCAACCCCCCCCCAAAATGTGGCTTTTTGGAAGCGGTAAGTTACAATGGGAGAGGGAGATAGAATTTTTTAGCGTGGGTTGTCAAAACTTTGACCATTTTACTGCCTTGTCAGTGTGCTGTGAGATGCAAAAGGTTGAAAATCACTGGTTCATAGTATTACGTTAACAGAATCAATCATTTGCAGTGGCAAGGTTCTGTAAGGGTAAGTACACATCATCCAGTAGGCCTAGCTACAAGCCTTCTATCTAGCTGTCTGTGAAATACTCCCTGTCTGTGATCACGTGCATCTCTCAAGAGGGAGGGCAACCTCTTTACAAACAGGGGCAGTGTATTGTGGAGTGCCTCCCCACAACAACACTGCAGCTGCTACCTCTGCCATGGCACTCTAGAAAGAAAAAAGCTCCTTGCCATTTTGTCAAAGCTAGACGTGAAAGACTTCCAGTTTTATTTAAAGGGACAGCGTGAACAAAGGCGCTTCTTCATTTGTGTTGGTGTAAATAAAGCCAGAAGTCCTGTACTTTACAGAAACTGTGCAAGGAGCAAGGTAAGCAGGGAAATGTTCCGTTTCTTGCTTGGATGAGGGGGACTGTACCTCATGTCAATGACAGATTGGGAGGGATTGGGCAGGGAGGCAGTGGCAGCGCAGCAGACATGGGGTGAAGTGTACCCCAAATCTGTCACCCCCTCAGTGACAGACAATCCACCCACAATCCACTGCTGATGCAACCCGCTTTATCTTGCCTCATGGTTGGGCTAGCAGTGTTTACAAAAATAACTTCCCAAACCTATCCCCCACCACACTGAAGCATGCAGCTATGCCTTGGAAGTGAGTGCTACATGCTATGATGGGGAGCAATAAGGAGGCCTGCGAGAGATCAGGGGAAATATTTTCCCCTTACATCTGTATAGACCTCCTAATGTCCTATGGGTCTCCTTGAACCTAAGCCAGATAAACAGGAGAATAAAATCTGGCATGCATGACTGCCAGTGGATCCACTCCTTCTCTCCCCTATCTTGCCCCCCTGTTCCTCTCCTCAAATTCCCCATTACTCCCCCTCCCCACCCACTACCCAACCCAGCCACCAACGTACCTCCTTCAGTGATGGCTGGGTGCTCCCGTGGTGCATGCATTTGTGCTGGTGGCCCTGTTGCATGTGTCATCATTGCATCTGCAGCGCTGATGGAGAGGGCCTTCTGCTGCAGACAGAACACTAGATTCATCAGCAGAAGAAGACACCCATAGGGTTGGACCCGTAAACACATAACTGAATTTTGTCTGCTGACTGTTAAAACTCAGTTTAACTGGTTATACCTGGATGCCTTTGTTCTAGTAAGCCTGGTTTTCTTTGGCAGCCTATTTACAATTAATCAGTTTCTTTGCTCAGAGCTCTGACACTGTATCTGCACAAGAGATTATGCCTATTTTTTGTGAGGTTTTGCTTCCTATTGCTAGCACAGTTCTCATTTTGTTTGCATTTGCCTTTTGTTATCTTCTCCTTCTGATGCTCCCAGGCCTATTGTGCCTTTTTGTCTTGTGTCTACATGTATTGTGATATTTTGGAATAAATCTGCCATTCCTCAGGGTGCAGGGGAGTAGTTTTGTTTTATGCTCTCCTACCAGATGCTTCTCTTTTAATCTCTGGCAAAAGCTGTACTACTGCATCCTGAAACAGTGCGTTTGCAGCAAATAAGTGTGGGGGGAACCATGAAGCAGAAGTTAAATAGAGCTTTGTATGGGAGAGGAGGAGAATATGATAGTAGGGAAGGGAAATATTACCCATATGTTGTGCACATGCAATGACTGTATGGAAGTGTTAACCCCCCAATTGCCAGTTATTCTTTGCAAGTTCCAAATTGCAAGAGTTTCTAAAAGAATCACAATAGAACACAAGATTACACTCTACAAGGCAGTTTTGCCATTTTAAAAAAAAGCAATCAAAAGGTATACAGAACTTTAGTATTACTGTATTACAAAAATTCTAGTCCCAGCATAGGCCTCAGATCATGATGACACATTACCCTTACCCACATTACCCTTACCCCCCTCCCCCAGTAAAGCACACCAGACAGATAAAGGCACATTTGGAGAAAGGGCCATTTTATTTAAAATAACAGACCTGCAGAGGGGGGAAAAAACTTAACATAACCTAACTTAAAAAAAAAAACCCATGGTGTGCGGGCACTACATGGGGAAACGGTACGAACCATCTGCCTGCCCCTGCTTAAATGGGCAACATCCTGATTCACAGACCAAGGAACCCTATCACAGCCAACCCCGAAGGGTCAAGGCAGCGGAACAGCGTAGATACCCACAGGCCAGGCCACGTGGTGGTCTTTGCATATTCCAGCCAGGGGGCTTGCCAGACAGCCTCACCAACCCGGTCACGTGTTGTCTGAGCTGTCCTGGCTCACCTCCTGACCTTGCTGGCCTCAGGATGTATGCCGGTCCCTCACGCCCTATGTACACAACCCACTTGCCACCTGCTAAAGTTACCGATAAACTATTACCCTGATCCCAAACCACAGTCTGAGGCACACGAAAAAACTGCCAGCCCTGTGCCAATCTGTCTAACAGCAAAAAAAAAAAAATCTTACCCAACACTCAATAAAGAGGGACAAGCTAATCCCAGACTATGATGAAAGGAGGGAGGGGCTTGAAGAAAAGGTGTCGACTGAGGGGCAAGCAGAAACACCGACCCGTTTCCTCCCCTCAGTCACACCACAACGATGCACCAGCCACTTAGAGGGCCTTCATTTCACACTTCTGTGCTGGTGAGCTCGCAGGGGGCAGGGCAAACCCGATGAGATGCTAGGCGTCGCCAGTATGTTTGGTCCTTTCAGTATAAGCTGTCCCTGTTTAGTTCCTGATGACATACCGGTAATCCCTTGGGCCTCCTGAATCTTAATATATTCCATTAGCACCTAAGTTAATTAGCCCATTCAATATTCCTCCAATTAGAGGATAGCAGTTTGGATGTGATCCCCATAGCAATCAGGCTTCAGCGTTGGGGGACTTCTGGGATGGTTTGACCTTTGGCTTATGTTAGCCTTCTGTAGTCCTATGGTGGAGCAAAGGAACCTGACCTAATTAGTGGATCATTAAAAAACAAAAGCAAGGAATACACACAGTTTTTGTCCTTTTTAAGTGCTGGGTGCCAAACATTGAGGTCCAAAGACGATTTGTTTGCTTATGCACTAGGGTTGT
Organism: Plestiodon gilberti rubricaudatus; assembly: GCA_026170595.1. Lineage (NCBI taxonomy): Eukaryota > Metazoa > Chordata > Lepidosauria > Squamata > Scincidae > Plestiodon > Plestiodon gilberti. The sequence goes on from JANXHW010000002.1 coordinate 54,098,991, forward strand.
GGAGAAAATATTGTTTGAACATTTTGATTCATTATTCCATTCAGTTTTGTTATTCAAAGCTTCATTCATTTAGTAATTCTGTCCAGGAGTGGTGGGGATAGAGATGGGGACCTTGGCCTGATGGCCAATGAAATCCCCCCTGGCTCAACAGGGAGCAGAGCAAGCAGGGATCCAGCTCCCCATCTGGAAGTGAGCAGGGAGGTGAATGATGTAGCTGGCGTCGTGGCAACAGTCTCAGCGTGTCCCCTGGTCATGCGCTCACAAGAGCAGTCTGGGGTTTTCTACACGTGCACAGGACACCGGGCCCTTTATGGGGCATGTAGGAGATGATGCCAAGGTGAAGACATAGGTGGCCAGCTAAACAGCCAGGGGAGTGACATGTGACAGAGCCAAATGTGAGGAACATGCTTGACTGGGAACCTCCCATTTCTTTGAGTCTGAGGCACCTGGGAAGCCAATCATCTCAGCGACATATTTGTTCATTAAAACAATGTTTTTATTTTGTCATTCATTACACTTACATTTCTTTCATTACTCATATTAGTTTTCATGGGGGGGGGTCATAGCATGGTGGCAGGAGCAGGCATTTTTTCTTTTTAAAAAACATTTTAAACAAGCAGGATCAATTTCCTTTTTCAGCACCTGCCAATTTTTTCCCACAATGCCCTAGACAAAGCAATGTGATCTGAGTAAGGAAAGCAGGCAACGGACTTAGACCTGGAAGATCCAGGTTCAAATCCCCGCTCAGTCACGAAGCTTCCTGGGTGACCTTGGGCCAGTCACTATCTCTCAGCCCCATCTACCTCACAGGGTTGTTGTGAGGACAAAAAAAAAGGAGGGGAGGAAATATGTATACCACTCTGAGCTCCTTGGAGGAAGGGCGGTATAAAAAAAATGTGAAAAAATATAAGTCCTTTTGGTTGCACACAGAACGCTTTCAAGCCCAGCCAATAAGTTTACACGTAATGCTATAATTCTGGTTTTCTTTTTGTTTACAAACTGATGTGATGACATTTAATGTGTTCTGTTAAACTATCTTTCCTGGCTAAACTTCACAGATTTTATGTCCATCATCCAATCTTCTCAATTATTGGACTGGGCAGATGTCTACATTTTCATCCATCACGGCAGACAGCTATCTTTCTTAATTAGCTTAAAGTGTCAATTATTGCATTACCTTCTCCCTTCCACGAAGATAAACATCAAAGAATCTGCCATTATTAGCCAAGAAAAGGTCAGAAGTTTTTGGCTTTTAAAAAAAAAAAGTCTGACCATTAGAAATGTCAATTTTATTTGCTACTTTAACCTATAAAGAGCTAGGCAGTTTGAGCCCTGGAGACTGCTCACTAACCTATATTCTATCACAGTAACTAAACTCAGCCAAGAGAGTCTTGCTATCAATGATCTCTATAAGGCAGGAGAACTCTGAGAGAAGCAATTGCATTGGAATTCACGGCTCCCTACTATGAAACTAGCTTCTAGAAGTTCATCAACGTCTCTCTGGGCAAGACTGGTGAGCTGTTGAAGCAGTTACTCAATAACTGTAGACAGCTTTGAGGGTATTTATTGTCTTTTTAAGCATAATTTTATGTTTTATAAAGCTTTTGTCTTAATTGAGGTTGAAAGACAAGAGTTCAGCTAGAGGAGGAATTTAGGAAAAGAGTAGCCTAATGTTATCTAGGGCCACCGCTATGCTGAATCCTAAGAAGGATTGGGCCAGCGCTGCTGCAGCTGGAGCACACCTTGGGGAAAAGGGACATTCATCCCTTCCCCCCAGGTAATCCCCCAGCGGCCCCTATGGGTTTCCTCAGATTCACACTGACAAAATGGCCGGTGCAAATCCAAGGAGCTGGTGTAATGCCGGCCAGGCCAGAGACAAGCGATAGGATTCGGCAGAGCACGCTGTTGAGGATCCCTCCCCCATCCCTGGCCTGGCTGTCCAATAACCTCTCCCTTTCCACCCCAGTCCACCCTCCCCATGCTCCCCCACCGCCTGGTGCAGGACCTACCTCTGTCCGCCGGCGGTGGCTGCAGTCCAGGGAAGAGTAAGCATCATCAACCTCATTTCTGCGTTACGGCACGTTACATAAGAACATAAGAACATAAGAAGAGCCCTGCTGGATCAGGCCAAAAGCCCATCTAGTCCAGCTTCCTGTGTCACACAGTGGCCCCACCAGATGCCTCAGGGAGCACACAAGACAACAAGATACCTGTGTCCAGTCGCCACTCCCTTGCACCTGGCACAGAGAAAACCCACTTCTAAAACCAGGAGGTTGCTTATGGCTTGTAACCTGTGATGGTCTTTTCCTCCATGAATCTGTCCAAACCCCTTTTAAAGGCATCTAGGCCAGATGCCATCACCACATCCTGTGGCAAGGAGTTCCACAGATGAATTACACGCTGGGTAAAGAAATATTTTCTTTTGTCTGTTCTAACTCTCCCTCCACTCAATTTTAGTGCATGTCCCCTGGTTCTGGTGTTGTGCGAGAGGGAGAAGAATTTCCCTCTATCCACTCTCTCCATCCCATGCATAATTTTAACGTCTCAATCATGTCCCCCCTCAGGCGCCTTTTTTCTAGGCTGAAAAGCCCCAGACGCTGTAGCCTTTCCTCATAAGGGAGGTGCTCCAGCCCACGAATCATTCTGGTCGCTCTTTTCTGCACCTTTTCCAATTCAACTATATCCTTTTTGAGGTGTGGTGACCAGAACTGGACACAGTACTCCAGATGTGGCCTTACCATCGATTTGTACAAGGGCAGAATGATATTGGCTGTTTTATTCTCAATCCCTTTTTTAATGATCCCGAGCATGTAATTGGCCTTCTTCACAGCCGCCGCACACTGGGTCGACACTTTCATCGACCTGTCCACCAGCACCCCAAGATCTCACGTTTACGACATCCAGTGCCAGCGGTGTAGAGTTGGTCTGGTTTGTAAACTTTGGTTCTGTCTCCATGTTGGATTTTTCCTTGCAGCTTCCTTTCTCACCCTCTAGTCTGCTCGGTGCAGAGCCCTGGTGATTGGCAGCTCGCCAGCGACCTTGGGGAGTCGTACCATCCCTGGGACCGTTGCTCGTTCGTCCCGTTATCTGCATGGGAATATGATAATGCTTTTTTCTTCCCTCATTATTTCCTGCACCTGTTAGCTGATCACGAGCAAGGAAGAGTGAAGTCATCAGTCATGGGATGACCCACCCGGCCGTACCTGATTGGTTATCTTACCTGTGTCCATCAACTGGGTTCAAATATTCTATTTAACTACCTCTTGGGGAACCGTTAGTCTCTTCTCTCTAATGCTTTTGGTTGGAGCTAGTCTCCCTGTCCTTGCGGATACCCTCCCTCAGCCCAGGCCGTGGCTGAGGGCCTTGCAACATTCTCTTTTACATCTTGTTGAGTGTTAGGATACCCAATGTATAGTGTAGGATTTATCCTTTCTTGTTTTGTGCTTATGTTTTCAATCTGGTTCGTTATGCCAAATATGCTAGCAGTTTTGCTGCTCATGTATGTTCTTTCCATGCTTATTTTGCATAGTCTAAAATAAACCATCATTTTATTTAACCTGGAGTGGTTCTTGGGAACGTGGGGGGGAACTAAGTCCAGACGCCTAGCCTGAAGCCATAAACGCTACCATTTCTGTATTTGCTCTGAGGCTCTCCGGGGAGGCTGAGGCCTGGAGAAGTCAAGAGGTTTTCTCAGCCTGGTGGCACCTTTCTTTACTGTCTCTATTTTAGAGCAGTTGTGTTCCTTCTCCTGGTTTAGGAGTGCACAGGGAACTGGGACCTGTCTGGTGGCGTGGCCGTGCTTTGAGCCACTCCAGAGGGTTGCAAGTTCCCTGGGAGAGTGAGTAGCTGCCCTGCCAGTGCACGTCTGGAGGGAGTTGCTCACTACAAGCGGTGCCATCACTCTGCAGGCAGATCTTCAGACAGGATTGAGCTGTAAAGGAAGTAAAGACTCTGTATTAGTCTGCCCATTCCTTAAATGCTAAACCATGCATTATGTGTTCACTGATAATAGGAGCTAGGACAACACCTATTCTCAACTCGGGTTCTTCCTAGGCATCAGTAAGATAAGAGATGACTTCATCATTCAATGACTTCATTGAGCTGCTGAGGATAGCAGTTCACATGCTTTGTTTTTTTTCTGCTGGAGCAGCAGATGGGAGGAAATGTCCTTTTCCAGTATTGCCTTTGTGTACATTTTTTTTTACCGCTCAGAAACAGCAGAGGGTAATGGAAGGATAAAGGACCTGAAGCCAAACATTCCTGGCAGTGGCAGGATAAAGCCAACCTGTGCCACGAGGGCTTCTTCTCTGTGAATTAAATCAGTGCACACAGCACAGCTCCTTGCAGGGTGCAGCTACCAAGCCGAGGCAGTTTCAAGCTGCCATACCTTGAAGTGGCCTGAAGATAAAATGCTGGTAGAATGCCATTTTCTAAAAGTGGCCTCTGGATAAAATGCTGGGACAAGCTTGCAATTCAGACTTGCTATCATCTTGCTTTGTCCATTAGTGTATATCTGTGACTTGAGAAGAAGCTAATGCTGCAGCCCTAGCCACACTTACCTGAAAGGTAGTCCCAATGAACTTAATAGGGCTTACTTCTGAGTAGACATGTATAGCATTGCACTATATTTTACCTTATGCGTGTGTCTCGGGGGGGGGGGGGACTATATATACCAGAGGTGGCCAACCTTCCACCATTAGGGCCTCTGCATTCTTAACAGTTGTGTAGAAGATAGAATCTTGGCAGCTGCACCTGCTGAAATGCCCTCACCAATACAACCATTAAAGGGCCAGGAGCAGTCATGTTGAAAGGCTGGCCACCCCTGATATATATTCTGAGGGGCAACAACATTTCTGTTATTCTGGTTTTGAAACTGGGGTTTCCACCTTAAATTCATGTTTGAAATGGTAATTTGTCGGCATTCCTCTATTTGAATTTTTCATTATTATTTTTCACCATTCATAACGATCATACCCATTTGTCAGGTTTGTTTTTATTCTGTGCTTTCCTGTGATAAATTCACCTTTATTCCATGTGGTATTTTCATCCTTCTCGAAAAAGTCCTCGTTCATATTTTTATAATATACATTTTTCATTCTATTAAAAGCAGGCCTGAATCCTCATGTCCTACGCAGTGGATGATAACGGCTACTGGTCCTTAGAACATATTTATTTATTTATTTTTCACATTTTTATACCGCCCTTCCTCCAAGGAGCTCAGAGTGTTGTACATATTTCCTCCCCTCCTTTTTGTCCTCACAACAACCCTGTGAGGTAGGTGGGGCTGAGAGATAGTGACTGGCCCAAGATCTCCCAGGAAGCTTCGTGGCTGAGCAGGGATTTGAACTTCCAGGTCTACGTCCGACTCCCAAACCACCAACTTCCAAACCACTACACCATCCTGGCTACTTGCTAATAGCTAGCTCCCATTAAATCCCCAATAAAGAAATAAAGCAAATTATCTAAGGAAAAAAACTGAATTGAAGGTTACAAATACTGGCTGCCTAAAATACTGACACATTGCTAATTATTATTATTATTATTAAAATACAGACACATTGCTAATTATTATTATTATTATTATTATTATTATTATTATTATTATTAACAGTATTTATATACCGCTTTTCAACAAAAAGTTCACAAAGCAGTTGACAGACAAAATCAAATAATTAAATGGCTCCCTGTCCCAAAAGGGCTCACAATCTAAAAAAATATGCAGAACATCACCAGCAAACAGCCACCAGAAAAGACACTGTGCTGGGGTGAAAGGGGGGAAGTTACTCTCCCCCTGCTAAATATAAGAGGAGCACCAATTGAAAAAGTGCCTCTTGCCCAGTTAGCAGGGGTAATTGTGCTGAATATGCAAATATAAAGACTAACAGCCCAATCCATTGTATGTTCCTGCTCAGAGGGGCCAGTGTGGGCTGCACTGCATCCTGCGCCAGAATTTCACGGGTTGGAGGTAATTTGTCCCCTTGCCCCAGGGACATTCGCCCCCTTGCCCCAGGGAAAGTCCCAGTCACAGCAACATGTCTACTCAGATCTACACAAGCCAAATGGCTGGTGCAAGCCTGAGCAAAGTCAATCCTAGGAAGTAGGATAGGATCCAGCACGCTCCAATCCTGCCCCCCCTAGGCCTGATGGCCAATCCGCGGGTATGGAGGGCCCACTGTCCTCTGAGGGTTTTAGGAGACAACTCATTGCTGGCAGGCAGTGTCAGGTGTCTCTTTCATCTTCATTTACTTAACCCATTGTTGGGAAAATGGGGGTGGGGTATCAACAGCAGTACTGAAAGCACCAGGTGATTCTCCAATGTCTAACTCTATCTGTCCATTTTGTTCCACTCAGAATGCTCCAAGAATTATGCTACATAGTGTCATTCTGAGAGGGCATCAAGACACACTGCCTCTAATCTGGAAGCCGCTCCCTTTAATTGCTGTGGTGTGGGGACCCACTCATTGGGTCCCAATCTGTACCTGCTCATGGCCGTCTTCTTCCATATTCTCACTTCTTATGTTTCAGAGTTAAGCCTTGGCAATGAAAAAATGTGGTGAAGCCTCATGAAAACGAAGCCCTGCCTATCTTACTCCAACAACAAGTAGCAGCCCTACACACACACCCCTGTGGGAGGAGACTGCTGCCATGACACCCCCCCATGGGGCGCCACACGCTCCACCCCTGGCATGGAAACAACCCCCCGGCGCTTTTTGCCTTCTTTTTGGAGCCAAATGGCACCCGGATGGTTGGGAGGGCCAAACTTGCAGCTGGAAATGGCTGCGAAGAGGAACCAGCAGTGAGGGGGGCAACAGATCCGGTGGCAGGTACACCCCCCACGACCCACCGCTTGAGGCTCACCGCCCCCACTGTCACGACGCCTCTGCCAACAACTGGGACTCTACTGTGTTTGTATTCTAAATTGCTCTAAGGAATGCATCGGAAATGAAATTACCCCTCCAAAGAAACTCCTCCATATGTGTTGCATGACAATATTTTCTATTTTTCACAAATGTTCCATCCGTATTTTAATGAAATTTTGTTGTGCAGTAGGTATATTTATATTCACCCTCACCAAGTTGAGAGACATGATGTGACTACCCCGGCTTTTCAAGATGCATCAGAAACTGAGGACACATTTGTTGCCTACAGTCTGCAGAGATCAGTATGGATTATGATTATCGGAGCTTTACACTCAAAATTACTTTTTCTGTTTACAGCCTCCAGCCTCTGGACTGCACAGGTATGCACTGCGTATTCTGAACCACACAAATTGCTCAAATGGATTTTTCCAGGTGGTAATTAATCCACAATATTGGCCATCTATATTAATGTTGTTCATGAACTGTTTTTTAAACTTTAAACAGCTTGACTGTAGAATAGAACCAAAGGCTTTATTCTGTGCATTGCTCCGTCTTGTTCCTGACTGCATGTTGAATGATTCTCATCTTTTTGTCTGTCTTCTCTTTGAACTCAGTCTGACTTTTCATTTCAGACATATACATGTAATGAGTTGCATTTCTAATCAGCCCATGCAGAAGCAAGGCAGCATTTTGCACTGTTCCATGTGCGATTGCACAAACACATGCAGAAGATGTTGCTCAACCATGGATTTAAAATGCTATGCCCATTAGAGACGTGTTGTGCAGTATTCTGCAGAACACATTGCACACATGAAAAACTTAATCAGGATTCCATTTGGATTCCTGCGCACAAATAATCTTGCACTGTCACTTTCAGGAGAACAAACCACCTTTCACAAGAGGAAGGATAGCTTAGAACAGCAGTGGGGAACCTCCGGCCCACAGGCCGTTTATGGCCCCTGAGGCGAGACCGGCCCGGATTCCATCAGGTCTGGCCCACACGAGACTAGACCGGAGGCTCCGTGCTTACCTCGAGCCGCTGCCGGCTCCGCACATCACCTCGGCGCCTCCTCCTTCTGAAAGCAGCGTTTCTGTACATGTGCAGAACACCGCTGAGGCAAAGAGATTGCCCTCTTGTCCTTAGTGTAGTTCTGCACATGTACAGAAATGCCGCTTTCAGAAGGAGGAGCTGCCGAGGTGACGTGCGGAACCGGCTCCGCGCGTCACCTCGGCACCTCCTCCTTCTGAAAGTGGCGTTTCTGTACATGCGCAGAATGCCGCCGAGGCCAAGAGGGCAATCTCTTGGCCTTAGCGACGTTCTGTGCATGTACAGAAATGCCGCTTTCAGAAGGAGGAGGAGCCGAGGTGATGTGCAGAGCCGGCGGCGTTTGAAACACCGTTTTCAGAATGGGCCGAGCTGCCCGCCTAGGTCGGAGGAGCAACATGCGGAGCCTGGAAGGTAAGGAGACCGATGGGGAGGGGGGCCTCTCGCATGCAAAAGAGACGGGGGGCACCAAATCTGTGGGGGGGTGCCAAATTTGCGGTTAGGGGCGCCAAAATTTCGGCCTGCCTAATGGCCGGCCCACGGCAAATTTTCCCCATGGGAAAATGGCTCTCCACCGCAAATAGGTTCCCCACCCCTGGTTTGAACATGACTGGTAATCTTGTCAGCCTTGACTGTTACCGTAATACTTTGCCTAGTAATAAATTCTGGGGACACACAGGAGTGATGACAGGAGTCTGCCTAGTTGGCCGCTGCTCAAAGGGTTAGTGCAGTGGTTCCCAAACTGGGAGGCGTGCGCGGCTCCCAGGGGAGCTGCAGAAACCAGCCAGGGGAGCCACGGAGTGCCACAGAATCCTCTCGGAAAACAGTGCAATGCCTATTGGCAGGCATCAACATAATGTAATGGGGAGCTACAGCCATTGGTCGCCAATGGTCAAGGGAGCCGCAGGTTGAAAATGTATGGGAAACACTGTTAGCCCATCTAGCTGGGCTGACTACTGAAACATCAGTATGATTGCAGCACTCCTGCTGATGATGTGACTGCTCTTGCTGTTGAATAATTTCCAGCGCTTCTACCCCCTGTTTCCCCCCCCCCACTACTTCCATGACCTGAGCTCCCAGTACTGGTTGCAGTGGTGGCACAAGTCACTCCAGAGACTCGTGCCACCACTAACGCTGGAAACATCTGGAGGTCCCTGTCATTACAAGGCGTTTAGAGGATGTTCCCTTTGGCCAGTGGGGAAAAGGAGCTGCTGCTGGGAGCAGTAGAAATATTTGCCCCAGGGCCTTCAGCAACCTGGCACCAGCACTGGCATTTTCTGTTGAAGGCCATTCTCATCCCATGGTAGGAATTCCGCATCAAAGGGATTTGACAGGTTCATGGGTCCTGGGATTTTCCTTGGGGGAAGCAATAAATATGCTTATTACTGAGCTGCTGCAAGAGAGTGATTTATTTAACAGGGTTGTTACAAGCAGGCGTCTTGGTGGAGCCCTTCTTCCCTAGTCCTTTGCCCATCTGGTCACCAGGCAATCTATCCTTGCTGGTGGGGTGGTGCCTGTTTCTTGTAGGTGGGCTAATCATTCCTACATGGATCTCTGCCTTGATTGATCCTCCTGTAGGTGGGGCTGCCTGTCCCCAAGGCCGGATCCAGTTGCCCCCATTGTATAAGGGACCTATCCAGAGCCCATCCAATGATGTGCTTCATGCTGGTTGGTGCTGATGTGCTGGTTCCTTGGTGGCAGATGCTGGGGGAATGTTTCTCATGACACCAGAGTTTCTCACAACACCAGAGTTGGGTCCCAGCCTGGTACTGGACTGGGAAAGCAGTGTGATTTCTCTCTTTTGATGCCTCCCTCTGACCCCAGCTGGTGGGTTTTTAGCCAGTCCAGCCTCCCAGGCCCACCTGGATGCAAGGGGATGCAGCTGGCTTGAGAGGTGGATGGATGGACCTGCCCTTGGTTTCAGCTGTGACCCTTGTTTACCAACTCAGGCTGCAAAGCAGGGCTGGGCCAAGCAATACTGCTCTGAGGTTGGGTGGCCCTATCAACCTGGGGGTTCTGGGGGTCCGGCATGTTGTGCTTAATCCTCCCAGTGTTTAACATATGTGTTTAAATTAAACAAATACATGTCTATAACCTCAATTTTGTTGATGATGATTAATCAAGTTGCAGTGTTAACTGACGTTAAACGTTTTGGAAGAAGGGGAACAAATCCTTGCTTCCTAAATGAGTTCCCAGTTACTTCATCATCCAGCTTCTTACAGAGCAGATGGAACAAAGATTTCCAATGCCAATTGGATCCCCTCTTTAAAAAGTCATGCTTTTCCACATGGCTGGGAATTTGGGTTTTGTTTGTTTGTTTTGGATTTTGTAAGACGCCACCATTAGCACTTCATCTAAACTGTTATTCAGACAGTAGAAGGGACAGAGTTTCACAGAGTTACTATGGATATCCTTTCCATATAGATATTAGCCGCACCATTAAATGTCAGTTTTGAGAGGCAGTGTAGTAAAGAGCATTGGAGGAAGAATTGAGGAGACCCAGTTTCAAATCCCCACAAAGGCATGATACTGGGCTTACTTTGGTCACTGAACTTAAGACTGACATTGCCCCACTCACACTCTTTCAGACTAAGGGCCCAATCCTATCCAACTTTCCAGCGCCGATGCAGCTATGCCAATGGGTTGTGCGCAGCATCCTGCAGTGGGGGGGGGCAATCATGGAAGCCTCCTCAAGGTAAGGGAACGTTTGTTCCCTTACCTCAGTGCTACATTGCAGCTGCATTAGCGCTGGAAAGTTGGATAGGATTGAGCCCTAAGAGGAGAGGACTGTTATGAAGCCAAAATGGGCTCAGGGAGGGCAGGGCAAGAATCATGTATGTGAATCAGGTCCTGACAAGCTCCTTGGGGAAGGGTGTGATCAAATGTAAAACAAGTAACATTCATTATGTTCTTACCACACAATGCAGTCTACATTCGGAGTCCAAATCAAAGCCAGGACGTTCTGCCTTTCACCCTCAATATATTCAAAATCCTTGCAAGCCAAGTCACTGTTGATTGAACCATCCCACTATCCCACAAATCATACAGGAGCTGAAATGGTTTCCATTCATCATATGGCTCACATCACTGAAACAATCCCGTTGATTTATATAGTACCTGCTGCTTCAACTATGTGGCTTATTGGGACATAAATAAGGAGTACCTTAGGCTGTAGTCTTGTTATTTCTCTTGTTTTCCTTATTATAATGCAGTTCATACAAGATGAATGTTACCATCCCCTCTGTACTTGTCAGGGTGCATGTATTGTGTCCTCCCCTCCCCCATATGTGAATGTGGCGCTAGACATGGTTGGTCACTTGCCTCTTCAGGTGCATTTTAATGGCTCCTCCCCATTTCCCACTCTTTCCCTCAGTTTAAGGCTTGGAGTATTGTCAGAAGAGGATTGTCCCCAGAGCTCCTTCCAACAGAAGGCCTGAGTGTTTTGTCTGGGCCTCTCTCCATCAGCACATTTGGTGCTTCTTTGGCAGCAGCCACAGTGATTGCCTTCTCCATTTGCAGTAGCAGTTGCTTCTGTATGAGGCTTCCTTCTTGAATGTCTTGGTTGTTATAGGAGTAATGCTGATAACCCCTTTCACTAAGAATGGGCTACCCCTTAGCAGCGGCATCACTAGGGCACGCGCGGCCCCAGGGCAGGGGGCGCACGTCACCCTAATGACCCACCCACAGCTCCTAAATGCTTATTTGGTGCGGCCACTAGGCCACATCGTGATTTGGGGGGGGCGTGACTCGACGGGACGCTGCCCCGGGTGCCCCCCGACTCTGCCCCCCGTTGCAGCCGGCTCCAGGGACGTCTTCCCCGGCTGGCTGTCCTGGGCCTTCTGACGAGGCTCACTGCGTCAAAACGTAATTTATAACGTTTTTCGCGCATGCCTAGACCATTTCTGAGGGCCAAGGGCTGCCCTTTTCCTTCAGGAACGGTCTGCGCATGTGGGAAAAACGTTATAAATTACCCAGGAGGACGCTCCGAGGCCTTCTCCCGGCCTCGGAGCCTCCGGAGGGCGACGCGCGCAGTGGAGGTGACGCGCGTGGGTGCGCGTGTCACCCTTCTGCACGCGTCACCCCCCCAGCGGTCCGCCCTCCCCACCACGCTCCAGCAACGCGGGTGCCCCTTAGCCTAATTCTGGGCCCTGCCATGCATCTTAATGAAGCTTGAGAAAAGGTTTAGAAAGAGGTTTCCCTCAGGGCCATATGATTGGACCCCAAGGTGCTTTGAGTGAGAAAAGAAGAGGTCCCTGATTAACAGCCAGCTTTCCTGAGCTAGACAGTATCTAGGGTTTGGTACTGGTCCCCTTCCAACCCTGCTTAACTCAGAGTGCACACCAAAAATCCCTTAATTTAGGAAACTATCCCACGGCCATCCAACAAGCTACCATAGCCTCAACTGGGTGGTGGGACACAAAGGCAGAATCCATCAGAAGTTCATGGCTAACAAAGTCCCTCACAGATTACAAATCACCAGTGATTAGTCCAAATGAATTCAGTGCAGTCCAGGCAAGGAACTGTACCATGCATATGGGCTAGCAAGCCCGTATGGGGGGAAAGTGTAAAATCCAATGCTATCTTATTCCAACACATTTTTTACTTTGGTGTTGCTTCCCAAACCAAAGCACAGAGTATAGACTGCAGAACAGTTCTATGTGACCCATGACCTTTAAAACATTTGGCAACTCTAACTGCAGTTGTATGTGTTGTTTCAGTAAAGAGAAGACTGCTTTCTTACCTGTGGATGCAAATTGACAACCTAGAGCTTCACGTTATTTTTGTAAGCAAAATGACATGAAATGGTAAAGGAAGCTATGTGTTTTGTTCTATGATAAGGGCGAAGAAGGGAGCTTACTATATCAGGGCAGAGCAACTAACTTTTCTTCTTTAAACTAAGTATTAGGGAAGCACCGGAGCTTTTCTCACAGCCCAATTCAAACTAACATTTATGACAGCAGAACAGAGGTTCCACTCTCGTAAATGGCCATATGGCGGTGCGCTGCGTATGTTGCCAGCAGGCATTGTGGAACTTTTGCCGCAATCAGTGATGGTGTCAGCAGCCCACGACCGCTACCAGCTACCTGAAGAAGCACAGGTAAGCTGGCACAGGGGATGAGCAGAAGCAGGAATGGGATGTGGAGGGGGGGGTGCTTTACAGCACATTTGTGATATTTTGGAGCAGCGGAGCAGGATTGCATTGCAAGTATTGTCTTTTCAGAAGTTTTTCTGAATTTATGATCTGTACAGGGTGGGAAAGAGATATTTCAACAAAAGCTATGCAAATGAGCTCATGGCATTCAATAATTTTATACTTCTGGGTGCCACAAGGAACAAAAATGTTACATTTCTTTGTTTTGTCTTTCTTTTTTTGTAATTGGCATCTCCTGGTAGTGAAACTATGTTTGCCAATGAACTGGAACTGATTTACAGTGAAATTATTGTTTTAATATATAGACTGAATGCTTGAGGCACTCATGCCTGACTTTTCCGCAAAGTACTGCAGGCTCTGAGCACTCCACTGTAAAAGGTCCTGTGATTACATGCAGGATCCAATTATCTTAGTATCATTCTAAACCAAAGAAAATGTCTCCATAGAAAACGTCATACATTTTATTCATGACCTCTTAGATTAGTAAAATGAGAATGTTGATAATACTTGCTAACAATAATATGAACATTTACTCAAATGCCAAGATAGCTGTGATTTTCTATGTCATCTTTGCTTCATTTACAGCCTGCAATGGGTTTGCTAGACCACTCGTTTAATAATTGTATTTCAAAGATTCCATAAATCCACTCTATGTTAAGAGAGAATAAACTAGGTTAAGTTCGATATATATCAAACCATCTTTTCAAAATTTTATTGTAATCTAATACCTTTGATTTGTATCCTAAATTTAATATAGTCATGTCTATGTCCCACTGAAATTATTGGGATGGGCAGTCTAATTGTATCCAGCACAGGTGCAGCATGGGTGCCTGGCCTACACTGTATCCTGTGCTGGAGAGGACTGGGCTGGGGGCCTCCTCCATGTAAATAGACATTCGTCACCTTACACTGAGCAATGCCTCAGCCTCTGCTATGGGGCTACATGGGTCAGTGCCACCTAATTCAGCAACACTGATCCGAAAAGCTCCGTGTCAAGCCAGGAGGCCTGAAAGGGTGGATAGTATGGTATCCGACAAGAATGCCAATCCCCTCCCCTCCCAGGCCCAATATGATCCCTCTCCACCCCCTCTCTGCCCTCCCCTGCCCCATTATACCCCCTCCCTGCCCTCCCCCAGCCTCAGCGCCACTCAGAGCAGGACTTACTCGCTCCATGGCGCTGTCCTGTGGCCTCTTCGGTGGGCGGCAAAGTCCTCCTACTCTGTGCCGCCTACTCTCCAGGTGCCACAAACTTGCTTTATGGCACATTTGTGACATCCTAGGCTGGCGCCAAGGCTGCAGCGCTGGCACTGGCTGATGATAGAATTGCGCCATTAGTCATGACTAATAAAATATAGAATACAACCCTTTGATAAGTAAAACTAATCAACTGAGCACTTTATTTTGAGGATTTATCATTTGATAATTGTGATATTCAAATGATTTTGCTATGGAGGTAAAGAATCACAAGATTTTTCTAAGGAATGTAAATAGTGGCCATGCTAACATTTTAATGGAGACTCTGAGCTGTATCTTCAGTTTACTTCTTCTTGACTAAGGGTGAAATCCTGCGCATACTTACATGAGAGTAAACCCCATTGAACTCAGCAGGACTTATTTTTGAATAAGCATATATAGGATTGTGCTGTTAGGCCCATTGAAATCAATGAACAACTTCCTTGGTCATAACTAATTAATTAAAATTTTTGGTTCCAAAAGAGCAGCTTAGAGGAGTCCACTAGACTTGAAATTTATTAAGAGCAAAATTCAGATAGGAATGCAACAACAGAAACCACAGACACATTAGTACAGAAAAAGGAAAAAGGAATTTCAAAATGAATGGGAAAAGACCCAGAGAAAATTAACTTTTGAAAACTCATAGAGATAAGTCAATCATTTTTAGGATAAATAATAGAAGACAGAAATAGGTCTTTAACTTTTCATTCCAAAACAATTCATGTCCAGGTCAGAGTTGTTGTTATGAAAATTCATGAGAATGTAACTGTAAATAATATGATAGAAAATATGATGGCGCAATTCTGCCTAACTATAGGCCAGCGGAACTAGCCGGACACCCGGAGAGTAAGCAGTGCCAGCGCGGAGGCTTCAGCCGCTCACTCCGCCACAGAACTCACCCGATTCCAGTTGCTGCTGGTACGTCCCACACTGGTCAGCAGGAGGGCGGGATGGCACGGCAAGGGCGGGGGAGCATTGGCTGGCCCGGGCTGGGGATATTGGTGGTGATATCCTAAGTCCTTTCCCGGCCCGCGCCGGCATTACACCGCCTCCCCGAATGTATGCCAGGTCTGGCCCCAGGCTTGCTTATACCCAGGGAAAGGGACAAATGTCCCCTTCTCCCGAAGTGCAACCTAGCAGCCCCTGGGCAGCTTGCAATGGGCTTAGGATACAGCGGCCGGCTCTTTAGGTCGGCTGCCTATCTTTACACAGGTTTGGGCTGTCAATCAAAGATAAATTACTTTGGAATATGTCAGAATGAACATGACCTATGAACACTTTTTCTTTGACATTTCTTAGAAAATATAACGGTTTTTGTAAGAAGTTTCATCATTAGAGGCTCCCAGGAACACTAGCTGCACAAGGTTTCCAAAACCTGGCAGGGGGTTGACAAGAGTGATTCATAGAACCATATTGAATAGGTCTTGTCATTTTTGTCTTCTAATCATGGTTAGATTGAAAACCTGATTTACTTTCCGATGCCTTGGAAGCAGCTCAGCATGTACAATTTGTACCCTCAGCATGATGAGCCGAGTTCACGATGGCAGTGTTCAGATGCTGCCAGAGTCTTCAGAGTCCTACAGTTGATTCAAACATTATAACCCTACGTTAGAAGGAGCCATCATGTTTATAAACAAGTTACTAGGTGGTTGGTGACGGAACCAACTGAGAAAGTAGCTTGAGCCATCCATACCAAGGGTCAGATCTCCCTTATCATGCCTCCTTTTTACACTTTTAAGAGAGCAATCCTGCGCAAGTATGCAGCGACGGAACAAGTGTTCTGTCGCCGGAAGTAGTTGTAAACTTGCCGTAAAGCACGTTCGCGACTACTCTGGAGCAGGGAAGGCTGGCGCAGAGGCTGGCCTCCCTTGCTCTGGCACCGGAGCGCCCTAGCGGCCGCTGGACCAGGTGAGCCAGGATCTGGCGGGCGTGGGGGCATTTCACCGGGTGAGGGAGGGGCGGCCCAGGAGGGGGCGGGGGATGGCCTCGGCCATATCCCAGCTCCCGCCGGGCGGCTGGTCGTTACATGGCCTCCTCTGACTTCCACCAGCGATTTCACTGGCGGAAATCCGAGGAGGCTGGTTGGGCTGGCCCGCATTTACACCTGGGGAAGGGGACTAACATCCCTTTCCCCGAGTAGACCTCCAGCCCGGTGGCAGCCTGGCCGCCAGTGCACAGGAACTGGCGGGCGGCCCTGGGCCATCGGCCAGATCCTTACGCAGGATTGTGCTGTAAGAAATATAACCCTCTCACTGTGCATCGTCACTGAATGAAACGTTTTTGTTGAACTGAAGAAGTGAATGGGAAAAGAATGTATTCTGTTTCAAAATGAACATGTCTCTCTGTCTCGATACAAGCTCAACATTGGGTTGTAGAGATTCATAAAAGGACGGCTCCTGTTATAAGGAACTCACATCATAAAGAACTCCATTAGCTCACATCACATGTTCTAGAATAATGTGTTGAAAATGTAATAAGCTCATATTGCCACCAGATAAAATTAGACTTAATGAAAAAATATACATCAAAGGAGAAAGTCAACGGACAAACAATTAAAAGTAGAGAGATCTATTCTTTACATTAAGCCAGTGTAAAGAACTTTAACAAGGAGGGGTCTTAAAGTGATAAGAGAAGGATGGCTAGGAACCCTGACCTGGGGAAAAAAAACACAAAAACCCATCAGTGCTTCTTTGTGCAGAATGTTTTGTTATTAGTCAGAGCTAATGGAACTAGGTTTTGTAGGGCGCACTATGGCTGCAGTTATTACTGCAGCTCTGTTCTGTGCTATATAACACTTCCACCTCCTCATCGCCTCGAGGGAATAGTTTTTGTTTCTATTCAGCTTTTGTCTAAGTCAGACCTCCAAACATTTTATGTATTCCAACAAAGCTCTGGAACTAGAATTGTCCCTATAAACAGATTCCACCATTAGGAGCTTTATACTAGGAAGGCTTTATTGGGGCATTAAATAAATAAGACGCTGCTGATAAAAAGCGATTATCTTTACATTTAGTAGATGCATTTGTTTGGCTTGAATTTCTGTTTTGGTACTAGTCTTCCCAGACATTTTGCTATTTTAGATTCTGGTCCTACTGATACCAGTGAGAATTTGTCACTGGTAGTTACAAACCCTGTAAGTACTATTTTAAGGCTTCATCAGTTTGCTTCAGGCATTTTCAGTCTGCTTCCCAATTCTTAGAAATGTGACATTTGTGTCTCAGGATGATGGCATATTTCTTCCAGTGAGCACATCTATTACTGTTTGTGTGTGTGTCGCTTTAGAGGAGACTGACACTGGAAGTGATTGTTTCTAAACAAGAGGCCCCGAAAACGTTGTTTTATGCAAATCTGATGAGGACAGAATACGGAAACTGTTTATTCTGAGGGAAATTCTTTCATTTTAATTATTTGACTTCTTATCTTCATTTTTATGTCAGAGACTAACATGAACAACCTAGAAACAAAACATTTCACTAGTAGCATAATCTGTTCAATTGGAATGAATACTGTAAAAACCATTCGAATTCCATGCAATGTATTATGTTCTCTTTTATTCCCTTTGTTCTTTTCCATGTGTTTTATTACTGTCCAGTCTCTTAAGTTCAAGAGTCTAATATATTATTTCCAAGGATCAAATGGTTCTTCTGGTTTCCAAAATTTACGGGGAAACAAGCCATGTGTAGAATTCTAATTCCAGCTGAAGTAAAAATTTATTCAAAACTGTTGTGGTTTTACAAAGTTCCCCACGTACAGACAAGAAACAAATTAAAACATGAAGCTAAAAATACTCCGACGTTTCGCTTCTAAAACAAGAAACATTTTCTAGGAATAAATCCAAAGATTAAAGGTGGTAGCCATACGAGCCATGCCACCTTTAATCTTTGGATTTATTCCTAGAAAATGTTTCTTGTTTTAGAAGCGAAATGTCGGAGTATTTTTAGCTTCAGGTTTTAATTTGTTTCTTGTCTGTACGTGGGGAACTTTGTAAAACCACAACAGTTTTGAATAAATTTTTACTTCAGCTGGAATTAGAATTCTACACATGGCTTGTTTACCCGTAAATTTTGGAAACCATAAGATAATAGTGGGCCATAAAAGCCTCAGATCTAAGTTCAAATGGTTCATACTTAGTTCAGGTTATCTGTTTTTCTCATACAATGGAAACATGGAATAGAAATTAAATCCTGGAAATGGATCTGGAAGGACATAATGATCTATATTCATTTTTTACACCTCTTAGCACAAATTTCACAGTGCATCAAGTGTATTTCTGAAGCACTGTGTGCCAAGCACTCTAGGCAGAGAACCATTTTGCTTTCCTCTTCTGAAGAGAAGTGTTTGTACTTCCGATGTAATTTCAGTGTAGAAATGTGATCCGTGAATGTGTCAGTGCTGAATTCCTGGTAGCAAAGTACACAGGAGAACAATGGCGTCGCTCCGGTAGGGGCGGGCCATAAGTATCGCTCTGTCCTAGACCCTTTACCGAGCGAGCAGGAGGCGGCCCCGCCCCCTCACTGTCGGAGACTTTCCCCTGCGGAGAAAGCAGCAGGCAGGGTCTCTTGCCTGCTGCTTTCTCTGCATGGGAATGGCTCCGACATTGAGGGGGCGGGGCCGCCTCCTGCTCGCTCGGTAAAGGGTCTAGGACAGAGCAATACTTATGGCCCCGCCCCTACCGGAGCAACACCACTGCAGGAGAAAGGGGTGTCACGACAGGAAGATGGGTAGAACTCTGTTCCTGCATAAAAGTGTGATTATAAAGTTGGAAGGTTGAGGACATCTGATCTCCAGATTTATTTATGTATTTTCTAAGGCTACAAACCTATGCACACTTACTTGAGAGTAAACCCTACTGAAACCAATGGGATTGGCTTTTCAGGAAACATGCAAAGGATTGCACTATAAGAGGAGTAATGGTTATATGTCAGAGAATATATTCAACAGAGAGGACTGTTGTTGAGTGCATGGAAAAATTGGACAGAGGACTATAGTTCATTCCTCAATTTTTTTTAAAATTTAGATTGTGAGCCCTTTTTTTTAGATTGTGAGCCCTTTTGAGACAGGAAGCCATTTAAAATCATTTGATTTTGTCTGTAAACTGCTTTGTGAACTTTTTGTTGAAAAGCGGTATATAAATACTATTAATAATAATAATAATTGGTGAAGTAGCTCAAGTACCACCTAATGCGAAGAGAGGACTCTCTGGAGAAGACTCTGATGCTGGGAAAGACTGAAGGCAAAAGAGAAGCGGAAGGCAAAGGATGAGATGGCTAGACAGCATCACCAATGCAACGAACATGAAAATGAGCGAACTCAGGAAGATAGTGGAGGACAGGAAGGCCTGGCGGGATATGGTTCATGGGATCACGAAGGGTCGGACACGACTTAACGACTGAACAACAACAACAACAACAACAAGCTCAAGTTGCCTTTCCTACTCACTGAAGAACAATAGCTTCCACCTGCATGGATGGGGCCTAGGTGGGTACTTTTCACCAATCCTGCATTTTTCTTAAGTCTCTAGTGTTTTGAGAGCGTTCAGAATAGACAGCATGACCTTTACTTTAGATGTTTGGAGAGAATGAAGAGGGCATGATATGTACACGGTAGTTTGTGCGTGTGTTTGGGGGGGGGACTGGAACTGTGATGTGGTGTATAGCATTTGTATGGTACGTGTATTGTGTATGTGAGAGTTGTTGGAACTTGAGGGCTGGTGCATGTGTACATGCACACACACACACACACACACACACACACACACGTGCATTTGTGTGTGTGCATGTGCATACATATGCACATATGACTTTTCATTTTCCTGTAATGTTTGTATTTTTCCAACAGATGTGCCCTGACCAGGCTGAGATTTTTTCTTAAATTCTCAGCATCCTGACAAATTTCTATCAAAGGCTTCACTGCCACATATATTAGTATATTATAGTGTGTGTGTGTGTGTGTGTGTGTGTGTGTGTGTGTGTGTGTGTGTGTGTGTGTGTGTGTGGTTTACATCTCTGCTTTTTTAATTGTTCCAATGCTTTGTAGTACTCCAACCTAAATCCCCCCCCACCTATGCAGCTACTCCAATGGAGCATGTGCTGCATCTGCGGGGTGGTGGTGAGAGATATCTCCTCAGAGTAAGTGAACTTTTGTTCACTGGGAAAGCCTCCACCGCTGCCTTGGGATCTATGCCTACTATTTTGCAGGTGAAAATCTGTGGCATGTTATGGCGGTGGAAAGGGAGAGGAAAGAGGTTAGGATATGGATGCACGCGAGTGCTGCTGATCCCACCCCCAATCTTTCTGTCTCCCTGCCCTACCTGGGAACTTCCTGCTTCATTTCCCTCCCTGCTCCATTCTGGTCCCACTGCCAATGGACTCACCTTTCTTGGCGGCATGAGCAGTGTGCTGCTTTCCCAGTCCAGCAGTGGGCCTCCTGCACTACCGCTGGTTGTAGCAGCAGCGCACTCAAAATGGCTGCTGGCAGCACACTGCTCATGCCGCCAAAGACAATTTTAGAACAGCGTAAACCCCTCAGTCCTGGATAGGATAGGGCCGTAATTAAATGAACTGGTAGGAAATGCTCATTGTTTCGCATGATTTGGCTACAACATTATTTTGTTCCATATTCTCATGTTGGAATATGACTTACATGTAGTGAACCTATACACTTTTCTCTCAGTCAAGACTCTTGAAAACTTGGTTGCATTCATAATCTGGCATGAATGTTTTCTGTCGGACACTGCCAGCAGTGCACATAATCACCCCAGAAAGCCTCATAGCACAAAACATTTAATCAGATAAACTGAGGTGCAATTCCCCAGGAAATGTAAGATGGACAAGGTGCAGCTGAGTGCCTTAAATTCACCACAAGGACCTATCAAATTACTCAGGGAAAACTCATTCATAACTGTCAGGATGAACATTTGCGATAGTCAGCGATCAAGGAAGATGAAAATGGCAACAATTTTGCTTGCAGTTTAGAATCTAGAATTTAAGTCATTATTCAAGCTGTCGGTGTAGGCTGAAGAATGGGAGGGAATTCTAAAAGGTACTAGCTGTAACAGTTTTAAAAGCTATGAAATGTTAACACGGCTGGGCAAGCGGCTGAAGGCTAGGATAATTAAAGCCTTGTAATGGAACCTTGGGAATGGTTCTGTTAAAACCACAAAAATCCTACTCCATGCAAATGTGAGAGGGATTGGCCCAATCACTATGCAATTTGGTAAGATGAGGGGTGCAAGTTATCCAAATTTCAGGTAGATCAGATGAAAAAGGGTAGAGTTAAAACAATTTTAAAGCCGGAGGTTTTTTCCTGACTATTTACAGGTGTTCTCTCTTTCATCTGGAAGAACTTCTCAGTGCTTTGGGTAGTACAAGGATATCTTGGCATCTCCTTGTTAAAGCAAGAAGATACATTCCTAAATTTTTTCCAAATTATTTATTGATTTATTTAAATAATTTTTACACTGCCTTTCTCCTGATAAGGGCAATCAAGGCAGCTTACAATTAAAACATGTTTAAATACATACCAATACAATACAATACAATAAAAACAATTAAAACAGGTATTTAAAACAATTAAAACAAACCCAATGGGTCACTTTATGATTGCATTTATTAAAAAGCCAGCCCACCATGTCAGCCATCGAACGCCAGCCTGAATAAAATGTCTTGAGGCCCCGCCGCAAGGTCTCTAAGGAGGGAGCCATTCTTAATTCCAAGGGGAGGGAATTACATAGTTGGGGCGCCACCTCCGAGAAGGCCCTATTCCTCGCCGTCGTCCCCCTCACCTCTGTCAATGGCGGCACAGTTAACAGGGGCCCCCCCTGATGACCTCAGAGTACGGGTCGGATTATAAGGAAGGAGGCAGTCCCTCAAATACACCCACACACCCAATTCGAGAGTCTGGGCTATTTACCCACAAATCCCCACTTGCTAGAACTGTTAAGGTGCTCAGAGCATGACAACTCTGTGTAAATAACACTTCCAGGTGCCTAAAAATAATTATCTGAATGTTTGGATATGTCCTGGTCATCATGATGATGATGATGATCATCATCATCATCATCATCATCATTTTTATGGCACTTTTGAATGTTCAACATGCTACACATGTAATATTTTGCTGTATTCCTTACAAAACCCTGTAAGATATGATTATTATATTGCAGCTGGGGAGCGGAAGCTGAGAGGGATTGGCTTTCCTAAGGTCACCAAGCGAGTTCATGGCAAAGATGAAATTCAAACTGGGGGCTTCCTGATTCATAGCTCAGCCTCTTAGGATGAAATGGTGCATTATCCTAAACATGTGGCATGACCTGATAGTAGCCTTGGAGGAAGACCACAAAAGTGAGTCTTCCTCCAAGATGGTTGGGGGCCTTAGGACTTTGCCTTCACTATGGAACCACTCTCAGTTGCACCCCCACACCATTTTAAAGAGAAAAAAAGCTTCCATTGAGAACCAGTGGGCATACTGTATGCTCTCTCTCTCTCTCTCTCTCTCTCTCTCTCTCTCTCTCTCTCTCTCTCTCTCTCTCTCAATACACAGACTTCCCACCAGGCTGCTGTTTAAAAAACTAAACACTGGGCTATGTTAAGCATTTAAGGTAATATGTGATTCGACTCTTAGCCACTATAAAATGGGATTATCTTCTTGTATGGATGGCGAAAGCAAAAATGCCTGGTGTATTGTAAGATTGGTAGTATTTCAGCTTTAAAGGGGTCACTACCTGCATCACATTTTGGTGAAGCAGATTATTTCCACACACACTCAAAGCATGCAAGCACATGCACACGCACTCATATGTTAAACTGTACCTGGGTACATCTGTGTACCTGGTGCAATCATTATTAGTCTCCTCAATTCAACGCAGGTACAATCTGAACTCAGGCACAATCATTGACATGGAAATGTGTGCTGTATTTGGGCACAGACAGCTCTACCTGGTTACATGCATTCTGACGGCATAATGAGTGAACAGCTCTAATAAAAAAGTAGCCATTGTCTATTTGAGTACAACACAGATAGCCATGGCTTGTTAAAAACTAGGCAAAATGGACCTTTCATTCCCTTAGGAAAACAGTAAGCCACAGTTTTGTAGAACGTTGTATTTTCCTTATCAGGGTACATTTGGTTTATGGCCTCTATAGCCATATCTGTCTCATAGCTGTACATGTCTGGGGGAAATTGAGCAGAGATACACTGATGTGTTGTCCTTGAATGAATGAAAGTGTGTCAGCCACAATATAGTTTTCTCTCCTTTGAATCCCCTTTTATATCCCTTTTTCCCCAATCACAAACCAATCACAATCACATTTATGCTTTCTTCCCTTTATCCAGTTTTCCAAATATTCCTTTAAACACTTTATCCTATCTATATGAGATAGACTCATCCTTCTCTCTCCCACCCCCTTCATTTCCTGCTCATTTAAACTATGTGTCACAGTGGGAATCTTTATGTCTTCTCTGCTGCCATTGATTCTGAACCAAACAGTTTAGCAAGTCTCGATAGAGCTTTTGAAAATTTATTTCCTTACAGTATATGCACTCCATTGCATTTATCTCAACAACCTGAAATCTTCACCTGATGATCCTCAGGTTTTGCTGAATAATAATGTTCCTTATTAGACCTACATACATTGAACTCCAGAGGCATACATGTCAGTTACATTTGATGTGCAACATGTACAGGCATGGTGGACCCAAAAGAGGAGTATGCATCCCGGACAGCAGAGTGACAGAACCCCGTCCTGTCATACTATGTATCACATCCATCTTGAAATGTAAATAGGACAAGATAGAGAACATGCTGGAAGAAATGTAAAAAATGCTGTAAAATTGGTATAGTGGCTGAGACCCAGTCAAGGTAAGTGGAGGTAAGTAAAAATTATGTTTGCCAGGCTTGACCCTCTTTGCCCTCGAGTTCCCCCCCCCATAGGATGCAGCATGCCTTTTTGACACATCTGCATTGGCACTGGTGGCAGGAGATAGGATTGGGCAGTAACTGTTTACATAGAATCCTCTATACCAGCGGTTCTCAAACTTTGGAGGCCCGGGTACCCCCTATCACGGTACAATTTTCTGAAGTACCCCCTTCTAATTCTAACTGCTAATTAATTGGATTAATCAATTAATTAATTAGGTAATTAATCGTTCAATAAAAATGTACTAAAACAATTTTAAATGTGAAAAATGTCTTATTTAACTCCTCTCTCTCTCTCTCTCTCTCTCTCTCTCTCTCTCTCTCTCTCTCTCTCTCTCTCTCTCTCTGTGTGTGTGTGTGTGTGTGTGTGTGTGTGTGTGTGTGTGTGTGTGTGTTAGGAAGAGAGAGACACACATGCAAGGATCTTTTTTTCTCCAAGTCACACTTCCTAAAATCATCTCCTCCCCCACCCCACCAAAATACATTTTCCAAAGTACAAAAATAAGCCCAAAACCAAAATCAGAGAGACAGAAGGGCTCCGAAAATAATTACAATTTAAAATCCATGTTAATTAACACTTAATTAGCTGCTGATGGGACAGATAATGGGCAGGGCTTGGCGTACCCACAGCAAGAGGTCCGCGTACCCCTAGGGGTACCCGTACCACAGGTTGAGAGCCCCTGCTCTATACTGTATATTGTGCAAGCTTTATTTGGACTGTAATCTGATTTATACTTAGGGTTATATTTTTGCTTTTGGTTTAAGACTGAGCACTTCAGATTTCCTGAGAATATGTATGCCCATTCAAGAAGGAGCCATCATCAGCCCCTGGAATGCTACATGTAGATATCTTACAATAACTGTCTTGTAGAAACCCTGCACTTTTTGAGCCTAGTCATTTCAAAATTGGACCTAACCTTCCCAATGAGAGCATAACAATATTGGAACACATTTATTTTCATTACCACTTACTGCATAAAAGGCTATAGAAATAAAACACAACGATAAATCATCTTATTAGCCACTTTTAATTGTAAATCGTGCAATAAATTCAGCTTTCAAGAAGTGTGTCAAGTCTACATACCCACTGAATTGCTGTCCTTGAAAAATTCCATGAGAAATGAAAACGGTTGAGTTTGCTTTTCATACATCTCCTAAGCAAGGAGTTTGGACATGGAATTTGTTGGCAAAAGCTTCCAAAGCAGGCACATAGTGCTGATGTAGAATTCTGCGTATGAGAAACAGGAAGGTTCCCTGTTACCACCCTGGACAAACAATGGGTTTTATCCTAAGAAAGTGAGGATTTCCAAGGCCTATTGAAATGAATGAGACCTGAGATAGTTACAACTGTCTCACTGATTTCAGTGATGCCGAGTCATGATTTTCTTAGGATACAACACTAAGGATGGATGTGATGATGGTTTTTCCATTGATGTGAGGATGGGTTTTCCTATGGGGTTTCTATGGGCACTTGCTAACAGAAGCCCTAGGTATGGGATATACCAGTTATATAGGCAGAGAAATCATGGAACTCAGCCTTCTTGGGATGGTTGCTTGTCTGGGGAAGGGGTCAGGCACTGGCCAAGGGCCCATGCCCATCAGTGGGCCCACCTGGCCAGGCCAAACCCGAACATGCAGTCCTAGGGGTAACAGTAGCACCTAATATGTCATTGGGTGAACAGGGGACACTATGGGGGCCTTATTCAGGACTTTGTCCCAGGGGCCCCAGCAATCTTGCACCACCACTGAGATGGAGGATGACATTGACTAAGGTGTTTTTTTAACACATAGAGAGAAAAACAAATCCCCCCAAATACTGAGAGAATTTGAGAGTGGCTGATGCTAATAGAGGGGCTCCCTCCCTTTTATGTTATGGAGATGATAAAGAGTTTTGCTATTAGCACTGCAAGTATGCCTGACAGTAAAAGGTCACAACCTTATATTCATTAGTCTTGTCTCAAATTAGGATCACTGCAGATTTACATTTTGGCCATAAAATATGTAACTCATACAATTTATGTTCATTCCAGCTAAGACCTCTTGTTTTAGTCTTAATTTCTGCATATAAATAAACCAGACAACTGTAAAAAGGGGTCATGTCTAATACATAAGGTTGGCAAGGCAAACACGGAAAGCTATAAATGCAGAATATGCAGCATGTTAATTGGGAGATGGAGATACTTTGCATTTTTAAAGGAAAAAAATAGATGGCATTTGAGTTGACTCGGAACACTCATCTTTCAAATGTTAATCAGTGATGGGTTAAACAGACCTTGACCCAACTTGAGGCTTGTCTTGATTCCACTCCAAAGACTCTCCATGAACTAGGAGCTTTTGCCTGACCAGTCTTCTTGTTTGAAGTGTGCAAAGGACACACACACATACATGTGTTGCCTGCCAGGAGAGCACAACCCAGGCCAGTAGCCTGGTTCCAGTAGCAGGACTGATGGCAAGAGTCCTCAGATCCACAGGCCAAGAGGACGCCGCTCACACTTTTGATTAATCAGAGCAACCCCCCCCCCTCAGGCTGGCTTGGATGGAGCCTGTGCCTTTTCCTACCTGAGAAATGGCATGGGCAACTGCACCTTGCTTGTATGGCACATCTGTGAACAAAGAACACCTCCTAGGAGCTTCTTGTCTTGGTAAAATCAAGTTGAAAGCAACACAAAAGAAGGGTCCCCAACAACTCTAGCTTTCCTCACCAACGTCATGGCCTAATTCAATCAAGGAACCATGCAAATGGAGCAACTGGCCTCCTGAGTTAGCTACTGCACCGTCAGCCAGGTGCTTCTCTCCCTCAAGAAAAGTAAGTCTACTGCATAGCTCCTGGGCTTGCTTCAGAGCCCATTTTCTGCCTTGTAAACCTACTTTAAAACAGGAGAATCGCTTGGTCTTGGCACTCTCACTCAGCAAGCCCAGCAATGCATCGCACCCCATCTAGCAGAAACAGGCTGGTCATATTGGTTCTTGGTGCAGCCTTGTCATTAACCCACAAACTCCCCTTTATCCTCCTTTCAGCACAATCCTATCCAACTTATGCCACTGTTGTAACCAGCGGCGCAGCGAGAATGGGAGGCCCCAGAAGGAAAAGGGGATTCAAATCCCCTCCCAAAGGGGATTTGAATCCCCTTTCCATTCTGGGGCCTCCCACTCTCGCTGCACCACTGGTTACAATGGTGGCATAAGTTGGATAGGATTGCGCCCTTTGTCTCATACACAGTCTGAGTTACAACAGGGTTTGCTTTTATCATCTTCCTTTCTTTGTCTGAGTGCTTGCCAGAAGCAGCTCTACACCCACCCACCCCATGGGAGGGGGCCGCCACCGCAACACCCCTCCATGGGACATGATGTCATCATTGTGCGGCGGCGGAGAAACACACACCCCTGGTGCTTTTTGGCTCCTTTTTGGAGCCAGGCAGCAACAGGGAGGGTCAAACTTGCAGCCGAGCATGGCTGCAAAGAGGAGCCAGTGGGGCGCAGGGGGCGGATTTGGCGGCAGGTGCACCCCCACGACCTGCCTCTTGGGGCCCACCGCCCCTACCGCAACGACGCCTCTGGTGCTTGTGTGTGTTTATTTGACTTGATTTACTTTGCTTCCCCTTCCCTATTATTGTTACACTGTAACTTACAGTATCCCAACAATAAACGTTTGTTTGTTGCGCCTTCTACCTTTGCCTCCCTTTTTATTCCCTGCTGAATCACTGAGCTGTGCCATTGGATCCCAGCACACGAGATAATTTTTCCACATGTCGACATGCGTTTAAAAGCACACCCTGTAGCAGGCCAGACCAGAATGCTTGGAGGAGGGCAATGGAGAGAGAGGGTTTTCGAGGGGGTGGGAAAGCAAGCCTGGCTCAGAGTTTTTCCCTTTTTGCCATCTGTTCGCCATTGGCCACAACTCTGAGTGCGAAGGGTGAGGGAAGGCGAAGCTGCCGCAGCGGTTACTCCTCATTGGCTAAAACTCTGAGCCCAAGGGATGCTCGGCTCAGCAAGGGGAAGGGGCAGGGAGGGAATAATAAATAGTTTGAATGTAGACACGCTTGTTTTTCCCAAACCAGATGGGTGGTGACAAGACTGAGAGGTGAGGGGAAGGGCATAGGGGAAGCCAAGTGGGTGCTTTGGAAGCCCCAGAGCTCCCCACATGCACCCCACACAGACACCCACCCATCCCATTTTCAGGGAAAAAAGCCATTTTCCCCAAAGTGACTTGACTCGTGACTTGACTCGTGACTTGACGCCTCTGGTGCTTGTGTGTGTTTATTTGACTTGATTTACTTTGCTTCCCCTTCCCTATTATTGTTACACTGTAACTTACAGGTTTTGGCCTTATTCACACTCGGACTTGCACTCGTGCAAAAATGACTCACACTCGCACTCGTGACCTAGTTACTTAGATACATCCCTGCAATGTTGTGCAGGGACATAGGTACCAACTAATACAATTAATGGGGGGGGGGATCTGTCCAATTCTATCCTAATCATTCATTCATTCTCATCTTCACTCTTACTTCCAAGACTCAGATTGTCTCCCTGAAGACCACCCTTAGCTCTGTGACTTGCCAATAGTGTGATATCAGACTTGGCTTCGACAACAAACTCAACGTGTTCTACCTTTAATGCAAGCCTGTCTAACATATGGGGGGCGGGTAGCTTCTGAAGAAGGTACAGACAGACCCAGGGCCTCATCCAGGAGGAAGACAGAGATCTAGCAAGCTTTCCCACACATAGATTTACACATAGTGGTGCCTCAAAGACTAGCATTCATCATTGCAAGGAAGCTGTGCAGCCTGTCAGTCTGAACAAAAAGCTGAGGACGGAGTTTACCCTCCAGCAAATCTATTTCTGAGTGGGTGTGAGGAAGACGCCTGCTCTGTCTCCTCATGATGTGAAAGAGAAGACTGCCTTGTTCGACTGCAATTATTTGTGAGCGAGTGACGATTGCAATGTGTGTTTGTGTGTAAAAGAGAGAAGGAGATAATTGCTCACGGTGTGCAGACACCATCCCTGAGTAAAGACCTGTCAATTTTAGGTTCCTTCCTTCAACTCTACGCCCTTTTCTCCCGTTCAAATAAGATCCCCTTTCTTCCTCCCTTTACTCTCCCTGCCCTCAATTCATACATCCTTCCAGCTACTTCCTGAATCCTAAACTTGCATTTATCTCCCTGGAGGACCCGTAATTTGCTGAATCCCACTACCCAACACAATAGGTGTGAGAGAGAAATTATTTATATCCTTCCAAATACATCCCTCAGGACAAAAGTAGCAGACAAAAATAATATACCTCCTGACCACCCAATGTCAAGCAACACGGCAACACAAACAAGCAAGCAGCACTGAGTTTTGCTTGCTGGCAGGCAGATTTATTTAGCACAACTGCTGAAGCCTCCAGCAGGACGTTGATCTTGACTTACACACTTCAGAGAGTGGACAGTTCACATCACCTAATATACAGGCTCTTCAAATGACAAATATGACTGTAAGTAGTTCTTTACTGTGAGACATAAAAAGTCAGAAGCTTGGAAGACACTCAAAGGCATCACGATCTAACTGATGGAAATATTGTAAAGGAAAATCAATTAGATTTCTATGGTGCTGAAAGATAACAACTGCACAGCATGGTCCCAACGTTGTTTATCTTGTTAACAGCAAGACATTAATTTTATCCTAGCAACACCGCCCCCCCCCAAAAAAAATATACAATATCTCCTTGCAGTTTGTTGCAGTTGCTCTAGAAAGTAATTGAACAATTTCTTCTTTTGTTTTTAATAGAGGTTAGGAAAGGCCAGCCCACCAGAGGCATTAAATAAGCAGCAATAAGGAACAGGCAAGCACTTTCATTTTGTTTTGCTCTAGTCTTTTCCCTACTGTTTCTTTGGACTCAAAATTGCCAATGTCTAGGTTTGTACAGAGATAGTTATGCCCTGTTCTTGAATGTTTTCCTACCTTGCCATTGCAGCCTGGCTGGCTTCATTGTAGTGCAACAGAGATCAGATGAGATAGCCTGGATGCGACATGTTATAAAACAGAAACTTCTCTGGGTATTACATAGAAATGAAGTTTTTTCTCATACAATGAATTTAAATTCTCATGTTGCATATTTCCCCCAGTAACTGCCGCAGTACTGTTATAGCACGCTGTCCTCAAGTATTCAGTTGTATATTGGCATATCACAGGGGTGGCCAACCTTCTCAGTAGCGTAGCTGGCATCGCACCAACTGCCCCCCCCTCATGACGCTGACGTCACTCACCCCACCTCCGAGTGACATCAGTCAGAGCCAAACATCCCTTGGGGGGTGGGCAGGAGGGAGGGGGCCAAATCAAACACGGCGCAGAGCCTCATGCACTCCTCCGAGCCGTGCCGCCGCCCGTATCACCACCGCCAGCGGTATGATGCCCCCCACCTCCAGTTTGATGCCCCCCACCTGCTGCCTGGGACCGGTCACCCCTGCACCCCATCCCATCCTATGCTACTGAACCTTCTACCATTAGAGCCTCTGTGTTCTTAAGAGTTGTGTAGAAGACAGAATCTTGGCAGCTGCAATTGCTGATGGTGCTGCTATTTAGATGCACCTGCTGACATGTCCTCACCTATACAACCATTACAGGTTCAGGAACATACATATTGAAAGGTTGGCCATCCCTGACATAGCACATAACACTATCTCCTTGCCTATACCTCTGGGATAATAAAGGGATAGGTGACTTCCTCCTTTTGTTTCTAGTGTCTGGCAGTTTGTTGTGGCACCATTCCCTCCCTGACAACCCTCTAATATACAGGTTTCCTTTACTTAATGGGTATGCTTTCCCCGAACCCCATAATTAGGCAATTTTGTCGTTATGCCAATGCAGCCTCTGGAGGCTGATGTGGATTGATGTTGACTTAGGAGTCAGTCTGTCACCTTCTCCAGTCTTTCAAGAGCTCTGTATATCCTGTGTATTCCATGTATACATGCAACAGGTAGACTTTCCATAAAATGTGTAATGAACACACCAAACTATCTGGTATCAAGGAGACCAATAGCCTTGGCCAAAACCTCCTTGGATCCCTGTTGAGTCTAGCTCACCTGGTCAGTGGTCCAAGTTCTCTTCTCAGATCTCTCTTGAGGATCTGTTAAGTTTAAACTAGTTTATCAGAGATTGAGTGGACAAATTGACCAACAAATTGACCAGCGGGAATCAGTTGCAAGATGCCAGCCAAATCAGAAGGAATGTTAGTGGTGTCCAGCAAAGACTAGATCAATTTCTCAGATGCCCTTATTTCTCTGGTGCCAGGGGATGCTGCAGCTTGAGTGATTTGATCAATC
This sequence comes from Plestiodon gilberti rubricaudatus, assembly GCA_026170595.1. Taxonomy (NCBI): domain Eukaryota; kingdom Metazoa; phylum Chordata; class Lepidosauria; order Squamata; family Scincidae; genus Plestiodon; species Plestiodon gilberti. Next base: position 54,130,501 of record JANXHW010000002.1, read on the forward strand.
AGGGAAGCTTTGCCTAGAAACTAGTTTATTGTCTTTTGAACACAACTGATAATCCTGAAGGGTCAGAATGGGGTGGGTAGAGACATGAGAAAGAGATGCAGCCTCAATACATTGCTGCATGGGATTCCCCCTCCCCCCTTTGCTCACCTGCGTTGTGTGCATTGTGCTTGCTTCCCTGTTGGGATGGTGAGGTAGAGGTTCCAGTTGCATGTTTGTATGTGGAGTCCTCCTGGGACAGAATATCTGTAATAAGAATTCTAAGAAGACAAAAGTTAACAAATTATCTTGCCATACATGTCGTCAGGGACAAACGGTTGTTTGTGCAAAGAAAGTGCTCCCACTGTGCACAAAATGCCCTTCACCATGGTTCCCATCATCAAAGTTCCCATTTGAGAGTCTAAAGAGGTATAGCTCCATGCCGTGCAACTGCTCATCAGAGCTGTAGTCTCCCTGGCAGGGGCTTTCGTACTGGGGTTGGTGTGCTGTGATTGGCTGCCAAATAAAGTCTGTATCCTATGCTTCATTGAAGGGAAGTGGGTGGAGCAGGGGGTGGCAGGAAGTGCAATTTTCTGGCGTTTCTTCCTTTCCCATTATTCCTCATGCTATTGCTCCTACCTATGCCAGCTCTGTCATTAGCATAGGGTTTTTCTGGCATCAGGGATGTGTCTGTTGTCTGAATGGGGTTAGGATATGGTGTGTGTGTGTCATCTCCTTCTCCCTACTATGTTCCTCCTATGTCCCATCGCAATCTCCTCCCCATGTTGTCTTTTCCACCAGTGGAGTTGTGCTAGCATCTGAGTGACATCTAAACTACATTGGCGTGGCATTTTTCCGACATTGTGCTGGCATGTGTGGCGCATGCTCAGTGGGTAGACTTCTGTGCTGGTGTGGCTGTCATTGCACTGGTGTATGTAAAGATATGCCCACATATCTTGAAGATAGGTTGGGCTTTTAGATTAAGAAGCTACTGAAGATAATTTCTTTTTTTGAGGGGGAGGTGGGAGGTTGTTATATACATAGGGGGAACGTTTATACCACTAATTAAACTGAACATGTAGATTAAATATACATGGAAAGAGGGAATATTCATTCACAATTCTTGTTATGTAAAACTTCCATTCTAATCAAGGTCATTTGTGCCTTCTTATCTAATGTCAGATAGTGTTAAACAGGATGATTACACATTACAGTATATGAAAAATTAAGGCACTTGCAGTCTACACAGAAAATGTAAGCTGCTGATCCTGCAATGTATACAGGGTTGCCCAGAAATGATTCCAACAAATCCTGCTTCTCAACTTGTCTTTTTGACCTTAGGGAATTGAAAGAATGGCAGAAGTAATGATGAATGAACAATTCAAAGTTCACGTAGAGACTAAACCTTGAGATAAACATCTGGAGCTACAAAAACCTGCAACAGGGAGGATATATTGCATCCCCGAAAACTGGGTCACTCACCTGCACAGATTTGAATAGATGCATCACATTTTAGTCAAACCAGCTGCATTTTGTATTTAGCCAAACCGACAGTGGCACAGCAGCAGAGAGATATGATCACATACAATAGTTCCTCTAACTTATGTTGTTGATTGATGAAGCTGTTGAAGTAAGAAATGCCACCAAATGCAAAATTCGAATAAGGTTGTTTCTCAGAGGAGGGCACACAGTCTTGAGTTTACACCAAGTTTTTCTCTAAGTGAAATTAATTTCAAGAGAAGTCAAAATGGGTCAAGGGAAGTCCAAATAATGAATGAAATTATCAAAATATATCTGAGGACTGGAGTATCGTATCGACCTACCTGGAATAATTCAGAAATATGAGTTCTATCCTACGTTTTGTTGAGTCTTTACCAAGAACGTTAGCCATGGCTAAATTCCATTACTTAATCATGACTGACTTGGGATATGCTTCTCATGAGTGTTTTTTGTTGTTGTTGTTTTGTTTTTTGCAAGATGACAGGAGAATGTCTATTATGTAATGCTCTATTTAACTAAAAAAAAACACCACAATCCTACTCACTGTACACTTCCCATGTTGTTTACTGTCATGTATATCCTATTATTATATTCAGCGGGTTGCGCAGTGGGTTAAACCGCTGAACTATGAACTGTCGATCGAAAGGTCAGTAGTTCGAATCCGCGACGGGGTGAGCTCTTGTTGCTTGGCCAGCTACTGCCAACCTAGCAGTTCCAAAGCATGTTAATGCGAGTAGATAAATAGGTACCGCTTGCGGGAAGGTAAACAGCGCTCCGTGTTCCAGCCGCACGCCAAGCGCTGCGGCAAGGAGAGTCATGCCGGCCACATGACCACGGAGGCATCTTCGGACAACGCTGGCTCTTTAGCTTTGAAATGGAGATGAGCACCACACCCTAGAGTCGGACACGACTGGACTTAATTGTCAGGGGTCACCTTTACCTTTAACTATATGCTATTAAATAAGAGTTTTGTCTTACCAGAAGATTTTATGTCCATCAACCCACCAAGCCACTTCAAATAAATGAATTCGCCTATACTTACAACATATGGTTTGATAAAGGTGACAAGACAAGGAAGGGGTCCCATAATTATTTTTGTCTATTGACACTTCCAGACTCCCCATTAGTAATTATTATTCTGTATATAACAGCTGTATGTCCTGTTTTAGGGCATCATCCACTTTTTTATGCCTTTCCCTCAGAGTTTCTAACTATTGAATTTTTGTGTGTCTATGATTTTCAATTTTGTATTCCTTGTTAATCCCCAAACTAAGAATCTCTGCCCATCTTTCATAAATGGACTTTTAGTGAGGGCTGTTATTAGCATTTTAATAGAACACTTTAGGGAGTTGCAACTTGGCCTCTTTTGGCAATGGAAAAGGAAATAATTGAAAACTATGCAGGGAAAATATTCTTTTCCAATTGTGTAGAGAGCAATTGTAGTTTGACTTACAGAGCTAAAAGAGCCTGTAAGGAATGAACTAGACTAGAGAGTCATATATATGTAAATGTTGGCAACATCCTAGCCTCTGGAAAAATTACTTTTATCAATAGGGCTTATTTTAATAAAGAGTTAATATGCAATTTAAGGATGCAAGAAAAGCATTATTGGGTTGCTTCTTATTTCACTTACATCATAGTAAAGCAGGACCAATTCCTCGAAGGGAGGGAAATCAGATTATTTTCAGTTTTGTATCATGGAGAGCACAAATTGGATGATGTGCTATGATAATGTCTGCTGGACACATATAGGCCGTTTTTCCAAGTTATATTTGCATGCAATCTAATAAAAACCAGATGTCACATTCATTTTTGATACGATAAAGTCATCATGACGTGATGCTTAATTTGCTTATTTTTGTATTGTGTATTATATTATATTATACATGTCCCGTCTCCACCAAAAATTATAATAATAATAATGTTGCTACTTTCTGGAAAACGTTAGCATTTGAGGGAGCTCCAGAAAATAGATATCCACATATCTGAAATTTCTTTGATCACAGATCATGGAGGTTTCATGAGTAAATTATGTTATCATGTATGCCAAAAGTCCAATGCAATCTCTGGCTCTAGTGATAGTTGTTCAGCTTTGGTTAAATACTGTGTTCAGTTCTGGGCATAGTTTCAGAAGGATGTTGGTCAGTCTGAAAGGATTCACAGGAGAGCTTCCAAGTTAGGAAAAGGTCTAGAATGCAAATTCAATAAAGACAGGCAGAAGGAGTCTCATAGATGCACAGCCCAATGCTATCGAACGCCCCACCCCATGATGCAGCTGTGCTACCAGAGCACATTGCTTCCTGTGGGAGCAGTCCCAGAGGTTCCAAATTTGTTCCCTTGCCTGGGGGTAAGCGTTCACTGCTCCACTGGGTCTACTTGGACCTACAGCAGCAATTTAGCTGGCTCTAGTCTGAGTGGACCCAGGAAGGCAGATCAAGGCCAACAAGGGGGATAGGATATCAGCGGTGCTGCTGCCATCCCTTCCCCAGCCTCTATCTGCCCTTCTCCCCTGTCTCCACCCCATTCTTCCCCTTCCCCACCCCATTCCACTCACTCCTGCCTCCCTGGCAAGACCACTGGCAGATGGCTGCGGCTGCTTGGTGCTTGTGGCAGCAGCCCGGCTGTGCAAAACAGCATGTTGTCTTTCGTGACAGTCATAAAGGACCTTGTACTGCCGGAAAATTAGTTCCAGCAGTGCAAGGTCCTGATAGGATTGGGGGCCAGAGTCTACAGAAGTTAAGGAGCGATATGCTGAGTTCCATGGGACTTATTTTTCCCAGGTAGGGAAACCCTACAGGTTCCCAGGTAGGGTGTCTAGGATTGCAGCCCAACTACTGTATTTTAAAAGAGGAGACCAGTTGTTTTCCATATTCACTGAGGACAGGACAAGAAGCAACAGTTTCAAAGCAAAGAGAAATAGATCTAGATTAAAGTTAGATTGCATTTAGGTTAAACATTAGGGGTGCAATCCTGTGTAACCTTGCAGCGGTGTAACTGTAGATAAGAACATAAGAACATAAGGAGAGCCCTGCTGGATCAGGCCAAAAGCCCATCTAGTCCAGCTTCCTGTGTCACACAGTGGCCCCACCAGATGCCTCAGGGAGCACACAAGACAACAAGATACCTGTGTCCAGTCGCCACTCCCTTGCACCTGGCACAGAGAAAACCCACTTCTAAAACCAGGAGGTTGCTTATGGCTTGTAACCTGTGATGGTCTTTTCCTCCATGAATCTGTCCAAACCCCTTTTAAAGGCATCTAGGCCAGATGCCATCACCACATCCTGTGGCAAGGAGTTCCACAGATGAATTACACGCTGGGTAAAGAAATATTTTCTTTTGTCTGTTCTAACTCTTCCTCCACTCAATTTTAGTGCATGTCCCCTGGTTCTGGTGTTGTGCGAGAGGGAGAAGAATTTCCCTCTATCCACTCTCTCCATCCCATGCATAATTTTATAAGTCTCAATCATGTCCCCCCTCAGGCGCCTTTTTTCTAGGCTGAAAAGCCCCAGACGCTGTAGCCTTTCCTCATAAGGGAGGTGCTCCAGTCCACGAATCATTCTGGTCGCTCTTTTCTGCACCTTTTCCAATTCAACTATATCCTTTTTGAGGTGTGGTGACCAGAACTGGACACAGTACTCCAGATGTGGCCTTACCATCGATTTGTACAAGGGCAGAATGATATTGGCCGTTTTATTCTCAATCCCTTTTTTAATGATCCCGAGCATGGAATTGGCCTTCTTCACAGCCGCCGCACACTGGGTCGACACTTTCATCGACCTGTCCACCAGCACCCCAAGATCTCTCTCTTGATCCGTCACAGACAACTCAGAACCCATTAGCGTATATGTGAAATTTTGGTTTCTTGCCCCAATGTGCATCACTTTGCACTTACTTACATTGAAGCGCATCTGCCATTTTGCTGCCCATTGTCCCAGTTTGGAGAGGTCCTTCTGGAGCTCTTCACAATCCCTGCTGGTCTTCACCACCCAGAAAAGTTTAGTGTCATCTAAACTTTAGTTTAGATGCACTTACACCAGTGCATCTACTGTTACACCAGTGCAAGGTTACACAGGATTGCACCCTAGAACTCTAGGCTGCACAATTAGAACAAGAGCCAGTGGAATCGTGTCCAGCGTTACTTTGTCATCACAGATAAGCAATGTGTATTTTAATGCCATGGTGTTAGATAATCTAAAAGTGATTGTTAAATACGCTTGAATAATAAATGAATATGAGAATATTGAGGTGAAAAAGAGACTAAATTTATTGCATACATTATTGATTACAAATTATTCTCTAGTCTGTGCTCACAACCAATGAATAGAAGCAGCACACATGAGAATTCAATAATAGTACCATTTACAAAGCACTGTCTGATGAAGATTCTTATGGTTGGGCTAACATTCCCGTTAGACATGATTGCGTGACTCACAGTAAGGAGGCAGCACTTTTTTATATAGCAAAAGAAGCAGTCAAGGGAAACCGAAGTACAGAGAACTTCATGTGCTAAAGAAGGGTCTGGCACCTGGCAAATGATAGCAGCAGCAGCAGCAGCAGCAGCAGCAGCAGCAGCAGCAGTCAAAGGGGTGTCCAGTAGGCCTGGTGCATAAGGCAATTCTGGATACAAAATGCAAGCTGGGCTCTGGGAATTCACTTGGAGGCTCAGAGAGTCAATTACAGTCTGGTGCAACTGTGAAACTAAGGAGTCCACGAAGGTTCGACTGTTAGTCCTATGTTATCTGTTCACACTGAAGCCATGATCCAGACCAAATAACCACATGAAGCAACTCCAACAGGGATGGAGATAGGCATTCCTATCCACACTGAAAGATAGATGGAAAGGCATACCATTGTCCACATGGTTATGTGCTGGTGAGAATACCTTTGAATGTGCTTCTGTTTGCCCCAAAGCATCCCATCTCTGCTGACTCTGTGTGGAGTGCTGTGTGTGGTTGCTATCCTGCATAGAAACATACATGCAGCCCTGGATTCTGGATGGAAATATATATCCTTGGATTCCACATGCACAACTCTCTGTTACCTCTCAAATCCCTATCTAGTATGGGCAGGGGCATTCCTAGGACTTGCGTCACCTGGTGCGGAAGGTCAGTGTGTCACCCCCATGATGAACCTTCTCCCATGCAGTGGGTGGGGAAACACATCATCGCCCCGCCCCCATGCCATTGCCCCACCTCCCGCTTAATCAAAATTACACCTTTAAATTTACAATATTATACACACACAGTCTAATGTATGTTTGCAGCCTAAACAGAGGCATCACAAGGGTTTGCGTCACCCAGTATGAGAGCATTAACTTTATTTTTTTAATATGTAACAGTACAGATAACAGTAACAGTAACCAGCTCGGCTCTCAGAACAATCTCAGAACAATCAGTCTCATTGGTCTGTTTTGAGTTAAGGAAGTTGTGTTTTCTGTTTCCGGTTATTTGGTCATAACATTTGATAGGATATAGATATTTCGAAACAGTTTGTTTCATTGCATTCTACATGAGATTACACATTGACATGATGGTGTAATTCTTAAAGACAAAGGTTTTCACGATTTTGGCCACTAGTGATGTCCAACCCCCCCCCCCGAGGATGTCACATGGTGTGGTCCGCACCCCCCGCACCAGTGTAGGGACGCCACTGAGTATGGGAACCCATGTACCTTAATCCCGAAGATGATATGATCGTATTACAATGTCTTCGCTCTTTGTCTGTACTTGGTCTGTTGGAGTGAATAGGCTTATACAGTTCTGTATATGTTGATCTATGCAGATACTGGAACAATGTTTGGAAGACTTAACATTGCAATGGTTGCTTGGTGGTTTTGCTTGGCTTAAGAACTACTGACATGGGACATAATTTGTCTAACAAGATATATTAAACTGTTTGCCAAACAGAGTCTATCATTTATTTTTATTTTCCATTTATTCAAAATTTGTACACCACCTGTCAACATAAATTTTCTAAGATTCTCATAAATAAGATTGAGATTTCTCATAAAATAATAACTGACAAATAGCGGGGTATCGAAAGTTCATAAAAATGTTTAAATCAAGCAATATGAAACCAACGTACTAAAAGAAAAGCTAGGATTCGGGAGAGTCCCCTGATTCTATTTTGTTTCTCTTTTCCGGTTGAGCTGCGTCATACATTCTGCTCAGTTTTCTTCCACCTCTGCTTAGAGATTTTATTTTATGAATGTCATTTGGATACATATTGTGGTACATATTCAGCTCTATTATTTCGAGCATTACAAAAAGTCTGAAGTCCATCACTATCTCTGTAACCCATATTGGATCATGCTTCCCTTCCTCTCCGGTGCCCCAGAGGCACAGATAATGCTTCTTTGGGATGCATATCAATGGAGGTTTGATGCTGGATTTGATGAAAAGGAGAAATAGAGCTGGACCACCAGCATTCTGATGACACCGACCCCATATTCCTAGGTAATCTCCCCCAATGCTTCCATATAGATGGGAGATAGGAGCTAAACCCTGGAACTTATCCCCCATGAGGGATAAGAAACAGCACAAAGCAGGGCTCTCAAACTGAAGTTCTGAAGGATACCATAGCTATTGATGTGAAAGGTTGGTAGAGACCCAGGAGAATCAATACAGTCACATTCCCTCTGCCTCTCCAGGTGTAGGTCATTAACCAGGTGACCAAGGTCTGTTTAGTTCCCAACCCCAGCAAAAATGTACGTGAAATAGATTCAGATAAATGACTCCATTCAAGAATGTCTAGAGCCACCACACATTCAAGCATCTAACCAAGAAAAGGTCAGTCAGAAACTAGCCTATAGTTGCCCAGGCGAATAAGGTCAAGAGATTATTGCTTAAAGAGAGAACTGATGATTACTTCTTTCACAGTGTCTGGAAAATACCTTTCTAAAAAGATTCATTGGTTATGATACTGAACAGATACTGACCTGTCTTTCCAGGTTAGTTATTACAAGCCAAGAAACTCAACGGTAGAGGTATGTTGTGGATCAGACTTCTCCAAGCACCGTTTCTACATTCGCAAGTAAAATCTAAAGCTATCCAAAACAATATATAAAAAGCATCAAAAGCTCTCAAAATAAACCTGAGAGGAGCAGGTGAATGATTCATAACTTCACTGGAATATCTCTAGTCTTGGCAGTTGGAGCACTGCTGCTTTGGCTTTCAGAGCACAATCTAGTTTATTTTTAACATCACGATAGATTATTCTTATCTCATAATCAATAATTAGAATGAGGACCGAACTGAAAGGGAAAGGAATCTTTGCAAGCTCATTTGTCGTTATCAGAAAGTGCCCCTCCCTTTAATTGATATTGCGTAAGCTACCATGAATGTTCTGCTATTTTGAAAGTATTGAAAGTATCTCAAGGAGTGCCTCCTCTCATATGAGTCTGCCCATCCTCTTGTGGGTTCCACCTCCCTCAGAAGTACAGTTGGTGGTAACCCATGCAAAAGCTTTCTCGATGGTAGCTCCCATCCTGTGGAACTCAATGTGGCAGACTCCTTTACTGTCAATCTTCTGTAAATAGTTGAAGACTTGCCCTTTTCAGCAACCTTTTACTGTTATGAATGCTGCTATATGTGACATACAGTCAGTGGCGTCACTAGGGGGTGCGGTGGCAGACTGCCCCGGGTGACACCCTCAGGGGAGGGTGGCAACACTAGTGGCCAAAATTGTGAAAACTTTGCATTTAATACCATCATGTTATATATAATTCGATGTGTAATTTCATGCAGAATTATCTGCATTCTATCAAACGTTATGGCCTAATAACCAGAAATATAAAACACAACTGCCTTATTTAACAAAAAGTGGATTTCCTAAAATGTGGATTTCCTAAACTGGGGGTGACACCAACCCCAGTGACACCACTGACCATGAGTAATCTGTAGAAATACACAGTCCTGCCTGATGGGCATCTTTTGTAGAACCCAGCTCAGCCTATTCACCTCTGGGTGATCCATCATGGTAAGTCGCTTTGGGCATTTGTTTTATCATGGGAAAAGGCGGGGTATATTTTTTTAAAATAAATACATAAATAAATAATGCGAGGAGGCCTCAATGGGCCTCCTAGGATTTCCGCCAGCTATTTAGCTGATGCAAGTCCAAGGAGGCTGTGTAATGGTGGATCCGGCCAGGGAAGGGGATGGGGATATGGCAACTGCCATCCCTGCACCCCTCCGGGCCGGCTCGGCCAACAGCCTGCCTCCCTCGCCGCCCCGACGGCCCCCACATCCGCCGGAGCTGCACTTTCTTTTTCCGGCGGCTGCATGGGCGATCTGGCGGAGGAGTGATGGCAGCCAGTCTCTGCGCCAGCCACCCTTACTTGCAAGTTGTCACAAACGTGCTTTATGGCACATTTGCGATGCTCCGCCGCCAGATTGTTGCGCAGGATTGCACCCTGAGGCAAAGAGTGAGTGCATGGAACCTAATTTGTAAAGCCAGCATCTTATATGACATACAAACTCCTGACTACTTATATGGCATGGAAATTAAGGTGACTAGCTTAATTTTTTTCCATGCTTTTGGGAAAGTGAGAGAAGATTGTAAGCCCCTTAATACTTACTGATCTCTTTTTGAAATCTTTGAATTATAACCGTTGCTTCCATTTCTCATTATATCTTTTATGTCACATATTGCCAAAAAAAAGAGGTATGATTGATGACAAGTAGGACTTTTCCAGGGAAGGGGGAAGCCTTGAAAGGCAGAATAAATAAGGAGAGACTGGGTAAATATGAAAGAAAAAAAGGTAATAGCAGAAATAATTTTTAAAAATGTGTTTCTGTTCGCATTGGAGTCAATTGTTAAAGAAGAAAAACCTGAAATCAATGAGAAGGGTATGAGTCCTTGAAGGACCTTTACTATAGTCTGCACTTCCAATTATCTTTTAGGTTCAGCAGTAGTTTACTCCCACAATAATACTGCCATGAAGTACTTTGCTTTGGTATTATCCACACAAAGGAGGTAAATTACTGCCCGCTATGAGAAAAGAATAATGAAGGATGGCTACTACACCCATTTCTCGTCAGAGCCTGCCCTGACTGTTGGGGAATGGGAAGCACTGATCCTCTTACACTGCAGGAGAAATGCAACCTGGATTTATTGCAAGGGAGTCCAGTTACCTTTGCACTGATCACAAAATAACAGGATCTTAGGCTTACCATCGTCCCGGAATTGACTCTGGCTTTGGCCTCGAGCGGACCCGAGCCACTCCCAAGGGTGCACTGCAGCTGTCCAAAGGGCTTCCGGAACTTCTGGTCAATGACGCGACAGAAGCCGGAAGCCCATTGAACAGCTGCAGTGCACCCTTGGGAGCGGCTCGGGTCCGCTCTAGGCCGAAGCCAGCATCGATTCCAGGACAATGGTAAGCCTAATGGATCATGGGTGGGCCAAGATTGCAGTAGCAAGATATGCGAAAGCTGATTAAAACGTTTCAAGGAGCACCCAATAGTAAAACATGTGCAAACGTACGCCAAGTGCTTGCACTTGTCTCAGGAGAATCCACAGTGGTAGTGAAAATGCCGTCATTGGGGGTTGGTTTTTAGTCAATACTCCAATCATCCTTCTCACACACAAGGGATGCATATGTCTTCCCGCATCTCACTGTCACCTAAGAATATGGGAGTTTCATCCAAAGTATCCTTCATCAAGTGCATTAAATTGTTAAAAAAGAAAAACCTGAAATCAATGAGGTGGGTATGAATGCAATAAGAGAGCAGTAGGATGAGGTTCAGGTGCCAAGCGCTTCTAAGGCAAAATGCTCCACAGGGACCCGCATGGCACCTTGGGCACTACCACTGCTACCAGTAATGAAGGTTCAGAGGTAGGTCTTTTGATGGGTAGTCATTTGATGGAAGTGGGCCTTCAACCAATGCTTGACCTGGTGACTTCTGATTTCACCCCTGGTGGGGCAGCATGCTGGGGGTGAAGTCCATTCTCACTTTCCTTTCCCATCTGCTTCCCCACTATTCAGTGGAATACAGTTGGCTTTCCGTCTGCAGTCAGGCTGCCCCACAGTATCCACAAGATTCAGGGTGGGCCATAACTGCTAGAAATAGGTGTGGCAGGTTGGGAAAGATAGAGGGAAGGTAAAGGTGGGGCTTCCTTTCAGACATGAATAATGAAGGATGCAGTTTAGCTTTCCTTGTAAACTGGGTGGGTGCAATTTGAGGCTCAGGTTGCAGTCTGCTATTTGGGGTAGTGTGAATGGAGTAATGATTGGGGAACTTCTGGTCAGCAGCTGCTCACCATAGCCCTCCTTTTGGAGCTGAGACCAGCCTGGAGAAAGGAGAGAAACAAGATACAACCACACAGAAGAGACTTGCGTCCTGTCTGCAGCTCAACTCTCAAATGGAGGGAGAACGGAGCAGCTGTGGTCAAGGGACAGTTAGCAGACCACCTACTCAAAGCCATCTGGAACATTACAATAAACAAGCTGACCCTCACCACAAGAGATGGAGGCCAGGGCAGGACCAGAATGCCAAAGATAACTGAGGAGCAGGTGCCAAGTCCAATCGAAGACCCAAACCCACCTGTCTGGGAGGGGAAAGGACTTTCTAAAATCAAGCCCCAGAGGAGGAGGGGGAGGAGTATAGTATAGGGGGAGGAGCCTAACCAACTGTCCTCTTCCCCTGGGGTTACTTTAGCAGCTGCCAATGTGATCCATCAGCCAGCAAGAAGGTATGCATGAAATGAATGGATGGATATAATCTGAGTGTCTAGTCTAGCAATAGCCTCCCTTTCAATAAAGCTTGTTATTGAACTTGCTGCCTGAGCATGTTACCATCTAGGATCAAAGAGCCCACTCTTGTAGATGAATTGGGAGCCACTGGGGCCTGTGCAACCCCTTTTGTCCCTTTTCCTTGGGGGGGGGGAAGCACAATTGGGTCAGAGTCAGTTTTGCCCTCTAACAAAACTAACTGGAATAATTAGTGCTGTAATTAAAGAGCTGAATTGCAGTCTGTTGTTCTTGGAGTAAGAGGAGCAGATGGCACATGTGCTGCAAAACAGATTTTAGGAAAACGAGGTGCCTAATTTGTTCTGTATTTAATAGCAGTGCTTATTGGAAATATAAAATTCACAGGTTAGGTATCAACAAGAGTCAGGCAATTTTACTGTAAATTTGTATATCACCTTGCGAACAGTCCTTTTTGAATTTGTAAGCATTGCCTGTGTAAGTGGAATAAGATGGCCAAACCACTCTCGAAAACAGTATAAATAAGTAAGGGCTTCTTGAGACACCTGGGGATGCAATGTAATGCAATAATAATGTGCTATAATAGTTACTTCCTAGCAGAGAATAGCTTATAGGCATGTGAAAAAAAGAAGCCCCATCGATTTTTAGATTCTAGGCACCTAAGTTTAAAGACAACAGTGTTTCTAGGAAATAGGCCATACATGACATGATGTGATTTCTGTATACATATTTTATGATTTCGTAATTGACAGGGGAGACGCACATAACAGCATTATTTAGAACCAGAAATGCTTTGCTGAGACAAATCCAGAAATACAGATAACAAAAGGAGGGAATGTTACATTGCACTGTTACCTGGTTAACATCTCCTTGCCTGAGATGCCTATCTAAAGAGAGAACGCCTAGGAATTCCTATTATCCCATTATGTAAAACTGTTCTCTGAAGCACAGGGGAGAAGCACACACCGTTAGGGTAGGCTTTCCTGTGAAGCATGTTTTTATACACTCTAGATATTGTCAGGACAATGTAGGTGACAATGTAGGTGACAGGTGACAGGAGCAACAGTGAGTTTTTCTTGGTGGCCAACTACCGCCACCTGCCTTCCCCCCAAAAAAATGTTCCCTGGCATGATGCTATGTCATGACTTAGTACACTTTCCAAGGCATTCTTAGGGAAAGTCATGGCAGATGGCAAGAACCAATTGCACTGCTGCTGCCATAACCACTGCCACAAAAGGAGCAGTGGCAATTTGCTTCCAAAACGTGCAAAGAAGTCCCTAGGTGCTCCATAAAATCACTGAAATGCCCCCCTTTTCATAACTCACAACGGTTCTGAGAGAAGGGGGTGGGCTGCTCAGATCATTCCTATTAGGACCCATAATGGCACCCATTTAATTCAGTAGTCGTTCAATTGTTCTCAAAGCATTTCTGAAACCTCTTCCCCGCATGTCTCTCACTTGTACCTTTCTTTGACTTTTCTGGAAAACCACCTGCATCCATGTTCCTGCTTATTCCTGGTAGAGATCCTGCATTACCAGTCTCTGGACCCAGCTGGACAAATAGTTCCCTGGTGGCAGCTCCTGGCCCATTCTAGCTTTTGCATGCTTTGAAGTTATTTCTATTACCAGGGCTAGGCCATCTCCCATTCTTCTGTCTATAGACCTGGCAACTGAGCACAGAACCATGTTCCCAATGAGTCTCTGAACGTTAATATCTTGGAATGCAAAGCTTTACAGCGCAATTCTGCCTAAGATTTGGTCGGTGGCCCATGGCCGCCCACCGGATCCTGTGCACTGGCAGCCAGCGTAACTGCTGGGCGGGAGGTCTACTCGGGGAAGGAGACGCTCGTCTCCTTCCCCGAGTGTAACCGGGGCTAGGCCCTATTGGCCTCCTCAGATTTCCGTCAGCTATTTTGCTGGCGGAAGTAGAGGAGGCCGTGTAAAGGCTCCTGCGCCCGGCGGGGGTCAGGATATGGACGAAGGCCATCCCCCGCCCCTCCTGGGATGTCGAGGCATGACCCGCCAGGTCCGGCGATCCACCCCCCCGCCCGCTGGATCCAAACTTACCTAGGTCTGGTGCCGGTGGGGTCCTCCCGGCGCCGGCCTTCCCGGCTCTTAAGGAGGTGCAAAAGTGCCTTACGGCATGTTTGCGACTACTTCCGGCGCTCATTCCGGCGCCGGAACGTTACGGAGGATTGGGCTGTTAACGAGTTAGCACTGGATTTTAGAACAAAAATCCTATTATAGAAAAGAATGATGATGTCCTTTTCCTATTATAGAAATTGAGTGATGTCCAGCACCTCATTTGTCAACTCTAGAGACTAGTTAATCATGGTTTTAAATCTCATATGTATTCTGATCGTGTCCTAAGACTAATTTTCATGACTTGGAAGGATCCATCAGTTTTATTTCCTGCAGTTTCTAAGTGCTATATAATTACATACAGAGCATTCATGTCTGTTGCTAGTTGCTAATGACAAGAGAAAAGCATAAAAATAATGGGGGGGGGGGAAGCCTGCTTGCTGTGCTTTGTCAAATTAAAACAAGGTTAATTGCAGGCAAATGGTAAACCTTTATCCTTTAAAGTACTGTGTGCCTTTAACTCCATTAGTTCGATAGGGACAGAATACAAAACTACCAGTGGTCCAAATTTGTGCTTCTTCACTGATTTATCTTAATCAAACAGTTGATCTGCATTGCCAGTGTATTCTTCCAAAGGTTTGTTGTGATGGATAATTATAAAATATCGACTAGCGAACAATAGCTTATCTGATCATTGGATCAATGAGTTCAAACTAGAGCAGTGGTGGCCAACCTTTTTATGACATGTGCCACTTTTAGTTTTTTTGTATCTTGGGCATGCCACAAAAATAAATAAATAAAGTAAATAAATAAATAATAAATGACCGTGTTTTTATTTTATTAAATAACCATGTTTAAATAAAAACAGAATCACCTTCAGTTACTTAAGGTTTATTGTTATATCCTTCTTAGAGCACGTAACAATGAACCATAAATGAGCCAGGATGGTATAGTAGTCTAATGCAAGTACTCTCTCTCTCTCTCTCTCTCTCTCTCTCTCTCTCTCTCTCTCCTCATGTGCTTCTGTAGTTTGTCTTCTCTCTCTCTCCCCTCATGTGCTTCTGTAGTTTGCCCACTCTCCCTCTCTCTCTTCTGGGGCCTGGTGAGTTTCCTTCTGGGGGTCTGGGTCTTTGGGGAGGAGTTTTTTTCTTTGTCCGGGACTGCTCGGGGCACGTTGGGCAGAGGGTTGGGGGGGATCGTGGGCTTCCTTTCCACCCCCCTTTTTTCTTCCTACCCCTTTGTCACTGTCTCCTTTCTTTCTTTGTTCCCTTCTTCCGTTCTTCTGCCTTCTCCCCTCTTTACTTTCCTGGGGGGTGGTTGGGCGGTCTGGTCGCCCTTGTCCGCGGCTCAGGCTCTGGGGGGGGAAGGGGTGCGTCGGGACATGCGATGCACGGCTCGGCTTGCCTCGGGAGGGAGAGAGATGGGGGGTTACCGGGAGGGTGGTTCGTCGCGGCTGGCTGCGGGGTGGGAAGGGGATCACGGAGCCGGCTCGTCGCTACTGCAGTGGCTCCCAGACGTGCTTCGGAGCCCTGCTGGGCCGTCAGGAGGGTTTGAGCGGGGGGAAGCTGAGGGTTAGGGGAGCGGGAGGGGGACCTTGCCGCTCCTTTGTCCATGCGGCGGTCCGCGCCGCGGCGGCCGGGCTAGTGAGGGCGGGATAGGGTGGAGGGTGGGAGGTGGGAGGAGAAGGAGGAGGCCCGCGCTGCTCGCGGTTTTCCCGTAGCGGCGGTTTACACGCCGCTGGGCCTCTGGGAGCGATATATCTGGGGCTCCACGCGGTTAGGGTTAGGGTTAGGGTTAGGGTTACCTCTCTCCTCACAGTGCCTGCGTGGCCCCAGCCAATGCTGAAATACTTTGAAGCTGAGCTGCACGCTGGGAGGAGCACAGGGCAAGTCACATGCTGCAGCTAGCTATTTTCAGCCTCCGTTGAAGAGCCGGAAAATCTAGCAGGGAAGAAGAGAGGTGTGTGTGACCGCGTGCCACCCGACGGACCTTCCCGTGCCACTCTGTGGCACGCGTGCCGCGGGTTGGCCACCTCTGAACTAGAGCATGATCGGCTAGACATTTTCCAATATCTTTTATTTCAATAGGAGAGTTAACCTCCTACTCAAATCTGAAATCAATGGGACTCAAACATGTTCAACTCTGACTAGATCATGCTGAATAATACAGTAATGACAGTTAGTACTGCTGTTCAGCCATCCTATCTTTCAATCATCTATACTTTCTTCCTTTTTGCTACTCTGCTTTCAAGTTCTACTTCTGAACCTAAGCAAAATGTATTTTTGTTTTATTTTCCATTAATATTTTTTATTAAAAACTCCATCTATATTGTTCATTCATTTAAATCACATTCATTTTTGTTATGTCATTTTCATTATTCTCATTCATTTTCATTTCCCATTGCTTTCAGTGGGAGATCCTGCTGGTCTTCTGTATATTCTGTAGAGAGAGAGAGATTACAAAGAAAAATTCAAATGCATGTTATACCAAGCCTATGAGGCATCCCAAAAGGGACAGCCTCTTGTATCTTGTTGTTTCATGGAACTTGTTTCATGGCCCATGACTACCTTGATCCAATCCTCTCTCTCTCTCTCTCTCTCTCTCTCTCTCTCTCTCTCTCTCTCTCTCTCACACACACACACACACACACACACACACACACACACACACACACACACCCCTCCATTTTCTGGTATAGGCCCTTTTTTATATCTACTTATTGAAATCAGTAGAGATATGATGTTTCCATTAATTTCAACAGCAGATTTCAAAAGGCTGCATAAGAGTAAATGCTTCATGGGGGTGAAAGATCAATCCATCACTGAAGACATAAGAACATAAGAAGAGCCCTGCTGGATCAGGCCAAAAGCCCATCTAGTCCAGCTTCCTGTGTCACACAGTGGCCCCACCAGATGCCTCAGGGAGCACACAAGACAACAAGATACCTGTGTCCAGTCGCCACTCCCTTGCACCTGGCACAGAGAAAACCCACTTCTAAAACCAGGAGGTTGCTTATGGCTTGTAACCTGTGATGGTCTTTTCCTCCATGAATCTGTCCAAACCCCTTTTAAAGGCATCTAGGCCAGATGCCATCACCACATCCTGTGGCAAGGAGTTCCACAGATGAATTACACACTGGGTAAAGAAATATTTTCTTTTGTCTGTTCTAACTCTCCCTCCACTCAATTTTAGTGCATGTCCCCTGGTTCTGGTGTTGTGCGAGAGGGAGAAGAATTTCCCTCTATCCACTCTCTCCATCCCATGCATAATTTTATAAGTCTCAATCATGTCCGCCCTCAGGCGCCTTTTTTCTAGGCTGAAAAGCCCCAGACGCTGTAGCCTTTCCTCATAAGGGAGGTGCTCCACCCCACGAATCATTCTGGTCGCTCTTTTCTGCACCTTTTCCAATTCAACTATATCCTTTTTGAGGTGTGGTGACCAGAACTGGACACAATACTCCAGATGTGGCCTTACCATCGATTTGTACAAAGGCAGAATGATATTGGCCGTTTTATTCTCAATCCCTTTTTTAATGATCCCGAGCATGGAATTGGCCTTCTTCACAGCCGCCGCACACTGGGTCGACACTTTCATCGACCTGTCCACCAGCACCCCAAGATCTCTCTCTTCATCCGTCACAGACAACTCAGAACCCATTAGCGTATATGTGAAATTTTGGTTTCTTGCCCCAATGTGCATCACTTTGCACTTACTTACAAAAAGACCCTTGAGGCAAGATATCCTTGATGTTTCTCATTCATATTTTTGTCACTATCCCGAGCCAAACAATTTTGGGCTTTAAAGGTGCTGGTTCTCATTTAGTTGTTTATTGACTAAAGCAAAACAGCTTATGACTTAGAAAACGCATCAATAGCATTGGCAAAATTGCACCGCCACAGTGCATGGAAATCTGCTCTTTCCTATTTCATATCAATTCTGCCTGTCCAAATTCATATAATGCAGTTTGGCTAGAAATGCAAATTTTAGAGAGTTAGCCATGTCAGTCTGTGGTAGCGCACAAAGAATCTTTGTGACACTTTTGGCTCAAATGAGAAGTGTGTCTAATTGTGTCATGTGACCCTATGGGAGTTGACTTTTTTCTAATTAGCAAGTGGGGGGGGTGAAGCATGGTAAAACCACAGCAAGGGGGTAGGGGGACTTTAATACTTTGCCCCTGCCATAGTTTTCATCGTGATTATGGCTCCCTGCCTTGCCCTATTTGGGGGCTAACCCCCCTTCCTTTGACTTTCAACTGAAATGTAATTACCTAAAAATAACATGTGGGGGGGGCTGCTTTTGAATCAAAACTGTGGAGTCCGCAAAAGTACTAGATGTCAACTACCCTTCCATGGTTTGCCACATTTCATGCTCCCCTCTTGCTATTTAGGAATAAAAGTAACTCCACATAGGGTCATGTTGCATGACTAAGCATACCTCTCATTTGACCCTTCAAGTTGAACAGATTTATTATGGCAGAAGCTTTTGTTGTCCAGAACTCAGTTCATCGGTTGCAGGTTCTTATTTTGTGCACAGTTTCAATATTTATGGGGTTTCCAGCCATGAGTTGAAAAAAGAAGAATAAAATTGGTTTCTTACAGTTGACTGATGATAATTCCTTTTCCTGGGTTTATCGCGCTGCAGCCAGTAAACGCATAGGAACGGACTATCCAAAGCAGGCAACCGTTGAGACTTCTTAATCTTCTAGTTGCTTTAACGTTTCATCCTACTCCAAGGATTTTGTCAAAAAGCAGAAAAGGGATTCAGCAAACGTGCTGAAAGATGTCCATGTTATTCTTCTTTTTTCAACTCATGGCTGGAAACCCCATAAATATTGAAACTGTGCATGTAATAACAAGCCATGGAAATCTACATGGGTTCTTATTTTGCTGATTTTAGAGCCTCGCAGACTATTTTTTTCTTTTTGATTCTCTTACATGTATAAATATTGTCTATCAGTCACTTCACACAGTTAATCCCGTTGTCACAAATAGAGACACATTTTTGGAATGTAAGCCTGTAATAGTGGTGATACCAGTAAGGAAGGCACACCAGACAATCTTTTTCATCTCGCATGTTATCAAAAAATAAGCCAGGTATCTTGTTAGACTGATCCGTTAGCAGGCAGTGATGATAAGACCCACCTTTCAGCCAATTGCAAAAGCACACAATGATTAAGAAAACCTTACCAGAAGCCTGCAATTCACCATTTTTATGTCCGAAATGACACAGAGGAAAAAAATGGATAGAAATAGAAACTCATCCTCCGGCTGCTTCACGTATTTCCAATTAAAGAAAGTGTTATTTTATATGAAATGAAAAAAAGTGTTAGGATGAATTTCATCTGTAAGGCTTTTTCAGAGAGATAACGTTGCAATAAAATCAGAAGTCCTGACACATTTGTTTGCCGGTTTGCCTTCCTTCCTTGGAACAAACAAAGTGGAAATCAGGATCCTGGAATGTTTCTGCTGGTCGGTTGTTACAAACAAGAATGCAGATGGCGGGGCGCATGCCCCGCCGGCCGTTTTGCCTCCGCCCCTGTCTCGGGGAGAGGCTGCAGGCTGGCTTCCTCCTATTGGAGGAGGCAAGAGGGGGCGGCGCCAGGGAGCGCACCCTCCCGCTCCAGCTCCCAGCTCCTGCAGTTCGGAGCTGCGAGCCGAAGCATTCGGGCGTGCCGACGGGAGGCGCATGCGTAGGCCTCGTTGCAGCGTGCGCTCCTGTTGCCGGCAGGCCTCCTGCGGCTCGCGGCGTGGCTTGCGGCTGGGTTCGGCCCTCGTCCACCTCGTATCTTGGTGTGGATCGGCGGGGGACATCCTCGTGGACAACGGAGCTTTGGATAGGCCCTTGGTCACCTCGTTATCAGCCTCGGACGGAGAGGAGCAGCCGTCGCTGGAGCACCAGGGCCTGGCAATCCCTAGTTGGGAGCGGGCTGCTTGGCAACGCTTATCCTTTGGTTGAATTGAAGCACACACGGCCACGGGATGCCCAAAAAACCGCAGAAGTCAGGGGGCAAGGCCCCAAAACGACAAGCCACCCCAGCTAGGGCACCCCCACCCTCATCGGAGGACGAAGATGACTCCAGTGAGATACGTGCGCTGATAGCGCGTGTGGAGGCATTGGAGCGGGAGAAAGCATTGAGGGAAGCGGGGCAAGGGGATGGGGGTGAGGCGTCCCAAGGTACCCCCACGACCCGCCGATTTACCCGAACAGGGCGGGGCGCAGGGTTGAAGCGGCTATTTTCCAGACTGGATTCCTTGGAAGGCAAAAGGGCCAAGGCCAGTCCCAAGGACCCTGTGGGCTCGGTGCAGGCCGGGGGGGGGAGAACAGGTGGCGGCGAGCCGGACACCCCCCCAGTGGGCGCGGGTGCCGAAGGTGAGTCTTTAGATGGTCAGGATAGCCTTTTCAGCGTATGGGGGGACAAAGGGGATCGTGGAGAGGGTGTTGCACCCAATCAACAATATTGGCAATACTGGCACGGGTGGGGCATGCCCCCCCGGGGGGGACCCCACACCCTAGTTTCCTGCATGGGGGTGGTGGGTGGCCCTCGGCACAGGTGGCGGGCCCCGGGGGCACGGCTTTGCCGCCCTTGGTAACTTCCCCCTGGCAAGTTTCTGGTTATTCACCGGTGGACGGCACCGCCTATGGCGCTCCGCCTGCAGGGATGTGGGCTGGCCCGGTGTTGGGCGCGACGCAGGCTCCGTGGGGTGGTGCGGCCGAGAGGCCGCGCTCATCCTACGGGGACCTGGCGTTGCCGCTCGGTGGGCACCTTGCTTTAACTGTGAAGGAGAAGATATGGAGGGGCGAATTCGTCGACATGTTTAGTCTCCTTCAATCTGAGCCTGAGCCGGTGCCGCGCGTGGGCGAACCGGCTCGGGATCAGGAGCTGGTGCGCCGGCGCAAAGTGGACAAGAACTGGACCAATTGGTTAAACGGGTTCTTGGTCTACTTTGCGGTGGTGCTACAGGCCCACCCGGCCAGGGCGGCTGCCCTGGTGAAATACATCGATATTATTCATAAAGCCTATAGGGACTACGCGGGTCCCGCTTGGCTCGCTTATGACGAACATTTTCGTCTACGAGCCGCGCATGATCCCGCGTTGGACTGGAGGGTTCCCCAATGGGAACTCTGGGTGCAGCTGGTGGTCCCCTCGAGGCCCGTCTTCGGTGACCGGGCCGACAGTGGACATCTGATCGCCCGTAATTCCCCTGCTCAGCCCAAAGGGGGGGGGAGGCACGCCTGGGGTTCAACCCCCCAGGATGTGCTACGAATTTAACTCTTCGGGGAAGTGTAGCAAAACAGGCTGTGCCTTCGTGCACGCCTGTAGTTTATGTGGGGGAAAACACTCTGTTTCCTCGTACCAGAAACTCGGGTGATTTAAACAGGGTAAGAACCAGGGGGGATCCGGCAAACGCGGTGGCGGACCGCAGTCCAGGCCTCCAGCTGGCAAAGGGCCCCTCCCCGATTAGGTTGGAGGCACTGGAGCGCTGGTTAAGCGGGTACCCGCGGCGCGACGAGGCGCGCTATTTGCTGTTGGGTTTTCGGTTTGGGTTTCGTATCCCGGCGCCGCCTCCTACTGCCCCGGTCATGTCTAGGAACTTGCGTTCAGTGCAGGGGATGGAGGAGGTGGTCCGGAAGAAGTTGCAGAAGGAGATTGACTTGGGGAGAGTGGGGGGCCCTTTCAGTGACCCCCCTTTCCCCAACTTAATCGTTTCCCCTTTGGGCATCGTGCCTAAGAAGTTAGCGGGCCAATTTCGCCTGATCCATCACCTTTCGTTCCCGGCGGGTGCCTCGGTCAACGACGGTATACCGCACCACTTGTGCACGGTGCGGTATACGTCTTTTGACGAAGCGGTAGCAGTGGTGTGGGCCCTGGGACCGGGGGCGCTTATGGCTAAGGCGGATGTGGAGTCCGCCTTTAGGCTTCTCCCGGTGCACCCCCGCGACTTTCCCCTGTTGGGTATGTACTTTGAAGGGGCGTATTACGTGGATAAGGCCCTCCCGATGGGCTGTGCCGTATCCTGCGCGGCGTTTGAAAAATTCGCCACGTTTTTACACTGGGTGGTTCAAGTTCAGTCCGGGGGGGGGGCCGTGGTCCATTATCTCGACGACTTCCTTTTCGTGGGGGCGGCGGCATCCGACCGGTGCCGCCTCCTCCTTGAAGTGTTCGTCAGGGTGTGTGCGGAGTTAGGTGTCCCTTTAGCACATAGCAAGACAGAGGGTCCCACGACGCGCATTACATTCCTGGGCATCGAACTCGATACCGAGGCCGCGTGCAGCAGGTTGCCCAAGGAGAAATTGGCCCGACTGGTTTCGCTCCTCGCGGAGGCCGTCCGGGCGAGGAAGCTCTCGCTGCGCCGACTGCAGGTCATTATTGGCCATCTCAATTTTGCCTGCAGGGTGGTGGCGCCCGGGCGGGCTTTTGTCCGCCGCCTCTGTGATGCGACTGTAGGATTGCGACGCCCTCACCACAAGGTTAGGGTGACGACGGCGATGAGAGGCGATTTGGTGGTGTGGCTCGGTTTCCTCCGGCGGTTTAACGGCATATCCTTCTGGAGGGCGGACAGGCTGCTGGAGGCTGAGCTGCAGATCCATTCGGATGCGGCGGGCGGCGCAGGATTCGGCCTTTTTTGCAGAGGCCGTTGGTGCGCCGCTCCGTGGCCGGCCGAGTGGGTGGAGCGGGGAATTACCAGGGACCTGACCTTTTTAGAAATGTTCCCGCTGGTGGTTGCGGTCCATATCTGGGGCGACTGGCTGGCGAACTCGACGGTCCGCTTCTGGTGTGACAACCAGGCGGTAGTCCACATCGTCAACCGGCAGACCTCCAAATCGCCCCGGGTTATGCGGTTGGTCAGGGCGTTCGTACTGCAATGTTTAGAGCTGAACGTGCTTGTCATAGCGAAGCACGTGCCGGGGGTGTGTAACAGCATAGCCGACGCTCTTTCTCGCTTTCAGGAGGAGCGTTTCCGGCACCTTGCACCTGCGGCCCACCGCATACCCGATCAAATGCCCCTGTGGCTCTGGAGCCTTGGCTCCACAGAGCACAGGGGGCCATTTGGTCCTCGTTAGCGGCCACCACTCGTCAGAGCTACCTTGCAAAGGCGAGTGCGTTTGAAATTTTTAGGGGGGCGGTTGGGCTCCCTTTCCTCTGGCCGGTGCCGGTTGAGCACGTCATGCGATTCATGCTCCACCTGAGCGATGTGGGTCTGACGCACAGGTCCATCGCGGTCTACCTGGCCGCGGTGGCCTTTGACGCCAAGGCCAGGGGCTTCGAGGACCCCACCATCGACTTCCGCGTTCGGAAGATGCTGGAGGGGCTTAGGCGTGCTCAACCACCACGGCGGGACAACAGGAAGCCGATCACTGCCAACATGTTGCATGGCTTCTGCTTAGCCTTCCGTGTCCTGTGTTTTTCGGGGCGCGAGGCAGTGTTGTTCAAAGCGGCAAGCCTCACTTTGTTTTTTGGGGCGTTCCGCCCTAGCGAGGTGTTGGCAGGGTCAGCGATGGCTCCTGATCCGAGGGTACTCCAGTTCCGAGACGTCCGCAGTGAGGGTGGGCAGGTGATTATGGTTTTGCGTTTGTCAAAGACTGACCAGCGGGGCAGGGGGCAAAGGGTTGTGCTCAACAGGGCTAGGAACCCGGTTCTTTGCCCAGTTAGGGCCCTGGAAGACTTCTTACGGGTAAGGCCGCCCGTAGACGGGCCCCTGTTCGTGCACGGGGACGGGGCTGTGCTCTCCATTTTTCAGTTCAGGGCGGTGTTTTATCGCTCACTGGATTGGATGGGTGTGCAGAGGTTTGGTTACTCATTGCACTCCTTTAGGATAGGAGCGGCGTCTGCAGCAGCCAACGCTGGCTTCTCCGCCTAAGCCATTAGAAGGATAGGGCGTTGGCGTTCAGAGGCGTTTAAATATTACCTTCGTTGAGGGACGGGAGGCATGTGTGCGCTGCGGCGCAACGTGTCGGGGTGCCTAAGAGGAAACAGGTGGACCTTCGGAGGCACCCCTGGTGTTTAGTTCTTTACGGTTAAATCTGTTAGACTGGTGGCTACCTTGCAAGGCCCACCTTGGTGTTGTTGGTTAGGGTTCATTCCCTCACGCTGTGTTTCTTTTCTGGCAGGTCCGCGTGGATCTGCCCCGGCCAGGATTCTCATCTGCGGCCATTCGATAGTTTTCTGGGCCCGGAAGAGGGCGGCGGCGACCAGTTGGGGCACGCAACTGGGCCTGGGTGAACGGGCGGTGGTCGCCTGGTCGGCCAAACGAGGCATGCGTTGGGATCAGTTTCTGCCCCTCTTTGGGGAATTCCTGCACTTCAACCCACCCCCTCAGTTGCTAGTTATCCACTTAGGGGAAAATGACCTGGGCCAGAGGACCTCGAGGTCCTTGAGGCTCCAGGTCCGCAGGGACCTGTTGGAAGTTCTAAGGTGGTGCCCCGGGACTACTATCCTGTGGTCCTGCTGGCTCCCTAGGAGGGTATGGAGGCACGCTAGGCGCGCCCGCAGGGTTGACAGGGCTAGACAGAAACTGAATGGGCACCTGGGGGGGTGGTTAGAAGCGTGGGTGGGGCTGTGATCCGGCACCCTGAGATTCGGTATCGCGTGCCTCAGTTATTCCGGGGAGACGGAGTCCACCTGTCCCCCGAAGGCAACGACCTCTTTCTTAGGGACCTTCAGCAGGGCCTGTTGAGCTGTTTAGCTCGCGCTGGGGCGGGGGAGGGCGAGCGCTAGGCTGCCCTCCCCGTGTGGCAGGCAACGTGCGGATGGTGGGGTAGCTAGGTGACTTTGGCGTGCTTCCTGAAGACAGCAAAGTCCAGCGTAGAAATCAGAACCGCTCAGATGGGTCCATACCGGCCTCTGAGGCAGGCTGGTGACTGCGCTGGGCTGGAAGGTAAGGGCTAGCCGGGTTCGCCTGGGGTCTGAATCTTCCAGCTGCCTCGACCCGTCAAGGGTTGGCGAGGATAGGTGACTTCGGTGCACACTGAACGAAGCCTGGAGCCAGGAGCAACGCCCGTTGATCATCCTGATCACCAGGGGGAGGTAGACAGCCAGGCTGTTTCCCCCAGCTAGATATCCGCACGTTCAGTGGGTTCAGGCCCTGCTGTTT
Organism: Plestiodon gilberti rubricaudatus; assembly: GCA_026170595.1. NCBI lineage: Eukaryota > Metazoa > Chordata > Lepidosauria > Squamata > Scincidae > Plestiodon > Plestiodon gilberti. The sequence continues at coordinate 54,155,856 of JANXHW010000002.1, forward strand.
TTGATGTTGTATTCCAGTAAATAAAGTGGCCCAGTTACAACCCAGCCTGTTGTCTCGACTCGTTTATTCAGGGTACCGGAGGTAATGCAGATGGCGGGGCGCATGCCCCGCCGGCCGTTTTGCCTCCACCCCTGTCTCGGGGAGAGGCTGCAGGCTGGCTTCCTCCTATTGGAGGAGGCAAGAGGGGGCGGCGCCAGGGAGCGCGCCCTCCCGCTCCAGCTCCCAGCTCCTGCAGTTCGGAGCTGCGAGCCGAAGCACCCACCCACCCACCCAGCGGCAGTTCGAGACTAGCTGGTCGCCAGTGATGGGGCCGGGTAGGAATTTTTTGTGGTCGCCTGATTGGCCTGTGGTTGACCATTTTTTCGCCTACCCCGAACTGATGTTAGGGCGGGTGGTATCAGTAGGCGAGGGAGTATCCTATCCGGTCACTTGGCAGGCAACGTGCGGATGGTGGGGTAGCTAGGTGACTTTGGCGTGCTTCCTGAAGACAGCAAAGTCCAGCGTAGAAATCAGAACCGCTCAGATGGGTCCATACCGGCCTCTGAGGCAGGCTGGTGACTGCGCTGGGCTGGAAGGTAAGGGCTAGCCGGGTTCGCCTGGGGTCTGAATCTTCCAGCTGCCTCGACCCGTCAAGGGTTGGCGAGGATAGGTGACTTCGGTGCACACCGAACGAAGCCTGGAGCCAGGAGCAACGCCCGTTGATCATCCTGATCACCAGGGGGAGGTAGACAGCCAGGCTGTTTCCCCCAGCTAGATATCCGCATGTTCGGTGGGTTCAGGCCCTGCTGTTTTTGATGTTGTATTCCAGTAAATAAAGTGGCCCAGTTACAACCCAGCCTGTTGTCTCGACTCGTTTATTCAGGGTGCGGGAGGTAAATACCTTAGGATCTTGCTGCCTGCTTCTGCATTTCATCCAATCAAAAACCCTGTCCTGAAAAAACCCTCCTGTTATAGTGTGAAGAGAGTTTCACTCCAAGCTGGAAAGCAGAAGGAGAGAGCTTCATTTCCTAGATAAGATTTACTCCTGATGCTGTGCTTCCCCATTCCTATTTAGTTGAAACATAACATAGCATTGTTTTTATGGTTCTGAGCAGAGGGTAGTGGGGGCTCCAGGAAAAAAAGAATACTGGGTAGGGGGTTGGCAACAGTCAAAGTGAATCTGGGGTGAAGGGAAGCTTTTCCCTTCACGTTACACTTTTGCAAGAGAAATAATTGTATATTTTGCATTAATGTTCCCATCGAAACATGTTTTATCTGAAGTCCTGTTGGTTGATGGGGGTAACTTGCAAGTAAGCATACTTCGGAGGATTGCATCATTTTAATTTCCAGTTTATGGTTCATCAGTATATCCAGGAAAAGGGAGACAGGAGAGAGCTACTAAATGGAGGAGGGCCACTTGCCCTTCCCGTGTGATGCTGCCCAATCAGAGGGGGGGGACCTTCTGAGGGGGTGGCACAGAGATGCCCTTTCACACTAAGGCTAAAGAAGCTTATCACTATAGCCCTCCCAGTTTTGCCTAGAAAGTCTGTGCAGGCACCTTCAGAACCAGCCTCCTAAGCACAGCCAGAACGACGGTATCTTGTCTGTCACTGCACCCTACTGCCCACAGCTGCACGTATTTCACTACCACACTTGAAGGGTCGCAATTGTATTCCTATGGATGTTCAGTGCAGTCTACAAAATGGCAGCAGTGGGAATGGGCACTATGGCAGCAGATGCAGGAGCCATGGGGCACAGAAGAGGCCTGAGCTCTTGCAAGGCTCTTGTTCTGAATTCAAGAGCAATCCATTTCATTGGATGACTCCATTTCTAGGATTATGAGAGGGATAACATAATCAAGCATACTGTTTATTTTCAACTGGTTTCTTAATAATTCAAAACACTAAATGTGCCTCACTCCCACTAAGCCAACGTATGCATCAGAAGGTGCCTTGTTCAGTATTGTTGAAGCTCTCCTAGGTTCCAGTCAGGAGCCTTTCCTACCCCAACCTGGAAACGCCAGGGATTGAGCCTGGGACCTTCTGCATGCAAGGTAAGGTCTCTACCACTCAGCTACAGCCCGTCCTCCTCAATGTTTTCACGTGAGATTTTTACTCTGACCCACGGATCTCTTTCCTGGCGATCTGTGGCCAGTTTAGATACCATCATCATATACAGGAATTGGACGTTCAGATTTGTTGTCGTTTTCCCTTTCAATCTCTTTGCAAGCATTACATTGACTCTTAGGCACCATTTTGCTGCCCAGTCATCCAACTTGGAGAGATGACAAAAAAGCAAAGTATTCTCAGTCCTGGAAATTACATTGTTGGCAATATCAAATATGTCAAATCTCTAGAACATTTTTTTCCCCTGTAAAAGAATGAAAACCTATTTACTCTGGGTTGGGTACAAATAAAATAGCCAGTTGGAAAGGTAAACACTGACAAAATCAAATAGCTGTAATAGTTTTGCAATAACCACATCTGAGCATTTGCTAACACATTAGTTTCCCCCAATACAGCAATCTTAAAGACTGTAATTTATAACACGTTAACCACAGTAATATTTTTGCTAACCTATTTAATGTCCAAGAGTTCATGGAACAGCAGTGTTGGATGCTGTGTTATTCAGCCACATACACATTATTACAACTCAGTCCTCCAAAACTCCCCGTGAAAATAGTAACTGGTAAGTGATTTGTAAGACTTTGACATCTCCCAGTCTATTACTACATAAAGTTTAATGGTAAATGAAATGCCTAGATAATAAGAGCAATGATAAAATGGTAGGTAATCTGTTAATACAAATGAATTAGGAGTCACTAAATTAAAACAACAACAACAACACAGCGATGTGTTTGTCAGAAGTAGCTTATCAAAACTGAAGATTCAAGTTTAAAACCCTGCAGTGCAGCTTATACTGTGAAAATGCTATTTTTGCTTTAGAAATTATGCCTTTCGGTCAAATATTATCCATGCATTAAGGGGAAATCTCAGAATCTAGTGCCCAGTACAAAGAAAGGGGTTTTCAGCAGTTATTTCAGAAAAGCCAGTTAGTACATTCCATCCATTGATAACCTATAAATATGCCTACATCATTCATTCATTCTTTTAATACATTTATGCGAGGCTATAGCCAGTCTTCCTTGCTAGGTGAGGCAGTCACATTTCTAGGTGGGGTTTTAGATACATGAATGGCAGATCAGCCACTTCCTCAGAACAGGGCCAGGCTGGTAGTTGCTTCAGGTTGTTGATTATAGGGGGTGGAATGGCCATTGCTGCCCCTTTCTGCCTGCCACGACCACCTCACCTCTCCCTCCTCTGTCGCACTTACCTTCTTTGGATGCTGCCACCTGGCTTGGTGACAGCACACAAAGAGCTGCTCTGTTCTCCTCCTTGGCACACTGTATTTGAAAAAGAGAAAGAGGAAGCATGGAGGAGAGGACAGCGATGGGCAGTGTGTGTTAACTGTAAGGATTGGGCCGTAAGTGTATTTACAGCAACCCCCCCTCCCCTCAGTCCTCGAAATCATATATGGAGGATTAGAGCAGCTGTGCCCAAGGTGTTCCACTGGTCATTGCTCAGGAATATTCTTTACTACTCCATTGGTCTTCAACTTGACAGTAACCTGCAACATGGGACCAACCTTCAAGAACCCAATGGGCAAGAGGAGTGGGTGTGGCTGCAGTTTTTATTTTCCTGCCCAGAAGCGACCAATCAGCCTGCTCTGCTTGTGTGTTGTTCTGCCTCTTCTTTCCTTCTGGGCTCATTGGAAAGAGAGAAAGGGCAGAGAGTGGCATGGCAACAGCATGCACCTAAGTTTCAAAGTCAGAGAGAGGAGATGATGCAAGGCAAACAGAGAGTAATGGATGGTGGGGGGGACTGAGAGAACTTACCAAAGACTGGAGAGCTTGGCCAAAGTAGCCAGGCAGCCCAATCCTACCTAACGCTCTGTGCAGCGATGCAGCGAGGCCAGCACAGGCAATGCTGCATCCTGCATAGGAAGTTCTTAGACTGGTGGACTCCTTGAGGTAAAGGACGTTTTCTCACTTGCCCTGGGGAAAGCATCTGCCCCTGCAATAGGTCTACTCGGACCTGCACCTGCCATATGGCTGCCTCAAACCTGAGAGGCCTCGTGTTGGGCCAACAGGCCAGGGAAAGGAGATAGGATGCAGTGCACACTGGTGCCACCAATCTCACCCCATCTCGGGCACAATTCAGGGCACAATCCGTCGCTGCCCTCCCCCACTCTGTTCCGCTCCCTCCCCGCCCTCCCCTCATTCTCCCCCCCCCACTGCTCAGTGGAGCACTCACTTCCTCCATCATGCGTAGCTCCCTGCACTGGTGCCAGTGGGACAGCGCATGCCTTCCCGTCGGTGCTACTTCCTAGACCACTGTCACAACGTGCTTTACGACACATTTGCGACAGTCTGTGCCAGCAGAGCATGCGCACTGCCAGCTCAACACGTCAATGAGATTGTGCCAAAAGTCTCAGTGAAGATTTACCTCACCTAGGACCCCTAAGCTTGAGCCCTCGGTAGGTTTGGGCCTTGAAACAAAGTGACAATGGAAGTAGAGTACTACTGTACTGTGACCAACCTGAGGTCAGGTTGTTACCCACTTCCAAGCCCCAGCCCACCTGTAGAAGATTTCTGTTCTAATCCCTTTTCCTGATGAGTGCAGTGAGCAGCCGTATTTCAATTCTGTCATTTACTCAAAGTAAGGTTTAAATTTTAAGAAACATTTCTAAATCCTGTCACAGACCAGATTTCTTTCTTTGCCTTGTATATGTTGGAACGGGCAGCTAGTACACACACTACAGTAAGGGTTATAACAAATGAGACGTGCTATATTTGGTTTCAAAAAGAAGAGTCACAAAAGAGTTTTCTGTGCAACATTCCTTAACCACCTGTGAGACTGTATTAAAGAAAAAACTGTAAGAATGTCCATAAGAAAGAAGGGCTGATATATTAAAAAGTCTTCTGGCGAACTGTGTCATTTAAAGAACAGCACAATTACCATAATAAAAGGAGATGACATTTTCTTCTACGTTATTTGATTCAACATGATTGTACTCAAGGTTGAAGTACCAATCAGAAGTGGATATGCGTAGAGGCTAACATTTGGAGGAATTGTCAGAACACCAATGCTCAGATCTGGAATCCATATGATTTGGAATAGAACGCAAGTGGTGGTTTAACCTCTCACCCTTTGAAGGCCACACTTCCAGATGACAGCACACGTGATCACAAATTAGTGGTTTCTGCAAGAAAAGATGCATGAAATGTTAGAGTGCAAAGAGTGAGTTTGGCTACATACTAGATGTGATTGTTCAAAATGATGAATGGCCTGTGCCGGAACATCAGAACCATTCAGTTTATGCCCATTGTCTTGTTTCTTTTATTTCCTTTTTGCATGAACACCCATTCTTTTATTATTATTACTATTTTTTGACAATTCGTGAATAACCACAAGTAATAATTTATTTTAGAAGCCGATGGCAGTGGGACACTACTCATTTAAAAGATATGCATCATTATGAATGTGTCTATGTGAACAGAATAAATGCCTGGGTTAGAAAAGATAAATGATAGGTCTGTGTTGTATTTTGCTGCTAGCTTTTGGGTACATCTTCCCTCCCCCCCCCCGTTCCTTTGGTTCTGTTCAATGAATCAAGACATGGTCCCTGAAGTGAGGGAGACACTGTGTCCAGACCCTTTCATGGATCCTGGATCAGGTAGCCATGAAGAGGAGCTAGGCACAGAGGACCTGCATAGACCAATCACTTCATTGGCCAAGAACAAGCTGTGGGAAAAGCAGACTGGATTCCTGGAGCCAGCAGCCTAACTCTTGAGCAGTAAACTAGTGCCCCATGAATACTGATTCAGAGACCACAATCACCCAGTCCTACTGAGCAGAGGTGCTGGTAGACGCATTGTGTCATGTAGAAACTCTCTTTATCTGGGGAAGGGTGGGTCTCAAATAGGGTTGTGCATTCTTTCTATGCTTCTTCTTTTTCCGTTAGTTTATGTGCAAGTTGTTTATCCACCTTCTTAAGACATTATTGCATGCTGACCTTTAAATTACATTCACATTTATTAACATCTTTAGGTTTTCTCAAGTGGACAATAAACTCTGAAAAGCTTCCATGGCTCACTTTGTTAATGCTATTGAGCGTTTATAGTCTAAAATAAAGAAAAGAAAAACACCCTGTGGTTTAGGAGAAGAGTTAATGCTCTTATAAATTAATGCACGTGCCATAAAGCATGAGAATTATAAGTTAAGCCATGCAAGCAGGAAACATAATTCCTGAAGAGATGTCCTGCAGAAATGTGGTTGAAAAGAGAGCACCAATTATTATTAACACCCACTATATGGAGCCCATTGACGAGCAATATTGGGAAGTCAAGTCCACAACTATGTCTTCAGTATCTCTACCAACTTAAATATGGACTGGGGTTTATTGTCATTTCAAGATCTAATCCAGTGAACTGTCTCTCAACTTCAGAGTCTGACATCTATCTGATCAGGAAGGGAAAGGGGAAACTTATTGCTTTTCTGTTGTGAGGGTTTCATATTTTTTACCTATGTTTTAAATGAAACTTCTATAAACCCATCTGCACTTCAGCCTGCTGGAAAATGTGTCCATTGTATGGTTTCGCCAGACCAAACTTTGCATCCTTTGCATCCACACCTGGAAATAAGAGATGCAACACCAGAAAGAGGATTAAACTTGGATCCCAACTGTATCAACTGATCTAAAAGAGAAATGCAACTTATCAGCTCTGCTATTGTGTGAGTTCAGTCCTGAGCACAGGCAGCATCTGCAGTGCAACAGCTGCCTCCCATATTTGGAGGCGAGCAACCAGGGATCTGAGTCCAAGAGCAGCCATCCAACTGTTCCTGCCTCTGCACTGCCATGCAGCTAGCTGAATTAGTGGAGACTTGACTTGCATCAACACCCAGAAATCCCCAGGACTCTGAGTGGGTGATGAAGACAAGCTCCAAGAAGGTTCTGGTTCCAGTCCCCCAGATCCCAATGCCCCGAGAGTCTGATCCATAGAAATCTCCACTTCACTGTAAAGGACCTGTCATCTAAAATTATCAAATTCCCATCTGGCAACCCAGGCACAAGTTTTATGGGATGCCATTTAGTTTTTGTAGTTGCAAAAGCTGTCATACACGATGGTGCCGATGCCACAAAACTATGTGACATGTACAGAAACAAAGTATTTGTGGCATCAGCATCATCTTGTATGACAGCTCTTACAAGTACAAAAACTAAATGGCGTCCTATAAAACTTGTGCCCAGGTTGCCAGATGTCTACCCAAGATTTTGCCCTTCCTTTAGGCATGCCATAACAGGATCTGAAAAGAGAACTCGTCCACCTCAACATTCCTACAGGACATGGTCAGGGTCTGTATCAATACTGTTTGCATGATGGCCACTGACCCCTTTGTGTTACTGGGCACACAAGGTACAGGACTGGATGCTTTTTGAGACAAAGTGAGCACCACCCTCACTAATGGTCTCAAAGATCCATCCTGCCCCCACCAAAACCCATGTTCCTCTTCTCCCAAAGCCTTGCCTCCTGTCCTCTTTGAGTCTCTCAGTGATGCCAGCCTTTCTGATTCTCTCTCCCTGACTTAAAGTGATTGGAGGCCAGCAGGACCTCAGTCTTTTCTCTCCCTCATTTTCTCTGGGTCTGTCACAAGGCAAGAGGCTTAAACACCCTCCAAGCGCCAGCTTTACCTCCTTCTCACTCCTTGGATCACTGTCAGTAGGGTGAGCCTAATGCCAGCCTTCTGCTGCCTTCTCTCTCCCTGGGCTGCTGTCAGTAGGGCAGAGAGGGAATGCCAGCTCTATGCCAGCCCTCTGCCTCCTTCTGTCTCTTGGGTTCCTGTCAGCCAAATGCCAATCTGACCTGCTTCTCTCTCCCTGGGCCACTGTCAGTAGGTTGCTGGGAAACATGCCAGCAAAATGCCAGCCTGCTGCTTCCTTCTCTCTTCTCTCTCTCCTCGGCTGTCTGTCGACAGGCCAATGGGGAAAATGCCAACCTAATGGCAGCCTTGACTCTTTCTCTCTCCTTTGGGCATGTCAGGAGGACAGAGTGGAAAACACCGTCTGCATCCTTTTATCTCCCTGCAGGTATATCAGTAGGGTGATGCAATAATGCCAGCCTTACCTGCTTTACTCTCCCTTGGTAACTTCTTGTAGAGTAATAGGAAAAATGCCAGCCAGAGGCCAGGCTTACCTGCTTTTCCTTCCTAAATCTGGAACCAGCACTACTCCGTGTCATCTCTCAGTAAGTATAGTGCGCAGACACTCATTAGGAGCTGTGGCTCCTATTTACCTAAACTTCCAATGATTCCCACTCTTAGGCCGAAATCCTACCTAAATTTCCAGCGCCGCAGCAAGCGCTCCGGCAGCAGTCATGTTTGCATCTACATTGGAGTAAGGCAGGGAGGCCGGCGCAAGGCTGGCCTCCCTCACTCCGTCACCGGGACAAACATGTGGCCGCTGGAGGCAGGTAAGGCTCCCACCACTGGCCGCATGGGCAGTCCGAGCGGCGAGGGAGGGGGACCATTGGACAAGCCGGCCCAGGAGGGGGCAGGGATGGCGTCCACCATATCCCTGTCCGGCTCGGCCGTTTCACATCCCTAATCAAGAGCAGTCAATTTTTTTTCCATAAAAGTGTGGAAGACATTGCAACTGATGCAAATGCAGAGAGGAAACAGTAGCAGTAATTTTCCACCTGTATAGCCATAAAGGCCAATATATCATTGAACTTAATAAAAAAAGCAATATTTTACTAATCTCCATCTCTCTGAGTTGCTTTCAATAATGTAAGATACCCAGGTGCACATTATGTAAATTAGGACATGAGGAAGCTGCTGGCTTCATGTGATCTCGCACACCACATCTCAAATTGTAGAGCAGTGATGGGTGATGAAAAGTCATCAAGATTCAAAGGGTTATGACAGACGTAATGGGAGAATCTGGAATCCATTATTTTCCCCTGTGAGTAAGCTTGGTTGGAACTCGGTGGTCCAATGGCCTGAATGTTTGGGTTCAAACCTGCTCCTCCTACTGCAGAACTGAAAACAGTATGTTCCCCTGTGCAGATCTTGTGCAGATGTCTACACCCTGCAAAAGATATTTCATGTCCACTCCTGCTCACATTCAAAGCTTAATTGTATATTGATTGGGTGCTCTCCACCTTCATTTGTCTGCCCCCTAGATGTGGGGTTTACAAGCTGGGAAGCTGCAGTTTTCCAGTGAAAGTTTTATGGTTTTGAATTATATTATTTATTTGCAAAAGCAGTGATGTCGCTATGCGGCCCCCGTGACGTCACTAACAGAAGTGATGTCACTGCTGCTGCACATCCCATCAGAGATGCAGGACAGGAGCAGTTGCGTCGCTCTAGGTGGGGCAGAACGCTAAGTTCCGCCCTGCTCTGAACCCTTCGTTACTCTCCCGCACGAGGCGCCACGCCCCCTCGTCGTCGGAGCCATTCAGTGGAGCGAAGGCAACGTGCAAGGAGTCTCCTGCGCATTGCCTTCACTCCATTGAATGGCTCCGATGACGAGGGGGCGTGGCGCCTATGCGGGAGACTAACTAAGGGTTCAGAGCGGGGCGGAACTTAGCGTTCTGCCCCACCTAGAGTGACACCACTGGGTAGGAGGTTGGGCCAAACCCATTGCCGCTGCTCCTGCTGCCAAAATGGAGTGGTTGTTGCCACAGCCGCCCACTTTGTTACTACCACCCTGCATGTCGCCCAGGGGTGCATTGCCCCCTGCCCCCCCTGGTGACGCTTCTGTGCAAAAGATTCCAAGCCAGAAAGCAGGAGAAGTGAGCGTGTGGGGGACAGGGAGAAGGCACACCCCCTTTGCATGTTCTCAAGACTCAGTGTAAACATGTCACTAAGAACTACATGTAAACTTCTTTCATACTTTTTGTGCATTTGTGAATGCTGGCAATACGGATGAACACTTGTGAGAAAATTGAATGTACATCCTAGCCAATGTTGATTGTGCATTTTCTATAGGAGCAAATTTAAACCTTGCCTGTGAAAACAACTCAAGTATTCTAGCTGATAATGTGAAATTCATACTTTTAGAGCAGCAAACTGAAGCATCATGTACTTGAGCCTGGAAGAAATGGCTCAGAAAATGAAGCAGACCTTTGTTTCACTGGGTTGTTGTATATCATTGCTTCATATGCCACATATCTGGAATGTTTCAGTAGAAAAATAAAGCCAGACTGTCTTTTAAGACAAAAATCAATACTACAGTTCAATGCTTAAACTTGCTCTAAGGGAATAACACATATCCATCACATTAGGACTGTGGGAAAAAAATCAGTTCATTGATGTTGTGCAGGAAATATACAATAAATGTTATAGGTTTTATTATTATTGCAAATAATTTACATTGCTAATGATTTCTGTATAAGTAGTACCATTAAGAGGTATTACATGGGTAAACAGGGTTCTGTTGGACTGACCTGTGTATGTATAAGTCTATTTATGTAAATAAATATTCCTTGTCACATTACTTATATGGTAAAGCTAACATACTGTAATGAAGAATTCTCAGTTCACCGCTGTCATGAACAATAAGTCTTTTGAAAAGATTTACACCTTATTCGTAAACATCTGTGCCACAAGACCAGCTTGCAATCATGTCATAATGTCAATGGAACATCAGTGTAATGTCATGTTTTGAGATGTTGTGTCTTAGGCAAAACAGTTAATACTCTTCATCCTAAGAACAATTTTGCTGGTGCTGCAAATACTGAGAAGCTAATGCAACAAGTAAGCTAATGCAACAATTGCATACAAAGGAATTCTTGTCCTTGGGAGCAAAGGAAGCTAGCAAAATTACTGTGTGTTATCAACACACGGTATCAGACAGGATGACTAGGAAACCAAAGGAAACAAAGATGGTGCTTCATAATTAAAGAATTTGAGCATTCGGAGAGGAACATTACACACACACACACACACACACACACACACACACACACACACTGTTAAAATGCAAAAACTGTTGACTTGACAAACTTTATGTAAGGATCAGTATTTGTTCATCTGATAAATAACTTGATAGAGCAGTGTTTCTCAAACTGTGGGTCGGGGCCCACTTGGTGGGTCGCGACCTGATTTCTGGTGGGTCCTGGGTGATGGAAAATTAGATAAGTAATTGCCTCAAGCCCTGAGGCTATTCAAAAACCAGATAGTTGCCCTGCAAACAGCTGAGCTCCTGCAGTTTGCAAGAAGCTGAGCTCCTGCAGTTTGCAAGCTTGTGTAAATATAGGGAGATAAATGTTTGAGTGTCTTTTTTCTGGTTCCCCCCCCCAAGTCTGTTAATGACAGGTAGTGGGGGCAGGTGAAGGCTGGGTCACATAACTAAGCCCCTCAAGCCTTGAGGCTATTCATTAGGACTGCCTGACAAATAAATAAATAAAATATTACTTGTAAATAAATATTTTTTTCTAGATCACTTTTTTTTTAAGTCTTGTAAAGTTAGGTGGGTCCCGATAGGGTGTCATTTTAAAAAAGTGGGTCCCGGTGCTAAAAAGTTTGAGAACCACTGTGATAGAGCATAGAGATGGGTAAACTCACCACCCACTCGCTCACTCAATTCAGATTGGCTTAGAAATGAGCAGAGCTATTTCTAAAAAAAAAAATCAGAATTTAGTCAGTGTACTTTCCTAAGTCACTTCAAATATACCCCCAACACATCTCCCCCACCCCTCCCCCTTTTCTTTAAGACCAGGTATGGCAACAGTTTACCCCAGTAGCTGGAAGACAGGAAGGAGATCTAATGTCTCCCCCTTTCCCCTCTCTAGCTCACTACTAGCACATCACAGGAAGAAAAGCTCCTCTTGTCCTTGAAGAATGCAGTTTCTCCAAAGACTACTACAATGGAGTACATTGGCAGTATTACATTCCCCAAGGAGAACACTACATTCTACAAGGCCATGGGAACCTTGTGATGTGCTAGCAGTCCAACGCTCTATCCCTTTAAGTATTAAAGAGGAGATGGGGGCTTAGGGCAGTGGTTCCCAAACTGTGTACCATGGTGCATAAGGACTGGATGCGACCAAGAGGCTCTCCGCAAACATCGCAGCAATTGCGATATTTGCGCAAAGTTCCCAGGCGCTGGACGCGATCAGGAGGCTCTGCGCAAACATCTGCGCAACAGCGATGTTTGAGCAGAGCTTCCTGTACGCGTCTAGCACCTGGGAACTTTGCGCAAACATCGTAGCAACTGCGATGTTTGCACCGTTGCTGCGATGTTTGCGGAGAGCCTCCTGGTCACGTCCAGCGCCTGGAGGCTCGCGTCTTCAAGCTGCTGACTAGGGGACGCGGGAAGATTGGAGCTGCGGAAAAACAACCAGGTAAGCGGCCAAGCGGCCGGAAAACGTGTTTAAGCAAGTCATTTTTTAATTTCCCTATTTTTCGCTCCAAAATACACATGCGTCTAATGGTCCGATGCGTCTTATGGAGTGAAAAATACAGTAGTACATATAGACATCTTCAGTGGTTTTTTATCTAAAATTCCTTCCTTGCTGCATTGTGGAGAAATCAGAGATTCGCACTAGTCCACCGAACAACTCTCCATTCCTCTCCAGTTCATATTTCTTTTCCTTTCTCTTACAGCCACATGTATGTATGTATGCACATGCACACATAGAACTGATTTCATCATTTATAGCTTCCTTCCTTTTTTCATTTTCAGCCTAAGTAGACAGAAAAAATAAGGAGGTGAATGAAAATGACAGACTTAAGGGCAAAATGACATTCTGTCACGAAAATGCATACTAGTCTTGAGCAGTTCGCTGCGGCTCCAGTGCTGAAAGACCTATCATAATTACATTCAGGTAGTAACAAAATTGTCAGTTTGAGCAATTCAAACTCACCAGAGCATTTACGTTAGAAAAGAATAGACATGTTTGCATCATAACTCTATTTATGCATTACAGTTTGCAATCTGGAGAATATATAGGTGGCTTTGGGAAGATTTTGTTTGTTTTCTTTCGTTTTATATCCATTCTTTCCGTTCTGATGTTTTGCCTCCAATTTTTGCCAGATTGTTTCCATATTCCCTACATAATTGTTTTAAATTATGTTCCATCAGCAGACCTGCATGCTATGGGCTGGCAGGGAATAGTATCGGGCCCTGAATTGCCCCATAGGAATGGGTAACTGATTAACAGCATGTGTATCTTTGATGCTGGGGTAGCCCTTGCTCCCCCAGTGCTGGGTGTCGCAAAAGTGCCAAAAAGCACTTGCACGACATCTGGCGAGTAAGTGCCACCGGGGCAAAGGCCCGCGGCTCACTCCTCCTTGGTGTAGTGTCCCCGCCCCACGCCCACCAGGGTGGTGACACATAAGTCCTACACGACTAGTGCAGGGGTGGAGGGAGGGTGGACTGGGTGGTGAAGGAGGGTGGCCATATGCCGATATCTAAAGCCCTCTCCAGGCCCAGCCTGGCCTTACATAGCTGGCATAAATTTACGCGAGCTCCGGAGCTCGCATGCATTCGAGGAGGCCCATTGGGCCTCCCACCGCTTACACCCAAGGAAGGGGACGATCGTCCCCTTTCCTCGAGGTGCACCCGGGGCTGCCCCGGGGCTGCCCAGGAGCTGGATAGGATACGGTGGCCAACCCTTTAGGCCTACCTCTGTATCTTACACAGGATTGGGCTGTTGGGCTGTAAAGACTATGTTAACTGTTTCTTCAAATAAAATTGTAGCACTTTCATGCACAAAAGCCTTTAAAAATGTATCATGGAAGACTGTTCATTTTAATTATATTTCTAAAAAGGTTAAATGTTAAGAATTTCCAATTACTAACATCGAAACCTATGGGATATTAGCTTACATACTGATTTATACTGTGAACTTCAATTCCTGGGGTGCCAATATATTCTGAGAAAGAATTGCTTTAGGTAGCCACCACAAATCCATTTGAACTGGTTCAGCATAAAATATTGTATGAGCTGCACAACTTGTGTCCAGGTTTTCAGATTTATATACCTTGAAAGGTGGTATAATGGATTGAACATAATAAGTCTGATATGGTTAACTCAGAGAGCAAAAGAAATAGAGCATAAAGGATTACCTTGTGTTCAGCTTTAAACATCCTGACACTTTGTATAATTTGAAGAAGAATGGATGCCAATAGACAGCAGTTCCATGGCTATATCTAGCAGAAAAGGGGAAGGCGGACTTACTTTGTCTCCCAGTGAAATTGAAATGGGGTCAAAACCAATGAGTGGTTGTTTCCACAAGCTCAAATCAGCTTATAATGCATAAGATACTACCTGAAACAAGATAAATGGTAGAAATGCTAAGAACACAGAACAAGACATATACCGGGGTGGCCAAACTTGCTTAATGTAAGAGCCACATACAATAAACTTCAGATGTTTGAGAGCCGCAATATTTAAGAAGCATTTAAATTCTTAAATATATTTACCCACCATGAATATTAAATTTGTGTTTTAATCTAGTGGACTCTCAGTTTATACCTGGTAAATAATTATAAAATTTGAAAATTTCTTATTAATTGTGATGCAAAAAGGAGCTCAGCCAACATATTTCCAAGAGTCGCACATTATACGTCAAAGAGCCACATGTGGCTCAGGAGCCACAGTTTGGCCACCCCTGACATATACAAAACTACAGAAACATACCAAAGATCAGCCTCCACTGAGTTACAACTTAGCTCTCAGCCCTTAAATACAGGGGTAGCACAACCCAGAATGCTGCCTGATGCCATCTCAGGTCCGCTACTTCTGCGCTACCAAAAAAATCCCAAACCCTTACTATACTCCTTGCTTCTTCATTTCTGCTGTCCCTGTAAATAAAACTAAAAGTCCCGCACTTCCAGGTTTGACAGAGGCGTCGCTACGGTGGAGGCAGTACCATAAGTTGTGCCCTGTCTTAGTTCCCGTTTATAAACCGGCACGAGGCGGCCCCGGCCCCTCACCGTCGGAGACATTCAGTGCGGAGAAGGCAACAGGCAGGAGACTTCCTGCCCACTGCCTTCTCCGCACGGAATGGCCCCGATGGTGAGGGGGCAGGGCCACCTCGTGCCGGCTTGTAAATGGAGACTAGGATGGAGCACAACTTACGGTACCGCCCCCACCATAGCGACGCCTCTGGGGTTTGATGATGGTGCACAAGGAGCACAGTAAGGAGGGAAATGACCTGCTTCTTACTCAAACAAGTGGGAAGCAGATAACAGTGGCTTGCATTGGCAGCAGGTTGGAGGGAGTTGGCAGTGGTGGCAGCAGCAGCAGTGGGGGGGGGAAACCACCCCGAATCCACCACCCCATCAGATCCCTTGCAAACTACATCAGCTGGTCTCATGGATGGGCCAGTCCTTTTTAAATAGGTGGACCAAAAGTCTGCTGGAAAAGGAACTACTTGGAAGCAGCCTCAACCTCATACCATGGGGAAGGCCCATAGATCAGGTGTAAAGTGCATGCTTTTATATGCAGAAGATCTGACGTTTGATCCTTGGTATATCAGAGTAGGTCTAGGAAAGACCCTTGTCTGCTTCAGATCCTGTACTTCAGATTCAGAGCTCTACTCCAATTCTGCAGAAGTATAGTAAAAATGGGTAGATAGGTGAGCTGGGCTCATGGCAAAGCAATCATACAACAGCTTCACCCCAAGCAAGATTCTGTCTTGATCCACTCTGCAAATGTTCTCAGTGTGCCAGTTTGAGTGTGTGAATTGGCCCCCAGTCTGAGTTCAAAAATAGATTTTTCAAAAATTATTCCATTCAGTACATTCATGACCGGAGAACTATAAAACGACAGCTTGACATTTCTAGTAGGATGTGTCCTTTAATAAAAAAATAAGGCTCATCTAATGCAGCTACTTATGTTTTGTGTAAAAAAGAAAAAGCCAAACATTTTTCACCTTTCTTGTCTTCTGCAGAATGTATAGGTCATTCTCTTCCTTTAGGCAGAAAATGGCAGGACTCTTGAGCAAGTATTTGAATCCCTTGTCTTCTGCGATTACTCTTCTCTGGCTCACGTGGTTGCACTTTCTACCACCTCCGGGGTGAATTCTGAAATTCATAAATCCTCACCAAGGTAAGTCCCTTGATATCATTCGTATTCTCCTTTGCTTCCACATACGATTTACTCCAGAAATTGGATCCTGACTCGCTTCACAGAAAGCAAACAATGAATGCTTTTTGTTTAACCTCCGGGTGGCTTACGAGCGAGCATGTTAACAGGCTCTTCAGCAGCAAGATGGAGATCCTGAGGCGAGGCAAGGATTTTGAGATAAATTTAAGTGCCTTCCTCTTCTCAAAGCCTTCCAAAATGCCTACAGTTCTAAGAGCATTCCTTTGTTATCTTTGATTTAAAGAACGTCACCTCATCCCAGATTTCACCCCCCCCCTCTCTAGTTATGCCTCAACCCCTTCAGTGTTATCCTGCGTGAAAGAAACATAATTATCTGCATGGCCAGTCTAGATATGGAATGAGGTCACAGGGAAGTTCAATGCTTCTATTTACATCTTTCCACAGTCATGTTTTTCCCTTTAGTGATTTCATGTAGTGAGGATCCCCTCTCCTCTCTGGCATCTTCCTGCAGTACCAGCTAACTACCCTGGCAGTGGCAGCAGCCATTCTGACCTATACTTGAGTTCCTTTGGACTTCTAACATTGCAGTGCTGATAGCTTTTTTTTTTAAAAAAGGTGTCATTACTCAAATTGCATGAATTGTAGCAGGAAGTTGCCTTCTACTGAGTCAGAACTGTTGGTCCATCTAGCTCAGCGATTTTCAACCAGTGTGTCACGAATGGTCCACAGGTGTGCTGCGGGAGTTTGAGGAGGGCCATTGATTAGTTGGGCCATTGGGGGATGTGTGCCCCCCCCGACCGGCAGTGCGGTGTGGCTTGCCAATTGTAAAAAAACTGATGGTGTGCCATGACAATATAAGCACCTTGTCAGTGTGCCGTGAGATGAAAAAGTTTGAAAATTGCTGACTAGCTCATTATTGCTGATGTTGACATGCCAGGGTTTTAGAGATGAATTTTTCACTGTCCTATCAGGGGAAAGAACCTGGGACTTTCTGCATTCAAATTAGATGTTTTTCCACCAAGCTGCAGCCCCTCCTGGAAGCCCTGCCCCCTAATATCAGATGTGACCAGGCTGACTGTGATTCTTCAGTATGTCAGATATACACTTTGCCCATGCTCAGGGGACAGATCTTCCTCATGATGGTATTTACTGCTAACATGCTTAATATGATTCAGTGGGAGACTAGAAGCTGCCAATGCCATCCAGGCAGCACTGTGTTTGAACCAAAGCCCCATATCACTTCGTGCACGCATTTAGGAGTAATGAGTTTGATAATAATAATAATAATAATAATAATAATAATAATAATAATAATAATAATAATAATATACAGTGTTTATACACCGCCTTTCTGGTCTTTGGATTTCTCCTCCGACTTTATTCAAGGCGGTGTACATGGGCAGGTGATCTAAACCCCATCTCAGCCAAACTGCTCCTGCCTACATGCAGGTTACAGGGATCAGGGTGGCTGAGAGATGCAAGTTGACACATCCTAGCCAGCACCAGGGGCTGTCTATTAGGGTGAAGAGACCCCATCCACCACACCTTGGTCCAGCCATTATCTGGCCTACCTCACAGGGTTGTTGTGATGATAAGCTGGGTGTGTACACTACCCAGAGAACCGTGTCCACCCAGAGTCCTTGGAGGAAGGCCAGGATAAAAATGCAACAAAATAAATGAATGTCTAGAAAATGCTGGTATCGTCTGACATATAGCGATATATGCCTTAGAGCACTACAAAGCTGCCAAAACGTCTTTTATTTCATTCAGTTTGCAGTTTTCAAAATGAATTAAACAGAACAGTAACATAAAGCCGTGTTGATAAATATCCAAGCTCATAGGGAATATCTAGTAGTACTCAATAAAGGTGCCAGGCGTGTATAACAGATTTGGGGGGAAATATATATAAAAGAAACCCACACATATTATCCTGCCACCAATAATGCTTAATGAGTCATAAAATTTAACCTGAAATCTAGTTTCAGGAATGCTTGGTGCCTGTGTACACTCTGCTGCAGCTTCTCTCATTGTTATTCACACACTGTGTGTATACAAAATGAAGCTGACTTTTCAGTGACTCACATTAGTCCTAATTTTAAAACAGCTGGTAGAAAATGATTCTGCTTTATTCAACAATTGCCTTAAAAATTACTCATCTGTTACAGCTTCTACAAGGCTGATCAATACAATCTTCATAAATGTTCAGAGTCCTAAGGGACTGAACTATTGTCTCCGTTCATTTCTGCGTGGCAGACTTTTGCAAGCAAACCTGTGTGAGTAGTTGATACCAGTCTAGCAGGTGACAAGTTTTTGGAAGCTTGGCTATTGGTTCTCCGTTAAGCCCTGCTATGTTTTATAAAATAGTCATTGATCCACAAAAATCTTTCTTTGTGTGTGTGTGTGATGATGAGCACCATGGTGATGTTTTGCTTACAAATAGACTGTAAAGTCAAGTCATTTCACTCTGGAACCTTTGCAAGCACATTATAGATGGGCTGAATATTAGGGACCAAAGAAGACACCTACGCATGTCACAGAACATACAATGTATACAATGCAAGTACAGCGCAGGGGCGGGGGAAGGATGGGAGAGTGGGAGGAGGGCGGGGGGAAGGCGGGGGGGTTGACAGGGAGGGCATAGGGTGGAAACAAGGGTGGATCCGTCCCAGGAGGGGGTGGGGTCAGCAGTGCTGGTGCATGTCAAATTCTATCTCCCTTCCCAAGCTTGAAAACTCTACACAAGGCAACTCTACATTTAGCAGGTGCAGATCCAAGTTGCCCCATTGGGCAGGATGAAGCTGAAGCATCAGTGCTGGTTAGGATTGGGCTGTAAGTTTCTACAATATATGTGGTGAGCAATATTTTTTCTTGGTTCATTGTTTGAGTACATCACCTATTTTATTTACAATAATTTTTTTTATTTACAATATTTTTATTCCGCCTTTCTCCCCAAAGGGACCCAAGGACCCAATTTTTACTGTCTAACTTTAATTCTGTTTTTTTCTATAACACTATATTCAGTACACAAATAACTAAATATTTTGAGATATCCACAATCTATTTTGCATGTTGAATACAATTTTCATAAACTTTTTTTAAGAGAGATTTTATTTCAACTGCAAACATCCACATACATGTTTAGTCAGTGGTAAGTCCCATTTTGCTCAGTGAAGCTTACTCTCAGGCGTATAACCACAAAAACACACAGCGACCTCCATCACACACTCTGGTGTAAGATCCAGAGACTCTTGTGCAACTCCCGACAATTCCTATTTTCATTCTTCCCATATTCCTGAACAGAAAAAAGTCAAGTAGCACTTGTACGTCGTCAGAATGGTACACATTTCAATTTTATTAGTGCTACTACTAAATAAACCAAGAATATGTTTTAAGATGTATCATTTAGTTGTGCTGATAAAATTGAGGTGTCTTCAGTGAACATGTATTTTTCCATCCTTCCAGTGCTCATATATATTCTTGAAATATGGACTCAGAGAGAATGTAATGTCTTAGATTAGTTAAGGATAGACAGCTGTATCACACCAAAATTTCAGTAGATGATTTCACTGGTGTGTTTTTTTTTTACTGTCAATCATTCCTGTACAAATGATTTCCATCCCTCTGTGGACCATAAGTATTGGAATGGTGCCTGTTATTTCCAGTTACCATTCTCCAAGGCCCCGTTAAAACAGCTAGCCTTGAATGTAGATATCAGAATTCACAACTCAAGCATTTAGTTAGTGCCAAAATCATATGGCATGAGAAATAATCTGACTCCAGGGCTCAGTGTGCAGGCAGAATAAGTAACTAAGATCAGGATTTTTTTAATTTTCTCTTTCTTTTGCAAATAACTTGCTAATTGTGGCAATAATCAGTTGCTAACTATGTCTTTGTACTGAGTCAGCTTCTCTAGAATTATAACCTCAGTCTTTAGCAATGTATGTTTAAGTGGTGCATTATAATACAAGGAAATGCTAAAGTTTCATAGCATGACAAATCATTCAACAGAAAAGTTCTGAGATGTCAGCATTATAGGCTGGGAGGATTTTGAAATATACAAAATCTTTTTCATTTAATATATACATATATTAATAAGTTATTATTTAAAATATAAATGTATTACCCAAAGCGTGTCCTATTCCACAGAATTCTGATTTCCCCCACCCCAAAAAAAGTCTGCCCCTAGTTTTGCATAATCTGTAGTTAATGGGAGGAAGTGGTTCCAGTTCTTGCTTCGGTTATTGGACAATTCCATTGATTAACCTGTGAAGTCTACCTCTGTGAAGCCTGCCTCATCATCCTTGTTTTCACACCAAATATGGAACTGCTAACCGGTTTCAATCTGATTTCATAGCAACTGTGCAAGTGTGCAGAGAGCCACATAAGAGAAACTGTGTATGTTTCAAGCACTGTTCTTCAGAAGCATTACTTGAAAACCACCTCTAGTTTCCGACATACAGAGACGAACAACGAATTGCATTATTATACTGGTGGCACAGTGAAGCATTTGGCATTCTACTCCTTGCCCTTTGTGTACAGAGTCAGAAGAGGCCATTTTTCCAGGTTTATGAAAAGAAAGAGGTGCTCCAAATGGTCAAGAGTGGCGTTTATTTTGTCATATAGCTACATTAACCTTAGCTTTTTAGTGTCTCTTGATGTATAGTGGTCGCTGTCCTGCTTGTATCAAAAGTGCTCTCAAAAATTTGCAATCACTCTTGTAATATGGTACAGCTTAGTGAGGATGTTACAGGCAGTATGTAAGGGCTAAACACAGTGCTATTTCCTTCCTTAGCTTTCTGATCTGGTGCTGTGTAAGGTTTCCATGCCACTTTAAGACATGTGTCCCCAATCTTGTGTTGTCAGTGGGAGCCTTTGGCTTTCAGGTAGCACCATCACAAAATGGACTCTGAGTGGGGTTGGGCCAGACACAAAATGGCTGTCAAGAGGCTAGGGCCAGTCACAAAATATGCAAGATTTACGGCCCAATCCTATGAGGGCCTTGCACTGCTGGAATTAGTGTTCCTGTAGCACAAGGTCCTTTACAGCTGTTGCAAAATGCAACATACCATTCAGAGCGGCCAGACTTCCACCACAAGTGGCACACAGCCATGACCGCACTCCAATGACTAAGAAAAGAGCCCCATCACCAGTAAGTCAGCATGGGAGGAGGGCGGGAAGGAGGCAGGTGGTGGGCGGAACAGGGTGGGGGAGGAACAGGGAGGAGGGTGGATCGAAGCTGGGAAGGGGGCAGTATTGGTGCTGCTGATAACCTAACCCCATCCTGGCCTCAATCTGCCTTCCTGGGTCCACTCGGACTTGTGCCAGCAAAATTGCTGGCACAGGTCCGAGTAGATCCAGCAGAGCAGCAAGGGCTTACTCCTGGGCAAGGGTGGAGGCCTTTGTGGCCCGAACCGTACCCACAGGATGCAGCAAACAGCTGCATTGGCGGGAGAGGGGTGGATAGGATTTGGCTGTTACTTTGATAACACATTGGAGCTTGTCATAAAAAAATAAATTAAAAAATAAAACAAAAGCAAACTACCTAGAAAGTAACCCTTACTAATATAAAGGAGCCACATATACTGTGAGAGAGCAAGTCATACCAAGACTAAAAGAAAAAGTCATGTGGGTTCTAAATTAAATTAATTTAATGCAGAACTAAATTGGCAGAACCTGATGAAGCCAGAACACCTATGGGCACCAGGCTGGGCACTACTGGTTTATGGTATTAGCGCTGATTCAGATGTCACCTCAGTGAAAAGGCTGCTACCCAAATGTAGCTGCAGAAATACCTATATTCAGTTTCCACATCAGCCCTATTCAGGAATCCATTGTCCATAGAGAATGAGTACAGAAGCAGCTCTTTGGGGATGAGCGTGCTAGTCCCACCACTGATGTGCCAACTAGCCATACCCCTGCTCTCCCCCCATGTTCAGTATTTGTCTGAAAAGGCAAACACAGAACACAGGGAGAGTTTCCCACTGTAATTGGAACATGAGAGACAAAGCACCAGAATAGGGTTATGAATATACTAGATTGTACGAAAGAAACCATGTCAAGAGAAAACAACTTCCTGAGTTCTGACATTGTTGACATGGGTTCTTACCACACAATCTCTCACAAGAAGCTGATTATATAGATATTACCACAATGTATAGAGCCCTGCCCACACAGAAGCTATTTTTGTGGTGACCTAACTGGTCCCTCCTCGGTTCAGGTCTGGTGCGGTCATTGCTAACAAGTCTCCTTGCTAAATGGAAGTTGTGACACGACACATATTGAGAAATTGTGACCCTACCTATATTGCTTGGTGCTACCTTGAGCATTTGAAACAATGGAAATCATAACACCATTATTTAAAAAAGAAAATAAAAGCTAATGTGATCAAGAGGTGAGATGCAAATAGAGGCACAAAGGTATCAAAATGGCCTCAGTAATGCATGAAGTAGATTATGTTTTGTTGTGACTCACGGAATCTAATATGAACCATGAAATACCTAAGGGGGTTGTTAAGACCTAGGGCAGTTGTCCAAGAAATAAATTCCTTGAATTAATGACATTAGTCACACTTTCGAGTTTTATTTAATAATGATACACTTTTTAACATCAGAAACAGAGAGGAGATCCTTTTTTTCCCCAAGAACAATTTTGACTCTCTAGCAGTAACAAAACAAAAAATCTGACAAGTTACCTTTCAAAATGCGGTTTTTATGTGGTGACGGAATATTCCCTTTGCATGACCTGAAGTGTTTTCCTACCACAATATAAATATGATCTGCTATTATGTTGCAAAACAGAACAATTTAGTACATTTTTGACCATTTTGATAACATATTGTGCAGTTCAAACATTTTGTGTTAATATATTTTGTGTATGTCTTATCTATATTGTATTGGGTCGGTTGAGATTATATGCCTGACCAGCCTGGCGACCACATAATACAGGACATAAAGTTCCTGTTCCCTCTCCCAGCACACCATCCTTCATCTGAACCACCCCAGGTATGTAATCAAAATGTTTCTAGCTAAATATTACATTTGAGTGGGACCCCCCCCCCATGTTATTATGATGCTGCAGGATGGTGCACTGAGAAGGGTGGGTAGGCGGTACTTGTGTCCATTGCAAGTGAGTGAGGGCTAAATTGGATGCATTGTTTCAAGTGGCCCAATACCATATAGATAAGCTACGACCCAAAGGCTATATAGATAAGACATATTTCTTGTAGTGAAGCCCCTGCAACTGCCTTGCTGAGTTGGTGGCATGGAATCAGGGATTCCATGGAATCAGGGACAGCCAAATTGGATATGGCACCTGATGCCAGATCTGCAGCCACCGCCTTTAAAACAAATGCAAAACATCAAAACCGCAGTTACAGACCTTGCTCCTTCCCATGTGATCCTCATAGTCAAAAAAGGAAGTGTGGGTCATGCTGGGAACTCCCAGCATGCACTGCACTTTCTGTTTACTTTAAAGGTGCAGCAAGGAAGGTGCCTGTTAAAGGGCTGCTTCTGCAACTTCTTACACCACTCCTTCCTTGCACAGGCTATTAGGCGAAGCACACTCCAGATCTGCCACTCACCCCACCTTTCAGTGTTTGAGATCAGGGGGATGTTATGATTTGGAGAGGGGGAGTCAGGAGTGCTAAGAAGGCTAGTAAAGAGACAGAGTGCCTAAAGAACAAGGGACTATGTAGGCAGTGACCTGAAAAGGAGGCACCCAAAGAAATAATGGATGCTGAAAACAGAGAGCTGATGAAAGTAGGAGTCAAAGGGCTAGTTTGCATGTTACCAGTTGAAGTCCTAACTGGTACCATGCAATTATGAACATGTATGCTTACATGACGGGGCCCAACCCTATTCAATTTTCAAGTGCTGATGCAGCCTTAATGCAGCCCCGAGGTAAGGGACAAATATTCCCTTAGGACGTCTGACTCAGGACGTAGAGCGTTCATCTCATAAATCTGCCTGAAGATCTGCAGGACAGCAGTTCAAGACGGCCGGAAGTCTGTTGGAGAGCTGCTGGTTGTTTTAATTTTCTTAGTGTCTGCTTTCTACAAGTGGCTCTTTTGAAGATTTTATACGTGTGCGTCTGGAGTTCTCTGTATTTTATATTTTAATTACGTGTCTACTTCACCCATAAAACTTTTGTCTTGTAATCTAAAGACTAGAACATTATTATATTGTAAAAACCCCTTGGGGTTTAGAACAGCCTGCCCATGTACACCGCCTTGAATAAAGTCAGAGGAGGAATCCAATGACCAGAAAGGCGGTATATAAATACTGTATATTATTATTATTATTATTATTATTATTATTATTATTATTATTATTATTATTACTACTACTACTACTACTACTACTACTACTACTACTACTACTACTACTACTACCTTGAAGAGGCCTCTGTGACTGTACCTCCCCACTGCAGGATGCTATGCATACCCCATTGGAATGGCTGCATTGGTGCTGAAAGGTTGGATAGGACTGGGCCCTTGGTCTTTCCCCTTGCATCCTGGCAAGTTTGCTTAATCAGGTGAGAGGGTTGCATGAACTATTCTGCTACATGTGCTGGATTCTATATTCCCCCCCTTTCCTGTTCTAGAAGAGTATTGGGGTGAGCAGCTCCATCTAGGCCACAGTCCCCAAACTACTGTCAGTGATGTCGTTAGGGGGGGGGCGGTGGGCCCCTGGGTGCAGGAGCAGCAACCGTTTGGGGGGTGCCAACATTTTATTGTGTAGTTTGGGGGTTGCACCCCCACAGGCACGGCAGCAGACGGGGTGCACCACGGGGGTGATTCGGGCGGCGCGGGAGCCGGGGGCCAGGAGGCGACTTAACTTGCTCGCTTGCTTCCTTCGTTCCGGCTTCCTTCGTTCCACTTGCTTCCTTCGTTCCAGCTTCCACTGCAGCCATGAGGGAGTGAGACTAGGTGCCTCTCTAGCATGCATGCGCCACCTAGTCTCACTGGTCGATCATCCTAGCAAGCGGAATGAAGGAAGCTGGAATGAAGGAAGCAAGTGAGCAAATCGCCCACTGGCCCCTGCGCCACCCAAATTCCCCCCCCCGTGGTGCACCCGTGCCTGCGGGGTGCAAAAAAACACACACCACAAAACATCACAATAGGATTTTGGCACCCCTCAAATGGTTGGCACCCCTGCGCCTAGGTTTGGGGGGGGGTTGTGCTTTCCTGCGCTGGAGTTTTTTTAGTGCTTTCGCGTCACCGTTTTGCCACTGAATTTCGGCAGCAGCGGGAAAGTGAAGTCACGAGGGGGTGCACAGTGAGCGCCCCCCCCTCGTGGGGGTGTAGCTTCGCCACTTACTACTGTCTGGGGTAGTAGTCAACCCACCAAGTAGTCAACCCACTTCAACCCACCAAGACATTTTGACCAGCTCCCTGAGCCCAGTGGCATTATAATTACATTCACATCCTCCAGTGCACTTC
This sequence comes from Plestiodon gilberti rubricaudatus, assembly GCA_026170595.1. Lineage (NCBI taxonomy): Eukaryota > Metazoa > Chordata > Lepidosauria > Squamata > Scincidae > Plestiodon > Plestiodon gilberti. Next base: position 54,181,390 of record JANXHW010000002.1, read on the forward strand.
TGAAATAGCTAGTGTTCTGTGAAAAAGAACCTGCTTTGACCAGGGCAAATCTTTGGCTTTTTTTTTTTTTAGTTGCCAGCCTAATGTGCCTGGGATTGAACTGATCTGTCACCTGTCCCCTGTTCAGTCCAAGTGGCCCATAGAGTAGCTTTCTTTAGAAAGACTAGAGGATGGGAGATGTTTTCCAACCTTCACAAAGAGAGGAGCAGAAACAGGTCAAAACAACCAAGTACAAGGAGGAAATAGCAAAATATCGAACAGCCACCAGGAAGAATAGTATTGCCCACCCACAACTGTGGGCAGCTGAGGCAGGGCAGAGAGATGTCTTCCCTTGCAACTGGAGTGGGAGCCATGAAGTGGACTAGGGCAGCGGCAGAGGATGCAGAAGTTTGGGGTTTGGTCAGGGAAGATCTGTTAGGTATATAATTTTATTAATTATCAGCGAATAACATATTTGCATAGATCTTTTCTTCCCCCCCCCCCGTGAAAATTCTTCAAGTTATGTACAATATATGATGTAGTGCTCATCCCCATTTCAAAGCCGAAGAGCCAGCATTGTCCGAAGACGCCTCCGTGGTCATGTGGCCGGCATGACTCTCCTTGCCGCAGCGTGTAGCATGCGGCTGGAACACGGAGCGCTGTTTACCTTCCCGCAAGCGGTACCTATTTATCTACTCGCATTAACATGCTTTGGAACTGCTAGGTTGGCAGGAGCTGGCCAAGCAACGAGAGCTCACCCCATCGTGGATTCGAACTGCCGACCTTTCGATCGACAGCTCATGGTTCAGCGGTTTAATTTTAAACTGCTGCAGCTTCCCATAAGAGCAAGACTGTATGATGTGTCCCTGGCAGTGGAAAGTGTGGGGATCCCTGCTGCTCTAGATCCTAACGAGGGAATGTTGTCCATTGCAATTCATGTCACTGCAACATCACGACATGCCAAAGCAGTGTGAGGAGGTAAACTTGACATACTTATTGGAATGAACTGACCAGTTCCTTGACTGCAAGCTCCTAGAATTTTTCTTTAGCAATATATCTTATTAGTTCTTGTTATACGTTTTTGCTCACCTCTAAAGAGGTGCACCTCTAAAGTTGCATTGCTTTTGATACTTTAGCTGCCAAAATAGTATTATTTTATTTCACTTTTAAGTGCTGACTGATAGTTTAAACCATAAATAAAAACCAATCAGTCTCTAATAAAATAGCCTTTAACCTTAATTTCTATTCTTTCCACGTCCCAACACAATGAACATCTGGCAGTTATGCAAGGAAAGAAAGTCTGATTCACTGTTGCCCATTAACAAAATGTCTTGCATTACTAATTCAGTTCCATGCAGAAATAACTGTGGCTTTTACATTATACATTTCAAGAGTAGTGCATTTTGTTCTGCTTGGTGTAGTTAAATTCAATTAAACAAGAAATTTATCCTGGAAGTAATTTTCCTTCTCGGATCTTCTATATGGTTTCAAGATTCTCCCCATTAAATACTGGCACTGATTGCCTCCATTATTTTGCAGAAGTCATTGGAGCATTCATCCAGTGGGAAACTCGCTTATATTTATTAATACCTGGCCATTTCTCTTTCCATTTCACTGATAACAAGCAGTGAACACTCTGCCTTAAATTAATGGAAACTAAAGTATTAGCTTCAGTCTCCTGAGGGTTAGGATTGGGGTTGCCGATAGCATCTACTGCTAATCTAGAAAATGACAAAACCAAACAGCAGAAATGACACCGTGCCCCCTCTTCTCACCCCTACAGAACAACAGACTGCAATATGCTGTTGGCAACAATCCCAGTTTTTACGAGAAAGTTGTATGCACTTGGCAGTGATGCCCTATCTCACTGCCTGATTCCTTTTTCCCCCCTGCTATGCCAAGAATGCTGTTGGAATGACAAGGCTTTTAATTCCTGACCATGACTCGGCTCCCTTTATGACAAAAAATTAGAACTGTGTATACTTTTCCTGCTGCAAGGTGTCTTTTCTTGTAGTTGTCCATATTTGTGAATAAATTTAGAACCAAGCAATGATTGGCGAGCTAAACATGGAACTGATTTCATTGAGTTTGAAAGCATTTGCTCCTTACTGCAGTGGGAATAATTACTTAATGATTCCTGGGCTAAAGAGGAAAGATAGGTCCCGTCCCAATCCTACTGAGGCCTTGCACTGACAGAACTAGCATTCCAGCAGCGCAAGGTGCTTTATGGTGGTGTGGAACCCGGGTTACTGTTGTGTGCTGCCAGATCGCTGCTGCAAACGGCAAAACATAGCATGTGCAGCAGCTAAGAGAGACTCCGCTGGTACAAGTGAGTTGTTGGGGGGGGGGGCGGGGCGTGGGCAGGGAGGCAGAGTAATGGGGCATATTGGGGGAGTAACCAGAGGACATGTCAGGGGAGGGAGAGGTTGGATTTGGACGCAGTGACTTGTACCTGGATCCTACCCCCCAAACCCGTGCCCAGAATGCTCCCTGGCTCTCCTTGGACTTACGCCAGCAAAATCGCTGGCGTAAGTCTGAGGAGACCCATAGGCAATTGGGCAGCTTAGTGGGGGGTAAGTAAAAAATATTTTTACTTCATACAGGCTATCCAATCCCCCCCCCACTCCCACCATAACGTGCAGTGCAGCCTCCATTGGCATGGCTGCATGCCATAACATGGTGGGGGATAGGATTGGGCAGCTAGTCCAGTATCGCCAGCTGCTTCTCAGCCGTAAGAAGGAGAAGGAACAGCACTGAACCTTTCTCTCCAGCAGCAGTAATGATGTATCATCAGAAGATCCAATAATCCGAAAGTTTTCTGTTGCCTTTCCCTGCAGCGTTTTGATAGGTTTGCCTGCATGACTCATCTTTCTGCATCGCACCTCCTGCTGCTGCTTATGGTGCACTATGGCCTGGATTATGATGAAGGTGATCTTAAGTGGGGGAGAGTTGATGAATGGATTGTCCTGCCTCTTGACAGGGTGTTGAAGGAGATGTGGAGCTGTAGCCAGGGTGGGGAAAGTAGGGACACAACTCCACCTGGAGCATTGATTTGACATTGCTAAGAATTATTATTATTTTTAAAACAGCCTCTTCAATTTGTGAGATGACAGTTTCTGTTAAAAGGAAAAGAGCATGTTCTTTAAATAAGAAAAAAAAGTGTCAAAAGAAGTGGTTGCTGGTGTCCCCTAAAGCAAAGCTATAGTGCTTCAAAACTCTGCCCACCCAAGATGTTGCCTGGCTCAGGGTTCATTTTTCAAGATCACTACCCTCCTTATCATGCTTAAGTCATTCTGAGGGGGGGGGGGAAGAGCCCCTATTTAACTATTATGATTCTGAGCAGCACAGGGGGCTTAAAGAAGAGAGGGCAGCTAAGAGGCAAATTAAGGATGCTATTATTTAATCAAGGAACTTGTTCTTTATAAGCATGCAAAAACGTCTGAACATCAAATAATTGTTCTTATTCAAATTACATGTAAATTATTCACAGGTATTTAAAATACACATAAGCAACAGGTTTTGGAGGTTTTTACTAATTCTGAGGAGCCTACTGGTTTTTCCTTCCATTTCTTTGAAGCACTACTTGGAAATAGAGCAACCCAATTCAAGAAGTTATTTCACTTACTTAGATGGCCTTTTGGTCTTTTTCAGCTCTAAGACTCAATGGCACGTAACTGATGCTCAACCAAGATGCATTAGTTGAGAATTCCATCCAGCAGGTTTTAGCAGCTGCAGATATGAAAGCAGAAAGCATCTAACTTGGTGATTGATTTCACAATGTGTAAATGGCCTATTATTGAAGGTCAAGCACAAGGCCAAGCACAAGTAGTGGGGATATACTGAGTAGAGTATGGCTGTATTTGTGTTGTTGCTGTTATATAAAAGAAAAAGATGTGTGTGTATGCGCATGCGCACAAACGTGTGTGTGTGTGTGTGTGTGTGTGTGTGTGAGAGAGAGAGAGAGAGAGAGAGAGAGAGAGAGAGAGAGGGAGGGAGGGAGGGAGGGAGAGAGAGAGAGTAGGATAGTTCTACTGCTTCTAGTAGGATAGTAGATTTCTGGAGGTGTGGGCAATATTCAACTTTGGGTAGTAGAGTCCAGTGGGTTAAGGTGCAGAGTTCATGGAAAATACAGCAACTGGACACAAAAACCCTCTCTTTTACATGCATGCACTGACCCTGCTTGGCTTCAGTAAAAGCTAAACTTTACGCAGGCAAGAACTGGCAGAGAAGAGGAATCATTTTGCTAATTAGCTGCTGCATGAAGCCTGGACTTCTTTGTTGTAGATCTGCACACTGGTACTGATCCAAGAGAGAGACAGTGCCCCCCTTCTCTGCCAACAGTGCACATGCCAGACCACAGTGCCACCTACTGGCCTGTTCAGCAAATTCCAAATTGCCATCTGCCCCCATCTGCCCCTATTCTAGGAAATGTAGAGTGTCAACTCAAGAAGAGGTCTATCTTCTAATCTAAATAATCATGCAGGTAAGGCATCATCATAAGTAGTATTTTTACTCCTGTGATACTTCTGCTTCCCAGCTTTTCCTCTCTCCCCTTCCTCCTGGTCAATTCCCAACTCACTCAGAAGGGTCTCATGTTGAGAAGGAAAACAGCTAAGGCCCAAACCAAATGTGCACTTATTCTGTGGGAAATACATCCATGAGTCACATCCATGAGATTCGACTCACATGGGATTTGCGACCACACGTTCGCCACAAACCAGGGCTTTTCTCATGACATTAGCCATGCAAGTCCCTCCTCCTGGACTGCCAACCATCCTTTAGCAGAGTTCTTGGGTCTGCAGAAATCCAAGTAGCACCTGCCCACCAAAAGGGGCAGGAGTTTCCTCCGGAGGCTTTGCTCTTCACAGGGCAGGATACTTCCTAGATCAGCCATACACTGTACTGTGATTCCCAGCCCCGAGTTCCCCCCCCCCAATGTTTTCTGCAGTTCTGTTCTTCAAGCAAGGAAGTGGGGTTCTCCCCCAAAGAACCTCTTTTGAAAAAAAAATCTGGCTCCCCTCCCTGCTTCCAAGCAGGAAGTTTTCCCCAGAATCAATAGAAGTTCAGTCTGGGGGGGGGGCTGATAGGGAGGTTCCCCAGGGTAACCTTCCTGTTCAGAACCAAGGAAGGATATCCCCTGCAAGCCCAATCAATCACCCGAGTGGAATTCATCATTCACACCCAGTGGAGGCAAGTTAAGTTCACCTCTGTCTCACCCCCCCCCTCTGAGGACCTCAACAAAAGCAAGGATGGGGGACTTCTCAACAGGGAACATGGATTTCTGCAGACCCAAGAAGTCTGCCGAAGAGTAGAAAAAGTCTGCAGAAAAAGTCTGCTGAGCCCTACTGACTAGGATGCAGCGGCTGGCAGTTTAAAGATTGCGCTGACAGTGTAGTATGTCTTTCGCATCAGGCTACAATCTTACAGTATGGAATAAGTACAGAAGGAGTAGTCAAAAGAGAAATTGGCAGGTGGCTTTTACTGTGAAAGCTGAAAAATTATGCATGAATTATGCAGGCCTCCGAAATGAGCTCTTGGCTGCTTCCTGTCTAGCACTCTTCTGATGTTCATAGTGGGGAGAGTGAATGCCTGTGGGTCTTTGACATTCTCACACATGGGCTGGGGATCGTGAGAATTATGGCTCTTTTTGGTCCCTAGCTCCCCAGGCTGCACCATCCATTTGCAGAAGTGTCAAAAGATCTTAGCCTCCCAGTCATTATGTCCATCCCCAGCGAGTAACATGAAACTGGCATGGAAGAGGGAAACCTACAGTACCCAAGTGAAAAAAGTACGGTAGGAGTATGGATGATGTATGCTTTAGTTTCATATTGTAATTTTGATTTTGCACTAAAATAAAAAACCAATTCACAATCATACTGAACATTTTGATGACCACAATCCAACTGACAATGAGGAACTTGCTTATAATGAACATAATAACATTGTTTTTAATTGACTGTTGGCCACTTGAGCTTTTAGTTTTGTTTCGTTTTTGCAAGTGGACTTCCTCGTAGCAGTTCCACATTTGTCAAGCTACAGAATTCCAATTTTAACTTTTCTAATTGATTGAACACCATTTTATAAAAGATGAAAGAAGATGAGATGCCAGTGAGAATGCAGTGAGATGAGGCAATGGTGACTTCCTATAGAGGATTTGACTAATCCCTTTCTTATCTGTGGTTTTACAGAGGCCTCATATATTTTAATGCTCTAATGAAAAAGTATTTACCTGTCTAATGCTGACAGGAAAATAATTGTATGGGACTCATTTCAATTTGGTTTCTGTCAGGCCATCCTTGTAATTGAAAATATTGACTGGTGGGATTTCCTTATTTAACACACTTGTAGCTCGCCCTTCCTCTATAGAACTCAGGGTGGAAGTCATGAGAATTATACCATTTCATCTCCCCCAAACTATATCAGATCGGTCAGGTTGTGAAGGACTAAATCGAAAGAACTCTGCCCCCAAATGGTTACCAGGGTGGGGCGTAGCAACAAAGGGGTGGAGCCAGCAGTGCAGGGACACAGCCAGTGGCAGCCCCAAAAGTCGTGGCCTAAAATGAGCCTTTGCTGCCCGGCTGCCTGAGAGGAAAAAAAGCAAAACACTGGACAAACAGGGTCATTTTTGGCAAACTAGCTACCTCATTCATTTCTATAGCGTATGAGGGAAGTAGAGCAGAAGCTACTCCACGTTCTGAGGGCACCATCTCACAGAAGATGTCAAGTGAATTGTTTTTAGACTAATCATCTGTAAAAAGGGGTCCCAAGAATTTGAGGTGCCACTGAGCTGATATGGATAATACGTTTCCATCTGACAGTGCCCATATGACTATAGATGTGAATGCTCATAACTAGGCTTACCAGATCTCCAACTGGGACAGAGTGCTAGACCTTTAGGAAAAGGAATGTGGACAGGTGTAGCTTGTTAAACCTTACAGCACAATCCTAGGCATGTCTACTCAGAAGCAAGCCCCATTGAACACAATGGGGCTTGCTTCTGAGTAGACATGCCTAGGATTGTGCTCTAGGACTTAACAAGCTACACCTGCCCATATTCCTTCTCCTAAAGGTTTAGCACTCTGTCCCGGTTGGAGATCTGGTAAGCCTACTCATAACATATGTATGTCCTGTTCCTGCCCTGCTTTTCTTTCAGGCTTGGCGTACCATATAAAAAGGGGGACAAAGTGCCTGTACCTTTAACCATTGTAAGAAGAAAGAATTTGGGCAGGTGCAGCTTTTTGCACCCTTCCATGATGAGCTGCAACTACCCAAATTCCTTCTTCTTACAATGGTTAAAAAGGTGTAGGCAGTTTGTCCCCCTTTGTATATGGTAAGCCTATTTCAGGCCAATTTCCTTAATTGTTAATATATTACCCTTTACATGCACCTGCTAATGCTACTCTAAGAGAAGTCAGACATTGCAAGGTTTGGGGCCAGCCCTGCCCATGTTACCACTATTACCTCATCTTTTCTGTGATGTATAAAGTAAAATATATCTTTTCTGTCCAAAATCATGACGTACATACACATAGCAGGCATGTTTATTCCTCTTATGTTTTAAGTTTGATAGTCCAGAAGGATGGTCTAACAAACTGCTCATAGATTTGAAGTTTATAATGCACTCAAAAAGGTATTCCTCAATTATTTTACTTATCATATTACCGTATTTCTTCGAGTCTAAGGCGCCATTGATTCTAAGGCGCACCTTTACTTTCAGTACCACCAGCAGGGGAAAAAAAATCCATCGATTGTAAGACTCACATCCCTTCATTGAATCTACCCGCTCAGCACCAACTCTCCCCAGCATGTCTCCTGCAGCTGAGGATGACTGAGTGCACTGCCTTTGCATAGCATTTCTGGCCCCGCCAGAAAGTGCCATTTCCTTCATTACCTGGGCTTGGGGGAGCTTCAGGGAGGCCTGCGCAACCCTCTGCAGGCCTCCCTGATCTTCAGTTCAGCGAAAAACAGCTATTTTTGGCCATTTCTGGTTTTTGCGAAAACTGGAAATGGCTGAAAATCACCGGGTTTTGCCGAACCGAAGATCAGGGAGGCCTGCAGAGGGTCGCGCAGGTCTCCCTGAAGCTCCCCCAAGCCCCAGTAAGTAAGAAGATAGCATTTTGGGGTGCTTTTTGGAGACCTTCGATTCTAAGACGCACCCCATTTTTTTAAATGCTTAATTGGGAAAAACATGCGTCTTAGAATTGAAGAAATACAGTACATTACATAAGAACATAAGAAGAGCCCTGCTGGATCAGGCGAAAGGCCCATCTAGTCCAGCTTCCACCTGTATCCTGTCGCTACTCCCTTGCATCTGACATTAAGAGATAGCCTACTACTAAAACCAGGACGTTGCATATACCCATCATATTTATTTATTATTTATTTTTCACATTTTTATACCGCCCTTCCTCCAAGGAGCTAAGAGTGGTGTACATATTTCCTCCCCTCCTTTTTGTCCTCACAACAACCCTGTGAGGTAGGTGGGGCTAAGAGATAGTGACTGGCCCAAGGTCACCCAGGAAGCTTCGTGGCTGAGCGGGGATTTGAACCTGGATCTTCCAGGTCTAAGTCCGACTCCCAAACCACGACACCATCCTAGCTTGTAACCTGTGATGGACGTTTCCTCCATAAATCTGTCCAAACCCCTTTTAAAGGTATTTAGGTCAGGTGCCATTATCACCACATTCTGTGGCAAGGAGTTCCACAGATGAATTACACGGTGGGTGAAGAAATATTTTCTTTTGTCTGTTCTAATTCTCTCGCCGCTCAGTTTTAGTGGATATCCCCTAGTTCCCCACTGTCTTTTGCTGGAGGAATTTCCATGTTTGGAGAGTATAACATTAAATATTTCCTGACCTGCAGAGGGTATCTCTGTCTTGTGAAACACTTCTAATGCTACTAATGAAAAATAATGAAAAATAGAAGAATAAAAAATAAAAATCATCGCACTCTACTGAAAGCTACTAGAGAAATAGAAACAAAAAAGTCTTCTTTTTTTACAGAGAGTTACTAGAACGGAAGCTAAAAAGGACTCTACAGGAGCGAGTAAATAACAGTGCATCTTTGATTCAAGCTGTTGTCACTAAAGGGAACAGTTTAACTTAAACTCTCCCTGTTGCTTATGAGATGGGATGAATGAATCCAGATAGGGCGCAGCACTAAAAGCTTCCTGCAGTGAAGCCTGAATGTAGCAGGTAATTGCCATGTTAGAGAAAGATAAAATGAGATAATATGTAAGGAAACATTCCTTCAATAGAAAGGTGGCAAAGCAATAAAATGGAGAGCTAACAGGATTCTTCAACCCATGAATCTATTTGCTGAGTATTCTGCTGTCACAAAGAGTAACATAATACATTATTTTTAAAAAGGTAGTGTGAAAACCTTGGCAGCAGCATCTTTGCAAGCAATCCTGGAAAGAAGGGAAGGAAGGAAAGACACAGTGTGAACTGTGAAAATTGCAGTATATACGACGGAATTCTGGAATGTGTAGCTGAAGAGCTGTTGATCCATACAAAATGTCAGTTGATATCCACATAGGTCGCATAGGGCATTCTCACATGAGAGGCTTAAGTCACCTTTTGAGCTCTCACAGGTTTTTTTTTTTTTTTTTGAGCATCCATCTGAGCATTGTGAAGACAAATAAGCAGAAGAGATACAAATGGGTATTCTAGCCCAACGTAGACTTTACATTTGTATTTCAAATCACATTCAAGCAAGAGCTGAAACAACTTTTTAAATATATCCGACACATTCAATGGAGCATGCTCAGTAACAGCGACTAAAGCCCGGTGTCCTTTTATTGCACACAGAACCTGGCAGATTATTCTGGCACGACAGCACATTAAGCTTATGTGTGAAAGTGCTCTGAGTTAAATCTCCTGAAATCAGCATATCCAAGAATACTGGTGGATCATAGTTCCAGCAGATGAAGGGCTGAACAAGGACTGACTTTTCTGAATCAGACTGGAGCCCTGCTCACACCTTCAATCTGGGTAGAATGAAGTGATGCGGGGGGGTGTGTGGGTAAGATTACAGCAGCAGAGTCTAGCCCTGTCTTGTGCACATTCAGTGTCATGACTCAGCAGATCCTATATATGCAAACAAACTAAGGTCTGTTTGGACAGTAAACTGAATACAGTACATGTAAATTGAGAGTGAAGCTTGCTGCCATCATGATCCCGCTCCTGCAATGTGTAGTCTATCAAAACCAGTAGTGTAGCCGGGGGGGGGGGGGCAGCGCAGTAAGTGCTGCACGCTGCCAGACTGGCTCCAACGGCGAACGGGAGGGCCACTCTGCACCTCCGTGTAATGCCGTGCAGCACTTAACACACTGCCCCCCCCCGGCTGCGCTACTGATCAAGACTGAAGGTGGGAACAGAGCTAAGGAGTTATTAGGAAGTGATAACTTCCCTCCCCTCTAGCAACCTTGTAATACCAGAGAAAGGTTCCAATGGCGTCAGAAGTCAGCCAGGTTGGACATCATCTGGGGGCGGCCCAACCTGAAACAGGGCCCACCAAGTTGACCTGACCTGTCAGTCAGATGCTGCAGATTATCCCCCATGGGAAAGGTAGAGTGAAAGGATGGAGAGAGTGGAAGGAGCGTCTGTCTGCTGCTATTGTCCATTGCTAGAAAATGTGGTGAAGGACAGGGCTTTGCCCCAGGAGGACATCCAGCAACCTGCCACCTGCATGGTCCCTAGGATTCTGCAGAATGCCTGACCTCTCATTCAGCTCATAGATTTCCATAATCCCCCTGAGACGCTTCACGTCTTGGGGAGCTTGCCCTGATCCCCCGGCGTGCGCTGGCAAAGCAGCCGGCCACATGACGGGCGGAGCTGAGGGGAAGTCTCGTGAGACTTCCAGTGATCCCTCAGTTGCCGCCCGGAGCGCAATCCCCTCCCGCCCTCCCCGTGTACAGTCTGGGATTAGCCGGTCGCCTGTGGGGGCCAGGTAGGAAATTTTGACTGCCAACTGATTGGCCGTGTTGGTGGTTTTTTTTTTTTGCCTACCTCAGACTGTGGCAGATGAGGGTGTTTTTTCAGCAGCCAGTAAGTCACCTGGCAGGGGGCGTGCGGGCTTTGGGTAGATAGGATAAAGGGGGGTCGGCGTGCATTCTGAGTTCAGCAAGGTCTGGAGGTGAGCCAGTACCGCTCAGACGACACTTGACTGGGTTGATGAGGCTGGCTGGCAAGCCCCCTGGCTGGAATACGTGAAGACTACCACATGGCTTGGCCTGTGGGAATCTAAGTGCTTCTGCTAGCTCAATCCTTAGGGGTTGGCGGTGATAGGCTTCCCTAGTCGTGACTAAGGGAGCCTGGAGTTGGGATGTTTACACCAATAATTGGGCGGGGGAAGTAGACTGCTAGTGCCGTTTCCCCCAATTAGGCCCGCACGCCTGGGGTGTTTTTTTCAGTATGCCCTAGTTAGTTCCTTCTGCAGGTTATTTTGTTATAAAATAAAGTGGCATTTATCCAACATGCCTTTGCCTGGAGTGCCTTCTTTGGGGGGTGTAGGGGTAATACCCAGATCCTTATAGGAAAGAAAGACAGAAAGTAAGGTGACAAAATTATTGTGGTGATTTTAGAAAGCCAATAGATTGCCTCTTCTAACCATGGTACTTCCTCAAATCAGCATATTTCTCCTTCTAAGCAGGATGATGGTTCTGAGGGTTGTGGAATTGGGTTTTCACACTGGCAGCAATGCCAGTTTCCCTTCTCTATATCAAATGTGACTTTAGCACTGCACTTGGCCACATGATGAAGTGGGATACATGGCCAATAATTCATTCTTGACTACAGCGTAGGTGACTGTGTGGGAGGGTAGCTGTCTGTCAGAAGCAGATGCTGTCCTAAGAAATCCTGAAGATATAAAAGCCCTTCTGCTATATGGTATTTTAAGGGTTCTGCAATGCAGAGGAAGATACACAATGGTTAGTATTGTAATTTAAATTGGTTAGTAATGTTGACAGATTGAACTTAAACAGCTTTTGTTAGGAGCCAATTTTTCATTCCAAAGTCAGGAACAAAAGCCATTGTGTTTTGATCTTAATAAAACCTAATGTGTTTGATATGCAATACCAAGAACGTTTTTTATAGACCACATAAGACTTTTACCAATTTTGAGTCATAATTAAGCAAATGAAGATTGATATATACAGTATATGAAGACCATCCCTTCTGTATTTGCAAGAAGATCCTAACTGGTGGCTGAATCACATGCTGCAGTGCTTCCTGAACTTTTAGACTTCTCAGACTGTATCTTGGAGTGGAACAAGTTTCTCTGTATGGATGTTCCTTACTGAGGACATGGGCAGCCCATGATCCTACTCAACTCCCCACACAGCGATGCACCTGCGCCACCATGGCATGTGCTATATCCCACAGTGGAGTTTCAGCAGTGGCGTTCCCAGCCCTCCCGGCGCCTGGGGGAGCGGGGTTGGAGCGCCCCCACAAGCAGCCGGGCTCGGGGCTGAGCGCCCACTCGCCGCGTCCCCGGCCTTCGGAGGCTCCACTCCGGAGACCGAGGACAAGCCCTCCAAAGAGACCGCCCAGTTCGGCGGTCGAGGGCTTTCTGAGAGGGATGAACGCGACGCCGGCTTTTATAGGGTCTGCGCATGTGCAGAACCTTTCTGAGGGCAAACGGCGTGCCAGCTGGGCTCCGCTGCCGTGCCACTCTGCGCAGCCCCGAGCCCGGCTGCTGCGCCCCCGCGCCCACTCGGCGCTTGGGGGGGAGCACATCAGCTCCCCCCATGTTAGAACACCTCTGAGTTTCAGCCTCTGGAGGTCACCTTGGGGTAAGGGAACATTTGTTCCCTTGCTTGGGGTAAGCACGCCAGCCCTTTCGGTCTATTTGAACCTGCTCCAGCTATATCGCTGGTGCAAGTCCCCTAGACATGGGTTGGGGGATCGAGGCCTGGAAGGGGGATAAGATCTCAGTGTGCGCCCCTGCTGCCAAAATTGCGCCCTTCCTGGCCCTGATCCACCCTCTGTCCCGCCCCTCCTTCCTCCACACCCCACCCCATGGTGAGCATCCCTGATGTGCTAGCGTGCGGACCAGGCTGCTCACTGCTTGTGGTGGAGGCTAGGCCACACTAAATTGTAACAGCCATAAAGGGCCTTACACTGCCAGAATGCTTGTTCCGGCATTGTAAAGCCCAAGTAGGATTGGGCTGACACACACACAAAACAGCTGCCATGCAAAGCGAGTGACCATATCTGGTGCTTAAGGGTATAATATTGTCAGGGAAGGGGACCAGGAGAAGGCAGGCTGACCAAGGGGAGTCGTATCTAGTAGTTAGCTTTCATACACCCCTTCCTGTTCTTCATTTTCCCTTTATTGGATCAGCAACTGAATGAGGGAGGAAACTGGTTTCTGTCCACTGCCACTATTCCAGACTATAGAGACCCGGGGGGGGGGGAGGCTATCTCGGGGGGGGGGAACAAACCCTCCATGGAAAGCACAGAATCTCAGACATTCGTATTTAAATTTATGAATGCGGTAGTGTCTCCAAGACCAATCAGATATGACACAACCCACCGAATTATGCATGAACATGGACTAGACAGGCAGGAGGCAACATGCAAGTGGTTTATTAAAAATCCAAAAGAAAGGGAATGAAGCAAAAGGGGGAAAAGAGATGTAGAAAAAAAGTACAAGTAGGCCGATGGAAAATACATGAACTTGGCGGGATGGACACCAAGCAAAAGCTTGATCAAATTATGTATCGTAACTTACCAGTATGTATAGTAACTAGTAACACCTAGCAGATGGAGCTGGGATGCTACTCAAGAGCAAAGCATACTACCCCCCCTCCCCCAAGGCATTGCCTCACTAAACCAGTGAGGTTTGCAAACTGGCTTGGAGTGAAAAAGGGCAAACAAATCAAAATAAATTCCTGAACACACCTAGCTATAAATGCAGTCGCTATCGCTAGCGACTGACATTGTCACAGGATTACTCTACTCTGGAGAGTAAGTGGGTGTACCATCCATGAACCAGCATTAGGTTTTCATAGCATACTGGGCATAAAACACACAGAACATCCCTCTGCTGGGACTTAAGTAATTTACGGCCCAGTCCTATCCCATGTCAGCACACAGGATGCAGGGGTGCTAGAGCCACTGTATCCTGTGCACTGGCAGAAGACCAGGCTGGCTGGGAGAGGTAAGTAAAGAAAAACTGTATTTAGCACCACGGTTGCTGCATGGTCCCCGATGAGACTCCTCAGGTCTATGCTAGCTCTGTTGCTGGCATGTTAGGCCTGGCTCAGGAGCTTAGATATGGCAGATGCTAGAGCTGCCCTGATCCACCCCAATCCCTGCCCCTTTTGTCTCTCCATCACTGGGAATCTGACAGAGGCTGGTCCGTATAGCTCTGCTGATGGTGTGTGCCACATTCCAGCCTTTGCACCAGTGGCAGCGCTCCACAGGCCGGCGGAGTGGCTGCTGCGATGGTGAACATCGCAGTATGCTTGCAGACCTCACGATACAATGGCATACCGCAAGGATAGGATTGGACTGTTAGGTTTGATGATGTCATCAAGTTACCTGATTGGAGGAGTGAACCTACCTGGCTGCTCGCTTCCACCCCTTTATCTAGACCAGAGGTTCCGCACATGTGGTACGTCATTATCACTTCCGGTGGTACGCTGAGCAACGGTAGGGTTACCATATTTTTGGTGACCCAATCCGGGATACACCCCGATTTTATGGAGGCGCCAAATTTTTTTTGTTTTGTTTTGTTGGTGGGGGGGGACTGGCTTTCTTTGAATGTTTTTTTTTTAAAAAAATTATTTGCCCCCTCACTGTGGCTGCCACCGCTGCTATTCCTGCAGCCATCGCTGCTGCTGTCATTTTCCTCCTGGATTGCCATGCACAAGCGGCCCAGGAGCCCTTCAGGACAAAGGGCTTCCAGGCCGAGCCATGCGCATGGAAGCCCTTCGTTCTGAAGGGCTCCCGGGCCGCTTGTGTGCAGCTGCGGCAATCTGGGAGGAAAATGGCAGTGGCAGGTGGCGCAATCCGGGATGGCCGCCATACCTCCCGGGATGCTGGGACTGGACCCCGAAATCCGGGATGGTCCCAGCCATTTTGGGATGTATGGTACATGGTGGCCCCAGAGGTGGTTCGCTGCCCAAAAAGTATGGGAACCTCTGATCTGGACAGACATGTTTGGCTGCCCAATCAATAAGTGCATGCCAATCTCTAGAAAGAGAGGAATGTTAGCTACTCCAGACAGGAAGGAATGATTTGAATCCACAAAGACACATGGCTGGCTGATAATGGCTCTTCAACAAAGGACTGATGCAGGAGGATGTCTCAGCAGCTTTTCAATGCTGAGCCAACACAGAAGCGTCTGGGGGTTAGAAGTCTCCAAAAATAAGGAAAAATTGGCAAGGAATAGGGGGGGAAAAGGCATTCATCACAAATATGCACAATACTTCTGTACCAACAAGGTACATTTCAGAATTTAAAATGACTCACTGTTCTTTTTTGTGTTTTATTCCCTTGCTGCACTTTTCTGCTACTCCTTCTCTAGGGGGATATATGTAATCTCTGGGGGGGATGTATGCAAGATGTCACAGGCTGTGCAACTTCGGGTTTGTCAGCTGAATAACAGGCAGATATGCAAAAATGGCTGCTTTTCTTATCACTGCATTGCCATGTTAGGAAAAGCTGTTCCTATTGAATTCCTCCTTGAAACAAAATGCTTAAAGACACAGTTTCATGCCAGGGAGAGGGGAGGAAGTGGTAAACCTAGTTGAATCTGGTTTCTCCACCAAAGCCAAATAGTTTGTAACCCAGTAAAAACTATCCTTCATCAAAATGCCCTGGTTTACCATGATCTAAAGATCTAATTTTTATCAGACTATAAAACATAACTGTATTATTAATAAAAAATTTACATCCTGTTTTCAACATAAAAGTTCACAAAGTGGTTTTACACGATGAAGGGACCAATCCGAACTGTGTGTTTCGCTGGCATAGCGTGCTTTCCAGCTGTCACAAACACGACTTTCTGGAGAGTTTGGTCTGGCAGCAAGCAGCTGGGTCCATGCAGGAACAGACTGAGGACACCGGCCGCCTCGCTGCCTCAGATAAGGCTATGCAGGGGTCCAGGAGGGAGGGGGGAGGGGCAGAACAGGGTGGCTACTGGGGTGGGAAGGGGGCAGCTTTGGCAGCAGCAACACCTGCCAAATCCTGACCCCCTTTCCAGGCCTGATCCACCTTCACGGGTCAATACAGACTTGCACCAGCAATATCACTGTCGCAGATTTGAGTAGACCTGTGGGGCACAAATGTTCCCTTACCCCAAGGAGACCTCAGCATGCCAAAACTCCCCCACGGGATACAGCAGATACCAATTTGGCACTGCTGCATCACTGTGCAGGGGATTACGGTGGACTGGGCTGAAAATAAATGAAAAGATGGTCTCCTGCCCCAGAGGTTCACTATTAAAAAAATGCAAAAGAGGTACCAGCAAACAGCCCCTGGAAAACATGCTGAGTTGAATCCAAAGGAAGTGAATATTGAGCATCATTAAAATCAATTAAAAAGCACCATTAAAATTAAATAAATTAAAAGCGCCATTAAAATCAATGGAACTTGGGTCAGTCGTGATTAAGTTGATATACTCATTTTAGTGGTACTTGGGGTACACGTTCTTTGGCTACAACCTGCTATACTGGGGTGAGTACAGACAGTTGCTCTCCCCCTGCTAAACGGACGAGAAGTTCTAAAAGATGCGTTGTAGCCCAGTTAGCACGAGGCTATGTGTACAGCTAGACTTTATATATGTACAGATATAGGTATGTTGGGTTTGAAATGGATATGTTGTGTCTTTCCACCATCCTTTTCTCCCTCTGTTGTTTTCTCCACCCATTTAATTCACACTGTGATCTCCTTGGAGCAGAGAGTTGTCTTTGTTGTTTATAAAGCACCATGTACATTGGTGGTGCTGTAATAATAATAACAACAATAATGGTAATAATAATATACAATGATGATTCACAACACCATGGCTTGAATCCAAAGTTTCTTCTTCCAGAGGAAGAAGGGCCATCTGTCAACAAATGGGGACCTTTGGATTCAACCCAATATAAGATGTGGTTGTGTATAACATTTCCTAAATGAAGATTTTTAGTTTTAAAAAGGCAATGACAGCTTACTTGAACAAGTAGGATATATATGCAGGCAAAAGGTGAAGCAGGTAAAATAAAAGTGGTCCCATCTGTTTTGATTACCATAATAGGACATTTGTCTGAGGACAAAATGCCTGGTTTAATTGTTAAATGCCTGGTTTAATAGCGGGGCTGCGGTGGCTTAGTAGTTAAGATGCTGAACTGAAGACCGGAAGGGCGGTAGAACAGCAGTTCGAGACCCGAGTGCTGCATGACAGAGTGAGCTCCCGTCTCTAGTCCCAGCTCCTGCCAAACTAGCAGTTCGAAAGCAAGAAATTGCAAGTAGATAAATAGGTACTGCTGCGATGGGAAGGTAACAGCGTTCCGATAGTCATGCCGGCCACATGACCACGGAAGCGTCTTCGGACAGCGCTGGCTCTTCGGCCTTAGAAACGGAGATGAGCACCACACCCTAGAGTTGGACATGAGTGGCTTTCGAGCAGGGGATACCTTTACCTTTACCTAATTGTTACTAGGGCAGAAACAAGACTATTCATAGACTACCACTTTGAAAATGAACACTTATTAAAAGCAACTCTGTACAGGAGTTGGCAGAGATCGAGGGTGGTAAGGTATTGTATAAAACAACATGTTATACCAAAGAAACCAAATAAAACCCAGCCTTCAGTTTCAGACGAACCGAAATTCATCTTTCAGTTCTTCTTCTTCAAATATTCTTCAAATATTTCAAATATTCTTCTAAATTACATACTTATTTAAAAGAAGTCGTGCATTCAATTTTTATTGTTAGGGAACCTTTCAAAGTTTAATCTCATGGAAACACTTCGATTTTGAAAAGAAAAGATTAAAGACAAAAATAAGTCACGGTGTTTGTCAACAGCTTGCAACTTGGCTGTGGCAAACAGCAGGGAAATTAGTCGATAAAGATTTGCTGAGCTAGAAATTGCATTCGTATCCCATCTGCACACATTTCCTTTGAACATTTGCTCGTGCAACCTGCATTGAAATCAGCATTCATAGCTGCCAGCATCTGTGTTGGAACAATTCAGAAGCGGATCTCTCTTCAAGGATCTCTTTGGGAATGAGTGTGTCTAGAAAACAGCACAAAAGTATCCTTCAAAAGATATTCATAGGGAATGTGAGCTTGTGCTGCTGAGTGCTCCCCCAGAGTGACAACGCTTGATGTGTTTGTGGTTTAGGGGCTCTGTGCCAGAGGAAGGGAGATGGAAGCAACAGATCCCTTCGCAGTTCCGCATGTCTGAAAAGTTAAAAAGTGATACATTCACTCTATCTTCTCACATATCAGCTTTCAGAGTCCAGGTATGACTTAGAATGTTACATCATTAGGTGCCTTGATGCGAGTACTAATATGCAGTACTTGATATGGGAACATACATCAGCGAGCCACACGGACTGACTGTTCCCTTGCAGCATGGACTCATCTTAGGTAAAGGTATCCCCTGCTCGAAAGCCAGTCGTGTCCGACTCTAGGGTGTGGTGCTCATCTCCGTTTCTAAGGCCGAAGAGCCAGCGCTGTCCGAAGACGCTTCCGTAGTCATGCGGCCGGCATGACTAACAGAACACTGTTACTTTCCCGCCACAGTGGTACCTATTTACCTACTTGCAATTTCTTGTTTTCAAACTGCTAGGTTGGCAGGAGCTGGGACTGAAGATGGGAGTTACTCCGTCACGCGGCACTCAGGTCTCGAACTGCTGTCCTACCGACCTTCCGGTCTGCAGTTCAGCATCTTAAGCACTAAGCCACCGAGGCCCCTACATCTTAGAAGACATCTTAGAAGAATGGATAATAAAGAGAAAGGAGCTCTTGGGCAATGTTCTTGAAATCAGGTGCCCATATTCCTTGCCTAGCTCTTTACCATTATATTACGTACTTTAAATAAATAAGAAAGCACCCCCAAATGGTACGTTCTTATTTCAGAAAATGGAGACTTCCCAATTAAGTCTTGCTTTAAGCAGTGGCGTTTTAACGCCTTCCGGCGCCCATGTCCACTCCGCGCCTGGGGCGCAGCACACCAGCGCCCCCGGCGTAAGAACGCCTCTGGCTTTAAGTGATTTTGATGCAATGCTGCAGAAGTTCTAAGTTCAGAAAAATGACTGTGTTCTTATGTGTTTATCTAACACCTGATCCTAAGTGAAATTTGTTTACATCTAATTTTAAAAATCCTTCATGCACCAGCCGCTTATGTGGGCTGCAAACATAAGTGCTAAGCCTATTTCGAGCTCGTCTCTGTATTTAAAACACTTCCAGCTGGCTTTTCATCAAGAGCTTAAAGGGTAAATGGCAAACACATCATAAGATTTTTTTTTAAAGGGAGCCTGGAGGTACTGGTTTGCCAAAGACACAGTCCCTGATTGGCAATCGCATTCTGACGCTTTAATCAGAAAGGACTTTCGCATTGTGAATACCACTATGACGATTCCCACAGGGCAGCGTGCTTAGCATCTTTTCATCGTCGTCTAGGCAAGGCTTCTCTCAGAGCTCATCTAAATGCCATCTTTGTATCATACACATGCCAAGAGCAATCAGATTTATCGCTCCTTAATGTCATTTAAATAATTTATTTAGCTGCATTTTGTCTTTCCTCAGTATCTGACAAGGGACCTTGGAAATGCTTTTGCCCCAAATAAGCTTTCGAGATGTGGTATCCAGTCGTATGAAACAAAACACGGATACTTAATGAACGAACGCTTTGGTAAACTGGCATCAGGAGAGGTGCCATAGCTCAGGCATAAAGTACATGCTTTGCATGCAGAAGGTCCTGGGGCAATCTCTGGCATGTCCATTTAAAAGGAACTGTGGGGCAGCAGATCCGTGCGAGACCTTGGAAAGTCAGTGCCAGTCAGCACGGCTAGATAAATGGCCTGAAAGTACATGGCTACTTCATGCAATTATAACTACTATAAAATAATACTACTGTACATTGACAATTAACATTAGTAACAACAACAGAACAGGACCTTATCATTAGCAGTGTTACCCACGTTTGTGATTCCTCGGCTTAAATATTAACCTGGGTGACTTGTAATGTTTGCCTTCAATAGGAAGGCAACTATGGGAGTCCTTGTCTAGCCTGGATCTTAGTTTGGGCTAAAACAGGGGTGGTATCGGGGATTGGCCAACTCGAGCACTGACTGAGGTCCCACGCCCATCAGACAACCAACCCAGCCAGGTCAACCCTTGAACCCTCAGCACTAGTAGAAGAAGCAGTGGTGCCCACACCATCAGACGGTGGCTGGTGCCACTCCTGTTTACCCATGCACTTTCTAGCTGTAATAGCAGCAGCTAGGCAGAGAGGAAGCCCTCTCTCTCCTCCCTCCTACTCTTAGGTCCCAATCCTATTTGTGTAGTATGCTGGTGGATCGCGAGGTCTTCCAGCGTACTGAGTGGATCACCAGAATGGCAGCCTCTCTGCTGTTCAGTGGAGACCTGCCACCTGTGCAAAGACCAGGAAGCTGCACAACAGCAGTGGTGCTGTATATAGACTGGCTTTTGGTGCATTCATGGTGGCAGTGGGGGCGGATCAGGGGCAGCAACGTCTGCCAGATCCCCTGGCCCAGGTCTGGCGTACTCCCTGCGGTGGAACAGATGTACACCAGAAAAAGTGCTGGCTTAGAACTGATAAGGCCCACAGGGCCCAGATAGTGGCCTGAGAAGTAAGTAAGAGTGCATACTGCATCTTTGGTGTGTGTGTTGGGGGGGCAGTCCCAGAGGTCTCCTCCAGGTATTAGTCCCCAGTATGGTTAAACCACTGAACCATGAGCTGTTGATCGAAAGGTCGGCAGTTCGAAGACGTGCAACGGCTCCTGCCAACCTAGCAGTTTGAAAGCAAGAAATTGCAAGTAGATTTATAGGTACCGCATCAGCGGGACGGTAACAGTGTTCCATGCGCCTCGGTGTTGAGTCATGCTGGCCACATGACCATGGAAATGTCTTCGGACAGTGCTGGCTCTTCGGCTTTGAAACGGAGATGAACACTGCTCCCTAGAGTCGTACACGACTGGACTTAATTGTCAAGGGGGATTCATCTTTCCAGGTATTCGTCCCCATTCAGCATCCCTATTCATTCCCAGTCAGCATCTTTTCCAGTGGCTCTTAGTTGGTGTCTCTATTTTGTATTTCTTTTATAGAATGAGCCTTTTGGAACTGGGAATCATATATTTATTTTGTTAAGCAACCCACTTTATGAACTTTTTTGTTGAAAAGTGGTACAACAACAACAACAACAACAACAACAACAACAACAACAACTTCAGCCTAACATGTATCTCTGTTTTCAGCACAGGAAGACTCTGGGTTGCTTTCCAGTTTCTCCTTTTATGAATGGCAAAAGGATTTAAATCTCTTAACATTTAATAATATACTGCGACCCCAGGCAACAATGGCTGGCTCTGTATTGTGAAGCCTGTGTTATTTGCCTTCAAGGTTATTCTAATGTGCCCCATTATTTTTGTTGTTAAGAATCCATATATATAAAGTGCTGTTCTTCTCCATTTCATATGACTCTCAAAGCACAAAGAACATTTTATTTTTTGGTAAGAATTCTTGCAGGCATTAGACGAAATGTATAATATCTCAAAGTGCAACAAAAGAGCTGCACTTTTGATCCTCACAATGGCATAATGTGTTTGTCACATATATTAAGAGGAACTTGAACAGGGAATATATTTGCTTATGCATTGCTCAAGCTTGATTTTTAATATTTTGGTGATATTCTGCCCTTCTACCACAGTCGATGGTGGGTGGGGGTAACCTTGCCCTACCCCAAAGGGAAAGCAAGACAAGGCAGGAAGATCTTGCCTTCCCATTGGTTGTAGCACTGGGTGGGAGGTGCTACTGCAGCCATTAGTCTGCTCCTCCCGCCCAGCACCTCAGTGAGTCATTGAAGGGCAAAGAATCCCTGCCCACCTGTCTGGGACAACAGTTTGAGCCTAACGCGTCACCTAACTTAGTAGGAATGTTTTGCTCAGCACCTGATCGGCTGCACCTGATTGGGAGTGTGTGTTTTTTTACCTATCCCTGATGGTTGGAACAGCATGGTGGTGCTAGTAAGCTTGGCCATAATCAACAGGTTTAATGAGAGAGAAGGGGTTAACTCATTTGTTTGCACCACAACTAGTACTAATCCTTGGTGCTGCAGTAGTGGTGCTCTCTCCCCAGCCCCTTTGTGGCATAGCTGTACACAATGCCCAGCTATATGGACACAACCCAGTCGCAGATCTTGCGTTTATGTGTGCCTTTGTACCTTAAGCCAATGCACAGGATCAGAATGCTAATGCTTAATAAACCAATTCTATCCTTTCTTTCCCCCATTATAGCATAGCATGCTGGTTCAAAGCTGTGCTGCATGCTATAGGGGGGAGGCTGATTGGGAGGCTTGGGAGAGGTAAGAGAAAATTACCTTTCTCAACCTAAAATTCCTCTTTAGCTGGCGCACATCCAAGGAGACAAAGGTGGCATGTCAGAAGACTCTGGAGGGGATAGCATCAGTGGCGTTTCTGAGGTTGGGGCCCGACCGTAAGTCGAGTCCCGTCCTAGTACCGCGTTCAGGAACCGGAGCGAGGAGGCCCTGCCCCTCGCCGACGGAGCCATTCCGCGCAGGGAAGCCGAAGGGGCAGGGAGTCTCCTGCCCATTTGGCTTTGCTGTGCGAATGGCTCCGTTGGCGAGGGGGCGGGGCCTCCTCGCTCCGGTTCCTGAACGCGGAACTAGGACGGGGCACAACTTACGGTCGGGGCCCAACCTCAGAAACGCCACTGGATAGCATCTGGCGCTAATTGCTTTCGCTAGGTACCACCTCTCCCACCTCTGACATGTCCCTAGCCCTCTCCCCCAATCCACCCACATCAGCAACTTACCAGCGTCAGCAGGGCTCCTTTTCACCACTGCATGTGGGGTCTTCCTTTCTGACTGTAACGGTGGCCTGGAAGCATGCAGCTCTGCCCGCAGGTATATTGCTAACGGACAACCGGGAGGCCCGTGTAAGGCGGAACAAGCCCAGGAATGGGGATAAGATTCAGCAGAGACCTCCTCCACCGAACACTCCCCCCCTTCCAGGCCTGTTCTGCCAATCCCTCCCTCCTGGAATGCCCCCTCACGCCCTCCTCACGCCCCACCCTCGACCGGCGGAGACCTACCTGGATATGTCGGCAGGACATCGGGATACAGGGCAATGTTCTGCTGCTCCAGTGGGCAGACAGGATTGGGCTGTTAGGGAACTATATTTGAAAACCATATGTGGTTGGCAACAGTAAAATAGAGCTTGTTCTATGCTTCATGTACTGAACACATAGAAATAACGGGAAATCTCAGTGGTCAGAATATGCAGAAACCTAGGCATGTCTAAATCATATTGAATTCATGGACCTTCGGTGTTTAATCATGAGCCTAAAACCCATTTCTTTTAAAGAAGAGTAATACCTACTTCCAGCATTATATTTTCCATTTGGGTTTGGATATCTGAATAAGAAATACACTTGCAATGCTATATTTGAGAATGGCCTATGAGATTTCAATTTACACTTAACAAGAAAAACATATGTTTATAAAGGAACTGAGCTCTCACTTGAATATATTCTGCTGAAAATATTTGCATACACTATTAACTCACATAAACTTAAAAGGGACAGACTGTTGAATTTATTTGTCATGCAAAGAGTCCCTATTTCAATTTCCAGTAGAGGATCGCTGGTAATAGGAGTTAGAACTCGATCCTAACTAGGGCTGTGTTGCCCTAGTTCTGCTGTCATAAATGGCCATATGGTGGTGCAAACAGTGGAGGTTTACCCTGGGGTAAGGGAACAAAAGTTCCCTTACCTTGAGAAGGCATCTGGACTGCCCCCCCCCATGGTGGGTGGGAACACCACATGCTTCATTGATGTGGCTGCATCCGCGGGGGGATTTGTGGCCCACTCCTATACTTCCCCTCTGCTGGTGCAGCTGCGCCGAATAGGCATGTGCTGTATTCAGCGGGGAGGGAAGCAGAGAGGGAGGCATAGGAAGGGAAAGGGGCTTCCTTCCTGCCCCGGAATGCCCCCATTCCTCCTACTCCCTCCCCCATCCCTCTCACTGCCAGCCTCCAACAACAATTCACCTGGCTCTGGCAAATGGTGTCTTCACCTCTACCAGCAAGTGCATGCAGCCACCAGTGACTGTGCTGGCAGCCTCATTGCACTCACTGGCGGTGTCAGCAAGCATGACGACATCATGTGATGTGCGCCACTTCTGCCTGGATCCTGGTACTGCCATTGGCGAAATGCACATTCCACTAGGATAGGATTGGGGTGCTAGATTAGTGCAAGAGCTAGTTGTTTGTTGTCCAGTAAGTGGATTGACTACATTTATTGTATTAACAATAGACCCCTAGCATGAATAATTGTCAACCTGCTGATTAGTTTTTGTAAGGCAATTAAAATATCTTTTTTTTTAAAAAAGGAAAAGACAGCCTGATAATACCCCAGAATTTGTTTCTTAGTATTATCTTTAAAAATCAATAGGATGGAACATTTCCTTTGTTTGAAAAGGGATTTCAGTTCAGAGGAAAAGTCAAACCAAGTTGTGCACAATGTATTTCATTCGGAGAGTTCAGGCTCTGATTCCCGGTAGTTTCAAGTCTCTGTTCCTCTCCCCACTTGACTTCTTCAGCCAAGGTAGATCATCACTCCAGTACTATAACTCCAGTAGTACTGGAAGGTAGAAGACGTCTACCTTCCATTCAATTCATGAAGACGTCCTTCAATTCATGACCTTCAATTCATGAAGACGTCCTAATGACACATTCAAGAGTACTGCTGTCTTTCATCCACTCCCTTTTGACAACACTGCCTGATAATAATATAGTACTACAGGGTTCCTTTTCCAGCCAATGCTTTTGCATGGGTCTAAGGAGGATGCTATTTTCAACGGAGTGCTGAAAGAGAACAAAAGAACATAAGAACATAAGAAGAGTCCTGCTGGATCAGGCCAAAGGCCCATCTAGTCCAGCTTCCTGTATCACACAGTGGCACCACCAGATGCCTCAGGGGGCACACAAGACAACAAGATAACCTGTGTCCAGTCGCCACTCCCTTGCACCTGGCACAGAGAAAACCTACTCCTACAACCAGGAGGTTGCTTTTCCCCATCATGGCTTGTAAGCTGTGATGGACTTTTCCTTCATAAATCTGTCCAAACCCCTTTTAAAGGCATCTAGGCCAGGTGCCATCACCACATCCTGTGGCAAGGAGTTCCACAAACCAATTACACACTGGGTAAAGAAATATTTTCTTTTGTCTGTTTTAATACTCGCTCCACTCAATTTGAGTGGATGTCCCCTAGTTCTAGTGTTGTGTGACAGGGAAAAGAACTTCTCTCTATCCACTCTCTCCATCCCATGCATAATTTTATACGTCTCAATCATGTCTCCCCTCAGCCGCCTTTTTTCTAGACTGAAGAGCCCCAAACGCTGTAGCCTTTCCTCATAAGGGAGATGCCCCAGCCCACGAATCATTTTGTTCTCTCTCTTCTGCACCTTTTCCAGTTCCACTATATCTTTTTGAGATGCGGCAACCAGAACTGGATGCAAT
The DNA here is from genome assembly GCA_026170595.1 of Plestiodon gilberti rubricaudatus. Classification (NCBI taxonomy): domain Eukaryota; kingdom Metazoa; phylum Chordata; class Lepidosauria; order Squamata; family Scincidae; genus Plestiodon; species Plestiodon gilberti. The sequence goes on from JANXHW010000002.1 coordinate 54,207,087, forward strand.
ACTCCAGATGTGGCCTTACCATCGATTTGTACAATGGCATAATAATATTGGCTGTCTTATTATCAATCCCTTTTTTAATGATCCCAAGCATGGAATTGGCCTTCTTCACAGCCACCACACACTGGGTCGACACTTTCATCGACCTGTACACCAGTACCCCAAGATCTCTCTCCTGATCCGTCACAGACAACTCAGAACCCATGAGCGTGTATGTGAAGTTTTGATTTCTTGCCCCAATATGCATCACTTTACACTTACTTACATTGAAATGCATCTGCCATTTTGCTGCCCATTTTCCCAGTTTGGAGAGATCCTTCTGGAGCTCTTCACAATCCCTGCTGGTCTTCACCACCCGGAAAAGTTTAGTGTCATCTGCAAACTTGGCCACCTCACTGCCTATCCCCGACTCCAGGTCATTTATGAACAAGTTGAAAAGCACCAGTCCCAAGACCGATCCTTGGGGCACACCGCTTTTCACCTCTCGCCATTGTGAAAATTGCCCATTGACTCCCACTCGCTGTTTCCTAGTCTTCAACCAGTTCCTAATCCATAGGAGGACCTGCCCCCCTTATTCCCTGACTATGGAGTTTTTTCAGGAGCCTTTGATGAGGGACCGTGTCAAACGCCTTCTGAAAATCCAGATATATAATATCCACAGGTTCTCTTTTTACATTTCTTTTGCCAATGTTTGTGTTCCTGTTTATTTTCCTCATTAGGGCAAGACTTCCATTTGTGAAAAGAAGCTTCCTTGCCCTTTATAGCCTCTTTAACTGTGCTTGTCAGCCATGCCGGTACCCTCCTGGACTTAGTCGAGCCCTTCCTCCTTTGTGGGATACACTCCAGCTGAGCCTCTGTTACTATTGTTTTAAACTGCCTCCATGCACTCTGGAGAGATTGGACTCTTTTTACCTTCCCTTTCAGCTTCTTTCTAACTAGTCTCCTCATTTTAGGGAAATCCGCCCTTCGGAAGTCAAGGGTTTTCGTATCGGATTTGCTTGGCACTCTCCCCCCCGACATGCATGGCGAAACAGATCACAGCATGGTCACTGTTCCCCAATAGCTTGGTAACATTTACCTCCCTGACCAGGTTCTGAGTACCACACAATATCAAATCCAGAGTAGCCTGTCCTCTGGTCGGCTCCATGACTAGCTGCTCTAATGCACAGTCATTTAGCATATCCAGAAATCCAGTCTCTTTTTCACGACCAGAGCTTGAATTGACCCAGTCAATATGAGGATAATTGAAACCCCCATGATCACTACCCTGTCTCTCACTGACATCTCTCTGATTTGTTTCCTCATCTCAAGGTCCCCTTCAGGTTTTTGATCTGAAGTACGATAACATACCCCCACTATTACATCGCTCCTTGAGCCTGGTAACTTAACCCACAGTGATTCTATGGAAGAGTTGGACCACCCCTTCAATCTCTACTCTTCTGGATTCTACCCCTTCTTTGACATAGATGGCCACCCCACCTCCAACACGTCCCTCTCTGTCCTTCCTATAGAGTTTGTAGCCTGGGATTGCGGTATCCCACTGGTTCTCCGCATTCCACCAGGTTTCCGTTATGCCCACTATGTCAGTGTTTTCCCTCGCCACCAAACATTCCAGTTCTCCCTCGGAGACTTCGAGCATACGCATAAAAGCACTTGTATATCAGATTCCCCGAGAAGGGTTGTTTATTTCCTGCATCCTCTCATCCTGATGGACTGGCTGTCACATCCCATCCCACTTCCTCTCCCAATTTCTACTCTGTTGTAACCTTGCTGTTCCTGAACCTCTCCACCCTCATTCCCTAGAGATGAGGAGTCCCGAACCGGATGCCCCTCGGCTCCTGTCGGCTTTCCCCCAGGGGTCAGTTTAAAAGCTGCTCTGCCACCTTCTTAATGTTACGCGCTAGCAGTCTGGTTCCGGATTAGTTCAAGTGAAGCCCATCCCTCTTGTACAGGACTGGCTTGTCCAAAAACGTTCCCCAGTGCCTAACAGATCTAAACCCCTCCTCCTGACACCACCGTCTCATCCACGCATTGAGACCCCTGAGCTCTGCCTGCCTAGCTGGCCCTGTGTGTGGAACAGGTAGCACTTCCGAGAACGCTACCTTTGGGGTCCTGGATTTGAGCTTTCTACCTAGCAGCCTACATTTTGCTTCCAGGACAGCCCGGCTACATTTCCCCACATTGTTGGTGCCGACATGCACCACAACCACTACCTCCTCCCGAGCACTCTCTACCAGCCTATCTAGACGAGACATGATGTCCGCAACCTTCGCACCAGACAGGCAAGTCACCATGCGGTCCTCACATCCATCACAGACCCCCCCTCTATGTTCCTGACTATAGAATCACCCACTACAAGAAGGCCCCTTCCCCCCTTCCCCAGAGGAGTATCCGTAGTGCGACTGGATATGGGCCCACCATCTAAAGAAGGGGTCCCCACTAAGGGATAGTGTCCCACTTCTCCAGAATGATGTCCTCCAGCCCTGAGACTTCCTTCCCTAGCAGTGGAGGAGCTGCCCAACTGAGAGTGGGATGATGCCTCCACGTCCCTGGAAGTCTCACCCTGGTCCCTCTCTATCTGTCTCTGCCTCTCCAGGTCAGCAATCAAGGTTTCAAGGGAGGAAACCCTCTCCTTGAGAGCCTGGAGCTCTTTGCACCGTGCACACACCCATGACTTATGCCCAAGAGGCATATAGTCATACATGTGACACTCGGTGCAAAACACTGGATAGCCCCCACCATGCTTCTGGCTGGCTGACTGCATAATTTTGTGTAATTTGGCTTAGTTTGGTATATTTGATTTGGGTTTACCTAGACAGCTGATATAGCTGGGCTGTCTCTGCTTCCTCTCACAGGACGTGCAGTGCAGTGTTTGGGGCCTTGCTTCCTCGCCCTGCTACTGAACTCGCACAGCTGGTAAACTCACGTCTTGGCACTTTTTCCCAGTGAGGCACTGACTCCCAGTGAGGCACTCACTGCTTGTGGAACGGAGGTACTCGCAAGCAGGCCTGAGCTTTATAGGTTTAAAGAGGAAAATATTCAAACAGAACTTCTGCTAGGGATACTTCCCAAATTCTGGTCTGAATTTGTCCCTGGGTTGGAGAGTGCTGAATTCCATGGTCTTGTTTCAAAAGTGGAATAGGTGAATTAGGAATTTCCTATTGTTCTGGGTTTTCTAATTTCTGGATTTTGTACTGAACATCATTGCTTGTGCAGATTATGGCAGCTTTCAGTTCATTCCTCTCTTTTTACTCCTCTGCACTGCTGATGTGCACGTGCACATTGATAAAATAGTGACGGGATTGTGCATATATTTGTATCAAGATTATTTTTGCTTGTTGTGCCAGTGCACAGAAGTTCAAACTGAACAACTCCAATTCAGGTATTAATTTTAGAAATTCTCCTAGTTAAATTCAGGAAGAGGAATACAGAGCAAAGTGAACCCATAGAGCAATAATGGAAAAGAACAAGGGAAATCTGCTCATCCGTCACATGCTATGGTTTAGTACTGGGGTGGCCATCTTTCCACCATTAGGGCCTCTGTGTTATATTTCTATATTATATTATATATTATATCTCTAATGCTTGAATGTATTGTAAGGTATGTATTGTAATGAATGTACTGGAATGTATATGAAATGTATTGAACAGTAGCAAATGTATGTAACTAACATTGTTACATGCATGTCATGCACACTCTAAAGTAGTGGCAGAATAGGTCACATTAGCCTTCCATTTAGCATGCAGAAAAATACATTATCTGACCATTTACAGACTACATGATGAACATATTATTCCCTCTCCCATCATTTCTCCAACTTTTGTTAGTCTTTCTTCACCTTATTGTAAATTACTTTCCAATTTTCTTAGCCAAAAATGAATGCAGCCTCTTCCATGTGTCGGTCAATAAAAAAACCTTTCCCTTTACCTGTCTCTAGGTGACAGACTTCTTTCAATATTCATGATTTAAAAAAACCTTTGATGGACAAGTTGGAACGCTTCACTGAAACACAGGTAATTTTACCTAAGCCATTTTAGAGAACCTTTTTTTAAAAAGCTACGAAGCATAAAAGACTGAGCACAGAACTATATATCATTTTTGAAAAATTTGAGGATTTACCCTAATATCCCTCACCTTTAGTTCAGAATTCATCAAAGTCTGACAAGAAGTGGCACTACGGCAATTGCACGAATGCTGTGGATGTGAACTGGAGAACCCTGAATCATTCCACATAATAGAGGGCTCTTGCACTCTTAGCTCTGGCAATACCAAACACTATAGCAGCACACATCATAGAATTGGCATGGTGTGAAAAAGGTGATTTGCTGATGTTTAACATCTTTGACAGGATGTAAAGGCATTTGACATTTACCGGGCCTGCCCTTCTAACGTTCATACAGATGTATTCTGGAGATGACTGCAAGGCTGAATAGAAAATGCAGGCTTTGTGAATTTCCCCCCTCAATCGGATATTTACAGCGAGATCCAGTCTAACTTTCCGGCGCCGGAGCAAGGCCGGCGGCCTCCCTCCCTCTGCCGCTAGGACGAGCATGCGGCTGCCGGAGGCAGGTAAGGCTCCTGCTGGCAGCCACATGGGCAGTCCGGGTGGCGAGGGAGGGGGGCTATTGGGCGAGCCGGCCCGGGAGGGGGTGGGGATGGCGTCGGCCATATCCCCATCCCTGCCGGGCCAGCTCGACCATTATATGGCCTCCTCCTACTTCCGCCTAAGGAGGCCAATAGGGCCGGCCTCGGTTTACACCCGGAACGTCCCCTTCCCCGAATACACCTTCCCCAATTAGAACAACGTCCCCTTCCCCGAGTAGACCTCCGGCCCGCCGCATGGTGGTCCCTGGTGAGAACGAGATCCAGAGGGCGGCCCTAGGCTGCCGGCCGGATCCTTATACAGGATTTCGCTGTTAAGCTGTGTTGGAAGATATTTGCTGAAACCCCAAACTGCCCTAAAATATAGGTAATAGGATTTAAAACAGGACCAAACCAAAAAAACTCTGAACTTTCAATGGCATGTTTTTAGATAAAAGAACTCCAGTTATAGGAGAACAGAGCCCTTTTCAGGGATATCCATGGAGAAGGGGGGGTTGAGTAGGGAGCTGGGATTGCTGGGACAGTCTCGACTTCAGTTTATACACTTCCCTTGTATCATTTGAAATGAGCCTCCTTGGGTACACTTGTGGAATATAAACTCAGAAAAATCTCTGAAACCATGGGGTGCTAGGCAGAGGAGGCAGAGTCTGCTGCCTTGATGTCATCTCCCAACAAACATTTATTAGCCACAGATATAATGTCTGTAGTGCTGAGAATGCTTCATTACTAGGATCTAAGTCACAAATGAAGAAGAACTCTGTTAAAGGTCTGGCTCAGTTGGTAGAGCGACAGTCTCATATGCCTGAAGAGCTGAAGGACGGCAGTTTGGGACGGCCGGAAGTATCCATGTCTGTTGGAAAGCTGTCAGCACACCCAACTGACAAGCTGCAGAGCCTCTGTGGGAGAGAGAAGCTGCAGCTGTACTTTGAGTGGGAGTCAAGGTTGCCTGTCAGTCGAAGCGTTGTGAGGCTTCAGAGAGAATGGACTGTGAAGGAAACCACCTAGAATGAAGGGTTCTACGCAAGACTAGAACATATTGTAAAAACCCTTGAGGGTTAAGAATGCCTGCCTGTGTAAACCCCCTCTGAATTAAAGTCAGAGGTAAAATCTGATGACTAAAGAAAAGGCGGTATATAAATATTGGTTTTATTATAATTATAATTATTAAACTAATTATAATTATTAAACTAATTATACTTGGGCAAACATTTAAAAGAATGGTAAAGGATTTCTATGGGATATAAGCTAAAATGCCGAAGATGGAATGCTCAGTTCCCGAATTAATCTTAGAAATCTTTCAAATTTAACCAGAATTCCATGAAAATGAAATGCAAGGTACAACAAACATTATTGTAATGGAATGAAATGAAGGAAAATCCTCTCATACCTAAATCTGGCAGAAGTGCCCACTTCTAATTTTTTTTTTTTAAAAAAAAAACCTGTCCTTCTCCAGAGTCTTTTCATATACCCCTGCTAACTGGGCAAGAGGCACTTTTTCAATTGGTGCTCCTCTTATATTTAGCAGGGGGAGAGTAACTGCCCCCCTTTCACCCCAGCACAGTGTCTTTTCTGGTTGCTGTTCGCTGGTGGTGTTCTGTATCTTTTTTAGATTGTGAGTCCTTTTGGAACAGGGAGCCATTTAATCATTTGATTTTGTCTGTAAACCGCTTTGTGAACTTTTTGTTGAAAAGCGGTATATAAATACTGTTAATAATAATAATAATAATAATAAACAATATTATTATTAATAATAAACAATAATAATAATACCCAACCTTCCAAAATCCCAAGAACTGCTTAGCTTTATCCGAGTTATTATCATTGCATTACTGTGCTGCAAAGTATTAGATTAGGCCCAATTCTATGTGCTGCTGCACAGCACTCAGCACTGATATTGGTGCAAGTGTGACACTGCTAAGAGATGACCCCAGGTTCCATTCAGTGCCTACCTGCGCCAGAGCTGCTGTGTCGCTTCTCCCAGAGTTGCCCTTATTGTACTCTCATGCAGACAATATGAAAGAAGGACAGCACTATTGTAAGGTAATCTATTGCAAGTTTTATGGCATCTTATGGGTTTGGGGATTTTCGAGGCATACAACTTTACTTTTGCTGCAGGAGCACAATGCAATGCTTGCATTGTGGCAGCTTAAGCAGACTCTTATCCCAGCGGTTCTCAAACATTTAAATCTCCAGAGCCCTTTACACATCTAAATTGAGTTTTTGGGAGCCCCACTGGCACATGCTCAGAGTCTTGGTGAGCCCCAGAGCACCGGTGCATGCGTGGAGTGGCACAGCACTGAGCAGATGGCAGCCACTTATGGTGTGCTCTTGGAGCCCCTGAGGGGGTCTCAGGGAACCCCAGGGCTCCTAGGAGCACACATTGAGAGTGTAAACCTGTGCAAGTCTGGAATGGTGGAGTGAGTGCTCCGCCATTCCAAGCCATCGTGAACGTGCTGTAAAGCATGTTCACAATGACTTGAGAGTAAGGCCGGCCGGTGCAGAGGCCCTCACTCAGCCACCGGAGAAGGTAAGCGATCCCCCGGTGGGTGCAGGGGTCCGGGCGGCGAGGGAAGGGGTCCATTGGCCAAGCCAGCCTGGGGGGCGGGGATGGCGGCTGCCATATAACCGTCCTGTTCCCAGGCCGACTCTGCCATTACACGGCCTCCTTGAACTTGCGCCAGCTAAATAGCTGGCGGAAATCTGAGGAGGCCCACTGGGGCCTTCCCGTGTTACACCGGGGGAAGGAGATGAACGTCCCCTTCCCCTGAGTAGACATCAGGGAATGGGAATAGAATCCAGTGGGCGGCCTGGGCTGTCTGCCGGATACTTATACAGGATTGGGCTGGGAAAAGCACTGCTCCAATCTGCTGCAATATAATCAGGCCATAATCCTCCATAAATGACCTTTTAATTCAATAGGATTTATGCATGCCATTCACATGTGCGTGAAGGATTGCATCCTGTCAACTATTACAATGATTAACAATGAAGACAGTTTCTTCCCATATAATTTTCAAATGAGCGAGGCGCCAAATTCAGTGTCATGGATTTATTGGGCTGTTATATTCATTAACCTCATACACAGACCAAAAAGGAAGAGGAAAACAGTCAGCCATGCAATAGAATGAAAATAAAATGAGAGAAACTATGTTTGTTAAGGGAAGTATATGAAGTATATGGATGAAGGCCCCTAAATTAATTATGTTGAAACCTCAGGTAATATAGACTGATAAACCTCTTCAAATCTAATGAGCTGAGAAACTGGACTAAATAAAATTCACATGTTAAAAAATGATCCCTTGATTCTGACCGTAATTACAAACCGACTTCACCGGCCTCTTTCAGAACACTCAGCAGGAAAAGGTGGAAGATGAAAAACTAAATCTAATGTAATAAAACTCCCTTTTAAGTCTGAAAATGAAATAGAATCCCTGAAGTCCATAAAACACCTCACTGCCCTCAAATACACACAAACGCCCACAAAATGAAATCATCATAAAAAGTAATAAGGAAAATAAAACCTGATGACTTTTGCTCCTTGTAGGAAAAGAAAACCCTGAAGAGTCTTTTTTTTTCTTTTAGAGCACATAACATATACATAAACTCCATTTATCTATACTAAACACCTATGGATTGACAACTTTACTATCTGGGCTGTGTTCTTGACTTCCAAAGGCATTTTCATAGCTCCGTACTGCAATACCAATGTACCTTGGTCCTCAACAATCAGCTTTGTTGAACTGCCTACAAGAGGCCTATATGACCTGATCCAAAGAAGGCAATACATGCACATTCTCTGCTGGATCAGGAGGTATGCCGACAAAAAGCTATGGTGCAAATTGTTCCCAAAAATTGTTCCCAGGATATCTGAGGGACCGCCTTCTCCCATACATTCCGGCCCGCTCTCTTAGGTCATCTGAGGGGGCTCTCCTGCGTGTACCACCTCTATCGCAAGTTAGGGGAGTGGCAACACGTGGGCAGGCTTTCTCCGCTGTGGCGCCACAACTGTGGAACTCCCTGCCAGGGGATCTGAGAACCACCCCCTCCCTCATGACTTTTCGGCGAGGGCTCAAAACATTTTTGTTTCGTCTCGCGTTTGGGTGATGGGTTGTAGCCTGCCTCCTGTGTCTCAAGATGCTCTGCCATGCTGCTTTTGTGCTCCCTACTGTTGCCCCCCCAGTGGTTTTTATTGATATTATTGTTTTTATTGTTTTTAAATTATGTATTTAAACTTTCTGTATTTTAAACTGTTTTTAATTTTTGTTGTAAGCCGCCTTGGGCATTTGCCTCGGCATGGGATAAGGCGGGATATAAATTTTTTAAATAAATAAATAAATAAAAATGCTGGATCTCTGAATCCATCACTTAGGGCTGTGCAGACAGCTCCCAGCTCTGGGCTGGCATACAACATATACCCAGTATTTAACTGACTGTTGGCCCTATTCGATTTATTTTGAGGTATGGAAGGCTGAATCCAACCCTGCCTCATTTTCCTCATCATTGTCAAACGGATGATTTAATGTCAATGTAATCTGTCTGTTGAGCTTGGGAATACAGCAGCACACATGTAGCCTACTGCGAAATGGACAGATGTTTGAATTGGGCAAATGTTGAAATGTTGCACCCGCTTACATGATGATGTGCCAGCCAGAGGCGTCGCTGGAGCGCGGCGAGGAGGGCGGACCGCCTGGGGGCGATGCGTCGCCTCCCGCTCCAGGAGGAGGCCTCAGAGCGTCCGCCCTCGGCAGAGCTCCAAGGCCTTCTGAGGGAGGCCCGATGCGCGACGTCATATTTATAAGGTTTTCGCGCCGGCGCAGAACGTTTGAGGGCAAATTTCTTTTTTGAAATTTTTTTGCTGCCGGCTGTCGCGGCAGCACGGGGGTCATTAGGGCGGCGCGCACCCTAGTGACTCCGCTGGTGCCAGCCTCTGCTCCTCCTACTCTCCAATGTTCTAGCCCAGCACTCTCCTCCCCTCCATATTTCCTCTTCCTCTCTGCCCCCCTCTTCCTTTTCCAGTCCAGGGAGTGGAAGGAGAAGATGGAGCAGTGAAGGTAAGTATGTGGAAAGAGTTGGGTGCCCCCACCAATCTGCTGCCTGAGATGACCACTTCAGTGGGCCTCATGTGTGGGCCAGTCCTGACTGAGCCCCTTCTTGCATTCTATATCTTTACCTTCATCTACTTCTTGGTTATGCAATTCCAAAAGATGCTTCAGGATCCAACAGGAGCCTTCTCAGGAGCCTTGTAAATTGATTGTCAGTGGTGGCATATTAGAAGGAAAATAGCATGAGAAATGAATCCAAGCAGGTGAGAAACAGGAACGTAAAAAACCCATACAAGTTTCACTTCTTATTCTGCCCATGCTTGATCAGAATCAATCCCAATTGAATTCAATGGGATTCACATGCTAATTGTGCATAGAATTGCAGGCTAAGAATACTTATATTTGCCCAATTACAGTGGCGTCGCTCCGGTAAGGGCGGGGCCGTAAGTATTGCTCCGTCCTAGTCCCTTTACCGAGCAAGCAGGAGGCGGCCCTGCCCCCTCACTGTCGGAGCCTTTCCCCTGCGGAGAAAGCAGCAGGCAGGGTCTCTTGCCTGCTGCTTTCTCCGCACGGGAATGGCTCCGACAGTGAGGGGGCGGGGCCGCCTCCTGCTCGCTCAGTAAAGGGTCTAGGATGGGGCGATACCTATGGCCCCGCCCCTACCAGAGCGACGCCACTGCCCAATTATATGTATGAGAGAAGCCGGATGTGCATGAAATGGAAAAAGCTGGGAAAACTACTATAATTTCATATCATACTGCCCACAATGTGAATTCTACTCCAATCAAACATAGTTAGACTTAGGCCCCAATCCTATCCCCCAACAGTTTACGCAAAGCAGCAGCACAATAGAACATCATGAAGGGTGAATTGTCTCTGGTACTACTTCGGTAGTTTGCATTTACTTCATTCAAGGCTTGTTTGTTGCTGATAATTAAACGAGTCATAAATCAGTAACTGTATCTTCTGAATGGAAAGTGTCTGTATTTTTGGAGACAGAATTGTCCTGATGTTCAAAGAGTCCAATTTTTATTACAGTTGGGATAAAATCAATGTTTTTTTTCTTGAACAGCGATATGTCAGATACCCACTGTGTTTCTAACAGCTTATATCCAATGGGGCAAATCAAATGCAATATTCATTTGTCAAGAAATTCTATTTAAAAAGGGAACAGCATGCCACCATAAAAACATGCATTTGAAGCACAGCTTGATATTCATAAATAATGAATATTACTCTGTGCTTCAAATGCAGGTTTTGAGGTAGCATGCTGCTTCTCTTTTAAATACGCTAATCTGAAATAAACATTTGCCCGCATACACCAGTAAGACACCAGACAAGTAATCCGGATTACAAATAGGCCACAACTTTATTGAAACGTCAACACACACTACGGCAGGTCCTAACTATACAAACACTCCACCTTGCTTTTAGTACGGGCTCCTGCCATGTTGGAGACAGCTCAGCTCTGCTGCTATGTGGCTAAAGGGCTGAACTTCCTCTATGGCATGACCTGCCAGGTCAAGAGGTCCACAGGGAGGCCACCCTGCCATCTCTGTCCAAATATTGAATGACAACCACCCATGAGCTGGGACTCCCATGCCATACTTCATCTCAGCTTGATTCAACTGCTTATAAGGGGTTTCCTTAAAAGTAAACTAACCTGTGCTGTTCCTGCTGTACCCCAGGCCCCCAATATTGGACAGGGAGGGGCAGCCCATCCATGAGGCTAGCACAATCAGGTACTTTGTGCAGCTGGCTGGGGGAGACAGCAAGCTGGTGAAGGTGCCCCACACTCACCCACCACCTCCTTTGGCCCACTGTCTGCCCGGCCTCTCCACCCAGTCACTGCAGCATCCTCTTTGTGTGTGCTGTCCTTGAAAATGAACAAGAGGAGGACAGGAAAGCACCTGGATAGGTAGGTACGGATAGTGGCACTGCTGGGGATAATAATGGCAGCCAAGCTGAATGAGGAGGTAGCCATCGCTGTCACCACTTCCTTTCCTCCCCCTCCACTCCTTGCAAACTGGCTGGGCAGGGAGGATGCTAGAAGCACAAAGATCTTGGTCCTGGGTGTCTCTCTGCCTGGCCAGTTTACAGGAAGCTGTGACAATGGAGGAGGTGAGGGGATGGTGGTGCAGGCAGGGAGTTCCTTGCCTGCCTTACCCTATACTTCCTTGCCTGCCACTGGAACCTGCTGATCCAGGTCACTGACGTTTGCATTCACCTTCCTGGCATCTCCCTGATCTTCATCCGTTTTCTTTTCCAGAACCAGCATCTTCTGGGTTAGGATTGAATAAGGGTTGCTTGAACTGCTTTCTGGGTCCCTCTTTCTTTTGCCCTCACCCCCTTGGATGATTCTTTCTGCCCCATCCTCATGCTTACTTATCCCTCTCTTTCCCCTCTTCCCAAGCCTCCAATGGACCACAAGTGCCCTAAATGTTTCAGCATCTTCCTCATATTCAGAGGAAGCAGATGCCACCAGCAGTTGCTTGAGTAGAGGCTTGGGTGCCTTGTCCCCTTTTATAGAATCAGAGTTGGAAGATCATCAAGTTCAATCCCCTGCCAATGCAGGCTGTCCACAATTACAGCATCTCTGATAGATGGCTATCCAGCCTCTGCTTACAGATCTCCAGTGATGGTGAGTATATCATACCACCTTCCAAGGCAGAACTGTGCTGAACAGTTCATACCATCAAGACATTTTAAACCCATTTACTATCTGGACGGGCAGTTGGAAGGCAATGGAAGGTATTTAGAAGCAGTATGCTGACATTTTTGGTCTAATCCTAATAGGGCTTTATGCAGATGCTGCCTGATCTCTACCTTCCCTGCCTGGAGAGGAGCTAGAAGTAACCTGAGCCATTCCTGGGTTTTCAGTAGGAAGTGAGATGCAAATGACGTTTCAGTAGACAAAGAATCTCTGAAACGCTTTGCTAGCAAGAGGCAGGGGAGAGGAGGGGGGAATACCCCAAACCCTGAGACACATAGAGAATTCCACAGAGAAACAGGCAAAAGGGAATAGTACATACATAAAATATACCTACTTCAAAATGAGGCTTACCAGATTTTCCAGGTCCTAAACTGGGACACCCCCCCCCACAACTAATTAATTAAATAATTAAATAATTAAATAAAATAGTTTTTGGATTTTTTTCTTTTTGGGGCATGAAGCGCCCTTTTGCTGCGCGTAGTGCAGCCGGTATTTTTAATTGTTTATTTATTTTAGCCAATAAATAAATAAATAAATAAATAAATAAATAAATAAAAATTAAAGTATATCGCCGCGCAAAGCATGACCATATTTTTATTTATTTATTTATTTTTAGACTAAAATAATTAATTAAATTGACTTACCTCCTTGTCCATTTTGCCCGTTGCTGTTGTTGCCCATCGCCGCCGTGGTGCTGCTCCTCCGGCCGGCCGAGGCTTGTTAAGCATTCCCATTGTTAAGTGGGCCTTTCCCTACCTTTTGAAGTTTGAGGCCTCTCCAGAGGCCTGTTCCTGGCCTCTGCAGGCTTCAGAATGGCCAACAGAAGCCTCTGTAAGGGACTTCCGTTTTGCACTGAAAATCAGGGCTGTGTTTATTTTTCAACTCTGAAATAGCAGGAAGTGACATTCCTAGCATGCTTGAATATTGCTGCTACCGGGGCTCCCAAAAAGAATGGAAATGACAGAAAATCAAAATAGCTGCTGTTGCTCCTCATCCCTCACACAAACCCTTTGCTGCCAAGCAGCATTTCTATTGATGCATGAGGCTCAGTGGCGTCGCTCCCGTGAGGCGATGGGAGCGGGCCGCTACGGGGTGACGTGCGCAAAGGGGTGACGCACATCACCTTCATTGCCCTCCTGATGCTCCGAGGCCGGCACGGGAGCCGGCCTCGGAGCGTCCGGCCCGGGAGCCGGCCTCGGAGCGTCCGGAGGGCGCTTATCCCTTCTGAAGGCCCAATGCGGCAATACTGATATTTTACTGTTTTCGCGCATGCGCAGAGACGAAACCGGTCTACGCATGCGCGAAACAAGTAAAAGTACCCGTATTGATGCATTGGGCCTTCTTTCAGAAGGCCCTGGAGCGCCGGCCGGGGCGGACGTTCCAAGGCCGGCTCCCAGGCCGGCCTCGGAGCGTCCGGAGGGCGACACGAAGGGGTGGGGGGCACCCAAAGCAGGGTGCAGCTGGGTCACCCCCCAAGTAGGGGGGAACTCCGGGGTGTCACTAGGGTGATGCGCGCCACCCCACCTTGGGGTGACGCGCGTCCTAGTGACACCAGTGATGAGGCTGCCATCTTTATTTCCTCATCCCTCGTACTACATCTCCCAAGATCCTTTGCAGCCAAGCAACCTTCCTATTGGTGTATGAGGCCGCCATCTTTTCTAGCTTTGAGCTCAGATTTGAATCTTCTAGCATGGCGAGCGGGCTGGAAGGAGGGAAAAAACGGGACCCAAGCATGCTGGAAGGAGGGGGAAAAAAAGCTCTCCAGTGCTCCTAGCGCTAGAAGCTTAAAAACAAATGTAGCCCAGAAGTGTGTTATTTACGAAGGAATCTGTGGGACATTCTGAGGCCCTCAAAGGCCTCCAGAGAGGCCTCCAGGGATGTGGATCAAGTCTCTGAGTCCAAGTCTCGAGTCAAATCGCAAGTCTCTGAGTCCAAGTCTCAAGTCAAGTCCCAAGTCCCCCCCCCCGAGTCCCGAGTCTTTAGTTGCGAGTTGCAAGTCACTGTCTATTTAATGGGGGAAATGGGTTTAGGCCTGAATAAAATTAGACTTGTCATAAAAGGCTCCAAGTCTGGAATCGAGTCTTTGGAGTCTTTTACAATCGCTGAGTCAAGTGCGAGTCGAGTCATTGACACAACTTGAGTCCGACTCGAGTCTGAGTCAATAGACTCAAATCTACATCACTGGAGACCTCAACATTCAAAAGGTAGGGAAAGTGACCAACAACGTTCTGTAACATCATTAGGTGGAGGACACCTGTAATTAAGGAGTCAAAAGTACACATTTGTCTCGATTAGAACCTAGAAAAAATAGCAACCATAATTTCTTCCAAAGCGATATAAATATTTTGAGTTCATTGGTGTGTCAGAAGTATTGAGACAAACAGGATAGTTTCAAACAGAGAATACATTTTAGGGAAAAACACATTGATAGAACATTATTATTGATTATCATTATTGATGATAATTAAATAGAACAATAACATATAGAACATATATACCAAAAGGATAGAATAGAAATTTCCACACATCAGAATAGAAAATTATAACTTGGAGAGGTTTTTTTATGTTGTATTCCATAGACATTTATTTGAGTTGGTTCATCTCTTCCATGGTTCTATTACCACAGCAAAGATTTTATTGCAGCTTCAAGACAAAGACCTGAAAGCTCATTTGGAGACGAAATGTATAATGTAAGCACTTCAGGGTTTCTTGGAGTGGCTGGAT
The DNA here is from genome assembly GCA_026170595.1 of Plestiodon gilberti rubricaudatus. Classification (NCBI taxonomy): domain Eukaryota; kingdom Metazoa; phylum Chordata; class Lepidosauria; order Squamata; family Scincidae; genus Plestiodon; species Plestiodon gilberti. Next base: position 54,222,166 of record JANXHW010000002.1, read on the forward strand.
GTAACCATGACCCCAACAAGACTATTTAAGATGAATAAACTCTCCTAAAAGTCTCTTGACTCTCAGAGAGGAGCTGCCTAATGGCTGTTGAATTCTCAAGATAGTGAAAGGAACATTTTTGTGAGCTTGATGGATAAAGTACAACTCCTAAAGGGGTAAAAAGTGGCTGTAATTTACCTCTCAACTCTCTTTTCGTTGATGCTGCTCTGCCAGAGTCATACCCTTGAGCCAAATATAAAAAGCTGGCAAATGACCCAGAAGCATTAAAGCAGAGAGATTAAGTTTGCAGTAGAAGCATCCATGTGCTGACTTCTTCCCACACTTTGCAACCTGTGACTTCCACAAGAGCTCTGGGCATGGGAAAGGCAGCTATTAATCACCAAAGCTAGAACTTTATTCAGTAGCCTTTATTCTTCTGGCACTTAGAGATATCAGGATCTTGTTATCTTGATAGTCATAATTATTATGAATGAGTGGCCAGGGACTTTAACAAATGAATTGTCCTATAGGCCCTCTGTGCCACTGGAACTCATACTGGAACTTCTGGTGGCGCAATGGAATTTCTGGTGGCGCAGCATGATTTACAGCAGTCACAAAACACAACCCACCATTCCACACAGTCAGGCTGCTGCTGCAAGCAGCCTCCAGAAAAAAAAACCCTGGTGCCTTTAAGTGACTCAGGGAGTCGGTGGTGGGGCAGAACAGGAAGGGGAGGGGGAGGAACAGGGTGGAGACTGGGGCATGAAGGGGATGTGTCAGCGCTGCCAATATCCTAACCCCTATCCCACCTTGAGCCAACCTCCTGAGTCCAATTGCACCAACAAAATCGCTGGCCCATTGTGGCAGCAGAGGGAATAGACCCATCACGGCAGCAGAAGCTTACCTCTGGGCAAGGGAACAAATGTTTCCTTATGAGACGTCTGGGGCTGCCCCCCCCCCCGCAAGATGCAGTACACTCTCCAGTGGTGCCACTGTATTGGTGGTGGTGGGGTTTATATAGGATTGGACTGCAAAATCACAGTCCTTAAAAAGTGGGGGGATGTTCTCCCAATCATTGGTATAATATTTCTAGAAGCACCAAGGGCTAAACTTGCAGCCCAATCCTATTGGGCCCCACCGTCAGCAGAACGCACGTAAAGCACCCATAAAGTGCACTCCAGCAGCACGTATAGTAGCATGCTGCCTGAGCGCCAGTGGGAAGGCTGGAGACTTCCTGTGCGCATAGGGGGATTGCTGGCCACCCACTGAAGCAGGCAACCTAGTGGAGGAGGCAGGAGGGGGTGGGAGAGAGCAGAACAGGGGTGGAGAGGGGCAAAACTGAACAGGAGGGGGAGGAATGGGAGGAATGGGAGACTGTGGGAGGAGTGAATTTAGCAGCGATGGCACATGGTGGATCCTATGCCCTCCATTGGCAGCCCCTTCCCCCCTTTCTTTCCTCAGACAGAGTGGGGGCGGGGGAGGACAGATCAGGTCTGGGAAGGGGGCAAGTTCAGTGATAGCAGCTGAATCCAAACCCCTTTCCTGGACCTGATTCCATGGTCTGGGTCCACATATACATGTGCCAGCAATTTCGTTGATGTGGGTCCGAGTAGATGCCTTGGTGCCATGACTTACCGCTGGGTAAGGGATAAAATGTTGCTACGAATGTTCCCTTACCCAGACCTCTGGGACTGCCACCTGCCCCCCCTCCAAAGAATGCAGGTGAACCATTTTGCATAGGATTGGGCTGCGTCAGAAGCAATTCCTCAGTGAGCAGGGAAAAACAACTCCCTCTTTTGCTTGCAGCACCTTTGAATCTCAGCCACTATTGTAAGTCCGGCATTCACTTTTGACACAACATCACTTACAGAGCAATCCGACCCAACTTTTTGCCGTTGTAACCAGCAGCCCAGCGAGAACGAGGGGCCCCAGAACGGAAAAGGGGATTCAAATCCCCTTTGGATTCCTCTTTTGGAGGGGATTTGAATCCCTTTTCCGTTCTGGGGCCTCCCGTTCTCGCTGGGCCGCTGGTTACAATGGCAAAAAAGTTGGGTCAGATTGCGCTGTTAGGGTCACTATTCATTGAGTCACTATGCTACATTTGGGCTGACTTTATTCTCAGGTCATCATCTGAGGTTCACCAGGGCTCTATGTACTCTAGATATTCAGATTCATGGTAATTATGGTGGCAAAGATACACTTGAAAATTGTAGAGAATACCTGGTTGAGTAGCAACAGCTCAGGGATGCTTTTTCATCATCATCATCATCATCATCATCATCATCATCATCATCATCAACAACAACAACAACAACAACATTTCCACTGGGCAGGCAATGTGACAAACAAGTCTTACAGGAAACAACACATCTTTTTATGATGCCATTAATGATTTTCATATACTTGAAATTATTGTTTTTTTCTCCCTTTTTAACAAATCTTGCTATAGTATAATTTGCCGTCCAGATCCTTTGCAATATGTTTTTGAAACATTTGAGCTTACAGATTTGTATTTGTGAAATGTGTCAAGTATGGCCATGATACAGCCAAAGTTAAGTATTTGAAAATCCAATTAAATGAATTAATTTCAACAGAAGAGTTTTCAGTACTGTATGCACTCAACTCCCTCATTACAATTAATGGAACTTGGAACCACTGTGCTTTCAGTGAATTGTTCCCTATGGTTTGCACTGGTCTGCTTTAAGATTCAAAAAAAATATTTTGTGTGAATTACATTGGATGGAAGATATATAAAGAAAATAAGAACTAGATGCAATCTGGGATTGTCAAACTTTTGAAATGCACTTAATCTATTCCCAGTGGTCTGCTTTATTGACAAAAACCATAATTATTCATGAAAGCACTTGGCAACATGAGAAGTGAACTCTTTTAATATGTACAAGTTCTAATTTCCCCATCAGTGAACACATTTATTAGAAGATCATAGTGTTGGAAGCGTACCAAACCTGAGGTGCAGGAAATATACCTATCTTGTGTTCTACAGAAATTACATACCAGTATACACCAAGCAAGCATATTAATAAGCCTCAAGGAATTTGAAAATAGAATATTGTTATCCATATAATGAGATTATTCTATGATCCAGTGGTGTACCTAGAGCCACTGGTACCCAGGGCGGACTGCTCCCACTCCCACCACCCCGCCCTTGGCTGCACAAAGCCATGGATAGACCTGGCCTCCACCTAGAGATCCCCTGGGGGGAGGCCAGGTCTATTCAGAATTTAAAGCAGTGGGTATACCTGGCCTCTGCCTTGAGATTGCCCCCCCCCCCCCGGGAGACCAGGTCTATCCAGCATTCAAATGCCAGGTAAACCAGGCCTTAATCTCGAGATTCCTCACAGAGGAGGCCAGGTTTACCCAGCATTTGAAGGGACAGGCACGCTGGTACCCATTACAGCGTGTACCTGGGGCAGACTCGTGCCACCCTTGGTATACTACTGTTACAATCCTATTCTTTTGAACCAAAAAAAAGGGGGGGATGAAAATTATAGAAGGGGTGTAATGGGCATAAGAATAAAACAAATGTTTGTTTTTTAAATTATTCTTTACTTGTTTGGACTGAGATTCTTTAAGTTATAGTTAATTTCTAGTCTCACTCGGTCATCCCTCCCATAATATGGCTTAAGTGTGACAGATAATAAATTGATCCAAACATCTGTTCTACTGAAATAATGAATGACCAGCTCTTGTCTGGTGTGAAATATTGAAAAAAATACATTGTTTGGCATGGAAAAGCTCTTTTCCATCATTTATAAATTAATAATAGCACTGTTAAATCAAGATCCATCTTTTATGAATCTGGCCCTTGGGAACTGTGCCACAGCAATGGTTCTATCAGCTAACCAACAGCAGTTAATCATTCTTCCCACAAGGAAGCACATAGATGCTGAAATTTTGTGGGTAGTAGATAAATGGTGCATCAGACCCCAAAGGACTGCTTGCTTGTTCATTTATTGATGGTACATTTATTTATTTAGGAATGTCTGCAAGATTGATGGGTTTTGCTTGGACTCTAGATAATATCTCCTTAATACTTTTAAAAAAGAAAATGTTCAGCCATAACCAGTGGTCACCTGCTGCATTAAAACTGCCTCTATTTCCCAAGTCAAGATTCATGCTGGAATCATGGGGTCTTAGACTATCTCAGGAATAATTTTACAAAGAACTTCTTTAAAAACCAAATGGAGACTTTTTTCTTGTTTAAAAAAATAAGTTATGTAGATGCAGCTAATTTTGTTCCAAGGAGGGGGAAATTGCTCAGTAGTAACTGTGGCCATGAACAATGCTCTCAGTCCTCCACCTCTCAATTGATTTAAAGATCAATAGGAAAAGACATTAAATGAAGACACAGAGAAGAAAGTCGTGCCAAGCAGATTGTGATGAGCTTGATAAAACAGTTTCCTCCTGGAGACTTTTCTCCCTCCTCTGTTCCCAGAAGCATTGTTAAGGGGGGGCGGGGGGGCCCAGGGCGGGGGCGCAGAGGCTGGGCGGGGGGGGCGCAGATCCCTTAACTTTCGTTTTTACTTACCCTTTTCTGGTTTTTTTCTCTTTTTTTTCTTTTTCGTGGGCAGCTGCTGCCTCCCTGCTGCTTCCCAGGGCGGTAGCTGCCTCGCGTGCGCGCCCCCCAGGGTGTGTGTGTGCTTTTGGGGCACTTTTTGGGGCGCAGGCAGCTTCTTCCGCGCCCTCGCAGCATGTTCTCATCCCTGGCAGGAAGTTCCAGTGGCGCCATCTTGGAGGGGTGGGACTCTCTAGGACTCTCCTCTCTATGGTCCTAGAGAGATTCAAGATGGCGCCGCTGGAACTTCCTGCCAGGGACGAGAACATGCCAGGAACATGCTGCAAGTTCCGGAAAGAGAACTGAGAGCGCCCCGAAGAAGCTGCCTGCGCCCCGCAGAGATAAGATAAGTGCCCCAAAAGCACACACATGCCCCTGCGCCCCTCCTAGAATGCCCTTAGCCCCCGTAGACTGTTCCCCCTCCCTTTGGAAGAAGCTATCTTCATTAAACATAAAGTAAATACAGTGTATTTCTTTACCCAGCACATAATTAATCTGTGGAACTCCTTGCCACAGGATGTTGTGATGGCACCTGGCCTAGATGCCTTTAAAAAGGGATTGGACAAATTTATGGAGGAAAAGTCCATCAGTTACAAGTCATGATGACTGTATGCAACCTCCGGATTTTAAAGGTAGCCTATCTCTGAATGCCAGATGCAAGGCAGCAGCAACTGGATACAGGCATCTCGTAGTCTTGTGGGCTCCCAGAGGCATCTGGTGGGCCACTGATCTTCTTATGTTCTTACTTACAATGGCAAAACTCCCAATACGTCGCTGTAAATACCACGTCCTAATCTGTAAGAGTGTTGTAAGTGCTCTTGTGCCCCAATCCTACCCCCACCATTTATGATGATGTATCCATGCCAATGGGGCGTGCAATGAATCCAATGGTGGGGGAGGTGATCAGGAGGCCTGCCAGAGAAGTATTTTCTGCTTAGCTCTGCATGGCCTATGGATCACCTTGGACCTATGCCAGCTAGATATATTGCTGGCAAGTCCAAAAGAGAACAAGATGGGTTCAAACAGATGGGACAGGATACTGGTGCATGCTGGTGCCACCAGGATCCACCCCCTCCTTCCCTCTCCCACCCCTGCCCACCTCCTCCTTGTCCACAACTTGCCTCCAGCGGAGTCAGCGCAGCCTGGGCTCTGCAGAAGCTTGGGTGCGAAGCCAGAGCCACAATGTGGGGCCCAGCAGCGGCCACGATCTTCATGCTGTTGCTGGACCTTTTACGAAAGCCAAACACAGGTTCTGCTGTCATAAATCGTTCATGGGACTGGGCCAATTGTTTCCACATCCCAAATAGTTAACAAGAAGAGGACATTCAAGGGCCACATAATCAAGTGCCAAATAATTTTATTTTCCTTTTCTTGGCCACTTCTAGTGAAATGTTCAAAATGGCAACTGCTGATCTCATGTACATACACGCTCCCTGCAGTATGAATTCTAGATGTCTCTACAACAAAAGAGGCATAATTTGCAACTTTGCACATTATATCAGAAGAGAAAGAAGTTACTCACAAACCTCTGCAGGGACTTCTGGTTAAACCGTCAAGAACAGGCAAGACTAAACTGTATTGAAGGGAAGTGTGGATGAGGTTCAGGAAGGAGTTTCTCCCCTTTATTTTTATATTTCCAGCATAAAGTACACAGCAAAATGTTGCTTGTCCTTCATGGTGTGATGCATCTGTTCCCCTCATACGCCTGAAAACTGTGCATCTCGTCGCAGGGAAACTGCACAAGTTCTTCTTTTGCACAGTAAATCCAAAAGTGAAAGAAAGATGTTTGAGGCATTTTTTTGTCTGTGCTTTACAGCAACACTCAAAGTTACCCAAGAAAGTGTTATCATTTTTATGCATGTGCTTCGTATCTCAATTTTCTTCTTCTTCTGGAATTGTTATTTAAATAAAAGTGGCAGAGGTTGTCCAGGAAGAAACGAAGAACAGCAAGATTTATTTTAGTCTGTAGTAAAGACTGAAGCAGAGTGAAATAGTGTGTTTCATGAAACAACTCAGACCATGATTGAATGGTCACCTATTTTTTAATTAAAAAGATAAGATCAATGTGGCTAAGTCAGCGTTAAAGTTACTTCTATTATTTGTTTCCTGTTGGGAATGACAGTTTTTATGTATGATAGATACATTTAAAGAAGTTTTTCAAAGTGCTATGCGATTTTGATGTACAATAAAAGGTCACCTTCTACACCACCTCTTCAGGGATTTATGGTCACATTTGAAAACTGGAGGCTATGGAATATTATTTTGATGTTGGGAATGAGTTGATTGTTCACAAATACAGAATGGAAAGTTGGGATGTGGAAACCAGTAAATCATGCTGGTATGTGTAAATCTTGCCAACATTCTGAAATGGTTTGATGCTTAAACTCCAATGATGCTTAAAAGGATCTTTACAAAGTCAGAAGGTATAAACAGGCCAGGAAGAAGGAGAACATCCGTTGTTTGCCACTGAGCACCTGAGCATCTGATCAGGGCCAATACATGACTTAATTTGAAAGCTTCTTCAAATATGTTAGAAGCAGGAAACCTGCCAGGGAAACGGTTGGTCCACTGGACGGTGAGGGAGAGAAAGGGGTGATAAAAGGGGACTTGGAGACTGCAGAGAAATTAAACAAGTTCTTTGCATCTGTCTTCATGGCAGAAGACCTCAGGCAAATACCACTGCCTGAATGGCTTCTCCTGACTAAAGAATTAAGTCAAATAGAGGTTAAAAGAGATGACATTTCAGACTTAATTGATAAATTAAAGATCAATAAATCACCAGGCCCGAATGGCATCCACCCAGTTCTGAAGGCACTCAAGAATGATGTTGCTGACCTCTTGACCAAAATATGCAACTTGTCCCTTAAAATGGCCACTGTGCCAAAGGATTGGAGGATAGCTAATGTCACGCCAATCTTTAAAAAAGGAAGTAGGGGGCTGGCGTGCACCCAAGGAGGCCCATTGGAGCCTGTGCTGCTTACACCGAGGGAAGGGATGAATGTCCCCTTCCCCCAAGGTGAGCCTGGGCCACACCGGCATGGCCTGCAATGGGCCTAGGATGCAGCGGCCAGCCACCCACCCCCAATAATTAAATAAATAAATAAAAGTAAATCTCACAATTACTGCCTCATGTGCCCTCACAAGATTTGGGCGCCGCCATCTTGGATCTCACGAGATTTCGCAAGATCCAAGATGGCGGTGCTGGGAAAAAGTGCCTTTTTGCACTTTACAAGCGGTAGCGGCGGAGGCTTAACCGGGCCCGGAAAGCCCGGGACCGACCCGAGATCAGTGCCCGGAATCCGGGATGCTCCCGTGTTTTCTGGGATGGATGGTAAGCCTAAGGATTGGGCTATTAATCATTTACACCGACACAAGAAATATAATAGCATAAGTTAGAGTACTTTGTACAGAAAGTAGAAGGCTTTCTAAAGAAAAATTAAAACACACCCCTACACATTTTTTCTTTTGGTTTATTTATATTATTTTCATTATTTTCCTCTGAAATAAATCGTACATTTCATTAAATATATAATGATGGCCTCTTTAGACTGATGTCAAAACATGCAAAGATTGACCGTGGCTGTTTGATTTGTTTTTTCCTTGTGCATATTTTTGAATGTTTAACGTATTTGAAATTTTCTATTTGCAAGCATGAGTGAGTATGCATATATCTGTATTTGCCACAGGCAGAAATGTTCTACTTTCTCCTTTCTATAGCAAAATAACGTTTCTTGGCAGGGTAACAAATCTATTACCCACAGTGATAAATTTCCAACAAAGCTCAAAAATTAAACTCAAAGAAATATATGCTTTGGCTTAGTTAAAAGAGACTATTGATCAAGACAGCAACTTCCATGAAAGGTCAGCAATTACATTAATCTACTTTGACCACTGCATACAAGAAGTAGTTTTCCCATGTCCATTTCTTTATATTGTAGCTCTTTATTCACATTTTTATAGATGTTGAGGGTGAAGTCATAAGACCATATTTCCTGTATACATTTATTGTAATGTAATGAACTGGATTAAAATGTTCAAAACAAAGCCTTGTGGTTCACCCTGTTTTTGCAAAACCCAAAGGACTTTATTGGGTGATACCACTAGCCATGAAGAGAGGTCTCAGCACACAATATATTGGCTGAATATCTGCAGTTGCTGTTTTCTCTGATGTTTACAAAGTATAAACAATCAAATTGCTCCATAGTAACTTGGAATATTTGATTATCTGAGTCCTTAATCTTATTGAGACCTTGCACTGTCAGAACTACTGTTCTGGCAGCACAAGGTCCTTTTCAGTGGCTTGAAAGCTGGCTGCTGTTGTGCGCTTCCGGGCCGCTGTCACAAACGGCGAGAGGTATGGCATACCATGAAGAAAATGTATTGGTCAAGGGAGTCCCAGACCAATCCCCAGAGAGGTTGTCTGCTTGGGAAGGTGGGATGTGGCTCACTAGCAATGGGTGCTGAGTTAATCTGAAAGACTGAGCGGCGCGGGGGGGGGGGCAAGGCACCCTGAGTTTCCTCAACTCCCTAGCAGTTGGCAGTGATGAGCTGAAATCATGAGGGATAATCTTCAGCATGGAGCCAAGGTGGATTTGCCCCAAAACGTAAGAGGCCCTCTGGGTGGGTAGAAGGGTCTAAAAAAAGGAAAAACTAGGGAAAAATCAGATATTTTCACCACACCTTATATCTTGCCCTATTGGGGTATTGGACAATGAATATGCATATATCCTCTGTTTTGACAATACATCCAATGGTCCCTCTGAATAATGTGGGGAAAGAGCATGTGCATGCATGTCTCCCTGTCCCTCTGGGCATGGCATCCCATTCCCACGTAATTGAATGAAGAGCAGTTTGTCAAAATTGCCCCTTACATTCAACTTAAATAGTACTTTGATGTTCAGACACAAACTGCCTTCCCCCCCCCCCCCACGATGATTGTGATCATTTATACATGGCTAAAGGGCCATGCCGGGATAGTGTACTGAGAGGCAGAGCAGGGCATGTGCAGTCACATACCACATTATATGGTGGGCAGGCACAGCTGGAAGATGTTTTCGATCTGGCCCACAATGGTAGCAAATGTAGGTTTCCAACTGAATGAATACGTGATGGGAAGCTGGAGACAATTCTGGCTCTCGATGAGTGCAGCAGGGTGAAAACATATCTCTCCTTCATTTAATCATTACACGTTTAGGTGTAAGCTTTAAAAAAAATCTTAAGCACACACCAAAAAAAGTGACAGGAGAATCATTCATGCTGAAGTACTTTCATAAATATAGTATTCTGAAAATTGAAGCATTTTGACCGTGGTACATATTTTTAACAGACATAAAGGGCAGAAGAAGGACAGTTACTATTTTACTCTCCTCATCTGTCCATGCTTTAAATTGCTGGAAACTAATTCAATCTCAATAGCTCATTTCTGCAACCCTGGAAATTTCTGCTCAATAAACTTTTTTATGTTCTTAAAAGAAAAATTTAAGTGTGTAAAATGAGCCTTTGATTGCCCATAATGATTGTTTACAAACTGAGGCAATATGGCTTCTCATATTTCCATAGATTGCCATTTATTCCAGTTAAACGGATGTAAAATATACATGGAACTTGTGTTGACTAACCTTCTTGAATGCAAATGTAAAAGCCTGGGAGAAAAGCATTTGCAACCTTCCAAGATGCATGGTTTCCTTTGTCCCTGTATTCCCCCTCAAAGCTGGGGGGGAAAGAGTTGTAAGGATTTTTTGAATTTTCAAACAGTTCTCTCAGACTGAACTGAGCATCAAGGTAAGGACAATAATATTTAGGATAACTAAATATGAAGTAATCCAGAACTGTAAGAATAATATATAGATTTAAGGGTTTTTTTAGTATTGTGAAAAGGAGCATTGGAAAATAAAATGTCTATATCAGTGGTTCCAAACCTTTTAGCACCGAGACCCACTTTTTAAAATGACACTCTATCAGGACCCACCTAGCTTTATGAGAATTAAAAAAGGAGATCTAGAACGAATTTATTTATTAATCATATTTTAGCAGCCAGCGGGTGGCACAGTGGGTTAAACCGCTGAACCATGAGCTGTCGATTGAAAGTTCGGCAGTTCGAATCCGCGACAGGGTGAGCTCTCATTGCTTGGCCAGCTCCTGCCAACCTAGCAGTTCCAAAGCATGTTAATGCGAGTAGATAAATAGGTACCGCTTGCGGGAAGGTAAACAGCGCTCCGTGTTCCAGCCGCATGCTACGCGCTGCGGCAAGGAGAGTCATGCCGGCCACATGACCACGGAGGCGTCTTCGGACAACGCTGGCTCTTCGGCTTTGAAATGGGGATGAGCACCACACCCTAGAGTCGGACACGACTGGACTTAATTGTCAGGGGTCACCTTTACCTTTTAATCATATTTTATTTCTTTATTTCTTTACAAAAATCTTGATCTATTTCTCGTAATAAGGCAGCCCTAATGAATAATCCCAAAGCTTGAGGCGCCTAGCACTGGCATCGCTGCGGGGGGGGGCAGAGCTCTAAGTTTTGCCGTGGTCCGACCCTCCGTTACACCGGTGCACAAAGCAGCCCCGCCCCCTCGCCTTCGGAACCATTCAAGGCGGTGAAGGCAATGCGCAGGAGACTCCCCACGCGTTGCTTTCACCACCTTGAATGGCTCCGAAGGCAAGGGGGCAGGGCCGCTTCGTGCACCGGTGTAATGGAGGGTCGGACCGCAGTGGAACGTAGAGCTCTGCCCCCCTGCAACGACATCAGTGGGGCCTAGTTATGTGAACCAGCCTTCACCTGCCCTCGCTACCTGTCACTGACGACCTTGGAAAAAATGCACCAGAAAAAAGACGCTCAAACATTTATCTCCCTATATTTAGCTCAGCTCCTTGCAAACTGTAGTAGCCCACCTCTTTGCAGGGCAATTAGCAGTTATCTGATTTATGAATAGCCAATGAGACAGTTATCTGATCTTTCCCATCACCAGTATTTTCATTGGAGGCTCTGCTCACAACCCACCAGAAATCGGGTTGCAACCCACAGTTTGGGAAACGCTGGTCTATATTATAAGACTGTGTGTCTACAAAACCCCAAAGCTCTTAGCAATTAATTGTGGAGCCAAGGCCCTGACTCAGGGCCTGCTCCAGGCTTCAGTGGGCCCTTTGGCATAGAACATCATGGAGCTTTCTTTGGCTCTATTCCTTCAGCATCATCTCACTACAGGTTTTGGGCTGTTTTGTTCAAAATAAAATGAACAACATTGAAGGGGGAGACAAAATAAAGACTTATAAAATTGTGCACAGTATGGAGTAAATTGATAGATATGTTTTTCTCCCACTTACCTAATATTGGAACATAGGATCTTCCTGTGAAATTGACTGGCTGGAGATTCAGAATAAACAGGAAAACTACTTTATACAGATGATTTGGCTAACACTAGGAACTCATGTTTTAAACACCAAATACTAGCCTTACAGTCCAATCCTATGCCGGCCTCCGCCTGATTACTGATTTCAGTTTGTTAGTTAGATGGGCTGCATCTTTCAACATGCCAGTCATTCACTGCACAATCAATCCTGTGCATACTTACTCAGAAATAAATGCCACTGATTTCAATGGTACTTTCACCTGTGTAAATGTGCATTGCATTGCAGCCTTAGTCACCAGGATAAGCCCCTTTCTCTCTTCCCACTGCAATCAATCAGCAGCACCTCCCCCATCTAAGCTAAATATAACCTGTAAAAAGGTGTTTGGAAAGCAAAGCATCTGGGCATCTCCAAGTCCTTGGGCATATTCAAGGACTTGGACTTCAAGCTAATATCAGTACATTTTCGCCAGCATCAACATGGCTAAAAGTGGAAACTGTAGGACAACACACAGTGGCATCACTGGGAACATGAGGCGGCCCCACCCCCTTGCCTTCGCAGAAGCGTCGCGGGGGTTGGTGCGGTGGTGCGGTGGGCCCCAGGGCCTTCTGTTCTTCTTTCATTGCCTCCGCTGGTTTTGCCACGCGGAGGTTGGGCCCTCCCTCCCGCCCTGGTGCCGAACGGCTCTGAAATGGCCTGGAAATTGGTGCCGGGGGGGGCGTGGTTGGGGCCGCGTGACATCACGCCCGCGGTTACATGGGGGTGTAGCGTCAACGGCCCCAACCACGTGGGGGCGCAGCCGTGTCTCTGTGCCTTCGGAGCCATTCAGTGGGGCGAATGGAATGCGGGAGTCTCCTGTGCATTGCCTTCGCCGCACTGAATGGCTCCGAAGGTGAGGGGGTGGGGCTGCCTCGTGCCGGTGAGTAACGGAGGGTCAGCGCGGTGCGGAACTTAGCGTTCTGCCCCACCTCCAGCAACGCCACTGACAACACAAATGGTATTGCAGCTTGGGATGTTTCCTTCGATTACTCTAGAGGAGTCAACCCAACTTTTTGGAAGGTTGAACCTACTCAGTAATAAGAAAACTGGGTTTGGGGTCATGCCCTAACATCCTCTTTCTGCACCTAACACCTGTGAATGTTGGTAAATAGAGACAAGATTGTGCACATATCACTGGTCACATATCACTTTGGCAAACGGCATAAAAAGCACCAAATTATGCCATCCCTTGTTTAATTAATGCTGTTCTACAGATCATTAAGCGTCTGCCATTAATTTCTCATGAAATGTATGGTTACCCTTTAGATTAATTAATAATTATACTTAATAGATATATGTATCATTTCTGGTACTTCTGGAATTAATGGCTGATATTAAACTGAAAAATGAGAGATACATATTAAACCATTTACTCAAGGCTATACAGAGAGAGTCCATAGCAAACTCAACTGTAACTTAGGTTTCCTACATTTTTACAAGATTTTAAGTACTGACATTGACTTTAAATTACCCAGGGGCTAGCACAATGTTAAAGCTTTAAATTGTAAACAGTTAAGAAGATCTGATTCTGCAGTGCAGGTTTTTAATCTATTGAAGATCTAAGAAAAGTTTAAAAGTCCATGTTTAAAATTAATGAAAATAAGAAAGAAGAGAGTCAATTATCAATGGAAGCAAATTATTCACTCAGAGCTGGCAGTGTGTCATTAACTGGAATGGGTATCTACGCCTTTAATTATCACTTACTTCTGGTAAGTGTTCAGTGAAATATACTGTGTCACACACTGGCAATGAATCACAATGAATGGATGATCAATGCTGAGATCTCTAAAAAGCTTAATTTCTCAATTGGTAAAATTGGAGACTTCTCCTTTTTTATGGTTTGCTCATTGAAAAATGAATATATGATTACTTAGATTTCTAGGCCAAATTCTTAAAAGGATAAGTTAAATGTGAACAACTAAGAAGATGTACCAGTTCAGTCTCCCAATCTTTTATTGACTCCCCCCCCTTTGTCTGGATCAAGCCAAGTCATTGTCTGAGAAGAGCAATAACGAAAGTTCTTTCCACTTATTCATGCTGAAATCTTGGCAGATCATTCCTATTTGCCTTCAGCAAAAGTCCATGGGACATGTCATGGAGCCAGCCATTCACAACTCCATGAGTGAATGGTCATGAGAGGGATAAGCAATGGGGCTGTTGATCTTGTTGATCAGGTAAAAGTGTACCCATGGCAAACCTGCACAGCATCCTCTAATAACCTGTGCCATCTGATTATGCCATGCAAGAGAGTGATACTCTTGGACAGTTGCTGAGATCCCAGCTCTTCAGGAGAGCCCAATGCTAGCTTAGGAATGTCTACACTGACTGGCAGCGGCTCTCCATTTATTCCATTTGTTGACATCTGACTTGTTTAATGCACAATATACTGCCTGATCCACATTTACATCTTTTACTATATACATCAGATTGTTTTGAATGTGGTCAACCTTATTCCTCAGTGTTTGTTTATTCTCACCATATAGTCACAAGTACTTTCAACACATCAACAAAAATTGAAAAATTTGAAATTATTACATTCACTGATACAAGGTACTGATACAACAAAGCCTGGATATTGAGCATAATATTGCCTTTTGAACCATCTCTGCCTGTTATCTGCTTTGTAAACATGTACTTTTTAACAACAAAGCCTGAATTCCACTTATAAAACAGTCCATTATTTATTCCAGGTGAGTCGGTTTTACACCATGGCTGTGCCTCAGTTAAATAGCAATATAGTCCTTAAAATACAACTGCTATTGGAGCTTCTTTTGCTCTCCATAAAATCGGAAACAAATTAAAATGACCATTGTAAATAAGTAACCTTTTTTAAAATATGTGCCAGTGATCTGACCTGCCCACTCTATGCTTAAGGTCAACATAGAATAATTTGTTTGAAAATAAAACCAAGTAGAAGATTTTGCTATGTGTGATGAACGGTGTCTATGTCTGAGATGGGCAATAAGAAAAGGTCCCTGTGCTGGTACATGCACTCTGCCAGAAATGCCATGAATCTCTGCCACTATTCAGCTGTTGCAGGATGAGGGGAAAGGTTGACTAGAATCATAGCCCCTCAGCCAGAGCTAATCCTAGGCAAGAAGTGTCCTCAGCACCCCTTTTATTTGTCCAACTAGTTAACACCTTATTTTTTTATCGCATTTGTATCCCTTTCATGACACATTGTCTGCATGCTGTTGGAGGGGGACGGGAGAACTAGCAGAGCAGAGTAATTAGAGGAAGACCCCCCTCCCAGTGGAAAAAGGATTTCCCAACCACCCAGGCAGACTGCTATTAATGAGAGGCATGCACAAAAAGAGCGGACGTTTGGTTAAAGGTTTCAAAAGAAAAATACTCTACTTACTTACAGATCATAGTTGCATATGTACGTCTTCTACACTCTGATCGAGTCAGAGGCTTTGCTAAATTTAAGAACAGGAAACCAGGCTAAAGCGGTTGCCCTTGTGCGTGAGTGTGGGGGAGCAACCCGCAAGCACGCAGCTCAGCAGGGCGCATCATTCCCCTTGACCTCTGGAGACAAAGAGAGAGTGGCTGGGAAAGGACAGGAAGGAATAGGTCACACCCCTTGCAGGAACCATAGAGAGGATAGGCTAGGTAAAGGATCTTAGGTGACCAGATGGCACGCTGCCCCCGACAGTCCTGTAGATGGCACAATGCCTGAATTGCCTGACAACCCCCTTCCACAAAGTTGGATGACATAAACTTGAATCACCTGTCTCAAAACCAGCCTTGCTCTCCTCTGCCAAACAGGTGACAGTATCAACCAACCAGGATTTTGTTGGCACAGCCAGGAAAACTATAGCGTGTCCCTCTCTGCTTTACTCCAGTTTTCCAGTTCCTACTTCCCATTGATTTTTTTCTGAATTATGGTCATTGACATGATAAAAAGGCCTGGTTTAGGACATGAAGGAGGCATTTAAGATGGTTGCAATGAGTGCATTCATAAAGCTTTGGAAATGTGAAGAAAGACTGACAGCCCAATCCTATCCAAAAGGTGTACATTGCTATGGTGTGGGGCGGGCAATCAGATAGCCTGCAAGAGATATGTAAAAACATGTCATATTTACTTCCTGGTACACTGCCTGATTGCCAATGGGTATCCCTTAGACATATGCCACCTATTTTGGTGGTGTATGTCTGAGGAGAGGAAAGGGGCAGGGAGGTTTTGAAGGAGAGTACCGTGACACCAGATCCACCCCCCGCCTCTTCCCCACCCCTGGTTCCTCCCCCCTCACCGCCTAGAAATGCTACTGTTCCTCCCACTCCCTCCTCTGTCCCTCCCACCAACCACCACCATTGCTGCCTATCCCGCCCTGGCAGACAGTGGCCTCGCTGCTGGCCTGTATGCCCAGATGCCAACATAGTCACTGGCAGCCTTGTGCTCATCAGAGGTGTTAGGAAGTGTGACAACAGTGGGCGCAATCCTTTCCAATTTATGCCACCGGCTGAGCTCTGCTCAATCCTATCCAATTTATGCCACTGGTGTAACCAGTGGTGCAGCGAGAACGGGAGACCCCAGAATGGAAAGGGGATTTAAATCTCCTTTGAATTCCCCTTTTGGGGGGGATTTGAATCCCCTTTCCATTCTGGGGCCTCCCGTTCTGGCACCGCTGGTTACACTGGTGGCATAAGCTGGATAGGATTGAGCAGAGCTCAGCCAGTAGCATACGTTGGATAGGATTGTGCTGAGTGTCCAGAAGTGGTGTCCGGAAGTGATGTCAGGTGGTGTCAGGAAGTGTGACACATGCCAAGATCCAGTCACCTCTGACTGTATCTGGCGCTTCTGCTGACAGGATGCGCGTTCTGTCCACAGCACCTGGGGGATAGGTTTGGGCTGCGAAGAAGGAAGCGCCATATTGAGGAGCAAAAGAGAAATGCAGAATATAAGCAGGAAGAGAATGACCTTAGAGATGTTTCTGAGATAAGTAGGAAAGGTGGAGGAACCACAGTGTAAAAAATAATGCATTTTGTCACAACATATTGTCACAACCCAGTAATAAGGTTTTTAAAAAGTAATGCGCAAACTGTTGCTAAGTTCAACTCCAATTTAAATCATTGCAGAGATGCAATAATCCTATTTTCGGTGCAGTGCATTGCTCAAAAGCCCATGTTGCTTGTACTAGGCATAACTCACAGGCATATATCTTATCTTGAGTTTGTTTAATTTAGACTGAAGACACAAGGCTTGCATTTGGTTCCCTGGAAGCCTGGTCATAAAACTTCATCTATATTCTTTAACGGAAAAGAAACAAACATTTCTTCATGAGCCTCGATGGGAAATATAAATCAAGCGATAATGTTCTGAGTGTCACTGCAACTCTTTCCCATTGATCTCAGATTTCCACACGTAAGTCATTGTCTCCAAAGGAAAAAATAAATCTTATTCATCATTGTACTGATTTTCCCTATAACTTCAAATACAATCTGATATGCTACCATTTGCTGAGTAATTTGGAGTCATTTTGGTCCCATGAATATTTTTTTTTTACTATAAAAGTCATTTTGGATTCATGTATTACTTTTATGCATTCTATAAGATGAAGCCAATTTAATATCCTTGCACTAAAACCAGTCTCCTCACCAGGAGTTGGATGGTAGCCAATTTAATACTGATTGTTAAAAAGGGTCCAGGGCGGGAAGGATTTGGAAATTATAGAACTGTCAACTAAACTTCTGATTTAGGAAAACTGCTAAATAAATTCTGATTTAGGAAAAAGTAGCAGTGTGGGAGAACCTGGGAACAAGCAGATATTTGCCCAGCTTTCACCAACTTGTGCCTACCATCTGCCTGTCCCCCCCCCCCCAAGCTCCCTGGAGGCCCCTATCCCTGTCACGTTCCAACCACCTCCCAATTCCGCCGCCAGCTTCCCTTCAGTGGCAGAACTAGCTGGGTCCGGTGCAGAGCCTCCAGCACTGCCACTGTTTGCGTCAGGGGTTCAAATATGGCTGCTGGTTAGGATTGGGCTGTCACTATCTAATATAAACTCCTCTCTCTCTCTCTCTCTCTCTCTCTCTCTCTCTCTCTCTCTCTCTCTCTCTCTGTGTGTGTGTGTGTGTGTGTGTGTGTGTGTGTGTGTAGTTATAGATATAGATAGAAACACACACACAGAGTCAGTTCCTGTTTTCCACGGATTCGCAACCCATGAATTTGCTTATCCACGAGGAGTATGTTGGCCACCTACCTCTCCGTAATCATGGACTGTTCTCGGCTATCTGCAATTTGCCGATCTCCCCAACACTCGCGGGCATTTTAAAGGGCTCTGTGCCATTTATAACGTCTCTGCTGCATTCAGAGACCTGTGAGTAGCGCACACCCCTTTAAGTGGCTGTGGGAAGTTTCAAAATAGTGTGGATAGCTTCTCTGCTGTCATTTGGAAGCTTCCGATAGCCATTTTAAAGGGCTGCATGCTACTCGTGGGCACCATTTTGAAGGTTTTTTACTGCATTCTGAAGGTCTCTGAATGCAGCAGAGACTTTCAAAATGCTGGGGAGTCCTTCAAAATGGCACCTGCACATGCTGGGGAGCTCGTCAAACTGCAGATTTTGAAGATATCCGATGGATCCTGCTGGACTCTTTACCTAACCCCATTGATCCCATTGGATCAATGGTTCACTATCTGCAAAATCAGTATCCGCAGGAGTTTGCAGGAACCTAACTCCAGTGGATACCAAGAACTGACTTTATACAGGTGTCCCCCACTTAAGATGGGGATACATTCTGGAAAACCCATCATAGTGAAACAGTCATTAAGCGACTCCTCAGCACCATCTAGTGGCCGATTGTGGTATAACATGTAAGACCAATACAGTACAATGTAATGCAATGTAACACAGTGGAGTTGTAATAGGGAATGAATGGCAAATACAGTGTACATTATGAGTGTAACACAAAGCACAGTAAGATTGCTACCTGTCAACACACACACACACACACACACAAACAAACACAGAGAGTTAAAGATGACCTTTTTTGCATTTAAAATACAGCACTGTAGCTTTAATTCTTTGTTTACACTTAGGGAACCTCTGTCACATATGCGGATCATTGATAAGCGAGTCGTTGTTAAGGGGGGACACCTGTAATGTAAAAGGAAGCAAAACAAAGCATTTCGGTATGAATAGGCATAGAACATATAAATCACAGATACATTATGCAGTAGACAAAATAGGTTTATTAAACAGGAAATATGAATTACCATGTACTCAAGCATAAAAGAAAACTGGGTACAGTTCGTTCCCAACTTACGGATGTCCAACTTACAGAGGGTAACTTGAATGCATGGTGATGGACTGGTGTGGTGATGTCCTGAGTTAGCTGTCTCTGTGCTTTCACACAGGTGTGGTCTACACAACCTTGTGCTTTCATGCAGGTGTGAAAGCACTGAGCCGGCAAGAACTGACCAGGTGGCAGCGTCTGCACTTTCGCTCAGGCACAGTCTGTCCAGGCTTGCACTTTTGCACCTGAGCAATAGCATCATTTTGAGTTTATGTTGGTTCCGAGATCCAGACAAATGTCCGGAACAGAAGCTAAACATCAGTCGAGGGGATACCTGTATTTCTAAGACTGACTAGAAAATAATTTAAAAAAATTGTTCAAAGGTGGTGTGAAAAGACAAGACACATACTTATGTTGTTACGGGATTTCTAAGCATTTAAAGAACATTTTGCAAAGTCCATAAGATTGGTCAACAGCTTCCATTTTGCTTATACCTAAGGAAGCCAAAATTAATGCAAAGCTACAATCTCCAACAGGAATCTCTAACAATATCTGAATCTGGAATCTGAATTTCTCAGTCACTAGAGTTCTAGCCTTTAGGACCCAATCCTGTTCAAATACCCCTATGCCAAAGTGGGCATTTATTTGGATAGGATACCAATGTGAGAACAAAGTGGCTGCAGAGGTGGCCAACTGGTGCAAGGTGTCGCCTGCCCCCATCTGCCACTTGAAGCAACTTCTTCACCTTGCTTCAGGGATGGGCCAGGCGTGACTCTTAGAATTGTCAAACATACTGAAGAAAAAAGCCTTGCCAATCAAAAAAGCACCATTTGCTTCCCCTTTAGAAATATTAGGAGACGCCAACAGATATATAGGTGGGTTAATCCATGGCTTGGTAAGAAATCACTGAAAGAATCACAACCTGCACCCCTTGATCTCTCTAGAGATGTGCCTTGTGTCTTCTGTCATCTTGTTTTTCGGATCCACAATCCTAATCGGAAAACATCCTTGTTTTCTAAGAAGACCTTTTTACGGTTGGACTTCTCGACTTTCTTCCTACTCAGCCAATATGTTTTCCCCTAAACTTCAAACGAGGCAAGATTTAAACTATTTCCCCATTAAACATAGCCTAAATGTATTCATTCCCTTTACATCCATTTAAATTTCTATGTCTGTCTTCAAGAACTTATTCTTTTAAAATTGCTTATTCCAAAATATTTAATTGGATCCTTTCTATATTCAAAAGTGTTCATATTCTGTAATCGTTGCTTTATGTGACTCCTCAGTATATATCAGACTTATACCTACTTACTTGATATCCCAAATGTCTCTGCCAATTCAATTATAACTCTCACGGAGCCATATACCTCAATGACTCTAATTATTGCAGTGAATTCATGATAAGGTGAATAGGCTACAGCAGAACACTTTACATTCCAGAGAAGCATCTCTGGAGAGTATTCCCATACCCACATGTCATGGGAGGTTGTTAATTTTTTCTTTCAGTGGTCACTCCTTGTGCCATATGGACTGCCCCCTGGAGGGTTTCTTGATCCTTGGGACAGCTTTCTGGAGGGTGTAAGGGTTGCCAACAGAAGTGCCATGATGAAAGCCCCTATTTATATGGAGTAGGTCACATATGAACCCTTGGGTGGCTGTCTTAGTAAAGAGCATGGCTCTACTGAGTTTTACAATTACAACGCAATCCTGTGTAACTCTTGCACCGGTGTAACAGTAGATCCACCGGAGTAAGTGCACTTATGCCAGTTTAACTTGCTGTACGCCGACAGACGCACGACGGACACCGGCGTAACCCACCTTGGATGTCGCGCACATGCAGTTTAGATGCAGAATGGATGCCAGCGCAACTCCGCCAGTGCAGGGGGCATTCCAGGGGTGTGAACTGGAGGAGTTGCACTGGCATCCATCCCATGTCTGAACTGTGTGTGTGCGGCATCCAAGGGGGGTTACAGCAGTATCCATCCTACGTCCGTCAACGTACGGCAAGTTACACTGGCATAAGTGCATTTACACTGGTGAATCTAAGTTACACTGGTGCAAGAGTTACACAGGATTGCGCTGTGAGTCACTGTTTTGGGGAGATGATCAGTGTTTCCAAATCTGACAGTGCCAGCCATCTGATTAGCACTACACTTCCAATTTCAGTGTGCCCTCCCCCCAGTCATTAGTAGCAATTTGTGCACATGATTTCCAATTTAGCAAGGGAATCCACATTCATGTGACTGAAGGCCAAATTACATGTGACATTAAACCCATTGTTAGAAGGTGAGCTTAACGTAGAAGTAAACTGGAAGAAGTGTTTTATCTCTGCACATCAGCTGTGGGGGCCTGATCTGGCCCAGGAATGTGGCCTGCATTGAGGGTTAACACTTTGCCCCTGCCCTGCACCATTTTCACTCTTAAAAATAGCATTTGCATCCAAAACTGCTACCTGCTGCAAGCAGCCACTTGGCAGGAGGGGGTGGTGGAGAACCACTGCTTTGAGGAGGCGATTTTTTGGGTGCAAAAATGGAACAAGAGGAAAGTGTGCCCCTTCACCAAGTACCACATGCCAGGGCCGGACCATCTCCCTCCCCCCAGCTACATTTTACAGATAAAAGAGGACTTCCACATTATGTCCGCCTTCTAACAACAGGTTGAATGTCAGGTGTAGTTTTGGCCCTGGCATTCTGGCACTAGAGGAAGCAATTTGCATCCAGCAAAGGGATGTCTACAGGTATGGAGGATTGCGCTGCCAGTTTCTGGAATGGTTAAAAGAGAAGACCAATTTCTGCAGAGCATAGACAGTTAGTCCCCTTGCGTTCTTACTCCAAGGTAAGGATGCTTAATATCTACCCCTGCTAACTGGGCAAGAGGCACTTTTTCATTTGGTGCTCCTCTTTTATTTAGCAGGGGGAGAGCAACTGCTCCTCTTTCACCCCAGCACAGTGTCTTTTCTGGTGAATGTTTGCTGGTGGTGTTCTGCATCTTTTTTAGATTATGAGCCCTTTTGGGACAGGGAGCCATTTAATCATTTGATTTTGTCTGTAAACCGCTTTGTGAACTTTTTATTGAAAATCAGTATATAAATACTGAATAATAATAATAATAACGTGCAGCGAGATTGGAAATATGGGTGAAGAAGCCATGTAATATTTTGTTGAAGAGACAAATAAATTTACTTATTATCAAATGTCTGATGAAATTCCTTTAGCGCAAAGACTCCAGCGAACCGAAGAAAAGGGAAGCGCATAGGATTATCCGGCAGACAAAAATAAAAATAAAATAAATTCCCCAGTCTTCTTGCAACGTTTCTCCCCGCTCCAGGGGTTTCTTCAAGCAAACTGACTGTAGCCAGCAGGTGTTCCGATACCTATTAGAAAGAATAGGCTAAATTTAAACAGAGAAGCGCCACAAAAGCGCGGGAAACTTAATTGGTTAATTGGGACCGGAACTGTCAATTTCCTCCGTAGCCGCAGGTAACCTTTGCCGCGATGTAAGTGCTTGTGCTTGTCCTATGCGTTTCCCTTTTCTTCGGTTCGCTGGAGTCTTTGCGCTAAAGGAATTTCATCAGACATTTGATAATAAGTAAATTTATTTGTCTCTTCAACAAAATATTACATGGCTTCTTCATCCATATTTCCGATCTCGCTGCAAGTTATAACAAGCCATGAAAACCTTCTCACAACATTAATAATAATAATAATAATAATAATAATAATAATAATAATAATATCGTAGTCTTAATGATTAAGTTGTTAGTGGTTAAGGCTGTGGAAATGACAGTCAATTAAGTCCTAACCATGTGGACATCAAACATCCTCAATAGAAAAATGCTTTATGACTAATCCAATCTCCAAAATAGGATTTACTTTTATAAACAACATGCAAAGCAATTTTCTATTTTGATAGCAAAAAACAAACAAAAAAGAAATCTCGTCTTAAAACCAGAGCACTGGATAATCCCTTAAAATAGTTTCTTTAAGTCTTTATTATTTTCGTCTTTATGGTTTAATTCTTTAAAAGCAGATTTTGGATGGTGGAAATAAGTAGTAATTCAACCATAATTCAGTTCACTTCATAATTTCAAGTAATGACTATTGTTTATTCCGTGAACAACCATACACGTACAATACAGCTTCATTAGGATTCCTTTTCTGTTAAATGTGAAGAACATTTCCCATCATTAGGCATTGGCCAATGATGCTTTACATGTTACTAATGAAATGTATTTACAAGTCAACGGTTCTTATATTTGTTCTTTGCCCATATTGCTTTTGCTCAGAAGGATGTTTGAGCTGGATCATTTAACATTTAACAACTTAATTTAGCAAATTTTACACTGATAATATTGTCTTGTTCTCATAAATTTCTGTGAGCTTTTTGAGAGAACGCACAAGAGATGGGGAGCTGGTTCACTTGTTCACAATTTGGTGCGACCTGCGGATTGTGGGTACAGAACACAAATTCTGACCTGCGCACTGTGTGCCCACATACACACATCCCTGCCCACATCCAGAGGCCATCCAGTACATGATGGGCGTCTGAGAATTGTTAAGCCCCAAACATATTTAGTACCTACCTATCACATAGTTGTGCAGCATCTGTCAAGGCCAGTACCACTGATTGGAGGAGTCAAACAGCCCAATCCTAACTAAATGCTGCCTGCAGGGTGCAGTGGTGCCAGCACAGGCTTCGCGGCATCCTACAGGCAGCTGGAGACCATGTGGGGGTGGAGAGGTAAGTAAACATTTATTTTATTTACCCACCTCTGCTCCCACATGGTCTCTAATCGGTCTACTTGAACCTGCGCCAGCTCTTTAGCTGGTGCAAGGCCGTGGAGGGGAGGAGGCGTGACAAAGGCAAAATGGAGGACAGGATATCGGCAGAGTCATTGCTGCTGATACCTGTCCTCTGCCTACTCCCAACATACCTCCCAGAGGTCCTAATCGCTTCCCCGTTCTGCCCCATTCCACCCACCCCATGGTCCCTTGGCTGGCTTATCAGCACCAGCAGGAGAAAAGGGCTACCCAGGGGCTCCTCCGGCATTGCCTCCTCTTGCGACAGCACTCGAAAAATGGCCATCGGTGGGGTGCCGCACACATCATCGG
Organism: Plestiodon gilberti rubricaudatus; assembly: GCA_026170595.1. NCBI lineage: Eukaryota > Metazoa > Chordata > Lepidosauria > Squamata > Scincidae > Plestiodon > Plestiodon gilberti. Next base: position 54,246,453 of record JANXHW010000002.1, read on the forward strand.
CAGCCATTTTACAACAGCAGAACTCTGTTTTGCTGCCGTAAATCCCTCCATGCACTGGTCCGAACCTAGTTAGTATCGGGCCGAAAATGCCCCTTCTTGCTGCAATGGGGGCAATTATTGCAGAAGGTAAAGCACATATGATTTCATGATGTAGGTAGAGAGCCATTGTCCAGGGACATGTAGCGAGATCATGATCAGTTGTGGCTGGCATCCTACATCTGAGTTATGCAGATTTACCTGAGAAGAGCAATGTGTGTAGTATCCTGCTATTGGGTACATCCTTGGACTTGAATGCCTTTGTATTACAAAAGCCTCTTTGCTACTTTCTTCTCTGAATAGGGGGAAGTTGAGGACAGATGTCATAGTGAGTCAATTCCCTTGTCTTTATAACCATTCAGTTACTTATGCACGCTGAGCGGGTGTTCTTACAGGACTGGAATGGCAGGCATAGTACAGGCTGAGCTGGCTCCAAAGTAATGTACGTACATCAATTACATCAAAATACACTATGTGTCCTAGCCAGACCAGGTCAATGTTTTCCATCATCCCCCATGTGCATTTCAGATACTGTGGAACGAAGAAGTTGCACATTCAATGACCTTAACTGCTGCCATTTACAGTAGAAGAAATACCTTATTCCAAGGTTCAGGCAAAGGATTCACAATTCTGTCCTGGGGTTATGATAATATGACTAATCATGATCACCCTGGTTATAATTAAAGGCGGGAGTCACAAGTGGATATAGTTGTCCATTAAGGATCCCCTTTTGGGATCAGAAATTGTATTTGCAAAATGGTGCTGCACACATGGTTCCCCGGACTGGATCTCTGTGTCCCACTTTCAAGGATGTGCACTCAGTTCTCAATACTGGATCAGCAACTGGGAAAAATGTTCCCATCCCTGCAAAGTGGTGATTGATATTGTCAAAACTGTGTCAGTGTCTAACAGCATGGACCATTAGTTGGTGCCTTGACATGCCCACTGCTGCACATGTATAAAGCTAGATTTGAGTTGATATGTGCAATTCTTTATTTTATATGCATAACTTGCATTTATTGGCTGTATACTCTTCAGGAAAAAGAGAGTCTCTTTATTCTCTATCAAATACAAATGGGTCTTTCATAAGAAATATATGACACAAGCAATCTGAAAGCATAAATACAGAGTTTTCAGATTAATACTTTATGATGTGCTAATAAATATTGCACATGACAGAAACATAATGCTGAAATTGCATTGGCCACAATCCAGAGAGATTCTGGAGGTACATAGAAGGGCTTTTTTCATGCACAGTGGGATATCTGACATTTGTAACAATAACACCCCCCCAATGCTGACTGGACAGATTTCAGCCTCCTGCTTGAAGCCCACCTTGGCAGGTACGTCTATTGCTGCCCTTGCAAATCTATCATCTGAGGAGAGTTCTGTGACAAGTGCTGGAACAAAAATCTGCTCCTTGAAGTGGAGCTCCCCCCTGCGGGCCAAGCTGGCAGATTTGCAAAGCTGTGGCAGATCTGCCTGCTAGGAAAGGCTCCATTTCAATGCCTGCGCAAAAGACCTTGCAGCAAGTACAAAACTGAAATGCCATAAAATAAAACTCTTCAAACAAACAAAACTTAACTGAGTACAGTGTGTGTGTGTGTGTGGGGGGGGTTATCTGCGGGGGATATATTCCAGGCCCCACCGCGGATATGTGAAAACCGTGGATAGGGACGAACGCCCCCTCCATGTTTTTCTAAGGGCCCCCTGCCACCCCATGTGCAGGCACACGTGACCCCCCCCCCCAGGCTCTTACTTTTCTTTCAGCAAGCTTTGTTTCTTCCTTAAAGAAACAGGAGAAGCAGCCTCCATTGCAGGCAAGTAGGTTAAACCACTGAACCATGAGCTGTCGATCGAAAGGTTGGCAGTTCGAATCTGTGCGACGGCTCCTGCCAACCTAGCAGTTTGAAAGTCCCCTTCCTCAAGTAGACCTTCGGCCCGCCGCATGGCAGTCTGGAGCGGGAATGGGATCCGGTGGGTGGTCGTGGGCCACCGGCCAGATCTTTAGTTAGGATTTCGCTGAACATCTCGTTCTACCTGCCTACAATGGAGGCTGCTTCTCCTTTTGTTTTAAGGCGGTGACACACCAAGCACGTCTTCCGTCCGGCACGGAGGTGCGTCCGGGCTGCGCGTGCATTTTTTGAGTGTGACATACATTCGTTGCAGCCGCCGGCAGCTGGCGGAAGCCACGGGCGCGTCGACGCCTCAGCTGCCCAAAGCCCAGCTCTGGGAACGTTTTCAGCATTCCGTCTGTGTCACAGCCCCCTGGGGGCAGGACACAGAGCAGCCAGAGACAATCAAAGGGAAGGAAGCCAAAGTTAATCAAAGGGAAAGAGGGGCAGAATGTTGTGGTAAAGCAGCCATTTTTCTCCTCGCTTGGGGTAACTAGGAGCGCACTGTTTTGTTTTTTCAAACCTTGGTCACTTGGAAGGATTTTAACTTTTTGATAATCCAGAAGTACAGTGTTGAAACATGTGCCTGGGGCAGCCAGCAAGCTCCATCCTTTTCTCCAATGCGTCTAGCTGTGTTTGTTGTCATTTGCTGATCCCCCTCCCCAGTTTTATTTTGTAGTTACTGCCATTTAATATTGTGGCTACATGAGTACAGATGCGTTTCTCTTCTGTGCAGGTCCCCTCACCTCTTCTCTCCCCTCTCCCCCCCCTCGCTAGCTGCCGTGAGGGTTGTTGCAGGAGGAGGCGGACGAACGAGTGAGCTAGCGAGGGGGAGGGGAGAAGGGAGAGAAGAGGTGAGGGGACGTGCACAGAACACATCTGTACTCGTGTGTGTGTGTTTACTAAAGCTACAATATAAATGGCAGTAATTATCGCAAGTTGTCATTTATATTGTGGCTTTAGTAAACACACACACACACACACACACACACACACACACACACACACACACAAACAAACAAATGCGTTTCTCTTCTGTGCAGTCCCCACTAGTCCTGACCTCTTCTCTCCCCTTCTCTTGATACGGATCAACAGATACGAGGGGCCCCTTGTACATGGAACTCTAAGTGTTCCTTCTTTCTGTATCTGAACAGTAGCATTTCTACACCCCCTGTGGGGGGGCCGCCAACACGACACCCCCCACATGATGCCACAAGCCATGCCCCCTGGGGGGCATGATGTTATTTTCGCACCCTGCCACCCAACTTTGGCGGCAGTGCGGCTTGAAACACACACACGTTTTGCATACCTTTTTCGAGCCAAATGGCTCCATGGCGAGCGAGAGGGCAAAAAGAGAAGACGGCCAGCAGAAACGACGACGGGAGCGGCGGTGGAGGGGGCGATGCATCCAGGAGGCAAGTACAACCCCCCCCGCCACGTGCACCCACTGCCTTGGGCCCCCCCCTCCCTAACAATGCCTCTGTATCTGAAGGCAGTGCCAGCACCAGGTTGCTGGGGTTCTTGGGGCAAAGTCCTGCACAGGATTCTCGTGATGCCCTCACCCACCCACTGATATGGCACACTGGCTGCTACCACCACCACTGATAGCGAGGGCTCAGAAGTCGGCCAAACTTGACAGGCTCATTGATAGGCATGGGCCCTCAGTCAGTGTCTGACCTGGCAATCTCTGAGGCCCTTGTTTAAAGAGCCATACATTGTTAGTATTCCCAGTGGCTCTGCTCTTCTCATCAGTGAAGGCAGCGTAAGAGCCAAATCTCGATTAGAGGGAGGGGAACCAGAATGACTGTTTGTAACAAGGCTGGTATGATGATGACCTTGATCCATAGTTATTTTTTTTCTTGTCCGTCATCTATTCTTAAGCGCTCACAGAGTTGGAATTGTTTTCCAAACGTGGATGAAAGCACTTCCTGAACTGGTGCAATTCTACAACAGCCACCCTTGAATAGCTGAAGGTACGACTATGATTGCATAGAAACTACAAAGAAAAAAAGTGATTCAGAGTGAAGTGTGTGTTCTACTCCCACACACTGCTGGTTCTTCTAAAACACTCCCAAATTTTAACTTCTTCCTGAAATTTAGAAAAAGGTTAAAAGGGGAAGAGTATTTCATGAGCCAATAGTACAGAGAACAAAGGAGGCACTCCATAGAATCAGGATGCATAAATATATTGAGTCAAAGACAAAATCTTCACTTATATAAATACAGAACATATATTGAATGCAGTACACAGTTTCAGTGCATATATTTTTTACTGTTTTCTGATTACCTTTTTTACATATTTTTGTACCTGGACATAAAAGTTATTTACAGCACAATCCTAAACAAGTTTACTCAGAAGATAAATCCCATTGTGTTCAAAAGTAAAGGTAAAGGTGACCCCTGACAATTAAGTCCAGTAGTGTCCGACTCTAGGGTGTGGTGCTCATCCCCATTTCAAAGCCGAAGAGCCAGCGTTGTCCGAAGACGCCTCCGTGGTCATGTGGCCGGCATGACTCTCCTTGCCGCAGCGCGTAGCATGCAGCTAGAACACGGAGCGCTGTTTACCTTCCCGCAAGCGGTACCTATTTATCTATTTGCATTAACATGCTTTGGAACTGCTAGGTTGGCAGGAGCTGGCCAAGACTCCCTGGCAAATTGCGATAACAGCCATGCAGTGAAACCCAATACATGTTTGTTTGTTTGTTTGTTTATTTATTTATTTTATAGAATTTATACCCCGCCTTTCTCCCACAAGGGCAACCAACCCCATGTTCAATGGGGTTTACTTCTAGGTAAGTGTGTATAGAATTGCAGCCTAATAGCCAAATCCTATTGGGCTAGTTAAGACAAGGGAACAGAGTTCTGTTGTCATAACAGGCCATACGGCAGTGTGCACAGCAAAAAATTATTTTTTGGTTTTCACAGTTTTATACCGCCTTTCCCCCAAGGAGCTCCACCCCCACAGTACCACCCCCACTATAGCGAAGCCTCTTGGTGGGGCATGTCCGAGAAGACACATAGGCCACCCCAAAGCTTGCATGGAGGTAAGTCAAAATATTGACTTACCTCCCATTTTCCTTCTTGTCCCCCCCCGTCATTCCCCAGATGCAGCATGTACTTTTTTGGCACTACATCAGCACTGGTGGTGGGGGATAGGACTGGGGCCTTAAAGTATTTGCAATGGATAGTTTTATGTCTGAATATATTTTCACTTCTCTATTCATTATTCTTTGGGTACTTTCTTTGTTACCTGCCCCTGCAATTTAACCTTTCAGCGAAGCCTCCTCCTACCAGTTAGCTCTTCTAGTACCAACTAGTTCATCAAGAACCTTGAAAATTGGTGAGCTCTATAACTCTATACATATAACTGTCATTATAATAATTTGTGCTATTTATGGTCGGTTTAGTATATTATTATCTGCTTTTGATTGACACGTTTCACTCATGCATGTGGCTAAGAACTATAAAATCATTTTCATTTTAATGCTACTAAGATGAACCATTTTATTTCATGTTTGTCCATGTCAGCAAGACTTAACCCCTCCATCTATTTTTCTTGTAAGAAGAGTGTTGTAGAGTGTTACAAGAGTGTTACAAGCACTGAGTCAAAACATTGGATCATCTAAGCCAGAGGTTCCCAATCTGTGGTATGCATACCTCTAGTGGTACATGGACCGCCATTTGATGGTACTCAAGAGGCAAGATGGCAGCCGCCATTTCGGCCATGCTGCGCTGGAGCCCCGAAAACAATGGTAAGCAGCCACGGGCGGGTGGCAGAGCTTGAGCGTGTGGGTTTCCCGCACTGGGAAATGCCCTCCACTGCCCTGACTCACCAGCGTTTTCAGGCCTCTGTCACAGCTGAAAACTCAGAAGTAAGTGGCAATGACGTCATCGCCACTTAATTCTGGTGGTTCGCAGCATGACAGAGGTCCCGGAGGTGGTACGCTGTGCCGAAAAGGTTGGGATCTAAGCCCTTGCTGTCTGCTCTGACTGGCAGCTGCACTCCAAGGTCACAACTGGAGGCCTTTCTCAGTTTGTGACTTTTTCTCAGCTCTCCCCCCTACAAACGTTTAAGTTACAGATACCAGAAATTCAACCTGGGATCTTATTCATACACCTGACCTAGGTGCCTTTAAAAGGGGTTTGGACAGATTCATGGAAGAAAAGACCATCACAGCCATAAGCAACCTCCTGGTTTTAGAAGTGGGTTCTCTCTGTGCCAGGTGCAAGGGAGTGACAACGGGAAACAGGTTATCTTGTTGTCTTGTGCTCCCTGAGGCATCTGGTGGGGCCACTGTGTGATACAGGAAGCTGGACTAGATGGGCCTTTGGCCTGATCCAGCAGGGCTCTTCTTATGTTCTTATGTTCTTAATGAACATGCTCAGTCACTGAGCTCTGAGCCTTCTTCTTTGAAGAAGGGAATACTGATTTTGTATATGCTTTATAAACTTAGTAAAGAAAAATGCACAAACACAGTCCCTTTTGTGTCATTTATGTGTACAGGCACCTAATTCATACTACTGCTTTTCATTACAAGGTGATTTCAGATAGATATTAAGATCATAAGAACATAAGAAGAGCCTTGATGGATCAGACCAAAGGCCCACCTAGTCCAGCTTCCTGTATCACACAGTGGCCCCACCAGATGCCTCGGGGAGCACACAGCCACCAAGATAACCTGTTTCCTGTTGTCACTCCCTTGCACCTGGCACAGAAAAAAACCTACTTTTAAAGCCAGGAGGTTGCTTATGGCTCGTAATCTGTGATGGTCTTTGCTTATGACTTGTAACCTGTGATTCCATGGCCATGATCCTCATGGATGTGTTCACATGAAGAGGTTCATCAAGATTTCAATTCTCCCAACACTTTGTACGCTGCACCTTAATTTTAGCACTGGTAGATGCATAATTGATCTCCTGTTCCACTAGTATTATGCTGCATAATACTAGTGGAACAGGAGATCAACAAAAAGGAGATCGAATCAGAGCCTGCCCAGTGTCGACGCTGACTGAAGCAACCACTTTGAGTAGCAAGTTGTGGAGGGGTGGCAAAATGACAAAGGATGCCCCGCCTTTGTCTGCCTGACACCCTCCATCACTGGAGAAGCCCACTAACCTGCTGCCTGGTGCAACAGCTTCAGTGGGCATCGTGGATGACCTGGCCCTGATTCACACATATCAGATCTGGTTTATTGCTATCTGCCATGCAGTATACATGCAGTATGCAGAGTACATGTAGGCATGCAAATGTGCATGCACATCATGCAGACAGAAATAAATCTTGTTTTGCATGTGCAAATCCATCCGGAGACAAGGAGGCAACTGTGGATGAACTTAACAGTAGCAAGGAGTGCGCATGTCTTCAGGAAGGTTTGTGCATGCATTTTCTGGATCAGCTTACTTCCTCATTTCCACCATGGATTCTGATGGAATCGATAAGCAAGGGTCAGCATGGAGTGTTTCATAGATGCTCTACTTTACTTTATTATTGAGAAACTGTGCTGTACTCACATATTCTGTACATAGCACATTCAACTGAATATTCTGTACATAGCACATTCAATATTCAATATTCTGTACATAGCACATTCAATCTGATCTCTCCGTTATTAAGCATGGAAATTAAGACTTAAAAAAATAATTACTTTAATTTGTGTAGTTTTCTTACAGCGAGCATAAAAATTTCACCTCTCAAACTTTAATACAACTGATTAAAAAGAAATCTAATTCATTACCCTTTCAATGAAACAGCTGCTTGTTATGCTCTGTATATTGAGGCAATACATATTTTAGCAAGGAAATTATACCTTTTTCAAAAGTACAAAGCTTACATAAACCTGTTTTATTCAGAAATGTGCCTATCCCAGCAAGGGAAGGAAGTCAACTTGCATGTGGTTCTTTCTTCTCTCCTAAATATGTTGCTATTTCCCCACTCCCCATTTCTTTTGCTGTCCATGGGGATGAAATACTGCCAAAGCAATCACAAAATGTCCCCAAATTTCAGATTAATTTTGAATTAATGGAACATGATAGCAGATAGCATGTACAGCTTGGTCCTATGGCTTGCTGCACTAGGCTATAAGACGGTAATATGGGAGACAACTGCCTCTGGTGCTCCTACCACTGCCAGCACAGAAACAAACACTGCTGTCAAAAGTAGGGAATTTTATTAATAGTAATAGTAATACCACTGCTACTATAATAATGAAACTGAATGGGGAAGAACAAGTTGGGATTCTCTGAACGGGTTCCAAAATGAATGGAGAGCCTGAATGGGCCTGAAAGAAAACGAGTGCCCAGCCCGCCACTGCTCAATAAATATGGCTCCAGAAATGACCATTTTTAGAGTGCATACCTTGTAAGAAAACACCCTCATGATTTGGATGTTGGCAAACACCTGGCAGGCTTGATGCCTTGGCCTGAGTTTCAAAGCACATTTTCCCCCTTTTTCCTTGGCCTTCGCTTCCCCCTTCTTCACCTAAAGAGTGACTGTAAACGTTTAGCACTATCAGGATCTTGGGAAACAATTGCAGGAGCATCGCAATATAAGAACATAAGAACATAAGAAGAGCCCTGCTGGATCAGGCCAAAAGCCCATCTAGTCCAGCTTCCTGTGTCACACAGTGGCCCCACCAGATGCCTCAGGGAGCACACGAGACAACAAGATACCTGTGTCCAGTCGCCACTCCCTTGCACCTGGCACAGAGAAAACATATTCGGTCTAAGGAAATTCCAATCCAGTAAGAGCACAATCCTGTACATGCTTACTTGAAAGCAAGTCCTATTTTGTTCAATGGGACATCCTCCCTAGCAATTTAGGATCACAGCCTAAAACAAGGATCCCGACTGGGATATGTCCCCTCCAATGAATGACAGATGTCAGAAGTAAATTACAGATGTTACAAGTTTCAGCAGAAATGAATTCTGTTAAGAAGGATTTGCTATCGGTTTAATTTCCCCCTTTCCTCAAAAAACTGATAGAGGGATAACCAGCTTAAAACTTTGAGGTAACGTGTTAATACTTTGAAGTCAGGAATGAGTTCCTATTGGCCAAAAAACCCATGGCTTCATCTCATGTGAAATAAATCCTGTAACTATTCTGGTCACAGATTCCCAGACTTCTTCTTCCTCTCCACCTTTGGTGCATAAGTAAAGATCCAATTTGTGCTTGCATAAAGACACCCCCTTTTGCCTATCCCTTTTAATGCTGCCTCCCACAGCTACTTGGGCAGCAGTGAAGGACGATTCTTGCCCCATCTGCTGGCGGTTCACAGTTTTGCTAGCTGGGCACCATTGATGGTGGTTGTTTTGGCAGCATTTCAACCTTCATAGATAGCAAAGTAACTGTACAGTATTATATCAACAGTGTGTACTGTAGGCTAGAGCTTTGCATCCATCTGCTGCCCAGTTCCCAGGTGCCATGGGGTAGCTGGCAACAAGTAGTACACACACTTTCCAAAACATGGGTGGGAGCATGCCATTGGTTTCCTTCACAGGGCTTTTGCTCCAGGCCCCCAAATTTCACCAGCTCAAAAACTAGAGACCGAGTAGTTAGTAAAGTTGTAATAACGCAGGTTTTATATGTTTCCACTGCTCCACTTCTTCCACAAATCTGTACCGACAAATAGTCTTCAAAGGCAGGTCCATAAAGAATACATTATAATAACTGCTCCTTGAGTTTACAAAAGCATGGCTAGCAGGCTTTAAGGTAGCCCGTGTGTCCTGCCATCCCTAGTCATTCGGAAACAAGCCGGTATTGTTATAACAATCACAACATAATTCCCTGTAGGATATAGCAAGTCTCCTCTTCCTACAGTATTATGATTCAGTGCAACATTCTTTTATGTGTCTACAAGTTGTGTATTGATCGACAATTTCTCTTGCCTGTGTAGTTCTCTAGACTGAAGAAGGTGCCACATGACATGACTGTATTGTATTGTGTATCATCGTCTTGAGCTTATAATGGGAATCTTTTTACATACAAAAACCAGTAGAGGTGAAAATGTTCAATTGCTTCAAGCATCATCAGCAACTCATTCCTAATAAGACAATAGCTTCTTCTTTGCCAGGACTTCTGATTACTTCTTTGTGGATTACTCTGCTTTCAGCTATAACAATCTCTTATCTTAATTATCTGGAAGTGGCAAGAACACAAATCTTTCTGTGATCCATGTCAATGAAAAAGTAGCACATCATGGAAAAAGATTGGCAACAGCCTCAGCCCTGAAATTACTGCTATCTACAGAGAGGGAGTTTTCAGAGAGGGAATTCAAGCAGGCAGTTTTATGTCTACACAATGAAATAGAACTAGAAAGGCTATATCACACATACTTTTTGGGAAAGTGTCCATCAGTCCTAAATGAATATATATAAATGCTTTTTAAAAAAATCTGTCTCTGTTGCAGGATGTCAGCACAGCTGGTCAAACACCAGACTGATTAGACTAGTCAGAAAAGGCTTAAAGTCCTTTTAAATTATTGTTTTAAAAGTGTGAAGGAGTTTATTTTGGACAGTTTGTCTAATTATTTGGGAAGCATTCGAAGACACACAAAACATATTTGCACAATATACCATCACTCCCAAAATTCAGAATCCTGAGAAAATAAGCTGAGATTCATTTTCTAATTGTGCTTATTGCAAATTTTAAACACTGGTTTTTAAGACCCCCCCAAAAAAATAAAACACACACACACAACAAATTTATAATGCAGCCTTGCAGATTTTTAAAGAACCCCCCAAGCCCAAACAATCTCTCAAAGTAAAATAAATAAAGCAATGTCAATGTCTCAATGTCCCTAGACTCAACGATGTCCTCAATTACACTTGATCCCAGGGGCAACAGAGAGGGGGAAGCTCCCACCAGGTGAGACCACAACTGTGACCCACACCCCTGGAACCACAGGAAGCACTTTCAGAGTATTCAGGACCCCTGGGAAAGTAGAATTCCTGAATGTATGAAGAGAACCCTCCGTACAAAGTTTTGTATCTGCTATGTGGTCTTTTCAGACCTTACAGTGGCAAAGCCTCCTGACTTTATCCCCCATGCACATTCACTGTATGCACTAATAGCATCAGAAAACAAGTGGCTTTAAACATTCCTTCAGATAGGATCTAAAACTCTCATGGCCGGCCATAATGTACAAAGATTGTGGTTCACATACGGGATAAAAAGTCATGTAAAAACAGGTTTAAAAACAATAATAAACAGGATTACTACGTTTCATTCAATTCTATGAACTTCGTCAGGTGAAAAAAGAGCAACATAAGCTGCTGTGATGTTAAAATGGAGCTAACGTGGAGCTTGGTCTGTATAGCCTTGGTTTGTATATTTGTATATAGTTTGTATAGTTAAGCTGCTGTTAGCTCCACGGTAACATCACAGCAGCTTATGTTGCTCTTTTTTCACCTGATGAAGTTCATAGAATTGAATAAAACATAGAGATCCTGTTTATCAATGTTTTAAAACCTGTTTTTAATTCTTTGGAGTGTTTTTAAACTTGTTTTTAACTCTTCGGAGTGTTTTTAACGTATTTTTATCAACATAAATATTTTTGAAATTTTACGTGGCTTTTTATCCTGTATGTGAACCGCAATCTTTGTACATTCCTTCAGATTTTCAAGGGCAGATATATATTTATTTATTTTTTCACATTTTTATACCACCCTTCCTCCAAGGAGCTCAGAGTGGTGTACATATTTCCTCCTCTCCTTTTTTTGTCCTCACAACAACCCTGTGAGGTAGGTACCAACCCATACCATACCAACCCATTTCTTATTAAATGCTCCCTGTGTTCCATAAACACAGAAAGGGGGAAGGGATCTGCCCACTGGTCACAGTGCTGATGTGCCTTGTAGCCATGACCTCCATGACCTCATGAAAAAGGGTCAATATCCACATAGACCACAGAAGCAGGAACACAGGATAACCAACGTTTCTGTTCCTATGATGTATGTGGCTGCTGCAGCTCCTTCTCATGAAAACCAAACCTGAAACTGTTAGTGGGTACTGCTCCCCCTCCCCAAATTTACTGAACACAAGGTAAGAAGAGGTCTTTTAACAATACAGATACAGTACTGTTGGTGCTCCTGCTGAGGCAACTCAATGCTTTGCAGTAAATAAATAGCAGTAAAATTCAATGTAGAGCAAGCCAAGTCCTGCAAGGGGAAAATGCAGAGCACTCATAACTTATCTCAAACATCAAATCTAATAGATTCAGCAGCAAAACATTTTCAAGCCCCTTATTCTCTGCAGGGACAATTCCCAAGTATAGCTTTGAACACCTTGCAGGTTTAATTTAATTACTGTAGCACTAACCTTTTTGTACTATTAACAAATAATCTTTTGTCTCTCTAGACTAGCCTGTTTATTACATTTTGTGCCCACAGCTTTAAGCACATTGATTTCCAATTACCAGTTTATAAAACTGCCAAGTCATCTTTGTCAAATGACTTTTTTTTTTCCCAAGCAGTTTAAAAAAAGCAGGCAGGTGAACCGCAGTAACTGCATCATTAATTAAAAGTTACAAGAAGAAAATAAAAACTTAAGAAAGTTAAAAAAAACAAACACCTTTCCTATAACATAACTTTTATTAGCATACCAGACAAGGTCACTGAGCAGGGTTACTGTGCATTCAATTCATTTTAAAGCTGGTTGAATTATAGAAAATATAATGAAATCACAGAAGTATAATTTGAAATACCCGTCAAAATGTGCCAAAAGGGTGAGGAATTCAGACATTCGGAAGATATTTGGAATCTCTTCTACAGAAGTTCATTTGAAATGAATGACTGCAGAGTGCGGAGGAGCTCAGCGTACAGAAAAAGCGATGGTTCCTCAAGCACCTATTTGCACTTCAAAAGCAGGTTTTGATTTTTACACTAAAACATTCTGAGTTTTAATTTTAGAAAGAACTCAAAAGAGGCTGTCACAGAGCTAGAGAAGGTAACAAAAAGGTTAACCAACATGATTTGGAGTTGGAGCATCTTCTGTGTGAAGACAGGTCAGCCTCTTTAGTTCGGGCTTTCTAGTTCAGAACAATTGATGTCTAAACAGGAACATAATAGAGGTTTGTAAATTATGAATGGAATGGAGAGAGTATGTGGCGAGAAATTATTCTTTCTCTCTCCATGTCAATGAGTTAGAACTTCGGGTCATCCAATTGAACTGTTCAGGACAAGTCACAAGAGCTCCCTGACCCAATGCATAATGAATCTATGGAACTCATTTTCTGATGATATGGTGCTGGCCATGAACTTAGAAGGGTTTAAAAAAAACAGGATTAAACAAATTCATGACAGATATTCAGAGCAATCTATATTTGATCACTAGATACTAAAGACAAACAGGTGAACATTTTCATCATACATGCATATTGTATACATGTACACACAGGGCCCATAAGGGGGGGGGGTAAAGGGAGTACATTGTACGTGGGCCCAGGGCCAAAAAAGGAGGCCCAGGATCTAAAGGTGGGGGCCCAGAAGTTTTCTGGGATCCCAGCTGACCTCATGGAGAGTGAAAGACAGAGGCTGGGCCAACCAAGAGGCCAGATCTACCAGGCAAGTAGACCTGGAAGCTGCATCAGGAAACCTGGTAGACCTGGGCTCCAGATACTTTTCCAGTCATTGCTGCCCTCCCCTCACCCCATTTTGCCCAACCCCTCCCCCATTGCCCCCTCCCCCCTTTGAGAAGGGGCCCAAAAGAAACTTTGTACCCCCTGATAAAATTCCTCTCAGAGGCCCTATGTACACATGTATACATTGCGACTGCTGTAAAGCAGCCTCCGCTGGTGCAATGTAAGTTACACCGGTGGAGGAGGAGGATAGGATTAGGCCATAAGTCTTATTATTATATGCTACCTCCAGATCCATTGGCAGTATGCAGGGCCATCCCAAGACCTCCTGAAGCTTGACGCAGAATGCCAAATGACCCGTCCCGCCCATGACCCCTTGAAAAACACCAGCATCATAATGCTCTTACATAAATCTATGGTGCATCCCTATTTAGAAGACATAGGGCGCAATCCAAACCTACTTAGGCCGCCGTTGTAACCAGTGGCCCAGCGAAAACGGGAGGCCCCAGAACGGAAAGGGGAATTCAAATCCCCGTTCTGGGGCCTCCCGTTTTCGCTGGGCCGCTGGTTACAACGGTGGCCTAAGTAGGCTTGGATTGCGCCCATAGACAGGCTATGGCTGAGCTGGAAAAGAAACAGGAAATTAAAACACCTTTACTACAAGGAAAGACTGAAGCACTTGATGCTTTTTTCAGACAAAAAAAAGTCAACTAAATGGGTCATAAAATTATGATTGATTGGAAAGAGAGGAGAGAATTTTTGCTCTCTCTTTGAGCTCAGGGGTCACCCAATCAATCTGAATGGCAGTATGTGTGGGACTGACAAAAAAAGTACTTCCTAACAATGAATAATTCCCTTATGAAATTCATAAGAACATAAGAGAAGCCCTGCTGGATCAAGCCAAAGGGCCCTTTTGTCCAGTTTCCTGTTCCCCCCAGTGCCCCCATCAGCTGCCTCTGGGAAGCCCACAAGCAGGAGGTAACGGCATGCTTCTCTCCTGCTGCCATTGCTCCCCTAAGTCTTGTATAATACACAGTGTGGTAACAGCCAGTGGCTTAAATAGTTATTTAAAAAGGTTAAACAATCCCACAGAGGAGAGAGTTGTTCATAGCAAGTCAGGGTATTTGGGGACAGCTTTGAAAAGGAAACCCAGCAGTCATTCTGTGAACATTTCCCTTTTATCCAGATTCAGTCTTCTTGTATTAATAATGTTCAACATTGTATAGCAATTTCAGGCGTGTAAAGTGCTTCATGTGTATTGTATTGATCTTCCCCACATTGTAATTGGGAGTGGCTTGCTTAAGGCCACCTAGCAAGTGTGTGTCAGAGGTGAGAGGAAAACCAGCAAAGTCCTCATTTGCAGTTCAGTCTCTCTGCTACTATAGTATACTGCACTAGCTGTAGCAGGATTCTTGCTCCTGAGTTTGCCAGTCCTCATCATCCCTCATGACCTCTTTACCGCCCTCCTCATCACCACCACCATATCTTCAGACCTAAGAGTTAATCCTTTCTGAAATACATAAAGGCAGTTCCAGCTGAAGTATTGGGTGGTTGTGTGCATGAGTGTACATGCATGCGTCTGTGAGATACATGATTCAGGGCACATCACCTACAAGTTGCATAGGGACTGTGCCAATCAGCACCCTGAGCCCTGCAAATAAAATGGTAGACCAGGTAATTAGCAGAGTAACGGTCCAATCCTATGGGCGCCGGCACTGTGACACAAATGTGCTGTAAGGTACTTTTGACACCCAGAGAGGCAGCGGCGGCACCAGCAGGAAGTCCTGCGCCATCCTGCTGGTGTGGTATCCAGGCCCTGAGCACACCGGAACAGGTAAAGCTGCTCCAAGCAGCGCAGGGGCTGGGGGAGGACGGGGAGAGGGCATAATGGGGTGAGGAAAGGGCAGGGTGGGCAGATCAGGAATGGGAGGGGGTGGGACCAGCATCCATGGTGAAAGAGCTGGCGTAGAACTGAGTAGTCCTAATGCACAGACTGGGGGTTTACCCAGGGTAAGTAGGCTGATGCCCACTTACCCCAAGTAGACCTCCAGCCATGGCCTCCCCTGGATAGGATGCATCTTGGGCCTTGAGGCCCACGCTGCACACCCTATATCGGGGAGGGGGGGAGAATAGGATTGGGCTGTAAGTATGTGATGTTCATACAGTCCAAGGGTGGAAGTCTCAAGGTACGTATGAACAATCCCCTGTGTATTTCTACTGCACTTTCTTGTGAGAACTGCTTTCTTCTGGTTTAGTGCTCAATCATACAACTGATAGTTCGAGAAGCTGTCTTGGGGATTTGATTCCCGTACGCCTTTAATACAATTTCTCAAAATCAGACAAAAACATAATATGATGTAGAGGGTCAAGGCACCCCTAAAGAGTAAATTGTCCTTGGAGGAAACATCTTTCAAAGGTACTGTATCTGTGTAATCAACAAAAGGCATAGGCTAAGCAAGTGTGATGGGGTACAGAAGGAAGAGTGAAAGCAGACAGTGCTAGGCATTGAAAGTCCGGAACCCGAAAATAACGTTGATAGTCTGGAACCCAAAAAGCAGCATTGATAGTCTGGAACCCAAAAATAACTTTTATGCCCCCAAACCTTTTAATTACTCTGCCAATCAGCCAAAACTAGTCTCAGCACAGTTTCTTTTTCAGTCACCCTTGACCAGCAAGTGCATGGGATTCTGCATACTTTCCAGATTGAACAACATTGGAAATGTTTATTCAAGCAAAGAGTGCTTGCTACACCAAATTGCCCAGGAAGGTCCATTGAGCCAGCATGATTTAAAGGCTAGTATTGTACATTGTATACAGTATTGCCACAAAGACCCAGGTTCAAATCCCAAATCAGCCATGAAGCTCTCTGGGTTCACTGGGGGACCAATCCTATCCAACTTTCCAGTCAGCAGCGTCACTGGGGCGCGCGTCACCCTGGTGACCCCCCCCACATATCCCTTTATATTAACTTTCGGCGCGGCTGCAAGGCCGGGTAGCGATTTTTTGGGGGGCGACCCGACGGGCCACTGCCCTGGGTGCCCCCCGCACCTTTCATTCGTTCGTTCATTGCAGCCGACTCGGGGACGTCTTCCCTGGCCGGCTGTCCTGGGCCTTCTGACGAGGCCCACTGCGTCACAACGTAATTTATACCTTTTTTGCTCATGCGCAGACCGTTCCTGAGGGAAAAGGGCTGCCCTTTTCCCTCAGGAATGGTCTGCGCATGCGCAAAAAAGGTATAAATTACGTTGTGACGCAGTGGGCCTCGTCAAAAGGCCCACGAGCGCCAGCCTGAGCGGACGCTCCGAGGCCTTCTCCCGGCTGCGGTGCCTCTGGAGGGCGACGCGCGCAGTGGAGGGCGACGCGCGCAGGTGTGCGCGTCACCCTTCTGCACACGATACCCTCCGGCAGTCTGCCCCCCCACCCTGCGCCAGCGATGTCAGTGTTTCCAGTGCTGATGCAGCTGTGCCAAGAGGGTGTGCGCTGTATCCTGTGGTGGGGGTGCAGTCAAGGAGGCCTCCTCAAGGTATGGGAACGTTTGTTCCCTTATCTCGGGGCTGCATTGTAGCTGCATCAGCCCTGGAAAGTTGGATTGGTTTTGGCCCTGTGTTATTGTACGATGAAATGGGGCATATCCATATAAGAATGTAAGAAGAGCCCTGCTGGATCAGACCACCAAACGCCCATCTAGTCCTGCTTCCTGTATCTCACAGTGGCCTCACCAGATGCCTCAGGGAGCACACAAGACAACAAGATATGTGTATCCTGTTGCCACTCCCTTGCACTTGGCATACAGAGGTAACCTACTTTTAAAACCAGCAGGTTGCTTATGGCCACTGGCCAGTGGCGATTCGGGGGGGGGGCACGGACGTGGCGCCCCCACATGACCTGGGCATGACGTCAGCTTCACGAGTGCACCCGATGCAGCTCCAATTACGCCCCCACGCCGTTTTACTTACTATTTTGGAGCCGTACGGGCTCCAGGGCGGGCGGGAGGGCCCAGCGCCAAGACGAGCGAGGAAGAGGAGACGCATCCCGGAGGCAAGTACGCCCCTTCGCCACCACGTTCGACCACCGCCCTGTGGCGCACAGCCCCCCCCCCCCGCCCCTATCCTGACGACGCTTCTGCTTATGGCTTGTAACTTGTGATTGACTTTTCTCCATGAATCTATCCAATCCCTTTTAAAGGCATCTAGGCCAGGTGTCATCACCACATCCTGTGCCAAGAAGTTCCACAGATGAATTACACGCTGGGTGAAGAAATATTTTCTTTTGTCCGTTCTAACTCTCCCTCCACTCAATTTTAGTGCATGCCCCCTGGTTCTGGTGTTGTGTGAGAGGGAAAAGTACTTCTCTCTATTCACTCTATCCATCCCATGCATAATTTTATATGTCTCAGTCATTCCCTCCCCCGCCCCGGCACCTTTTTTCTAGATTGAAGAACCCGAAACACTGTAGCCTTTCCTCATAAGGGAGGTGCCCCAGCCCACTAATCATTTTGGTCGCTCTTCTCTGCACTCTTCTCAGGGTGTACACCAGCCTGAACTCAACAGAGGAAGGGTGGGATACAAATGTCAATAATAATTGTAGCCCATAAGAGGCCAGGACATACCAATACCTGAAGACAAGGCCATTGACAGAATATCTCACATTAAAATAAATATGTCGTATATATTTCTGTTTGTCTGGTTTTGCAGTGACTTTGTGGTTTATCATTACAAGGAATGCAGCAGCTTCTTGTCCATATATCACTGAGTCTGTAATTCAGCTAAAGAATGCAATCTACACCATCCCAGTGAAATGAAGCTTAAAGGCCCTGTTCCATGTTCATCATCAAACCATGTAGTGGCCATGAAAACACAATATACTGTTAGCATCAAATTGTTTACAGGAGACCTCTGTTGCTTTCTATTATCATTGTTGTATCCTGCTCATATATGACATCACTGTTGCCATGGTAATGAAGTTACCATGCCAGTTGATAAAGAAGGCCTGCCAAACCTTTATACACATGAATTGATTACAATGGGATAAATAACACAAGAGGTTTTTTTTTTTCCAGATTTAGGTTATGTATAAATCGCAATCATCCTATTTGACAACACTTTGAACAGCTCTATTATATGCTTCCTCAAGTAGACCCACAATTTTGAGAAATCAAGTCTTATTAATGTTAAAGTAAACAGTTATACGGTGTTCCTTCATGCTCACTGACTCTTTCAGATTGACGGTCCAAAGCACATTATCTGTGAGACTGAGTAAATGATTTCAGCTACTTATGATACTGATTTTTTAAAATCTGAACTTCAAATGGATTCGCTAGAGATGTGTTTCTTCTTTTCCTCACTAATTGTTCATTATTCTGTCATGATACAGGTACTTTCATTCTAATTGTATTCTGTATTCTGTAAGATTCCAACTAGACCTGGGCACCACCAAACAGAAGAAAAACAGCAGAGAGATTGTGCATTTTGGAAGGAGGACACAGCGAATGGTCGATTGGGCACTTAATCCTGTGCCCAGCTTCTTCCCTTATAACCACCACCTGGGACCATAGTTGAGGGGGTGAGGCCACGTCTCAGTCATACAGCATGTGCTTTGAAGGTCAATTCCTGATGTCTCCAGATGGGGAAGGGAAAGATCCCGGCCTGAAACCCTGGAGAGCAGTTATTGGTCAATCCTGAGATAGATGGACCAGTGATCTGACCACAGAAAGCAGCTTCTTGTATCCCAGCTGCAGCTAGCAAACATCTGGAAACTCCACCCCTTCAAATTGTGCTCTGTTTCCTGCCCCCTTCCCACCTCTGCTATTTTCAACCTCTTTGCAGCAACCTGGATTCTGATCTTTTGCTAATACGTAAAGGTGATATTAGAGAAAATGCGGGCATGGATGGAGACTTCTCATTCCGTATCCTGCAGGGTTTTGTTTTGTTTTTGGTTTGGTTTTTTTAAGGAAATAAATGATAGGTTCCTGGAAGATGTTAGGTTTCCCTTTTCCTTGGGAGGACAGCATCTTATCAGAAAAATTCTATGCTGTGCTCCTGTTCACAGTTGCATAGACCACCCTGTCTCCCACTGATCAAATAGCATTCCTATGGCAACTATCTCAAAGGTTTGCTGTGACAAAGGTATAATCAAAAACTGTTTCATCTGATTTGATAGGAGAGAAGAAGGCTAGAAAGTGGATACAAGTAGTGCTAAATAGTATGTAGAATTAAGAAAACTGGCATTAGATGACCTGCCAATTGCCCACAAAGAAATGAGGTCTCTGTTTCATGTATACCAAAGAATTGGGTGAATATCACAAAATAATCTACTCAATATTTATTTTTATTTATTTTTCACATTTTTATACCGCCCTTCCTCCAAGGAGCTCAGAGTGGTGTACATATTTCCTCCCCTCCTTTTTGTCCTCACAACAACCCTGTGAGGTAGGTGGGGCTGAGAGATAATGACTGGCCCAAGGTCACCCAGGAAGCTTCTTGGCTGAGCGGGGATTTGAACCTGGATCTTCCAGATCTAAGTCCAACTCCCAAACCATTACACCATCCTGGCTATGAAGCATCCAGTTCAAACAAAGCTCTTTGTGTGCTTCTTCAGCTGTTTTTCAGTACTAGATAACATATAAATGAACTGGAGTGTGGACACACCTTCAGATTATGAAGATATTTGAAGAAATCTAATAATATTCACTGGAACGTGTGTTCTGGCAATGCAGCATGCTTTACAGCCATTACAAATGGCAACTTGCCATATAGCACAGCCTGGCCACTAGAGGGGGGAGGATCCATCGCGGAAGGCCCGCGCCGGATCCTATCCCCTTCCCTGCAGCATCCCCACCCCTTTTCTCTCCTCGGATTTACACTAGTGAAATTGCTAGCATAGGTCCGAGCAAACCTATTGTGGGCCAAGAGATTTATGTAGGGTAAGGGGATTAAACATCCCCTTGCCCTGCGGAAGCCTCCCGGTCCCACCCACCCCCCACCCCTGCACAGGATGCAGCGGCTGCCATTTTGGTGCCACAGCATTGGAGGGGGAGGATAGGATTAGGCTCTCAATTGGGTTGCTACTTCTCCTGCTGAGCATTTCTATTGACTGTATTCAATTTTGTCAAGCAATTTGCAATTTCTTTGTCACCAGGTATAGGCATTTTTCATCAACCTGCTTGTCTTAGTTTCCCACCCTTTCCCCATTTTGTTTAATTCCTTTTTCTTTGGGGCTTTTAATAATAAACTGGTTATATTTTGACTCCTACTTGGCCTAGTAGTCCATGCTCACAGGTAATTCAGTGGATTGCTACATCTGATCACTCGTGGGCGCTACTGAAATTTGGTTTTAATCAAAAACCACTGGGTTCTGTGCTCGCCCAGGAGAGGAGGGTTTTTCCCAGGTGGGCCCTTTCTGCATAGTTTTCTTATCCTGGGATGGTGGCAGCAGGTATCTATCAGTTTCCTTCCCATTCAGCCACTGACCCAGTAAAATCAGTGGAGCGGAGAGCAAGAATGGGCACACTGAACACTATTTAGTTAGATGCAACCCGTACTGGTCAACCTCCAGCTTCCATAACAATGACCCACAGAGATAGGAAAAGACTAGAGTCGCAATTCAAATGTCTCAGAATGAAAGTCATAGTACAACTCTATCCACTCAACAAACATGGTACTACAATAAGCAGACAGATCCAAGCTTTTAACAAGGCAACTAAGTGAATTCCTATGCTGCTTTTCCTGTTCAACCAATTAAGTCATGGTTAATTGCTGCTTGTTAGTGTGAATAAGATGCTTGTTGCAACAGCAAACATTTACTTTACTTTTAAAGAATGGATAGAAAATGGACATATTGGTCAGTCTAAAACAAGGACATTTTTAAGAGTTGCAGCAGAACAGCTATGTCACAGCAGCAATTATTTTGCATGTGAATGCATAGTATCTTTTATTCATGTCACTCAGTTGCCCAAATTCTTCCTACTTGGCTTTGATATAATGTTCTATCCATTCTAGGGGCCAGGAACATGATCAGTACAAAGGGTCATGCAGGGAATGTATCATGAGGGCTAGAACCAGAGGAGCATAATTAATTATAGAGCCATAATAGTAATGTTAGTGAATGCAGAATGGATTGTATTTTATCATTTTAAAGCACACTAATTGTATTCCATATACAAATTAAATTTAAAATTGATACTGCTGCTTCCCTATCAGTATGAAGAACCTGCTTGATAAAATGTATACTCTGGTACATTTCAGAGGGGGAAAATGGATGAAAAATGGCCAAGTTACAGAAGTTTAAACGTTTTGGCTGGACAAGTGATGTTTTTTTTGTTTTGTTTCTAATCTCTTTTTGTGGTCACTAAATAATGTTCCAATATGATCTAATGTTTTGCCTCTTTTTGGAGGCTGAAATGATTTCAAGAATTCAGGTATTCGAGGGGGAGTGCCTTGGTTTGGTGAAAATCAATTGTGTAGCTTTAAAGGCAAGAACATTAACATAAAAACATAATTAATGTGGTGGACATTATGAATGCAATCCTGCTCCTCTGTAGAGCGGCAGAGCTGCTCTAAGCTGTCGCAAACATGCCGTAAAGCATTTTTGTGATGACTCTAGAGTAAGGGCTGCCGGCAAAGAGGCTGGCAGCCCTCATTTCGGCGCCGGATTGACCACAGCCGCTGCCGGGGAAGGTGAGGCATCTGCTGGTGGGTGCAAGGACGGGGCATGCAGCAGGGAGGGCGGCAATTGGCTGAGCCAGCCTGGGAGGCGGCCGTCGCATTCCCCATCCCATTCCTGGACCGGCTCCGCCATTACACGGCCGCCTCAGACTTACGCCAGCTCAAGCACTGGCAGAAATCCAAGGAGGCCAATTGGCTGATCATGATCAGCCTGGAACGGGGATAGGATCCTAGGGTCGCCCGCGGATCTTTACACTGGATTGCGCTATGTCTTACAATGGAGAGAAAAGTGCTCTAACATTAGCGCACCTATACTACCTAAATCCAAGACTTCATCACCAAAGCAATACTCCATGAGTCATGTATCTTTGCGAGAATTTGCTTTGTTTAGTAAATGATGAATAAATGAGACATGAAGCATAGAAAAGCATCTGTGTATTGAATGTTGAAACTAACTTTATTTCTGTATATTCTAATGTTTGGGCTTATTTGACACTTGACATTAACAAACATTTGTGCTTGAAGTATTTCTTCTTTGGAAACATAGTTCTTATCCTATCGCCCACTGTGGTATAACTGAATCATAACTCTCTGTCATAATTATAGCGCACAGATTTAAACTCCTTGGCATTTAATTACAGGTCTATGACTTTTTAACATATATTGCAAAAAAAATATTGTAAATTTAGCTGGAACTCATGGAGATGAGAGTCATGAAGCATAATTGCCATAGCTGTCATAGGATCAAAGACAGTTAACTTGCAGTCCCTTTCCTGTCGCTTTAGAACAAGATCACACGTTCATTCTGGAACATCTGGTAGTTCATGGTCCATAAGAACATAAGAAGAGCCCTGCTGGATCAGGCCAAAAGCCCATCTAGTCCAGCTTCCTGTGTCACACAGTGGCCCCACCAGATGCTTTCATGAGCTCTAACTTTGTGGTGTTTTCCATGGCACAAAGGGAAATCTGGCATTATTACTCTCATGACAGTCATTGCACATGGTGTATGTTGGCTCAAATGCCTTGGTTTGCTTCAAGAAAAAAAGGCACCTCATCTCTTTGATTCCCTAAGAATGTCTGGAGAAGGAATAAAGCATTTTAGTAAAATGTAACTGTTGTGAACGCAACAGAGGCAGTGCGGTGGGAGCAGCAGCTATAGAGCATTTCTCTGTGAAGATAAAGACTTCTATCCTTGTGCCATGACCAAGTTCCTTAGTTATGATGAAAGAAACTTAGGATATAATCCTGAAGCAGGAGGTCTGGCTCAGTTGGTAGAGCAACCATCTCATATGCCTGAAGATCTGAAGGACGGCAGTTCAAGACGGCCAGAAGTGTCTGTGTCTGTCAGAGAGCCGCCAGCACGCCGAGATGATAAGCTTGCAGAACCTCTGCAGAGGAGGGAAACTGCAGCTGCACTTGAGTGAGAGTCAAGGTTGCCTGTCAGCTGAAGTGTGGTGAGGCGAATGCCGGGGAGAGAGAGAGAGAGAGAGAGAGAGAGAGAGAGAGAGAGAGAGAAAGAGAGAGAGATGGACTGTGAAAGTAACATCTAGAATGAAGGGTTCTATGAAAGATTAGAACATATTATTGTATTGTAAAAACATCTTGGGGTTTAGAAAACCTGCCCATGTAAACCACCTTTGAATTAAAGTTAGAGAGGAGAAATCCAATTACCAAAGAAAAGGTGGTATATAAATACTGGTTTATTATTATTATAATCCAAAATGTCTTAAGAATTCCCCGGGATAGAACATTGCTGGATGTGTTTGATCTTGGCTTTATTTGACCCTAACAGTGGAATCCAGATGTATGGTAGGAGTGACTTGGGTAACAACCCAATCCATTGAATTCAATGGGCCTTACTCTCAAGCAGTGGCATCTCCAGAGGCCCCAGAACCTGGAGTTGTGACATCATGACATCCGTTCTGGGTTCTCCTGGAAGAGAAGGTGATGGCGACGTTGTGGGGCAGCAGTAAGTTCGCATAGCCCTGCCACCTACTGTTTCGGTGGCTATGCGATCTCACTGCTGCCTCGTTCCTTCACCCTTGGAAGCTCAGCCTCCAAAGGAGAAAGAGTGGGGCAGCACTGAGATAGCAAAGCCGCTGAAACAGGAAGAGGCAGCGGAATACCTGCAATCATGCTGGTGCTGCTGCTGCTTCTCCCGCCACTGCCACCATCTTGGGTGGTCCTCAAGTGACAACCCCTTTCGGCTTGGAACCTGGTTTGACCCAACCCCACTTGCTGCACCACTGCTCTCAAGTAGGTGTGGTTAGAATTTCATCCTTACAGCTCAAACCTATGCATGTTTATTCAGAAGTCCCATTGAGTCATTAGTGCTTATTCCCAAGTGTGAGCACATATAGGATTGTGGGCTAAGTGGCTGAAGGAGAACAGCTTTTGGAGGCAATAGTCACCCTTAGCTTTCACATTACTTTTATGCACTTATTTCTCTTATAGGATTGAGGAAGCATTCAGTTTCATTTGTGATAAAGGCCTAAAGAAGAGATTACAAACAATTGAACAAATATTTTAAAATGTAAAAACTAATATTGTATTTGACAGTGTTAAGTTACTTCTCTCTTCAGTGCTACAAAGAGGCTGCTCATCCACATTAAGACCATCACTTATTTAACATCTTTGATACATTCAGTGTTCAAAGAACATCCTTAGATTATACTGAATTCTGGCCATTTCGTGGTAAACAAAAAGTAACCTGTGAGTCAAAGCCTTTGGTTATCATTAGAATTAAATAAGGTCAATCTCAAACTCAGAGGTTCCCATTCCTTACTTGTATACAGGTGGACCTGCGTTATTCGTGGGTCTGGCATCTGTGGATGTCAGTATGTTTTTAAAAGTAAAAATAAATAAGAAAATGGCCTCCCCTGTCTTCGCGAGGCACAATCGCTTCATTTGCAGAACTGCAGGGCAGTCTTCTGTGCTCCAGGAAGTCACTTCCAGGTCACATGACCCCCTCCCTTCGCCCTTGCTCCCCCCAAAATGCATTGTGAGCCAGGGCGAAGAGAGGAATGTACCTCCATTAGTGGGTCCTGGGGGATCTGCTGGCACACACAGGAACGCTCCAGCCTTCCCACTGGTATTCCAGCAGTGTGCACCTCTGTGACATGCCAAAGTGAGCTCTACAACTGCCATAAGGCGGTGTATGCTGGCGGTATACTAGTTCTGCCAGCGGGACAGCCCAATAGGATTGGGCTATTAGAAACTTATCTGAGAGTAAACCCGATGAGTCTTAATTCCAGACACTGAGTCTTAATTCCAATTGAAGATGAATGGGTTAGTACTATTAATCTGATGAGCATGACAATTTTTCTGTAAGGTCTAGACAACCACCCACTTCTCCTGTGACAGAAACAAGAATGTCTAACTTTGGACTTCCGGTTGGGAGGAATGGCTGGCTGACAGCTCTGTCGGTTGCTCTACACCGACAGAGCACGTCTGATGGACTTAATTGCTCTACCCCTGGATTAAAAGGGTGTGCGATGAGATAAACCACACATCTTCGGATCGCTCCCATTACTTTCTCGGAGAGCGTAGGCTTTTCGAGTTTGTTTTGGTTTGAGCGTGGAAGAGAGGATCAACACCGAGCTCAAAAATCAGCCGGAACGTAAGCCAAGCCCTCTCCCGCTTATACTTTTGCTTTGCTTATGCAAGTGGCAAGGAACTGCAGTAAGAATTGAAGAAACAAGCTAAGATAACAAGTTAACTTAAGAATAGAAGATTTGTTGTGAAAAGGATATAATTTGGAAGAAAGACAAGATACTACAGTGAAAATATTAAGTGACAACATTAAGTAATTTGTTGGTACTTACGGAAGATTGAATTAGCGAAGAAACATTTGGGGGAGATATCTATTAACTGTTGTAACGAGAGAAAGAGACTTGTTTTGTTTTTGTATTGTTTGTTTGGAATTCCTGTGGTTTGAAAATAGAACAAACAATCCCTTCCGGTTAAAAGGTCACCATTGAAAAATAATTATGTTGGTTGATATTTGCTGCCTGCACATATTTTAAGAAGTTGAGTCTTTATGGTTTTTGGTTTCTAAAGAGAAGGAAAAGAACTTGAATTAAACAAGTGAAAAAGTGCAATTTGATGAACTTATAAATATGGCTACAAGAAAAAGAGGCAATACATCAGAAAAAAAATCTCCTCCAAGGTCAACTGGACAAGAAAAACCAGCGGAACAACTGGAAGAATGCTTCAAAAGATGGGAACTTAAAATTGATGCCAAATTTGATAAATTTGATGCCAAATTGGGAACTTTGCTGGAAGAAATTCAAAAGATGAAGGTAGAGATGACGCAGGAATTACGTCAGTTGGATGTTGCTGTAAAAGAAATGAAAGGTGGTTTTCAAGAGATAAATACCAAGATGAAAATACAAGAAGATAAAGTGAAGAATCTTGAAATGGAGAGCTGTAAGATTCAGGATATGCTGGCGTTGGCTGAACAAGAGAGAAAACACAGTTTCTTACGGTTTCGTGCAATTCCAGAACAGCAAGCAGAAGATACAAGAGATAGAATGTTACACATTCTGTCAAAATTCCTACAAATAGATTGAGACGAAATGGATCTGGAGTTGGATAAGGCATATAGAATTAATACAAGATATGCAGCAGTTAAGAAAGTGCCAAGAGATATCTTGGTGCATTTTGTGAGGCAACAAACAAGAGATAAAGTTCTACAGCAACATGCTAAATCGAGACTCAAGGTAGAAGGAGTGCACATTATTGTGCTAAAGGAGATTCCGCTGAGAATTTTGCAGAAAAGGAAAACTTATGCTTTCCTTAGTCGAAGTGCTGAAGAAACAGAAGATTGTTTTTAGGTGGGGAAAATTAGAAGGTGTGATTTTTAAACTTCAGGGAAAAACCTACAGATTGGATACAATTCAGAAAGCAAAATAATTCCTGGAAAGATTCAAGGATGGAAGAGAAGAAGAAGAAGATGATGATGGGATGGACGGTGCAATGGCAAGCAGTGAACAGTAAAAATGGATTACAAATTTTTATCATGGAATATTAATGGAGCTAATGCTCCGCAAAAAAGAAAAAGAGTATTCCATTATTTGAAAAAACTTAATCAAGATGTGGTTTGCCTTCAAGAAACCCATATAAAAAAGGGAGATACAAAATTTTTGATTCAGAAAAATTTGGGAGAAGAATTTTTTTCAACAAACATGAAGAAGAAGAATGGGGTGGTTTTATATGTTAATTGAGTTGATTTTAAAGATTAAGATTCAAATGAAACCGGAAACATTTCTGTTGGGTATGTGGGATGATCATGTAGGCAAAAAATTTCAAACTTTGTTTTTATATATGATAGCTGCGGCAAGAATTTTATATGCACAATATTGGAAGAATTTGGAGATACCTTCGTTGGAAGATTGGTGGCTGAAAGTTTTGGATTATGCCGAAATGGACAAACTTACAATTTTAATTAAGGAAAAGTCAGTTAACCTTTTCATGAATAATTGGAAACCATTTATAGATTTTTTAAGAGAGAGAGAGAGGAACGATGTGATGATATGTGGATTTAATGAATAGATTGTGGGTGTTATTTTGGCTAAGTTGGAAATTATATATAGAAAATAGTGAATAGTATGCTAGTAGGATGTGACGCTTTGTGCTTGCTATAATTTTATGAATTATGTATTGTTTATGTTATTATATCAATAAAATATAAATATACTTTAAAAAAAAAAGAATGTCTAACTTTGGCCCAGGACCCTGTAATTCAAGCAATTCGCAAGCAATGATTTCTCCATGCATCTCATACTTTGTATATTTAATTTGTTTAGTTTTTATCCCATCCTTTTTTCATGGAATTCAGAGCAGTGCATATGGTAATCTTTTTATCTTCACAAGCAGGGCCACTCAGAGGATTTTTATCAGGGGGTACAGGGCCCCTTCCCTTCATGTAAATTTAGCTCCTGTGCCTTCATTTTTTGCTCTGGGCCCCTCTCTTTGACCCATTTTTGACCCTGGGCCTGGATACGATTGTACCCCATTAACCCCCCTCTCAGAGGCCCTGCTCACAAGAACCTACGGAGGGACTGATTGACCACGGTTACCAAGTGAGTTGCATGGCTGAGTGGCAGTTTGAATCCAATCATCGCCAAGCATTCTAGTCACTACACCTTGCTGAGGACGGGCCTGTAGCTCAGTGATAGAACACATATGCTGCAGTTTCAGTCCTTGGCATTTCCAGATAGTGCTGAAAAATACTGCCTGGGAACCCTGGAGAGCCACTGCCAGTAAATGTCGATCATACTGAACTAGGTGGACCAATAGCAGCTTCATATGTACTTTCTCTTTTCTAACAGCGAAAACCCTCAGCATGTCACTATTCATCCAAGGTAATCCCCCAGGCTGACAAATGCTAACTGCCACATGTCAAAAATTGAGACCAAGCACCTTAAAATCATGATATGAGCTTTAAAAACCTGAAATGCAAGCCTGTAAGAAACATATTTATTTTCCCTTCTGATTACTGAGACTTGCCAATGATGGCTCATGTGTTTTTTTCTCTGCAACTATGAAGATGGAAGGCTTTCATTTCAAAACAAAAACTGAAGGCTCCTCAGGATTTCAAGTCACACACCCAAGTGCATTACAGGCCTTATGAATCTGGCAGGAGAATACTTCCCACTGTTTATCCTCAAACTTTGCAACATTCACCCACTCTGCAAGAGAATTACATGCTCAGCCGTCCCAAACGTGGCTTGCTGTTTTCTTCACAGCAGTTTCTCCACAGGCAAAGAGATACTACTGTTCATCTTTAAAAGCTACTTTTATCTTCAGCTCTCTCCCCTCTTGTCTCCCACCTCAAAGCAACAATGCCCCAGCTGTGCATGCCCCTCCTTTGGATTCTCTACCCTATTTTTTTCTTCCTACCATCTTATAACAGCTGTCATTTTCCACTGAGTCTCAAATAAGCAAGAGTTCTGTTAGCCAATTGATCCAAAGATTTGTCAGTGGATCAATATCAAGCATAGGTTTGGTTGTGTGTATTTTTTAGCATGTGACATTCCAAAGAGTTATTAGGGCAGTACAAAATAATAATGCTTCATTGACTGGCATTGTTCCATGAAATACCCCAGACTCCCCATCAAATTCAATCCTATATTGATAGTAATGGTAATGTTCTTTTTGAAATGTAGCCCAAGTCAATACCATAACTCTCAATTTACTATAATATCTATCCACAGTTGGCCAACGTTATTGATGTGTGTCAGTTCTTCAGCTCTGGAAATTGAGCACTGTGAAAAAGAGGTAACAGAGGAGAATAGTTAGACAACAGAAAATTGTTCTGTCTGTCATAAACACCAACAAGCTAAGAATTGATTTGCAACTTTGTTATGGTGATTGGTCGACTTTCCACAATTCCTTGATAAAGATAAGAAAAGGGATTATATTTATTACATTTATCTACTTATTAAAATAATTTATATCCCATCCTTCGCTTCAAGGTTGGAGAACAAGGTTGGGTTTTCTGGAACAAGGATGAGTCTCAAAAGAACATGTGTGCTCACATTTTATCAGTCATGGAAATGGGTTATGTCAAGGTGTTCATTAGTCATTCCTTTTTACTGCACTATCATGTTTTTGTATTAATTATCCATAATGATTGGAATGAGGCATATAGCACCTTGATTTCTTGAATAGTTTGCTATCTATATTGTGGTTTTCAATTCTCCTCTACCTCACATTTTAACAGACCTCTACAAAAGATCCTATATAGAACCCAGCTGTCATTGCCATCTGTATTTGCATCCGAGAGGAATGTTTCATCCTGCTTTTAAGCTCAAACACCTGCAAGGAGCACATCAGTCTCTTCTTTTTATTAATGACTCAACTGACATCTTTTCCACCTGCTGAGATCATTGTTCACTAGCTGAGAAAATAAAAAACACTTATCAAACATTCCAGGAACCAGTCCTTCAGAAAGAGCTTTAGCAAACAGAATAGCCTACCAACTTCTCTCTGGAATGTCAGCAAAAATTAACTTCTCTCATTTTTTACACCAACCCTGAACGTTAAAGATCGGAATGTTAAGTTGTAATGCCAGGTATCCTTACTTACAATAGCCAGGATCCAAACCACTCTAGGTTGGTGTGATATTTCTTTCTTATTCACAAACAAGAAGACAGCCACATTCAAAACTTAAAAGGAATTTTTTGAAGTAGAATTTTGAGAATGTAGCAAAAATTCTTGAGTTTTCTATAACTTTTGCTTATTTTTCCTCTATTTTTAAACCTTTTTAATGCCCCAGAGGCTTCTGTGATGTCATAACCTCTAAAAGCGGCTTAGACATCTCCCTGCAGTAGCCTTACCCTTTTGAATTCAAAGCTACTATAGAAAGACCACATAGCATCCCAGACAGGTCTTATGTAAATTCTTGTCTTCATGTCTGGAATTCCTCAGAGATAAAGGATATTTGGCTAACCCTCCTGCTGAGATTGGCATGCGTTCACTGATTGGGCAGCCAAGCCCAGCTGATTAAACAGGTGGTGTGGGATACCCAGGTGATCATCTCACATCCAATCAGATGACCTTATGACATTAGCAACCCTAGAGTGTTTAAGTACTCAGAGATTCTGTGGGTTGTTGACTCTGATTCGTTGGACGAGGCTGTGCATTAATGAAAGACTCACCCATGGCTGGAACTGGAACTGGAA
Source organism: Plestiodon gilberti rubricaudatus (assembly GCA_026170595.1). Taxonomy (NCBI): domain Eukaryota; kingdom Metazoa; phylum Chordata; class Lepidosauria; order Squamata; family Scincidae; genus Plestiodon; species Plestiodon gilberti. The sequence goes on from JANXHW010000002.1 coordinate 54,277,307, forward strand.
CTGTCTTCCCTTCCTCTTGGACACTGTGAGTAGCTAGCATAGGACAATATCTTAAACAACTTGTGTTCAGGGATTGCATTTTTATTTTTTGCTTATCTTTTAAGATCTGTGCCAACTTTTTGCCAATTTCCATTTGGGGGCAGCATTGCTTCCCTTTTGATCTATGTCTTGTGCAAACCTCCCCATTTCTTTTTGTTTTCTCTTTTGGGTGTTGTTTAGTCAGTCTTCTTTAACAAGCACCTTTTCATTTTTATCAGTCTGACCTCAGTTTGTTAGGGTGTGATTGGTTTGGGACTTCCCCAAACTGCCCATTTTACTGTTTGTTTTGGCTTTTGTGTAAGTAGGACTCCTCTAGATTTTAAGAACCCCTTAACAGATCAGGGGTTCAGAGAGGGAGGGTTGTCCCTCTGTCTAGCTTCCCTGACTCGAAGGTGGCAGTGGAGACCAACCAAATCCGTACATACTACCAGTCAACCAAAGGAAGAGGAAAGGCAGGTGGGCTGTCACTAAACACTAGGTATTGGCACCTGCTTTGCTGTCTGCCAACACTTTGCATGCACACCCTCTTCTACCGTAGGGAAGTGCTGCTTCTCCATCATAGTGTTACAGTGGTAGGAACTACCAAATCCTTCCTTCCACTCAACTGTTCAAGGTGCAACAGAATCCAGAACAGAAAACAACATTCTAGTAACTAGAGTCTTTAGTTATATTACTCCGGAGGGGAGGGGACCTATCTCCCCTCCCAGGCCCTTGAAGCCAACACAGGGCTGCTTGATTCTGCACCGACTAAAGAGCCGGCGGAGACCGAGTAGCCCCATTGCGGCAGCTGGGGGTTTACCAGGGGAAATGGACAAATGTCCACTTCCCCGAGTAGAGCTCCAGCCAGAACCTTCCCTAGATAGGATTCAGTGTGGGCTGCACGCCCCATATTGAAAGCCTTATGCCGGAGGAGGGTAGGATTGGGCTGTCAATTCCCATTAAATCTAGCCCCAAAGAAGTGTTTGCTTTGGAAATGTCTTTCTTCAAAAGCATATTTAGTAATACAGTCCATCAAAAGTGACAGGCTGTATGGCTTTTGAGATGACATCTGCAGGAAGAAAGTGAGTGAAGCTACTAAACCCTCCCTCTCCATCAGTGTCAAGAAGCATCATTTTAATTTGCCTCTGCACTTTGTGCGCCATGTTTTGTCAGTGACCTAAAGCATAAATGATGCATGTCACTTTGAGTTACTTTGTTTCACTCTCCCGTAGAAGTGATGAATACTTGCTTTCCCCAAAATCCTATTCGACTGGAGTACAGTTTTGATAGCCGTGCTTCTCTGTATCACACAGTTTGATAAACACCTTATGTCCACAAGGACTTGCCAAGGTTCACTGAAACAAGATCACTAACACTGGACAGTCTAAGTTTGGGAAGTTAATTTTCTTCCTAATGAATTTAAGATCAGCCAACACAGATTCCTTGCTTGAGGACAAAATGTTCATATAAAATATGTTACCAATAGGTGTAGAGAAGCAAAGTATCAAAATGTAGTGCTGTAACCCTTAATCTTAAGTATGGATGATTGCCCTAGCAAACCCCAGGAATATGTGGCTTAGAGAGGTCATGCCATTATCAGTAAGTCTACACAGTACATCATAGCTGAATGGTGTCATGATTCTGGTGTTGGACTTAGACCTGGAAGATCCAGGTTCAAATCCCTGCTCAGCTATGAAGCTTCCTGGGTGACCTTGGGCCAGTTGCCATCTCTCAGCCTCACCTACCTCACAGGGTTGTTGTGACAAAAGGAGGGGAGGAACCATGTACACCACCCTGAACTCCTTGGAGGAAGGACAGTATAAAAATGTAATAAATAAAATCAATAAAAATCTAAATACAAGTTTTCATTTTGTGCAGGCTAACACTATCTTGCCTTTTCAAGACTGAACAACTGTTTATTTGAAGGAAACAAAATAGTAATGAAAATCTCTAGTCCTCAAATTATGTTGCATTACCATCACAAATATCATTTGAGCATGGCCTAATGAAAAATACTAGCCACCCAAAGGGTGTTGCATCAAGACAGCATTTCAAGCTATTTCCTAGAGAATCGACAAACAGATGAGTAATAAATGAGATTCTCAGAGGGCAAGCAGCCCATTTATAACTGACTAATGGGGCTCCTTAAATAATTCAGGACCTGCAAATTGAGTATTAAAAGTCTAGAAATTGGAGAAGAATAATATATTAAAAGGCAAGAGGCCAGCACTGAAGTCCATTACTCAGAATGATAAAAAAGTACCTTTTCAAGACTCAGTGTTAGGAGACATTTCTCCTTGTTAGAGTGTCTCAATGTAAATGCTAATTCATTATGATTAAGTGATTATGAAAAACACTTTATTATGTAGCCACTTGCCATTAGAGGATTTTGTGAGCGTGTATGCGCTAAATTCTGTCCTAATGAAGGAAGTTACAGAGAAGTGAATCCAAGTCACCGTGGAGAAGAAAACTGCCCTTTTAATTCAATGATTTTTTTTTTCAAATGAAAGGTCATTTCGGTGACAATTTCTTTCAGTATAATGGCCTATATCAGGGATGGGTACAAAATCACTCCAGAGCTCCAACAGTGATCTGAAGTCACTTTCAAACCTTCTGCCAGTCAAAATGGTTTGAATTTTTGTCTTGTGGCTTCATTGCTCCAGGTTCAAATCCCAGCCCAGCCTTGTTTGGAGCATGGGTGGAATATTGAGCAGAGTGCACTACTGCGTTATGCATGTGTGCATGTACGAGTATAAAAACAACTAAAATGTAAATTATTATACAAACCACCATTTTGCAATTGGCTCTACCTCTACCTTTTTCAACATTCTCCATTCCAAGTTGCCAATTTGCACTGGCCAGTTCAAGACCCTGACAAAAAGTAGCTTCCAGAAACTTGAAATCTTACCCTACTCCAGATGATTAACTGCAAAGGTAGGTGAACCTTAAACTTCACCTTTTTTCCAGGTTAATATCCTACCCCAGGAGCACTTTTCTTGCAAAAACTCAAAAGTCAGTGACTATGAGCCCAATCCTATGCTGGCTTTCACTGGCAGGACTGGGCTCCGCGCTATTTCAAACATGCCGTAAAGCACGTTGCGACAGCGCACAGGCCTGTCTCACCAGCATGGAGGCCAGCACCAGCAGGCCTTCGCCAGGGACGGAGCTGTACCTGCCAGAGGCAGGGGAGTTCCACGCTGGCTAGCAGGGAGGTGGGGGGAGGGAGGTGGGGAGGAGACATGAGAGGGCGGGGAGAAAGGCAGATCATGCCCGGGAGGGGGGCAGGCTCAGTAGAGGAGGCCTCTGCCAAATCCTAACCCCCCGTCCTGGGCTTGAATGCCTGACACGAGGCGTCTTGGAGCTGCACCAGCCATTTTGTTGGTGCACTTCTGAGTAGCCCCATAGGGGCTGCTGGGGCTCGTCATGGGGAAAGGGAACAATTGTCCCCTTCCCTCGAGGAGACTTCCAGCCCCGCGCTGGATGCAACGGAGTCTGCCCTGGCGCTGCTGCATCTGACCGCAGGGCTTTTAATAGGATTGGGCTGCCTATCACTTTGCTGTTTTAGGACATTGTCATGGACAGTCTGACATATCCAAAGGAAAATGAATGACCATTAACCATTTCCTTCTTATGAGCAAAAATGTACCTAAGGTCCAACATTACTCCAGGAACCAACCAGATTTCCCATTGGAATAATTACCGTATTTATTGGCGTATAAACCGCACCGGCGTATAAGACGCACCTTCCTTTTGGCCCTGGGTTTCAAGAAAAAAAGATTTAAAGCATTTTTGGGCCAATTTACTGCTTGGCTGCTTAATTAGCTAATTTACATAAATTGCACAAAAATACCAGGATCTCTTTTAAAACACACAGCAATAAGACACATGAACAAAATGCACCAGAATTTAAATCCCAAGTATAAAAAAACTTAGACTCAACTCTTCCCCCCAACCCACCCAATGCACAGTCTCCAAAGTAAAAAAACATTTACCCCAAGTACAAAACCCCCCAGACTCAACTCTTTTTCCCCCCAACCCACCCATGCAGTTTCCAAAGTAAACATAAATCCCAAATACAACCCCCCCAGACTCAACTCTTTTTCCCCACCCCACCCCTGCAGTTTCCACAGTAAAAAACATAAAAGTACAAAAAAAACCCAGACTCAACTCTTACCAACTCTTAAACAACATAAATCCCAAATACAAAAGCCCCAGACTCAACTCCCACCTCACCTATGCAGTTTTCAAAGCCTCCCAACTAGGCCCAGTTCAGAAGCTTACCCATGCTGCATTCAAGAGCAGGCCCTCGGCAGCTCAGCTGAACTGAACTGAGCACAGCGCCCTCTGCTGGCTGCTGAGAAGCTCAACTCATGCACGTGCATAAATTAAACCCGACAAACAGCTGTAGATCGGATAGATTAGTTAGGGAAGAAAGCACAAGGGAGCTCTCAGGCTCCGGAAAAACGCGGTAAGCCCGAAAATGCTTTAAAACGGGCAAGAGGGGCAAAAGGGATTTTTTAGTATTGGCGTATAAAACGCACCCTACTATTTTGGGTCACAAATGTAGACAAAAAAGTGCATCTTATACGCCAATAAATACGGTAAGTAACTCTCTGGTGTAACTGGCTACTTCTTAATATAAAATGCATCTTTTTTTACCCTTCAACTGAGTGAAGGTTAAGTAGCATATTTAAAAAAGAAGGTTCTTTAAATAGAAGAAATGGGTTTAACCATTTTCTTCTCCTGAACTAGGAAATGAGGAATATTTAATTTTCTCTTCTAAGAAAAAGCATGTCTTTGGAGAACTGGAAGATTAGGACACAGAGCTGAAATACTGTTAGTCCCCTAATCTAGTGGGAAAAAGCTGCTTTTCCAGAAATAAGCAAGATATTATAAAAAAAAAACTAGCCTCTGTGCCACAGAATAATGAGATATTGGGATACCATAGTTTGTCTAGTTAGTGCAGAGGTGGCCAACCCGCGGCACACGTGCCACAGAGTGGCACGGGAAGGTCCATCAGGTGGCACGCGCGCCTCTCTTCTCCCCTGCAAGATTTTTCGGCTCTCGCACACGCCTCTCTCCTCCCCTGCAAGATTTTCCGGCTCGCGCGCTCATTCCGCTCCTGGCTAAACGCCAGGAGCCTGCAGGCGGCGCTTTGATAGCCGCCAATCAGCTGTGTCTCCTGGCGTTCAGCCAAGAGCCGAATGAGCGCACGCGCGTTGGTCCTGGGAAGCTAAATAGGCGCGAAGGATCTGTTCGTGCCTATTTAGCAACAGCAGACGGGACTCTGTAGCTTTGCAGCAGACGGGACTTGGAGCGGAGGAGAGGGAAGCAGCAAGCAGCATCGACGCCAGCCAGCCAGCCAGGCCTGGCTGAGGAGGGGCAGCCATCCCATCACCCTCCAGAGCAGAGCAGCAAGCCCGCAGGCACCGAGTCGGCCTCGGAGTCGCCGGCACACTCACCATCTTCTCGCGCCGTCATCTTCTCTTGCGCCCGCCGCCCACCCTGCCTGCTCTGCTCTCTCGTCATCGCCCGGCCGCCCAGAGCTGCCGAGGCCCCCAGCAGCAGCCAGCAGAGCAGCCCAGCCCAGCAGCAGCCCACAACAGCAGTCGTCGTCGTCCGCAGCAGGCAGCAAAAGCAACACAAAAAGGTCAGAGACAGTCCGGGGGGGCGAACGGGGGTAGGGGGGTGAACGGGGGTAGGGCTTGCCTGCTTGCCTGTGCCTGCTTGCCTTCTCCTGTCCTGCTGCTGCCTGCTTTATTTGCTTCCTGTATCCTCCTAGGGGTTGGTTTGGTTCAATAAATTGCAGTCTAAAAGTGTGTGTTTGCATGTGAGGAGGGGGATCCTCCAGCGGCCAGCCAGGGGCAGCTGAGCTTGCCTCGCTTTTATTCTTTCAAAACGCATGATGAACGTGTGTTAAGTGTTTCCATGTGGGGGGGGGATGATGTGAAGTGTTTCCGTGTGTGTGTTGTTTCTATGTGGGGGGGGATGATGTGAAGTGTTTCCGTGTGTGTGTGTGTGTGTGTGTGTGTGTGAGAGAGAGAGAGAGAGAGAGAGAGAGAGATCCTCCACAGCCAGGGGCAGCTTGCCTGGCTTTTATTGTTTCAATAGATGATGCAGCCTGTGTGAAGTGTTTCCATGTGTGTGTGTGTGTGGGGTAGTCTACCTCTTCAAGCCCCCAGGGAGCCCCTCCGTCGCAAAGGTATTCTTCTTTAAAAGAGGGGGGAGGGGTCTGGTGGGGAGTCTCTGCAAATTACTGCAGTCCATCTCTTTTAAAATTTTAAGTGGTTTTGCTTGCACAGGAATCAGGCTTGCTGTGTGAGTTTGACCCATGCTTTTTGTTGTGCTTTGCAATTTACTTTTAATTTTAAGTAGAGAGAGAGTGAGTGTGTGTGTGTGGGCAAACTACAGAAGCACATGAGGAGAGAGAGTGTGTGTGTGTGGGGGGGAAACTACAGAAGCACATGAGGAGAGAGACACAGACAGACAGACAGACAGACGTGCTCTAAGAATGATATAATAATAAACCTTAAGTAACTGAAGGCGATTCTGTTTTTATTTAAACATGGTTATTTAATAAAATAAAAACACGACTATTTATTATTTATTTATTTATTTACTTTATTTATTTATTTTTGTGGCACGCCCAAGATACAAAAAAACTAAAAGTGGCACATGTCATAAAAAGGTTGGCCACCACTGAGTTAGTGTGAGATATCCGGGTAAGTTTACATATTCATTTATTTTATTCTAAAATAAAATAACACTTCTAACTGCAAGGCTACAAATGTCTAATAATGTATGACTCAGAATTAAGCAATTGCATGTCTTCTCCAAGCATAAGTGGCTGATTTAAACAACTTCTATGCATGTGTCTACAAAACAGCTCGCTTTGGGCATCTGATCTGCACTGCAGAACACAGACTACAAATGCATAGAAGATCATTTACCATTCTAAATAAAAGGAAAACTGGGACGGGGAAATGGGAATGGTATTTGATTCCCATAGGATCTGAACAGTACGAGCTGGTCAAGTTTGTATTATGAACCAGGTCATTACAAAAGTTCGTGCCATACCACACATCTCTGAATATGCTAATGTTTAGTTAATGTTTGCATGCGCATGACCCATATGGTGAAAGAGAGATCAAGGATTGATTTAAGGCAGTTAAAAATATTCAGTACCGGAAATCTGAACTGGCACTCTGCATTCCATATGTGTTCAAAATGTTACTCTGTCATTTTGATTTTGGCAACCTCCTTAAAATACGTAATATATTCATCAAATCTGCTACACATGCATCCAGAAAGAAACATGACATTTTACACAAGGGGTAATCCTCATACTGTTTTAAGTAAGGTTTTTATATTGTCGTCTACATTCTCACAAAATGGTCAAATATGTGACTCTGGGTTGTTTCTGTTTGCAACTAAGGGAAGCCCTGTTCAGACATCATTGTAGCCTGTAGTGCCCCCTAGGCAGAGGCATACAAAACATGGGGAAGGGCTTCTCAGCAAACGGGTTTGGCCTTCCTAGAAGAAGCAAGAAGGTGGAAAGGATAGGTCTGCTGCCCTTCTTTCCCCCATCTCTCACCAAGCGCCTCAGACAGACCGTAATAGGGAGAGTAGGCGGTTTATAGCCATATGACTCCTTCTCCTCCCTGTGGGCTCCTCTTTTAATGCCTCTGGCTCTCCCAGCAAGGAGTGAGCCACACTGTCAGATGTCCAACCTTTCTCATCAGCATTCCTCTTAAATCCTGTACACCTTGCTCCATCATGCAATCATTTTGCAAGAGCTCAGGCATCCCCGTTGTCTTGGCAACAGTTCAGCTGATGTCACTGCCCATTTGAGAGCTCCCCTATTTTTATATGGGGCACTAGGTGGGTCTTTTAACCCAGGATTAATGCCAGATAGCATGAAGTCCAAACATGATTTAAAACCTTTTTTGCTTTCTCCCACGCTCCTCTCCTTGAAAAGTCACCTAGAGGGTGGAATTTGCTGAAGATTAATGCATCTTAAACTGAATTCCATCTGGACCAAAAGGACATGATTCAACCATTAACAACTTAATGCAACTTAAGCTAAATTAATGCCCCACCACCACCACTTTACAGCCACACTACCAGAGTGTGTGCTGCATGCTATAGTGGGAGGGTGACCAGATGATCCAATATTTTTTACTTACCTCCTAGAAGGCTGCCTGACTGCCAATGGGTCTCCTTGGACCTATGCAAACTATTTTGCTTGTATAAGTCTGAAGAGTCTCAGGGGTGTGTCCAGCAGGTCAGGAAAGGGGGATAGGATCCAGCATGCACCTGCCCCCTCCAGCCCCCTGCCTTGCCTGCTCCCCACCCTGACCTTCAACTGAACAACCCAGGACCTGCCCAATTCAGTGGGTCCACGTACCGGTGAACAGATTGGAGAGACTGGGACAAATGAGGTGTAGAACTGACAGTTTCAGTTGGCCGTTGTAGCTTTGCCTTTAACAGCAGCTTTATCCCTGGCAATTAGCAGAGTTTCTGAAAAACTTCAACTGCTCTGCTAACTCCTGTTGCTCCAGCTTTTGGGGGCAAACCCCCTGCAGGCAGGCCATATCCTCCAAGAGTGCTCTCTCTTCATGCTTTGGAAAGTGCATGCACATACCAACCACTTCCACATGATGGCCAGGAACTGGGCAGCAAATGGCTGAGAATCCTTCTGCATGCCACCACCAGAAACTATCAGAGTTACACAGAAGGAGGCTCTTGTCTATCAACTGCCTGCTTCCTGGTTCGCTTTCCCAACTGGGGAGGCTTACCCAGAGGCAATGGGGAGCAGGTGGCACTACCAACTTTCTTCCCCTGACACTAATTAACAATTCCCAGTGTCCCACAATGCAGTGTTGGGAGACAGGACATGCAGATTGTAAAATAGCATTGGGCGAAAAGAAGCCAATCTGTTGCTGCTGCTCTCTATAGTCCCCCGGGAAGCATCCCTTTCAGCCCTGGTGTACTAGGCTATGGTGGGGAGCAATGGCTGCAGCAGACCTGTACTGCCTCAGGGGTTGGCTGGGCATGGCTGTGTGAGCATGGTTCCCTGGTACAGACACCATCTGTGGAGCCACCCCTGCCTGCAGATCCAACTGTTGCTTACGGTGCAGCTACAGAGGCTGGTAGAAATGTTGGCATCCTTCATAAGACATGGACCTGCGGTAACCTTCCAGGCACCTTGCAATTGTTTTCTGCATGGAGTCAGTCTTACAGAAAATAAATTATGTCCTGCCTTCAAAAGTTCTATTACTGGAACATCCAGTTTAAAAATAAGATGAATTTTCCAAACACATGGTGCACTAAAGCGTCCATACTTTCATCTCTTACATGGCATCTGCTACTTATTAATACTCAGGATTTTAACTGTTCATAATAATAATAATCAGTTATATTTGATTGCAGAATAAAACCTATTAAAGAAACTAGCCAATTAAATCAGCACAGCAGAAGTGGGAAGGAATTTTATGAGTCAAGAAAATGAGTCGATTTTATTCCGTCACATATAGAATTAATTGTTCATCTACCTTTGTCTGGAAATCAAACCAAAATGTAAATTGACACTGTTCTCCAACAGTGATACAGTGAAACAACTACGGTATAATCATTTTACAGTTTTTTTTTAAGAATTAGCTTTTATTTTACACTCTCCAAGAACCCAGGCACTGAAATGGGACGTTTTACCTGTTTGTGTACCTCATTTGCATAGCATAGCGATGCCTTCGCTGCCAGAATGGCTCTGACAGTGAGTGGGAGGGGCCACTTTATACTGCTGTGTAGCGCCATGCAGCACCTACCACGCTGCCCCCCTCTAGCTAAGCTACCATTCCCTACTGTTGATCTGTTCTCTCTCTTGTGTCAAAATCTACCCTGTAAGCCCCTCAGGGCAAGGATCTGTCCTCTAATTCCTTGTAAAGTGCATGAATAGCAATTTCAAAAGAAATACAACAATCCAATATTGGAAATGGGAGGAAAGGGCATAGGGCAGAAACACTGGAACGGGACGTAGTAGGCACAGGGAGGGCTCTGCTCCCTTTGCCTGTGCATTCCCTTTCCTCTACAAATTAGATCTGTGCCCCATTTTACACATGATTGGGGAAGACCTGGATTGACACAAATGGGTTAGCCACCATCACATTTAGTTTGGCCCCAAGTCTGATGCAAACGTGGAATTCTATGAAGTGCAATATCAGAGGGTGCTTTAAAACGGTTCATAATCCCATTTCCTCAAACCATGTTATAGTCACATCTTCATTAATTAGATTTTTTTTTCTTTTAGGCATTTAATGATTATATTGTGCCAAATATGTGGTTATACAATGATAAATAGAGTGGTACATTTTTCATTGGAAAAAAATGATTTGTAAAGGATGTGGTCTATATTTCAAATTTCAACTGGATCATTTGAATGCAATGAAGAAGAAGAATCTTTAAAACATTAAAAAAATTAAAATCCAGCTATCCACTATAGTGTTGTACTGTAATTGGATGCCATATTTCAGCATAAAAATAAATGTACATGTTTCACTGTAATCCTTAAAGTCATCCTTTTGAACAGTAAATATTTCTAATATGCATGGCAGTTCAAGTGAATCAAATTAGCAATTAAAAACTCTGCTTTTCAGTGTCAGACCAATTGTGGAAATTGTTTGTTTTGGCAATAAATGAAGCTTGAAGAGCCAAATTGGCAGCAACACACATTTTATTAACTTTGAGTGTAATGTTTATCGCAGCTAATTTCTAAAATATATTATTCAGCTGTTGCTGTGCGTTGTAACATCCAACCATGCTCTACACTGCATCCAGCCATCCAAACTGAAGGGAACTTTGAAAACAGCGGGACCTGCCTAATGCATTTATGGCCCAATCCTAGGCGGGCCTTCCGCTGACAGAACTCATGTTCCATAAATGGAAGGCCGAAGCCACTGGTGCAGCAGCTGCAGCAACAGCACATGCAATGGGGCCACCAGTGCGAATGGCTAGCAACCGCGTATGTGCCAACAGACCACCCAGCCACCGCCGGTGCTGGTAAGTTGGCAGTGGAGGTGGGCTGTGGGTGCAGAGGGGGAGGTTTGGAGCAAGAATCGGGGCTGATCAGGGGTGTGTCAGGGAGGGCAGGGGGTGGGTGTCAGTGGCAGCAGCTCTGCCAATAGCTTATGCCCCCTTTCCAGCCTTGACACGCCCCCGGCCTTTGTCCCACTTGGAGTTGTGCCAGCCAAAGAGCTGGCACAGATCCAAGTACACCCATTGGGACCATAGTGTAGAGTAGTAAGTAAAATTTACTTATAAATTTCTTTTACTTATCTCTCCGTCAGGTCATGGTCCCCAGCCTGCCCATGCATGCAGCTGAGTCTGCGCTGGCACCACTGCTCGTTATTTGCTAGCTGTGGATAGGACTGAGCTGTTACAGATCTCAACTGAATTCTCAGGTATTGAATATTCTGAAACTGGTATTGAATGTGGGAGAGTATTCATAAACTACATTTTTACATTTCAGGTGCAAATATAGGTGACAAATGTGTTCAGCTACCACCTCCTCTGGTGCAGATTTGCTGGCATCTTTGCATCAGAATAAAACATTTGTTCATGTTGTGCAGAACTGTGAGTGATGAGCAAACTTCTCCTGGCCTAATTTTGAATGGGCCCAAGAAACACTATTTGTTTTAAAAATATGCTTTGTTGTTGTTCAGTCGTTAAGTCGTGTCCGACCCTTCGTGATCCCATGAACCATATCCCGCCAGGCCTTCCTGTCCTCCACTATCTTCCTGAGTTTGCTCATTTTCATGTTCGTTGCATCGGTGATGCTGTCTAACCATCTCATCCTTTGCCTTCCCCTTCTCCTTTTGCCTTCAATCTTTCCCAGCATCAGACTCTTCTCCAGAGACTCCTCTCTTCGCATTAGGTGGCCATCAAATTTGAATCCATTCTGCAGTTCAGTCTCAGTCACAATGATGTCACCGGAAGCAAAATACAGGCTGAAACCTTCCCTGCATACAACCCTTGCTGTAAGCGCCACTTGCTAGTCCCACTGACCCTTCACTAGCAAATGTGGTGGTAGGAGAAAGACATGCAGTGTTCATTTGCGTGCCAGCATTTTGGGCATTTGACTCGGTCATAAGCTTTGTCCAGATCCATCAATATTGGATGACATCCTAGTATTAATACTCCCAACTGCAGTTTCTGTGTGGAAGCAAACTCACCTGACAGAGAACAGCAATTCATACCAAGTGCCAGCCACTAGCCAAATTACAAGTCTATTCATCATCTTCAGGCTCAAATAGCAAGAGGTGCATGGGACTTGTTCAGGTACAAAAGCATCGTAAAATAGGTCCCTATTTGTACAACACAAGAGAGAAAAAGAGTTGCACCAAGAAATTTACAAATCAAGGTATCCATCTCAATATTATTTCCAATCAATTTGACAAAACACATGTTTTTATTAAATTTGCAGTAAAGCAAAGTAACCAGAATTTCCCCCCAAGAATAATGTCTGTGTTAAGGTGATATTTTACATTGGACCAATTCCCAGATCACAAAAGCAATCAATAACACAGGCCCACCTTTGCTTTCTGTTACATCATGTCTCGATGTGTCATCTCAAGACAGCCCAGAAAACGCACAATGCTGAAAGGGCAATTTCATCAGTGAGTCACAGGTGAGCTTAGGAAATTATTCATCATGTAATAAAATGTACAGGCTTGTACAGCCTGAGGATGTGGACAGGCTCCTCTGGAGTGTGAGGCCGACTGCCTGCCTGCTTGACCCTTGCCCGGCTTGGCTAATTAGATCTGCCCCGGAGGGGCTGCCGGAGTGGACGGGGAGGGTGGTCAATTCTTCTTTGATGGAGGGGGTGCTGCCGCTTGCTTTGAAGCGAGCAGTGGTTCGACCCCTTCTGAAGAAGCCCTCCCTTGATTCCACAATAATGGACAACTACCAGCCAGTTTCAAACCTCCCGTTTTTGGGCAAGGTAATTGAGCGGGTGGTGGCATCTCAACTCCAGAGGGTCCTGGATGAAGCGGATTATCTAGATCCCTTTCAATCTGGTTTCAGGCCAGGCTTTGAAACAGAAACGGACTTGGTCGCCTTGGTGGATGATCTACGCCAAGGACTGGACAGGGGGAGTGTGTCCCTGTTGGTTCTGCTGGACCTCTCAGCAGCTTTTGACACCATCGACCATGGTGTCCTTCTGGGCCGACTGGCCGAGCTGGGGGTCGGGGGCACCATTCTGCGGTGGTTCCGCACCTACTTGGCAGATAGGTCCCAGATGGTGGTGCTGGGGGACGCCTGTTCGTCATCCTGGCCCTTCAGGTGTGGGGTGCCACAGGGTTCCATCTTGTCCCCCATGCTATTTAACATTTATTTATTTATTTAAAAAAATTATACCCTGCCTTTTCCTATGCAGAGGCAATGCCCAAGGCGGCTTACAACAACATCTACATGAAACCGCTGGGAGAGGTAATCCGGGGATTTGGAGTTGAGTGCTATCAATATGCTGATGACACCCAGCTCCATCTCTCCTTTCCCCATGATTCTAGGGTGGCTGTTGAGGTTCTGGAACACTGCCTGGAGGCGGTTGGGACCTGCATGAGGGCTAATAAGCTGAAACTAAACCTGGACAAGACAGAGGTTCTCCTGGTCCGGAAATCCACGATGCAGGTACCAGAGTATCGTCCTGCTCTGAAGGGGGTTGCACTCCCTCTGAAGGAGCAGGTCCGCAGCTTGGGGGTCCGCCTAGATCCGCAGCTGCTCCTGGATTCCCAGGTGGCCGGGGGGCCTTTGCCCACCTTTGGCTGGTGCGCCAGCTGCGACCGTACTTGGATTGTGCAGACCTGATCACGGTGATCCATGCCACAGTGACATCGTGACTAGATTATTGTAACACGCTCTACGTGGGGTTGCCCTTGAAGACGGTTCAGAAACTGCAATTAGTGCAGAATGCGGCGGCCCGTGTGGTCACTGGAGGTAGGCGGTTAGACTCTGTCGGGCCGCTCCTCCGACAGCTGCACTGGCTGCCGATTCGTTTCTGGGACCAATTCAAAGTGCTGGTTTTGACCTTTAAAGCCCTATACGGCTTGGGGCCAGGTTATTTGAGAGACCGCCTACTTCTATATAGTCCGGCACGTCTCCTTAGATCATCAGAGAAGGCCCTTTTGCGGGTGTCGTCACCCAGGGAGGTGCGAGGGGCAGCGGCCAGAAACAGGGCCTTCTCAGTAGTGGCACCAACCTTATGGAATTCCCTCCCCTTTGACTTACGAACTGCTCCCTCCTTGGACACTTTCCGGCGAGGCCTAAAAACCTTCTTGTTCAAAGAAGCCTTCTGAGCCCTTGCCTTTTTTAACGTCTCGCTAGTACAGGTGGGGGTGCTGCTGTTTTTATGCTCTTGTTTTAATTGTAGCAATGATCTTTTTAATCAATTTTTAGATACTGTTTTTATTAATTTTCATTCATTGTTTTTTACTGTTTTAAATTGTGATTATTTTTGTATTGTATTTTTTGTATTGTATTTTCTTTTTTGTTGTTGTTGTAAGCCGCCTTGGGTCCCTTCGGGGAGAAAGGCGGGATAAAAATACTGTAAATAAATAAATAAATAAAATGGAGAATTTAATTTAGATTTTCATGGTCTCTCCTGTGAATAAACCATCTGTGAGCATCTCAAGAATTAGGCAATGTTTTGATGGGGACAAGGACACCTGTGTTATTAAATTGAAAGAAAGTTTCTCTTTTAAATATTGTCCAATCTATCACCTGTATTACAGCCCAATTCTAACAGGGACATAGGCTGCCAGAACTACTGTTCTGGTAGCATAAGTTCCTTTACAGCTGTGGCAAAATGTGACAGGTCATACATGGCCAGGTCAGTGCTGCAAGCAGCGAGCAGCCAGGTCCATACTGCAGTGGCCTCCCAATGAGCCCTGGTGCAGGTAAGTCAGTGCAGGAGGCAGGGAGGGGGGAGGAATGGGGCAGAGAACAGGGTGGGGAGGAGGAAAGATCAAGGCTGGGAAGCGGGCAGTATTGGAGGCAGCAGCGCCGCCAATATCCAATCTCCTTCCCCGCCTTGATCCGCCATCCAGGATCTATCTATCTATATATAGCTGGTGCAGGTCCAAATAGTGGGGCTGTAAGGCTTACCCCGGGGGGCAAGGGAACAACTGTTCCTTACCTTGAGGAAGCCTTCATGGCTCAAAGCTCCCCCACAAGATGCAGTGCGTGCCCAATTGGCGCAACTGGATCAGCACGTGGTACGATTGGCAGGATTGACTGTTAACAATTGCAATATTGTAGTAGGTTATCAGAAAATAATTTAGAAACAAGGTAATTAATAGAGGTACAGCACAATCCTATGCATATGTAGCAAGCATATAATGGTCCAGCGTAGTGAATAAGCTGTTAATCAGGACTTCCTTGATTCTACTTTCACCTGAACTCACTAGGTGGTCCCTCTCAGCCTTAACTCCTCAGCTGCACTATGGGGATAATAATACTTACCTTGAAGGATTGTTTTGGGGCTCAGAAAGGGGAGAGTATGGATGAATGAGGGGAGCATTGGTGGGAATGAGAAGAGAAGGGTTTAGGTAGTTCAGATCATGTCAAAGAACTGCTGCTGGGAGCGGCTCTCTGTAGCCTGAACCGAGGGCTACAGGCAAGGGGTGAGCCTAGAAACAGCTTTGAACTTGCAGTGGTGGACCTCGTCTCTCCCACTGAACAAGCACTCTTGACCAAGTCCAAGTCTCTGAAGGAGATCCCAATAGAATCTCCCTGTTCTGAAGACATGCTGGATTGGTCAAGTGAATGGTTGGGCCAAGGAGGCCTGAGGCTGCTCTTGGACCTCCAACCAACAGTACAAAAAGGAGAAAAAGCTTTCGCTCGCTCGCTCGCACGCACACACACACACCACAGCACTTACAGAAAAGAGACACAATCACTAAGCATGCAGTCCATTTGACTTTGCATGAGATGACAACAAGGGAAGATAGTGGGGGGATTCGGTGGGTTGTTGGCGAGGCTACACCACAGACGAAGACCACTGTTCCTGTTTCTGCAAGTCTTGACAGCATTGAGTTTCAGGGGCCATGGCAGCAAAAGGCCAACCGAGCCCTATATACAAGGAAGTGTTAACCTTGAAGCGATCAGGGCAAGGGAGCCGAGCTGCCTTTCTTCCTCGAGAGAAAAGCGGCCCAAGACGTTTGGCTGATCAGCAAGTGCTGACTTTGGCAGTTTCGGTAGTGCTCAAGGAGATAGAAGCAGAGAAGACTGGAAAGGAAAGGGGATTGTGTGGAGCGTTACTCCTCCTGGGTACTGGCTGGCATCATGATTCTCAGATTAAAGCTGGAATGGGAGTGATTTGATACAGCACCAGTGGGTTAAGTCCCAAAGCAAGGCAGGGTAGCAGGACAAGTCAGGGAATGAACAACATAAGGCTCTACAGCCAAGAGTGTTTATAGTTTTTTGCTCCATAGAATACTATGGGATTCTTAGGCGAGGTGATTCAATCAGGAGGTTCTCTATGGCAGGCAGGCAGAGGAGCCCTGCTGGCTTCTGCCTTTCCCACTCAGTTGAGAGTGCAGTAACTAGTTAGATGGATGTTGGATCTTCTCCTAGATGGAGCTTAATCATGGAACTGGTGAGGACCACTGGAGCTGTGAAGTTTTTCCTTTGTTTTACAAACATGGCTTTTCCCAATTTCAGGAGTCCAGGGGACATGGTTCTGGTGACACCAAATGAACTATTCCAGCTGGATTTGGAGCTGGAAGGTTTAATCTACATTTTGGAGGTGTGAAAACTCCATTTACGTATACGGAGGAATTAGGTCTCCATTCAAAACTGGAGTGTTAAGACTCCATGGATTAATTAAGCGGAGGTGATAACGTGGTTCAAATGAGAAATGTGGCCTTCCTGGCCTGTGGCTCTGTGCCGTGGCCTCTTGCCAC
Organism: Plestiodon gilberti rubricaudatus; assembly: GCA_026170595.1. Classification (NCBI taxonomy): domain Eukaryota; kingdom Metazoa; phylum Chordata; class Lepidosauria; order Squamata; family Scincidae; genus Plestiodon; species Plestiodon gilberti. The sequence continues at coordinate 54,294,280 of JANXHW010000002.1, forward strand.
CAGTCCCTTTAAACAGCCATGTTACTAGTCTGGCCCTTTTCTTTCCAGGCAGGCATCCAGCACCAAGTACCCATGTTTAGATGCATGTCTCCTGCACACCTTAAATTAAAGGAAATAATCAAAAATGAAATATTGACCATGTAACACTTGGTACAGAAATTTGCCCCGGGGTCTCCAGCAAGTTGCTGTTCTTTTCATTCTCTGTCAGAAGTAGTGTGCAAGGCTAGTTTAAAAACAATTTGAACTTTCTTTTTAAAAGAGAGAACAGCCTCAGCTGAAAAACATCATAACTGAGAACAGGTGGCTTGCATCTCTAATGGAACAGCCGTAATAAACTATATTTCTATTACTTACTTATTTATACATTACATTAATTTCAGCATGGATATGTGACACATTCTGTGCCTTCTCATTATTAAAATTCATGGCTGGGGAAAATGCACGTTTACTGTCCCTTTATTTTGCGCATACTTTCTCATTCCTCCACAGACTTGCTTTCTGCCATTCAACTACCTGGGAATATGGAGCGATTTTTAGTAAGACATAGTGGCTGAGACTCCTATCATAAAAAAGTCATTTGGATTCTTGGAAGACAGGCTTTCTATGTCAGTTGCACTCTTCCTTATTCAAACCAGCATTTAGAAGGATGTGACTTACCTTTGCATCTAAACTTTAAAGAACCTCAGACTAAAGTAAAAGCAGTTTGGTGGTAATACATCTAAAACCAGGTGAAAAAGACTAAAAGACTATAAATCGAGCAAAGTCAGCAAGCTTACAGTGGAGCAGGTTTCTGGAAAGGTGGCAGTTGGTGAATTAGGAGTAAGTTTGCATTGTGCTATTTGAATAGAATATTATTTTTTCTTACAGTAGAGCAAAAATTGGTAAGCACGTGTGCTCACAATGAAATTCAGGATATGTCTATACCTGAGTTTCCCAATAGTATTCCCAACACTATTAATTTGAATAGATTTATCCATCATACGTCCTCCTCCTGTAGAGCTCTGGCAACTGTAGTTCTCTTACAGGAGGGATTAGACTCTCTAATGCAGAACCCTCAAACAATTGCAAATATTCAGACTTCTTAGGATATGCACTTCGCAACTGCAGGGAGATAGAGACTAAAACTGTAGTCTGGCTGGAGAGGGACCATAGTCTGACAATAGAGATGCTCCCAGGTTCAACCTTGGCATCTCCAATTAAAGGATCCTAAAGGCTACTATAAAGGGCAGGGACAGCCATTCCTGTTTCTGCCTCATCCACATCTAAAACAGGTTGTCTACTGGAAACAAATAATATTGAACAGTTTCCAGATTATAGCCAGTCACATAGATCCAAAATTCATTTTCATGGGAAAGAGCAAAAATGGTCATCTTGTACTGGTAAGCGCACATGAGGCATTCCAGATCCAAGACCACAGACCGATCATGCACATAAAATCACCTAGCATCACTATCAAACAATAAAATATTTCAATGAAAGTCATCCAGCCATGAATGATGTCATCAAATAGTCACTGAATAATGAAGTCAAGTAATGAGATATAAGTTTTATAGATTTACGTGTTTGTCAACCTGGATTTCTACATGTGAGTCAGCCATCCTATTGTATATATTCATTCTCTGCTACCTTTGCCTCTCTTATCCTCTCATCTCCTACTTTCTTCCCCTTTGTCAAAATTTAGACTATACAGTAAGCTCTTAGGGGCTTTTACCCTGTAAAAAGTGCCATGAAAACTGGTGGTAAATAAACAAGCCAAGGGCAGCATATAAACCAAGTAGGATACACATTTGTATTACAACATCTACAACACACACACACACACACACACACACACACACACACACACACACACACACACACACACACACACACACACACTCTTTTGTAAAATGACAGTGTCAATGGCAAAAATCAACACTGCCTGGGGATAGCAATTTCTTTTACTCGATGGTCAAGACAGCAATGGAAACAGAATATCTGCTCCCTGCCTTCATGCCTTTCCTCTCATTACTTGTCTCTAAGATACATTTGCAGTGCACAGAGAAATTTCAATTTAGATTTAAAACATCAGAGGGTTCCACAGCAGGGATTTGATTTGAAGCACCTAATTTCCTCTAGAGGTAGAGCCATCTCATTCCAATAGCAGTTAATGGAATATTAAAAGCTCAATTTAGGTTGTTTGTACTTTTTTAACCCATCTGTTTTCTTCTTTACTATGTAACTTAATCTCAAAATAAATTGTTTGTTTTGTATGCATTCCAGTAAATGGCTGAAAGCATCATTTGTTGGGCAAGATGTAGACTACAACAGCAAATATTATGGATAAAACTTCCAGTGCTGGAACCAGGTTGCTGGAAACTCTGAGGCAAATCCCGATCCCGAGTCACCCACCAAACCTACCAGCAGTGAGCAATGGAGCCAGCAGGTGGCGGCTGCTCCCACACTCCTGATCACTGAAAGAGGGGAGGAATCTGACTGATTGGACTGGGAAGTTCAAGGGCCGTCCAATTGGGTGGACCCTGACGGATGTCATATTTAGCCCTTATTCTTAAAAACAAAACACTCCAATTATGACTACCCATGATCTTGACCTAGATATCAAAAACCTGCCAATGCTTTCTCTTTGGATGTTAGTACTGTATACCACTATAGCCAGCGGGTGGCGCAGTGGTTTAAACCACTGCACCATGAGCTGTTGATCGAAAGGTTGGCAGTTCGAATCAGACCTAGCAGTTCGAAAGCAAGAAATTGCAAGTAGATTAATAGGTACCGCGTCAGCGGGACGGTAACAGCATTCCCTGCACCTCGGTGTTGAGTCATGCCAGCCACATGACCATGGAAACGTCTTCGGACAGCGCTGGCTCTTCGGCTTTGAAACGGAGATGAGCACCGCTCCCTAGAGTCGGACACGACTGGATTTAATTGTCAAGGGATACCTTTACCTTACCTTACAGTATACCACTAGGTAGGTTACCATCCATCCGGAAAACCCAGGACCGTCCCGGGTTCCGGGCTCCGGTCCCGGGTCAGTTCCGGGGTTTCCAGGCCCAGGGGAAGCCTCCGCCGCCGCTTCTAAGGTGCAAAAAGGCACCCTTTTTCCAGCGCCGTCATCTTGGATCTTTTGAAATCTTGCGAGATACAAGATGGCAGCGCTGGAAAAAAGGTGCCTTTTTGTACCTTAGAAGCGGCGGAGACATCAGCAGGGGCAGGAGCATAAACGGGGGCATCTGAGCTGGCCAGGTTCTACCAGAAACCAGGAGGCGGCGGTGGTAGCCACCGTCGCGGACGACGACAACGAAGATGATTCTTCTATGATGAAGATTATGGTGGCGGCGGTGGGCGGCGACAATGGCAGCAGGAGGAGGATGGCGGCGGTGGCAGGATGGTAGCAGAGGGACAGGGATGTTAATTAATAAACTAGCTCAAATAAATAAAAATTCAGGCACCCTTCAGACGGCAAATGGGCACTCTGCACCCAAAAAATAAATTTGATTTATTTTAATTAATTAATTAATTAATGGGTGGGACGGGGTCCCGGTTTAGAACCGGGAAAATCTGGTAAGCCTACCACTAGGGCACATTCTTCAATATATTTCTTCAAGGTTAGGCAGTCTCCATCTGTAATCATTTTATGCCCAATTCAGATTAAATTCTGCTACACATGGTTAGGGAGTGAGATTGTACTTACACACACACACACACACACACACACACACACACACACACACAAACACACACACACCATAAAATACAATGTATATAGGCCTGAATATCATATGCAGTTTGGGTTTACACCCAATTCATAAATGATGTCTATGCTTGGTGATCTTGGACAGGAGAAGTGGGTAGACAGAGAGGAACGTTAGGAGAAAGATTGGAGTAGAGTCTTGTCTGAACTGGGCCTTCTTCTTAACATATTTTCAGCTTTCCTTTCAGTTTTCAAGAACTGAGTTGTTCTCTAAGCCTGAAGTTCTTCACTCCAGTGTAAATTAAGCAATATAAGTATTGCATGTAGGATATGCACCTTGAGTCTAAGAATGCTTACTTGGAAGTAAGTCTCACTGACTTTATAGGACTTGCATCCCAGTAAATATCTAAACCTGACAACAAAACAAAAACACTTGATCTATTTACTGCTCAGGCATTTAAAAAAGTGTTGCTCTTAATATATACTTCAGGTGATCTGAATGAGTAGAAATATCACAGCATCTGCCCCATGAATGGTGGAGCTGCTCAGTCTGCAAAGAATTATTGTTTTCAATTCTTTTCTCCAAGACAGTTGTGTATGCTGTTTTGTCATTCTTGCATTCATATTTGCATGCATCAGGACAAGATCACGTAAGTACACAAATGTCTGAAACTGTACTGTGAAAAGCTGCCTTGGGTGTGCCTTGAGGGGAACATAACTCAAGACTAATGGCACACTGGCACAGAGTTCTTACATTGGCTTTGCTAAGGTGCCATTTGCCTCGTCTGATTAATATTAATGCTCTGAAGAGCAGCAAAACATGAGTAAAAGTTTTCACTGCCTGTGACTTTTGTCACATGCATGACAGCAATGATAAGTTTGACAGTCTCACTGTATCACATGAGTTATCACACTATCACAGTAAAAATGTGGCCCAGTTCTTGAGTCTGAGAGGTAAATCAGTGTTTTAGACTGTTCCACTTCAGACTGAGGTGGGGGGGGGAGCTGCTTATGAGATTCAGGGCGCAATCCCGACAAAGGAAAAATGGCACAGCGAGAGTTTCACCATTCTAAGCCATCACGAACGTGCCATAAAGCAAGTTCGCAATGACTTTTGAGTAAGGGTGGCTGGTGCGGAGGCCGGCCTCCCTCACTCCGCAGTCGGATCATCCCCACGGCCACCAGAAGAGGTAAGTGATCAATCTCCCAGCGGACGCAGGGGCGGTCCGGGCATCAAGGGACGGGGGCCAGTGGCCGAGCCGGCCCCGGGGGGGGGTCGGGATTGTGGTCGTCATATCCCCATCCCCTTCCCAGGCCGGATCCGCCATTACATGGCCTCTTCCTACTTCCGCCAGCGAAATCGGTGGAAATCTGAGGAGGCCCATTGGGGCCTCCCCGCGCTACACCCGGGGAAGGGGACAAATGTCCCCTTCCCCCAAGGAGACCTGGGCCGCCCACCAGATACTTAGGGCAGGATTGGGCTGTCAATTCTACATGAGCAAAGAGAAAAGCCCTCCAGACCTTTCCATTCCAAAAATAAGACTTCTCACTGGCATGGCATTCTAGTTATTTGTGTGCAAAAACAAAAAAATACCCTTGCATGGAACAGTGTTCATTTCATTGGAGTCCCCACCTGCACTGGTCTACCAGACACTGGTTTTCCACCACAAGACGAATTATGCCTGTATTGCCTCATACTCCGAATCTTTTGCAAACTCATAAAAGCACAGATTTGTAAAGTAGTCATCCTATGTGTTTCCTCAAATCATCATACCTAAATGCATTTCTTACATTCTGTTTTCAGGACTGGAAAGTCTTCATATCGACCATAAGAATCATAATGTAATATGCTAAAACAACTTTGCTTAAGGCTTTTAATTAAATAAGTACAACAACATTACAGTTATTTAAATAAAATGCTAATTTTGACAGAAATATATTCAGGCCTAAAGGTAATCACAAATGAGTGCAAAGGTTATTGAACTTCTCTGCTTATTATTTTGTGTATGCAAGAAACTTATATAACTACAAATTGCTTTGTTTTTATTATATAGGTATCCTTGTAGGCATAAAATTTTTCATTGAACACCGACGCAAAGGCCATTTAGACAGCACCACTTTAATGCATCAAGGGTCTTTTTTTAACGACCAGATCACAAAACTAATTGCCACAACTGGGAATACATTATAGACACTTAGCATAAACAAAGGAAGAAACAAGGCATAAAACAAATTAGTGGCTTCTTGAATAATGAAACAACGGGTGGGGAGGGGACGTTGTACCAACCAAATTTTACTGGTTCCTTGAGGCCTTGCATCTTTCCTTGTTGCTGTATTGCTTAGCACATTTTGTGTTATGTATAATAAATGAAGGGTTAATTTACGGTTGCCCCTGCAAACTGAATAATCACCTTTGTGCAAAACTAACCTTGGAGAAGGATGTGCAAGACCCAAATGTCAATGTTATAGAAAATTCTGCATTTTGAAGATAAGGACATGTTTTCTTTTGAATTCTCACGGAGAAAGCTCATAAATTCCAAGCCAGTTCCAAGCCAAGGGGAGTTCACCCATGAATTAGAAGTTCTAAGAGTGTTAAAAATTAGAATTGATGATAACCGTATAATGATCAATCGCATTTTACAACACTTGGAAGAAAATGATTACTGTACATAAAGCACAATGATCAATTTCAGGCTGCAATGGTATGGAGAAAGTAAGCAATCAAATGCTGCATAATAGCACTCATGTCACTTGTAAAATCTTTGCACAGAAATTCACAGATCTATGTAGAGCCCATAAGAATACAAATACTTTCTCGTCCATCTAAATTTGCTAATATTTCTAGCAACAATCCTGAACCAGCAACATTTGAACAACACTGACAGTGCTCTCCTAAGCATGACTGCTTAGACATAAATCCCAGTAATCCTAAAGCTGAAATAAGAAAAATACAACTACCTGCAAGTAAGACTTGCTGGCCACAGTAGGACTTAATTCAGAATAATGTATAGGATCATGCATAGGATCACACTCTTACAGCCCAATCCTGTGTAACTCTTGCACCGGAATAACAGTAGATCCCCCTATGCAAGAGCACTTATGCCAGTGTAACTTGCCGTACGCCAACATACGCAGGATGGACACGGGCGTAACACCCCTCAGACGCCGCACAGGTGCAGTTTGGACGCAGGATGGACACCAGCGCAATTCCTCCGAAGCAGGGGGCATTCTGGGGGTGTTCGAACACCCCCAAAATGCCCCCTGCGTTGGCAGAGTTGCGCAAGCATCCATCCTGTGTCCAAACTGCGCCTGCGCAGCGCCCAAGGGAGTTACGCTGGTGTCCATTCTGCATCCGTCGGCGTACGGCAAGTTACACTGGCATAAGTGCTCTTACACAGGGGGATCACTGTTACATTGGTGCAAGAGTTACACAGGATTATGCCCTTAGTGCCTTAAAATCTTTTAGGTGTATACATATGTAGCAAACATATATTACAATGTCTGTAAGGAATATATTTAAAAATTACACTCCAATATAATATGCATTGGGGATGGGTTTTTAGCTCAGTGATCATATACTGTGCGTCTAGAATGTCCCACATTCAAACCTGGGAGCCTCAGATAAAAAACATCTGAAATAGCAGCCCTGGGAATATTTGCCCAGGCCCTTAGAGAACCAATGCCAGTCATAATAAACCAAGGGAGGCCAAACTGGCTCCTGAGCCACATGCGGCTCTTTGACGTAGAATGTGCGGCTCTCGGAAATATGTTGGCTGAGCTCCTTTTTGCGTCACATTTTAATATAAAAGGTAAATAAGAATTTTTCAAGTTTTATAAGTACCAGGTATAAACTGAGAGTCCATTGGATTAATTAAAACATATGTTTAATGTTCATGGTGAGTAAATATATTTAAGAATTTAAATGCAAAATATTGTGGCTCCCAAACATTTGAAGTTTATCGTATGTGGCTCTTACATTAAGCAAGTTTGGCTACCCCTGCAATAAACATACCGGGCTGGATGGACCAATGGTTGAAAAGTACTGTATAGAGGAGCCTCAAATGTTCATATATGTTATTTAGTCTGAAGTTATCCAGCCAATATTCTCTATTGAATATGAAATATGAAAGGGAAAGTTGCTCTCCCTCTGCTAAATATAAGAGGACAACACTTTGAAGAGGACAACTTTTTGCCCAGTTAGCACATGCAGATTCTGCATCCCATGCAGCTCATGGAAACCTCCCCCCCCCCATTTCGTTATTTCAGGACACATTTAGTCCTCAGCCACCCACACAGCAAATGAGACAATGTGAAACAATGTAGATGTGCAATTTCCACAGGGGGGTTCTTGATATCACTTAACAAGGGGCTTCTTGATATCAGTTATCTGGCTAAAAAAAGAGCATGCCTTTCCCAAGATCCTTCCTTGCAGTATAAGCATTGTTTATATATTGTCGGATCAGCATGCAACCTGTAGCAAACACACATTTAGAGCACAATCCACACTAACTTTAGAAGGGCGGAGCGCGCACTCCGCCGTTCTAAAGTGTCGCAAACGTCCGTAAAGCACGTTTGTGACTACTTTGGAGTAAGGGCATCTGGCACGGAGGCCAGCAGCCCTTACTCCGCCACCGGATCATCCCTGCGGACACTGGATACAGATAAGGGATGCACCAGTGAGGGTGGCAAGGGAGGCCAATGGTTGGTCAAGTCAGCCTGGGAGGGGGCGGGGATGGCGGCCGCCATATCGCCGTCCCATTCCGGCGCGGCCTTTACATGCCCTCCTCGGACTTACGCCAGCTAAATAGCTGGCAGAAATCCGAGGAGGCCCATTGGGAATGTCCCCTTCCCCCGAGTAGACCTACACGGCAGGGCATAATCCCATGAATCTAAATATGCTTATGCAGAACAACAAGGTGGATTTAAAATTATATCTGCTATTATTCCATTTAATAGAGAGACTCATTGATGACACTGAATAATAGTAACTTAAAAAAACAAAAACTTTAACCCATTTATCTTTTTTTCTTGTTCCACAGATTTGTAACAGGTCAGGGAGAGATCACCATGGTTCTATTATTCATAATTGCTGAACAAATACTTCTCAAATTTGCAAGTTGTTTATTTTCTAAACATTACAGCCATCCAATTCCCGCTAGCATATGATGAAGCTAATTTGTGACCTAGTGTGATATAGAAAAGAATGCTAATTAGTTACGACAAGCCTGAAGCCCAAGAACTGGCTCTTTAGTTCAAACTCGAGGGATGCACTTGTTTTGGGACTACTGTGAAAACGGGATGCACAGGCCTCATTTCTTTGAATTTGGTATTTGTTTACAGCCAAATACAATGGCCATGAATTAGTGAACAGCCATCCGTTTCAGGGTTTAGGTCTGATTCATTCCTTCAATTTTGATTCCTGCAGTTAGCCACAGCTAGGATAGTGGGAGCAGGAGAGAGAGAGTACTCAGTAGGGGGTAAATTGATGTCGTATAAATTCTCCAGTTCTAACTCTCCGGACACATGTCCACCCAAATGTCCAAGAATGTGAGAGGGTCACTTGGGGGAAACTGCCATTACAGAGTGGCAAGGGGAGTGGTATGAAGAAACAAACTCTATGGACTGCACATGGTTTCTTCATTCTGCATCGGGAGGGAGAGGTTGAAAATTGTGCTTCATGCTTTACTTGTGGAAAAAAAATAGTCCTGCTTAGAGTTTTAATTTATAGCATTATTTTCCCTTCACTCTGTTGGGGCTTTGCTGCCTTTTGCCAGTGGTGTCACTATAATTTGGAACAGGGCAGGAACCGTGGCAGAATTTTTGAGATCCGTGGCTGCTTTTTGCAGTCAGAGGGCTGTGTGAGCAGCCATGGAGCACAAACGCACCAAAATCAGTGCATTTGTTGGGCCCTCCCATCCTCCCTGAATCCTGGAAGGCTTCCAGGAGTGCAGGGGGCGAGCTGATTACACAATGACACCTGTCATCTCCCCTTCCACGTGACCCAGCTAGCAACACAACTGCCTTTTGCCTTCTCATGCAAAATAAATTAAAAATCAGTTCTGTGTAGGATTTTAATTCCAGAAAACTATTTCTTTCGAGTTTGTTGTGACTCGAGAGGCCATAGTCAGAACATTTTATTTTAATTTCATGTGAAATTTCATGTGAAATCTGGAGGAACCAGGGGAGGGAATGCCCATTTCCCTTTTCAAGAGAATCCCTTTGTGGCTCATGGGGCTTCTCTGGAGAGTCCTATGACCTGTCCTTTGTGGAAGCTTGGGTGGGTTGCAGGGGGTTGCAACTGGAAGGAAGAGAACAGAAATGTCCTCATGCATACGAAAGAATACCATGCATAGTGCTTTGGGTTCTATCTTCTATTACAATATTCAACATAATCTATCCACCACGGAAGTCAATAGCAAGTATCCAGTTGATTTTAATAGCCATGGAGGATATTAACCACATGAAGGATAATACTGCTGTCCTTAATAGATTAAAAAAAAGTGAGACCATATTCCTTGAGCATGAACACAATTTTTCAAGCAGCACTTTAAATTTGGGCTATTCAACAGCTCATGAACTTTCAGACAGCACTGTTCGTTTCCCCTGACAGAGAGGAGAGTATCCAGCCCTCAGCTATTGAATACACACTAACATTGCCTTTTGAAATGTATTATCCTCAGGATCCAATTATTAATCCAGGCCTCTGAAGCTCACTTGAAAGAATAGTGGCCCCCTCAGAGAAGCACCTAATCTGTGCACTATAGATCGCAGAGAATTGATGTGTTTTTATTAATTTCCCTCTTAAGCTTTTTACACCAAAGTTTAAGTCAAAGTCAAACACACTCACAAGAGTTTCAGTCAGTCAACTTTGCTTCAAAGAACTTTTAAAATAACGTGGGGGGAAAGGAATGTGCTGATACTCCTAGTGCAGCATAAAGGAGAAAGCATAAATGAAAAGGAGATGGAATGGAACATATCAAACAGAATACTCTGTTTAAATGTGATCTTTTTCCATCGACTCCTGATCTTTCTGTCATGCTGAGGGCAAACACCGGCCTTTCCCCTACAGCTATACCACTTTCTTATGTATGGTTCCATCCTGCAGTGCTACACGAGGTGAAGCAGGTGCATTTAGGAGGGCTGTGATGTGTGGTATCATCCAGACACCTGCTTTGTACAAAGGCTTCAGTTCAGTTCAGGCTGCCTCTTCCTAGTACTTCTCCATAACAAGCTACACTGATTTACCCTTGTTGCAAAAGAGCAAGGAAAATGTTCTCCTCACATGAATTAATCACTGCAAAGTCATCTGTAGGAGCTGAGTACTTCCATGATAATTTGACTGAAGGAGCTATATGTTCTTTTCCTACAGAAAGTCCGTGTGTGTGTGTGTGTGTGTGTGTGTGTGTGTGTGTGTGTGTGTGTGTGTGTGAATGAAGTATGATGAGTTGTAGTACCCAATCAGAAGATTCAGTCAGTCAAGCCAAATCCTGAACCCAGTGGCAAAGTTTCCCTTCCACCAGGGACATGCAGTTAGAGTATGCAGGGGAGGCACTGCCTCACTGAACCCAGCAAGAATAAAAAAAAGTCAAAGGACCCAACAAGTTTTTTTTAAGTACCTTGCCTTTCCCAAGCTGCTCCTTTCCACTCCAGCAGTCAGTTAAGCAACACACACACACTACAATATAGGGGGGGGGGGCAGCTAGCCGAGCTGCCTCAGTCCATTCGCTGCAGTCATGGCTGGCTTCCAATGAAAAAAAGGCAGAGCGCCTGCATCATCAAACTCTGGGGAGGCAGCAGGCAGAACTGCCTCAGTCTTTTTGGCTGAATTGATTGGAAGCTAGCCGCCCTGCCTTTTTTCAATCTGCATTATCAAACTTTGGTGAGGTAGCAGGCAGATCTGCCTCATGCTGCTGTGTGACTGTATAGAAAAATAAACAGCAGGGTACCTGCGCAAGATACGACACCTGGCTCTAGTTTCAAGCACCAGTGAGGCAGCGTATCGAGCTGACTGGGACACACACACACACACACACACACACACACACACACACACACACACACACACACACAATCCTTGAGGGAGGACTCTGATTGGCTGAAAGAGACAAGTTCTGATTTGAATGTATTTTCTGTTTCCTCTGAATTTATGTCCCTCCCACCAGTGGACTTGCATTTTTTTTAAAGACACACACATGCACAGGAGAACATTAGCTGAACTGGTAAATACTTTGCTTTCTCTCTCCCCTCCCCCCTTGCAATGGTGCTATTCACTAGAGAGAAAGATAGTCACTCCTTGTATAATTTGGGCAATGGACAGTCAGGGAAGGAGCACTGTGTATGGGGGGCAGGGCCATCTTACCCATTGGGCACGCTGGTCAGTTACCCAGGAGCCCACGAGCATAGAGGCCCCCATCACGCCACCACAGGAAAAAAGTGTTTTAAAAGTGCTTTTTTTACAACGACGCTACCACCACTGTGGGAAAAAAGTGTTAAAAAGCACTTTTTTTACCATCCCTGAGGGGTGTGCTGGTCCCCCGGGGTGTGTGGGAAGCCTGCAGACCCCTCTGCAGGCCTCCCCACACCTCAGAACAGCCCTCTGACATGATCGCAACCAACTTCCGGTTTTGTCGGAAAACCGGAAGTGGGTTGCAATCACGTCAGTGCCTGGGGGCCCATAATACAGTTAATACTGCACTGGGGGGGGGGGTTTCCAACATCACACCCAGGTCTGCCTCCCCAGGCTTGGACCTCACCACACATCACTGCCTTCCACCTTAGGACGGGCGGATACTTAAAAGTCAGCTCACACCAATCCAGTTACCTATGTCTTAGCAACAATCGATCAATCAATCAAATCAGAACAACACACATAACATACAACACAAACACATAAGACACAAGACGACACTAACCATAAATAGGGGTAAATTGTCCCAAAACCTAGCGTGCACTTCCCACAAGACTCTCACCACGCCTCCCCACAATCTGCCCCAAGTAGACCGCAACCCTCTCCGTCTGCACCCCACAAGACAAATCTGCACCCCACATCTGCACCCCACAAGACAAATTGGACCCCATCCTGTTCCCCCCAACCCCACCCACCTGACAAGACTGGATACAACCACTTCACTCGCAAATTATACAGTGGGCAATAGCAACACACAAGCTTGCTTACTGTAATATGTTATACAAGGGGCTGCCTTTCAAAAGTCTTTAGAAACTTCAAGTACAGTACAGTAGTTCAAAATACTATTAATGAAGCTTGCTAGTATTAACATGTTGCACTAATACTAAGAGATTTTCATTGGCACCAAGTTCCTGTTCAAGCACAACTCAAAGTACTGCTTTTGACTCATTTAGAAACTGAAGAGCCATCTTCTTCACTAAGAACCTGCCTAGCGACTGATGTTGGAAAGGGAATGGGAATAGTGGAGTAATCAGTGAAAGGCCCCCCTTCATACGGTAAAAGGTGTCCCTCTACTCAGGCTCGTTGCTTTCAATAAAACTCACACAGAAGTGGAGGCTTGGTTAAAGGTTTCAAAAGAAACACTTTACTTACAGTTCATAGTTGTATATGTACATCTGCTGATTGGGATCGGAGACCCTGATACTTGGGAACAGGAAAACCCTAGAGTTGTTCCCTTTGAATGCAAATGTGAGGGAGGGGATGCATTGTGGGGGAGAGCACTTATCCCACATTCTTCTTCAATGTTTGGAGAGGAAGAGAGGGTCTGAGAAGGAGGAGAGGAAGGAAATATTTAAGGGGCACACCTCCTGCAAGAACCATAGAGAAGGCAGGTAGATTGTCTCAGGTGACTGGGCAGTACACTGCACTCCAGAGTCCTGCAGGCAGCATTGCTGCAGATCCAACAGCTGAGACAATAATTGCAGGCCCTTCTCCAGGTGCTCTCATCTTACATAGGTGGCTACCAGGAAGAGGGCATACTTAGCAGTTATGTCTCGATTGTAGAACTACTTCTTCCCAAGGGAGATCTACTTGTGGTTCTTTATCATCTTTTAGTCATTGCACTAGGCAAAGGGTATTCTGTTCATCAGAGCTTTTTGTTGATTTAATTTGTTCTCTGTAAACTAATGGTTATATAGAGATGTTGTGAACATTCAGTTCAGGGTGTTCGAAAAACTGAACACTCCTGCTTGAGTGCTTGCATGGAGAATTGAGACAAACACAGGCCTGCTTGCAAAGGCTTAGGCATTTGTGAGCATGAATTGACTGAGGCTTGAATGTAAAGCTCGAACATAAAGTGCCCACCATTGCTGCTACTGCCATCTCCCCGTTCCCATTCTCCCAAAAGCCCAATGCTTACCTTTAAGGGTGACAAAGGCAGTGCCATGAGCACTTTCAAAGACAGGGTGACATATTTTCCTGGTAGGTACTGGGACTGGAACTATCTGTCCCAGAATCCCCAGGAGAAAATGATGCTATTTGCTTCACTACCACCCTGGAGAGGCCTTTTTCTGGGTAGAAATTATGGAAATAGCATTTGCTTCCCATCAGATAAACTAGTCCCATCCACCTCTGGAAAAGGTTGTTGCTGGGGCCCTGGAAGTGCTTGCTTTGAGAGAAGAGGAACCAGGAGGCATCAGTGCCCGTGGCAACATGTTTTTTTGTGAGCAATTTGATCGCTTGAGACATGTGCAAAAACGTGACTCCATTGCAAACTGATCGTTGGGGTGTTCATGTGTCCCTAAATGAGTATAATTGTTAGTGTATTTTGTGGTTGAAGGCTTCTCATTTTGCTTAATCTGTTGATACTGGCATTGAGTTGCTTGTAGTGCTACTTTGACACAAATATAGCATTTTTATCAGCCAGTGATAGTGGTTATCTTATCTCCATGAGCCATCAAAAATGCCACTGTGTCAGCATTAAAAAAAGTTAATAAATAGACCAGGCAAGTCACTGTTTGCAAGCTTGATCAAGGGCAAACAAACAGTTCATTGATCCCGCTTTTCTGATGCAAGGGAGTTCATTCCATAGGAAGGGATGTAGTTTACTAAGTACAATTTAGCCTTCTGTAAAAAAAGATTATGTAAATGAGCTATGATTTTTAAAATGCAGAATGCCAAGAATTACAGCTAAAGCCATTACTGTAGCTAAATGCAAAGTTAATGAGCTGCAGATTCTGCTGTTGCATTAAAGTAAATAAACATGAAGCTATGACAGGAACATTTAATCAGAGACAATGCATTATACACTTGCAGAAGCACATTTGTTGAGAATGATAGACATAGCTAATAAATGGATGGTAGTAAGTCTGTTGGGTTTTTTTCCTTACACATGCAAACACACACACACACACACACACACACACAAGTCCTATTTGCAAGAAAAAAAATTCCCAAGTTATTCAATACTAGCACACCATCTTGTGGATAGAAGCACTAACTGAGACTCACCAGCTTTTGCATAAGTATGCTTTCATATTCACAGAATAGACACTAAGCTATAATGTACAACAAGCTGTGACTGCTTAGACAGCATGGTTTAGGATTGGATTGTAAAGGTCTAAATTCACTAGCATTCCAGTTCTCCATACAATGCAAATTCCACTGAAATTAGTTTTAACAAATGGAAATAATAGGAAACAAATGTGAGTGCTTGTGCTCAGGATTAGGACCTGATACTGTAATTTGCACTAAATAGCAACCTACTCGGCTGCAACAAAAGTTCCTTCACTCCTGGGTGAAATTTTAGTTCTGACTCTCTTGAATGTTTCATCTACACAGATCAATTGCACAGATGTTCAGCATCAGGAAGAAACAGATGCTGGTTTTGTGAACACCTGCTTTTAATCAGTGCCCAAAATGGCTGGTTAATTTTCTCAGATTCTAACACTTAAACTACACATTTTAAAAACATTTTAAAAACAAACAAAAAACATCGAGATAAGACCCACAATAATACTTTAGTCTTCAAGCAAATTCCATCTTGAACCAGATAAATGAAAACCAGTAGTAAATCATTGTGTGGGAGTGTGTTAAATTATGTTATGTTATGATGTTAACTTGCTCATAGCAAGACTGGCCCTTTTTCTGGCCTTGCTGCTATGCCTTTAGTAGGTCTGGTGCAGAAAGTCAGCAGGTGGAGATTTCAGGCGAAGGAAAAGTGAGTGAAAAATCTCCACCTGCTGAGTTGCTATGTCAGGCTGCTGTTTAAAGCATAGAAGTAGGATGAGTTGGATTTCTGTAAAAGCTAACAGCTATAATCGTAAGAGTGGTGCTCATTTGACAAAAGAAGCCCTTTTTCAGAAGATTTCCTCCAGGTGGCCATTGAATGTGTGGAGTACGCAACAGGACCACACCACTCACTAGCCCCACCTCTGACATTAGCATGCACACAGGTCACATGCCCCTCTAATAGATAGAGGGCCTCTATCAATAGGCTCCAATATTCTAATCTAGAACGTTGAGTGAGAAGACATGGCCTCTCCCTCTGCAGACAAGTACTAAATGCACAGAGTCCCAGACCTGGGGGTGTGGGGTGTGTTAAAGATGGCCTCTGGCTTATACGCCAATCCGTTGAATAAGTATCAAACACACTCTTATATACCCTTACCCCGTCCGCAGGTTCCCTCCTCCCTTTCCCCATTGGCTGGGTACTCAGAAGTTTACATCCTACCAGAGACGCCTGAGAAGGTCATGTGAGGGTCCGCCTTTGTTTGTTTGTTGTTGTTCAGTCGTGTCCGACCCTTCGTGATCCAATGAACCACATCCCACCAGGCCTTCCTGTCCTCCACTATCTTCCTGAGTTCGCTCATTTTCATGTTCCTTTTGTTTGTTTAACTTATTCCAATTTATTATAATGAGGTTTCCACCTTACAAACACAGCATCATCCTACCTTAAATGGTAAGCCCCTGCCTTAGAACACCCCAACATTTTTTCTAATTCAACCACAGAGCCAGTTCTCAGAATTTCTTCTAAAAACACACACTTTACCTATCCCAGCATCCACTTAGCATCCTGATTTTGACTTAGTCCTTTGACCACATCCTTTGCAAAGTTTCCAGGTGTCTCTATCAAAAGCTCTTAACTTCTTTATACACTTGCTACATTTCATAAAAATGAATTAAAAATAATTAAAACAACAAAATAAAGCCTTGCGCTTAAAGCCCTTGTTCTATAATGCCTAATTAAGCTATAAAATCAAGATTGCATACTTTACTTTGAATGTGGGTGAGTGGGGTTATCATATTTCTTATAGAGCAAGTTTCATTCTCTGTCAAAATGCAGGCTCCTCCCACTGCAGTGTCTAAATAATTTGCATCTTGCTTTCAATTGCCTTCTCAGATAAGATCTGACAGCTTTTAAACAGATCTCTCTCTCCCTTCCTAAAGTCTGAATTATTAGAGAGAAAAGCATCAGGTTTCCTCATACACCCAAAGACACCAAATTAAATGCTAAAGTGCCTTTGTTTTCTTAAAGACTCCTCTAAATGGTTTATATTGTTAAAAGTTAAGCATTTAAACATAACATTAAAGTTTAAGTTTCTAGCATAAGTTTCTAGCATAAGTTTCTAGCGCTTTCCTTTGGTCGGTGCAGCTCTTTTTCAAATTGTGTGGTGAGCTCTTTTCCTGTTCAGGCATCCTGTTTCTAAGGTGCCTTTTTACCACTTTCTATTGAAAATTAGCTTTTTAGCACAGCATTGTAACTACGGGTGCTTTCCTCTGAAGCATGCAGGTTTTTTCTAAATTCTGTGGTGTACGTAGCTCTTATCACATCCTATTGAAACAGAAGACTGTCAGCTTTCATTTTACCACCTTGCCTTATGATAGCAAAATTCTCTTTGCTTAAAAATCCTTACGTTTTATGCCTTTAACACTGCAAAACCTTTTAACCTAATCCTTTTAGCTCTTTTTCACAGGTGGGGGGTTATTATATAATTTATCAGTATATTGGAGACATGGTTAGTTTGGCACTTTTGTTTGTTTAAACTTTACTCCATTTGTAAGTTGTTCCTTCAAGAATGAAAGGCACTTCAGTTGGTGCAAAGGAGGTGATTTTTGCCAATTTCATTTTCTGTTGCAGCTATCCCATGCCATCCTGCTCCAGTGTGAGCCTCCAAATCTCAAGAGTCCATCTTGGTGAGGCACAAGGGGCTACAGAGATACAGGGTGGGGTGGAATCAGAAAACATTTTCCCCATCTTGTGCAGATGGAAATGTCTTCCATTTGTAGAAGAACAACCCAAAGGGAGTCATTATTAGGTTTGTGACCATTCCAGAAATCCAGCAAGACTCTTTAGAAAAATGAGATATGAGTAGTTAAACTCATCCATTTTCACAAGAAATAGGCATATGTTCAGCAAGGGCCTATAATTTCCTACAACTGTACTATTGCAGGTACAACATAACATATCATTTAGAAGCTCGGTGAAGAGCTGGGAATGCTATGGAACATTAATCTATAATGAGCACAACTTATGAGCACACTTGTCCTATAAAGGTGAAGGTATTTCTTCGTAATAGGTGCATGTTTCATCTGGTTTTATTTTGGAGTTGGCTTTAGTCAGTATTATGTGCAAACGGCTGTCTTAGAGAAGACATACATCAGGGGAAAGAGTCCCTGAAGGGAGCAAACATTTTTAGTATGTCTCTTTGCATTTAGTGGGGACATTTGTCCTTCTTTAGAGTGGTGCAATATAAACTATGCAAATATACTGTAGCTCCCAGTGGTCCCTGTGAGACCAGCTGATATCACAACTTGCTGTCTCATTTAATTCTGTGTGACTGACATCATTGGTAATAATCAGATGGAGCTCACCTATTAATTCAGTTCTGTTTACTAATTTAATCCTCTTCATTTTCTACTAATCTCCCATCATAGATTGCAATTAGTAACGTGAGAAACTTGCCCATTTATTTCCATAAATACTTTTGCCTTGCTGAATATGCGTCGCCCATTGGCTAAGTGTTGAGACCATCCGTGGTTGGCCCAGTTCAAGTGTGGGTAGGCAAGAAGCAGAGAGCAAGAGCAAGCCGGCCCAAGATCTCCTGAGGCGGCATGCCAAATCTCCCCTCCCCATCCAATGATGGGCTAGCCTCTACTCCTTCCACTTTCCAGTGTTCTAGCTCAGCACCCTTGTCTCCTCCACATTTCCTCTTTCTCTTTGTTCCCCTCTTCCTTTT
The DNA here is from genome assembly GCA_026170595.1 of Plestiodon gilberti rubricaudatus. Lineage (NCBI taxonomy): Eukaryota > Metazoa > Chordata > Lepidosauria > Squamata > Scincidae > Plestiodon > Plestiodon gilberti. The sequence goes on from JANXHW010000002.1 coordinate 54,313,112, forward strand.
CAATCCAGGGAGTGGAAGGAGAATGGGGAGCAGTGGAGGCAGGTGGTAGGTGAACAGAGATTGGGTTCCACCTACCAATCTGCTGTCATTGGCCTCATGGATGGGCCAGCCCTGGCTGAGATGCAGCAGAGGCAGTTAAGGAAAAGTCAAGACTGAGTACCAGGCTGTAGTATGTCATGCAAGATGCAATGTCACATGACATCTTCCATTTAAAGGATGAAAGCTTGTTTTAAGAACAGAAACAATTGTGGAAAGAAAGATAGCTCTATGACTCCCTACAAAGATGCAGTATTGTTCTAAACTTTATCCACCTGACACAGCACAGCACTCACTCAAGATTTATCCTCATTCCCTATCCACATTCTGCATACATAATAAACATTTCTTATTGTGTCTACTTTTCCTCAGCCATGTCTATGCTTCCTTTCTGTAGGTTAATGCAGTGGTAAGCAGATTTTAGCATCCCAGAACCAACTTTTTTTTGCCAGAGCCTTGGGATCTACCAGTACAGAGTAGCAGCTTGAGGTGGTGGAGCCAGTTACAAAATGGCAGCTTGTAGATATAGATGTATTGCTTTTACACATATATACCCACACACATACACACCACTCAGTAGTGTCCTCTGCTCAGTATTCCAACTATGCCCCAAACAAGACTGATCTGGGATTTGAACTTGGGTTCCCAGGAACCAGGGAAGGCACATGGAGAAAAACAAACATAAACAAGGGAGGGGTGTGAATGGACACCAGGTTTGGGAGTTACCGGTACTTGTCACCCTCAGAACTATCAGTAGCTCTATAATGACCTTCCCACCTCTGACTAATTAACAACTCAAATCTCCACATCATTTAAATTATTCTGTTTATTAAAAAAACAAAACCTTTATTTTCCCTACATCTTTGAGTGCACAACAGGGTTTAGACTGACCAATATTGATCAGTCCTCTTCTTTTCAAGGCAAACTAGCAAAGTTTGCAACATTTTGTAAGCCTGATAAGCTGAACAGTGCGAAGACTTTCAACTCCTGAAATCTCTTTGCTCCTTATACTAGGTAATTGTGAAAGGATAGAAGCATGCTGTGTCCTTCCAAACTACAGTGCCTGTGCTTTTTTCTAAGTCAGCTGTTCTAAACTTCCAATATTAAATTCATGTGAAATGAAAAAGGAGAAACTAGTGAACTACAGAGGCTGCAGCATAATGTTTAGTGGGGCATCTTCATGTTTCAATGGAGATGTGAGATGTAGATCATTGAGACAGGCATATGATAAATTGCTTTACTTTTCCATCATCATGAAGAAAGAAGAGTAGGATTCACCATGTTCTCTTTTGAGATGGAAGCTTAGGAGCTTCTTCACATCACAAACGTCCTTCTAGATCAGGTCAAAGACCCATCGAGTTCAGCACCCTAGTCTGTTTTGCACAGTGGCCCACCACTCTCAGGATAAGCCAGTTTGCAAATAAATATACACTGAACCTGAAGAGAAAATTCACATCCTTTTCTCTAGTATGATCACTGACTATGACTTTGATGAGACAGATTCTTAGGGATGGGCCATAGCTCAGTGGTAGATCTTACACTTTGCATGCAAAAAATTCCAGGTTTAACCCCAAGCACTACCAAGTAGGATGTGAAAAAGACTTCTGTCTGTAACCTTGGAGAATCACCATTAGCCAGCACAGGAAGTACTGACATAGATAGACCAGGGGTCTAACTCATTATAAGGCAGCTACTTAAATCCTTAAGAACAAAATAATTACTGGTTTCCTGTAAATGTTCGTTTCCTGTAAGTGTTGAGCTAAACCTACAAAACAATTTAGTGGAGAAAAGAACATTTTTGCCCTGGATCAAAATTCTAGAATTTATCATATGAAAGTAGAAGTGGGGTGGGTAGAGATGGAAGAAACACAGTTGAAATATATGTGTTGCGGTCAAAACCCAAAATTAGTTATTAGTTCCCACTAGTAAAAACTAGAAGCTCCTAAGCATCTTCAGAGATTCTAGTTCTAAGTAGTCGAAACTAGAAACTACTATATATTTTTGAACGGTATGTTGTATTTTTCCTTGCTAAAACTAGGATCTCCTACAAGGTTAGGAGCGTCAAGTATTTACTAGAGAACTAGAATCTTCGAAGACACTGTGGAGCTTCTAGTTCATACCAGTTTGAACTAGTTCTAACTGAACTTCGGGTTTTTACTGTACCATGCATATTTATTCAACTTCATTTTCTGGTTGAATAACACGAAATGCATTATGTATAACTTCATTAATGGTTAGCAGGGTTTTTTTTGTATATTTATGAAATAATGCACATTCTTTTATTGCGTTATTCAAACAATGATGACAGGTATATGCAATATTCAAAATAGAACTACAAGCTGCTACTCTTTCAAATATTTTTTCTGTTGGCAAATATGAAAAACAAGATCAAGTCATCAACATTGCAGTGAGCAAAAAGGGACATCTATAATAAAGATTAGCAGTAAATGTGCCTGGCTTTATAACAACAAAATTGGACTTTTTAATAAAATTCAAGTTCCAAGTCATGTTAATTTATTTAAAAGACCTGGTCTTTATAGCATCATGTCAGCATCTAGCAAAATGGACTGTAGCCTATGGAAGTTCATGCTCTTAAAATAAAGTTACAGCCCAATCCTATTGGGCACTTATGGTAGTGGATTTCCTGATCTGGTGCGGCGCCATAAAAGGCCAGAGGCCCTATGAGCATGCCAATAGTCCACCCAGGCCACGTTGGAGCAGGTAAAGTGGCAGCAGAGGTGGGTCATGGACAGGGGAAGGATCAAGGTAGGGAGTGGGCCGGGAAGGGGGCAGTTCATGGGCAAGAGGGGGTGGTTATTGGCGGCGGTCTCACACGCTGCGATCCTATCATCCTTTCTCGGCCCTGTCCCACCCCCTGAGATGCCTTGGACTTATGCAGGTTTATGAGGGCCCAATCCTATCCAACTTTCCAGCACTGATGCAGTTGCAATGCAGCCCCAAGGTAAGAGAATAAATGTTTCCTGACCTTGAGGAGGCCTCCATGACTCCCCCTCCCCTCGCCACAGGATGCAGCGTATGTCTCATTGGCATGATTGCATCAATGCTGGAAAGTTGGGATAGATTGGGCCCTGAGTTGGCAATGGGTCCAACTTTTTTCCAGGGCAGATGAAAGGAATTACCATAGTTCTTAGCACGTAACTAATCTACAGAATTCACTACCATAGGATGTGATGACGGCCACTAGATGGCTTCAAAAGGGGATCAGTCAAATTCATGTGGGACAGGCCTATCAATGGCTACTAATCATGATGACTACTTGATACCTCTGGGGTCAAAGCCGTATGCCTCTGTGTTGTAGGGGAGCAATGGCAGGAGAGGGAAATGCCTTTATCTTCTGCTTGTGGCCATCCCAGTGCATCTAGTTGGCCACGGTGACAAAGAGAATGCTGAACTAGATAGGCGTTTGGTCAGATCCAACAAGGCTCTTCTTATGTTCAACAATGAAGAGGCAAGCTACTTGCCTGAGAGGGCATTTACCAAGCTTCATGTTCCTCCTTAGAACACAATCTCCCCTTATAATAAAACGTACATCATTTTAGACAAGGTCATTTATCATTACATTACTTTATATACTAATTTCTTGCATAACTTGGTAGCATAATTCATAATCGTGCATGCAGCTCACACATTATAAACAACAGATATTAAAGACATTTTGAAAATGACTCTCATTACTAGGATGTCAAAAGCAAGGATAAATTTATTTCCAAATTTCCTTTTGTGAAAGGACACTGAGTAGACCTACTGCACATATTAATGAGACAGAAGAACATCTTCATTGGAAATCAAATGATTTTCAAGGTATATTTTATTTAGTTGAATGAAAGTACAGTACAGCACGTCCTCACTTAAAGTTATCGATAGGTTCTTCTTGGAAACTGTGAATCGTTTCATTATAAGTGAAACGACTTATAATGAAACTATTGTTACCATAGGCTAATTGATAAACGTAAGCTAATTGATAAACATATGGTCCATCTGCTATGGGCAGCCTGTGCGTCTGCACTGTTTGAACCCCCCAACCATAATTTGCCACCCACCCTCCCTTGAACAGGAGAGAGGGTGAATGAGCGAGAGGGAGGGCGAGTGAGTGGGTGGGCGGGCAAGTGCCTCCCCAATGGATAGGAGAGAGACACCTTACTTCCCTTCCTTCTTTCCCTTCAATTTCCAGGAGCGCAGTGCATAGCTTCCCTCCTCTGCGCCACACACCCGGTAAGTGAATGATGAGGTAGCCTAGTTTGCAAATGACACCACATTATATGAATGCCCACCTGCCCAACACCCCTACCTGCCTACTTCTGTGTGATATCACAGGACTCGGCCACGACTGCCACCACCTGTCGTGGCATCAAAGTGCCTGCCCCATTTGCCTGCATTGCTGCTAGTTGTTTTTTATTATTATTATTATTATATCGCTTTTTCAACAAAAAGTTCCCAAAGCAGTTTACAGACAAAATCAAATGATTCAATGGCTCCCTGTCCCAAAAGGGCTCACAATCTAAAAAAGATGCAGAAGAACACCAGCAAACAGCCACCAGAAAGTCACTGTGCTGGGGTGAAAGGGGGGCAGTTACTCTCCCCCTGCTAAATATAAGAGGAGCACCAAATGAAAAAGTGCCTCTTGCCCAGTTAGCAAGTTAATGTTCCTATCACTTACTAGTTAGCACTACTCAGATCTCTGTTTCCCTGAGCTTTGAGAATTCTTGCCCCTAGGCAAAAACTAGAGACATGTAAATGTTATTATCCTGTCTGACATATGGTGGGGGAAGAGGGACCATATCTGTACGTTATTCTTAGTCACGTTCAGTGTCAGAGTGTGGAGGAAATGAATGCTATATATGCTCCTTTCCAATCCAATAGTTATATGCTCCTTTCCAATTCAAGAACGCCCACATTATATAGTAATAATCAGATATACTTCCCCTATGGGTCTTCTCGGATCTACACCAGCTATACAGCTGGCATAAATAGAACAAAAAGTAGTGAAAAGGGGAGCAATGGGTTTGAAAAGAGGGGATAGAATCCTGGTGCACACTACACTGGTGCAGCTGGGATCCACCCCCTCCCTCCCCGACATGCCCCTTGCCACCCCCATCCCCTCCCCAAAACTCTCCTGATCTTCCCCCTTCCTGCCCCTTCCACCAATTTACTGAGAATGGTGGAGCCTCTGGGAACTGCTGCTGCACAGGCCATGCCTTTGGTCATTTGTGGCAGCAGCCCAGAAACATGCAACAGCAGCCAGCTTTCACACCACCACAAAGGGCCTTGCAGTGCCTGAACATGAGTTCAGAAGTGCAAGGCCTAGATAGGATTGGGCCCAAAATGAAGTAAGTGAGACGTCTCTATTCCTGTATCTCAGTCAACGTAGGAAGCATCAGCCTCCTTTTCTCTCCACGGTTCTCCCTTCCTATCCTACCATCAGCAGCAGGCAGCAGCTTTATCCGTGGAGATACCCATCAGATTTGGAGGTGGATGCTCAGCCCCAACAATAGCTTCTGTCTCTACTTCTGAATCTAAATTCAAATCCTTCTAAATTCAAATATGTTCATTCTCAAACAGCATCCTCATGAGTCAGGCAACCTGTGCGCTGGACCATTAGGTAAAGGTAAAGGTGACCCCTGACAATTAAGTCCAGTCGTGTCCAACTCTAGAGTGTGGTGCTCATCCCCATTTCAAAGCCGAAGAGCCAGCGTTGTCCTCCGTGGTCATATGGCCGCTATGACTCTCCTTGCCGCAGCGCGTAGTATGCAGCTGGAACACGGAGCGCTGTTTACCTTCCCGCAAGCGGTAACTATTTATCTACTCGCATTAACAAGCTTTGGAACTGCTAGGTTGGCAGGAGCTGGCCAAGCAACAAGAGCTCACCCCGTCGCGGATTCGAACTGCCGACCTTTCAATAGACAGCTCATGGTTCAGCGGTTTAACCCACTGCGCCACCCGCTGGCCGTACGCGCTGGACCATTAGGAATCCGTAAAAAAGGTGAGAAGTCCGGCTCCCACTTCAGTAGAGGTGTCTCTCTGGGCCTTCATGGGGAGGGGTGGCAGGAAGTTGAATAGTGCCATTGAAGACATCTGGTGGTGGGCACCCTTTGCTTGGCAGCACTATCATCATGTTGGTCTCCACAGGCCAACCAGTTCAGATGTGCTGACCCATGTAGGCGGACAGACTGAGAACTTACTCCTTCTGATCCTCTCCCAGGCTCAGTGACAGAGTACATGCTTTGCATATGGATGGACTGAGGTAGGCTCAATCCCTGGCATCTCCAGATAGAGCTGGGAAAGATCTTTGCCTGAAGCTCTGGAGAATCACTGCTAGTCAGTGCTGATAATACAGTACCTAGATTGGTCAATGGTCTGACTAAAGCCTTTAGGATCACATGTAGAGGAGTGCTTTGGAACTAAATGAAAAAGCGTGCCAGTAAATGGGTGGAACGTGTGCACTCACAATTCACCCACCCTGCAGATGCACAAAGAGAGTCTGGCAGACAAAGTGCTGTCTGAACCATCCCTTGGTATAAGTCAGCTTCCTATGTTCATAGACAGTGAAGTACAAAAGGAAAAGATTAATGTATACCGTACCTACATTTTAAATTGGATGCAGCACACCTTTCTTTTCTACTAAACATCAACTAGGATCATGTGGATGAATCTAGAATTTGGTACAGTATGATCAACATTGAATATATATGGCTGGATTCAAGGATTACTGATGACAGGTGTGTACTATGATTCAAAGAAATTTGTCTAATTAAATTAGATCTGTTTTGCTTGTACAGTACTTTTTTCAAGACTTGAAATAGCATATGAATTTATACTTGCTGTTGTTCATTTCTGCCATTGCTTACTCTTGAGGATTTGAGACAATAAGGGCTCAGTCCAGCCTAACTCAGGCACAGTTGAGGCCCAATTGTGGCCCAATTGTGGCCCAAACTAGGACCGAGTTAGGCTGCAACTGTGCCTGAGTTAGGCTGGAGGCAACAGCATTGGGCCAGGATCGCGGCAAAACTTACCGCAGAGGCAGGCAGGCTCCTGTGGGGAGCTGTCAGTCTTGTGGAAGCGAAGAGCCCCCTCCTCAGCCCGTCTGCGTGCACCTACCACAGCTGCTGCAGCCACAGGCGGGCCTGCAGGCACTGCACGTTTGACAGTCAGCTGAAGGGCAGAGGTTGTGCCAGTGCCAGCTGCCCCAGGGCACCCTGGGCATCAGCCACCTGCCGCAGGGGGGAGTGCGACTGCCCTCCCTCCTGCAGACTGCGATGCCACCCCCAAGCCGCGGTGAGGCTGCACGTGGGAGTCATGGGGGGGTGAGCGGGGGAGAGAAGGGAAGGAGGGGGTGGGAACGGCACGCACAAGGGGGGGGGTCTCATGAGGTCTGGAACCGCCTCCGCCAGGACATGCCCGTGCGCTGCCTGAAGCCCTGGGCCTCAAGGGCCGTGGCAATGCCCACAAAGAAGGCATCCCAGCATGCCTTCTGCTCCGTGCCCCGGCCAAGACCGAGAGATGCCGTGGGCTTGTCTGCTGCGAACGGGAAGGGCTCACGCAGCTCATCACACCCCCAGATGGGGCAACGTCGGCACCTTGCGGCAGGCGCTCTGGTGGCATGGGGGGTGCCAGCGTCCATCATCAGGGAGTGGGAGGGGAGGCAGGCACACTGACAGGGGGTGCTGGGGAGGGGCACGGGTGGGTCAGAAACAGACAGACAACACGGCTGGTGGGAGAGGGATACAGGGAGAGGGGTCTGCAGAGACCGATAGGGGCACAGGGGGCACTTCGCAGATGGAGGCAATGCAGGAACGGGCGCCTCTCATGCAGACGGACCGAGGGCGGACACGGACGCTGTTGATGGGCGGAAACGGACGCCGGTGACGGGCGGACAGAGGGCGGAAACGGACGCCGGTGACGGGCGGACACGGACGCCGGAGATGGGCGGACCGAGGGTGGGTGAGAGCCCCGGTTGCTGAAAGGGCTCTTCACGGACGTGGCGGACGTGCGCCACAGTGCCCGTCAGTGTTTGCCTGCCTGACAGGCCCCCCAACTCCCCCCTCCCCTCTGGTCCCAGAGGGTCCGGCAGCCCCCCTGCTGTGTTCTCCCAGGGATGGCTGTGGCGGACCCTGGCTGGGATTCATGCAGAGGCTTGTGTGCTGGGGCCTGCCTGTGTGGGGCAGTGCTTGTGCAACATTGGGGACATGTGTTTCCAGGGGCATCTTTATTGTTCTGGAACAGTGGCAGAGATGGCCGGGCGTGGCTGCCAGGGGTAGGCACAGCAGCCTCTAGGACCACAGCAGCAGCATCAGGCAAGCCCCATGGACCTGGAGATGCGGGCTCTTCCCCTGTGGAACCACGGCCTGCTCCATAGAAAGGGGAGGGACAGCAAGTAGGCAGCCAGGGCGGTGGGGCAGCAGCAGCAGCTGAGGTGGGTTGCAGGGCAGGCTCCCAGACCTCTCTGGCAGCATCAAGGCAGGTGACCGTAGGGCAACCAGACTGCAGGCCCAGGGGTGCTCCCCGGACGGTTTGTGGTAGTGGGCATTCCTGGGGGGACGAACAACATGGGGGTGTTCCATGGCAGCTGCTGCGTGGTAGCAATCGCCATTGAAGAGGAGCCAGTGTGCCAGTTGCAAAGGTCTGCAGGGAGAGAAATCAAACACAGCTGAGTGGTGTGACACACATAGCCTGGTCTGCGCTCCTTCCCTGGGTGTACGGTGAGCATGATCCTGTAAGGGAAAGGGGTCAAAGAGAGAGACAACAACACAACTTGGGGGTCACAACCATGGCAATCCTAGCAATACTGACCTTCGGTAGACCCTGTGGAGAAAAGAGGGGGGGGGGAACAGCTGGTGTCTACATATGGGTTACAGTTCCACACTCATGGCATTGTGTGCTCACATTAATACAGGCAGCTATGAGACAAGACATTGGTATAGAGGCATATCATGGCAGGCTATGCAGGCAGCTATGAGACAAGACATTGGTATAGAGGCATATCATGGCAGGCTATGCAGGCAGCTATGAGACAAGACATTGGTATAGAGGCATATCATGGCAGGCTATGCAGGCAGCTATGAGACAAGACATTGGTATAGAGGCATGTATCCTACCTATATTTATCTATGCAAAGAGGCATACGTCAGACCACATGTCAGCACAAACCCTGCACTTACCTGCTGGTGTTGTTGCCTGTATGGGGGGGGGGGGAGAGAGGGGCTGGGAGAAAGACATGGGTTAGCAAACACTTGCATGGAGACAGCTGCCCAGGCACAGCAGTAAACAGTTTGGCCACAGGCAGAACAGCCCTCTCTGCCCTAGAGGGGGGCAGAGAGGAGAGAGGAGAGAGGAGAAGAGAGAAGTGGGGTGTTAGAAAAGTTTTCAAAGTCCCACTTTGTGGCTGCTGGGGGACAGAACCCCACGCCACGTGCTCAGAGAGAGAGAGAGAGTGGAGGGCTGGGGCTGGGCTTTTGTGGGAAAGAGGCTGGGTGGGGCTGGGTGCTGATAGGATAACTATTTGGGTCCATGTCCAGAGTTAGGCCACACCTGTTCGGTCCTAACTCAGGCCCAACTCGGGCCCAGGGTGTTAGAACTTTTCAGGAGAGGGCTGGTGTGGGTAAGGTAAAATGGCTCCTATGGGTCTCCTCACATTTGGGTCCACCCTTTTTGCTGGCCCAAATTTTGGGCCTGAGTTGGGCTCGAGGGGGCGTGTCAGTGGCTCTCCAGTGTCTGGAACCGGACCAAAATTCGTAACCGCCCCCGTCACACCCCCGACACGCCCCCAACACACCCACTTTTAGGCTGCAATTGTGCCTGAATTGTGCAATTGTGCCTGAATTGTACCGCAGTTGCCTTGGGCTGGACCGGGCTGTAAGTCTGCAATATTTTTAATTTTATTCATATGGCCAATTAAGGCAACCAGTTTCCAAAAGGACTGAAGCTTTCAATCCTTTGGTACCATCCTTGATATTTTGGCCATGGCATTAATACAGTAGTAGGAAATTATGTAAATATGCTAACATGCACTAAGGAAACGTTACTGCCAGTTGTTCAAATATTGAGATTCAGGGCTCAATCCTAACTAGGATTGGACTGGTGCATGGAGGGGTTTACAACAGTGGAACAGTGTTATGCTGTTGCAAAATGGCTATCGATGGCATCACAGTGCACCGCCAGCAGCCATTTTGCGAGAGCTGCTGGAAGAAGCGGCTGCACCACAGCCTCACTACTGGAGCCCACTGCTCCTGCCGGAGCCAGTAAACCAGCAGTGGGGGTGCAACATGAGTGGAATGGGGCAGGAAGGTGGAGGATCAGGGGAGTGTCTGGGAGGAGAGAAGGCAGAATACCTGGGCCGCCAGCTGGATCCTTACGTTGTATTTCGCCATAAGAGGTAGAGGATTGCTTCCTTCTGATCAGCTTGTTAGAAGGGTTTTGTCTAGGGGCGTTGCCAGCTGGACTGAAGGGCAAGTTTTTCCCTTACTCAGTGAGTAAGGAAGTGGTGCTTGACTCCTAGGAATCCAGCAGTGACATGGTGTTGATGTTACCAGCAAAACTCCCATTTATTGGCATCTATTCTGGAAACCAGCGGGTGGCGCAGTGGGTTAAACCGCTGAACCATGAGCTGTCGATCAAAAGGTCGGCAGTTCGAATCCGCGACGGGGTGAGCTCTCGTTGCTTGGCCAGGTCCTGCCAACCTAGCAGTTCCAAAGCATGTTAATGTGAGTAGATAAATAGGTACCGCTTGCGGGAAGGTAAACAGCGCTCCGTGTTCCAGCCGCATGCTACGCGCTGTGGCAAGGAGAGTCATGCCGGCCACATGACCACGGAGGCATCTTCGGACAATGCTGGCTCTTCGGCTTTGAAATGGGGATGAGCACCACACTCTAGAGTCGGACACGACTGGACTTAATTGTCAGGGGTCACCTTTACCGTTACCTTATTCTGGAAACCTAGGATACATGCAACAGTCTATTGGGACTAAAGGCTACTCTGAATTCTGCAGGACTTCGTCTTGGCCAGCTAGCTATACATTATTCTGCAAGTAAGAGAACAGCCAGATTTTTTCTCAGAATCATTAGTGGAGCAAACAAGCAGGTCCACACACATAAATGCTGGAATGACTATTGACTGTTAAAGATTAAAGTTGAATAATATCAGAATATCTGCTCCATAATTTTTAGAGCTCATGAATGTGTCAAGAAATAAAAAGACTACATTCCAGATGATATAGGAGATTATTGTATTTTTTGCATTACCTAAGAAGTTTTGTGTATGTATGTGAAAATATTATTTAAAAAAAATAACTCAAAGAACGTTATGCAGAAATGATGACAAATCTTTAGGGGGAGCCATGTTAGTTTGTTACTGCACAGGCAAAAAGCTCACAAAAATCTTTTGAAATGATGAATCATCTAAGCCTATATTATGGGAAATGAGAGGGTTTGGACAGAAAATAACCAATAAATAGTGAAGCCTTATTTAGAAACAAAGCATATAGAAAGCTTCAATTTCATTCTGTAGCTCTCATGGCCCGCTATAGTCCAACAGTGTTTCAAGTATACGGGTTCAGACGCCATGTGGTTAAAAAGCTTGTATTTTAAATATATCCACCTCCGTGAGCGGGTTTCCTTGCAGGCAGCCGCTTTACGGAACAAAAACACAAATAAAATCCAAGTCACTGTCCCAACGTTTCGTTCTGTCCTCAGAACATCTTCCTGGGGAAAAAATCCAAAGATTCTGGTGATGTCACCAGAATCTTTGGATTTTTTCCCCAGGAAGATGTTCTGAGGACAGAACGAAACGTTGGGACAGTGACTTGGATTTTATTTGTGTTTTTGTTCCGTAAAGCGGCTGCCTGCAAGGAAACCCGCTCACGGAGGTGGATATATTTAAAATACAAGCTTTTTAACCACATGGCGTCTGAACCCGTATACTTGAAACACTGTTGGACATATAGAAAGCATCAATTGTAAGAGCCACTGACGTCCGCTGGAGGTGGGGCGGAAAGCTATGTTCTGCAGCTTTCCACCCCACCGTTACTCTCCTGCATGAGGCGCCCCGCCCCCTCGTCATAGGAGCCCGTCAGCGGAGAGAAAGCAACACTCAGAGAGAGTCCCTGTGCGTTGCTTTCTCTCCGCTGACGGGCTCCTACGACGAGGGGCGGGGCGCCTCGTGCAGGATTGTAACGGTGGGGTGGAAAGCTGCAGAACTTAGCTTTCTGCTCCACCTCCAGCGACGCCAGTGGTAAGAGCTATAAAATGCATATTTCACCTTGAGAGAAATAAGAAGCCATTGAGGGGCCAATTCAGATTAGGACCATAATGGGGAGCAGGATGTCCTCTTCAAACTATGGCCGCAATTCTTCCCCCACAGCTACTGTTTAAGGTTGAAAACAATACGCATTTAGAATCAAACGACAGTATGTATTAACTGGGCCAAACTACTTGTGACATCTAATTAATGTGATGTTAGCCCTGATGAGTATAGTATAGAATTGGAGGCCTCCACATATCAGAACCAGAGATCGTTTAGGTGGTTTTTGAACCTATCCCCAAATCTGCAAAGCCCAATGGAAGGTTTCTTTAAACAGGTAAACAGCAGCCACATAGGCCACCACGGATCATGGCCATGATGGAGTAGGGTTAAAGCCCCCTACCTCCCTTGCAGCTCCAAACCACAGGAGGCCCTAATTCAGCTGCTATTGATAAAAGAAAAACTAACAGCCCAATCCGGTCTAGCAGGATGTGGCAGCGCACATAAGGCGCGCACCGCATCCTGTGCAGGGTTGTGCCTGCCCCAGCACAACTGGTGGCCTCCTTGGGATAAAGAGACATTTGCCCCTTTATTCCAAGCAACACGCCAGCTGCCCCGATGGGCCTCCTCAAATGCAGACCAGCCATTTTGCTGGAGTACATTTGAGAGGTCCGTGTAAGGCCCAACAGGCCCAGGAAGGGGGATAGGATATGGTGGAGGAGGACTCCGTTAATCTCTCTCCCTTCCTGGGCCTGATGCTACACAATTCCCCTCTCCCGGAACGCCCCTGTTCCACCCTCCCCCCGCCCACTGGAGTCGCTCTTGGTGGGGCGGAACGCTAAGTGCCGCCCCACTCTGAACCTCCATTACAGCTCTGCAAGAGGCGGCCCCGCCCCCTCGCCTTCGGAGCCATTCGAAGCAGCGAAAACAACGCACAGGAGACTCCTGCCCTACCTAGAGCGACGCCAGTGCCCCCGCCCCTCTGCCACCCAGCGGGGCCTTACCATTCTGCCGCAGTTCTGCTCCATTCTGTGGCGCTGGAGGAGCAGCGCAAGCCTCTCTACTGGTGCCGCTTACTCTCCAGGTACCGTAAATGTGCCTTACATGCCTAGGGTTTGTGACACCCTAGACCGACGGAGCAGTCGCTCTGCCAGCCTATTGTTAGACAGGATTGCACCGTAAGCCTGTCAGGGAGAGTAATATTTTAAATATCATGTGTGTAGTTTGACCTTCAGCCAGTAGATCTAAAGAGGCTGAAGCAGTATGTATCACTTTTGCTTACTAGATCTGTACTTTACAGCAGCAATATTTAAACAGGTTGCCAAGTTTCTGCTTTCCAGCGAGAACCTCCAAACATGTCACTGGGAAATATCAACTTACCGGTAACTCTTAAAATCATGTGATGTTGAATTGTTTTCTCTTTATATGCTGAATTCATCCACTTCAGCTTTTCTTCTCCCCTCTGCAAGGATGAGAGCTAAAAACTTTGCTTTAAATTAAAAGAACAAAAGTTGTGCTTTTCAGATAATTGAATTAATCAGAGGCTTTACAGAAAAGTAATACCTACAAACATGAGCTTAATTGTGCGTGAAGGCACATTTTTGTTCATCTGACGTGCAATTACAGTGCTACATTTGCTGCATGCAGATATGTTTTTGTTTGCAGATTTTGGGAGTTAGTTCTAGAAATGCGACGGTCCGCTTCACAGGACCGTCGCGAGTTACCCAGCCCCTCCTTCCTTTGACAGGCAGGAGCTAGAAGGTGTCAGCAGCCTATTGGCTACTGTATCTCCTGGCGGGTTTGAGGGGGGTAGAGCGAGCACGCTGCGTTCGCTCTCCTCAGTCCCGTCTGGAGTCAATCAGCAAACGTCCAGGCCCAAGAGGGTCATGCGTTTAGTTAGGGCCTTTGTGCTTCGCTGTTTACAGCTCAATGCCCTTTTTGTTGCAAAACATGTCCCTGGAGTGCAAAATTGAATTGCCGATGCGCTTTCTCGTTTTCAGGAGGAGTGTTTTCGAGAACTCGCCCCATGGGCTCGTCAGGCACCTGACCCCATGCCGCAGTGGCTCTGGACCCTCAGTTTACCAGAGTCTATGACGCCATCTGGTCGGCGTTAGCGCCTGGGACTTGCAAGAGCTACGGTAAGATCAAGGCTTTTAGTACCTTTAGACAAGTAGGGCCAATTGCTCCCCTTGCTGTTAGAGTTTTTGGCGGTAGAACCGCCACCTCAGGTACTGGTCATTCACCTGGGGGAAAATGACCTCTGTCAGAGGACATCAGTGTCCTTGAGCCTAGAGGTCCGCAGGGATTTCGCTGTGATTAGGAAATGGATCCCAGGGATAGCTATCCTTTGGTCCAGCTGGCTTCCCAGGAGGGTTTGGCTCGGGGCTTTGAACCCGCGTCGGGTTGATATAGCTAGGAAGAAGGTGAATGCGTACCTGAGGCCAGTTGTGTTTCAACTTGGGGGGGATTTATTCCACACCCAGGTATTGTTTTTTCGGTAGCTCATTTGTTTCGGAGTGATGGGTGCACCTATCCTCTGAGGGCGCTGATCAGTTCCTTTTTGACCTGCAGCAGGGTCTCTGGGAATTTTTATTTAGGTGGGCGGCGGGGGACAAGCACTAGGCTGTGTCGTCCCCCCCCCCGTGTGGTAGGTGGCGTGCGGATGGGTAGCCAGGGAAGGCTATTCGGTATACATCCTGAGGTAAGCGAAGTCAGGGGGTGAGCCAGAACCGCTCAGACAATGCCGGAGCGGATCAGTGAGGCAGGCTGGAGTAGCAAAGACCACCTTAGAGATTTTACTGGGGTGGTCTGCACTGTCCAGCTGCCTCGGCCCCTTGGGGCTGGCAGTGATAGGCAGCTTGGTTTTGGACCGAGTATGGCTTGAGCCAGGATGTCATGCCCGTTTAGAACAAGGGGGAGGCAGATGGTTAGAACAGTTTTCCCCATGCTAGTACCGCACGCCAGGGGGGGTGTTTAGTTAGTGCCCTGCTGCAGGTTGTTTGTTAATTCAATAAAGTGACCCTTAACTCCAAACCACTGTCTGTCGTGTTTTATTAGGGGGGTGCCTGGGTAACTGATTCCATCTACAGGTTGCTTCCTTCCAGGCTCTTTAACACTCCTTGGGCATGTTCAGACATACATTGGACATGCTTCTCAACCTTTGGATCTCTCAAATTACGACAGTAATTGGAAGGATAACATGTGACGACTAGCAAGAATATGAAATCCCATTCATAAAGTGTTGTATCTTACTTAACAATATTCAAATTGCCACTTTGAAAACACTTTAATAATTTTTCTTCTTGCACCAGTTAATTAGAAGCAATGCATCTTTAGTGTATGGATATGGGGAGGGTACTTTCCAAGAATACATTAACAATAATGGACATACTAAAATGCAAAAGACCAACTTACATGTCACTCCAAACATGTAATATTATTTTTTCTTAAGTAGCTGCAGGTGTACGTGTGCGTGCGTGCGTGCGTGCGTGCGTGCGTGCGTGTGTGTGTGTGTGTGTGTGTGTGTGTAGGACAGAGCTGCATAATTGGGGGCTTTAGAACTTTGCCCCTACCGTGGTTTCACTTCCAGTTGTACACCCTGGCATGACATTTTAAAGAGAAAAAAATAGTTCCACTGAAAGCCAACTGAGGCTTTTCTTCTCCTTTATTTATTTATTTATTTATTTATACCCCACCTTTCTAAAAAAATCAAGGCAATTAACAACAATTTTAAATACATCCTGAAGAGGTGCACCAGCTCCCAAGAATGCTCTACCGGTTGAATGTTTTCCCATTAGCAATATGTGTTCAGCTGTGACCTAGAGAATGATGCTTGTTTAACTTGAAATATTAACAGACACTTTGGTTTCTGTAGCTCTTGCAAGAGGAAATGTAGCTAACCACACTGTACCTGTCAGCTAGCTCAGGAAATGCAGAACAAGGGGAGAAATGAAAGCTAAAAGCTTACAGCTTAGGGGGGGCTGCATCGCCATTGCCCTTCTGGGTTAGTAACAAGGCTACAGCCAATGTAAGGATAGAATGCCTCTTGGACATAGTGTGACACGCTTCCTTGCTTTTTGTAACAGCTTTGCGAAGTATAAAAGAACATGAGAACAATGCCAAGGTGCGCTCTCTGATTTGTGACCAAAGTCCCACTGAGCGACCATGCATATGCTTGAATAAAACAATCTGAATTCTGACACATCGGTTGCTTGCGTGTTTTGGACTCGCCGTCCTACAATCCATAAAACCAAAATAAAAACAAAGCAATTACTAAAAGCAACAAAAATAATAAAAGAGCGTGGAAGGGTGCGGTAGAACACAGCACAAAAATGCAGCTACAGCGGGGCAAGGGGGAGAAATGCCCTGGGTGTTTGCCCCCCCCTTGCCCCATCGTAGCTACACAAGTGCCCACATCGAACATTTGTAATGTGCATGTGAAACTTGGACAGTCTTTCATGTCATGATGGTTGTGTGGTCAGTTCATTTAAAAATAAATCGGCTTTACTTTTGCAGTCCTTTTTGAATAACCCTGTATTTCAGGCAACTTTGAACTATTTTCAGAGTTATACTCAATATTCCCCAACGATACAAAAGGGCACAAACAAAACATGGCAACTAATGTCTAACTTTTAAAGAGTCAACATTCATTTATGCCACATGCATTCCCAGTATCGATCATTTGAGTTGTTAGAAAATAATGTTTGATTACAAAGTGACAACCCACAGGCCTTGTTCAGGCTGTCTGTGTAAACGCATCAAGGTCACTTGCAATTCTGACACTGAATGAATGAAAGATGGGGGTGTGTTTGATTATTAAAAAGGCAAAAATGAGACTCAAATAAGCGCAACTGGAAGCAATGTTTGCTAAATTATTCCATATCATTTTGTGATTCAAAAATACAAATTAGCCAATGCTCAAGGCAATGAGCTGCTGAAGTTTTAATATGTGAAGTTCTGCCTATTGCTGTTAATTAGAGGTGTCCTGACAACCGCTTATCACTCGCATGCCAAAGAGGAA
Organism: Plestiodon gilberti rubricaudatus; assembly: GCA_026170595.1. Lineage (NCBI taxonomy): Eukaryota > Metazoa > Chordata > Lepidosauria > Squamata > Scincidae > Plestiodon > Plestiodon gilberti. The sequence continues at coordinate 54,330,420 of JANXHW010000002.1, forward strand.
CATGCAGAGATGCCCAGCAGGACATGGGTAGTAGGTAATTAACTACATCCTTCTATGAGACCTGCCTTAGTACAAGCCAGAACTCTTCACGCTTATGACATTTACGGAGAAAAAATGAATTATACATGGAAATGAATGGTCCCTGAAGGTCCAAATCAGGATTAACCTCTATTTTTAATCTGCTGTGTTGCAACATGACAAAGGCAAGATTCATTAAAATTTAGTACATATCATTGTGGCAAGTCAGCAAGGCAAAGGATAATTATACACCCCTTCCAACACTAATAGTACATTAATAACACTACTTCATACACTAATTCTCTGGACTGATTGAAGATTACAGTGCATTGCAAATGTTTGAAAATGTTCCTGCTAACATTTGATTAATTTTTGATAGGATGCCAACAAATATATTCCTAAAGTACTCTGAAAAGAGTGGTACCAATGAATGGTAAAGGCACAAGAGACAACAACCTTGCCGAAACCAAACAGATCTGTCTCTGACCAGTGCCTGGATGGAAGACCATCCGGGAACCTTACGTATGCCACCATGATGGAAGAAAGGCAGAATATATCAGCGCAATCCTACCCAGCTCTTCTACTGGTGCAGCAGTGGTGGAGGGAGAACGGGAGACTTTGGAAGGGAAAGGGGATTTAAATCCCCTTTACATCCCCCTTTAAAGGGGATTTAAATCCACTTTCCCTCCAAAGCCTCCCATTCTCCTTCTACCACTGCTGTACCCGTGGAGGAGCTGGGTAGGATTGTGTTGTGAATGTAATAAATGAATACTACAGGTGAAGAATTCAGATGGACATTGTTCAGATAAAGTGTTCTTGCATTTCAAGTTGCTTATTTCAAGGATGCATTGCATGAAAGGTGGTTGAAACTGAGCTAGACCTTTGCAATAATGCATGAGCATATATTGCTGCATTAACTTAAACAACACCTAAGCTCAGAGTTCTTCCAAGACTCCAGATACAGTTTCACAGTCTCTCTAGAAACTGGTTATAGGATCAGCTTTATGATCTTTCTGTTTCAAGTACAGTGGGCCCTCCACATCTGCGACTTCAATATCCATGGATTTGACTCAACGCGGGTACCTCACGGATACAGGGGCCAAAGCAAAAAGGGTTTAAGAAGGGGAAAAAAGGTTAAAGCATGTTTTTCTTACCTTTTTGCGGCAAACCACTTCATTTTCTGAATTCTACAAGGTGAAATCGTCGTGCTCTGAAAGCCTCTTCCAAGTTGCATGACTCCCCCCTCTCCTCTCCCAAGTTCACCCCAGAATGCATTGTAATGTATACTCAAAGAACTCTCCCTGACCGGTTTGCCCAATGGCCCCCCTCCCTTGCTGCCCGGTCCACCCTCCCCCCGCCCCTGAACCGGATGGTAAAGGGCTTACCTTCACCAGCAGGTGCAGGGATGGTTCACAGAAGGAGTGTGGGCTGCCGGCCTCCGTGCCAGCAGTCCTTACACCCGAGTCATCGCAAACACACTTTATGGCATATATACGGCACTTTAGAGCAGCGGAGCGCATGCTCCACCACTCTAAAGTTAGTGAGGATTGGGCTGCACATCACATTCAGGATAATCTTAAACATGTTTACTCAGAAGGAATTAAACCCTTCCCAGATAAGTGTGTAATGGATTGCAGCCTTTGCCACTACACTACACCCATTCTTTCTAAATGGTCTTGAACCAAGCTACCTGAATGACCTCAGACTGCAAACCTCTCAAGTTTTTAAAATGGTCTTTGGAAAACCAGCTCTGAGTGATCCATCCTCTGAGCTGAAGTAGGTGGTTACCAAAGAAATAGCACACGCCTATGCGTGCCTACTTAGAAATAAGTCCCATTGAGTTCAGTTGGACTTACTCCCAGGCAGAGGCGTCCCGGCAGCTGAGGCTGCCTGGAGCACCTCCGCAGCACCGCCCCTTTGGGGCGGTGCCGCCGCCGGGGGGGGCGACCTGGCCTACCTGCGTGCCCGCCCGGTGACGCGGGTGGGCGCTCGAGGCCTTCTCCCCCGGCCTCGGAGTCAGAGAAAGCCCTGGAGTGTCCGCCACGACCGGCGGCCAGGGCTTTCTGAAGGCGGCTGACTGCAGGGCTGACTGCAGCGCCGCGCTATTTATCCTTTTTTCTGCACATGCGCAGAACGTTACGCAGTTGGCCGCCTTCAGAAAGCCCTGGCCGCCGGTCGTGGCGGACGCTCCAGGGCTTTCTCCGGCTCCGAGGCCGTGGGAGAAGGCCTCGAGCACCCGCCCGCATCACCGGGCGGGCGCTCCAGCGGAATGCCGCCCGAGCCATGGAGCCGCTGCATCACCGGACGCTCGCGCGCTCCCCGAAGTGCCACCCAAGTCGCGGAGCCGCCCGGAGCCGCTGCTCCGGTCGCTCTGCCCTTCCTACGCCTCTGCTCCCAGGTAAGTGTGACTAGGATTGTAGCAATAGGGACTTTTTTATAGCAGTATCTCATCTATGGAACTTCCTCCCCCTTATCTGTCTACTTGATGTAGGTCTGATGACTTCTAGCTGCCAGGTTTGTTGGTTTTTCTAAAGTTTTCTTTGACTTTTAATTGCTCTTCATGGGATTTAATGACCTTGATGGTTTTCTTGCTGCACTTGATTGTTGCTATGTTGTTGTTCATTGTTTTATTTTTATTGTGTGCTAATTGTTTTTAAATGATGCTGTAAGCCACCTTAGCAATTTAATGTTGAATGGTGATGTTGAAAGGTGTTTTAAAAATAAGAATTAGAAAGCTGCATGAAGTACGGAAGGAGCTAAACAGTTCAGGGTTAAAGGTTGTCTTGCTGAGAGATCGTGCACACAGAGGGGAAACTTCCAGTATCCTCCTTGCCCAGCCAATTTTGAAGAAGTTTTGGAAGGAGCATGACAAAAAAGGGAGAGTGGAATATGGATGCCACATCGGGCACCAATTTGACTTGGGCTGAACTGGAAACTTTTATGCTACCTCAATGTCCAAAGAATACTGTGTAAAAGAGTCTCATGAATCTAGTAGTTGAGACTATCCAGCTAGCTGATGGTTTTCTCTATGAAAGGAAATGAGATCTTATTTCTGGATCCTTTCTGTAATTCTGCAACTGAACGTAAACCCATCTTGTTCTTATATACAAGTTGCACACATTAAAAGTTGAATAAGAAATCAAGGTAACCGTATGGTGATTATCTACCAAACACATTGGAAAAGACCTTGGAACAATGTGGGGATGAGTGATGAACAAAGAAGGGAATATCATCCCTTCTTCTTTGAGTAACAAAAGAAGTTATGACAGCTCTTCAGTGGGATGGCTATAATGGGGCCGGGGTGAGCAAATGCCCCCAGGTGACAACAGCGGTCTCCTCGCGAAGAGGAGCTGCGGTGAAATTTTTGAGCTCCACGGCTGCTTTTGTGCACGTTTCGGCACATTTGTGGAGCCCTCTCACCCTCCTTGAAGCCTTCCGGGAGCCTTCTGGGTATGCAGGGGGCAGGGCGATGACGTGATGTATGTCATCGCCCCCCCCCCCCACAACCCAGCTAGCAATGCAACTGCAGCTCTTAGCACCAGGAAGGAAGGTCATGACTGCTGGAGTAGCACTTTGTAAAAAAAGTACATATAATCCAGCTTTTTCTTTTCTGCTAGCACTGAAATCATAGGTCAGACATGATTAGAACAGATGTTTTGAAATAGGGAATGGTAGAGTCCCAAATGATCTAGTCAAACCTTTATAACAGGTGAAACTAGATCAGGGGTTCTCAACCCCTTCCCAGCCAAGTACCACCTCCGATGCCACTCTCCTGCTGTGTACCACCGGAAGTGACTGGAGATGACATCATTGCCATTTACGTCTGGGTTTTCAGGTTTTTGGAGGCCAGAAAATGCAGGTAGGAGGTTCTGGGCAGGTGGGAAGTCCCTTTCGGTGTTCCTGTGAGGCTCGGCCAAAGGCTGGAGCCTCTCGGGAGCGAAAACACACTACTGAAAGTGGCGCATCGGAGCAGGGTTCCGATTGTCTGGCAGTCTGAGTACCACCAGCCGTCGGCCAAAGTACCACTGGTGGTACTAGTACCACTGGTTGAGAACCCCTGGACTAGAACATTTGGGACTCTACCATTTTGCACTTAAAAGTTTAGCAAATTGCTGTCAAGTTCTGGGAAGCACAATCTTTGGTACAATTTGTCGGCTTCTATGTTTTGCAAATAATGTTGACATCTCTTAATGAGATGAATGATTCATTCAATCTAATTTATGAAACCATCGAAGCTGGCAAATTGTATTGAAAAAGGGTACTTTCCGCCATCTGTACGTAGGCAGTCAGGTAGTACAAGTAGAGCTGGAGATTTTTAAGGGTACTGAAAGGAAGAAGTGCTGCCAGATGCTGTAATTTCTCTTTGTGCACCTTTTCTCACACGACCGACTTCATCTGGAACTACTCAAGAGAGAAGTGGTTTGTCATATAAAGCCCATTCAGAATATTTGATCTCATTCTCTTGACGTCAACAGTGGCTTTTGAATCTTCCATACGACATTTCTCCAGTTGACATCTTAGTTGCCCAAGCAGCAGATTGCCTGTTTAAGCTAATTGCTTCCTTTATCACTATAACAGGGTACATGCAATGTGACATTTTAGAAAGGAGCTAACATTTTGTCTTTTAGCCATGTCATGTTATAGGCTGCAAAAACCCCAATGGGATTTTTAGATACAGATTGGCATTGCTCCAGAACAGATGAAGTATAACAAGACTTACAGCGCAATCCTATCCAATTTACACCACCGGTGTAACCAGCGGGGGAAGGCAGGGTGGGAGGTTTTGGAGGGGAGATTTAAATCCCCTTTGAATCTTCCTTTGGAGGGGATTTGAATTCCCTTTCCATTCTGGGGCCTCCCATTCTCTCTGCACCGCTGGTTGCAACGCTGGTGTAAGTTGGATAGTACTGCACTCTTAAATAAATATGTAAGATGTGCAAAGATGACCCCAAAATCATGTTAAGCACTCTTTCTGTGTTCTGACAGTCATTGTTCACACACACACACACACACACACACACACACACACACACACACACACACACACATAGTCTAAAATAAACCATCATTCTTGTTAACCTGGTGTGGTTCTTGGGAACTTGAGGGGACTAAATCCAAACCACCTAGCCTGAAGCCATAACGCTACCACTCTCGTATTCTGCCTGGTGCCCTGGCTGCCCTTGTATGCAGGGAGTCAGTGGCTACTCAGGTTCTAACTCTGAGGCTCTCCAGGTTGTTGAGACCCTGGGGAAGTCAAGAGGCTTGTCTCAACTGGTGGCACCTACCGTCTAACTGTCTCTCTGGCCCAGAGCAGTTGTTCTTTCTCCTTGTTTTAGGAGTGTTCAGGAAAGTGAAGTCTGTTTGGTGGCGTGGCCTTGTATTTGTGCCTCCCCAAAGGGTTTCAGCTTCCCTGCAAAGTGAATAGCTGGCCTGCCAGTGCACATCTGGAGGCAGCTGTTCACCACAAGCATCCCTTAAGGTTGGTTGAGAATTGCCTTGATAGTGGTAGCAGTGGATCTCTTTTTGGTTAGGTTTTTTGCAGTTGCAGCAGAGCTCTTTTTGGTGACTGCCATATTTCTTTTACCCACATGCTTTGAAGCAGCCTTGTTCCGAGGCATTTGAGGATCTTACTCCCAGATGGTGGCACCAGTGTGGTCACTGAGAGGAGCCCCAGCCAGATCCCTCCAAAATTGGAAACACCAAGGCAGCTAGCAATCCAGTAAGAACGTCCACATAATAAAAGCAAAATTAAATACAGTATAAACTTTTAAAAAGCCAAAAATCTTGACATAGCAGCTAAAATTAACAACCAAATGAGATTGCCATGGAACCACAAAGGCAGCTCTTTTAAAGAAAAAAGAAAGAAAGCTTGACAAAACAAAAACACTTTGGCAGTGAGGGAGCCAATCTAGACCCCTGTAGGAGTTCCACACAGCGGGTGCCACCATCACTTCAGCAGATCACCTTAGGGGGTGGGCAGTTTCATATGCAGAACAGGTTGTCTTTCAGGCACCTTGGTCCTAAACTGTTTAGAGCTTCAAAGGTAATCACCACCACCCAGAAAAGATCCAGCAGCTAATTCAGCTGCTACAACAAGCACTGTCAACATTTGGTGCTGGTCAGAACACGGGATTTCCAGGCTTATAGGTATGTCTTCTAAACAGTGACAGTGTTAAATGAAGAGAACAAATGATAAGACATCTCTCTTTTACACTTGTTTATATTGAAGAGAAATCCTTCGGGAAGAGTTTCCACTTGCTAACCAACATCGATCTGTAGACAACTGTTTTCACAGTTCCTAAGGCCTCTTAATTATAACATAGATATTTACAACAGAACGCATTATCCTGTTTTGAAAATAACTCTCTTTAACTGATTTCATTTCTGAAGGCTGCTAAAGTGCATTAACAAATGAGCATCATTTATTAATATCACAACTCTGTTTGGCTGATTGAATACTGAATAATGCATCAAATCTTACATGAGTCTCAGTTAGGGACAGTGTATTAGATAAATACATACTGCATTCGTTTTCTAGCAAGGGATACATCAGGCTGCTTCTGAGCTTTTCCCACAACAGATATAAACATTCTACACTCCTAAATGAATGGGAGAAGTTAAAAATTCAAAGTCAGTTCTCACTGGAGAGGTAGGCAGACAGTAACAAAATGAAACTCAATAAAGACACACACACCCCGAAAAAAAAATCCAAACCCTGCATCTTATACTCATGCATAACTGGGTATGTGGCAGCAACCACTGAAAAGAGTCTAAGGGTCAGAGATAAGATACTCAGTACCATGCCTGCCTTGTTATGGAAAAGAAAATATAATATTAACAGCAGCAGAATTTCAGAACTCAGAAAGGAATCAATAGTCCAGGTCTCTATCCAGTATTTGCAAGATTTATATACCTGTATGTACCATGCATACATATCCTGCCAACTATGATAAGTTCGAATCTGTGCGATGGGGTGAGCTCTCGCCGCTCGGCCCAGCATGATGCAAGTAGATAAATAGGTACCACTTGCGGTAAGGTAACAGTGTTCCATGTCCAGTCACACGCTACGCATTGCGGCAAGGAGAGTCATGCCAGCCACATGACCACAGAAGCGTCTTCGAAAAGCGCTGGCTCTTCAGCTTCGTAACGGGGATGAGCACCGCACCCTAGAATCAGACATGACTGGACTTAAATGTCAAGGGATACCTTTACCTTTATGTACCATATACAGGTCTGGATATCACAATTCAAGATGAAAACTTAAGAAAGGTCCAAAATGGGTGTAGAAGACAATTATTTGAAGAACACTAGACAATGAAGAAAAAAGGGAAATGTATCCTCAAATATTTTTAGTATTTGCATTTAAGTACAAATGTGAAGGTGAATTTCTTGAAAATAACCAGTGATTATTCTAAGGTAGCAACAGAAATTCTCCAAACAGGAAGAAAGAAAGCTATTTTGCATTGTTCTGAAGCAGCACAGAAACGGAGCTATTCTTCGAACAGGAAGAAAGGTGAAGGTGCTTATGAGAGCTGTCGGTTTTGTGAGGAGTACAGTACTGTACTTCCATAGCACCAGCCCTCACAAAGATTACAACTCCCAAAAGCTCCTTCATCTTTCTTCCAGTTTGGAGAATAGCACTGGTTATTTTCAAGTATGCCGACCTCTCCAGTGAGAGCTGACCTTGAATTTTTAACTTCTCCCAATTCAGGAGTGTAGAATGTTTTTTACCCACTCCCATACGTCCTGCTTCTCAGCCCAGTCCCCTCCCCCAGCAGCTGTTCTTAGAAGTCCTGTGTATAAGTCGACCCAGGGTTTCAGGGTCAATTTAAGGCATAATTTTAGACTTATACATGAGTATATAGGGTACCTCCTGTTTGCCTGCAGATCTCTCTCTCTCTCTCTCTCTCTCTCTCTCTCTCTCTCTCTCTCTCTCACACACACACACACACACACACACACACACACACACACACACACACACACACACACACCCCGTGGCTTGCAGGGTGAACCTTTTTGGTGCTGTTGCATGTTATAGCACTGAGGCCCAATCCTCATTCATCCAACATTAACATTCATCCAACATGGAATCCAACATTCCAGCGCTGATGCAGTTGTGCCAATGGGGTGTGTTCCACATCCGGCAGTGGGGGCAGACATGGAGGCTTCCTCATTGTAAGGGAACATTTTATTACCTCACCTCGGGGCTGGATCGTATTAGATTGGATTGGGCCCTTACTTGGGAGTAACCAATTGAACACAATGGTACTTACTTTAAGGCAGGGATGTGGATCAAGTCTCTAACTCAAGTCTCAAGTCAAGTCCCAAGTTGTTTTCCCCAACTCCCAAGTCTTTGGTCTTGCCCGCCCTAGAGGGTGACTGCAGAAGAGAACCATATGGTAACCCCCCTCCTCTATACCAGGACAAGTCCTACAATTTCCATGTCTTTCCCCAGTGTGAATACATCCTCTCTATTCCCCCCCCCCTCTCTCCACAGCGCCGGTGCTGACAAAGAGTAGGATTGCGCTGTAAGAAACTAGCAACCCAAAATGCAAAGGATTAGTAGTTACCATTTGGTCACAACACTGCCATTCTGATCATTGCTACACAAAATGTCATGATGAGATAATAATATAACAAAGCTCATGCCACTGAATGAAACAGAACTTGAAGCTCATTTTCTTTCCATTTCATCAACAATCAAAGAAAATTATCACAAGTTTTAAAGCTGTTATATGAATGTTCTGCTTTATCAAGTGTGACGGCTATCCCCTTGGCTCTAAAGAAAACCTTTTCTTGTGTGATAATTATACACTCTCATCAAGCCATTGCTTATACACCCTCTTATTAGATTTTTCTTCTTAAGCAGTTCTCCTTATGAATAGTGTCAGTACAAAGTTATGCTGAGACTATTACAATATAAGACATGGAGGAATCTCATCTTTCAAAGTTACATCTCTAATCCTCCAGTATTTGATTTGCCTTTATTGTATCTTTATTGTTCTGTGTCTATTACAAACTGAAAACTCTTCTGTAGTTATTTAATAGTAACTGAAAAGCTGTTGTTTGTGGTATCTTCAAAGGAAGCTAGCCTTTTGAAACAGATATCTGAAGTTATCTGAAGATACCTGAAGTTAGCTACAACAAATACAAACTTATGTGACTGTGGGCCCAATTCTAACTAAACCCCTCAACCAATGCAGCCACACCAATGGAGCACGCACTGCATCCTATGGTGGGGGGAGGCAGTTGCAGATGTCTCCTCAGGGTAAGTGAACTTACCATTTGTGGCAACAGTTTCAAAATGGCTGCAGGTGGCGCACACAACATGCTACCATATGGCCATTTACAACAGCGAAACTTCTGTTCTGCTGTCATAAATGTTAGTTTGGATTGGGCTATGTGTTACTAAAAATAATATAGTGAATTTATTGCACATAGCTAATACCATTATAGAAGTGTGGTAGCTGTTTCTGCAATCAATTTTCTTCACCAGAAGTCACACTGATAGTAACATGTTTTTGATATTTTCCAATGCAGGCTCAACCCCCTTTGACTTTTCCCTAAACATCCCTATCCTTTTTCACGTCCATTTTATTATTAATTCTTTTAACTGTTAGATTTATTTACGATACTATCTCACAGCACAAGCATATGAAAGTCTACTCAGAACTAAGTCCCATTGCATTCAATGGGGCTTACTCCCTGGTAAGTATGTTTAGGATTATAGCCTCAATTTAATTTCTGTTTCCCCTTGAAATATTTTAAATTTAACTTGTAGTCACCTTTAAATAGATGAAAAATTAAATGGAAATGTGTTTATTTGCAAGTGTATGCCTATATCTTCAGCTAACCATTAAAAACAAATTCATACACTTTAAATTCTGTTCAATACATTTCTTAGAGCTTTTCTTCCCCCTCCCTAAGCTGTCTGCCAAACTCTAAGCTTAAAGGCACATGATTTTTTCAGCCCTTGGGCCACCCTTTGATGTTTACAGGGTAGCAGTGATGTAGACTTCAGTCTATTGACTTGGACTTGAGTCGGACTCAAGTTACGTCAATGACTTGATTCGGACTTGACTCGGCGATTGTAAAAGACTTGAAAGACTCGACTTGAGACGGAGCCTTTTACGGCAAGAATTTTAACCCGTTTTCCCCATTAAATAGATAGGGACTTGCAACTCGTAACCAAAGACTCGGGACTTGGGGGCAAAGACTTGGGACTTGACTTGAGACTTGGAGTCAGAGACTTGATCCACATCCCTTCAGGGTAGCCAGATTGCACTGTGGCTTTCTATAATCTTCTTTAATATCTTTCTAGAGTGGCATACAAAGAGCAGAGAAGCACACATAAACTAACTAGATGTGAATATGCATATCCACCCAGAATTTTCATCTTGAGTAAGACACTGTACACATTCTGTAACTTTTTTTTTCAAACCATCATGTGTGTCTTTCTCATATTACCGTATTTCTTCGAGTCTAAGGCGCCATCGATTCTAAGGTGCACCTTTACTTTCAGTACCACCAGCAAGGGGAAAAAACTCCATTGATTGTAAGACTCACCTCCCTTCATTCAATCTATCCGCTCAGCACCAACTCTCCCCAGCATGTCCAGCTGACGATGCAGTTGACGATGACTGAGTGCCTTTGCGTAGCATTTCTGGCCCTGCCAGAAAGTGCCATTTCCTTCGTTACCTGGGCTTGGGGGAGCTTCTGGGAGGCCTGCGCGACACTCTGCAGGCATCCCCGATCTTCAGTTTGGCGAAAAACGGTGATTTTTAGCCATTTCTAGTTTTCACGAAAACCATTTCCGGTTTTTCGCCGAACTGAAGATCGGAGAGGCCTGCAGAGGGTCGCGCTGTCCTCTCAGAAGCTCCCCAAAGCCACGGTAAGTAAGAAGATGGCATTTTTGGGTGCTTTTTGGAGACCCTCAATTCTAAGACAAACCCAATTTTTTGAAAAGCTTAATTGAGGAAAAACATGCGTCTTAGAATCGAAGAAATACAGTAACTAGACTTACCAGATTTTTGAGCCCTTAGACCGGGACACCCCCCCACACACAATTAATTAATTATTTTTTTAAAAAAATAATTAATTTAAAATTAATTCAACAGTAAAAATTAAAAGCCAATGCAATATTAAAAAGTGAAGAGGGGGCGCGAAGCACGGTCGCAAATTTATTTATTTATTTATGTAAGCCACGAGCTCAATAAATAAATAGAAAAAGAAACCAAGAAACTTTGTGCCCCCTCTTGCGCGGCCACAAATTTATTTATTTATTTAAGCCATGAGCTCAATAAATAAATAAATAAGCCAATATTAAACGCCAATATTAAACAAATTAATTAAATTGACTTACCTTCTCCAGTCGCCGCCATCATCGCCGCTGCGCTACTGCTGCTGCTCCTCCGGCCGGGCCAGACCATGCTCACCCAGCTTGTCCGCTCTCACTCCCAGAGCGGCAAGAGTGGGCGATCTGAGGGAGAGCCGCCACTCTCACCGGCAGCCGTTGCTCCGAGCTCGGAGCAACGACAGCCGGTGAGAGCGGCGGCTCACCCTCCGAGCTGGATCGCCCACTCTCGCCTCTCGGAGCGAAAGTGGCGAGAGGCGAGCCGCCGCTCTCACCCGCTGTTGTTGCTCTGAGCTCGGAGCAACAGCAGCCGGTGATAGCGGCGGCTCGTCCTCCGAGCTGGATTGCCTGCTCTCACTGCTCCAAGCTCGGAGCAGCGAGAGCCGGCTCGGTAGAGCGGGGCCGGCCTGCTTGCAGCCTCGCCACCGCTTGCCGCCTCTTTCTTCGCCGCCACCTCCTTGCCTCCTGGGCCACTTGTGTGCATGCGTGCGGCTCGCAAAAGCCACACACATGCGCACAAGCGGCCCAGGAGGCGGTGGACATGTTTTTTGCATGGTAGGCGCCATGTTTTTTTTAAAATTTACTTTTATTTTTGCTGGGGGCCCCCCGGGATCCGCCCGGGATCGGCGCCCCAAAATCGGGACTGTCCCGGCCAAATCGGGACGAATGGTAAGCCTAATATTAACAATCTTGCCTTTTTTTTGTCTTTTGGCAAGCTTGTTCTTCCAGTCACAATTACAAGTGTTGTCATGGTAAATACCTCTGTCTTGGGACCAGTTTTGACAATTTGGACCATTGAAGCTGGAGGGGGGGCATGATTAGGGACAGAGTTGTATACATTGTGCTCCCAGCATGCCTTTCCCCTTTTTCTTATCATATGGGGGGAACCTTCCCCTCTCACACAATCTAAATACTAAAGTAGTATTTGGATCATTTCTGAAAGAGAGATTTGGACACATTTAGAAGAACAGAAAAGATGCTTTCCACTCCCTAATCACACAGGGTAGATGGCACAGATGGTATTGTCCAAACTGGATCATGGTGAAATCGGCAAAAGCTTCACATTTTATACATCCACTCAGTCTTTTGCTGTAGGCACTAAATCGTATTTTTGAAAAATTCAGACTTTTCAGCAGCCTCAACGGTAATAGGCCTGTAATCAAATTTACAACACAATCCTGCGCAAATGTAGGCTGCTGGAGTGAGCACTCCGCCAGCCTAAGGAGTCACAAAAGTGGGAATAAGTGGTGCCACAGGAATAAGCAGTGCCGGCGCAGAGGCTGGAGCCGCTCACTCCACTATCGTCCAGGACCTGCACTGGCCTATCCAGGTAAGTCCTAGGTTGGTTGGTGGGAGGGAGGGCATGGGGAGGGTGGGTCGGGGTGGCGAGGAAGGGGGCTCTTTGCTGGCCTGGCCTTGGAGGGGGAGGGGGTATTGGTGCTGGGTTGCGCCGATATCCAATGCACCTTCCCAGGCCAGGACAGCCTTACACTTACACTTACTACCCAGGCTGGGATGGCCTAATGTGCTGGCGTGCATCCGAGGAGGCCCATTGGGGCCTCTGGCGCTTATGGACATCCCCTTTCCCCAAGGAGAGCATGGGCCACGCCGGTATGGCCTGCATTAGTCAGGAGCGTCACTAGTGCGTGCTTTTGCATCTATTTAAAGGTAAAGGTTCCCGTTGCTCAAAAGCCAGTCATTACTGAATCTAGGGGCGGTGTTCATCTCAGTTTCAAAGCTGAAGAGCCAGCGATGTCCAATGACGCTTCCGTGGTCATGTGGCCGGCATGAATCAATGCCAGGATGCACGGAATGCTGTTACCTTACCTTCCCATTACAGTGAAACCTCAGTTCTTTAACCCAAGTTTCCTCTGGGTACCCCTCCTAACTTTCCCACATTTCCCCCCTTCTTTTCTCCCTCCATGCATGTGCTTTTGCTCCATGCATGCACCATAAGAACATAAGAAGAGCGCTGCTGGATCAGGCCAAAAGCCCATCTAGTCCAGCTTCCTGTATCCCAAAGTGGCCCCACCAGATGCCTCAGGGAGCACAAGACAACAACCTGTTTCCCATTGACACGCCCCTGCACCTGGCACAGAGAAAACCCACTTCCAAAACCAGGAGGTTGCTTATGGCTTGTAACCTGTGATGGTCTTTTCCTCCATGAATCTGTCCAAACCCCTTTTAAAGGCATCTAGGCCAGGTGCCATCACCACATCCTGTGGCAAGGAGTTCCACAGATGAATTACACGCTGGGTAAAGAAATATTTTCTTTTGTCTGTTCTAACTCTCCCTCCACTCAATTTTAGTGCATGTCCCCTGGTTCTGGTGTTGTGCGAGAGGGAGAAGAATTTCCCTCTATCCACTCTCTCCATCCCATGCATAATTTTATAAGTCTCAATCATGTCCCCCCTCAGGCGCCTTTTTTCTAGGCTGAAAAGCCCCAGGCGCTGTAGCCTTTCCTCATAAGGGAGGTGCTCCAGCCCACAAATCATTCTGGTCGCTCTTTTCTGCACCTTTTCCAGTTCAACTATATCCTTTTTGAGGTGTGGTGACCAGAACTGGACACAATACTCCAGATGTGGCCTTACCATCGATTTGTACAAAGGCAGAATGATATTGGCCGTTTTATTCTCAATCCCTTTTTTAATGATCCCGAGCATGGAATTGGCCTTCTTCACAGCCGCCGCACACTGGGTCGACACTTTCATCGACCTGTCCACCAGCACCCCAAGATCTCTCTCTTCATCCGTCACAGACAACTCAGAACCCATTAGCGTATATGTGAAATTTTGGTTTCTTGCCCCAATGTGCATCACTTTGCACTTACCTACGTTGAAGCGCATCTGCCATTTTGCTGCCCATTCTCCCAGTTTGGAGACATCCTTCTGGAGCTCTTCACAATCCCTGCTGGTCTTCACCACCCGGAAAAGTTTAGTGTCATCTGCAAACTTGGCCACCTCACTGCCTATCCCCGACTCCAGGTCATTTATGAATAAGTTGAAAAGCACCAGTCCCAAGACCGATCCTTGGGGCACACCGCTTTTCACCTCTCGCCATTGTGAAAATTGCCCATTGACTCCCACTTGCTGTTTCCTGGTCTTCAACCAGTTCCTAATCCACAAGAGGACCTGCCCTCTTATTCCCTGACTGTGGAGTTTTCTCAGGAGCCTTTCATGAGGGACCGTGTCAAACGCCTTCTGAAAACCCAGATATATAATATCCACGGGTTCGCTCGCATCCACATGCCTGTTGACCTTTTCAAAAAATTCTAACAGGTTTGTGAGGCAAGACTTCCCCTTGCAGAAGCCATGCTGACTCTCCCTCAGCAGAGCTTGTTCTTCTATGTGTTTTAAGATTTTATCCTTAATGAGACTTTCCACCATCTTCCCTGGAACAGATGTTAGGCTGTAGTTTCCCGGGTCCCCCCTCCTTCCTTTTTTAAAGATTGGCGTGACATTAGCTATCCTCCAATCCTCTGGCACAGTGGCCGTTTTAAGGGACAAGTTGCATATTTGGGTCAATAGGTCAGCAACTTCATTCTTGAGTTCCTTCAGAACTCTTGGGTGGATGCCATCCGGGCCTGGTGATTTATTGATCTTTATTTTGTCAATTAAGTCTGAGACGTCTTCTCTTTTAACCTCTATTTGACTTAATTCTTTAGTCAGGGGAGACCGTTCCGGCAGCGGTATTTGCCCGATGTCTTCTGCCGTGAAGACAGATACAAAGAACTCATTTAATTTCTCTGCAGTCTCCAAGTCCCCTTTTATCACCCCTTTCTCTCCCTCATCATCCAGCGGACCAACCGTTTCCCTGGCAGGTTTCCTG
Organism: Plestiodon gilberti rubricaudatus; assembly: GCA_026170595.1. Taxonomy (NCBI): domain Eukaryota; kingdom Metazoa; phylum Chordata; class Lepidosauria; order Squamata; family Scincidae; genus Plestiodon; species Plestiodon gilberti. Next base: position 54,345,622 of record JANXHW010000002.1, read on the forward strand.
CTTCTAACATATTTGAAGAAGCTTTTATTATTCCCTTTTATGTTGCCTGCCATACGTTCCTCAAAGTCTTGCTTGGCCTCCTGTATCATCTTTTTACATTTCTTTTGCCACAGTTTGTGCTCCTGTTTATTTTCCTCATTAGGGCAAGACTTCCATTTACGGAAGGAAGCTTCCTTGCCTTTTATAGCCTCCTTAACTGTGCTTGTTAGCCATGCCGACACCCTCCTGGACTTGGTCGAGCCCTTCCTCCTTTGTGGGATACACTCCCGCTGGGCCTCTATGACTGTTGTTTTAAACAGCCTCCATGCACTCTGGAGCGATTGGACTCTTTTTACCTTCCCTTTCAGCTGTTTTTTTTAACTAGTCTCCTCATTTTGGGGAAGTCAGCCCTTCGGAAATCAAGGGTTTTCGTGTCAGATTTGCTCGGCCCTCTCCCTCCGACATGCATGGCGAAACAGATCGCAGCATGGTCACTGTTCCCCAATGGTTCGGTAACATTTACCTCCCTGACCAGATCTTGAGTGCCACACAATATCAAGTCCAGAGTCACCTGTCCTCTGGTCGGTTCCGTGACAAGCTGCTCTAAGGCACAGTCATTTAACATATCCTGAAATCCAGTCTCTCTTTCATGACCTGAGCATGAATTGACCCAGTCGATGTGAGGATAATTGAAGTCCCCCATGACTACAACCCTGTCTCTCATTGACATGTCCCTGATTTGCTTCCTCATTTCAAGATCCCCTTCAGGTTTTTGATCTGGAGGACGGTAGCATGCCCCTACTATTACATCACTCTTTGAGCCTGGTAATCTAACCCACAGTGATTCTACGGAGGAGTCAGAGGCCCCTCCAGCTCTACTCTGGTGGATTCTACCCCCTCTTTGACATAGATGGCCACCCCACCTCCAATATGCCCCTCTCTGTCCCTCCTATAGAGTTTATATCCTGGAATTGCAGTATCCCACTGGTTCTCCGCATTCCACCAGGTTTCTGTTATACCTACTATGTCAATGTTTTCCCTAGCCACCAAACATTCCAGTTCTCCCATCTTTGCCCGTAGACTTCGGGCATTTGCATAAAAGCACTTATATACCTGGTCCCCCAAGAAGGGCTGCATGTTTGCACCTTCATTCCTGCAGCCTTCTATCCTGCTAGACTGGCTGTCATGTCCCATCACGCTACCACTCCCAATTCTTGCTCTGTTATTACTTGACTGTTCCCCATCCTCTGCACCCTCATTCCCTAGGGATGAGGAGTCCTGAACCGGATGCCCCTCGGCTCCTGTCGGCTTTCCCCCAGGAGTCAGTTTAAAAGCTGCTCTGCCACCTTCTTAATGTTACGCGCCAGCAGTCTGGTTCTGTTTTCGTTCAAGTGAAGCCCGTCCCTCTTGTACAGGCCCGGCTTGTCCCAAAACGTTCCCCAGTGCCTAACAAACCTAAACCCCTCCTCCTGACACCAGCGTCTCATCCACGCATTGAGACCCCTGAGCTCCGCCTGCCTAGCTGGCCCTGTGCGTGGAACAGGTAGCACTTCTGAGAACGCTACCTTTGGGGTCCTGGATTTGAGCTTCCTACCTAGCAACCTAAATTTGGCCTCCAGGACCACCCGGCTACATTTCCCCACGTCGTTGGTGCCAACATGCACCACAACCGCTACCTCCTCCCCAGCATTCTCTACCAGCCTATCTAGACGAGAGGTGATGTCCACAACCTTCGCACCAGGTAGGCAAGTCACCATGCGGTCCTCACATCCGTCACAGACCCCCCTCTCTATGTTCCTGACTATAGAGTCACCCATGACAAGAAGCCCCCTTTCCCCCCTCCCCAGAGGAGTATCCATAGTGCGACTGGATACGGGCCCATCACCTGAAGACGGGGTCCCCACTGTGGGATTGTTTCCCTCTTTTCCAGAGCGATGTCCTCCAGCCCTGAGACTCCCTTTCCTGACAGCTGAGGAGCTGGCCAACTGAGGGTGGGACGATGCCTCCACGTCCCTAGAAGTCTCACCCTGGTTCCTCTCTACCTGCCTCTGCTTCTCCAGGTCAGCAACCGTGGCTTCAAGGGAGCGAACCCGTTCCCTGAGAGCCTGGAGCTCTTTGCACCGAGCACACACCCATGACTTGTGCCCAAGAGACAGATAGTCATACATGTGACACTCAGTGCAAAACACTGGATAGCCCACACCCCTCTGCTGGCTGTCTGACTGCATAGCTTTTGAGTGTAAGTTATGGGTTTATCAAAGTTTGGGTACCTTAATGTTGTTGGAGCTCTCCTCTCTTCAAGGTTGTTGGAGCTCTCCTCTCTTCCTCTGTCCTCTCTTCAAGGGAAGTGCCGGGCAGAGTGTGGGGCCTGGCTTCCTCGCCCCGCTGCTGAACTCGCCCAGCTGCTTAACTCGCTGTGTCTTTTTTACCTTGCCACTTTGTCCCAGTGAGCCACTTCGTCCCAGTGAGGCCACTCGCTGCTCCTGAAAGGGCTCACTCGCAAACCAGCCCCAGATTTAAACTGTTGTGTAGCTCCTCCCCCTGCCTACCTTCTCCTCGCCCAGCTGCTTAACTCGCTGTGTCTTTTTTACCTTGCCACTTTGTCCCAGTGAGCCACTTCGTCCCAGTGAGGCCACTCGCTGCTCCTCATAGTCCATCACATAGTCCTGTCCCTTTTAAGGATTTCTCTCTATTCTTTTCTCTAGTAACTGCTTGTTTTTAGGAACTAGTCATATAAATGGCTAAGAAACATTGAATTTCTTTGAGTTCTCACTCTCTCTCCCCTATTATTGTTAAATAATCCCCACAATAGAAGTTTGTTGCACCTTCATCACACTCTTCCTTTCCCTCCAAACCATTAAGCTGTGCCATTGTCCAAGGTCCCAGCACATGGCATAGATTTTCCATGTGCGCATATTAACGCATGGTCTGAAAACCATACCCAGTAAAAATAGGCATTGATAGCTCTGTCTTCCATGACTTTGTACAATCCCAGTTTAAAGGCATCCAAGCTAGTGGCCACCCCCACATCATGCCGCAATGAATTCCACAGACTAATTATGGGCTGGGTGAAAACGTCCCTCCTTTTGTCTATCGTAAACCTCCCACCAATCAGTTTCATTGGTTCTAGTATTGTGAGACGTCTCTTCCTCCACTCTCTCCATACCAGGAATAATTTTATGTCTCAATCATGTCCCTCCTTAATTGCCCTTTTTTCCAAGCTTAAAAGTCCTGAATGCTTTCCTCATAAGGAAGGTACTGCAGCCCTCCGGTTGTTTTGGTTGCTCTCTTTTGCAGCTTTTCCAACTCTACAGTATGCTTCTTGAGGTGTGGCAAACAGAACTGTCCACAATATTCCAAATGTGGCATCCTCCCCCATGGGTGTTTGTCCTGCTGTTCCCCTTGTTATTGTGCTTTAAATACCGTATTGTCCCGAGTATAAGACGCACCTGATTATAAGACGCACCCTTAAAGTTTGGTGCTATCAAAAAATTTTAATTAAATCACTGGCATTAAATTGCAATAGCCTGATTGTAAGACGCACCCCTAGTTTAAAAACTTAAATTAGGAGAAAAAAGTGAGTCTTATACTCAGACCAATACGGTATATGGAAAATGTAATAATATTTGTGGTGGTTATTTTAGTGCCACCTAGTGACCGTGTATAGTGATGATTCTTTTCATGGCTACGGCACTAGCTCATACACTAACCAACAACCACATCCTTTTGAAAACAATCTCTGATGGTTCCTTTATTCTCTGGCTGGAGAGTAGCCATCACTCCATGAGACAAGTGTGAACTCTTAACGCAACGATAACAGGAAGCCAGAATCCATGTAAGTGGACCCTGAGGATGAAAAAGCTGCTCTTGAGTCCAATGGGAAACGCTTCAATTATATGGGCTTGAATTCAAATAATCAAGGATCAACATGGGATACAGATAAGGAAAAAACAAATATACACAGTCCATGTGTAAACCCACCCTTAGGATCAGATTGTTCGTTTGGGGCCTTGCATTTGAAACCTCAAGATTCTCCAGTGTCCTCAAGTTCAAAGAAATGCTTTTCAATGTGGCACTTAAAAGGAGGCACACACAGATTGAATACTACCATGCAAGCAAAATTCCCAGTGTTTCAAAAGAATAATATGTTCCTTTCATTTGCTTTGTTTCCTATTGGCACGGCTGCTGAGAGGTCTACAAAGGACAGGGTAAGCGGGAGTGAGATTGCAGACTGCCAAAATAAAAAGCAGATGTGAGAAAATGTTGAAATAACACTTCATATCCCAGTAGCCAGTTATTTCAGCAATTTTCACCATCCCAGCTATTACACGCTATGCTGGGAGCATCTATTAACAACAAGCTGTATTCGTATTAGAGGAAAAATCAATACCATTGACTGCTGCCTAAACTAAAAATCCTTCAGAAATATAGCAACTGTGCACTGTTTGCCAATTGTTAGGGTTTTTATACCTTAATGTTTGTACTTTTTTCCATTATTACATTTTGTCTTTCAGTCCTAAATTGATCTAGGACACCTAGCTGAATGAGCAAACTGCAATGTAAAACTTAAATTATTTCTTGTATATATTCCTCTTGATATTTATCATATCATAGATGATACAGATCTATGATATAAAGGGATATTAGATGGGAGGGACCTGTTGAAACTAGGATCTCTTCATTTATTCTATATTACTTGTCTTCGAAACAGCCAGCATCTCTTTCATTAAGCTGTGTAAAAAATGCAGAATTAATTACAGAAAAATTACAGCTGAATTTTCAGCTGCAAAAGTTGCAGAAACGTTACAGCTGAATTTTCATTGGAAGACTTGTATCAGACATTGACAATTCGTAATCCTATTGTACAATTAGATACTGTATAGCAATTGCCATGTACTAAGCACTGTATCCATAAATTAAAAAAATAAAATAGAGGCTGGGAATATAAGCCCCATTCAGATGTTTGAAATCTGTGGATACCAACGCTTGGAAGGGGATTTGTCTTCGTTTTAGATGCAAAAATCAAACCCATTTGACTTTTATCTCTAGTTCTAGATGACTGTTGCCTTAAAGCAGGCATCCTCAAATTTTCAAGACCCAGAGTCACATCACTCACAGCTCAATACTATTCAAAGCTCTGTGCTCGGATGCAGCAGCGCCAGGGCAGGTTCCGTTACATCCAGTGCGGGGCCAGAGGTCTCCAGGAGGGAAGGGGATGATTGTCCCCTTCCCCCATGTCGAGTCCCAGCAGCCCCTATGGGGCTACTCAGAGGCGCACCAGCAAAATGGCTGGTGCAGCTCCAAAAAGCCCAGTGCCGGGCTTCAGGCACAGGACAGCGGATAGGATTTGGCGGAAGCCTCCTCCGCCGAGCCCGCCCCCTCCCTGGACTGATCCTCCCTCCTCCCCCTACCCCGGAACGCCTCCTCCCCACTTCCTCCCCCCGCCTCTCCGCCGTCCAGTGGAGAATGTACCTGCCTCCAGCATCCTAGTTCCTTCACTGGTGGAGGACTGCTGGCACAGGCCTCAACGCCGGCAGGACAGGCCTCTGCGCTGCTCTCTCTCTCTCTCTCTCTCTCTCTCTCTCTCTCTCTCTCTCTCTCTCTCTCTCTCTCTGCTGGAATGACCCAGTCTGGCAATTGCTTCAACCAGCAGGAGGAAGAAATTGTGTAGTGGTGAGTGGGGGAGGGGAAGCAGTGGGGGTGAGGAAAACACACATAACTATAATGGCAGTTGTATCAGCAGGCTAGTCAAAATATGTTGGTGACCTGGATGGGGCTCCTGCCTTAGAAGGACCAGCAAATTTCCAGATCTTGAGGGCAAAAAACACTTCCTGTCCACAGTAAACAAACACCTGACATACTAAATTAAGGGCCCAATCCTATGGTAGCACCGTGCAGCAGAGCTCAGAAGCAGCGGGCCGGAGACCTCCACAGGGCAAGGAAACTATTTTCCTTACCCCGGGTAGAGCCCTAGCTAGCCCTATAAGGCTACTTGAGTCTGCACCAGCTAAATAGCTGGTGCAAACCCAAGTAACCTCATAGGGCTAGTTGGGGCTCTATCCGGGGTAAAGGAACGAACGTTCCCTTGCCCTGTGGAGGTTAAATAGTTGGTACAGACCTGAGGAGCATGATGAGGTGAGAAAGGATCCAGGAAGGGGGAATAGGATATGGGGGAGGCCTCCTCTGCAGTTCCCACCCATCTCCCAGACCTGATCCACCCACCCCCACCCCGTTATGTCCCCTTCCTCTGTCAGTAGGATGCAGGATGGCACAGGCCTTCCCACCGGCACTGCTTGCTCTCCAAGCGTGCAAACGTGCCTTACAGCACATTTGCAACACTCAGTGCTGGCGCCCGTATACTACAGGATTGGGTGGTAATAATCATTATTTTCTAACTCTGTGCTTATAAATGAGTGGTGTATTGCTCTCATGATAGACCATCTAGAATTATTCTGGAATTTTACACATCTAATAGAATTCATAGCTATTAGTTTTTATACATAATGTTCAATCTATACAAAAGTTCCCACTACGATGCATTTTCACTCAAAAAAAAAAAAACTACAAAGATTTTTCTGAATACAATAAATTTTTGCACAGCTTGAAGCATCCAATTTGAATAAGAATTAGCTGGACCAAATTCAAAAGCAATGACATTCTGGTTTGAAAACAGAGAGAGAGAGAGAGAGAGAGAGAGAGAGAGAGAGAGAGAGAGAGAGAGAGAGAGAGATTCCAGGATGCATGGTTCAGTTTATGGCATGTGAACTTTGAGTTCATGTTCCTGTGATTTTTCAGAATTAAGTGTGGCATTCAAATCTATGACTTCACACTAAATATGGTTTTCAAATTTTTCTGCACTTTTACACAGAAGAATCATTTATAGTATGCCCCGCTTCTGAATTTCCTTTTGACTAACCTCATACAAAAGGCTGTCTGTTATTGTGATCCTCAAAGCAACTGAATTATTGATTTGTTATAACCTTTGGGATGTAGCTACATTCATTTGATTTTAAATTTACCTACTTGATAGATCTCATTTTATTTATTCAGCTCAAGGCAGCTAATAACATAATTGCTGCATTTGTAAATAAGAAGCCCATGAAAGTTGAGGAAGAGACATTTAAGGCGAGTAGGGTACCCAATGCAAATGTGTTTAGCAGGCTACAGCAACGTATTTGTGACCTTTGGATCATAGAAAGTTCCATCTTTATTCTGAGGCATGAACGCAGTAATTCAAAAATCTGCAAAGCAAGAAAATCTGCCATCAAATATCTCCTTGGAGATTCAGACAAACATGAAAGGGAAAATTCCCTTAATAGTGTGAACTTTCGAAAGTTGTCTCTTTAGTGAAACCTTTGAAGTGCTGTAGTGGCAGCTGGAACTCCCCCACAGCTGGAACTCCCCAATTGCTTGCTTATTTATACAGAGAACCCTGGCAAGATAATATGTACAGGAGGCATGACATACACTTTTTAATTGCCTTTAACTGACATTTCTTTCCTTTGAACCCTTGCTTCCAGCATGTTCATGGGAGCTGAGATCATTATTTGATTGCTGGACTTACAGCACAATCCTAGACATCTCTACTCCAAAATAAGTTCTATTATGTTCAATGGAGCTTACTCCCAGGAAAGTGTTATAGGATTGCAGCCCAAGGCTAGAGAAAAATCCCTGTGATCGGATACATAATCTAATGGATTATTAGATCTGATTTTTGAGTGAAGTCTGAAATGATTGCTCAGTGACATTTAAAAGCTGAGAAAATTTCACCATATACATCCACCTTAATTGCCAATTATGTAACATGCATTTTGGCTCTGTCAAATTTAAATCATCCCAGTTCCCCTCTTGGTGGAAGCAAAAATATATTTATACATTCTGTTTTGTTTCCACACTTTTTGTGCCTTCAGGGATGTGGGTTGAAGCAGTCAAGATGCTCATTTTATTTGGCCAATCATTTTCTCAGGCTGCTCCTTTACTTATTTTACATCTGTTGCAAGCCTAGGGCTAACTTCAGCATCCCACACAAGCAGTCAGGTCTAATGTTAGGTCTAATTTTTAAAAAGGGGATTTAAATCATATAAATAAGAGAAAATGTGTTTCCTTTGTTGAGTTGAGACACTTGAAAGTCTCAACTCAAAGTGGCCAACCTTGAAAGTGGCCAACTTTTCAACATGAATGCTCCAGACCCTTTAATGCAGGGGTGCACAACTTGGCAGTGGGTAGGGGCCAAAATGAATAGACTAAACTTCTTCGGGGCCGCAGATAGGTGTCGCGGGGGGCGTGGCAAGGAACCATGATGTCACTGAGGAAGTGACATCACAGGGGGTGTGTCCATGAGCCAGAAAATCTCCGGAAATGCAACATATTAATAAATAAATAATGAGCCACCTGTGGCTCTTTAACATACAAAGTGCAGCTCTCTGAAATATGTTGGCTTCTTAATGCTTCTTAAATATTGTGGCTCTCAAACATCTGAAGTTTATCGTATGTGGCTCTTACATGAAGCAAGTTTGGCCACCCCTGGTATATACCGTATATATACCCATCAATCATCATCATCAGGGCCTTCCCTTCTGAAACCTTACATGACCCGGAGGTTCCGTGTTGGGAAAAGTATTTCCTAAGAAACTCTGTCTTGCACGTTCTGCAGCTCTCAAATGCATAACCGACCAGCAGAGGAAAAACGTGGCCACCCCGAAGTGAGGGTCCAACAGCCTGAAGAAGAGCTGAAGCATCACAGAATCGGCCGCCGGTCACCTTGGCAAGCTTAGATGTTCATTCACTCCTCCCAGAGCCTCTGCAGGGCTTTCAGCCAGAGCCCATGCTTACCTCAAAATCCCGGGATTTCTTCTTCAGCAATTCACAGTCACATTGCTTCCTAAGGAAGTCGCCATCATCATAGCAGCCCAACTTCCCCGGGGATCTTCGTCATAACCGCTGTGCCAACACCAACTCCGGCACTTCTGTAATGCAGCTGGAAGCTTTGGAATCGTCCGCTCCTCGGACGATTCCAAAGCTTCCAGCCGTGTTACAGAAGCGACAGAGTTATGAGAGGTGCTTGGCTAGAGCGGCCCGACAATGAAGCGATATTGCCGCTCTAGCCAAGCACTTCCCATACCTCTGTCGCTTCTGTAACGCGGCTGGAAGCTTTGGAATTACAAAGCCGCGTTACAGAAGCACCGGAGTTATGGGAAATGCTTGGCTAGAGCGGCCCAACAAAGAAGCGATGTTGCTGCTCTAGCCAGAAAACCTTTGGGGCCACATGCGGCCCCCGGGCCGCATGTTGTGCACCCCTGCTTTAATGGTTGCATTAAAGGTGAGGGCATTTCATCAGATGCAGCTGCTTTAGCAGCACCATCAGCACTTTCAGCTGCCAAAATTCTGTCTTCTACACAACTCTTAAGAACACAGAGGCCTTAATGGAGGAAGGTCAGCCACTCCTGGTCTATAATATCATCAATAGATAATCTATGGTGAAATCACCCAATATGGATTTAAATGTTTATGGACAGATAGACAGACATAGAGGGTGTTCCACTTTTTGTCATAACTTCAGTTTCAAGGCAGCTTATAAAAACATCAAATGCATGTCCAATAAAACATTAACACTGCATCATTGGCATAAAGCAATACTGCAACAGGAGAGCTCAAGTTTGGGAAATGTCCCTCCACCACATCTAAATAGGGGGCAAGATCATTCAAAAACAAGAAGCTATACAGTCCTGTTTAACACCCCTATTGGTGGGGATTCACTCTGTTAGATCCCCTGACCTATTGCATTTAATTTGACAAGTAGTTAAACAATGCAACTTCCTGATAAGGAATAGAAACCGTTTCTCAATCTTCAGTTTAGTGAATTTATCCCATAGGATTTCTCAATCAACAAAATCGAATGCCCCTCTCAGGTCCAGAAAGGCCACATATAATCTAGAATTAGTCTTCCTTACGTGTTTATTAACCAAATGAGGTAAGATGATACAGTGATCTAGGTTCGATTTCCCCTGTCTAAATCCCACTTGTTCTGGGTCAACTATTTCTAATTGGTCCATCCAGGTGGTGAGTTTCCGTATAATTTGAGTTTATCCATCCAGGTGGTGAGTTTAGCATATAATTTGCCAATGTTGGATAAAAGGCTAATAGGTCTATAGTTGGATGGGCACATACGGTCTCACCAAAGGGAGTAGTGCCTAGTGGTTATCAGGCACACACTCCTTCCTGCTCTCTGCTTGCCCTTTACTGGACCAGCAGCTGAATGGGGAAAAAACCTTGGTAGTGTACATCAGCATGAAGAGGAAAAACAAGGCAGGCCCACTCACATATGAGTTCCCAACCCAGGTAGGGGGTGACCTTGCTGAAGGCCTCCTCAAACCTGAAACCAGCCCTGTTACAGAATAATGTAAACTTCCCAAGGAGTTTATATTGATCCAGATCTGCATTCACTGCATACACAGGCACCCCCTTTCACATGCACATCTTCCTTGCTGGATCGAGACAAATGTAGTCTGAACCTCCTACTGACAATCATTAATGTTTGGCTGTAAAAGTTCTCTTTGTGCTAGATTATAAACCCAATTTTCAATGTACCTTGCAAGAGGTACTTTGTTACATGCACATGAAATATTTAGTATTACACAATTTTCAAAAAGGTTAAGCACTACATTATGCCTTTTATAGTACAATCCTATGCATGTCTACTCAAAAGTAAGGCCCATTATATTGAATGGGGCTTACTCCCAGATAAAAAAACATAGGATTGTAGCCTTAATTAACTGGCATATGACAGAGCTACCCAGCACTATGTTCAGTGGCATAGCTGGCGTTTTTCCAAGGGGGAAGTGGGTGGGATGACGCATCTTCGCCCTGTCCCCTGCCACCGGAATGGAACGGAACCTTTTGGCACTGGTCCCGCTCCATTCCGGTGGCGGGGGGGCAAAGACGTGTCATCCTGCCCATGGCCCCCTTGGAAAAATGCCAGCTAAGCTACTGATTATGTCCTCTTGAAAACCCTGTCTTTACAAAGTAGCTTGCAGATTTGGTGTGAGGTCTTTTAAGGCACAAATCCAACGCATACTTTCATTGAGCACTGAAAGTCAACTAAAAATAGTACGTTTCAATCATTTTTTAAAATAAAGAAGTTTAATCCTCTATCTCTTTAAGAACTTATCTTTAAGAAGTTTAATCTACTCTTTGCTGGTATGTGCTCTCTATGCAAATCTTTGGGCATTTGTGAGTATCTTCTTATCCATATGCAAGGATAGCTTGTCATTGGCCCATAAATATATATATAAAAAATGTTCAAATTGAGGCAAGACAAGATTCACAGAATAATGGTGCAATCCTATCTTGATAGGATTTAGGGTATGGCATATACCAACTCTTCCTTGGCCCTCCCATGTCTCCACCCCATTTGGGAGTTCGTGCTGGTGGGTAGTTACACCAGTGTCAAAAGTACATTGGTGTTGCACCGGCATCTATGGCACATTCATTGGCAGAACTGGGTCTACAATGATGGGACTGTATTTGTGCCAGCATGGCTGTTATTGCAATCATCCGAGGGCACATGCAGGATATTCTATGCTGCTCAGACTGGCATTTCTGAAGTATATGATTGCACTCTTACTTGCTGTTCTTATCTGATTAGTAGTACCTTCAAAATTAGTAAACCAACATCCCCACTTTATAAGCCTCTTTATCTCTGATACATTAAGTCCTTCTATATGATGCTAAAATAACTCGTCTTCCAATGTTCAGGGCGGCAAATGTGTTAGATGTTTGAAGAATTAGTCAAGATCTTAGATTACAGGAAAATTGGTTGCTAGAATGAGACAGTACAAGGAAACATAGCAACATAAAACAGCTGTTATACATTCACAGTTTTTCAGACTCTATTTCTGAAACCCATTGCTATCTATTTAGCATGTTGACTCCACTGAAATCTCCCAGGCATATTCGTGCACTAAATCATGTCAGTTTGGGAGGCATCGTTTTAATGGAAATAATGACACTTGTGGGCAATAACTCACCAAGTATTGTAGCTGAACTACTGCAGGCTACTGTTATCACAGCTATAAAAAATTTCCTTAGTATGAGTTGAAGTAGGGAAGTGGTAACAGTTTAGAGACTGTCAAGAAAACATTTATGCTGCTGTGCTTGCAATATACAGGGAATGACCGGAGACAGGACCTTCTCTGTGGTGAGACCCTGGTTATGGAATGCCACACAGGCACTCATATAGCATTTACTCATTTGGGCTCCAGGTTCAAACAGTTTTATTCTGCTGAGCTTTTAATTGAGTAATGTGCCTTTTCTGCTCTTTTAACAGCCCAATCCTATCATGGCCTTACAGTGGTGGATCTTGCAATCTGCCCCCATAAATCCTGGAATAACAACAGCAGCGTCACTGCAGGGGGGGGGAGCTCCAGGTTCCGTCTGGTTCTGACCCTCCGTTACATGACGGGAGAAAGCGGCCCCGCCCCCTCACCTTTGGAGCCATTCCGGACGACGAAAGCACTTGCGGGGGCGCTTTCTCCCGTGACGCTGCTGCAGTGACGCTTTCTCCCGTGACGCTGCTGCAGTGACGTTGCTGAATAAAAGCGCAAAAGTGACTCTGTCGTTCTGCTGGCCAGGCACAGCAGTGTAAACTGCTGGAGGCCATACACAGGCTCCACTGGCCCACAGAACCACCCCTGTCCTCTGCTGGAGCAGGTAGTTTGGCAGTGGGGGTAGTTCTGAGGAGGATCGGGTGCAAAATGGGATGGGGAGCAGGGGTGGAAGGAGGAGGATCTTGGTGGCAGCTATTGGAGGCCAGGTGACCTACAGGGAGGTAAGTACAAAGATTTTTACTTACCTCATAAGAATATAAGAAGAGCCCTGCTAGATAAGGCCAAAGGCCCATCTAGTCCAGCTTCCTGTATCCAGATGCCTCAGGGAGTACACAAAAGATACCTGTATCCTGTTGCCACTCCCTTCCATCTGGCATTAAGAGATAGCCTATTACTAAGACCAGGAGGTTATTTATCCCCATTATGGCTTGTAACCTGTGATGGACTTTTCCTCCATAAATCTGTCCAATCCCCTTTTAAAGGCATCTAGGCCAGGTGCCGTCACCACATCCTGTGGCAAGGAGTTCCACAAACTAATTAAATGCTGGGTAAAGAAATATTTTTTTGTCTGTTTTAATACTCCCACCACTCAATTTTAGTGGGTGTTCTAGTGTTGTGTGAGAGGGAAAAGAACTTCTCTTTATCCACTCTCTCCATCCCATGCATAATTGCTCTCCTGGGCTGTCTGGTGGCTTCCCCTATAGCATGCAGTGCACGCTCCATCAGCGGTGCTGCATGCTCTGGGCTTTAGGTGCTGCATGCTTTGGAACGTTTAGGCTAACAGAGTGAGCGCTCCGCCGGCCTAGGGTGTCGTAAATGTGCCAGAAAGCACTTTTCTGCACCTGGAGAGTAGGTGGTGCCACCGCAGAGGCCGGCACAGTTCACTCCACTGCCATTCCAGACCCGCGCCAGCCGCCCCAGGTGAGTGCTGTGCCAGTTGGTGCAGGGGGCATGGGGAGGGCGGGCAGGGGTGGCAAGGGAGGGGGGCCATTGACTGGCCTGGGCTGGGAGGGGGCGAGAATATCGGTGCTGAGTTGTGCCGATATCCTATGTCCCATCGCAGCCTGGACCAGCCTTACAGGATCTCCTCTGTTGTGCGCTACCTTCAAAGCTGGTGTGCATCCAAGGAGACCAATTGCACCCTGTGCTACTTACACCAGGGAAAGGGACTAATGTACCCTTCTCCTGAGGTGACTCTGAACCACGCCAGTGCAAGCCACAATGGCCCTAGGACAGGGGTTTTCAACATGTGGTACGCGTACCCCCAGGATCCACGTTATCAGCTGATGTTATCAGCAGCTGATAACGGGCAGTGGAAAAGTGGAGGGAAAGTGCCATTTTACCCGTTTTTCTGGCTTGCAGCGCGGCTGAGCAGGTCCTCCAGCTCACGCCGGAAGCCGGAAGGAAAGGCTACAGCCCTACCAAATCGGCAAAGCTGTAGCCTTTCCCTCCGGCTTGCAGCACGAGCCAGAGGACCTGCTCGGCAACATTGCAGGCTGGAAAAATGGGTAAATTGTCCCCAGTAGCTCTCCCTACCTTTCTTCACAGCCGCCACCATGTTGTATCTCTCGAAATTTCGCGAGATCCAAGATCGCGGCTCCCAAATCTCACGCTGCAATCTTGGATCTCGCGATTCAGCTGGACTGTAGCCTTTCCCTCTGACTTGCAGTGCGAGCCGGAGGACCAGCTCGGCTGCGCCACAGGCCAGGAAAAACACTTTTGGGTGTGTGCACTTTTGGGGTGTACACGGGGGTATGCAGTACTTGGGGGGGACCAGGGGTACACCAACCTTTGGGGGCCTGCTTAGGGGGTACGCGGACCCCCAAAGGTTGAGAACCCCTGCCCTAGGATATAGTGGCCAGCCATTTAGTTACACGGGATTGGGCCATAAATAATTTATTTACAGGGATTTTATAGTGCAGAGGTGGCCAAACTTGCTTCATGTAAGAGCCACATACGATAAACTTCAGATATTTGAGAGCTGCAATAGTTAAGAAGCATTTAAGTATTTACTCACCATTAACATTAAACTTACGTTTTAATCCAAAAGCATTTAAAGTCCAAAATCAATGCATGGAAGTAAAGGTACAAAAATAAAGAAATGTAATAAATAAATGTTGATACAGTCTTTACAAAACTGCATCAGAGAAGAAATGTTAAATATTAATACTCCTTGTTACACTTCTACAATTGCCTGAAAAAAAAATCCATCAGATGACCCAGTGTGGGAATTTTAACACTCTTTCTAGAATTAAAGACGATGAATTCATAGGAATCAGTAAAACTGCTGAGGCATTAAATAAGAACTTCACTATATTCACAGGAGGGCACACAAAAAACCCGCCTTAAATATTTAACTATGCATTCGGCTTCCCAGCTGACTGCTCCAGTGATGGACTCTTATTATGGAAATGAAATTTAGATTAACTTGGCGCCAAAAGCACATGGATATCACTTAGGGCTTTCTGTGATAGAGGGTGGAAATGGAGAATTCAAAGAACCATTTGCAAATAAAGATGGCTTTTTGCCCACTTAACATTAGCATTATTAGAGGCTGTGGTGTGCATGTAAATGGGAAGGAATTTCAGTTATTCACTTGCATCTTTAATGAAAAAGTGTAATTCCTGGATCATTCTACTCCTCATGTGATGTTTCAGCATTCAGAATTTCAGTGCACACCCCTTTCCCTGAAAACAAGGGAATTACTGGAAGGTTGGATGTCAGAGTGACTTACAGTTGAAGCCCAACTGATCTACTTTTTTTTTTCTCCTGGATGTACTTACCCTAGTGGCAGAATTATCTGAGTCACAGCACAATCCTGTCAAAGACAGAACCGGCAGAACTATTGATCCTCCGGAGCCAGGTGTCGCAAATATGCTGTAAGGCATGTTTCCGATGCCCAGAGAGTTAGCGGTGCTAGCGCCAAGGCTGGTGCCACTCGCTCTACCCTGGACGTAGGCTGCTGCTGGGTGCAGGCCAAAACCACGCCGGGTGGTGTGGAGAGGGCAGAACGGGGCAGAATGGGAGGGGGGATTGGGTGGTGGGGCCCAGGAACGGGGAGGGATCATCGGTGGCACACTCCGCCGAATCCTATCCCCCTTCCTGGGCTTGGCCGGCATTACACAGAGTTCCTGGATTTGCGCAAGCCAAATTTGGCCGGTGCACATCCGAGGAGACCCATTGCGGCTGCTGGGTCTCCAGCAAGATGACTTTACAAGATGACTTTACAAGATGACTATCCCTTTACCCCAATGAGGCCTCCGCCTGCGCTGTCCCAATCCTGGATAGGATCCAGTGCAGCGTGCTTTTGCACACTGTGGCGGTCCTAGACAGGATTGGGCTGCCCAATGGCTTACTGTAAAATGAGTCAGAAGAAAAGCACTGCCCAACAGTCATAGCAGTGCATCCATTCTGGTGCTGTCCCTGGCTACACACAGAGGTCCATTAAGTATGGACGTAATTGAGATAGGAGTTTTGTTCCAGCAAGGTGAAAGCAGATGCACCTTGTAGATATACTGGGGTTGCGGACCCCAGCAGGCCTCTGGATTGGACTCCTGCTAAGAATTCTAATGCTTCACAAAAAGTGAAGGCACCGTGCAGTACAAAATTGTCAGACTTTACAATAAACCTAATCTTCTCTGACACATAACAAATAACTCACTTGCTATCGCTTTCCAAAATACCCACTTACCGAAGTGGTGCCATACGCTTTGAAACTGCTGGTAAAGATAAAGGGTGGCACCAGATTTATGCTGGTGGAACTCCACCAGCTCAAGCTACTTTCCCCAGCCCACTCCACTTCGGCCCTTTCCGCTTGGCCCTGGAAATTGACTAGACAGAGGTTGAGTGATGTGCAGCTACCAGAGCACAATGGGTAATTTCTAGCAAGAAAGGCACTGAGGCTCAAGCCTACCTATCCTTAAGCTTTTGCCTCTTGAGTCCAGATTTATTCAGTGCTATGAAAATGGCACTCTTCACATGCTCAGGAGCATTCCCTTAGTGACATTTCTCATATTGGAGGAAAATGTCCTGGCACACATTCCAGAACCCAGCCCCGGCTAAAATTAAACCCTGAATGATGGTTGGACCATTTATCAGAAAGTGGCAACTGGAAAGGAGGATACAGGGAGAGAGTGCATGAGAGAGCTGGAGGGTGTTTCACAGGCCACTAAAATCCTTGCAAATAAAACATGTGAGATTTAGTCATCAGGGTGCATGTTTTTAAGTTCTCATGAGGAAAACCTGAAAACAGATTCCACAACGAGGGGATCATCGTTTGATTACAGCCGCCAAGGAAAGGAAAAGCTTACGTTTCATGTCTAGAGAACAGCTGTGTTGGTGGAACCCAAATTTCTGTGGCTTTTGTGACAGATTGTTTTTTGGGGGGGAGGGGTGTCACAGAGTGGGCGGCTACTACAGACACCCGTTTACTACATGGCAGCTGTTTGTAAAGATACTGAGATATGTGCACAACCACACCAAAATCTGGTTCCCTGCAGCATCTGGCCAAGTAGTGAGATGAATGTTCAACATCCCTGCAACTGATCTAAATTGCAAATAATCAGGGAAAATGGAATAGGTCCAGGTGGATGGATGCTACAGATGATGGCTCCTCAGGGGGCTGCATGTCCACTACAACTTTACAAGTGGCAACCATATGGTTCTTTGTAGCCACTCAGAATTTAATCAGATGTTACTGCTTATTAATAGGATTGCCTATAGCGTTAACAGCAGCCTACTTTCTCAACCATGGCATTTCTGTCGTTGGGTGGGTGGGAAGCACACACTGAATTTCTGCCCCTTGTACAGCTCTCAAAGGCATTGGGCCTGTCAGGAGCAAGGTGGAATTCCCTGCTTATTAATATTAATGACGCCACAAGCAGAGTTTTAATCCACACAACTAAAACGCTCTTGCGTTAAGCAATGCAACCTTACCGTGAAATTCATTCTGATTATTTCAAGTATAGTTATGTACAACCACATCAGAAAGAAAGAAAGAAAGAAAGAAAGAAAGAAAGAAAGAAAGAAAGAGCATGCATCGTAATTAAAGTCACAAGCATAAGACATCTACTGTATATTTTCTGAAAGAGAGTTCATAAATGATGTACTGTGTAGCTGCCTTTGCCTTTACTTCACACAGGAAAAAGAGTCAGACGGAATGACTGCATCATCTTATGCAGGAAACACTTCCTATGGAGGACATGTGGCTGCTATCAAAATCAATAGCCTCCTCCTCCTCCTCTTCTCCAGTAATATTTGGTTGAATATCCCCAATCCAGACTGCTTGGGATGGAACGTTGTCTGGATTTTGAATTTGTCTGGATTTCGGAATATTTGCATAAATATAACAACAACAAACAAACAACCAGTATTAACATACCGCCTTTTTCTTTGGTCATTGGATTTCTCCTCTGACTTTAATACAAAGACGGTTTACGCAGGCAGGCTTTCTAAACCCCCAGAGGTTTTTAAAATACAATATGTTCTAGTCTTGCATAGAACCCTTCATTCTCGGTGGTTTCCTTCACAGTCCAGCCTCTCTCTGGCGTTCGTCTCATCATGCTTCAACTGACAGGCGATTTTGACTCCCACTCAAGTGCAGCTGCAGCTTCTCTAACCTCACAGAGGCTCTGATGCTTGTCAGTGGTGTGCCAACAGCTCTCCGACAGACACGGATACTTCCGGGCGTCCCGAACTGCCGTCCTTCAGATCTTCAGGCATATGAGACTATTGCTCTAACCAACTGAGCCTGACCTCCTGCCCTAATTATAATGAGATATCTTGGGGATGGGACCCAAGTCTAAACATGAAATTCATTTATGTCTCATATACACCTAGCCTGAAGGTAATTTTATACAATATTTTTAATAACTTTATGCCCCAGCATGCCTTGCACTATGCCAGCCAGGTGCTGGAAAATGTCCGTAATCCCATTCACAAAGGGCGTCTCTGCCTGTCATCAATAAAAAGACTGTGGCATTTTATTGCAAATCACTCTGGAAAACATGTTTTGAAAGGTGGTATACTGTATATATCCTTAAATAAACACAAATCAAATACAACAGTTGATGGATGCTACCACAAATCATTTGACAGGGGTTAATCATGCACAGCAGCCCACGATTACAGACACGTACAACAGGAACAGAGACCGTGTCTGAAAAGGAGCACAGCAATTACCAGTATTTGCAAGGATATTTTAACAACTGAAATGTCACTTCTGATGCAGCATTTCCCCAACTGCATTTTTAAAACGCATGTAGAGGAGCAGCCAGACAATAGCCAAGAAGTCAGACACAATGTTCACATTAAATATTTATCTCAGAGGCAGGAGATCGCAATGTCTTCTTCCTTATTCTTTGTTCACTTCCTACCCTATCCCTGATCTCTTTCCCAATCTCACTCTTTCCCTATGCTGGCGGAAAAAAATAAAGAGAACAGGGTCTTTAATTTGCATAACATTTTCAGGTTGCAGAATTTAAGCAGCAGCATGGGCAATTTTGAATCCCCCCCTTTTATTTTTACCATGGAGTATGGTTTCTGATTTACATATTAGATGCTGATCATTAATTAGTATGGAATTCTAGGGACACTTTACATTACAGAAACTATGGCATTAAATAAAAAGGCCTTTAATCCAGTGTTAGCAAAAAATAAAGGCTGCAATCCTATACATGCTTACCTGGGAATAATTTCCACTGAACACAATGGGGCTTACTTCTGAGTAGACATGAATAGGTTTGCATCATTAATGTGTGAAAGATCTTATAGGTAGGGGACAATCTGGATTTACTACTGGCCTAGAAAGAAAGAATATGGTTTCTCTTCACTTTGAAATCTACTGTTAAGCATGCTCCACTTCTAAGTGAGAAATTCCTGGGGCAATAGTGCCCTGTTTTTGGATGAGCGAGAGCATTGGAAGCTGATGAGATCTTTCTAACCTTTGCTTAGAGGCAAATACACTCCTATGGATGGAGATGGCACATTGACTAATCCTGCACACAGCACAGCTGTTAGAGCCAGCTCCAAAATGCCCTCCAGTTTAGCTAATTCCAGCTAAACCCACCCCCACCATTCCCTCTAAAAGGTCCATGCTGATGTGTGGACCCCTTTTGCAGTTGCACAACATTGTGACAAGTCAGAACACCACCTCTAGACATTTAGTGATGAGATCATCACATCATAGCCAAACATTCAGGTTGCCAAGCTCTGTGCTGTACAGAAGTCAGCTGAGAGGTGCGTGGCTGCACCACCACACACCTTAGCACACCTCCCTTTCTCTTCTCCGAATTCAACATGCACACTCCCTTGTAGAGCATGGATCTGATAACTCTGAAAGGAATCACCTGGGCTGAAACTAATGTAGTGAATTTAAACAGAAGCAAATGCAAGGTTCTGCACAGAGGCAAACATTTCAAAGGCACAGGTACAGAAGCAGCAATACTTGGCGTGTGAAAGGGATCTTGGTGTTGCAGTGGATCACAAGTTGAAACTGAATCCACAGTGTGATGTAGCTGGAAAGAAGGCTGATGCAATTTTAGGTTGTATTATTTGAACCATAGCTTCCAAGGCCTGAGAAGTAGTAGTGGTTCCACTTTACTCCACACTAGTCATACTTCATCTTGAATATTGTGTTCAGTTCTGGGTACCACACTTTAAAAATGATGCAGCCAAAATGCAGGAGGTTCAGAGAAGGACAATGATGAGGGTCAGGAAAACAAGTCCTATGAAGAAAGGTTGAGGGAACTCAGTATGTTTAGGTGAGACGAGAAAGCTGAGGGAGGACATGAGAGCTTCAAATACTTGAAGGACTGTATCATGGAAAAGGGCAATGATTGGTTCTCTGCTGCTCTGGAGAATAGAACTAGATCTAATGGGCTTAAGCTGCAGGAGGGGAGATTTTGCTTGGATATCGGGGGGGGGGGAATCTTAATGGTAAGAGCAGTTCCACAATGGAACCGATTACTAAGGGAAGTGGGTGGTTCTCCCTTACTGGAAGTCTTCAAGCAGAGGCTTGACAGGCACGTTTTGGAGATGCTCTCTAGAGACTATTTTTCTAGACGGCCTTACTAACTCTATGATAGCACAATCTTGTGTAACTCTTGCGCCGGTGTAACAGTAGATCCACCGGTCTAAGTGCACTTATGCCAGTGTAACTTGCCGGACGCCAACGGACGCAGGATGGTGTAATCCCCCTCGGATGCTGCACATGTTCAGTTCGGATGCATGACAGACGCTGCTGCAACTCCGCCAGTGCAGAGGGCATTCTGGGGGCAACAGTTTGCCACTGTTCCTCAAGCATGTGCTGGACATAGATTCAGGGTTTGTCTTTCTGTCTGAGAAAGCTATTCTGCTTAGCAACAGAGCTACCTTGCCCACTGGGTAGCAAACCTGCCCAAGGGGTGGGATGGAGAAGTCCGATGGGTTCCACTCCTCCAATCAAATAATTTGATGGCATCATCAAAGCAAAGTTATATAAGTGCCAGCCCACATGAAGTCTTCATTGTTCTCCACCAGTTGCTGAGTGTTTGTGGGGAGCTCAGAGAGGAGACTCATTTGCTTACCTCCAAGTGCAAGGTTTGGGGACTCCTTCAGCAATGTAAGTCATTTAAACTATGGATTGTCTAGCTAAATTTAATTTATTTAGAAGATTTCTATACTGCTTTTCCACAGGCTACAAGCCTGGCACTCAAGGCAGTATACAACCAAATTAAAACATACATAATGAAACATGGGATGTTGTCTGGGTTGTTGTCTGCCCCCAGTGCCTCAGTATGTTCTGCCTTGCTGTTTTTCTGCTCTATATTGTCACCCCCCAGTGGATTTTATTGTTTTTAATTTACTTTATGTATTGTTTTTAAATTATGTATTTTAACTTGTTGTAAGCCGCCTTGGGCATGTGCCTCAGCATAGGAAAAGGCGTAAGAACAATACTGCACACAAAATACTTGTGTTATGGAGTTATTTTTCTGGGTGCTAGCTGACTCTAGCCAGTGTGAAACTTCCCCAGTTTAATATAGGAAAGTGTTGAGGGGAGTCTTTGGGTGAAACTTTTTGAGTAGCATGCCAGCTCCATCTGCTGAGAGCTATTAGTTACTGCATCTATCTGACGAAACATTTTCTTTGTGCTTTCCAGTCAAGCTCTGGCATTTTCCATCAGCCTACTTGTACTTTTACTACTCACCGTTCTCTTTCCCCCTATTGTTCAATTCCCTGTTAATTTAGATGTTTAATAAACTAGTTGCATTTTGACCCTTTGTCTGCCTAGTCCACATTCATAGGTAATTCAGTGGATTGTTAAGACTCTTCTCTCTGCAGATGTTCCAGTGGTTTTGATTTTAATAAGAACAGGTGAGGTTCGGTGTTCACCTGGGAGGGTCCCCCCCCAAATGGCTCTCCTCTGCCCAGTCTCTGTAGCCTGGAATGGTGATAGCAGATACACACTACCAATGCCCCCCCCCCCCATTCAGCTGCTGGTCCAGTAAAGGGAAATCAGGAAGCAGAAAAGGGTGTGGGCAAGTTAACCACAAGGCACTGCTCCCCTTGGTCATTCTGTCTTCTCTCAAGATTCACTCTCCCCCCTTTTCCTGACACATCACCCCCCCCCATAAAGCTCCTCCCCAGTTGCTACAAAACACAGGAAGAGGGGGGATAAGTGTGTGTGCATTTCCTTCCCCCCCAATCAGAGTGTCAATTCTTCTGTGCACACTTCCTTAGGTCCAAGTGCTAGCGAACTCAATAGGATTTACATTCATAAGAATACTGGAAGCTGCCTCATACAAACCCACTCAAACCATTGATCTATATAGCTCAGTATTGCCTATGCTGACTGATGGGGCAGCCCTCCAGGGTTTCAGATAGGTGCCTCTGAGGTACAGCCCTTCCCCCAAAGTAAACATGTCATAGTGTTGTGCCATAAAAATGCTGAATTCTGCACTCAATGTAATATTTCCCAGTTGTGCAGGACATCAGAATACACACTGTCTGCTAATACAGTGTACACACAGCCCAATATAGTGCCTGTATTTTACTTGGGCACTGGTGCCTAGCCTTATTTTGCACTGGTTGTACAATGCTACAAAAAGCACAGCACAATCTATTTTGGCATCCTTCGTTTACAAACAATTTGTGGCCACCCACCAGGAGCTGAATTATCAGTACTACAGGATGCTGCAATGGAAGCTGAGCTGTCATAAATGACTGGTTCACAGGCTGAGATGAACACATGGAGGGTAAATCCATCAGTAGCTACTGTGTGATGATAGCAACATCCATTTTCAGAGACAGCATGCCTCTGACAACCAGATGCTGGAGATTAACAGTATGAGAAGGATATTGCCATCATGTCCTGGAGGCATCTGTGTGGTCACTGCCAACAGACAGAATGCCGAGCTTGACGGACCACTCTTGTGATTGAGCATGTCACTTCTTCCACTCTGAATCCTGAAAGGTTCATAGATACAAATGTGAAACCACAAATCCTGCTAAATAGAGGCATCTGATACTCATTTAGATGTAACTTAAAAAAACATTCCTGCTTTAAAGGAATGCAATTCCTAAACAACACTGCCATCTAGAGGCATGTGAACCATCATGGTACAATCTAACATTGGGGTGGTTTGATTAAAATTCTGAAAAATCCAAATAGATTAAAGCACTCACCTAAGGTCTCAGTACTAAGCAACATTAGGAGTACACATACATTGCATACGTGCACTGTAGTGCTATTGATTCTACAGGCTCTGCGTTTAGAAAACCATGTAAATGTGTTCAGAAGTGATGCATGAAACACAACATGACCTAAACGAACTGAAAAAAGCAGTGTGCAAGCAAAATCCATAGAAGTGAAGAAATGTAGTACAGTAGTTTACAAATGATTAACATCTAAAATTATAGCATTTTAAGAATCATGATCACACACAAAGCCAGTTCCACAACCCACCCACCCTTGCAACATTGCATTACACTTTAGTGTTCAATGGGGCTTGCTTCTGAGTAGACATGGCTAGGATTGTGCTCTAAGGGTTTAACAAGCTACACCTGCCCGTTCGTGGGTCGCACTGGCCCAGCCTGGGATCACCTTGGGAGAAGGGGACGTTCGTCCCCTTCCCCGGTTGTGGGACTACCCGGGGCCTATGGGCCTTCTTGGATGTACATCAGCTCTGGAGCCAACATACATCCAAGGCAGCGGGGTAAGGCCGAACCGGGCCGGGAAAGGGCAGAGGATATCGGCAGAGCATGCTGCCGATATCTCCACCCAGTTTGGCCAATGTCATGTCTACTCATTGGCCCCATCCCTCCACTCCACTCCCCTGCACTGGTCAGTGCAGGACCTACCTGTACCAGTGGGTGTAGGGAAGGTCCACCGGGGGACTGAGTGTTGCTGGCTTCTGCGCCAGTGGCCCTTACTCCCAAGTCATCGCAAAAGCGCTTTACAGCATGTTTGCAACTATTTAGAGCGGCGGAGCACATGCTCCGCTGCTCTAAATTTAGAGAGGATCGGGCTGCCCCCACGGGCAGGAACTAACAGGAACATTCAAGAAAATTAAGGATTGTAACTCCTGATCTGGGAATAACCCCACGTAGTGGGGGCACTACAACAGCATGCAGGATGTAATTGAGATGCATCCACAAATAAGTTCAGTGGCCATTTGTAGTAATTCAGCTAAGGTGTAAGATCATGAGTTCTCCATCTGATGAAACAGCAGGATCAGCGCATTCTGCACACCCATGTCACCAGCAGGACCATCATCTTCCTCTGGAAAGAGGAAACCTGAATGTATTGAACAAAGTACTTCTGGAAATACAGGGAAGATAAGAAAGCCAGGAGAAGAGAAAAGCAATGGTGGATGTATTAAAAAAAGATTTCTGACAATCAAAAACCTGTTGCCGATGTTTATCAATCATAAAAGGAATACTACTTGTATTAGAAATCTATTTGCATAAGAAAATATTGTAATAAAAGTGCTATCACAGTGTGTTATTTTGTATTTTGTAATATTTTTTAGAGGTAGAAAAATTAATACATTACTTTCAATTTTTCATATTAGAAATGTTTTTTTTTTGGTCTTCACTGAGACATTTGGTGATTTTGGGCGACCAGATATATGCTGTCGTAACGAAACCAGTTGTACTGTAGGCCTGTACAGTACGTAACAAGGGTTACGTTCCAAGTTACTCCAGGAACGAACAAGAGGCCCCAGAACAGAAAGGGGATTCAAATCCCCTCCAAAGGGGGATTCAAAGGGGATTTAAATCTCCCCTCCAAAGCCTCCTGCCCTGCCCTCCCTCGCTGGTTACACCGGTGGTATAAGGTGGATAGGATTGTGCTGTTAGTTTCCTAAAAGTGATCAAGTTGGCTACATCATTTCGTTTTGCATTTGCCGGTATAAGCTCATCATCACCCGAGTGCATATTTTCATTATCGTCATGTGAACACTCATCCAGTTCTGCCTCATCATTTGAAAAGATACAAATATTGTGCAGAACACAGCATGCTACAACTAGTTTCACCATGAGATCTATCCTGGACATGTCCAGATATTTCAGTCGTCTGAATCGCTCCACTAAATGAGCAAAAGCCCTTTCAATGACACTCCGGCAATTAGAATGGGCGGTATTGTATGTTTTCTGATCTTCATTTAGATGTCCATTATCTTTATAAGGTGTTAGTAAGTGTTCATGAAGTGGGTAAGCTGCATCGCCCAGGACGTGGCTATTGTTGGGAAAGGCACTTGCTTCTTGCAACATATCTATTAAAGGTGAACGCCTAAGCACACAGGCTTTGTGAACTGAACCAACTTCCCCAACATAGCAGTCAGTGAACAACATCTTTTCATCACACACTGCTTGTAATACGATGGAATGAGAACCCCTTCTGTTGATATAGGAAGCTGGATTGTCTTCTGGAGCTTTGATGGCTACATGCTTGCCATCTATTGCTCCTAGAACTCCTGGAAACCTCCATTTTTGCTCAAAGTGGCCCATTGTTTTTTCAGCACGTGCACCTCTGGGCCATGATATGATCTCTTCCTCAGAATTCAATTCCAGTACTGCTTCCACAAAAACATTCAAGTACTTCCATGCGACCGAACGAGTAATTCCAAAACGGTCACCTACCTCTCTGCAAAGACAGGTTAATGTAAGCAATCATTAATATAGATTTACAGGTGTCAGAAAACTGTGCTTGATTGCATGCAATCTACTGTTTGTTTAGGGCAGGAGCATTACAATGAGATATAATTGTTTTAATTCTTGATTTTAAATGTATATATGTATTTTAATGTTTTTATTGTAAGCCGCCTTGGTTGCCCTTGTGGGAGAAAGGTGGGGTATATATTCTATAAATAAATAAACCCTTCCTTTTCTTTCACAAATATAACACATGTCATAATCAATTTTAATCTGCTCTGTACTCTTTTAATGGTAATTATATTTCAGTATTTAATTTTAATTGTGGATGGTTTTAATGGGTTTTAATTATGTATTAGTTGTTTTGTTATATGTTTGCTGCACACCGCTTTGAAACTTAGAAAAGCGGTATAAAAATATTTTAAATAAATAAAAATAAATAAATAATCCTGCTGCATTTCTAAATATTTCTGCAGCTTCTTCTTGGTTTCTTTCCTCTTCCTACTAGCTAGCTGTAGCTACTGTTCTAATGGAGAACTCATCCAGTGAATGAAAGTAAAGCTGCACTCACCTAAAAGACTCTTGATTCGCCAATACCCATAGGCTGCACAGCACCTGCTTTTTTATGTCGACAGGATATCGACCTGGTTGGTCAACATGTTGTTTTCCCGGTAATTTGGGTGCTAACTGCTGGGACAGTGTTTCTGCAGTAGATTTGCACAGGCGAAAATGCCGTTTGAAGTCCAAATCTGAGTACAAAGGCACGACGTTTTCCACAAAGCGCTTTCCTTTTCTGACACGTTTGCGGACACGGCTCCTGTACTTCTTCAGAAGACCCAAGGTGGCTTGCAAAAGCAGTTCATCATCCTCCGATTCCAAATCCAGCTCTATTAAATAAGTATTTAAAGCTGCAAAAGCACACTGAAGTACCTGTCTTCTGTTAGATGCCATTTTCTGACAACAAAGTAGAAGGAAAAAGGGTATTTATGCACCTTGGTCATATCATAAGGTCATATCAAGGAAATCATAGCACAAGGTCATATCAAGGAAATCCTTACTTTTTAAGTAAGAACATAAGAAGAGCTCTGCTGGATCAGGCCAAAGGCCCATCTGGTCCAGCTTCCTATATCTCACAGTAGCCCCATGTACATGATCATCAATAATGTACATTATAGTCAAGGTCTGCAGCAGAGTAGTATTGTCCCTTTACTTGCACTTCCTAACCTAACCTGTGATTCCCGCCTTCCCTTTTTCAGTACTCGAAACCTTTCTCTGTCTTGCCCCTACTCCCTTTTTAAGTTGAAAAGAAATATCCCTCAGGACACATACATACATGCCCCTCTGCATCCATACCCAGAGGTAGTCAGAAGTAATCTCCCACCCTGTTTCAAGAGAAGGCTGGCTTTAAAAAGCATTAAACACGGTCAGTGTGCAATTTTCAGATACATTCCTAGTTTACAGGGGATTGTCACAGGCAATCCACCACAGACTCCACCTTGGCTCTACTGTATTGTTTACACATACGGGGGGGGGTTACGTACACACCCCATTTGTTATTCTACATACAGGTATACCACTCTCTCTGTGAGATGCCACGGGTGGCCACAGACTCCTGCCCACCACACACCCTTGGGAGGCAACTGCCTCTTCCCCATTCTTCGTCCTCCAGTCCTGCCCTTCTCATTGCTTCTCCTCTAATCACTCACCTGCTGCTTGCACCCTGCATCTTCTTGCAGCCTTTTCGGGAGGGGGGGGGCGACCTCCAGGTCCGACACGCCCGCCAGACCCGAAGCCACTTTTATAAGAGGGGGGAATCAGCAGCAGCCATTTTAGCTTTATTGCTGCGTTTGTTTTTCACCTTCCAGCGCTAAAAGCGGTTTTTTTTTCCTTCCAGCACGCTCAGGTCACTTTTTTTTTAGCTTCTAGCACGCTCGCCACAGTAGCAGTTTGAACTGGGAGCATGAAGCTAGAAAAGATGGTGGCCTCATGGACCAATAGGAAGGCTGCATGGCTGCAAAGGCACTTGGGAGATGTAGTAGGAGGGACCAAGAAAGAAGAGCGATCTTAACCACTGAGCCTTATGTTGTCTACACTGGATTCATTCCAAACAGCTGGCTTGCAGCAACACTTCATCCGATTTCCATCCAGCTCTTCTAAATAAGCCACCATTTTTGTCGTTTTTAAAATGATCCGCTTAGAAGCATTCTAGAAGCATGATAGTAACGTCACTTCCTCCTATTTTCTATTAGAAAAACGAACGCAGCCGAAATGTAATCGAGTGTCCTGTCTGGCTCGCAAGGATCATAGAGACAGAAAATGAGAAAAGTTACACAGGGACGTTGTAAAAGCCGGAACGGACCAAGCTGGAACAGGCAATTAATGAATGAAACGGATGGGAAAAAAAGTCAGGGTGTGTAAGGACATTTAATTGAGAACAATATTCTATATACCTGGCCTGCTACCTGCAGCCGTTCCAGTAGCATGCTTTTATTAACCCCTTAACCCCTTTCCTTTCCAGCCGAAACCGGACGGAACAAGCCGAAAAGGACGTTTTCTAACCTAGTATCATTCCAAACACAGCGGCATAATTACCGGCAGAGACACACGAGAACAATATTTTGGAAATTACATCCATTTCGCATTGCGAAACTGAAATTAACCATTTTAACAAACAGCAGCTTTGAATGGATTTTGGCTGGGAAGGGCTTCCTGCTTTTATACAATCCTAGTCACACAACTAAATTTTCGAACACCACCACAGGACCACCAGAAACATTATGCGAAAATGGAAGAGATATTCTAGATGCCTATACACTGTATCTATCTGTATGGGTTTTCTTAGCATTGATCGACCTTTCTCATTCTGTAGGAAACAACTGGAATTATTCCCAATCCCATAGGCTCAGCGAAGTCTCCGATCCTTTGGGGAGAAAAGGCAAAAACAGTCATGTTCCAATGACTGGCGAGCTAACATTCTGGAAAAAATTTGCACTGCAATCCAAACTCAGAAGTAAGCCCCACTGAGTTCAATGGGACTTACTCCCATGTAAGCATGTATAGGATTGCAGCCTCAACCGATGGAAACTGCCTAGAGAGCGACTCGTCTCTCAGCACCACTATCGACAGATTCGAGTAACCACGGGCGTTTATTAGTTCTAAACGAGAGTGGCTATTACTTCTTTGTGTCCCACTGTGCTAAAATCATTTTGTATCAAGCAGAATCTGACTGAAAGTGCATTGCAAGCCTATCTACAGAAGGACGTATTCAGGGGGGTTAAATTAAAGTGCATTTAGGCTTGCAGCCTCAGTAGTTTACCAAACGTCTGCTCTTTACTACATCTTATGCCTATTAAACTGCAGACCGGAACTTACATCGTACCCAACAAGATCGTTTTCTCTCTATCGCTTCCTTTATTTATTATTTGTCTTTTCTTTCTTTTTTTTAACAGCCAGTCCGAAAAGGATTTCAGCGATATAAGGACTTGCATACAACGTGGATTGGGTGGGATCGTGTGCGCATGCGCGAGACCGTTCTATGGCTGTACCAGAGAGAGTAAACCAGAGCGTCGCCCTGTGGGAGTGAGCGTATGAGAACCGCGCAGGCGCGTTGTTTCGGTTGTTTCACTCCGGGAAAGCGTGACGCCCGCAGAGCCGTCGGTTGGAAGAGGAGGTCTCCTGGCCTGGGGTCTTCTTGTCTTGTCGCTGAGTCTAGCTGTGAAGGAGAAGCAGTGGGGATGGCTCAGCCCTTGAACCTCAACAATGAGGTGAGCTGTTCTCCGAGTCAGTTCTCCGATACGGATTGGGAAGCAGCCTCACGTGTTAGGATGTCGGCTTCGATAGTGCCGTATGAGAGGCAGCTGTGGCAAAAAAGAAGGCTTGGTTAGAAAAAAGCCGGGTCTTGGGGACTCCTGGGGACAGGATAAGGCAAGGCCGTCCCTTCTCGTAGGGAGGTGAGGGTAAAACGTGTCCATCTGGCTATGTATCTACTTCATGTTTCATTGTGTTAATGCTGCTTGTACTGCCCATGACTTTTTATCCTGTGCTGATTGCTCCTCTTTTGTTGTTTTAGTATTGTTTTATTGTAACTGTTTGTAAGCTGCCTTGAGTGCCCTGATAATGAGGGAGTATCATTGTTTTTTAAATAAGTAAATAGAATCTATGTTCAAAGATGGTGCCCTACATTAAAAAAATATTTTGGCAGGCTGTGCTGTGCCCTCGAGGGAGAAGAGAAAATGCTAGTGCTAAGCTTTAAGCCTGACTCATGATTTCTGGCGCATCCCAGACGCGCATAGCTGTCTGGTCACCATTGCGCAGCTCTCCTGATTTCTGGCGCTTACAGAAAGTTGTTTCCCCATCTTTTCAGGGGGCGGGTTTGTGGACCTACTGCAGCCACCAATGAGATGAGGGGGAGGAGAGTGGCACTTGTGTTTACCCAATCACAGCTGCGCTTTCTTAAGAAGGCGGGACAACAGGAGGGACTATTTGCGGAAAGAGTGGCCAGGCACCTACGCTCGTCTCCGTGACGGAAATCGTGCGGTGTGGGTCAGCCTTAATAGTGTATGTAGGGAATTGCAGTGTGCAATGGGATCCTTTCTCTATATGGGTACGTATGCACATATCTTTTTATGTGTTAGCTTCTGAACACTGGATAAATTTTCAGAAGCATTTCTCCAACTAAACATTGCAGTGTAGGAAGTGGCCCTGACATTAGTTTAATCATGTTCTTGGCCTCTGAAACTATTATTGTTGAGTTTGCAGTGGAAGGGCCATAGCACAGTGGTAGAGCACATGCTCTGCATATAAAAAATCCCAGATTCAGCACTGCCAGATATATTTTTGTATACTGTAGTGCAGTTGTTCTCAAACTTTTTTTTAGCACCGGGACCCACTTTTTAAAATGACACTCTATCAGGACCCACCCAGCTATATGAGATGCTCAAACATTTATCTGACTATATTTACACAAGCTTGCAAACTGCAGGAGCTCAGCTGTTTGCAGCATAGTTAGCAGCCTTCTTGCAAAATGCAGGAGCTCAGCTCTTTGAAGGGCAATTAGTAGCTATCTGATTTTTGAATAGCCTCAGGGCTTGAGGCAATTACCTGATCTTTCCATCACCTGGGACCCACCACAAATCAGGTCACGACCCACCAAGTGGGTCCTGACCCACAGTTTGAAAAACACTGCTGTGGTGTGTTCCAAGTGCATAAAGTACTCATATGTATTGATGTTGTCCTTACAGTAATCCTGTAAGGTGAGCAAGTATTATTATCGCCGCAAGGCAACTGAGGCTGAGAGAGTGGCTTTCTTAAAACCATCTGATGAGTGTATGACAGAATCAAGATTCAAACTAGGGAAGTCCTGATTTGCAGCTCAGGCTCTTGACCACTAGAAAGACTGTTATCTAATACCTCTGTTTCCAGTCAGAGTAGACTTCTGGATAAATAGACGTACAGGTATAACAACATTCCTGTCAATGACGAACCACTTATGATGGTGGTCCTAAGAGTATAATGTAGCTGAAAAAATTCTGATCACCTAGTGACAAGGCTCTACTCCCCCTCGTCCAAGCAGGATCTACAAGGGTCTCTAACCCTTTCTCCATGGCTTGTGTGGCACCAGTAGTACCTCCAGCCGCCACCTCTATTTGAACCCACAGGCTGGTCGAGGAAGTCCTGACCATTAGAAGCTGCCCAGCCACTGGCTGAAAGTGCGAAGCCCTGCTGCTATTGGAGAGGGAGAAATCAGACAGATACATTGCATTTTGTTCTGCTTCTCCTCCCCCTCCCTCTCAGCTGGAGGCAGATGGGTGCACAACAAGAAAAAGAGGTTGCCTGCTATCGTGTTCACGAAATGACGAAATCGCCCAATGACGTGTTTCCTGGAACATATCCCCGTCGTTAAGCGACGCATACCAGCAACAGGACTTTCTAGAGCTACTTCACTTGCTCAGTGAGGTTCCAGACCCTACTGACCCTGTCTTTTGGTACATCAGCACATGGCAACCAAGCCTTAGCAAATTCTAGTCTTACCTGGGCTCCAGACACTGGGGGAAAAACATAGATAGGGGCCAGGATACTGAGGGATAGTCTATTTCCATACGAGCCTATCTGTGCACTGAACTCCTCTTCACAAGCCTTCCTCCATGTGATCCTCTGCCTGAAGGTCAGCAGGTGGCAACCAGGGAGGATGCCTTCTTAGTTATGAAATGCTCATTTAAGAGAAGCTCACTTGGCACCTCTTCTGATGTCTTTTTAGTGCCCTGCAATGGTCTTTTTCCTGGTTTTTATTTGGAGGGAGAGGCAGGACAGAAATCATGGTAAATAAAATGCAAACTTTTTAGCAGTTTTAATTTTAACCACCATGGACAAATTGTAGATTTGTTACAGGATATACTTCCTACTTCCATGATTCTTCAACATAGTATACTTTCAAGATAAAATGGTCAAATATTTGAAAATATGGGTAAACTTGCTTGTGTGCAAATTGTTAAACTGTTGCTAGGTGGCAGCACATTATTGATAATAGCTCCTCTTTGGCCATGGCTACTTGTGCAGACTCTTACAGATAGGTTTAAATTGCAAACCAATTAACTCCACCTCTGCATTTAAGATAGTGTTCAGAGCATATTTATTTTAGCACACTGCCTCCTTTCCCATTGATGTTCCACTTTTAACTGTTGTTTTGTAGAGTTGTGGGGATTGAAACTTCAGAACTGCCTCTTTCTTTCCGGTGGGACATACTAAAGCTCCCAAACTGTTCACTGGTGGAGTGAATATTCTAGCTCTGGTTCCCTAAGCTTGCATTTATCGTATGGAGCATATGGCATTTGTCTCTTTTGAGAGGGTAGCAATTTATTTTAAAAAATTATATCCCGCCTTTTCCTATGCCGAAGGCAAATGCCCAAGGCGGCTTACAACAAATTAAAATACATAATTTAAAATACATAAAATAAGTTTAAGCAATACATAACGATACATAAATTAAAAAAACACACAATAAAATCCACTGGGCGACAGTATGGAGCAGAGAAGCAGCATGGCAGAGCATCTAGAGGCACAGGAGGCAGACCATAACCCATCACCCAAACGCTAGACGAAACAGAAACATTTTGAGCCCTCACTGAAAAGTCATGAAAAAAAAATCAAAATAATATTGTAGATACAGCATTGACAGTGCTGAACAAGATGGACAGAAATCTATCTTGTTCAGGGAAACCAGGTGTACATGATGTTTATACAAGAGTAGACCTGTGAAAATGGCCACAGTTTGTGTATTTTCATCTTTTAGGGGGATCCCTCGATGGCTGTGCAGAAGAATGAACATAGTTACAGTCAGGTTCAATGTGAAAGTTACTCATCTATGTACTTATAATAGAGTTCTGCAAACATATTTAGAAAATGTGGATTTGGAGCAAAGTTAACTTTGTGATAAAACTGATCCACAGAATTACATAATTAAGCACCATTCAGTTCAGTACCTACTGAAATCTAACACTGAATAATCCTTCAGTCCTTCCCAACATTAGAGACAATGAAGTTTGAATAAAAGTAACAAAGGTAATCTTACCTTTTTTTAGGCTGTTTTAATGCTCCATAACAAACTGTAGGCTTCATGTTTTTAATGTTTTTAGTTTGTGTTGCTGTTTTTTAAAACATTATAATCTTTAATGTTTTGCTTTAAAATGCATTATTTGATGTAGAAACTTTGGTCCCCTGGTTCATATCCAGTAATATATACCGAATAGATTTATTTTCAGTAAGTTTGTTTCCTCCATTCACTTTCACTCAATTCATGTACCACTTTCTAATATACATGTACCCATTCTCACTAGCAGTTGACTGCCAGTGGTGCTGCTGGCTCACTTTTCTGTTCATAGGCTAGACCAATTTTTTTTAAAAATGATAATTCTGAGGAACTGGAATGTTCCTAAAACATTCCCCAGTACCGAAGCAGCAGAGCCAGTGACTAGGGAGGGCTCATTGATGCTAGAACTCGCACAGGCAATAGCTATAAAGGTGTCAGGCCGTGTAATCTACATATTCCAGGTATTTCTCTTAGAGTGTATTTTTATTTCTCATTAACAGAAATTCAGATACCGTACTGTATTCCATGTTCAACAGGAACTTGACAAACCTTTTGGAATGTTTGCTGGGTTAACTTGGGGTTTGCTTTGGAACTAGGTGTCAGCCCAAAAATTTAGGAGCTAGACACATTTTTCACCTTTCAGAGTTTTTTGTTTTAATGCTGGCCAAAAAAAATATTGCATGCCATCAATGGTATAAATGTGATTTTACAGATAATGAGCATTAAAAAACACATTTCCAACCCTTGTGGTGATAAGAAAAGTTGACAAATGTTTCTGTAAACCAAGGTGATGTAAACGAAAATGTTTGTCTGTCAGTCTCATTGAAGTCATTGGGCTTACTTATGAGTAGACACATGTGGTAAAACAACGTTCCCTTTCTTTCTGGGCTGGTATGGGGTGGGAGGAGAGTGAGAGAAACACACGCCTGGAGGACCTGTTGAATGGAGGGTAGTGGTGAATGTGTGCTCCACATGAGGTCCTCTCCCCGAGTATGCAAGAGAAGCTCCCTCTAGAATGAAGTCCCCCCCCTTCCTACTGCTCCTCCTGTGCGCCCCCCAACCTGCTCCTATTTTGCATGGCTCAGCAGCTGTTGCATTTTCCAACAAAGACCACCCCTCAGCTTCAGCCTTGCAGCCATTCCCTCATGAGTTGCCCTGGGAGCCTTAATTTATCAAACCCGGGGTTAACTCACATTTGGTTATCTCTGCTACCCAGTAAAGGTTCTATTTAGTAAAGCTGCATTTTTATATTGTTGGGAATATGCATGTCATCCATCCTCCTGCTAATGTCTCGGGCAGCCTGATCCTGCATAAAAATACACAGCCGGCCTAAAAGGCCGGCCTCCATATCCATCGCCCTTCCCGGACCGCATCAGCTCAGCCCAGGAACACCTCGGAGGAAGGGGGCGTCCTCTTCCCTGTTCAGATGTACGTTGGCTCTGGAACCGGCGTACATCCGGGGCAGCAGGGTAAGGCTGACCTGGCCCTGGAACGGGCTCGGGATATCGGCAGAGAGCTCTGCTGATATCCTGGCCTGGTTCGGCCAGTGGATGCTCTCCCGCCTCTGTACCGACTAGTGCAGGACTTACCTCCGCCGGTGGGTGCTTGGTCCGGGGGGAGGTGAAGGGCTTTCGGCCTCCGCGCCAGCAGCCCTTACTCTCCGGATGTCAAAAAATACGCTTGTCAATACCACTGCTATTGCAAATCTGTTCTCGAACAGAGGTGGCGATGGTCCACTGCTCACTGTCAGAGTGGTCCACTGTCAGAGTCAATACCTTTTATATGTCTCAGTTCTACATAGCCTAGACTCGTCTAGTTTCCTTTGGCGCTGAAAGTGTATTTTGTATGTATATAGATTTGCTCCCTCACACTTATATATTTTTTGTTACATGGTGGCTTAATGCTTTCTGGCAAGTAGCTTGGCTGTTTATCACCTAGAAGAGGAGAGTTGACTGCCTGCAGGGGTGGTCCAATTAAAAAGGAAGGAAATATCCTAATGGGCTTTCTTTTCCTTTCTAAGGTTAAATAAGGTAAACAAAACATTTAGCCTAAAAGAGTGATTTCATCCATCTACTATCTGCTTCATATCAATGTCTGCTGATTGACAGGCAGTAGCTTTATTCTTTTGGTCTGAGGACATAAATGTGTGAAATGTTGCAAGTTGTTTCCTTTATAGTCTTTTTTTTAAAGTTGCTTGAGAATGCATAGGAGTTCCTCTTGTTTATGGTGGTGTTAATATGAGTGCAAGTGGTTGAGCAATAAGAATTTCCTGTGATGGATTGAGTTCTGCTTTAAAATCTCTGACATTCTTCACAGACCATGTCAGTGTTCCAAGCAACTATTTCTGCAAAGCTTATGAAATTTCCGAGTTTAGAGTCTCTCAGATTCAGGGGAACAGTATTTTATTTTCCCCCTAGGAACTTTTCCAGCAGCTATTATTCAAGTTCAAGTTGCCACATCATCAGTTGCAGAATATTAAGGGCGAACTGTGATCAGCGCTTCAAGCACATTTGCTTTCGGCAGATTATGAAAAAATTTAAGTGTGCAAAAGCAATCTGCGAATAATATTAAATGACTATACTTGAAAAAGAGATCCCCCCCCCCCCGGTTCAGAGTGGTTTGTATAAAGTGTATGTGGTTGGGCCACGTAGGCTAGTTGGAGGTTGCCAAAAATAAAACATGTGGTTGCTCACTTGGCTGGTGCATAATTAAGAAAAAATGCAAGCCCAGTCATGGGAACTTGCTGTAGACTTACTATTCAAAGGAATTGTAGCATAGCTATGATGAAGAGAGCAGCTATGGTTTATTAGTATATCTATAGGTGTCTGTAGAATCTATTTAAAAGTCTTCTTTCTAATGCAGTTCACTCACAATTAACTGCCGTCTTCAATGCAGATATCACTTTAATAATAGTCATTGAACTATTAATCAGTATTGCAATTTCAAAATTCACATAATACAATTTTCAGTTCTTTTTAATTGAGTTGAGTAGGTTTCTGTGTTCTGACATTGAGAGCCAGGATGTTTGGGAGCTAGACTTAGACATGGAAGATCAGGTTTGAATCTGCTCAGCCATGTTCCATGGGTGACCTTGGACCAGACACTCACTCAGCCTAACATACCTCACAGGGTTGTTGTTAGGACAAAAGGAGGGAAAGAACTATGTACACCACCCTGAGCTCCTTGAAGGAAGGGCGGTATAGAAATGTGAAAATAAACTTGGAACACTTTCCTAACCACTAACAACCAGTCAGTTTGGGTTTTAATGAGACTGGGATAAAATTCAGTTTATCTACATCTTTTTGAATGATTTACGTATTTCAGGGACATTAACTTGGGACAGCAAAAATGGATTGTCAGTGCCCTTACTACTTGTATTAAAACATTGGCAGGATGAGTGCCCTCCTACTCCTTGGGCTAAGAACCTCTTAACCTTGTCAACATTTGAATGAATGGCTTACAGAGGGCAACTATGTACGGACATATTTTTGGATAATTGGAAGCCTTTTCTAGATATATACGCATAGTGTACTTACTGTTTGTGACTTATGGTTCATAGTGCAGATTCCTTAATATTTCTTGAAATTTCTGTATCTTTATCTATGCATGCTATCTTTTATCCTTTTTTCAATTAATCAAACTTTAATGACAAACGTTTCCTTTTTTTGGAAAAAGATGCAGAGCAATGTACAGCCTTGTCAGAGCACCACACATTTGACCACAGAACAAGGTGAGGCGGTAGGAATGACAGCCGGAGCTTGTGGTGATATAGTGATGTGTGTGTGCTTCATTTTATGGTTCTGTCAAAAACAAAAGATGTTAAATGTGCGGTAACTCTGGTACAAAACCTAGTTTAAACTTTTGTGCTGCTGTAAGCATAGTGACAAAAGACATGGAGCTACAGATAGGGAAGTTCCTGGATTGAAGCTTGCCTCTTCTGTAAACTCTAATGGTTTGGGGAAAGCTGTTACTTCTCAACCCCATATGCAAAATGGGGATAATACTTACCTACCTTGCATTTAGGCCAGTTGAACATTCAGAAGTGCCATATCAACTCTGTTGTTGTTGTTGTTTTTCTAGTTATTACAATAATGGTCTTTGTTTCAGAGGGGGGAAACTATCAAAGTATTTGATGGGGAGTGGGTAGGAATAAAGAAGCAGAAAAACACAACAAACTCTTTTGTATAGCAAACTGCCATTTACAGGATCACAGTTGGTAACTGGTCCAGTTTACTATTAGAGAGCAAGAGTGTCTACACTACACTGTTATGGGATGATTAAGTTAGCTCAGTACTTTGATGTAGCAGAATAAGTGGCTGGGGATGCTTGACACAAGTTCTCCTTGATGCTGAAGATCTTTTGTGTAAGAAGACAGAATCCTAACAAACGTAGTCAAAGTTTGATTTTACTATCTAGTTGCACTCCGAGTGCTGCTACAGTAGTTAGTGACTGTGCTGCTACAGTAGTTAGTGACTGCCATAACTTATGGATGGCCTTTTCTGTAGTTCAGATAGCTAATGTCTGTATGAATCAAACACTAACCCAATTCAAATCTCATGAATTCATTGCATTGACTTAAGTGAACCAGCATATTCTTGACATACCGGTAAATCTACAAGTTGGGAATCTATACAGTACTTTCCATATATGACTGTTATAAGGAGTTAATCTATGTGAAACTCT
This sequence comes from Plestiodon gilberti rubricaudatus, assembly GCA_026170595.1. Classification (NCBI taxonomy): domain Eukaryota; kingdom Metazoa; phylum Chordata; class Lepidosauria; order Squamata; family Scincidae; genus Plestiodon; species Plestiodon gilberti. The sequence continues at coordinate 54,383,605 of JANXHW010000002.1, forward strand.
TTGCACACTTGAAATGTTCTGTATAAATGCTTATTAATAATGGTAATTTAAAAAATGGTTTAAGTAATCTTACGCAACTTTTAAAAATTATTTTTTCAGCTTACCTTATAGCATAGGCCCAGTTCAGTCAATCTAACAAATCATGGCCATTTGACTTAGGACCACATACCAGCAAAGTGTTGAACTCGTATGCCCCTTTCTTTCCCCCTCACATTTCTCCTCAGCTTGGATGAAGTGCTATAACAAGAGTACAGTATTTGTTAAACCAGTTCATTGCAACTCACCTGGAAACTTTTGTTTGTTACTTACAAACTAGAATAAGGAAACAAAGATCAAATGCTAGAATAAGGAAACAAAGATCAAATGCTAGTTTCATATTCTGGTTTGTAAACTGCAGGTTTTGGGTTCTCACGTCCCACTGAGCTAACAGGTCAGGATTCCTTACAAAAGGAGAGGGGAGAGTACACAGGCTCAGTGCTTCTTCATCTCCCTGATCCAACAAACCAGTTTGTGTCATCTGAACTGGTTCAGTATGTCATTTTTTAAGCAGTCATATGCTTACAATTTCTGTAAAGCCTATAACCATATTTAAAGTGATTTGTGTCTGTACATTCATACAAAATCATTACCAATAATTTGAAAGCTTTGGGGTGAGACATTGGTTTGTCTGTATTCATTTACTTCAGTGCTTTTCTAGATTGCTGAGACCTTATCAGTCTTCAGGATATCTTTGAATAGTTTTAGTTCTGTTGCTAATACCATTTGGGTTCATGAGTGAAATTTTTGTGGCTTAGCAAATAATGTTTTAGTGTCCAAGTTGCACTACAATTTTATATTTCTTGTCAAATTGCTAGTTAGAAGGATCACCTCTGCTCCATAGCTAGTCAGAAATAAAAATGTCATAAATTTGGCTTGTCATAAGAAATCACTGTCTTCCAGGAATTGTATTATTTATAGACAATAGGAACATATGACCCACAAGTCTTCAGGAAATTTTGTAATGAAAGCTACCACAAGTCTTCAGGAAATTTTGTAATGTAAGCCACCATAACTTAAGAATTCTCTCTTGAAAATTTAGACCATAATCCAGATTCAGAATCGGCATGACTGAGAATCTAAGTTTAACTTGTAGTACTTACGACACTCCCCCCCCCCCATCCATCCATTCCTAATAGCTTTTAGGGGGCTGTATCTCAAGTGGGGGGGGGGGGGAGATCTCAAAAGCCCTGTGGAGCTAGTTGTAGGTTTTCAGGATTATTTCCTTGAATTGCAGTCTGACATCCAAAACTCGATTCCAGTTGATCTGTAGGATGTGAAACCTGAGGTCACTAGCTATTTCAGGTAACATAGTCTCAGTAATCTCACTCTGCTGATTGTATAAACTGGCCTTGGTACAAAAGTGTTGTAAACATTCCAAAAGTTTTACCATAGTACAGTTCTTGAAAGTTATTTCCAAAGGAGTCCTTTTGTTATCTTTGTATATGTCATTCTTTTCAATTGCTAGACTGTAGACTTTAGTCTGTCATCAAATTATTCCAATCTGAATTATACAAGAGAAACTTGGTCCTGCATGTGTTGTCATTGATTGTATGTTAAGTTTAGTTTGTCATGATTAAATCCCATTGAATTCAATGGCACTTAGTCATAACTACCGTATTGGCCTAAGTACAAGACTCACTTTTACCCCCTAATTTAAGTTTTTAAACTAGGAGTGTGTCTTATAATCAGGCTGTTGCAATTCGGGTTTGCAGCCGCCCCTCCCCCAGGCTCAGCTTGAGAAAGGGTGGCAAAATACTCACTGCTGCTGCTCAGCTGTGCATTGAGGGCCTTTGAACGGCATGGAACATTGCTGGAAGAAGCCGCTGCTGGCTGAGACTTCTTTACAGAGGCTCCTGTTTGTTTGTTTTTTAGAGGAGATAATGGCTCCTTCTCTGCCCTGCAGGGCTTAAGGTATATCCTTTTTGTTTGTTAAAACAAGAGCACACATACTTCTCCCCTCTCTAGGCTGTAACCCTTTCCAGGCTGTAATCAGTTGTTAATTTTCGTTCTCTGCTCTGCTGGATTTTGTATCATTTTGTAAAGCAAGATCACATACACTTTCATCCCCCCTCCCCAGGCAATGAATGGTTTAGGCTGCAATCCTGTGCACACTTTCCTGAGAGTAAGCTCCATTGAGAACACTGGGACTTGCTTCTGAGTAGACATGCACAGGATTGCACTGTTTGTTAAATTACTGGCATAAACTTAATGCCAGTGATTTAATTTTTTTAATAGCACCAAACTTTAAGGGTGTATCTTATAATCAGGTGCATCTTATACTCGGGACAATATGGTGATTTCCTTAAACTATGTTAAGTTATGATCAGCTAAACTTAGGATACAGCCCGCTGATTTTACTAGAGCAGCTTTAGAGTTACCTGTCATGCTCCCCCCCCCTTAGTTTTTGGGATAAACTCCCTAACAACCTTAAAAGTGAATTTAACTGCCAGTAATTGTTGGAGAAAGAATGTTTTAGCATTCCGTTCATAACACACACAGCTCATAACACACAATTTGACTTTGGGGCAAAACTACTGTAGATGTTCAGCATCTAATATAGAATTCCCAAACTTGGGTTGCATCCAACCTGCAAAGCAAGAGTGGGTAGGGTGGGAATGGCATGCTTAACCCTATCCTGCCCTGTCAGTTTTTTCTCTGCAGTTCCTCTTCTCTCTCCCCCCCCCCTCCATCAAATGGAGAGGTCACAGAGGAGAAGCTGTGGAGGAAGAAACAGCAGGCAGGAAAGGGTTAAAAACACTCCCTGCTTCCCATCATGTCTCCCCTGCATATGTTCATGTGGGTTTCTTAGGTGTGTTTTGTTTTTTTAATTTTCACAGGATGTTTTTATTCCATAGTATTTTTCTAATATGCTTTTATACACTCTCTCGCTCTGTCTTTCTATCAGAGTAATATGTATGCTAATTTAGATTTGATAGCACAGACTTTCATTGTTTAATCTAAATAGGAAGCTTAACCTGAAGTAGTTTGTCTGTACTTTTCTTTGTATTTCATGCAAATGAAATGGGGAATGTTTTACCCCATTTAAATTTCAAGCCCTGAATACAAAGCAAAGTCAAATCCAGCAAGTTAGAAGGGGAATGTATGTCTTACTGCCAATTTAACAGAATTGTGACCATAGCATATGTGTTCTATATAAAGCTTGCCACAGCTGTATGTCAGTTTAAAAGAGGCCTTAGAAGGGGGCTAAACTCTAGACTATAAATGTAGAAATCATTATTGTCTTACAATTGGCTGTTCAGGAAACATCATTTCAAGTTTTCATTACTTTCAGACTAAGTTCCTTAATCCGTTAGGATATGACTGCTACTCACTTAAATATAACTACAGATTTAGATGACGTTTTGGACGTTATAAATGTTGAATTATGAGAACTTCATTAGCTTTGGCTACTCTCTGCTTTTAAAAGATGTGAAATAGAAACCCACAAGTGGCATTTCCTGAGTCTGTGGATAAGGATGTCATCATTACTTATGAAAAGCTGTATCAATTGTTAATTACCATGAGCACCACATTTGATAGAATTAAACACACAGCTTGTCTGGACTTTGTTTTCAGTCACAGGGAATCATATTAAAACCTGAACAGCATTTCTGACAAGAATGTGGAAAGTCTCATCTATTTTTGAATGAATTCATGTATTTCATACTGTGGATGTGACCCTTTGTTTGGCAAACACTATTAACAAGGTCTTGCTTACCATGTTTGCTCAAAAACCAGTGTTCACCACCATCCTGTTTTGTAGATATTTGACATCAGTTTTCCAGAAAGTAACAGCAACAATATTACAAGTTTTATGACTTCTCTTCCTTCTGAAGAATAGTCTTTGTGGCTGTCTTTATTTTGCTATCTAGAACTTTTATAGAGGTAGAGTGCTTGCTTTGTATGCAGAAAGTTGCGACTTCAATTCCTGGCATCTCCAGGTAGGGCTGGGAAAGGCTCCTGTTTGAAATTGTGAAGAGCAATTGCTACTCAGCGTATAGGTAGGTGACCCAATGATAGACCTAATGGTCTGCCTCAATAGAAGGCAGTTTCCTGTGTTATCCATATTTTTTGTAGGGCTGGATAAACCTTATAATAATTGAAGTGTTTAGCCTCTGGCCCTTAAAACTCGGTCATTGTGCCCAAATGCATCAAACAGATTACAATGCTGAGGCCTGGCTCACAGTGTGTTTTTCTGCCTGTTTTTGTTCCACATGACTTTCCTTGAATGTTCACGTCTATAATCACCTGTCTGATTACAGAGCAGAGATGATTCGCGTGATACTTCTGAGGCAACGTCTGCAGTCATGGCAGTACTTTTTTGTCATAGATGCCGGTGGTATGCATGTGCATTTGGTTTCATGGTATTGTTTTTATACAGTTGTGCCCTCTTAATACAATGGGGAAAAAGCATTAAACGTGATTCATGGGTCAGCCCATGTCTGTGGTCATAAAGTTCACTTTTGAATGAAATGGGGAGTCCAATCCTGTCTAGGGCCGCCGCAGCATGCAAAAGCATGCTGCGCTGTATCCTATCCAGGACCGGGCCAGCACTGGCACAGGTGGAGGCCTCCTTGGGGTAAAGACTTTCTTTGGGGTAAAGGGAAGTAACTGCCCAGCTGCCCCAATTGATCTCCTTGGATGTGCGCCGGCAAAGTGGCCAGCGCAAATTCAGGAGACCTGTGCAACGCCAGCCAGGTCTGGGAAGGAGGGATAGGATTTGGCAGAGCATACTGCCAAGGATCCCTTCCTAGCCACCCAATCCCCCCTGTTCCGCCCTCCCCACGCCCCTCGACTGCCCAGTGCAGACCTTACCTGCGTCCGCCAGTGGCTGCCTGCATCTGGCGGAGAGCAAGCAGCATCGACATTGGCGCCGCTTACTCTGCAGGTGTCAAAACACTGCGCCGGTGAAACAATAGTTCCACCAGTCCCAAATTGCACAGGGTTGCACTGTAAGTGAAACTTTGCTGTCTTTTAAAGAAACTATTGTTTTGCACTTGATGACTATTGAAGGGGGGAGTTTCACAGTGATAATTGAGATCACATGTTTTTCTTTCCTTGGCCAATCACTGGTTGTTTGTGACTAATATGTGTCTAGTATTTCTAGAGATGGACTTCTATAGTGCTTCATTCAAGTCTCAACAAAAGAGTATCAGTTTCCCCCTGGGCAAACAGTTGAGGTTCCTCATCTTATCTCTCCCCCTCCCCACTGGGCATGAAAAGCATGTTGAAATATTAACCTGATCACACCAAGCTTCTGTCTAGTGGCTTCAATGGCTTCAATAAATCAGAGGCTACTGACAAAATGACCCAATCAAAGATTATCATTGAAAACATTGCTCCATGGGAATTGCCAACCAAAAATGCTACTGTGTAATCAGCTCCTGACCTTTTGTTCAGAAGCAGCTCTGGGAGGGTCTCTTTAAGTTCAGCCCCCAAACATTTTCAGTGATTATGAGCCACACATTTCTCTTCTGGTCTTCATGCCTTCTGCCTATTCTTCCTGGCAACACTGTCTTTTTAATCCCAAGAACAACATCTAACTAACCTCTTGCTGGCTGTGCTGCCCTATTTATTTTGTTCATCAACCTCTGTGACCAATCAAGATTCACTTTCAAAGCTCCTGATCACTGGTCTATGCACTAAGTCCGCAAGTTACATAGTGGTTCCATTATGGAGATTTGTCCAGAAGTCAGAACGTATGGAAGTTGAAACAGCCTGCTCTTGCCGGCTCAGTGCTGTCACGCCTGTGCAGAAGCACCACAATGGATGGACCACGTCTGCACGAAAGCGCTGACACATATTGTCCTTGGGGACCCAAAGTACTTAAAAGCCAATTAGAACTCTTGGAGGAAATTTTCAATAGCCAACTGGAAGTGGTCACTTGTTGACCAATTGGAACCTCAGGTTTACAATGCTTTTTGGACCATTGAGATGGTCATTCAAACCTGCACCAGTAGTCTTTGAGTACCTAGTGTATGTTACTGTAACTGACAAAATTCTGCCTTCTCTCTGTACAGCCTGCCTGAAGTAAGGTATGCAATGTATCCATTTTGTCACAGACTCAACAAGCTCAGCTTTAACCTGAGGCCCTGTTTACATACAAAGTTACCTCTGAATCTTGTTCCTTCACAAGGACTCGGAGTTCTGGGAGCATGCTGGCGTAGCATTTGCCCATGGGCACTGAACTGTAGTAACGGCTCCCAGCTGAGAAAGTTTGCGATCTGACCATGAAAATTCTCTGTGGTATGCTCTCCGATAGTTCATTGTTAGCTGGGTTCATTCATCTTCAGCTTGCACTCATAGCTTTCTGTTTTTCACTTCATTTTTCACAAGAGACTTGTTTTTCACAAGAGACTCTTCACTTCATTTTTTTCAATATCATGTTTTTGTTGTTGGGTTCCTGGATATGTTAGAATTAAGGACAATCAGTTTGGCCAGTCAAGCTGCCAGAATGGCAACCTAACTTACCATTGAGATATTTACTCAGACTTTCACAACCTGTTAACTTATTATTGGGCATACAGAGATCCCAATTTATAATTTTTATCCTCCCTTTCAAATATCAATTGATAGTACAGGGGAAAAGTCAGAAGAATGAAATTCTTTGAGCTCAAACCAATACACTGGTCATAGCGAAGACATTGCTCAAGAACTGCTGATAAAAAAGTTACCTGGTTCAGCTAATTATTGTTCATGGGGATCTGTGCTCACCAGCTGAAGGGGAGACCTCATCAGTGTGTGTGCCTTGCATTGTAACACCACTGTTAAAACAAATATTAAATTTATGTCCATGTGTTTAAAATATTCACTAAGATTTTTTATGAACCCTAATGTGTACAGGCCTCCCCGCTTTCGGAGGATCTGCTATCCATGGATTCACTTGTCCACAGATAGTGGATGCCCCCCCCATGCCTCACCTGGCATTATTTTACCTTAATTAAGGACTCTGTGTCTTCCTTTAAACAGACTCTATAAGCAGCAGCATGCTGCTTATAGCATCTGTTTAAAGGAAAACATGGAGCAGCTAATTAAAGTAAAATAATGCCCCCCACGCACGCCCCTAGCCATTCTCTTGCCTTCATTAGCTGCTCCGTGTCTTCCTTGCAACAGACAGCAGTAGCATAAGCATGCTTAGCCAAAGAACAGAAAGCAGGAACTTCCTGTTCTTCGTCTGAGCCTCTCTAGCACTCAGCCAGCACCTGTGCTATAAGCAGCATGCTGCTGCTTATAGCATCTGTTGGAAGGAAGACACGGAGCAGCTAATGAAAGTAAGAAAATGCCCAGGGGGTATGGAGGGGGTGTGCGCCACTATCTGCAGACCCCGGTATCCACAGGTGGTCTGGAATGGGTCCCCCATGGATGGGAGGGGGGCCTGTACCATATGGACCTATTTTCGCTTCCTAAGTGAAGACATTAAATTATGTTTTCTTCTCATTTTTGAAGACAATTGGTTAGTTACCTTCATTTGAGGACATATTGGAAACTAATAGAACTAAATGAAAACTTAGAGCTGTGGCACGCAAGCCATAGGTCGCCAGATCTCGAAAACCACTACTCCCCCTGAGCACGCCACAAGCCGGGAAAAAGGCCCCAGCCCTGCCGAACCGGCAGAGCTGAAGCCTTTCTCTTCGGCTTGCAGCACTCTCAGGAGACTCCTCAAGACATTGGGCCACCACTCCGACAGCCACGTTGCTGTTCACAGATACAACTATTGTTGGTCTATTCCAGGAAAGATTAAGCTCATAACCCAGCTCCTTTGTGTAAATGGAAGAAATTTACTAGGCCTCAGCATACAAATGGCTAGTGGCGAGGCCGAAGAGGTGAAATTAAATAATTCAGTAGAAACAAGCTATATATGCAACAAAATTATGATAGTATTTTGCTTTCTATTTTATTTTAAAGGACACTTGCATTTCAAACAATCTGAGGGAGCTAATGGGATCAAACATTAACTGTATTCAGGTTTAATTGTAGGGTTGGCACTTTGAAATAAATAAGTTGGTTTTGTGTTGCAGTTTGGGCACTCGGGCTCAAAGGTTCTCCATCACTGCTATAGTATGGTACAATGTGGCCTAGATGCCATTGTACTGTTAAACTCTTTTCTACCTACAATTTAAAAGCTCTGCTTCTAGAGCTGTAGGATGAAGTATTTATTCATGATTGTGTGTCAGTCTGTGGTTCAGACCTCTTTTGACTTCTTGCTCTGGAACTATAAATGGAGTAGCTTGAATAAGAGTTTCCTAGGTGTACCCGAATTGAAAAGAGGGACCCTCTAGTCCCTGTTTGGTAGCTTACGTAATATGAAAGACATGAAGGCATTCAGAGAGATTTTTTTTTGTCTGTCTTTGGGGAAAATGATGTATCAAACAGGAATTAAAATTAATAAAAGTATGAACTCTTCTATTATAGATTAAATGGCCTGAAAGCTTTTCTGCATTTGGACCAGAGTATAAAAGTAGCTAAAGTGGTTAAGTATCTCCTCAAAGGGAAGTAAAATAACTATATTTTAGATGCAAACTTTAAAACAGTTTTTGAAGTTGAAATTAGGACAGTTGTATCCTTTAGATCACACAGTGACTTATACTGTTTTAATTAAATCTTAATATGGTAGATCCTCCAAATCCTACATATATTGGCTCCCTGCCCATGGCAAAGGTGTAGTTTCTTATATGTGCAAAATTAAGCTCTGTGCATAATATTTGAGTGCTTGAAAAGTGCGCTTGGCAGGAGCAATCAAGCAGCTTAAGGCAGCAGTTGCATATTAATAGGTGGCCACAGCGCAGGGCCCTGGCAAGGGCAGGATCTTGAAATCTCCGTTGTCCTGTGCATTGGACCCGAGTTCTGTTGATTTGAATAGAACTGATATCCATTGTCTGATGAATTACCCCCAAGTGTGATGCTAGAATCATAGACAGACCTGCTTGACACGGTGTAAAAGAGAGTTTTCCAAGTGATTGATATTGTTTAAAGTCATTATTATAAAATGTTCTTGGATCTTTTTATCACTTGGGTGCTCAAAAATGGAGTGCACATCAAATTCTGGAAGGACAGTACTTCTTGGTGTTGCCTTTTTCGCACTGTAACCTACCAGTATTTCTGATATTGTGCTTTAAGCTGTAGATATGCATGAGACCTTGTTTTCCCCTTTTGGTCAGACTTTCCTGAGAGTGTTCTTAAATTCTTGGCTGTGGGTTAGCTTAAGTTGGATCTCTTAAAGCAAGCCCCCAAAGTAGCCAAGCACAACATTTTATTCTAATGTAACATTTCTTTCCAAAATTTGCCACCCCTTACACGGTCTTTGTACTGTATAATCTTTGGCTGTGGTCCAGCAAGTTTTTGAGCACACCCTCTTAGCATTCCATCTACATCCCATTCTCTAACGCAGATCTTAAATTTCCCTGCCGTTGGGGTAGGGTGTGCTAGATTAGAAGCAACAAAATCTTTCTGTAGCTCTACCATCGTTGTCATGAGTGTAATTGTCAAATTCTTGGGATTCCATTGGCTATGTGAAAGAAAGCTAGGAAGTCTCCTTGATCAAATTTCTTAAGTAAGCTGGATCTGTAAGTTTTATCTAAGTGCCAGATTTGTTTTGGCTGCATAGGAAAACTTCATTGTAGTTGAGTAGTTACCTCAGAGCCATATAAAGGAACATTCAAAATGCAGGCTAGAGTAAAGAATCATTTCCACATGTTATGTTGACTGAGAGTGATTTGTGTTTGTAAATAACACTTTTGAATTTATTGCAGGAAGCATAGGGCACTCTTCAGCAAAAGCATTGAGACTTCCCACTTCAAACTGAAAATTCCAGTTTCCTGTCTCTCCATTCTTATCTGACTGTAACCCAGTTCAAATCTCATCTTGGATGATTTGCCCCCTCGTCCCACATCTGATAATCTGAGCTGTAGTCTCCCTGGTCAGGGGCTTTAGTATTGGGGTGGGTGTATTATGTGCTGCCAAATGTAGTCTATATCCTGTGTGGCATCGTGGGGGAGTGGGTGAGACAGAGGGGTGGCAGGAGGTGCAATATTTTTGATGTTTTTCCTTTCCCCATTCTTCAATGGGTTACTCCTACCTATACCAGCTCTGTCGTTGGCATAGCATTTTTCTCCTGTGGAGGGGCATGTCTGTTGTCTGAAGAGGGGTCAGGGTCTGGTGTACATTGACTCGCCCTCTTCCCTCTCACGCCATGCCCCCATGTCCTTTTTTGGCCTATATGCTGGTGGAGTTGTGCTGGCATTTGAGTGATGTCCGAGTTTCACTGTTGCAGTGTTTTTCCAACGTTGCGCCATTATCTGTTGGCATGTGGGCTTCTACGGTGGTGGGGCTGTCATTGCACCAGCATACACTGGCATATCTTGTGGATAGGATTGGGCCCTATGGCAATTTAAAAAGAGAACTAGGAGATAAAGGAAAGACCTCCAAAATAAAAATGTTTTAAAAAGTGACATCATACAAAGAAGGAAGGAGCAGTTCAAATCTTCTACAGAATCAACCTGCACAGGGTAGGCACCATCTCTAAAAGACCTTTTTATAATTCACCACCTACTGAACTTAAAATGTCAAAAGATGCAGCGAATCTTTCCAGCAGAGTGCAGGGAAAGGCAGTCCTTGGGTACTTTGGGTCTAAGCTATTTGGAGCTTTAAAGGTAATAACCAGCACCTTGAATGTAATTGAGAAACAAATTATCAGCCAGTGAAGCTAAAATATGTGCAATATCAGAATGTGGTCTCGGTTAAAACTGGGTCCACCACATTCTATCCCAGTTAAAGTTCTTGAATGATTTTCAAGTGTAACCCCATGTAGTCTCCTTTGCAATAATCCAATCCTCAGTGTAACCAAGGTGTGAGTGACTGTGGTTAAGTCTGATTGTTCCAGGAACAATGCAGTTGGCTTTAACTGGGTAAAAACATTCCGGACCACAGACAATATTTGGGCGTCTGGAAGCAAGGATGTATCCAAGAGCAACCCCCAGCACAGGTTGACTTTGTATTACTAGGTCTTCTGACCAGAAACACCTCTGTTGTGTTCAGATTTAACTTCAGATTGTTGGCACACATTTAGCTCATCAATGTCTTCAAGCAGTGGTTCAGGATGTTCTAGCCTTCCTAGCCTGAGAAGAAAAAGAGAGAGTGGGAAAGCTGTGTGTCATCGATGATTACACTCATTCCCCAAACCTTGGATGACTTCACCCAGTGGTTTCATGCAGATGTTAAACGTGAAACAGAATGGAATGTTGTGGAACTTCAAAGGTCAAGGCACTGAGCTGGATTGTCTCAGCACCATTTTCTGGAACTTACCCTCCTAGAAGGACCAGAGCCAGCATAGGACTGTACTCCCAAGTCCTATCCTAGCTAGGCAGTCCAGAAGAGTACCATGGTTGATGGTACCAAAAGGTGCTGAAAGGTCCAGCAGAATCAGTGGGGACATGCTCTCCCATCTAACTCCTAGTGTGGATCAACCCATGAGTTTGAGAGAGACAATTTCTGTCCCAAAGCCAGGTGGAAAAAGATACTATAATTAGTGGCAACCAACTACACCTCTGTCTTGTTTGGATTGAGCTTCAGGGTATTAGCTCCATCCTGCTTACTGATTCCAGATACCTGTTCAGAACAACCACAGTCTAAGCAAAGACAATGAAAAGGAGAAATAAACCTGGATGTTGTTGGCATATTAATGGCAACCAGATTCTTGTGTGACCTTCTCCAGTGGCTTCATGTATACAGTGGGCCCTTCTCATTCATGGATTAGCCATCCGCGGATTTGACTCAGCGTGGATGACCACTGAGGACAAGAAGGATCCTGCCAGTCCTTTAAATAAAAGTGTCCCTTTAAATCGCAGTTAAAACCATTTTTCTTACCCTTGTAGAGCGACAGGTAGTCTCCGGCAATTAAAACAGCTATTTCCAGGTTGCTTCAAGGTTGCGACCCCCTACCTTGGCCCTTGGTCACCCAGAATGCAACACAGAAGTGTTTAATCACTTCCGCATTGTATTCTTCAGCATGAAACCGCAGTTACTGAATCAGCGGACGTGGGGGCACGCCTGTACAGTATGTTGACTAGTATGGAACCTCAGGTGGAGCTCAGTAGGAAAAATCTTAGAAGATAACCGATTCACCCCAACACCCCTGTCTAAAACTGTCAACCAGGAACAGAACCACCAGAGCATGGTGCTCCCAATTTACATCTCAGACGCATGATCCGGAAGGATACAATGGTATCTGAACGCCACTGAGAGATCTAGGAGAATTAACATAAAGATTGTCTACTAAGGTGACTTAAAGCAGGGTCAGTTGCTAAACCTGGTTAACTAGATTGGAACGGATATAGGCTGTCATCCAGAAATATCTGGAGTTGAATGGGTACCATCTGCTCTATATCTTGTCCAGAAAAGGAAAGCTTCATGCCCAGCCAGCGGTTGACAAAATTGGCAGGATTCTGAAATGACTTTTCAGGTACAGGTATGTGTCGCTTAATGATGGATACATTTTCCAGTCCCCGTCGCTAAGTGATCCTGGGAATAAGCGCACAAGCAGCCTCTGGAGATTCCGGAGGCTGCTTTCAGGTCACGCCAGGGCCGCAATCCATTCTAATGGCCTTTATGGGCCTCAGAATGGCCTGCAGAGGCCTCCAGAACTTCTGGTAAGCGAATTCTGGTAAAAACAGAAGTTGCATTCACAAAATGGAGTCACTTCTGGAGGCCTCTGTGGGCCACTCTGAGGCCCGCGGAGGCCATTAGAGTAGAATAGAGGGGATTGTGGGCCCTGTGTGATCCAAAAATGGCCTCCGAAGGCCTGAAATGCTGCAGCACAAGAAGCCCAGGAAAGCTGTCGTGTATACAGCCCATCGGTAAAAGGTGGGTCACTAAGTGTCGCACACCTGTATATCTGTGTCTTTATTGGGTCATTCTGTGTCAAATCAACCAATAAAAAATACATTTTGGAACTTGATGTCACGGATTTTGCTCATTTTCGGTACATTTGTAGCTTACCATGAGATGTTTAAAAATTATTTTTTCCAGATTTTTTTGTCCATCCGTTTTTGAGATATTGAATGTTCAAAATTGCCAAAAAAGGCCAAAATCCACTTGTCACCATACATTCAAATGCCAGTTACAGGATAACGATGAACGCTACAGACATAGGACAGGTGTCATTTTAAAGCTTATGAATAGGGCTTTCATTTGATGTACAACATGACAAAATTGTAAATTTTCAAGAAATTCAAAAATATTCAAATAATATTTTGAAAAATTGAACTTTTTTAAATTTTTCAAAAAAATCACACTTAAAGGTATATGTCTTGTAGTCAATCCATCAAAATTTCAAGATGGTATCTCAGTGGTATCATACAAAGATTAAATATTCTTGTTGGCAGTGACCAGGAATTAAACCCCTCAAGTCCATTTTTCTACAGTTTACGTTGATAAAATTAGGTGGTAAACTGAAATGAATCCAAAAATTTATAACAGGACTTATAGAGATAGATTTATAGAGCATGAATTCACTTTCTATTCTTTTACAGGATCAGCTTTTTGGTAAAACTATCAAAATCATGAGCTTTTTACTTCTGTTCGTAGTTTTAAAATTTTCCTTTAGTTGCTGAATAATTTCTGAATCAGCACAGTGATATTTTTCCTCATCTAAATCATCTTCAGAAGTAAAAAAATAATTCTTTGTAGGTCCTTTTAATCTTCCCCATCTTTGTTTGGCCACCCCTGCTTTAGAGAATAGGTCCCTAAAGAAGTGCATATGGATGTAAAATAGTAGTGATTTAAAAAATAAATTCTGGCTTCTTTGGGATAGTCTGAAAAATGAACGGTTTTTTTTCTGTGAATTGGAACCTGTTAAAGAATTAATAAATTTAGAAGTGTTCAGTGAAAAGTGTTCTTGCTAAGTGTGGCACACTTTTTACTGGAATTTGATAAACTGATTCGAGTAGACAAGTTATTGAAAAGTTTACATGAGACTTGAATCTGAAGTTCATGCTTTGTACAGCATTACGTTCTGAACTCCAAAATCTGCCTTGAAGTAAACCCACTAAAGTTACTAGCTTATGTTGCTCACAGCGCAGTTCTATAGGGGGCGCCGGAACAAGCGTTCCGGCACCGGACGTAGTCGCAAACGTGCCGTAAAGCACGTTCGCAACTACTCTGGAGCGGCGAAGGCTGGCGCAGAGGCTGGCCTCCCTTGCTCTGGCGCCAGGGCGAACCCACGGCTGCCAGACCAGGTAAGTCAGGATCCAGCAGGCGGGTGTGTGTGTGTTTCGCCAGGCGAGGGAGGGTGGCCATTGGCCCAGCCGGCCCGGGAGGGGGAGGGGGATGGCATAGGCCATATCCCGGTCCCCGCTGGGCGGCGGGGCCATTACATGCCGCCTCTGACTTCCGCCAGCAATTTTGCTGGCAGAAATCAGAAGAGGCTGATCGGCCCGGGCGGCATTTACACTCGGGGAAGGGGACAAGCGACTACTTCCCCAAGTAGACCTCTGGCCTGGCGTGCACCGGGCAGACTTGGGCACAGGATTCGGCGGGCGGCCCTGGGCCACCGGCCGGATCCTTACACAGGATTGCTCTGACAGACACAGACACCCTATATTAGTTGAAATACATGGTTCGCTTAAAGGCAGTGGTTCCCAAACTGGGAGGCGCTTCTCCCAACCAGCCAGGGGAGCTGTGGAGTGCCATGGAATTCTCTTGGGAAAACAGTGCAATGCCAGTTGGCAGGCATCAACATAATGTAATGGGGACCTGCAGCCAATGGTCAAGGGACCCGCAGGTTGAAAAGTTTGGGAAACACTGGCTTAAAGGGAATAAAATTGGTTCTCTTCAGTTTAGCAAACCTTTCCTCTGTCTGGAAAGCCATCCCTAGGAAGGTTGTCGTGGTGCAGGAACTGTATTCATTCCAGTACTAGGTGAAAAGTGTGTGTGCGTGCGTGCGCGTGCTATCAATACAGGTTTTATTGTTTTTATGCTTGACTTATTCATTGTTCACCTTTTTAATTTTCTAAGTTGCTCTAGAATTTTTTTACCTGAAGAGCTGAAGGGCTTTCTAAGGAAGTCATGACTAAGGGCCCAATCTTATCCTATCCAACTTTCCAGTGCCGATGCAGCCACAATGCCGCCCTGAGATAAGGGAGCTAACTTGAGGAGGCCTCTGTGACTTCCCCCACCGCAGGATGCAGCACGCGCTCCCTTGGCATGGCCACGTCAGCACTGGAAAGTTGGATAGGATTGGAAGTCCCATTGATTTCAGTGGGACTTAGTCATGACTAACTTTAGGATAAAACCTACTACAATGAATATAAATGGTCATCTTGAACATGACCTGTCCTTTGCAGTCGAACGATTTACAACCTGCACATTGAGATTCAACAAGGGAAGAACAAGGGAAGAACCATAACTTTAGTATTAAAATTATGGTTCTTCCCTTGCTGAATCTCAGTGTGCAGGTTGTAAATCGTTCGACTGCAAAGGACAGGTCATGTTCAAGATGACCATTTATATTGGAGCAGGGGTTCTCAAACAGTGGTACTAGTACCACCAGTGGTACTTCAGCCAACTGCTGGTGGTACTCAGACTGCCGGACCACCAGAACCCTGCTCTGACGCAACACATTTGGCGGCGCATTTTTGCTCCTGAGAGGCTCCTGCCTTTGGCTGAGCTTCTTGGGAATGCTGAGAAGGGTCCTTCTATCTGCGTTTTCTGGCCTCCGAAAACCTGGAAGTAACTGGCAATGATGTCATCGCCAGTCACTTCCGGTGGTACACAGTAGGAGAGTGGCGTTGGAGGTGGTACTTGGCCAGGAAGAGGTTGAGAACCCCTGTACTAGAACAAATGCTTTGCATGCAGGAGAACCTGGTGACTCTTAATGATTGGACTTTCAAGTAGCAGGAAGTGGGGGGGGGGAATAATAGTCTGTGTCGTAGGAGAGCTGTTGTTAGTTGGAGCAGTAGACAATACAGAGTTAGATGGGCTAATGTTCAGTTTTAATATAACTTGTCTGTGTTTCTATGTGCCTACTAGAAAGGGTGTACCCTTGTTCTTGATTTAATGGACTAGCTTTTGGTTATGTTGGTTCCTAAAAATATATCCTCCCTCCATCATGTAGTCCTAGGAAGAAAAAATGAATATTGGATAGGAAGTTTTATGTTTGAGTACATAATAATCTGCTATGATTCTTTAAATTGTGGGCCTTGAATGTGACTGTATGTGTTTTATTATAGCTTGTGAAATTTTCATCCACATCAGCTGAAGTATCCATAGAATAAAGCTGATTTACTTTCTTAGTTTGGGTTCACACACTTTCTCCCTGGAGACTCATTGCATTCAATAGTTGAATGACCAGCAAGATTTCAGTTGGTGCAGCAATTCCTGCCATGAAAATTCTGTGATGGAAAGACCTGCACATGTTAAATAGTTGCCTAAAAAGGTAAAGGTGACCCCTGACAATTAAGTCCAGTCGTTTCCGACTCTAGGGTGTGGTGCTCATCCCCATTTCAAAGCCGAAGAGCCAGCGTTGTCCGAAGACGCCTCCGTGGTCATGTGGCCGGCATGACTCTCCTTGCCGCAGCGCGTAGCATGCAGCTGGAACACGGAGCGCTGTTTACCTTCCCGCAAGCGGTACCTATTTATCTACTCGCATTAACATGCTTTGGAACTGCTAGGTTGGCAGTAGCTGGCCAAGCAACGAGAGCTCACCCCGTCACGGATTCGAACTTCCAACCTTTTGATCGACAGCTCATGGTTCAGCGATTTAACCCACTGCGCCACCCACTGGCCTAAATAGTTGCCTAACATGCCAAAATTCAAGGGATGGTCTCTCTTGCTCAGACCAGTAGTGGCCAGTCTATTCAAAAGGAAGGTTACTAAGGCACCTGATCTTTATAGCTTAGCCAAAAGAGTGTGGTAGGAGTTAAGAGTTTCTCAGTAAAATATTTCTCTGTTCTACTTAGCTGTTTAATAAAGTTGTGTTTTTTTAAAGCATATTTCCTTCCAAACATGATCAGGGAGGATATTTATGGAGAGCTACTTGCTATTACAGGAACAGCTTATTTATATTTTAACTTTGGTTTGTATGAATACTTCTGCAATGTTTCCTGTTTGCACGGTAGTAGGACGAAAGGTGTTGGCTAATGTGAAATGTAACCATGAACCCGTTTCTAATCCATGACCCATTGGATTTCAAGATACAAACACTTCTATCTTTATAAAATCTTTTAAAAGGCTTTTAGTTGTAGTATTTTGAGGGTTTGTTCAGTCAACATACGTATACATATATACACTTTCTGGCCCTTCTTTTCTAACTTAAGTGTTTTAACCAATTCTTAGTATCATACAAGCAGGAAGTGTCAGCACATTCAAAATTTAAATAAACAGTCCCTGTAATAGAAATTCATTGTCTGTAAATATTGTTCCTGGATCATGTTTGGTATAAGGATGATGCGGGGAGAGTTGAGTAGTGGAATAGGGAATTATGTGCAGCTCCCAGAGACAGCTCTATGTGACTAATGGAGAAGGCCACTAATTACTTACACAGCTGTAAATGCTGACCTATGAAATTGGTCAGCCAAGTAACTCTTTGATAACCTTCTCTGTGCAGAACTGACAGCAGGAGCTCACTAGTCCATCTCTCCAGGCAGGGGAGACAGTAAATAGCACCATTGAACATAGAGAAACTGCTTCAAAGATTGGTTTCCTGCAGAAATTCCAAGTGTTTCCAAAGCTTTGAGTCTGTGAGGCAGATTTTAAAGAGCGACACCATGTCTAGATAGCATTTGGTGCAAGTTAGATTCAACTAGGGGGTGTAGAGGTTTCTGTCCCTTGTCATTTTTCCTTTGTTTAGCATCTATATAGAGCATTTCAAGTGCTCAAAGTGTTACACATACATTATCTCAGCAGTCATTACAACAGCACTGTAAGATAGGCTAGAATGATTGTTCCTATTATGCAGGTGGGATGCTGGACACTAAGAGAACAGTGTAAGACAATGGCTATCTTACCATGAAATGACGTTTGAAAGAGCCTCTTGCTAAATAATAAGTGAATAAAGGTTTGCATTAACATAAGCTTAAATTAAAATATTTATTTTATGTATTTATTTATTTCCTGTATTTATATACCGCCTTTCTCATCATCAGATTTCTCCAAGGCGGTTTACACAGGCAGGCTATTCTAGACCCAAAGGGTCTTTACAATATTGTTCTATTCATATATAGAACCTTTCCATACCCCAGATATTTCCCTTCCAAGTGTAGCCCTCCTTCTGGTTTGTGCTCTGCACTTCCAAGCTTCACAGTTCACCGCAGTTTGCACTCAGACGGTTGTCTAGAATATGTTCTCTCTCTAGCTGACTCCTCTGCATTCCACCCTCTCATGGTGTCTTCTCAGTCTCCGCGAGGTCCGTCAGCAGCTTCTGCCTCCCATCCAAGCGAGAACTGAGGTCAACCCTGCTTAGCTTCTTCAGGCAGGGCATATGTTGTCAACAAAAGGAAGTCTTGTCGAGTAAAAAAGTACAGGTGTGTGTTTGCGGTAATGGTGGGTGCATAAATGAACAAGTTACAAAAATAAGCTGCCCAACCTGCAGCCTAGCCTTAAGAATATTTAACTTACCTGCCTAGTAACGTCTTGGCTCTTTCATGGCTTCTTTCTGTTTCAAACTCAGACATATTTTTGAACTGTCGGGTTTATTCGTCAACTGACTAAATATATTTGCAAATAGTCTGATTTTTTTTTAAATACAAAGTTGAATTCAGAGTTTTGTTAAGCAAGGGAACTACCGGTAACTTACAAAAGCTTTCTAGAAAGTCTGATTTTTTTTTTAAATACAAAGTTGAATTCAGAGTTTTGTTAAGCAAGGGAACTACCGGTAACTTACAAAAGCTTTCTAGAAACTCAGGGTATGATGTACGTTAGAATGTGCTGATTTTTATTCTTTTTTCTTCAAAATAGGTTGTGAAGATGAGAAAAGAGGTGAAGAAGGTCAGAGTTCTAACAATTCGCAGGCTAACCAGACACATTACAAAACTGAAGGCAAAAAAGTTAGTTGAACTATTTTTTTTCTCATTATGGTTTTTGTGTAAAACATAGTTTCAGTTAAAAGCTGGGACTGTAATTGAATTTTAGAGTCTCCTACTGCAACAACCATTATGCCATATCAGCAAGATAATAGTACACCACAAATTAGTCACTATTAACTAATTTTTGAAGTTGGATCACAGCAATCATGACTACTTTGACTTTGAGGAGCCCTTCCTGCTCTCTCCACTATTCCAGTAGTACTGTAGGATAGAGGTGAGGCCTACCACACTAAAAAGATTCCAGGGCCATGGCATGGAAGTAGGAAAAGCTCCTCTTTCATCCCTGTTGTCCTGGACACCTTCGTATTGACTGGGTACTGTTCTTCCTCAACAGTTTTGTCATCTTTCTTAGGTACAGTTTCTGCAAGAGCTATCTGGTCTTTTTAATTCTTGTAGAAGCTGCAGCTGGGCTCGCTTCATGTAGATATGACTTAAAAACATACATAAGAAGAGCCTTGCTGGATCAGGCCAAGGGCTCATCTAGTCCAGCTTCCTGTATCTCACAGTGGCCCCACCAGATACCACTAGGAGTGCATAGGACAACAAGATACCTGTATCCTGTTCTGTTATTACTCCTTTGCATCTGGTGTTCAGGGATAGGCCACCTCTAAAACCTGGAAGTTGCATACAATCATCATAACTTGTTTCTTTTAATAAATCTGTCCAATCTCCTTTTAAAGGCATCTAGGCCATGTGCCATTGCCACATCCTGTTCCAGGTCTGAGGCATCTGGTGGGGCTACTGTGTGATACAGGAAGCTGGACTAGATGGGCCTTTGGCCTGATCCAGCAGGGCTCTTCTTATGTTCTTAGGTTAATTACATGCTGGGTAAAGAAATATTTCCTTTTGCCTGTTTTTAACTCTCTCACCACTCCATTTTAATGGATGAACCCTGGTTCTGGTATTATGTAAGCGGGAAGAGGACAGCCTTCTATCCATCCCTTGCATAATTTTATGTCAGTCATGTCCTCCTTCAGGTGCCTTCTTTCTAGACTGAAGAGCCCTAAACGTTATAGTTTGTCCTCATAAGGGATACCTAGCCCACTAAACATTTTGGATGCTTTCTTCTGCACCTTTCCACTAGATCTTTTTTGAGATGTGGTGACCAGAATGGGACACAGTACTCCAGATGTGGCATTACCATCCATTTGTACAATAGCATAATATTGATTGTTGACTTAAGATGCCCTAACTGTTTGTGTGCGAGGACAGCATTCCACAATTGTTGGGTGACTTCCATCGCCAACCCACAATTGTGGTTGCCTCCAAGGCAGATTACCCCCTTTCAATTTGCTCTTCTGTGGAGCAGGAGAGGGAAGCAGGAGATGACTTGTGACCTATGTCAGCTTTGAATACTTTTGCCAAATGTGACCTATAACACATTTATATGTTACAAAATTTGAGAACACTTTGGGGTTTTTTTGGGGTGTGTGTGTGTGTGAAAAAATAAAATGATTTATGTAATGGCATTAATACTACTAAATTTGCGAGTAATGAATGGCGGATAGAGGAGGAAGAGTTGGAAGTTGTGTGCCTTGAGATACTTAGTGTGCCTTGAGATACTTGACACAACTTTATACTGCTGTATGTTGCTCATGTCGCTTGGTGGAAATCCCTGATTTCCTAGCCCTGGTTAGGTAGTGAAGAAAGCCATGTGTGCACCATGTGTAGTCTTTATGCAAGTTTTCATTTTGGAAATGGAGAAAAAGATTACCATACTGTTGGTAACTATTATCATGACTTGTTTTCCAGCTAATAATAGCTGAACCTAATATTGTCGAATTCTTCAAATGCTTTCCTCTTTCAGGGGCTCTGAAGATGCAGTATTGAAAAATCATAAACGTGCACAGAGGTTGCTGGAAGAAATTCATGCCATGAAGGTACCACCATGCATATGTCTCAGATACCTTACATGCTGTATTGAAATTGTGAACATCTGTGCATGTCTTTTTAAATACACTTCAAATAAGCTCTTTCAGATCTTGTGTGGACTAATTCTGGCTGTAAATATAGCATCTGGGAGAACAAAAGAACACAAACTTGGTGGGAGATTATTTTAAATTTGTATTTTACTGTTCAGAGCTACAGCTGTCAAGGTGCTAGACTAATTTGACTGTAGGAGTTGTAGGACTGTAGTAGTTGCCAAGCTAAACTTGCATTTATTTCCAACAGTTCCTTTAAGTTTTAATTCCTGAACTAAGCTATTACTGTTAAGTGTTTGTGCTGTTCAGGAGTGTGGATGGCCATTCTGGCAGTTGACATCATAGTTCCTAGTCTTCCCACTTGCCAACTCCTTACATTTTTGTGTGGTGCTGTCACCGCTGTAATGTGCAGAGCAGTAACTGACAAAATGGATTGAAACCAAAGTATTTTTTCTTCTGCAGCCAGAGCATTCATTAGCATTTGCAAGCCTTTTTTTTTTTACTTCTCTTACACTGACATGCTGCACTGTTAAATGTCTGGCAAGCTCTGGTGTAACAGAACTTTTTTTTGTAGCAATGAATAACTTAATTACGATATGCCATGTCTTTTTGACTTTTAAAACTGTAAAGATTCACAAATTGTAAGAGCCAAATTTGAGGCTTAACCTCAAAGATTAAACACCAGGAATACTGTTTTGCCCTACTAATGAATGCCCAGTTCTCCCATCATGAACAGATGGGTTATACTCATTTTTTCACCACATATTAACATTTACAAGTATTTCAAAACCCAAAGGTCAGGTCAGATAAATTAAAAGTTAATTGAACAATCTCTCCCATGTGGCTCCTGAAGGCCTACTGTAGCACTACTTTATAAAGTTTTAAGTAGGGCTACAGGCCTTCAGGATCCTTTGAATTGCTTTCAAAGCACGTAGCAAATAAACTGAATTTTTTATGCTATCACACTAACATTTATTTTTCAGTCTCTCAATTTTTTCTCTCAACTCTTGTGATACAGGTTAACAAAGCTCTGTTTAGTATAACAAAATACAGCCCAAAGGGAGAACACTGGGTTTATTATTTAATTTAATGTGTGTGTTTGTATAGCACCATCCATGTACATGGTGCTTTACAGAGAATGGATAGCCCCTACCCTAAAGGCTCACAATGAGATAGAAAGGCGACAACAGCAGAATGGGAAGGAAGTTGGTGCAAGAAAAGACGGAGGAAGAATATGCCATTGTTGATCATGTCTGTCTGAAACTTTGTTACAGCGTAGTATGAGAACTAGGCCTCACAGAAAAGCTGGTTTTTGAGGAGGGATTTAAAGAATATCAGGGAGATCACATCACAGAAGGCAGTTCCAGAAGTAGGGAGCAGCTTGAAAAAGGGCTAAGGCAGTGGTTCCCAAACTGTACGCCATGGTGACCTCATAGGGGCACTGTGGGATGTCCCTGGCAGACTCTTCTTCCCGGCTCTTCCATTTGCCATCATCTTGGATATCGCATGATCCAAGATGGCGGCGCTCAGGAGAGCTGGGAAGAAGAGGCTGCTGGGGCATTTCGACAGGGCACCGCAAAAGAAGGGCACTGTGGCCATGGTACGTTTTGGAACCACTGGGCTAAGGTGTTTGAGGAAGGACATCTTCCGATGGCAGAAGGTGGTAAGAACATAAGAAGAGCCCTGCTGGATCAGGCCCAAAAGCCCATCTAGTCCAGCTTCCTGTATCACACAGTGGCCCCACCAGATGCCTCAGGGAGCACAAGACAACAAGGTAGAGTGAAGTTCACAAGCATGGTATTTATCAGGCTATGAGAGCTGAAAATAGGGATGTTTTGAAGGTCAGCATGAGAATTTTGTGCAGGATCTAGGAAAGGTCAGGAAGCCTGTGTAGAGATTTGAGAAGGAGTTTAATGTACTTAGAGCAACAAGATAGATACATACATACATTTTGGGTAGAGTGCTGGATAGAGAAAAGGTATCTAAGATGAGGCAGAGCCGAGAAGACAGCATTATAGTAATCAAAGTGAGAGATGACTACATGTGTATCAGATTTTGCTGATTTGGATAGAGCAGAAGGGTCATATGTTTGTAATTCTGTAAAAGGGAGAAGCAACATGATTTTGTGACCAACTGAATGGAGGGGGCAGCAAAGGGGAGAGAAGAGAGTAAAAGAGAAAACCAAAGCTATATCTCTGAGTCTGACAGGAAAGACGAGGAGTTCAATTTTGGATATGCTGATTAAGCATCCAAGTGGAATTATCAGCAAAGCACTTAAAGATGCAGAATTGAAGGGATGGCAAGAGTTCTGTGATGTTCTGTTGAGAAGTAGAGCAAGATATCATCAGCTGTAGAATTTGATGTGGCCTCTTGGGGGCCTTGTATAGTGAGAGGTGCAGAGACCTAAGAACACCCTCAGGGGTTCCCAGCAGACAAAGGGAAAGCAGGTTTCTATTTATGGAAAAATTGAAGGAGCAATTAGGTAGGATGAGAAAGAATGGAAGACAAATCATGAAAAACTAGGGCAAAAGATTGAGAAAGTGTCCATATCAAAGACGGCAGAGGAGTTGAGGATGAGGCATGGGTAGAGACTTTCAGACTTGGCATTGAGGAAATCCAGTAATTTTGGTGAGGGCAGTTTCAGTGTAATGTTGACAACAGAAGCCAGATTGGAGGGGATCAAAAGCAGGGTTGCAGGAAAGAAAATTGAGTCAGAGGGAATAAACAGCAGACTTCAGGATGTTGGACATAAAGGCTAGGAGGGAAGAATGAGTCAAAGGACTTTTTTGAGAATGGGGAAAAACAGTGGTATATTTGAAAGCCAGAGGGGAGAGGATAATTTCAGGGGAGATGAACCTGCAGGGGATAGGGTCAGGGGATAGAGTCAAGGGGACACACCATGGGTTTGAGGACAACATGGTAGTAAACTACTCAAGAAAGAAAAGGGGGGAAGCTTTGAGGGAGTTGTAGAAGAGAGGAGAGCTGGGAAGGGGAACAAAGTGTGAGAGAAGCGAAGAGGTCAGGGTGGATAGTTTCAGTTTTGACATGCTTGAGCAAGGAGGGGAATAGCAGCGGACGGGCCTTAATGGTAGAAAAGAGGCACTTGGGATTGTAGAATTGGTATGTATCGGAGAGTGCAATACTGGTGTTTATCTAATAAATGGTTAGATATGAATGGATGGTTAGATAAATGCTTAGAAGGTTAGATAAATGGTCTAATAAATGGTTAGAAGGATGAATTTATAGTGGACAGTTGGCCTGTTCTGTGTATATTTCCTCCAGAGGCATTCAGCTTCACAAGAGCATGAATGGACATATCAGATGGAGGAAGTAAACCAGGCTGGTGATGTGGATGAAGTGTGTCAAGAGTTGAGGGTGGAGGCTTCAGAGTCTAAGGAGCAGGAATTTGCTCTTTATTTTAGGAATTTGTAGCCCGCCTTTCTCCCGAGGGCACTCAAGGCGGCTTACAGCATATTAAAATACATAAACACATTAAAACAATTTAAAAACACATTAAAATAATTAAAACACTTAAGTTAAAAATAAACAATCCCAGTGGGTCACCAGCATTTACATATATTAAAACCATTTGTTAAAAGGTCAGCCCACCATGTCAGACATTAAAAGCAGTCCTGAATAAAAACGTCTTAAGGCCCCGCCGAAAGGCCTCTAAAGAGGGAGTCGTTCTTAATTCCAAGGGGAGGGAATTCCACAATTGGGGCGCCACCGCCGAGAAGGCCCTATTCCGCGCCGCCATCCCCCTCACTTCTGTCAATGGCGGCACGGTTAACAGGGCCCCCCCTGATGACCTCAGAGTACGGGTCGGATTATAAGGAAGGAGGCGGTCCCTCAGATACCCTGGAGGTATTTCAATCCAATCCAATCTCCAATCATGGAGATTGAAGAAATGAAGACTGATGGGAAAAAGAAACTGTGGGAAAGTAGCATAGGTCTTTGGGATAGGAAGAGCTAGGTACTGATGATAAACACTGTGTTTGGTATATGTTGGCACCTAACGTGAGATTTCTGCCATCCAAGTTTATAAAATTTCTCGTAGATGTTTAAAAATTTTCAAAGTAATTGAGCTTGAACCATATGGTTTACTAGTTACTAACCATGGTCATCTGCTTGCGGCAGCCTAGGCTCTAGTCAGAGATTACAAGGGAATTATCCAAGTAGGGCACTCCTTTAAAAAAAAAAAAAGTTTAGATGTGGAGCTTTCACTCTACAATATTACTGAGCATCATGAAATGATGTTGACTCTCTTCTCAGTATCTCACTAGTAATGCAGGTGTAAATTATAAGAGAATGAACTGGTTGCTTTGAGTGGGGTGAGGTAGCTTTGCTATAAGTTCATTACTCATATCATCCCAAGTTTACAAACTGTTATCTCTCAAATTTTAAGGAAGAGGAGAGGAGATGATTTGTGCCAGTAATCAGGTACTCATTCCCATGTAGTTGCCTACTAGGAATCTCCTTGTATAGGATTGCCCCACAGCTGTTTCAACCCCTTCTCTTCCTTCAGGTGCAGAGTGATATCCATCTAAACATGATGCTGGCTCTTTAAAAATACATTTTGGAACAAAGTGACACAAACTACTTCAAATGGAAAATAAATCGGATCTCCATAAACTCATAACTTGCGCTGCATGAAAGTCTCGCAAAACAGATCGCCTTGCATTCAACTTGATTTCCAGGCTGTAGGTGTATCTTAGAAACAAAGATTTATCAGAATTCAAATGTTCTGGTAGGTACTAATGATTGCAGGTGGTGGTCAGTGTGAACTTGCTGAATTATTATTTCTTATAACGACCAGTTAAGGTTTAGGGCCTCATGTTTCAAAATTACAGTACTTACCAGGTGAGGGAGAGAAAGGGGTGAAAAAAGGGGACTTGGAGACTGCAGAGAAATTAAACGAGTTCTTTGCATCTATCTTCACGGCAGAAGACCTCGTGAAAATACCGCTGCCTGAACGGACTCCCCTGACTAAAGAATTAAGTCAAATAGAGGTTAAAAGAGAAGACGTCTCAGACTTAATTGGCAAAATAAAGATCAATAAATCACCAGGCCTGGATGGCATCCACCCAAGAGTTCTGAAGGAACTCAAGAATGAAGTTGCTGACCTCTTGACCCAAATATGCAACTTGTCCCTTAAAACGGCCACTGTGCCAGAGGATTGGAGGATAGCTAATGTCACGCCAATCTTTAAAAAAGGAAGGAGGGGGGACCCGGGAAACTACAGGCCGGTCAGCCTAACATCTGTTCCAGGGAAGATGGTGGGAAGTCTCATTAAGGATAAAATCTTAAAATACATAGAAGAACAAGCTCTGCTGAGGGAGAGTCAGCATGGCTTCTGCAAGGGGAAGTCTTGCCTCACAAACCTGTTAGAATTTTTTGAAAAGGACAACAGGCATGTGGATGCGAGCGAACCCGTGGATATTATACAGTATATCTGGATTTTCAGAAGGCGTTTGACATGGTCCCTCATGAAAGGCTCCTGAGAACTCCACAGTCGGGGAATAAGGGGACAGGTCCTCTTGTGGATTAGGAACTAGTTTAAGACCAGGAAACAGCGAGTGGGAGTCAATGGGCAATTTTCACATTGGCGAGAGGTGAAAAGCAGTGTGCCCCAAGGATCGGTCTTGGGACCGGTGCTTTTCAACTCCAGGTCATTATTCATAAATGACCTGGAGTCGGGGATAGGCAGTGAGGTGGCCAAGTTTGCAGATGACACTAAACTTTTCCGGGTGGTGAAGACCAGCAGGGATTGTGAAGAGCTCCAGAAGGATCTCTCCAAACTGGGAGAATGGGCAGCAAAATGGCAGATGCGCTTCAATGTAAGTAAGTGCAAAGTGATGCACATTGGGGCAAGAAACCAAAATTTCACATATATGCTAATGGGTTCTGAATTGTCTGTGACGGATCAAGAGAGAGATCTTGGGGTGCTGGTGGACAGGTCGATGAAAGTGTCGACCCAGTGTGCGGCGGCTGTGAAGAAGGCCAATTCCATGCTCAGGATCATTTAAAAAGGGATTGAGAATAAAACGGCCAATATCATTATGCCTTTGTACAAATCAATGGTAAGGCTACATCTACAGTATTGTGTCCAGTTCTGGTCACCACACCTCAAAAAGGATATAGTTGAATTGGAAAAGGTGCAGAAAAGAGCGACCAGAATGATTTGTGGGCTGGAGCACCTCCCTTATGAGGAAAGGCTACAGCGTTTGGGGCTTTTCAGTCTAGAAAAAAGGCGCCTGAGGGGGGACATGATTGAGACGTATAAAATTATGCATGAGATGGAGAGAGTAGATAGAGGGAAATTTTTCTCCCTCTCGCACAACACCAGAACCAGGGGACATGCACTAAAATTGAGTGGAGGGAGAGTTAGAACAGACAAAAGAAAATATTTCTTTACCCAGCGTGTAATTCATCTGTGGAACTCCTTGCCACAGGATGTGGTGATGGCACCTGGCCTAGATGCCTTTAAAAGGGGGTTGGACAGATTCATGGAGGAAAAGACCATCACAGGTTACAAGCCATAAGCAACCTCCTGGTTTTAGAAGTAGGTTTTCTCTGTGCCAGGTGCAGGGGAGTGGCAGCAGGAAACAGGTTATCTTGTTGGCTGTGTGCTCCCTGAGGCATCTGGTGGGGCCACTGTGTGATACAGGAAGCTGGACTAGATGGACCTTTGGCCTGATCCAGCGGGGCTCTTCTTATGTTCCAGGCAAAGGATGGTGGGTATTTGGTGGAATTTGAGAGTATCTACAGCATATTTGATCTTGGGATAGATAACACCAAAGTGACCTGGCTCAAGCATTCTTTTTCCTTTGATAATCACACTTTATTTTTTATTAAAGGCGACAAATTGTGTTATGTAGCAATCTGATGCTAAGTGTTTCAAACTCCAAAGCTAGAAATGCCCTTCTTTGTTGGGAAACAACATTGCTTAAAAATTCCAGCTACGTGGATGCAAAAGAACTGGGTTAATTGTTTGCAGGACTCCTTGAAGCTATTGGAACAGAAAACTGTTTTTAGATTCTTCAGACTTGATTTTTCTGGAACTGTGTAAAACATTTATTTTAAAATACAGGAAAGAGACAAAGAATGCAATGATCCTAGCTAGTTCTGCCTCTGTATACAATTTATTCCATAGACATCCAGAATGGCCACAGAAGTTGTTTGTGGAGGAGGGATGATGATACTATTTGTCATCTAAGGTATTATCATTTGTTGTATCGTGTTAGAAAATATGGCATGATTTAGAACATTTTGTGCACATGTGACACTTCAGAAGTCAACCTTCTGGATCAGTGCAGGCACAACAGACATGCTCTCTGAACCACAGTTAAGAGGCTGTGGATTGCGTGCTTTCTCTGAGAGTAAATATCCTCCTCCTGTCCTTTTGCAGTAAAAAAAATATTTCAACACCAATATTAACAGCAGTTAAAGCTAAACAGTTTTCATGCCTAACCTGGATTCATAACCAGCTTCAAACAGTTTCATATCAAAGATGTAGTTTTTTGTAAAGCTGGGATTTGTGTTAATATCCTCCTTTTTATTGTTGATGCCTACTGAAAGCAGATTGGTCGTCTTGTCTTATTAATTAGTTTTATTTGGTCACAGAGGAGATGTGTGGGGATGTTAAGCTTCAGCACCATAAAAAATACATCTGAACTATTGTTGCTAATGCTGAACATTTTTTCTAGAAAATGCCACTGTTGACGCAAGAAATACTTGCATTAATTTTCAAATGCTATTGAGACTATCATTTTATAATGAATGTAAACAGTTATAATACACAGTTTGGATACAGAGTCCAGAACTGCAATACCGAATATGTGACCACACTGTATACAAAACAGATTTATATAGGGGCAATATAATATTGGCCATCTTGTTATCAATTCCTTCCCTAGCATGGAATTTGCCTTTTTCACAGCTGTTGCACACTGGGTTGACATGCATTGAGTTACCCACACAAGATTTCTTTCCTGGTTTGTCATGGACAGCTCAGAAATCCATCTCTCATCCAGTCTGGAGAGATCTGTTTGGAGCTCTTCACAATCTGTTTTGGTTTTCACCATCCTGAAAAGTTTGCTGTTATCTGCTAACTTGGCCACTTTGCTGCTTATCCCTGGCTCCAGGTCACTTTATGCACTTTATGAACAAGTTTAAAAAGCACCAATTTCAAGACAGATTCTTGAGAGAACCTGCTTCTCACCTCCCTCCGTTGTAAAAAAAATACCTATTTTCATGCTTTATTTCCTGTTCCACTAGTTGCCAATCCGTAAAAAGGCCTATCCTCTTATCCCATGACTAAGTTTATTCAAGAGCCTTTGATGAGGGACTTTATCAAAAGGTTTTTGAAAGTCGCAAGTATATACAGTGTTTGCTAGACAAGCTACATATTTTTGTTTGAAGATCAACAATTTCACATTTTAGTTCTTTAAGAACTCTCAGATAGATGCTGTCCAGACCTAGTGATTTTTTAATTTCTAAAGTTCTGGAACATCGTCTCTTATCCCTCTATTTGATTTGGTTCTTCAGACTCGCTCCCAGTTCAGGTATAGTTATTTGCCCTACATCTTCTATAGTGAATGCAAAAACTCATTCAGCTTCTCTGCTATCTTAATGCCTCTTTAAGCATCCCTTTCACTTCCTGGTTATCTACTGATCCAGCCAGCTCCCTACCAGGTTTCCTACTTCTGATTTATTTGAAGATGTTTTATTTGTTCACTTTTTATATTTTTAGCTATACATTCCTCAGATTCTTTTTCCATCTCCCTTATTTTCAACCTACATTTGCCCGTGCACTCCCCAATGACCACGAGAAAAACAGATGTGGGTGAATGGGCCACTTTTATTAAGGTTACTTACAGAGAAATATGAGATCTGCAGTCATGAAGAGCGGTCTATAGTGCGGAGGCGGATTCAAAGAAGGGGCATCAGCTGATTGCCTGACCTCCAGGCAGGTGTTCTACCCAGACTCCAAGCCACATCCTCTGCCAGGACCATGCAAGCTTATAGTCAACCCCGTAAGGGGTAGAGGCAGCTGGACCTCAGAAGCCTGCCTCAAGCCGGAAAGCATTTACAGAGGTTTCTGTGATCCAGGCCAGGGGCTATCCACCAGCCCCTTGCACTGGTGAGCAACTGAAGAGTGGGAAGTGGGTTCCTGCCCTGCCTTCACTGACCTCAGGGTGCACACTGAGAGCCGACTTCATGACCTGCACTAACCTGCAAGATAAAAGTGACCAGGTGAGTAAGGCAAGAGAAAAGACCTAACCCCATTCACAGTCTGGGGTAAGTGAAAGAACTGCCCACCAACGGCCAATCGGGCAGACATAAGTCCTACCCAGCCCCTCAACAGTGGCCAGCCAGGCCCAGACTGTATTAATGGGAGGGTGGGCGGGTATCCAAATATTTTTATTCCTTTGCCAGAGTTTGTGTTCCTTTTTGTTCTCCTTATTTGGACAAGACTTTCAGCTTTTGAAGAAAGTCGTCTTGCCTTTTAAGCTTCCTTGACTCCACCTGTTACTGTGCTGGCATCCTTCTAGATTTGGTGACACCTCTCCTGCTTGGTGGAATATGTTGTAGCTGAGCACAATGATGCACTCGCTGATAGGTGCCATAGTACTGTTCTGTTTTCACATCCCTTTTTTTCTTGCAATACCTTCTCTGGCTTAAGACTAGGACTACTGTACCTGGAAGTTTGCGCTCCTTTTTTGCCTATCAAGAGCTGCTTCAAGACAACATGCATGAGAATTGCTTCTTCAGAGGTGACTTGTGAATTTCTCTTTCTTTCGTAGCTGACCTCTTTACTTTCCCCACCCCCTCCGAGTCTTTCTGTATGAAGCTGCTGAATATTGTCTCTTCTCCTTCATGCGTACTACTGTCAGCACAATAACTTATAACCATAGTACAGAGACATTGGTTTGTTGAACTTGTGATTGTGTGAGGAAATCATTAAAATGACTCTGATCTTTTTGAAGAAAAGAAAACAATGTCAAGATGAAATTCCTATGTGCCACATTCCAAATTTTACCACTTGTCCCTTTTTAATTCAGTTCAGGAGGCAGTGTCATAATATTGTTTAGTTTAGATTTATTGAGAAATGACAGCTGGTAAAATCCAAAACAGTGGCTTGCCCTTGTGCCCAGAAATGAATTTTAAAATCTGTTTTGTATCTAATTGCATTTGGCCTTCTTTCATTCCTTTTGATTTCAGCAGCTTTTTAGTGTTCTAATATCACCTTTTCTTCAGGTCCTGTGACATGTTTGTCAGTTATCCACAAGCCGAGTGCAAGATAATACAGTAGTTTAATTTATATATTCTGTATGTGTTTGATAGAGAGTTCCAAAGAACTTAAATTTACTAAAATAACTGAAAGTATTTCTACAGGATTCCAAAGATAAAAAGGGAATAAGACCATGAATTTTGCATGGATTCACAGACTTTTTAAGCATAGAATAATATGCATATATATAATAAGCATATATGAACTCACTTGTATTTTTTTAAACACACACGTTCTTTCTCTTCTTTGCCTTTTTGTTACTGGTTTTTGAATTTAAAAAATTCAGTAAAATGTGGAAGTATAGAAATGTTGTGCATGTGATTTCTAAGTTTATTTAAAAATGAAGGGGAGAGAAATTAATATTGTGACTACTAGAAGTGCATGTCCAGACAGAATCTAAGTAAAGGTAAAGGTGACCCCTGACGATTAAGTCCAATCGTGTCCGACTCTAGGGTGTGGTGCTCATCCCCATTTCAAAGCCGAACAGCCAGCGTTGTCCGAAGACTCCTCCGTGGTCATGTGGCCGGCATGACTCTCCTTGCCGCAGCGCATAGCATGCAGCTGGAACACGGAGCACTGTTTACCTTCCCGCAAGCGGTACCTATTTATCTACTCGCATTAACATGCTTTGGAACTGCTAGGTTGGCAGGAGCTGGCCAAGCAACGAGAGCTCACCCAGTCGCGGATTTGAACTGCTGACCTTTTGATTGACCGCTCATGGTTCAGCGGTTTAACCCACTGCGCCACCCGCTGGCCATAGACAGAATCTAGTCCTAGCATAATAGGACGTTTTGGCATTTTGTTCCTGCCATTTTTTGCAATTGACATTTTGATTGACTTTGGGGAAAATGAAGTGGAATATGTTGCAAGGAAAAATTAGAGGATACTGTCCCCAGTGAATGCTGACATTCAAAATTGTAGAATTTCTAAGGAAATGAAACATTTGAACATTATAATTTTGGCTTCTCTGATTGCCCCACTGAATGATGTTATGACCTAGTTTTTTTTCCTTTTTTGTCTAACTTGGTTTTGTAGTGTTGATAGCTGAAATGCTTTCCTGCAGTAGCTTGTAAAGAGCAATTTAAAGAGCTACTGCTCTTAAAATTACCACAAAATTACTGTCTTGCTCATTGATGCTTGCATCCTAGAGGAAAGACAGCAAATTATATTTTCCATATGTGACTACTGAATTGAACAGGGATCTTCAAAAAGGTCCTCTGCTTATCCTGTCTAAAATGCCACGATCATGAAGTCCAGTTTTAAGTTTAAACTAAGGTTATTGCTTCCATTTTGTCTTGCATGCCTGTTGAATAATGAAAGTAGTTTTAGGAACATGGTGTTGTATTAAAGGCATTGATTGTGTGAACACTTTTGAACCTGTGCAGCACAATCTGATGCAAGTTCCACTGAGTTCAAATTGGGGTGCATTTAATTATAAGCTTTTTCTATATCAGACAGCACAATCCTAACTGACATTCCAGCAGCGGTGCAGCCACAATGCAGCCCCGAGGTAAGGGAATAAATGTTCCCTCACTTTTGAAGAGGCCTCCATGACTGTCCCTGCACAACAAAATGCAGTGTGCGCCCTGTTGGCATGGCTGCATTGGACCTGGAAAGTTGGTTAGGATTGTGCTGTGAGTCACGTGATTTAGTTGTGTTAAAGTGAACCAAAGGCTTAAACCTAAGCAAATATCCAAAGAGCTACTTTAGGCCTTCCCAGGATTTCTGATCTCCAGTGTCTGTCTTTCTGCAGCAGGCCTTCATTCCGTGTTGCAAACTGCAAGGATAGTTACTGTTCAAGAAACACAAATCTGCCACCCCATTGTGCATGGTCTTACAGCTCTTTGGATTCTGGCCATTCTTTGGAGTGAGTGGTGACTTAATGTTACTCTGGTTTGACCTCTCTCACATAATACATTCAGCAGCAAAGAGGAGGGATTTCACAGAAATAGACATTCTGTTGTGTTGGAAGGGTTGCAGTGTGGTGTGTCGTAACTGCATCAACAATCCAATCCCACGGTCTAGTATGTCAACAAAGACAGATTCATGATAAGAACACAGCTGGCACGCAGTTTATTGAGTATAATACACAAATAGGGCATGTCTAAGTGCTGGTTGTACCATAACCATACTGATGTACACTGCTCTGTATACTATCATGGCTGCATAGCAACTTTTGCGTTGGAATGCAAGTACAGGTGTCTTCCACTTAACGACGGGGATGCGTTCCTTGAACCCCGTCATTAAGCGGCCCCGTCGTTAAGCGAGGCTATCCCTACCTTTGGAATATTGGAAGTTTGAGGCCTCTCCGGAGGCCTGTTCCAGATCACGCGCCTGTTCCTGGCCTCAGAGAGCCTCAGAATGGCCCACAGAGGCTTCCGCAAATGCGAGGTTCACACTGTACTGTGATTAAACATTTAGATTGTTCTGGTCTGACTGATGCAATGTGAAAAAGAACACTGAGGAACTAATAAAGACTGATTTTGTTTTGGAATCATTGTGAACATTTCCTAAAATATGTGGTTTTGCAAGCAACGAAGTGGCTAATCCTAATTTTGGCTCATCAAAGGATGAGATGGTTAGACAGCATCAGCGATGCAACGAACATGAAAATGAGCGAACTCAGGAAGATAGTGGAGGACAGGAAGGCCTGGCGGGATATGGTTCATGGGATCACGAAGGGTCGGACACGACTTAACGACTGAACAACAACAATATGCTGATGTGCACCAGTATATGCTATTACCATAATAGCATCTTTAGCCATAGCACTGGGGTATCTCCCTTCTGCAGTGCGTTGAGTTGGTTAGGATTTATTAAACATTTTCTACCAGCATCGATGGCAAAACATAGTAAAATGTGGCAGCTGTCTTGCCCTTGATTCCACTATATTTCTTTGACAGCACAATTCAGTTATGATGATACTAGTTCAGCCAGTGGTGCAAGTTGATCATTATATTTGTTGTTCAGTCATTAAGTCGTGTCCGACCCTTCGTGATCCCATGAACCATATCCCGCCAGGCCTTCCTGTCCTCCACTATCTTCCTGAGTTCGTTCATTTTCATGTTTGTTGCATCGGTGATGCTGTCTAACCATCTCATCCTTTGCCTTCCCCTTCTCCTTTTGCCTTCAATCTTGCCCAGCATCAGAGTCTTCTCCAGAGAGTCCTCTCTTCGCATTAGGTGGCCAAAATATTTGAGTTTCAGCCTTAGTACCTGTCCTTCCAGGGACCAGTCAGGGTTGATTTCCTTTAGGATTGACTGATTTGATCTCCTAGCAGTCCAAGGGACTCTCAGGAGTCTTCTCCAGCACCACAGTTCGAAAGCATCTATTCTTCGGCGCTCAGCCTTCCTTATGGTCCAACTCTCGCAACCATACATTGCTACTGGGAACACCATCGCCCTGACTATGCGAACTTTTGTTGGCATGGTGATATCTCTGCTTTTTATTATGCTATCTAAGTTTGCCCCCTTCATGGATCATTGCCTTGTCGTGGCGAAGGGGCTTGCGTAACTCAATGAAGCCATGAGCTATGCCGTGCAGGGACACCCAAGACGGACAGGTCGTAGCAGAGAGTTCTGACTAAAAGTGATCCACTGGAGAAGGAAATGGCAACCCACTCCAGTAACCTTGCCAAGAAAATCCCATGAACAGTTCCAAAAGGCTACAAGATATGACGCCGGAAGATGAGCCCCTCAGGTCGGAAGGTGTCCAATATGCTACTGAGGAAGAGCGGAGGACTATTCCAAGTAGACCCAGAAAGAGTGAAGCGGCTGGGCCAAAGCCAATAGGACGTCCAGCTGTGGATGTGTCTGAGGTTGAAAGGAAAATCCAATGCTGCAAGGAGCAATATTGCTTAGGAACATGGAATGTGAGGTCTATGAATCAAGGCAAGCTGGATGTGGTCAAAAATGAGATGATAAGATTGAACATTGACATCTTGGGAATCAGCGAACTAAAATGGACGGGCATGGGCGAATTTAATTCAGGTGACCATCATATCTACTACTGTGGGCATGAATCCCTTAGAAGAAATGGAGTAGCCCTCATAGTCAATAAAAGAGTGGGAAAGGCAGTACTGGGGTGCAACCTCAAAAACGACAGAATGATTTCAGTTCGAATCCAAGGCAAACCATTCAACATTACAGTAATCCAAGTGTATGCCCCAACCACTGATGCTGAAGAAGATGAAGTTGACCGGTTCTATGAAGACCTACAACACCTTCTAGAACTAGCACCCAAAAAAGATGTCCTTTACATCATAGGAGACTGGAATGCTAAAGTAGGAAATCAAGAAATAAACGGAACAACAGGCAAGTTTGGCCTTGGAGCGCAAAATGAAGCAGGGCAAAGGCTAACGGAGTTCTGTCAAGAGAACACGCTGGTCATAGCAAACACTCTTTTCCAACAACACAAGAGGCGACTCTACACCTGGACATCACCAGATGGTCAATACCGAAACCAGATAGATTATGTGCTTTGCAGCCAAAGATGGAGAAGCTCTATACAATCAGTAAAAACCAGACCTGGAGCTGACTGTGGCTCAGATCATGAGCTTCTTATTGCAAAATTCAGGCTTAAATTGAAGAATGTAGGGAACACCACTAGACCAGTCAGATATGACCTAAACCATATCCCTTATGAGTATACAGTGGAGGTGAAGAATAGGTTTAGGGCACTAGACCTGGTAGACAGAGTGCCTGAAGAACTATGGACGGAAGTTCGTAACATTGTACAGGA
The DNA here is from genome assembly GCA_026170595.1 of Plestiodon gilberti rubricaudatus. Lineage (NCBI taxonomy): Eukaryota > Metazoa > Chordata > Lepidosauria > Squamata > Scincidae > Plestiodon > Plestiodon gilberti. The sequence goes on from JANXHW010000002.1 coordinate 54,419,676, forward strand.
GGCAGCAACTAAAACCATCCCAAAGAAAAAGAAATGCAAGAAAGCAAAGTGGCTGTCAGATGAGGCTTTACAAATAGCTGTGGAAAGAAGGAATGCGAAAAGCAAAGGTGAAAGGGAAAGATATAAACAACTGAATGCAGATTTCCAGAGAATAGCAAGGAGAGATAAGAAGGCCTTCTTAAATGAACAATGCAAGGAAATCGAGGAAAACAACAGAATGGGGAGGACTAGAGATCTCTTCAAGAAAATTGGAGATATCAAGGGAACGTTTTGTGCAAAGATGGGCATGATAAAGGATAAAAAAGGCAGAGACCTGACAGAAGCAGAAGAGATTAAGAAGAGATGGCAAGAATACACAGAAGAACTATACAAGAAAGAGCTTAATGTTCCTGATGACCACGCTGGTGTGGTCACTGACCCAGAGCCAGACATCTTAGAGAGCGAAGTCAAGTGGGCCTTAGATAGCATTACTAACAACAAAGCTAGCGGAGATGATAATATCCCAGCTGAGCTACTTAAAATCCTAAATGATGATGCTGTGAAAGTGCTGCACTCAATATGCCAACAAATTTGGAAAACTCAGCAGTGGCCAAAGGATTGGAAAAGGTCAGTTTACGTTCCAATTCCAAAGAAGGGCAGTGCCAAAGAGTGTTCAAACTATCGCACAATTGCACTCATTTCACATGCTAGCAAGGTTATGCTCAAAATTCTACAAGCTAGGCTTCAGCAGTACGTGGACCGAGAACTACCGGATGTACAAGCTGGGTTTCGAAGAGGCAGAGGAACTAGAGATCAAATTGCCAACATGCGCTGGATCATGGAGAAAGCACGAGAGTTCCAAAAAAACACCTACTTCTGCTTCATTGACTACGCAAAAGCCTTTGATTGTGTGGATCACAACAAGCTGTGGCAAGTTCTTAAAGAGATGGGGATACCAGACCACCTTACCTGTCTCCTGAGAAACCTGTATGCGGGTCAAGAAGCAACAGTTCGAACCGGCCATGGAACAACTGATTGGTTCAAAATTGGGAAGGGAGTACGGCAAGGCTGTATATTGTCACCCTGCCTATTTAACTTATATGCAGAGTACATTATGAGAAATGCAGGGCTGAATGAATCGCAAGCCGGAATCAAGATTGCCGGGAGAAACATCAACAACCTCAGATATGCAGACGATACCACTCTAATGGCAGAAAGTGAAGAAGAACTAAAGAGCCTCTTGATGAGAGTGAAAGAGGAGAGTGCAAAAGTTGGCTTGAAACTCAACATTAATAAAACTAAGATCATGGCATCTGGTCCCATCAATTCCTGGCAAATAGAAGGGGCAGAAATGGAAGCAGTAACAGATTTTACTTTTTTGGGTTCCAAGATCACTGCAGACGGAGACAGCAGCCATGAAATTAAAAGACGCTTACTCCTTGGAAGGAAAGCTATGGCAAATTTAGATAGCATAATAAAAAGCAGAGATATCACCATACCAACAAAAGTTCGTATAGTCAGGGCGATGGTGTTCCCAGTAGCAATGTATGGTTGCGAGAGTTGGACCATAAGGAAGGCTGAGCGCCGAAGAATAGATGCTTTTGAACTGTGGTGCTGGAGAAGACTCCTGAGAGTCCCTTGGACTGCTAGGAGATCAAATCAGTCAATCCTAAATGAAATCAACCCTGACTGTTCCCTGGAAGGACAGGTACTAAGGCTGAAACTCAAATATTTTGGCCACCTAATGCGAAGAGAGGACTCTCTGGAGAAGACTCTGATGCTGGGAAAGACTGAAGGCAAAAGGAGAAGGGGAAGGCCAAGGATGAGATGGTTAGACAGCATCACCGATGCAACGAACATGAAAATGAGCGAACTCAGGAAGATAGTGGAGGATAGGAAGGCCTGGCGGGATATGGTTCATGGGATCACGAAGGGTCGGACACGACTTAACGACTGAACAACAACATCTAAGTTTGCCATAGCTTTCCTTCCAAGGAGTAAACGTCTTTTAATTTCATGGCTGCTGTCTCCGTCTGCACTGATCTTGGAGCCTAGAAAAGTAAAATCTGTTACTGCTTCCATTTCTGCCCCTTCTATTTGCCAGGAATTGATGGGACCAGATGCCATGATCTTAGTTTTATTAATGTTGAGTTTCAAGCCAACTTTTGCACTCTCCTCTTTCACTCTCATCAAGAGGCTCTTTAGTTCTTCTTCACTTTCTGCCATTAGGGTGGTATCGTCTGCATATCTGAGGTTGTTGATATTTCTCCCGGCAATCTTGATTCCGGCTTGTGATTCATTCAGCCCTGCATTTCTCATAATGTACTCTGCATATAAGTTAAATAAGCAGGGTGACAATATACAGCCTTGCCGTACTCCCTTCCCAATTTTGAACCAATCATTTGTTCCATGGCCGGTTCGAACTGTTGCTTCTTGACCCGCATACAGGTTTCTCAGGAGACAGGTAAGGTGGTCTGGTACCCCCATCTCTTTAAGAATTTGCCACAGTTTGTTGTGATCCACACAATCAAAGGCTTTTGCGTAGTCAATGAAGCAGAAGTAGGTGTTTTTTTGGAACTCTCGTGCTTTCTCCATGATCCACCGCATGTTGGCAATTTGATCTCTAGTTCCTCTGCCTCTTCGAAACCCAGCTTGTACGTCCGGTAGTTCTCGGTCCACGTACTGCTGAAGCCTAGCTTGTAGGATTTTGAGCATAACCTTGCTAGCATGTGAAATGAGTGCAATTGTACGGTAGTTTGAACACTCTTTGGCACTGCCCTTCTTTGGAATTGGAACGTAAACTGACCTTTTCCAATCCTTTGGCCACTGCTTAGTTTTCCAAATTTGTTGGCATATTGAGTGTAGCACTTTCACAGCATCATCATTTAGGATTTTAAGTAGCTCAGCTGGGATATTATCATCTCCACTAGCTTTGTTGTTAGTAATGCTACCTAAGGCCCACTTGACTTCACTCTCTAGGATGTCCGGCTCTGGGTCAGTGACCACACCAGCATGGTCATCAGGAACATTAAGATCTTTCTTGTATAGTTCTTCTGTGTATTCTTGCCATCTCTTCTTAATCTCTTCTGCTTCTGTTAGGTCCTTGCCTTTTTTGTCCTTTATCATGCCCATCTTTGCACAAAACGTTCCCTTGATATCTCCAATTTTCTTGAAGAGATCTCTAGTCCTCCCCATTCTGTTGTTTTCCTCGATTTCCTTGCATTGTTCATTTAAGAAGGCCTTCTTATCTCTCCTTGCTATTCTCTGGAACTCTGCATTCAGTTGTTTATATCTTTCCCTTTCACCTTTGCTTTTGCATTCCTTCTTTCCACAGCTATTTGTAAAGCCTCATCTGACAGCCACTTTGCTTTCTTGCATTTCTTTTTCTTTGGGATGGTTTTCGTTGCTGCCTCCTGTACAATGTTACGAACTTCCGTCCATAGTTCTTCAGGCACTCTGTCTACCAGGTCTAATGCCCTAAATCTATTCCTCACCTCCACTGTATACTCATAAGGGATATGGTTTAGGTCATATCTGACTGGTCTAGTGGTGTTCCCTACATTCTTCAATTTAAGTCTGAATTTTGCAATAAGAAGCTCATGATCTGAGCCACAGTCAGCTCCAGGTCTTGTTTTTACTGATTGTATAGAGCTTCTCCATCTTTGGCTGCAAAGCACATAATCTATCTGGTTTCGGTATTGACCATCTGGTGATGTCCATGTGTAGAGTCGCCTCTTGTGTTGTTGGAAAAGAGTGTTTGCTATGACCAGCGTGTTCTCTTGACAGAACTCCGTTAGCCTTTGCCCTGCTTCATTTTGCGCTCCAAGGCCAAACTTGCCTGTTGTTCCGTTTATTTCTTGATTTCCTACTTTAGCATTCCAGTCTCCTATGATGTAAAGGACATCTTTTTTGGGTGCTAGTTCTAGAAGGTGTTGTAGGTCTTCATAGAACCGGTCAACTTCATCTTCTTCGGCATCAGTGGTTGGGGCATACACTTGGATTACTGTAATGTTGAATGGTTTGCCTTGGATTCGAACTGAAATCATTCTGTCCTTTTTGAGGTTGCACCCCAGTACTGCCTTTCCCACTCTTTTATTGACTATGAGGGCTACTCCATTTCTTCTAAGGGATTCATGCCCACAGTAGTAGATATGATGGTCACCTGACTTTGAATTCGCCCATGCCCGTCCATTTTAGTTCGCTGATTCCCAAGATGTCAATGTTCAATCTTATCATCTCATTTTTGACCACATCCAGCTTGCCTTTATTCATAGACCTCACATTCCATGTTCCTAAGCAGTATTGCTCCTTGCAGCATTGGAGTTTCCTTTCAACCTCAGACACATCCACAGCTGGACGTCCTATTGGCTTTGGCCCAGCCGCTTCACTCTTTCTGGGTCTACTTGGAATAGTCCTCCGCTCTTCCTCAGTAGCATATTGGACACCTTCCGACCTGAGGGGCTCATCTTCCGGCGTCATATCTTTTAGCCTTTTGGTACTGTTCATGGGATTTTCTTGGCAAGGTTACTGGAGTGGGTTGCCATTTCCTTCTCCAGTGGATCACTTTTAGTCAGAACTCTCTGCTACGACCTGTCCGTCTTGGGTGTCCCTGCACGGCATAGCTCATGGCTTCATTGAGTTACGCAAGCCCCTTCGCCACGACAAGGCAATGATCCATGAAGGAGGATCATTATATACTATCCTAATACTTATTTGATGACTCAACAGATATCAGCCTTAAACATGAATTTGGAAACAGTTGATATCAAATTACAAGTAGCTTTATAGACTTCCTTTTGGGGTGGGGGAAGGTTCTGTCTAATCTCCTTGTGAACCATAAATCATTGGCAGCTGGTAAAATAGTTTTTCAGAGGTAATAAGGGTGTGTTTTCCTCCGATTGGCAGAGAAACTTTAAATGATATTTCCATCTGCAAAATTAGCGTAAAACTGACCACAGTAGCAGTCACGAGACTGGAACTTCCACCACCATACTATGACAAGATATTTTCCCCTTACTCTTTCAAGTCAACAATTCCAGATTTGACAAATTAACTTGTATTTCTTACCATCAATAAATCAGTTTTAAAATAGACTGCTGGAACCAAAGCACAGCAGAGTGAGTGAGTTTTCAGCCTTATTGTAGCCTATTTGGAAAGAATTGGAAACAAGGTCAGATTACTACTAATTCAGCCCTACTTGGAATATTACTCTTATGGAGTTTCCAGTGTGCAGAAGAACATATAGCCAAAAGAAGGTAATGTCTTAACAGTTGTTAGAACTAGATTTATTAATTTAAAGGACATCTGTGAAATCTGACAAGCTAAGGTCACTTTAAATGACTAAAAGCCATTAAAACCACATTTCCTATTTTGAAAATCATATATTTTCTTATATATAAATTAATCAATTGGTTTCTATCGCACTTAAAACATTTTTGTTTTCACCTAAATAGAGCCTTCATACAACCTTGGGGCATAATCCAAAGCCATGCAGCCTCTGCAGTGTGGAATTGTATCTGTTCAGAGATTGCTATCTTTGAACATCTGTAAGGATATTAAGCAACTTGAATCTTGTGCACTGGCTTCTGAAAGCAAGTCCCATGGAACAAAGTGAACATTCATGGGGGGGGGGGGGTGTCAGGCTGCAAGTATCTAGAATAGATCTTTACAGAAGATTAGACTGTTGCTGGCTAAAATAAATAAATAAATATTGTTTCAATGTAAAAATTTAAGTGTTTCTCAGTTATATGGAAAATAAGTATATTCTGTTTCTGAGCATGACTATTTAGGATTTAACTAAGTGATCTCTGCAGCAGGCATTCTTCAAATTAGTAATCAGACATAAAATGGTCTAGGACAGGGGTTCTCAACCTTTTTCACCTAGTGTGCCCCCTAGCATGGTCAAATTTTTTGAAGTACCCCCTGTGTCAATTATTAAAATGTAAATTTTATCATTAAAATTCCTCAGAAAATATCACCACAGGTCTCCCATCCAAAAATAAACCAAGGCAATTCCTTCTTGGCTTCCTTAAGTAGACAGAGAACCAGCTCAATCTGCCATAAGAGCCACCTTCTTTAAATGGAAGAAACTATGTATTCTAAAACCCAGCATATAAATTGAACCAGCCAGTAGGAAAGCACAATTTGCATTCCACTTGGGAACACAGTTTGGGGGGAGAGAAGGGGTGGTTTTGTGGCACAATAATCTTTTATGTTCACTGTCAATGAAGTTTTTCTTTTTAGTAATAAATTAGGAACTATTTAGTCAGAGAACTTACTCACCCTAACTTGGATGTAAATGCTAGAAAGGGGTTTATATAGAGTTTTGGCAGAGGTTTTTTTTTAATATGGGAGCCTTGCGAGTCTGTGCCTTATCAGCTGTAAGTCAGCTGTGAGTCAGGAGTTTAAATTTAAAAAACTAAAAGCGGATGCCGACTCACAGCTAAGACACAGCAAACCGCGTACCCCCCCGCCTGTCGGTTCGCGTACCCCCAGGGATACGCGTACCAGGGATACGGTCTAGGATCACTTCGGTATCGCATTTGTATCTCGATGATATTCAGAATGGTATCACCTGAGTCCTATCTGTTGTGATGTTCTGCTAGTCTCTTGGTCCAAAGGGAAACTCCCAGTAATGAACACAATGTACAATGATCCTCTGTCTGTACTATACGGTAGTTCAAATTATCCTGAAGAAGCTATAGCAGGCCTCAGGCTTGGTTGCTCCCCCTTCCATTCTCAGACACACATACAAAAAGACTGGAACAAACATCAGCTCCTGTTAAGTATGAACGTGGGGAACTACATTAAGTTAGGAACAAACATCAGCTCCTGTTAAGTATGAACGTGGGGAACTACATTAAGTTAGGAAACAAACTAGCCTTAGATCAATCAATCAGGATCAAACCGTGCTTTGATATCCTGGTTTGTTCTAAGTATAGTTAACAAACCACTACCTTTCAGAGTTTGTACATAATGAGAAAATGGTATTTGTTTTCCAAGGGAAAGCAAAAACGTTCACTCTTTCTGTCGAGCACGGAGGAAGAGATGGGAGGGGGAAAACAAGCCCAAAACTTGGCATGATTTCTTCCATCTAAACCAGTCATTCTCAACCTTTTGGCTATGGCCCCTTAGGAACTCTTCTCAGGTTTCAGGATACAACCCCCCCAACTCTCTCTCTCTCTCTCACGCGCACACGCGACTCAAATGTGCCAGGGCTCCCCAGAGCAGAGGGCCATATGGCTCCTGTTGAGAATGGCTGATCTAACCCACACTGTAGATTTCACCCAAACCGGACCAGTGTGTAATAGATGGTCATGCTTCAGTTTTAAGACACAAGTGTGGGTTTGAATTTAATTCACATTTCCTTTTAAACCAGGCTAGCGGAGAGTTCTGACTAAAAGTGATCCACTGGAGAAGGAAATGACAACTCACTCCAGTAACCTTGCCAAGAAAATCCCATGAACAGTACCAAAAGGCTAACAGGAAGGCCTGGCGGGATATGGTTCATGGGATCACGAAGGGTCGGACACGACTTAACGACTGAACAACAACTACATAATCTAAATGTTTTTTTTAAAAAAATCTAATTGTGTGTTTTAATTGTTTTTGATTCACCCTGAGCAGAATTGAATTATCCAGTGAACAATATTGGACATGCTACCGTAACCATAGTGACTTAAAGCAATAGTTCCATGTGTTTCAGGATTAATCAGTAAAATGGGGCCTGTGTTGAGAAACCCATTTTCTGGTCCCCCATCCCTGGCATAGACATATCGTCTTAGGTTTGAACCTTCCCAGAATGAATTTGTGAGCTATGTGCTTTTATAGTGACCTGTATCAGAAGTGCCTGCCTCTCTCTCTCTCTCACACACTCACACACACACACACACACATACAAATTAGGAATACTGAGAAAATAATCTTTGTATTTAGCATTAAAAGATGCTACTCTGAACAATGAGACCATCAGAAAAGTGAAAATGGCAAGGAAAGAAAGTCAGTCTTCATTTTTACAGGCTACAAAGTGAACCCACTGAACTATGTGGTTCTCCTCCAGAACACTCAGGCAGCTGATCTTTACTTCTCGAACTGCTTGTGGCTAGATTGCATAAAGTTGCCCAAAATTCAAAATGTCCGTAATGTACATCTGACTCAAATGTTTAACTACGGTTTTATAAAAGCAATTTAGGGTGGTTCTGGTTATTTTGTGCAGTTTGGGTACAAGGAAGCTAATAATGCAAACCTGTGCCTATCTACTCAGAAGTAAGTCCCATTGTGTTCAATGGGACTTCCTCCCTGGCATATGTGTATAGGATTTCTGTGAAAGTCATACTGTGTGCATACTTGCTCTTGTATTTCTTTTGTTGTTTCGTTGGTTGCTGTTTTTCAACATATTGTGCGTAATTGAGAAGATGGTTTTGTTCTGAACCTTTTGGTTCAGGAGCAGTAGCTTAACTGTGCTTCTGGATGACCAGCCCTCATAAAAATATAAGAAGTGCTATGCCGGGTCAGGCCAATGGTCTGCCTAGCTGAGCATATAGTCAGTAAACCACCACCACCTTGTGAGAGGTTGTGATATGAGATCAAACTGTTTTTGAACAAAATGTGCTTCTCTTTCTCCTCTCCCTACCGCTATATGAAACTTTGGAAGATGGGCTAAACTGGGCAGGACTTTATAGGTAAATATATATTCAATTTCATTCTGAAGCTTTCATGGCCAGCTATCAATTGACAATGTTTAAGGAATACGGGAATTGAAGCCATGTAGTATAAAGAAGCTTGAACTTTAATCACATTAAAACCCAAGGAAGTGAGCCCAACGTTTCGTTCCAGCCCCGTGGAACCTCTTCATAGGGATCTCGAAAGATCATGGATGTTGCTGTTCTCAATTCACCATAGTAAATTTAAACCAAAAAAGCGCGGGAAACCCAGCGGTTCAGAGCGGAAATGACAGGTCTGGAGTGAAGCGTCAGGCGAGATATGTGGGCTCGTTTAGCACAGCTGGTGTTAATTGCTTCCTCCTCTTGTTTTCACTCTCCCTTTCTTTCCATGCTGGATAGTCCCTTCTGCTGCTGCAGTGTCTGTGTCAGTTACAGTTCGTTCTACTGTTGCAATGTCAGTTAGAATATCTCTACTGTCAGTTACTTCGGATCCCATTCCTGTTCTTAAGTTTGATTTCCTATGCAGGATAGGCAACCAAATCCGATTCGTGAATGTTAATCTTGATTCATCAGTGTTCCCACTGGTTTTTTACTTATTTCTAGAGCTTCCAGGTGGCGTAGTATTTTAAAATTGCTCTTTCTTTGCAGGCACACCGTTTTTTCAAATTGGATCGTGTGTTTTTCTTTCAATGCGTGTTCGGCAATTGAAGATTGATCTGGATGATTCAGCCTGAGAGATCTCTCGTGTTCCGCCACTCTTGTTTTTATAGCTCTACTCGTCATCCCGATGTAACATTTATGACATTCACAAGTTACACAATAAATCCCTGGGTTGGATAGTGCTGGACGTTTTGTCTTTTGGGTTGCCTAGAACTTGCTGTAGTTTAGAAGTGGGTTTGAAGATTGTTTTTATGTTTCCCTGTCTTAATATTCGTGCAGTTTTATCAGTTGTACCTTTAATAAAAGGAAGGCAAATCCAAATTTTTTCCTCTGTCGTTTTTTCAATTTCGTTTATCTGAACTGTCCCTAGTCTCTTAGCCTCAATTTGGTGTTTTGTTTAATCCAACATTTATTAATTTGACTGATGGAATATCCATTAGCTTGTAGGGAGTCATATAATACCCTTTTTTCTTTTTCTAATGAGTCCTTAATCACAAACCTTTATTGCTCTGTACACTAGGGAGTTTATTAATGAATTTTTCTGTGATGGATGGTGATTAGAATTTTGATTCAAATACCTCCCAGTATGGGTAGGTTTCCTATAAACACTGTGTCCTATTGACAGATCTTCCTTACGTGTCACCAAGACATCCAGAAAAGGTAGCGAATTGTTTTTCTCTAGTTCTACAGTAAATTGAATTTCTCTACATTGATTATTGAGATGTTGTACAAATTTGTCTAATTCCTCATCCCCATGTGTCCATACACAAAACACATCGTCCACATAGCGGACCCACATATCTGGTTTAAACTTGGCAGTATTTAATGCCTGTTTCTCAAAAGACTCCATATACAAATTTGCAACCACTGGACTAAGTGGGCTCCCCATAGCCACCCCTTTTTGTTGTCTAAACTCCCCATTCCATGTAAAGTAAGTGGATGTGAGGCAATGATAAAACAATGGAATCAAGTCTTTGGGGATTTTTAAGTCTTCAGTTAATTCCATAACTTTATCCAGGGGTACCTTAGTAAATAATGATGTAACATCAAAACTCACCAATCTTGATTCAGGTTTTAAACTAATGAACTGCAGGAGTTCTATAAAATGATATGTATCTTTAACAAAACTGGTGGTGTTTCCTATATATGGTTGCAATATTTTGGCTAGATGTTGAGATGGCTCCAATATTGCTCACTATGGGTCTCGACGGGCAACTCTCTCTGTGAATTTTTGGTAACCCATAAAACCTAGGGGGTAGTGCTTCAGATTTAACTAACCTATTTTTAAGATCTTCATTGAAATTAGAATCTTTAATCAATTTATTGGTTTCCCTTAAAATCCTTTTTGTAGGGTCTTTTTTATTTTAATGTATGTTTCGGGATCCAGCAGATCCCTAATCTTATTGCAGTAATCCTTGGTATCCAAAATTACTGTGGCATTGCCTTTATCAGCAGGTAATATAACTATATCCTGATTATCCCTGAGTTGTCTTATAGCCAGTGCTTCTGCCCTACTGATGTTGCTAGGCGGAGGTTTAGCCTTCAGAAGAACATTGGCAATTTGTATTCTTAGTGCTTCTGCTGAGTCCTTGTCAAAGGCTGTCAACGTGGACTCAACGTTGGCAATGATCTGTTCTTTAGGAATGTCCTTCGGTGTAATGGCAAAATTACCCCTTTAACCAAAATAGACTGTTGTGCTGGCGTTAGCACTTGATCAGACAGGTTAATTAACACCTTGTCCGTATTTAATGGTACTGTTGCTTTAAAAGTTCTATTAATCAATGCCTCCAATTTCTTGCCATGTCTCTGTTTTATTATAGAGTCTTGTCTATTTACTTCATCCGCAGTAATCTTGTCCCATTCTTGCCAGTCCCCACCAGACAAAATATTGCTCACTTGTAGGTGCAGTTTGTAGATCAGTGGGTCCATTTTACTCAGCTGGAATCTCGTCGTACGAATTTCATCTCGTAGTAAAGCGTTTTCCATTCTCTGGTAGATATTCTCCGTTTTTGGTTTGTCATATTTACGATGGTGTCTCAAGAATTTCGGAATCACTCTTTCATCCCTGCATCTGAGCAGGAAGGTTAGTGTATTCTTCAGTTTCATCTTCCATCTTGAAAACAAGGAAGCAATTAATACCAGCTGTGCTAAACGAGCCCACATGGCTCGCCTGACGCTTCACTCCAGACCTGTCATTTCCGCTCTGAACCGCTGGGTTTCCCGCGCTTTTTTGGTTTAAATTTACTATGGTGAATTGAGAACAGCAACATCCATGATCTTTCGAGATCCCTATGAAGAGGTTCCACGGGGCTGGAACGAAACGTTGGACTCAGTTCCTTGGATTTTAATGTGATTAAAGTTCAAGCTTCTTTATACTACATGTTTATACTATACTACTTTATACTTCAATTCCCGTATTCCTTAAACATTGTCAAATATATATTCACCTACAAAGGTGAATATATATATTGAATATATATTCAAATAATGAATATAATTTATTTGGTGTGCAGTGTGTGACCATAATGGCATAGGGCAGAAACTAGCTGAAGTAGCTCCCCCCCCCAGTAATGGCCAACCCCCAAATGCACTTGAGCATCTCACTTAAGAGAGATACAAGCCCATGTGTGTTTATACTTGGGACAGGTTGCCTAATTGGTGTTGGCTGTAGAGAAATGCAGCTGTATTGTTGCTATCACGTTCCAGAGGGGTAACCGTGTTAGTCTGTAGTAGCAAAAGCAGCAGAGAATTCTTCTGGCTGGTTGCCAGCAAGAGCCAACCTGATAAAGTCTTGGGTTTGCACATAGGAGACAAGAGCCTCTAATCTTTTCTCAGGGACGAAACTCACTGAGTGGGGAAGAAAATGCCAGCTTTCTGCTTCCTGAGCAGGGGTAATTATAGGAATTTGGACAAAGAATGCAAGTATTAGGACAGCTGGAGAAGGGAAGAACTGTTCAGCAGTATATGATGATTACTAGGAATTTGGTGTGTTACTGGCCAAGAAGTGTAACATTGCTGCTTAGGCTTTTCTAGGCTGTATATTCTACTCCCAGTGAACTCATAGAAATGAACTTGGATCCAAAGCAGGAGGAGAAACTGTATTCCTACTGTTCACAAGCACTGGCATAGTAGAAGACTTCTTACATGTCGTAGCACACTGTCCTGAGGGTTGAACTGCTGTATGGGAGAAACGGAGTAAGGAAGCTATATTGCATAAACTCTAGTGGGCCATTAAAAAGAGTTCTGCAAAGATCTTGCATAAAGATATGGATTCAGGCTCGGTGTTCTCTCTCAATACTCTCTCACTATCTGAAGCCACCGTTCTGTGAGCCGAAGAGACTTTCCACTAGTGGACAGACATGTATGGATTCAAGCCTTTGTCTTGATTGAAACTGGAAGGTTTTAATAATTATAGTTGTTGTAAAGGTCTTATAAGAATGAGCAATTCTTTTTGTTATAGGAAGTAAAGCTGGATCAAGTTACCAAACTAGCACTTGCAACAGAGATTAATTTTGAGCTTGTCTGCAAAAAGGTAAGATTCTTTGTATATTTGTATTTAGTAGCAAATACTTGTTTGAAACGCGTTCCACAGTGGCCATGAGCACATATATTTAGACTGTCTTCCGCAAATGTTGTTACAATAATGCTTGACAAGGCTTCTAATGCTGTGGCAGTGCAACATTGGTGCTGTTTGCAAATATGTCACAGGCAGCCCCGTAGGACAACTATGCAGGCCCAGGACCGTCACAAAGCAGCTGTAAGACGTGTGGCGCAGGTAAGTTGCGGCTGGGCCGCAAGGCAAAGGGGCTGGGGAGGGTATTCCAGGGGTGTTTCGAGGAGGGCAGAGGGTGGGAGGATTGGACTCGGGAAGGGGGCAGGATCGGTGGCAGTGGTGTACGCCGTATCCTATTCCCCCCCCCCAGGTCCTTTTAACTTCCATTTCCTTGTCTCATTTTTCTGTAGGCCATGCCAAAAATTCTCATCTCTCTAGAGTTAGGAAGCAGAATAATATGTATACAGATTTGCTTACTCTGTATAATATAATTTGAGTGTAGAAGGGTCCAATTTTCCAGTGCTGATGCAGCCGCAATGCAGCCCCAAGGTAAAGGAACAAACGTTCCCTATCCTTGAAGAGGCCTCAAGTATATGGCTGTACTGGATATACTGTATAGTACAGAGGTTCCCAAACTGAGGTGTCGCGACGCCCCAGTCAGGAAGAATTGGTTGCTACCCCCTTAAGGGGAGTGGCAATGTTCTGTGACGTGCAAAAGCACACCACAGAACGTGCTGGAACTAGGGAAAAGGGGGCTTTTTTTACTCACCAGGGGTTGTGCTTGCCCTCCGGAGGGTGCGGAGGGGGGGCACGGACCCCTGTGCGGGCCTCCCCGCAACCCAGATTAGCTTCTAAAAGCGATTTAAAACTACTTCCGGTTTTCACCAGAACCAGGGGTCCGCGGCCCCCCTGCACCCTCCGGAGGGTGAGCACAACCCCTGGTGAGTAAAAAAAAACACACCTTTTTCCCCCAGTTCCAGCGCGATCTCTGGAGTGCTGCAGCTGTTGTCAGGGGACCTCGCAGCGACTTGCAGCACAGAAAGCTCTGCCTGGGAGTTCGGGAACCTCTGGTATAGTATATGGCTATACTGGATAACTGCCCCTCCGCTGCAGGATACAGTACATACCCTATTTGTATGGTTGCATCAGGGCTGGAAAGTTGGATAGGATTGGGCCTGAAGTTGGATTCCTTTGATGCAATCCCAGCTTCTAACCAAATCACGATAGATTTTTTTGGGGGGGGGGGGGGCGCTTTGGTTTTTTTAATCAAGAAAGCTACAATTTGTCATTGTATTAATATAATAATGCAATTACTTCTGGTGCAGGAAGCGATAGTTGTGGTCTTCTAGGTGTTGGTTAAGACTGTGGCCAGGTCCATGGATCTCCTTTTCTGCCACCATATTCAACTAGTATGCCTGTAAACTAGCAATAGCTAGAACAGGGGTGGGGAAACTATTTGCAGTGGGGGGCCATTTTCCCATAGGGAAAATTTGCTGCCGGCCGGCCATTAGGCCGGCCAATTCCCCCCCCCCCCCGCAAATTTGACCCCCCCCCCACGAATTTCCCTCCCACCGCTTGCTCGCCCACCCTCCTTCCCACCGCTTGCTCGCCCACCCTCCTTCCCACCGCTTGCTCGCCCACCCTCCCTCCCACTCACTGCTCTCCTTACCTCGGCTCTAGGCCAGGGCCGCCGCCTTGGTTTAAAAACAGCCTTCGCACAGCGTTGCTGTAGCCGAGATTGCCCTCTCAGCAATTGCGGCTTCAGCAACGCTGTGCGCAGGTCCAGAAAGGCCGCTTTCCAGGAAATTGCCGAGAGGGCAATCTCGGCTTCAGCAACGCTGTGCGAAGCCTGCTTTTAAACCAAGGAGGCGCGGGAAAGCGATGGCGGAGCCTCCGGTCCGGTCCCGTGCGGGCCGGGTTGGATCGTCCCGCGGGCCGGAGGTTCCCTACCCCTGATCTAGAAGGAGGGTAGTCAAAATTATTTTAAACTTTGTGAGAATGAAGAAAATGGTATGTGTTTAACTTGAATGAAACAATATTTGTGGATCATGGAAGCAACTCTACAGGAGAGAGAACATGAAGGAACACTATTTCTTACATGTGCCTCCTCATCTCAGAGGTCTCATGAGAATGCTGTTGTGTGAGTGCCTTCACAGTGAGTAGTTATATGGTCTAGAGCAGGGGTTCTCAACCAGTGGTATTAGTACCACCAGTGGTACTTTGTCTGACTGCTGGTGTCTGACTGCTGGTGGTACTTGGACCGCCGGTCCACTGGAACCCTGCTCCGACATGGCCCTTTCGGTGGCGCATTTTCACTCCCAAGAGGCTCCTGTCTTTGGCCGAGCCTCTCGCGAATGCTGAGAAGAGCCCTCCCTCCCACCCAGAGCCACCTACCTGTGTTTTCTGGTCTCCGAAAACCTGAAAACCCGGAAGTAACTGGCGATGATGTCATTGCCAGTCACTTCCGGTGGTACATAGCAGGAGAGTGGCGCAGGAGGTGGTACTCAACCGGGAAGGGGTTTACTCCCTGTAAGTCTTTGCAGGGGCAGGATGATGTCGGAGGCAGCACTCTAGATCAGGGGTTCTCAAAGTAGAGTCACAACCCATCACTTTTTCCCGTAAGTGTCCGATTTACCTTTTAGGGGGATGGCCAGCCTGAGCGGCGGCGCTCCAGGATCACGCTCGCCGCTGACCCAAAAATGCTTTTTTAAGTATTCTTGGTTGTCCTGCCAGCTCCCCGACGGGTCCAGGGGGCTGCGACCACCTCCGCAGGGCTCCCCAAGGCTCTAAACTGCGACAACCACGTTTCAAAGCCCACTTCCAGTTTTTAGTAAAAACCAGAAGTGGGCTTCGGAATTCAATCACCACTGTTTAGAGCCCTGTGGAGGCACCCGCAGCCCCCCCCCCAAAAAAAACCCTTCAGGGAGCTGGCAGGACAACCAGGTATGCTTCAAAAAGCGCTGCCTCCGACATCGCCCCGCCCCCGCAAAGACTTACAGGGAGTAAACTCCCCTGTAGGACTTTGAGACACTTCGATCCTAGAGCTTAGTGGTCGACACCAGCTGTGATTTCTTGCCCTGACCAGTTCTGTATTTTTAGAAGGCCGGTGAGAGCAGGTATTTTTCAAAAGCGTCCTGCAAGATTCTAGTATGAACAAGACTTAGTAGTTTGTTATGACTAAAGAGATGTCTTCTGCCATGATCTTATTATTTAATTGTTGTATTATATGGTCAGGTATTCTAAATAATATTGTATGAACTGCTTTGAGAGCAAACTATGCATTTAAAAAGGAAATAATAAATACAAATTACAATTGCCTTTTTAAAAACATAGATGCATCCTATGAATTAAACTCCATGGATGTCTTTTAAACAGCATGCATTAAATCCAGCTGTCTTTTTGTTGACTTTTCGGAAGTGTTTACCCTAAGTAATTGAAGTGTCGCTGTTAACTTTGAAAACATTATATTAGTATCGTTGGTCTGTGGTGTTCATACACTAAGAGCGTATTAACTATAGTGAACTGTAAACTACAGTGAACTGCATGCTGGTTTTAATAAGTCCTGTGAGCTACTCTGACATCAGTGACATCTTGTACTTAATATGTGGTTTTAAGATGTGAATGCTTGGGATTCTATCAATAAATAGTCCTTTTGTTATTTGCACTGTACCTTGAGGCCAAAAGATGCATTCCACAGGCAGGTGTTTGCTAGTACAAGAGGTTTTCTAGGGGTCTTCACATCTTTGGGAACAGCGTTGGTGCTGTGTTTTCCGAAATTACTCTTCTCAGCATGGCTTTTGGCAGGCTAATATGCTACTTAGAAGTTCTTGAATATAAATGTAATAAAGAAGTTTTGTGTGTGCTTCAGAAACACACAAGATAGGGTATCCTAGGAATAACCTTTATGCAGCTGAAACAGTCCTTTGAATCTGTCTGAAATGGAAATGGCGGTGGGTGTTTGAAAACCACTGCTTCCTGATAAATTTCCATGGCAAATAGATGCTAACTTCAAACAAAAATGGTTGTGGTTACTTTGAGGCATTGGTGATGTGTCAGTGTTGCATGAAGGTGTAAGATTTGTCTGCCTCTGACTAACTGTTCCTGTAATGTACAATTCAACCCTGTGATCTTAAAAACATTTGTACTTTTGAACTGTACACAAATATTTTTACAATCTTAAGAATTTTAGTGTCTGCTTGGTGCCAGAGGTATTCATTCTGTCTTGTGGCCTTTGAGCAGAGGTGAACTGGCTCAGAATGGCTTCAAGTGTTAGATGTAGACGTTGGATTAACATAAATATTTGAATAGACGATACTAGTGCATTACAATGTCCTTCTGTTTTATTACGTTCCTTTGCTTGGCTACTCTCAGTGGTAGCTTTCCTACTGAATGATGCATTCTGGTTTACACATTATCAATACCATGTGGAAGTCCCATGAAATGGCTTCAATTTCTAGCTGCTGTAGAAAATGTATAGCACAGCTTGCCAGATGGATTGCCCCATTGCACAAAGCATTCCCTCACTACCAAGAGTTTTGCGAGATGGAATTGCACTGTAGACAATCCATATAATGAAATTCTTTATTAAAAAAAAGTAGAATAGTTGCTGTATGTAATCTGGTTCAAGGAGCTTTCACATGGCATTGTAATATCAAGTATTTAAGGATACTGACAGGTGTGAAAGTTTTTTCTACTGACTACAGATAAGCCAAATTGCAGACAGATTTAATTCTGAAGTCTAAATCTTGTGGAATTTGTCTACTTCTCCTTCCCTATCTGCAAATTGGCCTTATTGTTAGGCAAATTAACTCAACTAAGTAAATACCCTGCCAATGCAAGGTATTTACTTAGTTGGGTGAGGAATGCAGGTAGCAGTCTGGAGGAAATCAAAGGTTCTGTTGGTGTGGGAAAAACGGTAAAATCTTGTTCCAAGTAGCATTTAATAGCTAGACTACACAAGTATGTGTTAAGTGTCATGTGCTATATTCTTCCACTTGTGTGAGAGGACTTGTATGCACAGAGGTGATAGTGCAAGGTTGTTGTACACAGACGTTTGTGTGCAAAGACTAGACTTCGGGGGGGTGTAACACTTGTGAGCATAAAAAGTTACATTGTCACACAAAATTGCCTGCATATGCTTATGCAATAGCACAAAATGCTGCCTTTTTTTCAGCATGCACTCCTTATGATACAATCCAGTATATTTTGAAGGATATTTGTTTTGAGGTATAACTATATTTACCCCATTTTCATGTTCAAAGCAGGTTATAATATCACTAGAACAATTTTACAAATAGCCATAAAATAGAGGATCTAAAATACTAAAAGCTTGGTGTTAGAGGATTGTTGCAAAGGATTAAAAATATAAATAGAGGTGGGGGTGTCACTGTGTCAGAAATGAGGATCCAGCAGTATAAATCCCATTGAACTCACTGAAACCTACCGTATTTTTCAGTCCATAGGACGCATCGGACCATAGGACGCATGCATCCTGTGGAGCAAAAAATAAGGGGGGAAAGGAAAAAAAATGGAAAGGGAAAGGAAAAAAAAGAAAGAAAAATACTTACCGGGGCTTTGGGGAGGCCTGCGTGACCCTCTGCAGGCCTTCCTGATCTTCATTTCGGCAAAAAACGGCCATTTTCGGCCATTTCCGGTTTTCGTGAAAACCGGAAATGGCCGAAAATGGCTGTTTTTTGCCGAAATGAAGATCGGGGAGGCCTGCAGAGGGTCGCACAGGCCTCCCCGAAGCCCCGGTAAGTATTTTTTTCCTGTGTTTTTTTTTATTCGCTCCATAAGACGCACGCTTCCCCCCATTTTTTTGGGGGGGGGAAGTGTGTCTTATGGAGCGAAAAATACGGTACATCTACAGTAAGTAGTTATACAGTAAGTATATCTACAGTAAGTAGTTATACAGAGACTCAGAGTTCAAGTCCCATTTATTTATTATTACCCTCCCAGCCCCCGCAATTACAATGATATCAGGAAAGCAGTAGAAGCAGGAGAGGAACCAGGACATGAGCGCCACATCTTTTTAGCACATGGAGCTGGGCAGATGAGGAAAAAAATATCATTCATCCTGCCCCAATGACCAAGTTCCATTGAAGTTAATGGAGCTTAAGGAACTCACAATTAGGTTGTCTTATTGAGTTCAGTAGGACTTAGTCATGACTATTTTTTTTTAATACAATTCAGAATGTGTGGGAGACTAATCCAGAAGTCATGTTGCAACCGCTAAAATATTAAAAGAACTACAGATAATTTTCTCAAGATGAATTAATTACATCTTACCTCATGGTACAGGCCAATACTTTTGTTCTTCATTTTCAGAGGACAGCTAAAATGTTAGATCTATTAGTATGTAGAATCATTCCATCAGCTAGATAGTACATTTTTATCGCTCAAATAGGTTTTCCATTTTTTTAATACAGCCTAATTGCACAGCAACAGACAGAGCAATTGCTAGACTGACAACCCACCCACTATTGAAAACAAAAATTGCTGATATTAAAGGTAAGTCGAAGGTTAGCCCAATCTATGTTCATTGGAGCGTGAACAGATTTTTGCTTCTTCTTCAGTGATTGTCGTCTTCTAGCCTAAATTAATATAGACACTCTCAAACTGGCTGTTTGCAATAGTCTGGAGGCTCAGTGTTTTGCATGCTGTCTACCTCATTTTAAGTGTAGAGAGAAATCTCAATGAAATGCAATACTTCACAGATGCCTGAACTTCGCTTAGTTCAGAGTGTTCCTTCTGAATGTCTAAAAAACAAAATGTCGCGGTTTATAGTTGCATGTACTACTCCACATATGTCTTCTTGTTTATACTACTGCGTATGTTGTGAGGTTACAAAAACGTGTGATTGTAACTAGCTGTTTCTGGAGTTGCTAAAAATGCTGAAATGGAACAATGATATTCAGAGGGTTCTAGTAAACTATGAAAGTAATGTAGTTAAGACATTTATGGTTCAGCTTTTTAAAATGATACAGGAATGAGACAGAGCAGCCCAATCCTATGTGTGTTTTACTTGGAAGTAAATCCCACTGTGTACAGTGCCTAGGATTGAAACCAAACTTCTCATTATGTATCTTTTCTCCTTGCTTTTCTGAAAATCTGGCAAAGAAAGCACTCTTTGTCTTTTAACCCTTTGTCACTTGGAGATCTGTTTTTCAGGTCTGCGCCACTGGGGTCGCTTTCCTTCCTTTTTCAGACATCTACATCCTGCCTACTGACCTCTTCCACCATCATTGTAGCAATGATTAGACAGAGAAATCCTAGAATGTGAGAGTTGGAAGGAAGGGACCTTGGAGGTGATAGTCCAAGCCCCTGCTTAGCGTAGCATCCCTGACAGATGACCGTCCAGTCTCCACTTGAAAACCTCCAAAAGGGGAAAGCCCCCTACTGCGCAAGGCAGATCGTTCCAGTGCTGGACAGCTCTTGCAATTAGCAAATCCTTCCTCGTGTAAACACTAAACCTACTTCCCTGTAGTTTCATCCCTGCCCTCAGAAGCCACAGAGTAAGTCTGCTTCACTTCCGTGTCACAGCCTGTCAGATATGTGATGGCCTACCATATTTCTCCTTAGTCCTTTGTCTTCCAAGCTAGACATACCAAGCTCTCTTAACCATTTCTCGTAGGACTATTGGCTATAAGTGTTTAGAATCTGCTTACCGGGAGTAAGAATAGCAATGCTAGGAAAAGATTCGGAGTGTAAATTAATATTCAAAAACTGTTGCTTTTTGACTGCAGATCCAATACAGATTTTTATATGATGATGATCACATAACTTTCTAGATTCCTAATAGGAATATTCTTGCAGCAACTTTTTACACCTCAAAATACTGTTTCTAGCAAAAGAACACTGTTCTCTGGAGAGAGAGCTATACTGTACAACTTGCCTGGCCTACTTGTATCAAGGGTGCCACCAGTGACATCGTCAACAGTCTGGAGAGGAACAGGAAGATCTATTAGCCTGGCTTTGGCTTGTGGGATCCATTGTAAAACATTTAAGAAAATAAAACCAGTAAAAAGTCTGTCCCACATGCCTGCCTTCCCTCTTTCCTGCTCCGTGGCTCCGCAAACATGGTAGAACCACCCAAAGGCATGGCTGAGAAACCTTCACAAACTCATTATGCCTGATATATGAAGATATACAGAGTTGGACCTCTGGTCTACCTAGTCCAGTCCTGTCTGTACCAACTTTGCAGCAGGGTTCCAGGCAGGGTCTTTCACATCCCAGAAGTGAACTTGGGACTTTTTGCATACAGAGTGTGTGCTCTGCCATCAAGCTACGTCTTGGTACTCACTATTCTGGCTGGCATTGGCTCTCCAAAATGTCAGAAACCTTCCCAGACCCTCTTAACTGGAAATTTCCTGGGAGCAAAGCATGTGCTTTACCATTAAGCTATAGTTCGTTCCTAAATAATTGTTTGTTTAGATTTTTGTTTTCATTTATATCCTGACCTTCCAAGGAATCCAGAGTGGCCTACATGATTCCCCCTCCCACACACACACACACACACACACACACACACACACACACACACACATTTTTTATTCTCGCAGCAGATAAATAATGGGAAGACTAAGGAATAATGACTAGGCTAAGATTGCCCACTTAGCCATGAAATTCTCAGGATATTTTAAACTCGGGTCATCCTAGTCTAACACTCTGATCGCTACTCCACACTGACTCTCTGCATGCGATAGTGCTAGTTTTGGTCTTGGGCATATCCAGCAATTCCTCCCAATTTTTATCTAATGTAAGCATGCTGATCCAAAGCTGGAAGGTAAGTGGAAAGCACTGTTTGGCTACCCAGAACGGAACTTTGAATTTTGCTTCACAGATGACTTGATGAGAAACATGAAACTGTCATTTCAGAATAATTTGCTTAAAATTGGGGTTTTTAACCCTCTCTATCATAACCGTGTTTATATTTTAACATTGTTGTTGCAGTGTAAAAAAACAGAGCTACTTATTTTTCTAGCTGCTGTCAAAGCCTTTAAAGATGCAAGACGGAAGCCAGCTAGGGCAACATCTTCAGAAGGGCATAAAGTAGAAGAACTGCTTACCAAACAACCTGAGGCCACCCAGCATTCCAGCAGCAGTGTACATAACAAAACATATAAGCAAGCGGAAAACCAAGGCAAAATAGAGGTGAAAGAGAAGCCAGACACTGACATGGGAAAGAAGCTCATTTGTGAGAAGCTGAGAACTGCAGACAGTGAGGAAAAATGTCCTTCAGACAATTTTACAGTACAGTCTGTAGATCATGATAGATTAATTAATCGAAGTCAAACAGAAAAGACATTATGTCTAGAAGGAAATAAATATTTGGGTGAAATCCTGAGCAAGGCAGTAGATGAATCTGATAGTGATGCAAGTCAGACTGAGGAAACTGGAACAGAGAAGGAATACTTTGATGACAGTACTGAAGAGAGGTTCTATCATCAGTCGTCTGGCTCTGAAGAAAGCGACAGCGATGATGATTTCTTTATTGGCAAAATAAAGAGGGCGAAAAAGAGGGGAGCAGCTGGTACAGTAGAAAGAATCAAAAGCCTGCCTCCTAAAAAAACCCAGAGCTCAGAATATGACACCCCACAGGACACACAGGGCAGCAATCCAAGTTCAAAAGCAGTGAAGCTACAATCTTTATTTTACAGTTCCTTGTCTAATTCTAAACAGAAATCAAAAAATATGAAAAGGTAAGGCTTGTTTTTTCTCCTTGTAAAATTAAACTGATCATTGTTGTCACCAATGCTATTGGCAAGTTTTTGGTTAGTCTCATGAAGAGACCTTGGGCTCCAAGTGTTGTCTTTGCATATTTCTTACTAGCTGCTCTGTTGAGTCAATTCTCATATTAAACTACCACTTTGTCAGCATCTCTAACAACTTTGAGAACAAAACTTCACAGAGTTTTATTCATGGCAAATCAACAAGCTCAGCTTAGCTATAACAACTAAGATATAGTAGTAGTTTTTCTCTGTGCTTTGGATTTATCTCACAGTTTAGTAATAGTTTTTACAAGATGAAGGTCACAACAAAATATTGCAGTATGCACATCTTCTTGTGAGTAGGTCCCGAAGGACTCTGTGTGGCACACCTTAAAGCAGGGGTGTCAAACATATGGCCCATGGAAACTGTTTATCCAGCCCATGTGATAATTGGGCTTTTCCAGCGCTGCCCTTTCAGCAGCACCGGTTCTGCTGTGGGCCTGGGAGGAAAAGACGGAAGGAGGCCTCGGAAGGCAAGGAATGCTACTGGGGAAGGTACAAACCAAGAGGGGTGAGGGAGATGCTGGTGAGCCACTGGGAGAGCCCAATTATCACATGGGCTCAGCACTGCTTCTGCTGAAGCATCCCTTCACAGGGCACCTCTCAGCTGCTGAGCTGCAAAGTGAAGCCTTGGCAGAAGTGGCATCGCTGAAAGGGCAGCCTGCATGATAATTGAAAATATGATCAAGATCTGTATATTTTCTCTTCTGTCATTTGCGGCTAATGAGTTCCTATGTGAGAACAAAGTGCTTATTTCTGGTCATCATCTGCTTAATGACATCCCTGCTTGATGGTATCACTTCCAGCCTTCAGCAGGTGCCATGAATGCTGTTTGGCCCACTGTATGAAACAAGTTTGACACCCCTTAGAGCAAGCATGCACTTGGGCATACTGTTGCAGAGACTGGGTTCGAGGCTTCAGTATTGAACAAGCATCCTTGCCCATAGGCATCGCTACGGTGGGGGCTGTACCGTAAGTTACGCCCTGTCCTAGTCCCATTTACAAGCCGGCAGGAGGCGGCCCCGCCCACTCGCCGTCGGAGCCATTCCATGTGGAGAAGGCAGCAGGCAGGAGACTCCCTGCCTGCTGCCTTCTCCACACAGAATGGCTCCTATGGTGAGGGGGCGGGGCCGCCTCCTGCTGGCTTGTAAACGGGACTAGGACAGGGCGCAACTTATGGTACAGCCCCCACCGTAGCGACGCCTCTGTCCTTGCCTTTCTCTCTCAATTTCAAATCATTCTATTTTTTTCCTCTTTTTGTCTTCAAACTGTCCCTTGTCCTGCAGATCATTCACAAAGTAGAACATAAAGTGAGTTGCAAGTAATAGCACACATGAAACTGGAAGTCCTTTCCAACAGGCAGAAAGTGATGCCTCTCTGGGAATTCAGACTTTTTCTTTAAAACCCTTAGTGTCCTTTGGAAGCAAAGCATTTTGGGAATTCGTTGTCCCATTTGGTTTGTCGTGATGTTTTTAGTGCAGTTTTTTATTTTGTTTCAAATATTTGGAATTCACAACCCAGAAACTGTGTTCCCTGTAACTCCATCCGGGAAGTGCACAGAGGTCTATGTTGGCTGCGCGGGTGGAAACTCCAGAGCGCCCAGCGATGATGTTGCCATGCTCCGGAGCCCTGAGAGAGGTGGTGTGGGACCTCAGTTGCAGCTGTGCAGCTTGCAGGGAACAGTGCCCAGAAACTTTCAGCATGATTGTGTGTGTGGTCCTGTTTCATTTACATTCTTACCAGCACAGGGTGGGGACTTGAGGCATACATTGTCATGTCTTGACTCTTTAAAGAGAAATAATGTTGACTTTCTACCCCTCAATCATCTATTTTTGTCTTTTTTGTTTTCTAGAACTGTTAGAGACCACCTTCCCCAAAATAAAATGGGTAATGCAGGTTGGTATTGCTTCTTCATTATGGAATCTTGCAGTGTCAACTGCAAAACTTGATTTTGTATTAAAAGTGGTGTAATAGCTTTTCAGGTGCAAGAAAATGCATTGGTAATGCCGAGCTCATTTTTGGCATTAGGGGTGGGGAACCTTTTTCGTGTCGAGGGCCGTTTTAATGTTAGGAATTTTGTTTGCGGGCCGGCCGTTAGGCTGTCCAGAGTTTTTTATTTATTTAATTTTGTTTGCCCCCCCATCGGCCTCCGGAGGCTCCGCGCTCACCGTCCGAGGCCGCCGCCGACTCCGCATCACCTGCGGAGTCCGGGAGAGGACCTCCACACGTCATCCCCGGCCGCCGGCTCAACCCCTTCTGACCAGGCCCTCGTCGTCGATTTCACACATGCGTAGAACGCCGATGAGGGCAAGCCCTTGCCCTCATCGGCGTTCTACGCATGTGCGAAATCGCCGACGGCCTCAGGGTGATGCGCGGAGCCTCCGGGGGCCAGTTGAGCGGCCACCCGGCAATCTCTCGGGGGGCCGGATCGGATGGCCTCGGGGGCTGAATCCGGCCCACGGGCCGGAAGTTCCCCACCCCATGCATTAGAACAAGTCTTGGGCTTGCACAATTGCTCCTCCCCTCACATGTGATGCTTCAGAACTTCCAGTGACCGCCTGTAAGGGAAAGGGTGTGTATGCCCAAGGAACACCGGAGTTCATTTTCATAACTCCAAACCATGGTTTGACCTGATACCTTAGTCCACCCTCTAATTTTTGGAGATTAAATTTTCCAGAGTTTTTGAGTTACAATATTAAAAGCTATGGTTGTGCGATGTGTTTTGCCATCTCTTCTCCATTTGAGTGATCTACATGAATCATGATCTACATGAATCTAGTGATCTACATGATCACTTTTCTCCATTTGAGTGATCTACATGATTCTAGTGAAGACATTTTCTTTACACAGTAAGCATAGTAATGTCATTGGAAGTGCTACATCATAAATAATATATATCAGGCAAAACCTTAAAAAAATACTCTTTGATGGTGTGTCAACTGTTTCAGTTCATACTCTGTTAATTCTTGCACAGGTTCTGGCAAAAAATGCCCACAGAAACAGTTACCCAAAGGTATAGGTAAGAAGCGGGATCTGAAGAGAGAACAATTGGAACAACCTCTTCATCCTTCATGGGAAGCAAGCAGGAAACGTCAAGAGCAAGTATCTCAGATTACAGCATTCCAGGGGAAAAGAATTAAATTTGAAGACTAACTTTTTCTTCCTTTTTAAGACTCTTTTTTAAAAAGCTCCTATTTTTCACATCTTGTATCTTAAGTTATGATCCTGAAAGGTTAGTTGCTTTGAGGTGGATGTTATGTATGCCTGGTCAGCTGTGTAAGGTGTTTGAAGACAACTACTTTCAGTCAATATATTTTAATGTCTTCGTTCTGTTATATATATGTATTGATCTTGACCACTAGTTGTAAGAGGCCTTTTTTAAGGAACCAGTCATCTTGGCATTGACCATTTTGTCAATAACATTTAATTTGTTCCAATAGGCATATTTTAAAATTCAAATTTGTGTGAAAGATCAGGGGTGTCAATATATGTGGAAATCTTACTTATACTGTATATGAGTACATTTATGCATAAAGTTCTGTAGTTATCACAAGTGGTTTTTTCCATATATGTTTTTTATATTTTCAATTGCTATACAGAAGTTGTTACACTTCTTAAAAAAAAAATCAACTGCAATATAGGCAGGGATGTGGATCAAGACTCCCAAGTCTCGAGTCAAGTCCCAAAGCTCTGGGTTCAAGTCACAAGTCAAATCCCAAGTCTTTGTCCCCAAGTCCCGAGTCTTTGGTTGCAAGTTGCGAGTCCCTATCTATTTAATGGGGAAAATGGGTTTAAACCTGAATAAAATTCGTTGTAAAAGGCTCCAAGTCTCAAGTCGAGTCTTATGAGCCTTTCACAATTGCTGAGTCAAGTTCAAGTCATTGACGCAACTTGAGTCTGACTCAAGTCCAAGTCAGTAGACTCAAGTCTCTACATCACTGAATATAAGTTATATAACAGATGATTGCATATTGGGAATGATGTTTATCCGTCTGTTGGCAGCTCAGTTCTTTACCTTAAAATGTGATCTGAAGCAATTACGTGAATAGAAGTCTCAGTGCAGTACATTGAAATGTAAATAATTGAAATACATTGTCTGAAATACCTATTAAAATGGTGATGGATGGATGTATACATATAGGGTAAAATCATGTCGGTAAATACAACTGAAATGCCATTTACTGCATTAAATAAAAGTTGAAATGAGCATATGTGCATGAAAATGGACTCGCAGGCTAAATCTCATTGATTTGGCATCATAGCGTATATCTTGTATACATAAATCTAATAGAAACCAACTTTTTGCTAATACGGTACAGTTCTCCCTCATCTTAGGCGCAGCTGACTTGTGTGAATTCAATTATACATGCTTGGCAAGCCAAAACAACAACAAAAAAACACAGAGAAAAGCAACAGTGTAAACAGTAACGGCAACTCCACTTACTAAATACATGTCCAGAGGGAGCCTGTGATCAGAGAATGAAGCTGCTGTTCTCTCATTCAGTTCCTGCCTGCGTCTTGGAATTCTTAAAGAGACAGTACCTATTTTTCCAGTGCAAGGGGGTTTCAATATAATTTTGAATATACACCAATTTAGCCTTACGTGCTGACTCTAGAATGTAACCCTCACATAAGATGAGGAGCAACTGTATATGTGGGACGGCAACTCTTCTATGAGCTGTAGAATCTATAATCCAGTCCCTAATATAAGCATAGAGAAGAGGCCTCATGATGCTAGAGGCTTCAAAAAGGTTAATATATGCAGGTGAAATGATTAAAATAAGTAGGCATTCAGTGGAAGATTGCAAGTGAACATTAGATTCATGTGCTGGTGGAGGTTGGGGTAGGGAAGAAAAAACCTATTGATGATGTTTCTATGAGAGTGCAAAGGGTATGTATGGAGGATATATAATTATAGTAAAATAAAAAAATGCACACTTGTGATTTACTTCCAAGTAAGCATACATAGGGTTGGGCTGCATGACTGTGATATTATCAGCCAAACTAGTTTATACTAGATGAAGTGCAGCTTTCTGTCAAACTTGACAGTCACCACTGTAAGGTGGGTTTGGTGGGGCTCTAGTTATTTTAATATGATCTCTTAAAAGCAAACTTGTTTACAAGTAATTGGAGATGTGCCCCCAGGATAGGATTTGAGAGCAGACATCAGCCTTTCACTGAGGAAAAATGAGTCCTATTCACTTCTTTTGCATGATTGAAAAAAATCATTCTGTGTTTACAAGTGAGGTGAAGAAAGAGGCAGAAAGACTAGGCCATGTCACTTTACTTCAGTACTTTGCCAGGGGCACAGGATAGTTGGAAGCATCCTGCAAGTGTTGATAAAGGGGAGACACACAAATGCTAAAATCTGAGAACTCGTACGTTGAAAAGCAGATTGTCCATTTTATTTAAGGATTTGTATATTTATTTTTAAAAAAGAATTGTATCTGAAGGTTTCATTCCTCTTACAGAAGGAAACCTTTAGATACAACCCAAGATTAATAAGGAAAGGGAAGAGATGCCATGTGTCCTAAGGGGAAACTATGGGGCTAGGATTTTCCATCTGATGCTACTAATGGCTAGAAAAGAGGGGTCCATCCCTTTTCTTTCACAGCCTTACCTCTCTCCTCTTTGGTAGTTCTTTGGGTTTTGGCCACTTGTCAGGGTTTCTCACAAAGAAACTAGCCCAAAAGTGTTATACTACTCTGTTTACTGTGATCATCGATATACTGTGACTGTCCTATAATTTCTTTCTAAACACACATGTTAATAATTGATTGAGGGCTTGGGCTGAGGAAAACTGACCTCATTTTAATTCTGGGTCAAATCAGTTTTATCACTGGGCTTAGCTGAGAATTCTTCAAGCTCTATGATCTACTGCTTATGATCTGTTATTGCTCTCTATGTCTGCAGGTGGATTCACTGCTTTTATTTCACTCCAGGTAACGTTTGTTCAGTTTCTTAAGCTAGCGGACCTGTGTCTAAGGCTGACATCTTGCACACACATAAGGCCCATTATACATAGTGGACTGACTTCTGAGTAAACATGTATAGGATTGTGATGCATATGAAGGGCTCAGCACACTGAAATCTCCAGTTGGCACTGGAGTTGTTTACATCCTCTAGATAAGATCATATACTGTTATACTCTGTTATTCTCTAAAGATAAAGAACTTTCTTTCACACTTTTGATCTGACTAGTACTATGTATGTTAAGTTCCTTAAGCTCTCCTGTGAGATCTCCTCTTTATCCTTGACAGTACCTCCTGAGGACCACCACTCACTCAAACCACTGAATTCCTCAAGCTGCGATCTCTCAATAACTAACATTTTATTGTACACAAAAATGCAAATATGTCTATCAAACTTCAAATATTTTGCTCATAGAAAAGATCAAATGCTAAAGATTCATCTAAGAGAACTTGGTCAAAGCTAGAGAGATTATCTCAGCACGTGAAACATTTTATTGAGGTCATTTTCACATGAATTTGCAACCATGATACAAGAATGTAACACAAGAATATGGAAGTGCAGTGAAGAATACAAAGCTAGTGTATGAATAATTAGAAATAAATTTTCAGAGAAAGATGCATAGGTTTTCAAAGGCTCTTTGGAAAACTAAAGTAAATATTTAAAATTCCTTCAAGAAGTTAAAGTGAAATATGTAACATTTGGTTGCTTGTAAGTTTCCTGACAAACTTTTTATTCAAGTTAAAAACATGAAAGCACCTTTTTAATATCTGGAATGTGAAAACAATATATTTGCTGTATTCTAAGGCACATACTAGACCGCTTTCAGTGAAATGAATATACTTCAGGTTTATGTAAACTAAACGAATGTAAAAATAGCTGACTGAAAAAATGCTCATTTACTGGTTAACCATCAGAAATCCCTAGATATAATCACGGATCATGAAATACTTAGTCACAAAGCTTTCTATGCTGCACGTTGAATTATAGAACCACCAAAGGGATCAAGAAAATGCCTATGTAAAAGTGACAATGTTTGTGTCATCCAACTAGAAGGCAAAATGATTTGGTTTTTTTTAAAACCAACATGATGTAGCTCACTAATTAACTGTAGTTGACCTATGGAAAAGGTAGCATGTGTGACTGCACAGTTTTGCAAAGAACTATGGTAGGCAGGCTGGTGGATTAGTGGCCACCAAAACCATCAAAGAGAAGAGGCAGGGAAAGACACTGGCAAGTAGAAAGGAAGAATAGATACTTAGACAGTCTTGGGGGCATGTTGTGGCCCCAGATAGGAGGACAAACATTTTCCATTTATAAAACAAAAATTACAGTATTGATTGCCTGGGTGATAGGCTGATAGGCTATCTTAAGATGTGCATTATTTGCAATCATGCAACATCGCCAAGAAAACATTGTCACAAACTACTGTATGTTTCCTAAGCTTAGTGTATCATAGACAGTAAGGTTTGCCTCATAGACAGTACAGTTTGCCCCTGGTATCTGCGGGGGTTCCGTTCCCGAAACCCCCACGGACATCAAAAAGTGTGGATACTTAAGTCTGCAGTCAGGCGAGGTGGCGCCATTTTACCTTTTTGAAGAGCCATACGGGCCCGCGCCCGCTTCCATCCAGCGCCGCATTCTAAGGTTCTAAAAGGCCTGTAAAACGGGGGAAAAACGTGACCAGACGTGACTTCCAGTTGGACACTCAACCAGGAGTCACTTCTGGTTGCTTTTCTTTTTACAGGCCTTTTAGAACCTTATAATGAGACACCGGACAGAAGAAGTGGGTAGCGGGCCCACACGGCTCTTCAAAAAGGTAAAATGGCACCGCATCACCCCCAGTGGGATCCCTCCCTTCACGGATGGCCATCTGCAGATAGTCAAATCCACTGATGGCCAATCCGCACATAAGGAGGGCCCACTGTATTGAAATATTTGGAATGCACTCAAAATTCAGCCATGTTAAACTCAGTCAGCCAACTAAGTATAGCCAACACTGAGTATTTAGAGATCATTTTCACTTGCAAATTAGGCTATGATGAGCAGGGAGGTGGACGCTTAGAAATTATTTCACTGTTTTGAAAAAAATCTCATTTCAGTTTTTAAATTGGATTTTATGCAAAGGAGGAATCATTTCTCTTCTTAAAACAACCAGTTGACAATTTGGGGTTCTAATTTTCACTTCTAAGTATTTCAAGTTTAGTTCTTGAACTGCCAGGACGTATCTTATGCACATTCTATTTTGCATATGCCAGGTGTTCTCACTGTATACTATACTATGGTATTTGCTATGCAGTGGTTACTGCTTGCATTTCCCCCCCCCCCATTCTTTCTAGGGAGCTAAACAGCTTAAAAGTACAGTATCTGTAGGTCCATAGGGATATATGTCACTCCCCTCCACCACAACATGCTATACTTTTTGAGGCTTTATTTTTTTGATGCCACCTGATCAAACTTTATTTTTAATCTGCATTAATGTTTTTAATAGCTACTTGATAAAAATAACACTTCCTGCACTCCATTTTAATACAAACTGCAGAATTTTTTTTCTCTGGCCCCCATCATTTTAGTTAATATCCAGTCCGATGAAGATTTCTGGAGACAGTTGCTCACTACTTTGTCATTTCAGTTCATTATAACAATAATTACCCTATCATGACTTGGGTTTTGTTTAATTAAAACCCAAGTTTGACTGAAATATTGGGGGAAATCGCAACTTTGTAGATGTTCTTAGTCAGCAATCTTAAAAAAACCTTTCCTGAGAATAAGCTCCAATGAACACAGTGGGATTTCTCAATGGATATGCATAGGATTGTGGTGTTCATTACCCAGGTTCTATTCAGGGGAAGTAGTCCCTAAATGCCTATAACAAATCTTTCTGCCCACAGAGAAGGTAAAAGAAACATAAAGCGGTCCATCTGCAGCAAGCATTGCAACTGTGCAGCTTAGACTTCCATAATACCTTTTGAGGAGTAAGTGGTTTATGGCAAAATATCAATATTTGGCTTAAAAAAATCATTTGCCTGCTAAAGTACATTTTAAAATGTAAACATGTTTCATATGTAACAAGGCAACTAACGGGTGCATAGGTATTGCTCCACTAAACTTAACAGTCCTTAAAAAATGAACAATACATTTTGTCCAAAGCACAGAAAAGTATGAAGTTAGCTTTTCTTCTACTGATGGCAGCTTTGGTTTCCCAACTGGTTTGGCTTTTCCACATAACTACCAGTTTCCTCCTGCTGCAGTTTTTCAGTATTACATGGCCATAATCCAAAGAGTTATGAAATTAGTTCCATGACCTCAGAGGCTTTGGAAAGCAGGGCCCCACCCCCATCTTCTTGCCACATAGCTAGTAATTGCAGTGGTGTGATCTGATGGGGTGACCTGCTATTCAAACAAAAATAGCATGGTATGCTACTGGTCCTGCACAAACCCCTGGAAGCAAAATAGCTCACTAGATCCCAGCCTATGTGAACACCCTCTAAATGTTTTTTAAAAGCTCATTCACAGATAGCATACTGATTTCCAGTAGTCAAAGGGCAGGCATTCTGTGAATGGGTTAACTTCCAATAGATTTGAAACTATAAACCACCAATTTTGTGCTGTTCTCAGAAGTAGAAATGCATGAACTGAGCAATACAATCCATTCCAAAGAAGATCTTAATGCTTCAAAGGCACATTAAAATTCTTCATATATATTCTGGTCTTTTTTTCAGTTTTCAAAAGTTTTTACATCCTATTTCACTTTATAAAATAAATTCATCTCCAAACCATGGACATGGGTGCATAAATTTTCTTTCATCTTAATACCTACAAAAGAGAAAAGAAACAGTGGTTACATACAGCATATCACATCACAAGCACTAAATAGTAAATTAGGTATAGGCGTTGGTTATAAAAATTAAGCAAAATGATTAACTGTTATCACTAATTGGCGTAAGGGGCACAGAATAAAACACAGATCTCTACACAGGCATTCTGTAAAGGTTCGTCCAAACACCAGTGATCTTAGAAATGTTTCATTATTCCCAAATGGAATTGTGCCTAGTGTTCTTAAAGAAAAGAGGCTGTTCTCCTGTTGTTTAAGACTAGCTCTTAGCACAACAAGAAGCTGTGGCAAATTCCTTTTGCAACTCTGCTAATATCACTGCTGACCTCTAGGAATCCAGCTGTTCTAGTTCTTAGACTCCCACAAATTTGCACTGCTAAAAATACGCAGAAATCTGAGGCAAGGCTTCTTAGCTTGTTGATTCTATAAACCAAGTGTAACTTTGAGCTATAAGTTTAATGGATTGTTTTACTGTGTAATCTAAACTTATTATACTGGCAAGGGTGATAGTATTTATAAAGCACCTAATATTGTGCTATTGAGCATAAGGGATAAACATGTATTGTAAATAGCAATTGGCCAAAAACCAAAAAAAAATTGTTAAAGATTTCTTTATTGTACATCAGTCAATTCATGCTAATCACTGAAGGCCTGATCCACAACTTTGCAGCAAAGTGCAGGTGTCCAGTCTCATCAAGCACCCTGGCTATACATGGCAGCAACTAGCATCTGCTGTTCTCCTCCATCCAAGTGACACTGCTGTGGTTGAAAGGAATTGCACAGAACTGAGAATGCAACCGTACATAGATACAGCTCCAAGTACTCCTGGAAAAAGGTTCAGTCCTAGAAACCATTAGTAGCTGGACCAGTGTACAACCTGGTTTGCACTTCTGTGTCACCTTTAAATTGGAAGCGCAGTTGTAGGTCTGAAGAATATGCCAACCTGATGGTATGTGAGCAAGTCCTAAGGCAGGTTGGTATAAGTAACAAGTTAACATGGACTTCAAAGAAATAGGATATATGGGTTCTGAAGCCATGTAAAAAGATTAAAACTAGTAAAACGTTCCAAAACCATTTAAAACTTGTAAAACACACGTTCCAAACATGATTAAAACTTGTAAAACAAAGATAAAAACAGTTAGAGCCTCCACTGGTTTTAAAACAAAGTTAGATCATGACGTTTCGTCCCCCTCTGTGGACTTTTTCTAAGTGAAACGACAGCAGAGAGCTGTCAAGATTTCATTGCCTTAGAGAGGCAAAGCCAGCATTTAAAACGTGGAAGAGTGAAAAATCGCGCGAAGCAGCTAATGAGTCAATTAGCACCGGAAGAAACGTCTACAGCAGTGACCGTAACATGGACTTGTAACATGGACTTGTTTGGAGTTCCTTAGTTATCTATCATATGGCTCTGTAGGGGTACTCCCTTGTGGGATGGATACGTAGTAGTCTGAGAGTTTCTAAGTGCAAGCCAGAAATAACAGTTGAGGCTCACGGAGCCTGTGCAGCAGTAGGAATGTGCAAATCCTTCTAAATCCTCATAACAAATTTTCTAAAGGGAAAGTATTTTAGAAAGACTCTGAAGTGTCTTGCAGTGGCTAACAAATCAACACGTGCATTATTGTAGGTTCATTCAAGGTCATTCAATGATACTGATTTAATGAAAAGTCAAAGGCTAAAGCACATCAGTGATGCTCACTTGAATGTGGGACACCTGTAAATTTAAGGGAAATGGCCAGTGACACTCTACAAAATACATAATGCTGCAATTTCTAGGTCTGTCATTTCAAACACACTCTTTTCTGTAAGTACCATAAAAACGTGTTGTTGTATTGCAAGATAGTTGAAAGACAACAAGAAAGCACTTACGGTGAAATTGTACAGCCGGAGGCATATGCGTGGTGGCCTGTATAGCGGATATCACAACGTACTACATTGTTGGAGTAGTCTGATTCTGGTACCAAATAGCTAGGGTTTACACTGACCTGCAAAAGAAATGCATGCTGTACTTTGTTTTTTCACATGACATCATACAATTCTGACTTTAAAAAAACTGGATACCTTCAAAATGTAGTTTCCTGGTTTCACATCTGTAATATCAATCCATTGACAGTCTATGTCAGCATTATATGTGTCATAACAGCCAGGACTCAGACCCTGGAAATGAAGTGTAGATACAAATGAGACACTTTTTTGTTTTGTTTGTTAACAAATCTAAATGTGCAAAGAAAATGTATTGAACAATTACAGCGTGTCAGTTATCCCATTCAGTGTTATGGGATACTCATCTTTATGGAAATATTGTACTTCATTTTGGAAAAATCTAATCTAATTTCCTTACAACCTCTTTTGTTCAAACCAACGTGTAGCATCGTAAGTGCAGTAAGCCTTGACTTTCAAACATCTATGCTGACTTTTCTGTCTTAAACACTAGCATCTATCTTGTTAAAAAAAAAGACAATGAAAAATTAGTAAAACCTATTACTAACATCGTTCTAATCTATACAGATGATTGGTCCTATTTCCAATATGAATGTCATGACCATTACAGAACCATTCAAATCACAGCATACTTGTGCTACGTTCTGAAAAGGATTTATTCTTTTTCCCCACTCCATATTCCACTTTGTCAAAGCAAGGCAACCACTTCCATTGGAGTAACTTGGCCCAACTTAGTTCTGTTTTGTTATCTCTATTCCTGATTGCTGTTCTGATGGATTCGTTAAAGAAGAAAAGCTGTATGCTAGCATTAGGAAACCTGTTATTGTCCTGAAAAGACGCCTCCATTCAAGCCATGAACACACGGACATTTAGAGTCTATGTAATAAGTGAGGTCCAGGTCCCTTTCTCCCTCCTGTAATCATTCCAAGTGAAGTCTGACTGCCCCTATGAAAAGTACAGTGTTTGGCCACAACTGTGTGTCACTTGGCAGGAGTTAAGAACTTGCTATGGAGAGGAAGGTCATGGGTATATTGAGAGCTGGCAGACACATACTGTACATGTTTTTGGAACGGGAAACTGGATGTAGTCTTCGGTTGCTCAGGAAAATACTTCATACAGGCATAGGTCTGGAAGCAACAGATGTAGCCACAAAAATTCTAAAGAAATTCAAAGTAGCAACAGACATTTGAATGCCTGTTAGACTTGGGGCGCCTGTTTGTAGGAGTGGACAAAATGTCACAGGGGCAAACTCCACAAGGGGCTCTAAATGGGCAGCTGCCAATCACCTGCATGCTTACTGCTATTACTGTGATTCTCAGGAGTCTCTTGTGCAATACGGAGACAGCACTCAATTGTGTGGTGCAACTGGTTGCAACACACTTCCACCAGATCTGAAAACCTACTGAACTAAAGTTTAAGTAATCTTGCACCATGTGATGGGAGGTTCTAAGACATACTAATATCTCCACCCACCCAAAATTATAGAAGAAAACACTAAATAGTATAAACAAGTTGCATATTGAGGTGAACAGTATTCTAACCCAAGAGGCTATCAACTTCTTGCCTATGATCTGCTATACATAGTATGAATATGGTCATGCTTAGGGTTTGTGACTAATGTTTGCGACTTCAAGTTTTGTGACTAATGTTGGTGCACTGTACGTCATCAATGATTTTTCATTAGACTTGCCCCAGTGTTTTATCCATTTACTCACAGTACATATGTGCCTGCCATTTAGCTGTTTTTCCATGTTTGAGCTAATATAATATTGTTTTCAGTATGAACCATGCATAAGAAATACTTTCAAATTCAAAAGCATTTGTGGTATCTAATCAGTGTTTTTGTACATGTTGCTGATGCAAAGATGCAAGGTGCAGGAACATAGCATTTTCATACAGAAAAATTCATGGATTGTAGGCATGACAGTCTGAAGCAAACCCCCTTCAAAAGATGAGTTTTCAATGCACATTTTAACAATCCTAATTCCAGAGTCAAATACTAGAGCTTAATGACATATATGCAACAATCTGTACTGTAATTTTCAGGGAAAAGAAAACATTTCATTGTCCTTATGACATTAATTGAATATAGCAGCTGGAGAAAAATGATAGATTTACAAAGTTAACACAATCTAATGAGGGGTATACCTATTACACATTAAATTAAGTAAGGCGCCTTTTTCTGGCTAAATGGAATAAAGTTGATGAGTGTTATAAACATTTTATATTATAGGTACATAGGAAATTGTTTTAGACCATTGATCCATCTAGCTCAGTATTGTCTACACCAGTGGTTCTCAAACTTGCTGCAGTCGCGACCCACCTCTGTCCAGCAACAGCTCAGTCACTGGCGCATGTTCACATTGCTCGGTGTAGGTGGGTCAGGCCCGGAAAGGGGTTGGGATTTAGCGTGTGCCGCCGTTAGTCCCACCTCCCTCCTGGGCCTGATCTGATCTCCTCCACACTGTGTCACTACCCCATTCCACCCATGTGTCCCCCATTCTGCCCACCCCCTGCCCCATTCAACCCCCTCCCCATCTCCCTCCAACCCCCTGTGTGGGCTTACCTGCTCTGGTGGGTGTCCATGGGCCCACCGGTGCATGGGAGGCTGCTGCGGCCTCCCCGCCGGAAGGTTCACTGTACTCATTGGCGGAGTCTGCTTTACGACAGCCATAAAGCAGCCTCCGCCAGCACAATGCTAGTTACACCAGCGAGGGAAGGGGTAGAATTGGGCCATTACAGTACAATGACCCTGATCTTTGGTTACATTGTCACCAAAAGCCACAGATCACATCTCCACAAGAGGGAGTGCTTTACCATTCTCTGACCCTCAGCCTGCTAGGTTATACTATGCAATTCCTGACTATCCTCCTCTAGAAGCTGCTTCCTCTAGGTCTAAAAAGAGTGTGAAAATGTAAGTTATAAAACTGGCTATTGCAGTATTCCTACACTGCACTGATGTTCCATTACCAGTTAAAACTGAAATCAGCCTGTATTCTGACTGTAAAGATGCCATTTTATTAATAACTATATCTTACCTGTGTATGGGCTGTACATGCATATCGCCTATAGTATCCATAATCACAAGAAGTATCTTCGAGACAAAAACTTGCTTTGTGTCCTTCAGCTACTCTCCTATGTGAGCTTGCTTCAAGCAAGTCATAATGGCTGAATTCATCCATACTGTGGTAATGTCTGTTAAACCACAGGCAAATTAGTAGGCAGGTTTGCTTTTTCTTACGAGTTAAACCAACAATGACAATTATAATTGTGGCCCAACAAAACTACCTTTAAAGTACATCTCTACAACCACTGTTCAAAATTCAAAACGGATGACTTAATATTTTGTGGACTTCGAAGATATTCTCTATACATGTTTCCATTATTCAACAATTATGTAAAAGTGTAGCCTTTAAAGTAAACTGCTTTATGTGTTTAATTTGTTTAAAGATAAAGAAATGCGCCAACTTTGTTATTTCAAAATTTCCTGTTGCAATAAGAATAGGAAGTGCCTAAATGGCAATATATGAGAAGTATGTCTTCCAAATGTTATCCTAGGCCAGTGATGGCGAACCATTTGGGCTTGGTGTGTCAACATTTTTGAAAATGCCTAACTTGACTCTGTTGGTGTGTCCCGTCCCCCGTCCCCCCCCCCGAACTTTTAATAGTACTTTGACTATTGCTACTTTTAATAGTAATTTTGAATTGAACTGAACTGAATACAACTATAGAACACAAATTAGTGACTTTTTTGTTGCTGTCTGCCAAAAATCTCTGCCCTAAACGATCAAGACAAGCCTGTAAAACGTTTGAAAAAATTAAGGTGTGTCAGGGGTCCTGGGGGAAAACACTGGCGTGTCACCCAAAATTACCTCGCGTGTCACAGGTTCGCCATCAGGGTCCTAGGCATTATTTATTTGACTGAAAATACAGACGTTCTCCCGTATTCGCGGGGATATGTTCCTGCTGCTACCATGGTTACCTGAAACTATGGAAAACAGCAAACCTTACTCAAATCCACCCCCACCACCCCCGGTAACACTATTGACTCACCTCTCTTCGTCTGCGAACACTGTACAAAAGGTAGCATTCCTTTCAGAAGAACAGGAACCAAAGAGCAAGAACCTAGACTCAATCACCAGAGGGGGTGATTGTGAGAACACTGAGGCAGTTCTCTGCTGTCCACTTCCTGGTAACGTTCTCACAATCGCCCCCTCAAGCAATTGAATCTATGTAGTGTATGAGTTCTCGCGCTTTGCTTCCTATTCCAAAGTGTGAGAAAGAAAATACTGCCTTTTGCACAGTGTTTGCAGACGAAGAAAGGTGAGTTATGAGCGGGATGGGACGGGGATTTGAGAACCGTGGGTAAGTGAAACCGCAGTAGCGGATATGGGGAGATGCCTGTAGTTACTTTGCATACTGTAAATTTCATGTACTTTGTAATATTTTTATATCACTAGCCGTGGTGACTTATTTGAGTATATTTTATGCTCCGTCATGTTACCTTTTCCCATGTTCAAGCTTCACTCCAGGGGCTATGTTATGCTTATAATAATGTTCCGAAAGCCCCTTTATTATATTGCTGCACTCTCTTTCACAATACAGTAGCTCCCTCATCGTACTCCCTTCTCTTTGTGATGTTTTACTGTTACTGCTTATGGCCTATATGTTACCAAGATAGTAACAAACAGCACTTCAACATAAATGGCCCCTTTTGTGATCCGAAGTTATAAAGCACAAGTTTGCCAGGTGTGTGGCCTAGAAAGTGGGGACTGAAAGCTACTTTCTGATGTGTGGTGGTGTTCACATCATAAAACCCATCACTCTGTTAACTTGTGTCTTAAGAATTTGTTAAGAAGTCTTGATTTGGAAAAATTACAAGATATTCCCATTTAGTTCAAGAGATTTGGACAGGTCAAGTGTGGTATCAGAGCTAAAATAACTGCCTTCCTCCTACAGTACTTAATAGTTATGCCTTGTGTGCCCAAAATGTATACAGAATTATTTTAAATACACTGAAGTAAACAATATGTCCTTTTCCGTCATATCTGTAATGGCTCCAAGATATTTCTTGGACGTATCCCACGTATTTAGTGTGAAAGGCCTCCAGGCCTTGTAGCTTGTTTCCACACAGCAGAAATGAAAGAAAAAAACATCACAACAAATACTAAGGGAACATAATTGAAAAGTACCATACTGAGCACATCACTCACTGATGACAGCTGTGCCACTCCCAAGAATATCGTGGTCGGCTTGGTAAGAAATCTGATGTGCCTTGATTTTTCACTCTCTGAGGGAATCTCAGAAGCACTCTATTATCATAGTCTCTGACATCTGACCTGTAAGCTGAGCTGCAATTATGTAAAAATAAGCATACATAAAATAGCCTTGAAACTGACCATTAACCAGGTTTTAATTTTGAAGGTGATATTTGGATTTTTTTATATAGTTGAATACTCTCCCTTCTGATATGCTGAACATCTAAAACTTCACAGGTTGCATCCAGAGGTGTCTTCCACTAGCAGAAGTGTTCTTGCATAAGTGGAAGGATTTGCACAAAGTAACAAGGTTATAATTTCCACTAGCAGAAGCTGTTGCATAACACTTTTTGCACAACCTCTTCTTACACAAGTTGAAAAGTGCCTCTTCTGCTAGCAATTGTGCAGTGTGGAGAACCGCCACCGCTAAAACTCCTTCCGCAAGTATCACTGGTTGTGATCCCCAAAACTCCTTAATCCTTTCTAATGAAGCACCTACATGTTTCTGACCAGGGGCCCAAATTAATTTAGGCATCAATTACAGCCCAATCCTGTGTAAGATCCTATGCAGGATCCGGGCTGCCCCAGGGCAGCCCGGGTGCACCTCAAGGGAAGAGGACGATCGTTCCCTTCCCTGGGTGTAAGCGGCTGGAGACCCAATGGGCCTCCTCGAATGTATGCGAGCTCCGGAGCTCACGTACATTCTAGCACTTCATGTAAGGCCGGGTCTGGAGAGGGCTTTGGATATCGGCATATCTCGCCGCCGATATCCCCGCCCTCTCAAGGTCCACCGCAGCCTATGGCCGCCGTCCCTCACCACCCAATCCACCCTCCCCCCGCCCCTGCCGGTGTAGACCTTACCTGCTCCGGTAGGCGCAGGGCTGGGTAGGAGCCTAGATAAGGGCTGCCGGCCACTGCACCGGCAGTCCTTACTCGCTGGGTGCCGTGAAAGTGCTTTACGGAACTTTCGTGACACCTTGCGCCAGGGGAGCACGCGCTCCCCCGGCGCAGCCCTACACAGGATTGCGCCATTAGTGTTTTTCCATTGTCTTTAAGTAACAAGAACAACTGACCCCATTTTGAGCTATGTCCAGAAACTATATTTAGGAGGAAAATAGGCCTGTCTGGCCAACAATTTACACTAAATTTGTTGGTATCTGCTGAGACAGAGCATGTGTCACTTCCCCTGCCTGCTGTAACTTCATGCCCCTTGATCCTCCAGTTTCTTCCTCTCCTGTCAATTTCGGCAGAACTCAGTTGTCACCTATGTAGCTGTCCTGTTTTTAAATATCTCAGCTGAGAAACGTAGGGAGATCTGTGAAATTCTGAGCTTTGGATTAATTTCAAATTATTTTTTTAATTGAAGTTAATAGTATTGTTAGCTACGGTAGTTATTTTTCTGTAGCTCACAAGTACTATCTGTTATTAATTTGCAAAAGTCATAACTGCTGCATTAAGCATATTACTAAGACTAGTAGCATTGCTATGAACTAATTTTCAGACACTGGTTTACATAAAAAAAAGATTTCATTCAAATTAAACTTGACAAAAAGCCATTTTGAGTTCAACTCCAAGCAAAACAGGAAAATCCTTCACCAAAGTGGTCAAGGATAAATCCAGTAGCAAAGCTGTCTACAGACTTCCAAGAGAGTACCGTAATCAAAACCTGATAGATCTTAAGCACCTTGTAGATTTGAAACATTTCTCAAAAGATTCTAAAAACAACTTTTGGTCTTCTCTCACCCTATATGGTAATGTTTGAATGTTGTTAATGTAAGATACAACATATATGAGATATCAAATGTGTACTGTAAATATTGTAGGTCTTAAATTTACATTAAGATTTAGACTTAAGCTAAAGCTGACATAAGGGTCATGTATTAGCATCCTTACAGCATGGTGCTATGTACGTTTACTAAGAAGTAAGTGCCACGCACTGAGTTCAATGAACTTACTCTCAAGTAAGTGTGCATGGGATTACAACTTTATTATTAATTGCACTGAGGAAACTGGCTATAGGTCTAACCAGCCCTCAAAAGACATAGATTAAAAACTATTAAGGGGGGAAATGGTTGAAATTAGAATAATCTAATTGTCAGGGGATACCTTTACCTTTTTTTTTTTTAATATAAACTACACTAGAATTCCAATGTTCCGGCACCTTTGGGACCTAGGGGGAGCATTATTGGAAATGCTGGACTATCAGGCGGTACTAGCCTGCCCTTGATGATCCCTCTAGCGCTTCTGTTGCTATAGTAACTGGGTCACTACAGTACTGCCAAGCCTCTGAGATTGTCCCTAATGGTTTCTATAGGCTGCCTCAGCGGTACCATTGTGGACCCAAGTGGAACTGCCCTGTGCAGGGGCCAGTGAGGTCAGGAGTCCGCTCCCAAGCCAGGAACACTCTCAGACAGTTTTGATGTCAGAGTATCAGGAGTTCCAGACTACTGTATGCCAGACTATTGGAGTTTAATTGCAGTGAGATTTTTTTTTAATATTGTAGAGTCTTCACAGTCAGAAGCATTCAGAGGGGACTTGTTTTGAAAAATTAAGAAACACTGGATTAATGAAAAACAGGCCTTGGAAAGGCAATAATTCTCAAACAATAAAGGCATGGAAGGCTTGTAGTTTGGTCATCAAACTCTCAAGAGAGGATAATAACAACAATGTGTTTTACAAACTCAAATAGAGCTGTAATTCTTTAAGCTACTCTCTAAAGCTGTTGAAAATTAAAGCTCCTTCCTCTCCCTTAAGTCAACAGCAAGATTTGGAACCCTCTACCAGCTTGTCCTAAACTGTGCTGAGAAAATAAAGGATGTCACTTCAGTGAACTCTATTTTCAAGCTCTGGTCTTGTCATTTATTTTATTTTCGGTATTTATATACCGCCTTTCTCATCATCAGCTTCAATAAGAAATAATCTAATGCTGGTGTTAAACAAGAGGCAGTGGCTGTGCTTACCTTGCCAGGCAGTTCTCTTCAGCAGCACACCTCAGGTTGTACATGGATGTCCTCTGGACATAAGTGGATGCTTGGATGTAATAAGGATCTGGCACTAAGTCAGGAAGACCTGCAATGCATCAAACCAACCACACAACAGCAGCATCAAGCCCAGGACATGTCTCTAAGCTTCATTTTGCTTAATAATTGCCAAGAGGAGACATGACTGAAGCCCTCTGTACAATCTTCTCCAATGCACAAGACCCTCACCCAAGGGTCAATTTTTTGAAGAACACACACACAAAAAGGGATGGCCAGACAATGTGTCCAGCAGATTCTGTGTACCAGCCTATTCTGTTCATCATTTTCCCCTCATAAATCTTCAAGGCATTCCTCCATAAGGACACCAGCTGAGGAGGGAACTTAAGTATCAGAAATATATCATATTGTGGAGCTGTGCTCTTTGCTTTACGGAACTATAACGGTGCTGAAACAAAAGACTGGGCATCCATTAAGCAGGCTGTGATGTTTTGCATTAGCTCCACAAGGAGAAAAAAAATATGAACATGCAAAAAGCGGGACATCTGGCAACCCTTCCTAAGAGCCCATCCTCCTTGTGTTATTAGTTTTCTCTGCCATGGAGGTGGGAAAGATGGGGTGGGAGACTTCAATGCTCCTTCCTCCACAGTCTGGAAGCAGTGCCGGTCCATCCATGAGGCCAACTCGGGCAGCACATGTAGCACATTCTTCTGTGCCTCTTCTTCCAGGGATTGGAAAAGGAAGAGGGGGATGTATAAGAGGAAATGTGGAGGAGAGGAGAGTGGTGGGTAGCCACACTTCCTCCTCTCAGTTCCACCCCCTCTTCCTTTTCCAATCCAGATAATGGGAGGAGCAGAGGCTGGCACATCAATAGGTATGGGGGGAGGGCTTGGCATGCTGCCAGGTGCCAGAAGGTCTTGAGGTCTGAGAAAAACAGGGCTTAATTTGAACAATAAGTCAGCACCACTATCTGTTCTCATAGCATGGAACAGTAAGGTAGAGGAATGCCTCTCTGCCCATGTGGCCTTGAGTAATCACAGCTGATATTAGGGGCTGGAGGGTTCCAGGTCAATGATTGGACTCCAGCATCTCTTGCTGGAGAAATGAAACACTGCTGAGATGACTGAAGAGAACTCATTTGTCACCTTGTCCACCCCCAGCTCCACTACGGAGTTGTAATTGCTGTGGGAGGAAGGAAAGGGCATTTTTATTCATTTTATTTTTGGTTAAAATTAGCACTGAAAGGTGTCACTTTTCAGCTAATAGCCCTTTCCCTCGTGCAAGACTGACCACAGGTTGACCCTGTTGAGCACACAGTGCAATTGGGGTGGAGAGCGAGGGGAGAATTGAAACCGGAGGGTGAATAGATCTGGAATCCGCCGGAAGGCTTGCCAACTGGCCGGGATTAGACTAGAGAACGCTGTCTGGCGAGGAAGGCGGGATTTGCCACGCGGCGGTGGCGCCCCCGCCCCCTTTAATAAGAGGGATAGTTTTTGAAATAATGACTCTATCAGCGGCTAACCGAGAACTTGCAAGTAGACATGGAATGACATGACTCTGTCAGTGTCTTTCTTTGCACAATTGTGCAACGGATTTCCTCTTCACGCGTCTTTATAACGGCGGTAAATCCAAGGCGGCGATGTTAGGGTCAACATCGACGTGACAGCGGAAGATCCATGAGCGGATCACCCGCGGTTTTTTTAAATGGCTCAAATGCAGCCGCGGGAGGGGGGGTGAATTCCGATCCGGTCCGCCGCACTTGGGCAGAGTTAACCCTTCCCCCACCGTTTTCCCAGCTGGAATGCGCCGCTGCCTCCATCGGCGTGGTTTGAGCCCGCCGCGAGGCAGACTATACGGATCGGGTCCACTGACCTGGAAGTAAGCCCCCTCCCATTGCAGACAGTGGGGTTTATCTGTAGTAAATACGCTTAGGCTTGGGCCGCGCGCGGGTGCCGCGTGGCGATGGCGACTGCAGCGCGCACTCTTACCGTACTGGAAGTAGCCGGTGCCATAACCGGGCCGGTAGCGGCCGTTCTGCCGGGGCCGCTCATAGGTGTCATAGTAGTTGTAATAAGGGTTGTCATCCGAGTACTTGTAAGGGTTGTAGGGGTCGTCGCCCACCATGACATCCGCACGGCGTGGCGGCTGGAGGTTGCTCAGTGGAGGCCGGCTGCTCCCGTTGCCCGCCCTGGAGGGGGCGCTCTCGAGGGGAGAGGACAGGGGCGCCCCCTGCGAGTTGCCGCCGGCTTGAGTCCTGTGGCCCCTGTCGCCGCCTGCATTAGCGCTGGGTCGCTGCTGGTAGCCGGCTTGGAACCAGTGCTGCGCCTCCGGCCTCCTGCTGGTGGTGGCGGCTGCGCCTCCATCGGAGGCAGCCGC
This sequence comes from Plestiodon gilberti rubricaudatus, assembly GCA_026170595.1. Taxonomy (NCBI): domain Eukaryota; kingdom Metazoa; phylum Chordata; class Lepidosauria; order Squamata; family Scincidae; genus Plestiodon; species Plestiodon gilberti. Next base: position 54,464,656 of record JANXHW010000002.1, read on the forward strand.
CGGAGCCCTGCGCTGGGAAGTGTCGTTGCCCTGGAGGAGCAAAACGTGGCCGCCTTGCGCGGGCTCCTGGTTGCTCCTGCGCCGCGCGGGCTGGTACTGGGAGCCCACGCTGAGGAGACTATAGACCTGCCCGTTGTTCTCCCACTGAATCCTTTGCCGCCACACGGCGGGAGGGGGCGGCGGGGGGTTCCTCGGCGGTAGCCCGCCTGCCGGCAGCCACAACAGGCAGCTCCAGTAGACGCACGCCTGCAGCTGGGCGAGCCCCACGAGAGCCGGCGGCCGAGAGAGGAGTCGCATCACGGCGGCGTGGGCAAAGGGGCTCCCCAGGCAGCAACGCTCCTGCGCGGAGACAAGGGACAGAGAAGCCGACAGCGGCACCGCAGCCCCCTGCCCCCCTCTCTCTGCCTCCCGCAGCAGGCGGCCACAGACTTTCCTCCGCACTCAGACACAAAGGAGCGGCAGCCTCTTATTGATTGATCTCCTTTTCGTCCTCTTCCCAATATTGTACCCTGTAAAGAAAAGGAGGCGCAGCTGAGCAAGGAGCACTTCGTCTCTCCCTATGGCTTGCGCGGCTGGTGTCTGGAGTGGAGCGGAGGGAGGGACGGAGCAAGGGAGGACGGCAGGGGGAGGAGATGAGGGTTTTTAAACTTTCTTCTGGCACATTTGCAAAGTTACACAAGCCCATTCTCTGGCAGGCGGCTCCTCCGCTATTTGTTCACGTAATACGATTGGAAACGTGCGGGTGCAACAGTCCTCGCATCTGCCCTCCCTCTCTTCCCGTCCGTCGGGCTGCAGCCTCGTTTTCCCCGCGTCCAGACAGACGAACAAAACAAGGCAGCTCTATCTCCGCGCACGCGGGGGCTTCGGCGGGGGCTCTCCAGGCTGGGAGCACCACCTCGCCGCCCAGGGTTAACATGCAGGCATTTCACTTCCCTCCTCAGACTGCTCCGGCTGCCAGGTGGTGGGGCATGGCCAAAATATGCACAGAGAAAAATGCGATTAGATCATCAGCACAACTTGAGAGGCAGACAAGAAAGCAGAGGAAGGGGAAGACGGAACATGTTTTCTGGGAAATATTTTCACCATGGACATCTCCCACCATTTAAGCTCTGGCAGGACTCGGTGGTGGTGACAGGGGAAAGCAACACTCCACGGCCGCCTGCAATGCCCTTTTCATGATGGCCCAATTCCTCCTCAAATAAACTCCAGCATACCAAGCTTTGTTTTTCTCAATCTGAGTCACGCGATAACTTCGTGACAGACGTGTCTCCTGAAGGAGGAGAGGTTAATGAGGTTCTTTTTCCCACAGGACAAAGTGTCCATGTCATCACCTTAAGAATAAATCGGTAAAAGTAGGGAAAAGAAATCTCTCCGGGTCCCGGGCATTTTTTTAAACAGCACCCTTAAAACACAGTGCTAGCAGTCCAGCACCCTGTTGCAATGAAGCCTTTTAACCTGTTTCTCCCCTAAGAGAGCAGTTTGAAAATGCCTAAGAGACTGGCACACCAACATTTTTCAAGAATCTGCAACAACAACAAGTTAAAGTATATTTGCTGATGAATCATTGCAAAGGAATGATGCGGAATAACATGAAGCTCTTTCATCTCAATACTAGATGCATGTATTTGGAAGTCAGGCCCATTGATTTCAACAGGAATTAACTTCAAGGAAGTATGTTTAGGCTTTCAATACTTACACTACAGTACTTTCTCAGGTACAGTATTCTCAGGTTATTTTTCCGTCCTCAAGTCCTGTTACCTGGGCAAATAGGGCAAATAGGCATCTTTTCATGTGATGACTGGTACTGAGCAGGGAGAGAGCAACTGTCCCCATGCATCTCAGCACACTGTCCCTCCCGATAATTGTTTGCTTGTGTCTTTTTAAAAAAAAAAATGTGAGCCCCTTGCAGAGAGGGAATCATCTTCTTATGTCTTGCTATGTAAACCACTTTGAGAACAATCTGGTTCAAAATACAGTATATTAAGTACCGGTACATAAATATTTGTAATAATGATAACCTAGAGAGATATGTGGCAGTTACCAATCCACCATGTAAATTCTCACCAGTGATTTACCTTTTAGCCATTGTTTCAATATATGGTGGAAACCTTTGCCACATGCACCAGATCACTTTTATTTACATGTGATGATGCTAGCTGTACTCCTTCTGTATTCATGCAAATTACACCCAACACAGACATTTTGGACGGGGTAGAATAACCAGACCTTTTGACACCCTTTCACCATCTTGGCTATATGTCAAAGTGGTTAGAGTGTGTGAGGGAGCAACTATGTGTGTCTACTCAGAAGTAAGTCATAGTCAATAGGACTTACTCCCAGATATGTGTGTAATGTGACGTCACAAGCCCTGCCCCCTGGGGTGACATCACTTTTGCATCGCTAACAAAATGCGAAAGCACCCCCGGGGGGCTGTTAGACCGGGTTTTGGACTAAAAACCCGCTGGGGGTGCAGCCGGGGGTGCACGAGCCAGCAGCGCGGTGGCAGAAACAGCACCACATACCCGATCTTGGTCATGCACCCAAGGCCGGAGGCAGTCTTCTTCTTGTTGCTCAGAGATGTCCCTAGAGAGGCTGCGCCTGTGCAATTACTGCAGAGCCTCTCTAGCTGCCAGTCTCGCTGGCTGGAGGACTCCATGTTTCTGAAGAATTCATTACATATTCATCATAGAACCAAAAGACTTTATTGTTGACATGCTTTCTTCATTACGTATTCTCATAATATATGCATACTTGTAGTGGTTTGGGAGTCGGACTTAGACCTGGAAGATCCAGGTTCAAATCCCTGCTCAGCCACGAAGCTTCCTGGGTGACCTTGGGCCAGTCACTATCTCTCAGCCCCACCTACCTCACAGGGTTGTTGTGAGGACAAAAAGGAGGGGAGGAAATATGTACACCACTCTGAGCTCCTTGGAGGAAGGGTGGTATAAAAATGTGAAAAATAAATAAAAATAAAATCTTCTGTAATCTCACCAAAGCATCAACTGAGATTTAAGAAGAGACACACAGTACAATTTTACTACAAAATCCCGTAGTGCAATGTGACTCAAAGAGAAGGGCGTATATGCAAAAATAACAAAATATTCACACAGTTCGAAGACTGCAAAGTCCATGATGCAGTGTGGCCCTAGAACAAAATATATGTGTGTTATACCCATGACTTTGTCTCTTTCATCCTTATTTTATACCATTCTGTTGGGATGTATCATAAGCCATTGCTACCAGGTCTTTGCACATGCAGTCAAATTCCCCTTTGGCCACATGTTACACAGTCTCAGAGAACTCCTTCTAACGCGACAGTGTTTTAAATTTCTGGAAACGTTGCTGCTGCTTGTTCAATAAGAGATGAGGAATTTTCATGGAGAAGAAATGACACATTTTCTATAGTGTCAAATTCCTTCCCAAGGATGCAGATGGGCAGCCGCCCAATCCTCACTCCCTGTGCAGTGATGCAGCAAAGGAGTTTTCCCTCTGGAGGACTCCTCCGGGCAAGGGAACATTTGTTTCCTTGCCCTCGGGTAAGCCCCAGCAGCCGCTATAGGTCAACTCAGACCTCAGCAAGCTCAATAGCTCGTGCATGTTCGCACTGAGCTGTGCAGGCGGATCAGGCCTGGGAAGGGGGTTAGGATTCGACGTGTGCCACTGCTGCTGAATCTATCCCATTCCTGGCCCCAATGCACCCTCCCCACCCCAGGCGTTGCCTCCCTGTTCCGGACACCTCCCACCCCATTCCACTCCCTCCCAGGCTTATCTGCTCCAGCGGGTGTCTGCCCTGGTTGCTTGCCGCTTGTGGCAGTGGCTAGGCTGTGCGTGCTGGCGCTGTTGCGTTTGTGACAGGTATAAAGGGGGTTATGTTGCCAAAACACTCGTTCCAGCGGCATGAAGGGCCCTTTAGGATTGGACCGCTGATGTAGTCACTGCCTTTTAGAAGGCAGCAAAAACGTGGTTTTTCAGTAAAGAATGCTGATGCTCTTCTACTTTTACTATGACTTCATCATGATGGTGCTTTTTGAAAGTATTTTTCTGCTGCTCTTTTTCATCTTATGCGATTTTATGGTTTTAGATAGTCAACTCAGATTGGCATTTGCTTTATTGTTTTATTCTTTGTTGCTTTTTACTTGTAAGCTGCCTTGGCAGTCCTTCAGGGCTGAAAGTGTGGGGTATTAAAGTTAGTTCTAGAACTAGCACCCAAAAAAGATGTCCTTTACATCATAGGAGACTGGAATGCTAAAGTAGGAAATCAAGAAATAAATGGAATAACAGGCAAGTTTGGCCTTGGAGCGCAAAATGAAGCAGGGCAAAGGCTAACGGAGTTCTGTCAAGAGAACACGCTGGTCATAGCAAACACTCTTTTCCAACAACACAAGAGGCGACTCTACACATGGACATCACCAGATGGTCAATACCGAAACCAGATAGATTATGTGCTTTGCAGCCAAAGATGGAGAAGCTCTATACAGTCAGTAAAAACAAGACCTGGAGCTGACTGTGGCTCAGATCATGAGCTTCTTATTGCAAAATTCAGGCTTAAATTGAAGAATGTAGGGAACACCACTAGACCAGTCAGATATGACCTAAACCATATCCCTTATGAGTATACAGTGGAGGTGAAGAATAGATTTAGGGCATTAGACCTGGTAGACAGAGTGCCTGAAGAACTATGGACGGAAGTTCGTAACATTGTACAGGAGGCAGCAACTAAAACCATCCCAAAGAAAAAGAAATGCAAGAAAGCAAAGTGGCTGTCAGATGAGGCTTTACAAATAGCTGTGGAAAGAAGGAATGCAAAAAGCAAAGGTGAAAGGGAAAGATATAAACAACTGAATGCAGATTTCCAGAGAATAGCAAGGAGAGATAAGAAGGCCTTCTTAAATGAACAATGCAAGGAAATCGAGGAAAACAACAGAATGGGGAGGACTAGAGATCTCTTCAAGAAAATTGGAGATATCAAGGGAACGTTTTGTGCAAAGATGGGCATGATAAAGGACAAAAAAGGCAGAGACCTAACAGAAGCAGAAGAGATTAAGAAGAGATGGCAAGAATACACAGAAGAACTATACAAGAAAGATCTTAATGTTCCTGATGACCACGCTGGTGTGGTCACTGACCCAGAGCCGGACATCCTAGAGAGTGAAGTCAAGTGGGCCTTAGGTAGCATTACTAACAACAAAGCTAGTGGAGATGATAATATCCCAGCTGAGCTACTTAAAGTCCTAAATGATGATGCTGTGAAAGTGCTGCACTCAATATGCCAACAAATTTGGAAAACTCAGCAGTGGCCAAAGGATTGGAAAAGGTCAGTTTACGTTCCAATTCCAAAGAAGGGCAGTGCCAAAGAGTGTTCAAACTACCACACAATTGCACTCATTTCACATGCTAGCAAGGTTATGCTCAAAATCCTACAAGCTAGGCTTCAGCAGTACGTGGACTGAGAACTACCAGAAGTACAAGCTGAGTTTCGAAGAGGCAGAGGAACTAGAGATCAAATTGCCAACATGCGCTGGATCATGGAGAAAGCACGAGAGTTCCAAAAAAAACACCTACTTCTGCTTCATTGACTACGCAAAAGCCTTTGATTGTGTGGATCACAACAAACTGTGGCAAATTCTTAAAGAGATGGGGGTACCAGACCACCTTACCTGTCTCCTGAGAAACCTGTATGCGGGTCAAGAAGCAACAGTTCGGACCGGCCATGGAACAACTGATTGGTTCAAAATTGGGAAGGGAGTACGGCAAAGCTGTATATTGTCACCCTGCCTATTTAACTTATATGCAGAGTACATTATGAGAAATGCAGGGCTGAATGAATCGCAAGCCGGAATCAAAATTGCCGGGAGAAACATCAACAACCTCAGATATGCAGACGATACCACCCTAATGGCAGAAAGTGAAGAATAACTAAAGAGCCTCTTGATGAGGGTGAAAGAGGAGAGTGCAAAAGTTGGCTTGAAACTCAACATTAATAAAACTAAGATCATGGCATCTGGTCCCATCAATTCCTGGCAAATAGAAGGGGCAGAAATGGAAGCAGTAACAGATTTTACTTTTTTGGGCTCCAAGATCACTGCAGACGGAAACAGGAGCCATGAAATTAAAAGACGCTTACTCCTTGGAAGAAAAGCTATGGCAAACTTAGACAGCATAATAAAAAGCAGAGATAGAACCATGCCAACAAAAGTTCGTATAGTCAGGGCGATGGTGTTCCCAGTAGCAATGTATGGTTGCGAGAGTTGGACCATAAGGAAGGCTGAGCGCCGAAGAATAGATGCTTTTGAACTGTGGTGCTGGAGAAGACTCCTGAGAGTCCCTTGGACTGCTAGGAGATCAAATCAGTCAATCCTAAATGAAATCAACCCTGACTGTTCCCTGGAAGGACAGATACTAAGGCTGAAACTCAAATATTTTGGCCACCTAATGCGAAGAGAGGACTCTCTGGAGAAGACTCTGATGCTGGGAAAGATTGAAGGCAAAAGGAGAAGGGGAAGGCAAAGGATGAGATGGTTAGACAGCATCACCGATGCAACGAACATGAAAATGAGTGAACTCAGGAAGATTGTGGAGGATAGGAAGGCCTGGCAGGATATGGTTCATGGGATCACGAAGGGTCGAACACGACTTAACGACTGAACAACAACAAATTAAAGTTAGTGATGAAGACGAAGAAGAAGAAGAATACGACTCTCAGAGAATTTCAGTACAGCAAGAGCTCTAATTTGTCCAGTTACTTCAGGATGAAAAATTAGAGACTCTTCATGTCAGCCCTGTGATAAATATGGTGATGATGCTCACATAAGCAAAAGTGGTATATACCTAAGTAAGCACTATAAACGGTATTCTTTAGTATAATCTATACTGTATAATCTATAGAATCTATACTGTATTCAGCTAATATAACTCCTGTTTGTGTATAGGAGGCATTAGACTACAGCTCTGCAGGACAGATTGCTATGTATTATTCTCAGACAGACCATCTCAAGCCCCTTAAACCTTTTTCATTGTGGTCACTTGATTTTGTTCTTCACTCTGTGTCCCTGAGAGGAGCAGACAATGACTAAGTCAGAGGAAAATGGAAAATCTGGGAAACTGGAAAATACAACTATGAATAAAATGAGCCCTCTGTCTTTCTAATCTTCACATAAATCTTCCTAGCTTCACAAATAGCTTGTTGTTTCCCAATGTGTGATATTAGAAAATGTTTCCACACACCATGGGATTTCAGCCATAGTTTTTTGTGCTTTTCCTGATGACTTTACTGTTTTTATAAAAATGAAGACCTTGCTGCCCACTGATTGGAACAATTTTTTACTATTTTTTCCAATGTGCTTTTTGTTGTGTGTTCTTAATGAATTTGGAGTTCATGAGTCATAATAGTGCTAGATCATCAGTCCTGAGGGCTGAAGTCTTTTAGTGATGAGATTATTTGTTCATAAAGGTCTGGTTTTCCCAGTGCCACTGTGGATGTATTGCCCTTGGCAGTAGACCGACTTCTGGGTCTTACTCTAGAAATTACATGCCTGCTGCATTTAAGCGTGGGATGCCTGATGTGAAAGGCAGCTTAGGTTCCCCCCCATCACCACTAGTGCTTTAGAAAACACAGATAATAGGATGACATGTCTACACATGTCTATGAGATGCGTTGTTTCACAAGCCAGTTTTTTTTTTGACACAATTCCCTTAACTTGTATCAACAAAAATGTTAACCTAAAAAATATTGATGATGTTTTGTATTTTTGAATCTGAGATTATGGTTGTCATATTCCTATGGCAATCACAATTTTGGATGTTGTCATTGAGTTGGTTTGGAGGGTACAGCAAGCTGGCCCAACTATCAACTGATTAGGGGTGGGATCATGCACAGGCTGCTCCCCCTCCTGACATGCTTTCCCCTGTCCCCACCCTAATGTGATTAGGAGAACAGGAAGAGGCACCAGGAGGAGGAACAGGATGTGGACAATCCCACTCCTAATCACATGATACATGAGCCGACTTGGATGTATCATCTGAACTGGCCCATTGACTATACGGGCAGCCCAATCCTGCGTAACATCCACCACAGTGCGCAAAACACGCTGCAGCAGATCCTAAGCAGGATCAGGGCCGTGCTGGCAGAGCTGGGGCACACCTCGGGGGAAAGGGACGTTGGTAATCTCTCCCCCCATTTTGATCCTCATTACAACCATTTAAAGCTCTGTAACTGATCTCTGAAGCAAAGTAATGGAAACTAAACATGCCTTTTTCTTGTTTGTCTATATTCTTTAATAAACTATCTTCTTTTGAAAAGCTAAGTCTTTTTCTTGTGGTTGTGTCTCAGTCTTGAGGTTACTGGTAGCCTAATTTTGAGGCACTATGAAGTTGTTTGCACTGCTCACCCAAGTCAGTGATCCCAAAACACTGCTGAATTTGACCTCTTGCTCTAGAAGCGTTGATAATCCCCCCCAATTTGGTTCTGTGTGTGTGTGTGTGTGTCTGTGTGTGTGTGCGCACGCGCGTGCGTGTGTGCATAACATGTGTAAGGTAAAGGTAAAGGTGACCCCTGACAATTAAGTCCAGTCATGTCCGACTCTAGGGTATGGTGCTCATCCCCATTTCAAAGCCGAAGAGCCAGCGTTGTCCGAAGACGTCTCCGTGGTCATGTGGCCGGCATGACTCTCCTTGCCGCAGCGCGTAGCATGCAGCTGGAACACGGAGCACTGTTTACCTTCCCGCAAGCGGTACCTATTTATCTACTCGCATTAACATGCTTTGGAACTGCTAGGTTGGCAGGAGCTGGCCAAGCAACAAGAGCTCACCCCGTCGCGGATTCGAACTGCCGACCTTTCATGGTTCATGTCATCGACAGCTCATGACACCTTTCATGTCATCGACAGCTCATGGTTCAGCGGTTTAACCCACTGCGCCACCCTCTGGCAGATAACATGTGTAGGAACACACATATGTGTGTGAATGTGCAGTATTGGCAACAGTACTATATTCCCTTTTGTACCAAAATTACATTTAAGCATCAAGCCAAATTGAACCTTGCCTATGGGTTATGCTTCTGGTGGGATCTTCCATATGTTTTTTCAAGGTGGTTTTTCATTTCCTATACTCTTCTGTTTGTTGAAACACTTGACTCCTCATCTAAATTGTTTGACTGCCAGCTGTTTATATGCAGGCTGAACATATTATTAGTGCCTTATACTATAGGCAGAGCAATCCTGCGTAACTATCTGGTGGGCAGCCAAGGCCGTCTGCTGGATCCTATCCTCGTTCCGGGCCAATCTCGATCGGCCTGGAGGTGGCCCGGCCCCAATGGGTCTCCTTGGATTTCAGTCAGCTATTTAGCTGGCGGAAGTAAGAGGCCATGTAAAGGCCACACCGGCCTGGGAGGGGACAAGGATATGGCGGCTGCCATCCCTGCTCCCTCCCAGGTCGGATCCACAAACCCTCGTCCTCCCTTGCTGCCGCTCTCTTACCTCCTCCGGCGGCCACATGGACGATCCGGTGGCAAAGGGCTGGCGGCCTTGCACTGGCGGCCCTTACTCACAAGTCGTTGCGAACGTGCTTTACTCACGAGTCGTCACGAACATGCTCCGCCGCCGGATTGTTAGTCAGGATTGTGTCGTGAGTCAGGTCATTGGTCCCTTTGTCTCAGTATTGTCTACACTGATAGGCAGAAGCTCTCCAGGGATTCAGACAGGGGTCTTTTCCAGCCCTACATGAAGATGCCAGGGCTTGAAGCAAGGACTGTCTGCATGCAAAGCAGGTACTCCACTGAGCTACAGCCCCATCCTTAAAGTTTGTGTTTGGCAATTGTCTATCTTCGTATAAATATGGTCTTGCTTATGGCACCTTGAGTTAACTTGATTTAATTTGAGCCTTATTTCTTCTGATGGCTGAAGAGGTCCGTCTAAACCTGATATCACTTGCGTAATCTTTAGTGGACGGTTAATAATAAACCAGTTCTTTGCTTTATATTCATGCTTGCGCTGAAGCTGTAGGATCTATTTCTCATCACAAAATTGCATGCCAACCCAGAGTTTGAAACACCAGATGTTCCTATTTGCTTGCCAGAGCTTCCCACCAATTAACGTCAAAATCTTTCAAATCATGTTTACAATCATCTTTATATCAGAGTTGTGTGCAGCTCATGGTTCTCTTAGCATTCACAATCTCATCATAAAACATGTCTTTGGGTTTGTCCACCTTGGACCCTGTGCATTTGCAATACTGCTGTCTCTTTTTTGCCCACAGAATGATGATGCTTTCCCTTGGGCAAAGATTTCTGCATTACTGTTCTGACTTTGTCAGGATGCTATGTAAACAGAAAAAGGTGGAAGCTGTTATCTTTGTTCTCTTCTTAGCCAAAATTGGTTCATTTCTCACCACATACAGAGTACTGAAAACACAGGCCTGGCAGACCAGCGTTTTCTTGCTAGTTTTTCTTTTGCTATTATACCATGCACACTTTGTAAGTCTGCCTAAAGTGAGGAAGGTTTGCTGAAGGGCTATTACCTTCATATCCTGCTTGTGGATTTCCCAGAAGCATGAGCTGATCTCCGTGGTCTGATCTTGCAGGCGTATCTGAAGTTATGTTGATAAAGGATCTTACTAAGATTCATAGCCCAGTCCTACATAAATCCCTGTGTGGCTTCCACTGCATTCCAGGGGGGGGGGGATTTTGGGGTCCTGGAGATCTCGGGATAAGGGAACGTTTGTCCCCTTGCCCCAGGGTAAGCCCCAGCAATCTCTATGGGGCAACTCAGACCTGCGCCAGCTGGAACAAGTCTGCGTTGCTCTGTGAAGGCAGATCAGGCCAGGGGAAGGGGCTCGGGATTCGGTGTGTGCTGCTGCCACCGACCCCGCCCCATAGGCCCAATCCAGGGCCCAATCTGCTGTCCTCTTTGCCCCGTCACCACCCCATTGCACCCACCCCTCCCCTGTTCCACCCACCCCTTCCCATTCCTCCTCCGGTGGGCATCCAGCATCCATCAGTGTGTGGAATTGGCCGCTTGCCACTTGCAGCGGTGTCCAGCCTGCACACACTGGCCTAGTAAAGGAATTTACGCCGGCAGAACACATGTTCCGCTGGCATAATAGGATTGGACCGTCACTCTGCTAACTGTATGAAATTAATAAAACCAAGGTATAGTGGTTTACATTAGTCCTTTTCACTTACTATATCATGTGAACAGCACCCACACAATGGGGGGAGCAAAAGCATACCAGAAGTCCTCACCCCTGACATGTTTCCATAAGACACGCCACCCACTCTCCCCATGGTTGGATAGCATTTGTCAGGCCATTGTATTCTACAGCCCTCATGAAGCAGTTGCAAATAAAGATAATATCTCTTGTTGATTTGCCCATTTAGAATTGACACTTCATTTCAGAATATGCACCCCCTGCACAGCATGTGCTATCTTCTCATAGGCACAAACCATGTTCGTTGTTATAGCAGGAAAACAGTTTTTCCTCTTATCTATGATTTTTACAACAGGCAAGTTCCTCTGCATAGAAGCAGTGCCTATCAGTATTTGTAATGTGTTTGTAATATTAATATCCTCCAGGAATCCTAGGGAAAATCCTCTCGCTGAAGGAAAGAAGGAAGATTACTTTCAATAATTTTTCAGAAGTCTGGAGAAGAAAAATGCAATACCTGATGTTTGAAATGTTAAATAAAAAAAACTTGATAGAAAAACAGAATCCAACTGATGTCACCTTGGCTCAAATAAAAATGAATAGATATTTTAATAGTTTTGGAGAGTGAAATATTAAATATATAACTCTGCACACATGAAGACCTTCTCCAATCCTGTGTAGAAAAGAGCTATTTTTACTTTGACCAAAGCCATCTTCCTTTTTTGTTTTTTTAAACTGCTGGGTCTTTGAAATTATAAGTTATGGTGCCTGTCTAAAGGGAGTTTCCTTCTGAAGAAAAACAAAGAAAATTACAAGCCTGGGTCCAGTAGACCTATTTATTGTTGTTTATGTCTGCAGCGAGCCTTGAAGCAGCACAGCGTCCAGCTTCATGTTTTACTGGGGAAAATTTGGTAATAGGGTATTTTTCTTTTTACACTCAACGGTAACAGACTTCTTTAAATAACGTCTTATAAATACATGCTTCAGAGGATGCAGAGGTAAAAGAAGAGAAAGAGAGAGAAATGTGCTTATATTTTCAGGACAGAGGGTTCCTCAAGTTGCACCAAATACTTTTCCTAAGTACAAATTCTTCCATGGAATTTCATCTGGGACACTGTCCAGTTGAACACTTTCTTCCACATCTGCTCAAGAGAAAGTTCCCAACTGCAGCCATTGGATTGCTTTACATTTTCCTTTCATCTACGTGTCTTCACATATATGCCATTCATAAGATGTGACAGTGTGATGATGTTCATGGCCAGAAGTGCATCTTCTTAGTATGAGTGGTCCAATAAGGTCAGAGAAAATGCAAAGCCACACAGTTTTGAAAGAACACAATTTGTTCATTCAGTAGTTTATGCTTTGCTAACAATCACCATTTTATTCATTTGGGTTCATCGCCCTCTCCTGGTCTAAGATTGTAATTTTTATACTTAACACTGAGAAGAACAAAGCTCATGCCCAATAAGAATAGCAACAAATGTAAGAAAAAGACATGCAATTCGAAATCATTGTGGCCCTCACAGCCTAGAGTTTGTCCAAAGACTTGCGAATATGGGCTCCATTACACGTGAGACCAAAAGTAACTTAATTACACCGGACTCCCCCAAATCAGGAGCAGGTATTGCATCTTGAGAAACAAAATTGGCTAGATGTGGAGGCGGCTCTTGATACTCCGTTTTTTCTACAATGGATCCCAATTTTGGACCTTTTACATCACTGTTTTCTGAATACAATAACGCATGTGGCCTTGTCGGATGGACAGACGGGCACCATAACCCACTGACACCCAGCCTCTTTGACATGCTTAATTATATATACAGCGCAATCCTATCCAACTTACACCACCGGTGTAACTCAGCGGTGCAGCGAGAACGGGAGGCCCCCAGAACGGGATTCAAATCCTTTCCAAAGGGGGATTCAAAGGAGATTTGAATCGCCTTTCCGTTCTGGGGCCTCCCATTCTCGCTGCACCGCTGGGTTACACCGGTGGTATAAGCTGGATAGGATTGTGCTGAGAGTTATATAGTCGCATTTTACTCAATACCAGTCTGATGGGGAGATAATCTTTTTTTTTAAAAAATGCATCACTACCTGGATGCTGTGAACACTTGATGCCAATGTGTGAAGCAGTCCCGTTATGCTTTAGCCAGCAAAATAGACTGGCACTAGACCCCTTCCAGAAGTCAAATCTAGGCTAAGGATCCAGTGGAGAGTAAAAGAGAAGATCCTGCATTAGTTCTCCAAATACCTGCCACCTCTTTTCCCAGTTTTGCTTCTTTGGCCTCCCACAGCATTTTGCTTTGCTTTAAATATTTATAGGCCAGTTTTTCAACACTCAGAATGAAGTACAACAGTGTTTCTCAAACTGTGGGATGGGACCTGATTTCTGGTGGGTCCCACAGAGCCTCCAATGAAGACACCAGTGATGGAAAGATGAGATAAGTACAGTAATTGTCTCAAGCCCTGAGGCTATTCAAAAACCAGATAGCTGCTAATTGCCTTGCAAACAGCTGAGCTCCTGCAGTTTGCAAGATAGCTGCTAATTGCCCTGCAAACAGCTGAGCTCCTGCATTTGCAAGCTTGTGTAAATACAGTATATGGAGATAAATGTTTGAGTGTCAGTGTAATTGCACTTACACCGGTGTATCTGCTGTTACACCAATGCAAGGTTACACAGGATTGCGCTGTAAATCAACTATAAGTCTTCTATTTCTTTTTTTTAAGTACTGCAACCCTTTGAGAAAACAGCAAGAGACAGGTTCTTCTTCACACCTAAAGACAGATTTTTCCTAGGCCCTGGGCCACTGTAGAAAATAGGATTGCCACATCAGGCAGCTGGAAAAAGCCAATTTCCATTAAAGTTCCAATTACAGCTGGAGAAAAGGTAGCTGCAGCTCTTCCTGCCCATTTCCTCCCTAGCCCGACCATCCAGCCCCTCTCTAACCTTATATGTCCTTAATCTCGTGGTGACACGATGATCACTGCCTGCTGCTGCAGACTGCCGAGGGCTGCAGGGGCACCTGTCCACTCAAGGAAAGTACACTCTGCATGCTCCTACTCCACCTGAATGTAAGAACAGGAATTCCTCCTCCACCTCAGTTACACTGCAGCAGCAAGCAATGGTTCACTTAGGTTCTGGTCCAAATTGTGGGGTACTGAGACTTAGGGAAGCTGGGGTGTCTAGGGGTGTAGTGGTGTGGTCCAAAAACAGGCAAGATCTAGTTCCAGAAGAAACAGATGAGGAGCAGAGGGCCCAGCAGCAGGAGAGTCACCAATATCAGGTGGAGGTCAAGATCCAAGGAAGTGATACCAGGGAAGAAGAACGAAAAGCAGTCATGAAGCTCCCAATTGGGTCAGATGGGGATGTCATCACCCTTATTTTTCACAGGCAAATTCATCACCTCCAGGATCTGACAATTGCCCAGCTAGCACCATCTCTTTCTTGTCTGGATCCAGCTTTAACCTGGTGACACCCTTCCTCTCCACCACAGCTTCCAAACCCTGATACAACAGCTCCTGGGAGCTTAAAACATGAACTAAACAGCTGGCTGCCACCAGCAGATAGAAGGCACCCAATCCCTAAGCGACAGATGATTCACCGAGAGGCTTTTTATAGATATTGCATGACATCAGAGACAACACCAAACCAGTTCCCATGAGGCGGCGCTGCTGCTAGCATCCCAAATTAGCAGCCCCTGAATCTGACAGTGTCAGAGACAGAGAGGCAACACGCAGCAAGGACCTCTGTGCCAGTAGCAGCAGCATGGAAGGAGTAATGTGTAGTTTTGAGTGGAAACAGAAAAATGCTTTGATGTTATGCTAAACGAGATTTTAATTGGAGAACATCTTGCAATGTGCGACTTGTACAGATGTAACTATGCAAAAGAGACCATACTTAATTAACCTCCTGTGAGACTTTAATGAGGTTACTGTCGAGACAGAAAAATATCTGAGGAAACGTTAATTCATAAACCCCACTGTAATAGAATTAAATAGATAAAATTACAGGAAAGTGAACCTGATTAAACAATCATCAATAGTAGCCCTAAACCTTTAACACTGTCTCTGGCACCTCTGGAGATAAAGACACTTTGTCGTAATGCAAATATCATTTGATGCATGAAGTTACTGGTGGAGCTCTGGAGAATTCATCATTCTAAGACTTTAAGGAGGACTGAAAATGTCTGCTTCAGAGCATTGGCTCTCCCTGGGTTCACCACAGACATTTATATGAGTACTGTACTAATTAAGGTGGGTTGGAAGAGGAATTGTTGTATAGCACAGGTGGTCTTGAACCAAGGACTCTGGTAGCCCATGTCCATTGCTCCTTGTGGCACCCTGGTAACTTCAAAGTGGTAGGATCTGTTAACCTGCACCCTGCTGTACTGCACCACCACTGCAGACGGTCTACCAGCCCAGCAGGGATCAGGTTACCCAAGGAACCAATCAGGACCACTTGACCTGTTTGTTTATTAAAAATATTTCTGTCCTGCCTTTCCAGATTAACAGCACAATCCTAGCCGGTGCTTACAGTGGCGGATCTCATGATCTGCCATCGTAAGTCCCAGACTGGCAGTGTGAAAGCCGTGCTGCTGTCGTGTGCTTTGGAGCCACCGGTGCAAATGGCCAGAGGCCCTATGTGCACAGCAGCAGCTCCCAGATGCCCCACTGGAGCAGGTAGTAGATCAGTGGCAGGGGCAGTTCAGGGGAGGATTGTGGACAATTTGGGGCAGGGAGCAGGCCAGGCAGGATGGAAGGGGGAGGACCTTGGTGGCGGCAACACATACCAAGATTCCCTTTCCATGCCCCGAACTGCACCCTGAGTCTCCTTGGAATTATGCCAGCAAAATAGCTGGCATAGGTCTGAGGAGACCCATTGGAGGCCAGGCGGTCTATGGAGAGGTAAGAAACCATTTTACTTACCTCTCCTCCAGGGCCATCAGGTCGCTGCCCCATAGCATGCAGCACACACTCCATCAGCGGCGCTGCATGCTCTGGGCTGGCAGGGGATAGGACTGGGCCCTAAAACTCCTCAAGGTGGTGAACAACAACAGCATCCAACAATAAAAGCAACAGTTCAAGCAACAAATAACATAAAGTCACATATTAGTAAAGTATAATTAAAATAGCAACATAGCATTTTATGGTCAAAAGTTTTCATGGCCCGTTACAATGTACATAGATATCGGAAACCTAGATATCCCATATCTATATACCGTTTTATGTTTAAAACAGCCATCATCCTCTGCTCACTCCTGCCTGGTCCCTCAGTCTGAGCAACTCGTTCTTCAGGTGCAGACTGAAATACCTGTAGAATGATGCCTTGTTTCTGCTCGACTATCTATCAAACCATCCCATTGCCTCCAGTAATAATGAGATGTCATGTTACCATATCTTGTTCCAGTCACACAGTTCCAGTCACTCCAAATGGGTGCGGTAGATTTTACATTGGGCCAGTGATCCCAGTCGCCAGTTCTGCATTTTGATCTTGCCGAGCTTCCTTATACAATAAAGCCATCATAACTTGTAGGTTGCTTCCATACTGAGCTATTAACTACTGGGTCTCATTTGTCAAAAAACCACAACGTTGAGTTACTCCGTCCTTTTTAGTTACTCCATGCCTATAGCTGTTGTTAAGTCTGCCCTATCCAGTTTGAACTTAATGTAGACCCATCTATGTATACTCAATTTGCTCCTCTGGCCAAAGTCAAAGAAAATTGCTTTTACTGTATAGTAGTACTACTGCTATATGTTAAAGACATGGAAGGACTTGTTTAATCAAGATAGAAAAAGCAAAGGACAGCTTTGTTAGTTCCTGTGGTATGTCACTGAAATAATTTTTCTGACGTTGGCCAGGTGGTTCCTTACTACTTGGATGTACCTTTTTCCACAGTCATTTGATTTCTCATATAGCAAGCAGATCAGATGTTAGATAGTAATTTGAAATGATCTTCTGTAGAGGCTCTGAACAACCTAATCCATCTACTTAAAAATAATCCATATTCTGTTACCCTCACCCCTAGCGCTTCTCCTCCAAAAGGGAAATCCATCTTAAAATGCCCTATTTCCTTTCCATTTTCAAAGTGGAACCTCTTTACTGTAATCCAACACATCAAGGCTCTTGTCTTAAATGCACTTTTGCAGAAACCGTCACACGTTTCAAGTATTGCAGTGAAATGCGACACTCTTATTTTTCAGCTGCTTGCCTCTCAAGAATGTTGCTGCTCACTATAACCACACTATATATGCATGTTTCCATTTTACAGATATCCTGCTTAGATCTTGCCAATTCCCTAAAAGCAGAATCTGATATTTCTTCACCATCACAATACAGTGCAATTTATTCTTCATCTTTTGGTAAAGACCAGGCTATTAAACACTAAGGGGCAATTAGCGGAAGAGTTACGAGTCCCAAGTGTTCAGCCTTAGCTTTAAAGTACATATTTGTCTTCAAAATTCCTTCCTGTAAATATTTATTTTAAATGTAACCCTAACCAGATGGAGATTCTTCTGTGGTATGCTGCCTACAATCCATAGCCAAAGAGATCTGCCTTTCACACCACTGCTCATACGCAGAATGCTTGTTTGCAGTCTGTAGTTTCACTCCACATAAAGGATTTCCCACAGAATCCTCAAATTTCCATTGTTGCATTTTAGGGTCAGAGAACACTGAATTTGAACCTAGTTTGAACTTACCTCAGCCATGTGTTAGCCTTTGGAAAGTCAACTATTTCTCAGCGTCAGATTCCAAATTTGTAAACTATTGTGGCAAAAAACAAGTTATAGATTGCGTCATACTATAATAGCATGCGACATGCACTCTATCAGCATGGCTGCATAGCATAAAATGGTGGGGGATAGGACTGGGCATTAATTATTATTATTCCCATATTACAGTCCACCTAATGAGTTCCTGGCAGAGTCCAGTTTCAAAGCAGGGACTTTCTAATTTGCAGCACAATCTATTACCCCCTACACCTACACTTGTATGTTTACCTCTGAATTTTATCTCTGTATCATGTTGTGAACAAACTCATGTTCTTCCTTCTAGCCCAGGGGTTCTTAACCACTTCAGTCGACTGCTGGTGGTACTCGCACCTCTGGACCCCCGCTCTGACGCAGTGCTTTCGGCAGTGTGTTTTCGCTTCTGAGAGGCTCCTGCGTTTGGCTGAGCCTCACGGGAACGCTGAGAAGGGTCCTCCCACCCACCCAGAGCCTCCTATCTGCATTTCTGACCTCAGAAGTAACTGGTGATGATGTCATCTCCAGTCACTTCCGGAGGTACACAGCAGGAGAGTGGCGCCGGAGGTGGTACTTGGCCAGGAAGGCGTTGAGAACCCCTGTTCTAGCCAATGCAGAGAGGCCAAGGAAATGCTGAAATTAACTAGGGCCAAAGTGTTTAGATCAATGGCAAGCTTAATCACTTTTACAGCCTAATTCTATTTGGACACCATGCCAAGGTTGCACAGACACTGGTGTGATGTCCGTTACATCCTAAGCCCATCCAGGCAATGCCATGCCAGAACAGCCCTTCCCAGCAACCTGGCAGTGTCCATGGACACCTAGGAGGAGAGGTGCAGTGAAGGGATGAAAGGTGGCTGTAGTAGGACAACAGAAACAGCAAGAAGAGGCCAGAAAGAGACAGAAAATGTGGAGAAGGCTGAAAGAGAAGGACAGCGGGGGGGGGGGGGGCTTTGGGAGCACCAAGAAAAGGGAGAAGAGCTCAGGGGAGTGCTGATGTGCTCCTAGGATTAAGGGCTCTAGTGACACACACACACACACACACACACACACACACACACACACACACACACACACACGGCCCTGTACCCGCCTTCACCGGGACACTAATCTAACGTGGCTGTTGGCTGCTCACTCAGAGAAGCTGTCCCAAGCCTGGCTTATGATCCTCATGTGGGGATCAGTCTCTTCAGAGATGACAGGAACCCCCTAATCAATCTGACAGACCTTGGTGCTTCCCCCCCCCCCCTTTGTGTCAATATATTGTCTGTAGCAGCATCCTTTGCCTCCTCCATCTTTTCTTAGACCTCCCAAACTTTGCATCATATCTTTTCCATCTTCCCTTGTGGGATGGATGAGGGGAACGAACTCCCTCAAAACCTCTGCATCACCTTCAACTATTCACACACACACACACACACACACACACACACACACACACAAACGATGGCCGGGAAACTCCATCGTATTAAAAAACAATTTATTTCAATAAATAAACTTCACAAATAAACATAATTTGACGTTTCGCACACGTACACCCGTGGCATCTTCAGAAATCCCCCATAACACAATTAGAGACAACTTAAAAGACCAGGGAGAGTTACCCGGATGTAAACACTTCCCGTGTCTAAACGCGGGCAATTAGCAGCAGCTGATCAAAGCGCAATGCTGAGATCTGACCAGCAGATTAGAATTACTAATCTTGTAATGTTAAATGCCCTATCTGTTGCCTTCCAACAAGATTTTAATTTCAATGAAATTGTGATTTTTAAAATGTTCAAATAAGGTGAAAGAAGCAACACACCCTTACATAGATCAATACTTCATTTTACTGATAAAGAACTTTTATGAAAGGTTATTACCTCAACATGTAATACAAAGAACAAGCTTAATGAAATATATCGCCCAAAAGTCTTGTTTACTCAGCTGGATGAGAGCATTCAAACCATTCATTTGAAGCGAACACCAAGGCTGATGTAATTTTAGAGAATGAATTAATCAGGGTAAAATTGCCTTTTATTGTAAGTCAATAACAGGAAGGAAGAAATTATGATCTTAAACAATGGCTCATGGGAACAGAATAAATTATTTGATAGAGCTGATCTTCTAACACAACCAGTAGAGAACTGGATTAAGTATTTTAAACAATACACTAAGACAAGTCTGTAAAACAGTCTTTATTAAGGGCCACCACATATGCTGCTATCCTTAAATGAAGGCAAGCTTAAATGGAGATTTAACTGGAACTTCTCTATACACCTCCTGCAAACAATTCCTTCAAAAAAATATTTGGGTGTAGTTGCATTATTTACCTCTAACTAGAGCTTGTGTGTGAGACCAGTAGCATAGCTGGGGGGGGGGGTTCAGTAAGTGCTGCAAGGTGGCCCCTCACACTCGCCATCGGAGCCATTCCAAGCAGCAAAGGCAACGTGCACGTGCTCACTGAACCAAATGGAGAGTCCTGCACATTGCCTTCGCTGCCCGGAATGGCTCCGACAGCAAGTGGGTGGTGCAACCATGCAGTGCCTTGCAGCCCCCCCCCCAGCTATGTAATGTAATTAACATTACATAATTGTTTTTTTTGTCCTGCCCCCGCCCCAAAAAACTGCACTAACATAGTTAGGGATTACTTTTTTATGCTGGTTTTTCCTCGAGATTTCGGCCAGGGGACAGAACACTATAGCCTCTTTAGGATGTTTAGGATCCATCATCAGGTTGGCATCACCTAGCTGTAAAGATGATGCCATATATGGGGCATATGACATGTGATCATTGATAAGAGAAAGGAACAGAGATATTCATGCGTTTCTTGAAAAATCACCGTACGATCTTAAGATTGGCAGTGGACCTTTGCTTTTCCAGGCTGTGTATGAAGACGGCAATACAATAAAGTGGATATGAAATAAACATAGAGACTCATCACATATTTTCCTTACAGGCCAAATTATTAGCAAACGTTTTACCAGACCCTGAATAAAATTCAGTAGGATTACTTGAGATCAGGAAAAATTGCCAGATGTTGCCTGCAGGCTGCAGACCACTAGCTGCCCATCCCTCAACTAAGCAGATGGAAAACCTAGCAATGCCGCATTGAAGTGATACAAATTTCTTGACTTGGTCAAACAACCAGGGTTAACTGATTCAGACCCTTGCATCTTTGCAGAACAGGCTTAGAATGGTGCACACCGAATGGGAAGCATAGAGAGGCATCATTGGGAAAATGTGAGGGAGGAGAGCTTGCTTGCCTGCTTTCAAATTACTATTACTACTACTGTCAGAAACAAAAAGGTCAACCTAGGCCAAAGTGGCCTACCTTGCAGGAGGGAAGGACCAAGGAAGGTGATCAGGCTTCCCCAATCCTTATCCCTGTAGCAGGATTTTTCTTTTCTCAGGAAGAGACAGCTCCAGTCAGTGAAGTCCAATCAAAGAAAGCTTTGTTGACTGCAACATGTTAGAATGGTAGTGCTGTGCTATATTGCTTTCAGATTCCCAATACACACACAGGACTGGCCCTTAATAATTAAAGTCTGCTGCTCAGCCTGGATGCAGAAGAAGCACGCCAATGATGCAGAAGCAGAAGATGCAAGAAGTTCCCCATCCATCCTCTGAGTTCCATCCTTTATCCCCTTGGCTGGGGCAGAGGCCATTTGGTCTTCCCACTGGCCAGGCCTTGGGTGCCCCTCCTCTACTCTCACCTCCCATCACCTGGTCTGCAGTTGTCTTGAACAGGAATTTTCCACTTCTGCTCTCCCATGTCTTGTTTGCGGATGGTGAGTTTATTCTCTCCTGTGCCACATGTCACATGCTACAGTACCTTCTTATCAAAGACCAGCTGGTGTGGGGAGTTCCGAGCAGGTCCTTGGCTTGCAGACAGCCGTTTTGTGAGAACTCTCTGTCCTTCTTTGATATCTGTTCCATCTGAGGGCCCATCTTCTGATAAGGTTGTTTGGGAAAGTTGTCTTTCTTCCTTTCCTTGTTTTTCAGCTTCCTCCTGCTATCAATCATTCTCCCATGCATTCCTGCCTAATTGCTACCTCTGCAAAATTTAGCCAAAGTCTTTTTCAATAATGAGCGCAGTCATATTATTATGAGTGCAGTCATATCCCCTACTATAATGTATAATGAGTGCGATATTGCAGTATCCCCTGCAATAATGAGTGCAGTCATATCCCCTGCTAACTGGGCAAGAATCCCCTGCTAACTGGGCAAGAGGCACTTTTTCAATTGGTGCTCCTCTTATATTTACCAGGGGGAGAGTAACTGCCCCCCTTTCACCCCAGCACAGTGTCTTTTCTGGTGGCTGTTTGCTGGTGGTGGTCTGCATCTTTTTTAGATTGTAAGCCCTTTTTGTCTATAAACCGCTTTGTGAACTTTTGTTGAAAAGTGGTATATAAATACTGTTAATAATAATAGTATTAAAAAAAGATAGGGTATTGGGGTTGCATTCTGGGAGTGGTGGCTCTCCCTGACTCTATCACTTATTAGTCTGACTCTATCACTTATTATCACTATCACTAGTAATGGAGCGAGTACAAAATATTGCTACTCTAAAATCAAGTAATACCGTATTGTCCCGAGTATAAGACACACCTGATTATAAGACGCACCCTTAAAGTTTGGTGCTATTAAAAAAATTTAATTAAATCACTGGCATTAAATTGCAACAGCCTGATTATAAGACGCACCCCTAGTTTAAAAACTTAAGTTAGGAGAAAAAAGTGAGTCTTATACTCAGACCAATACGGTATTTAATGGGATATTGGCAAAGGATCTTTGATTTTTAGTGTACAGTGAGATCCTGGCAATATTGAAACCAAGAGGAATGTTGCCATTGCATTTATGGAATTAGGATTTGTGTGTTCTGCAATACAAAACACAGAAAAATAAATCAATAAAAAGAGCAGTCCTTATTTGATTTTCAAACTTCCATAGAGGGGGTTTCAAGTGAAATAGAATGTAACTTTTTAAGTACTTCAACATGAAATATGCTTTTAAAATAATAACGTTGTTCTGTTTCAGTCCTTCCTACAGCATTGCTCATCCCAATAAAAATGTTCAATAGAGATGTAATTATATCTCAGTAAGGGAATAAAATGCCCAACATATGGAGCATGGGCATATGAGATGAGAAACATCTTGCATTTTGAATGTTCAGAAGCATAATAATACATAACAAATTTAATGCAGCCAGGTTTGTGTGTTTTTTTTTAAAGAAAAGACTCATTTCTAGTTCATTCTAGTGACTTTTAAGTGGAAACCGACATGCAAATCTGCATGAAGCACACTGATTCTTCTTCCACTTAAATTATGAAGGACATATTGTATCTGTAATGCTTTCCCTTTGAAGCATTATTTGTAGCCAATTAGAATACATTGCAATTTCCTGAGCTTTAGTATTTGTCTTATCCACTAATGACAGAAAATCTTCTAAGATAAGGGCTCTCTTTCATAGGTTTTAAAGTAAGTATTTTTAGCAAGACCGGGTGACTAATTTTTCACATATGACTTCCAAAACAGATACTGTACTTTCTCTCCAGCTCCCCTCTCTCAAGCCTTCAGGAAAGCTGATTCTCTTTTGGAAAAAAAGATGGTTTGAATTAAATGCTGGAGTATGCCTAGTGTTAATCCAAGGATCACTTTCGCTTGAGTGGCACATTGATTGTCTCAGTTGGACTGTGCCTGAAATGGAAGTGCTCCTGAAATACGTTTCAGTCCATAGTTCTGTGGCTGCTCCCATTTGTACAAGAACCTTCTGCATGCATAATAAGGGTCCACATTAATTTCAACAGTGGGGTTTCCAACTTTTTTTGTCAGTTCCTACTCCTTTGCCATTACAGTAGTGTGATTTGCAGATGTTAACATGGGTAATGTTGATCATACCATAAAATACATCCTCTACTGATTCCTATAAAAATGCAATTAAAGGCAGAGGAATGGAACATACTATTTTTAGCCCTATTCAGTAGAATAATATAACAGAACGGATGTTCAGGCGTTGCATGGAATTTCAGTAAGGAGTGATAATTTTGTATTTATTCAAGGTAATAGAAGGATCTAATTCTTGAACACTTATGAGTCACACTCTTTGGGTCAATAAGTTTTGGGGTGATTTGCTGGAGAACCCAATATTCTAAATATAGTTGGACCTCTGTATCCGTGGGAGTTCCGTTCCGGACCCCCCTGCGGATATTGAAATCCGCGTAAAGCAAAATCGCGGGGGTCACTGTAAAAACTTGAAAACAAAACAAAAAAGTTAAAAATAGTATTTCTTACCTTTTCGCTGGTGAACTGCTCCATTTGCAGGGCTGTAGAGAGTGAAATCATGCTCCTACAGCCTCTTCCAGGTCGCACGACTTCCCCCCTCTCTTCCCCCAGGCTCGCCCCAATGCATTGTGGGGCAACCTAGAGGAGGGGAGGGGGGACATCGAGCGACCCAGAAGAGGCTGTAGGAGTGCGATTTGACTCTCTACAGCCCTACAAATGAAGCGGTTTGCCAGCGAAAAGGTAAGGACCGCTGTTTTACGATAGGTGGGGTATATGATGAGAGAGAGCCTATATTTGTTGCAGGAACACTTCTGAGTGCTTTAGACAAATACAAACTTTCTCTCAATATCTGTCCCAACAGTAATAATTATAAACATTTACACAGACAGCAACAGACATACATTACATTACCCCTCCCCTCATGGGTTGCCTGTTACTGGAAACCACCTAGTAGGTTTTGCCCTCAGTGCATTTCTCCAATTTCAATAATAATAATAATAATAATAATAATAATAATAATAATAATAATAATAATAATTCTTATTTCCCCATATAAATGGCAATTGAATTCATTTACATGGGCAAAAACTGAAGGGGTGTTTTAGGTACACTATTGGGGTGGGAACTAATGGTCCAATCCTATAAAGGACCTTGCACTGCTGGAACTAGCATTCTGGCAGTGCAAGGTCCTTTTATGGCTCTGTCATGAAATGCGACATGCCATTTTGCACAGCTGGGCTACCACTGCAAGCAGTGAGCGACTGTGGCCACATGTCAGTGGTCTGGAAAAGAGCCCCAGTGGTGGTAAGTCAGTGGAGGGGGTGGGGGTGGGAGGGAGACAGAGGGTGGACACAATGGGGTGTGGAGGGGGAGGAACAGGGAGGAGACCGGGGCAGAGAGGAGGGCGAATCGAGGCTGGGAAGGGGACAGTATCAGCAGCAGCGGCACCGCTGGAATCGTATCACTCTTCCTGGCCTCAATCCATCTTCCTGGGTAAACTTGAACTTGCACCAGCAAAAGAGCTGGTGCAGGTCCGAGTAGACCCAGCGGGGGCGCAAGGGTTTACCTCTGGGCAAGGGAACAAATGTCCCCTTACACAGTGAAGACCTTTGGGACTGCCTCCTGTAAGAATGCCACACATGCTCTGGTGGTGTGGTTGCATCAGCAATGGTTGCATCAGCAATACTCCATGTAGCTGGTGGTGGGGTTTCAATAGGATTAGGCTGTAAATCTGCTTCTTGTCCCAGGTGGCCCAAGCCACTGCCCAAGAATCAAATCGACTCCTATTGCAAAAGCCCCATCTTGGGGTCTGTTTCTTGGTCACACTCAAGTGTGACAAAGTGTTGGGGGACTGGGATGATATCAGGAGTGGCATCAGAGGCAGCTTTAGCACTGGCTAAGGGCTTAGGACCCTCAGAAGGCTCATGGCTCAGCCGTGAGGCCCTGCTCAGTGCACAACTCTGTTGAGAGCCTGGGCAGCAGGCATGATCCAACGAGTGTTCCAGCTGCCATGCTGACAACCGTCATCTTTGTCCATTGCTAATGTGACACAGTGATGGGGTGGCAAATTGCATTGTTCTTCAGAAAAGACAGCAGTGTCCAGCAAGCACTCTGGACAGCTGCTGCTGTGCTGCCTGACAGCGCAATCCTGACCCACTTTCCAGCACTGGTGCAGCTGCAATGCAGCCCTTAGGTAAGGGAACAAATGTTACCTCACCTTGAGGAGGCCTCCATGACTGCCTGCCCCCACACTGCAAAATGCAGTGTACGCCCTGTTGGCATGGCTACATCGACACTGGAAAGTTGCTTAGGATTGCACTGCCATTCTCAGGGGCCTGGCAGGGACCCAATGCAAGGCTTTGCCTCAGGGCCACCCGCGACCTGGTGCTGACTCTGGATGAAATGCTCAGATGCCTTCAAGTTTTTCAATTGATGCTCCTCTTATATTTCGCAGGGGGAGAGCAACTGCTCCCCTTTCACCCCAGCACAGTGTCTTTTCTGGTGGCTGTTTGCTGGTGGTGGTCTGCGTCGTTTTTAGATTATGAGCCCTTTTGGGACAGGGAGCCATTGAATCATTTTATTTTGTCTGTAAACCGCTTTGTGACCTTTTTTTGTTGAAAAGCGGTATATAAATACTGTTAATAATAATTAATAATAACAACGTATGTACTTGTTCCTGTATCTCATTCTTTTCTCAACACGGTTAGTATTATGCAGCTAGAATGGATTCCCTGACACCACCGGAATTATTCAAACACAGCTAGGAGGAAGCTAGGCCTCTGTGTGTGTGTGTGTGTGTGTGTGTGTGTGTGTGTGTGTGTGTGTGTGTGTGTGTTCATTAGCATGATTCACTTTGGCTGCCATTGGCCCAAGTGAGGCACTACCAAGAAGGAACAAATACATCCATATAATAGAAGTCTAGGAGAGAGTCAATCAATGGAAAATATCAATTCCTGCCCAGAGTGTACAGGCAATGCTGCGGATACCAGATGTTGATCAGCCTAGAGGGGAATGAAGGAAGGAGCCAAGAGCAATAAGAGAGCCCCCAACAAAGTCAAATAAAAGATTGTTTGAATCTATTTATTTTTTTGTTATTGTTGCCATTTGTACCAATCTCTCCTACAGGTCTTGGCAACCCTCTCATGAAAAATATTTGTAAAAAGGACATGCTGTCTTGCTGGCTCACATCACCTTCTTTAACCCAAAGAGAGAATAATGTGAGGATTGTCCTGTTTTCAAAACGCACATTTTCATTTTGTGTGCGCATCATTTTTTTAAAAAAATGTCTGGCTGTCAGGGGGTGTGGGGATTGAGCCAGGACCTTTGGAGCAGTTATTTCTGTCTGGACAAGGGCAATCTCAGGACAGAGCAGGAGAAAGAGAGAGAGAGAGAGAGATTTGCAGAAAGCTGAAGGTTGTATGCGGGAGGTATCATATTCCATGGTTTATTCACGCTCATTTCTTTTGGCCCACTGTCATCTTTGTTCAGGCAGGTTTTTGAAGACCTGTACAAAATGTGAGAACAGTGATGGAAAAAGGAGGTATCGGCTTCTATTTTAAGCAGAGTTATAAAGCAGAATACCCTTTTTCCTGAAGTAACCCACCAGACCCCACTAGATTGCTTCTGAGAATAAAGTGGGTGCAGAGACAGAAAAAAGATATCAAAGAAAACATAGTTTACTCACAGTTCACAGGCATGTACTTCTTTGTTGGCTGTACAGGTCCTAAACTTTGAAACAGGGGATCCTACCTTTGCATGGGTGTGTGAGACCCAGAGACGTCACTAGGTGGCACGTCACCCCTGGCAGGTGACACGGGGGTCACTAGGGGCGGGAGGTCAGTGCGTCCCCCCCATGATGCCGATGCCGCCCCTGCTGCCACCCGGTACCGTACGACCCGATCCAGATTGGGGTGATGCGTAGGGAGGGGGTGACGCACCTGCTGTTCCCCTCTCCCCCCGCTCACCACTCGCATTTTCGGTTCGGCCGCTTAGGCCAGGGCAAGGCTGAAACCGGTGTTCTTTGCATGCGCACAATGCCACTTGAAGCCTTGCCCTCAGAAGCAGAGGCGCAGGATCACGATGGGGCACCCGGGCAAGGGGGCGGGGCGGCCGCCCTCTGCAGCCAATAGGAGGGCGGAGGGAGGCAGCTGCACGCACAGCACATTTATCCCGCCCCCCCGCCAGTTTTGCTATCATTTTGGAGCCAGACGGGCTCCAGGGAGGGTGGGTGGGCCAAACAGAAGACGGCCGAAGCGACCGGTAAGAGACACGGCGGGCGCCTGGAGCAGCTGCACCACGCGCTCCGCCCTGCTTGCACCGCTGCTCAGAAGGATCAAACGAAGACGTGATTGGGTCTTCGTTCGGCCCTACTGAGGGCAAGACTTCAAGCGGTGTTGTGCACATGTGAAGAACGTTACTTTCAGCCTTGCCCTGGCCTAGTTAGAAGCGGCCAAATCGAAGAAGTGAGCGACGAGCGGGCCATACCAGGCAGCAGCGGGGGGAGAGTGGGTCAGCGGACACATCACCCCCTTCCTGCGCATCATCCCCTCCCTGTGCATCACCCCTGGCGGCCTGCCCCTCGCCACACCCTAGCGACGCCACTGGTGAGACCTCATGGCATGGTGGACTCCATGTAGCTGGACAGAGCTCATGGAGAGAGGTCAGCCTTCTTGGGGGATCAGGAGGGAGGGGGAGAGAAGAGAGGAAAGAAGCCAGGTAGAGACACTCCCCACTGATCAAGGAGGGACAAAGTAAAGGTCAGGGACAGGTAGCATTGTTCCCTTTAAGTTGCGCGGCTGTGCAGCTCAAAGCCCTGGGAAGCTGAGTTCCATGCAGCTTGGAGTTCCCAAAAGTCTGGTGATATGTGATGTCATTGCTGTGCGTTAGGTTGTTTCAATTTTCCGAAGTTCCTATTTTCACGTCAATTTGCTCATCCCCTTGGTTCTATTCATCTAAAGTGATCCTTATGCCAAATTTTAGACAAATTGAATAATATTTAGAGGTTGCACACTTTTGTCATTTTTGTAGGGTTGCTCAGCTTTTTTTGCTAGAGAGCTGTAGCATGTAGTTTTACTACCATATATACTCGCTTACAAGGCGAGAAATTTAGGCCAAAAAAAAAAAAAGGACCCAGAAAAGCTGCCATCTTTACATCGGATCAATGTATGTTCTCCTTTCACTGTATCCCCCCGGTCCCCCCCCCCCCGCTACGAATTGTTGTGTTTTAATTCAAGTCTGGAGTTTGAATTAAATTCCTGGAGAAAACAGGATTTTCATCTTACAATCATCTTGCAGTGGTGATGATGATCAATGCATCACCAGGGGGCAAGATGGGGGTCAGTGCAGAGCTTTGGCCCTGGATGTCCTGCAACCTGATGCCAGCACTGGTCTTTAACCCCAAGATGGCAAAGAGAAACAGAGGCCTGATAGTCATACAGCCTGGGGGGGGGGGGGGTCTGATCTGCATTCATGATTGTTAGTACAGTACAAGGAAATGGTAGTTATCCCAGCTATGATCATCTGGTATATGTTGGTCTAAAACCAGGCCAGAAGAACATCTCAAACCAGGCCAGAAGAAACTTCGTTTCTTACTGAGATAGGACACCAAGGGCACAATCCTGTCCAACGTATGCCACCAGCTGAGCTCTGCTCAATATACAACATGCCACCGGTGTAACCAGCGGTGCAGCGAGAACGGGAAGCCCCAGAACGGAAAGGGGATTCAAATCCCCTTTGAATCCCCCTTTTGGAGGGGATTTGAATCCCCTTTCCGTTCTGGGGCCTCCTGTTCTCGCTGCACCGCTGGTTACACCGGTGGCATAAGTTGGATAGGATTGCACTGCAAATGATTGCTCACAAGATTTTCTTATCTGTTAAGGTGGCCTGTCCAAATGCAATGATAATGTTCTTATGATTGCACCATTCTGTCTACCTATAATTACTTTTTTGTTTCAAACATTTTGTCTTTCATTTCATTTTATTTTATTATTTTACCTCCTATTTCCAAAGTCCCATTTTGTCTTTATGATAATATGGTAACAATTTGTGATGTCTTTTCCTGCACAGTGTCCATCATGTGAAACTGCGACTACAGACTGATCCTGCTGTACTTTTTGTTTGCCCAATCCAAATATCTGAATGAAAAGATTTCATATTATATAAAACATTGAAGAATATATACATTGTAATTTGAGAAGAATATATACCGGTACGTATTGTAATTTGTCATTTAATAGTCGGATAATGTCCAGACTTTTGCACATAGAACAGCATTTTGACATGTGCAAAAGTTCTTGTTAGTTCAGCTGTAGCAATGATCAGGTTTACAGAAATACTTCAAACTTCAAAGACAAAAGAAGCTTATGGGCATTTTAAATGTGTTTTGGAAGCAATGTGATCTTTTCTATCTGCTGAGAGGATTGATTAAATATCCTGTCCATGGTTAGTTCCAGATCTGTGATGTCCAGAAATGACAGTCCTTCATACTGTGTCTCTGGTTGCAACATCTACACATCTGTGTAAGCAAAGGGGAATATATGCATACAAGATAGGGTTTGCAACAGAAAATCTGCCACAACTACAGGGTAAAAGATTCAAGAACTCCGTGGGAAGGGACAGCCACTGAGAGCATCTCTCTACATGCTTGAGCTGTCAAGAGTCCTGTTCATCACACTACCTAGCAGTTACTCCCATCTTAGAGAGTATATTGGGACATATATGAAAGAATCTCTTTGAAAAACTGGGCTTCCGCAGAAATAATAGCAGCAGGTTATCAGACACCATATTACCGATGCAGCTGCATCTTCTAGATAGGCAAAGGGTTTTCTCACAGCATTAGTCCTACAATGGAAGGCAATTGCTTCATGAGTTCAGTCCTCCCTAAAGAAGTGCCTGTGGAGCGCGCACTCCACAGGCGCCGTAAACGTGCTGTAAAGCACTTTTTCGGCACCCGGGGAGCAAGGGCCGCCGGTGGAGAGACCGGCAGCCTGTGCTCTGCCTCCAAACTGACCCTGCAGCCGACGGAGCAGGTGAGATTTGCACCTGTTGGTGCAGGGGTGGGGGGAGGGTGGGCCGTTTGGTGAGGAGGGCGGCTGTTGGCTGGCCCCGGTCAAGAGGGCACAGGGATATTGGTGGTGAGCTCTGCCGATATCCCCAGCCCCTCCCAGCCTGGGCCGCCCTTACCCCGCTACCCCGGATGTACATCAGCTCGAGAGCTGACATACATCCAAGGATGCCCATCAGGGCCAGGCAGCCCTACACCGGGGGAAGGGGATGAATGTCCCCTTCTCCCAAGGAGTCCCCGGGCCACGCCAGAGTGGCCCAGGAAGGGCATAGGATCCTGCTGCTGGCCTTATGGGCCGGCCGTGGATCCTTACACAGGATCAGGCTGCCCGGAGGAGATGCAATTACTGTATTGCTAAAATACTCACTTCTTTGTTTGCTTTGTGTACTTCCCCCATTGCAACATCTTTAATACTGGGTTGTTTACAATTGACCCATGTTGCTAAGGAGCAGAAAACAAAATATTCCTCTTGCCAATACCATTGGCAAACTGAAGATTATTTAATGAGAATGTAGAAATAAAATCCAATGTAGGGGGTGGGGGGGGGCTTTGCTTTTCACAAAAAATGTGTGCCATGATCAGCTGATCTTTCCACCCCAGTTCTCAAATGTGTGTATATTCAATTTATGTAATGTAACTGTCTGAACTACAAAATAAGATGTACTGTAATGTGTAAGAGATGACATAAAAAGTTATTGGCAAAGCAAACCGGATGAGTGGATAAATTTAACAGGTTGTTTTGGTCCCTTACTTTCAGTGAGGGAACACAACTTACCAACAGGCTCTACCACTGCCAGAATTAGCATTCTGGCAGCGGTAGACACTTTACAGCTGTCATAAATGTTGCTCCAGAAGTGTGCAGAGTCATACGCTTCTGGACCACCACAGGAGACACTGGACCAGCCCCGTGCGCGGCGGAAGAACAAGGAAGACCCACTGACTCCAGTAAGTTGTCCAGATGGGTGTAAAGAGGCGAGGGGAGGGCGGAACAGGGTGGAACAGGGGAGGATGGGAGGCGAGTCAGAGATGGTATGGGGTGGCAGCCAGTACAAGCAACTTGTACCGGATGCTATCCCCTCTGTGCCAGCTGATAACCCGCTTTGTCTCCTCAGACTTGTGCCTGTTAAATTAAAGTTTATATATATATATATATATATATATATATATATATATATATAGATAGATAGATAGATAGATAGATAGATAGATAGATAGATAGATGTATAAACAGTTGTCTTGCCACGGGGCAATGGTTCTTTTAGGATATGATGGCAATGAACACGCCAGTGGATGAATAACTTTTATTCATTAAACCAAGATATCTATGAATGACTCCACATTCATCGCAGCAAGGTGTCAGGAAACAAACAGGATCTTTATGTCTCTCTGTGTTGCCAGGGGAACCCCTCTGTGTGCTTCCTGACTCCTTTTCCAGTAATGGCCATCAGGGTGTGCAATGCCTACCCTGAAGGTTAGTTTTACACCAAGGTATCTGCCTGATAAAAGGCTAGCAGGTGGCGCAGTGGGTTAAACCGCTGAACCATGAGTTGTCGATCGAAAGGTCGGCAGTTCAAATCCGTGACGGGGTGAGCTCTCATTGCTTGGCTAGCTCCTACCAACCTAGCAGTTCCAAAGCATGTTAATGCGAGTAGATAAATAGGTACCGCTTGCAGGAAGGTAAACAGCGCTCCGTGTTCCAGCCGCATGCTACGCGCTGCGGCAAGGTGAGTCATGCCGGCCACATGACCACGGAGGCGTCTTCGGACAACGCTGGCTCTTCGGCTTTGAAATGGGGATGAGCACCACACCCTAGAGTCGGACACAACTGGACTTAATTGTCAGGGGTCACCTTTACTTTTACCTATCTGCCTGGTCTTGGAGGGTTTAAATACCCTGAAACTATGTGTTTACTGCTAATTAGGTGGCTACGTTTAATTATTTATAGACATTATGTTTATAATTTAATTTCTTTCCTGGAAAAGGCATACTCAAGCCCTCATGCTTCCCAGCCCCAGGTGTGTGACCTTGAAATGGTGCCCAGCACTTTCCAAAATGAGATAAGCCGGGGCAAACCCTTCCCTTGCCTGGGAACACTAACATGGCTTAGATTAGAAGATGCACTCAATTAAGGGCTTATCAGTGCTCCACAGAAGTTTCTACAAATTAATGAGAATATACACCAGCAGGTTGTTACAACAGGCTCTTAAGCCTGTTGAAGGGTCCAGAAAGGGATTGAAAGGGGCATATGGTACACCATTAACTCCTTGAGATACAATGCAGTTGCGTTGCGTTGCATTTTGCATCATCGCCCTGCCCCCTGCACTCCCGGAAGTCTTCGTTTGAAGGCTTCCAGGACACAGGGCGGGTGGGAGGGGGCTAAAAGCACACCATTTTTGGCGCATTTCTACTCCGCAGCTGCAACACAGCCCTCCAGCTGCAAAAAAGCAGCCACAGAATGCTAAAATCCCACCGCGGCTCCTCCTTGCGAGACCATGGTTGTCACCTGGGGGCATTACATCCCCCTGCCCCCCCTTAGCAATGCCACTGATACAATGGTCTTCCGCAATATGCCAATACAACAGCCACTAGAAAAGATATCACGCTGGGGTGAATAGGGCAGTTACTCTCCCCCTGCTAAATATAATAGGATAGGTTCACTGCACCAGGAACAGATTCCAATGACAAAATTGTCAGTGGCAATGACATTGGCAATGACAAAATGCTAGCGCTACACCCACAAACACAACAAGTGTGTATGTGAGTGTCGTTTGAAACACAAGGCCAAGGGAGCCTCCCGAACACCCTGAAGGATATTTTATATAAATAAATAAATGTGGGTGAAGGTTTTGTCTTTAAAAAAAGATACTCTAGGCATAACATTAAATAATAAGAAAAATTGTGACGTAAGAAACCTAGGTAAGGAAGTGAGGAAGGATAAGGGTTCCCACAAAAGGGCTGGGGGTGATGCCTTGATTCTTCTGATGCTGGAGGTAAGGTGTACATGGGACTGCAGATTGTCATCATGAAGAGGCAACTATGTAGGCATGCAGTCTGCAGATGAACATAAGAATTGCATTACTAGATCTGGCCAAGCTCCATCTTTCTAGTCCATCATCAAGTTGCTTCAACCAGCAGCCAGCTAAATGCCTCTGGAAGCCCACATCAATCATGGGGGAGATGGCTTTGCCCTTCTGTTTGTCCTTAGCACCTGGCTATATTCTGAGATATACAGCATTGCTAGAGGTTTAATTCAGCTCCACCGTGTGCTCCGCAGGCGGAACGTTACGTTCAAAAACAGGGCATGCCACCTCCAAAAAGGTTCTATCTGATTGTTACTCACCTATCCTCTGATGGGCATCTAACACTGGTAGCACCCAACACTGGTCATAAGGAGTGGGGAGGTTCAGATGGGCATGAGGCAACCAAAGTTCCTTTTCAGAGCTCTTTCTCTTTCTGATCCTCCCTACAAAATGTGTGATTATACATTGATCAAATTCTGCCTGTCATTTCTTCTCTCCTCTATGCTGAATGCTCCATTTCAGTGACTGTGCAGCTGTAGGGACAAAGGGGAGGCATTTGTAGTTACACAGATCACATTCCCTAGTAATAAGCCTGGAAGATTTCCACATTCATTTCTAAAGAATTGGTCCTGCAAACACTCCTTTTTTTCTGTTCCCCCACAATGCTCTTGGCCAATCAGCTTCACAGGAGCTCTGTGAATCCACTTTTGTTGATACGTTGCTAGGCAACATGCCAGAGACAAAATAAAGGAGCGTCCATTCCCGTAGCAACACAAGATGCTAACCTACTAAATTAAGTAAGAAAGGAGATACCAACACCTAATGTCTTGCTTCTGCTAATTCCTCGGTGTACACAGAGGAATCATTATGTGGGGGTTTCAGGACTGAGATTTCAAGGTAAGACCAAGCAACAGCGGAACAGAGAGTGAAAAAGGATCACTCCTAGTAGGTGAAGAACTGGATAGAGAAAACACACACCGTTCATTTTTGATGGAGTTGAAATATAGATCCAGACAATCCTCTTTTAACAGAAGTAGCATGTTTATAGTGTATAAGCAGTGTTTCTCAAACTGTGGGTCGGGACCCACTTGGTGTGTCGCGACCTGATTTCTGGTGGGTCCCAGGTGATGGAAAGATCAGATAAGTAATTGCCACAAGCCCTGAGGCGATTAAAAAATCAGATAGCTGCTAATTGCCCTTCAAAGAGTTGAGCTCCTGCAGTTTGCAAGATAGCTGCTAATTACCCTGCAAACAGCTGAACTCCTGCAGTTTGCAAGCTTGTGTAAATATAGGGAGATAAATGTTTGAGACTCTCGTAAAGCTAGGTGGGTACCAATAGAGTGTCATTTTAAAAAGTGGGCCCTGCTGCTAAAAAATTTGAGAACCACTGGTGTATAGCATGCAATGTGTTTGCTCCATTATTTTATTCATCCTGCATTGAGTCCTCTTGCATGTTTAATATCTAGTTCCTGAATGCACTAGTGTAGGAAAACAGCTTGTGAACATTCCTGTGTTCTTGAGGATGGAAAGCAATGGGAAAAACTTAAACAGTAAGTGGAAGGGAGCAACAGTTACAAAGCGAAGGACAGGGAATAGGGGCGGGGGTGTTACCTTGTGTCCCCCCCCCCGGTGCAGGTGAATAATCCCCCTCTTTCTGTCTCAACCTCCATTTTCCTGTGTCTTTTTGAACTGACACCTGAATATTCTGTTTTAACTCTTCATCTGTCTTCAACTCCAGCCTTAAATGAGAGTGTCACACAACCTGCACAACTTATGGTTTCTTTCGACACATGTATTTCTTTATAAAATTAAACAGGTAGGAATGAGAGCTGTCTATAGACAGGCTTACCAGATCGCCGACCGGGACGTTCGTTTTTGCCCTTAAGGGCGGCGGGGGGAGGGGCGATAGGGGACGGAGCGCGCTCCGTCCCCTATCGCCCCTCCCCCCGCCGCCCTTAAGGGCAAAAACGAACGTTCCGGTCGGCGATCTGGTAAGCCTGTCTATAGAGGGCAATGGACAAAGCCAGGATTTAGTATAGTGGTGATTAGACAACAACAGTGTCTCTCCTTGCCTCCAGTGAAAAAGGGAGCAGGAAAGATGAGATTAATTTAGCATGTTCTTACATCTATATGCTGTGAACATTCTTAAAGAACCTTGAAAGTCACACAGATCTTAACAGTTTAGGCTGCAATCCTATGCATACTTGCCTGGGAGTAAGTCCCATTGAATAGCATGGGATTTAGTGCTGAGTAGACATAAATAGAATTGTGCTGTGAAAAGGTAATGGGGGGCATTTAAATTTTTCTTTGAATTTACAGACATCCATTTCTGCATACCTAGGCAGTCTCCTCAGGATGCTGAAACTACTCCCCTATTTTTGGGTGGCCCTCATTTCACATACAAACTGACAGGCACTTAGCCACCTCAGTACAGTATTAGCATATATGATAACCGGGGGGGGGGGGGCATCCATAAGGCAACTGAAGCAGTCGTCACAGGCAGCAGATTAGTGGAGGATGATGCCCATCTCCACAGCTCCTCCTCCCTGGATTGGAAAAGGAAGAGGCCAGAGAGGAAGAGGAAATGTGGAAGGGAGGAGAGTGTTGAGCTAGAACATTGGAGAGTTGGAGGAGCGGAGGCTAGCACATTATCGGGCAGTGGCGTCACTGCAGAGGGGGCCGAAGCTCTAAGTTCCGCTGCGATCGGAGCCTCCATTAAACGGAGGAACGAAGGCTCCGATCGCAGCGGAACTTAGAGCTCCGCCCCCTGCAGTGACGCCACTGTTATCGGGTAGGGGGGGCAGCATTTGGCATGCCGCCTCAAGGCTTGTTTGGGCCAGCCCTGATGATAGCAATAATCACACTTGCTGTACTGTACCAGAGGAAGAAAGCAGCTGGCACCTTATTGCCTCATTCTTCTGTGCTTGTGCAGTACTTTGTAGGTTGGGCCATTTGCAAAACGGATGACTTTTAGTGCCAGATATAACACATAGAAGTTTCCACTGCTTTTTAAACATTTTTTTTATTCTGCTCATATTAATTTAGTACAAAATATAAGAACTCTATTTCTCCACTGAATACAATATACTGTAAATTCAAAAATGGTTGGCTTTTCAATGACTGGAAATTTATAATAAAACCACATTATAATGGCATGAAAAATATATGCTAAGAAACAAATCTTTCATGATATCCACAGTACCCCAAATTGGCAGAAGAATTTGAAACGGCAGTAAGTGAGCTCTGATGGTTCTGGCCACTGGGTGCAACGTGCTGAGGAGCAGAGGTTAAATATTGCCAGAAACACATTGAGACATCATAAGCAAAGTTTCACACATTCTTTCTTTCACTTTATATTGGCACACATAATGTAACAACTATTGAGAAGGCTACTTAAATTATTATTGCCAGGGTGCAAGCAGAACTTTTTTCACTTCAGTAAGCACTTCAACAACACTGGCTTTGTATTTGTAGTCAGAAGAAAAAATGGTACGGCTTCTAACCAGATGAAATTATTTTTGGCAGTACAGATTTTATATACAATCTTGGGCATGAC
This sequence comes from Plestiodon gilberti rubricaudatus, assembly GCA_026170595.1. Classification (NCBI taxonomy): domain Eukaryota; kingdom Metazoa; phylum Chordata; class Lepidosauria; order Squamata; family Scincidae; genus Plestiodon; species Plestiodon gilberti. The sequence goes on from JANXHW010000002.1 coordinate 54,501,941, forward strand.
TCTTCATGAAACATACAATGAATAGAGCTATTTCATCTCACTGCCCTCTCTATTTTTTCCTCTATAAGATTTTGGAGTTCAATAAGGCCTTGCTCTCTGAAGAACTGTAAGGCAGGAAACAAGGAAGGTTAAGCAAATAAATGAAAACCAGCCCATACAATAACACAAATTAAAAGGCAAAGTACAGGAATGGAAGTGGCCAATTGTGAAATCATCAAGACTCAGAGGGGGGTGACTACAGCCTTGATCCAATCCAATGGTTGGCAATGGCATTTTCCACTGGCCAGAGCCCTGGCCAAGAAGCTATGTTCTTGAAGCTGCCACAGTGCACTCCTTGCTGGTGAAGTACGGTTGAAGACTCAATATACCGATACCACTTCAGACTTCTGGGCATATCAGTCTGTTGTCATTGCTGTTCGGTGTGATGTTCATAATTAGTACCATGTTACTAATTGTCCACTGCCTGGTTTGAGATGAGGGGCCACTGAAGTGTGTTACTAAGATCTGGTGGGATGAAACCTTTAGGACAATCTTAGGCCAAGATAAATGCTCCTGACCAGTATTGAATTAGCTGGTATTGAACTTGCTTTGAACTAATAGGAGTTGGGGCAGAGTGATAATTAGAGATAAGTGATACTCAACTAAGGTCTGGTCTGTGTTACCTGATCTTCATGGTGAGTCACTGCTCCATGCTGATTCTCTATGCTCTGCTGTAGTGATTAGTAGCACTTTCCATGCCAACAGCAAACATACAATAAATTATACGGAGAGTCACCACAAAAGAGATTGATGCACAGATGGGCAGCTCAATCCTATCCAGTACCAGTGCAGCATGGGCACCAAGCCCATGCTATATCCTGTGCTGGAGAGGAGCAGGCTGGGCATCTCCTCTAAGGGGACATTCATTCCCTTACCCCAAGTAAAGTCCCAGCTTCCGCTATGGGGCTACTCAGGTCAGCGCCACCAGATGTGGTGGCGCTGAACCAAGAAGCCCCATGTTGGGCCTGGAGGCCTGGGAGGGTGGATAGGATATGGCATCTGATGAGGACACTGATCCCACCCCCTCCAAGGTCCGATCTGCCCCCTATCCACCCTCCCCCATCCCATTACGCCCCTCCCCGCCCTCCCTCAGCCTACTCGCTGTGCGGCCTCGACATGCCCACACCCTAGTCTGCTCATCATCACGTTCTTCACGAAGAAAAAATGAAGGTTTCTTCGCAAAGGTAAGTACCGGGGGGGGGGTCACGCGAGCCACTGCAGACCTCCGCAGGCAGGCACTTACTTTTGCAAACAAACCGTTATATTTTCTTTTAAAAGAACATGATGAGCAGCCTCCCTACAGGCCTGTCCAACAGGTCTAGGTGCTAGAGAGGCTTTGCAAGGTTGCAGAGACGCTCTAGCAGCACCTAGTCTTGCTGAATGGGCCGCAAGGGGGCTTCTCATCATGCCTTTTGAAGAAAAAATGAAGGTTTCTTCGCAAAAGTAAGTGCCAGGGGGGCGGGGGGGCGGGGGGGACATCCGCTGAATCCATGGATAGCGGATCAGCAGATAGGGGGGGGGCTGTATACATCTAGCATGTTCCCAATGGCCAAGGACATTTGCCAAACAAAAGGCAAAAGCTCCTGTAAAGAATATCCCAGCAGCTGAATGGCACAGAAGCTGCTGGGGAGTTAAAAACTGTCCAAAGTACCCCCCAAAAAAGCAAAAATTAGGGGGAAAGATACAGGGGATTCGACACAAAAGATAGGTTTGGGTTTTTTTGCACAGTAATATATAATTAAATTCCTAAAACATAACATATAAGAACATGGTCCTTTTGTTGTTTTTCAGCACTTCCTGAAAGTAAATACATATTTTTAAGGAGTTTTCCCCATGTAGAATTCTGAACAGAAACATCTGAAAGGATTGCAGCAGTATTAGTTTCTCTAATTTCCTAGTCTGAACAATGATTTTCCTCTCAACAAACTTGCATTAAAGAATCCAGGATGACGAGATGCACTGTTGTGATATGTTCACACTGGAGAATCCAGAGGGATGTGGGAGACAGTACATGGGTTTAAGGAAAAAGGTCTGCCAAATGAATGGAGGAAATAGAGTCCTCATGTGTATATGTACATTCGCTTTATTTCCAAAGAGAACCATGAAGACAATAACATAATGGCTTCTCCAGAGAGTCATCATCTCGTAGGATCTACAAAGTCTAGCTTATTGACATTTTTAAAAAGCACTTGGCTCAATCATTAGTGTTAATGCTTTGGAGAAAAAAAGACCATTCCTAAAGTTTAGTGATTATCAGAGGTTTTGAAAAGCTAAAGTGAAGTTTGGTCCAAAGGAGGTCTCTTCTTCATAGAGAACAAGAGAAAAAGAATGTAGATATGATATAAATTTGGACTAGTCATTCTTTGATTGTGAGCTATGTGAAGTAGCCCCTTCTGACATCATCTGAATTAGCTTCGGTATTCCTATAAACTGCCCTATTTAGATTCAGATACAGCACAATTCTATCTTCTTCGGGTGCGCTGGGTGTCGCAAATGCACCGTAAAGCACGTTGCGACACTCAGAGAGGAAGCAGTGCTGGCAAGAAGGCCTGTGTGTGCCATTCTGCCAGCGCTGAATCCAGGCCCTGCGTACGACGGTGCAGGTAAGGCTGCTCTGAGCGGTGCGGGGGCTGGGGGAGGGTGGTGGGGGAGGGTGGGGAGGGGGCATACTGGGGGGAAGGGTGGGAGGATCGGGCCCAGAAGGGACCAGCATTCTTGTCGGACACCATATCCTATCCTCCCTCCCAGGCCTCGGGCCCCGACACGGGACTGTTCGGTTCTACACCAGCTAAAGAGCTGGCAGAGAACAAAGTAGCCCTATTGTGATGGTTGGGGGTTTTACCCAAATCCCCTTTTACCCATAGTAGACCTCCGGCCACCTCCTTCCCCAGATAGGATTCAGCATGGGCCACGCAGCCCACGCCGAACAGCCTACACTAGGGAGGATAGGATTAGGCTGTTATTCTGTTACATCTTGATTTACTTTCATTATGAGTGTATGGTTTATGGATTAAGGCCATCACTGAGGACCACTGGTGGATCAAGTGTTGTCTGAAAAAAGAATGGTGATCCATATTTGGCTACTGTTCACTTTAGTCCTAACATTTAGAAACAAAACTACAGTTTATCATGCCTTTTATAGAGAACAGTTAATTTACTTTTTAAAACCTTATACTTTTTATAGTGGATGGAGAACAAAACGTTGGGCTTCGAATTTATGGACGTGAACTTACAAGCCATTTCCAACTTGGCAGAAAGGAAAAGAGTCTTAATGGTGTAATCCCCTAAATACGGCATAAATCTATTATGAAGCATTTCCAACAGAGATCTTGGAAATCCAACAATAGGTTATATTGTTAACAGGTTGTTTATGGGTTGTCTTCTTGACTGATTCATTCCCAGTAGAATAGCTTAACTCACTCAACGTTCTTTAGTTCAGAGTCTCAACTGCTTGAAATTATTATAAAGGGTAACAGCCTCATCACTCTTGGTCCGAATTATTGTTATTATTGTTGTTATAGTTTCATCAGTGTACATGGCACTTCATGCAGTATAAGAGGACAAGCCTCTGCCCTAATCTAATCTAGGCTGCATTTGTTTTTCAACTTCTAGCGCTAGGAGTGCTTGAGAGCTTTTTTTTTTTTTTTTGCCTTGTAGCGCACTCGGGTCGTAGTGGGAGGGACAAGGAGCAACAGTAGCCATTCTGACTTTCTGTCATTTCTGTTCATTTTGGGAGCCCCCGGTAGCAGCGATATCAAGCATGCATGCTAGGAATGTCACTTCTTGCTATTTCCAAGTTGAAAAACAAACGCAGCCCTAGATAGACACAAGGAAATGACAGGGGAAGGGAAATGGAGGCAGCGTTAAGCAAGGGAAGAATGTGTGATTGCTTCAGTTATACATACTTCAGGCTGAATCCTATACATACTGTCCTGGGAGTAAGCTCCACAGAGCACATTATAACTTACTTCTGAGAAGACATGCATAGGATTGTGCTGTAAGCTTAGTTACAGCGGGGAGAGAGCGGTCTAAGGTGTTGCTCCAAAGGCTTAATGGAAATCAATGATATATTGATTAATCAGTGGAAAGAGGAGTGGTGGATAAAAGCATAGCAGTTCAAACATCACTATACTTTCTGATGCTCCTTTCCCATGACCCCATAGATAGTTACTCTTGACTGTCCTCTCACCTGAAAATGTTTCACTTGCTCACAATCCTTTGTGAAGCAAGGCCTCCAAAAAGGCCTTGGGTTTGTTACAGTTTGTGTTATTCCAAAAGAATCAAATTACAGTACGCAACTACTCCAGCTGCTTTCATTGTTTCCTCATGTTCATCACTGTTGCAACTACTGCAGCATCATCCCCTGTTGCAAGAGGTGCGGTCCTCTGTGATGTGCTTCAAACATATTCTGATGTTTCTGCAAATGGCAACCCTCCAGCATCTACTAAAGTCACACTTTCTGATCATAATAATCAGCAACACTTTGATGGAATTAGTTAAGGGGAAGCACTGGCGTCGCTGCAGGGGGGCGGAGCTCTAAGTTCCGCTGCTGTCTGACCCTCCATTACACCGGTGTACGAAGCGGCCCTGCGCAGCGTTGCTTTCACCACCTTGAATGGTTCCGAAGGCAAGGGGCGTGGCCGCTTTGTGCACCGGTGTAACGGAGGGTCAGACCGCGGCGGAACTTAGAACTCCATCCCCCTGCAGCGACGCCAGTGGGGGGAAGCATCAGAAGAACCATGTTTCCCGTAGCAGGATGAGACTTATGGATATCATTAAAATTAGGTAATTTTCACTTGTGAGTTAAAAGTAAAAGCTCTGGAAAACCAGCACCCCAAATGTATGCACATCTGAGAAAGAAAAGATGATTCAATTTGGTTTTAGTTGGCTTTTTGGGGGGAAAAACTACTTTTGTTTATCAGATACAAAACAAATCACCAAATACAGATTATTAGAAAAGGGACAAAGATTCTAAACACTGAAAAAAATAATTATTAAAATTAACCCGATATTTAAATCCAGAATTTTTTAATCCTCTAAAATGGCAAAATTTCAAAGCATTATATCTGATGTCTTGACATACATGTATTTTCATTTGCAAAATAAAAATAGATTTTAATCTTTCTAGTCTTATGTACAAACATTTGATAGGATCTATGTAACCTAGAAAAGACATCCGCCCTTCTAAAAACTAAGTTTTGAATTTACTATTTAAGGTTGCTTAACTTAAAAATGAAGCAGTTGTTTTTTTGACTGCTAGCATCATGCTGGCACAAAACTAGCTGAAAGAAAAGTATTTTCTTAAAATGAGAAACATACTATGTAGCCATCTAGTTGCTCGTATAGAATTTATTAACAAAGTAGACATAAACTTTTAGCTTTGTTTAGCTGGACCTATTTGTACTCCCCACCCTCCCCTTAGACCACGTGGGGAGTATCTAGTCACTATTCTGTAGTAAACATTGGAATTTTTCCTCCAATCCACAACTGGCCTTGCAGTGTAGACATTTCTTCATAACACTAACATCCTTGGTGACGCGGTTGAAAGAGTCGTAATGACATCAGGAGGGGCTAATTCAGTTGGCTGATTGGTTAGCAATGGTGTCATGCGTCAAAGCAAGATGCAGTGTAGGGTGGTGGTGGAAAGCAGTACAATTCCAACAAATTGTAGCTATTCAAAGACTCCTCGGTGTGGTGCAGGGTACTTCCTCATAGGAACCTTGTTGAACTCTATTTAGCTGCACAAAAGGACCATACAGTATGGGGCTGGTTTGCTGCCACCGCCAGAGAGGCTCAATCAACTGCACTATGTGGTGAAAGAAAGGCATTTACAGTTAGTATGAGCTTGTATCATCTCCTCCTCCCAGGGGGGAGCTTCACCTCCAAGGGTTTTTTGAACACCATGGACATATGACTCAGGTGGCAAAGGTCCTTTTTTCTTCAGTCCTTTTCTTTCTCCTGGATGGACAACAGAAAAAGGTGGTAAGTCCACCCTGTTCTTCCCTCCCTTCCTTTGAGATAGTTGGCTGGTGGGCTTAAGTGGAGGCTCTTTGCCAGAAGTGCAGCCCCAGATACGGCCACCCGGGAAACCTGAGATTGCAAGCCTCATAATCATCTCCAGGTCTTGGCTAAGAATGGCCTCTGGGTACCTGTGGATTCTGCCCCTTGCTTGTCCTTGTATAGAGTGGGGTTTGGGCAGGTTATCTCCCCTCACTCCTCTGGCTATCTGCCAGGTCTCCACAGCAGGCTCCTTTTCCTTTTTCCAGGGGCCTCTCCCATTCTGTTCCTCTCTTCTGAGCTGAGATTGGTCTTGCTTGCCCTTACTTTCCTCTTTCCATTCTTCATCTTCTACACCTGGGGTTTCTCCCACCTCCTTCCTCCCTTTCTCCTCTTACCCGTTTTAGCACCCATTTTTCTGCCATTCCTTTCCTTTCTGTCTTTTTTGTATCTCTTTCTGCATCCGTCCGTCTGTCCTTCTCCACACTTTTTCTCTGCTGCATGAATGTTTTAAAGGGCTGAAACCAGCCCCAGCCTTCCTTGGCAAGGTGCTGCCTGTCAGCCAGCTCTGCTGATAGGTGAGAGCAGGCAATGGCCAATAACGTCATCACTAGCCATCACTCTGCCACACAGCTGATCAGCAGGGCCTCCTTTCCCACCTGCTACTCCCATTTGGGCCTCACACCTTGTTAAGTAACACTGCAATTTCAAATAAAGTCATCTTAGTGGGATCTTGTCTTCCTTCTGCATCAAGGGCCCTTGCATGCTTCCATGATCTACTTTTCATGACTTTCTTGTTTTGTAAGAATATTTGAAGACAGACAAAAATAGCAAATGTTATGAGAATACAAGTTTAAAGATATATTTGTGAAAAACTGGTAATAGTCAAATAATGAACAAATAATAATAAAGAAATTAGCACTAGAGATTATTCATCTAGCAAGTACGAATCATCATCGGGATTACTGGTTAAAAATATTTATGTAAATGTCTTAATTATAAAAACACCATAGTTCATCCATAAATTCACACAATTAGCAATAAAAGCTAAAAAATTCATGTAAAAATACGTTAAAAATCATGGGGCATAATACAATAAAACATATCACAAACAGCATAACGTTTCGTTTACCCTCTGTAAACTTTTTCAAATGCATAAAAGCCTAAGTAGGCAAAAAGATGTTAAAGAAGCCATCCCAATCCCAACACTTATAAATACAAATTTTGGCGCGCATTCCTACTACTCCAATTCAACCGGAAGTCACCTGGTAACCTCAGGTAACCTCACTGTGGATCAAGCATACTGCCTCTAGTGGCGACAAATATATGGCAGGTCAAATATATTAAAGAGCTTTATTTTTACAAATTGCAGGTGTCCAGACCTTTTGTATAAATGACAATTCCTGCTTCCTATTCATAACCTGTGATCTGTGTTTAAAAATTTCTATAGCTTCCAAATTTAATCTGGCTTTATAATTATCATCATGTCCTAGCCTCACTGTCTTATTAAACATAATATCATGTCCAGTCTCCACACAATGCTGTGCCAGTGCTGATTTTTCCACCTGGCCAAGACGGCACACACGTTCATGTTCCTTTAGCCTTGTATTAATAAAACGTTTAGTCGTGCCTATATAGACCTTTCCACAATTGCATGGTATTTTGTAAATACCAGGCACATTAAGCGGGGGCCTAGGATCTTTAGGATTTCTCAGCAGTTGTCCCACTTTGTTGGTAGGTTTAAAAATAGGTTTGTAGTTGTATTTACTCATTCTCCTACCAATCTTGTCTGTTGTACCCTTTATAAAGGGTAAATATACTGGTGGCCTAATTTCTTCATCACTACTCTGCCTCACCTCCTTCCCATTCTGTTTTATCCTACTCTGTCTTGCCCAAGTTCTGTTAATTTGTTTTAAGGTATACCCATTATCTAGTAACATGTCAGTTACCACTTTCCTTTCCTGCGCCAATGCCTTAGGGTCACAAATATTCAAAGCCCTATGTATTAATGCAATCATTACTGAGTTTTTCTGGCTTGGATGATGATTAGAGTTATTATTAAGATAACGCCCAGTATGTGTGGATTTCCGATAAACTGTACAGGAACACTTCATATCATCATTCCTAGTAATTAACACATCCAAAAAGGGCAATGTCCCCTCATTCTCCTTTTCCATTGTAAATTGTATAGATGTACATTGCTCATTTAAGTGTAACATAAACTCTTCCAATTCCCTATCCCCGTGTTCCCAAATGCAAAAAACATCATCCACATATCTAAGCCACAAAGCTGGCTTCAGTCTAGCCGTCCTGAGAGCCTCCTGCTCAAACTTCTCCATATAGAGGGTTGCAGCCACTGGACTAAGGGGGCTCCCCATCGCCACCCCATCCCGTTGTTCCCGGAAAACCCCATCCAACACAAAATATGTCGACGTAAGACAATGTTTATACAATTTGGTAAGATCCCCTGGCATTATATTACTAATTATATCCAACGTCTCCATTAATGGCACCTTAGTAAATAATGATACCACATCAAAACTAATTAGTTTTGATTGTGGTGTTAAAAATACATCCTTCAATTTTTCAACCAGATCATAGGAATTTTTTACAAAACTGCTGGTATTGCCCACATAAGCCTGCAGTAATCCTGCCAGGTATTTGGACAGCTCATACGTAGGAGATCCAATAGTATTAACAATTGGTCTTAATGGCACATCCCTTTTATGCACTTTGGGAAGTCCATACAATCTTGTGTATAAAACACATTTATAAGTGTTGGGATTGGGATGGCTTCTTTAACATCTTTTTGCCTACTTAGGCTTTTATGCATTTGAAAAAGTTTACAGAGGGTAAACGAAACGTTATGCTGTTTGTGATATGTTTTATTGTATTATGCCCCATGATTTTTAACGTATTTTTACATGAATTTTTTAGCTTTTATTGCTAATTGTGTGAATTTATGGATGAACTATGGTGTTTTTATAATTAAGACATTTACATAAATATTTTTAACCAGTAATCCCGATGATGATTCGTACTTGCTATATTGTCGCTGGTTATAAGAGTCTTCGTTCATTTTTATTGAACCTCTACGGGGAGGTAACAATACGTAAACTAAAAGCCTTGGAGAAGATACAAAATCGTAAGAGGAGGCTACGTAACAATTTGTACTTTTTGTTGCGATGTCGAGACACGGAGGTCATCCCAGTCTTTTTGCAACAAAGGCGAAAGTACTGTACAAGAAAAACGGAACGGATCTACAAGAATATGGAGAGAGCCCTACTACGAGATCACATACGACAAGTAAGACAAGAACTGAGTGGCATAGACAATCAGATTTACAGGGGTTATGTTGATGTTGTGAACATTCTATCAGCAACGGACTGGGACTGCTGGGAAAGAGCGACTAGAAGCTACATAGAGATACAGGAACGAGGGATACGGGTCAAACATGAGAAGAAATTGTCGGTGCTATGGGCTAAAGCGCGGAAGTACGAACCGGAACCCAGGGGGCTCCCGAATTCAGTAGTAGTTAACCTGTCAGATCATGAGCTAACTGAGGCTCAGATGGCTATTTTAAAGAAGGGGGACAATTTTGCTATAGTACCCACACGGATTCCAATGGAAAGAATCATTGCAAATGTGGAGGCTGCGCTAACGGGGCTTAATGGCACTGTAGCAGAGGAAATTAGAGTGGAGGTGGCTCAAGTGTTGCAGAATGCCAAGACTCCTGTTAGTAATATTACTAGAAGGGAATTTTGCGCCATTAGGGAATTAAATAATAATAAAGATATAATAGTATTACCAGCAGATAAAGGTAATGCTACTGTTTTATTGAATATGGCTGACTATAGGAGCAAATTAAAAGATCTGCTGGATCCTGAGGTGTATAAGATTTTAGAAAAAGACCCCACGAATAAAATTCTAAAATTAACCAATACATTGATTAAAAATTCCAGAATAGAATTGGGCATACAACAAAAATTGATTAAATCAGAGGCAGCCCCCCCAAGATTGTATGGACTTCCCAAAGTGCATAAAAGGGATGTGCCATTAAGACCAATTGTTAATACTATTGGATCTCCTACGTATGAGCTGTCCAAATACCTGGCAGGATTACTGCAGGCTTATGTGGGCAATACCAGCAGTTTTGTAAAAAATTCCTATGATCTGGTTGAAAAATTGAAGGATGTATTTTTAACACCACAATCAAAACTAATTAGTTTTGATGTGGTATCATTATTTACTAAGGTGCCATTAATGGAGACGTTGGATATAATTAGTAATATAATGCCAGGGGATCTTACCAAATTGTATAAACATTGTCTTACGTCGACATATTTTGTGTTGGATGGGGTTTTCCGGGAACAACGGGATGGGGTGGCGATGGGAAGCCCCCTTAGTCCAGTGGCTGCAAACCTCTATATGGAGAAGTTTGAGCAGGAGGCTCTCAGGACGGCTAGACTGAAGCCAGCTTTGTGGCTTAGATATGTGGATGATGTTTTTTGCATTTGGGAACACGGGGATAGGGAATTGGAAGAGTTTATGTTACACTTAAATGAGCAATGTACATCTATACAATTTACAATGGAAAAGGAGAATGAGGGGACATTGCCCTTTTTGGATGTGTTAATTACTAGGAATGATGATATGAAGTGTTCCTGTACAGTTTATCGGAAATCCACACATACTGGGCGTTATCTTAATAATAACTCTAATCATCATCCAAGCCAGAAAAACTCAGTAATGATTGCATTAATACATAGGGCTTTGAATATTTGTGACCCTAAGGCATTGGCGCAGGAAAGGAAAGTGGTAACTGACATGTTACTAGATAATGGGTATACCTTAAAACAAATTAACAGAACTTGGGCAAGACAGAGTAGGATAAAACAGAATGGGAAGGAGGTGAGGCAGAGTAGTGATGAAGAAATTAGGCCACCAGTATATTTACCCTTTATAAAGGGTACAACAGACAAGATTGGTAGGAGAATGAGTAAATACAACTACAAACCTATTTTTAAACCTACCAACAAAGTGGGACAACTGCTGAGAAATCCTAAAGATCCTAGGCCCCCGCTTAATGTGCCTGGTATTTACAAAATACCATGCAATTGTGGAAAGGTCTATATAGGCACGACTAAACGTTTTATTAATACAAGGCTAAAGGAACATGAACGTGTGTGCCGTCTTGGCCAGGTGGAAAAATCAGCACTGGCACAGCATTGTGTGGAGACTGGACATGATATTATGTTTAATAAGACAGTGAGGCTAGGACATGATGATAATTATAAAGCCAGATTAAATTTGGAAGCTATAGAAATTTTTAAACACAGATCACAGGTTATGAATAGGAAGCAGGAATTGTCATTTATACAAAAGGTCTGGACACCTGCAATTTGTAAAAATAAAGCTCTTTAATATATTTGACCTGCCATATATTTGTCGCCACTAGAGGCAGTATGCTTGATCCACAGTGAGGTTACCTGAGGTTACCAGGTGACTTCCGGTTGAATTGGAGTAGTAGGAATGCGCGCCAAAATTTGTATTTATAAGTGTTGGGATTGGGATGGCTTCTTTAACATCTTTTTGCCTACTTAGGCTTTTATGCATTTGAAAAAGTTTACAGAGGGTAAACGAAACGTTATGCTGTTTGTGATATGTTTTATTGTATTATGCCCCATGATTTTTAACGTATTTTTACATGAATTTTTTAGCTTTTATTGCTAATTGTGTGAATTTATGGATGAACTATGGTGTTTTTATAATTAAGACATTTACATAAATATTTTTAACCAGTAATCCCGATGATGATTCGTACTTGCTATATTGTCGCTGGTTATAAGAGTCTTCGTTCATGATTATTCATCTACTTCTTGATTGTGTACTGTAATTATGTACACAGGAGTTTGTTCAGGCACATGTGTCATATGAAGCCATACAAATATAAAATATGACTACTGTCTTACAGCGCAATCCTGTGTATGCCAGTGTAATTACACTTACACCGGTGCATCTGCTGTTACACCGGTGCAAGGTTACACAGGATTGCGCTGTGAGTCTACTGGCTTTTCTCCATGTGAAGAACATGATCTACTTTTGTCCTTTTCATTACATTTTTAAAATGTATTTTGCCTTCCATGGATGTGCCAGAATGCTCTCTAGATTCTTCTCACATCTATGATTGTAGAATGTCATTCCGTGCATGGTTCTCCCACAGCTGGCCCTCCATGACACAGCTGTGGGAGAACATTCACATTAAGTGGCAGATGGGGGGGAAGCAGCAAACAAATGCCCCCACTTCCCCCCAGTGCGCCGCCAGTGGAGACTACATGTTGTTTAAAGGGCCGTGCAAAGAAAGGAGCAAGGTGAGAAGGCAAAGTGAAAGTCCGACCACCACACTCTGAGGATTGGAACATAGCATCCCATCCCCTTACATCACTCCTTCCTCTGTGTGGGCTCTCTAAGCAAAGCAGGAAATGCAGAGTATGCTGGGAGTGGTCCCAGCGCACTCCACATTTCCTGCTTTGTTTAAAGAGCCGATATGGAGGAAGCAGCAGGTAAGGTCACAAAGGTTTTTTTGGGGGGGGATGGTAGTGCAGAGGGTGGCACTATTGGGCAGCTTCAGGCAGCCCAATAGCTTCATCTGGTCCTGAGTTCTCACTTTGAATACCGAATCAAAAAATCACCAATTCATTACATTTATAGCCTTCATGTGCTTTCAGGTTATGCCTTGCCAATGAGGACCCTGAAAAAATAATTCATTTGGTGGATATTACTTATGCAGAAATTATCAACAGAAGACTGTTACATTATCTCCATTTGTCATTTTATCTGCATTTTATTTATTTTATTTATTTATTTTTCACATTTTTATACCGCCCTTCCTCCAAGGAGCTCAGAGTGGTGTACATATTTCCTCCCCTCCTTTTTGTCCTCACAATTTATCTTTTTTAAAGTTGTATTCTAAAATATTTAAAGCTCAGTGTACTGCTTACTAATTTATTTTTCATGTCATAGCTATATATTTTTCTTTTTTTCAGGATAAAAAAATACACCAAAAAAATAGTAAAACAGAAAAAGGACTCACAAAAAGTTACTGGAACATCATAAATCATTGCAAATGTGCTCAAATGTCACACAACTACTTTGTATTATAGCTTCTGGTAGCCTTATCCCCAAGACCTCAGTTGTTTCTATAGGAGCAAGGTCAACCAAAAGCCAACTACAGAGACAACTACATCCAAAGAAACACTACTATACAATTCCAGAGTGTCTGTTGATGGAACATTGTAGCCTTCATGGAAACAGCTCTAATGAAAAAGATTCTGAGCAAACATCATAAAATTGTAGCAAATGTTGGAAAAGCCCCTGCTAATACTTCTACCATCCCAACCTCAAAACAGGCTGCAACATCCAGTGTGTCTGATCTTCCCACACTTTTACCAGAAAGTGTAGGTTTGAATTCTACCATTAAAAGACATTCTGGGAAAAAGAGGCCAGGAACTGTAATAATATCGAAACGGTCAAGCACTGTAGGCATGTCGCAGGATCAATGGGAACGGCCAGTCATTCCCCCGAGAAGACCTGGATTCAAGGTGTGCTATATCTGTGGCAGAGAATTTGGATCACAATCTCTTCCTATCCATGAACCAAAATGCCTGGAGAAGTGGCACATTGAAAATGACAAGTTACCAAAGACTCTCAGAAGACCAGAGCCTATTAAACCCCAGGCGTTTCCTGGAGGATCTTATGATATCAAGGCTGAAAATGCAGCTGCTGCTCAAAGTTATCAAGCTCAGCTCCTGCCCTGTGAAAATTGCGGTCGCACTTTCCTTCCAGACCGTCTCTTTGTACACCAAAGGAGTTGTAAACCAAAAACCAGTCCAGCTTCTACAAACTACAACCCCCCCAAATCCTCTAGATCCTCAGGTCCTGGGCCATCAACTATACCAGACAAGGTAAACTAGAGTGCATTTTGGCAAGATGCACAACTGGTCCCATGTACAAATTCTAGGATGACATTCTCCTACCATTGAAGTGAATAGTAGAGAGTTTACTATTGACTTAATTCAAGCTAGGATACCATTCCAGAGATTAGAAATGAATGAGTAGCCTTAAACTAGCTTCACAGCACAATCCTGTGCAAAACGGCACCAGGGGAGCTTGCCCTCATCCGGCACTGGGTATTGTGAAAGTGCCATAAAGCACTTTCGTGGCACCCGGCAAGTAAGGGCCACCAGGGCAATGGCCGGCACCCCGTGGCCCGCCGGGGAACCGTTCCTACATCCACCAGACCAGGTAAGCCCTGCACTGGCTGGTGCAGGAGCAGAGGGAGGGCGGTCCAAGTGGGGAGGGAGTTGTGGCCACTGGCCGAACTGGGCAGTGAGCTCGGCGGTGAGCTCCACCGATATCCCCAGTCCTCCCCTGGCCCAATTAGCCCCGACACCCGGTCCTCGACTATATGCCAGCTCCAGAGCTGGCATACATTTGAGTAGGCCCATTGGACCTAGGCCGAGTTGCACCGAGGGAAGGGGATGATCATCCTCTTCCCTCGAGGTGCACCTGGGCACCCCAGGGCAGCCCAGGACCTGCCTGGGATACCATGGCCAGCCCTTTAGGCCGGCAGGGTATACTTACAGAAGATTGGGCTGTCCGTTTCACATGCTAATTCTCATGTTCTGATGGTTAAGTAGTTATGAGGAGAGATGTACTGTACAGGCAAACTTTACATTGTGTAGTTAGAATAAGACAAACATCATAAGGTTGCTTTTTTCAGTGATGGTGGAAAGTTCATTAACACGAACCTAGTGTTAATATGAACCATATTAGGGACTGGATTATTTTAACTGAATAATGTGTAAGATGAAGACCAGCAACTCAAAAAAGCATCACAAATATAAGCAAACAGATGTCCCAGATTTTCCACTGCAATTCATGTGGGAACCAGAATTAAATGAAAACACGAGGACTGCAGTGACACATAATTTCTATTTCTGATGGGACCCCTGCACTCCATTCCATGTGTACCATTCATTGGTTCGATGAATGTGTAGCAGAGCAGGACACATGTTCATAGTTCTTTTTCTCCTACAGGGTCTTCAAGGAATTCTTCACCTCACCTTTCTCTCTAATTAAGATTTATGGAAACTCAGGGGAGAAAACATACTTCTCAGTCAGTCTATGAGGGGGGGGGAAGCTATGAGGATCTGCTGAGCAGTAAACACAATGAATTCATCCCCTTAGAGCCATTTTTTTTAAATTTAGCACTGCACTTAGGCTGAATTCACATGTATAAACTTGAACAACATTTGATATTGCTGTGGGAGTTATCTTGGAGAAAGTACTATACACCTGCACTGTTTGCAATCATTGTATGCAGGATTATGTTCCGGACCTTTTGCCCATATGAAGGATTATGTTCAGTGAATTCAAATGAACATACCTTATCACTCTAGTAAGGAAGTAGCAATTGCAATGAGCTATAGCCTATAGGTATCCTAAGATACCTGACTGAGGTGCAGGGTGCTTCCTCGTAGGACAATGGTAGTTTGGAATAGACTTCCCATTGCTCACCTCTGGGAGGAAGAGTGTGGCATGGCATGCTCTGTGTGCCACTGGTGGGATTGGGCAGTCAGGGGCCTAATGATGGATTTTCATCCCATGAATACCAAGACAAATGTGATGGTAAACCATAACCTCTAGAACATGTTTTGACACAAAGAACGTCTGTAACCCCTGGCCTTGGGAACTACTACTACTACTACTACTACTACTACTACTACTAATTATTATTATTATTATTATTATTAATAATAATAATAATAATAATAATAATAATAATAATAATAAATTTATACCCCGCTTCCCCCCCCCCATAGCAGGGACCCAAAGCGGCTTACAATAAAAACAAATCATAACATATAAGATTGATACATAGAAATCACAAAACCATGAATATATAATATAAAAATACTTTAAAAGACACTGATACAATCTAAAAGAGAGGCTCTTATGGGAGAGGCTCTTATGGGAGAGGGCTGGCCCTCTAAAATGTTAGGCTGGGCGGTAACTTCAGAGGGCTTGTGTAAAAAGAAATGTTTTCAGGCCCCGCTGGAAGGCCTCTAAAGAGGGAGCAGTTCGCAAATTCAGAGGGAGGGAATTCCATAGGGTCAGTGCCACTACTGAGTAGGCCCTATTTCTTGCCACTGCCCCTCTCACCTCTGAAAGCGACGGCACTTTTAGAAGGGCCTTCTCTGATGACCTGAGGGGGTGGACCAGATTTTATGGAAGTAGGCGGTCTCTCAAATAGCCTGGCCCCGTGCCATATAGGGCTTTAAAGGTCAAAACCAGCACCTTGAATTATCAAGGATTCTCATTGTAAAAAGTGTTCATGTGGATAAGAACCCCTCTAATCAAAGCTGTTTTACTTTCACTTCAGCTTTTGCACTCCCAGAGCAAAAGCAAAGAATCTACCCCATTGTAGTTTTGTACCTTGAAGAGCAAGCATGTCTATTGTGTGTTTGTTAGGTTAAAATTGTTGTATTGTAATCCATTCAGTAATTGAATGTATGGGCTCATTTGGAGTAACAAAACCTGATTGTATGTAAAATAAACAGCTAAGCTTAATTGACTTTGGCCGTGTAAGTTAGTTTTCTTATCATTCTTGCTGAATCTGGCTTTGAACTGCATTATGGCATGGGAAATGTTATATATAAGGAATCTAATACTGTACTAAATTCTCAAGATGTAGTTCTATAGTGTAAAGAAAGGGGGCACTGTTCTTCTAGAGCAAATCATATTTTTTTCTACTTCCTACATAGATTACTATTTCATGCTTTTAAATGTCCTTTTCAGTGCTCTCCTTCTCAATATGTGGTACAAATTTAAGTTTGAAATTCTATCCAGTTCTGTCATCTGCTGTTTTTTAACTATTGTATGTCTTCTTACAAAATAATAATAATAATAAAAAATATGTCCCCATTCTATCTTTCTTCTTTCCTGGTACATTCTGGCACTGAACAAGAGTCCAAAACTTCCTGTGTTGTATCATTAGATGTTGAATCGCTGGACTCATACTTTCCTGCTGAAGCTGAAATAACGATTTGAATCTTCTGAATTTATATTTAAATTCCAGCATTATTTCATTGTAAAAGTATTTGGCCATAAGAAACTTAACTTTGATATAGATTCCACCAAATGAGTCCACAAAAAACTCTAATATTGAGAAAATGATTTGCATGGTTGAAGAGGCAGGCAACGTGATTGATCGTCACTCCTAAGTTTTAAATAAAGGAGAAAATTGATGTACAAAATGCAAAGTTCAGTTTAAAAAAAGAATCAGTAGAAATCATGAATAGGTGCATATGTTAGGAACAAAAGACGCATTGTTTTAAGGGCATGATTGGTCCTTGTGTGCCCTCTTTTTGGTTCCAAAGGCAGTGATGTAGACTTTAGTCTATTGACTTGGACTCAAGTCGAACTCAAGTCGTGTCAATGACTTGACACGGACTTGACTTGGCAATTGTAAAAGACTCGAAAGACTCGACTCGAGACTTGGAGCTTTTTACGACAAGTCAAATTTTATTCAGGTTTAAACCCATTTTCCCCATTAAATAGATAGGGACTTGCGACTCGCAACCAAAGACTCGGGACTTGGGGGCAAAGACTTGGGACTTGACTTGAGACTTCGTGTCAGAGACTTGATCCACATCCCTGTCCAAAGGTGCCTTGACACAGCTGATTGGTTCCTCCCTCGGAGGGTGTTCCCAGTCCTGCTCTGCCTCTTCGAAAATCCAGAACCCTGCCTCACGCAAATCTTACTCGCGGGAATAATTTACTTTCCCATATAAACATTCCAAAATTCAATCCTTGGAACTTAAATATGAACGAGGTTAAGGGCCCCTGCCATCAAGGCTGGGGGAAATCATTACCAGACCTTACAGTGTTGCTTCTAGTCTGAATGAAGAGTAGTAGTATAGTTGGACCAATGTTCTCATTTAAATGTAGTGTAGCTTCCTTTAGCACTGATTCATTACAGCACTCTTTGCCTTGGTGTGATTGACAGTGATTCTAGCCAATGGGAGCTGTGCATTCTGCGCCAATCAGCACTCATTTGCTACCTATTAGATTAACATGTATTCTATAGTGCTGGTTCACACAGCGCTTGATTTTGGGATAATGTATCCCCCATGCAACTTGAGATATTCAATACCAATTGAATACTGTATATTCAATACCAGTTTCTTTTTGTGGTAAGTCTCCATTTACTATTGGAAATCTATAAAGATATTCTGGAGATATGATATTTGGTTTTCTGTTGCTGTATTTATTAAAACCTCTGGAAAAATAAATAAAAGTATTGCTGTAGAATTAGTCAACCCAAAAGAAATATGTGAACTTTTGACATAAAAGCCATAATTTTTCAACCAGTTATTAGGGCACTATCCCAGGTTTTACAGGCATTAAAACGGTTGATAAGGTATTTTGAACCTGCTTCCCCTTCCCCATTTTGCCAGCTGGATTCCTTTCAACAAAACAACTCCTGTAATTTCAATTATTTTCTGGAATCAATTGTCTTTTAATTGCACTTGTTGTTTACAGCCTGCAATGATAAGGCGGCCCCCAACCGTTATTTGTTATCTTTGTGGCCGTGAGTATGGAACCAAATCTATAAGCATCCATGAACCACAGTGTCTGAAAAAATGGCATATCGAGAATGATCAGCTGCCAAAACACTTACGAAGAACTGAACCAAAGAAGCCAGAAGTCAGATCTATAGGGGGTAAGTTATAGGCTAAAGAGATCAGTGGAGAGATATAGCAGTGGGGAGAGAGAGAGAGAGAGAGAGAGAGAGAGAGAGAGAGAGAGAGAGAGAGAGAGAGAGAGAGGATAAAATCCATTAAAATCTTGTATGCAATTGTTACTTTGGCTAATCAAAAGATAGTACAGTACTCAGTTTATTTTAAGCCAGTCTTCTCTTATTTTGCAAAATCAATGAGGGTTTGTAATTTTGAAGACAGTCTCATTTTGGTCAGGCTCATGAACTCCTGAGCATACAAAAAAGTAGAAAATTAGATCCACTGAATTTGTGACACATGGTCTTGCAGTACACGCACTGCACTGGCAAGAGGAGGGTAATAGTATAAGTCTGACCTCTGGAGTACAGTATAAGAAGTGACCATGCAATAACTTGTCATCCACTTTTGCCCATTCTCGCTGGCAAGAGCCAAACTACATGTTACACTGGAGCTGCCTGATAACCACTTCTCTGTTGAAAGTACCCCCAGCAGTGGTGTAGCTAGACTGGAGCGGAGGCAAGTAGTTCTGCAAGACTCCGTTACACCGAAGTCAGCGGCCCCTCCCCCTTGCTGTTGGAGCCATTCTGGCGGCAATGGCAACATGCAGAACACTCCCCTGTCGCTGCCGGAATGGCTCCAACAGCAAAGGGGAGGGGCCGCTGACTCCGGTGTAACGGAGTCTTGCAGAACTACTTGCCTTCGCTCCAGTCTAGTTTCACCTCTGACCCCCAGCATGGAACGTTTAACAGAGAAGAAGAGGCAGGGGGAGGGTGTGCTTGACCCTCTCCTACTAGCTGCTTTTCCTCTGAAATGTCCCCCCTCCCACAAAATATTTTCAATAGTGTTCCAGTAAATTCAGCAGTGTTCAGGACCATTTTTACCTTGCAAGCACAGGTCCAGAATTCTGAACCCCATGTTGGGGAAAAGCAGTTGTGAGGCAGTTTCAGAGGTAAAGAGACTGGCAGGAGGAAGGGTCAAGCTGCACCCCTTCTTCCCCTATCTCTTCTTTACTGCAAAGCACACCCTCCCAAGGGTGCTATGCAATTTAAAAGGGGCTGCCATGTTAACATGGCTTCAGTGCGACATGTCGTTAGACCCTGAATGTTCCAAAATACACAGAATACACATTCATTTCCTGAAACTGAGAAGAATACTTGCCTCAGCCAAAAAAAGAAATACTACTTGGTTGTTCATCTAGTGAAAAGCAATATTAGGAACAGGCGCGTTTAAGATATCTAAGGATTATTGTTCTTATGTGAAGCATTGGATATGAGTCATATTACCACTCTATGGGTTCTTATGGAAAGATCCATATTTTTGCCTGTTGTACAAACAATGGACTTTAAAAAAAAATGCACTACTTTTAAAAGGATCTGGGCTCAGTGTCAGAACTCAAAATCTAGGTAATGCGTTCAAGTGACTGCCGAAAACACCATTCCTTTTTGGCAAATTGTTTTGAATCAAGCTATGAGGTTTTCTCACCATGCAGTGCCAAGGAGGATTATGAGTTGTAGATGCCTTTGGTACGAGTTTACACAGTTGTTAAACAACCTTAGCTCAGTGTTGCTCTGTGAAAAGGAAAAACGGTTTTAAAGCTCATTTTCAGGCAAAAGAAAAAAAGTTTTTTTTATACCCATTATTCTTGTTAAAATGCATTCCAGCTGCCTCAGACTCTAAGCTTGACTGTAGATAGAACTCCAGCTGAAATAGCTGCAGGAAAATATGAAAACGAACAAACGGAGTTTTGCTGATTTTGCCTATTGGGGCTTTGAGTTCACCTTGCTTTCAGTCACACTGAACGCCGTCTTTGTTTTTCCAAACCTAAATGGGAACAGAATTGGATCCTTTACCCCAAGAACAGCAGAAGGTGGGGAAACACACTGAAGTTCAGAACACTGTGTGCTTTTCCTCTCATCTCTTTGGTCAGATAATATTGGCTCATTAAGCACAGAATTTGTAAGAAGGCCAAGTGGTAAATCTGGCTGATACTGAAGAATAGGCAAATATGTTAATAATTAGTTAAGAATGTGTAACATAGCACATGGTAAAATGTTTTCTCCATACATACAAGATGATTCAGTTTGTAGTTAACTTTATTTGACCCCTGAGACAATAAGCAGAGTTTCGGTGAATTTTCCTCTCCCCCCCCCCTCCCATATGCAGTATGATTTAGTTAAAACTGAAATGCTCAGTCAACAGGTATTTCCTGAAAATATTTTCCATAAAAAGCTGAATATGGTTCTCCAGAATGAAAACTGATCTTTTCTCTTTTTAATTTTCCAGCCAAAGGTTACTATGATCTTGATGCTTTAAATGAGTCTGCCTGGAACAGCGCCCAGAGCCAGTTAGTTCCATGCGATATTTGTGGTCGCACCTTCCTGCCAGACAGACTGATCGTCCACCAGCGGTCATGTAAACCAAAGATACCCAAATAAAATGCCCCTTCTTTCCAGCCAAGGTTTAAAGGACAACATCCCACATCAACGTATAGGATAGAGGTTTTAGCACTGACCTACCATAATACATAGAATCAAGTTCTAAACATGTCCTGTGTAAAGTTAACCATATATTGATTATGTAAGCATAATACAGAAAATGTTTTGTAGCAGTGGTACTGACCATGCCGGCCATAAGGATGAGGTGAGTCCAAGCTTCTCCATCAAACTGTGGCCTACAGAATAAGCTGTGACCTTCCAGCTGCATAGTGAGTACCATTGTTTCATGACACCACTTTCCCTCATGAAGCGATTATGTTATTCCAGGGCCCTCCCCACCCCCTCGGTTAGTCAATCATGTGTAATTCATCTTAGTTCATCCACTTATTTTTACTGATGAAGTTTCTGCTAAAAGGCTCTGTCTGCAAAAAATAAAAGAAAAAAAGACAATGAAAGCTTCAGTAGCCTTCTATAAAAGTGGGCGTTCTGTGTGTTTAGAAGACGGGATCTCAGAACTCGTGTCTCAGTTATTGAAATATATGGTGGTTTTTATAGTGGTCTAGTCAAATCATCAACCCTGTGTCCAGGAACTGGAGGACTTGGACAATGGTAAGCTTTCATCCCAAATTTTGCTCTCAGTGATGTCTCGGAGTCAGCATGGGTGTTTCAAGAACAAATAGTGCCAGACTAATCTCATCTCCCGTCTTGAGTGTTTGAACTAGGTCTGAAAGCTGATAGGTCACTGTACGATATGTATCTATTTCCTCTGTCCATGCAAATCTAGCTTCTGTTCTGTGGTATGCAGGAAAGTGTATTTGCCAATGTGCACCTTAAAAGCTAGCCAGTATGAAATGAGAATCTATATTCTCATTTCTCATATGCTGGAAAATGCTGTTGCCACAAATTCACACTGGGCTACTATGGACCAGCCACATCAGAATGCAAAGGAACTAAGGCTTGTGGTAGTCAAGTGCATATGTCTGGAATCTTGTTACCTTCAAAAATAAAACTCTTTACTTTTCATTCTGAAGAAAGCACATTTCGAATCTATTGATATTGTTCTGGCCTCAGTACACATACAGTATTAGGGTATATGTCTATCTGGTCTGCTAAACTTAGACCCAATCCCACAAATTCAGTTAGCCAATCATCAGTGTTACTGAAAGTACAACAGGAACATCAGACAACTGTAAATGCAGAGAATTCAGTACTTAGTTATCCAGGACAGCAAGTTCAGGCTGAACAGGATTGGATTAGATGGGAGTTGGTGAAAAGACAATGCAAGGCCGGACCATCCAGGCCGCAGTTCACTGGCGTTACTAGAGGTGGGGAGGAACGGTAGGTCTTGCACAGCGGTAACCGCTCTGTTCCATGGTGGCCCCGCCCACTCGCCGTTGGAACCAGTCCGAGCGGCGAAGACAATGCGCAGGGGGTCTTCTGTAACGCCAGTGGCACAGTTCCAGTGGAAGATTTTTCTGCTTCTACTCAGGCCTAACCTAATTAACAGTGCAATCCTGTGTAACCTTGCACCAGTGTAACAGCAGATGCACCGGTGTAAGTGCAATTACACTGCTGTTACACTGGTACAAGGTTCCACAGGATTGCACTGTCTTCCAGTACTCTAATGGAGCTTCCAAAGTTTGCTTCCTCCTCCTGATTGTCTTCTCTCCAACTCCAGATCATCGGTTCTTCACCAGCCTTTTTCTAACCACCAGGGGTATACCACCACCAAGTGTAGAAGGTTACCACACCACAGACATGTTTTCCATGCAGAAGGTCCCAGTTTCAATCCCTGGCATCTTCATATAGGAATGAGAAAGACCCCTGTCTGGAACCCTGGAAAGCCACGGCCATTCAGTGTAGACAATACTGAGCTGGATGGACCAGTAGTCTGAATATAAGGCAGTTTCCTATGTTCGCTTATAGTTAGCATTCTAAAGACTTTGGAACAGCTCAAATCCAGTGAATGCTAAAGAAAGGGTTAAAAGCATGAAGCAGAAAAAATATATTTTCATACTTAGAAAAAGTGTTTTATTAGGTGGCCAGTGAAGTTATTCGGAAATATGTGATGAAATCCAATCTGTGTTCTTAAGCAGTACTGTGAACCACTTGAACTGCTACAAGGAACTAGATCTTGTCTGAGTTTTCACCTTAATGTCACAAAACGGGCTGTGGGTAATTTATGACACAAAAGTTGACTATTCTGAGAGGATTGTCACCGCTTTTGTGCTCACAAATGAAGTGTGCTGCAGGTCTCTGTACAATTGGAAATTAAATGAGATTCAAGTGCTTCTCATTGCCAAGCTATTATGTTTCATAGTTTGCCTTGAAATGAAAACAAGGAACTATATCAGTGGTTATTACATGAAAAAACTTCAAAATCCCCAGACTCAGAAAAAAGTTTATTCAAATTGCATTTGATATCCCTGTTCTCTGAGGAAAATACTTTTCAGATCAATCAATGGCACTTCAATTGCCCCTTTAATCTGCATGAAGAGGAAACATGTTCAATTTATTAAGTCAACAGGTGAATTCCTGTTCTGAAGTTCTACATTACATAAACCCAACTAAACTCTTTGATCATCATGACTGCACAGAAGAAACCTGAACCAGCAAAGGAGCAGATGGAACTGAGAGCAGGTTTGGATGTGACAAGAGATGCAAGAACAGGAAATTCAAGTGTCTTCTGTTTCCTGTCTCCATGCTACTCCATCACATCCAGAAGAGAACTTCCACATCTCCTTCCTATGAGGGGTTGAATTAATATTCTATGACAAATTCACATTGCATCTTTATACCGTTATTGTAAGAACACAAAAGAAATCCTGCTGGATCAAGCCAAAGGCCCATCTGGTCTAGCATCCGGTTTCTCATGGTTGCTGAACAGATTCCACTGGGAAGGCCCTCTCCTGCTGTTGGAAATTAGAAGCAAATTGTCTCTGACCTGGAGGTAGTATACAATCATGACTAGCAGTCATTGATAGATTTATCCTTGATCAATTTGTCCAATCCCCTTTTAAAGCCATCTAAGTTAGTGGCCATCACGACATTTTGTGGCAGCAAATTCCACAGATTATATGCTTTGTGAAGAAGTACTTCCTTTTGTCCACCCTGAATCTCCTGCCAGTCAATTTCACTGGATGATCCCTAGCTCTAGTGTTGTGAGAAAAGTGGTATAGTCAAGTGCTAAATATTAACTTGCAGGAGCCTCGCAAAGCCACCACCCCATAGTCATGCCCCATTAAGAAAGTAAAAACATTGAAGTTCTTCTTCACTAGAGTGTTTTCTTCTTCCCCAGTTCTTGGTGTGGGTTGCAATAGTTTTAAAACGCATGTAAAAAAATGAAAAATTGAATTAAAAAATATCCCAAAAAATATAAGTGGTAGACTATGCATATTTACTCAGTAGTAAGTCCCATTGTGTTCTATAGGATTTACTCCCAATAAAACGTGCATAGGATTGTAGCCTTACAACACAATCCTATGCATGTTTACTCAGAAGTAAGTCCAGTTGTATTCAAGGAGCTTACTCCCAGGAATATGTGCATAGGAATACAGCCTAAATGTAAAATAAGATGTGAAGGTTTATGTAGGATTACCCTAGGCAGATTTCTTAGTTTGCCTTCTGCTGAACCTGATGGTTCTTTTTGGCTATGGTCATTATTAAAAAGGTTTCTGAGGCAGCACTTGAGCCCTCCTGATGATGATGTAACTGCTCTGACTGCTCCCCCTCCCCCGACTACACCCCGTACCTTAGAGGGAGAAAAACTCTCTATCCACGTTCTTCACCATCATGCATAATATGTACACTTCAGTCGTCTTCACCCTTTAGTCACGAACCTCACACCTGATCCTAAGCTTTCCAACAGCAGAATGCCAAAATTCAAGGCAGGACTGTGAGCCCAGAATATAATGGTTTGTGCCAGTTTTAATAGTAGTTTGTATGATGACAAGTGCAAATTTTTATGAAGCCAACAGGGAACAAACTGACATCAAGATTCTTTTTTCACAGTTAATTTGCTTTTCAACAGCATTAAGCTGATACCTGACTTACCCTCCTCTTTTATCTGAATTCCAGAGGAGCAAATGAAAACCAAGATTCATTTTCTTTGCTCTCACAGATGCTGGCTGTATTGTGGCCCGTCATCACTTTTTTTTTCCTCATCACCTTGCACCAGACCTGAGGAACTGATCTGAATTCCTTTTGCTTTTGTTTCTTTGCCTATAAGGCCGGTGACGGGACTCACCCCCGTCGCCGCTCGTTACCAGGCCCCCTCCCCCGCGCGCTGGTCAGAGGCTCGACGGGGGAGAGCAGCAATTGGCTGTTGGGGCCAGTTGGGGGCGTGGCTCGGCGGGGAGACGGGAGCTCGTTCTCTCCGTCTCCTCAGTCTGAGCCGAATTTGCGTACCCCGCCCTCCCTCCCTTATTACAGTCTGAGACTAGCTGGTCGCTTTTTTGAGGGCCGGGTAGGAATTTTTGGCTGCCACCCTGATTGGCTTTGGGTTGGCAGTTTTTTCGCCTACCCCAGACTGGGTTAGGGTGGGGTGTGTGGCATTGTTTCTTATTGTTTAATTTTGTTGTTTTCTTATGGCAGGTGGCGTGCGGGCCGGGTAGCCAGGAAACTGGGATCCGGCGTCAGCCTGAGGTTAGCAAGGTCAAGGGATAACCCAGGACCGCTCTAGTGACACCGCCCGGGTCCATGAGGCTGGCTGGCAAGCCCCTTGGCTGGAATGCGTTAACCCATATCACGGCACGGCCGCTGGGGTTGATGCTTCCAGCTGCCTCGACCCTGCGGGGTTGACCATGATAGCTCACGTGGTCTTTGACCACTGGGAGGCTTGAGTCAGGTTGTCACGCCCTGGGGGGATTAACGGGGGAGAAGATGGCTAGGCCCGTTTCCCCCATTTAGGGCCCGCACGCTCTAAGGGTCTGGTTAAAATATTGTGTTATGCTGCAGGTTCTGTTATGTTCAATAAAATTTGGCCCTTTAACCCAAGCCTTTGTCTAGCGTGATTATTTGGGGGGTGCACGGGTAATGCTTTTAATGCCTTGAAGAATATTCTACGTGTTGCAGAACATTATTTTAACAACCCATCTAGGTCCCTAGACTGATGTTCTCTGCAGTTTCGTTTTGCAATTAAATACACAGGGTGAGATCCTAGGACTGTGTAGTGTTACCCAGTGGCTTAAAATGAGAATGTGCCAAAGAGACTCTGAATGCTAATGACCTGTGAGCTATGACTTTGGATGAAACATGTGCCAGACTGGACTGTATTATGACACAATGCCGCTTGTGTTCCTGCCATGAGCCATACTGAAGAAAGGTCTCCCCAAGAAGCCATGAGGGAAAAACCTGACCAGCTGCCTGACACCATTTTCGCCATGTGTCCAAAAAAGCTCTCACAGAATTTACTCTGCATTTCCTCCCCCCCCACTGTGATGTTCCTAGAAGAAACAATACAGAGGAACACCTGAGATGACTCCACCCAGCCTTTGCTTTTGTCTCTTAAGTACCGGACCAGCAAGACAGCCTCCCCCTGTCTCCTCACCCTCCCCCCCCACTTGTCTGTTTTACCCAAGGTGCACTGAGGTGTCCCTTCTAGGACCCTCATTTCCTGTTTGTCTATGTACCTGGGGATCCTCTTGGACATGTGCTCAGCAGCTCCCTATAAAAGGCAGGGACAGACTGGGAAGCCCTCTCTTGGTTCTTCCTCCTGCGCTTTGAACTGGTACTGGTGAGATCTCTCTATTGTGTTTCCCTTCCCCCCCTTCCCCCTCTCTCTTGCAACCCCCCTCCCTTCTCTTTGCATTACGCCTCAGTTAGTCACTGATTTGGTTCCTGAAGCCAGCTTGTTCAGAACCTTAGAATCATTTTATTTCCCCCCTTCTCCTCCTATTCCCCACTCTTAATTTGACTTCTCAGTCATTCTACAGACTGCTAGTCTGACCAGTTAAAACCCAATTGCTTCATTTTCATTCAATGCTGGTTTATGCCAAGAGCTACAGCATTGCAAGGTGAACTCTAGCAAGAACCCTGCTAAATCTCTGTACCTAAGTTACTAGATCTGTATGCTTTGGAAGTATGATTGAAGGGATGCACATTGAACTGTATTTTCTTTTTGTATGATTATTGCCTGAACTATTTAGTAAATATTGGAAAGCAACCACGTGTGTTCTCAATATTATTTAAAACAGAATTCTGGAAGCCCAACTCTGGTATAGCTGGTCTAAAGGTCCCTGCCTAATACCAAATTGCCATATTTAAGCTATTCCCCTAATTTCAAGGGCAATTTTGGGAACAGTAGGAAGCTCCTTACCTCAGTCCCCTGCATCTCCTGGATCCCATAATTCTCCTTAGCCATCAGATGAAACACCCAGCTGTCCAAAAGTCTGCTAGATTCCCGTGAAAGCCACCATGTTCTTGTGGTAGCTGCCAGTTTTCCCCCAGAACAAATCAATGTCTAGAATATTCGGAGGGGGGAGGGGGGAGAGGGACTACATCAGGAGGGAATTGTGAAACATGTTCTGCCATTTAATATTTAAATCTTACTAAAAATTAAGAAAATCCTACCTCTTGCCCACACTATGGGGAATCTCCTAACCTAACCCCCGCTACAACATGAATGGAAGTCACAAACATTGACAACATTTGCTACAAAATCAGCATGATTTTCCCAAATGAAAAACAAAATGAATGAGAGTTTTAATAATGAAAACAATTGGAACAACAAAGACATTCTTGCATATTCCTAATCTAATCCAAGTGACGTTTTGGTGCTATTTTCAAAGGGAGATGCATTTCAGAGATTCTCAAATCTGTTTTATTTGTGATTTCATCTTCACCGCATGCCCTAATTTCTTAACCGAGATAAAATTGGACAGCATATGGCAAAAACTTATCAACTAGAAAATGTGAACACCGTATAATTGCTTTTATTCATTCAAGTGGAAAATGACACTATTGTACATGTGTAAACACCATGTGTCATGGGTTGTCCTTTGTAGTTCTTCTGCCTTGCAAGTATTTTATCTTCTAGAAACGTTTATGCGTGAACTTGCTAATTGATATAGAGACAGATAGCTGTTGCTATGATATTTTGTCATTTTGCTTTAAAACTGTTACTGTTCATTCTTGAAAACAGTTTGGTCTGAAATGTGCAGAGGTTTCTAATACAGTTTCTTTATGTCAGATCTGAGCCAGAGGCAGCTGTTGAGTGAAAGCCAGGAGCTAAATCAAAGGCAAGAGGCAGAAATAAGTCAAAAAATAAGCTGGAAATCAACATCAGAAAAGACAGTTGCCCAGGCTCTGTCCCATCCTAAACAAAGAGCCTTTTTGACCTTCCTGTTGATGAGAACCAATGACCAGCCTATGTGACCGGAGTCATTTCAGGACTTAGGAATGTTTTAAAGCTTAGAGAGATGCTTCAACCTGTACCCTTGTGAGTCATCACATAGGGGCAGCTTTGCTCAGAACCACAGAGGCTCCCAATTCCACCTTTGGCAGCTCCTGATATTTTACCACATGTATTAGTGCCAACTTGAATTGCTATATTCCAAAAATGTCCTGAATCCAGTGACAAATTTTGGAGTCTACACTTATGGTTTTGGGATGACTTCCTGGAAACCGTTGTGGTTCCAGAACAAACTGCTGCATGTGAAGGCTTTACGAAGATCATTCTGAATTCTTGCTTGCAGTGGCAATGACCAAACATCTAGAGCAGGGGTTCTCAACGTACTTGGCGCGGCGTACCACCTACAGGGTCATCACCACTTATTTCCAGGTTTTTGGCACAGGAAGCCGCCAGACGCTGAGCAGGAGGCCAGTAAGAGGCGGGTGGGCTATTTTCTTTGCTCCCGAGAGGATCAACCAAAGGCAGAAGCCTCTCAGGAGCAAAAATGTGGCATTGAAAAGCCGCATTTCTGCAGGGTTTCAGGAGTCCTAACAGGGTTCGGGGGCCCTTGGAGGTCTGAGTACCATCAGAGGTATTAAAAAGTAACACTGGCATGCCACCAGTTGAGAACCCCTGCTCTAGAGGATGGGCAGCCCGATCCTGCCTAAGATGTGACGGCCCGCACTAGCGTGGCCGGGGCTCACCTTGGGGGAAAGGGATGTTCATCCCCTTCCCCTGGTGTAAGCCCCGGAGGCCCTTCTAGGCCTCCTCGGATGTGCACCAGCTCTTTAGCTGGCACGCGTCCAGGGAGGCCATGTATGGTTGGTCCAGCCCGGGAAGGGGCATGGGATAATGGTGCAACCCAGTGTCAATATCCCTGCCCCCTCCCATGCCAGGCCAGTCAATGGCCCCCTCCCCTACCAACCCAAACCGCCCTCCCCAATCATAAGAACATAAGAACATAAGAAGAGCCCTGCTGGATCAGGCCAAAAGCCCATCTAGTCCAGCTTCCTGTGTCACACAGTGGCCCCACCAGATGCCTCAGGGAGCACACAAGACAACAAGATACCTGTGTCCAGTCGCCACTCCCTTGCACCTGGCACAGAGAAAACCCACTTCTAAAACCAGGAGGTTGCTTATAGCTTGTAACCTGTGATGGTCTTTTCCTCCATGAATCTGTCCAAACCCTTTTTAAAGGCATCTAGGCCAGATGCCATCACCACATCCTGTGGCAAGGAGTTCCACAGATGAATTACACGCTGGGTAAAGAAATATTTTCTTTTGTCTGTTCTAACTCTCCCTCCACTCAATTTTAGTGCATGTCCCCTGGTTCTGGTGTTGTGCGAGAGGGAGAAGAATTTCCCTCTATCCACTCTCTCCATCCCATGCATAATTTTATACGTCTCAATCATGTCCCCCCTCAGGCGCCTTTTTTCTAGGCTGAAAAGCCCCAGACGCTGTAGCCTTTCCTCATAAGGGAGGTGCTCCAGCCCACGAATCATTCTGGTCACTCTTTTCTGCACCTTTTCCAATTCAACTATATCCTTTTTGAGGTGTGGTGACCAGAACTGGACGCAATACTCCAGATGTGGCCTTACCATCGATTTGTACAAAGGCAGAATGATATTGGCCGTTTTATTCTCAATCCCTTTTTTAATGATCCCGAGCATGGAATTGGCCTTCTTCACAGCCGCCGCACACTGGCCGCTGACCGCTGACTGGCGCAGGAAAACCTTACTTGGGCCGGCCAGTGCAGGAAAAGGAGGGCGACGGAGTAAGCGGTGCTGGTCTTCAGGCCGGTGCTGTTTACTCTCCCGGTGCCTTAGGCCGGTGGAGCGTTTGCTCCACCAGCCTAATT
Source organism: Plestiodon gilberti rubricaudatus (assembly GCA_026170595.1). Lineage (NCBI taxonomy): Eukaryota > Metazoa > Chordata > Lepidosauria > Squamata > Scincidae > Plestiodon > Plestiodon gilberti. Next base: position 54,532,463 of record JANXHW010000002.1, read on the forward strand.
CTGCGCAGGATTACGCAGTCAATTGTACATCTTTTTTGGGAAACAATTTGTATTCTGCTTATATAAGGATAAGAATCTTTGATTGATGGACAGATTGGTGGATGATAGACAGATGCACTATCAGCATATGTAGCACTTGACAGAGCAACAGAAGCAAACAACATAGATTTCTGTCTTAGGAAGTTTACAGTGTAAATTTCAACCATGAGAGATTCAACAGAGGAAAGGAAGAAAAGGCTAGTAGGGAACAAGTATGATCAAATGCAGTTGCATGCAACATCTTCAGATATTTACTCTCCTGATGGAGAGCAAATGTTTGAGGGGATCCCAGGATTTTGCCCCTTAGCCTTGCCCCTGTGGATAATGCACAGGAGCTAGCCCTACTCCTGCCCCCTTTGGGGCAGGGCTGGCTTATGTGTGTTGTCAGTGGGGATAGAGCTAAATGGTACAATTCTGGGATCCCCTCACACATTTACTCTCCATGTGGAGAGTGAACATCTAAAGAGGGCTGTATTCTCTGGCTTCACTTTAATTGGAGACAGGGCCAGCCCAAGACCTCCTGGTGTCTGAGATGGCATGCCTCCCCCTTACACAGTGATGTGCCTGCATCTCTTCCTCCTCCTATTTCCTAGATTGAAAGAGGAAGAGGGGGATAGAGTGGAAGAGTAAGTGCAGAGGAGAGGAGAGTTATGAACTAGACGTCACTGAGGGTCCAATCCTGGGAGTGGGAGGAGGAGGAGCAGTGGGGTGAGCGGGTGGATGGAGGTGAGTGCCACCTGAGGCAACCATCTCAGTCAGCCTCAAGGATGGGCCGGCCTTGGTTGGAAAGTGACAACTAATTCAGCCAAAGGCTCTAAAGAATAGTGAGCTTTGAGGGAGGAGTTGAAGGAAGAGAGGGTGGTACATCCTAGGTCATGGTGGTCCAACGCGTGGCCCGCGGGCCGCATGCGACCCCCCCAAGGCCTCTTCTGCAGCTCCCGGACGATCTCGGAGTTCCCCCCCTCCCGCAGTCACCCATGCTCCCCTGATGATCAGAAAAGCGGTTGGGAGCCAGCCGCCTTTTCGATCATCATGGGAGCGTGGGCGAGGCATACTAACGAGCGGCGGCGGCGGCCTTCTGCTTCCCTCTGAAGGGAGGGCCGTCTCCCTCCCTTCCTGGGCCACGGCCAGCCAGAGACGTCCTTCCCGGCCAGCCATCAGTATGAACTGAGAGGGTTGAGAGGCTGTGCCTGCGCAAACTTGCTGCAGCCTCTCTAGCCCCCTCGCGAACCAGTGAGACTGATGCGAGGGGGCTAGAGAGGCTGCAGCACGTTTGCGCAGGCGCAGCCTCTCAACCCTCTCAGTTCATACTGATGGTCGGCCAGGAAGGACATCTCTGGCCGGCCGTGGCCCGGGAAGGGAGGGAGATGGCGAAGCAGAAGGACGCCGCCACAGCGCCGTTCATTAGTATGCCTCACCCATGCTCACTAATGAGCGGCGGCGTCCTTCCGCTTCGCCGTCTCCCTTCCTTCCTTGGCAGAGAGGGTTGAGAGGCTGCTCCCGCGCAAACTTGCTGCAGCCTCTCTAGCCCCCTCGCCTCAGTCTCGCTGGTTCAGCGAGGAAGCAGTGGGAAAAAGAAAAAAAAAGCACATTTTTAGGGTGGGCGGGTGGTAAAACAAAGAAAAAGCCCGTTTTCTGCAACCCTCCTGCCCCTCGGAGACCCCCCTCCCCCAGTCCCGGGGGGACTGGAGTGCAGGTCATTGATGCTTTCCCATCCAGACTCAGGAAAAAAGCAGGTGGGGCTGCTGGCCTCGGGAGAGCTCGCTCCAGCTGACGATCAAAGGCACTCGAGCTGATTTCAGGTCAGGAGTCACTTTCGCATTTGTTTCTATCACTCTCCCTCCTCCCCTTTTAGTTCTCCTTCAGCGTCTTTTTTCCATGCACACACAGTAATGCTTAGCGATCCCCTTCCTCCCTCTCCTGCTGTGCACGCACTTCAGGAGCCACTTTCGCGCTTGTTTCCTCCCCCTTTTTTTGTTCTCCTCCAGCGCCTTTTTCCTCCCTGCACAGGCAGTAAGGCTCAGCGATTCTTTGCCTCTCCTGTACACATGCACGTTGGGGATGGTAGGGTTAATATTGGGGATTATTAAGTGAATTGTGGTGACAATGGGGACTTGGAATCCATTTGAAGGAGATTGGAAGTTAATATGGGGGTGGTAGGAAGTTTGGGTGTTGGAGGTCATTATTATTAATTCATTATTAATTCATCATTTCATTGGTCATTATTATTAATTACTTGTGCATCGGTCATTATTATTAATTAATTAATAATTTAATTTATTGTGCAGCCCCTGGGTTCCGTGTCAAAGTTTGCATGCGGCCCTCGAGGTACAAAACGTTGGACCACCCTGTCCTAGGTGTTCTGAGGGAGTTTCAGACACAGAAGTATGGGTTGAATTTAAGGAAGTGGGAGACTTAAAAAGCATAGTAGCAAACATTCTGTTTATCCTCCACCCACCTCAGCAAAGCTGCTGCAAAGCTACTTCCCATTCCCTTTCATTGCATGGGGATGGAATATTGTGTTATTAGCAAAATGGTACTTACTCTGGTAGTGAAGTAAAATGCTGAAGAGAAAATCTGGCTTAAAAAAAGTGAAGCCCTCTGGTCATATCTAGAGACTAGTAACGTTACTGAGAGCCCAATCCTATCCTTTATAACCCCCCCCCCACCGATGCAGCAGCGCCAATATGGCAGCCACTGCATCCTGTGCAGGGGGCAGGACTGGGAGGTTTCCGCAGGATGTTTGTTTAATTCCCTTACCCCTGCGTAATCCTCATGGCCCACAATGGGTCTCCTCGGACCTACGTTAGCACTTTTGCTAGCACAAATCTGAGGAGAGAAAAGGGGTAGGGAGACTGTGAAGAAGGGGGATAGCACGAGCCTTCCCTGATGGATCCTCCCCCTTCCGTAGCCTCCCCACCTCCTGTTGCGCCCCTCCCAGCACCCATTCTGCCTTCCCCTCACTTTCCCGCCAGTTTACCTTTCCCGGTGCGTGTCCGGACGTCCACCGGCACGATTGGGAAGGCAGAGGCCTTCCTGTCGGCATCCCTGGCAGCGTGTTGATCAGCGCACTGTCGGGGAGGCTATTGCAACTGCCACAGACTGCTTTATGGCAGTCTGCACCAGTGCGGGAGGCGCACCACCATCAGGCGGCACACTTAGGATTGTGCTCTGTGTTTCGTTATAAGTCATTTTGTTTTAAAGTTGTTGAGAACGACAAAAAAAAAATCAATTCCTGACTGGGGCCACTGATTGTGTGGAGTTTAAACATTCTATTCATGTCTGCATGGGTTTTCTCCTGCCCGGAAAGCTCACATTTATTTCAGTGTTTTAGATTAGAAGTGTTTTGGGTCTTTATTTAGAAGTTTGGTGATGTTTTTGTGACCAGAAGTAGGTCGTAACTCTTGTTTACGTATATCAATTAGCCTACAGTAAAACTGGTTTCGTTACGTCATTTCACTTAAAGCTACAGTTTCCAAGAACCTATCAACAACTATAAGCAAGAACTTGCTGTAGTTATATTTTTAGAGTGTTGAACTTTATTATTTTGATTCTCAAATTGAATGAGTTGTATTTGAACCCTCTCTTGGGCAAGCATTGTCTTGTACTCACACCAGAAGAGAGTCCTTCCTTTTCCAATCCTGGGAGTAGGAGGAGGAGGAGAAGTGGGCTGAGTGCAGAGGCGTCGCTCCGGTAGGGGCGGTACCATAAGTTTCGCCCCATCCTAGTCCCGTTTACCAAGCCGGCAGGAGGCGGCCCCACCCCCTTGCCGTCGGAGCCATTCCGTGCGGAGAAAGCAGCAGGCAAGAGACTCCCTGCCCGTTGCTTTCTCCACACGGGAATGGCTCCGACGGTGAGGGGGCGGGGCTGCCTCCTGCCAGCTTGGTAAATGGGACTAGGACCGGGCGCAACTTACAGTACCGCCCCTACCGGAGCGATGCCTCTGGGTGAGTGTGTGGTTGGACTATGCGAATGCGCTATGTGAAAATCACTGTACACATGTGGGACCCACATACAATCACTTACATCTTGCAGAACAGCATGGCTGATTAGTTGAGAGACGAAAAGTTCGCCATGAAATGTTAGTTGAGACAAGAAATTCTCAGCTGCGTGAGCTGACATGTGTTTTAAATATTTGCAAGAGATTAGCTCTCTAAATTAACACCAAAAGCTGATACCCCTATTTCTGACATCGTCCTGCCTAACTTGAAAATAGCTCATCGTTGGCCAGCTTGTTTGTACGAGTGGCATTCTGGATCCCAACAATCCCAACGCTGTCTTTGTAAAGGAACCAAAACAATTCAGTTCATGAAACAACAAAGCCCAGCAGGTGGCAATAGAGGCATTTCTGGTGTCTAAAATGCTGATACTTTTCTCAGAATATTGAGTATTTCAGTATAGTTATCTATCTTCTATTTCTAGTCACTTATGGCTCATGAAAAAACTGGTTCCTCTAGGCAATTTTGGTCATTGAAATAATGCAAATACCAGGTGTGATAACTAGGAATTCTTTCCATATTTTTTTATATGTATGGAGTCAAAATGTATGAAATTGGGAGGATTAATGCAACACAGCAATGAAGGTGAAATTATTTAGCCCCAAAGACAGCCTGATTCACTTCAAATGAATAAAGCTATGCTTAAAGTCATGCTTAAGGATAGGCATACCCATTTATAAATTTAACAGCCCAATCCTATGCTTCCCCCCCCCCCGCTGATGCAGTGGTGCCAAAATGGCTTGCACTGCATTCTGTGGAGGGTGGGTAGTCCTGGAGGTCTCATCTGGGTAAGGGAACATTTATTCCCTTACCTGGGTACTGTATAAGCCTCCGAGGCAGACCTGTGCCAGTGAAATTGCTGGTGCAAGTCTGTGTGGACCCGGGCTGCGGGATTTGGTCCGGGAAGGGGGTTTGGATTCAGTGGCCACCACTGCGGCTGAACCCACCCCCTTCACAGACCCTATCTGCCCTCTTCCCTGCCCCGTCCCGCCTCCTCCGCCGATTTAACTTCGGCAGTGGGTCTTCTGACAGTCGCTTTGCACAGGGCTGCTGTGGCCTAACCACCAGTAGGACATGATTCTGCACACTGTCGGCAGGCTGTTTGCAACAGCCGTAAAGCATGTTCCGCCATCAGAATGCTAGTTCCTCAGAAATGGCCCACACAAATCGAATTGCGCCGTACGTTGATGATCAGAAGTTTTTTAAATATTAAATGAGGGAAACTGCAACAGTATTCCGAGAACCAACACGAAACCCAAGAATCTTAGTACTTTTAAAAATGTGCTGTCTGCGTATGAATTTTAGTAATAATCTATTGGAGTCACACAACCGTTTTTCTGATATTTTTGAATATATTTTCTTTTCCTTGGTAGCACACCTATCAGTGGCATTGCTGGCGTGTTCCAGGGGGGTGGGGCAATGACACGCTTCACGTCATCGTCCTGCCCCCTGCACTCCTGGAAGGCTTCAAATGAAGACTTCTAGGAACAAGGGCAGGCAGGTGGGCTCAGCTGCAGTGCCGAAAATGGCATAAAAACCCTCTGCAGATGCAGCCACTCCAGCTGCAAAACAGCAGCCACAGAGTGAAAAGCTGCCGCCGCCGCGGCTGTCACCCGGGGCACAGCACACGCACGCAAACACACACACACGCACAAAGCCCTTCTCTGGCTACGCTACTGACACCAATTACCCTTAACTGGGAATGAGGAAATAGTGGCATGGACTTGGGGAAAAAAGCAAGTCTCATCCAATTTAGTTTAAGTCTAAGGGCGAATTCAGAAAGCATGACTACAATATCAGGGAATGACCTATATCCGTGAAACAGCTATTGCTGATCAAACAACTTAGATAGAACCTTCCTATCACTGCAGAAATTCCGAGAGGCAGATCACTTGTTTAGTTTTGAGTCACTGAATGTGAGACATCAAGTGATTAATATGTATGCACGGACCAACTATTAGTTATTGTTGCTCTATTTACTGTTCCAAAGAGATTTTTCTTACAGTTACATTAAAAGTGACTTCAGGGGATTTTTTTATTGCTTTTACTATTACTGTGAGCTATTTGAGTGTGTGGTAATAATTTAATCCTTGTCATTTTGCACACTGCACCTTAGCTACCTGGGCTCCTTCTTGTAGCAAGCTGTAATCTTTAGCAAGCTGTAGGCAGGGTGGGAGGTAGCGTTGCAGGTCATGAAACAGATCTTTGAGACCTTGAATGCCATCGTTGGGCAAGAGAACTTTAATGCCCCTTTAAACTTAAAAAAAGTATGTTCTTCACGATTTCCAAGGTTGACAACAATATTTATATGCCACTTTTCAAAGTGGTTTACATAGCAAAAGGAATGAGAATTTGGTCTTCTGTTCCAAAGGGGCTTACAGTCTAAAAAGAGACGGGCAGCCCGATCCTGTGTAAAAATACTCGGCCGGCCCATAGTGTCAATGCGGCCCGGGAACACCTCAGGAGAAGGGGACGTTTGTCCCCTTCCCTGGGTGTAGGACTGCCTGGCCCCAATGGGCCTCCTCAGATGTACGTTGGCTCTCGAGCTGCCGTATATCTAGGGTGATGTAGTAAGGGCAGCCCAGGATGGGAGAAGGCATGGGATATTGGCGGAACTTGCCGCTGATATCTCCGCCCCCTCCTGGCCCAGGCCGGCCAACGGCCTCCCTCCCTCCCTCGCTGCCCGGCCCTCCCTCCCCTTGCCCCTGCACTGGCTGGTGCATTTCTTACCTTCTCTGGCAGCTGCAGGGTCCGGGAGGGGGGAAGCAGGGTAAGGGCTGCTGGCCTGTACACCGGTATTGAAAACTTGTTCTATGGCACATTTACAACAACCAGCGCCTGCGGAGCATGTGCTCTGCAGGTGCAAAGTTACGTTGGATCGCGCCGTAAGAAACGCACCAACAACAGCCAAGAAGCAAGTTCTATTCAAATAATGGCAGAGCCAGAAGTGCTACAGATACATATAACTGCCTCCTCCCTCAATCACTGTCTCTCCGCTACAGGTTTATACAGCACCATTCCATCAAACACTGGATTTTAACATAATTAAAATGTTTGTGTTTGGCTTGTGCTTACAATGTCATATGCCGCACACAACGGGTGTGCATTTCCTTTATCATTTTGACACCAACACAACAGAGCTTGCACCACAGCCTCCAGATTCATGCAAAGAACTTTCATGTCAAACAATAAGTGCTATCATCTAGAAAAGATTCAAAACGGTTTCTACAACGTTAATAGATCATCTCTTTCTTTCAAGAGACCCAGACAGCATAATCCTATTATGTATGTCTACTCGGAAGTCTCATTGAATTAAGAGGGACTTACTCCCAGGTTCGTGTGTACAGGATTGCAGCCTAAATTTACTGATATATTTAGTTTTTAAAGAGAAAAGCATCCAGATTGTTTCGAGACATTAGGTTTTTTCTGCAATAGTTACTGTTACATATGTACAATAGTTTTTACATGAAAGCATTTGCTATAATAAATATATTAGCTTTCAAGGTGTTCACAGAACTCTTTGCAGATATGTTTTGTACATGAATAAAATGTATACCCAGTTTTTCCTTTCATTACAGGAAGCTCAGTAGTAGTATCTCCACTATGAGAGATATGTGCTGGAAGGCCGTTTTGGCAGCCAGCAAACCTTCTGTAGGTCTGTTCATCTATGCCTCAAAGAACTAAAAGGGAAAAAATTAGTGTGTTGGATGTAAATGTGCTTTCTAGGCTTCTGGGCATTAAAGTAACTGGAGAGTCCCTCAGGGTGAAATTAAGAACCAAGAGTGCTAGGAAACTATAGAACCTACGACATACTGTTAAAAAATCTGACAGACAGTAATAATAGAAACCCTTGCACTTCTGGAGTGCCTTTCACTCCATCCCCCTCAAGCCCTTTACAGCCACCCATTCATTAAGACTTCCAGTCCCCTAGGAGCCAAATCCTATTAATTCTGTTATTTAAAGTGTTGGTAGTTGTTGCCCAGAGAAATTACGTGACTTACCTGAGGTCACAGCTCTTTAGCCTCTGGGTCTGAAGGATGAGGAAAGCTCCCCACCCCACCTTCAAAGCATGCCAACTGAACCCTAATTCTCTGTAGTAAAACCATAAGGAGCTTATTGAATCATTTGTTTGGATAAGAATTTGTAGTTCAAAAACCGTTCTGTTTCAGCCAAGATGCTGAAATTCTACCACTTTTGTATACAAGCTGCCCTGATCCCATAGTAAAAGGCGTGCAAGCGATGCCCCAGAAATGCAAAGAGTAGCGCTGAAATTGCTGCGCTGAATCCCAATCCACACGAGTGCAATGCAGGGTCCTTTTTGCTTACTCAGGGTAGAACAACCAGGTAGACATAGGGCTGCTGCCAAAAATGCTATACTCTCAGTGGCGTCGTCAGTGGCGGGAGCCTTGGGGCGGTGGGCCCCCGGGCAGCGGGATTGGGCCCCAGGCAGCAGGCGGGCAGGGGGGTGCACTCACCTCCGGATCGCTCCATCCGGCACTCAAGCAGCTGTTCCTCGGGTCGGGTTTGGCCCGCTCGCCTGCCCGCCCTGGATTTGTTTGGCTCTGAAAATGGGCCAAAACGCAGTGTGTGGGGGGATGTTTCGTGCCTCGCCGCACAAGCATGATGTCACCCCTCTGGGAGTGGGGCTTTTAGTGGCACGTGAGGGGTGTCGCGTCAGCCCCCCGTGGCCCCCACCTGCGGGGGTGTTGTAACGCCACTGCATCCTCTCCTATAATGTATAAGATCACATACCCCATGATGTCATTACATAATGGATTTCCCTGCCCCTGCTTCACATCATTGGCAGCTCTTGGCATGGTGGAGAAACAGATGCCACAATTGACACTACGCATTACGGAGGAAAGATTGTGACACATGGATACTGTTTTTAGCTGCCCTGTATCCCAAGGAATGTGTAGCAGTCCTACCTTCATGTTCCAGTTTTTTTCAAGCTAGCATCCAACTGGAAGTGCAGGAAGAAAAAACTTCTGAAAAGAAGGCATTGCCCAGTGTGTGATCTGCATGAACTTTGCACAAACGCTATATAAAGGATAAATCCAAATCATACACATCTTACAGCCCAATCCTATTTGGGCCTTATGCTACTGGAACGCTTGTTCTGGCAGTAAAATGCCCTTTATGGGTGTCATAAAAGGCGACACACCAGTCAGCACGGCTTGGCCACCACTGCAAACAATGAGCAGCTGACTCTGCATGCCAGAGGACTGAGGACACCTGCCGGCACTGGTAAGGAAGGAAGGGAGGGGCAGAACGGGTCAGGGAAGAGGGTGGATTTGGGCTGGGAAGGGGCGGCATTGATGGCAGCTGTGCACGTCAATATCCTATTCCCCTTCCCAGCCTTGATTCCCTGTCCACGCAAACCCCAAACCCTGTCCACGCAGACTTGCGCCAGCTGTAGAGCTGACACAGGTCCAAATAGACCCAGTGGGCTGGTGTGGGCTTATCTTGGGGCAAGGGAACTAATGGATGAGGCCCAAAGAGGCCTCCCGAGGCCAAAACTCCCCCACAGGATTCAGCATGTGCCATGTTGGCACAGCTGCATCACCCTGCAGGGAGTTAATAAATAGGATTGGGCTGTTATAAAGGTAAGAAGCTGCCTTATGCTAAAGTAGACAAATGGTTCCTGTAGTTCAGTATTGTCTATCTGACTGGCAGCAGGTCTTCAGCTAATCTCTTTCCTAGCCCTGATATCCAAGATCCCTTTTTTAAAGTAGTTCTGTCAGGGACTGAATCAGAGGTTTGATGCATGCAAAGCACATGATGCACCACTGGGCTAGCATTCCAACCTATGCTCTTAAACACACTGACACAAGGAGCATTTATGACTTCTAGAACGTCACTTGAGGGCACCTGAATTATGTGGTTAAAAACCACCCCCTTTCTTTCCAAAGCTCCCCCTTGGTTTCCTTCTACCTTCTCCAGTAAGAGCCGGGCACAGCGGTTTCCTCGACATTCTGAGTGACGCTATAATCCTCCAACCGTTCTGCTGGAGGCAAAAGAATCCCATTCATTTTAACATGAGCCTGTAACAGCAGCAAACACTTTGTGGAATTGTAACTGTTATTACCTCTGATTACTGTTATTACCTCAGCACTTCCTCTTATAAAGGAAGAACTACCATTATCAACGAGGAGGACTGATGTGAGGCTTATGATTCTAATCTGCATCAGTGATGGTATCGGCAGAATAATGATAATAATTTCTGTAGCTGCTTCTGTACAAGGAGCTTGCTTTCTAATCTCATCTTTCTTCAGCGTCATCCTGATCGCGATTGTGACTTGCTGGCCCAAGGACTCCTAGTGAGCATCATGGCGAAGTGAGGAAATTCAACTTTCAAACCAAACCCTCCATCCGATCTCTTTCCATCACATTTCCTTACCATGACAGCAAGTCACATTATTTATTTAGCGATTTACTTTTTTTTTTCCTGTTTCTTTCTCACCCGTTGTGCTCTCCCTGGTTGCCAAAACTTGCCTTTGTATAATTAGACTGCATACTGTTGGACAGATGGGAGAGATGTTTATCCATCTAAAAATGAATAAAACAAAATGATTGACATAAGGAGTTTATGAGGCAATTATCCTCTCATTTCTACCGTTCTGTTGCATAGGCTACACACCAGGGCAACTATGAGTGGATCTTGGCTATGAGGAACAGCCGCAGTCATGGGACACTGGTCAATAAAGAAAGCATCCAGCTTTCCTTTCCTGTGCAGGTGGTGCTGTGCTATATCATATGTTTGCTCAGACTGACTCCCAGTATGTGTGAATTTCCCTGCCTTCAGGTATTGTCTTCCAGTGAAGGCAGGAGAAGCAATTAAATGTTACAATTAGGGATGGATCTAAGCTGCAGAACTTGGAAGCAGAGCAACATTTCCACAGTGGCCGAGACTGCATTTGGCATTTGGGGGATTGGACGTTTTGTGACTCATTAAACTGATACTGAACATTATGTGCAGACAGTACACTTTTGTGGCGTGGTATGGTGTGGTGTGTGCATTTGAGGCCTTCATCCTGGGAGATGATTTTGGCAGCTGGAGTTGCACTGCACTTCTCAGAATCAAGCCCATTATGTGAATTCACAAATGTAAAGTGAATCGGAGATTTCCCCATAAACGCATACATATAGGCAATAAACTCCCATGCACAGCAGGAATAACATTTACAGTATCCTCCTGACCTCTGTTTCACCTCATTGTTTTTCAGTACATAAAACTACTGTGCGTAGCAGATGTGACATACCATAGCTTGACGCAAGCCAGTATAACATCAGGCACAGTTCATTTAAAGAAATACCTTTGTACATAAATGGATAGAATTGCTTGTCATGAAGGAAGTCCAAGTTTCTCATGCTTCCTGCGGACACCTGAAGAGGCAACTATATACTCTCAATTAAAGTTTGGCATTGGTTACTTTCCCCCCCCCCCCAACAACTATTATTATGATTCTGATGTAGTGAGTATATTGTACTGTCATGACCGCCACCAGTTTTTATAAATGTACAGTGGGGTAAGGAAAATCGTACTACGCATATCACTGATGCCTCCATTAGGAGGCTAGACTTGTTAGGGTGGTCTGCCCCATAGAATTCATGAAGCCAGCTGGATTCCACCATTCGTTTGGAGGTACAGTATAGCCTCTGGCCTGGATAGCTGTTCCATTCATACTTGTGTTCAACTAAAAAGTGGGTGCTGACCTTTGCAATTGGCATGGTAGGTTCCAAGCAGTTTCTCCTGCCGCTTGGATGATTCATGTCATCTGCTCTTACTGTAGAACTGCAAGTGATGGATTAAGCAAGAGCATAGTTGGCTCAAGTCTAAGTGACAGTCAACGTGTGACAAAGCTGAAGCACGGATATTTCTCAAGGACTAAGGTAGTGGCACTGGGGAGAAGAAAGTCATTCCCTTTGCTTCCAGAGTGGTTTTTAAGTGCTGTCACAGCAAAGGCGTTCTGAATTGTGGATGGCCTGACAAATCCATCCGGCGGCTGTCAGTGACTGCTCACTGTGAGAAATTTTCTATCTGCTTTGTAGACCAAATCATCCATTCTGCTCAGCTTGAGATCCATTCATGTGTCTGCAGTCAAAGTGTTGGGTAGGGGGCTGAGGATGCGATGCTACGCACACACTTTCCTGGGAGTATGCCCCATTTAATACTCTAGGGCAGGGGCTCTCAACCAGTGGTACAAGTAGTACCACCAGTGGTACTTCAGCCGACTGCTGGTGGTGGTACTAGGACCGCCAGACTGCCGGAACCCTGCTCCGACGCGGCACTTTCAGCGCTGCGTTTTCACAGCCGAGCCTCTCTGGAATGTTGAGAAGGGTCGTCCCATCCGCCCAAAGCCTCCTACATGTGATTTCTGGCCTCCGAAAACCTTAAAACCCGGAAGTAACTGGCGGTGATGTCATCGCCAGTCACTTCCGGTGGCACGCAGCAGGAGAGTGGCACCAGAGGTGGAACTCGGCCAGGAAGGGGTTGAGAACCCCTGCTCTAGAGACTTGTTTCCAAATAAACATGTATAAGGTGGTGCTGTCAGTCTATCCTGGGGTGCCAGAGGATCTCAAATTAGAACTACAAAGAGCTCTGGCTGGCGTAAATCCAAGTGAGTCCAGGGGGGCATGCCGAGGCTGGGATGGGGGCATAGGATATCAGCAGAGCTGCTGCTGGCGATTATCATGCCACCAGCTGGCCTTGATCCCCACCCCAGTCCGATTCTGGATCTCCCTGGAACTCCCCCCCCCCCCGTTACCTTACCTGCTCCGGCCAGAGCTGGGCACTCCATTGGCGTGTGCCCAGGGATGCCAGCTATTCACACTGGTGGCCCCAGCCCACACAGTATTGCTGAGGTTGCTGTGCCAGCAGGCCAGGCCTTGCACTGATGGAACACACGTTCCATCAGTAGAAGGCCCGGACAGGGTTTGGGCTGTTAGCTTCCTACTAGTTAGGAAGCAAATACACCTTTTTTCTTCTTTTTTCAGTTGATTGATTTACCTGCTTTTGTGCAGATCTGCTACATCATGCAGAAAGTGAAGTGCCCGTGAGCAATATTCCCCTAAGGGGGTCTGAGCCAACGTGCAGATCCTTTTATCAACTGCACGGCAGCTCGGTGGCATTTCTGGATGCATAGCAATGATATCATATGGCATCACCAGACTTCTGGACACGCCAAGCCGCGAGCTGTGTGGAGCTCAGCTTGACTGGGTTTTGAGCTGCCCAAAACTCTACTGGATCAGACCAAAGTTCCATCTAGTAGCCATGTAGCATAGTGGGTAAGTCTGCAATATACACTTTCCTGAGAGTAAGCCCCATTGAACACAATAGAACTTACTTCTGAGTAGATCTGCATAGGAATGCACTATAAGAGACTGACAGCCCAATCATATGCTTCCCACCCCCCACCCCCCGCTGATGCAGCTGTGCCAAGATGGCTTGTGCTGCATCCTACGGGAGGGGGCTGCCTGGAGTTTTCCTCTGGGTAAGGCAACAAATGTTCCCTTTGTTCCCTTTGAACAAATGTTCCTGGGGTAAGTCTCCGCAGCGTGGAGGTGTCTACTCGGACCTGTGCCAGTGGAATCTCTGGCAGAGGTCAGTGTGGATCCAGACTGTGGGATTGGGTCCAGAAAGGGGGTTAGATTTGGTGGCCACCACTGCTGCCAAACGTGTCCCACTACCAGACCCAACCCTTCCCCCACCCCGTCACAATACCGTTCTGCCCACCCCCTGCCCCTTTCTGCCCTTCCCTGCCCCTGCCCCACATCTCCCACCAAATTACCTTCATCTGCATGTCTCCTGCACCCCACCACTGCATGCAGGGCCACTCCAGCTTCACTGCCAACGTTCTGGAAGTGTGCAGTTCCTTGCACTTTTGGAAGGTAATTTGCGATGGCCAGGAAGTGTGCTGCACTGCCAGAACACTAGTTCTGGCAGCGGGGGGGGGGGGGGGTTAGTAGGATTGGACTGTGAGCTGCAAATCAGGACTTCTTTGGTTTGAACTTTGCCTCTACTATGATTGCACGTTGCCCTAGGCAGATTCACACATTCTCCCCAAAACTGGGACGACATTTGCAACTGAAACCATGCCCATGATGCCACTGTGGAAGTGTTTCAGTTGATGCTAAGTAGTGCAAACGTTGTGTTTCTCCAGATGTGTTATATTGCTTCATTTTAACAAACATACTGATGCTTTGGGACTCCATGTGCTTTGGACACATCAGGAGTGCTGCTTTGGGACTTTTGTGTCCCCACGATAAGTATAGATCTTTTCCAGACATCTGGCCTCATTTGCAGGACACATTATGATCCTTCCTCCACTCTGACAAGCATGATTTCTTAACCTATCACAAAACTGCAAACATTTTCAATCCACAATGTTCTTCAAAAGTAGAATGGGAAACAAAGTGAGCAAAATGGCATTTTTAACATGTCCTGAAACAGCCACAGTACCATTTGGTGTTTCACAAAAAAGCACATAAAATCTGTTTGCTCTGACTTCATCCTTTTTTAAAAAAAAAACCTTTACTGCCAATAATTCACCCATTTAGAGCAGAATTGTGATGACTAACTCAGAAAACAATAGATGAGGAAAAAATATATTACCCTCTTGAGCTTATAGGACATTCATATTGTTCAGTAGAACAATATGAGGACCTTTGTCCTGTTTGAGGAAAGGTAATAACATAAAATCTCCCACAACCAGTGTAGGCTTTATTGGAGTCTGTTGCAGTTTTTCACTAGCCAGCAGGAAGACAACTCCGTCCTGTGATGCAAAGGTGTATTTTGACCCATCACATGCATGCTCCAACCTGAATATACTGGGAATGAAAAAGGCACCTCCTTTTTGCCCCTAACATCCTATTTTCTTCCCAAGACTATGAACTGGAAACGTACGGTATTCTCAATATTGCCAGAGACATGGGGAAACACCACGTTTGGCTTTAAGGTACAATTTCTCTGCTATGATCCAGCAGCTTTAAGGCATATGTGAGAGCTCTGATGCGCATGCAGAAGCATAAGGGCTTCCATCTCCTGTTCTTTAATTAAAGAGCATCGTGAGGGCAACAAGGTACTTCTGAAACACAACGAGCACTGCACTTAACAGCAAAAAACTGAAAGCCCTTGTATGATCATGGCTTAAAAAAACCACTAATCCTCTTTCTCCCATATTTTATATGTAAGTGCTACTCCTGTTTACATTTACATATTCGAAGGATTTCTATGTTCCTCAGCTGTGCCTCACCTTACTCCAGAGGTGAAATTAGACTGGAGCGGAGGCAAGTAGTTCTGCAAGACTCCATTACACCGGAGTCAGTGGCCCCTCCCCTTTGCTGTTGGAGCCATTCCGGCAGCGACAGGGGAGTGTCCTGCGTGTTGCCATTGCCGCCAGAATGGCTCCAACAGCAAGGGGGAGGAGCCGTTGACCCTGGTGTAACGGAGTCTTGCAGAACTACTTGCCTCCACTCCAGTCTAGCTACGCCTCTGCCTTACTCTCTTTATGGAGTTTACAAGTGCATCTTCATCACTTGATGGTTGCAACATCAAGTGATGACTTGCACATATAAAACAGTCACTACAGATCAAACCCCACAATCCAACATCATCTCAGAATACTTTTCAATGAAGATAGTGTAGTTCATAGGTTAAGCTGCAAGTCATGAAGTTATGTACTTATATGTGTAAATTAGTCCTATATGAGATATCTTAGGAACTGTTTTACAAAATATTCAGCAGATGAGATCTCAAAATGAAAAGAAGCTGCTATTGGTGCCAATAGTAGCTAGTAGCAGCCAGTAAACCTCACTGTGAGGCTTACAGCCCGATCCTGCCCAACTTTAGGCTGGTTGAGCGAGTGCTCTGCCAGCTTAAGGCGTTGCAAAAGTGCCATAAGGGTGGTGGTGCGGTAAGTGATGTACAGCACTCCACGGCAGTGCAAAGTGTAGCTCCATGGACCTCAAAGGAGGAGAATCATATAAACATCTCTGAGCTCCTTTGGAGGAAAGACAAGAAAAAAATGAAATAAATAAATGAGAGCTGCTATCGGTCGTTGTCGACAATACTGTGGTAAAGGATCCAATAGACTGAATGAGTATAAGACAGTTTCCTATGTTCTGTCAACCTCAGATGATTAATGGTCCAGTCCTCTCCCCCATCAGCCTATAGCAGGGGTTCTCAAACATTTTAGCACCGGGACCCACTTTTTAAAATGACACTCTATTGGGACCCACCTAGCTTTATGAGACGCTCAAACATTTATCTCCCTATATTTACTCAAGCTTGCAAACTACAGGAGCTCAGCCCCTTGAAGAGCAATTAGCAGCTACAGGGGGGCCACCATATCCATGGGGATACGTTCCAGCCCCCACCGTAGATACCTGAAACTGCGGAAAGGGGCGAAAGCCCCCTCCATGGTTTTCAGAGGCCCCCCCACACCCCACGCAGGACAGTGCGCCCCCTGCAACCTTGCTAAGACTCTAGCTAGCACGTAAGTCTTGTTGGTCAGGCCTACAAGGAAGCTGCACACATGGAACTTTTGAAGAAAAAAATGGAGGTTTCTCCTAAAAGTAAGTGCCTGGGTGGGGGGGGCTGTGGAGGGTGTGGGGGATTCTTCAACCATGGATAACTGAAACCGCGGATGAGGAATCCATGGATACGGCCCCCCTGTATCTTGCCAGCTACAGGAGTTCAGCTCCTTGCAGAGCAATTAGCAGCTATCTTGCAAGCTATAGGAGCTTAGCTCTTTGAAGGGCAATTAGCAGCTATTTGATTTTTGAATAGCCTCAGAGCTTGTGGCAATTACTTATCTGATTTCTCCATCACCTGGGACCCACCAGAAATCAGGTTCCGACCCATAGTTTGAGAAACACTGGTCTATAGCATGCAACTACACCAACGGAGCACGTATTGCATGCTGAGGGGGGGGGGGAATCAGATGGCTAGTAAGAGGTAATAAGAATATCTTTTACTTACTTCCCGGTAGGCCACCTGATGGCCATTAGGTCTTCTTGGACCCATGCCACCTATTTTGCTGGTGTATGTCCAAGAAGCCTCAGGGGGTCTAGGAAAGGGGGATAGGATCCAGCATGTGCAACTGTCACCAAGATCCTCCCCCTCCAGCCTTCAAACCACCACCCCCTGGTTTGGTCCACCCCCTGCCTAAAACTGCCCATGAACAGCCCCATCTGCCACCTTACCTAGACCAGTGGACCATCCAGGTGGTTCTGGCACATGCACAGAACCTCTGGCCAGTTCCTCCAGCGGCTCCATTGCATGGTACGGCAGTATGATGTTTGCACTGTCTCTGGGTCACTTACGACAGCAGATCGCGAGATCCATTGTTGTAAATGGCCTATAGGATTGGGCCATAAGAGTATAAGAACCTGCTTTATACTGAATTGGATCATCTAGCTCAGCATTGTATACACTCACTCATTCAGAGCAGCAGCAGCAGCAGCAGCAGCAGCAGCAGCAGCAGTGAAACAGCATTTCAGACGGAGTCCTTCCCAGTCCTGCCAGGGGATTGAATCTGGGATTTTCTGCATACATAGCATGAGCTCTCCCCCCCCCCCCAGTATTTTTTGAACACATAAAGTCTAAAAAATAAGCTCAAAGTGTTTCTAGCTGTTTAATTCATTTTATGCACACACACACACACACACACACACACACACACACACACACACACACACACTTTCTTTTTCCCTCCTGGGTCTCTCTTTTCCTCGCTTTTGTCTGTTGTTGTTATTCTCTGCTGCAGCTTGCCATCACCCCCTGCCCCTCTGAAACTCCGCTGGGAGCCTCTGCTCATCCTTTAAGAGCCATGGCATTTGAAACAACCACACAGCAAGCCAGAAAATAACAATAGAGAAGAAAATATAATGCTGAGCTGTGGCAGCTTTTGGAGCATGTTTGAATCAGAATGTTAACTATTTCACTGAGTCAGTGGTAGGCTATGTCTACACAACCGCATTTCTTACTCGGGCACGTCCCAGGGGAAGCCAGTGCCAGTGCTGTATCAGTTACATTTATGGGATAGGCTCCCTGTGTTATTCTTTCTGTAATCCTAAGCACAAAATGCTTGGCATTTATCAGCTGCATCTAAGCTTCTGTGATCCTGTGTTGCTTTCGGTGATGCAGAAGCCTATTAAAAGAAGCCTATTAAGCAAACTAGGCCACATCCAGCTGGCAGCTTTCAGGCTACAAATTCAGCACTGTGTCACCACCATGGGAAGCTCAGACTTTCCAGTGGTACTGATTTACTGCAAGCAAGACCAACTTTTGGGTGTTTGTGCTGAGTAAACCCACACCTGGTGGAGGTACCCATTTTCCAGACGCAGCTAAAAGAGAAGCTACGAGGATGGCTCCTGCCTGCCCAGTAACATGCAAGCCTATGAGTTGTGCTCCAACCCTCTCTGCAATCTTATGGAGGATCCTGAGGACAAACTCTGCACTTGCATCTGATCTGAATTAAAAGGAAAACAATCTAAAGATCGGGAGGGGGGGGCATTCCACCAGCAGAGGCTGGGGGCTCCAGGTGACCCAATGATTCTGAAGCTTAGGGAGGACTGAACGGGAGGAGAATCACCAGGCATCCCAGTCAGGGAAGAACAGTGGTTGTTGTTCAGTCGTTAAGTCGTGTCCGACCCTTCGTGATCCCATGAACCATATCCCGCCAGGCCTTCCTGTCCTCCACTATCTTCCTGAGTTCGCTCATTTTCATGTTCGTTGCATCGGTGATGCTGTCTAACCATCTCATCCTTGGCCTTCCCCTTCTCCTTTTGCCTTCAATCTTTCCCAGCATCAGAGTCTTCTCCAGAGAGTCCTCTCTTCGCATTAGGTGGCCAAAATATTTGAGTTTCAGCCTTAGTACCTGTCCTTCCAGGGAACAGTCAGGGTTGATTTCATTTAGAATTGACTGATTTGATCTCCTAGCAGTCCAAGGGACTCTCAGGAGTCTTCTCCAGCACCACAGTTCAAAAGCATCTATTCTTCGGCGCTCAGCCTTCCTTAGAACAGTGGAGAGGGGAGGAAGTTTCATTGCCATGGCAACGCTGACACCACTGTTTCCTGGAATCTCACAAGACACACATCACATTTTCTACTCGTGCGTGGGTTGTCAGGCCTTATACGGCCTTTGTAGAAAGGATGCTATGGAGGAAAGTGGGTCACCAGCTGGGCTTCCACGCAGGGAGATCGCCGAGAGCACTGAAAAGGCAGAGTAAATTCCAGGTGACTGACAATCCCTTCCTCTGAAATGAGATATCCAGAGAAGGAAAAGAGAAACCAGTGGCGTCACTATAGCGGGGCTGGGGGGAGCTAATGCCCCCGGGTGACAAACGCGGTCTCTTCGCACGGAGGAGTTACAGGCACAGCGGGTTTCTTGGGCTTTGCGGCTACATTTGCAGCTGCAGAGCTGAAACGCACCAAAATTGGCGCGTTTTTTCAGCCCTCCTACCCACCCTGGCGCTTGGAAGGCTTCAAACGAAGCCTTCCGGGAGCACGGGGGGGGGGATGATGCAAATGTGTCATCAGCCCCCCCTCATGTGACACTGATAGCAATGCAACTGAGAGAAACAACAGTGTCACCTACCTTTGAAGAACATCAATAAATAAAATAGACCAACAATTCATTCATTCATAAAGGCAGAAAACCATAAAATAATAATTAAAAGTGCAGACTAAAGTATATAACACAGCAACCTTGTAAAACTCAATTATCCTTGTAATACAAAACAAAAAAAATGCTTTTCAGAGCATGCTGAAAACAGAAGAAGAAGAAGCTTGGTGAAATTCCCCAGGGTGGGAACTCTACCACTGTGGGGCCACCAGAAAGAGGGCTCTGTCCCTATGCGACCATGGATTCCATCTCTTCCCCGAGATGTAGTTCATCATCATAAGGGCTTCAGAACTCTGTACCCAAATTAGAAAGTCCAGTCTTAGGTGCTGCTATTGCTATTATTTATTATTGGACAAGTCTCGTACACAGTGAATAAAGGTAGGGGTGGCACATTTTCTCTGCTCCTTCGCTCCCCTTGTGGTCTCCCTTTGAGGGTCTCCCTAAAGTCTGCCCTGCCTCATATAGGGGTTCTGCTCCCAAGCTTGTCCTCAAGGGGTGTCTGCCTGGGCATCTGAGAGCCCAGGAGAGCTCCCTAAAGGTCCACTTGTTAGGAATGGGAAGAATTGGGCCTTCCTTGCCTCTCTATTTGCACACCCCACTGGGAAACTGAGGTGCCTGTACTCCCCTTGCCCCTCTGGGGCTCCTTCTGGTGGGGCTGCTGCCTCTGGATCAGTCTTGCTCCCATCCTTTCCACATTCGTCCTCTCCTCCCACCACACATCTCCTCTATTTCCACCATTCTTCTTCAATGAAGCCTCCTCCCCAACTTTCCCTTCCCTTTCCTGCCCTTTTATGAGTGGTTTCCATCCTCTCCCATGGACCTCATCCATTTTCTCTTGCCTCTCCTGATCATCTAGCATTCTTGAAATCTTGCCCCTCCCCCCTGGGAGTCAGTGCCCGGTTGTATTGTCATCAACAGGCACCCCCAGCTGCAGTCAAACTGTTCACTGCTTCCCTTGAAGCATCGGTGGGACCTCTCTCATACACTGGTGAGAACGAATTTGACTGTCTGGAGGACCAGAGAACACAGCCTGTGAAGCAGATCTTAAAACTCTGGCAAGGTCATGTGATTGCAGCTGGTCCTTTAAGTAACTTGGTTCCAGATCATATAGGACTTTGAACAGCCAATGGAGCTGGTGGAGAATAAATGTCATATGAGCAATTACCTCACCCCACCTACTTCCTAAGGGCTGTTTTTTCAAACAATTCAAGTTTCCGAACCATCAAGGTAGACCCAAGTAGAGCGCATTACAGTTGTCTGCATTGGATACAGGTCGCCGAGATTAGATCCAATTTCTGTAGGTAGAGCAGCATCTTGTGAAGTACACAGTGGTAGTAAAAAAAAAAAAACACACTTAGCCACTAGCACTATTTGAACAACCAGGAATAGCACCAGATCCAAGACCACCCCCAGCCTGCATATATGGTCCTTGAGAGGGAATACAGCCACATGCAGAACCACTTTATTCCCCCATTCATATCAGCGGTCTTACCATATCAGGATCTTAAGGGCTCAGTCATTTTCTTTCCCTCCCCCACTGAAGCAGCCATGCCACTATAGAGCATGCTGCACCCTGAGGGGGGGGGAGGCAGCCCCAGAGGTCTCCTCCAGATAAGGGAACATTTGTTCCCTTACCCGGTCATAAGCCTCCAGTGCCGGAACAGATCTACTCAGACCTGTGGCGGCGATTTTGCTAGCACAAGTCCAAGTGAACCAAGGAAGGTGGATTGAGGCCTGGAAGGGGAATAGGATATTGGACGGTGGCGCTGTCGCTGAGACTTCCCCCTTCCAGCCATTGTTCAGCCCCCCCAGTTCCACCTGATCTCCCTGTACCTCCACCTCCCATTCCTGTTCTTCCCCCTTCCCCCTCCCTCCCGCACCAGGGGCCATGACGGATCCACTGTCAGGCCACTGCCGCCACATGCCGATTGCGGTGGTGGCCCTGCTGCTCCCGGCAGTGGGTTGCGCTTGCAACCACCGTAAAGTGACTTATGCTGCTAGAACACTAGTTTCGGTGGTGTAAGGGCAGCCTAGGACTGGGCTGCCAGTTAATTAAGTTTGTTCACGAAGATCTTTTACCTTTATCAACATTTGACAGGGATGTGGATCAAGTCTCTGACTCCAAGTCTCGCGTCAAGTCTCTGGGTCCAAGTCTCAAGTCAAGTCCCAAGCTTTGGTTGCGAGCAGAGGCGAAACAAGGGTGGAGCGAAGGCAAGTAGTTCTGCAAGACTCCGTTACACTGGAGACAGCGGCCCCTCCCCCTTGCTGTTGGAGCCATTCCAGCAGCAACAGGGGAGTGTCCTGCGTGTTGCCTTTGCTGCCAGAATGGCTCCAACAGCAAGGGGGAGGGGCCGCTGACTCCAGTGTAACGGAGTCTTGCAAAACTACTTGCCTTCGCTCCACCCTTGTTTCGCCTCTGGTTGCGAGTTGCGAGTCCCTATTTATTTAATGGGGAAAATTGGTTTAAACCTGAATAAAATTCAACTTGTTGTAAAAGGCTCCAAGTCTCGAGTCGAGTCTTTCGAGTCATTTACAATCGCTGAGTCAAGTCGAGTCATTGATGCGACTTGAGTCCGACTCAAGTCTGAGTCAATAGACTCAAGTCTATATCACTGACATTTGAATGCATGGCTTATAGAAGACAACTATGTATGGACATATTTTTGCATATTCAGAAGCCTTTTTAGAGATTTATGCATAGATTGCTTACTAATATCTTTCTGTAGATTGGTTATTGATAAGTTTTGTAATTTGTATAAGTTTTATGCACATTATGCTGTACAGTATTTTTTCCTTTTTTGTTTTCTTTTTGGTTTTTGTCATTGTTTTGTTATTTTCTTATTTTCTATTCACAAATAAAGGAGATGGGGAGGGAACTTTGTTCATCCTCATCCAGGTCAGAACTGCCTCCAAGCACCCACTGAGAGTTTCCACTGCCTTCTGTGAACAGATGATGCAGAGTAGAATTAGGTGTCCTCTCTGCATATTGAGGACATTTCACTCAAAACATCTGGATGGCCTCTCCCTGCAGGTTCATACAGATGTTAAAAAGCATGGGAAACAAAATGGAGCCTGTGACATCCAATAGGCCGAAGTTCCTTAGCGCTACCTTCTGGACACGACCTGCCAGGAAGGATTGGCGGCAACATAGCAATATGCAGGCTATCCTTCTTTATATTAATAATTATGGTAAATATGCATTGCTCTACAGTACTGGAAATCCAAACATTCTTTGTGTGTGTGTTGAGCAGTTAGATCTAGCCGATAAGGAGGAAATTATTTACAACAGAAGGGGCATCTTGGAAAAATATGATTATATTTGGCAGTCATTTTTAGAGATGCTTACCAATTAGTATAACTTATTAATCATGTTTATTCATTACCCACATGCAGTTTCTAAAAGCAAATTTAATTTATTAAATTCATAATGTATTAATGTTTGATTTTTTTAATTCCTTTTTTTATTCCTTTGTGAACTGCTCTAGAAAAAGTGAACTGCTTAGAAAAGCAGCATAAAATGTTTTGAATAATGAATTATTATCTACTGAAGTAAAGGTATAAGGAATCTTATAGTGGGAGCAAATAAGCTTATTTCAGGAGTGCCTCACACACTGATAGGATTGCCAGTTTGCTCCAAATGACCACATTTGTCTAGTGCAGTGGTGGCCAACTTGTGGCACGCCATGTGCCACATTTTATGTAGATAATCGTAAGCGTGCCACATGAATAAATAAATAAATAAATAAACAAACAAATATTTCTAAGCTAATGAAAATATTTAAAGCACCGTGACAGTGCAAGAAGAATGAGGTGCAGTGGGGTACAGAGACCTCCTCTAGTGCCACAGGCTTGGAAAGATGCGCTGGGGTTGAGAAAGAGAGAGGGACTTCAACGCTCAACTTGGGCAGAAATGGTGGCGCGTGCCACTTCAAAAGGCTCGGCGTGCCACTAAGTGGCACCCATGCCATGGGTTGGCAACCTATGGTCTAGTGTTTGTTTTTTTCTCAGGCGGATAGGCAACAACGGTTAATCTCAGGCCAGTTTTGGACTGTTACTGGGCTCGTTACTGGGCTCGGTCTCTTTACCATTGGGCTCTGCCAGATATTTCCCTCATTTTTTAAGGGTTGGTAGACTTGTGACATGATTAGGCTCCTCCTCCTTCAAGGGTGTAGTGCAGCACAAGGACTCTGACTACAGCAGAAGCCGTGTTGAGGGTGTTGTCATCAGACAGCAGGACTGCTCAGGTGCTGCCTTTGAAACTGTTTTCAAAGTACAAGAGCTGAGAAGAAGCATCAGGCTCAACCAGAGGGAAAATGATAAATTTGCTTAGGAGCATAAGCATCAGTATGGAGATAGATGATGGATGATGGATAAGGGAGGGGATGGACAGACAAAACGAGGAAAGAAGCAAGCCCCACCCAGGGAGGGGAGTTTGGGCTTGTTTACTTCAGTTCATTGAATGAGGGGAACTAGGAGACCCAGATGCTGGAAATAAAACTTACATCTGTGTCAACCAGGGACGTGCGGTTCCTCCGTCACAGGGGAGGAACACCCCCCCCCCCGCGTTTCTACTCTACCGAAAATGGCCGCAACTGACCTTTCAAGTCCGCTCGCACTCCTCCCACTACTCGAGTACAGTGGGCGGTGCATGACCACTCTTCAAAGGTTGACTGTGGCAGATAGGACTGCATTCTATACCTTCTATAATTATTTAGGATATTTTAATCTCAGTTTTCTATTGTTGTACATTAGTTTTCAACTATTGCAACCTACTCCAAAACTTTGGGGTGGAATGAGCTATATCTTTAAATGAAGACCAGAGCCTCTGTAACGACTCTGGCGCGCGCATGTGCACAAACACACACACACACACCCTGCCCCCTGCTGATGTATTAGGGTTGCCCTCTGCCATTGGTACTGAAGGTTCAGGGAGCAGCCTGGCCAGGGGGCCCTCTGATGGGTGTGGGCCTTCAATCAGTGCCCTGCCTGGCCGACCCATGTCACCATCCCAGCTACTCATTAATATTGTTTTATGTATTTGTGGCTTCTTTCAATGCAAATTCAATGTTTTGCAAATCCAATAAACTTTTAATACTAAAATGTTTTTAAAATGTATTTTAAGAATATTTGTTGTGGTTAAGTACTTGTCTCCCCCCCCCCCCCGCAGCTGATAATAGTTTAGGCGGGGGAAGGAGATTTGAGGTGGGAAATGGCATGAGAGAGAAGGGGAAAGTTTACCCATGTGCCATGACCCTAATCCAAAGGGTGTGTGGATGTCTTTCTGCTTTCAATGAAAGAAAAATACATTGGGAGATCCAGTCACAAACCTTTGGTGTCCCATGTTGTTTGATCCTGGGTAACATGACTATGCTTTTGGCATGTATGCATAGCTGGCATGCCAAATTCATAATATTCATAATGAAATATGAATAAAATGTAATTGTTTTTAATATGAATCACAGCACAATCCTGTAGATCGTGCCGGCACCGGCATGAGCATTCTGTCGCTGGCAGCAGTCGCAAACGTGCACGTTCATGACTACTCTGGAGCAAGGGAGGCCGGCGCAGAGACCGGCCTCCCTTGCTCCATCCCCGGAACGCCCAAGCGGCCGCCGGATAAGGCAGGTAAGGATCCGGTGGGCGTGGGGGCGGTTTGGCGGGCAATGGAGGGGGGCCATTGGTGTAGCCAGCCCAGGAGGGGGCGGGAGATGGCCTCGGCCATATCCCCATCCCCGCCAGGCCGGCTAGGCTGTTACACAGCCTGCTCTACTTCCGCCAGCTATTTAGCTGGCGGAAATCCGAGGAGACCGATCGGGCCGGCCTGAATTTACCTCCGGCCTGGCGGCAGAACAGCCGCTGGGGCTCAGGATCCGGTAGGCAGCCCTGGGCCGCTGGCCGGATCCTTACACAGGATTGTGCTGCCCGTCTGTATAACCAGAGAGTTGGTCAGTTTGCCCAGGCACACTTGAAGAATACTTGTCTGTAGATTGAAACATGGAATAACATTGCCCTAGCCTTCTCTAAATGCTGCCCTTGATTCAGATCATCTCTGTTGCACACCCCTGGAGTCCATTTTGGCCATCAGCAAAATGCTTTTATCCAGCATATACACTAGAGCAGGCATTCCCAACCTATGTTATGCATACCCCTATGGGTACACAGACCACAGGCTGGGGGTACTCGAGATACTTACTGTGATCAGCAGCTGATAACGGGCAGCATCTAAAGTGGGGTTTTTTTCAGGTTACGGCGTGTCCGGGTCATCCCGCTCGCTCCGCAACCTGGAAATAAAGGATATAGCCCTGCCGATGTCCCTGGTAGCTCCTCCTACCTGTTCTCCTGTGCCCTGCCATCTTGGATCTCGCAAGAGGACCCGCCCACGCCGCAACCTGGAAAAAAACCAATTTAACAGGGGGTACGCAGGACAACTGGAGGTCCTCCTAGGGGGTACGTGGGCCTTCAAAGGATGGGAACCCCTGCACTTGAGTAGAAGCTACCCAACTGGAACCCAAGCTGAACTAATGTTGGTCTTCTTCCCAAACCTCTTTGCAGAGCGGGGAAAGGAAAACATCCTTAGGAGTAGCTGTAGAATATCATTGGGAGGGGGAGGAATAACTAGAGCATAAATTTATCATACATGATGACAATCCAAATCTTTGAGTTGCTCCAGACCATTCAGACAAACTAGGTTGCACTGGATTACAAGTATTGCAGAGTGGACTACAGCTGAATTTTCTTTGTAATATCCAGACTCTTGATATTATTTAAATGTGTGTTTTTTTCCTTTCCTAAATAACACAAAAGCAGCTTTATTGACTTTGTACCACTTCCAGAATCAAGCGTACGAGGTATGCCCCTTGAAAACACAGCCTTCCTTCAGATGTTGCATATTGTCTGCAGTGCTTGATCAGACAAGCTTAATATGTCATTTCAACTGGCTTATAAGAACTTCCCTCTGACATTAGAGAGCCTTCAATCATGAGGTAGTAAACAGGATACTCTATCACTATAAAGCAATATTTTTCCTCTCTCAAAGTACACTTGAAAATGTCACAAGAAGTAGCCTAAAGTGATGGTACAAAGCTTATGTTTTTCATTTAAAAGCAGGAGGGGCCAACCCACATTAAGAACCATGGGGCATATTTTACATTTCTCATGTTGTAACCAATGGTAATTTCATGTATGTGATAGGATACAATATGAATTTTAAGAGTTGCTGGAATGTGTGGTTTATTAGGAATTAACCCATAATTATAACAGTGCTACTGGGCATGGCGCTAGGAATTTACTTGGTAAGCTCTGGAAATGCTGACTACTTCATTCCTTCTGAGGAGCAAAAACTGGGTTAGATGAAAGCAGGCAAAAGACAGTTCTTTCGAGGGGGGGGGAGAACCCTCCTCTCTGTGTTCTTATGTTTATGTCAAAACGAATTAGCCAGAACAGTTTTCTCTTTCATATGTTCTTTCTTAATCAGATTCTAAAAGATATGGGACTAACAACAGAGGCGTCACTGCCTCTATTGGCGCCTGGAGCAAGGGGGTAGGCGCCCCTATAAGGAAAGAGTGTGCCACGGCCAATAGGCCGCGGCATGCTCCGGAGGGGGGGTGGCGCGCTCCGGAGGGTGGCGCGCTCCGGGAGGGGCGGCGCGCTCCGGGCACCCCCCCCCCTCAATCAGGAGAGCCGGCTCAGGGATGTCTTCCCCAGCCGGCTGCCCGGGGCCTTCTAAGGAAGGCCCGCTGCTAGAACGGTATTTATACCGTTCTTTTTGCGCATGCTCAGACTGTTACTGAGGGAAAAGGGCAGCCCTTTTCTAGATATGTTGGAACATTTTGACAAACGTATAAATAAGCAATTAGCATTAATATTTATAGATGCTGAAAAAGCTTTTGATAATTTGAACTGGTCTTTTTATTAGAAGTTTTACAAGAAATGGACTTCGGGGAAAACTTCAGTAAATGGATAAATTCAATTTATGTGACACAAACTGCAAGAGTATTAGTGAATGGGGAGCTGACTAAGACATTTGAAATTCAAAAAGGTACGCGACAAGGATGTCATCACCATTGCTGTTTATATTGGTGTTAGAAGTTTTGAATAGAAATATTAGACAAGATGAAAGAATACATGGTGTGAAGATTAAGAAAGAAATATTCAAGTTAAGAGCCTTTGCGGACGACTTGGTACTAATGCTGGAAAATCCGTTAAAAGATATAGAGTTGTTGATGAGTAAATTAAAAGAATTTGGATCTCTTGCAGGATTTAAAGTTAATAAACAGAAGACAAAAATAGTGACTAAAATATGAAGATTCAAGATCAACTGAAACTGATGAATAAAACAGGATTTAAGGTGGAAAAAAAAGTTAAATATCTTGGAATTGTATTGACGAGTATGAATTGCAAATTATTTCAAAATAATTATGTTAAAGTATGGAATGAAATTAAGAAAGATCTGTTAAGATGGGAAAGATTGAAATTGTCTTTACTAGGAAGGATATCGGTGATTAAGATGAATGTATTGCCAAAAATGATGTTCTTATTTCAAACGATACCAGTGATTATATCTGATGCACCATTTAAAGAATGGCAGAAAGACATTTCTAAATTTATTTGGCAAGGGAAAAAACCAAGGGTGAAATATAAGATTCTTCAAGATGCAAAAGAAAGAGGAGGATTAGGACTACCGGATCTGAAAGTATATTATGCAGCATGTTGTTTTGTGTGGTTGAAAGAGTGCGTGTATTTACAAAATAGAAGATTATTGGAGTTAGAAGGCTCTGACTTGAGATTTGGTTGGCATGGGTATTTGTGGTATGATAAAGTGAAAGCAAATTTAGAATTTAAAAATCATTATGTTAGACATGCATTATGGAGAATTTGGAATAGATATAAAATGAGGTTTTATGAGAAAGTACCATTATGGGTTGCACCATATGAAGCACACTTTGGTGGAAGTAGCGTGCCAAAAGAGAAAGGACTACTGTACAGAAATTTATTAATTTTTTCACAAGGAGACTGTACAATGAAGTCAAGAGAAAAACTAATGGAAGAAGACTTTAATTGCCAATGGTTTGTATATGCTCAAATTTTGGAGAGATTTAAAGTGGACAAGAAGGCATATGGATTTGTAGAAGAAGAATCAATATTGGAGGCACAATTAAAATCTGAAGACCAGATAATTTCAAAAATGTATAAATTGCTTTTGAAGTTTGAAACAGAAGAAGAACAGGTTAAAGAATGTACGATTCATTGGGCGAAAAATGTAGGTCATGTTATTTTAATGGACCAATGGGAACAACTACGGTTAAAACAGTTGAAATTTACGTTAAATGTTAATATTAAAGAAAATATGTATAAAATGATATATAGATGGTATATAACCCCAAGCAAATTAGCAAAAATGTATGAGAAGGTGATGAATAGATGTTAAAAATGTAAAAAGCAAGAAGGAACTTTTTACCATATGTGGTGGACATGCCCCCAAGCAAAGAAGTACTGGACTCAGATTCATAAACAGATTGAGTTGATTTTAAAGATTAAGGTTCAAATGAAACCGGAAACCTTTTTGTTGGGTACGTGGGATGATCATGTAGGCGAAAAATTTCAAACTTTGTTTTTATATATGATAGCTGCGGCAAGAATTTTATATGCACAATATTGGAAGAATTCGGAGATACCTTCGCTGGAAGATTGGTGGCTGAAAGTTTTGGATTATGCTGAAATGGATAAACTTACAATTTTAATTAAGGAAAAGTCAGTTAACTTTTTCGTGAATAATTGGAAACCATTTATTGATTTTTTAAGAGAGAGAGAGAGAGAGAGGAATGATGTGATGATATGCGAATTTAATGAATAGAATGTGGGTGTTATTTTGGCTTAGTTGGAAATTATATGTAGAAAATAGTGAATAGTATGCTAGTAGGATGTATTGCTTCGCGCTTGCTATAACTTTATGAAATATGTATTGTTTTTATGTTTTAATATATCAATAAAATATAAATATATATGAAAAAAAAAAGAACGGTATAAATACCGTTCTAGCTGCGGGCCTTCCTTAGAAGGCCCCGGGCAGCCGGCCGGGGAAGACGTCCCCGAGCCGGCTCTCCCAATTGAGGGGGCCGGCCCGAGTCGGACTCGGACTCGAGTCTCCGAGTCGGACTCGGACTCGAGTCTCCGAATCCGACTCGTGGGCGGAGCGGTGGGGGCGCCCTTCGGGAGATGGCGCCCGGAGCCAGTGCTCCGCTTGCTCCACCCTAGTTTCGCCTCTGACTAACAGCCCAATTCTAGCTTTGGCTAATGGTGACAGATCTCGCGATCCGTTGCAAAAGGTGTGACGTTGTTATATGCTGCGGGACCACTGGTGCAAATGACCAGAGGCTCTTTGCGCATGCCAACAGTTCACCCAGGCTATGCCGGAGCAGGAAATGTGGTGGCGACAGCAGGTCATGAGCAGTTTGGAGGAGGGTCAGGGGAGCATCGGGCTGGGCAGGGGGCAGTTTGAAGGTGGGAGGGGGTGGATAGCAGCAGTTGTGCATGCCAGGATCCTATCCCCCTTTTCCTCACCTGACACACTCCCTGAGGCTCCTTGGACTTACGCCAGCTAAATAACTGGTGTAGGTTCGAGGAGACCCATTGGCAGCCAGGCAGCTTACAGGGAAGTAAGTAAAAATATTTTTACTTTCCTCTCCCAGGCTGTCTGGTCACACACACCACATAGGATGCAGTGTTTACTATGTTGGCTTGGCACCACTGCATCGCGTAGGCTGGTGGGCAATAGGACTGGGGCATTAAATTAATCTTGCACAAATTGAATATAAACCTTCTTTCAATGACAGAAGAGACTGAATAGACAATTTAATCAACATAAACCTAATCTCTACACTTATTGCTATTTATTCAAAATTTGGGAGGGTTGAACTACACGTTACTTTCAACCTGATGGGTTTAAAGAAAGGAATGTATTGGAAACGGTCCTTTCAAGTTCCCAAAGAGCCACAGGGTCTCCTGTTCAGCCCAGGAGCATAGCATACAATGAGATGGGGCTTAATACTTTCCCCATCTACCGTTTGGGTTAAAATGGTCATGTCCTGGTGGCAATTTGCTGACAAAGCTGTGACTTGTGGAAATCATCATTTTGGGAGCAATTCTCCACTTGAGAAGGGATTTTTGCCATGAAAATGGCCAGGGAAATTATTCACACCTCTCCTCCTCACTGTACAACATGCCAAATCTCCGCCACATAGCTGTCTGTCTGGGAACTTAAAGGACCACTTCCAATCTACTTTCTGTTTTAAATTCATCTGTTAGATGCAGGTTTAAAGTAGCACCTAGATAGCCAATAGTCTGGTATGAAACTATACTGGTAGTGTAAAATGGGTGCCTGCAAAGATTTTCAAATGCTTATGACCTATTTCCTTTGTAATGAGACAGGCAGCAGCCCAATCCTATCCACCCCGGCATAGGCTCTTCAACGCTGAATCCTATCTGGGGAAGGCCCTGGCTGATGGCCTACTTGGGGTAAGCGGGCATTACCCCACCACAGCCGCTGCAATGGGGCTACTTAGTCTCCGCCGGCTCTGTAGCTGGCGAATTAAGCAACTCTGTGTCAGCTGCAAGGGCCTGGGAGGGGGAAATAGGATGTGGACTCTGGTCCCACCCACCCTCCCAGGCCCGCTTCGCCCACTCCGTCCTCTCCTCTCCCCATTACACCCCTCCCCGCTCTCCAGCCCCTGCTTCGCTCGGAGTGGGACTTACCTGCTCCACAGTGCAGATTTCTTTTCTCTTTGGTGGGGGTGGGGTGTGCCACACCTTACAGCACGTTTGCAACACCCTAAACTGGTAGTAGGATTGCACCGAAAGACTATTAACATGTTGCAGTGTACACATATACAGGTATCTGAATGCTTGAACCGCATTTTTGTGTAACTGGCCACATGTGTATTCATTTGAAAAAGTCAACACAGGGACTAGACACCTCAAAAATGCAGAGCAGAAGTCATAAGTACTGCTGTTTCTGAGTTAAAGGTACTGCATGAATAACTGATGCACATACAGATCAACAATAATGTATACTCTGTACATGGAATGGGGCGGTGACGGGGGGTGGGGAGGAGGGCGGATTGGGCCCAGGAGGGGATGGGTTCAGCAGCAGTGATACCTGCCAAATCTTAACCCCCTTCCTGGGCACAATCCGCCTGCATGGGTCAATGAGAACTTGCACCAGCTATCAAGCTGGCGCAGGTCAAGTTGACCCATAGCAACTGCTGGGGCTTACCCTGAGGAGGACTCCAGAGACCAACCCCCCCCCCCTTAGGATACAGTGATAGCTGCACCAGTGCAGTTAGGTAGGATTGGGCTGCCAGTTAGTAACTGTGTGTTTGTATTGCATTATTGTTAGCCACCTTGGAGGGGCCATCTGTGGGACAGAAGTGCAGAATAGAAATATTCACTAAATAAATAAATAAATAAATAAATAAATCTATCTTTCTATCTATATAACTTTCATCTGAGTTTTGAATCATTCAGGCTAACTTTATTCTGCCAACACAGGAGTATTTATTGCTACCAACATGGGAGTATTCCAAGATAGGGGGAGAGGGAATGTGATGCACTGTTCCTTTTAAACCTTACCTGACTTTGAGGTTTACTGCCGGATTCCTGTTTGACTTACAGTTTCATAAAGAAATTTAGCATGGCTGCCTGTTTGCTGGGAATCTCTCTGAGGTTGGATTCTCGGAGTTACACAATTTATATTTGTGAAGCAGTTAAGTACAGGTGTTAATAAAGGTAAAGGTATCCCCTGACAGTTAAGTCCAGTCGTGTTAATAGCCCTTTTCATATCTTCTGTATACAAGGAATGTACATACATGCACAGGGTGGTCTACACTGTGTTGACAGGTCCTACAGCCAACTTACATGTGACACTTCAACATTTTTAGCTACCCTGTGCATGTACAAGTATACATGCACGGGGGGGGGGGGGGCTTCCACGTGATTGGGAATCCTGCTTTTGAAGAGCATGGAGAGAGGTCCGTACACCATTGAGACATAGCACATATGAAAAGGGCTATTAACATTTCCCTGAGAAAAGGGTCCCTGCAATAACATTCCGAGTTGCCAGACAAGATACTGAGGATTCCAGCAGACTCCTAGTCTGTTCAGTTAAGCTGAGCAGTTCTGAGTCACCAACTGGCCAATACTTTCTCTGGAGCATGATGTTCTTGGGCAAAGGATATTATTTTAAAATAATTGTTGTTTCCTAGTAATGTCTTCACTGCAGCTTACCTTCCTTGAGGACTATTTTTATATTATCTATCCTAAAAAGAAGGATAATTGCAAGACAGTGGGTGTACTATGTAACCATCTTCTACAGAAGCTGCCCAAGTGTTGGTTGTCCTTGCCTAAATGGATGTTCCTTACTCAGAATTCTATTTTTGTTTTGGATAAGATAACATGAGAAGCAGAGGCGTCGCTGTGGCGTGGCGAGGTGTGTGAAGGACCCCAGGTGACGCGCGCGGACACACGCGCAGAAAGGTGACACGCGCACATGCCTGGGGCTTCCCGCCCGCCTCGCCAGGCCAGCTCTGGGCGCCCCCTCAATCAGGAGAGCCGGCTCGGGGACGTCTTCACTGGCTGGCTGCCTGGGGCCTTCTGAGGAAGGCCCGCTGCGAGAACGATATTTATACCGTTCTTTTTGCGTATGCGCAGACTGTTACTGAGGGAAAAAGGCAGCCCTTTTCCCTCAGTAACAGTCTGCGCATGCGCAAAAAGAACGGTATAAATATCGTTCTCGCAGCGGGCCTTCCTCAGAAGGCCCCGGGCAGCCGGCCGGGGAAGACGTCCCCGAGCCGGCTCTCCCGATTGAGGGGGCGCCCGGAGCGGTGCCCGTCGGGTGCCCCCCAAATCACGGCACGCCCTATGGCCACGCCAAAGGTTTATAAAGGGGGGGTGTCGGGGGAAGGGTCACTAGGTGATGCGCGCGACCCGCTCTGGGGCAGCACACGCCCTAGTGACGCCACTGATGAGAAGCAGCCCTCAGACTAGAATTACCATGACTTGCATAAGGTATACTACATTCATGTCCTTTCTTCCACTTTTCTCATGAATTAATTAATTCCAGTATTTATATACCTCTTTTCTTGGTCATTGGATTTCTCCTCTGACTTTAATTCAAGGCGGTTTACACAGGCAGGCAATTCTAAACCAAGCGGTTTTTATAATACAATAAATGTCCTAATCTTTCATAGGACGCTTTTTTCCAGGTGTTTCCTTTCACGGTCTGGTTTCTCTCTGGCATTCCCCTCCTACGTGTTGACTGGCAACTCCCCATCACAGAGTGCCAGCTACAGCTTCCTCTCTCTCTCTCTCTCTCTCTCTCTCTCTCTCTCTCTCTCTCTCACACACACACACACACACACACACACACACGAGAGAGAGAGAGAGAGAGAGAGAGAGAGAGAGAGAGAGAGAGAGAGAGAGAGAGAGAGAGAGAGAGAGAGAGAGAGAGAACTTCTGCAGCTTTTGTCAGCAGCGATGGAGTCTCGAACTGCTGTCCTTGAACATCAGGCATATGAGGCTGCAGCTCTCCCAACTGAGTCAGACCTCCTGCCCACTGAACCAGATCTCCTATCTTTTCTACTTCTGCTTTGTGATGGATTTGTGGAAGAGAGCAGGGCAAGCACACAGGAAGTCTATATCCTGAAAATCTTTAACTGGTCTCCCACTAGGGTCTAAATGGGCTTCAGAAGGGAGGTTTTTCAACATTAGTCCTCTCCAAGTCCACCCAGCTGGCAGGCCCCACTTCATGCTTTGAACATGTCTCAGAGGAAAAAGTCCCCACATTTTCCAGAAACAGGCCTTTGCTTCTGGTTGTGCAGAAAAGGATCAAATTGGGAAAAATCAAGAACTTGCCCTATGGACATTCTCTAAATTTAGAACCTTGCTCATCCACAGCATTTACAAAAATTGTAAAGAAAAGAATTATTTCGGAAAGCAACAGCATGGCCTATAGATGACTTTAGCCATCTTAGCTCTCAAAATAGAGTTTAAGGAGGATTTAGATGTTGCCTTAGGCTTTCCGTTGGTTCTCTGGACACAGATTAATTTTCCTTGCCAAGAACAAATCAGGAGCTATTTCGGCTACAGTTATAAGACACTTTAAGATTTATAATTCAATTAGCATTCCAAAGTAATTAAAGCTATATTTACTATAATCAACAGATAATAGATAATTTAGTGTAAAATAAAGCACACCAGCCTAATAGAAATTAGATGGTACGTATTATGCTGTGCACGACTATAACAATGCAATATGTTCACTCTTATACGTGACTAAAATAATATGATGGGGAAGAAGGGAGTTTATTCATTGGCAGACTGGCTCATCAGACTGACCTCTCAGGGCAAAAAAGAATCCAACATATTGCCAGATGCTGAACCTTTTTTGATACATATTGAGATGCAAAAATAAGCTGAGATTAACACCAGGCATAGTTTGTTCTGTACATTGCTGTTAGTTATGTTGCTGTTAGGTTGTGCCAAGTAAAAAGCCTGCCCTGCCTTTCAATGTTTTTGTATAGCCTGCCTGCGTATGTGTTCTTGTATATGGTGAATATGGTGAACAATGTGTGTTGTTTTAATGTTCCCTGATGGCTCAGCCAGATGATTTTTATCATACAAGAACATTATGGATGCAACTTGAAGGTGTACCTGCCTGCAAACTGGGGCTCAAAAGGCACAGTTTGAATAGTTGAATTTGGCAAAAAAAAACTAAGATACTTTGTATTAAGGAATGTTCTAGAATCTCTCTCTCTCTCTCTCTCTCTCTCTCTCTCTCTCTCTCTCTCTCTCTCTCTCTCTCTCTCCACACATGTATTCATTTTAAAACGATCCTATTACGGATGCTGTTAGTACACCTCAAAAATGCAGAGCAGAGGTCATTTGTACTGCTGTTTGTGAGTTAAAGGTAATGCATGGATTTCTCATCATGCATCTTCTTGGATCTTGTCTCTGATTTGACTCCCATTCCTCTTGGCTCCCTACAAGAAATAAATGACTTTTATCTCTGACAGTGTCCTCAACAGAACATATTTGACACCTTAATCTTCCCGATCTTCCTCCTCTCAAAGTAACATACAGTTAAAAGCTTCCGAGACAGCACTAGTCAAATAGGACAGTTATCTCTTCCACCCATATGCGCTGAAACGATGAAGTACAGGTGTCTTTTTTTCTTTTGCTTCTGCCATTGTAACATTTCCATTTTCTACTTTGTTCCAACCATTTTATTGGCATTGCTCCATTTGGCCAGGACATGCAACTTCTTCCACTATGCTGCGTGCATAACAGTGCTTGATTTTTCAAGGGCTTTCTATTTCATGTCATGGTTCTTGTTACTTCATGTGCTTGTTCTGCGCCACAGACACAGGATATGCACCAGTCCCATAGCAGCAGGATCCATGTCCTTGCCCTTGAGATCCTCTTCAAAAGATGCACTCTGAAGTGATGGCAAGCAGAAGGCAGGTCATTGGTTCTGGTCGCCGCATCACAAAAAGGATATAGTGGAACTGAAAAAGGTGCAGAAGAGAGTGACCAAAATGATTAGTGGGCTGGGGCATCTCCCTTATGAGGCCACAGCGTTTGGGGCTCTTCAGTCTAGAAAAAAGGTGGTTGAGGGGGGACATGACTGAGACGTATAAAATTATGCATGGGATGGAGAGAGTGGATAGAGAGAAGTTCTTTCCCCTCTCACACAACACTAGAACTAGGGGACATCCACTCAAATTGAGTGGAGGGAGTATTAAAACAGACAAAAGAAAATATTTCTTTACCCAGCGTGTAATTGGTTTGTGGAACTCCTTGCAAAAGGAGGTGGTGATGGCACCTGGCCTGGATGCCTTTAAAAGGGGATTGGACAGATTTATGGAGGAAAAGTCCATCACAGCTTACAAGCCATGATGGGGATAAGCAACCTCCTGGTTGTAGGAGTAGGTTTTCTTTGTGCCAGGAGCAAAGGAGTGGCGACAGGATACAAGTATCTTGTTGTCTTGTGCTCCCTGAGGCATCTGGTGGGGCCACTGTGTGATACAGGAAGCTGGACTAGATGGGCCTTTGGCCTGATCCAGCAGGGTTCTTCTTATGTTCTCATGACCTGGCTTATCCTTTAGTAACTGTTTTTCTCTCTCAGAAGTGAATATCTTTCATTGACATTGCAGGAACTTAAGATATGTACAGTATGCAATTTCTTTTTCTAAAAAAAGAATCTTAACGCCTGCCCTACTTTCCTTAAGTGCAAATCCCGTACCATCATAAACTTTTCATGGGTTGTGCTTCAAGAATTATAACAGAAAGAAAGTTTAAAGTGGGGGGGAAGCATAGTGAACTATAAAGGTGTCTTTCATGCATAAGGAGAGAGGTTTATCCAGCTTGATCCTATTACAGATGCTGTTAGTACAGCTTATAATATTACCAGGGCAGTTCAGCTTAATACTGTCGCTGTAAAAGTATTCCATCATTGGCTTTTCTAAAATGAACGTACTAATTTGAACTCAAAGAGGACATGTATATTTTCTTTGAACAATCCCCCTTGGCTAAAGAAGGCACCAGATATAAATGGTACTGCATGAGTTAGTAAGCTGCAATTTGCACTCTGAAAATAGGCAATAAGATCACACAGGGGAAAAAAATAATAATAGAATGTCACTGACTCTATTTCCTGCTCCGAATGTGAGTGTCATGGGCAGAATAAGCATATTTCTATCACTCATCATGTCTATTTCTGCAGTGCCACATCACACTTTCCCTAGAAGCAAAATAAGGCATAACAGAATGTTAGTGAATGAATGTCATCCGGTAAAGGACATTCTTCCTGGAAACATAAAGCTAGATATATTGGTAGAAAAAAATGATCCACCAAATGATAACGCTATCTCCACCTTGACTGGACCATCATAATCATCATGATCATATTATATCTTTGAACTGACTAAAGTTACTAGGCACACAACACAACAACAATGAAAAATCACAAAGCCCTGTCCACAGTTTGGATGTGAGTAGGGTTGTCAGCCCGTCAGTACTGGCCTAGAGTCAACTGCACTGGTCTCTTGAATTTTGAAGCTATCATAGATATTTTAATGCCACCTTGGGTTAATGACACTATGTCATACTGGGGGGGGGGGATCTTCGGAAATAGCTTCAGTCAGAGATGACAACCCTAGGTGTGAGTAGGGCCGCCAGGTCAGATGCATCCAAAACTTGAGATTTATTCTGAGCAGCGGCGTAGCTAGGCCCCCATGAGCTGTGGGCCGCCCCCGGCTCCGCCTTCGCTCCGTCCCATGACGCGGAGTGATGCCCCCAGTGACGTCACACCCCGCCTCCAGACACACACACCCTCCGCGATTTTTGGCTCCTTTCGGAGCCGTACGGCCACATGTCCCCTTTGCCACCTCTGCTCCTCCCACTCTCCAATGTTCTAGCACATCCCTCCACATTTCCTCTTCCTCTCTGCCCCTCTCTTCCTTTCCCAATCCAGGGAGTGAAAGGAGAAGAAGGAGCAGTGGAGGCAAGTAGGTGGACAGAGGTGGACACCCTCCCTACCAATCTGCTGCCTGAGGTGACCGCTTCAGTTGGCCTCATGGATGGGCCAGCCCTGCTGGAGATGTCAAAGGGTCAACTCTTCAAAGGTCAAGAGGTCAACTCTTCAAAAATTGGAACAAAATCTGGTATTGTGGTAAAGCCAAGCAGTAAAAGAGAGTCCACCAGCAGTCCAAAAATGGATGAGATTAGCCTTTTCCTGTTTAAGAAAAAAGCAAAAAGCTAGAGGTATTGGGCTCATTTTTGGCAGCCTCGGAACCCTAGATATGAGTTTAATATATAAACTAGCAATATAATGGGCAACCCAATCCTGTGTAAGGATATCCTGCGTAAGTATCCTGCACCCTTCCCATGGCCCGGGAACAACTCGGAAGAAGGGGACATTCGTCCACTTCCCCGGGTGTAGGGTTGCAATGGGCCTCCTCGAATGTACGTCAGCTTTGGAGCCGATGTACATCTGAAGTGACAGTGTAAGGACCACCCAGGCCGGGAACTGGCATGGGATATCAGCAGACCTCACCACCGGTATTCCCGCCCGCTCCCGGCCCGGCTTGCCCAACGGCCACCCTCCCTTGCTGCCTGGCCCGCCTTCCCCCTGCCCTTCACTGACAGGTGCAGGACTTAGATACTCCAGTGGATGTCGGGTTGATTGGGAGGTGGAGTAAGGGCTGCCAGCCTCCGCGCCGGCAGCCCTTACTCCCTGGGTGTCGAAAATGCGCTTTACAGCACATTTACGACACCCGGCACCTGAGGAGCACATGCTCCACAGGTGTTTCTTTACGCAGGATTGCGCCATTAATTACAGCTTCTCTGCAACACTGTAAAGACAAAGGACTAGGGTTTTAGTTAATTCAGTTCTAGATTTCAACAGCACTGTATTAAATTGACTTCAGTCCCTAAATATTTCCTAGGCTGGGTCATGGTTTAGTTTTCCTGCAATAGGAATGTTACCATAAACAAATATATAGAATTACATCTAATAGAGAATTTCATGCAACAGACATTTTGGTCATTGTTTCACCACTTAATAAGACACAATTATGAGGACACTGCCCTCCTACAAGCATTCAAGACCAGATGGATTAGCCACAGGAAAATTGACACTTGCAATGTGGTATCTCTTGGTGACTTCGTGATGCAAGTGAGAGCATGCAAAGCTTGCTAAACCATACTTGCAGTTTCAGCCCAATGGGTTTTCAGAAGAAAGCATAGGCTAGATTTAGAAAGGAACACTTGGGCACAATTTGCTCTTGGGCAACCTCAGTATATACTTGGCCTCATACAGAAGGACTGCCACTGTTCAAATCACAAAGCAAGTAACAATCAAAACCAGCATGTTAACTGATGGCCTTGCTTAGATGTTAAGCTTTACAAGACCCCATGGAGTAAATTGGCCATATATAAAAGAAGGAATGACAGATCTCATTTTCAGCTATTGCAGAAAAGAATCCACATGGCTCAAACCAGTCAAAAATGTTTAAATATTCACCTCTAAGCACTTCCAAGGAGGAAAATGAGGGAGCTGCTGCCAACAGTCCTGAAATCAGGAAGCTACAAAAGTACACGGTGCCACTTTTGCATCTCGTGCTTCTTGGCTTCTGCCACATCAAGTCCAACTAACCTGGACATAGTCTGGATATTCATATTATTAAGAAATACCCAAATCTACGTGCCAAATCTAAATAAGGAAAGGTGTGAAACTCCATATAAAATATATGCTACAGTATACTGGCTTTCAGGAAGGAGGCAGGCAGATTGACACCATTCAGGATTAGTTAGCAAAATACTGGCAACTTGCACATTTCAAAAATAACCCACACATTGAAAAGTTTAATGACTGTCTGTAAGTTTCAGTCCTTAAATGTTTGCCCCACTTCTCGGAGTGATGAAAAGTTCCAGGGGTAGTACTTACTAGAATCTAAATTCCTTTGGAGGAAAAATCACCCGAGGATTAAGGTCTCTATGCAATATTTACATTCCAGTCCTATGCATTCTGGTAGCAGAATGCACTTTCTGGCTGTCGTGAGAAAGGTGCTCGAAGCGCATGGAGCTGCACGCTTCTGGACTGCCACTGGAGAAGCCACAAAGGCTTCAAGCACGTCAGCAGGAGAAGGAAGGCCTGCCAACGGAGGTGAGTTGGCTGGGTGGGAGGAATAGGGCAGGCAGGGGGTAGGTGGAATGGGGTGGAGACCAGGGAGGAGAGGAGGTGGGTCCAGGAGGGGGTGTGACCTGGCACAAGTGACCTGCACCAGTATGCTATCCCCTTCCTCGCCGCTTTCTCTCCTCAGACTTGCACCAGCTAAAGAGCTGGTGCAAGTCTGAGGAGACCCACTGGCATTGGAAAATATTTTCCATTACCTCTCCCAAGCCTCCCATTCCCCCCCCCCCAAAAAAAAACCACGCAGCACAGCTCATTTTGGCAAGACTGTATGCTATGGCGAGGAAAACCATAGCATTGGGCTTTTTGGTTTTTTACAAATATTCAGGTGGGGCATTAGATGAAGGAAAATAGCAGAGAGCTCTTGCAAGCAACAACAGGTTACATCCCCAGTTGGCAGTTCTGCACCCCAAAAGTTATGTTGGCTCTTAGTTTCTACACTGACCATACACAGTGGGGCTGAGGGCAGGGGAGAAATGAGGCACCTTATGTTCACACCTTAACCCTTCCCATCAAGTTGAGTACCTATAAGCTTACAAAATTCTTATGGCTCCTTCCATACTGGATACTCCATACAGGGTTTGTGGATATCTTTGGCCTCCAGGACAATCAGCTGGTGATCTGTTTGACAAAGGAGTTGTCCACTGGTATCCATGACCTAATTCTACAACAGTATGTATGTAGTTCCTTCAGTTTGTTAGATATAATCTGACCTATTCCAAGCCCTCAGGACAAGTAGCATCAACCACATAAGAAGTGGTTCTGAGAAAGAGAAGGGGAACTGGAGGACAGGAAACCTGTCCTATGTTGCTAGCAATGTGGGGTATCAGTAAAAGAGCTGGCATGGCAAGGAGACAGTAGGACTATGCACACATTACATTGATGAATAGCCAACCTGTGTACTGGGGAAGTGGAAACATGCCTGTGGCCTCTGCCCCTCCCCCCCCAATGCAATTGGCATAATGCACTACTTTTCAACTAGAAGTATTACAACCACTACTGGTGGTACTTCATAGTATAGCAGGAGGTACTGAGCCCACTACCATGGTGGCAGAAGCGTTTCTACAGTAGGGGCAGTACTGTAAGTTGAGCCCCATCGTAGTCCCCGTTTACAACCCAGAACCAGGAGGTCCCACCCCTCGCCATCAGAGCCATTCCGTGCCACAAAGGCAACGGGCAGGGAGTCTCCTGCCCATCGCCTTCGCCGCACGGAATGGCTTCGACGGTGAGGGGGTGGGGCCTCCTGGTTCCGGGTTGTAAATGGGGACTACGATGGGGCTCAACTTACAGTACCGCCCCTACCATAGAAATGCCTCTGCATGGTGGTCATGTGGCCCTGCCCTGACTGGCCTGGCCTGACCCTGCTGGAAGCAGAGATGGCTGGGGCAGTGATGTTCCAGTGGGCAAGAGGTGGTTGTGTGCAGCTGCCAGGCCCTTCAAAAGAGGCACAGGTTGAAGAAAGAGAAGTCAGAGCCAACTGTGGGGCAAGTGTTCATTCATGTGATCACAGGCACTGCTTTTGCAAACTGAGTCTTCATGCAGCCATATGATACACAGCATGCATACATCATGCTAAATGCATACAGTATGTGTGCGGCAGAGCCCATGGGAGTCATCCTGCTTCCCCTCTATGCATGTTGTTGACTAATGTGATGTGTGTACAGTCCTAGTAAGTCAAAACGATACAGAGAAAAGGAAACCAAGGGGCAGAACTACAAGTTCACGTCTTGGTTTTAAAAAGAAAAAGAGCAAAATCTTTGACTGCAAATCTTGATTATATTTCCCAGCATCTCTATTTTAGGCATATCTCATAGATTTGAAGGATCGTATCACCATTTATTCTCACTCACACTCACAACAGCAGACCTAGACATTACAAGAAACATAGAGGAAACTTGAGCTGGTGTTTTTTTTTTTTTAAAGTACAGTCTTATGGCACAAGCAAATATACATTTTTCAGTGAGTACGAATAGATAATATGCTGTGCACCCATTTTGAAGTGACATTTTTCATCCACACCACAACACTCCTGGAAAACTCACATGAAAAATGTTGTTGAAATGCTAAAGCCATGTGAATCTTGCAGCAAAGATCTTGGCATAGAAGTGAGTTCTTCAGCATAGAACTCAGCAGTTTCGTACCTGCTGATCTTAACTTCGAAAGCAAAAAAAGATTTTCCATTTTTTCTGACATCATGTTTTGCACAAATATTTATTTATTTATTTATTTATTTTGCACATTTGTATACCACCCTTCCTCCAAGGAGCTCATCCTCCAAGGCTGATCTTAATGTCCAAGCCTTGGGCACCCATAGTGTGGGGAAAAGGTAGGGTATAATAGATAAATAATATGAATGGAGGCAGCTGTTGGAGGAATTGGATTGGGAATTGTCCTCTTGAGCATTTTGCGATAATGGTATAAGGATTCAAAATTGAGAATTTAACAATTAGTTTCTGCTCTCCAGTCAACAAAAGAGACTTCAGACACCAATAGCATTTATATCTGGAGTGAGAACTTGCACATCTTCCCTATAGGGAAATGCATGTGTTCATGAAATGGGTGCAGCATATGCATCTGCCCACTGTTCAGAAGTGCATGTAATACACTAATACAAGGGGGCAAAACTCACTTGTACTGTATTCATGTAGGTCATGGTTGCTGCTCTGAGATTATAAGATTAAAGAAAATATGAAAGAAAGGTCATAACTTTTCACAATCCTCATTGTAAACTATTCACATAGTATTAGCCAGGATGGTGTAGTGGTTTGGGAGTAGGACTTAGACCTGGAAGATCCAGGTTCAAATCCCTGCTCAGCCACGAAGCTTCCTGGGTGACCTTGGGCCAGTCACTATCTCTCAGCCCCACCTACCTCACAGGGTTGTTGTGAGGACAAAAAGGAGGGGAGGAGATATGTACACCACTCTGAGCTCCTTGGAGGAAGGGCGGTATAAAAATGTGAAAAATAAATAAATAAATAAATTATACAGACAAGAAAGAGAAGTAGAAATGGAAAGCCAGAAAACCATTGGTAGAGGCATTTTTATACTGCTTATTTATAAAATAAAAAGGACAGAAACAAAACAAAACCCTGTGCTCTCTAGTGGAAAATTTACTTGACATCTTATCGAATCCTAAAATAGTTAGTGCCAATGTGTTGTGTTACTGAATTACAGCTACAGATTTTTGGATTGGAAGCACACCCACTTTCCTTTTTTTTTTTTTAAGTACATTTTATTTTAGGATTTGAAGCCTCTCGCTTTTATAGTAGACAGAAGGATGTAGAGATGCAGGCAAGCACTGTGCATGTTGCTCCCCCTTCCACTTAACTCAGAAAAAAAAGAGTTCATGTTTTTCTCTCTGCATCATTCTTGGCCTCTGCTTGGATTTTGAAAACTATAATTACAAAGGCTAAGAAAAGAGGTATGTCAAGGTCAGCTTCATGGATTCGATACCTTTGCCTGCTGAACATACTAATCCAGTCCAGTTCTTTCAATGAGTTCTGCCTCCGAATAAAATTAAGCAGGAGCCGATCCAAAAACTATTTTTGCTCAGTGGAC
Source organism: Plestiodon gilberti rubricaudatus (assembly GCA_026170595.1). Taxonomy (NCBI): domain Eukaryota; kingdom Metazoa; phylum Chordata; class Lepidosauria; order Squamata; family Scincidae; genus Plestiodon; species Plestiodon gilberti. The sequence goes on from JANXHW010000002.1 coordinate 54,576,433, forward strand.
GCAGCTGCTTCTCTGTTTTGGAGTGAATGAACAAACACTGTGTGTGTGTGTGTGTGTGTGTGTGTGTGTGTGTGTGTGTGTGTGTGTGTGTGTGTGTGTGCACGCGCACACATGTCCATGTGTGTGTTTCCCATCTGGTAATGGTATTCTTTTGTTTCCACTTCTTCTCTGTATGTCATTTGGTTGTTATTTGAAAATGTTCTATAATTAAGTAGCAATTTTCCCCCAATAATTGATCACTTTACCCAGTCATGTTGAGGCTGAGTAGACCAAAGGAGACAGAAGCCTTGTGCAAAGCTTGTGCACAGCTTGTCCAAAGCTTCAGGGACTACCACACATGTCTCTGTTAGTAAACCATGCACATGTTCTCTCTCTCTCTCTCTCTCTCTCTCTCTCTCTCTCTCTCTCTCTCTCTCTCACACACACACACACACACACACACACACACCTTCTTTCCCTGTGTCTTTCACACACACACACACACACACACACACACACACACACACACACACTCAAGACAAGATGACAGTTTTTTATAGAGAGTTGAAAATGTTAAGATAGAGCGATTGTGACTTATGCTACACTATCATACCTGCTCAAGCTGGTTTCTCTGTGATTTCAGAAACCTGCAAAACCTACTCCAACAGATATGTTAGCTCTGTCAATATTAACTCTCTCGTGTCACCTCCAACTTCCTTGAAAACTATTATCCATCTCTACTCAGACCCTGCCATCCTGTCCCTTACATCAGCATATGTGTGTTCTGTTCCTTGCATTGAATATGGAGATTGGTAAATTCCCTACAAATGGGACTGTGGCCGATAGTTTCCTATCAACATGATGATAGGCACCATATTCTGAACCTCAGAAAGAATCTAGTGCAAGGCACAGAAGAAGCACTCTTTCCATGAATGGATACAAGAGCATTATTCTACTTTTGTCTCCCTCATTTGGTTGGAACCTTGCCTATAAAATTAATGCAGGAGTGCACATTGCTGAGTCTATATCAGCAATGGCTGAATGGCAGCTGTCATATACAACAGATACGACCTTCCCTATTGGCCAGTTGTTGTCCAAACAGTTGGTTTACTGAACACTAGTGGTGGTATTGATGACAAACAAACTAACTATAGAACACTCCACTTACATCCCTCGTAATGCCTACTAGATCAGGGCATGAACAGTCTTGCCTGGATTGAGACTCCAAATGATTGGCAGCTGGATCAGGTTGAATATAGCACAATATACAGTATCAGGAACCAAAGTGACCAAGCACTTTATGAAAGGGAGAAGAAAATGGAATGGGACTGTGAAAGCAGGAACTTGCTGAACACTCAAAAAAAAAAAAAGTGGCAGAGAGGGAGATGCAAGGCAGGGACCCGTGCTGGTGCCAGGTTGCTGAGGGCCTTGGACAAGGCTTTGTACTGGACCCTCCATGATACCCTGGTACGCTCCTAATGGAATAATGGTTGCTACCTCTGCCACCAGTATTGAGGATTCAGAGGTCAGCCCAGCCCAATGGACCTTCTGATGTGCCTAGCCCAACCTAGCTGAACTTGGGCATCATCTTTGGCATTGAAAGTAACCAGAAGGTTCTGAAGAACTAAGAAACCTATGCCATTAGCCCAAGTTGTGTCTAAATTTGTTTCTACTGTTTCTAGAACAGCACTTGCCCAATGCTGCAAAGCAAATTGCTTTGAAATGAGGGGATGTTAAAATGTGGCATGTCTTGGTGATCAGCTGTATAAAGACAAAACGGCAAACGTTGCCTGAGCCTCTAAGCAGTTCACTGGGTCTTTCTAGCTAATGCCAGGAACAGGAAAGGGATCCAAGGAGACACATAAAGAGTGTTGTCGTAATTTCCCATAGGTGATACAACCGTGGGGCGCTATTCTGACATATTTCAGCAGAAAAAAAGAAATGAAAAGCATGCTGCTGGCATGTAAATGAACTCAAATGTGAGTTAGCATGGCATGTCACAAGCCAAATCCAGCACATGGCAGGGCATGCAAGCAATCAGCTCAGCCCAAGCAGAAGTGGCTGGATGACATACTTGGCACACATGGGAACGGTCATTTGAAAGCTGTCCTTACACGTCAACACTAGCTTTACATGATGTCAGTGAATTTCACAAAGCAGTTCTTAAGCTGATGGTGGGTGTAATATTTAGAAACTCACAACCCAATTCTATCGTGGATTGGGCCACCGTGTAGAGGGCTTTATGACAGTGGAACACAGTCCCACAGTAGTAAAATGGCTTCTGGTGGGGGCCATTTTAGCTGCGCTGGCACACCAGGCAGCAGAACTGGGGGCCTGCTACCAGACCTACAAAGGTAAGTGCCACAGCGGTGGGGGCAAAACAAGGTGGGGAGAGGGTGGATTGGGGGAGTGGAAGGAATAGAACAGAGGTGGGGAGGTGGACCAGGGTAGGTATCGGTGGCACTCACATGTGCCGATATCCTAACCCATCAGGCATAGATCTGAGGAGTCCTATGGCAGTGGTGGAGGCTTTCCCCAGGGTAAGTGAGCAAACATTCACTTAGCCCAAGGAGACATTTCCAAGCAGTCCCCCTCCCTCCAGCACGGATATAGCGTGTGCTCCATTGGCACGGCTGCATTGGCGGGGGAGATTTGGGTTGAATTGGGTTGCCCTCCTATATCCAGAATAGTGAAGTACTGTATACAGTTCTGTAATTGTGCTGAATGCAAAGGAGCTCATTTACTGAAATCTTGTTGATTTTCTTTCTTTCTGCTGAGGGCCTGATAGACCTTGGCAAGAAGGTGAAATCCGTCAACAAGGAGTCATAAAAATGTCATTGTTGCACCTCTGCCTGCTGCAGGCAAATTCTTTGAGACAAAGTTATGTGTCTAGTGGACATATTGATAATTTCCTGTTGACATTCAAGGGTGAAGACCAAGCATATTTTTTTTTAGTTTTATCCAAATGTCTGTCTAGCTACAGCCTTCAGTTTCAGTATGCTGAATGTTAACTGTGCAAAAAACCAACATCCTGGAAGAGTATCGCTAATAAGTTTTGTTAAAGTCATACTGAGTGGCTGTTTAACAAGGTAAAACAATGTGTGTGATACAGCGTAGTTCTTTGTAGGGGGGGGGGAATCTAAGCTGAAGCAATAGAAAATGTGCTATGTGCCAGCATCTGTAGATTCTTGAACTAAAGGCCTGAGAAGCCGGGAGGATGCCTAAGGATTGTTGCAACTTGCCACCACTTTATAGGCTTACCAGATCTCCAACCGGGACAGAGTGCTAGACCTTTAGGAGAAGGAATGTGGGCAGGTGTAGCTTGTTAAACCTTAGAGCACAATCTTAGACATGTCTACACAGAAGCAAGCCCCATTGTGTTCAGTGGGGCTTGCTTCTGAGTAGACATGCCTAGGATTGTGCTCTAGGACTTAACAAGCTACACCTGTCCACATTCCTTCTCCTAAAGGTCTAGCACTCTGTCCCGGTTGGAGATCTGCTAAGCCTACCACTTTAAGGTATTGTGGTAAATACTTACACTATGGAGGGATTCCATTGTTCAAAGGGGAACACAAAAATCCCATAAGGATCACTGGGCCACAGCTATGGTACATACAAACTTGTGTCGCTAAACATCTGTGTCTCTTGTAAATACACACCTGCTCCTTGCAAGGGTAGTCAGAAGTGACTCCTCTTTCCTTTGTCTGGAGTCTGGACGCACTGCCTCTTGATGAATGCAAAATCCATAATGTATACTCCAGATAGATAACAGCAGCATCCATATTAATTATCTCAGTGTTCCTAATCTCATCTTCTCTAATCTTGAGCCTCACCTTGCCAGTTTGACTCGGAAAGCTCCCCCTCTTTGGTGTCAATGATTAGTGATTGCCTGAATGATAATAACGTTCAAATTCCGTGACTATAATATCAATTGGAAATTGCACAAAAAATGAAACCTGTGTGGCCAAGACAGACCATGGTACAAAACATAATTCATTTTTATTGCAGTCCCAGGAGTTTAATCTCCTGGTTCTCTTCAGATGCAGCAGTTTCATTACTCTAGAATGGTAGATTTATTTTTCAGCGCTTTCATGGTACTGTTTGCTGTAACGTAAAGGGAAAAAAATGACTCCAGGCGCAAACTTCTAGTAGTTTTATAGTAATGGTCTTTTTCAAACAGAATTGTCGCCTTTGTTCTCTTAATCTAATGGCAAGGAGTCCATAAATACACTCCTCTGCTAGATCTGCATGAACTGGATACTACATCCCTGAGACCGGCAAAAATCACATTCATTTAAATAAGATTTGACTTTAATGATGCGATGTAGTAAACTGGGTAACATATTCTGCTTGTTGTGCAAAACTACTGACTAAGAAAGATACTGGGAAGAGTTTCGAAAACCAAAAATCTGGGTTAATGTAAGGCCCTTGAGAGTCTATTCAGAGCAGCATGTTGATCTATGGAAAAACATGCCAGGAAAAAAGAAATGAAATGTCAGAATGCAAAAACTGCAGTGACTTGCAAGCGAGATCTATGAGCAGAGGACTAGACTCATGACCAATTCTGCTCATGAATCTCCCTGGAAAATGGTTGCAGTCTACAGAGAAGCAAGATAGTGAAGCCCCTTCTGTTGGCCTGGCAAGAACCAACTCCCATTTGGTTTCTCCCTTCTAAGAACTGTGTCCTCCTGCACTGGCGTCACTGCAGGGGGGCGGAGCTCTAAGTTCTGCCGCGAGCCGACCCTCTGTTACACGGGTGAATGAAGCAGCCCCACCCCCTCACCTTTGGAACCATTCAAGGTGGTGAAAACAACGCACAGGAGACTCCCTGCGCGTTGCTTTCGCTGTCCTGAAAGGCTCCGAAGGCAAGGGACGGGGCCACTTCATTCATCCGTGTAATGGAGGGTCGGATCGCAGCGGAACTTAGAGCTCCGCCCCCCCTGCAGTGACGCCAGTGTCCTCCTGTAGTATCCAGCCAATTGCAGCTGTGGAAGAGGTGACACGTGAAGGACCAGTATAATACAGTCATTAAATTTAAATATGCACAATCAAATAATAGCATATTCTTCCCCTGTTTTTGTTGTGTCTCTACATTGTTCCCTTCCTCTGAGTCTCCCTTGTGTGACTTTTTAGATTGTGAACCCCTTCTGAACAGGGAGCTATCAACCAATCCCTTTGGTATGTATCCAACTTACTATGTAAGGCCCGTAGAATAGGTCTGGCTTGCCAAGGCTTGTCTTCTAGACAAATTTCCTCAATCTTCCTCCCCATTCCAGAACATGTAGCCCATGAATGCTTTGCCACACTGAATTGCTATAGGGCAGTGTTTCCCAAACTTTTTCTACCTGTGGCTCCCTTGGCCATTGGTGACCTTTGGCTGTGGCTCCCCATTACATTATGTTGATGCCTGCCAATTGGCACTACACTGTTTTCTGAAAGGATTCCGTGGCACTCCACGGCTCCCCTGGCTGGTTCCTGCGGCTCCCCTGGGAGCCACGCCTCCCAGTTTGGGAACCACTGCATAGGGTTTCATCGAAGAAAGTCTAGGTGGGCCAAATGTAGTCTAAAAGAACAATTGTCCCTGCCTCCTGTTCATGAATGGGCCTGTAGTAATCTGAATTACTGTAGAGTAGTGCTTAGTTCCGTACAAGCCAGCAATGGAAACAAAGTAAGGAATTACATTTCTTACATCATCCTAAAAGCCAACAGTGGACTAGTTTGGACCATACTTTTACCGCCTGACTGGCCCAATACAATTATGGGTGTGCATGGTCAAACTGTATGCACAATCTGACCTCTCTCCTCAGTTCTTTGTTAATTTCTGTAATCATATCGGAGGGGCAGATCACCCCTTTTGGCTGGCTGCTAAACCTACTACTACAGCATGCAGAGAGGTTTATCTGATTACAGTAAGCAGCCAGGAAGAGAGGGGGAGTAGGAGGACAAGTGAACTACAGAGCTGGCCTTAGAGCATTGGAAACATTTTTTGTGGAGCCCCAGGTTCACAGCCAAGATTCCGTGAAATCTTAGACATATAAATAAAATTGATTATAGACTTTATATCTCTATGATAGAATGGAAAGCAATCAAAATGTGCGCTTAAAAAGTGCATGTGAGTTACAGCACAATCCAGTGTAAAGATCCGTGGGTGGCCCTAGGGCCGCCTGCTGGATCCTATCCCCATTCTGACCCGATCATTCCGGTGCCAGCAGCACTTACTCTTGAGTCATTGCGAACGTGCTTTACAGCACGTTTGCAACGGCTTAGAGCGACAGAGTGCTTGCTCCACCGCTCTACAGTTGCGCAGGATTGCACTCTTAATGGACCAATGGATCTAAGCACATTTTAATATAAAATTGCAATGTGTTGTCATGTGTATTTGTGTAAAAAAAAAAACCCCCAGAGCAGATTACCTTAGCGCAGGGCCCACTTAGGCGCAGGGCCCAATATGGAACAATTGGTCCAATTGGCTTAATGCCGGCCCTGGTGGTCTGCATGAGCACACACACCTGTAATTGTGAGGGGCTGTTCAGTCAGTAAATTTAGCAACTAAACTGACCCAGAGTGGCAAACATAGTTTGATTGGAACCAAGAAACCAGGCTGCAGAATAAACATATATTAAAAACAGTAATTGATTTCTGCCTTCTCAGCAGATATTCACACATTTTGCTGCAATCATAAATAGTGTATGTGCTTAAATGATACCTCCAAACATGAAGGAATCCAGTATGTCTGGTTGCAGTATGGGTCTTCTATAGATAAACCCATTTTTTACACTTGCTACCACTTTGATTTTTTTCTTCTCCTTTATTATCTAAAGGATTAAATTAATCGGTTTTCAGTTATGTATACTGGGAATTTAATTTCTAGGGATTAATCCACTGCCTACTGTCTCAGCAGAGAGGTTCTTAGTGTTATTATTAAGCACCAACTCAGTGGACTAATGTAGTAGTTCCAGTCCATAGTACACAATTTTGCAAAGGTGCTGAGTTTTTCTTAGTTCATATAATAGACATACAGCCCAAACCTGTGTAACACTTGCACCGGTGTAAGAGTAGATCCCCCAGTGTAAGAGCACTTATGCCAGTGTAACTTGCCGCATGCTGCTGGACGCAGGACGGACACCGGCGTAACCCCCCCTCAGATCCTCTCACATGCGCATTTCGGACATGGAACGGACACCGCCGCAACTCTGCTGGCACAGGGGGCATTCCGGGGGCATTCAGATGCCCCCGGAATGCCCCCTGCATTGGCAGAGTTGCGCTGGCATCTGTTCCTTGTCTGAACTGTGCATGTGAGGGGTCCGAGGGGGTGTTACGTCGGTGTCCGTCCTGCGTCCATCAACATATGGCAAGTTACACTGGCATAAGTGCTCTTACACTGGGGTATCTACTGTTACACCAGTGCAAGAGTTACACAGGATTGTACCCATAGTAATGTAGTGAACACAGCTAATGGAGTGAACCCAGAATGTTATATACATTCATAAAATGGCACATTGTACCTTATCCAATAGCCCTCGAATTTCCTCTCTCCACTGAAGTTTCAGCATTACTGTTACAGAATTTCCATGTGTTGCAAAGCTGATCTTGGCAAACAACCACAAATATCCAAATAGCTTGGGTGACATCCAAAGCACGAGGGTAATCAGAAGTTTGGATAAGGAGAAGTGATATTTAATGAGGTTAGCATGACCAGGGAAGCACACAATAAATTCAGATAGCTAAGAAATTTGGATCAGCAAACAAAGGACAACAGGGTTCCCACAGCATAATCCTTTTTTCAGGGGTCAATAAATTAGGAAAGAAAGTGATAATTGTACAGTTCATAATTGTGTGTGTCAGCAAAAACTTACACCTGGGTGTGCGCAATGGAAGTTTTTCAGAGCCTGGGTTTTTTTGAGAAACAAGACATAAAGCTGCAGAATACCACTTATAAATGTGGTCCCCACTATAATTCATATGAAAACTCCATTTTGTATAGCAATAAATGATAATCCATATAGATACCAGTTGTGCTGTACTTCAAAACCCCCACTAAGAAGTGCAACCATGAATCCCAAACCGGGAGTTTTGACTCTTATTGAGCTATTAGCACATGTAACATTAAAAAAAAACCAACAACACTTGGCAAGCTTTTGCATAATTGGCAGCCTTTAAATATGGAGGGTATTTATAGTTCAAACAATCATAAAAATAAGTGTTCTTTTCCTACACACAGCATTCTACAGGCAGCCCTCACTCTTTTGTGACATGGTGTTCTGTAGTTGACCTGCATTCCTTTCAAAACCGTTTAATCACACACAGCTGACCAGCATTCCTTGTCAAAAAAAAACCCCACCTAATCAAATGCATTTCAAATACCCCAAACAGTTATTTAATCCCCATATATGTACAAGTGTGAAACGTGTGTTGTCCAAATACTCTTTCCAAAGAGTGCAGCATTAGTCAGATGTTTCCAAAATAAGTCCTGCTCAGTATTTCTCCACCTCGTATCAGAAGAAAGCATACAATCCTTTTGGAGTAAATTTTAGCAGTGATTCCCTCCCCACTCAACGTGCTCTGAATTCTTACTACTAGAATACTGTATGTAGTTGCTCATTTTCAGAAATGTGCTTTCAGAGAGTAAGATAACTACTGTACTGTATTTTCCAACTTTGGGTCAATACAATGAATGAGCTGTGAAATACAAAGATAATATTTCATGCTGGCCATCAGATTTTCAGCTTCAAGACTTCTTGGAGTAGATTCTTAAACCATTGACCTTATTTACACTGGCTGTACTAGTTTGAATTCATTTCATCTGCAATTAGAGATAGACAGAGGCGTTGCTCCGGTAGGGGCGGGGCCGTAAGTTTCGCTCTGTCCCAGTCCCGTTTACCGAGCGAGCAGGAGGCGGCCCCGCCCCCTCACTGTCGGAGCCATTCCTGCTGCTTTCTCCGCACGGGAATGGCTCCGACAGTGAGGGGGCGGGGCCGCCTCCTGCTCGCTCGGTAAACGGGACTGGGACAGAGCGAAACTTACGGCCCCGCCCCTACCGGAGTGACGCCTCTGGAGATAGATGGTATAGTCTGCAATCCACAGCTCACATCTACTTCATATGTAACAAGCAAAGTTTGATTTTAACATTTAAAGCTCGAAGGGGGGGGGAATCCCATTATCAATGTGCAGACCTTCTAACAGGGGAAACAGAGCCCAGGTGTGTATGAGTTGTATGCTCAAGACTACTCTTTTGTTTGTTCCTTAACAAGAGCACGTAACAGTATTCAGGATCACTTGAAACATGGTAGCCATTCAGAGATCCTGAGCATGCTCATTGCTTTGTAATGTAAGATACAGATACAGATCACAGAGTCTGTAGTTAAAAAAAAAAAAGTAGACCATGCAAACTGAAGTCCGCCAGTCCTTGCTCTCCTTTGACATGAGTCTGGGAAGCCTTGAGGTGTACTTTGTGTATGCCTCCCTTAATGAACTGCTGAGGAGGCTGTGTTGTATGTGCCATCCCATTTGACCGTAAAGTGATGGAAGGAAGGCTGAGCGCCGAAGAATAGATGCTTTCGAACTGTGGTGCTGGAGAAGACTCCTGAGAGTCCCTTGGACTGCTAGGAGATCAAATCAGTCAATCCTAAATGAAATCAACCCTGACTGTTCCCTGGAAGGACAGGTACTAAGGCTGAAACTCAAATATTTTGGCCACCTAATGCGAAGAGGAGTCTCTGGAGAAGACTCTGATGCTGGGAAAGATTGAAGGCAAAAGGAGAAGGGGAAGGCAAAGGATGAGATGGTTAGACAGCATCACCGATGCAACGAACATGAAAATGAGCGAACTCAGGAAGATAGTGGAGGACAGGAAGGCCTGGCGGGATATGGTTCATGGGATCACGAAGGGTCGGACATGACTTAACGACTGAACAACAACAACAACAACAACAACAACAACAACAACAACAACAACAACAACAACAACAACAACAACAACAACAAAGTGATAGTATGATCTTCTAGGTGATGGACCTTCTTAGCTAGGACACTTAGAATTCTCTCCCAAAAGAAGATGCTCTGGCTGAAGATGCTCTGGGCTAACTTGCAATTCTTCCCCCCCCCACACACACACACACATGCTGGGTTTGTGCAGCCAGGATTGGTTGCATGCAAATAGGCAGGTAGGGGCCTGCAAGGAGCCCAGTGCCCAGGTAGGGGCCTGCAAGGAGCCCAGTGCCGTTGCTGCTTTGAACGTGAATAATCATGGTGGGTGAACTACCTTCTGAAGTGCTGTGGATATTCAGTTCAGAGTTATGTTTTGGAGTGATGATGAAGGAATGTATGAAAGCTTGTATTGTTTTGAGCTCTGCTACACTGGATCTATGTGAAGTAAACATTTTGGCTACTAGTATTTTCATGCTGAAATGTTTTACATGCATAACATTAACTTTAGCTCATCAGGCACATTACAATATTTGAGTTTCCGCAGCATTCGCTCATTTGAGAGAGAAAAAATCAAAGCGTATCTGATTTCTATTTTGAAATGTAAAGGCAAGCAAAGAAATATAAACCTTCAGAAGAGAAAGGTATATAACAAGAAAATCTAAGAAAGCATAGAGGAAAATCATGTTGTTCATAGGAAAAGAATCTGGCTATCTAGATTGAGAAAAGAGAGGATAAAATTAAAATATAAAACATGAGGAGACAGGAGAACACATTTTAAAAGCTCACTCAGAGCGGCCAAAATAATACTTACTACATAATCACTGGAGGGTTATTTTTCCCATTACCATGTGATTTCCGTGTGACATAATATCAGTTACTAGCCTAACTCCATTATGAGAATATTCTTACTACAAAGCAAGAACTGTAGGATTTAAGTACAGCGACCACCTGGCTTACGTTTGACAAATATACAATATGTATTGGGAGAATTTGGACACAGAATAACATTTTCTAACTTCTAGTAACCCTCAGTGCTATAAAATAAAATATGGTTTTCCAACAAAGTGAGTTAAAATTAGTTTAATGGAAATGTGCTTCATACATTACAATGGTGGCACCAATTCCAACTGTATCTCCTGGAAGGAAGCATGATATGTGCTTTCCAAGGTCTTAACAAGGCCAGAAAACATGGCTTTATTTTAAACAGATGTGCATGAATTCTGTTCAGTATTTTCAGGTATTTTTAGCCCAATGCATACAGCTATGTCATTAATGTTTTATAAAATGGTGCAGTATAAGAACATAAGAAGTGCCTGGCAGGATCAAACCAAAAGTCCTTGTTGTCAAACATTCTGTCTTTGAAAAACAGCCAGCCAGACACCTCTGGGAAGCTCACAGCTGGGCACGAAGGTAATCGACCTGTCCCAGTTTGTTTCCATGTTCAGAACCCTCCTCCCCGGATTATCGTTAGCCACATTTACTTGCACAATATATGCTACCAATATTCCCACCAACCCTTGTAAGTTAATAGTTGTTGTCATTTGACAGGTGCAGTACTCATGCTGTGACATGCAGATGTTCCTAAAGCGCGTACAGCAACATATGTCCAGGGTGGCAGCAAGAGCACAATGACACGCCCTACCCCATGTTGACAGGCTCTGAAGCCACATCATGCCACTGACTACTGTACAACATTTTTCTGCCACAACAATACTGTATTCAGGTATATAATCACCTTCCCTGTGATTAGGAAGGATCTCTTGCCGAGAACAGCATTTGTTTTCATTCTCCTTTCCCTGACCATGTGTTGCTGTATACACTTTACGAGTGTAAAGTGAGGAGGCCGATCGGCCCCAGCGCCCTTTACACTCGGGAAAGGGGACGCTCCCCAAGGAGACTTTCTGCCGCGGGGGAGGCTGCCCGCAGTGGAGCACAGGATCTGGCAGATAGTTTTGGCCGCCCGGCGTATCCTTATGCTGGATTGGGCTGTGAGTCTACTTGGACCTGCACCAGCTATATAGCTGGCACAAGTATGTGGACCCGGGAAAGTGGATTGAGGCCGGGAAGGGGTATAGGATATTGGCAGCACCCTTGCTGCCCATATCGCCCTCTTCCTGACCTCAATAATCCACCCTCTTCTCCACCTTGATATCCTCCCCATTCCTTCCCCTTCCAGCCTCCCTCCTTCCCCCAGTGCTGACTTACCAGCGCCTGGGAATGTTGATGGCCCACTGGTGCACAGACCCAGCCACTCCTCGCCAGGCTGCATGGAATGGTGTGCTGTGCTTTGCTACACTGAAAATGGGTGTGCTGTATCCAGTAGAGGGAGAGGTTTGGGAAGCTTTGGAGGGGAAAGGGGGAACCAACCCTTCATAAGCTTCCCACTCTGTAATGGGTCTCCTCAAACCTGCGCCAGCTCTGTAGATGGCACAAGTCTGAGGGGACAAAGGGGGCAGGCAGGCTTGCAAAAGTGAGGATAGGATCTGGCGTGTGCCATCACTGCCGGATCCACCCTCTTCAGCACTGAGAGCATCCAAACTCTTAGTAGGTATTACAAACACATACTTTTGCATGGTATTGCTGTCATATTACACAACTGAATGTTATGCACCTACACAGACTGTATTCCATATATACCATATGTTTCCACAATAACCAGCTGTTTACATGACTAGAAAAAGACTGGCATGACAATCATTTGCTTCAGATGGATGTGTCTGTCGTTGCTGATCACATCATGTCCTTTTATATGTAAGGTAATATACTGTATATTTGTATGCACATCTCTGATATAAGAGGAATATGGTAGATGACATGGTTTGTGGTTAGGTTTTTTTAAGACTTGAATGAACAGAACAAATAACAACAAAAAATAGCACCAGAAGTATAACCAAAAGGTCAGATTTCTGACATAAACATCTCTTTGCCCTGTGTGTGGGCTTGGTTGTGGTTACTAAGAAAGGCCCCTGGCATATGATCAAAGTCACTCTCTTCTTCATTATTAATTTGTATGTTCTTGGCTATGCTCTGGCACTGGAAACTGTTTCCAGAGTTTTTGCTTGAATTCTGGTTTCTGAGCCATAAGCACACATATATTCCATGTTCTGAAATTCTACTATGTAATTGTGGGGTCTCCAGACTTACTTTTATAAAAATGAAAGCTGGTGTTTTCAAGATTCTACTATGCTGAAAAGGACCTTTGTTGCCTGTGGCAACGCCATTCCTCATTATGGTGAGGGGTTACTAACGACAATTAATTGGTGGTGGCATAATATTAAAAGCAAATACAGTATATAGAAGAAAGGCTCTGGGTGTTTGTTTTGTCATTACCCACCTATCTGCATTAAAAACACATTTTTCAGGATGACTGTAAATCTAAAGAACTATTCTGTCAATCTTGAGACTTATGGCTGAAATGAACCCAGTGAAGTTCATGGACATAACAGGGCAGATTGAGAGGAGGTTAGAGGGAAAGGAGTGAATTCCTCTTCATATATTTATCCCTCCCATACTCAACTTAAATGACCTCATTAAAACAACCACTAGAGATATACTAGATAGTCTGTACTAAATAAATAAAAGAGTCAATATTTATTTGGAAGCAAACAAAGCAGTATCATCTTCATCTACTCATTAATTGCAGCTGGAAATAAACTCCTTTTATTTATGATCTGATCTGGCAGAGAAAACATGTTTTGCTTTGTACAAAAGTTTTATTAACTCTTTCTGTTATCAGAATTTAGGCGAGGCTGGAGCCAGCTTTTCTCTTTTGTGGCACCATTTTCCAAGCTGTATCAAGAAGGAAGCAGTTTTGGAAAGGTCTGGAATCTCATTTTATGAAAACCCCGTGGGAGTTTTGATATTAGTGATATCAGTGTGTGAGCATGAGAGTTGCCAGATTTTCAAAGACCAATTGCTATAAATGGAGAATATCTTAGACACCAACCTGGAAAGAAAAGTCAGACAAAAGAACCTTTAAAATATAACATCCACCAATAATCCCATTTGGATTACATCATAGATAGCTTCCTGAAATGTAGTCTGTAGCAACAAAAAATGCTGTGGCAGGCAGACCTCCTTATTGTGGCATGAACTTTCATAAGCAGTAAGAGTAAGCAGTAATAAAAAAAATGTTTTATTTTGAGAAATATATTTATTTGAGACATATATGTATTCTTAAATACAAAATGGATATTCCAACTAGAGGCACTCATAAAGCAGCATAAATATACTGCTTATATTATGAAACAGAGTTTTCCACACTAAATTGCCCTGTATTGTAAACATTTTACAGTACATTGGCTCCCTGAGTTACGGACATCAGAGTTATAGACAGCTGTGTTGGCGCTTTCGCACAGGTGCAGTACATCCTTTGGTGGTGCTTTTGCACAGGAGTGATAGTGCTGAGCCAGCAAGAATGAGCTGTTTTGACTTCCATACATTTTGACATGTAGAGATCTCCAGAACGGAACTGAACTCAAGAACTGTATGTAAGTAGGGGCCTTAAAGCCCAATCCTATTGGGCTGTAATGCTGGCCGAATGAGTCAGCATTAACTGCCTTATAGCAGTCGTAAAAATGTTAAAATCCCTTCCGGTAGCACGAGCTGTGTGCTGCTGGAGCGCCGGTAGGAATGCCAGAGCCTTCCCCCATGCATCGGAGGACTGTCATGGGCCAGCCGATGCAGGTAAGGCGGCGGGAGAACAGGATGGGGTGGGGGAGAGCAGAACAAGGCACTGACAGGGCAGGCAAAGGCCTGGCTCCAGGGGTGAGTTTGGCAGCAGCAGTAGCTGCCAAATCCTAGGCCCCTTCCTGGACCTGATCCTGCAACCCAGGTCAATGCGGACCTGAGCCAGTGATTTTGCTAGTGCAGGTCCAAGTAGACCACTCTGTGCCATGGAGGCTTACCCCCGGATAAGAGAACGAATGTTCACTTACCCAGAGGAGATCTCCGTTACTGACCACTCTGCAGGATACAGTGCAAGCCATTTTGGCGTCGCTTCATTGGTGGGGAGGAAGGATAAGATTGGGCTGTTACAGCACAATCCTACCTAACATTAGGCCAGCGGAGTGAGCACTCTGCTGGCTTACAGTGTCACGAAAGTTCAAAGATACTGGAAATACGGGTTTATCAGCCATGTAATACCATGTGATATCTGTATTTCCAGTATCTTTGTACACTGTAGCGGACCTTGATAACTTTTGATTTTTATTGTCACGAAAGTGCATAAAGCACTTTTGCGGCACCTCTGGAGTAAGTGGCGCTGGCACCGCTCACTCTGCTGCCCTCCAGAACCCATGCCACCGGAAACAGGTAAGCCCTGCACCGGGAGGCGGGAGGGTGTGGGAAGGGAGGGCAGGGGTGGCGGAGGAGGGGGCAATTGACCAGCCAGCCAGGGAGGGGGCGGGGATATCAGTGGCGTGCTTCACCAATATCTTAACCCCCTTCCCCAGCCTGGCCGGCCTTGCATGGTCTCCCTGGTTGTGCGCCAGCTAAATAGCTGGCAAACATCTGAGGAAGCCCATTGGGGCTGCCTGGTCGGGCTGCGTTTTTCATAGGCTGCAGCGGCCGGCCATTTAGGCTGGTCAGTTCATCGCAGGACTGTAATAAATCCTTTCAGCACAGATCTCCATATCCAAGAAGAATAGTAGTGGACAGAGGAAGGCAGGGGGGTGGATGAAAGAAAACTCTTCCTCCTCTTTGTGGAACAATAACAGCATTCCAATAAGAAAGAGGAGTGCTGAGTCAGGAGTTTGTAAGGTCACTCCTGTACTTCCCACAGCTGCAGTTTCATTGTAGTAGGACATGAGAGAGAAGGGCCACAAGTGATGTTGCAACTTGTTGAAAAGGAACGGTGTAGCTGCAGCCTAGGAGTGAATGGTGCTGCAGAGACTATACCACACCCCATGTAGACAGCAGCCACTGTGCAATTCTATTACAGAACATGATGCCAACTAGGCTGCCATCTGGTCCACCTGGTGTGGCGCCAGTTCCAAGTCCAGGATGCTGGGTGGATACTCTGAAGCCACTGTGAAGTTTATGAGGAACCATTCTGAAGAAATGGTGCCATATAGAAGCATCCTAAGCCACTACATAGTATTCAAGTGACAATCAGAGCAAATGCTATCCTGGACATGAGCCAATACAGTCAATTCCTAACAGCTGAGGCCAGCCCTGGACACCTCTGTCAATCTTTGGGAGGAGGACCAAGTCCTTAATGAAAGAACACTGGCAATTATATAGTACTAACTGTTTAATTAGCGTTGCAGTATGGCTTTTGTTTTTGTTTTTTTCCGGGGGGGGGGGGGCTGCCTGTGTTTCTAGAATGCTGCAGTTTCCCTGGACAGAATTGATGTTCCTTTCTTTTAGCCCCTACAGCTCCTTGAAGCAGCATAAATAAATACTATGATATATTGGCAGTGACTTTTGCTCTTGAGATTTTAAGGTCCTTGTTAGTGTCCCAGGAAAAAATGTGTGTGTGTGTGGGGGGGGGGTGTTAGACAGACTGGTCAATAAAAAGGGGGCTGAAGATAAACAGAAAACCCAAATGAGAAATTAGAGCAAAGAAAAATGATGAAAATAAAATAAAGGAGGAAAATAAAGGAAAATGCCAATGAGAAGGGTTGAGAAATACAGTGTTTGACTAGGGTAGGAGATTTGAAGGGAGAGGTGAATGACAGAGAAGGCTGAAAGTGTGTTAGAGAAACACGGGGCGGGGGGGGGAGAAACATGAACTAGACTAGAGACAAGGAGAATGAGGAAAGTCAGGGGGAGAGACAAGGAATGCGTGTCAAAGAAAAACAGAAGAGCTGGATGAAAGAGGGAAAAAGAAGAAAGACAAGAGAGCGCAAGAGAACACGAGGGCGCCTGGCAGACGAGAAGTGAGAGGCAGGCGAATGAGTAGGAGAGCCGAGGAGCGCGTGGCCGGTGAAGGGCGGCTGGGGGAGGGGGCTGAAGAGGGGGCGACTTCAGCACAGCATCCATGCCTGGGTGGGTGGGGACGCTCCAGACGCTCAGGCTCCTCACGGAGTCCAGCAGCAGCAAGCGCGCGTCCACTTGCCAACCATCACCACCGCCACCTCTCTCTGTTCGTCCACTCTTCCTCCCCCAGGGCCTCCCTTTGAAGTCACGTGGCATTTGGCAACCCCCTCCCTTCTCCACAGCCCCCTGAAATCGCGGCGTGGGGAATGGCCTCGGCTTTATTGTGACGCAAGCAGCAGCCGAGAGAAGCCGGCGCCCGCGTCCCCAAGCTTGCCCGGGCCGCGTTCTGTCGGAGCCAGACAGCAGCAGCAGCAGCAGCAGCAGCAGCAGGAGGCGGGAGCTTGCAGCGCCGCGGTGAGGAGTCCCGGGAGGTGGCGGCGGAGGAGCAGAGAGCCCCGGCAGGGTGAGTGCAAGTTCCACCTGAGGAAAGGAGGAGAGCCCTCAGCGGAGGGGAGGCTCAGGCGGCTGCCACAAGTTTACATCGGCTCCAGCCGTGTCTGTATTTGGGAAGGAGGCGGAAAAGGCGCAGAAACAAGCTGAACTGGGGTGAATGGGACTTTTTTTCTCTCCCCCCCCCCCCGCCTTCATGGTCTGCGGGAGAGACTCGCCCTAACGAGAAAGGGTTTAGCTGTGATGTCTCTATAGTAACGCCGCAGCTGCGGGGTTCTTTGAACAGGAGGAGGTCCACGCCAGCAGCAACAGCTCCCGCTCGCGGGTTCCTCTTGTTGCTTGCCTTGCCTGCCTCTCTGGTCGTGTCTTGCTTGCCCCCTCACCTTCTTCGTGTCTTGCAGCGTTTCTGTTCGTGGAGCAGTTTCCTGCCAACGAAGAGACGCTGCATAAAATTGGATACCCAAAATGGGACTGACACCCAATACAGCAGGAAAGCCACGCAAAAATAAAAGAGATGGGGAAGTGTGTGTGTGTGTGTGTGTGTGTGTGTGTGTGTGTGTGTGTGTGTGTGTGTGTGTGAATGAGAGCGAGCGAGCGAGCAATGAAGAATAAAACAGAGGTGGAATGGAATTGCTCACTTCTTCCCATCTCCCATTTATAACAGAACTCATGATTCTTACATCCCCAAGCCACCTTTTTGTGGGGTATGAGGTTCTTGCAGTCTCTATTGAAATGCTATTTTTCCCTTACTGTCCTCTTCTTTTTTTATTTCTCCTGCAAGGTGGTAAACGAGGCAATTTTTTCCTTGATGCTATTGTCAAAATGCCATATTGTATCTATTTGTGTTTTGTCAAAAAGAACATAAAAAGGGGGAAATTAGTGGGATTTTATTGGCAAAAAACTAGTTTCCACAGGAAATGCTAGCATTCTTTGCTGAACTCTGTGTGTAGTGAAGAAACAGTCTTCAGAAATAACCATTGTTGACAATTTTCAATGTTACTTGAGCAAAACCCTCAAATATAATTGGTTTTTCCTGTTGTATGTTTTTGCTTGCATGAGAATAACTGGTGAAGGGGATGCAATATCCCTGCTGTTGTTTTCTGCTTGCTGGGTTTTTTAAGTGAGCAATGCAAACCTAATCAGCCTGTGGTTGACAGGTATCCATCAAAGGAGAGAAGTGTTCCGGCTACTAAAGGATGAAAGAGAAAGAGGAAAACCTCTTCTCTATGCAAGTGAAGTGGACCCAGAGTGGTGTGTAGTATTTTCGTAATGACACCTGGACTAGATATGCATGACTTTATTAGTATTTGACCATATGTATGATGTCAGCTCTTTAACGTGCCACTGTAAAATTCATTTCAGTTTTTGTACAGCATTTCTATACAAAACATGAAGCCAGTGCATGTTTCTATTCTGTTTTGAGCCAGACATCCCTTATGGGGAAATGATTTTAAATGCTACATATATCCAGCTAACACATATCAGAATTTTAAAGAGAATTGGAAATGGGTTTCCTCCTGTCATTACTTGTAAAAAAAAAAAATGTTGGCAGGAAATCTCAGCAGGACTCTGGTGCCCAGTTACATGTTCTTTAAACTCATAGACTTCTGTGGAACTAAATGTGTGTGCAGAGCTGCAGTTATCTCAGAAAAGTACTACTTTTTGGATTCTCATTAAAGCCTTGACTCCTTAGTGACACAGGGACTCGGGCTATATATGTATTTTTCATTCAAGCAGTTCCATTGGAGTAAAAAGACTGGTCACCTTAAGGAACTAGTAGTAGATGTTCAAATAAGTAAGGAAACAGGATGACACCTTTATGCCATACTCCATGTAGAACAGAAATTGGGCGTGAGATGCTCTTAAGGCATGTGCTCAAGACACCTACAACCATATTACTGCCATTTAACACTTTCATCATCCTGCCATAGTTGAAAAGTATGGTCAAGGAGGACTGAGGTCTTCCAGAATAATTTGAGGCAGGAGAGGATTCTCTTTGGCATTAGTGGTTGTCAAGACAAAGCCAGAGAGAAGTAATTATTCTAGATTAATTCAGAATGAAGCAGTTGAATCTAGAGCATACATAATTAGTCCTTGCTTTGGATTGTTTTCTGTCTTCAGAGTATAAACTCTATCATTTTTGTAGCTGGGAAGAATTTTTTTTAGATCAGTTTGGCCAGCAATCATAGAAGCTTTCTTCCCTTTCTTCTGTAGAGTATAACATGTCTTACTTTCTTGAGCCATTTATGGCTCGATCCTAGGGCCTTTTACAGGAGTAGCTGGCATAAAAGACCCTGCGCTGGTCTAAGGATAGTGCCACCGCTAGGCCATTTGAAGCCACTGCCGCAAGGTGGCTGCAGTGGTGGATCCCTGCCACTTTGGACCCTGGATGACACCAGGGCAGGTAGGCTGGTGCAAAGGATGGTTTATGGGTGAGGAGGGGAGGGAGAGGAACCTGGTGGTGGGTGGTCGAGGGCAGGAAAGGGTGGATGTGGTGGCAGCAACGTTCGATCCTATTCCCCATTTTTCAACCCAACATGCCCCTGGCTGTCCTCGGACTTACACCAGCAAAATAGCTGGAATAGGTCCGAGGAGACCCATAGATAATTGGACAGCCTACCAGGAGGTAAGTAAACAATTTTTTTTACTTACCTCCTGCAGGGTGTCCAATCACACCCGTCCCCCATAGCATATGTAGCTCCATGCTATAACATGGCAGGAGATAAGATTGGGCTGTTAGAATATTTTGCTGAATTTTTGTTTGATTCATGTTGGCACTACTGATATGATACTTTTTTTTTGTTCTGTCCTTCTGTTAGCACACTATATTCTGAATGATATGCACTAGCTCTTGGCTGCTTTTCCAAGAGATGCTTAAATCACTTTTTGTATTTGTCACATATGTAAAACCTATATTGGTTAGGGTTCTCAACCTTTGGAGGCCTGGGAACCCCCTATCACGGTCCAATTTTCTAAAGTATCCCCTGCTAATTAACTGCTAATTAATTAGATTAATCAATTAATTAATTAGGTAATTAATTGTTAAATAAAAAGTACTAAAACAATTTTAAATGTGAAAAAATGTCTTATTTAACTCTGTGTGTGTGTGTGTGTGTGTGTGTGTGTGTGTGTGTGTGAGGGAGAGAGAGAGAGAGAGTGTGTGTGTGTGTGTGTGTGAGAGAGAGAGAGAGAGAGAGCGAGCAGATAAGGGCAGGGCTTGGCGTACCCCCAGCAAAAGTTCCGCATACCCCTAGGGCAGAGGTTCCCTAACTCCTGGGAAAGACCTATGCTGCTCTGTGGCAGCGGGGACTTCCCAGGGATCGCGACTGCGCGTCCAGGATCGTGCCGCTGCCACCACCGCCGCGGACAATAACGTCCGATTTACCTGCATTGGTGGGCAGTGGGTGTCCGGCGGGGTGTGTGGGGAGCCTGCGGACCCTTCCGCAGGCCTCCCCAAGCGTCGGAGCAATGCTCCGACGCGATCGCAACTCACTTCCGGTTTTACGCGAAACTGGAAGTGGGTTGCGATCACGTCGGAGCTCTGCTCCGATGCTTGGGGAGGCCTGCGGAGGGGTCCGCAGGCTCCCCACACCCCCCGACAGACACCCACTGCCCACCAATGCAGGTAAATCGGACCTTATGGTCCGCGGCGGCGGCGCAATCCCAGATTGCCACGCCCCTTAAGGGTGTAGCAACCCTTTCTTCCCGGCTGGGGCGTCGCGACACCCCAGTTTGGGTAGCACTGCCCTAGGGGTACTCGTACCACAGGTTGAGAACCCCTGGGTTAGAATGTACATTTAGTTTGAAAATGCCTCTTTCAGTCTAACAACATTCACAGGCTTTGTCAGACTAACCTACTTCACAGGGTTGTTGAAAAGACAAAATTACTCTGAGCTGCTAAAACAAAGAGCAGAATCCAATAAATAATGACTGCATTCCAGTTGTAGGTTATTGTGTGAGTCGGAGTATAGAGAATCTTTACATAGGGAAGATGCTGGACTTCATGATTTCAAAATCCAGTCTAGTCCCATGGGTCTTGTTTTTGGTTTGTAATCGAAGGGTTGGTTTTGGATTTGGGGATTCTAAGTTCAAGTCTCGATGTAGCTATGCAGCTCACTGTGTGGCTTCAGATCAGTCACTATAGACCAGGGCATTTCTTTTTGTTTTTTTGCAAGTATCACTTTTCTGAGTAACATATTACTCAGAACAAGTATAGCTGCAACTAGAGACAGCTGCTGAGCACAGAAGTGGGTGACATGCTCCAGAGTTGTCACTGAAGCAAAGAGGAGGCTTCTTGGATTGCTGGTGCCTCCTGATCTTTCTTCTGCTCTGCATCCTCTTTATCCAACCCATGACTCTTTTGAAGGATTGAGCTGCTGCCACTGGCGTTGCTCAAGGTGGGGAGGAACGGTAAGTTCCGCACTGTGCTAACCTCAGTTTACTCCTCGGCATGAGGTGGCCCCGCCCCCTCGCCGTCGGAGCCATTCAGTGCGGGAAAGACAACATGCAGGGAGTCTACTGTGCGTTGCCTTCGCCGCACTGAATGGCTCCGATGGCGAGGGGGTGGGGCCACCTCGTGCCGGGGAGTAAACGGAGGTTAGCACAGTGCGGAACTTACCGTTCTGCTCCACCTCGAGCAACGCCAGTCGCTGCTGCACAGCCATATCTAACCTATGTCTTGCAGCCCAATCTTATCTGAGCCTTGTGCTGCCAAACTCATGTTCTGGCAATGCAAGACCCTTTGTGGTGGCATGAAAGCTGGGCTGCCGTCACACACTTCTAGGCCACTTGCTGCAAATGGGTAGAGGTGTGAAGCACACGGCAGCGGCTCCCAAAGGTACCACAAGTGCCGGTAAGTTGGGGGTGGGGAGGGGGAGGTTCAGAGGCGTTCTGGGGCAGGGAGGGGGAGTGCTGGAGTGGATCCCAGTGGTGGCAACCAGGATCCTAAGCCCCTCTTTCCCAGCTGCCCCATGCACCTTTCTCTCCTTGGATTTATGCCAGCTGCATAGCTGGCATGGGTCTGAGGAGACCCATAGGCAGCCAGAAGGCCTACCCACTATTAAGTAAAAATTACTTATCTCTGGTTGACCTTCTGGTTGCCCCCCTCCCTATTGGATACAGCACATGCTCCATCAGTGCAGCTGTATCGCAGACACTAGTGAGGGATAGGATTAGGCTGTTAGTCTTACCTACCATGCATAGTTGTTTGTGATGATAGAAGACCACTCCAAGCTTCTTGGAATAAAGACCAATGCTGATGCTGATGTAAATAATAATAATAATAGTACTATTTCTTGGAACGAAAGCTTTCATGGCCAGCTACTAGATTACAAGACACAAGTTTTATAGGTGAAGTAGCCATGTAATTAAAATATAAAATACAAAGAACTCCAGGCACACACGTATAAAATCTTCAAAAAGAGCTACTCATAACAAGCAGCCGTTAAGAAAATTAAAACAATGAGAGCGGAGAAGTCCGATATTTACAGGAACCAACGTTTCGACTTCTAATCTGAAGTCATTTTCCAGGTGTAAACAGCAAAGCTGCAAAGATGGTACTATTTATTTATTTTTTTAAACACGTATGATTTGTGGGTTTTTCTATATAATTACTCAGATGATATCTGCAGTCACATTTAAAAGGCATTGCATGACATTTCAGCAACAATGGCTCCACCGAATATCAAAAGGGTAAGAAGTGGAGAGAGGTAAGGTGGCCTTGCTACTGCATTTTTTTTTTGAAGTATATAAGGGTTGATTCTTACTTTCTGCCCGTCACATAGAACCTGCTTTGAACATTTTTTAGGTCAGTGACTCTGCATGGTGGCCATAATGTATGAGAACCTCTACATCCTGCATCTAGTTTGGAGGGTTTTAGGGAGGAGGGTGTTGCACTGGGCCTTGAAAGTGCTTGGAACACTTCCAAAGCTCAGTGTGATGTCACAGAAGACCCCTTTCATCCCTTGGGGAGAGAGGCAGCTTTGGCAAGCACAAATTTTGGCTGACTACCAAGGGCAGTCAGAATTTGTGGACCTGTTCATATTGTAAGAAAAGATGGTGCAAACCTTGTGTGAAAATGGGAAACACAAATACTGTTTCATGCTTCCCACTTCCTCAAGCAATGTGAAGTTCCAGGCAGGGTACGTTTTCTTTGGGTAAGCTTTCCACGGTGAGTTTTCTTTGGAAGAGTACTTGTATTTTTCTAATATCTGTTATTTCCAAATATATGGCCTAAGCAGGTAGCAAGCAAGTAAGCACTCTTTTTCTAGCCAAATTCAAACTTTCCCTTTCCAGACCTACCATTTTTATTGGGGCATCAGTTTCATAGCCTTTTCCCACCCTGCAGGTGTGAGCTGACCATCTATTAAGCATTCAGTTGCTAATGACCAAGCCATGCCAAACCTAAAGTGAGACCTAAATAACAGGAATAGTATGATTCTTAACAGCATGCTGTTAAGCAGA
This sequence comes from Plestiodon gilberti rubricaudatus, assembly GCA_026170595.1. Lineage (NCBI taxonomy): Eukaryota > Metazoa > Chordata > Lepidosauria > Squamata > Scincidae > Plestiodon > Plestiodon gilberti. Next base: position 54,600,172 of record JANXHW010000002.1, read on the forward strand.
ATTGTTGATGGGTGGGAAAAGAGCTGAATTCTGTCTTCAAAACCATCAGTGAAGGATGATTCACATGTTGCATATGGGCCATTTAGTCCTACTTTTTCCATTTCGTGTGTAAGTGACCTGGTAGCTGTGGGTGCAGCGCAACATGTGATATGAAAACTTAGGACTCCAGTTGCTGCAATTTCAGTGATAACAAAGGTACTCTAGTTTCCCTAATCAGGAAAGTGGCTGCAGCTGAATTCTAGAAGTTCTTGGCATACACATCATGCTGCTAACATGAATAAACCATTTGCTTGACAAAGGGGGGGGGGGAAGAAAAGGAAAAGATGTAAGCAGCAGACCGTAATGTGCAAAATGAATAAAGCAGTCTTTAGTAAAAAAAAAAAAATAGTGAAGCACCACATTAGGTCAGTTAGATCAATGTAACTGGAATACACCCCTAGGATATATTCTTCCTGAATTTTCCTTGTTCTACTGGCATATCCACATCAGCACTCTTATCACATTTAATTTAATTTTAACTCTGACTTTTCCCAGTACTGATCTTTGTGCATGTATTCCATCCAGAATTGCAAGATTTCTCCCTCCCTGCAATAGATACTATAGTAGCATGTGCAAATATGCACATTGCAACACATTTAATCCCATTTGTCAAAAAAGAAGATGGGGGAGGGGAGACTGAGAGACCCTTTCAGAAGGACTGTGAAGAGGCTTGGCATCAGTATCATGAGGTAGTCAGATGAAATAAAATGTCTTGTGCATGGGTAAGTAAAGGTAAAGGTATCCCTTGACAATTAAGTCCAGTTGTGTCTGACTCTAGGGAGCGGTGCTCATCTCTGTTTCAAAGCCGAAGAGCCAGCGCTGTCCGAAGACATTTCCATGGTCATGTGGCCGGCATAACTCAACACCGAGGTGCATAGAACGCTCTTACCGTCCCGCAGACGCGGTACCTATTAATCTACTTGCAATTTCTTGCTTTCGAACTGCTAGGTTGGCAGGAGCCGTCGTACGGATTCGAACTGCCGACCTTTTGATCGACAGCTCATGGTTCAGTGGTTTAACCCACTGCGCCACCCGCTGGCTCTGTGCATGGGTAGAGTAGTGCAAATTCAATATCAAGTACGAAGAAGTTTGCAGTCCTAAATACACTTCCTCAGAAGTAGGTCCCATTGAAAGAAGTGGAACAATTTCTGAGTAAACCTGCCAGGGATTCATTCTACTGCATAGTTTCAGTAATCAAAGAGGTAAAACCAATGGCTGTAAATTGACAGGATTTCTGTCCAAAAGCAGTCATGTGAAAGCTTGCACCTTTGTAATGAGATGCTAACTTTCACGTGGAAAAAAGGCAGGATGTGAGCCATAAATAGTGTCATGGTGTGGACAGCATTTCCTGCATCTGCTGCAAATGTCAGTAGTAGAAGATTTCACAAAGACCCATTTGTCTGAATACATCCAAAGGTTAAACAAATTGATATCTTCTTATCAGGTATGGTATTCATTCTGTTTTCTTGTAGAAAACTCTTCTGCTCTTTCACTAGGAAGGAGAAGGGAGTCATCCATTCATCCATGACTGTACTTGTAGTTTATCTCCCATGACCAATTATTCCCAGAAGGAAATTAATGCCCATCAAGAAACAGACACAAAGACCAAAAGTAAGTGCTTGGGAATCCTTATTCTCCTGCATTTTTGTGTTAGGGTTAGCCAGATTCTAGCTCTTTGATGTTAACTTTGACTTGAAATAATTGATTGTTTTAATCATGTTTCAACATGGAACAACTTGCCAGCTTTATACAACTATATAGCGACAATCCTATGCACACTTATTTGGAAGTAGGTCCCATTGAATCAGTGGGCTTCCTTCTGAGTAGACATACATAAGATTGCACTATAGCTCTTATACAAGATAATTAAGCTGAAATATTGGAGTTTCAGCTATCCTGGAAATAAAAATCCTAGGTGTTAAATCATTTTTAAGTCCCGTTTATTTCAGTGGGGAGACCTAAGTACAGTACATGCATCTGTTGAAATTAATGAGATTAGGATCAATTTAGATGTTAGGAATTCTTCCACACACAGCAGCATGACTAGTTTAATCAGTAGAGAAGAAATCATACCTGATCCAACATGACCACAGTTATGGGTGCTGTTTCCTGGTAGAGTTACATGCAAGCATGGTGACTTTATAAATGTACTACTGTACTTCCACAAATTGCTGTGTGAAAGTAAGGCCTATGCGCATGATACGCAGGGTCAAATGGTATTTATTCCACATGGCTGTGCTACCAGAGCTGCTTCTACGTGAGGAGGAATGTCAGGTTCTGAACATGCTGGGTGAAGTCAGCTGGATTGTGCCCAAATTCTTATTATTTATATAGTACCATCAGTGCCATGGCGCTTTACATAGAATGAAAGGACAGGATCCATCTGGGGAAGGGAGTGGAAAAAGAAGGCAAAGGATAAGGGTTTTCTCCATTTTATTTTGTGTTTTCAGTTCCATGTCAAATGTGCGTCTGTTTCAGTGAGAAATATGCTTAGAAACATAGCTGTTTTGAAAGTACAGCAGTTCTGTGAACTGTGAGGTTAAGTGAAACAACGTATATCAGAACCAAAGAAAAATGTTCCTCTCTCACTCAGTCACACTCCCCCCCCCACTCTACTTGCTGAGATGCCCACTCAATTGGGCTCTCTTGACCAGTCAGTTCAACTTTTCCAGGGAGATAGCTGACAAGAGTGTTTGCTCTTGGGAGCTTGCAAGAACAGAAGTCTGCTAGTTTCCATAGCGCATGCTGTTCTCTCAGAACATTTCTCTATCTCTCTCCTGGCTGCGCCCCCCCCCCCACAGCATTTTGGCTGAGGTGGCTGTAATTTTTCCAGCTTCCAGTAGATGGCATAAACATTCTCAAGCCTTCCAATACCGGGTAGCCAACCAGATTTGTTTTAAATCATTAAGATGTTTTTCTCATCGACGTTAAAACGAAACAACGTTGAATGAAATGACATTAAGTGAGGACTTCCTGTAACAGCCATTTTTGAATGAAGAAAGAAGCCCTGTTTAAGAACAGGCAAAAATGGACTCCTGTATTTTTTGATATTGTTCTTAATTTTTAGTAATTGTAAGCAATTTTTTTCTGGTACAGCATGAAATATATATATATATAGTGCAAGTACTTCCTAAAACTGTACAAATGAAGAGCAGAATCTAACAGCCCAATCCTACCTAAATCCCCATGCTATGATGCAGTGGCACTGGTGTAACTTCCACTGCATCCTGCGGGAGATTTTCGGCTGCTGGAGGCCTCCTCAGGCCCAGCAACCATTATGAGGCAATTCAGACCTGCGCCCGGGAAGAAAGTTTAGATTTAGCGTGCACTACCATCGCTGAATTTTCCCCCCTCCCAGGCCAAATCCACCCCTCTGAGGCCCTCGACAACTCCTCCCTGTTCCACCCCCAGCGTTGGGCTTACCTGCTCCCGTGGGCCTCCCAGTGTCTGCTAGCGCACACAGGAAGACTCTGGCCTTCCCACCGGTGCACCGGCTGGTAGCATTGCCACAAAGCGCTTTACAACTGCTTTGTGCCAGCCTGTGCCAGTGGAACACACATTCCACTGATGCTTCCTTTACATAGGATTGGGCTGTTCTTAACTGATAGTTAATAAGCAGTTAATAACATGAGCAGTTGGATTATTGATACCTGTGCATTATGTTCTATGCACCAAACCCTTTACTTATTCATGATTATGAAGAAGTCTTGTTTGATGGAGGAAGTACAGACAGTATAATGTTTGCTAGGATTCTGCTAACAGTCATTTGTCTCAAATGCAGTATTGTAATTTCATCTGTATGCTGATGTTAAATTTTCAATAACACATGTATAAAGTTTCCAAAGGATCATCAGTTTTCATTTCACCATCATGGAATTGCTATAGATATTCTTGTGGTGTACACAAATACCATGTTCTTGTTTTGATGACTACAGTAACAAGTTGTTTTGAACACCCCTTTGAGTGTAGTATGAAGAACATGATGACACTTTCATATTGCACTTGACAGTTTTTTTATTCTAGACAATGAAAAAATAATTGTAAGTTTACTAGTTATATCCCCTAAAGCATGCATTCAAATGTGTTGTTTTTGTATGCATGCTGGGCTGCTGGCATCTGTTGAACAATAATGTTTCTACTACTTTAAAAATTAAACACAAGTGAATTACATGGACATTTAATATTCATGGACTGAAATTTAGCTTTTTTGCCTTTTTTTTTTTGCCCTAAAGTTTAGGGTTAAATTAATATGCTTTGGGACTTGTATTAGCATTGTGTGCTAGTATTGTTGCTTCATGCAATCATCTGCTCAACTTCTCAGCCTGCCCCATTTCTCTTGATGCCATTGGTTGATCTGTTCCAGTGGTACAGTGGAGCTTCACAAGCAGAAGGGTCGTAGCATGTTTGACTGCCATTGACTTTCTTGTTGTGCTATTACAGTAGAGTTTGGGCAGTTTAGCATCTGGCAGTGTGGCATGAAGTGGGACTTTCAAACTGAAACTTCAAGCCTCATGAGCAATGTTTGTTAAATTAGCAGCCCAATCCTGTGGGCCTGTTACAACAGTGGAACTTCCGCTGTCATAACCGCAACAGCAATGCCTCAAAAGGTGTGCTGCTGTGCAGAGCCTGGGAACCGGCAGCAGAAGCTGCCAGTTGCTCCCGGCACTTGCTGACAGATTGCCTGGACCTACCAAGGTAAGAACGATGGTGGGGTGGGGCGTTCCATTGCTGGGCGAACCAGGGGGAGGGCAGGAGGCGTGTCAGGGGTGGGAGGGGTGTATCCTGGCATGACTAACATGTGCCATGATGGTATCCCCTCCGGAGCCTCCCAACTCACCCCCTTTCTCTTCTTGGACTTGCGCCTTAGGAGACCCATAGGTGATAAAGGGGCGTATGGAGGGGTAAGGGAAATGTTTCCCCTTGTCTCTCCCAAGCCTCCTGATCACCCCTCCCCCCATAGCATACAGAGCTTCCTGTATTGGCGTAACTTCATGCTATAATGGGGGAGGATAAGATTGGACTGTGAACCATACAATCAGTGCCTGGATGCAGTAGACTTTTGAATGATATGTTTTTGGCATAGGTGCGTTTGTATCTTGTCTTATTTAGGTCTCATTTGCATTGAATTCTCCCAAGAGCAATGCTACTTCCTGGACATATTACATCACTTGTTGAACTTGGGACAGAGAAACTTCGGAACCAATCCCCATTTGGTGTTAAAAGTTCACTGGGTGACCTCGGGTCAGTCAGTGTCTGAAAACTTAACATTTGGTGATGGAAAGAGATACTCCACCTTTGTACCCTGCCCCGTGCTGCTTGATATTAATGTGATTACTAAAAAAACAAAACTTCTTTATCTGCCCAGTCCCTGGGCTGAGCACAGTCTGTGTTAGATTTCAGTGTTAAGAGTTTTCTTTTAACGTGTCAAATATATGCAGTAGGATTTTAGCTCTCACAGAATTGTGATAACATGAGTAGGTCAATCCATGAATGCTTTGTTATATGAAGTGCTCAAAGCACTTGGTAAACACCCTTCCTCATTCACTGCAGATTTGGGGATGGTTTTATTTACATAAGCTATCTTTGTCACCTCTCTGGAGCAATCCCCAGATATCGCAGTAAGTGGGGAAGCTTATTACGTTCCTTGCAAAATAGGGCATGTCTTCACAAATAATGGTACTGTACACTGTTTTAATGCTAGAGTCACATTCATAATCGTAGTGGAAGTAGGATCCCAGTGAGAATTTACTTTCGAAGTGACCTAAGATCTCCAAGATTAATTTGTCAGCATGATGAAAGTGCTAATGGAATTTTCAGAAATGCCTGTTGCTATAGCCATTTTTAAAACCCTTAGATATTGGAGGAATTAAAATAATCACATGGCACTTTCAAAATCAGAAGATTAACTATAAGGTGAAACTAGCTAAATTATATTCATTTTGGCATAGATTCATAATCAAATTTTGGGCACAAGTAGCAGGACCGTACACTAGAAATTGTATTCAGATTAAGAGAAACTATGAAAAAATGTAACAAGAGTTGAAGCATTACTTTCATTCCAGTAAACTCAGTGGGATTTACCGTATATGCTTTTAGATGTATTTAGGATTAACTCCTAAGGCCTGTCGAACTGAAAAATGCTTGGGTAGACAGCATCACATTGAAGGATTAGGCCAAGAGTAAGCAAATGTGCATTATGGGGTCCATGTACTTCAAGCGCAGTATAAACTACTAAGTACAGTGGAATCTTTGTTGGTATCCACAATGTATACTTTAGTTAATGAGAGTTAAGTAATCAGAAGTCAACAAAGCACAAAGGATTCGCAGTGAAACAACAGCGTTTCAAGTGGTTACTATCCACTGTTTCTGTACTACTCTAAAAACGCATCACTTGCAGTGTAAGGCTAGATCAAGAATAAGTAGCTTTACCAAGAACTGAAGCTGGGGATGTTGCCTCTGATTGAAGTCACTGCAGATGCTCTTGGGGGGGGGGGGAGCCTGAGCCTGATTGAGGAAAGGCACTAGCAAGCATAGCAGGAAGACAACAGTCAAGACATGACCACAGTTTGTGAGAACTTGGGCTCAGACACCATCAGTGGGGTACAGGTCAGTTTTTGGAATTGTAAGACAGGTTTTGGAGGGATAGGCAGACACATGTACAAAGCTGGGTCATGCAGAAGCCAAAGTCTAGGACAGCAAGGGTTCTGGGGGTGCCAGAAGCAGGTACACATATAATCAAGGTCTGGCAGATGATTAGGCTCCCAAAAATGTGTGTATATAAGAACATAAGAACATAAGAAGAGCCCTGCTGGATCAGGCTAAAGGCCCATGTAGTCCAGTTTCCTGTATCACACAGTGGCCCCACCAGATGCCTCAGGGAGCACATAGCCAACAAGATAACCTGTTTCCTGTTGTCACTCCCCTGCACCTGGCACAGAGAAAACCTACTTCTAAAACCAGGAGGTTGCTTATGGCTTGTAACTTGTGATGGTCTTTTCCTCCATGAATCTGTCCGATCCCCTTTTAAAGGCATCTAGGCCAGGTGCCATCACCACATCCTGTGGCAAGGAGTTCCACACATGAATTACACGCTGGGTAAAGAAATGTTTTCTTTTGTCCGTTCTAACTCTCCTTCCACTCAATTTTAGTGTATTTAGTCAATTTCCTGAACATACAGGGTGAGTCATAATGGTCTCCGGGATTTTACCACTACATCATAATGGAAAGGAGGGATATGGTAACATAGTTAATGGTAATGGAAAGAGAAATGTTCAAAGTTTCATCCCAGCAGCGCTTACTCACTGGGAGTCGCAAATGCACTTTACGACCCAGGATCGCACTGTGAGTTTGTCATGTTGACGTAGTGGCCTGAGTTAAATAATTTTCAGTAGCATATCCTGCAATCCTATATACACTTTCCTGAGAGAAAATCCCAGTGAACACAACTTTATTTATTTATTTATTTATTTATTTATTTATTTATTAAAAAAAATTATATCCCGCCATTTCCTGTGCCGAAAGGCAAATGCCCAAGGCGGCTTACAACAAAGGTTTAAATACATACAATAATTTAAAATAATACATAAAATAAATTTAAATAATACATAACCATACACAATTTTAAAAACAATAAAATCGACTAGGGGAGGGAGCGACAATGGTCCATAACATTGTCCATAATGGACAATACTTCAGAGTATGCATGGGTAGGACTGCACTGACAGGCTTTTTCTGTCAGTTGTTTTTTTGGTTGTAGGCGGTGGCGTGTAGAAAATCACCTGGTTTACATGGTGATGAGCCACTGCAGACCACCTTCTCAAATCATGACAACTATTACAGTATATGGAGAGCCACTGCAATGACAACAAACTGCAATGAAAGATAGGAAGGCAGAGAGAGTCTCTACCCTATCCATTTTTTAGTCCATTGCAGTACATGGAGAAACATGCAGGCACAGGCTGCTTTTGATCCTTCCTCTTGACTGAACTGTGCCACCCCATGCCAGGGCTGTTTGACAGGTTTCAGATCTATTACAATGTCCACATGCAGTGCTGTCCCTTTCCCTATAGCAGCGATTCTCAAAATGGTGGATTGCAACCTACCAGGAGAACCGGAAGCGGCTGCCAGCCCCTTAAGGGGCATGGCAACTGCGGCAGCAGTAGGCCTGGGATCGTGGTGGCGCTCACGGGATCATGGTGCCGCCAGTGGGAAAATGGGGTATTTTTGCCTTATGAAGGTCTCGCCAGCCCTCTGGAGGGTGCAGGGAGGCCTGCAGCCCCCTCTGCAGGCCTCCCCGAGCTGCTGATCGACTCTCCACAGCAATTGCAACCCACGTCTGGTTTTCATCTTACAGTAAAAATAACCCCTTTTGCCACCGGTGGTGGTGCGATCCTGGGAATGCCACCCTGATCCCAGGTGCACTGCCGCCATGGCCCCACCCCCACAGGTACTCACAGTTCTCCTTGATTCACAGGGAGAACTTTGAGAACCACTGCCCTATAGATATAAATAGCAAAGATTAATTTATATGGAAGAATGTAAACACACAGGAACACATTTGGAATAGGGGGTAAATCTGCTCTTTCACTTAAAGATTATACTGTCTAAAGTCAGAAGCAAGTTTTCCCCTTATTTGCATATGATCTAGCAATGAATCCCGTTGATTTTGTCCCAAAGAACTGAATGGCAACCATTGAGAACTGCTTCAGCCTCTGTATGTGTAGGTCTGCTGTGTGCCCCAGTTCTTAGTCGAACTAGAGTGTCATAGAATGCTGGAACAGTGTGACAGAATGCCTGGCGAGTGTGGCAAAGAGAATGCTGGAAACTATTATATATAGGTACCCTTTTCTTTTGAATTCACCACTAACTGTTCTGAATTAGAATTAAGGTTGCTTGACAGTAACTGGTCTCTTCTGAATTGGGAAGTGAAGCATAAATTATATATGTTGATGTAGTATGATATATAGAGACATATATGGTCTTAAAAGTTCATAAATAATAGTTCCCGTGAGATTTTTTTTTTAATAAGTGGCTTCCATACTGAGGTCATGGTCGGTGGATGTGTGTACATGGGCGCGAACACACATAGGCACCCCACTGATTCAGATAATTTGGCTTTGAAACTCATGTAATTTTTTTTGTTGAGAAGCCGTATTTTGGTGTCATATTTCCATAAACAATATGTTTTCAAATTAACTTACTGTTCAAGACAGAGATTTTCAAATCATTATAAATAATTTACTGAAAAGAACATCTCCATGTGCTAGAATAGTTAAAGAAGACAAATAACATATTAAAGCCCTGCTGAAAGGAGAAAAAAATGATGCACAAATATAATATGACTGTTAAATAGCTCTCTGTGTCTCTGTCTTTAGTATGCGTGCAGAACATCAATCATGATATACAACAATGAGATGTCATTTCATTTCTATGCTTCTCTAATTCTGGTAGAGCACTTTTGCATGGAGCTTTTTTCAAGGACTAGAGCTTCTCATTCAGCACATCTAATCTCTGTAAGCCATACATTCCCCTTACATGAGGCTGCACTGCTCCCTGTTTGTTTACATGGCACATAGTGACACATTCCAGAAGGATACCCATGTCAATCTGTTTCAGAAAAAGCAACATGGGGACCTGTGTTTGTGGGCTAGAATCAACTTCTGACACTTAAGTCTAGCCCACAAGAACTTGTGTCACAGTAAATGGTTCTAGCAGGTACTGCGAGCTGAAAAGATAGCATTAAGGAGCAGAAAAAAGAGGTGCCACTTGGTAATGGAGACATGCTTCCAGGAAGACTTAAAAAAAGAGGCCATAAGTAATTGGGACTCATCTATAGTTATCCTGTTATTTTATTGTTATCCTCCATTCTGGAATTATTTGACAATTAACTTAAGAAGGTTCACAGGGTTGTCTAGTCATCTTGTTTGCGTGAACAGGGTGCTTTCCATTTTAGGGGCATTATAGGAGGATCTTGCTACCATCCACTACTATATCTGTCTTAAGAAATAGGAAAAGTGACTGCTTTATAGCCCTTACCATATTTGAATTAGCAGCAGACTTTGAAATAATGAGCTCAATTGCAGATACTTTTTCATGAAATAGTATAGTATAACCCTACAAGTTTCATCTTGTAATCATGACATCCATATAAGTCTTTGGATCAGTCTCGCATTTAAATTTTATGTAGGATTTACAAAACTGTTGGGACAGTACAAGTTTTTGAATATGATTGATGCAGTATTCACTTTATATTGCATATTTCTACGTTATAAATTGCTTTGGGTGTTTAAGTATTAAAAACAGATGAAAATACATAGTTCAAGCATTAGTATATGTATGCACAGTAGAGGAATATAGATACAGGGCTCTAGTCCAAAAGGGTGTACATGCCAGATCTGTGCATGCACCCACTTTTTCCCCCAGCTATTTCTTTAGCATCTTTGCTTTTGACTGCCCCCTCCCCCCCCACCCTGTGGCTCCGAGTGGTATTTTCAACTTACCAGATTTAAGAAGTGTTTTGCAGATCATCACAGGGAGTTACTAAAGAGGAAACAGCTGGTAAAATCTGGATGTTATTGCTTGCACGCATACAAATCACATCACTGGATTGTGTCCATATACAGTGTAATACATGTGACTATTTAACTCTCTGCTTCTGCTATTTAGAACTCTTCTTCCAAGGCAACAGTAATGCATTAAGGGAAATGAATAGGTGCACTCAGCCAAACATGTGCATGTCTGTTTTGTAGGATCATCTTGCGTATGTGCACCCATTGTTGTGTTGTTGTTGTTTAATTCTCAGTGTTTCCTATGAACTTGTGAGAATAATTCTTTACGTGTTTGTTGTGCGGTTGTCAATGATATATTAATTAATATAGAAAAATGACTAACTCGAATCTTACAAGGATGTTGGAGAGTTAAAAACAAAGGGTCAAGATCCATTGCTTTTCCTGCTACCCTATACGGATACAGCTGCACATGCAAAAGAGTTCCATATAAGACTCAATGGAGTCCTCTTTCGTCCCCCTCTTCATCTGGCCCTTGGCTACATGCACTGCAGCAGCAGCAGCTGGCCGTTACTTTCAACAGGAAGCCTGTCCGTGACTCCCATACATACAACCGGCTGTCCTCCAAAGGCCCCACCTGAAAAGTTTCTTGCGTTTGCCTGGCCAAGTACCAGCTGCAGAAATGGAGGAAGGCAATAAAGATTGCTTCTTTAACCCCTATGCTGATTCCCTCCTACACATGTGTCTACTGTAGGATAGATTGTGTCCATGGTTTTGTGCTCATGGTTTGAAAGCATTAATATATTTTATTTTTAAAAGTATAAATAGCGAATGGCATGTGTGGTTGATGTAGAAAATTTCATTATTATTATACAGTTAGTTTTTCATTTTATTCTTGTATTTCGTTTGTCATATTGCAAACATTTATTTTCCAAGCTGCCTCAATGAGTCTTGGAATGAAATGGCAGGGTAAACATTTAACATGAATTAATAAAATTGAAAAGTACCGTATTTTACACTCCATAGGATGCATCGGTCCATAGGACGCATGCATCCTATGGAGCATAAAATAGAGGAAAAAAAGTTGTACTTACCTGGGCTTGGAGGCGCTTTGAGGAGGCCTGTGGGGGCTTCGGGGAGGCCTGTGCAAGCCTCTGCAGGCCTCCCCGATGTTCAGTTCGGGAGAAAACAGCGATTTTTGGCCATTTCCGGAAATGGCCGAAAATCGCTGTTTTCGGCCGAACTGAGCATCGGGGAGGCCTGTGGGGGCTTCAGGGAGGCCTGCGCGAGCCTCTGCGCCCCCAAGCCCAGGCTTTGCACCATAGGATGCACGCTTTTCCCCCCTATGTTTTTTTTGGGGAAAAGTGCATCTTATAGTGTGAAAAATACGGTAGTCTTTCTTTACAAGTCTCACAGTGCAATCCTGTGTATATTATATGCTGGCGGAGCAATGGCTCCACCGGCACAGGGTGTGGTGCTGCTCGCTCCATCCGGGGGCCACAACTACTGCCAGCGGATGCAGGTAGGTCCTGCGCCGGTCAGGACAGGTGTGTGGTGAGGGCGGACTGGGCTGGAATGGAAGGGGGTGATTCAGAGGTATCGCTACAGTGGGGACGGTACTGTAAATTTTGTGCCGTTCTAGTCCCCATTTACAACCCGGTACGAGGTGGCCCTGTCCCCTCACTGTTGGAGCCATTCAGTGTGGTGAAGGCAACGGGCAGGAGACTCTATGGGGTGATTGGCCCACCAGGCCAGAGATGGGAGAGAGATCATCGGTGGTGCGTTCTGCTGAATTCTATCCACCATCCCAGGCCTGGCCGGCCTTACACAGTCTGCTCGGATTTGTGCCGGCCATTTTGCTGGCGCATATCCAAGGAGGCCCATTGGGCCTTCTGGGCTCTACTCTGGGGAAAGGGATGAATGTCCTATTCTTCTGAGGAGCGCTCCAGCTCCACCAGTGCGGGCTCAATCCTAGCTAGGATGCAGCAGCTGCTTTTGATGCACCGCCACTGCATTCTAGACAGGATTGTACTACCCGTGTAAGTTATTTTAGCAATGTGACCTTATGGGTGCTGCACCAGAGCAGCTTAGTCACCATTATATCCCACAAGTGTCTGGTGTGCACACAGGTGTTGTCCATGCAATTCCTCAGTCCTGCCCACTAGCTGGAGCTGTGCATGCACAGCCTCAATTATATACTCAGCAATAGCATTGACTGGTTGTCCGGGAAGGACATAGGAAGCTGCACTTCTTGCTCCCTGCTAACCAGCTAATTTGAGCTTTTGTAGGCACAGTCAGGTCAAATTCACTGAGTGGTCGGTGGAGGGGGTGACGTGCCAGGGGATGATGTGCTGGGAGTCTCAGTGCATCACCCCCCGCTACACTCACCTCCATCCCGGCGCGTCACTCCTGGAGCCGGCAAGCCGAGCTGCGTCTTCCTCGGCAGCTCGGCTGTTTCTGAGTAGGCCGGCAAGACTTCGAGCGGCATGCGCACAACACTGCTCGAAACCTTGCCCTCAGAAGGGCCGGAGGAAGACCCAATTGTCACTGCCCAGCATGTAATTAATCTGTGGAACTCCTTGCCACAGGATGTGGTGATGGCACCTGGCCTAGATGCCTAGGTTTGGACAGATTTATGGAGGAAAAGTCCATCACTGGTTACAAGTCAAGATGGGGATAAGCAACCTTCTGGTTTTAGTAATAGACTATCTCTTAATGCCAGGTGCAAGGGAGTGGCGACAGGATATAGGTATCTTGTTGTCTTGTGTGCTCCCTGAGGCATCTGGTGGGCCACTGTGAGATGGACTTTTGGGCCTGATCCAGCAGGGCTCTTATACTCCACACCCAGCAGGTACTACATTGCCATCATAAGAACATAACATTGCCACTGAGTTTCTGCCCACGCCATGGGAACTGACTAGATATCTTGGCCCTTGATATTAACATTCTTGGATTTATATTTTGCAGCTGTGGTGAAGCCAAGTAGCAAGGGGACTTGTTGATATAATTGCTTTTAAAGCTGTTGCTGCTCACCTATTGTAGTTCTGCTATGTGTCTTCTCCTTCGATCTCTGATTCATGAATAGCCTTGCATAGTATAGCTGTAGTGTCATGAGTAGCTTCACCAAATTAGGTGTTTTGGGTGCTCTACTGCACCATTGCCCCAACACAAAGAGGTATTGCCTTTGTACATGATCCCATCCCCCTTATGCAGCTAACCATGTAACCAGGAGTTAAGATCTACACATAAGTTCCAAATACATAAGGGTATGCATGAGACTGTGTGCAGGACTGCAGTTTTGGCATGTGGTAGCAGGTAGAAAAAGAATGTTATCTTTTGAGACTGTTCTGGTCATCAGCTCATTGTCTACCCTTCTTAAATGCCCTAATTTAAGACATGCTTAATGTATAGTTTTTCCAGACTCGTACAGTCCTAGGGAACCATTTGTCATACACTTCCCCCCCCCCTTATTTCTGTGTGGATTTGTTATTTTAACTGAGGTTTAGCATTATAATTAAATTACCAGTGTTTAAAACAAATGTATTCAGAAATGTCTTTGGGCAGGTTTGTTTAAGAAAATTTCTACTCGACTGTAAAAAGTACTATGAACTATTAGCTGTCAAGTTAAACATGAAGCATTGTACATTCATTTCTCAAAATATATGTGACATCATTCCCATTGCTGTATGCATGCTATGCGTCATAATTGATCAATCTTGATTTTGTTTCTTATCCAGTTTCTTTCTATTTTTATCTTTGTGAATACTGGGGCCACTATCTGTTATCCTTGTTCACTTATTTAGCTTTCGTTTTTAAATAATTTCAGGCTTCTCCAATAACTTTCATATCTTTTCTCATAACAGTTAAAACAGAAAACATTTATAACTGTGTCATACAGATTGTTATGATTAACTCTTTTTCATTTTAGTGGTAACATTGAAGGTGACTTTATATAAGATATAGTTGTGTGAATCCTGCAAAAGTTGTAGCCAAACTGATAATTTGTTATTAGTTTAACATGGGCAGGAGGTCAACACTGATAAAGACAATGTGAACCTTATGTAAAAAATAACTCCAACAGTGTAGAGCCCCAGGGCAACAACAGCTTATGAGTGCACTAACTAAGTGTTTTGCTAGTGATTTGCCTGTGTGTTCTTGCTTGAAGCAGAGTTTGGCAACCCATACATTCTAGGGGCTGTGCACTATTTCATCAAATGTCTTGAGACTTGTAATTAGGAAAATGTGGCTGTAGGAGAAAGTTTAGTTGACCACAGGGCTCGCCCATTCATGAAATAAGTGATGTGGCTTGTGTCAGTGGTGGATGGGGGGGGCATCGGATTTGGGGTACCCTTCATCCTGATTAGGCTGCTGTTGTCCTCCAGCCTGCTGCAGCCGGAGCCACATCTGTCAGCTTCCCTACCATTCACTTTGCTCCTTCCTTGTGTATTCCCTTTACGTTTAAAGGGACTTGCCGCTGCCGTGTGGTTCTTTTGGCATGAGCAGTGGTGCTCCACTTCCCTACTCACTCTCCTCACTCACTCTTCACACAGTCCCTTTAAACTCAATGCGGCTCTGGAGAGTAGTTTTAATACTTCCATTTGCCGCAGCCCTGTACACTATCAACTGAACCTAATCATCGTACTATTCTATTTAAAGGGACTGCGCAAGGAAGGAGTGAGTTGAGTGGGAAGCGAGTTGCTACTGCCCATGCCCAAAAAAACATGTGGGTAGGGGCGAGCCACTGTGATCATCTCTCTCCTTCTTTGTGCAGTCCCAAGGGAGCAAGGTAGGGGGGTACAAAATCCAGTTGCCACTGCCTGCATTCTTTAAAATGACCACACAGGGAAGCAGACAGTTGCCTGGTTCCTTTCTTGAGGACCCCTTAAATAAAACAAAGTGCGGGGCATGTTAGGAGTTCCCAAGTCCTGTGTTGTGAAAAGGATCACATGGGAAGGAGCGAGGTAAATAGCTCCATTTTGTTTCTTTGTTGGGGAGGCAGCATCAGGCAATGGCAACAGGCAAAAGCTTTGGTTCAGCTGTCTATAGTTGACCAATTTCTCTTTTCAAAGTGTGGGGCTCCTGGGAATTCCTGTATTTATAAGACTCATAGCCTAATCCTGTGGGTTGTGTGTGCTGCCAGAACTCGTGTTCTGGCAGCACATATGGCAGAGGCTGCTGGAGCTCTGGTAAGATGAGAGGGGAGGCATGCCGTGGGCAGAGACGGGGAGGGCAGGGGGTGAACCAGGTGAGGGAGGGGGTGCATTCCGATGGCACCGGCATACACCAGGATCCTATTCCCATCTCTTTGCCCCATCCTTCCCCTTTTTTCTCCTTGGACTTAAATAAGCTGTAGAGCTAGTGTAGGTCCAAGGAGAGCCATAGAACATCTGGGGAATACCCAGAGGTAAGGGAACAAAAGTTCCCTTACCTCAAGAAAGTCCTCCCTCTCTCACACACCCCACCAATGGATGCAGCATTCGCCTTCATGCATGGCTACATCAGCGCCAATGGTGGGGGATAGGATTGGGGCAAAAGAGGACAAACATTGGCCTTTTCATCTAACCTTAAGAATGAAAGGAAAAAAGGCAACTAATTTGTTTTCTGCCATTGTAATGTGAATAATAGTTGGTATCTTTTTCTTGCATTCTCCATTCATAAGTAGTGAGCCATTTCTGAGTGCTGAGCTTTAGCTGAGAGAGAAGGTAATTTGAAGCCAGTGCAGTGAATGCCAGAACTACTAGTTCATTCCTTGGCTAAAATGCAGAGACACTCAGCACCTTGTCTCTTTTAAAGTCAGGGCTAGCTTTGAACTGAGATGCGCACAGATCTCATGACTTGTACTGTCTGGGTTCTCTGGCTTTTGAACTTTACTGTTTGAATTGGCAGCAAAGCACCACGAGGTCTGTTAAGTAAATCTCCATTGCACTAGCAGCCAATCTTTTGTAACTGCAATTTAGTGTAAATCTGAAGTTCAGACTCTAAGGTTAGACCCTTATGTATGATATTTATTAATGGATTGCTCACTCTGTGCTCCGAGATTTCCTTTAAACTGTGAACAATCTATTTTCCAGACAACTAGTCCTATCAGCTGTTGCTCATAGAACAAAAGAATATTGTAGATGTATTCACATTAATCCTGATGGAAATAATTATTTCTGCACAGTGTAAGATCCATTCCTGTACAGTTTGCATAAGCCATGACTAGTTCAGGCAGATGAGAGCATTGCGCTGCTGTGTTAGAGAATAGAAAGATGTTTTGATAATGTATTGTTATGCATGCCCAACTTCCCAGGCAGTGTTAATGGATTTTGTCTCTTTTTAGATGATGAAGCACTGATGACTTACAGCGTCTTTGTAATATTTACGTTATTTTGAATATTTTGAAATATACAGGTAGACCATAAGTGCTGTATATGCAGTGAGTAGATCTCTGGGCCATCTCTGGGCCATCTCCAGATCTCGTCCATCATCAGATCTTGGCCATCTCCCTAAGACTGCTGCTTCTCTGTCTCTGTCCACTCAAACTTGTACACACACACACACCTGAAGAACCATAATCTCAGAACTCTACACCTGCCCCTGTATGGCGCATCTTGGTAACATAGCCATTAGGGAAACATTAAAGTTATTTTGTCAAATCCTTGATTGCCATCAGGGGACACTGTGATAACCCCAGTCACAGTAATTACAGTGGAGCGACATTGCACTTCGCTGTTCTTTACCTGCCCATGCTGGGCACAGGCGCGAAAATAGAGGCCAAAGATTGGCTGGGGTCAGCAAGGCGGGCTGGGTGGCCAGGAGGCTTGTTCTCCTAGCCCCTCGGGGGATGTTCAGGTAATCAGGCGGGAAAACTCTCAACAACATTTTACTCCTTTATTGTGTTATCAACATTGAGATCCTTGCACATAAGTGTATGTTGCTATAGAATAATATAGCTTTAATATAGCCCCCCTTTGGCCCCAGCACAGTCTCTTTCTGGTGGCTGTTTGCTGGTGGTGTTCTGCATCTTTTTTAGACTGTGAGCCCTTTTGGGACAGGGAGCCATTTAATCATTTGATTTTGTCTGTAAACCGCTTTGTGAACTTTTTGTTGAAAAGCGGTATATAAATACTATTAATAATAATATTAATAATATATGGATTTCAGTGCATAATCATCAAAATATGTTATTAAAAAGCAATAATTTTCAACAGAATAAACTAATTAAAACAGTTCAAAAATTGGATATGCGGTTTTTTAAGTCCTTTGGTCTCTAAGACATCATACGGGGGGCGATAGGGTGGTGGGCCCCCAGGCAGCGGGATTGGGGCCCCGGGCGGCAGGCGGGGGTGTGGCTGGCAGTGGCGTGGAGACTTGCGCCATTCGTTGGCATGAGCGAAGAGCAGCGGCGGGGGTTTGGCCCACCCTGCGCCTCGGTAGCGTCCTTAACGGCTGCAGCTGTTACGTCACTTCCAGCACGGATGGGGCATTCCGTGCTCCGCCACTGTTTGGTCTCTTGAGAAACAAGAACTGTAGAAACTCTTCTGTTAACTTCACCAAATATACTGTACTTCCTTTAATGGTGAAAGATTCTTGAACAAAGATATGCCAAGAGTGGATATACACTATCTCGAATGACTCTTTCCCATCCTCGAACTTATCCCCTTTTAATGATTTTTGTCTCCACTCAGAGATTCCAATCCATAGTAATGTTTCCAATTCTCACAATTTTATAAGGAGTCTCATGGCACTCCATATGCTTACTGTGATTCCATATTGCATGCCTGTTTATTATCTTGTCTTTCTAAGGAGATTATCAGTTTTAAAGACAGAGGGGCCTATTCTACTTAAGAGAACCCTGTGGGACTTGCTGTAATGCAGAAACACCTTATAAAGAGATGAAACTGTCTATGCCAACAAAGTAGCAGTCCAGATTGTGGATAACCCCCTCCCCCCCCCCCAAAAATAAATAAATCTCATCATAGCTACCCTGTACCAGGCCGTTTCTATGGCCCTGAAGCCAAAGACAGAGGCGTCGCTCCGGTAGGGGCGGGGCCGTAAGTTTCGCTCCGTCGTAGTCTCTTTACGGAGCGAGCAGGAGGCGGCCCTGCCCCCTCACTGTCACTTGCCTCCCCTCACAGGCAAGAGACCCTGCCTGCTGCTTTCTCCGCAGGGGAATGGCTCTGACAGTGAGGGGGCGGGGCCGCCTCCTGCTCGTTCGGTAAACGGGACTCCGACCGAGCAAAACTTACAGCCCCGCCCCTACTGGAGCGACGCCTCTGGCCAAAGATAAAGTCTGCCTTCTGCAGTCTGCTAGAGGGGATGACAGCTTTGTTTTTTCTTGAGCATAGCTGCTGTCATAAGTGGTAGAAAATGACATGAACAACGCCTAGTGTGACAGAAAACCTGAATCGCAACTGAGGCCATTAGCAACCAAGCTTCTGCAGTTCTTTTCAGCAGAGTTGCAGTTACACTTGCCAGTCCTGATGCTGGGCTTCACAGATGCAGAAAATTATGTTCATAATATTACGAACTATGGAGCTACTTATACACAAAAATCAGAGTTTTATTTTTTTGCAGGGCTCTTGTTTACTTAGAAGCTAAACACTATTATGTTGAAACAAAGCTATGTGCTCAGCCTGTAAACGCAGTCTAACCAATTAGTGTTTCTGCTTACTTGTCCATTGAAGATAGCTAAATATTTGCCTGTGGAGAAAGTCTGCTGCTGTCTGCCAGACATGTTCAGCAAATAAGATTTAAAACAACTTCTTTAAATTCTTTGTCCAGAATTCCACTGTAGTTAGGAAAAAAGTATGCAGGATTCTCTACTTGTGATATATATGCTTGTATTTGTAGTTTGTACACGTTGTATAGGCCAGTGGGTTAAACCTCTGAACCATGAGCTGTCGATCCAAAGGTCGGCAGTTCGAATCCGCGACGGGGTGAGCTCTCGTTGCTTGGCCAGCTCCTGCCAACCTAGCAGTTCCAAAGCATGTTAAATGCGAGTAGATACATAGGTACCGCTTGCGGGAAGGTAAACAGCGCTCCGTGTTCCAGCCGCATGCTACGCGCTGCGGCAAGGAGAGTCATGCCGGCCACATGACCACGGAGGCATCTTCGGACAACGCTGGCTCTTCGGCTTTGAAATGGGGATGAGCACCACACCCTAGAGTCAGACACGACTGGACTTAATTGTCAGGGGTCACCTTTACCTTTTTACACGTTGTATGCTCTACTTGTTCCAAAGGTAAGCTATTTGTAGTACCTCATATTAGGAGTGAGGTATAATGTTGTGATGTTTTTATTTCTTTCAGGACTTGAGCCTGTAGTGTGTTTTCAACTGGTCACCCGAAAAATACCAGACAAAGATCCAGCCTGTGCAACACTATCTACCTCTAGCCAAAGGAAAACAGAGATATCAGTCAAGGAAGCCACCTTGTAGCACTCAGCCAGAGTGAGTCAAGCAATAGCTCCTTACCTCTTATAGAAAGATTACAGTAAGTTCAAGTTTGCTCACTAGTACCTGAATAACGTATAGATTTCTTGCAGGTTACAGATTGCTGACAGATTCTTAGAAAAAATAAATTGAATGTGGGAAGCAGCATTTTATTTTCAAGAATTGCTTTAAGCAGTTTGCCAATTGGGGCTGGATCCCTTTGTGTATCCCTTTGCTTGCTATAGTTCTCTCTTTGCTTGCCTCTGTGAACTGAAGTTCAGATTCATATGATTTCACACGCATTCTAAGTTAACCATCCTTATGCTAACCACTGCAGTCTATTCCCAGCCCTCCCTTGATTTGTCTGATTGCATCTGATACTGGCCATATATTTCCAAGCATTTCTCCACAACTATGAAAATTAGAGATGCACTTTGAAAAAAAAAATTAAAACTGATGGGCTCAGGATGCTTAATTTCATACCACATAATAGTTTTCAGGCTTTTGTGGTGATCCCATTCACTCTTGATGCACACACAAGCTTCACAGCACAATCCTATCCTGCTCCTCTACCGGTGCAGCCAGTGGTGCAGTGAGAACTGGAGGCCCTGAAAAGGAAAGGGGATCCAAATCCCCTCTAAAGGGGGATTCAAAGGAGATGTAAATCCTCTTTCCCCTCCAAAGACTCCCGTTCTGCCCTCCTCCGCTGGTTGCACCGGTGGAGGAGCCGGGTAGGATTGCGCTGTCAGTGTGACAAAAAAGTAAGGAATAGCACCCATTGTGGCCCAATCTTTTCTAAGTTTACAACATGTTTGTGTTCAGTGTGGCAAAATGTGATGGAATAGGTAGGTAGGTGGAAAGTTTGAAAGAGAAAAATAAAAGTTTTTCAATCTGTTAGTTTTAGTAATTTATATCATGGAGTTTTCACACCAGGTCATTTGATGAATTTAACAGCTGGAAATATGTGGTCTGTTCTATAACTACAAGTAGAAAAGCATGGTGTCTGGTAAAAACTCAAAGTCCAACATAGTGCTATAACATTTAAAAATTATACGATGGGAGGAATGGGAAATGGAATATAGTCCTGCATCTGCCTATCTGTTGTATCTTGGAACAGATCTGTGACTTGATTGCACATGCACATGGATCTATTTACTACTGTTTTGCACTTGGAGTAGTCATTCACACCTGTATATAAGAGCCATAGAGGGAGTACTTTGCTACTTCGCAGTGAAGCAAATAGTCATATTTAGTCCCAGTGTGTATCTCTTCAGTATGGGGGAGTAGTGTCAGGGAGGAGAACTAGTCAGTCATTTGGCTTCCACTGTTTTGGAATTTCATAATAACAAATGCTTTGAATGATAAAGATAGTGTGGAATTCTGTTATGAAGTACCTGTTGTAACCGTACAAAAGAAAAGGAATGTGTGTTCAAGGCATTTGTAGGTATGACTGTAGTTCCTAAGGACCTGATATGGTTCTAATTCTGAAGCAACTACAGTGAGTGATACCATCCAAGATTGTTCAATCAAACTGGACTAGTTCTTCAATAGTACTTGTAGGACCTGATATTTAAAACTTAGTTGCAGCCAGGCATAGAAGAACTAGTACCTCCATCCAAAACTACACATTCTGCAGCCATAACGTCAAAATACTGTAATCAGAATATGCAACTCTTGAAAAATTCGTTTTTGGCTGGGACGGGGTTCTGGGGCAGATGGCGGCAATATGTGTGAAGAACTTATGAAGAAAGGAATTTTGAACCAGAGAGAGAGAGAGAGAGAGAGAGAGAGAGAGAGAGAGAGAGAGAGAGAGAGAGAGAGAGAGAGAGAGAATCTACAACGTGCCAGTATCCTGCCTACAATCTCTGAAAGTTCCACATATGAGCTCCTTAGCAGACATTCCTATCCATCTTCTTCTAAGTAGACATCCTGCAAATTCAAAACTTTGACTCACTTTCCCCAAATCACAGGACTGCTTGAAACTTTGTCTGACAAATAGTAGCTCCACATGGAACTCACTACGCAGTCGGTTCCTGCCATGTAATTCTTTCATTCTGCCACCAATTTCTGACAAGGAGGCGTTGTCTCAACATGGAGACAACAAAATGAGGTGACATGGTTCTTGGCAAATCATAGCACAGTGGGACAGATAATTATTTAGATGCAACTTCTTTATCTCTCGTATGAAACAGGACTTTTTCTGTTTTTAAATGAAAGCTGAAATTCTACAAATACAGTACTTCAATACAAAAAAAACCCAAAAGATTTTTTTCTATTACTCTTTATGTTTATGTTTGTTTTTGTTATGTTATGCCAATAAAGGTTTATTGATTTATTGAAAAAAATTTTAGACGTTTACATTATCAGGTTGTCCCTATTTCCCAAAATATGGAAGAGACCACTACAGTTCTGGATATAATTGATCTTCATTGTTTAAATAACTGAATAACAATTAATAAGAATGCTATGTTGAACTCTCTTCCTTTTGACAGGTCAGTCAATACTAATAAAAGTCTGGGAGGTCAATGTAAAAATCTCTTAGCAGACACATAAAAACAGCTTTTTATTGACTTTTCACATAATTGAGCTTGATGGTATGTAGAAGAGACATTAATGACAAAAATATGAAATGTGCATTTATGTGTTGGTTGTGTAGCATTTTTTAAACAGCCCTGACTCAGGTTTTTATCCTTTAAAAATAAGGATATACGGGCGGTTCCTAGGGCTGGCCGCAGTATTCTGCGCCCTTCCCAGGTAATGCTGGAGTGGCCCGGGTACACCTCAGGAGAAGGGGATGTTCGTCCTCCTGGACTCCTGGATGTACGTCTGCTCTCAAGTCGGCGTACATCCGGGGCAGCGGGGTAAGGGCGGCCCAGGCCAGGAATGGGATATCAGCGGAGCTTGCCGCCGATATCCCCACCCCCTCCCGGCCTGGGTTGGCCAATGGCCACCTTCCCTTGCCACCCTGTCCGCCCCCCCCCCCCACTCCTGCAGTGAATGAATGTTTGGGCCAAAAGTTTGGACACTTTTCACTTGGTTATTTCAGTAAGAGTTTGAGGCAGATTACCCAGAAATTTATTCCCAGATGGCACAAAATAAAAGAAACCAAAACATTGTAAATAAAACAGGCAACATTAGCACATCTATTGCAGAGGCAAAACAACTGGTGTGTAATATCTTACTCTAACTAGCATATTAGTTGAAAGGGCAAGTTGCATAGTGTCTGACATATGCATGTTAACAGCTTTAAGAGTAATAGTGAGAGAAGCATCTTTCAGAGTAATATAATGAAGATTATGGTATCTTTTCTAAAAAGAACATCTGTTTACCAGCATCAGCTTCCTTTTGAAAGACTTGTAATCACTGCTTTAAAGAATTTGCTTTGTGGAGTTCAGGAAGGATGTGCCCGATCAAAAGGATATCTAGAAAACTGCAAATCATATTACATTGATACATCCATTCTAATTATGACTTATTTAAACTATGCAATTATAGTATCGTTAATGTATGCTCATTGAAAAAATAAATGGACAGGAGGAAAATGGAATCTAGAAATTATATAATCGTACTTCTCCCTCTCCCCTTTATCAACTAAGTTCTGGTAATACATACTGGTATCATTGAATCTCTTTAGCGAAGAAAGTTGAAATGCAGCTGATGCAAAAACCTGTGATTGCTTCCAGCTTGAATGCTGTTCACACCATACCTCTTTGTACACATGAGTAGTCCCAAGTTGCCCTTAGGCATGCGTTCACAAGATCTGTCTTACATTCTCAAGATTTTCTTAGCAATTGAGGTGCCATGATTTCATGCATCAAAGGATGTCTTTGTTTGGCCAGTAATGCAGTCACTCTTCTCTGGAGGGAGGAAGGAGGGCATTCGAGACCTGTGGGTATGCCCCTCCCACTCCGAGAGACAGGATCGGATTGGTGTTGAAGACTCCTCCTGGTGGGGGGCATTCCCTCTGCTTCCCCAGTCCGATCCTGTCTCTCCTGAGGAAAGGTCGGTTAGTGTGTGTGTTGCTGCTTTAGAGCGTCAATCGCCTCAGCATCAAGACTCCTTCGTTCTTCGTTGTTTTCTCACCTCTTCTCACCGTCTCTGTGTGTCCTTCCCACCCAGCTTCTGTCTTCCTCTCTCCTCCCGTCCCTACCTTCGCCTTCGGGCAGTTGGAGGGCTTTTTCGCTCTGGAGCGAGCGCTGGCCAGAGAGGCTTTTAGTCGGCTGAGCCGGCACGGCTGAAGCGAGGCGCTTTTTCTCCTCACGCGCCCGATACCGCCTTCCTTTTTCGCGCGCTTTTCGCCAGAGGCCCCGCTGTCAGCGGCCTCGAGCGGCGCGTCTCCGAGCCGAACGAGGGCCTCCCTAGAGGCTGCCGTCGGCTCGTCACGCCAGCAGAGCCCAGGAAGGATACACGAACGACTTCTGAGGCTTTTCTAGCCGCCTCTGCCCAGCGGGACGCCTGCTCCAGCGAGGCGCAGCCGCGGGGCTCCCATCGAGGGCTCTCTCCTGACAGGCAAGTTCATGGCGGGGCGCGCTAAAGCCCAGGCTTCCTCATCGGGGGGGGGGGGGGGAAAGCTCCCAGCCCACAGCTATTGACCCAGCGCTGGAAGCTAGGATCCTGGACCTCATTAAGACCACTGTGGCCGGGACTCTCAAGGCTCCACCTCCCACAGAGGGGTCCTCTTCCTCCTTTCAGGCTCCTCAGCCCAAAGCGAGGGAAAAGAGGTGCAGGTCTTCCAGCCCTGCTAGGGAGGGGTCCAGAAGGTCTTCCTCCGACGACTACGTGCAGACCCCCCGTAAGCGATCTAAGAAAAAGGCTCATAAGTCCAGCAAACGTTCAAAGAGCCACAAGCATGGAAAGCGCTCCCACAGGGAGAGAAGGGAGCCATCCCTCAGTCATTCCTCCTGCTCTGAGGTGTCACTTTCTTCAGGCTCTAGCAGGGAGGAGGGGGAGCTCTCCGGGGAGGAAGGACCTAAGGACCACCATTTGAATAGGCTTTTTCCAGCTGAATTATTCCCTAGAATGCTGGAAAAGGTTGCAGGTACTTTAGGCCTGGCGGCAGAACCAGATCAAACGCCAGCTGGTGGAGCCGATGGGTCTTCTTCCTCTAAGTTGTTCCCTCAAGGGCCTTCCAAACCATCCACGGTTCCTTTCCCGCCTGCTTTTCAGAGGGTTGTCGACACGGAGTGGGAAAATCCCATCCATCCCAAGTATTCGGCCAGACTGGTTAATAAGCTCTACTCCCTGCCCGAGAAGGTCATGACTTTACTGAAAGTGCCCACGGTCGACCCTCCGGTGGCAGCCCTCTCCTCGGCCGCTGTGTTACCCACGGAAGGGGAGGGGGGTCCGAAGGACCCGGTTGATAAAAGGGTGGAGGCGTCTCTCAAACGGGCTTTCGAAGCCACCACCCATGCCTTGAGAGCCGCGTCCGCAAACTCCCTCATGGCCCGAGCATCCATCTCGTGGGCAGAGGAGCTCGCGGCTTCGGAAAAGGGCTTATCCAGGAGAGCAAAATCCACTCTTAAAAAGATCGCCCTGGCCGCCTCATATTCCGCAGATGCCTCCCTGGATTCCGTCCAATTTTGCGCCAGATCCCTAGCTTCAAATGTGGCCGCCAGGCGGAATTTGTGGCTTAGGAGCTGGGAGGGGGATGCAGCTTCCCAAACCAGGTTGGTGGGTGTGCCCTTCCACGGCACAAAACATTTCGGTCAGGCACTAGAGCCTCTTCTAGTGGAAAATAAAGATAAAAGAAAGGTCCTTCCTTCAGGTAAAAAGGAGTTCACCAAGTCCAAGCCCGTCCAACACAGTTCCTTTCGTAGCAACTCCAGACAAGGGGACACCAGAGCCAAAAGTAGATGGAACAAATCTCGGGTTTTCCCCAGGGCCCGCCCTCAAGGGGGAGCCCCTTCCGGCAATGCTAAGTCCCACAAGGAGCATCGTAGAGCCTGACGCCAGGTTGCACGATTGTTCCGCAAGTATTGGAGGACGGCTGGCAGAATTCGCTTCCCTCTGGGGACGAGTCACCACAGACGCTTGGGTTCTCCAGACTGTTACGAGGGGCTACTCTCTAGAATTCGCCAGACGCCCTCGAGACAGGCATTGGAAAGTACCAGTGTCCAGAGACAAGACAAGGCATGCACTGAAGATGCAGGCGATCCAGCATCTGTTGGACATAGGGGCGGTGGAGGTAGTTCCTCGTTCCCAGAGGGGGGCGGGGGTCTATTCTGTGCTCTTCCTGGTGCCAAAAAAGAACGGCGATTGGAGAGCGATTCTCGACTTAAAGTGGTTGAATCGTTTTCTGCTGAAGAAAAAGTTCAAGATGGAGACGTGGAGGACCATCATGGCAGCCCTGGATCAGGGCGATTATTTGACGTCGATAGATCTCTCCGAGGCCTACCTCCACGTCCCCATCCTCCCTCGCCATCGCCGCTTTCTCAGATTCTGCTACGGGGACCTGCATCTCCAATACCGTGCCTTGCCTTTCGGCCTAAGCTCCGCCCCCCGCGTGTTCTCCAAACTTCTAATAGCACCGGTGGCGTACCTGCGACAGAGGGGAGTGGCCCTATTTCCCTATCTGGACGACATCTTAATCAAGTCAGCGTCCAGTGTCCAGGCGGAACGAGAGGTCTGACAGACGATCGAGTGCCTTCAAGGCCTCGGTTTTGTAGTGAACATGCAGAAGAGCGCCCTAGTGCCCACCCAAGTACTGGAACACTTGGGGATTCTGGTGGACACGGGTGCCTTCCGGATTTCGTTGACCCCAGAGAGGCAGCAGAAGTTGGTCTCGGCCATACAACAGGTGCTGGCTTCGTCTTGGGTGGACCTGATGTGCCTGGCCTCCATCCAGGGGCTGATGGTATCTTGCCAAGACCTGGTGGATTGGGCCAGGGCCCGGATGCGCCCATTGCAGCGCATTCTGAGGCCGTTCCAAGGACAAATAGAGCACCAAGTCCACCTACGGATCCAGGTAACGCAGGAAGTCAAGGATGCTCTGCGTTGGTGGGTCCACGAGGGTCGCCTGTCCCGGGGAGTGAGTCTCCAGTCCCCGGCCCGCCTGGTGGTAACCACGGACGCCAGCCTCTTGGGATGGGGGGCCTTCATCCAGGGGGCATTGGCACAAGGCACGTGGTCAGCACGCGAGGCCACGCGCAGTATCAACTTCTTGGAGCGCAGAGCTGTCCGCTTGGCACTCCTCCAGTTCCTCCACAGAGTTCAGGGAAGGCACGTGTTGATAAGGACCGACAACACTACCGCAAAGGCCTACGTGAACCGGCAAGGGGGCACGAGGTCCTCCAGGTTGGTTCGCGAAGCGGCTCGTCTCATGAAATGGGCGGAAGTACACCTGGCGTCCCTCAGAGCGGAGCATCTTGCGGGGGACCTCAATATTTCAGCGGATTGGCTGAGCAGAAAACGTCTCCGGGAGGCAGAGTGGCGACTGCACCCACAGATTTTCCATTGGATTACCCGACAATTGGGGAGGCCACGGGTCGATCTGTTCGCGACCAGGGAAAACGCCCAAACAAGCAGGTTCTTCTCAAGAACTCCGCAGGAAGGCGCGGAGGCCGTGGACGCTCTACAGAGTCCATGGCCCCCGGGCCTCCTATACGCCTTCCCACCAGTAGCAATTCTACAGTCGGTACTACGCCGTGTCAAGGTCTTGCAGGCGGAGGTCATACTGATAGCCCCCAAGTGGCCCCGCAGACCCTGGTTTCCAGACCTGATTCGTTTGTCTTGCAGGGAACTTCTTCCTCTCCCGATCCGGGAAGACCTGCTCACGCAGGGGCCCATACGCCACCCCCAGCCGGGCCTGTTCCAGCTGACGGCGTGGAGGTTGAGCGGGGGGCGCTCCGGCAATGCGGGTATTCCGACAGGGTCATAGGAACGCTGATGGCGTCTCGCAAGGACTCCACGAAGCGCTCCTATGACTTCACGTGGAAGAAATTTCGTTCTTGGTGTACGTCACGTAAGGTGCAGGCCACCAAACCGAAGGTGCGACACATCCTGGACTTTCTACAGGACGGTCTAGAGATGGGCCTCAGCACCAACACGTTAAAGAGGCAGGTGGCGGCACTAAATAGTACCCTTGGTGCAGGTCTGGGTCAAAGAGTGTCCACACATCCACACGTTAAGAGGTTTTTACGGGGGGTCCAGCTTATTAATCCACCCACGATTCATAGGACCCCGTCGTGGGACCTGAATAAGGTTCTGGGAGCCATCGTGGGACGACCCTTCGAGCCCCTGGCCACAGTTCCCCTCCGTGAACTCACGCTGAAAATGGTATTCCTGGTAGCAGTTACTTCGGCACGGAGAGTATCAGAGCTGGGAGCCCTGTCCATTCATTCGGGGCTGTGTGTCTTCCACAAAGATCGGGTAGTGCTCAGACCAGATCCCGCTTTCATGC
The DNA here is from genome assembly GCA_026170595.1 of Plestiodon gilberti rubricaudatus. Lineage (NCBI taxonomy): Eukaryota > Metazoa > Chordata > Lepidosauria > Squamata > Scincidae > Plestiodon > Plestiodon gilberti. The sequence goes on from JANXHW010000002.1 coordinate 54,628,529, forward strand.
CAAAAGTAAACTCCATTTTCCACAGGGCCCAAGAGTTGATTTTGCCATCATTCTGCCCACACCCTGTCCATCCCAGGGAAAAGCTGTGGCATACCCTGGATGTTCGGAGGGCCCTCCGTTTCTATATGGAAAGGACTGGGGGATTTAGGCTAACAGAATCCCTGTTCGTGAATTACAGGGGACCGAACCGGGGAGGGAGGGCCTCCGCCTCCACCCTGGCCAGATGGTTGAAGGCTGCTATAGTCCTGGCTTATCAGTCTGTGGGATCACCCCCTCCGGAGGGAATTACAGCCCACTCCGTCCGGGGGGCGGCTACTTCGGCCGCCTTCGAGGGGGCAAGCTCAGTGGCCGAGATCTGTCGGGCAGCCACCTGGTCCTCGCTTCATTCGTTTGTGAGGCACTATCGGGTGGACTTGGCAGGATCAGCAGATGCCTCCTTTGGCAGGAGGGTGCTTCAGAGGGTGGTGGCGCAGTAAGGCCGCCGCTCCTGACCCGCCCTCTTCTTTTCGGTACTGCTCTGTCACGTCCCACAGGTCTCGAATGCCCTCCTTCCTCCCTCCAGAGAATTTAGGAATTCCTTACCTGGGAATCTCCTCTTCTGGGAGGAGGAAGGAGGGCATTCGCCCCGCCTCTAGTCTGGCGCGGCGGCTACTGTGCTGGTTTTCTCAGGTTCAGGGGTTTTTTCTAATTCTCCTGGGGCCCCTGCCCATTCTCTGTTTTCCACTGTTTTCTCTGCGTGGAGCAACCCGCCTTGGCGGAAGTTTTTCCTTCACTATTGTTCATGTTCTACTGTTTTCCTCTAACTCTATGACGGCACGCACGTTTGCGGCGCCGTTGGCGTGTTTTTCTTTGGTTGGAGGGGTGTTGTTTCCTGTAGCTCTTCAAGTTTCGGACTGGGGAAGCAGAGGGAATGCCCCCCACCAGGAGGAGTCTTCAACACCAATCCGATCCTGTCTCTCGGAGTGGGAGGGGCATACCCACAGGTCTCGAATGCCCTCCTTCCTCCTCCCAGAAGAGGAGATTCCCAGGTAAGGAATTCCTAAATTTTGTGTGTAGATTTTCCTTTGCCTGCACTGTATCTGATAAAAACCCTGCAGTCGTTCATCCTTTCGGTTCTGAGTCAGACCATTGGTCCATGTACCAATGTGTAGTACTGTGTATGTGTACTGCTTAGTACTGTGTATGCTGGCTGGTATCAGCTGTTCAGGGTTTCAAACAGGGCATTTCTCTGCTCTTAACTGGAGATGCCAGAGACTGAACCTAAGACATTCTGTGTACAAAGCATGCATTCTACCACTGAGCTATGGCTCCTCCTCAAATTGAGCATACATCAATTTGCTGCTTGAACCAGACTCCTGTAGGAGTTATGGCTCCCAGTTGTTTGTCCTTCCTGTTTGTTCTCCATTTTCCCTTTAAACATATTTTTATATATTATACTTAATATCCTGGTCTTACATGGACTTCTCAGTGGTCTCTTTTCCAAGGGACTGATCAGGGCCAATCTTAGCAGTGTGGCAGCTCTCAGACTAAGTACTGGACTTACCTTGTCCCCATTTTCATTGTCTATGAATAGTTAATTCATCAGATACCATAGGATACCATGAAGATTCTTCATCTAACCAACCTGTGTGTCTTACTGGGATACTGTAAATTCAAAATGCTTTGTTCTTTTCTTCACTGAGGCTGTTGATGTGCTACAAATGACTAACATTGATACAAAAGGGCTGGAAATGTAGTAACAATATTTGTAGCTTTTGGCCCAACTCTAAGCATGCTTAGCTAAAATTTGGAAGCAAGTTCCACTAAATTATGGGAACTTATGGGAATTCCTGGTGAGAGTGCTTAGGATTGCAGCTTCAGTAACTTTTGTGGATTTCTGTACAAGGTGAGTTGAATTGTGTCAGGTACATTACCTGACTCTGAAACCACAAAGGGGTTTGTAGCAGGGAAATCAGTGACAGAAGGCAAATTAAATCTTGAGCCCTTCAGAGTTCCCAGACTGCACCTCTGTAAATGAAGACTGCCTCTGATTCATATCCCAAAGATACACATTGGCTCACATATAATAATTTGAAGTAAGGTTCCAAAAGGTAACATATCCTATTGTATCTCTTTGTGTGATTAGTACATTGAAAAGGTTACTGCCCCATAGTGATTGGAGTACTCTGTTAAGAACATTATTCTTAACAGTGTGGCTAAAAGAAGTTCACCAAATGCAGTTCCTGACATGCATACTCTGGTAGGTAGTAATAGTCCTGCGCACAAATGTTTGCAGGAACAGCCATTGCATCTTTCGCTATGCGCACATAAATAAGTAATACATGGGGTTGCAATACTGGATATTCTATCTAATGTTCTATTGGTCTTTTGAAGCCATCAATTTGATATGTGGTTTATAGTAATGACATTAAAATGCCTACTTGCACTGTCTGTTTCAGTGCAGCATTTCCTTCTGCCTGACATATTAGACATGTCATTTGGAGAGCAAGTTTGTTATCTGATCACTCATCTGCATGACAATGAGATCAAGAAACCATGGAAAGCATTTGCTGGCTAGAGATGTTTATACATGCTCTCTGCAAATACAATTGATATGAAAATCATTCGGCTTGAAACAGTGGTATTTGAGCTGAGCTACAGTGAAACAAGTTTGTTAATATTACATGACAGCAATATTTTGTATTATCAGTGAACAGCCTTCTAGAAATTCCTTGTGAATACAAACATATATTAATCAAACAAAACCAATCATATACAACTGTTTCAACAAATAAGCTGACCTCTAATTTGTTTTGATATTTTCAATAAGATTAAGCTTACAGTACATTAGCTTTTGCAGAGACTATGAACTGTGTATACTGTTCAAATTATAAAATAACAAATATTAATTTCTACCTCTGTGATCTCCCCTTCAAAGCAAATTGAAACAAACAAGCTTATTTTCCTAGGCAGTCTCGTAATATGTACATCCGAACAGAGACTTAATTGCGCCCCCACGTGACGGGGGCCGCCGACGCATGCGACGTCACTTTCACGCGCCCGTGTGGCTCCAATTCCCCCCCCCCCGCTGTTTTGCTACCCATTTTGGAGCCAACAGCTCCAGAGTGGGCGGGAGGGCACGCCTCCAACGTGGACCTTCAGGTAACATTTTCTTCCCCCCCTTTATGTGGTGAAATTCCGCCCCCCCGAAGCGACGCCTGGGGCCCAGGGCACCAGGGCCCCCACCAGACGACGCTTCTGTGGCGCAATTCTATACTACCTTCGGCTGGCGGAATTAGTGTTCCGCCGGCCAAAGATGTCGCGAAAGTGCCGTAAAGCATTTTCGCAATGACTCACGAGCAGGGAAGGCCGGCCTGCCCTGCTCTGCCACCCGGACTGGCTCCTGCCCACCGCCAGACACAGGTAAGGATCCAGCAGAGGGGGGGCGGTTTGGGAGCAAACAGCAGAGGCCGATAGGTCCAGCCGATCGGGGAGGGGGTGGGGATCGTATCCTGACCCCCGCCGATTGACTGAGCCATTACACATCCTCCTCCGACTTCTGCCAGCTATGCCGCAGTTAGACTTTCTGCCGCGGGGAGCCTGCTGCAGGCTGCCTGCGGCAGATCTTTACAACAGGATTGGGCTGCCCGCTGAAGATGATACTGGGAGAGTTCTTCTCTGCCCATGTTCTTTGGCCTGTGGGGCTACCACAGGTTTTCATGTTGTGTCTCATGCTGTTTGAGAACTGTATGAAACTACTGGGAAAGGTGAGGAGGAGGTTTAGGATACAGCGTCATCAAGCATGCGGTGACACACAATTCTACCTCTCTATATATGATCTATACAAGGTAGTGGAGGTTCTGAACAACTGCCTGAACTCAGCAAGGGACTGGATGGGGACTTATGAGCTAAAGCTGAATCTAAACAAAGATGAGTATCCAACAATTGAAGGAACTGTGCTTAATAGGGAAGTATGGAGAGCTCTCACCTATAAAGTCACCAAGAAGAAGAGAATCCAAACAAGATGAAAGCTTTGATGGCATATAACCTGGAGAATCTTGTATAGGACTTTCCTTGATGAAGTTGTTAAGGATCCTTAAGGATCATGCTCTCAGCATAGGAGTTTTCCTGAATTCGGAGCGCAATCCTGCGCAACTATACGGTGACGGAATGACCGTTCCATCGCCAGAAGCCATTGCAAATGTGCCGTAAGGCATGTTCGCGATGACTCATGATTAAGAGAGGCCGTGCAAAGTTGGTCGCCCTCGCTCTGCCGCCGGGATGTCCATGCGGCTGCCGGAGGAAGGTAAGGTTCCCGCCGGCAGCCGCATGGGCAGCCCGGGCAGTGAGGGAGGGGGGCCATTGGTCAAGCCAGCCCAAGAGGGGGCAGAGATGGCATCCGCCATATCCCTGGCCCCCGCCGGGCCGACTTGGCCTTTACACGGCCTCCTCTTACTTCCGGCAGAATTCCGAGGAGGCCTATTGGACCTTCCCCGGTTTACACTTCCAGGGGAAGTGGACGAATGTCTCCTTCCCTGAGTAGACCTCCAGGCCGCGCCATCACAGCCTGGAATGGGGATAGGATCCGGCGGGTGGCCCTGGGCCGCCGGCCAGATCTCTATGGTGGATCACGCTGTCAGTCTTGCTTGCCAGATCTCTATGGTGGATCACGCTGTCAGCTAGTGACCGTGACCAGGAATGCCTATTATTAGCTTTGGCAAGTAGTACACCAGCTGACCCTTTCCAAGGATATCAAAATGTTGTCATCATCATCTTCATGCGACCCTTGATGATTTTATGCTTAGACTACTGCTCTGTGGGATGATAGGAAGCTGCCTTATACTGAGTCAGACCATTGATCAGTCTAGCTAGCATTGTCTAAAGTGATTTGTGGCAACTGTCCAGGTTGTCAGACAGTGGTCTTTTTCATCCCCACTTGCAGATACCAAGGATTGAACCCAGGACCTTCTGCATGCAAAGTATGTGTACTCCAATTGAACTAAAGTTCCTCCCCATGCAACAAGTGCTTTACATGGAGCTACCCTTGCAAGATGTTTTGAAACTTCATTTGGTCTAGAATAAAGCAGCAGGGCTCCAATCATAGGACATTTGAACTTGATGACATTTACTACTGAGTAGATATGCATAGGGTTGTGCTGTAGGAGTGTGAATGGGTAACGTATCATCCCAATATTTAAACAAGTTCACTGGTTCCCTTCTGGTTTCTATACCCAGTTTAAAGTTCTGGTACTGACCTCTGAAGCCCTTAATGGTTTGGAACAAGGACACTTGAATGATAGCCTTTCTTCATATGGGCCTGACAAAATATTTAAGGTAAAGGTATCCCTTGACAATTAAGTCCAGTCGTGTCCGACTCTAGGGAGCGGTGCTCATCTCCGTTTCAAAGCCGAAGAGCCAGCGCTGTCCGAAGACGTTTCCATGGTCATGTGGCCGGCATGACTCAACACCGAGGCGCATGGAACGCTGTTACCGTCCCGCTGATGCGGTACCTATTAATCTACTTGCAATTTCTTGCTTTCGAACTGCTAGGTTGGCAGGAGCCGTCGCACGGATTCAAACTGCCGACCTTTCGATCGACAGCTCATGGTTCAGTGGTTTAACCCACTGCGCCACCCGCTCTTTGGAGACATTGCTCTGGGGGCCCCTGCCTTTTGGTGGGTGGCTACTACAGGCAGGGCCTTTTCATTTGTAGTACCCCATTTATAGGGTAATAGCCCTTTCCCAGAGAGGCCCAGTTGACATCCCCTCTCCATTCTTTTTGAAGGCAAGTTGAGACCTTCCTTTTTAGAAAGGTTTTGTGGCGAAGGGTTGGGTTTTACTGCTGGATGCTGTTAGATAGTTTGAGTTTTGATCCCATATTAAGTATTCACTCTTGTGGTTGTTGCTATCTTTCTGTTTTTATTATATTTGTTGCATAAAACTTTTGTGTCCACTGCCTTGGTTTTCAAGCAGAGAGGGCATGTAAACATTTTAATAAATACAGAATAACATATAAGAGATGTGTGTACAAAAATGATCAAGCATAAATCTCCCTCACCCTGGGTGCTCTGGGTGATTTGTTTTACCTGATCTGGAGGGTGCTGTGTTATCACTGGTGCAATGTACTTTATGAGTGCTAATGTAAGCTGATTAAAAGCATGACTTTTTTTAATTCTAGCATGCTTTAGAAGTACCAGATTACTATTTTGAACTTTTGAACTTAGAGAAACTTCTGAATAAACATGATAACATAATTCCAGTCCCAGAATTCACTTCTTCACTGAAATCAATCACATTATTTTAGTGGCCTGACTGCTTTTTTTTTTTTGCTTGTTTTTCTTAGACAAAAGTGCTGCTTCAGATTCATGTATGGACTAGGAAAATACATCTAAACCTTCCCTTCAAATATTATATAAGTTGACTGAGCAGATAATTCATCCTGTACCATATGTTTTTCTTGGCATACATTGTTACCAAGAAGGTGAAAAAATGAATAAAATAAGTGGTGCTACAGAGATGCTCGATCAGTGAGAGAAAAGCCAGACAATGTAGATGACATCTAATAGAAACAATATTATTTTATGTCATTTAAAGGGGGGAATGTATGAAGGGAGTTCCATAAGATAGAATAATCAATGCTCCAGAGACTATATTACAAACCCTTATCTAGCTTATTACTGTCAAAATAGTGTCGTGGTATGTCAGATTGTCACTTTGTTTAAATATGTGAAGCTATAGCAAAATTATTTTAATGGCCAATCATTCCTATACATGTGTATAAAGACATCTCATTTTCTTTCTCAGGTGTGCTCACTGAAACATGGTTGTTTCCCTTTAAAATGTGAATATAGGTAACATGTACTGTATTTTTAATTCATTGTTTATGAGAGTAATTCATGGGTCCCAGCAACACATTGCAAAACTTTCTTCGGTTGAAGTAGAAGCTCTGGGTGTGGCCCAGGCAGGAGATTGGGAGATACTTTTATCAGTATATCTTACAAGGTTCTGTGTAATGGTTTGGGGAGGACCAAATATCCAGTAAGATCTACACACAAAGGATGGAGGAGGGAATTTCCTGTTACAGCAACAGCATAAACGGAACTTGAGACCGAAGACCTAAACAAGATAGCAGAACAAAAAGATAGCAGACTAATGGCCTGATCCTATTAGGGCCTTGCACCACCAGTGGCGTAAGGTGCTTTCTGGCTGTCGCAAAATGTGACACTTCAGGGCCTGCGGCCTGGCCGCCACTGCAAGCGGTGAGTGGCCGGCTCTGCATGCCAGCAGACAACAGTTTATGCAGAGGGTAGGAGCCACCTGTGCTCACCACTAGCTGCTGTGTAAACAAAGCAAGAAATACAAAGCATGCTAGGATCACTCCCAGCATGCTCAGTATTTCCTCTTTCATTTAAGAATCTTTGCAGAGGTAGGGAGTCTACAGTTAGGGGGTCATTGGAACACAGTGAACTGGCCTTTTTCCTTACCAGCGGAGGAGGTACATCTCATGGGGGGAAAGGATAGTCCCCCCCTTGCACCTGTACTTTCTTGCCCTGCTTTGTTTCCTGCTTTGTTTATAGAGCGATGAGTGCAGGAAGCCTCTTGCCTCCATTATGACTTCACCCGCCTGCCCACCTTCTCTTCATGCAGCTGTTTCACTGCTTGTTCCAAACCCTTCCATGGAATTGTGCATGTGCAGAAAGAGCTCTGACATGTAAAAAATTACTTATATAAGGGTGTCTGGAACAGAATCCTTACATAAGTCAAGGAGTGCCTGTATAAGAAATAAAAACATCTCAAAAGGAATCACATAGTTTCCATAGGGCAAAGGTTTCCCAAACTTTTTCGACCTGCGACTCCCTTGACCATTGGCCACAGCTCCCCATTACATTATGTTGATGCCTGCTAATTGGCAATGCACTGTTTTTGAGAGGATTCCGTGGCACTCCGCGGCTCCCCTGGGAAACCTCCCAGTTTGGGAACCACTGCCTTAGTTCCTTCTTCACACATGACCTGGACTTCCTGCTAAGCTTGTCCTCAAGACGTTTTTATTTAGGTTGGCATTTGATGACTGACATGGCAGGCTGGCTTTTAACAAATGGCTTTTAACAAATGTAATTATAGGTGACCCACTGGGGTTGTCTGTTTTAACTGTTTTAATTACTTGTTTTTAATTATTTTTTATTGTGTATTATGTATTTTAACTTGTTCTTAACTGTAAGCCGCCTTGATTGCCCTTATTGGGAGAAAGGCGGGGTAGAAATCCATTAAATAAATAAAAATAAATAGTACATACTAGCCACAGAGTCGTCGTTAGGGGGGGTGGGGGTGCACCCTGAGCTCTGGAGGGGGTGCACTGCCACTGTGGCGCCGCTGAATTTCGGAGGCGCCATGGTGGCAGTGCACGCCCTGCAGAACTTTTTCACAGCCTTTTTTAGGCCGCACTGAGCCTGGGAGGGTGGGAGGATCAGCCCTCCCACCTTCCCAGGCTCCCCCAAACCCGGACAAATCTGTCTTGTAGCTTCCGAGACGGTAGAGAGGCTGCGCCTGCACAACCTTGCTGCAGCCTCTCTAGCTCCCCTAGTCTCACTGGCTGAGTCCTCCAGATGCGTCTGGGCTTGGGGGGGGGGGTTGCATCTGGATGTGTCTGGGCTTGGAGGGGGTTGCACAAACTTTGGGTAAGGAACACCCCATGAAGGAAAAATGACCCTATCGTGCACTCTCCCTGGGGCTTTTTAGGCCTATAACAGGCCTAAAAGCCCTGGGGGTGCTTTCGTGTCACTGTTTTGCCACCAAATTGCAGCGACATGAAAGTGACAACATCCACCGGGGGGTGGGGCTTGTGACAGCACAAGAGGGTGCACGGGGTGCGCGGTGAGCCCTTGGGAGTGTAGCTACACCTCTGGCTAGCCATTCCCTTCCCACCAGTCACTGGACTTGAGCATATGCAAATTCTATGCTTATTGGATTGCAATCTCCATTGGCATTAGGGTTGCTAACCTTTTCCTCAAATAGAGGAAATAGGTTATGTGCATGTAATAGCTTCCAGACAACGGTTCTGTGCCTTTAACAGCTGCACAAAAGGAAGACGTTCAAAATTGGGACTTGTAGGAATGCATGTTGGGAGAAATGCTTAAAAGTGCCTATGTAGTGGTCTTGTTCAAGAATTTTGGCAAAAAAGAGCAGAGCATATTAAAAAGGATCATGAGTCATGATGTTTCTTTTCTTCCCAGAATTAATCCTTGTGAGCAATAGTTGGAAAGATGTGGATTTGTTAATAGCAGCAAAGTTATGTGTAGTCCAGCATTGGAAAAACACTGTGACCTTACAGTTGCTTGATGGACATGTAAAAGTTTGGACAGGCTAATTCTGCAAAAAACGAATGGATCATGTGTGAATGGCTCAAGTCATCAGAAGAAAAATACAGAATGGAGATCTTCATTTTGCATGGACTATATTATGTTACACTTATAAGGTTTTTGTGGGTAGGATTAGGTATTTATTGTTTATTATAATAGTTATTATTGTAACATTGCTTCATTATTACTGTCATAATGTTTCTTTTCTGTTGGGTATGTCTGGCCTCGGACCTACAAGGTTCCAGTGCCCTCGCTCAGCTGATCAGAATTGGGGGTAGAGACTTGAGACAGATGCAGCATCGTATTGCACCATGGAATTCCCTCCCCTTCCCGCTTTGCTTATTTGTGTGAATTGCATTGTGCTTGCTTCCCCTGTGGGGGTGGTGAGGTAGAAGTTCCTAGTGGTGAATAAAATATCTTTCCATACATGCTGTGAGGGGCAAGGGGTTGATTGTGCAAAGTGTCCTCTTTGTGCATCAAGTTTGCATCACCAAATGTCCCCTTTCAGAGACCATAGAGGTATAGTCCCATGCCTCACATCTGATAATCTGAGATGCAGTCTCCCTGGCAGGGGTTTTAGTACCAGGGTAGGTGTGGTGTGATTGACTGCCAAATAGAGTCTATATCCTATGTTCCATAGTACAGCGTTTCTCAAAGTTCTCCCCGTGAGGCGGGAGAACTCTGAATGTTTGCGGGAGCAGAGCCAGCAGCGGTGGTGATCTGGGGGATAGCCACTGCCGAAACCACCCCTGAAACGGCCGTTGCGGCACTTACTGGGACTTGGGGGAGCTTCGGGGAGGCCTGCGTGACCCTCTGCAGGCCTCCCCAATCTTCAGATTGCTTCATAACGGCGATCTTCAGGCACTTCCGATTTTTGCGAAGCCCGGAAGTGCCTGAAGGCTGTTTCGGGCACTTTTGTGGTGGTGGCAATCCCCCTGGATCGCCGTCGCCATGCTCTCCCCGCCCCTTAAGGGGGCAGGGGGCAGCTTTTGTTCTCAATGGTGGGTCGCGACCCACCACTTTGAGAACCACTGCCATAGTAGGAAAGTGGACGAGGCAGACGGTAGCAGGAGGTGCAGTTTTTCTCCTGTTCTTCCCTTCCCTGTTGTCCCTTATGGGTTACTTCTACCTGTGCCAGCTCTGTCAATGGCATAATGTTTTTCTGGCATCCGGGGCATGTGCATTGTTTGAAGGGGATTAGGATATGGTGTAGATTGACTCCTCCTTGTTCCCCCCCCCCCATTCCTCATGTCACACTGCAATTGCCTCCCTGTTTTGACCTCTTGAAGTTGGAGCCACGGTGCGTGGTCTTTCCAATGTTGCCCCAGCATCCGTGGTGTGTCCATTAGCAGGTGGGCTTCTATACTGGTGGGGCTGTCATTGCACCAGCGTACATAGAAATATACTGGTATGTCTTGAGGATAGGATTGGACCTTAAGTCAAATGCATTTATTTCCTTTGGGCTTGGGCTATGGAAACAATGAAAGACTGCATCAGTGTGCTGGATAATGTAAAGAAAAAGAACTCTCCCAAGGCCACATATTTACCTTTAATCTTTGTTCAAAGCTTCAGAGAAGCTTGCTGTATGGCGCTTGTTAGGTAAGACTGACATTTTCCAAAGAAAAATAACTCGGCATAAAGCCTTATCAAAAAGCCTGTTGAAACTGATAAATACTTGAAGGATTTCTCTCCCAGTCATTTGCTAGATCTAAAGAGTTTAACACGAGATTTATGCCTTCTGAGAAAGCCTTTCTTCCTGAACTGCTATGTGCTGTCATATTTATTGCACAAGCAGCTTGAACAATGCAAGTGGCGCTATTGTGTTGGTTGGTCTCTCAGGAGACATCATTGTAATCCTTTTTCTTTCTTTCTTTGCATTTTGGTGGTGATAAGGTGACAAAGTACTTCAAAATCTCTGAGAACAGTAGATTTGTTTGGCAAATTTTACCCTAATATAAGGCCTTTTGTCCTGTTTTTGTTTTTCTTAGAGTTATTGTTCTTTCTGTTACAAAAATCTTTTATCTCTGACTTATAATTGTAGGATGTATCTATCTCAAATGAAAAAGTAGCTGTCAGACAGTGCTAGATATAGTAAGGATGCAGTCTCGAACTCATTGATGAGTACATGCCATTGAAACCCTACTGCTCAGCCACTGCTGGTGTTTAATTTCCACTCAGTTTAGTGGAGGGCTATACAGACCAGAAGGTAGGCAGGACAGCAGTTTGAGACCCGAGACCCAAGTGCTGTGTGATGGTGTGAGCTACCGTCTTCGGCTCCAGCTCCTGCCAACCTAGCAGTTCGAAAGCAAGAAATTGCAAGTAGATGAATAGGTACCGCCTTGGCGGGAAGGTAACAGTGTTCCGTGTGCCACATGACCACAGAAGCGTCTTCGGACAACGCTGGCTCTTTGGCTTTGAAACAGAGGTGAGCACCGCTCCTAGAGTCAGTAATGACTAGCTTTCGAGCGAGGGGAACCTTTGCTTTTATACAGAACTGTATGGCGCTGCCACACAAGTACCATTCACAAGCATAAGTGTTGCCTTATATTATGCATCAATGAAAGTTCAATTTAAATACTGATAAATTACCATGAATATAAGTTGACGATAGGTTAAATACCCCAAACAGCATGTTCATGTTGTGCTCAGCATTTACCAACTTTAAAAACAGAGAAAAAATACCCAATATCCTCACTATACATCACTATACAAGGTGGTATACAATGCTGCAATACAAAACTTGTGCCAAACTGCTGTCTGATCAAGTACATATTTGTGCATAATGTTCATATGCACACTGATGTAATTAATTGGCTTTCATCATATCCTGAAAGTAGTATTGGTTTATATAATAATGATGTAGTGCCCTTAAGGTGCAGTGATGCTCCTGGAGCATTGCACAGACAGCCAAAAAGCACTGGCAGCATTAGACAAATACTGTTGCTGATATATAAATATTCTACCCCTTCCCTTGGAACAGGTTCCCCCTGTAATGCAGGTCACCGAAAGATATACAGTACTCTCAGAATGGAGATTGGATTTCCTGTTGGGAAAATGATGTGCGTAATCTCTGATCACACAATGGGGTTACATTCAAATAAACCGGAGTGCCATGGAGCCCTACAGGAGGAAGCTGTTGTCATTTTCTGGGTTGCTGCTTCTTTTTATGTTCATCCAAACTCCCTTTTGCATAATACAGGATGTACGTGAGAGCCTGTCAGCTTCCCTTCTCTGAAGGGTGTGACTAAATGGCAACTTTTTCACATTGTAGATCAATGAGAGTGAAGGACTGATCGTTTGCCATGTTTCATTATCTTTCTTCACATCCATTTTTTTCCTTTTTAATATACAAGTTATGAACAAGGATTGACAATGTGCATCGAAACACATTTTTCTCAACTAGAATTTGATTACCCCAATGCAGAGAATCTTTTTTTTTTAAATTAGCACATACCACACTGAAATAAACAGAGATTGCACACCAGTTGTGGTTGGTGGCTTGAACCATAGTTATTTTTTCTATGAGTAAGTGGTGTTTCCAAGGAAACTGATTCAGTAGCACAAGTTTTGTCTTCTGCAATACATAAGGTTATGTTTTTGCCCCTTCACTAGATTCCAGGGTGTTAATTAACGCATATATCCAATGAATATTAAATAAGTAAACATTAATGGTGAGAACAGCTTTTATTTATTTATTTTCCTAGCAATAACTACAAGATTTCATTTAATTTCATAGGACAGGACTTTCTGATTTTTCTTACCAAAGCTCACAGACACAGGGAGTATTATTCACTGAAGTGTTCTTCATCTGAGATATTTTTAGGCTAGCATGCTTTCAGGTTGTTGCCATATTTTCTGTACCCTTTCATTAAAGGATACCCTTGTGATTGTTCATAATGATAGCACTTCATGAGGCAATGAAAGATCACTTGAGAATGCTACCTTGGTGTGGTTTTGTTTTTCAGTTTTGCATTCTGTGAAGAAGCGGATTATAGCATGGTAACTTTCTTTGGCATAATATGAACATTCACCAGAGGGGGGGGGGGAAATGCCTTTGCACTTCATGATATTTTTTTACCAAGCTTCTTGAAGTTCAAACTGTTAAAGATCAGAATAGATCCAGAGAAACTAGTTGTTTAAAGATCATGGATGCTGGAGCTGCCATGTCGGAGAAAGTCATCTGTGGTGTTGTGATCTCCATCAGTGTGATTGGAAATGTCTTTTTGATTTACCTCACAAAGAGATGCCTCAGTGATAATTCGCGAACTGCATTCACACTTATTTTCAGTCTTGCTGTGGTCCATCTTGTATACAATTTGGTGGTGAATGTCTTGAAGATCGTTTATGCTTCGGGTGTTGGGTTGGATTCAGTTCACTGCAAAATTTTAACGTTCACAACCATTTTTGCCACTACACTTGCCGTATGGTTCACGTTATACATGGCTTTGCTGTACTGTGGTAAATTGTGTCGAATACTGCACCCTCCAACTGAAGCTACTGCAAGCACAAACCACCAGAAGTGTCACTTGGTTCTAATTTTTGCTGTCTGGATTGTTGGATTTGCAGTTTGCTCCCCAGTTTTGCCATACACGGAAAAGACTGAAAACCTGAATGGAAATGGAACTTCTCAGGAAAATAGCAGCTTCATCTGTGATGTATGCCAGACTAAATACAGAAATTACCACATGGAGCTTTTCTATGGAAAAATATTTCTAGTAGCTATTGATGTTCTCCCACTCCTAATTATGCTCCTTGTCAGTTTCCATATAGCACACCTCCTTTGGGAACATAAGATGGCAACATATGGTGGTATATGGATTGGGAATGATGCTACTGAAATTGAGGTCCTAAAAGCATGTAAAGTACTCCTGCCTTTAATATTTCTTATTATTTCATTCTGGATTTCTCATTTTATCGTATGTTACTGCCTGAAAGAATTTCATTCCTATTACTTTGCTCCACCAGTCCTAACAGTCCTCTCTTCAGGATATTCAGCTGTCAGTCCTTATCTTCTTATGTTGATTAACTACACAGTAATAGTTAAGATGAAGTGTTTCTGTTGTGAAAAGAAATCAGTTGCTTCTCCCTATGTTTAGCAATCGGAGTGTTTTTTCCAAAAAAAATGGAAAAGAGGGAATGGGACGCAAGGGGAGGGGGGGAAGTGAGTGAGAGAGTGTAATGCACAGAATTTTAAAACTGTGGGAGACCTATATTAAAATGCAGGTCATACAAGCCATCCTGTGACTTGTAGATGACAGATTTTGGATGCTCTGTATATTACAATATGTGGGACCAAGGGCTCTCTTGCAATGGTGATCTAGCAATAGTGATTTGGGTATGAGTGGGCAGTGAGTGACAGCCCAATCCTGTGTAACTCTTGCACCAGTGTAACAGTAGATCCCCTGGTGCAGGAGCACTTATGCCAGTGTAACTTGCCATATGCCTACAGACGCAGGACGGACACTGGCATAACCACCCTCGAACGCCTCACATGTGCAGTTCGGACACAGAACAGATGCTGGAGCAACTCCGCCGGCGCAGGGGGCATTCTGGGGGCATTCGGATGCCCCCAGAATTCTCCCTGCACCAGTGGAGTTGTTTCAGCGGAATTGCACTGGCGTCTGTTCTGCGTCCAAACTGTGCATGTGAGAAATTCGAGGAGGGTTATGCCGTCCGCATATGGCAAATTACACCAGCATAAGTGCTCTTGCACTGGGGGATCTACTGTTACACCGGTGCAAGAGTTACACAGGATTGCGCCCTGAGTGTGTGTGTGTGTGTGTGTGTGTGTGTGTGTGTGTGTGTGGAGAGAGAGAGAGAGAGGGAAATGCAGCTTCAAGCAGATACTGTCTGTACAGTGGCCTCTGCAACTGGCATGGCTCAATCAGTTCATGTGTGTGCTGATTGGGGGGAGAACATTGCGTACACACAGTTGTGTAGCATCTGCTTATATTGGTTTATTTCTCTTTTCTCTGGCCTTCCATGCTTGCTAGTCCTCAGCATAGTCTTATGGATCTTAGCATCCATTCCCCTCCCCCATTATGTGCAGCTGGCATGGAGTCTGAGTATAGCTGTGCATCTGTACTCTTTGCCATCTTCAAGGATAACCAGTCAATTATTTACTTTTTTAAAAAACCAGATTATGTTTTATAATGTACATGGCACAGATATTATACAGAATCATGACTTCAGTGTAAGGTATTTACTTGCTAGCCATGCCTGTTTCATTCTACTTTAGAATGTACATAACTACAGTATATGACTTTTTCCAAAGTCTTAAATAAATGGCAATATATTTTATGCTGTAACATGTTGCACAAGTAAAATAAAATATTTTATATTGCATTGATTTTTGTGTGTGTCTATATTAAACTGAAAATATGGTTTTATCACAGATGTGGGTAAAATAATATGAGTCCATAAATAATTAATAAGTAAGAAAGAACTTTAGTTCTCTTCTGAGGTAAGTACTGCATCAATTAGAGTACTATTTTCATCATTCTGATAGAATGATCCTGCTTGGGATGATTTCTAACAATTATGGGGTTGCTCACGGTAGCGGAATGTACCCGTCGTTACCTCCATTTCATACTTTTATTTTGTGCTGTAGAATGGTTGTTTGAAAAAAAAAAAAGTGCCTTTTTAGTTTATTTTAGCTGTAGCAGAATGGTTACAAGGTTAGCCTAGGAAAGAAACTAACAATACTGTTCCAGGAAATAAAAACCAAAATAAGGAAAAGTATTGATCAGGAAAATGAAATAGCAGTTTGGGGGAAATGATGAAGTTGTCTGCGGAGCCAGGAGTAGTCAAGGTCCCAGGCCGTCCCTAACCTGGGTAGCTGTGCATTGGCCTGTGCTGGCCCTATGCCAGCAACAGGTTGTCTCCCCTAAGCTGCATCCACTCGGCATCCTGGCGGATCTCCCTGGCCTCAGCAAGTCTGTGAGGGTTTACAGCACTCTCCTCCTCCGTGGAGTGAGCATATTGGTTTCTTTGGGTGGTGAATGGCTTCCCTGAAGGCCTTGCTGCCAATAGCTCTTACTCCTCACCACCATCTCATCCTTGGCCTGCTGGGGCCCTTTTGAGGCCTGACTCCAGCCCCTCTTGCCTCCTTCCAGCTCCGCACCCTCCACCTGTCCTCTGTCCAGTCCCACCTGGCCTGGACCTCAATATCTGCTGGTCTCCTGCTGGTATACAGGGTGTCTGTCATCCTGGCCTGCCTGCTTACATCCCCCTTATGGTTCTGTGGAGTCGCTGGGTTGGTGCAGCCTGGCCGCGGTGGCTGCTGAAGACCCAGCTGCCCGTGCAGATGATGTCTAGGCCAAACACTGCCTGAGTGCAGCTGGTGCTAAGCGCTCAGCTAGCTGAATGGGTGCCTTCTTGCCCCAGGGCATGGCCTCATCGGCCTCAAAGCGCAGTGAGGTTCCAGAAGCCTCTTTGCCTGCCTGTGCATCAGCCTCCCATCAGAGGGAGAGCTGCGCCATGCTGTCCATTCCACCTGTGTCATTATTATCTGCTGCTGGTTTAAGTCCAGATCCCGACAGAAGTAAAGTAATTACTCTGGAAAAGTGAAACTTAAAAAGTGGCCATCAGATTGGGTAAAATGGTTAATGTTTTCCTCTATAAATTGGGCTGAGCAAGAAACACAGTCATCATGAAAAGGAGAGAGCCAGGTCCAAGAGAACTGTTGCAGATAAGAGAGTGCTGCTGCCGGACAAGAAGTGGGTGTGAAAGCTGGAACACATGAATATTGCTTTAGGTTGGAACCTGGCTACAATAGGGAACAAGTCTAGTTAGATTTAGGTGGGTGTGTTTATCTCTGTTTGTTTTCTCACCTCCAAGTCCTTGCTGTTCTTTTTCTCTAAAGGCTACCTTAAAACAGCTTTTCCCTCATATATATATTGAAACTTTATTGAATCTTTTTTGAAACTTGCTAAACTTTTTTTCAAAATCTCTAGTAAAAAATACTCTTGCTGTTCATCTACCTTGATCTCTCTGACCCAGAAGGAATGTGAAAACCAGCATTTCCCACGAATGTAGCACACATTTGGATGCAAAACCTTCATAGGTTTACTTATCCACGTGTTATCCATGAGTTCTTTTCCCACAGAATAAGCCAAGTACCCTTTTCACCTCTTAATGTGTGAGTTTCGAATCTTCCAAGTAGATATTGAACATCTGGTTAGAAAACGTATGTGGTTGTCTCATATCCATGAGTTTTGAGTCCTCAGAAGAGGTGATACAGTGTCCAAGACTGTCTCCAGATGGTTTGTTGGACTAAGAAATTTACTGCCTCAGAAAGGCTAACTCTTGGGGAAATCGCCTTCTCCTTTCAACAGGCAAAGGAAGATGATTGACAGTGCTAGGGCAGGGACTAGCATGGCTCTTTCCACAGGTAAAAATCCTGGATTAGGGCAAATATGTGGATGTAAATCCCATGTGAGATTTGATACTCATGGATGTGCTCATGATGTAATTTCCCACAGAATAACTGCATGTCTGGTGCATGCTGCAGTTTTTGGTTTCCCACCCAAGGCTAATTCCACTTTGCCCAGTACTGGCAAAATGGCTAGATCTTAAAGAAAAGGTTTTCCAAGGTATAAAGGAAGAGCTATTTTAGTGGATCACGAACTAGAATTTTCACAGAAAGTAATTGCAGCTTTGTGGCTTCAGGCAACATGGGAACAACTGAAGAATGGCATGGGGATTGTAGTTTCAGATCGATGTGAATTATTTTCTGGTGCACCTATAATTGTGGTTAGTATGAGGTATGAAAAAGTAACCACAACAAATCCAATTAAATTGCTCATCCTTGGCTAAAAAGGTTATGGTTTTACGTTCCCTGATCATTGGAATAGTTCAGTGCAATTTTTCCTTTATAGGTACACTCTTTTCCTTCTGCAATCCAAGGAGGCCCATTGGGGCCGGGCAGTCCTACACCCAGGGAAGGGGATGAATGTCCCCTTCTCCCGAGGTGTTCCCGGGCCAGGCCGATGCGGCCTGGGAAGGGCGGTGAATATGGTGGCTGGCCCTTTAGGTCGGCCGTGTATCTTTACACAGGATCGGGCTGCCCATTACTGGATCACAGGCATCCACATTTTCTCTCACATTGGTGAGTATGCTACTGCCCTCTGGTAAGAATGATAAACTAACTTTAAAGTTGCAGAGGGGATAATCCCCATGGTGTGCTGCACTTCACTGTCCTTTCCCCAGCTACAAGGGTGGGAGAAGGCTGGAGGATTGTTTGACTGTTGTGTTTGTAAGGGCAAACCCTTTGCCTCTCTCCTGTAGCTCTGGGCTTGTTTATGGATGCTGCTTTTGCAAAGAGTCTCTCGCAAATCCAGTGGACAAACCAACAAGCTCTTTGCCTTTCTCTTTCATCTCAGTGCCAGAAAGGAGAATGAACGTCTTGCTTGGGCTGCTACACTTATGAAGAACACCCATATCCCCCTCCCCACTCTAATAGAACTAATAGCTAATAGAACTAATAGTGGAAGGGGGAGGGTTAACAACCCAATGGAATTAGCACTCCCAGATCTCCTGTCTCAAATGTACTTTGGCGCTGACCCACTCAGCTGACTTTTCCCTTTCCCACCTCCCAAGGAGTAGCTTATGCCATCAAGGTTCACAACATTTAGAATGAGTAACTTTTACATTTATTTTATCCTAATTTTTCTTGTACTGCAGTTAGACAAATAAAATTGAATTTAACACAAAGTGCTACCCTCAGAAACTCACTGCCTTCCTTTTCCCTTGTTATTTGTGATTGTTTAACTCATTGAACTGTTTCCTGTTGCCATGTAATTGAAAATGACAAACAATTGCAGGACAAAAAGTCCCTTAAGGTTGATCTGGAGTACCAAGCATATGCTTGCACCAAGAAACTTTGTCCTGTGTAGACATTTAGACTTTCTTTAACTCATTATTGGGACTGGTTCACACAATCACTAGTTGAAAATCCTATATATGTGATGGAGCAGTGAACCTGGAGTATATGATGTGCTATGCAAATGCACTCAATCCCTATGATCCTTCCTGCTGAAAAAAAGCTATGGACGTGTTGTTGGGATTTTATGTACATGCAAATGTATGCCAATATGTGAACTGGTCCTTGCTCTGTCCCATCAGTTTTCATAGGCCTCCACTAGACTTCTGTGTCAATCTAATTTCTGTTTTCAGCAAGCTCTGAAAAAAAGTTGGTTTTGTAGTCAGCCATTAACTGATTCAATTAAAATTTAATTATTAAATCATTACAGCCTGAGTCACAAGGTTTACCAGGAAAATGTTTCACAATGTAATCCATCAAGTTTTTCTAACAGTGATGCCAGTTCTGAAAAAAGAGGAAACTGGAAAATGCGGCAATAAACTACCGTGTTTCCCCGAAAATAAGACCTCCCCTGAAAGTAAGACCTCCCCTCATTTTTCCTTCATTTTAGTTGGCACATAAAAATATAAGACCTCCCTGAAAATAAGACCTAGCGTTCCTGGGAGGGAGTACTACTTGGGAATCCTGCTGAACTACAGGGCCATCAGCTCCGTTAAGCCCCTGTCTGTAGAGATCCCCGCTGGGAGGGAAAGGGGCTCTGAGCACCGAGCACCGATAAAGCAAGAAGGGAGAGGCTCTGCCTCCTGCAGCTGCTGCTGCCGCTGCAGACACCCCGGTGATCCTTGCAAGCGCGCGAATCAGCTGGTTAGCTGAGCTCCTGTTATGGTCTCCGCTGGGAGGAAAAGTGGCTCTGAGTGCTGAGCTTTATCGGCGCTCTGCCTCCTGCAGCTGCTGCTGCCTTGCAAGCCTTGCAAGCACGCAAATTTCTCTCCTCACGCATGCGCAGCAGCGGTGGAAAACAGCGTGGAGAGCAGCAAGGAGTAAACAGCCTCAACGCGGTTATCTCAGGCTCCAGCTGAGTTCAGGAAAAAAACAAAGCAGGCAAGGATTAAGTCTTTTGTCCTCCAAGGGGGGTGGGGAGATGGGCAGGTGACCCGAGGCTGCAGCAAGCCCCCGCTCCCACCACAGCGGCAGCCTCGCTGGGCTCCTGCCTCCTGCTTTTACCAGTACCCCACCAACAGTACTTTGAACAAGGAGTTCCACACTATTTCTGTACTGTTCTTTTTACTGTGTGATTGTGCTGTAAAATGGTACACATGGACATTGCTGCTTCCCGTCCCTGCTCTCCTCTCACTGCCACTCAGCCGGCATGCACATCTGAGAAAGCAATTAAAGTCACAGTGTACTGTTACCATAGCAGTTAACATCTTCACAACTGTAGATACCATACAGACACAGGGGAGGCATGGTGGCTTGCATAATGACTTGCCTTAAGGCTGACTTAATGCCTCTCCTGTATCTGCACAACAAAGGAAAATGGCAGAGATAAGGTTTCATTGAGGTGAGAGGAGGGTTGATACCATATGCAGCATTTTAGCTGCTGTGAAATCATCCTCTGATCTGAAGGTTTCATTGAGGTGAGATGACATTATGATGACATTCCAGAAGAAGATGATATGGTTGTTTTTGAATAAATGTTTTTGAATAAATGTAAATTGTTGTACAAAAACATTGTACAAATTGTTGTACAAATTGTGGTAGAAATTGTTGTACAAAGTGTTGTACAAAAAGGATTTGTGTGATTTTTGCTGGCACTCATAAGACCTCCCTGAAAATAAGACCTCCCACATTTTTAGGGCCAAAATTACTATAATATAAAATTAACTGTCATATTTTCGGGGAAACAGGGTAGTTATGTACTCCTGAAAATTAACTCCATTTTCACACACTTGATTCAAATCACTGCTAATAGAGAAGGGCAGAAGATTCATACAGACAGTATGACTTGTGCAATTGCAGAGAATTCAGTCTCTTCCAGTCTGGAAAAGAGCCTGGGAACAGCCATTAAACCCAGAGAAGATGTGAGAACAATGAGTGATATGTCTCTTCCTGGAGTTAAAGTGGCCGAGATCATGCCATCATCTGAGCCTAGAAAAGAAAAGAAAAACTTGCATAAGAAGTAGTTATATGGTGCTTTCTAAAGAATGGAGTTCAACCCTCTCCCAATATGATGCCACTTTAAAAACAATTGTTAAGTGATATGTAAGGCTGATATGTATGCAAGTGTCCAAGATGAGGCTCCAATAACATATTTAATAAGTCTTGCGCGTGCACATTTTATGTTGCATTTTTTTAAAAAAAGAAAGCCTCATAGTTATTTATTTGAAAGATTTCTATCCCATACATTTTCCTCCCATTCCTCCCAACATAATTAAAAAAAATTACATGTGTGATAAGAACTGAATAGCTTCCCATATCTGAGGGCAGCAGTGCACCATTCACTCTTTTCAAGTGATGGTGTTGTTTCTTAGGATTAAGGTCATGTTTTATTCATTTTTCCCTCTTCTGTTTCCAAATAACCGAAGCATATGCAACAAGAGAGTACTAAGAAGCAAAACACGCCTTCTACTGCTAAACAAATGTTCCTTGGACTAATAGGGCACTCAGGAGGGGCCTGGAGGCTGCTGGGGGATGTAGTTTTGCAGCCGGACACATGCCCCCAGCAGCTGCCAGACCCCTTCTTAGCGTCGTCGCTTTCACACTGCATCCAGGAAGCTTTTTTTTTTTTAAAGCCACAATCTCAGCAGCACCAGCCTGGGCCCAGCAGCATGGTGCGACTCCTTGGTGCGCTCCGGAGGCTTCGTAGGAGGCCACTGAGTGCAGGCAGCAGCCGCTTTCCCAGTGCACGATCTGGCCAGTGGCACGGAGCTGGGCCAGGTGACAGACTACGGGGTGGTGGAGGCACAGGCTGCGGTGAGAGCAATCTGTGTAGCCGGTGTCGCACTCTTCACTTTTAAAGCGCTACCAACTACCACATTTGCAGTGAATAGCTTGCCATGAACACAGTATTTAAAATGCTTGTTTTTTTGCAGCCTAGGTGGCACAGGGGGCTTTGTCACCTTCTCAATCTGTGTCACCCAGTGCTGCCTGCACCCCTAGCGACGCCAGTGTAAGCAGTTACGTTCAAGGGCTTCTGGCTAAAGCTTCAGGCATTTGTGCAGTCCCTAAGCTTAGCCTACAGGGGACACTGAAGGAACGCACACAACCCTTGGGAGCAAGGTTGCTGTTCAGTTTCTGCACTTGACTGACCAATCTTGGGAAATCTCCCTAACCTGAGTGAGCTAAGGCAGAGTCCATTTATATGCATTTGGTCAGCATTTGCCCCAGCCTATATAACCAGCGGGTGGCGTAGTGGGTTAAACCGCTGAACCATGAGCTGTCGATCAGAAGGTTGGCAGTTCGAATCCGTGACGGGGTGAGCTCTCGTTGCTTGGCCAGCTCCTGCCAACCTAGCAGTTCCAAAGCATGTTAATGTGAGTAGATAAATAGGTACCGCTTGCGGGAAGGTAAACAGCGCCCCGTGTTCCAGCCGCATGCTACGCGCTGTGGCAAGGAGAGTCACGCCGGCCACATGACCACGGAGCCACATGACCACGGAGGCGTCTTCGGACAACACTGGCTCTTCGGCTTTGAAATGGGGATGAGCACCACACCCTAGAGTCGGACACGACTGGACTTAATTGTCAGGGGTCACCTTTACCTTTACCTATATAACTTGTAAGAGGTTCTAATCCACCATCCATCTCTCCTTCCTGGGTTGTTGGTTCTTTTGCAGGGTGAGATGGTTGAATTTCCACGTATGTCTTTGTCATGGATGGTGCTGGGAACTACAATTCCCAAGAGACAGTATGATATATCAGCACATATATACAGTACTAACATTGCAAGTTGGGAGATAACTCTTGGAAGACTGCTGAGCTTTTTCTGAATGCTCACTGAGCACTTACATGACAGCTCATAAATACTTCGTTTTCAGATCCAGCTGAGGGGAAATCATCCATTGCTCCTTTTTAATGCATAATATTAATTATTTTCTTTTCCTTTTTTTCTTTAAAATAGAAAGTTATTGTCGAACTTAAGTCAATGAAGATGTGCATAGCAGAATAATGGAAGCCCCTGAATACCTTGATTTGGATGAAATAGATTTTAGTGATGATATATCTGTAAGTATGAGGCTTTTCTTTCTACTTCTGTGCTTGGTGAAATGTATTGGGTTTGTTGTTGTTTTGGTGTTAGGCCAACGTGCTCCAGCTTTTTCCTCAAATCATGGGTGGAAAAAATAGAATCATTTGAAAGTGAGAAAAAAAGAGTAACTACAATATCTCTGAAACAAAAGCTAGAGTTAGTTTAAAAACCAAGGCCTCCTAATGAGTTGAAGGTATGTATTTTTAAAAAGTGTAATCTCCCAAGCTAAAGATTGGGGTTGGTGATCATTACAACTGGAAAATTGAAAACATTTTAAAACCCAATTTTCCTTTCCAGTTCAGAAATGGAAGATATACATTACATTTATCATAGGGTTTCTGCCATAAATAGCCTTCTTTGGTGAATGCTCCATCTTTTCCTGGCTTAACATATGAAAGTATTCATCACCACCCAGATCGAAGCCATCATGTTGTGAATATCCGAACTCTTGTCTCATATTTTCAACAGATGAGACTCTTATTGAGATGGCCCAAGTCCATGTGGTGAGTATTCCTTCCTAGCTGCTGTAATGCTGACATTCCAGTGGCAACCATGTGGCAAATATAACTTATGTACTGGCCTGTAGTCATTAAAAACAATGTTTTTATCAGTCATCAGTCATTAAAAACCAGTCAAAGTAAATGATCTTTCAGGAAAAGAAAATCCTGCTCTTGTGGGTCAACTACTGAGAATCCCTTTCCACATTCCCTGTTGAACAAATTCTTCTCATGTGTGACGTAAGCAAAAAGGCATTCTCAGATTAATCTTCATGGTTGCAGTGGCAAATGGAGAAAAAGACACTCTTACGCTGGGTCCTTATAGTTAAAAGGTCAAAAATGACTCTTGAGTTGTGCCCAGAAATCTGTAGGAAGCCAGTACAGATGCTGAAGCATTGATATAGTATGTGGCCAGGTGCTCATTTTTTTGTACCAACTAGAGCCACCAGATCCAATTCTGAAAGAGGAGTTGTTGTTGTTTAATTGGATTATTATCCTGCTTTTCTCCCCCGTAGGGGGACCCAATAGTTGCAGTCCTATTAGCAGCTAAAATGTGTGAAACCTGTTTCTGGCCATGCCACAACCTAGAAATCCACTTTTAGTGATATGTGTAAAAATCCCTATTGATGGAAGGCTTAGAACAGATCCTTATTATCTGGAATATTTATGTACCACTTTTCAACAATAAAGTTCACAAAGTGATTTACACAGCAAAAGGAATGAAACAATGGTTCCCAGTCCAAAAAGAGTTCAAAATCTAGAAAGAAATGCAAAGGAGACTCCAGAAACAGCCACTGTGAGGGATGCTACTCTTTGCGCAACTAAGACGGGCACGGATAAATTGATATATATGTCAGGTAGTATGACCTTGGTGTTGCCCTTCCCAGATTCTGTTAATCACTTATCTGGATTAAAGTTCAGTTAACACAACAGAATGTTCAGCTGCAGTGCCTATTGCAGGGTAGGATAGCATCTGCCCTGAAACATACAAAACCGTGATTACCATGCCTGACAGGAGTGATCCAAATGTCTGAGATGGGCAGCCCAATCCTGTCTACGGTCTCCGTAGTGTGCAACAATCCTGTCCAGGATCGGGCCAGTGCAGGCGGAGGCCTCCTTGGGGTAAAGGGATGTTCATCCCAAGTAACAGCCCAGCCCCCCAAATGGGTCTCCTTGGATGTGCGCCGGCAAAATGACTGGCGTAAATCCGGGATGCCCGTGTAATGCCGGCCAGGCCAGGAATGGGGGATAAGATTTGGCAGAGCATGCTGCCACCAATCCCTCCCCCCTCCCTGGCCCATTGGCCCATTCTGCCCCCCTGGAATGCGCCCTCCCCCACTCCTACCTCGACTGGCGGTAGACTTGTCTTCCCCGATGGGCCCAGGCCTCAGACTGTGGAGGTTGGAGTGACACATGCCTTGGTGCTTGCGCCTCCTCCTTCCAAGGAGCCAAAAACGTGCTTTACGGCATGTTTGCGACACCTTGGAGCGGTGCAGCAGCAGGAGCGCCACTCCAGTGTTAGAGAGGACTGCACTGTTAGAAACAGATATGGCATTGACCTTGTGGTGAACCCTGTGGGTGATCTTCTGTATTACCTGGGTAATATCCAGGAGGGTCATTGCATCCAATACTGTACAGGCCAGTCTTGAGAAGTCACCAAAAATGTACGCATTGAAATATAGAGGAATCCAAATACATGCCAACAGTGCTGCTGCCACAAATTCCGAGAATCTCATTAACTATAGGGGACACGTAGCATATTATGCCCTGGTTGTGAACCTGCCTGAGGGATCTAGCTGGCCACTGTCAGGAAACAGAATGAATTGGATGGATCAGTTATCTGACTTAATGTGGCAGTGCTTATGTTTTTATTACTATAATTTCCAAATGGGGAAAAACTAAAGGATAAAACTTTAGCTACAACCTGAATAAACAAAACCTCTATATATCCTGCTGTTACATTTCTCCATTTTATGTCCCCCCTATTTCAAACTAGCGTCAGGAATCCACAAAGGTTAACTGTTCTGAAAGTGCATTGTAGCTCCCTAAGGGCATAGAGTGGTTCAGGAGCTGTTTAAGCCTAGAGAATCTAAATACAGTAAAAATGCTGTCATTCTATGGTGCATACTTTGCCATTCTTTCAGGAATTAATGAATGCAGCTTATTTCAATGTCCCTAATGAGATCATGAATATAGGTTATTTTATTTTATGAATACCAATAAAAACTCCAAACCAAATACTTTATGTGTTAAATGCCCAATTAGTGAGGGAATTAGACATTTGGTTGCTGAATTTTTTTTTAACTTTGGCCTTTATAGCTATGGTTCATTTTTTTTAAGTTTAAACTATTTTATTCAGAAGGTTTTGCTCTATATGAGTATATTATGAACTGTATTTCTCTTAAAATGGAATGTCTTAATCTGACTATACAGTATTATGC
The DNA here is from genome assembly GCA_026170595.1 of Plestiodon gilberti rubricaudatus. NCBI lineage: Eukaryota > Metazoa > Chordata > Lepidosauria > Squamata > Scincidae > Plestiodon > Plestiodon gilberti. The sequence goes on from JANXHW010000002.1 coordinate 54,654,870, forward strand.
AGTTTTTAAGGGAATGTGTGTAAATCAGGGACTGCAAAATCATTCGACTCTGTGATCTAATCCCCAAAGAATAATTTATTCAATGTATCTGTGCTTTTATCACTGTGGGGTATTAGGACATGTCCCAAAACCTATTTCTAGGCCCAGTTTTACAGCAGCATAAAACAAAGAAGATGTAACCTCTTCTTGCTTTTCCCATAGTGCCTCAATGATGTGCTTAACTGTCAGTTGCAAAAATGGCTAACACAAATTTCCCGTGTTAATAATGAATGCTGTAAGATGCAGCTGACCATTTTGAATTAAAGAGTTGCTCAGCTCATAAGAAAAAGTATTATCCTTAATTTTCAACCGTCATTATAAAAAAAAGGTTAATTTCTATGGAACTTGGTTATGTGTTGGTGGTTCATATTTGTAAATCTTAGATCTTCTGAATAAAGCTTTCAATAAAAAGTTTCAAACAAGTTTCAGTTTAGGTTAAACATAAAGATAAGCTCTCTTCAAGCAGTCCTTTGTGCACAGAGAGGACAAGGGAGCATGCCAGGTTTTTTTAACCTTGGGGAAAACTCTCACATTCAGCACCTTCCATGTTCATATTAGTGCTGAATGTGGTGACATCTGGGGGACATGGCCACGGAGCATATTGGCATTCAGGATTTGCTAGCTGGCGCACTCCAATTTCTCCTCTCTGTACTTTCGTCCTCCAGAAAGGACATGTAAATCACTTTGTGAACTTTTTTGTTGAAAAGCCATAAACAAATGTTTTCAATAATTGTAGCGATCAATTCCTGAGTAGCACTATAAGCTTTTGTTAATTTTTAAAAAATTGCTCTCGCTACTGTGACATACAACCTGATCCTGCATAAAAATATGTGGGTGGCCCATAGGGCTGGGCCCTTCTTTTGGCGCTCTTCCTGGGCCGAATCAATGTGGCCCGGAAACACCTCAGGAGAAAGGAACATTCATCCCCTTCCCCCGGTGTAGGGCTGCCCGGCCCCAGTGGGCCTCTTCGAATGTACGTTGGCTCTCAAGCCTACATACATCCGGGCAGCGGGGTAAGGACCGCCAAGACCAGGAACGGGCACAGGATATCGGCGGAGCTCGCTGCCGATATCCCCGCCCCCTCCTGACCTGGCTCACCCAATGGCAGCCCTCCCTCGCCACCTGACCCACCCTCCCCCCCACCCCTGCACCGACTGGTGTATTTCTTACCTGCACCGGTGGCTGCAGGGTCATGTGGGAGGCGGATTAAGGACTGCCGGCCTGTGCGCCGGAGGCCCTTACCCCCGGGTGTTGAAAACACGCTTTACGGCGCATTTATGACATACGGCGCCTGTGGATCACACGCTCTGCAGGCGTTTCTTTGCGCAGGATTGCACAGATAATCATCATGGTCAAAATTCTGTGAATAAAATTACAGCTGGTTTCAAACTGGCCCCATTAAATTGATTTTATTTTAAGGCATTGAACCTACATGTTCTGATATACTTGGTTTCTGTGTTGTTTGAAAGTTTTGAAAACAATAACCTAACAAGTCCATGTCTCCTGTGTCTGGAGACCTCTCTGTGCTGGACCTGCTGCATGTTTCTTCCAGTTAAATGAAGTTAATAGACAAAAAACATACAGCAAAATAACATTTAAAACTGAGCTTCAAGACTGATCAGTAGCCACTCTCCATGGAACAGGATTGGAGCCAGAGAATGAAAGTATAGTTGCAAAGTGAAGAGTTGTTAGTAGCCTGGGAAAAAAGTGAATAATGTTCTGTCTTGGCGGCTTAGTAGTTTTTCAGCTGAAATCCTGCTCATGGTATTGACAGAAATGGCAGAAATTTAAAATGTTCATATTTTGTTTAGGGACAGGAGTTGAGCAGGAGGAAATCTGTTAATGCAATCAAACACACACCATTAAAAGTGCAATCAAATTTATAGCATGTTTAATAGATTCTTTGTAGGGAACTGAATACATTTTAATGCTGTTAAAATTGAATGGTTTGTCATTCCACTGAGAAGGAAATAATAGAGAGAGAGAAAAATGTTGGCCTAACAAACCATATTGCAGTGGAGTTTAAAAAGCCTATCACTAATTGAACTGCCAATTGTGTAATAATTTAACCTGAACCACCTGGATTCAAGAAGTGAGTGTTTTCCCTGGAGACCCAAAGCTTTTCTTTCTTTTGCAACCTTATTGCTGATGAAATACCAAAATGCATTAGCTGATATGTTTACACCGCAAGCAACATATACAAATTCTTCATGTATTCCCTACTTTCTCAAGTTATTACAGTATACAACTAAGAATGATTTGTTTGTAAATTTTAAAAACAGTGCTAATATTTTGTGATATAAGAGAATTTGTCCATACATCTATGCTCAGAGAGAGATCACAAAATATTTTGTGTCTTTCAGCCTGCTTTTAGATTGTACATATGTACACCAGAAGCGTATCTTTCATTTACAGATTGGGCTGGTGCAAGGAAGCATTTACGACAGTGTTCTGCTGTCATAAAATGGCTACTGAAGGCGCAGTGCTCCATTGGTGGCCATTTTGCACATGCTGCTGCAAAAGGCAGCAGCACCGGAGCCCACTGCACCCACCAGAGCCAATAAGGGTGTGTGAAGTGGGGTGGGTGGTGGGTGAATCAGGGCTGGGGATTGGGGCTTCGGGGGGCATGACATGGCCGAGTGGTGGGCAAATATTGGTGCATCCTTCTCTGCTGATATCCTGACCACCATTTTGCCCTCAACACGCCTCCTTGGGTCTTCTCGGACTTGCACCAGCAAAATAGCGGGTGGAGATCTGCAGGTGCAGAGTAGGATAAATTCTAAAAAAAATTACTTACCTCTCCGACCCCACGGGATGCCCACAAGTTGCAGCGGAGCCTGTGCTGGTACTACTGCACCTTGTGGGATGCATTTACCGGTAATTAGGTTTGGGCCCTTAGGTAATAAATTACTCTCCAACACAGGAGAGGATTTTTTCCTCATCTGACTATCTGTGTGTGTGTGTGTGTGTGTTTGAGATTGTGTGTGTGTGTGAGAGAGAGAGGGAGAGGGAGAGGGAGAGGGAGGGAGGGTAATTTCACCATTTTATTTATCCTTAAAACATGCAGTTTGATGAGCCTGGATGATTGTCAAAACTTAAGACTGAACTATGTCGACCCTGAGGATTGCCAGGCAAGGGATTCAGCCTGTGTGTCTCCCCTCATCTCTGACTGGCGCCGCAATCCTGTGTAACTCTTGCATCGGTGTAACAGTAGATCCCCCGGTGTGTAAGAGCACTTATTCCAGTGTAACGTGCTGTACGCCGACGGACGCAGGATGGACACTAGCGTAACCCCTCTCGGAATTCTCACATGCACAGTTTGGACACGGAACAGACACCGACGCAACTTCGCTGGCACAGGGGGCATTCTGGGGGCATTCAGACGCCCCTGGAATGCCCCCTGCACTGGTGGAGTTGTACCGGTGTCCGTTCTGCGTCCTAACTGCGCATGTGAGGCGTCCATGAGGGGTTATGCCGGTCGGTCCTGCTTCCTTCGGCGTACGGCAAGTTACATTGGCATTAGTGCTCTTACACTGGGGGATCTACTGTTACACCAGTGCTAGAGTTACACAGGATTGCACCCCAAAAGAAAAAACTGCAGAGAAACAAGTTGTGGAAGCCTCCTTCCTCAGTCTAATAGGTCAGAAAGGATCAGATTCTGGGCAAAGACCAGTGTTGAGCCATTGTTGTTCAGTCGTTAAGTCGTGTCCGACCCTTCGTGATCCCATGAACCATATCCCGCCAGGCCTTCCTGTCCTCCACTATCTTCCTGAGTTCGCTCATTTTCATGTTCGTTGCATCGGTGATGCTGTCTAACCATCTCATCCTTTGCCTTCCCCTTCTCCTTTTGCCTTCAATTTTGAGCCATTACCTAACTTCATTTGCATCATACAAGAGAGTTATTTCTGTAATTGGCCACCTGAGACTTATCATGTGCACTTTAATTTGATTTTGACATGCAGTTAGCAAATTATCATGTACAAGAACAAAACCACTTCTATGTTGTAATAGATTTTTTTTTTTTTGAAAGATATTGTAGTTTCCATTTTGGATTCCATTTAATGAATCAGTTTTGTCTGCCATAGCAAGAAATGCCCCTTCATTTAAGAAATGCAGAAAATTGTAGTTTTATATAGACTTGAAAAAAAAGGTGTCTAACACTAGGAGAAAAAAAAACGTTTCCAGAGGCTCTGCCATCTCCTCCTCCATCTGCAGCCCTCCCCCCACTGTATCCCGCGCCATTCCTGAGGGTCCCCGATCCCGAGATCAGCTTTTGGAGGGGCACTGGAGATGGCAGCAGGCGAGAGGGGATGGAAAAGCTTGTTCTGCAACAGGCTCAATGCTGCTCACAATTCTTAGGAACCAAGTCATACACTTGAAAATATAATTATTTTTGCATTTAATTTTTGGTGTGCATGTGTTAAAAGATATTTATTATGAAAAGTATAATGAGTACCTTTGGCACCTAGTAAGTGTGGGCATGAATGAATGCTTTTTTGACGTGTAGCATTCAGTTATGGGAGGGATCAAAGGGATCCATATTAAATTACCTATGATTTTTATTTGTGGGAACATTTCTTTGCAATGCTGGATCTTATGGTTGAATGAAGGCATTCCACAAGTTTATGAAGAAATTATTGCTGCTTACTCAGACATATGACATTGCTTTAAAAGTGAATCCATAGAATAGCTTGCTGATCAACATCAGGTGTGCCCCTTGCAGCAAAGTAGTAAGACATGTTTGTTTTAATAACACTTACCCCTTGAGAAGTTGGCTTATTTTCCTGTATGTGTTTATATGGAATAATTTCTGTAAGATCCTTGAATTCCAGAGAATGTTATTACATATAGATGGAAATTTGAATCTTGCCATATGTAAACCAAAGCATGTATGTGTATGATCTAAGTTGAAAAATCAAAATACATAATAAATAGAGCAGGTGACCTAGAATTCCTACAGCAGGGGTTCTCAACCCCTTCCCGGCCGAGTACCACTTCCGGTGCAACTTTCTTTCTGCGTACCACCAGAAGTGACTGGTGATTTTTTGTGTGTTCAGAGGCCAGAGAATGCAGGCAGGAGGCTCTGAGATGGTGGGAGGGCTCAAAGGGCTGGCGCAGGTCCAAAGAGACCCATTGCAGGGTGGGAGGCTTATGGAGGGGTAAAGAGGTTTAAATCTCCTTTCCTCTCTGAAGCCTTCCAATCCGCCCTCCCCCCTGCTGGATACAGCACACTCCTTTTTGGCACAGCTACCCCAGCGGGGGGGGGGGGAGGATAGGATTGGGCTCTGATTGTTTGACCTGACACCAGGACTCAGATCTTCCAGCCTCAGTGGGTGAGATGAACGTGAAATCCCAATGGATGCTTCATTCACTGCCTCCCACTGGCAGCACAGTGCATATGTCCTTACATGGCACTGCACTGGGGGCCGACAGCAATAACGAATAATAATTCCGTTCTAAACAGCAGAGCTCTGAATGCACCATTAAAATGAGGACTTCTTTACTAGCAGTAATGTGGTTAGATTCTGAACCATTTAGGTTATTGAACAAATATGGTTTTCTTTTCTTCTTTTTTAGTATTCGGTAACATCTCTCAAGAGTATCCCAGAATTACACAGGAAGTGTGATTCGCAAAATGAAGACAGAACAGGTATGCTGCTTATTTCTGTTCTGTAGTCCTACTTATTGGACATTTTGTTCAAGTGGATGCCCAAACAGAGGGGTAGTCTTCAAAAAAAGGAAAGGAAAAAAAAGAAAGAAAAAGCTGTGTTTGTTTGATAACTGACTGGTAACAATGAGTTTCTTCTTTTTTACTCCCTTTTTTCTGCATTTTTTTTTCTTAAGATGTGAAGTCATTAGCAGCAACAACAACAAAAAAGTTCCATAAAAGGATTTGGCGGCATACAGATAAACGCGAGGTTTAATCTCAGCAGCTCCAAACCACAGTATATGCAAGAATTTACTGAAAAACCCAAGAAACCATTAGTGACAAGACATAATGATGTAGGCGCCAATGAAAAAATGTTGGATACATTTACTACCCATATGGTCATGACCAGTTTGAGGCATGATGTTTTGCCAAATTCTGAAACTCTATCAAGGATGCTACAAGATAGAATCTACTCTCAGGCATACTGTAACAGTTAAGATGAAAGCAAAGTTTTTGAGTTTAATAGTGTAAACTAAATGAAGAGTCATGGCACACAGATGAGAACCAGCTGGAGACCTTTTCCCCCCTACTGACAAAAAGTGCATTCAGTGTTGTTTTTCACTTTGTAAATCGGATTAAGGCTGTTTTGTTTCTGTCTTCAGCATGGAACAAATTGCGTTGCTGAGAGTAACATATCTGCACTCCACTTTTGAAAACTTTACTATACTTCCATCAAATGGCAGTTTCATTAATACTTTTTTGCATCTGAAATGTCTATAGTAGAAATCTGGAGCCTTCATTCTTTTTGAAGGAAGGTTTTAAGAGCCATGTCGGGTTTTGGAAAGTATTTTATTTCTGTATCATCTTTCACATAGCAGTAAATTGCCATGACTTGTAACTGAGCTATAACATTCTCCTGCTACAGTCAATCATTAATGACTACATTGTCACATCCCCTTACTAAGTCACACATGGGAATAAGGGGGAAACAATATCTTCCTTTCTTCACATTTTTGTCTTCAATCCTCCCTGTCCACATTGCATTTCTAGCAACAGGGGATAAAACATCACTTCTCGCTGTCCAGATGCAAATGAACAGGCAGGAAGATTCAGAACTGAAGCAGCCCTCATTCCACAGTCATTTGTTCTCTAGTTCATATTGTTCTCACACAACTGAGTCAATAGAAGAGTAAAATTGCTTTAAGAACTCCTGTAAAATAATATTATTATCGGCCCAATCCCATTGGCCTCTGTGCTGCCTGAACACGCGTTCTGGCAGCTCAGTGTGCTTTACAGAGGTCACAAAGTGCAAACCCACCAAAGTGCAAACCCACCACCAGCTGGGCTACCACCGCAAGCGGCCAGCCTCCTCCAGAGAAATGCCGGTAAGTCAGTGCTAGGGGTTGGGGGTGGGAGGAATGGGGAGGGGGAGGAATGGGGCCGAAACTGGGCAGGGAGGGGTGTGTCAAGGAGCTGGTTATCGGCAGCATTGACTTCACCGATATTCTATCCCCTTTTTCCAGCCTCAATCTGCCTTCTCGGGTCCACTCAGACTTGTGCCAGCAAATTAGGTGGCGCAAATCCAGGTAGACCCATTGGGGCAGTGGAGGATTGCCCCAGGGCAAGGAAACAAATGTTCCTCTACCTTGAGGAGGCCTTCAAGACCAGAAACTTCCCCGAGGGATGCAGTGTGTGCCCCGTTGACGCGGCTGCATCAGCAGGGGGAGACTTAGGTTGGACCGGGCTGTTATTCACTTATTTTTAAAATGTCTGTCTCGCCCTTCTCATACAATTCAGGGCAGCTTACATTTTTTGGGGGGAAAAACAACAGAGTAAAACTAAAAACTAATAGCAGCAACTAATGGCAAACTAATATAATGTTATTATAAACCTATTCACACTTTCCTGGAAGCAAGTCCTATTGAATTTAATGCTGCTTACATAGGAGTAGGCATGTATAGGATTGCAGTGTAAATGTGTGACTGAGATCCAGTGCATAGTCTTTAAAAATTGTAGTAATGCATAGGTGAAGTGCATGCTGGACTGTAGCCAAAGGTTGTAGATCCTCATTTCATTAATTGAAGAATTTGTATTAAGTTATGTGATGCTACGCCTTTACACAAATATGGATATGCTGAAGATTAGAGAAATGTGAACCCTCCTCTGCTGAGATTGTATTTGGGCCACTAATTACAAGCTTTCTCCACAAACAATTGAGAATATGAGGGCTTTTTTTCTAACCTAAAAAACTTGGCTCATAACATTTTGGCACATGCATGTGTTCGCAGTGAAGCTTGGGAACTGCAGTGTGAGGACAGGCAGCTGTGTGTTGCTCGAGCTCCTGTTCAACATGAGTCCCAATGTTATGGGCTGCTGGTACTTGGAAGAGATGTCAGCTAGGCTTACCATAGTCCTGGAATCAGGGTGTGCTTCAGCCAAGAGAGGACCTGAGCCGCTCCCAAGAGTGCACCATGGCTGCCCAAAGCGGTCGCCTCGTTTACCGGAAGCTGCAGAAGCCGCAGTCCGCATTCGGTTCACTCTTGGGATTGGCTCAGGTCCTCTCTAGGCCGAAGCATGCCTCAATTCTGGGACTATAGTAAGCCTATGTCAGCAGCTCTTGCAGAATTGGCTGTGGTGACCATAGATCAGTGGATGAGTATCTGCTTTGGATGCAGAAGGATTCCTGTTTGATCCCTAGCACCTCAAGGTAGGGGCAGAAAAATTCCATTCTGAAGCCTTGGAGAGCCAGTGCTACTCAGGACCCAATCCTATCCAACTTTCCAGCACTGATGCAGCCATGCCAGTGGGATGCGCACTACATCCTGTGGTAGTGGGGAAGTCACAGAGGCCTCCTCAAGGTAAGGGAATATTTGTTCCCTTACCTGGGAGATGCATTGCTGCTGGAAATTTGGATAGGATTGGGCCCTCAGTTTGAACAAATGCTGAGCTAGATGGGACCAATGGTTCTGTGGGGCAGCCTTACCCCTAAGAATGATATTGCCCTCCATCAGGTGCTGGTTTCATCCTGCTCTATACAAAGAGCAGGATGAAATGAGTAATTAAATGAGAGTTGAGAAAATTTGTATTATTTGCCAACTTGTTGTGATCACTACTGAAGCTTGCAGGCATGATTAGGGGCAGAAATATTTCCTGAGAGTCACCCTCTAAAAAAATAAAGCTTTTCACATTGCCGTATACTGCATGTCCGTTTCTTGCTATTGCTTTAGCACTATCCTCCTTTCCTACCTGGAGCTTCTTCATCCATTGTAAATATCCTTTAATCAGAGCTCATTTGGCAAACACAATAGCATCTCAACACTGTACTCAATCTTGTTAGGCTGTAGGCTAATATTTCTGAAAACAAGCAAAGTCCATTCAGAGGGAGAGCAACGTTTTCTGGATGAGTCACATGGGTGATCTTCTTGCCAATCAGAAATCACATGGTGACCAGGATGACAGCATGTGCCAGAGGATTGGAGGATAGCTAATGTCACGCCAATCTTTAAAAAAGGAAGGAGGGGGGACCCGGGAAACTACAGGCCGGTCAGCCTAACATCTGTTCCAGGGAAGATGGTGGAAAGTCTCATTAAGGATAAAATCTTAAAATACATAGAAGAACAAGCTCTGCTGAGGGAGAGTCAGCATGGCTTCTGCAAGGGGAAGTCTTGCCTCACAAACCTGTTAGAATTTTTTGAAAAGGTCAACAGGCATGTGGATGCGAGCGAACCCGTGGATATTATATATCTGGATTTTCAGAAGGCGTTTGACACGGTCCCTCATGAAAGGCTCCTGAGAAAACTCCACAGTCAGGGAATAAGAGGGCAGGTCCTCTTGTGGATTAGGAACTGGTTGAAGACCAGGAAACAGCGAGTGGGAGTCAATGGGCAATTTTCACAATGGCGAGAGGTGAAAAGCGGTGTGCCCCAAGGATCGGTCTTGGGACCGGTGCTTTTCAACTTATTCATAAATGACCTGGAGTCGGGGATAGGCAGTGAGGTGGCCAAGTTTGCAGATGACACTAAACTTTTCCGGGTGGTGAAGACCAGCAGGGATTGTGAAGAGCTCCAGAAGGATCTCTCCAAACTGGGAGAATGGGCAGCAAAATGGCAGGTGCGCTTCAATGTAAGTAAGTGCAAAGTGATGCACATTGGGGCAAGAAACCAAAATTTCACATATACGCTAATGGGTTCTGAGTTGTCTGTGACGGATCAAGAGAGAGATCTTGGGGTGCTGGTGGACAGGTCGATGAAAGTGTCGACCCAGTGTGCGGCAGCTGTGAAGAAGGCCAATTCCATGCTCGGGATCATTAGAAAAGGGATTGAGAATAAAACGGCCAATATCATTATGCCTTTGTACAAATTGATGGTATTGATTGATACGGCCACATCTGGAGTATTGTGTCCAGTTCTGGTCACCACACCTCAAAAAGGATATAGCTGAATTGGAAAAGGTGCAGAAAAGAGCGACCAGAATGATTCGTGGGCTGGAGCACCTCCCTTACGAGGAAAGGCTACAACGTCTGGGGCTTTTCAGCCTAGAAAAAAGGCGCCTGAGGGGGGACATGATTGAGACTTATAAAATTATGCATGGGATGGAGAGAGTGGATAGAGGGAAATTCTTCTCCCTCTCGCACAACACCAGAACCAGGGGACATGCACTAAAATTGAGTGGAGTTAGAACAGACAAAAGAAAATATTTCTTTACCCAGCGTGTAATTCATGTGTGGAACTCCTTGCCACAGGATGTGGTGATGGCACCTGGCCTAGATGCCTTTAAAAGGGGTTTGGACAGATTCATGGAGGAAAAGACCATCACAGGTTACAAGCCATAAGCAACCTCCTGGTTTTAGAAGTGGGTTTTCTCTGTGCCAGATGCAAGGGAGTGTCAACGGGAAACAGGTTATCTTGTTGTCTTGTGTGCTCCCTGAGGCATCTGGTGGGGCCACTGTGTGATACAGGAAGCTGGACTAGATGGGCTTTTGGCCTGATCCGGCAGGGCTCTTCTTATGTTCTTATGTAGCCAATCAGATTTTGTTAGGATGTGAAGTTGCTGATGGCAAACAAAGCCAATTCAGAGAGTCAGCAATGCTTTCCTTACTAACATTTTCTCCCCATTTTGGAGGAATTGCCAAAAAGGCAACCTTTTGATACTGAATAAAATGTTAGCATTTTTTTTTCTCTTTCAGTTCAGTCCTATAAATACATATTAAAACACAATGAACACAATCTTCGACTGGTTGTAGTTTACAGGATAAAAAGCCATGAATAAAACCGGTTTAAAAACACAGTAAAAATACATTAAAAACACGTTAAAAACAATTGTTAAAAATTTAATAACTCACAGGTTTTAAAAAAAATACTGTGAGTTTTAACTGTTTTTAGCGTGTTTTTACTGTGTTTTTAAACGTTGGTTTTATTCATGGCTTTTTATCCTGTAAACTACAATCAGTCGAAGATTGTAGCTGGCCATGAAAATTTAAAGTTGTATCTAATGAACACTGTATTAATGAACAGGAGAGGTACAGCTAGGAGCAATCATTACGCTGCTATTTAGACTCTGTCTCTGTATGATCTCCCTGGCTGGCCTCATATGCATATTGGCTACAGAATGAAAACCTGAGTAAACTCACATCAGGTTATGGCAAGTAGCCCATCACCATTATCTGGGACATTTGTTCCATAGATGAAAGGAGCTATAAAATATTTTAATAAATAAGAAAATGGTTCAAATCATTTCTGACAGATCCTGACGCCAATGTCCCCTGTTTATCTGGGACAGCCCCTGTTTTCTGATACATGTTCATAGAAAACTCATGATCCTGTTTGGTCCCTATCACGCAATTGGGGGAGAATTGGGGAATGCTTTTTAAAAATGTAGTTCCTTTGTGTACATCTATGCTTGCATGCACTAACTTCCATTTTGTCTTCTCCTGTAACTACCTGTAACACTGCTGAATGTTTTTTGAGTTACAACTATTCTATAGTAAGTACAAGCAGATCTATTATCAAATAAAACATTCTATTAAATCATCTTAAGTTTGGGAAAAGAAAACTATTACAATCAGTTTACTATCACTTCTGCTGCAGAGGCCAATACAGCTAACCAATTCTAGAATAGATTAATATTGCAGGCAGAGAAGCAATATCTATAGCAGTGGTGGCCAAACCGTGACTTGCGAGCCACATGTGGCTTCTTTGACATATAATATGCGGCTCTCGGAAATATATTGGCTGAGCTCCTTTGTGCATCACAATTAATATAAAAGGCAAATAAGAAATGTTCAAGCTTTATAATTATTTACCAAGGTATAAACTGAGAGTCCACTAGATTAAAACATAAATTTAATGTTCATGGTGAATAAATATATTTAGGAATTTAAATGCTTCTTAAATATAGTGGCTCTCAAACATATCTCTTGCGGCTCTCAAACACCTGAAGTTTATCATATGTGGCTCTTATGTTAAGCATGTTTGGCCACCCCTGATCTATAGCAATATCTAATAGTGGAGAGGGACTTGCTCATTTGAGGGAAGAAAGCACATTGGTGCACTAGAGTGCCTCTATTTTCACCTCTAAGATGCTAGAGGTGTAAAATAAATAAATATCCTTTCCAACTCTGCAAAGATGAGAGTTTTTTTGGTATCTGCACTTCTGAGCAGATCAATTTTATGTATGAATCTTGAACCTGAAGCATAGACCCTGGTTTTCTGTGTAATGATAGATAAGTCAATATTGCATATATTCCAGTTCCACAGATTAATTTTTTGCCATGGGAAAAATTGCCGTCAAGAGTTCTAGAATTTTTTTTATATCTCTAGCTAAGAAATGTTATCCCAACCCAACAGGCATTTGTGTAATGTATATTTTTAGATTCATGCTAGCAAATGAAAAGCTCATTCAGCCTTAAAAAAAAAGACAAATAGTAGTCTAGGTGCAAGGAAGGTGATGACAAACAAACTGTTGATACCTTGTCACTGTCTAGACCCCTCTGTCAAAAGTGTTTTCCTAAGACTCAGACAAAATTTGGTTCCATGCAAAGTCTTTAAAGGTTCCTGTCAGAATAAAACAGCTGGGAAACATGTGGTATCCATTTCCTTCTATCACTTGGAAAAAATTTCACTTGTAAATAAAACCAACATAAAAGTGTCACCCTTTGAACCCAGGATCGTATACAAAACATAAATAAAGCTGTGCAATGAGTTTTTTTTTTAATTGAACTTCTAAGTTGCATGTTGTTGTTGGAATAATAAATAATTATCTGAGCAGTATCATTCCGGAAGCTTCTGAAGGTATCCAGGTAATAAGTCAAATAAATCCAGTGCATATTCTGTTCATTTCAGAATGTACTTGTTAACTATAATGATAACAATGTTAATACAGCTGCTTCTTTCTATGAAACTATGAATATGAGTGCTGACTAGAGGCAATTAAAGCAAAAGCATTATACCGAGTCCATACAATAAATTGAAAAATGCCTCTTGAATTCTAAGAAAATGTTGATGTTCTGTGTAAAACGTGACCTGCAGAATTAAGCAACATTTTTTTCCAGTTCCTCTCTACTAAATAAAATGAACATTGACAACAGAAACTTGTTCCCGAGGATAGCAAGAATCCAGCTGAATAATGCAAAACAAGTAACATTCTGGGATAAAGTGCACATTGCACATGTGATTGCTGTTAAGCACTGGCGTCGATGGGGGGAAGCGGGGGGGTGGGCCGCCGGGGGGCGTTGCGCGTATAGGGGTGACGCGCGATGCCCCTTACTTACAATTACTTACAACCCCTCCCTCCCTCCCTCGCCTCCGTTTGGCTCCAAAATGAGCCAAAAACGGAGCGGGGAGGGCGCTCCGCTCCTGCGCGTGACGTCACGCGCGGGGGCGGAGCCTCCCCCTTAAGGGTGATGCGCGCCCCCGCTCAGGGGTGTCGCGCGTTGTCGCGATGCCACTGCTGTTAAGTGACATGAAGCTGTGGAGTGCTGTTCATTTTGCTCACACAGCAGCAGCAGGGAGGGAGGGTAGTCTTTCTTCCTGAACCATTTTTCTGAACAAAACTTTGTCCTTCCCAAATGCTGTCTGCCCCATGCAGAAGATATAGCAGTATCCTCTTTGCTTCCCTGTTGAGCAATTAGCAGCCGGACAGAGTGATTTTTATCAGGAAAATTGCATGGATGAAAAGCTGAAATACCCCCTCCACCCCCCCCACTGGCGTAAATATATTCTCAAATCAGCAAATTCTACTCTCTGCAAAAATGTGTTTCAGTTAAAAAAGATAGATAGGAGATCCAATCACAGACCGTCTACATAATGCGGTGGTTGTTTCTGAGACTGTACTAAAGAATAAGGCTGTAAATGTTTTTTGGATTATTATCACTGAGCACATGTCATTTGGCTTCTGCGATCCCCCCCATTACTGTTGCTTCCTATAGCCATACACAGTCTTTTGTCTTTTTGATAGAGCCTAGATATTATTGCTTAATTATTAACTCAAATCCAAATCTTGCTTTGCAACTGTGTGTGTGTGTGTGTGTGTGTGTGTGTGTGTGTGTGTGTGAGAGAGAGAGAGAGAGAGAGAGAGAGAGAGAGAGAGAGAGAGAGAGAGAGAGAGAGAGAGATTACAATACAAAGTTTGTCACATTTAAAAGAGCTTAATTTCACAGAATTTTAATTATGAGAAATTATGTTTCTAGGATATCCTCTTTTAAAAATATGCAGGATAACAAGAACACATCCACAACATATGAAGGAATGGAATTAATTTCAAGTTTCATTTCTTGTGTCTCTCTAGTTTCCAGCACCAACTGGAGTACAGGAGTTTCAACGCTCCTTGGAAATGCACAAAAACCAACAGGCATTGCAGATATGTACAGTAAGTTCAGACCAGTGAAGAGAGTTTCCCCACTTAAGCACCAACCAGAAAGCTCTGAGAATAATGAAAGTGATGACCAAAAGAACCAGAAGATGGAATACCAGAAAGGTAGTGACTCTCAGCCTGCAGCTCAGAATGGTGATCAGAATCCAGGTAATGGAGAGAGCCTTAAAACGAAGTGTGTTGAACCTGGAGAACTGCTTGGTGAGTTGGAGCACTATGACCTGGACATGGATGAAATTTTGGATGTGCCTTACATTAAATCAAGCCAGCAGCTTGCTGCTTTTACCAAGGCAGTTCCAGAGAAAAGGATTTTGAGTATGTACTCAACGCTGAATGGTCTTAGTGGCAAGACGTGCCCTGCAGGAAACACTGAGAAGGCTCAGGCAGGAACGACACAGTTCTGTGTTCTGTCCCCTGTGAAAAGCTCTCAGCTGAGAAAAGCGCAGCCCATTGTCCCCGAACAGCATAAGCATTTAGCTGAAGAATTAGAGTGTCCCCAGCCGCTAGTTAAATGTGGTCCAGTCCACGAACCTGAAGCCCAGACTAAGGGCTTCCTCAACAGGACGTTTGCCGATAAAACAGAGAAGACCATGCCTAATTGTCAGTTAAGGACGTTTCATCTGCAAGCGTCTGTGACAGAAAACAAACATGACAAACTGAACAGCAGTATGAACTGGAACAGCTCAGGAGGTCCAGAAGAAAGGAACGAGGATGTGAAAAAAATTAAGAGCATCTTAAATATTGTGAAAGAAGGGCAGATATCACTATTGGTAAGTTTCAGAATAAATTCATAAAGGCATGTTGAAAAAGAACAAAGTTTATGTTATTCATTTTCCTTGAAACAATTTAAACTCAACCCCTCTCCTCACATGCAGACATCTTGGACTTACAGAATAAGCATTCATTGTAGATAGATTGAATGACCTGACATTCAATAAGAATATAACTAAAATTTATAACAGAAAAGATTATTGATTTTAATGTAACAAATTCAGCTTAGCAAAGTATGATTTGCCTTTCCACTGTTGTCAAGTTTTAAAAAATCTGTTTTGTAGAATGGCTATTAAAAACAAACAAACCAGGGTTGGTATTTCAGTTGTTCAGTTATTAGCAGACTGACACAGTTCCTTCTTAGAGACCAGTGATGGTAACAGAGGGGCTTCTGTTGTGTTCTGATTATTATTCAAGAGTGTTTACCCCAGCCTATTGCAACAGCTTTCATGAACAGGAGCTCGGACAGAAGCTCTGGTTGGCCTCTGACCTGCATGAGGATTTTAGTTAGTTCCAGCTTTGTGAGCAGGCACCATGAACAGACATTTCCAAAGCAGCTAGAAAGATGCAAGCTAACAAGGTTGATGTGGGGAAAACAAGCATATGTGTATTCTCTGCATTGTACCTACTTTTTGTTTGTGCTTTACCTACAGTATCTAGGGCAGAAACAGTGACATATCATAAATTCAGCAAAAAACACAAAACCAGAGTTATTTTAAGAAATAGAAATAGGCTTTACTGTTCTAATGCTCAATAATGCTTAAAAATAATAAATTATAATTGGAGGTTTTTGTTGATAACCGCATAAAAACACAGAAACTACTTTCTGCTAAAAAAAAATCTGCGAAAAGATAAAAAATAAAATAAAACCATGTAATTCATTCTTCATCTGCTTACACTGTACACTATATAACCTATACCACCTACCTAGTATACTTTTAAAGTGGTTAACATGGGAAAATTTGGAATAAAACCACGTAACACCACTTTCTGCTATTTCATTTTGGTTAAACACCATAATCTGCAAAAAAAAATAAACCATAAAAAACACCTCTAATTATAATGTTAAAAGGATTAAAATTATCTTTTCTATTTCCTCTGAGCCAAGGAAAATATGAGAAATTTCTTTCACTGTATGAAAGGGCTAACAAAACCATTAAGATATTTAACTATCCAAATGATCTCACCTAAGCTAACCTTTGCTTTTCATCCTCCATTTTTTCTTCTTCAGCTGCTGTATTTGTTATCTGGTGCCTTTCCCCCATAATAATACCAGGCAGAATATCCTAGATACTGTGCAGTTCTTAGTCCAGTGGGATTCCAAATTAGGTAGTTAATGCTTTGTAACATTTTTTGCTCCTTGGGACAAACTGAAGTATTCATATTCTATCATAGCAAACAGAATATTACTGGAAAAATATGTTAGCACTGGAACCGATACAAAAGACTAATGGAGGCATCATGCACAAATAGCTCTAGAGCTAGTGGCAAATAGGAAGAGCAAATGTTAAATACACAGTCCTATGATGGAACTAGCTCATTTGTTTCTTTTTTGCTTTATCTGATGGATTAGTAGACACAGGACAGAGCCACATAATGTAACCTTTTATTGTTCTACAGGAATCCCCTTGGGAATTTAAGAACTGTTGTACTGCAGCAGATCAATATTCATTCATGCCTGTACCAGATTTGCCTTCATAAAAATGAGTGGCATGATGTGATTAATTTTCAAACTGATGCTTCACTAGTCTGAAAGGAAACTCTGTTTTTATCCTCTGAGGCATTCCAATTATTTTCTTTCCTTTGTTTGAAACGCAATAGATGGCTATACCTGGACATAGGATGTTAAACAGTGCATTTCAAGCACTAAATCATTATTTCCAATCTTTTGATTACTCTTATAGGAGATAGCAGAAGGTAAGGAAATTGACGCCAATGCAGCCATGCCAATGGAGCATGCACTGTATCCTGTAGGGGGGCAGTCCAGAGACCTCTTTGAGGTAAAGGAACTTTTGTTCCCTTACCTTGGGGCAAGCCTCCACTGCCCCAATGGGTCTCCTCAGATCTGCTCCAGCTCTTTTGCTGGTGCACGTCCAAAGAGAGTAAGGGAGAGGGAAGGGGAAAAGGTATGGCATAAGAATCTGGCACACATCAGTGCCACTGAGATCCACCATTCCAATGGTGGATCTCCCATTCCACCTCCCACCTGCCCCTCCTTGCCCAGAAACCCCCCCGTTCCTTTTCACCCCATTTCACCTACCCCCTGCCACTCCTTGCTGCCAGCTTACCTTCACTGCCAGCAGTAGCCACAGTGGGATTCAAAATGGCTGCAGGCAGAACACCAGCATGCCGCCATATGGCCATTTACAACACCAGAACTGTGTTCCGCTGTCAAAGGTCAGTGCAGCCCTCCATTGGATTGGGCTGTATCTCATCAGATCAACAGCCCAATCCTAATGCTAAATGCTGCCAGCCTAATGCTGAGGCTGCCAGCAACTATGAAATAATTTTCAGCCAATCACACAAATCCAGTGAGGCTTGAGTAGGGCCGGCCCTAGTGAAGAGACCTCTTGGATACCACGTCCTTCCAATTGGGTAACTTCATATAGGAACCAATTGCAATATTAGGGGGGAAAGGCACAATTCTAAAGAGCAGATTCCCCCTCCCTTTGCAACAGGCCTGGTTCCTAGTCTGATAGACATAGTTGGTACAGAAAGGTAGGCCTGGCCTAGTAGGATTTGAAAAATACACTACAGGGGAAAGTGACAGTGAAGGGCTTTTGTATCTAAAGTTATCCAAAGTGGTTATCCAAAAGTGTACATACACATAAGAAAACAATACATGTGTATTTTACACATGAATCATTACGACTGCTGTAGTGATATATGCTATACGATTGGGCTTCTCCGCCAAAATCCTTTTCCCCCTTCCTGGGCCTGGCCGCTGTTACACGGCCTGCTTGAATGTGTGCCACCAAAATAGCTGGTGCACATTCAAGTAGACCCATCGGGGTGGCTGGGGCTCTACTCAGAGTAAGGGGACGATCTCCCCTTCCCCCAAGGAGTGTTCCAGCCATGCCAGTGCTGGGTCCTATCTAGCTAGGCGCTGCAGCCTAGCTAGACAGGATTGGGCTGTCCATCTTTAGACACATTTTTTTCTTGGAGGGGCCAAGTCCCATTTGCCCCTATGGAGGAGCCTCCACTGCTACCAGTGTTCCTGACTCCACGCAGGAATGTATACATGACAAAGTTATTATAATAGTTATCTGCAGCAGCAGTTAGTAATTACTGTGATGTATTGGGAAATTGTTTTATCATGGATTGTAATGAAACAGTACCCTGTGCAAATCCTTCAAAAATCTCTGGTACCTTCTACAAAGGAGATTATCCATAAATAAAGCCTCTGATCATCACTGGACTGAAAAAGAGTTATTCGCATTTAGTAATGAAGTCGGAAATCTGCTTAGAATACAAGATAATCGGTAAGCATGGGAAAATGCAACAATGTAGGGGCAACAGATACCATACTTAGCATCAATTCCCAACCCTTTCAGCTGTTAACAGAGACAGACAGAAGAGGTAAGGAACAAAAGAATATCATATAGCAGCACCAAGGCAGCTTTTGATCTCTAACAGGGATTATATGTGTGGGTGTCCATGCCCAATTTACTCTTCAGGAAGTATATATGTGACCAATACAATAACAGTGCTACTGGTTCTATACAGATTGTATTTTTTTCATATAGAGCATGTCTTGGTGATCTGTTGCTTTCCAGAAGGCAAGCTGTTAACAACTTCGTAGAATGTAATTCCACATAATTAATTAATACTGTATTTACTTAGTCATTGACACATGGTGAAATATGTAACTAATGCTCCCGTAATGTCTTTTGCACAGCCCCACCTGGCAGCAGATAATCTGGACAAAATTCATGATGAAAATGGCAACAATCTTTTGCATGTTTCAGCCTCACAAGGACATGCTGAATGCTTACAGCATCTCACATCTTTGATGGGTGAAGACTGCTTGAATGAGCGCAACAGTGAACAACTCACTCCAGCTGGTCTAGCAATAAAGGTAACATAACATTCTGTAGTATCCGGGGGCTGAACTAGACATTTGGCAATGTCCCTGCATCTAGGAAAATATCTGGCCAAACTTCTTAAGAAAAGAGAGGGATGCAATTTGATTAACTCTTTCTCCACCCGCCATGTCTCATCTGCACTCCTCTCCTGAAACTAAAAGCAAAAGAAGCTAGGAAGGGGGTAGGGGAAGGGTTCAGAAGCCTGTTCCTACCCACTGCTTCTTCTTACAAATTGCATTTCCCACTCATTGGTGTTTAGATGTTCTGCAAAATTCTGAGTTTCCACTAAACATCTAGTTGGATGCTAAATACAGGTGTCCCCCAGTTAAGGACTTCTTGAAACTCCGTTGTAAAGTGAATCTGTCGTTAAGTGAGTTTTCAGCACCATCTAGTGGTTGATTTTTGGTGTAGTCTACATAATGTAATGCAATACAGTGCAGTTGTAATAGAGAATGAATGGCAAGTACTCCAGACGCAACTGTTTAAATCCCCAGCCCATCAGCTGTTTGGCACTAGATCAGTGCTTTGATGTTTAGCGCCGATCAGGTGATGGGCTGGGGATTTAAAAAGACATGTCTTGAGTACTTGCCATTAATTCTCTATTACAACTGCACTGTATTACATTGTCATTGTGCTTTTAAAGCGGCAGCAACTTTTTGTAAGGTACAGTACTGGGGGATTGCTGCCATCATATATGCGAATTGTCATTAAACGAACTGTCGTTAATCGGGAGACACCTGTAATACAAAGCAGGGTGTTGTTTATCACATTATAGCAAAGAAAAGTACAGATTGATATCATGTAAGCAAATTTTAAATATTGATACATTTGCACTCAGATCCAATTCAGTGAGTTTTGCTTTCATGAAGTTCATTGTGCTCCTTTATTATTATTATTTTTTTTACAACCCTACATCCTCTGGTTTGTAGATCAGGCTGAATTTGAGTCATTTTATCAGATAATGCTATAAATATGTTTGCCATAAGATCATAATGTTGGCGGGGACCAAGAGGACATCACACCAACCCCCTGTGTCAAGAAAAGGCTGTCCATCTGGCATAGAATACCCTACATAATAAATATTAAAATTAAATCTTTAACCATACAAAGTAACCTGCACCATTCAATAAACTTCCAGACGTGCAGAGTTTCCCATTTCACATGCAAACAGTACAATCCTATACATATCTACTCAGAAGTAAGTTACATTGATTTCAATAGGATTTACTCCTATGGGCTGCAAGCCAATCCTGTCCTTGAGATATGCTAGCAGAGCTTCACAAACACCAGGGCAACAATGGCCCTGCCAGCGCTGAAGTCTGCCCACCCATGGACACCAGCGCAACACCAGAAAAATGCCGCATTGGCATAACTTGGACACCGGCGCAACTCCATCCGTGGAGAGGCCAAAATAAGGAGAAGGTTGGAGTGAAAGGTGGGTGGGATGAGGAGTCCACAAATGTCATATCCTAACTCTCCTTCAGACAATAGACATGTCCCCAACATCAGGAAAACGCTGGCGCTGAAGGACGATCCAAGCAAAGGCCACAGAAACGAGGAGTACTGTTAAACAGAAGAGTCTGGCTCAGTTGGGAGAGCTGCTGCCTTCAAAGCCCGAAGGCCGGTGAACTTGATAAGTTCGAGTCACGCCGCCGGCAAAAAGCTGTGAAAGCCTCCAGGAGGAGAGATAAGAGCTTCCAGCTGCGTCGGTCGAGTGTGGGAGGCGCCAGCCAGCAGAATTGTCAGACTGTAAAAAGGATACCACCTGGAAAGTAGCCGTTCATGAAAGATTGGACATTTATATATATATTGTAAAAAAAACCAAGGGGGGTTAGGACAGCCTGCCCATGTACACCGCCTTGGATTAAAGTCGGAGGAGAAATCCAATGACCAAGAAAGGCGGTATATAAATACTGTATATTATATTATATTAAACAAGTACTCCTGAGTTGTACGCCGGAGCTGAGGGGATTCCATTGTAACTGACTGAAGTTTTAGAAAAAATACTTTCTTTCAAAAACAGACCTGAGGCTAAGTTTGGTGATGTTGTAATAATATGAATATAATAAGGAAGATAAATGAGATAAAATTTATATTTGTGAAGGCTGTTGATACCCTTCGGTGTTTCATATACAGTCTCTATTTTAATGTGTCACATCCACAGCTGCAGTGTCTGAGGTATCAAAACCACTTTGGAATATCACATGAAAGTAAACATTTACCTCTTGCAGAGCACAGCAGTCAACCTGTCAGAAACAAAAATAATTAATGTCATCTGGAAGAAAGTTCAGGCTTACAGGAAAATCTGTAATACAAGAAAACATTACATTTTATTGTACTGCTGAGCACTTGTAAAATACAGCGGTGTGCACAGGAAGGACAACGATGGAATTAAACTTCTCCTGTGTATTCAACAACTGAAAGTACAGAGGCCACTTTTGCAGAGTACTGTAGCAAGAGACATGGGGTGAAGAAGCATAGCTCAGGAGTCCTTTGATTTTAATGTCCTTTTCAGGAAAAATTTAGAACTGTTTTCTGGTCTGATCAGAACCTAAATGGATGTCTTCCCCCCAGAAAACAGTGCACACCAAGAAGTGATTATGAAGATTCATGAATAGCTCTAATGGCTCTAATTCATAACACAGTGTGGTGGGATGCTAAGCTTTCAGCCTTGGTGGACCTGAAGGGCAGTTGAGATCAGAAGGTTATTTAGTCCAGTTGCCTAGCAACAGTTGGCAATGCCAGTGCAACTTGGGAGAGCAGTTGCAACACTCCCCAGGGAGGAGCTGTAAGGCTGTGACATCCTATTTCCTATCCCAGCAAGTTGCATCAGTATTATCAGCTTGTTATAGGACAGTTGAGCCGTGCAATCTTATATTTTGCAGGGCTTGATTCTGCTCTAGTATAGGGGATGGACAGGAAAGATAAAAGGCAATCTTGTCAAAATGTTGACCACTGAGAGTTTGTGACCCACAAAAAGGCTCTCCTACAGTAATTTTATTTTAATAGCACTAGATTGTGACTACCTCACGTGAATCAATACTCTGAAGCTTCAAATGTACAGGAACCTCAATAGCTTTCTGAAGTTGCTATCTTTCAATTAAGAAACACAAATTGATGCCTGCTTGCCAATAAATATCCACACATTTTTCTAATTATGAATATCTTAATTGTCCTGTCTAACTTTGTGCTCTGTGGTGCAGCGAGGCTGGTGTAGCAAGGCTGGTGTAACCTGCTCTGCATCCAGGACACAAAAAGGCTGCCTGGGAGGTCACCTTGGTGGGAAGGGAACATTTGTTCCCTTCCCCCGGGTAAAACCCCAGTCGCCCAGGTGGGGCTACTCAGATATGCACCAGCTATTTTTCTGGCGCACATTTGAGAGTGTCACATTAAGACACTCTATGTAGCGGTGGCCAGGCCCAGGAAGGGGGATAGGATTTTGCCAGAGCCTTTGCCGATGATCCCTCCCCCTTCCCAGGCCCAGCCAACCAATCCCACCCACATCTGGAATGCCCCGCCCTCCATCTACCCCCCGGCAAGGAACCTACCTTCCCCAGCGGACTGTCCTATGGATCTGGGGCAGGTTCAGCGCAGTGCGGAATTTAGTGTTCCACCCCAACTCCAGCGATGCTACTGGCGGCACCGGTCTCTTTGCCAGGTGACGCAAACATGCCTTATGGCATGTTTGCAACACCTGAGACGGAGCAGTACTCTGCCAGTCAAAAAGTTAGAGAGGATTGGGCTATAGTTTATTTAAATTCCCTCATTTTGTATTAAGACATTTCACCTATCTTAATTTATGCAATTTATCTTTTTTCTTCTGTTCCCCCACCTGGATTTTATCAGATAAAGTACTAATCTTAATTCTACTTCTTTAAACTGACTGAATTTTTATACTGAAGAAATATTATGCATCAGGGTCTCTGAGAAATATGAAGATAATTGCAAAAGAATTCATACAGAATGTATATAAATGTAAGGGAGCACATGTTATCATACAAACTGTTGTTACATTCAAACCTATTTTAATATCTGTATGCTTCTGAAGCAAATTAAATGCTTGTAGATTGCAACAATTGTAAATAGGTCTGCAGTCACTACTATCACAGTGAATGTATAAACAGTCTGGTATACTAACTGATTATTTTTTGCCTGAGACATTTATTTGCATGATTTTAAAATATATGTACAACTTGTTTGCATCTTTCTGTCTTAGAATGGTCAGCTGGAGTGTGTGCGGTGGATGGTGAGTGAAACAGAAGCCATTGCAGAACTCAGTTGCTCAAAAGATCACCCAAGCCTTATTCACTATGCAGGTTGCTATGGGCAGGTACATTTACATTTTGAATTACTGTTTTAATTGTATATAAGAGAAGTGACTAAAGTTGCCACTACTAGAAGTATTTTTTATACATCCTTTGAAACAGAAGTTTAAAAAATGTAATTTGTGCTAGCCATCGATAGAAGCTTTCTTAATATATCTAGATAAATTGTTTATTATCCAAAGTGTTTTTAAGTCTTAGGAGCAAGTGAAACAAATATTGAGTAATTCTGATGCAGAAGTACTTCCAAGACACTTTTTTAACTTATTCAAAAGTTACTCATGCAAAAGATAACCCATGTAAACACCAGACCTGGTTGCAACTCAAGGGAAATATTTTTACAAGGAAGAAGTGTTTTTTAATGGATTCAACACACAATTATTTCCTCCAGCATTTGGCACACATGGTATCTGTTTTTTCAGTAAATACTTCCTATGATGAAGCAGGCAAAAAAAAAAGCAGCCAAAGAATAGACCCATTGATGTCAATGTTGCCCTGCAATGCTTGTACAGGATGCTTTATTCTTGAGAAAAACTCGCCCAGCTTCAGTTCCAAGTCTGCAGGAATATCTTTGAACCGAAAAAAAGGCTAAATGAGCCAATAAGACTCATTGCCAAGAGTGAGATCAGGAAGAGATGTGTGGATCTCCAAGAATGTGTTGATCTTTAAAATGGGAAGCTGTTTAATAGTAAAAGATGATCCCTATTCATTGTCCAGCTGTTCTTTAGCCAAATAAGTAGACTCCCAGAACAACTCTCCAGTTTTAAAGATCAGAGGGAAGAGCTGTGCATTTTACAATTTGATTATTTTATATATAGTTCAAAAAAAAAAATCTCAGGGAAATACTAACTATATATAATTATTAGGAATGTTATCCAAATAAAGAAATTTTAGTCAATGAATCTTATGTTTTGGTTGATTTATCAATTAATTAATCAATTATATTTCCAAATGAGAAAAAATTCTAAAGACATTTATTATTATTATTATTATTATTATTATTATTATTATTATTATTATTATTATTATTATTATTATGAATGTTTATATAACCTTTTCAACAAAAAATGTTCACAAAACAGTTACATTACAAAATAAATGAAAAGGGCTAACAGTCCTTAAAAAAACAAAATACCAAGAGAGACACAAGCAAACAATCACTGGAAAAGGCACTATGCTGGAGTGAATTTTTATTTGTTCGTTTTATGGTATGCATATTTGCCTTACAGCAAGTATCATCTTAAAAGAGGTATTCCCCCTTCTCTATCACATGATTTGCTGGAAGCCCTTTCCAAGATGCATTTGCTCATTACAGGTTGATAAGTACCTGTAATAAAATAATTAATTGAAAATTTTATTATGTGATGGGCAGCCTGATCCAGTGTAAGTGTGTGCCCCTCCACTAGGCTATCACAAACGTGCCATAATGCACATTTGCAACGACTCAGGAGTAAGGGCTGCCAGCACGAAAGCCAGCAGCCCTTACTCCGCCGTCCTCCAGACCCTGCGGCCGCCGGTGAGGGTAAGACCTGTACCGGTCGGTGCAGGTGAGGGGGAGCAGGGGCATGGGGGGAGGGGGGCTATTGGCCAAACTGGGGTGGGAAAGGGCAGGGATATTGGTGGTGCGCTCCACCAATATCCCTGGCCCTTTCCCAGCCCAGTTCGGCTTTAGTCCCCCACTTCGGATGTACATCAGCTTAAGAACTGGCATACATCCTAGGAGGCCCCGGCTGGTTTGCACCCGGGCAAGGGGATGAACGTCCCCTTCTCCCGAGGTGCTCCCAGGCTGCCCTGAGGTGGCCCGGGAACAGGATAGAATACAGCGACCAGCCCTTTAGGCTGGCCACCGCATCTTACATAGGATTGCGGCATAATTGTGGAGTAACCTTGTTAATTGATCAATATATTTTTATATTGATGTTTTTTATATCAAAAACATTTGCACCAAGAAGAACTAGAGCAGACAGCACGTTGCTGTTCCTTTGATAATGCTCCTCATAGATTAGGAGCGAAACGTTAGGACAATCTCTTCTTAACTAAATAAAACGACCAGAACAACCTGGAAAATGCTTCCTTTTGTTAATTCAAAAATATATTTTTAATTGACTAATCTTTACAGTTTTTTGGGGGGGTTGTTTTTTTTTCCCTCAAGAGTGACCACTTTTAGATTGCAATCCTTATTCCCTCATTCATCATTTGACTTTGTCGTTTTATCAGTTAGTTTGCAATTTGAAGTTCTAAGGACAGAAAAATTGGCTGTCCCAGCCACTAATTTCTATCCCTCAGAATGTCATACTTAAAGCTACAAATGCATCCAAATGCATCCTCATTGTGACCATTCCATCGTCTTTTGGGCGAGGAGGAGGGCAGCGGCTTGTGACTTTTGCTCCCAGCTAGGTTTAGGTGCACTTGCGCAGGTGTGGTGGGCAGCCAAGAGGGGCATGCTGTGGGGTCAGCTGTTGCCGCTTATTAAGGAATTTCTTGATTCCAGGCCTTCCCCTCAAATACTGGTTTTACACCTTGGCAAAAATGACCTGGGCCAGAGGACGTATCAGTCCTTGAGGCTACAGGTCCGTAGGGACCTTGCCATTATTAGATCTTGGCTGCCAGGGATTGTTATCCTCTGGTCAGACGTGCTCCCACATAGGGTTTGGAGGGGGGCTGTCCGACCTCGTTTGTTGGACTTAGCCCGTCGTAAGACCAACCGGTACTTGAAGGAGTATATACGGGAAATGGGTAGGGAAGTAATCTTCCACCCAAATATCATTTTCTGACCCGACCCTCTTTAGAGGACGGAGTGCACCTTTCCGAGGCTGGGGCCAACATTTTCCTTTTTGATTTGCAGCAGGGGATTAGGAGCCTTTTGGGTTCGTGGGGCGGTGGGGGTTAAGCTCTAGGCTAACCCCCCCGTGTGGCAGGTCACGTGTGGGCCGGGTAGATAAGATAAGCAATTGGTGTACATTCAGAGGTAAGCAAGGTCAAGGGGTGAGCCAGGACCGCTCAGATGGTGCCGGACTGGATCGGTGAGGCTGGCTGGCAAGCCCCTTGATTGGATCAGCAAAGACAACCATACGGCTTGGCCTGGGGGAGTCTGCGCGGTCCAGCTGCCTCGACCCATCGGGTCGTCTGTGATAGGCTTTCTCAGTCTATGACTGAGGATAGCTTGGAGTCAGAATGTTACGCCCAAGGGTAACTCAGGGGGAGGCAGACGGCTAGATGCCGTTTCCCCCAATTCTAGGGCCCGCACGTTGTTTGGGGGTTATATATATTCCCTGCTGCAGTTTTTCACATGTTGTTCAGTTAATAAAGTTACCCTTAATCCAAGTCTCTGTCTGTTGTGATCATTGGGGGGTGCTCAGGTAATAGGAGCGAAACGTTAGGACAATCTCTTCTTAACTAAATAAAACGACCAGAACAACCTGGAAAATGCTTCCTTTTGTTAATTCAAAAATATATTTTTAATTGACTAATCTTTACAGTTTTTTGGGGGGGTTGTTTTTTTTTCCCTCAAGAGTGACCACTTTTAGATTGCAATCCTTATTCCCTCATTCATCATTTGACTTTGTCGTTTTATCAGTTAGTTTGCAATTTGAAGTTCTAAGGACAGAAAAATTGGCTGTCCCAGCCACTAATTTCTATCCCTCAGAATGTCATACTTAAAGCTACAAATGTGTTTTAATGCATTATTAACATCATGAGACAGAATTATTGGAGTTATTCTTAACATACAAAACCATAAGTAGCAGTGTTGAAAAATCAGCAAGCCAAAGTAAGACAATATTTGTATTGGGGCGAACTAAAAGTCACAAATTAATAAGTAACAAGCAATATTCTTGTCATTCGAGATGATTTAGCAGCTTTTATTGTGTCATACCTCTGGCAGTAGGATTTCCTGATTCTAGTCTGAGCATACAGGCAGATTAGGAGAAAGGAGAGAGGCACAGGTTTCAGGTGTTCCCTGCTCAATTACTACAACATTGGAGGTATTGCCTATGTTATATTCCATGATGCAGACTACCATGAGAATATACCTTGTGTTAGACTAGGACATACCACAGTACGACTATAATTATAAATTTGTTCCACACAGATTTTTCTTGACATTTTTTCCATTGCTTAAAAAACTGTAGGAGAAAATCCTTCTGTGGCTTCTTCAGTTTATGCAAGAACAAGGGATTTCTTTGGATGAAGTCGATCAGGATGGTAACAGCGCAGTTCATGTAGCTGCCCAGCATGGTTACCTGGGATGCATACAGGTAAAAAATACTGTTTATTTCAAAAAGATGTTTTAAATGAAACATTCAAAGTAACATGTTATGTGGAAAAATATCATTTATATCAGAAGATATTATTTACAGTTTTTAAAAAAATGCTTAACCCTCGGTCAAAAAACATCATTTTCGGGACCACTCATTGATGAAAAAAACTCCATAACATGTTAATGTAAGTCTTTTGCAATTCCATGCTCCAGGTGTACATCAACTGTGATGAACTTTGAATGACCATGTGGTAATTTAGGGCCTGTCCTCCTAAATCTAATGAAAATTGATATTTACATTCTCACAGCTTTGGTGGTTGGTTCTGTCATCCCTTGAATGACAAAGAAAAAAAATGTACACAAGATGTTAGCAGTAATAGTGACCCAATCAAAATTCTGTGTAGTGATTAATGGCCCAATCCTAAGCACCTTTATAGTATCACATTTTACAGCATTGAGAATGCCGATCTGGAAGCGCACGTAGTCACGCACTTCCAGACCCCACAGAGGACCCCGTGCACAGTCACGGGGAGGAGAAGGCCCACTGGTAAGTCAACAGGGCAGGGGGTTGGGAGGATCAGTGCAGATCAAGGAGAAGGTTGGGGGCACATTGGAGGCAGGAGGTGGTGGCACCCAGCGAAGGCAATTTGCGCTGAATGCTATCCCTTCCAGAGTGAGCCTACATGCCCCCTTTATCTTCTCAGACCTGCACCAGCTAAAGATCTGGCGCAGGTCTGAGGAGACCCATTGGTGGTTGAAAGTCTTACAGAGGGATAAGAGAAAATATTTCTCTGCTTCTCTGTTCCTTGTTTTTATTTGTGCTTATTTGTTAAATTTTAGTTTTGATAATATTTGGTAATACAAGTAATGTTTGCTCACTGTTTTTAACTTGGTTGTACTTTGTTCTTGTTGGTCTTCGACCGTATTAATAAATGTGTGTGCCTGATCTTCCTCTGTCCTCCCCACTCCTGGATGAAGCACGCCAGTTGAGGAGGCAACCAGGACAGGCTTCAGGGCATTTGGGAACCATAGGAGTTGTTCCCACTTGGTTCCCATAGGGCATGTCTGCCCCCAGGCACTATCAAAGGCCAAGTGGCAACTCTACTTACATCACCATTTAATGTTGGGGCCCTGAGAAATTAACCCTGGCAACTCTACCCTCTCTGTAGCCCTGGTGGGGTATTATTGACCCCTTGACTAATGAAAAACTATATTAATGAAAAAGGTAATAAAGTGTTGTGTTGTTGTTTTTACTTGCAAATGGTCTTATGCTTAATACAATCCCCAGGTGTTTTATTTTTATACTTTTCTTAGAGCCTCTTTGATCCCAAAGCCAGATTGATACAGTAAAGGTTGTCTTTGACCCAGGGTTAATTTCAAAAGACTCAGAATAATACAAGGCAGGCGTGGCAATGTCTTCCATTAGACCAATGGGTATGAGATAGGAGTAGGCAAACTGCTGAATTATACAAAACTCTTAATATGTTTAATCTTAATTAATTTTAACTCTAACATAACCATTTGAGCATAGCATTCAGCTGGCCCACTTTTGACTCATGTATATTTTAAAGTGGAACAAGGCTAAAAATATCTACTTGCACCTTCGTATTTGACATGCAACGTGTGTGTTTCACTTGGGTATTCATGCTTTAGTTTAGGACATAAAATATTGTAAGAACTAGTCTTGAGAGTTACTTTGAACATTATAAAATATATGGCGGAGAGTGACATAGGAGGAAGCAAGGTGTGTGTGTGTGTGTGTGTGTGTGTGTGTGTGTGTGTGTGTGTGTGTGTGTGTGTGTGTGTGTGTGTTTCCCATTTATATATTTCCCTTCCTGCAAGGAGCTCAGGGTTGTATACATGGCTTTTCCCCCTCCTGTTATCCTCATAACAACTCTGTGAGGTAGGCTAGGCTAAGAGATAGTGACTAGCCCAAAGTTACCCACTAAGCTTTATGGCTTAGCAGGGATTTGAACCCAAATCTTCCTGATCCAAGTCCAACACACTAACCACTAAATCACAGTAGCTATATACAATAACATCTGAAGCAGGGAGTAATAATTAATGTTCTCTGTGGTATGATATGAAATATTTAGTTATAAGTGAAAGTCTCATGTTTCTCTTTGCATAGATCTGTAACTCAGTACTGTTCACACATTAAACAGAAAGCATGATTAGAGACACTTGTGCCTTTTTTCTCCTCTTATTTGAGATCATCAAAAACTGTTCCCGGAATATGCCTAAATGTGAATTCTTTATTTTCATCTTAATTACCCACTCATGGTTTATGCTGTAATTTTGTAACCCATAATAAGAGTTGCACTAGGCAAGCAGGAACAGATAAGTCATCTAATTTTCAGCATAACTTGCAAAGCATAAGAGAGAAAATATCAGGGAAACGTTCATGTTGATGAACTGTACATGAGTTTAAAAATGACTTGCTAGACTTGGGTTGCAATCCTGTATTCTCTTGCTGCTGTTTTTGGTGCTTTGAACACAATGGGGCTTACTTCTGTGTAGGCATACTTGGGGTAAAATAAACTGATGGCACCTCCCCAGAAGAAAAGTATCAAAGCACTGATGGCCACCCCCTCCTTCTCTCAAGGAGATAAAGCAAAAGCTGCTTTTGCTGCTGTCTCTCCTACTCACCACAATCCAGAGGAAGAGAGAGCTGCCCTTTAAAGCCAAAAACAAGGAGAATGAGAGCTCTGGCTCTGCTGGGAGCCAGTCTAGGGCACCTTCTCACCTCCTCCAAGGACTCAAAACTCATGGATATTAAAAACCACAGGAGTCTTGTAATCATACATTCAAAAACCCATGTGGAAGGATCTGAACCTGCTGATTAAGAGGTGGGAAAGAGGTACTTGAGAATTCCATGGCAACACTCGTGGATGTCTCACAGATAAGGAAACCCATGTAGGTTTTGCATCCAAACGTGCAAAGCCCAAAAACCATTACGTTGATTGTGCAGTTATTCCTTGGGAAAATGCTTATTTCCATGTGGGTTTTTGCATGCTTGATCTGGGTCTTAGAGGCAGAGCTTTTCAAGCAGTGGTACAAATATGGCGGGGGACACTGCTCTGCCTGGCCCGACCTTGCCTAAAGTGGAGATGGTTTGAGCAGCAGTGCACTAGTGGCACAGTGTGACTGTGCAGCAGCCCAGGCCTTCAAAAAGGCACATGGGTTGGGCGTGGAAGAGTGGACAGGGGGGCATCAGCAGCCAGATGAGCCTCTTCCTTAATGCAGGCACAATGCAAGGCATGTTGCCCATTTCTGCACATAGCAGCCCTCTCTGGTGGCAGTGGTTCTCAGAAGAATGGCACCTCCAGAGACATTTCTCAAAAAAGTGGTACTTGCAAAAAAAAAAAAAAAACCCCTTGAAAAAAGCCCTACTGCCTGCCTGTGAACCATTTGGTCTCATGCCTAACTACTGTTAATATGCCTATCCTCCTTTAATTTGTATACATTTGGCTGGCTATTACCACATCATGTGGTAGTTAATATCATAAACAGATTGTGTAAAGTGAAGAAGTATTTTCTTTTTCTGTCCAGAACCCCGTGCAAATTAAGGTTGCTAACATACATACATATTTTTTAGACTCTGGTTGAATATGGAGCAAACGTCACTATGCAAAATCATGCTGGAGAGAAACCTTCTCAAAGCGCTGAGCGGCAGGGACACACCATGTGTTCGCGTTACTTGGTAGTGGTGGAGACTTGTATGTCATTGGCATCCCAGGTGGTGAAGTTAACAAAACAACTAAAAGAGTAAGTTTTCGTTAAGGATGGTTGGATTCCAGGTCTATTTGGTTTGTTCTCAAAACAGGGCTTTATTTTCCTTCTGTTAACAGCAAGGGCCTTTTATTAAGCAACTAGGGCATTAGAAACGCTTCATGCAGCAAATGTATGTCTATATAGTGAACAGTGTAATGTCTGAATAGATACTGCAACCCAGTAAACAAGTAATAGACACACATTGGGGACCTGTGGCCAATTGCATGTCTACTGTATATTTACAGATGTGCACCTCTGCTTTTAATATTCTTATGATACCTGGTGAGCATGGCAAAAGCATGTACATTGCATAAAGTGTGAAGTGGCTCCTAGCATTGACACACATTTTCTGGGAAAGGAATAAGTGGGCACTGCACAAAAGGTGAACAGGACCTTTGTAAAACTCATTTTCGTATAGCTTGTACACTGGTACTTCTTAGAAGAGTGCCCCCATTGCCCTAACCCATTCATTCATCCATCAAACACTTATATAAATGTAGCATGGATATTTTCATGACCAGACATAATGCTAAGAGGTAGAGTTTTATAGGTTAAAAGGTCATGTACATTTAAAAAAAATATTAAACAAAAATTGTGAGGAATCCCAATGTTTTAAAATACACATAAAATCACCCAAAAGTCAAGAAGTTCTCCAGCAGTCAAGAACATCTCACACAGGTTCTCTGTGTTTCCTTGAGAATGTCCAGAGTCTTGGATGAAACGTCGGATTAATATTTTATGAAATGTGTGGTTTTTTGGTGATTTTATGTGTATTTTAAAACATTGGAATTCCTCATAATTTTTGTTTAATATTTTTTTTAAAATTACATGACCTTTTAACCTATAAAACGCTAACTCTTAGCACTTATATAAATGTGTTCACAAGGACAAACTGGACATTACTTAAGCACATTATTCTTCCTTGCATGTTTGTTCTTGAAGACCAGCAGACTAGGAGAGGCAATCAGGATTGCAACTGTGCTGTGGGAGGAAAGGGGGATTTAGGACCCAGTCCTATCTGGGCCTTGTGCTGTCAGAACTAGTATTCTGGCAATGCAAGGCCCTTTATGGCAACGTTAAAGCCAAACTGCCATCGCACACTTCTGGTCCAGTGCCACAAATGGGCAGGAGCATGTTGTGGGTGGGTAGGGGGAGGGCAGGGGGAGTGAACCTTGTTGGCACCAGTGTGCCCAGGATCCTATCCCGTCTTTTCCAACCTATCACACCTCTTTTCTCTCCGTGGACTTATGCCAGCTATGTAGGAAGAGGCCCATAGGCCAGCAGGGAGCCTACGCAGAGCTAAGTAGGAAACATTTTTCTTACCCCTGACAGGCCTCCTGATCGCTCCACCCACCATTAGATGCAGTGCATGCTCCATCAGCATGGCTGCATTATCACCAATAGTGTGGGATAGGAATGGGCAGGGACAGCCCAGTCCAATGTAACTCCCCGTGCGGTGATGCAGTGGTGCTAACAGGACATCCACTGCATCCCATGAGGGAGTTTCAGCCTCCTAGGGGCAAAGGAACAGAGGATTACCTCAGGGTAAGCCACTGCCAGGCTGGTGGGTCTACTTGGACCTGCGAAGGCATATCGAGCCAGGGAAGGGGGCTTAGATTCGGCAGATGCCGCTGCCATCCCGGGCCCTGTCACCACCCCATTCCACCCACATCCCTCCCACCCACCCGTCCCCTGCATGATCTTACCTGGGGCAGGGGGCATCCTCTCAGTGCAATCCTATCCAACTTACACTACCGGTGTAACCAGCGATGCAGTGCAAATGGGAGACTCCAGAACTGAAAGGGAATTCAAATCCTCTTCAAAGGGGGATTCAAGGGGGATTTAAATCTCCCCTCCCCTCCAAAGCCTCCCGCCCTGCCCTCCCCCGCTGGTTACACCGGTGCTGTTAGTCTGCTGCTGCACGGAGCTGACGACTCACTGTTGCTGGCACTGGTCAACCAACCCACACGTTCCAGCAGCTCTAGGCACAGTTAGGATTAGGCTGTTAATTGTCCCTGCTCCAGTTCAGTTCTGGATCAAGTGCCCCTGCAGCTGCTGTTTGCCTGAAAGGGAAGCTGTCGTTGCAAAAATGTAAGTGTAAAATAATTACCTAGTTATTCTCTTTAAAACAGCTTTTTCTGTATTCTGATTTTCTTTTCACATGGTCTGTAATTGTACTCAACATTTCAGACTCCAGAAAAGTTAGTTAAGAACTAAGGGTTGGAGAACTCAAGTTCCCTCTCCCTGAAAGTCCCAACTCCTTCCTCCACCCTTTCCAACACACCTACATCCCTAAGAAGGGGAGTGGGTGCCTGGTTATCCAAGTCTGGCTTTGCTCCCTTTTTGAGCAGCAGTTTCTGTGGGTTTCTACAGCAGGCTAATGGGGGCTCCTGCTAGGTAAAGTAGCTGCTGCACCCAAGTAACCAAGAAGCAAAGGTAGGAAATAAGAGCTTATTGGTCCTTTAGAAGCAGCCCATCCTTTCCCTCCACTCTGTCTATGTATGTTCAGGTAACGTTCTTGGTAAACTCAGAAAGGGCATGAATGTGTGTGTGTGTGTGTGTGTGTGTGTGTGTGTGTGTGTGTGAATGTGAGTATATTTGTGTATGTAGTGGTGTTGTGAAAACATAGGCAAATGGCTTCTTAAGGTGACATTTTTCTCCATTTACAGTGCAATCCTGGGCATGTTTATTCAGCAATAAGTCCCACTGAGTTCAGTGGGACTTACTCCCTTGTAAGTGTGTATAGGATTGCATAGTAATTCTGTTTGTTTCATTTTAAGACAACATTCACATAATTATAGCAGTTCATATAACAGCAGGAATAAGTCATGTCTCTAGCATAGTTAATGTATGGATTGAGATCTTTTATGTGTTGTTTCTACTTCACATGCTGTAGAGGTACTTGCAGCTGTCTCATATAAATGTATGTCCAATGCAGTACCCATTTGCATTGGAGTTGGCTTTGGTTCCTGGCCAGGTACATTAGCATGAGAAGAGGAATGACAAAAGGAGAGTGAAACAGGTAGACCAGCCACAGTCAGGGATAACAAATGGAAATAATTTGTCCAAACCTGCAGAAGAAAGTGTCATGGGACTCCATGCTGCAAGCCAATGCTGACAGATGGTGGGAGTGATTTTTAAAATAGTATAAGGAAATGTGTAGGCGAGAGGAAGGAAGAAGGGAAAATTGAAGGAAGGGAAGATCTTTATAACGTGCATCTGGTTTCTGCACATTGGTTTCCCACCTAAAAATTTTTTTTTTCATTTTCCAGATCCTTTCCTTGACCAATACTGTATGAGCATTTCCTTTTTTATGGATCTAGCAAATCTAGCCATCACAGAAGTCATATGGATGCTTTCTGGCTTTTTCAGCTCTAAAACTCTAGAACTGAGAAGTGAGTTAACAGCCTCACTTAAGGCTAGTGAACCAGGAAACTATCCAGTTAAATATTCTACAGCTGGGCTGGTGCTGTCAGTTTTCTTCTGCTCATTCTGATAGTGAAAGCAGTAATGAGGAGGTGGCTACATTGTTACATGATCAATTCCATTGCCACATGGCCTCAAAGTGTGGGCTGGGGGAGGACTCTCTACTGTAGAAATCTGCACAGTCCTTTCAAAAGTAAACATCAGTCAGGACTTAATGGGAAAGAAGGAAGAGGTTTTCAGAGGGACAGATTCCCAACCTGCTACATAAGGACAGCTGTCCCCCACAAGACCTTTTCTCTCTGTGAAGATACCAGTGCTGGGGAAAAATGTTCACATCATAACTCATTAACTTTCTTTTTGCCATGAGTTACACAATTCAGGCAGCTGACGAGAGCACTGACTTCCCAAACCATATACATTGTACTCATTGCAGAATAGACACCTGCATCACAGTTGACAATATAGACATCCCCCCACCATATAGATATTGTCTAATAAGAACATATGAAAGAGATCTGCTGAATTAGACCAAGTATCCCATTAGTCCAGCATTCTGTTTCAAACAGTGGCCAATCAGATACTTCTGGGAAGCTCACAATCTGAAAAAAGCCCTCTCCTGTGGTTTATCCCCCTAACACCTGTCATTCAAAGAGACACTGCCTCTGAACATGGACATTCGTGGTTAGTGGCCAATCATAGATTTGTTCTCTTTGAATTTGTCTAGTTCCCCTTTAAAGCTATCTCATGTTCATAAGCAGATAAGAGTGGCATTTGCTGAATAGACCACGAGTAGATGTGGTTTTTGTGGGGGGAGGGGTTGTTAATTTTTTGGTGACCAACACAGAACACTAAATAATGCTAATCTTGACTCAAAATGCTGTATAAAATTATTTTTAGCTCTAAAGCGAAATAGCACAAAAAACCTAGCTCTAAACGTGAAATAACACGAAAAACCCTTCATTCCACGAAATATCACCGCTATTTCTTATTTTTGAGTAATCTGCCAGTACTTTTAAGTAAGGGATCTTACTTGGAACAGTTGCAGAGCCTCTCCAACAGCTCCAAAGGCCGTCTTGTTGTTTCTGGTTGCTTTGCTTCTGCTACTTATCTCCGATCTGTACTGTTCTGTATGGTTTGCTGCATATATACAGCATTCCACCACTTGGTGGCAGAGGCAAGCATGGGCAAGCCTTTTATTTCCTGTTTCTTTTACAGCACAGTACATCCCCCATATCCGCTGGGGATATGTTCCAGGCCCCTCCATGGATACTTGAAACCGTGGATAGGGGCGGATGCCACCTCCATGGTTTCTTGAGGGGGGCCGCCCTGCCTCCCCTGCAGGCAGGCACATGTGGGGGCCCCCCAGCTCTTATTTTTCTTTCAGAAAACTGTTTCTTCCTTAAAACAAACAGAAGCAGCCTCCATTGCAGGCAAGTAGAATAAGACTAAGTCCTAGAGAACCTCTGCAAGGTTTCTGTTAACCTGCAATAAGCAGCCTGCTTCTCCTGTTTGTTTAAGGAAGAAATGAAGTTTGCTGGAAAAAAAGTAAAAGCCTGGGGGGTCCCTGATCCGTGGATAACTGAAACACAGGTTAGCCATATTCTTTCCATAAGCAGGTCATGAAGGTGATAGCCATTTTCCAAGATCCTATAATGTTCCCAGAATCTGATAATGTGAGATATGCATATGTTCCATTTAGCTGTCCTATAAAATATAGATCTTGGTAGGTAAAGAAATATGACTGAAGAGACTCGTAGAGCTTCACCCATTCGTAGCCAGCTCATACTTATCATTTTTTTGGTGAACAGCTTTCTAAATGAATAGTGATGAACAATACCTGGTCTTTACCAAACAGTAGCATATTCCAGAGGAAACAGAGACATCTTGAGTCAATTTTCCTCTCGGATAACATGCAAGAGAAAGTTACAGGGAACAAGTTCTAAATTTGCCTTGAGTTGAGTTGTAATTGGGCACAGGTAAGCTAATTGTCGTGAGTCCCACAGCTCCAGCAAATTGCTCCTTGGGATTTTAATCTTGCATCTTATACCAGAGTCACTGCTGTTAATAAATAATTTATATAAAGTAGGCAGCTTTCAGAAGGTACAATAGAGTGATCACAGGGTACCCACAGGGATTAGAAGCAATTTGCAGTACAGAGACCCTCTTTGTGCTTTTCGGTATTTGTATGCGCTCTGTGTGTGCAACTCTTAAATTATAGATGAACAGAGGCTTTCTTTTCAAAGTGATGTTGAGTGAACACTATCATTTCTCCCTAAGCACTTCCACTGACAGCTTTTCTTTTAGAAAAAAAAATAGGGTTTAACAATTTAATATTTTCTTACAGGCAGACAGTAGAACGTGTGACATTACAGAACCAACTCCAGCAGCTTCTAGAAACTCAGAGATCAGAGGGCAAGTCACTGCCAACATCCCCAAGGTAACTAGGCTCACAGGAGTAGAATTCCAGTGTAACTGGAATTGAAGTCTTTTTCATGCTTGTTGCATAGGGAGGTTTATACTCCAGCTAATGATCCAATCGTTCATACTGTAAAAGCATAAAAAGCAAAACGTCATATGATGGAAATCTACACCATTTTAATTTGGCAGGTGTGAATACTGGACTTTGTGAGTGAAATGAAATTAATTATCCTACATTTTACCAATCTGATTTATTGTGGAGCCTCTAAATGACTCATAGTGATCACAGGAAACATCTTGTGAACTTCTAAAACTTGACCTTATGGTGGCCCATAGTAATATTATCCTCTCTGTAATTCATAAAGGCTTTTGCTGACAAAATGGGCTTGCCAAGTAGGCAGGCTGCTGTTCAAGTGCCTTGAAAGTGATTTGTCTTCACTATCTAATATAAACAGCACAAAAAAGCATAGATACAGTTGTACACTTCAATAATTTAACCCCAGAAGAGTTCAGCTGAATAAGGGCTGAAGGAGAGGAAAAATCTTACAGGACAGCTGTCTCTGCTACAGACGTCCCGTGTGAGTGTTTGCAGCAGAACTGGGCAAAGGTTTAAATGTTACTTATATAGGAGACTTGAGAAAACACTTACTTAACATACTAAAACATTTGCATGGGGACCCTATTGTTTTTGGATGAAGAAGTGCAATCCAATGTACCCTTTCACATTCTGAACTCCCATTACTTAAAGTGTGTAACTCTGTGTAACTCAGCAGCAACATCCTTTTTTCTTTTTTTTCTGTATATAGAGAAATAATTAATACTGTTCATATTAAGAATGTAAGAACTGGCACAGTGGTGTTTCAGACAGATGATCCGGTGACTGCAGTAAAGTCTGTGACGGCTACACCAAACATCATTATCCTGATCATAATTGGCATTTATGTAGCATTTTTCCTTAGTGATCAAAGTGCTTTGTATACAATATCTCAAAATAACCCTGTATTATTATTATTATTATTATTATTATTATTATTATTATTTATTTATTTATTTATTTATTTATTTATTTATTTATTTATAGAATTTATACCCCGCCTTTCTCCCACAAGGGCAACCAAGGCGGCTTACAATAAAAACATTAAAATACATATATACATTTAAAATCAAGAATTAAAACAGTTAAAACAATTAAAACAAACAACCCCAGTGGGTCATCCACATTTACATTTGTTAAAAGCCATCTGTTAAAAAGCCAGCTCGCCATGTCAGACATCAAAAGCTGATCTAAATAAAAATGTCTTAAGGCCCTGCCGAAAGGCCCCTTATATTGTAAGGCCAAATCCTATCCAACTTTCCAACACTGATGCAGCTGCTCCAATGGGGCATGTGCTGCATCCTTCCGGGGGGGGGGGGCAATCACAGAGTCCTCCTTGAGGTAAGAGAATGTTTGTCCCCTTACCTTGGGGCTGCATTGCTGCTGCATTGGTGCTGGAAAGTTGGGTAGGATCAGGCCCTTAATCTAGATCACAGTACTGTACATATTACAGAAGGGGAGCAGAGAGTGAGTAAGAGTGGCTTGCCTGAGGCCACCCAGTGAGTTTACAGCTGAGCTGGGATTAGAACTGGCAACTAATCCTGATGGATAATGTCAGTGAAGAATTAGATTTTTAACTCTTAAGGGTTGTTTTATTTGAATCCTGTATGTCTACGAACATGCCTTCTGTGTGGCATATGGCTTGACATTTGGCTTCTTGGCTTTCATTGGTATTTTAAAATACTTGTGGAAATATGGTTACAGAGAAAATACGTAACATGTGCAGGCAATATTTTCAGAAATCAAATGCGACTTACAAATCAGGCTCCTGCACAGCCACCTGACCCAACAGATTCTAGTATTTGTACCCGTCATGATATAACTGCATCCCTTTTCCACTCTTTATACAGCATATCAGTGCCAGAGTCAGGCTTGTGGGGACTACCAACTAAATGCCATTGGGGGGAGGCATTTAGCCGGGCAGGACTGGCATCCAGCATCTTTTTTAACTATAATGTAATTCCTTACTCTGTTGTGTTACGGGATGCAGTGACAGCGACATTATGGGTAAAAGAAGGATGGCAGGCACCAGTGGTGCTGCTGAATAGCACTCCAGGCCATTGCTGCTGCTAAGGTAAACCACAACAGGTTGAGGGAGGCTTTCCTTGGTGGTGGTAGTAGTGGCAGCAGTTCAGAGCACTTCATGGCAGCAGCCGCCATCTTTTTTTCACCTTTCGATGGCCTTGTCACTGTGCTCTCTGCTACTGCCCAGTTGAATAGCCCCTGACAGGTCCATTGTGCATATTTGGGAGTTCTATCCAAAGAAAGTCAGTCATGACTAAGCAACCAACTTTTGCATGGTATAATCCAGCAAATGTAAGCATACCTGTATTATTAACACAATGTGTCACCATGTTTCTTTGGTGGTATCTGCTACAGTCTAAGCATCCTTACTTGAGAAGTAAATTCTACTGCAACAAATACAGCTTGCTTCAAAGTCAGTAGGTTGTCCAATAGGTTCCCTGTCAGAGCAGCAGAGTAACATCATCTCTATCTTGAAGAAGCTTGCTTTAACCGTGTAGAAAAAATGCTACTGTGGATGAACATCTAGTCTAATAGTTGGCTTAAAACATCTGATGCAAGGTAAAATCCTGACTAATGATCCAGCCGGCAGCGCAGGGCCACCAGCCAGATCCTATCCATGCTCCGGGCTGCTCTGCTGGGTCCCCTTCCCTGGATGTAAACCGGGGCAGGCCAAATCGGCCTCCTTGGATTTCCGCCAGCTAAATAGCTGGCGAAAGTAGGAGGAGGATGTGTAATGGCCGAGCTGGCCCGGCGGGGACGGGGGTATGGCTGATGCCAACCTCCCCACCCCCTTCCGGGCTTACGGAAGGATTGTGCTGTGGGGGTTCCAAAGTGGTCACTGCTATACTGCCAGAACTGCTTACCGCTTCCATCAGCGGACCAGTCGTGGGCTATAGAGTGTAACATTTTGTGACACTATATGTATGGCTGTACTACCGGAATGTTAGTTCTGGCAGCGCAGCCCAATGATAGGATTCACACAAGGTGGAGGGGGGATTTTTGCGAACAATCCCCTTAATTCTGCAGTCCTTAATGCTTCATCCAGTCCTGTTCTGGGAGGTTCTGCAACCCACCCACCCCCAATGTAATTTCAACAAATGCAGAAGGCTGCTGTGCCAAGGAGGCAGTGGGAAAGTTAACTTATGCAAGCTTCTTTCTGTGCGCGCTCCTTAAAATACAACCCATTATATCAAATCTCCTATAGATTTTAATGAATTCATTATCATCAAATCTGTCAAAAG
Source organism: Plestiodon gilberti rubricaudatus (assembly GCA_026170595.1). Taxonomy (NCBI): domain Eukaryota; kingdom Metazoa; phylum Chordata; class Lepidosauria; order Squamata; family Scincidae; genus Plestiodon; species Plestiodon gilberti. The sequence goes on from JANXHW010000002.1 coordinate 54,695,841, forward strand.
CAGATTTCTTTTTCAGATTATCCCAAACCAAGATTTTAAAAAAACCATGTGTTCCAGGTTTCCACCTTAAGCGATTCTCAGAAGGTAGAATCTAGCAATTTACCTAATGTAAATCTTTAAAAGGAAATTTTTCTATGGAGGTTAGCAAAGAAAGGAAATAACAGATCAAACTTAGCATGAAAACAGATTTACATTCTTAACTATGGAGTCAGTAGTGTGACTCCATAATATATTCCATGTGGGTAAGGGTCAAGAAGAAAGCAATATGATGTTCAGATAAACACATGCAATGGAAACATCAGTGTTACACTTTGTATCTGTATAATTTTGATTGTGGTCTCCTTACTAATTTTTTATTTTATTTTTTCCCCCTTGAAGTTCACCATCATCGCCCACTTCTGGCAAACCTCAGTGGAAACCATCTGATGCAGATGACTCGCCTCTGCCGAAAAGTAAACTGAATGCCCATGATGGGATTCAGATTCTTGGCAGTGTAGGACACCACAGTCGGCCCAAGATGAAAGATGAGGACTCTGACAAAATCCTGCGCCAGCTGCTGGGGAAGGAAATCTCTGAGAATGTCTGCATGCAGGAAAAGCTCTCACTAGAATTTCAGGATGTTCAAGCCTCCAAGAATATGAAGAAAATTCCGCTAGAGAAAAAGGAGCTGAAGTTAGCAAGACTAAAGCATCTCATGCAGCGGTCCCTTAGCGAATCTGATACAGATTCAAATCATTCTGAAGACCAGAAGAACACACCTGTGAAACGAACTGATAAGCCAAGGCCACAGCCCATAGTGGAAAACATTGAAAGCACTGAGAATTTGCACCTCATGATTAAGAAACACACTTTGGCAGCAGCAGGGCGCCGGTTCCCTTTTGGAATGAAAGCTTCAAAATCCATGGATGGTCACAGCCCTTCTCCCACTTCAGAAAGCAGTGATCCTGATAATGAATCCCAATATCAGACTGGGAGTGTGTCTCAGAACCAAGTCTTGGGAGATACCTATCAGCCCAGCCCCGAAACCGCCATTGCTCCCAAAGTAGCCACAAGTCCCAAGAGCGCTCTCAAATCTCCATCTTCGAAGCGCAGAACTGCCCAGAATTTAAAACTCAGAGTGACTTTTGAGGAGCCTGTGGCACAGGTGGAGCAAACAGAGGGTGGTTTAAATGGGGAACGGGACAAAGGAAGGAGTAAGGCCCTTCAGCGGCCTCCACCCAATGCTGAAACCGCCGGGGACCAGCAGAAGCGGCCATTTGGAACCTTCCGATCCATAATGGAGACACTGAGTGGCAACCAGAATAATAATAATAATAGTAACTGTCAAACTGCCGGCCTAATCAAGACCTCATCATCCTTTACCTCATTAGGAAGAAAAGCCACAGATAGCAAGAAAAATTCAGCAACTTCTACAAAAGGAAAAAATAAGCCAGTGAGTGATTGTAGGGGGCAAAGGGAATGTTTTTGTCTTAACATTAAAAGGTTTCTGCTTAAAATAACTATGTGTACAAAACACCAACAAACAAGTGTTGATAGGACTTCAGGCAGGGCTGAGGTAATGTGAGAATAATGTTACTGAAAAAGAATAACTTAAAGGCATTTGAGGAAGTTTTCTCAGGAATCAGATGTGTTCATTCCATGCCCCTAATCCCCACAAACCCTGAATTGAATTTCTCCCTTCATACACGGTAAGAATGACAGTAAAGCCATCCTGTGTTCTGCTACCAAGCATTTCAAGTATGAAAAAGACATTGGTATGTCTTCATTGGTATGGAGAGGGCAAGAGTAAAATGAGCCCCGAAAGAAGTAAATAAAAGAGAGTGCAAATAACATTTATTATTATTTTTCATGTAGTACTATCTTATAGGGCACTTTACATAGGGTGAAAAGACTTACAATAATGGGACTGATAAGTAATTGTTTACCGTAAATGATAGTTTAACTGAAGGGGAGGTTTATCCATGAGATTACTGTACAAGAACTGTAAAGTAACATCTAAGAGCTGATCCAGAAATAAATGCAGTAGCACCGGGGGTTACACGGGGGGTAGGTTCTACAGTCAACTCATAAGGCAAAAATCGCATATACAGCGTCCTCACAGCTCAATCCTGTGTAAGGATCTACAGCCGGCCCATAGGTCCAGGCACAGCATTCTATGCCCTTCCCGGGCTGCTCTGGCGCAGCCTGGGGATACCTCGGGAGAAGGGGACGTTTGTCCCCTCCCCCCCTGGTGTAGGGCTGCCCAGCCCCAATGGGCCTCCTCGAATGTACATTGGATCTTGAGCTGATGTACATTCAGGGCGGTGGGATAAGGGCCGCCCAGGCCGGGAACGGGATATCAGCAGAGCTCGCCGCCAATATCCCCACCCCCTCCCTGCCTGGCTAGCCCAACAGCTGCCCTCCCTCACCTCCCAGCCCGCCCTCCCCCCACCCCTGCACCGGCCAGTGCAAATCTCACCTGCACCGACGTCTGTAGGGGCGGCCCAGAGGCGGAGTAACGGCTGACGGCCTCCGCGCCGGTGGCATTTTCACCCCATGTGCCAAAAACACACTTTACTGTGCTTTTACAGCACCCGGCACCACAGAGTGCGCACTCCGCAAGCGGAACGTTACGGAGGATTGCTCTGTTAAAGTTGTCGATAGGTTCATCTTGGAAACTGCGACTTTAAGTGAAGCAACTTCTAATGAAACCAGTTTTACCATAGGCTAATTGGTAAATGTAAATGTTCCTATGGCATTTTCCCATCAACTTTGAAATGAAACGACTTTAAACGAAACTACTAAGTGAGGACTTAAGGTAAAAGTGACCCCTGACAATTAAGTCCAGTTGTGTCCGACTCTAGGGTGTGGTGCTCATCCCCATTTCAAAGCCGAAGAGCCAGCGTTGTCCGAAGACGCCTCCGTGGTCATGTGGCCGGCATGACTCTCCTTGCCGCAGCGCGTAGCATGCGGCTGGAACACGGAGCGCTGTTTACCTTACTGTACTCAAAATTACTGTAAATTACTGTACTCAAAATTACCTTTGAAAATCCCTTAAGTCAGAAAAATACTTACTGTCTGAGGCTGCAATCCTATGCACACTGACCTGGGAGTAAGCCCTATTGACTATCATGTGACTTACTTACATGCATAGGATTGGGCTGTCAGACTATGAGAGGCACGTGGGAACTGAGGCCAGCTGGGAACAGCAGATTCACTCAGGTTCGTTCTGGGGCATACACTCATTGAGTGGAATGGCGGACGGAATTGCCAGCACTGTGTAAATCATTGTTTTTTTTCTTTTGGCCAAGCACGTATACAGTACTGTAATTGAAATCTCATAAGTTAAATATTCATAAGATGTGTCGCTACTGTATAGAACCAGACCATGAGGTCTGTATAAATCCCAGTACTTCTTCCAAAACCAGGTAGGGATCCAAGGAAGATGTTAAATTCTGATGTGTTCACTTCATCTAAGTGCTCTAGTTGGCTGCTTTTGTTATGTGGTAAGCCAGTGATGTGCCTTGGCTTGCCACAGGTTGGGGTGGTTTTTCCTATGCCAGTGCAAACATTTCTTTTTGAACGTTAGTACTGGCAAGGAGAAAGCCCCAAGAATGCAGTAAGCCAGCCTCATGGAAGGCTTACCAGCTGCCGTATAAAGTGAAAAACCAACCTCTCTGTAGTGGCTGCCAAGACTAGCCCTTTGTCCAGAATGTGATTCGAAAGGAGGAGTGTTGCACAGAAGCCAAAGTCTTGGGCTAGAGACATGCAGGTGATGGAGACAAACAAGGCCCGAAAATACAGCTTTTCAACAGGAGTAGTTCACAAAGCAGTTTACACAGTAAAATAAATCAATAAATGGTTATTGATGTATGGGTACAGCCTCGGGTAATGCAGGAATGAGGCAGCAGTATGGAGCAGGAATCCAGGGTTCAGCACCATTACTCATCATGATGGGAGGTGGCTGCCAGGGAATACTATAGGAATCATGAGAATTAAGGAACTGGACAGTACCATTAACTTGATCTAAGAAAAGCAATGGTAACGTACTCCCAACAAGTATTCTACCACAGGACTAAAGCAAGTGCAGGGAATGACAGGAAAAGGTGTATAACATTGTGGGGTTGGCAAATACTTCTGTACTGGAGCACAGCAGTACCCAAGGACTAGGAATGCAAAAAGTAGAACTAGGGTCCTGGGGGTCACTTGATATAGAAAAAAAGGATAAAAGAGTGTCACTTTGAATTCATTATGAAAAGAAAACTTAATGGAGTTAATATTAAAATTAAACAACAATTTCAAGAAAAGGCTAAGCTAGGATATGACAGAATGACAGGATACAGTTAAATTTGTTTTAAATTATGGAACCCTGAAGATTTGAGCTATAAGTTAAGTTCCTATAGCATAGAGCCTGAATACCATTCAGTTGATTTAAACCCAAGCATCCTGCTTCCTGACGTAACCTGCCCAGTCAAGTCCCCTTAAGAAAAACTTGTGTTGAAAGAACACTTCACTTATAGTGAACCAGCTATAACAAAGTGTACAAAAAAGAGAGAGAGAGAGAGAAATACTATGATATCGGTTCGCACAATGCATATAGGAACACTGAACAATTGGTAGGGAATTCAAAAATTATCAGTTATTGCCAATGATGAATATGGAATATATCCTTTTAAAGTTGTGTTTGAGTGCTTAAAATCTGCGGTAAATATGGATTATATTTTGTTCCTGGAACTCTATAGCGTTTTCTGTCTCTATTTGTCTGTTTCTGTCCATTTTCACCACTATTCATTGCATGGAGCATTAACATATTCCTATAAACTTTCTACATTTGCACGCTTTATTTGTCAGACATCACATCCAGTCAGAAATGTGTAGTTCCATAATGATTCACAGATGTAAACCATTGCCAGACACCATTTTTTCCTTTACCTGAAAAGGCTTATGAACACAGGCTTCAAACCTCCTTCTACAGTAGAATAATTTCTGCTTTATATAGGAAGCAGTTCCTAACTCCTAAAAGGCATTTGAGACACCACATGCCTACTAGAAGAGCTGGGTTGTGACATCTAGTTTTTTCAAGGCTTTTCTGATAAGCTTAACTTCTTTGTTTTTAATAGCTTATATATAACTATGCATGTGTGAAGCTTATTGCATGGTCTTTCAACTGATTAATGCATTGCGCTTCCCCAGGGACCTTACTCCAGCGACATCAGTTTTTCCACTAGCATGCTGAACGAAGACCGCCTGTGTAACTATGCATGGTATGTGCTGATGCAGAATGAAAATGTTGGCTTTCCTATTACTTTTTTATTATCCCCTCATTGCATGTGCAGCTTATAATTGTTCACAGCTTAAACTAATGAAAGGATGGATGACAACTGTAAAAGAAAATGAAATGTTGATCTCCTAAGAAAAAAAGTAAACAAACCCCTGTTACAGGCAGGCCTTTGCTAATATTCATAACCAAACTAGTTTAATAGCTCCAGCACAAAGTGTGCATAAAAAGCACTAGTGCTCATAAATTAAAAAAAATGCATTTTAGTTCAGTTTGGCATCACACAGTCTCTTGAATAAGAGTCAAAACACCAGATGAGAATGGAAATTAAATTTCCTCTGAGTAGGCCAAGTCAAACTCCAGTTACAGTCAAAAAAGACAGTTTGCCCTATTCTCCATTCTGTCATGTCTTTTTTTCACTCTGGGTTTTAGTTCTTGTTGTAGTTTTCTAATTAAATGTAGTGTCAGACAGACCAAAATTGAATTTGTTTTAGCCCGCACATGTATATAAACACAATTTTTTCAAAGTAAAAAATGCAGCTTTTATTGAACTCTCATTGGAAAGGAAAGGGTATAGTGTTGTTACTTTTAAAGTTATTAGCTCTTTGTCATTTTTAAAATCATCATTTTGCAACTGTGATGTCACCCCACTGTGAGCAGCCTGGTTGTTGTCCTTCCCCTTCTGCCAGGAGCCTCAGAGCTTGGGAGTGTAGGGGGGTTACTTTACCCTTCTCTTCCTCCACCTGCCGGTGCTTTGCTTGCAGCACAGGGAGAGAGAGCCTTCTCCTCCCCTCAGCATCGGCTTCCCTTTCATCTCCTCCCCCCCAGGGCCTGATTAGGCTCCATAAACTCCCCCACCCAGTTTTCTGCCTCATCTCCCTGCCAGCCCAAGGCTGTTCCAGGTGCAACAACTGCTTGCCCCCGGGCACCGTCATTGGCCTGCTCTCCACTGGCAGCGGGGTCAGGCACTTGGCTTCCCTTGCCTGCTCTGGGGGTGGAGCCAGCCAGGTTGCCTGTGCTCGTCAATGTGCAATGTTCTGCCATTCTGGAGGCTGCAGCTGCTCTTCGGCCCAGCTGGGAGGCCCACCGGGGCCTGCTGGGCTGTGGCGGTGATAGGCTCGTGGAAGGGGCCAGTCGCCCCATAGGAAGGTGAGTCTGATGTCGGATAGCAACTTTGCAATTAAGGTTGTATCCAAATGTCTGTATTAATGGAATTTTCCTTGCGTTACATTTGAAAATGGAATGTTAATCATGATACGGTAGTAACACTCAAGTGCACACCTCTCCTCCTGTAAGCTTAAAGTTGACTGCTTTTTTAGAGTTTTTTGTTTTGTTTTCTAATAAAGAGCTTTTAATTATGCCTCTATAGCCAAATTCAGAAGATGCTCTAACAGCCCATTCATGTGCAGGATTGAGCTGTTGTACTATGGAGCGCTTTGAAACAGCAGAAGATGCTTCCAATGTCACAATGTGGCTGCCGACGGAGCGCTCCATCAGCGGCCATTTTGGGAGTGCTGCAGCAAGAGGTGGCAGCACTCCCCCGACGTCGCTTAACCTCATCGCGCCTGCCAGAGCAGGTAAGGCAGGGAGGGAGTGAAACTGGGCAGGGAGAGGAAAGGAGCCTGCAGGAGGAGGTGGATCCAGCAGCGATGGTGTGTGCCAGATCCTATCCCCTCCATCAGCAGCCACCCTGCCCTCTTTCCCTCAGACCTGCAGCAGCTACAGAGCTGGCTCAGGTCCGAAGAAACCCATTGCGGAGCAGGAGCCTTACGGAGGGGTAAGGGAATTTAAATCTCCTTTCCCTTCCAATCCCCCCCCCCCGGCTGAATACACTGCACTCCTTTTTGGTGCGGCTGCACCAGCGGGGGGGGGGAGGATAGGATTGGGCTCTAAACCATAATTAGACAATTGTGCACACGTTGCACTGAGCCTTGGTCTGCAATCCTAGCCACACTTACTTGGGAGAAAGTTCCACTAAACTTAGTGGGGCTTCTGAGTAGATTCTGATGTTGGGCACATAGACTTCACCACCCCTTAATTTGTAAGGTGAGGACGTTTTAAGCTTCCAGTTACTTCAAACCATAACCACGGTTTCCTGTTCCACACAAATATGAGAAACCATGGTTTGTTCTAACCACAGTTCACAAACCTGACTTCAAAACCAGGATCAAACCATGGTTTGATATCCTGATTTGTAAACTAACTATGGTTGGAACAAACCAGTTTCCTTTATTCATGTAAAATGGGAGACTACTTCAAACCATGACTGGAAGTTTTAAACTTTGTCCCTTGGTGTGTAAAGTGGAGTGGGGAAAGTGCAATAAGCTGGTTTAGAGGTTCATCTGAACTTCGTCTTTATGACTCTAGATCTAGATTAAAGATGATCTGAAGCTTTCATGGCCAGCCAGTATGTACAGTTATTGTTTAAAAATGAGTTTAAAAGCCATGTAAAAAGTTAAAAAATAAAACCAAGTTTAAAACACACACTGGTTTCACTACGTTTCTTTCCATTTCCATGAATTTCGTCAGGTGAACGAGCACTTCTGTATATATCTGCTGCTGTTTGCTTGTATCCGCTAACATCTTTGCAGCTTTTTTGCTCGTTCACCTGATGAAATTCATGGAAGTTGAAAGAAACGTAGTGAAACCAGTGTGTGCTTTAAGGTTGGTTTTATTCTTGTTTTTAATACATAATTTTTTTAACGTTTTACATGTCTTTTAAACTTGTTTTTAAACAATCATTGTACATGACTCTAGACTGCACCTTGACTTGAACGTAAATTTTTCAGAAATAAATGGCACTTACTTCAAAGTAGTATGGTTAGGATCAGGGTATATTTCAGTAATTTAGGCCCCTGTCCTATTCTGTATGAGAGCGGAACAGTGTCCTGCTGTCGTCAAGAGGCCTCCAAAGATGCACGGAGTGCACCACCGGTAACCATTTTAGAGAGAAAAGCCATTGTCAAGAGGCGGCTGCTGCTGAAGAGTAACAGGGCATGTCAGGGGAGGGAGGGGGTGGATCCAGCAGCAGTCGTGCACACCTCCTGGCCCCTTTTCTCTCCTCAGACATATGCAACCAAAATGGCTGGGGTATGTCTGAGGAAACCCATAAGTGGCCTGTAGGTTTATGTGGAGTTAAGTGTTTTACTTACCTCACCACTCCCACCATAGCATGCAGCATGCACCTTTTGGCACAGCTGCATGCTATAGCATGGTGGGGGAGAGGATCGGGCAGTTTAATTATCCAACACTACAGAACCTGAACTTTGAGTTTCTATATAGTGAGAGAAATGAAATCCAGCATTTATCAGCAAAGAGCTAGCTTTTTAATGGAAAAAAAATGATGTACTTGGCATTTTTATAAAAGATGTTTTGAGATTACATTCATGTGTTAGAGATTCTTTAGGCTCATAGGCAAAACATTGTAAACTCTGCTAGACTACCAACCTTTTTAGAGTCCTTTTGACATTTGATGAGATGGTAACAGCTTAGAGTGTGCTAGTCTTATTAGGAAAGTCAAGCACCAGAGAGATTTTCTTGGGAGGAAAAAAGATTGAAAAGAATCTGACCCATTCACCTGCCTGGTTTATAATTCTCATGCTTGTCCATTGGCACCAAATGTAATTATTAGCAAATTATGGAACATTTTGGCACAAACTCTCTGGCAAAGCAATTATAGGACAAGAGAGATAATGAGGTTAAGAAGTAACAGTGCAATCCTGTGTAACCTTGCACCATTGTAACAGTAGATGCACCGGTGTAAGCGCAATCTACAGTTACACCGGTGCAAGGTTACACAGGATTGCGCTGTAAGTCATTTAAACAGCAGCTTTCAAGGGAAATGCCTTCATCAATATAGAGCAACTTCATTGGTTATTTAAAAAAAATTGAATCCATATAACCATGCTTGGCTCTTTTTTTTTTCTTTTTTCTTTTTGCAGCATGTGTTTTGCAGCATATGACCTGAGTGAATTACTTTTTTCCCAGTAGTTGGCATCAGTCCTGTCTATACTGAATCCCATTCACAGCCCAATCCTGTGTAACTCTTGCACTGGTGCAAGAATAGATCCCCTGGTGCAAGAGCACTTATGCCGGTGTTGCTTGCTGTACACCAATGGATGCAGGACGGACTCCAGCGTAATCCCCCTCGAACACCTCACATGCGCAGTTCATACGCAGAACACCCCCAGAATGCATTTGGATGCCCCCAGAATGCCCCCTGCGCCAGCGGAGTTGTGCTGCTGTCCGTTCCATATCCGAACTGCACATGTGAGGCGTCCGAGGGGGGTTATGTCGGTGTCTGTCCTGTGTCCGTCGGTGTACAGCAAGTTACACTGGCATAAGTGCTCTTGCACCGGGGGATCTACTGTTACACCAGTGCAAGAGTTACACAGGATTGCATCCTTAATCACATATAAGAGGAGAACTTGCTGGAGCCTTGTGGTAAAGGCAGGTATTGTGGCCTAGTAACCAAGAGACAAAATGTAATGTGTTTAACAGCTAGCAATAGGGTAAGCACTCAAATAGGGAGTGGGTGGTGGTGGTCAGAAATGTATTTTTGCGTAGTAGCCCTCCTACAACAAATTGTGGCTCATTTGGGATCAATGCAGATGTATGTGATGTCTAGATTAGTCCTCAAAATACAGTGCAATTTCAACCCCTCCTTCCCAGTCGTCCCCCCAATTGCAAGCAATCCCCTTTACAGTTGCAAAGGGGCAGGAGGTAATAAACAGCAGGAGGGAACCCCAGCTCACGGGTAGGCAGTCTGGCCTATCCAGCTCCAGACGCTGAAATGATGCTTCTGAGCATGTTCAGAAATGTCATTTCCTGCTAGATTCGTTGAGTTTGTAGATTCTCTAGCTAGAACAAACTGCAAACCCCATGAGCTGAGCAGAAAATCACATTTCTGAACATGCTCAAAAGTATAATTCATTTCTGGAGTGGGTCTGACCTGTATGTCTGTCTGGGAGCTGAGGCCTTTCTCTCCATCACTGGGTACCCTCCCCCCTCCACCTAAGGAGTTGGGGGGTTGCTTGCAAAGTATAGGGAGTCTACCATCTGGGGTTTGTGATCATTCCTTGTGCATTCTTGCAAAACCCCGTAAAGTTGTGCAAGTACTCGCAAGAAATGATTGCAAAACACAGATGGTTTTTTAGGCAAACAGTTCTAGTAAAAGCCTGTAGAAGCATGAATCAGTCAGTGTTCTCTCTCTTACTGTCTTTTTAAAAAGTTTATATATATATATATATTGGCAGCAATATTAAAATCTCAGACACATCCAACAGTCCTGCTCATTATTTGTTTTCTAAGTGATTACAGCTTGATAGTGGCAAAACAATTAACAGTCCTACTAACCCGTTAAAATTAACTAGGTTTATTTGAAGAGCCTGAATTCAGTTTAATTTACTAAGTACATTTGTCTTTTTATTTTAAAAGGACAGGTTCATTTTTATCAATTATAGTGCCAAGCAAATGTTTGCAATTATGTTAGTCATTTATTGCCAGTGAAATATTTGTTTCCCATGGATTAAGTTATTGTGAAGCATGTACAGCGCAATCCTGTGTAACCTTGCACCGGTATAACAGTAGATGTACCGGTGTAAGTGCACTTATGCCAGTGTAATTGCACTTACACCGGTGCATCTACTGTTACACCGGTGCAAGGTTACACAAAATTGCACTGAAAGTGTGTTAGTGAGAACATCTTATCTTTTAAGAAGCATTTCAGTAACTTATTCACATGAATATCAGTGACCTCCATCCCCATAAAAAACTATTTTATAACTAGAAGTGCATTCAGATGATAAATACACAGAGTTTTGTAATCACTGTACAGTGGGTAACTGGTGGAATTTAGGTGTCTAGAGGAGCTAATATGTGATGCTATCAGAGCCATAGTATTTTAGGCAACTGCAGACTCCTAGATTTCTAGAAATTAGGCAGCAGAATCTTTTTGTCTTACACATCTTCATACGGTCAGGTTCCACAGAAATCCTACTTTTATTACCCATGATTGAAATTATGGCAGGTGAGACAGATAAGAGGGCCTGTGTATTGCTAGGAATAGGCAATGGTACATGATGTATATCTGTCAACTTTGCCCAAAGACATATATTACATTGATTTTGTCTGTAAACTGCTTTGTGAACTTTTTGTTGAAAAGCGGTATATAAATACTGTTAATAATAATAATAATACTCCCAACTCGCAGTGGCATCTCACTGAAGCCTGAGCTACGTTGTCCACGGCTGCGTCGCATCTGCGTTCCGTGCATGTCTGGTGTCCCGCCCCCAGGTCAAACAACAGGCTCTGATTGGCCGGACGTAGCGCGGACGCAGCAAAAGTCGAGCTGGGCTCGACTTTTGCTGCGTCTGCGCTACGTCCGGCCAATCAGAGCCTGTTGTTTGACCTGGGGGCGGGACACCAGACACGCACGGAACGCAGACGTGGACAATGTAGTTCGGGCTTAAGTGGCACTCTGTCCCCACAGTGTCAGGAGAAGATTTTGCTTTTGCATTTTAACTTTTTCATGTTTAGCTTTTCTGAGAGAAAGAAAGGGATTATTCAGGGGCCCCATCAGAGTGGAGGCTAATCCTGGTGTCCTGAGCGAGAAGCAGATTTTGCCTCCTCTCTCAGCGTAATCCTCCCTAGGTCTTAGAGTGGCAGAGTGCATGCGCCAGGTGCATCGCTAGACCGTGGCAGGGTGGCGGGCCGCCGGGCCGCCGCAGGGTGGCAGGCGTCACCTCTGAGGCCTGGAGAAGGCCTCTGAGAGCGTCCACCCCAGCCGGCAGTCCGGGGCCTTCTGACCAGGCCCATTGCGCCAAAGTGTCGTTTATTAGCTTTTACGCGCATGCGCACAATATTTCTGAGGGCAAGACGGCCGTCTTGCCCTCAGAAACGTTGTGCACATGCGCGAAATGCTAAAAAAATCACATATTGACCCATTGGGGCCTGTCAGAAGGCCCCGGGCCGCTGGCCGGGGTGCACGCTCTCCGAGACCTTCTCCAGGCCTCGGAGGAGGTCGGGGGGTGTACGGTGGATGGGGGCAACGCGCACGCACCTGCACATGGGTGATGCGCGCGTAGTGACGCTACTACGCACCACCGCTCCAAGCCATCACAAAGGTGTCATTAAGCATATTTGCGATGACTCTGGAGTAAAGGCCGCCGGCGCGGAAGCTGGCAGCCCTTACTCTGCTGCCCTCCAGACCCTGCGGCCATCAGTGAAGGTAAGTTCTGCACTGGTCGGTGCAGGGGTGGGGGAGAGGGCTGGGCGGCGAGGGAGGGGTAATTGGCCATGCCGAGCTGGGAGAGGGTGGAGATATTGGCGTCATGCTCTGTCGATATCTTAGGCTGTTTCCCAGCCCTGTTTGGCCTTACTCTGCTGCCTCGGATGTACGTCAGCTTCAGAGCCTTCCCTGAGGTGTTCCTGGGATGCGCCAGCATGGCCTGGAACAGGCTCAGGATATGGCGACCGGCCCTTTAGGATGGCCATGTATAGTTGCGCAGGATTGCACTGTCAATGTCATTTGCAGCTTGTTTACTTTGACCCACTTAAAATAAAATGGGAGCTGTTAAGAAACCAAGCAAACTGGGCAGGATCATCTGAAATCATTCTGGTTTTTCACAAACGAAAAAACAGGTGTTTGTTATTTAGTGAGAATTCTGGTGTTAAATCTTTTTATACATGTCTCGTTCCTAAGTTCTGTCTCTCGAGAAGAGGGTAAATCTTGAGAAAACTGATTTTATGTCCATCAGAATTCATTGAAAAGACTTCTGTTTGTTTGTACGGTGAAAAGTTTCAACATAGTTATTATCATCGCAAATGTGCTTGCAAATGTTATTCCATAACTGTGGTATGTGGGTGAGTTCATTGACATGGTTTGGAATTGCAAAATCAAGCAAAATCTTCCCCAGACAGAACACATTTAAACAGCGATACCCTTTCAATTGGGCAGGCTTAGGTCACCATGAAGAGTTAGCAACTGAATACCATAATGTTTCTTAAATGTAGGATGGGCAATAACTGTGGTAATCATGCAGTATTTTGTTGACAAAGGTCAGCTTTCTGTTGATAATTGCTTCAAACTGAGCAAAGCAGTCAATAAGAGGTTTCAAATGACTCCAGTCTTTGAGCTCTAAGTGTATAACTGGGTAAAATGCTATGCTTTCCTTCTTGGTCACCAAGGCTTAGTTAAAAAGCAAAATAGCCTATTCCACAGATAGTGGCCTGTTTCTTGAAATATTCTGCAGCTCCCATTAGCTTTAACCCACTTTATCTTGGGCAAAGGACTTTTTCTGACTTGAGCTTGTTTGATTTGACCTTTTTGATCATTGAATAGATTTCTCAGATCCTCTCTTGGGTCCTTAGTTAACGAAACCACTGTTGGATTGCAGTGGTGAACTGCAGGAGCCTTAATATCCTGTCCTGAGAGCTTTCGCCTCAACATAGAAGCTCATAATCAAGGGTGGCCCATTCATGAGGCCAACTGAATAAGTCACCTCAGGCAGCAGATGGGGGGGGGCAGTTCTGTCCACCTGCTTGCTTCCACGGCTCTTCCTCTTCCCATTCCTTGATTTATAGAGCAATTCTGCCTAACTATCCCGTGGACGGCCCAGGCCACCCACTGAATCCTAACCTCATTCTGGGCCGATCAAAATTGGCCCGGAGGTCTACTCGGGGGAAGGGGACATTCATCCCCTTCCCCCGGTGTAGCGTGGCCCGGCCCCAATGGGCCTCCTCAGATTTCCACCAGCTATTTAGCTGGCGGAAGAGGAGGACGTGTAACAGCCACACTAGCTGGAACGGGGACGGGGATATGGCGGCCGGCATCCCCAACCCTCCCGTGCCATCTCAGCCAATGGCTCCTTCCCTCGCTGCCCTTGCGCCCACCGTGGGATCTCTTACCTCCTCCGGCGGCCACAGGGACGATCCGGCAGCGGAGTAAGGCTTCTGCAAGGGGAAGTCGTGCCTCACAAACCTGTTAGAATTTTTTGAAAAGGTCAACAGGCATGTGGATGCGAGCGAACCCGTGGATATTATATATCTGGATTTTCAGAAGGCGTTTGACACGGTCCCCCATGAAAGGCTCCTGAGAAAACTCCACAGTCAGGGAATAAGAGGGCAGGTCCTCTTGTGGAGTAGGAACAGGTTGAAGACCAGGAAACAGCGAGTGGGAGTCAATGGGCAATTTTCACAATGGCGAGAGGTGAAAAGCAGTGTGCCCCAAGGATCGGTCTTGGGACCGGTGCTTTTCAACTTATTCATAAATGACCTGGAGTCGGGGATAGGCAGTGAGGTGGCCAAGTTTGCGGATGACACTAAACTTTTCCGGGTGGTGAAGACCAGCAGGGATTGTGAAGAGCTCCAGAAGGATCTCTCCAAACTGGGAGAATGGGCAGCAAAATGGCAGATGCGCTTCAATGTAAGTAAGTGCAAAGTGATGCACATTGGGGCAAGAAACCAAAATTTCACATATACGCTAATGGGTTCTGAGTTGTCTGTGACGGATCAAGAGAGAGATCTTGGGGTGCTGGTGGACAGGTCGATGAAAGTGTCGACCCAGTGTGCGGCGGCTGTGAAGAAGGCCAATTCCATGTTCGGGATCATTAAAAAAGGGATTGAGAATAAAACGGCCAATATCATTCTGCCTTTGTACAAATCGATGGTAAGGCCACATCTGGAGTATTGTGTCCAGTTCTGGTCACCACACCTCAAAAAGGATATAGTTATATTGGAAAAGGTGCAGAAAAGAGCGACCAGAATGATTCGTGGGCTGGAGCACCTCCCTTATGAGGAAAGGCTACAGCGTCTGGGGCTTTTCAGCCTAGAAAAAAGGCGCCTGAGGGGGGACATGATTGAGACTTATAAAATTATGCATGGGATGGAGAGAGTGGATAGAGGGAAATTCTTCTCCCTCTCGCACAACACCAGAACCAGGGGACATGCACTAAAATTGAGTGGAGGGAGAGTTAGAACAGACAAAAGAAAATATTTCTTTACCCAGCGTGTAATTCATGTGTGGAACTCCTTGCCACAGGATGTGGTGATGGCACCTGGCCTAGATGCCTTTAAAAGGGGTTTGGACAGATTCATGGAGGAAAAGGTTACAAGCCATAAGCAACCTCCTGGTTTTAGAAGTGGGTTTTCTCTGTGCCAGGTGCAAGGGAGTGTCAACGGGAAACAGGTTATCTTGTTGTCTTGTGTGCTCCCTGAGGCATCTGGTGGGGCCACTGTGTGATACAGGAAGCTGGACTAGATGGGCTTTTGGCCTGATCCAGCAGGGCTCTTCTTATGTTCTTATGTTCTTTGAGGCGTTTCTACTGCGGGGGCGAGTCACTACACACACTGCTGTTTGGAGATTAATCTCCATGTTAAAAACACCTAGATACTGCCAAGGTAAGGATGATGGTGGGGAGTGGGGGTTCTGTGGGCAGGGAGGGGGCATTCCTGGGCAGACCAGGGAAGGATGGGAGGCATGTCGGGGGCAGGAGACAGTGTATCCCGAACCAAGCCAGGATGCTATCCCCTCCAGAGCCTCCCAACACGCCCCCTTTCTCTCCTTGGACTTGCGCCAGCTATATTGCTGGCACAGGTCTGAGGAGACATAGGCGATTGAGGGGCTTATTAGAGGAGTAAGGGAAAATATTTTCCTTTTCCTCTCCCAAGCCATTCTCCACCATAGCATACAGCGCTGCCTGTTTGGCACATCTGCATGCTATAGCGAGGGAGATGATAGGCCAGCCCAGCCTGGGAAGGGACGTTGGATATCGACTCAACCCAGCGCCAATATCCCTGCCCCAGGCCAGGCCAGCCAATGATCCCCTCCCTCGTCACCCTGCCCGCCCTCCCCACACCCCTGCGCCAACCGTTGCTGCCCTTACCTGGGTCAGCCAGCGCAGGTTTAGGTAGGTGACGGTATAAGTGGTGCCGGCCTCTGCACCAGCGACGCTTACTCCAGAGGAGCCACAAAAGTGCCTTACAGCACTTTTGTGACTCCTTAGGCCAGCGGAGCACACACTCCACTGGTGTGTATATATAGGCAGGATTGCACCGTGAATCATGCATTCTGTTTACTACACTAAGCAATTAGCACAACTACTATATAAAAAAAGAAAAGAAATACACAAATGCATCTGGCATTCTTTTATCAAGCCAATATACAGTATTTACTTTTAATAGGATAAAAGTGCAGTTTAGTGAGGAGGGATAGGGTTCCTAAAGACTCTGTGGATTTACTTCACTGTCAGTATGTTCCTTTCTAGTAAAGCAGTGCACAAATAGGTATACATTTAAAGTTTTCACCTACACGACAGAGTTAATCTGACAGGTTTACCATCCACATTTTACAGTTATTCTATGGTTTTAGTTTACAAAATATATCATGAAAACCATTAAGGCTGGTGTCAGGCCAGCATCCCTGGGATGCAGAAGGCATGTAGTGGTGATGGAGAAGCTCTCTAAGGGTCCACGTAGATAGGATGGGCCTGATGGAGGGAAGTCCACCAAGGACCTCCTGAAACTGGTTAGTTGTAATCAGATTTTCACAGCCCAATCCAATGTAACTCCCCCCTGCCGATGCAGCCACACCAGCGGGGTGTGCACTGCATCCTACAAGGGAGTTTTGAGCCCTGGCGGCCTCCTTGAGGTAAGGGAACATTTGCACCAGCTATTTCGGAAGCCTCCACTGCCTTGGTGGGTCTACTCGGATCTGTGCCAGCTATTTCACAGCACAAGTCAGAGTGGTCCCAGGTAGGTGGATTGAGGCTGGGAAGGGGGTTAGAATAATGGCAGAGTTGCTGCCACTTTTATTTCTTTACACAGCGAGTAAGTAATCTATGGAACTCCTTGCCACAGGATGTGGTGATGGCACCTGGCCTAGATGCCTTGAAAAGGGAATTGGACTAATTTATGGAGGAAACGTCCATCACAGGTTACAAGCCATGATGACTATATGCAACTTCCAGGTTTTAGAGGTAGCCTATCTCTGAATGCCAGATGCAAGGGAGTGGCAACAGCATACAGGTATCTTGTAGTCTTGTGTGCTCCCAGAGGCATCTGGTGGGCCACTATGAAGTGCAGGAAGATGGACTCGATGGGTCCTTGGCCTGATCCAGCAGGGCTCTTTCGAAATGCCCCCATCCACACTACATGCCCCATTCTACCCCCCTGTGTCCTGTTCCGCCCACTGCATGCCCCCCATGCCAACTTACCAGTGTTGGGCTTTCGTGGTGGTCGCTGCTGCCTGGCTGCCGCCACTCACTGTTTTTATAGCTTCCAGTCTGTGCTCTATGGCACATCATATTTTGCCATGGGCATAAAGTGCACTGCGCCGCCGGATCAGAAGTTCTGGCAATGCTGTATGCCCATAGGATTGACCGTCAGTATCCCAAATGAAGTACCTCATACAAGCTTAGAAATGTCATTTTCTTCACTTTGCAAAAAGAAATATTTTATTTTATTTTATTTAAAGAATTTATACCCCGCCTTTCTCCCAGCAAGGGCACTCAAGGCGGCTTACAATAAAACATTAAAATACATATATACATTAAAATAATTAAAAACAAATAATTAAAACAATTAAAACAAACAACCCCAGTGGGTCACCTATATTTACCTTTGTTAAAAGCCATTTGTTAAAAAGCCAGCCCACCATGTCAGATATCGAATGCTAACCTAAATAAAAACGTCTTAAGGCCCCGCCGAAAGGTCTCTAAAGAGGGAGCCGGTCTTAATTCCAGGGGGAAGGAATTCCATAATTGGGGCACCACTGCCGAGAAGGCCCTATTCCGTGCCGGCATCCCCCTCGTTGAACTCAATATCAAGCTAGCCATGTATGTACTAAAGCTGCATTTACAATCTTTGAAATGTGTTTTTCTAGAGGTTTTTTCAAAACAGCACAGTTCTTTTATGAATGAAAGTCTGCATTAGACAGTCTTTATGCCCTGCATATTGTGACCCTATATTATGATAAATGACTACTGTATATAGTATTATCAGCATTTTGTTTTTATTATCTTCATTTCTATAACAAAAACACACACATAATAATGTTCAATTTTATTTTGCTAATGGAAGGTCTGATAGCGCCAGTTAGTTCACAATTTTGCATTTTATTAAAAGGGTAACAGAATAATAATTTGGCTCTCAGGTTTGTTTTATCTTCCCTCTCTTGATTCCAAGCTGGTTTGGTGGAAGTTAATTCTATTTATAACAGTGGGATGTATTTCCAAGCAGTGGCTACAATCCAGAGGATTGTGTGTACGCCACACATATACACACACATATGCCACATATACAGTCTGTTTAGCTCAGTGTTGTCTGCATTGAAATCCTGGAGAGCCACTGCCATTCAAATAGGGGTCTTTTCCAGCCCTATCTGGAGTTGCCAGGGATTGAACCTGGGACATTCTGCATACAAAGCAGATGCCGTACCACTGAGCAACAGCCACATCCCAGGGCAGGATTCCCTTTCTGTAATCTTCAAGCAGCTGTGCCAGTTTAACCCCAATTCACCTTACAGGGTATTGCACCAGTAGCTGCTTTTGAAGAGGTCTTTGAGACATGAAACAAATCAAAGCCCTCTGTTTCTTTCATATGATCATAAATGGTGATGTCTTTTCTGTCTCTTTTTCCCCTTGCCAGGCATAACAACATCAATAGGAAACTTCAGCAGTCTTACAGCAAAGATGGTTGTGAAGAACCAGAGTTTCAAGAATTCTTCCTTTGACTCGCCTCTCACAGTCTTCCTCCAAACATGGCCTGAAATCTTCCCACCTCTTTAAAAACAAAAACGAACATTAACCATATGTCGTAACTTTCACCAGCAGACTCATAGATTGCCTTAAATTTTTAGCAGCTAGACCGTATAAAGATTCATATGATATGTGTCTATGTCACTTGTTTGAGAACGGTACCAGTAAGGCATGGGTGAGTTAAAGCCATGGTTCGGAACAATGATGCAATTCCTCCAGAATGTTCATCTGATCACTAAACCCACTTTGTACGTCACCTGTTGCATGGATTATAATGTAACATGTCTTGTATTTCCCTTTCTCAAAACCTTACTGTGTTTAAACATATATATCAGCAAGGAATCTGGCTGCCCAGATCCTCACTGAGCCCAAAGCAAGGGCTCCCCCCCCCCCCGGTTGATCAACTATGTTTTGTCATTATTTCTAATTTTTTGTATAAAAGAAAATAAACCAGTGTTAACTAAAACACAGTGTGAACTTACCCAGATGTATCTGCTGCTTCATTTTACTTCTTTTATCCATTGCAGCCTATTTCATTTGGTAGCAATTTCAATTATAAAATTGCTTAGAATCAAAACATCATTCATTGTTGTTCACAGCAGTGCTGAAGTGTTCTTCATCTGTTGTTGTTGTTCAGTCGTTAAGTCGTGTCCGACCCTTCGTGATCCCATGAACCATATCCCGCCAGGCCTTCCTATCCTCCACTATCTTCCTGAGTTTGCTCATTTTCATGTTCGTTTCATCGGTGATGCTGTCTAACCATCTCATCCTTTGCCTTCCCCTTCTCCTTTTGCCTTCAATCTTTCCCAGCATCAGAGTCTTCTCCAGAGAGTCCTCTCTTCGCATTAGGTGGCCAAAATATTTGATTTTCAGCCTCAGTACCTGTCCTTCCAGGGAACAGTCAGGGTTGATTTCATTTAGGATTGACTGATTTGATCTCCTAGCAGTCCAAGGGACTCTCAGGAGTCTTCTCCAGCACCACAGTTCGAAAGCATCTATTCTTCAGCGCTCAGCCTTCCTTATGGTCCAACTCTCGCAACCATACATTGCTACTGGGAACACCATCGCCCTGACTATACGAACTTTTGTTGGCATGGTGATATCTCTGCTTTTTATTATACTATCTAAATTTGCCATAGCTTTCCTTCCAAGGAGTAAGCGTCTTTTAATTTCATGGTTGCTGTCTCCGTCTGCAGTGATCTTGGAACCCAAAAAAGTAAAATCTGTTACTGCTTCCATTTCTGCCCCTTCTATTTGCCAGGAATTGATGGGACCCGATGCCATGATCTTAGTTTTATTAATGTTGAGTTTCAAACCAACTTTTGCACTCTCCTCTTTCACTCTCATCAAGAGGCTCTTTAGTTCTTCTTCACTTTCTGCCGTTAGTTCTTCATCTATCCCCTTTTAAACTATTTGTCAGTTACAATACTGGGGCTTTGGAAAAAGTTTAGTAATATAAACAGCATTTGCCCTAACAAAACCTATTTCTTGTTATAATGAATTCCCACCACTAAAATAACACAAGGTGGTTTCTGCAGATGTGAGGTTTATGACGTAATCTGAAAGATCAACATGGTTAAATATTTTTATGTCTTTGAATCTGTGATAGATCCGTGTTCCAGAGTTCTACAGCACCTAGCTGAGGATGCACTGGCAGTCTTGTAGAAGCAGGATGCAGAAGCGCCCCTTGGCAGCTTGAGGGTGTAGGTTTGACTGGTTTCCCATAAGCAGGCGAGTCAGTCTGACAGCCCAATCCTATGCATGTCTACTCAGAAGTAAGTTCCATTGAGTTCAATGGGGCTTACTCCCATGAAAGGGTCAGAGGATTGCAACCTGAAGCAGCTTAACAGGTAGCCCAATCCTGTGCAAGTTGCAGCAGCCAACCTAAATGGACGGCCGCTGCATGAGGCCCACACCGGTGTGGCCGGGGCTCATCTCGGGGGAAGGGGACGTTTGTGAAGCTGGCGCACAATGTCTTACATGGTCTTCCAAGCCCCTACCCGGAGAGGCTGTGTAAGACCGACCTGGGAAGGGGCTTGGGATATCAGAGCACCCTTTCCAGGCTTGGCCAGACAATGGCCTCTCCCCCGCCACCCCAGCTCACCCTCCCCACACCTTCCCACCACCCAGGACAGCACCTACCTGCGTCCGGCAGGGGAAGAGGAGGGCAGCAGAGTGAGCAGAGCCAGCAACCGCACCAGCGCCATTTACACCAAAGGTGTCGTGAAGGTGCCTCACGGTACTTTTACAACACCTTAGGCTGGCGGAACACGCGCTCCGCCAGCCTAAAGCTAGGCAGGATTGCACCGTAAGTATGGCTAAGACCATTGCATTGGAGCAAGAAATATGGCCTAACAGCCTTCATATGCTTCTCTTTCTGAAGTAAGGAGAGACCTCTACACACACACACACACACACACACACACACACACACGCACGCACGCACGCACGCACGCACACACAGTGATAATGCGTTTCACCAATGCTGCCCTTGTTACCTGTTGATGTGCTAAGGTGGAGTTGGATGGGTTGAGGTGGGCACCTCCCATTAATTTGTTGGCCGAGGTGACCACTTCATTCAGCCTCATGGATGGGCCAGCCCTGTGATTCTTCACAACTGAGAGCTAGTTTCCTTCCATAGTGGAAGAGTTCAGGGGAAAGAGTTTGGGGGAACCTATCCCTTCTTTAGCTTTATTCGAGGGTAATAAGAGCCATATAGCACTAAACTTATTTTGAGAAATGCATGTTGAGCAATGCTACTATCAGTTCTGTGGAAGATGGGTAACAATCCCTAACATCTTTAAAAAAAAAAAAAAAACAACGAAAACAGTGCAGTTAAATAAAAGGTAGCTGATTCAGATAGGACAATAAAATGAAGCATTACATCTTGGCATCTTTATTCCTTATCTGTTATGAATGGAATACTTGGGATTTAGTGAAGGAGTAGGAAACATAAAGCTGCAGTTTTTTTAAAAAAAAAACTTAAAAACTAACAAAAGATCCCATACTGGGCCTCCCATTTGTCATTCATGCTTGAGAAGTAAAGGGGCAAAGAGACACATGTGTTCCACTTATCTAAGTGTTGAAAGCTACAGCAGAGCAAAACAACCCTCTCTATGTTCATGTAACAGACAAATTGGAGATTTGTGCTCTAGAAAGTGTGAAATAGGTGAGCCAAAATTTGAATGAATATGACCATAATATGGTTCATGAAAGACAAGTGAAGAGTCAGTTCTGAACAGAAACGTATGTGTAACAATGGCTAACACTGTTTACCCTTCAACAACTACTGTACCGTAACAACACTCTGCAAAGATGACAGATCTGAAGTTTTATCAGCCAAAAGCTTTGCATGAAAATATGGTGGAGAAGAGATGTGAAGGACAGTTTGAGTCTAGGGAACCTTTTAATATTTTTTTTCCAAAACCTTAACAAAAAAGGTCAGTGTTACAAAATACCAAGATATATATGCTGCACAAGTAGTTCTGCAATTGTTCTAAACATTCAGGTCTATTTTTCCCCAAATATTCTTAATACCTACCTATATTAACTTCTATCTTCCTTCATATGAACCACACATGTTTTTTCCCCCCACAATTGCAATGTCCTATAAATTAATCTCACTGGCTTCAGATACATGGGCAGCCCAATCCTATCCCAAATAAACCTATGCCATGCAGCAGCGCCAACCGAGTGCACACTACATCTTATGGTGGGGGGAAAGCAGACATCCCGGGAGATTTACTTACCTCCCTATAAGCAGTGGCATCATCAGCGGTGGGGGGCCTTGGGGCAGTGGGCAGTGGGATCGGGCCCCAGGTGGAAGGCGGGTGTGAGGGTGTAACGGCGGCCAGCAGCGGGGCGGATCGTCCCATTCGCCGGGGCGAGCAAAGAGCACCATCAGCATGTTTGGTACACCCTCCCGCCCTGCACCTCTGAGTGCTCGATAACGGCTGCTGCTGTTACTTCACTTCCAGCGCGGGGGGGGGGGGCGTTCATACGAACACCACTGTCTGTAAGCCATCGGGCCACCAATGGGTCTCCTCGCACCTATGCCAGCTATTTAACTGGTGTAAGTCCAAGGAGAATAAGGGGGCATGTTAGGCCAGGAAAAGGGGGATAGGATCTTGGTGTGTGCCGCTGCCATAACATCCTCCCCAAACTACCCACAGTGGTGTGGCCCTCTACCCACATGGCCTGGGAGAGCCACTGGCATGTGCACAGAGACTCTGGCCATTTATGCCAGTGGTCCTGCAGTGAACGACTGCCTTTTGTGGTGCCACAATTTACGGGACTTACGGTGCAGGACTTACGGCAGCAGATCACGAGACCCACTGTCGTAATTCCTCAATATTTTTTCAGATCTGGCATGTCCACTCTTTGGCCAAATAATTAGTCATTTGGGTTTGTACTGATATTTTTCTTATTCAAGTTTAAGATATTATGTAGAGCATGTGTAGAGCATGACCAACATCCCTTGGATTTGGAATCCAGCAAATCCTCAAAGTGTGTCATTTTTTTTAATAGAATAATTTCCCACTTACAGACAAATTTGCTTAGACCAGGTCAGTCCATTTAGGTCAGTATTGTCTGCACTGACAAGCATTGTCTCCAGAATTCAGAGAAGGGCCTTTTTCAGCCCAACCTAGAGTTTCTAGATTTGAACCTGGGACCTTCAGCATCAAAACATGTGTCCTACAGTCCCTTCACTGATTGAGCTGCTAATGGGGGAGGGGGTGTCAAATCTGGAGCTGTAAGTGGGCCTTTGTCCATGCACGTTTCTGACATTATTAAATAGTGGTACAGGTTGAGTATCCCTTATCTGGACTGCTTGGGATGGAAAGTTGTCTGGATTTCAGATTTGTCTGGATTTCAGAATATTTGCATAAATACAATGAGATATCTTGGGGGTAGGACCCAAGTCTAAACACAAAATTCATTTATATCGCATATAAGGCCTGAAGGTAATTTTATACAATATTTTTAATAATTTTGTGCCCCAGCATGCCTTGCGCTATGCCAACCAGGTGCTGAAAAATGTTGGTTTTTTAAAGTCATAGCCCCAAAAATGTCTACATTTTGGAATAGTCTGGATTTCGAATGATCGAATAAGGGGTAATCAGCCCGTATTCTAATATTTTTCTGAACTTTTTCCCAAAATCTGAAAATACTAAGACACAGTACACTCCCTCCTGCATGCACAGAGCTGTACATAAAAAGCTCTCCGTACACAGAGGAGATCCCCATAGACCAGCAGTTCCCAAGCTTACCATGGTCACGGCGGCCTTCTTCAATCCAAGATGGCAGTGCCCAGGACAACTGGGAAGAAGAGGCTGCCAGGAACATCCCGCGGTGCACCTGTGAGTTCACCGCAGCACCTTCAGGTGCCGTGGTACAGTTTGGGAACTGTTGCCATAGACATTCTAGGAAATCTTTCCCCTCTTCCTGCCTTCATCGTCCTTAAGTCAGGGGTATACAAGTGATCCTGGCATGCAGAGTACTTTTTATCCATGTTTTCCTAAGTAGCTGGAGAGGAGAAGGCCTTTGAATACCTCTATACAAAGTCTGGAAGGGACTCCGGTTGATGCTAATGACAGCTCTATACACATAGGAAGTGTTGGATCATTTTGATTATTCTTTCCCAGATACGGTATACAAAATGAGAGAGATTAAAATTTGCATTTTTTTGTTCCTGTGTGACACAGTGCAAAAAAAGCACACTCCAACTCTACATAGGAGATTTTGGCAGTGGGAGACGCATTCTTCCTTGGTCAAAAGATTTGCATCAGACGAAAGCGGTATGTTTTGTCGAACGCAGGTGGAGCGGAATTGCATATTCTTTATGCTGTGTCTTTAGAGAACATCTGTTGTCAGTTTGGTTCCAATTCATAGCAAAACATATTTGCATTTCATTCCTAAGAGAAAACGAATTGTAGCATATGGTAAATCCAATTACTACAGCTTGCAAGGCCTAAAGTAGGGGAAATCTCTAAACTGGATGAGATGCACTTGATAAGATGGTCAGGCATCATAATTAATGAGATCTCGTGGGCAGTTCCCATAGATTGTGAAGCCAAAGGCACCTCCATAATTAGCATAACAGGAAAATAAATTGATATTATGACTGACAGTCACCCTCACACATACTCTTCAATTAAACTACTCAATTGCAACAGGCCTTGTAGCTATTTGTTGATGATTGGCAGAAGTAGCTTTCTGGCTCTATGACTGCAGTATCTCTATTTCTATGGCAAAGTATGTTATGATCCATTAGAGCAGTAGTAATCAAACTGGTCTTTTACTAGTTTTGATCACTGCATCAGAAAGCATACACAGAAGATAGCATAAAGCACAAATCTTGCCAGAATCTATCACAGACGGGTTCAATTAGCAGATGGGAGATGCTATTTGGTAATATAAAAATCAGTCGTGTACAACACACAGGACACAATTTCAAAAATGTTAGTCACTAGTAAGTCCCATTGGAAACAATGGAAATTAAGTTAGTCACAACTAAGTTCCTTCCATTGCTGTCCAGAGGGACAAGGTAACTTGCTCAGGTATCTCCTCATAAAACACAGAAGATAATATGACTTGGTATGAAATAGGGCCCTGTTTATTTATCAAAACAGATGTATTTATATCAATAACTGCAGTGGGTCCAGCCCAGGATACTCTACTCCTCAAGTGCAGGCATCTACCCTGGAGGAGACAGCTAATCTGTCAAGACTCCCTTTGGCAAAACCAGTCTGGCTCCCAACCCAGGATTGCCTCTCAGCGACCCCAACTTTTTCACCACCAACTCCTGAAAGGGGGGGGTCAAGGAAGCCATATCCCCTCCCAGGCAAATCAGGAGTGAAGCAAAAATTCCTACTGGGCCCCTCAATGGCAACCAGCTAATCTTGGACTATGCCCATGGGCCACAAGCTTGCCCAGTCACATCTGGCAAAGGGAGGTAGTTGTGTTGTAAACAAATACTCCAGGCGTCTCCCCTCACCAAACGAGCCGATCGACTGGAGGCCCATCTCCTGCTTCATGTAGGGGAGAACTGTGCAAAGAGTGCTCCCCCCACATTTGTGAGGGAGGAGCAGCATTCCTGGATTTTGCCCTTTTTCTGCTAATATGGTTATTGGGGGGGGATAGGATATAATTCTGGGCAGAGTTATCCCAGGAGAGATTAAAGTGGTGTGGCCTGATTGGCTTGGGTGCCAGCCAAGGGGTTACGGGAGGGGAGAGCCAATCCACAAAGTTGACAAAGGTCTCAGTGGAGGTAGTACTCACTCTGCTTTCAAGTGTTGCTGGAATTCGCCCAGTAGCTCCAGATATGAGATATGTTCCTCTTTAGCTCCAAAGTGACACAATCCATCACCACTTTCCTTACATACACAATGCCAACGAAATGCATGCTCGTTCTTTTCTCCCATACTATTCAGATACCAACTTCAAGTACCCCAATTGGCTGGTTAGCTGTGGAGCTGCATTTTCCAGATCCACATTTGCTGAAGCCTCAGAACTTCAGAAATTGAGCAGGTCTGTTGCCTCACCCAGCATACAAGTACCGGTAAGCAACAACTCTGTTTAAGCAACAACTCTGTTTCATTTAGGATTGACTGATTAACAGCCCATTCCAACCCAAGGGCCAAGCAGCCCAAGTCAGACCTAAAGTCAGCCTAAGTCGTTTAGGGCGACTTTAGGTCTGGAACGCAACCATTTAGGGCAAAGTTAGGTCAAAGTTAGGTCGAAGTTACGACCGACGGACTAAGAACAGCCCATTCCAACCTAAGGGCTAAGCAGCACAAGTCAGACCTAAAGTTGACCTAAAAGTGGGCGGACCATGGGTGTAATGGGGGTGGCAACCAATTAACATTGGATTCCAGACCCTGGCAAGCACAGACACGCCCCCTCCAACACAAATGCTGACACAAATTTTAGGTCGACCAAAAAGGTGGACCCAAATTTGAGGAGACCCATAGGAGCCATTTTACCTTACCCAAGCCAGCCCTCTCCTGAAAATTTCTAACACCCTACTCCTGAGTTAGGTCAGAGTTAGGACGGAGTTGGGCCTGCTAGGTCTGGAAACCGACAGAGTTATGCCTAAGATAGGGAGCCTATCAGCACCCAGCCCCACCCAGCCTCTTTCCCACAAAAGCCCAGCCCCAGGCCCCCAGTCTCTCTCTCTCTCTCTCTCTCTCTGAGCACGTGGCGTGGGGTTCTGTCCCCCACAGCCACAAAGTGGGACTTTGTCAGTGGAGGGCAAAATTCACAAACACCCCACTTCTCTCTTCTCTTCTCCTCTCTCCTCTCTGCCCCCCTCAAGGGCAGAGAGGGCTGTTCTGGCTTTGGCCAAACTGTTTACAGCTGTGCCTGGGCAGCTGTCTCCATGCTACCATTTGCTAACCCATGTCTTTCTCCCAGCCTCTTCCCCCCACACACACGCACACAGGCAACAACACCAGGAGGTAAGTGCAGGTAAGAGCAGGGGTTGTGCTGACATGTGTTCTGACATCTGCCTCTTTGCATATAGAAATATAGGTAGGATACATGCCTCTATACCAATGTCTTGTCTCATAGCTGCCTGCATAGCCTGCCATGATATGCCTCTTTAACAATGTGCCCTCTCATGTCTGCCTGCATAGCCTTCTCTGAAATGCCTCTTTACCAATGAGTAGTCTCATAGCTGCCTGCAATGCCTTCCCTGAAATGTCTCTTTACCAATGTGCCCTCCATTGTCTGCCTGCAATGCCTTCTCTGAAATGCCTCTTTACCAATGAGTAGTCAGATGCCTGCCTGCAATGCCTGCTATGATATATAGGATACATGCCGCTTTACCACTATTGTGTCGGATTGCTGCCTGTTGTCATGTGAGCATACAACACCACGAGTGTGGTGGTGCTGTTAACCGTCTGTAGACACCAGCTGTTCCCCCCCTTTTTCTCCACAGGGTCAACTGACAGGTCAGTATTGCTAGGATTGCCATGGTTGTGACCCAATATGTGTTGTCTTCTCTCTCTTTGACCCTTTTCCCTTACAGGATCATGCTCGCCTTACACCCGGGTAAGCAGCTCAGACCATGCTATGTGTGTCACACCTATCAGCTGTGTTATTTCTCTCCCTGCAGGCTTTTGCAACTGACACACTGGCTTGTCTTCACTGGCGATTGCTACCACACACCAGCTGCCATGTAACACCCCCTTGTTTTTTTGTCTCCCCAGGAATGTCCACTACCACCTACCTTCCTGGGAGCACCCCTGGGCCCGCAGTCTGGTTGTCCCACGGTCCTCTGCCTCGCTGCTGTCAGAGCCAGCCCTGCAACCCTCCTCAGCTGCCAGCACTGCTGCTGCTCCACCTCCCTGGCTGCCTACTTGCTGTCCCTCCCCTTTCTATGGAGCAGGCTGTGCTTCCACAGGGGGAGAGCCTGCGTCTCCAGGGCCATGGGGCATGTGTGCTGCTGCTGCTGCTGCTTTCAGATTGGCTGCTGTGACTACCCCTGGCAGCCTCGCCTGGCCATCTCTGCTAACGTTCCAGAACAATAAAGATGCCCCTCGGGCAGAGCCTCCTTGAAACATATGTGCCCAATGTTACACAAGCATTGCCCTCCACACACAGACGGCCCCCAGCAATGAAGCCCCTGCATGAATCCCTTCCAGGGACTGCCACTTCCTTCCCAGGGAGAACACAGCAGGGACGCTGCCAGACCCCCATGGGATAGAGGGGAGGGGGAGTTGGGGGGCCCTCTCAGGCAGGCAAACAGTGACAGGCGCCACGGAGCCCATAGCGGGGCCGCTTGTGGCCGCTGCATCTGTGTAGTGGCCGCTCAGCAACCGGGGATCTCGCCAGCCAGGGCGTCCACCCGTAATGCAGCCGCTTCTGTCGAAGGTCCGCCCGTAATGCAGCCGCTTCCGTCAAAGGTCCGCCCGTAATGCAGCCACTTCCGCCCACAGTCCGTCTGCATAAGAGGCGCCTGTTTCTGCATTGCCTTCATCTGCGGAGCAACCCCTGTGTCCCTATTAGTCTCTGCAGACCCCTCGGAATCTCTCTCCCACCAGCCTTGTTGTCTGTCTGTCTGTCTGTCTGTCTCTGACCCACCCGTGCCCCTCCTCAGCACCCACTGTCTGCCTGCCTGTGTGTCTGCCTCCCCTCCCACTCCCTGATGATCGCTGCTGGCCACCCCCCACCCTGCCAGAGCGCCTGCCAAGAGGCGCCGTCGTCGCCCCATCTGGGGGCGTGATGAGCTGCGTGAGCCCTTCACGCTCGCAGCAGACAAGCCCAAGGCATCTCTCGGTCTTGGCCGGGGCACAGAGCAGAACGCACGCCGGGATGCCTTCTTTGTGGGCATTGCCCCGGCCCTGGAGGTCCAGGGCTTCAGGCAGCGCACAGGCAAGTCATGTCAGAGGCAGTTCCAGACATCATGAGCCCCCCCTTGTGTGTGACGTTCCCACCCCCCTCCTTCCCTTCCCTCCCCCGCTCCCCCCATGACTCCCACGTGCAGCCTCAATGTGGCATGGGGGTGGCATCGCCTTCTGCAGGAGGGGGGACGGCCACTCTCCCCTGCAGCAGGTGGCTGATGCACAGGGTGCCCTGTGGCAGCTGGCTCGGGCACCTCGCTCACCTGTCACCTGCCCTGCAT
This sequence comes from Plestiodon gilberti rubricaudatus, assembly GCA_026170595.1. Lineage (NCBI taxonomy): Eukaryota > Metazoa > Chordata > Lepidosauria > Squamata > Scincidae > Plestiodon > Plestiodon gilberti. The sequence goes on from JANXHW010000002.1 coordinate 54,725,479, forward strand.
CCACCACATGACTGGCGCAACCTCCCTGCCTGCGGTCAGCCCCTTTGCGACCGGGCTGAGACAGACACTGCAGCAGCTGCCATGGATGGATGCTGACACGTGCAGCCTGGAGAGCCTGCCTGCCTGGGAGGTAAGTGTTGCCTGGATCCTGGGGTGGTGCTGGGCCACAGAAACTGCAGCCTGCCTAACTCAGGCATACCTCTGACCTAACTCAGACATAACTTCTGCCTAACTTAGGTTGCACTTAGGCCGCACTTATGCCTGACTTGGAGAGGAGTTGGGTTGGAATGGGCTGTTGATCTCCTAGCAGTCCAAGGGACTCTGGACTTCTCCAGCACCACAGTTCGAAAGTGAGGTAGAAAACGGCAGCGGTGGTGAAAACGGCGGTGGCAGCAGCTTTTTTTGTCACCATGGGTGCCAAGGACTCACCTGCCTGACCTCATAGAGGCCTTTTCCTGCTGAAAAACGCTGGGGGGGAGGTTAGGCCGGAATAGGCCACGAAGTGACATCGCCCCGGAGGGTGCATAAGAACATAAGAACATAAGAAGAGCCCTGCTGGATCAGGCCAAAGGCCCATCTAGTCCAGCTTCCTGTATCACACGGTGGCCCCACCAGATGCCTCAGGGAGCACACAGCCAACAAGATACTTTTATCCTGTCGCCACTCCCCTGCACCTGGCACAAAGAAAACCTACACCTACAACCAGGACGTTGCTTATCCCCATCATGGCTTGTAAGCTGTGATGGACGTTTCCTCCATAAATCTGTCCAATTCCCTTTTAAAGGCATCCAGGCCAGGTGCCATCACCACCTGCAAATCATGCAAATCAGAGAGATGTCAGTGAGAGACAGGGTTGTGATCATGGGGGACTTCAATTATCCTCATATCTACTGGGTCAATTAAAGTTCTGGTCATGAAAGAGAGACTGGATTTTTGGATATGCTAAATGACTGTGCCTTAGAGCAGCTAGTCACAGAGCCAACCAGAGGACAGGCGACTCTGGACTTGATATTGTGTGGTACTCAGGACCTGGTCAGGGAGGTAAATGTTACAGAGCCATTGGGGAACAGTGACCATGCTGCGATGTGTTTCGCCATGCATGTCGGGGGGAGAGTGCCGAGCAAATCTGACACGAAAACCCTTGACTTCTGAAGGGCAGACTTCCCCAAAATGAGGAGACTAGTTTAAAAAAAGCTGAAAGGGAAGGTAAAAAGAGTCCAATCACTCCAGAGTGCATGGAGGCTGTTTAAAACAACAGTCATAGAGGCCCAGCGGGAGTGTATCCCACAAAGGAGGAAGGGCTCGACCAAGTCCAGGAGGGTGCCGGCATGGCTAACAAGCACAGTTAAAGAGGCTATAAAAGGCAAGGAAGCTTCCTTCCGTAAATGGAAGTCTTGCCCTAATGAGGAAAACAAACAGGAGCACAAACTGTGGCAAAAGACATGTAAAAAGATGATACGGGAGGCCAAGCAAGACTTTGAGGAACGTATGGCAGGCAACATAAAAGGGAATAATAAAAGCTTCTTCAAATATGTTAGAAGCAGGAAACCTGCCAGGGAAACGGTTGGTCCGCTGGATGGTGAGGGAGAGAAAGGGGTGATAAAAGGGGACTTGGAGACTGCAGAGAAATTAAACGAGTTCTTTGCATCTGTCTTCACGGCAGAAGACCTCGGGCAAATACTGCTGCCTGAACAGCCTCCAAAGAATTAAGTCAAATAGAGGTTAAAAGAGAAGACGTTTCAGACTTAATTGGCTTGTAATTGGTTTGTGGAACTCCTTGCCACAGGAGGTGGTGATGGCACCTGGCCTGGATGCCTTTAAAAGGGGATTGGACAGATTTATGGAGGAAAAGTCCATCACAGCTTACGGGCCATGATGGGGATAAGCAACCTCCTGGTTGTAGGAGTAGGTTTTCTTTGTGCCAGGTGCAAGGGAGTGGCGACAGGATACAAGTATCTTGTTGTCTTGTGCTCCCTGAGGCATCTGCTGGGGGCCACTGTGTGATACAGGAAGCTGGACTAGATGGGCCTTTGGCCTGATCCAGCAGGGCTCTTCTTATGTTCTTATGCACCTCCTGTGGCAAGGAGTTCCACAAACCAATTACACGCTGGGTAAAGAAATATTTTCTTTTGTCTGTTTTAATACTCCCTCCACTCAATTTGAGTGGATGTCCCCTAGTTCTAGTGTTGTGTGACAGGGAAAAGAACTTCTCTCTATCCACTCTCTCCATCCCATGCATAATTTTATACGTCTCAATCATGTCCCCCCTCAACCACCTTTTTTCTAGACTGAAGAGCTCTAAACGCTGTAGTCTTTCCTCATAAGGGAGATGCCCCAGCCCACTAATCATTTTGGTCGCTCTTTTCTGCACCTTTTCCAGTTCCACTATATCCTTTTTGATATGCGGCGACCAGAACTGGACGCAATATTCCAGATGTGGCATTACCATCGATTTGTACAACGGCATAATAATATTGGCCATTTTATTCTCAATCCCTTTTTTAATGATCCCAATCATGGAATTGGCCTTCTTCACAGCCGTCGCACACGGGGTCGACAGTTTCATCAGGGCTAATGATGTCACAGGGGTGCGTCAGAGGCTCCTATCCCCAGCGGCACGCGCTGCCGCCCCCACCTCACCCACAGCTGGCTACGCCACTGCCATAAGAGGAATGTCTTTTAGGAAAGGTTTATAGGGTCGTCGTCATCCACCCCAGTTGTAGCTTTTTTCAATAATGGAAGGTTTGGAAAAACCTCTATTTTGGCAGAGTATGTATAGGTCGAAAAACTGGGCATGCTTAACATATGTGGTATTTGTTTAAAACAGCTTTCTAAACTAGAACCAGGCCACATCTGACAGGAACAAAGGAAAAAAGCGAGTGTTGGTGATAAATGCCCATAGATGTTGGGAGCTTCAATGCTGCCTCTTGGGCCTTTCCTAATTATTGTTTTATTGCACAAGTGTGCACTTGTCACAATGAGGGTGATCCAAATGTCTCTCAACCAGACAATATTGCAGGGAAATCACATTTTCCAAGAACTTAAAGTGAAATTGCCACAGGGAAAATGCTGCTCAACTCTGTCGAACTCAATCACACCGTTTCTCACCAAGGAAACTCAATCCTATTTCCCACACTAGAGTTACATGTTCCTCACTTCCTTAGGTGGTGAAAATTCCAAAGGTCGTGCTACAGGCTTAGTTTCCTTTAGACTCCTTTCCAAAGACAGGATACTCTAGACTCCGTTGTAATATAGAAATACACACCCAGATATGTGTGCTTTGGGAGAAGACTGACTCCTAAGACATACCACATCAACTCTAATAATCCTGCATTTTCTCAAAGAGAGTAACTGCCCTCCAAAACGTTTAGCCTGGCTGCAGCCAACATACAATTCTCTTCGACTGTCTATGTCCAAATGCAAACAGTAAATTTGCTTTGAGCTTCCTCTCCCTCTTCTACCAAACTCTGATTGGTCTCACAGCCCAAAGGCTGTTCAGGCCATTCAGAAGCACTGAAGCATTTTTGTTAAGCCCCTGATCACCCATCAAGTTCATCAGGCAAAACCATTTATTTTCAGCCATTAACCATCCACTTAAAACCACTCGGGCTAATCAAGACAGCCCCACCATTCATATGGCAAGCCCCCATCCCGACATCATTAGCGTATCTTTTCCCGTTTGGAATAGCCTGTTTAAAGGATTGTTTTATTTGTATGCACTGTTTTAATTTCTTCAGAATGAGTCCTGCCTGGTGTACGTAGTAGTGTACACCGGGGGGGTGGGGGCGGTAAGTGCTGCACGTCATTACACAAAGGTGCAAAGTGGCCCCACCCACTCACCATTGGAGCCATTCCAGCAGCGAAGGCACTCACCGCGCTGCCGCGGCCGCCGCCCCCCCCCACTGGCTACACTACTGTGTGTATGACTTCAGTGTGGAAGCAGCATTTATGTGGCCATTTTAAAGAGAAAAAGAAGTGAGGAGGACAGATGAGGGCATAAGTTCCCCACAGAGCCCAGTTTGCAGAGGACTGCCTGTTACTCCAGGAAGTGGCTGGAGGGGGGAGGGTGTGGAACATTAAAAAAGAAGTAGGAAATATGCGAAAGCAGGTAGAGTTGAAGAAGCATTTTAATCACTTGTATACCACTTATTTTTTAGTATATAAAATCAAATACAGTACAGTATAAGAAAAACAGACAGGCTTTACTATCACCACCAGGCTACTGATGCTGGAGTGAAATAGTATCAGTTAGCACTTTAAAAAAGTTTAATTTTTGCCTGTTACCTGGAAAGACCTACCTATGTATCCATCAAGAAGCACCTCCAGAGGCATTCTCATTTCTCAAAGTATTTTCAAAAACCAAGGACATGATCAGGCAGAACCATTTTGCCCTTAACCTCCTCCAGGTAGTAGCTCTGTAGAACTGAACCCAAGTCCCTTGAGTATGGAGGCTAGTACAACAAGTCAGACGTTTCCAAGATCTCTAGCAAGTGTTGCAATTGGTGCATTGTTGTTCTCTATTAATAAAAATGCATCTCCTATCATAATATAAATGTTTCCAATATTACTAACAACAAAGATGAAAAACCACTGAGTTAAAAACAAAACCCAACCACAATAATACAGCAGTAAAAGCAAAGCCATTGATACAGGTTTTTGCAGGCTGCACACTGGCCCAGCCTCCTGTCTAACTTCCACTTTGACTTCCTGGATGGTTGAGGCTGAGATCTATATATAATCCTTTCTAAGTTGGTCCTCATTATTTCTGCTCTTTTTTTTACACTACTTATACAGGTACAGTACTGTTTCAGAATTTGCCTGCTCCCCCCCCCCCAACCAAACATGATAACAGACCTTCCAGCTGCTGCCTTTGAGCAGCTACATCCCGAAACCCTTGCCGTTCCAATACCGACCTGGCTCTTAGCAAAGGGAGATCTGAAACCTCTCCATGCACTTCCTAAAAATAGGTGACTTGACTTTTCCAGTCATAATGGCTTGATGTAAAAATAGTACTTGCAATTATTATATTTCTGCTACCCAAGCGTAGCAGCTGCTGTGATCGGGCAAAGCCAGAGGCATCATTCCAGATGAAACTTAAATTGACCAGATAAGAGTTTTTTTGAAGAAGTTACTACAGCAATGGTCAGAGTGTGCATCTCCCACACCATATAAGAGATTGCTGAGTGTTTATTGTGTCTACAGCACTGAGCAGTAAAAGGGATTGTTTGAAATAACTTGGTTAGAAGAGGAAATGGTGTCTGGAGCACCTTTGGCTTGTGGTCTTTCATCAGGATGTGGGAAAAGGCAGCCCACAACACTGATGCAGTCCTGCCCTATTTTATGGCATCACAGACCAGTAAAAATGCTCATCACTCATTCCTCCATGCACCAAAGGTTTATGAACCATTTGTTTTACATGACTCTCTATAAATTCTTTCCCTCTACAGTAATACTTACTTCCCTGCCAACAGCATGATATATCAAGGGTGGGTGTGTTGTGTTGTTGTTTTATTTCACCTTACAAAAACCTGAGGTCCTACAGAATGAAAGCCTTTGTGTTACAGAATCAGTTTAAATCTAAAAACAAATTAATTGAGCTTTATTGCTTTTGTGAAAGTTGCTAGGTGCTGGCGCTTTTTAAATGAATTGTTGATGTTGTTGTTAGTCGTTAAGTCGTGTCCGACCCTTCGTGATCCCATGAACCATATCCCGCCAGGTCTTCCTGTCCTCCACTATCTTCCTGAGTTCGCTCATTTTCATGTTCGTTGCATCGGTGATGCTGTCTAACCATCTCATCCTTGGCCTTCCCCTTCTCCTTTTGCCTTCAATCTTTCCCAGCATCAGAGTCTTCTCCAGAGAGTCCTCTCTTCGCATTAGGTGGCCAAAATATTTGATTTTCAGCCTCAGTACCTGTCCTTCCAGGGAACAGTCAGGGTTGATTTCATTTAGGATTGACTGATTTGATCTCCTAGCAGTCCAAGGGACTCTCAGGAGTCTTCTCCAGCACCACAGTTCAAAAGCATCTATTCTTCGGCGCTCAGCCTTCCTTATGGTCCAACTCTCGCAACCATACATTGCTACTGGGAACACCATCGCCCTGACTATACGAACTTTTGTTGGCATGGTGATATCTCTGCTTTTTATTATGCTATCTAAATTTGCCATAGCTTTCCTTCCAAGGAGTAAGCGTCTTTTAATTTCATGGCTGCTGTCTCCGTCTGCAGTGATCTTGGAACCCAAAAAAGTAAAATCTGTTACTGCTTCCATTTCTGCCCCTTCTATTTGCCAGGAATTGATGGGACCAGATGCCATGATCTTAGTTTTATTAATGTTGAGTTTCAAGCCAGCTTTTGCACTCTCCTCTTTCACTCTCATCACGAGGCTCTTTAGTTCTTCTTCACTTTCTGCCATTAGGGTGGTATCATCTGCATATCTGAGGTTGTTGATATTTCTCCCGGCAATCTTGATTCCGGCTTGTGATTCATTCAGCCCTGTATTTCTCATAATGTACTCTGCATATAAGTTAAATAGGCAGGGTGACAATATACAGCCTTGCTGTACTCCCTTCCCAATTTTGAACCAATCGGTTGTTCCATGGCTGGTTCGAACTGTTGCTTCTTGACCCGCATACAGGTTTCTCAGGAGACAGGTAAGGTGGTCTGGTACCCCCATCTCTTTAAGAATTTGCCACAGTTTGTTGTGATCCACACAATCAAAGGCTTTTGCGTAGTCAATGAAGCAGAAGTAGGTGTTTTTTTTTTAACTCTCGTGCTTTCTCCATGATCCAGCGCATGTTGGCAATTTGATCTCTAGTTCCTCTGCCTCTTCGAAACCCAGCTTGCACTTCCGGTACTTCTCGGTTCACATACTGCTGAAGCCTAGCTTGTAGGATTTAGAGCATACCCTTGCTAGCATGTGAAATGAGTGCAATTGTGCGATAGTTTGAGCACTCTTTGGCACTGCCCTTCTTTGGAATTGGAACGTAAACTGACCTTTTCCAATCCTTTGGCCACTGCTGAGTTTTCCAAATTTGTTGGCATATTGAGTGCAGCACTTTAACAGCATCATTATTTAGGATTTTAAGTAGCTCAGCTGGGATAATATCATCTCCGCTAGCTTTGTTGTTAGTAATGCTACCTAAGGCCCACTTGACTTCACTCTCTAGGATGTCCGGCTCTGGGTCAGTGACCACACCCACATGGTCATCAGAAACATTAAGATCTTTCTTGTATAGTTCTTCTGTGTATTCTTGCCATCTCTTCTTAATCTCTTCTGCTTCTGTTATGTCTTTGCCTTTTTTGTCCTTTATCATGCCCATCTTTGCACAAAACGTTCCCTTGATATCTCCAATTTTCTTGAAGAGATCTCTAGTCCTCCCCATTCTGTTGTTTTCCTCGATTTCTTTGCATTGTTCATTTAAGAAGGCCTTCTTATCGCTCCTTACTATTCTCTGTAAATCTGCATTCAGTTATTTATATCTTTCCCTTTCCCCCTTGCTTTTCGCATTCCTTTTTTCTACAGCTATTTGTAAAGCCTCATTTGACAACCACTTTGCTTTCTTGCATTTCTTTTTCTTTGGGATGGTTTTAGTTGCTGCCTCCTGTACAATGTTACGAACCTCCGTCTATAGTTCTTCAGGCACTCTGTCTACCAGATCTAATGCCCTAAATCTATTGTTCACCTCCACTGTATACTCATAAGGGATATGATTTAGTTCATACCTGACTGGTCTAGTGGTGTTCCCTACATTCTTCAATTTAAGCCTGAATTTTGCAATAAGAAGCTCATGATCTGAGCCACAGTCAGCTCCAGGTCTTGTTTTTACTGACTGTATAGAGCTTCTCCATCTTTGGCTGAATTGTTGATAATATATAGCAAAATCAAAACAGATGACATGTTGGCTAATAAACAGTAACATGTTGGCTAATAAACAGTAGCAGCTTCAACTGTAGAGAAGGGACAGGGGGATATACACTTCTTTTTTCCTCTGCTATTTCCTCTCCTTTCCTTCACCATCATCATGGCCTGTGCTGCCGGTTGACTGATATATAATCATAGAGTTTCATGGAGCTCCACTGGGAAGGAATGTAAAGTGTGTTGTATGTGACCTCCTTAAAGCTTCCTTGTGAAAAGGAGGAAGATACAAGGCATGTAAGTTTAAGTTCCTGTACAGAACCTTGGAGTAAATTACTACTTAAAATTTTTCCCTTCTTACTTTCCATGCCTAATGAGATGAGAAGGGCTGTGTGGCAGCCCAGCTTGACTGCCACAGCATGACGCTAGTGAGAGCAGTGGCTTGGAGAACCTGCAATTAGCAATGACATCATCACTGAGCGACCCTGAGAGCTGGAGCACCAGCCAAGCAGCCACTATAAGTGCGAACAGCTGGGAGGAGGGGGCGTGGAGGCAGGAGAGTTTAAAACAGGGAGAGAAGCGCAGGTCAGAGAGAGAAGGAATGAGAAGTGCAGGAGAGGCTGGAGCCTCTAACCTAATGTGACATTGCCAAGCCCCCATCTCCTGAATCCCAGGTTTGAAGGTGCCTCTGACCTGGCAACCCTACCTAGGTGTGCACAGTTAAAACAACTTCCCGTCAACAATGTACACTAACAGCTCAATCCTAACCCCCTCCCCCCGCTGACACAGTCACACCAAAAAGGTGTGTGCTGCATCCAGCGGGGAGGAGGGGCAGAGTGGGATTTTAAATCCCCTTACCCCTCCATAAGCTTCCTGCTCCGCCATGGGTGTCCTCGGACCTGCGCCAGCTCATTACAGCACGTTTGCGACAACGCATGTGCTCGTTCTGCTGGCGGAGGCCGGCATAGTATTGGGCTGCCCAATACAGCATCCACCTTGCTGAAATTAAGCAGATCTACTGTAGGTCTTGCCAGTGTCTGAATGGAAGGCTACGCGGGAACCCCCTGTGCACTGCCTTGAGTTCCATCATCATGCAAGAAAGGCAGACAATAAAGTAGCATGCAAAAGATTTAGTGTGGCTGTGCAGCTCTTTACAGATTTGCTCCTTTACAGATAAGCTCTGAAGGGCAATACTCTCTTCCAAAGCCTCCTCATGTTATAGGTCAGGCTGGAAGAAAAACACAAGCGAAGTACTGAATGGAGCTCATTTCACTGATGAGCTGGTGTCTGAGAAAGACATGACTTCAGTCTCTAACCCGCATGCATTGCGACAGGTCCAGGGAGTCCTGGCAGGCTCGGTCCATTTTACTCATAATTCTCCTGAGATTCCTTTAATATTAGGGAAGGTAACTAAAAAAAAAAATCTCCATACAGAATCAAGCATATGGTATATTTATTGGCAAATGCAAAGCCCCTCAGGAACAAGCTCTGTCGTAACAAATGATGAATTATGTGGCTTCATAAGCACACATGTCATCAAATGCACCATTGACCTTTTTACATTTTCAGGGGGATTTTCTGCTTTGTGCAGTTTCTCTGGCTTGGAAGTGAAGCAGTTTAACAATGTGCCCTGGAGGAAACAGGCAATCAATAATTTCAGTTTTTTGTTTCTGTAAAAGGTAAATGAGGCCCTTATATTTCTCGAGCAAGTAAGCAAGCCGGTGTTTAGTGAAGCTTTAATAAGAGCCAAATAAAGCACGCACAGACTTCCTCACCACTGGGGGGGGGGATAAGAATCAGCCAAACAGATGGTATAGTGCCAAAGACGAAATTGTCTGTAATTAAAATGTGCGCTTGTCTTGCAAGTATCAAACTTTCAGGAAAATGCCAGACTCCCCTGAGCAAATCCCTGGAGAGTTGTAATAAAAGACATGCCAGCAACTTGTTTCCATGAGGTTTGTATCTAGTTTAATAAGCCATAGAGAGGGGTGGGGGTAAATGCCCATATTAAGAATGCTGTACAGATTAAACGTGTCTTTTCCAAGTTAATCGTACAACCTGATCATGCTTTAATGGCAGACAGAAGTCTGAACTAATGTTCCACCTAACAAAGCATCAAAGCAACGTTAAATAGAGCAGAGCTTATGCAGGTGTACCCTAATCTTTCCACTGAAATGACCTAAAATCTTCTAGGATGCAGTCCTGTGCACACATAACTGGGAGTAAGCCCCACTGAGACCTACTTCTGTGAGTCAAACTAGACATGACCCTAAATGCAAACTTTAACTCTGTGATGTGGTTTAAAAACAAAACTAGCTTGTGGGGGGGGGGGATGAAATGGCTGAAACCACGATGGGGAACAATGGGGAATGGGGTGGGGACTTTAGTAGTTTGCCCTTGCTGTGGTCCCAATCCCACAGCATCCCACACACTATTTTTAATAGACTTTCACTGAAAACCAATGGAAACCTTTTTCCCATTAAAAATGGAACACATGAAAGACACAATTGGGGGCAGAACCACAGTGGGAAGAAAGTACTTAAGCCCTCTTCATCCTCACCACAATTTTCATCCATTCCCTCTCTCCTGTGCTATGTACTTACTTAAAAAAAAAAAACACCACAGGTTGACTTACACGCTTAGGAGCAAGGCTCCTTTGACCCTAAATAAACATTTATAGAATTGCACTGTTAGTCTTGACAATCTGGGTGTAACATATAATCTACAGTAAATGATTAATTAGCTAATTAATTCATTGATTAATCCAATTAATTAGGAATTAATTAGCAGGGGGTACTTCAGAAAATTGGACCGTGATAGGGGGTACCCGGGCCTCCAAGGGTTGAAAACTCCTGATCTACACAAATATTCCCATTAGCACAGGGGCCACGATTTCACTGCCCAAATGCATTGCATCAGCATAGTGCATGGAATCATTTGTATGATTTGCAACTGCTACATTTTATTGATAAGGGACCAATCAAGGTACACATGACCTTGGAAAATAAATAGCAAAGGTTTCTATTTAGACTGAGGAAAAGCATACTTGATACATATATTTATGTATGCAGAAAATGTCATGTAAACCATCTACCTTGCAAAAGGTTTATCAATTTGTGATTGCACTGACTCTGGCCATTGAGGATCCAGCTTTTGTCTCTCTGCATAGCTCCCACCTTGCTTCTGTCTTCTTGGTCATGGTAGCAGGATCTTGGCAATTCTCTTTTGTAGACAGATAAACTGTTAAATAGGGATTTATTTATTTATTTATTTATTTGCTTGCTTGCATTGCCCGTTTCTCCCTGCTATTCTTGTGAGTGACTGTGCCTCTCTCCTCACAGTGCGTAGAATTGGCTCCATTGAACAGCAGAGGGCAGGCGCTCTGACCAAATAGCCTTCAATCAAGGGAGCTCGTCTATTGATACAGAAGCCTGGGTGTGGTTTAGAGCTGAAAACCTGTCTGGAAAGCATTCCCTTACCCTTATTATTATTTTTTGTTCTCCCAGAGGGTATGATAAATGATTCCATTTGTTTGTATTTTTACTTAACTAAACCATCGCAGCTTTTTCTCACTATAATTATATCCATTTGGAAGACCTTTGGATTTCTGCAGCTGATCATTAGAAGAGGCAGCCCACTAGCTTGATAGGGACGGCTGCTGCTGTGAACAAATTGCAACTGTGCTCCACAAACTGCATTGTTTTCCCATCTCACCTTAGATGCAATCAAGGCGTTGGCTCCAATACATGTTATTTAACACCTGGCTACCTTAGGGACTGGTATCTTGGTCTCCAACCTTTGACTAGAGTCAGCTAATTGGCTGGAGTGTTGCAATCAGTCTGTGCAATACCACAGCAATGAAGCAAGTAAAACATTCGCTTAAGAATACTAGGAGGTTGTCACATCCTGTTTTCACTGCAAAGGAAATACAAGAATAATAGTTCTGACTGGAATCTGGCCATTAGATTACATGCAAAAGTAAAATAAAATACCGTAAGTATTGTTAAGAAAAAGAGAGACTGTTTCTTTACATGAAGTAGTTTTATGTTGCTTTATGGCATTCAAAATTTGGCAACTCCTGCAACATAATAATTGCAAATACTGTGGTAAAAATTGATTTGGAAATAAGAGGCATTTGCAAAAATCATTTAATATGGATTAGGTACTTCTTCACACAAGCTACATAGTCTGTTGTTCCTGTAAGTGGATCTTCTCTATACTCTGAGCAAATATTTAAAAAATAATGTATTAGTTACAATAGTTATAGATCAGGGGTGGGGAACCTCCGGACCGCGGTCCGGATCCGGACCGCGGGTCGATCCGTTCCAGCCCCTGCGGGTCGATCCGGTCCAGCCCCTGCGGGACCTGACCGATCCGGCCCGCGGGACTGGAGGCTCCACCGCCCGCCTAGTCACTTTAAAATCGGCCTTTCTGCAGCTGCGCAGATCGCCGTTGAGGCCGAGAGATTGCCCTCTCGGCCTCAACGGCAATCTGCGCAGCTGCAGAAAGGCCGCTTTCAGAAGGAGAAGGCGCCGAGGTGACGCGCCATGCATCTGTGCCATGAGATTGTGTCCTGGAAGGGGGTTAGGATTTGGCGCAGTGGGTTAAACCGCTGAACCATGAACTGTCGATCAAAAGGTTGGCAGTTCGAATCTGCAACGGGGGAGCTGATGAATAGCAGAGAAAATGTGCCTACTGCCACTATGTTTTTGACAGCCTTGGGACCAAAGCAAAAAAAAAAATGGTTGCTGTGTGTTAAAGAAAATGGTGATGAGTATAGAATTGACACTACATTGCAGCAGCTTTTTTATAGCAGTACATCAAACATGTGGTGGCAGTAGGCTGGCAAGAAAGGCAGTGGCAGCTGGCACCCTGGAGCGATGACAGCTCCAGGATGGAAAGCTGCCTTGGGACCAAGCCCGGAGGTTTGAACCCGTGGCTTCAAAATGGCCAGACTCAAGCTTCACTTGGTCTTTATTAAAGCTTTTCAAGCCGCTTTTTAATGAAATCCAGAACAGACTTTACTGATGATCTGCATTGTAAAAATCATTCACACAGTCCCTTCCCACACACCAGCAATCTATGAAGCAGCAAAGCACGCATTGTTGACTCATGCAGACATTTTTGAAAACCAGAATAATGTAAGTGGATCGAAAAGGCTTACAGCTCAGGCTGCCAAGAGAATTTTTGGGCCCTGAGGACCTTCGTAAGCCCCAGACTCTATCCTTTTTACTCTACGCAGTCATGACTAATATTTCTAATTGTTTGGAACTGCCAAAGTTCGGTTGCCAAAGAGAATATATAATTTATACAGAAAACCTGTTCATATTTATATGCTGGCAATAATAAACTCATTGTCCGAAAAGGAGGAACCAAAATGCCAGAAAAACAGAATCTAGCAAACAAAGGGTTCTGTATTTGATATGACTAACAGTCTGACAGACCATATGTGAGTACAGAACACATATCTGAAAAATAATTAGTATTTCAGAGATAATAATCTATATGCTATCTCTGAAATAATATGGAATTATTATTATTATACAATCTCCCAGGAAGTTCTCTGGTAGAAGCCCTATTGAAATGCAGGGAATAGCCACTTCTGTGGGTATTTGTACCCATTCAAAGCACGTATATTTCTGAGATGTCATGTTTTTGCTCCATCTTCAGGTCTCCCAAGCATTGTTAAAAGCTGTGATCTGAAGAACACTTACTTGCCAGAAAGTTCAGTATGTCATTGGTCACGATCTATCCTGTAACACGTTGATAGGATAGCTGCTATGGTCAATGGTCTTTTTACTGGTGCCCCCAACACAGTCCGATAAAAATCTTTATCCAGGAAATATTTAAGAGCTTTATGAACCAACTCAATAAAAGCTGCATAATGGACCTGTGTGGACAGCCTAGCCATGAGGCAACCTGATGTGGGTTTTGCATCACTGGCAAATGGCAGGGGGTGGCGGGAGGGATTTGGGGTGCCCTTTACTGCTACTGACTTCCTCTAGCCCAGACTCAAGCCACATTGATCCATTTCCTTATGCTCCATTGCACAGATGCCACAAACCCAGAAGTGCAGGACTCGCAGTTTTATTTACAGGAGCTGCGCAAACCAAGGAGATTCTTTGCTTGCATGGTCCCTTTAAATAAAACCAGAAATCCTGCACTTCAGGGTTTGTGAAAACTGATGGAGCACAGTAGGGTTTTTTGTTTTTGTTTTTTTGCAGCATGCAGCAACAGGTCATTGGGCAGCATCCCCTGTCCCACTGCGCATCCGGTCGTGTCTATGTATTGGTTGAGATACAACCAATTTGTTGTCAGTAGGATCCATTCTCTCATACATGAGTGAGAACAGATTCACAGAGGCCTCACTGGAGCCCTTTTTCCATCCATTGACTTTTCCTGCCAGAACTCATCAGATGCACACATATTGTAACATTGGCCATAACCTGCTACAGGAAATTTATATGCACTTCCTATAAATGAATCCAACTGGCATGCTCATCTCCCGGACTGCACTTGCAGATTACAAATTCAGGATTATTATTTTTTTGTTCCAGACACAGAAGCTTAACAAATGTAGGAATCTCTTAAAATGATGTTTATGCCTTGCCAAGTAGGGGAAAGTACTTGTTGGTTTCCTGTTGTGGTGGAACAAATAGAGCTGCCTTCTCTTGAGTCAGACACTTGGCTATCTAAGTACTGACTACTCTGACCAGCAGCAGGTCTCCAGGTTTTCAGGGAGAGGCCTTTACCAGCTCTGCCTGGAGATGTTAAGAACTGAACTGAACTGGGGACATTCTGCATGCAAAGCATGTGCTGTGTTACTGGACTAACATATACAATCCTCTTCGATGAAACACTAAAGCTACACTCTTGAATCTGTATATTCCCTGATCTTTTACATCCATGGGAATGTGCTGCAATAAACAGATTTATGCAAGGTTGGTGCCAGATTGTACCAGGACTTTGAGCACTTGATGTATTAGGGGATGGGCCCCATGAGTGCACTTATATGGAACCACTCATGTCTTCCCCCTCCCACCTGCCTACCTGCTCATTTACCGGGGTTGTTGTCATTCTCATTGTCATTGGTGCAGGTGGGCAGCCAGACTTTGCATGCAGAGAATCCTGGGAGAAAATTAGCAAGGGGAAGGGGATAAAGGAACAGTCCATGAAAGTCTTGTATGAGCAGTTTCTCCTGCTGTGTTCACCCCCAAGCCAGAAAAGGACAGTTCCTCACACACACCCAGCCAATCAAGTAAGACCATCTAGAGTCATCACATGTCTCTAGATTTTTTATTCATCCCTGGCAGTGGCCTGAAGACTCCTGGGGTGATCTTGGCCACCAGTACAAACCCAAATAGGCTCACTTGCTGACAACACCCCTGGATTTATAACTTTATAAAGAGACCTTTCCATACAATCAGTACAGTATAAAGTGCAGCAAATGCATAAGTTTTTCTGCTTTCATTTTAAGAGATTCAGGGCGAAATCCATTCTAACTTTAAAACGGCGGAGCGAGCCCTCTGCTGTTCCAAGCCATCCCGAACATGCCATAAAGCACATTCGCGACAACTTTCGAGTAAGTAACCTCACTCTGCTGCTGGATCATCCCCACAGCCATCAGAGACGGTAAGTGCAGCACCAATGGGCACAAGGGCTATCTGGGTAGCAAGGGAGGGGGGCCAGTGACCAAGCCGGCCCAGGGGGGCAGGGATGGCAGCTGCCATATCCCTGGCCCATTCTCGGGCCGGTGCTAAATAGCTGACGGAAATCCGAGGAGGCCAAACTGGGGCCTCCCCGCATTAGACCGGAGGAAGGGGACGAACATCCCCTTCCCCCGAGTAGACCTCTGGGCTGCTCCCGGGAACGGGGATAGGATCTGCGGACGGCCTGGGTCACCCGCTGGATACTTAGGCAGGATTGTGCTGCCCAGCACTTTTCACCAAGGAAGTACTTTTCTTTTAAAAACATTATTTTGTTGTTCAGTCATTAAGTCATGTCCGACCCTTCATGATCCCATGAACCATATCCCGCCAGGCCTTCCTGTCCTCCACTATCTTCCTGAGTTTGCTCATTTTCATGTTCGTTGCATCGGTGATGCTGTTTAACCATCTCATCCTTTGCCTTCCCCTTCTCATTTTGCCTTCAATCTTTCCCAGCATCAGAGTCTTCTCCAGAGAGTCCTCTCTTCGCATTAGGTGGCCAAAATATTTGATTTTCAGCCTCAGTACCTGTCCTTCCAGGGAACAGTCAGGGTTGATTTCATTTAGGATTGACTGATTTGATCTCCTAGCAGTCCAAGGGACTCTCAGGAGTCTTCTCCAGCACCACAGTTCAAAAGCATCTATTCTTCGGCACTTAGCCTTTCTTATGGTCCAACACTCACACCATACATTGCTACTGGGAACACCATCGCCCTGACTATGCGAACTTTTGTTGGCATGGTGATATCTCTGCTTTTTATTATGCTGTTTAAGTTTGCCATAGCATTCCTTCCAAGGAGTAAGCGTCTTTTAATTTCATGGTTGCTGTCTCCGTCTGCAGTGATCTTGGAACCCAAAAAAGTAAAATCTGTTACTGCTTCCATTTCTGCCCCTTCTATTTGCCAGGAATTGATGGGACCAGATGCCATGATCTTAGTTTTATTAATGTTGAGTTTCAAGCCAACTTTTGCACTCTCCTCTTTCACTCTCATCAAGAGGCTCTTTAGTTCTTCTTCACTTTCTGCCATTAGGGTGGTATCGTCTGCATATCTGAGGTTGTTGATATCAATGGCGTCGCTCCCGTCAAGTGACGGGAGCGGGCCGCTATGGGGTGACGCGCGCAAGGGGTGACTCGTGCATGCACGTGACGTGTCACCGCTTGCGCGCGTCTCCCCAGAAGACGTCCCCGGAGCCAGCTTCCGGCCTCTTCCAAGGCCGGGAGCCGGCTCCGGAGACGTCTTCCCCGGCCGACGCGCCAGGGCCTTCTGGGGAAGGCCCGCTATGCGAACATTATTTATAACATTTTTTGCACATGCGCAGACCATCCCTGAGGGAAAAGTACTGCCCTTTTCCCTCAGGGATGGTCTGCGCATGCGCTAAAAAATGTTATAAATAACTTTCACGCAGCGGGCCTTCCTCAGAAGGCCCCGGACAGCCGGCCGGGGAAGACGTCCCCGAGCCGGCTGCAAAAATTCGTCTGCATATCAGAGGTTGTTGATATCAATGGCGTCGCTCCCGTCAAGTGACGGGAGCGGGCCGCTATGGGACGACGTACGCAAGGGGTGACTCTTGCATGCGCGTGACGTGTCACCGCTTGCGCGCGTCTCCCCAGAAGACGTCCCCGGAGCCGGCTCCCGGCTTCTTCCAAGGCCGGGAGCTGGCTCCGGAGACGTCTTCCCCGGCCGACGCGCCAGGGCCTTCTGGGGAAGGCCCGCTATGCGAACATTATTTATAACATTTTTTGCACATGCGCAGACCATCCCTGAGGGAAAAGTACTGCCCTTTTCCCTCAGGGACGGTCTGCGCATGCGCTAAAAATGTTATAAATAACGTTCACGCAGCGGGCCTTCCTCAGAAGACCCCGGACAGCCGGCCGGGGAAGACGTCCCCAAGCCGGCTGCAAAAATTGTCGGGTGCCCCCCCAAAATCGCGCCGAAGATTTGTAAGAGGGGGGTATAGGGGGAGGCGTCATTAGGGTGACACGCGCGCCCTGCTATGGGGTGACACGCGCCCTAGTGACGCCACTGGTTGAAATTTCTCCCGGCAATCTTGATTCCGGCTTGTGATTCATTCAGCCCTGCATTTCTCATAATGTACTCTGCATATAAGTTAAATAAGCAGGGTGACAATATACAGCCTTGCCGTACTCCCTTCCCAATTTTGAACCAGTCGGTTGTTCCATGGCCAGTTCGAACTGTTGCTTCTTGACCCGCATACAGGTTTCTCAGGAGGCAGATAAGGTGGTCTGGTACCCCCATCTCTTTAAGAATTTGCCACAGTTTGTTGTGATCCACACAATCAAAGGCTTTTGCGTAGTCAATGAAGCAGAAGTAGATTTTTTTTGGGGAACTCTCGTGCTTTCTCCATGATCCAGCGCATGTTGCTGCCCAGCACTTTTCACCAAGGAAGTACCGTATTTCTTCGAGTCTAAGGGGAAAAAAAATCCATCGATTGTAAGACTCACCTCCCTTCATTGAATCTACCCGCTCAGCACCAACTCTCCCCAGCATGTCTCCTGCAGCTGAGGATGACTGAGTGCACTGCCTTTGCATAGCATTTCTGGCCCCGCCAGAAAGTGCCATTTCCTTCATTACCTGGGCTTGGGGGAGCTTCAGGGAGGCCTGCGCAACCCTCTGCAGGCCTCCCTGATCTTCAGTTCGGCGAAAAACAGCGATTTTTGGGCATTTCTGGTTTTCGCAAAAACCAGAAATGGCTGAAAATCACCAGTTTTTGCCGAACTGAAGATCGGGGAGGCCTGCAGAGGGTCACGCAGGTCTCCCTGAAGCTCCCCCAAGCCCCAGTAAGTAAGAAGACAGCATTTTGGGGTGCTTTTTGGAGACCTTCGATTCTAAGATGCACCCCATTTTTTGAAATGCTTAATTGGGAAAAAACATGCGTCTTAGAATTGAAGAAATACAGTACTTTTCTTTTAAAGACATTATTTGCCATTACTTGAATCACAAAATTGTATTCTTAGGAAAATTACTGTATATTCCTTCCCCAGGTATCAGGGAAATTGTGGCCATGATGGCCACAGCTCAGTGGTAGCTCAGTGGTAGACCCTGAGAAATGGTATGGCTTAGGCATTCGTTCTTCCTTGGTGAGTGATTGTGTGAGGGCTTATCCAGAACTCATTGCACTAGCCTCATTCCCTCCAATGATGTGAGCTTACCCTGCTCCTTGCTGTTCCTCAGGTCAACTAACCTGTGATCAACTGTCATGGATTACAGAGATAACATGACTTTTTCTATGAAGGAATGAGTTTGATTCAGCTATGGCTTTTGATTCGGCTCCTGCACTTTTGATTGTGATTCACCTTTTCAACTTAAATGTTTTTTCTCCCTGAAACCGGAACAAATTCTAAGCTCACTTGCTAGCAAAACAGGTTTATTTGTTCCCTTGTATCTTTCTGGAAACCCAGCCATATAGCTGATCCCTCAGCTATATGCCAGTCCCAAGCCCGGATAAATGGAGAGGGGCGGGGAAAGCAATGGTGAAGTACCCCGCAGCAACATTTCACCAGAACACCTTATGGCACAGACTTGACATGACTCGGATTTGAGGCGGCTGTGCTGGGGCCTCATGGAAAGCTCTTGACTATAACGTCGTCAAGGGTCGGACATGACTGGATGCATACAGGAGAAGGATCTTTCTGGAATTAAGCAGCATTAAACAGTGATTGAGGAGAGGGGTGATTAACAATGGAAGCTATTCTTGAGAAGAATTATTTGTTTCAAGATAATGGATGGCATATATTCCAATCAAAGAGGTCAATAATAAACCTGACTTTAGATCAAATGGAAATATGCAGATATTACCTGGAAACTTAGGGAAGAATTTTGGAATGACGCTGAGAAATATTTTAATTTTGCTTACTCATGAGGATTTTTTTTCTATTGTGTGCTCTCAGTTGGAATGAAACCCCTCTTTCCTCCTCATCCTGAGGAGCAACATGGAGGAACACCTCACCCCTCTTCCTACCTGCTTCCTTTACCATGCTCCTTGCATGCTGTCATCAAACTCAGAAATGCAGGATTTCCAGTTTTATTCATAGGGACAGTGCAAACATTTGCACAGTCCCTGTTAATAAAACTGGGGGTCCTGAAGTTCCAGGTTGGCAACAGCACACAGGGAGCATAGTAAGCATTTTAGTATGTGTGTGTTTTATAGAGTAGAGGTGGTGGACCCTAGATGGTAGGTGGTATTCCAGATCACACTACCCCTGGCAGAGTACAACAGCAGTGTTAATTTAGATTGAGACACTTTGATTGAGACAGTGCTCTTTAACATTAAGCTATGTAACTAACTTTCTGGAAATTATCTGTATATTAGATCTTCATTCTACACCGGTCTGCAAAGTAGATGCACCATTTTTCATATGTAAGAGAGTAGACCAGTTCTGTAGTGGAACCTTTTGTCTCTTGAATTCATGGTTTAAATTGTGCTATATCTCGAGCCTCGCCCTATGGGAGCAATGAGAGGTGTATACAGTATTCCTCATAAACTTCACACTTTTTGGTTACCTGAGTAGCTTACAGCTAATCATAATACTGGAAGTGTGAAAATCTCCAATGGGGATTAATCCCAGGGAAGTGTGTGTCGAATTGCAGCCTAACGGCCCAATTCTACGGACACATTATGCTGGCAGAACACATGTTCTGCCAGCATAAAGGGCTTTGCGGCTGTCACAAACATGACACCACCAGAGCACGTGGCCTGGTCACTACAGCAACAGTTGAGCAGCTGGGTCCATGTGAATACAGACTGAGGATGCCCGCTGGTGCAGGTAAGGTCACACAGGGGTAGGGAGGGAGGCGGGGAGGGGTGAAACAGGGTAGAGGTGGGCAGAACAGGGAGGAGATTGGGTAGGGTGTGGGGTGGATCAGGCCCTGGAAGGGGGGGTCGGCAGCAGTGGTGCCCACCAAATCCTAACCCCTTCCTGGGACTGATCAACCTTCACAGAATTGTGCCAGCAATATTGCTGGCGAATGTCCGAGTTTACCCATGGCGGCAGTTGGGGCTTACCCCAGGCAAGGGAACAAATGTTCCCTTACCCCGAGGAGGCCTCAATGTGCCAAAACTACCCTGTGGGATACAGTGGATGTCGCATTGGTGCCGCTGCATCACCGTGCAAGGAGTTATGGTGGATTGGGCTGCCTGTCTAGTAATTTTTTCAAGTGTCCATCATGCAACGTGGTGATACCTCTCATCAATGGAGAAGTCCTTTGCAAGTTCTCATCAACACACAAGCATTGAGTGACAACGCAATCCTGCCTAACTTTAAGTGTCCGGCCTAAAGGGCCAGCCGCTGTATCCTAAGGCCATTGTGGCCTGCATCGCCGCAGCCTGTGCTCTCCTTGGGGGAAGGGAACATTCATTCCCTTTCCCCAGTGTCAGTTGAGTGGGCTGCAATGAGCCTCCTCAGATGCATGCCAGCTCTGAAGCTAGCGTGCATCTCGGGAGGCCATGTAAGGTCGACCCGGGCTGGGAAGGGGCATAGGATATCGGTGGAGCGTGCCACCAATATTCCCACACCCTCCCAGCCCTGGCCGGCTAGTGGCCCCCTCCCTCACCACCCCTGCCCACCCTTGCACTGACTGGCACAGTGTCCTCTGGATGGCGGAGTGAGCAGTGCCAGCCTTGGCGCCGGCACCACTTACTCTCCAGGTGCTGTGAAAGTGCTTTACGGCATTTTCGTGACATCCAGTGCCAGTGGAGCACGTGCTTTGCCGGCGCGTAGTGTGGCAGGATTGCACCGTGAGTCTTCCAACTTCGCTTTGAGTGTTTCACCAGACATACTGGCCAGATAAAACTGACAAGGGACTTCCCCAGACATTGCCTTGAGACTAGTCAGCCTCAGCAAACCTGCATGTCCTCTTGCTAAAGGTGGAGCACTACCTCTCTCACACACTGGAGTGCATATTGAGGTAGCCAGTCTGAAAGAGAGTGGAGGTCATAGGAACAGCAGCACTGCTCTACTCCTCCTCAGAGGAAATACCACCTGCATCCAGGTTATGTCGCCGACCCATTGCATGTGGTCAGGGCAGTATAGTTTTAATCAGGACTTGTAGGACTAAAGGCCAAAATGGGATGGAGGCATGCTTGGACCTGCCTGGATAAGCCGTAAGGAATCAAATTAATTCATGCAGTTAATTCACATTTCAGGCAAACAATGTTCATCTAATGAAACTAGCCGGAGGTGTGGCCCGGAGGTTTGAGCTAAGCAGAGTCGACCTCGGTTCCCGCTTGGATAGGAGACAGAAGCTGCTGACGAACCTCGCAAAGACACTGAGAAGGCATTGTGAGAGGGTGGAATGCGGAGGAGTCAGCTAGAGAGAGAACATCTAAGACAACCGTCTGAGGGTGAACTGCGGTGAACTGTGAAACTTGGAAGTGCAAAGCACAAGCCAGAAGGAGGGCTGCACTCGGAAGAGAAAACATCTCGAGCATGGAAGGTTCTAAAGATAGCCTGCCTATGTAAACCGCCTTGAATAAATCTGATGAGAAATCTGATGATGAGAAAGGCGGTATATAAATACAGAAAATAAATAAATAAATAAATGCCTTGATGTTTTGAACAATGAAAAATCATTGTGAGTTTCCCCAAGAAAAAGCAGTAGAGGGAGCTGTTGTCATGCACTGAGAAAACAATTTTGCTTCCCTAGCTGAGTACTGATATGGCAATGCATATGTTTTGTAGTGACAAATTCTACCTGCAAATGCTTTAAACCTAACATAGAAATACGACAATGTTTTCCATTTCTGTGTGCATATCTACTTCATCATTGATTTCAAATTCAGACTAACCGTTCCCTGTGAGAAATAATCTAGAAAAGGGAAAATATGGCATAACAGATATAAAAAGGACAAAAATGAATGTTGTGCTACTCACCTCATACAAATACTTTCTACATGCTGAGTGAGCTCACCAACAATAGGACTGACTTCTGAATAAACCCACATAGGGTTGTACTGTAAGTCTTGTGTGTGTGTTTTTTCCAACAGAAGTGAAACTCAATTATCTAAACTATTTTAGCAGCTTAAATATCTGTTATTAACTTTGTAATTGTTGACATCGAGAAGCCTGTGGGATAGGATAAGGTATAAATATAAAACAGATTTTTGAACGAAAACTATTATAACCGGCAACAATGTTTAAGGAATTAGGTATCACGGGTAACCGTGATACCTAATTCCTTAAACATAAAACAGATGATGATGATGATTATTATTATTATTATTATTATTATTATTAGTAGTAGTAGTAGTAGTAGTAGTAGTAGTAATATTCGTGTTTAGAATGTATACACTAAATAACTATGCATACTAATATCTTGCATTAAAAATGCTGTAAGAAAATACCCATTTCTGAGATGTTTAAAAGTGATATGTTGCAAAGCTTCATGGAGTATTTTCTATAGAAGATGCTTTTTAAAAGAGAACTCGGATTCTCACTCAGTGGGATGGAATCAACAGGTCTGGCATCTTATCTTTGTAAAAAGCTTAACTTTTTTTCTTTTTCTTTTTTAAAGAAAGCACTGAAGTGGTAGAGTTCATAGTATATATAAACCAAGAGCCTCACTCTAATCCTTTAGGAATCCTTTACTTATCTGTTCTTCAGGAACAAGGATACAAGTAGGGCAAAATACAGATGTTCTAATTAAGCAGAATTCCTTCCTGTATTAGAAGAGCAAACATATCTAAACATACTGAAAAAAATATTTAGATTTTCGTCTTCCTTTTTCAATAGTTAATAAGTAGAACAATATATTTCTTCTACATTATTTCATGTATTATTTGGTGTTTAAAGTTGACTAACAGATAATATGACATTGCGATGATGGTTAACTTTTCAGGTTTAAATAATTCTCTTTTATATTTTGTTTTAAGCTCCCCTTTCTAAAAGCAGAGGTGAGTTTTGGGGAATGCCCCAATCCTATCCCCTGCCATTGGAGCCAATGCAGCTGTGCCATGGAGGTGCCCGCTGCGTCCAGTGGTGGTAGGGGCGATCAGGAAGCCTCCTAGAGGTAAGGGAACTAGATGGCCTATGGGTCTCCTCAAAGCTTCACCAGCTCTATAGCTGGTGTAAGGCTGAGGAGAGTAAGGAGGCGAGGCAGGACGAAACAAGGGGAACAGGACCTGGTGTGCAAGTTTGTCACTGAGATTTACCCCCTCCAACCTGGTTTCCGTCTCTTGCCCTCCCCCCCCCATTCTGCCCAGAAACTCCCCCTGCCCTCCCCCTCCTGGACAATGAAAGCCCCCCCCCCCCCGCTGCACCAATACCAGCAATGGCCTGGTTCAGCTTTGCGGTGATGGCTCAGACTGACCCGGCGGTGGCACAGTCCACGTGCCATCAGTGAGCCTTTTATGACAGTGGGGCACTGTCCCCACAGTCGCAAAACGCAGCATAGGATTGGGCTGTTAATTTCCTTTTAAAGCAACTAAAATTTTGGATGCCTTTGTAATAATTGACTTATTAGGAATGAACAGTTATTACCAGTGGCGTTCCTGGAGGGTGTGTGGCACCGTAAGTGGTGCAAAGAGCTGCACCGCGTCTTGTAAACAGGTGTAACGCAACCCCTCCCACTCGCCCCTTGAGCCATTCCGGCGGCGAATGCAACATTGCCTTCACTGCTGGAATGGCTCCTGGGGTGAGTGGGAGGGGCTGTGGTACAAGGTACACGTTTGCAAGGCTTGGTGCAGCGTCTTGCATTATTTACGGTGCTGTACTCCCTCCAGGAACACCACTGAGTTTTATAGAGGCAGAGATACAAGAACTCCCAAGTAAATAGTGTTAGGTACCTAACATCAGAAGAGCTTCTGAAACAGCAGTACCCCTAAAGTGCTTCTTGGTCAGAAACCTCTTTGATCCATACTCAAAGCATTCCTTCCAGCTCTCTTTGCCCCCCCCCCCACTCAAAGGCCCAAGACTTACATATCAAAAAGAGGCTCAAAGCACTTCAGTGTGGCTGTGATTGTAGCATAGAAGTGAATCAAAGCTGCTATGCTACAATGACTTGGTTGTTTGCTCTGTCACTGTCACCTTCTCCTATTAGGAAAAATGGACCATCCTGCAGCCACATGCCAGTGACATAAGAGAAGGTTGTGATTGTGAGGCACCTCTTTTCCGAACAGCAGCTGGAGGCAGGTCCCTTGCACACAATGGGAAGAGGAACACAAATTTCACAAGGAGGTTGTCTGCTGGGACCTGATGTGGTGATGCAAAGAATAAGGTTGCTGGATCCTGCTACTAGGGTCCCTGGTTTGATTCCCGCCCCCTGCCTTACACCCCATAGCATGAGTTCAGTGAAGTTCTGGAAAAGTCTACTGTATAGAATCTCACTCATAAAACAGTCAAATAACTAAGATTCTGATAGTGGAAGTTATAGTCTTATGGTTGCTTTTATGGTCTTAATTTTAATTTTGTTTTATTTAAAAGTGGCTCTAAAATAAAATAGATTCATTTTTTAGAGTTCAAAACAAATATTCTGCCAAGAAACTCCGTCGTATAATATAATTTTATTATAATTAGATGGTTAAAACTTTACGTTTCACCTCCAATACTGAAGGCATCCTCAGAAGTATTGTTGTTACACACTGTGACTACCAATAAATACATTCTTCTACTTGCCCGGATGTTTGTGTTACAATTAACTCTCTCACACCTGATCTTCTGTTGACACTTTCCATGATTCTACTTGCAACTCCCCGTTCATAACGGAATTTATATACCGTTCATAACGGACGGTATCTATTTATTATTTATCTATACCACTATTTTTCAACACTTTTGCAGCACATCTAAATATATATTTGGGACATAAAAATTGCACATAACAAAATAAAAACACTACTAAAAGAAAATGATGCATAGACAAATGGCAAAGCAGTAAATGTTCTCTTCTCTGACCAATAAATGGCTACATCCATTGCGGAACTTTAGCAGGGGGTATTTTCATTGTCAAAAGAAGTTTGCCAGGCAGACTGGGAAAACATTGCTTGGAAAACACAGGTCCAAATTTCCATTGAGCACACATACAACTAGTAGCACATTTCTTTGGATCCAGGCCTTCTTGTTTGTCCCATGTTGATAAAAAGGCATCCTACGAGGTATTTGTGTACACAAATTTTTCCAGAGGAAACTTCCTCCCTGCTAGAAACGAGTGGATTGATAACTTTAGTCAACATGCTTTGCAATATAACCCCCAAGATTCAGTCCACCTTTACCAGTGCAACGTCATAGAAAAATGTAAATATTTAGGATGAGTTTGCCAACTCACATTTGAATGGCTATATAAGAGGGCTTACCATGCCATCAACTAAGGCCATGTCAGCGAAGATACTCATGAGAAACCCAGGCTGTGGCCCTGCCTTACAGGACACTGTCAATGGAGTTGGTGCAGAGAAAACGTAAAGGTCAATGTTTTTTAAAAGCATTCTGTGTAAAGCTGGACTAAACACTAAGAAGCAT
Organism: Plestiodon gilberti rubricaudatus; assembly: GCA_026170595.1. Lineage (NCBI taxonomy): Eukaryota > Metazoa > Chordata > Lepidosauria > Squamata > Scincidae > Plestiodon > Plestiodon gilberti. The sequence goes on from JANXHW010000002.1 coordinate 54,751,510, forward strand.
GTTTAATACAGCTAATTTATAGATGAATGTGGTGCCAAGCTCGAATACATTAACAAGGTAAGGCTGTAGGGTCTATAGGTAAGGTAATGTATTGCTTTCATTAAAAAGCAATCTGCATGGACCATATCCACTAACACTGGGAACTCTGCAGCTGTCACCTTTATCAGGGGAACAAGAGCAAACCACTACATTTTAATCACTGGAGTTTGTCAGGAACGAAAAACAGCCAGCTTCCCACAAATCAACAGACATGTATCCTGATAAGGAGAGTGAATTGGAAAAGGACAGCTATGCCCCATGCAGTACACCACCGATGCTAGTGTGATCAAAGCACTGTAATTGTAGCAGATAAATCTACTGAATTGGGCCCCAGGACAAAACCACTCATCATTGGGAAGACAGACACATGCTTGCAAAAGTCATCCATCACATACACTGCTCCTACAGAATTTTGAATTTTACCAACAGTTTCTAAAACAACAAGGGGAAAAGAAAAACCCCAACAGTTCAGTTTGTCGTGCTGATGTTGCAGAAGAGTTTTGTTTTCTAGTTGCTGCTGTCCTCTTATCATGAAGGGTCTTTGAGACACAAGTAGAACTAGACATGGAAGTGTGCATAACTCCAACACTGTTGCATTTCCCTTTGCCAGTTCTATTCTAAAAGGCCGGAAATGAATGAATTCATATTCATTCAGCCCGAATGAATATTTAAACGTTTTCAAGTGGAAAAGAACATGGAATGAATCCCAAGTACTGTACAGTCACAATTCCCACACAGTCCATGAATGTTTGTTCTGACACTCAGCTACACCATCACATGTGTGTGTGTGTGTGTGTGTGTGTGTGTGTGTGTGTGTGTGTGTGTGTGTAACAATGTCTGAAACCATTAACATGGAAAATGTTGTACATGAAAATAAAACAAGCCTATTTATGTTATAACTTTTGGCCCAATCCTATTGATTGATTTTTAGGATTGTGCTGTTGTTTTCGGTAATTTATTTTTAAAACCAAAAATAGAGAATACAACAGGTTGTAAAAACAAAAATAGACCAAAACAATCAAATAAAAAACTTGTGACATTAGTTTCTGGTTCCTCCCCTCCCCCTTTTCTATAGAAAGAAACGAGATAGGTACACCCCAACCTGTGTCTACATCAGGGGTGACTAACCTTTCAACATGACTGCTCCTGGGCCTTTAATGGTTGTCTAGGTGAGGGCCTTTCAGTAGGTGCAGCTGCTTTAGCAGCACCATCAGCACTTGCAGCTGCCAAGAGTCTGTCTTTTATACAACTCTTAAGAATGCAAAGGCCCTAATGCTGGAAGTTTGGCCATCCCTGGTCTACAGTATCCAGACATCCCCCCCCCAACCATTCTAACCTCTCCACCCTTTAATTCCAACCATTTGCTTGTTATCTTGTTTTTATAAAATAAAAACACAATTTAGTTGATGTGATTTCTTGCAGAATTGTTTTGCGTTATGTGTGAAATCTAAACACAGCAGCCATGTTTCCAAAAAGCAATCAGGATGTTTCAGATTAGCCAAGCATTTGAGTTGTGTGAAATTATTTAGGGCTCTGTAAGCCCCAGCAAGACCCAGCACATCAAGCCTACACCTCCCCACAGGATCCCACCCTCCAGGCTCGCAAGTCCCATCAGGACCGGGTCCATCGGGCTTGTGAGTCTAGGAAGGACCTGGCTCACCAGGCTCAGGAGTCCTGGCAGGATACCACCCGCAGGGCCACTGAGTCCCTGCAGGAGCTAGTCTTGCCAGCCCAGCCCTGGCACTCCCGCCCCAAGGCTGCCAGAGACCCTGAAACCAGCTGCACCTGCTGGGCTTGGGAGGGCCCGGAGACCCTACCCCAGGAGGGAACATAAAAGGGAGGACAGGGAAGAGGTGGTGTTGAGCGGCACCTTGCTAGGGATAACTCAGGAGTACAAGCTACCTGGCTCCCCTTGCCAGACTCTGGGCTTAGTCCCTACCAGTCCTTTCCCTGGCTAGGTCTGACCCTTTGACCAGATCCCCCCAACTCTCACTGACCAGGAGAGGTTGGAACCCCAACAACCAGGGGCAGATGGACAGCCTCTGTGACCACCCTAGCTGCCCTTGCTGGGATACCCGTCCCCAGCCTGTGGCTTCAGACACCCTCTGCGGTTGGCCACTCTGCCTGTTTTGGGCCACCGGGTCCAGCTAAAGGACCCTGCCACTGCCACGAAGCAGTGGAAAAGAGAAGCATCGGTGCCCTGCCTCCAAGAGGGAGAAGCTGCATCCCCCACCACTAACTAGATGACTATTGGACTCACCTCCCAACGTTAACCTGCCCCGGATAACCCCTCCACCTCTCGGTAAAGAAACTTGAAGGACTCATGGGTTGGGGCTATCCCTTTGTTGTTTATGTTGGCCAATAAAAGAATCCAGTGTTCTACCAACTATCTGAGACTTGATCTTTCCTCATTCTGACTCTGCAACCCCACCGAAGACAGGTATGATCACCCCGAACCCCTTCCATGTGCTGCTGCCCCCTGGGGCCCCGCTGGCCCCTCTGGGGGGCACCACAGGCTCATATCTCCTAAAAGTGTCAGGTCAACTCCTGATAACCCCCCAGACTTGAAAAATTAATTAACAGCCCAATCCAACCCAAGGATTATTCCGGGAGATATTCCATCCTAAGTTTGGCCTAAGAGTGGGCATGTCGGGGGCGTAACGGGGGCGTTCCTGATTTTGGCAAGCTCCAACACACCCCCTCGAGCTCTGAAACGGACCTAAAATTTAGGTCGATCAAAAAGGTGGCCCTAAATTTGAGGAGACCCATAGACGCCATTTTACCTTTTACCTTACCCACTCCAGCCCTCTCCCGAAAATTTCAAACACCCCACCTCCCGAGTTGGGCCAGAGTTAGGCAGGAATAGCAGCAGCAATGTCTGGATACGGCCAAAGATAGGCACCCAATCAGCACCCAGCCTCTTTCCCACAAAAGCCCAGCCCCAGACCTCCATTCTCCCTCTCTCTCAGAGCACGTGGCGTGGGGCTCTGTCCCCCACAGCCACAAAGTGGGACTTTGGTGCAGGGGAGCTCTTGGCTCCAAAATTCACAAACACCTCACTTCTCTCTTCTCTCTGTTTTCTCTGGACTTCTCTTATCTGCTCCCCTCAAGGGCAGAGAGAGCTTCTCTGGCTGCGGCCACACTGTTAACAGCTGTGCCTGGGCAGCTGTCTCCATGCAAGCTCTTGCTAACCAATGTCTCTCTCCCAGCTTCTCCCCCCCACACACACAGGCAACCCCTGGCTATGGCCACAACACCAGCAGGGGAGGGTCTGTGCTGAAATTATCTGTTATCTGATATCTGCCTGTAGCCAATGTGTTCTCTGATATCTGCCTGTTTGCTATGTTAGCAGAAACCTCCATGTTTGCGCCAATGTTACTTGCCTGTAGACAACAGATAGCTAGCTAGCTGTCTGTCTCTGTCTCTCCCCCTTGCCTCCACAGGGTCTACTGCCAGGTGAGTATTTGTGTTTTGCCATGCCATGTGTGAAATGTTCAACAGTTGTGTTGTGTTCTCTCTCTCTGACCATTGTTCCTTACAGGATTATGCTCCCCTTATGTCCAGGTAAGCACCTCAAACTAAGCCATGAGTGTAACCCTTAACAGCTGTGTTTTCATCTCTCCTTGCAGGCTTTTGCCTGACCACCAACACACTGGTTTGTTCTCAAAGGCTATCTATCGCAACCAGGCAACAAGCTGACTTTAACCCCCCCTTTGTTTTTTTGTCTTCCCAGGAACGTCCTCTGCCACCTACCTTCCTGGGAGTATCCCAGGGGCTGCAGGGAGGGAGCCCCATGTTTGCCTGCCTCAGTGCTGCCAGATGCCAAGGAGCCAGCCCTGCAACGTTCCTCAGCAGCTTCTGCTGCTGCTGCTCCGCCCCCTGGCTGTCATACTTGTTTCCCCTCTCTTTTTGTTCTGCAGGCTTCAGTTCCACAGGGGAAGAGCCCATGCCTCCAGGTCCCTGGGCTGTGTTTGCTGCTGCTGCTGCTGCTGCTTTAAGATCAGCTGCTGGACCAGTGACCACCCATGGTAGCCTTGCCTGGGCAACTCTGCTTTGGTTCCAGAACAATAAAGACGCCCCTCGGGCAGAGCCCCCTTGAAACACATGTGCCACATGTTATACAAGCATTGCCCCACACAGAGAGATAGCCCCCACCAGTCAAGCCCCTGCACGAATCCCATCCAGGGACTGCCAATACTTTCCCAGGGGGAACATAGCAGGAGGGCAGCTAGACTGCCAAGCCACGGAGGGGGAGGAGTCGGGGGGCGTCCCAGGTGGCCAAACATTGAAAGCTGCTATGGCGCCCATAGCGGAACCGCTCACGGTTCACCCACTCGCTACACGAATGGCACCCGTCGCGCATGCACCGTGGCGGCCGCCATTAGGTTCCCCGCTCCCCCCATATGACACCCATGTGCAACCCCCCCCATGGCATGGGGTTGGGAACACCTGCTGCAGGTGGGGGGGCGGGGACTCTCCCCTCCAGCAGGTGGCTGAGGCACAGGGTGCCCTGTGGCGGTTGCCACAGTCTTCGCGACCCTCCGGCGACTGTCCTGCAACCGTCCCGTGACGGGTGCGAACAGAGTGCCGGCGCCTGCGCCCAGGCCCCTAGCAACCGGGTTGCTACGGAGGCGGAGCGGCTGCCAGCACCTGCACCCTTGCCAACCGGGCTGCCAAGGACGCTGCAGCAGCTGCAGTCGATCAGGACTGACAAGTGCGGGAAGGGTGGGGTGCATGCGCGAGACGGACACTGAGCTGCGGGAGCCTGCCTGCTTTGGAGGTAAGTTTTGCCTTGATCCTGGGCTGGTGCTGGGCCACAGATATTTCGGACTACCTAACTCAGGAATAGCAGCGGCCTAACTATGGCCTAGCTTAGGCCGGAATAGCCAGAGAAGTTGGGTTGGATTGAGCTGTATTCTTTCCTGACCCAATTCCTATTCAGGCTGGGGGAAGTTCAACCATCACTAATTTACTTTAAACTGTATTTTGATATATTTTTAAACCATCTAAAGGCCTAATACCTCTGCTTTTTGTAAATGTTGTGGAAAAAAAATATCCTGAGCATATTGTAGCAGGAAAAAAAGTTTGTGCTCTTTTTTATTACCTATTACAGAATCAGTTATATTTATCTGCTCTTCATTTCAACAGCTATTTTAAGGATATTATAATATCTGGTATGGAAAGCACATGGAATCCTTCCACTTGGCTATCATTCTCCCTTGGAATAAAAATGCTTGTCATCCATCTTCCAGAAAACTACTTAAACAAAATCACCAATAGTTTGTCAGCACAGCTAAGGAACCCACATTGTTTTTCAGTTTTCTTGTGCTTTCCTAGAAAAGATCTGAGTATTTCATGTTGATTGCTTGATTGGCTGCAGTGGGACTCTTTAAAAATACTAAAAAAAATCAGGAATCCAGTAGAAATCAAACATAAGCTGCTATCAATCATGTGCTTGGGGTGTTAGCTGAGGTTTTTACTCAGGAAGATGTCATTAAAAGTTGCAGAAATTAATTGGTGCCATTGAACATAATGGCCTTTCCTGACACAGTTCCTCAAATGTAAAGAAAAATTACGGATAAGGCAAATTCCTCGTGGGATTTTTATGGATGTCTGCTTTGTTCTGTTATTGTTTATTGTAAATGTTATTACTGTGATCTATTGCCCCATCATGCTTTGTCTATACCGGTTATGCCATTTTGCCGCTCATAACAACGGAGGGTTTCCGTCACCGGCCCAAATAGCATTTATTTTTAATCTCTTTGTTTTATATATTCCTGAAACAACCTCCACGCATGAATCTGATGTGTTTAAAATTTCATGCCCAAAGACATTTTGTTGTGATGGATTAAATATTGTCTTTACACGTTTTAAAACCATTCTGAGCAGAAGCCGCTAAGCCCTGCTGTGGGGCACCTGCTATTCTTTTCTGTGGGGCTCATGTACCAACCCCTCTGCAGACCCCCTGAAAATGAGGGAGGTGGGTCTGTCACCATGCTCAGATGAGTACACCTTTGTCTCTTCTTCTAAATTTCCTTTCAGCTTGATGTTCTGCATGTTTACTCAGGAGTAAATTCCAATGATTTCAATAAGATTTATTTGGATAGCTCCTTGTTATGTACAAATACGTGTAACAGAAACACAACACTTTAAGAAAAAAAAAACTTTGGGAGAGGAGAATTTAGATCCGAAATATGGCAAAACAGTGGCTTAACCTTTTCCCCAGCCCCAATTTCTCCACTCCAAATATTTCTTACAGCAGCTTTTCTCCCGGCACTGTTCTCTTCCACCCCCGTCCCCCCATCCCTCCTGCCAGCAATACCTAAAGGAATTTGTAACCCCTGAAGGATGATCTCAACACAAATTAAACTGTTTGGATATTACAATCGTTCTCAGAAGCCCTGCTCCAAGTTACCTCCTGCCATCTGAAGTGAGTTAAGTGTTGACTGGAGATAGCTGCACCAGTTGGTTCACTGTCTGCCAGGAGTTTACAAAGCCAGGGGGGGCTGACTGGATGGAGGAGGTCAGCAACCATCCTGTCTGGATGGAGGAAGTCAGCAACTGGGCTCACTGGTCACTGCAGGCAAGCAGGCTATAGGTGTCCCATGGGATCTGCACGACGTTTTCATCTGTGGGACAGTAGCCTGTGGGGAGCAAGGAGAAACACAGAGAGCAACACAGCATAGACAACGGCATTGGTCACATTGGTTCCCTGGTTTGAGATGCATATTTGGTGTTTGTGAAGGAGAAGGATGCCACTGGAGTGGACATGCAGTGGTGCCCTCTGGGGGGTAGGAGCATGCTGATTGGGAACATTACCTTCTCTTTCTGGAGGGCTTCAATGGCCCTCTGTGGCATGGCTGAAATCCTGCAAGGCAACAGGGGTTCAGGTGAGTGGTGAGCTTGTGCAATGGTTGGAGATCCCATTGCTCCTTATGGGGTTGCTCTATGCCAGCTCTGTCACTGGCATGGCATTTTCCGGGTATCAGGGGCATGTCTGTTGTTAGGAGCTGGCCGCTGTCAGCTCCTTCTCATCTCTTCCATGTCCCATCCACATCTGTTCTCGTCCCCATTTTGGCCGGTCCGCCTGTGGGGTTGTGCTGGTATTTATTTATTTATTTATTTAAAAAAAATATATCCCGCCTTATCCTATGCCGAGGCAAATGCCCAAGGCGGCTTACAACAAAAATTAAAAAACATAGTTTACAATACAGAAAAGTTTAAAACAATACATTAATTTAAAAACAATAAAATCCACCGGGGGGGGACAATATGGAGCACAAAATCAGCATGGCAGAGCATCTTGAGACACAGGAGGCTGACTACAACCCATCACCCAAACGCGAGACGAAACAAAAACGTTTTGAGCCCTCGCCGAAAAGTCATGAGGGAGGGGGTAGTTCTCAGATCCCCTGGCAGGGAGTTCCACAGTTGTGGCGCCACAGCAGAGAAGGCTCACCCACGTGTTGCCACTCCCCTAACTTGCGATAGAGGTGGTACACGCAGGAGAGCCCCCTCAGATGACCTAAGAGAGCGGGCCGGAATGTATGGGAGAAGGCGGTCCCTCAGATATCCTGTATCTATGCTGTCTGAGTTATGATGGTGAAGTGCTTTTCCAATGTTACGCCAATGTCTGTGGTGTGCCTGTCGGCAGGAGGCTTCTGAGCCAGCCGGGTTGTTGTTGCGCTGGTGTACATGGTGTATGCATATCTCATGGATAAGATGGGGCCTTAAGCATCTTTAACAGAAATCTTTTTTTTTAATCCATGTGCATTGTTTGAGAGCTATAACTACAGTGATAATGGGATTGCAGAAATTAAATTTTCATCTCAAGAATGGTTCTGTTTGCAGTTTTTATTAATACAGCCCTGGCCGCCTGGTAATCCTTTCACGTTGCTTTGCATCCTCCTTTCTGGGTCATGAGAAATCCACTTAGGGGCATTCGGGAATGTAAGTCTTGCCTTGAAAAATTGCAGTGAATTAAACTTTAAAGCATACTTTTCTTCATTAAGCCTCTTCTGGCTGGGATATGCACAATTTATTGAAGCTTTACATTAAATGGCTCAAGATGTTTTCGGAGAAAAGCAATAGATTGGGGATGATGTTCTCTAACAGTGTAAAGTAAAAAGTCAACCTATGACCACAGGACCATTACTCTGAGGCAGTTCCTTCTTTGACTTATTGTTTCATACCAATACGTGTGTGGGGAGCAACCAGGGTATGTAACCATCTATCCATGTTTGATGAGGTAAAGCAATGCAGATGAACACATGCTGCTTTTCTTTTTAATTTGCTTCTTCTGCCCAAGACATCCAGTTGCTACAAAACCGTAGGCTTGCTGGTGTGCATTTTAACCTTGCACCCAAATAATTCCCACCAATACCACAGTTTCAATGTATTAACAGCCATAGTTTTAATCTACAAATGACAGTGCCTTCCCAGCTCATTTCATTTTGAATTTCGTTACTCGTATTGATTTTCCTATGCAAACATGCTAAACAATTTTACAGCGCATTCCTGCCTAACTATACATGGTTGGCCTAAAGGGCTGGCTGCTGTGTCATTGCTTGCTGCCCATTGCAGCCTGCCCCATAACTTTCCATGTTACGTATTCAACTGGCCCCAGCTCCGTGAGGTTAGGAAGTGAGCACACAATGAGTGTACTGAGGCCCAGCCCCCCATCACAGCATGCCAGGGAACAATTGCCTAATTGTTAATATAATATAATATAATATAATATAATATAATATAATATAATATAATATAATATAATATAATATAATATAATATTATATTATATTATATTATATTATAATATAATATACAGTATTTATATACCGCCTTTCTTGGTCATTGGATTTCTCCTCCGACTTTAATCCAAGGCGGTGTACATGGGCAGGCTGTCCTAACCCCCCTTGGGGTTTTTTACAACATATATAGATGTCCAACCTTTCATGAACGGCTACTTTCCAGGTGGCATCCTTTTTACAGTCTGACAATTCTGCTGGCTGGCACCTCCCACACTCGACCGACACAGCTGGAAGCTTTTATCTCTCCTCCTGGAGGCTTTCACAGCTTTTTGCTGGCGACGTGTCTCAAACTTATCAAGTTCATCGGTCTTCGGGCTTTGAAGACAGCAGCTCTCCCAAATGAGCCAGACTCTTCTGCCCATTTACAGACTCTTCTAATTATGGGCTGTTCAGCTGCATCATCCCTCTAAATGTGATAATAGGTCAAACTAGTTTTTCAATTGCATGTGGATGAGCAGTTTGGAAGAAAAACCACCTGCAAGATTTGGCAACTGCTCGCCAGCATCCTGGTAGGAGAGAAGGAAGTGTGAGCTAATGACAACACTCACTACCTAACCATATGGAGCAAGGACCAGTCAGACAAGTACTGTCCAAACCAGCCCAATGCCTGCCTGGAGCCTGGTTCATTGTTACCCAGAGCACTTTAAAAAAAATTACTTTTCATCTGATCTGACCCCATTCCACCCTTTTTATATCCTGATATTATTTTGAGTTTGTTAGATTGAGGGTAGGCTTTTGCTAAAGCTGTTTATTTGAAATCCTTTCCAGTACTGATCTACCATTGTACCCATTTATTTCTTCTTTCCCACAATAGCTTGCCTTTGCTTTAGCTGAACAGTTCATCTAAAATCTCATGCCCAAAAAAGGAACCATCACCACCAATACCCAAAAAAAGGAACCATCACCACATATAGTATACCATCACCACTACCCCTTTATATCTTTTTCACCCTCAGATTGGGGCTGGGGCACTGTTTGCAGTTTGAAAGGATTTTATTTGAAACATACAGCTTGCTAAGATACAATTCCAACACTACACTATTCCATATTTTATTTCTTTTTACCATCAGTAATTAGACAATGTCTGTATGTCCTTTTCTACGTCTTTCAGAAACAGGTCTCTTTGCAGGCTTAAATCATTGGAAAGGGATTCTCAAATGCCTGAAAATGTCATGCAGATATGCTGAAAAAAAATGGGGAACAGAAGTTGAGGTATTCTCTCTCTCTCTCTCTGTCTCTCTCTCTCTCTCTCACACACACACACACACACACACACACACACACACACACACACACACGTGGACAAAACTCTGACGTGAAAACAAATAGAGGCATGACTCTTTTTAGTCAAATGTCCTTTAGCGAATTTTAAATAATTCAGTGATTTAATATCATTTTAATGGCTAAGGTCCCATTGGGGCCTTGTGCTGCCAGGACTAGTGTTCTAAGTCCTTTACGGCTGTTACAAACAGAGAGACATGCCATTTGGCACAGCCAGGCCGCCTCCACAAGCCGCCACAGCCGCATGCCAGTTGGCTAGCAACAACCTCTGGCTCAGGTAAGTCAGTGAAGGGGGCAGGAGGGTGGCTTCCCGATCCGCTACTGCCACCGCCTCTTCAGCATGAAGTCAAAAAAATTTAAAAGGGTTTTTTTTTTTTTAACTTACTCATGTTCGGAGGCAGCAGCAAGAACCCAGAAGACGGTCAAAGCGGCGGCTTCTTGAGTGGTGCTGCACAGCCTGGTGCAGAGGCTGGACGAATCCGGAAAAGCCAGCCAGCAGCTGCAGGAGCAGTCAGTCTGGAGGTGCTGTGGCAGGCAGGCCTCCTTGCACTCCTGCAGCTGCCGGCTGGCTCTCCTGGGTTTGTCCGGCCGCTGCAGGAGAGCACGCTCGCCGAACCCAACTCACTTCTTCACTCCAAGCCCGGCAGCAGCAGTTGGGCTCGGAGCGAAGAAGTGCGCAGACTTACTTCCACATCTGTGCACTCTATTGGGTGACACGGCGCCTCCCCATGTGTGGGGCCCAAATGGACCAAATCAATCCATTTGGCCTAAAGCCAGCCCTGGCTAGATGGATCACTGGTCTGACTCAGTATAAGGCAACTTCCTATGATCCACAAAAGAAATAATTCGGTGTGCGTTAACATCACTATCAAAAATGCATTCCATGCTCTGCAGATCCAGCATGGCCATCCCTTTTATTAACTTCTAGTCTCCACTAACATTTTGTTCTCTCAGATCCATGCACTGGGGCAGGATTTGGATACCTCCATCATCTATTTCTTACTTAGACCAAACCTTCTCTTGGCACCTGCTCAATTCATATCTGTTTGAATTCCACCATGCTTGATGTTACTTTTCTCTGCCTTAAATATACTGTACACCAGAAGTTTTTCCTCAGTTCTTGTAGTTTTAGCACTTCCAAACTCCCAAACCATTTAAAAAAAATTGGAATGATACGATCGTACTACAAAAATTGGAATGATTTATCAGCAAGTGAATAAATATCTGTTCCTGAGTGTACAGATGCTCACTTGGGCACATGTCACTGAGCCTTGTGAATTATGCTCATTATCACTTGCCTTTGAGTGCATGGCGTATTCTTGGTGGCAAAAAAACGCACTTTTGAAAGCAGCTAGCACGTTCTTGTCCTTTTCAAGCAAAAGATATTTCTTCTTCAGGTGGATTGCAACCTACAGCATCCTTCTTCGGAAATGTAAGGAGACATTACTTACAAATAGTAAGTAGACAGGAAAAGTAGACAGCCTTTTCCAGAACAGCCTAGACTGTGCTATTGTCCAGTTAATACATGTCAGGTTTGATCCTTGAGTTAAGGCACCCTTGCGTGTCTTTTGGCAGTTTTTCACTATTATTAGTGACTCATGTACAGTACTATAATTCCACACTAAAATTAGTAACTGTTCCCTTTTCTCCAGCTATTTGTACACCTGGTTTTCATTTTCTACATTCAATAATACAGGATGCTTTCCAAAAGTTTTCTTTACAGTTAAAAAGGACCTGATGTAATCGTTACTTGAATAAATTGCTGCATCTATGTAAGCAGGATTGTGCCAGCACAAAATTAAAACTCTATTCTGAATGTTTCAGAGAGCCGAAATATCATTGGCTTAGATTCAAAGAGCTACCAAGGCATGCAGAAGGGATTGGGCATGCCCAGTGGAATCTTATCCTTTTGCCATATCAAAAGCTACTTTTCAAACAATCCTCAGGTCTGCCATGCAGCACAGGGAGCAGATATTAGATTTCTCGAACAGTGCATTCCTATCTGGTAGGAGCACTGGTGCTGGGCCTCCGTGCTGGCAGTGAGCGTTACAAATGTGCTGTAAGGCACATTTGCGCCGACTTGGGAGTAGGCGGCATTAGCACAGAGACCTGAGCTGGCTGCCCGCTGAGCAACAGAAGACCCAGCGCTGTGGAGCGGGTTTGTCCCACTCCGAGCGGCGCAGGACCTGATGTGGGTGGGGGAAGGGGCGTAATGGGGCGGGTGAGGCAGAGGGTGGGCAGATCAGGTCTGGGAGGGGGGAGGGATTAGTAGCACCACGGTGCACCATAGTCTATCCCCTCCTAGGCACTTGCAGCCAACACAGGGTCGCTTGATTCTCTGCCAGCTAAAGAGCCCAGTTATAGAGCTGGCGGAGAACTGAGTAGCCCCATTGCAACAGCTGGGGGTTTACCTGGTGTAAGCGGTAAATGCCCACTTACCCCAAGCAGACCTGACCTGATATGACCTGAGGATCCTCATACACAGCCTCTGATCTTCTTGGGTGTTCTGTACAAAGTGAAAGCGGTGATGCTGGGCTTTTTTGGTGTTGGTGGGCCTTCTGCTGATTGAGGGGCCTGGCAGATGCTTAACTTAGCCACCACCTGGAGTCTTGCCCATACAAAAAAGATAATACCTTTGATCATATGCAAAGTGCCTTTCCGTCAACTTTAACTCCACATAAAGTACATCTCAAAAGGAGAACGTTTGAAGAGAGAGAGTGTAACTTCTATAGTAAATATTTGGTTTATATCTTTATTTGAAATGAATTCTGGTTTAACAACCTGATCTTATTTTGCTTTGAAATTAGTGCAAGGGTGGGGAACCTTTTTATACTGGAAGGCCACATTTTGTTTGTTTGTTTCTCTCTCTCTCACACACGCACACGCACATGCACACGCACACGCACGTTCATTATTATTTTCCTTAACTAGAAAATGCATACATTTTTATTTCACACATTACAGTCCTTTCCCTAAGAAGCTCTCAGGCCTATGATGGTGGTTGCCAGTTCGTCAATTATCGAGCTGCCACAGATAGGAAAGAATAAATAAAAGTTACCAAAAAAATATCCTGAGTTTGGCACTAAGTCACTAGTTCAGGGGTGGGGAACCTGCAGCCTTTTGGGGTACCAGATGCAGTATTTTTGTGTATTTGTCCACAAATACTTAATCCACCTTTTTTAAAAAAAAAAAAAGGTGGATTTTTTTTTAAAAGGTGGAGTTAGTATTTGTGGACGAATACTCAAAAAGCTGCATCTGGTACCCCAAAAGGCTTCAGGTTCCCCACCACCCCTGAACTAGCATACAGTATGCCAAACCAATACAATACAAAGATGGGACTGAGCCATGTAGATATTTGGGAAAAGATAAAGAGTTTACCATTCCCCTACTTGCGAATGGCAACATTGAATGAGAATTCTAAATTTTAAGGATCTTGCGCTTTCCACATTCTGTTGCTGTCTTTAATTTGGATACTTTTTAATTATACTCAGAAGGATTGAAAGAACATGACTGGATTCTGAAACATTTTGAAAGGTCAGGCACAAAGTCATCCCTGCTGAGAGCTCTTGTGGACATTTGTGCCTTTTGATGTTTGCGCCATCATGCAGACCTGATAAGTAGATGAATGACCATGATAGATGTGCATAATGAGAAAGTGATAAGATTTCAGGCATCTGGCATGAGTTATGTGTCTGTCTTCCAGAAGTGGAGATGCTCTCACTTTTATCTTCTCTCTCTAATTTCTTAATTACAAAGAAAGCATATTTTTCACCCTTTGCACATGTATTTGGCAAATAGCTTGCCTTGTATCCCTCCAAGAACTGGCCTTGTGTTACTGTGACAATCTTGCTTATTGCATATCGCTGTTGAATACGTTTTACTTTTCTTATCTCATTTTTTAAAGGAAGGAAAAACAGAAATGGACTTGTCAAAAGTTGAAGAACGTGAGTCTGTGAGAGATTTTACTGCCAAATCTTCCAGACAAATCAGATATGTAACACAATATCTTCCAGACAAAACAGACAAATATGTAACACAAACTTCATCACATTACATCACATCGCATTACATCACATCACATCACCTTCCATTACTAGTAATACTCTTGAATCACAAAATGTGGGGGATGGCACCCTAATAGAAAAGTGTGTGGTGCTAGCTGGGATCTGTCAGCTGGGGCAGCATCTTCATTTAGACCTCAGTAACCTGCAATCAGTAACCGGGTGGTGCAGCGGGTTAAACCGCTGAACCATAAGCTGTCGATCGAAAGGTCGGCAGTTCGATTCCCGCGACGGGGTGAGCGCTCGTTGCTTGGCCAACTCCTGCCAACCTAGCAGTTCCAAAGCATGTCAATGCGAGTAGATAAATAGGTACCGCTTGCGGGAAGGTAAACAGCGCTCCGTGTTCCAGCTGCATGCTACGCGCTGCGGCAAGGAGAGTCATGCCGGCCACATGACCATGGAGCCGTCTTCGGACAACGCTGGCTCTTCGGCTTTGAAATGGAGATGAGCACCACACCCTAGAGTCGGACACGACTGGACTTAATTGTCAGGGGATACCTTTACCTTAACCTGCAAATCCACCAGAAAGGCTTAAGTTCAGATGTGCATTGTCAGGTTTGAGTGTCTGAACCCAGTCTAGGTGAAACAAAGAGCCAGGCAGAAACCAGCAGCACCCTGCTGGATTTTGCTAACATCTTGGCTATTGGTCATCCATCTGACCATAGCCAAGAGAGGATTCATAGGGCTGACACTGGGAGCCCAATCTTATCCTCCCCCCCTCCGCTGGTGCAGCCATGCCAAAAAGGCACGGGGGGGGGGATTCGGGAGGCTTCAGAAGGGAAAGGGGATTTCCCCGCAATGGGTCTCCTTGGACCTGCACCAGCTCTGTAGCTGACACAAATCCAAGAAGAGAAAGGGGCCAGGGAGGCTGAAAAAAGGGAGGATAGGATCCGGCATGCGCCATCATTGCAGGTCCGCCCCTTCCCTGCTCTCGCCACTCCCTTACCTACTCCGGCGAGTCCAGGCAGGTTTGGCAATGTCCCAGAAGTGCTGCCGCTCCCAAAATGGCTGCCAACAGAGTGCTACGCACGACAGCCCAGTCTATAATACGACTGGGCTTTGCGTTTCCCACCTTGGGATTAGCCAATCAGAAGGGTGACACCTAGAGCCTACAGAATCCCATTTAAAGCTCTGGCTACTTTGAAGATGCATACAGGTGGGCCCCCATATCCACAGATTCGCTATCCACGGTTTCAGTTATCCATGGATCATGGGGACCCCCCAGGCTTTTACTTTTTTCCCAGTAAGCTTCGTTTCTTTCTTAAACAAACAGGAGAAGCAGCCTCTGGCTGCTTATTGCGGGCAAGTAGAATGAGACTAAGTTCTAGAGAGGTTCTGCAAGGTTAACAGAAACCTTGCAGAGTCTCTCTAGGACTTAGTCTCGTTCTACTTGCCTGCAATGGAGGCTGCCTCTCTGTTTGTTTTAAGGAAGAAACAAAGCTTGCTGAAAGAAAAATAAGAGCTGAGGGTGCGCGCACGCCTGCCCGCAGGGGAGGCAGGGGAGCCAGGGCGGGGGGCCCTCAGGAAACCATGGAGGGGGTGTCCGCTCCTATCCACGGTTTCAAGTATCCACGGAGGGGCCTGGAACATATCCCCAGCAGATATGGGGGCGGAGTACTGTACATTCTGAACTTTCGTGTTTCTGAGCACCTGGAAGAGGCCCGCAAGGAGCTCGGATTGGGAGGCCTCCCGTCCAGGCTGGACTTCAGGTGGCGGGCCAGATCTGACCCGTGGACCATAGGTTCCTGACCTCTGCTTTAAGTCTTGTGGATTTCCATGAGACTTAAACATTTTTTTCTCTGGAATGTTTCTTATATTCTGTAGCTCTTGAAGTCCAATATACTGTGAAGAGAGAGCAATCCACTAAGCACTGTTACTGTGCAAGTTTTATAGACTTGAACTGGTAGATTTTCACCACAATTTCACACAAGACCGCTGAAGTGAATGAGTGGATTGCACCCTCTAGAAAATTGCAGATGTACCAGTAACTAGTTGTATTTAGCTGCTAATAAAGAGAACACATACAGGGCTTCTATATTCCATATGCCAGTATATTTCTTTGATCAAAAGACCATAAGTCACTGGAATCAACTGTCTTTATCCCATGGGCACATTGCTCTCATGGAATATTGAATTGTTTTAGCTTTTCATCAGGATAATTTAGTGAGAAAATCACACATAAAAATATTTGTGTACCTAAATAGAAAGGAACATGTTTTCTGCCCTCTTTTCATTTAGATTTGCTTGGTCCCTTTCAAGCTCCGATTTGTTTACTAGAGGCATTACAATTTAGTGAGACAAATTAGGCTAAACTTTTTATCTCTGGTGGTTTGCACATGCACTGATTGAACTAGTATTTCTTCTAAAGATTGCCAAGGAAGATAAATGAACAGGAGGAGCAATTAGAGTAAGGAAAAACTAAAGATTGGCTGACATGATTTAAGTTTACTGCAAAGGCAGTTTGTCATTTTGTCTCTATAATCTCTATCAGAATTGACTAAAACCGTAAACATAAATCATTATACTAATTTATTTCTCCACACCATGGACTGGGAGACAGAGATTTCATTTTTTTTTTCCCTTACAGGCTTTGGAGATGAGAACATTCACTTTGAACTTTTAAAAAATACATAAAAAACACAAACCCCAATGAGCCATTGATTAGTATTTCAGCTTCCTCAGATCAGACTTTGGAACGCCAACAAATATTCCTATCAGTGTTTCCGATACAGACGGTAGAAACAGAAGATAACATTTGTCCATTTTTTAAATAAAATAAACTACTATGCATGTGTTCACAATAACTCAATTAACATCCCATAGGCTAATTTGTCCTGCAGAATATCCTGATATGCAAAGTTAGCATTTGCGCTTTATGTACAAGCCATACAAATAGACCCATGTTAATAAAAATATTTGCAGAAGCTACAACAAGAAAAACATTATAGAAAGCTCTATTTACAATTTAAAAATTCCTGGCATTGGTACAGCTTACTCTCTCCTGAACTTTGTTCAATTCACACAATAATTGAGCTCAATGGGAGGGAGCTCAATTGTATAATGCTTAAAATTGTTAAAGGTAGGGGCTTATTTGTAGGGTGTGTAAAGTAGGTTGAAGGGAGCAAAATAAATACCCGCCATAATTTGGTGAGAGGGTTCCAGGATATCTACTATTGACCTGATGAATTACTTTAAACTTCAGCTCAGTACTATGAACTAGGAAAATGAAAATGTGTGTTTAATTAAATGTAGTAATATGTGCACATAGTAGGCAATGGCACTTTCTTTGCCCTTTGGGAAAAGGGGACCCAACTCAGATTGGATCCTGCTTTACTGGAGGGAGCATAATAAATGAGTAGGGTTGTCAGATCAGATGAATCCCCAAACTGGCGATTTTGGAGTCAGGACCTGGTAGCAACAGAAAACTGCCACCAACCCTTGAAAAATGAGAGAAAAAACTCTGGAACCATTGTGGGGCTCAGTAGTAACAGAGAGGCTCAGTGGCAGATCACAAATGGTCCGAGATTAACCTTTGCCATTCATCTGCCTGAAAAGCATCTGTAGAAATGGGGTAATTTTGGGCAAACTGGCAAGCTTAAAAGGGAATCTTACAGCCCTCTGATTCTGTGATAATAGAATAGGGTAGGAATGGTTTAGTATAGCAGTTCTTTCTCCTATAAAAAAAAATCATTCACATATCCATTTTCAAATAACCAGCTGATCACAGTACACCACAAACAAAACAAAACTGAGAACAAGGAACACCATTCCAAGTTAAATTAGCCTAACCTATCATATAGTCAGGGCGATGGTGTTCCCAGTAGCAATGTATGGTTGCGAGAGTTGGACCATAAGGAAGGCTGAGCGCCGAAGAATAGATGCTTTCGAACTGTGGTGCTGGAGAAGACTCCTGAGAGTCCCTTGGACTGCTAGGAGATCAAATCAGTCAATCCTAATTGAAATCAACCCTGACTGTTCCCTGGAAGGATAGGTACTGAGGCTAAAGCTCAAATATTTTGGCCACCTAATGCGAAGAGAGGAGTCTCTGGAGAAGACTCTGATGCTGGGAAAGATTGAAGGCAAAAGGAGAAGGGGAAGGCAAAGGATGCGATGGTTAGACAGCATCACCGATGCAACGAACATGAAAATGAGCAAACTCAGGAAGATAGTGGAGGACAGGAAGGCCTGGCGGGATATGGTTCATGGGATCACGAAGGGTCGGACACGACTTAACGACTGAACAACAACAGCAGCAGCAAAATATTCAGAGGGAAACATGTTTTTCACACAGATATAGCACATTCTGTGTTATTGTCTTGATGCAAAATTATAGTTGGAAGTTGATTTTTTCTCAAATGTGTGAACCTGATTAGTGTGTCAGCTAGGTTGGACACTGGCAGAGGATCCATGCCCATCAGAGGAAGGCACACCTGGCTAGGTCAGCCTCTGAACCATTGGTAATAAGCACCCAGTGCACCAATACTGCATGCAGGGCCCAGCACAGGGCTCTACCCCAGGACCCCTAACTAGCAACCTGGCACCAACTCTGGTAGGGGTCAACTCTTTACATAGAGGACTGCATGTAAGTGAGCAAACCAGAATAGCGTGAACTTGTGAATAATTTATTTATTTAAAGAATAACAGAAAACTTGTGTGTGTGTGTGTGTGTGTGTGTGTGTGTGTGTGTGTGTGTGTGTGTGTGTGTGTGTGTGTGTGTGTTTTCTGAAGCCTACAGTGATTTTGAAGTGATGACTTGAGGTATCCCTTGCAGGGATTCAGCCAGGATTGCCAGAAAAACAAACATCCTGTCCACAGAGTTTGATATGCAGAAATTAGAGGATGAAGTTTTTCTAGCATGAAGCTAAATTTGGTCACCAGCTAATTGCAGCAGATCATGCTGCTGTTGCGTGGGGGGGGGGGAAGGTTCTAAAGTTCAACTCTCAATTAACCTCTAAGTTACCACCCAACTGTGGCCAAACAGATGACCTTCAGGGAGACAAACCACAGCAGCCAAGCAAGCCTCTTTACAGCAATAGATCTGAATAAGTCAGGTCATACCCATGATGAACCCTATATGAGTTTCCAGGTCAGATCTACTCACTGGTGTGAAGAACTTAGGAACCTTCACTTGCTGATAACAGATGCCCTTGAAGAACATACTCAGATCCCCCACTGTGTAATGAAGCTTCCTCCCAGATAAGTTTGCATAAGATTTCAGTCTAAGCCAGGGAGAGGGGAGTAAAAGGGGATAAATTGTACCCAGGCCCAGGGTCAAAAAGGGGGGGGCAGGAGCCAAAGGAAGGGGCCCAGAAGTTTCCTGGGATCTCATCTGGGCTCATGGAGAGTGAAAGACAGTGGCCAGGCCAGGTCTACTGGGTGGGTAGACTTGGGTGCTGCGTTGGGGAAACCTGGTAGACCTGGGCTCCGGAGATTTTTTTGGGCTATTGCTGCCCTCCCCCAACTTCCCCCCTTCCCCTTTGAGAAGGGGCCCAAAAGAAATTTTGTACCCCGTGATAAAATTCATCTCAGAGGCCCTGGTCTAAGCCAACAAAAGCATATAAGTACCTGAAAGTCAGGAGCGATCCCTTCTCCAGATTTTCCATTTCAAAGGTATAAACATAAGGCCTATTATTTTATTTTCTTGTCCTGAGATTTTGGCGCTATTGTCTTTGAGGCAGAATCTGCCTGCAAAGGCTTAAATTCCAAATAAATAGTAAATCAGTTCTGGGAGTGTATGCCCATTTGTACCTCCAGTCCAGTCTGCCTTTAACCACCTGAATCAATTTGCTGTTTGATTGGACTTTGCCACCAGGGCTGAAGGATCATTGCAGGTGGATTGTGATTTTTACCAATTAGGACACTTCCAGAAGTTTGATTTTTGTTCTTTATACTTTCATCACATTGACATAGTATGCAATAACTATACTGTGACATTTTTATACAGTAATGTTTTATACTGGTGTGTTATATACAATAAGAGGTTTTGAATCCTACCGTCTTGCTACATAACATAGTCATTTGTCTGGTTTTTCACTTTTAGTGCTTCTTTAATGTCAGGACTGTCTATTTCATAACACTGCAGAACAAGTAAAAAATGATTCTAGCTTAGGACTAATGTGTACTTCAGACGACAACAGGCAATTGTCTGTAGAAGGCAAAACTGAATGCAGGAAGGGTGCTGTCACTGGATTCATGGTCAGCTGACATACTTCTGTTTGCCCCTCATGTGTTGCCACCCGCAGGTGGCAGAACTGCTGACTAAGGCCCTCAGGCAGACCTGGCCCAAGACGTTGGGCCACCTGGGGCTGCCTCTAGCCCTGAAGGACCTTCTCTTCCCTCCACCCCATCCTCCATGTATTACTCCCTCAATAGATACCTGGAATTGAGCAGCATTCTTCAGTGTTTGGACATATTCCAGGGTTGACTTTGAACCCAAAGAATGTCATTTTCCAACTCATATGACATGGATCTTCCTCTTTGAACAAGGCAGAAGGGGTGGGAGAGGCCCCAGTTAGGTTAGGCTAGATAAGCATCCCTGTTGGGCTTAACGTATCAGGTGGTAGTGGAGCACAGTGAAAGTGTGGATGCTCACTTGGCAGGGGTTGACTGGGCAGAAGCATGAGCCCCTGCATGAGTCCTTTACCAGTGCCCAACCTGGCCGACCACTGGCACTGGTACTATGCAGAGGCCTGGGCTAAACTGCAATACCAGCTCAACTGGAGGTGGGCAGATACAGGCCAAAACACAGTCCTACCTAGAGCCCTTCTGATAAATGCTATTCCACTGGACCAGTGGTTCCCAAACTGGGAGGCATGGCCCCCAGGGGAGCCACGGAAACCAGCCAGGGGAGCCACGGAGTGCCACAGAAATCCTCTCAGAAAACAGTGCAATGCTAATTGGCAGGCATCAACATAATGTAATGGGGAGCCGTGGTCAATGGTTGTCAATGATTAAGGGAGCCGCAGGTCGAAAAAGTTTGGAAAACACTGCACTGGGCTCTTCCTTTCAGCTATTTTTGCTTGCTTGCTTGTTTGTTTGCTTGGTTCGTTTACTGTAGCATAATTCTTAGATTAGTTTTTCACTAATTGGGGGGAGATGTATTTTTTTCTATGTTTTTGGTTTTTAACATTGCGTGTCACCTTGGGCTCAAATATTCTAAGATTTTAATGGATTATGATGAGCACTACCATGAGTAAAAAAACAACTCCATTGCACCGTGACAATGGGTTGTGAGAGTGCTAGTCATCCTAACTTTTCAAATGCTATATAATGTGAATTTATATGAGCGTAGTCCATTTGGAACATATTCCAGTCAGAAAATACATAACTGCTTGTGCTCTTTTGTAAATAATAAAAGGCAGTCGTTATCTTCATGGAAATTTCATTCTGCTGTTCAGTATTGCTGGTGTATCTCTACTGTGTTTGCTTATGCATTCCATTCTTGTATTCTGCTTTATCTCAAATTGGTCTGTTGTGATGTTTTAAACCTGATGTGTTTTTCCCCCTTTGCTCTCTGCTGAATGCATGTTCCAATAGTCTTTCCCCGCCTTTCCTTGCTAAAGCCTGTTGCAGAAATATTTTGTACCTGCGCTTCCTCACTTGAATTGGAAGAGTAATTAATAGAAGAATGTGGGAATGAGAAAACGTTGGTGCCCATAAGTGCTAATGACTTCTTTGAGTATTTGAAATAGTCCTAAGGTCAAGATAAGCATTAGCAGTGTAATGGACTGAGATTAGCTCCATTTCTGGCTCAGCCCCAATGCAGAAATTGCAGCGTTCAACTTAAAGTACTCCAGTGTTTGTTCTACAGAGGGCTAGAGAAGGGCAATCTATGTGGAAGGCAACAAGTCCTGCTCATTTATAGGATCAAAGTAGGTGGAGAAAGGGTTGGAAGACAGCCAAAGAGTTCTGGTTCTCTCCAGGCAGGGAAGTGCATCGAAATTCAAGGGAGGGGAAAAGCCTGGAACAAGCAAGCTTGTCTCAGGGCTCTAGGGGGCAGTACAGGACACAACAGGACAAAGGGACCAAAAGCTTTATGAGGAAGAGACTACAGTTTCTGACAGAATTTTCAGCTATAGCTGGTGGTTTAAATTTAAGATCCATGAACACATATGAAGAGGGACATTGGACTCAATGCACAGATCCTCCAAGTAATGTGGTGTGTAGGAGAGAATTTTGACAAAGAATCGAAACAAAAAGGGTGAGGATCAGGAATAGGCCAAAGGAAATCTTAAATATAGATGGCCTGGTTAGATTATTGAAAATAATTATTGCTATAGGCCAGTAGTTCCCAAATGTTTTAGCACCGGGACCCACTTTTTAAAGTGACACTGACATTGGGACCCGCCTAGCATTATGAGACTTAAAAGTGATCTAGAAAGAAATATTTTTATTCACAAGTAATGTTTTATTTATTTATTTGCAAAAGACTCTGATTTTTGAATAGTCTCAGGGCTTGAGGCATTAGTTAGCTGATCTTTCCATCACGCCTGTTTTCATTGGAGGCTCTGCAGGACCCACCAGAAATTGGGTCGCAACCCACCAAGTGGGTCCTGACCCACAGTTTGAGAAACACTGCATATGCTATTATTTAATTTGAAGTAGTTGCAGAGGAGATAGGGAGAAATCTAGTCACAAACTAACGCTGAAACGTAGAGAGAGAGGAGAGGCTGAAGACAAAGAGGGTGATGTTCCAATCCTAAACGCACTTACCAGGAAATCCCATTGAACTCAATGGTTTTACTTTATGGTGACATGCTTCTACTTTTGCAAAACATCAGTAGGTGCATTTTCACTGCACCAACTTGAAAGGCAGGGCAAGTTAAACAGGGGATTTTAAGAAGGAGTCTGTTGGTGATTTTACCAAGAAGTATCTTGGTGAAGGAAAAAAATGGTCAGACTAAAATGCAAACAATGTGAAATTATGTTACTTATACTTCAGTGAAATTCTTATTTTGTCAGTACAGTCTGTTGTGCATATCCTTTGTATCATTGAACCTCAAGTGCAAATAGGCTTTGCAGTTATCTTCTATTTGTATTGTTGATCATGTGATTATTTTGTCAATTAGATAAGAGATACTGAAATAATTGTTAATCTATTCTATACAGTATTTATCTGCCCCACCTGCAAGGCAATGTTAGTGCACAGACCATCTGATAGTTAAGGAACCTCTTCCTGCATTCAGCACTGTTTTGAGACAGGATTATCACAGCACAGTGTTTATTTCTAACAAAGCAGTTTTGGCACATTCATGACCATCACCAGACTAGAACGATTGCTTCTTACTCTGGAAATTGAATAGTTTCATTGGAGAGGAAACCATACATATCATGGTCTGGATTCCTACTCCATTCATACAAATCATCAGTCATCACTTTGTTGTATGCTGCAGTCCTCTGCTTGGTTAGTTAGTTCTTGGGAAGAGGGAGAGAAGAGTGGGTGGGTGGTAACATTATTTCTAATTCTCCTGTCCCAGCAGAGTTTTTTTTTTCTCCCTAGTCCACAGATAAAAAGCTACAACCTTCCTTCTTTCAGGTAACTGAAACTACCATCAAATTGGGCCTGCCCTTCAAAAGCCTGACTCTATTTGGGGAAGAACTCCTCCCCTGTGGCTAGTAAGAAACATGTGTAGGGAGGGAAACCTGAGCTGAACTTTTTCTGGATGGAAAAGAACACACTAGGTTCAGTCACAGTATTGAAAACCAATTCCAGTGCTGAGACCTGGCATAATGTAGCTCTAGGTAGGGGTAAGAAATGAAGAACTTGCCTATGGAGAGGGAGAGCCTTCCCAGCTGTTAGTGAGGGCAAAGCTTCTGCATATACAGTACTGTACTTCAATCTTACTACACATAGTCTATGCATGGAATATACGGGAAGTTGCCTTATATACAGAGTCAGACCATTGGTGTCTAGCTCAGCACTGTCCAGAGGCGTCGCTACAGTGGGGGTGGTACCGTAAGTTCTGCGCTGTCCTAGTCCCTGTTTACTCCCCGGTACAGTGGCCCCGGCCCCGCCATTGGAGCCATTCAGTGCGGCAAAGGCAACGGGCAGGGATTCTCCTTTGTCAAGGAAGAAAGAAATATAGGTTCAATAGCCAGGTATTCAATATAGACGTAGAAATAAAAATACTTTGAAACTTGCGTTTGTAGTTTGGAGGTTTCTTTAAAAGCACATATCAGATGACATATACAGAGGTAAAGATTCCAACCAAGGCAAACAAGATCCTTATTTCTCATGCCAACGTTTCACTCTCCACTTGGAGCTTTCTCAAGGCAAACACAGTAAACACTGTTAGATGAAAAAGACAAAAGAGAAGTGCTAGTAAGCTATATACAAGCCCATCACTAAAAGGGCGGGAAACTGCTAATTGACCAGGAGGCAGCTGCTAATTGACACCAGGAGCACTTTCCTCTGTGTAATCGAAAGTGCTCCTGGTGTCAATTAGCAGCTGCCTCCTGGTCAATTAGCAGTTTCCCGCCCTTTTAGTGATGGGCTTGTATATAGCTTACTAGCACTTCTCTTTTGTCTTTTTCATCTAACAGTGTTTACCTTGAGAAATCTCCAAGTGGAGAGTGAAACGTTGGCATGAGAAATAAGGATCTTGTTTGCCTTGGTTGGAATCTTTTCCTCTGTATATGTCATCTGATATGTGCTTTTAAAGAAACCTCCAAACTACAAACGCAAGTTTCAAAGTATTTTTATTTCTTCGTCTATATTGAATACCTGGCTATTGAACCTATATTTCTTTCTTCCTTGACAATTGTATCGGGCCATGAAAGTCTACATGCAACAGGGATTCTCCTGCCTGTTGCCTTTGCTGCATGAAATGGCTCCGATGGTGAGGAAGCGGGGCCACCTCGTACCAGGGAGTAAACGGGAATTAGCGCAGTGCGAAACTTACGGTTCCGCCCCCACCGTAGCGACGCCTCTGGCACTATCTACATTAACTGACAGTGGCTCACTAGGATTTCAGGTAGAGGGCTTTTCCAACCCTACCAGGAGATGCCAGAGATTGACCCTGGGACCTTGTGCATGCAAAGCATGTAGTTTCCCACAAAGCTAAAGCCCTATCCCCAAAAATGGTACTGAAAAACAGGATTCAGACTAAACCTTTACTCAAATCAATACCCTCCCCCCTCCCCCCGGGTCTGGTGTCATTAAAATCATCTGGTCCAAAGAGGGCACAAGTCTGAGGTAATTCATGTTTGTTTTTTATT
The DNA here is from genome assembly GCA_026170595.1 of Plestiodon gilberti rubricaudatus. Lineage (NCBI taxonomy): Eukaryota > Metazoa > Chordata > Lepidosauria > Squamata > Scincidae > Plestiodon > Plestiodon gilberti. Next base: position 54,776,918 of record JANXHW010000002.1, read on the forward strand.
TTTCCGCTTTTTGCCTGAAGGCTTCAGTAAGACCCAATGATGTATATCCATGAGCTGCATGAGTATATTTTATTCAGATACATCGTTCAAGAAGGGGAGAAAAGGCATGACAGACAAAAAAAAACGTACCAGCACTAACAAGAGCTTCTTCTAACTTTCAAAATGCTCTGTGGCAGGCATCCCTTCACTTTCCGGGCAAATGGCACATGGTACCGTGAGACATTAGGTTTTTAAAAGTGAAGTTAAACTGATAAATTAGACCTCATTTATTGAACAGCAGTTACAGCCAATTGCCCAGGGAGTCGTTTGACACCTTTGAAGACCCTGCTAACTTAATTGGTGATAGTTTGGGGGCTGAAGGAAACATTTAAGCCCGTAGCAGCAGGACACCGTGCAGCATGAAAACGAAGAAGACAAGCATTCTCACTGACAAGGGGAGTCATATATAGATTTTTGTGTCCATTGTTTTCGCTTATTTGTGTGTGTGCTTTACTCAGTCAATCAAATATAATTGACACCACTGGGTTCTGTTGTTTTGTGGATGACAGGAGCTAATGCAAGGGGAAAAAGCTGGAACTAAACTTCCCCCTGAAAGGCTGTGAAAAGGTTTTTCCACCGGGCCTGTGACATTTTTTGCTCAATTGTATTAATTGATGTAGTGACAAGGCAGTTGGAAAGATGATGGATACTGATCACTACACCCTTTTTTAAGGTTGGGGGGGAGAGATAGCTTGGCATTAACATAAACTCTGGTTATGTACATATGTAGGAAATGTAACCAGGGACGGCCCAAAGTAAAAGATAGAGGCTGCAATCCCAAGCACACTTACTAGGAAGTAAGTGCTGTTGAATTCATTGGGACTTACTTCTGAGTGCATAGCTTAAGACTGTGCCGCATACTATTGTAGGTAGAGTATAGGCAACACGAGTACAGTCTGTTCCCAGGTTCAGCTCCCCCCCCCGTATTATCCACACACTGCTTCTCTGTAGTATTTGCATTAACATTGAGTTGGTGCCCAAGGAGTCACATTCTGTGCAATATACAGTAGCTTCAACTGCTGTTGAAAAAAAACCTTCTGATGAAATGTACAGAACCTTCAAATAATGGTAATATATGATGTACTGGCTGGGTGTGGAGCTAATGAGGAAAGAAGAGGAGGATGTGGGGAGAGCAGTGGGGCTGCAAGTAGAGACCTCAGGAAAGGAGGAGAAAGGTCTTAGGACATATTGTAGCACCAAGAATCCTCAGCTGCAGAGTGGAGTAGATAACTCCCTGTTTTCTAAGACCATAGGACCTGAATGCCATTGCAGAAGTCTTGTGACTCAGCCATTACATGTCTGCCCAGTTTGATGAGAAAATCGCGGTCTTTTGCAGGTATATTCGTACAATCAATACAGGTGCACATTATATTGATAATATTAAGGGAAAGAACTGGTAAAATCTCCCTGAGCTGTGTAGAAGAAAAAAAAAGATGTAATAGAAAAATGACATCCTATGAGAAAAGAATTCCCAGGACAATTGTGTAATATGTGAATGTGGCTTTGGAAAGAATAGGATATTTACTGAGAGGAATTTGTTGTATAAGTTGACATTATTGGACTAAGGTCTAAAAACAAAGTTTTCCCATTCTGATATACAGGGGGCCCCTGTATCTACGGGTCCAGCATCCGCGGATTCACTTATCCGCAGATCGTGGGGAAGGCTCCCCCCGCGCCCATTACCTTTCTTTTAGTTGATATCACTGGCGCCAGTTCAGGGTGTTTCTTGATTAACCAAAATGCTATAAGCAGCAAGCTTACAGCGACAATTTCAAAGCAGCCAAGCAGCCTGCGTGCTAGAAAGTCTCCGTTAAACAGGAAGCTTTCTACTTCCTGTTTCATGGAGACTCTCTAGTAAGCAGGCTGCTTGCTGCTTATAGTGTTTTGGTTATTCAAGAAACACCCTGACCTGACGCCAGTGATATCACAACGATAGCTTGTGGGCTGTATCTAGAAGCTCTTTATTCCGCCCATGTGATAATTGAGCTCCCCCAGCACCACCATCAGCTACTCAGCTGCAAAGTGGTGCATCGGCAGAAGTGACGCTGCTGAAAGGACAGTGCTGGGAGAGCCCAATTATCATGCCGACCATCCTTTCAGCAGCACCGCTTCTGCTGAGGTGGTGGGAGGGAGAGATGGAAGGAGGTCTCAGAAGGCGAGGAACATTACAGGGGAACGGGCAGACCAAGAGGGGTGAGAAAGGTAGAAGAGAGATGCAGTCGAGGCCTTAGGACAGCCCAATTAACACACGGGCCTCCCTTTCAGCAGTGCTGCGTCTGCCGAGGTGTCACTTTGCAGAGCACCCCTCAGCTGCTGAGCTGCAAAATGATGCCCCAGGAGAAGCAGCACTGATGAAATGGCAGCCCAAATTATAACTGAGCTCCTGCTGTTCCCTGGAACAGTTAGTCTTTTCGTGTGTGAGTTCAGTGGGAATGCCTTAATTGGCTAGGTTCCTGCTGACGTATACTGTCTCAGGGATACTGAGGTATTTCTAACACCTTAAAGAATGATAATGCATGTGCAATCATGTGTGAACATAAGCAGCTGTCTTTGACTTACACCATTGGTCCATCTAGCTCATTATTGTCTACACTGAATGGCGAGTGGGTTTCACACCGAGGTTTTTCCCAGCCCTACCTGGAGATGTGAAGAATTGAACCTAGAACTAAGGGCCATAGGTCAGTGGTAGAGCACATGCCTTGCATGCACAAGGTCCAAGGTCCAATTTATGGTATAGCCAGGGTCTGATTAGTATAATTACTGCTATATAGTACTGTAGTAGTAATAGTATTGCTAGATGGACCAATGGTAGGCAACTTTCTATCTTCCACTCTACCACTGAGCTGGAGCCCCTTCCCCTAGAAATGCAAGTATCTACATTTGCAGCAATTACCCGTGACCTTGACAGGGATGTGGATCAAGTCTCTGACTCCAAGTCTCAAGTCAAGTCCCAAGTCTCTGGGTCCAAATCTCAAGTCAAGTCCCAAGTCTTTGCCCCCAAGTCTTTGGTTGCGAATTGTGAGTCCCTATGTATTTAATGGGGAAAGTGTGATTAAACCTGAATAAATTTGGTCTTGTCGCAAAAGGCTCCAAGTCTCGAGTCAAGTCTTTCAAGTCTTTTACAATCCCCAAGTCAAGTCCAAGTCAAGTCATTGACACGGCTTGAGTCCGACTCATGTCTGAGTCAATAGACTCAAATCTACATTACTGGACCTCTACTAGACATGGGCAGAGTTGGCCCTGCTGTAGCACAAGGTTGTACCACCCATGGGAAGTTGCTATGCATATTATGGCATAGTTTTTCACTCTATGCTTGGATGGTCCCTGTGTAGGAAAAACATGTTGTGTGTTTCTCCATCTCCACAAATGCACATCAGTGAACGGAAAGTAGCTCAGCTTATAGAACAATGCATGCCTTTGAGGTTATTTGGTGCTCAGTGAGTGCTATGGCTTCATATTAGAGACACTGTGGCCACGTGATCCTCTATAGCTCTTGACACTTTCCCTTCTGTAGATCAAGCTTGATTGTGATTACATGTTAGTGCGAGACTGACAGCACACTTTACGGTTCTCCTGGGGCCAGCGATTTTACTTTGCACCATAATAGATGTGAAAATGAGCTCTCAACCACAGTACCAAACTTTGGTTTATCTAGATCTAAGAAGGAGTATTTTTTTATGTCATTCAATTGCTTCTTTAACCCACTCTATTGATCCGAAGGGGGTAGCTCCATGCCAAGCCATGGTCATTCTCCTAAGGGAGTTAAATAAACGGCTGCAGAAAAGGCGAGGGGGAAAAAAGCCCTGCAGATTGAGTGGCTAACCCAGGGCCCTAGTGGATTCCTTCTTACACCAGAGCATCATTTATCCCTATGTTCTTCCATCTACCTTGTTTGCAGTAAATAGCTGCCCATTATGTTAGGTCAGGCAAGCAACTGTGGCGTCACAGCTCAGCAGTCGTGATCAGTTTGCCAAGCGTGGAGGTGAGGGCCTCCGGAGAGCAGCTGTGTGTCAAACTCTTGTCTGTCAAGGTTCTAAGCGACAGTTTATCTTGAGGGTTTAAAACATCCCTGGCAAAGTTTCCCCTCCCCCCTCTCCTTGTTGACAATCTACTTGAAACAAGACAGATGTTGGACCAGTTTTCTTAACATTTGCTCGAATTCCACGAGGTGCAATACACAAAATACAATTCTGCCCATCCTTAAAGGCTGAAATCAAGCCTACAACATTGTGTTTTTTTGTCCTTGACACACTAGCACTGTCTCTCTCCCACCTTCATGCCCACCCTTTCCTTGACTCTGATGTCAATTTACTATCCTGATGTTACTAGGCTTAATTTGAGATACAACTCAGTGCCAGAACTGATTTTCAGTGGTAAAAGCGAAGCAGAGAGTATCTTTGACTATGGGCAGCAGAGTGACGTTTTCTCATCACTGAGTAATCATCATCAGCCTTTGTACATCTGGGATCAGAAGGAATGGCTACTAGTACAGAATATATTGAATAGATGGCTTCCAGGCAGGTTTGAATACATCAGTTTTAATTGATTCTCAGTAAGCGGGACATAGTACTGTACTGCAGTTCTTAAGCAGGAGAATCACGGCTAAGTAAGTCTTCCATGAATTTGCTCCTTTCAAAGAATATTCTGGGTCAGTCTAAGATCGCTTCCAGATGGCAGCTTCTTTTGCTTTGAATTAGATGCTGTAGCACATAATGGAGAATGCAAAAATACATTAGAAAGTGGTCCCTTTTTTTGACATCAACATGTGTCACCTTGGCAAAGAAATGAATTGAACAAAACGATCACATCCTTGCTTGTCTCTTTTATGCATTTGGTTGTCTCTTTCATGCATTTGGTAAGAACTTGGAAAATGGTACAGTAACTGTTGACATCAGCTTTTCACTTTGGCAAAGAAATGGGTTGCTGTTCTGAATATCATATCCTTGGTTGCTTTGTTTCTTCTCAGTCGTTTTGTGAGCACCTTCAAAAATCTGGCTCATCCATCTCTCAAACATAAATAAAAACATCCCAGGGATGTGAAGGAGTGGTGGGAACGGGACAATGAGAACCTGACCTTCCTGTAATTGTAAATGGCCCCACGATGTTAGGTGATCAAAGTGCTAGAATTCAAAAGTCGCAGAATGAGAATTCTTACCTTAGATATTTTGCAGCTGTCCTGGTTGATATGTACTAGAATGGATACTTGTTAACTCTTCCTTTAGGATTCTACGTTTCTATCCACTTTGGAGATGAAATTATTACAAAGGAGCACTTTGGTCTATGAAAAACAGGCAGTCAGAAAGGAAAAGAGAATGTATCACAATGAATTTTCTTTCGTCACCTTTTTAAGATCCCATAAAAAGAATGTGAATAAATGACTGAGCTGTCTTATATTCATTTAAAGAAATTTTCAGCCAGTGATTAGGAAATGCCATTACATCTAAAATGATTGGCTGTAAAAGTCATTCACTGGTAAAACGTGTTGACCTAATGGATATTCCTCAAAGGTAAGTCAAAGTGTTATATGATGTTCTCTTATTGATTGTTGATTCTAGGTTTACCGCTGGGAACAAAAACAGCAAAGAAATGTTCTGAAAGGGAAAAAAAAGGTGACCTTTTCGGCAGAGGCATTTTAAACCTGTGTGATGCTCGCGTAACCAACCAAGAATATAAGAAAGGGAGAAAGATAATGTGACCTATGCAGGGAGGGATATATGGGGAAGAGTCTGCATTTTGATAGGAGCAGCAGAGTTAGAGCTATAATAGTAAGGAATAATGTGTTTTTCCCATGAAACAGATCCTTTAATTTCAAACTACCCTGTAAACCTGCAATAATTTTTGTAGATAATGTGAAACAATTGACGCAGCTGTACAAACGTATGAAAAACAGCTTATAATGATAGGACTATGAAAGAGGAAGGAAAAAATCCTCTACAGTCCTTGTGTGATGATGATACATGGGGAGAGCAATGCCTGTTTTTGATGATGTTGCTGTTGTCCAGGAGTCTGAATTTCGATCCTTGTTATAATGGCTTTTCTGCTAATGTGAATTGCATACAGCTCTGTATGCTCGTTCCATGAAAAAGACATACAGGTTGAGTATCCCCTATCCGAACTGCTTGGGACGAAAAGTTGTCTAGATTTCGGATTTCGCTGGATTTTGGAATATTTGCATAAATGAGACATCTTAGGGATGGGACCCAAGTCTAAACATGAGATTCATTTATATCTCATATACACCTTATACGCATAACCTGAAGGTAATTTTATACAATATTTTTTTAAATAATTTTGTGCCCCAGCATGCCTTGTGCTATGCCAGCCTGTACTTGGACTATATCAGAGAGCTGGTGTCACATTGTGAGTGAATCGGGACTTCCTTGTCCCTCTCATCCTAAGTCTTCCTATCTGCAGCAGGGGGCTAATAATGCTTGCTTGCTTGCTTGCGTTACACAGTTGTTGTGAGGATTACATCAAGATAATACGGGCAAAAAGCTTTGTTCATTCAGAAAGCACTGTCCGAATGCCAAGTATTAGTAATAATGACGTGCAGCACTGAAAGGGAAATTATGATCAGTGGTTTTGCTTGAAAGTGTTACCAAGGCAAGTCTGGGGGCGAACACATGAACCCAGTGTGCTGTTTATTTAATACTGTTTTTCATTTGCACAATGGAGCTCCCCATCCATGCCATATTACAAGTGACCTTTTCAAATTCCCCTCGCATTCGAAACAGGTTTGCCATGCAGCATAGAGAACTATTGTTCAAGAAACAGAAGTCTAAAACCCACCGAAATGCACGAGAACAAATTAGATTCTGGCTTCCATAAATGGTATTTGATGAAGGTCACAATTATCATCTGCCACACATTGGCATGTTTTTAAGTGCACTATGTACTTTGAGGGACCTATCAATTGTCTTGTGCACCGTGAGTAAGTTTATGATGTACATGAAATAAACTCTGATCTATTCTCTGACAGATTTTAAAGTGATTGTTTATATTAAAAAATGAACAACACACTGAAGTTCATAAAGTGGATCAGGCTTACAGCCCAATCACCTGAAACAGCTCATGCTTCATCCTGTGGGGGGGGGGGAGCAGTCCTGGAGGTCTCATCCGAAAGTTAAGCCTGGAAGTCTCCTCCCAGAGTTATGGCGCGGAGGGGTCTACTTGGACATGCCCCAGTGAAACCACTGGCACAGGTCCGCGTGGACCCAGACTGAGGTATTGGGTCTGAGAAGGGAGTTTGGATTCAGTGGATGCTGCTGCCACTAAACCTGCACCCTTCCCAGACCCTTCCATGAATAATTATTATTGCAGAACTGTAAGTATGGCCCCCCAAATTCTACAAATATCTGTTGGGGATCACCACCACCTCCTTTTGCTTGAAGAAAGTTACCTTCTTTTTCATAAGGTGCACATCATGAAAAAGTCGGATTTATTTCTAACTTTAAGGAGAATGAAACCATCCATCCTTAAGGTGGTATATTACAACCACCAAAGGAAGTACAAAAGCAACAATTGATCTATGGAAGGTAACCTTTAAGAAAATCCCAATTACAGGCACTACAGGTGATTTCTCTTTGGAATGTAACTTGTAGCTAACAGCTACCTGATCCTAGGACTTGACATAGCTGCAAGGGCTTAGGATGATGTTCAAGAAATTGCTTTGCATTTCTTTTGTTACAACTCAGAGAACCCTATTAGTGTGTCTTTTGGTTTTAATGGTGACCTCTAGGTTGTTCAGAGCCACAGTAATTGTTTTAACAGGGCAGTCATATTACACTGGTATTATAGGGTACTATGTCAATTTTGCACAGCTCCCTTCATTTCAATGGAATTGACACAGCAGGACTTCCTGATTGGTTGTGCTTTTTCTTTGTAAAAAGCATGGTGTTTTAGCTGTATGTACAGCATGTTCTTTATGCCCTAGCAAATATCCCATTGTGATAACAGGCGGAGCTCAGCTCTATAACAAAGCAGCAAGACTTGGGAAGACAACGAAATGTGCATTTCCACCTTTGAAAAGATAAGCACAGTTTAGTGCTGCCTTATGGATTTTTTTTTAAAGATGTAACTAATGTTTGTCTCCATCTCATGCCTGATAAAATCTCAGCTGTGTAAGTTCCTGATTGAACAGGATCAGGGCATTTTTCAGAGTCACATTTTACTTTGCTGTACAGCAAAATGCTGATAAAATCAAGTCTGGTTAGATTACAAGAGATCACATTTTTTAAAAGTCGGGGTACATGTGAATACAATAAATCTAGAACCTGCAGCATCAAATTACAGTAGGGATACAAATCTTTTATTTTTTAATTTGGTTGCAAAATGATTTTTAGAAGTTGATCTTAGTATGTAGACACAACTGCTGTACATGTGCTGAATAGAATTAAGAGTTTGCTCCTTTTTCTGAACAAGTCTTTTTAAAAAATAATATTTTGTTTACTGTTTACATTTGCAGGTAGAATAAGAAAACAAGAATATGATTCCGTTTGCTATGTAAGGAGCTTTTTGTTGAAAGGTAGTATATACCTGTAAATATTCTTAATAATATTGGATTTTCTTAAATGCAATTTTACTTATTTTGACTTATGCTAAATAGCCATCTCTTGCTCTAAAATTGTTAGGTTGCTAGAAGAATATATATTTAGGAATGCTGAAGCCTTTTTAAAATCTGAGGTTCATCATTAAAATTAAATGTGAATATATATTGAACTGTAATTTGATTGGTTGGATCTGCTGTTCTTACATATGATGAATTTATTGTTTTGTTGTTTATAATTGAGATGTCAGCCATGGGCACTCCTTGAGATTTAAAAGTTGGGATAAAAATCCCTTTGCATATCATAAAGAAATAAGTGGGTATTAGCCAGAACTATGTGGAAGCTCCATATTGAGATGCAGAATACTACTTTACACCAGTTGCTGGTGAGGAACAGTGCAGAGGACTGTTGCCTTCAGAACCTGCTCCTTTGTTCCCCAGGGAGGGGCATACGGCTGGTTGGCCATTGTGAGGAATGGGATGCTGGTCTTGATAGACTATTGGCCTGAATCAATAGGGCTTATTCTGCTTGAACTAAGATCTATGGCCTGCCCTGCCCTCCATGGCAGCCTTCCTGTGTGTGTGTGTGTGTGGGGGGAGTTGAAGACCTTTCTTTTTCAGTTGGCCTTCCCTTCCTTGTCTTTGTTAGTTGCCATTCTTTTGGTTCTGTCTGAGTTTTGAGGTGGGTGCCTGCTTCTTAAAGCTGGAGCTACATTGCACGCATTCACGTTCCGTATGCATCTGGTGTCCTGCCTCCAGGTCAAACAACGGGCTCTGATTGGCCAAACGTAATGCAGATACAGCCAAAGTCGAGCCCCGCTGTGTTTGCGTTACATTCGGCAAATCAGAGCCCGTTGTTTGACCTGGGGGCGGGACACCAGACGCATACGGAATGTGAACACGTGCAGTGAAGCTCCGGCTTCAGTTACAATGCTATTGTTGTTGTTTAGGCTGCTGATTTTTGTGTTTCTGCCTGCCTCTAATGCATTTTATGATGGTTTTAAGGTTGCTGCTTTTATATTATGTTTTATGGTATTTTAATGTTATAAGTTGACTTCAGTGCCCAATTTTGGAGGAAAGGCAGGGTATAAGTATTTTAAATAAACAAATGTTCCCAGCAGTGATTTACAATTTTTGGCCATCATATTCAAGTAAATCATCATATCAACATGGAATATAGTCTAGGGGGGGAGCAGTGAGGAGCAGAGCTCTGGGATGACTTCTACAGCAGAAGCTGTGATGTCATCTGCAGGTATTCTTTGAAATGTATTTCAAAGCACTTTAACTGAGAAGAAGCATCAGGCTCAGCAGCAGGCAAACTGAGAAATTTGTCTATGGGGATATGTTAATTTCTAGAACAGGGGTGTTAAAATATAAGACCTGCCGGATCTTGGTTGCAGCAGCACACACCACGCTCCTATCTCCCTTTCCAGCCTGATCCCTCCCCCAGGAGTCCCCTTGAACTTATGCCAGCAAAAGCATAAGTCATTGGAGGCCAGGCAGCCTACGGAGAATTAAGTAAAAAGCAGGGATGTGGATCAAGTCTCTGACTCTAAGTCTCAAGTCAAGTCCCAAGACTCTGGGTCCAAGTCTCAAGTCAGGTCTTTCAAGTCTTTTACAATCACTGAGTCATGTCCGAGTCAAGTCACTGACGCGACTTGAGCCCGACTCAAGTCTACATCACTGGTAAAAAGGTGCTTTCCTTACCTCGCTCAGGCCATTTGGTTGCCCCCACCACCACAGCATGCAGCACACTCTCCATCAGCAGGGAATAGGATTGGGCCATAATACTGTATAACATACAGCGCAATCCTACCTAAGATATGGGTGGCGGACATAGCACGTTTGCGGACTACTTTTGATCAGGGAAGGCCAGCGCAAGGCCGACTTTCCCTGCTCTGCTGGCCAAGGACTCAGACCGCCACCGGACCAAGGTAAGGTAGGATCCGGTGGACGGGTGGGCCAGTTGGCGGACGGGGGGAGGGTCGGCGGAGCCAGGAGGGTAGCCATAGGTCCAGCCGTCCCGGGTGGGGGCAGGGACATGGCTTCTGCCATATTCCGGTCCCCCCAGGCTCCGCAGGGCAGCTGGGCTGTTACACGGCCTCCTCCGACTTCTGTCAGCAAAACAGCTGGCGGAAATCTGAGGAGGCCTACTGGCCCCAACCGCTATTACACTCGGGGAAGGGCACGAGTATCCCCTTCCCTGAGTAGACTTTCCACCGCAGGCTGCCTGCTGCAGGCTGTCTGCAGCGGAGCACTGGATCGGGCGGGCGGCCTCAGCTGGCCGGCCAATCTTTAGGTAGAATTGGGCTGTTAGTTATTTAGGATTTTTTAAATCCTCTATTTCAATTTTTATATATTAGTTTTGAAACTATTGCAACCCACTCCAAATGGAAATGAACCAGATCTTTAAATGAAATATAATAAGTTTTAAAGTAGAAATAAGTGGCAGGTAATGAAGAAATTCACTGTAATGAAGAAATTCAAAGTTAATTTTTTTAAAAGGTACCCAAAAGAACCCCACTCCCTGTCAATATGGCTGCACCAGTTCTTAAGTTATCCATGGTGTCAGAATTTTAGAGCATATGAATCAGCCTGGTGAGCCCTTTTGCAACATTAGAACCCCTTCGGGACTCATTGAAGAATTAATGCATGGCGTGCATTACAGTGGGCTACATAAGAAGAGCCCTGCTGGATCAGGCCAAAAGCTCATCTAGTCCAGCTTCCTGTGTCACACAGTGGCCCCACCAGATGCCTCAGGGAGCACACAAGACAACAAGATACCTGTGTCCAGTTGCCACTCCCTTGCACCTGGCACAGAGAAAACCCACTTCTAAAACCAGGAGGTTGCTTATGGCTTGTAACCTGTGATGGTCTTTTCCTCCATGAATCTGTCCAAACCCCTTTTAAAGGCATCTAGGCCAGATGCCATTACCACATCCTGTGGCAAGGAGTTCCACAGATGAATTACACGCTGGGTAAAGAAATATTTTCTTTTGTCTGTTCTAACTCTCCCTCCACTCAATTTTAGTGCATGTCCCCTGGTTCTGGTGTTGTGCGAGAGGGAGAAGAATTTCCCTCTATCCACTCTCTCCATCCCATGCATAATTTTATAAGTCTCAATCATGTCCCCCCTCAGGCACCTTTTTTCTAGGCTGAAAAGCCCCAGACGCTGTAGCCTTTCCTCATAAGGGAGGTGCTCCAGCCCACGAATCATTCTGGTCGCTCTTTTCTGCACCTTTTCCAATTCAACTATATCCTTTTTGAGGTGTGGTGACCAGAACTGGACACAATACTCCAGATGTGGCCTTACCATCGATTTGTACAAAGGCAGAATGATATTGGCCGTTTTATTCTCAATCCCTTTTTTAATGATCCCGAGCATGGAATTGGCCTTCTTCACAGCCGCCGCACACTGGGTCGACACTTTCATCGACCTGTCCACCAGCACCCCAAGATCTCTCTCTTGATCCGTCACAGACAACTCAGAACCCATTAGCGTATATGTGAAATTTTGGTTTCTTGCCCCAATGTGCATCACTTTGCACTTACTTACATTGAAGCGCATCTGCCATTTTGCTGCCCATTGTCCCAGTTTGGAGAGGTCCTTCTGGAGCTCTTCACAATCCCTGCTGGTCTTCACCACCCGGAAAAGTTTAGTGTCATCTGCAAACTTGGCCACCTCACTGCCTATCCCCGACTCCAGGTCATTTATGAATAAGTTGAAAAGCACCGGTCCCAATACCGATCCTTGGGGCACACCGCTTTTCACCTCTCGCCATTGTGAAAATTGCCCATTGACTCCCACTCGCTGTTTCCTGGTCTTCAACCAGTTCCTAATCCACAAGAGGACCTGCCCTCTTATTCCCTGACTGTGGAGTTTTCTCAGGAGCCTTTCATGAGGGACCATGTCAAACGCCTTCTGAAAATCCAGATATATAATATCCACGGGTTCGCTCGCATCCACATGCCTGTTGACCTTTTCAAAAAATTCTAACAGGTTTGTGAGGCAAGACTTCCCCTTGCAGAAGCCATGCTGACTCTCCCTCAGCAGAGCTTGTTCTTCTATGTATTTTAAGATTTTATCCTTAATGAGACTTTCCACCATCTTCCCTGGAACAGATGTTAGGCTGACCGGCCTGTAGTTTCCCGGGTCCTCCCTCCTTCCTTTTTTAAAGATTGGCGTGACATTAGCTATCCTCCAATCCTCTGGCACAGTGGTCGTTTTAAGGGACAAGTTGCATATTTTGGTCAAGAGGTCAGCAACTTCATTCTTGAGTTCCTTCAGAACTCTTGGGTGGATGCCATCCGGGCCTGGTGATTTATTGATCTTTATTTTGTCAATTAAGTCTGAGACGTCTTCTCTTTTAACCTCTATTTGACTTAATTCTTTATTCAGGGGAGACCGTTCCGGCAGCAGTATTTGCCCGAGGTCTTCTGCCGTGAAGACAGATGCAAAGAACTCATTTAATTTCTCTGCAGTCTCCAAGTCCCCTTTTATCACCCCTTTCTCTCCCTCACCATCCAGCGGACCAACCGTTTCCCTGGCAGGTTTCCTGCTTCTAACATATTTGAAGAAGCTTTTATTATTCCCTTTTATGTTGCCTGCCATACGTTCCTCAGAGTCTTTCTTGGCCTCCCGTATCATCTTTTTACATTTCTTTTGCCACAGTTTGTGCTCCTTTTTATTTTCCTCACTAGGGCAAGACTTCCATTTACGGAAGGAAGCTTCCTTGCCTTTTATAGCCTCCTTAACTGTGCTTGTTAGCCATGCCGGCACCCTCCTGGACTTGGTCGAGCCCTTCCTCCTTTGTGGGATACACTCCCGCTGGGCCTCTATGACTGTTGTTTTAAACAGCCTCCATGCACTCTGGAGCGATTGGACTCTTTTTACCTTCCCTTTCAGCTTTTTTTTAACTAGTCTCCTCATTTTGTGGAAGTCAGCCCTTTGGAAGTCAAGGGTTTTTGTGTCAGATTTGCTCGGCACTCTCCCTCCGACATGCATGGCAAAACAGATCGCAGCATGGTCACTATTCCCCAACGGTTCGGTAACATTTACCTCCCTGACCAGATCTTGAGTGCCACACAATATCAAGTCCAGAGTCACCTGTCCTCTGGTCGGTTCCATGACAAGCTGCTCTAAGGCACAGTCATTTAACATATCCAGAAATCCAGTCTCTCTTTCATGACCTGAGCATGAATTGACCCAGTCGATGTGAGGATAATTGAAGTCCCCCATGACTACAACCCTGTCTCTCATTGACACCTCCCTGATTTGCTTCCTCATTTCAAGATCCCCTTCAGGTTTTTGATCTGGAGGACGGTAGCATGCCCCTACTATTACATCACTCTTTGAGCCTGGTAATCTAACCCACAGTGATTCTACGGAGGAGTCAGAGCCCCCCTCCAGCTCTACTCTGGTGGATTCTACCCCCTCTTTGACATAGATGGCCACCCCACCTCCAACACGCCCCTCTCTGTCCCTCCTATAGAGTTTATATCCTACGCAGATTGTAAGGATCACAGAAATTGAAAGCCCATTTGCATCTACTCTAAAAACAAAGATTTGAAGAAACAATGTAGTAAAGAGTCACACACACACACACACACACACACACACACACACACACACACACACACACACACACACACCCATAGCATATTGCTGTTTAGGACTGTTCTCAGGGATATTTAATACAAATCAAACCGAGCTCATTTGCTAGCTAGATTGCATTTCCTATTTGGAAACTTTAGTTTATTCCTGATGATATAAACAATGATGCAGCAAAGGGTAAACATTCTACAGTTACGTTTTGATTGTTAAGACAAAGAAAGTAGCACAATCTCCTTCTCCTCGGGGACAGCACACACTCAATATTGATTCAAATGAAGGACTCTTTGGGGAAATAAACAACATTAAAGCCACAACTAATTACATCGTTTTGCATGGTTTGTTCGTTTGTGAAACTCAGGGAGGTGTGTGCCAGCTCCATATAGTTTTGGTAGGCAGAGAACTTGATACACAAACCATTATTTACATTTATAGTAAATAAATTATTTGCATTTATAGAAGGTTTAATGTAAAATGCATGCTTAAAATTTCTGGTGTACTCTCTGACTTGAAGTGGAAAAAACCTGTACTGTATCTACCTGAAGGGTTTTCATTTGCTAACAATCTAGCAAATGAAAATTTGCAGAAAATTCAGACTTAAACTGAAGAATGTAGGGAACACCACTAGACCAGTCAGATATGACCTAAACCATATCCCTTATGAGTATACAGTGGAGGTGAAGAATAGATTTAGGGCATTAGACCTGGTAGACAGAGTGCCTGAAGAACTATGGACGGAAGTTCGTAACATTGTACAGGAGGCAGCAACTAAAACCATCCCAAAGAAAAAGAAATGCAAGAAAGCAAAGTGGCTGTCAGATGAGGCTTTACAAATAGCTGTGGAAAGAAGGAATGCAAAAAGCAAGGGTGAAAGGGAAAGATATAAACAACTGAATGCAGAGTTCCAGAGAATAGCAAGGAGAGATAAGAAGGCCTTCTTAAATGAACAGTGCAAGGAAATCGAGGAAAACAACAGAATGGGGAGGACTAGAGATCTCTTCAAGAAAATTGGAGATATCAAGGGAACGTTTTGTGCAAAGATGGGCATGATAAAGGATAAAAAAGGCAAGGACCTAACAGAAGCAGAAGAGATTAAGAAGAGATGGCAAGAATACACAGAAGAACTATACAAGAAAGATCTGAATGTTCCTGATGACCATGCTGGTGTGGTCACTGACCCAGAGCCGGACATCCTAGAGAGTGAAGTCAAGTGGGCCTTAGGTAGCATTACTAATAACAAAGCTAGTGGAGATGATAATATCCCAGCTGAGCTACTTAAAATCCTAAATGATGATGCTGTGAAAGTGCTGCACTCAATATGCCAACAAATTTGGAAAACTCAGCAGTGGCCAAAGGATTGGAAAAGGTCAGTTTACGTTCCAATTCCAAAGAAGGGCAGTGCCAAAGAGTGTTCAAACTACCGTACAATTGCACTCATTTCACATGCTAGCAAGGTTATGCTCAAAATCCTACAAGCTAGGCTTCAGCAGTACGTGGACCGAGAACTACCGGACGTACAAGCTGGGTTTCGAAGAGGCAGAGGAACTAGAGATCAAATTGCCAACATGCGGTGGATCATGGAGAAAGCACGAGAGTTCCAAAAAAACACCTACTTCTGCTTCATTGACTACGCAAAAGCCTTTGATTGTGTGGATCACAACAAACTGTGGCAAATTCTTAAAGAGATGGGGGTACCAGACCACCTTACCTGTCTCCTGAGAAACCTGTATGCGGGTCAAGAAGCAACAGTTCGAACCGGCCATGGAACAACTGATTGGTTCAAAATTGGGAAGGGAGTACGGCAAGGCTGTATATTGTCACCCTGCTTATTTAACTTATATGCAGAGTACATTATGAGAAATGCAGGGCTGAATGAATCACAAGCCGGAATCAAGATTGCCGGGAGAAATATCAACAACCTCAGATATGCAGACGATACCACCCTCATGGCAGAAAGTGAAGAAGAACTAAAGAGCCTCTTGATGAGGGTGAAAGAGGAGAGTGCAAAAGTTGGCTTGAAACTCAACATTAATAAAACTAAGATCATGGCATCGGGTCCCATCAATTCCTGGCAAATAGAAGGGGCAGAAACGGAAGCAGTAACAGATTTTACTTTTCTGGGCTCCAAGATCACTGCAGACGGAGACAGCAGCCATGAAATTAAAAGACGCTTACTCCTTGGAAGGAAAGCTATGGCAAACTTAGACAGCATAATAAAAAGCAGAGATATCACCATGCCAACAAAAGTTCGTATAGTCAGGGCGATGGTGTTCCCAGTAGCAATGTATGGTTGCGAGAGTTGGACCATAAGGAAGTCTGAGCGCCGAAGAATAGATGCTTTCGAACTGTGGTGCTGGAGAAGACTCCTGAGAGTCCCTTGGACTGCTAGGAGATCAAATCAGTCAATTCTAAATGAAATCAAGCCTGACTGTTCCCTGGAAGGACAGGTACTAAGGCTGAAACTCAAATATTTTGGCCACCTAATGCGAAGAGAGGACTCTCTGGAGAAGACTCTGATGCTGGGAAAGATTGAAGGCAAAAGGAGAAGGGGAAGGCCAAGTATGAGATGGTTAGACAGCATCACCGATGCAACAAACATGAAAATGAGCGAACTCAGGAAGATAGTGGAGGACAGGAAGGCCTGGCGGGATATGGTTCATGGGATCACGAAGGGTCGGACACGACTTAACGACTGAACAACAACAACAACAATCTAAACTCCACTATGACAGCAATATAGAAAAGTGTGACTGTAAAATCTCATTCACACCTGTACTCCTCTGTTTTGGTTATAAAATCTGATGCACACAGCCTAATTTCCTTTCTGGCTTCAACTATTGCCCTCCATGGTAGTAGAACAAAGAGAATAGATGCTATCTAAAGAATCCATAACTTTCTTGAAGATGAAAACTGCAAGCAAACATGATGTAAAGTTATTTTCTTTTTATAAGAGAATTCCTTCATTTCACAACCATGCTGGGCCAAACATGGTGGCCTGCACTGCAGGAACTTAACAGGTTGCAAAAAGCCATGGTTACGGTACGAATCAAAACTCACTTCATTGATATCAGAGCGGAGGGAATCAATCAGGAGTATACTACACACAGCAAAGCTGAGTTTGGATAAGATCTTTACTGCAACAAGGAAAGAACTACAGCCATTGTTACATAGGCAGAACAAGAAGACGAGAAAAAAAGACTAATGTCAAGTCTAATAAAAGTAGGAGAGAGCAACCCACAAACCTTTAAACTAGCAACAAAATAGGCTGCAGCTGCCCCTACTGGAGGGGATTAATATAACATTATTATACGTACATAATATAAAAAATCTTAATATACACAAATCTTAATTAAGCTCTCATGCTCCCCCTCGCCTTCCTGTGCCAGGAGGATTGGGCTCCGCACATTGCGACAGTGTGGAGGCCGGTCTCGCCGGCATGGAGGCCAGTGCTGGCAGACCTCTGCCAGGGACGGAGCTGCGCCCGCCAGAGGCAGGTGAGCTCCTCACTGGGAGGCAGGGGGAGGGCGGCGGGGAGGAGGCGTTCCGGGGCGGGGAGATCACGCCCAGGAGGGGCGTTCCAGGGTGGATCACACCAGGGAGGGGGCGGGCTTGGTGGAGGAGGCCTCTGCCGAATCCTAACTCCCATCTCGGGCTTGAAAGCCCGACACAAGGCTTCTCAGAACTGCAGCAGCCATTTTGCTGGTGCACCTATGGGGGAAGGGGACGATTGTCCCCTTTCCTTGAGACCTCCAACCCTGCGCTGAATGCAATGAGCCTGTCCTGGTGCCGCTGCATCCAAGCAAGGGGCTTTAAATAGGATTGGATTGTGAGTTTGGATTCCTCACTTCCCCCTGCCATTGCACACATGAGGGGGGGAAATGTGCTTCTTTCATTCCTGATTTTAAAACAAATCTGAACCCAGCCAGTCCCAGCTTGTGAACAAGCCAGGATCTCAAACTAGGATTTAATTGCCCAGCTTGTTCATAAATTGTGGATAGAAGAAACTGGAATTTTCTGGTTTCAGATACAATGACAAATCCTAGTTTATTTTAAACAAGAGACAGAAGTGGCAAATGTCCTCCCCTTGCACGTGGAAGGCGAGGGGGAGCATGAGAGCTTAATTAAGATTTGTGCTAGATATAGTAAACCATCCTTTTTATTATGGTTTAGCATTATATCTAAACCTGGCCACAGTGTTTATGAAAGCCTCCTTCTATAATCCCTGCTAGTATGCAAGAATGGCCCATAGTAGCTGAACCTCAGCATTCAGGGAAATAGACAACAGTTAGCTTTGTTTTGGTAACTAACTGCAAGGTGCAAGTTAATTTTAAGTTTTGCCTATAAAGGATGCAACCATTGCCAGAAATGCACATCCTTGAAATCAGTGGGACTCACAGCCCAATCCTATGGAGGACTGGGTTGCCGGGTGGAGCACATTACGACAGCGGAAACGACGAAAGCTGTTGTAAAATGACTGCTGATGGCGCATGCAGCGCTTCATCGATGGCCATTCTGTGAGAGCTGCCACAAAAAGCGGCAGCACCGCAGCTCTAGAGTCAGACACCCGGTAAGACAGCAGTGGGGGAAGGGGGTGGGAGGGGAGGGGGAGGACTGTGGGTGAAACTGCGCAGGGGGAGAGGAACCACGGGTGGGGTTGCAGCAGGAGAGGGTGGATCCAGTGGCAATGGCGCATGCCGGATCCTATCCCCTCCTTTTTAAAACTCCCTTCCCTTTTGCTCTCCTCAGACATATGCCACCAAAAGAGGTAGCATATGTCTGAGGAGACCCATAAAATGTCCCAGGGCTTACCGGGAGGTAAGTATACTTGTACATGTTTTATATGTACCTCTTGTTTGCCCTCAGGTCACACACCCGCTGGATGCAATTGCAAGCCCTTTTGGCGTGGCTGAATCGGCGGGAGAGGGGAAGAGGGTAGGATGGGGGGGGCTTACTTTGAGGTAAATTCACTTCCAGTCAGGGCACATACACTAATTTCCACGGCTTCCCATATATTGTTAGGGAAAGCAGGCTTGTTTTTTTTTTTTCTCAGTGTCAGTTTAAATGTAAACAATTTAAATACAGACACACATTTTGACCTTCCTAAACTCTTGAAGCAACGATGAACATAGATGAGGCAAGAGATGTATTCTTTTTGGCCACACACTTTATTCCCCATCCCCATGCTGCAAATGCATACGCTGTACCTCCGTTTTAACTCACTTCTCTATAGTGCACCTAATTGATGACAGTGACTACTATGAATTTTGGAGCTGAAATGAATTATTAGAAAATCTTTCCTATTTGTCTCTCAGGAAGATATACTGGTACGTTCCTCCAGGCTTTAAGAAAAGCAATAATTCTTGTTCTGTCTCTTTTTGGGGAGAATGTAATTCATGGACGGCTCGGAAAGATAAACCCTCTGCATGGATGAAAGAGCTTTTTCTTTTTCGCTGGATTCCTGTTCTAAGGCCATTATAATGACCAGTAGAGTTAATATGTGCAGTGTCAGCCGCTGAACAGAAAACACAGGCAATGTAACAATCGGAGTAGGATGCTATGACAGAAAACAGACAATTGCAGATCATGCAGTGCTAACCATCCTGTAAGGATCCCCTGCCAGCTTCTACAGGTGAATGTATATTGCAGGGGTGGCCAAACTTGCCTAATGTAAGAGCCACATACGATAAACTTCAGATGTTTGAGAGTCACAATATTTAAGAAGCATTTAAATTTTTAACTATATTTACTTACCATGAACATTAAACTTATGTTTTAATCCAGTGGACTCTCAGTTTATACCTGGTCAATAACTATAAAGCTTGAACATTTCTTATTTATCTTTTATATATTAACTGTGATGCAAAAAGGAGCTCAGCCAACATATTTCCGAGAGCCGCACATTATACATCAAAGAGCCGCATGTGGCTCAGGAGCCACAGTTTGGCCACCCCTGGTATATTGTCTCTCCAAGCTTCTGCTCACCGTCAGAGGGAAGACACTGGGCTAGCTGCACCGTTGCTCAGCTCCTATATCGCTGCTCCTACATTCTTATTAAGAATAAACTCCATCCAGTAATGAAAAACATTCCAGGTTCATTCTGCATTCATGGTGGGCAGCTGTACAACAATTTGTTTCACAACCAAAAGTTGACAGAACAAATCCAAAACAACTCTGTGTACATGTTTACATGAGAGGCTATTGGCATCGAGAGTGCATTTGGAGGTGTGCTGGAAGTCCCTTATGCTTTTTGTAACATTTTCAAATTCATTGCTGTCTACCCGATGACAGGAAATTCAGGTCTGCCTCCCTCCTGGGAGATCTTTATTCACAGACAAGTCAAAAACCCTTGACAAAAGGCAACCAAGGGAACTTGTTGACCTTTTAGCTGCCTGTCTAACATCAGTGCAAGTATTGCTCTCTGATAAAATAAGAAATTCAATTTAAGGGGAAATTTAGCAGGCATTTGAGTAGGCGCTCATATTATTTTGCTTCATGGCCTGTCTTTCAAAACAGAAAATAAATGTAAATAAATAAGACTGTGTCTCCCATTCCCAGCCTTGAAGAGCAAAGCCAGCAAACGTACACTGAGTGCTTATTCCTTTCCTGCAACTTCCTCCACCTGCATGTCTTCTGTTTTGTTCTGTTGTTGGCTACCATTTTGTCTGCAGAAGGGATTCAGTGTGCCATATTATTGCTTTACTAATATATTATTTCTTCAGATTGTGTTAATTGCTACCACAGGCTACCATGCTGAAGGAAGAAAATTTTCTCGTTACAGCATGTGGCGGGTTTCCAGGCATTTCAGGGATTATTCCATTCCAGGCATACATACATACATAAACCCCTGAAAGGCACTCTAATCTAGTATTCAGACTTTTTAGCTTCAGAAAATGTTTTTCCACATCTTCCATTTGTCAAGAGTGCCATGGAAGCCTGTACGTTGGGTACTGTTCTAGGCCAGGGATGAGCAGAAAGATACTGTGGAGCTAATGGTAATGGTAACTCGGATAGTGAGGTAAACTCACTTCTAGTCATCCCCCGCCTTGGCAGTTTGGATTTTTTTCTAGTGTCCTTACTGGGTCCTAGGAACTCAGGTTCAAATTCCACTTCAGCCTTCTTTGAAGGATGGGTGGGATATCAAGCAGAGTGTATTACTGAGGTATGTGTGTGTAAAAACAAACAAAAAATAAACATTATTGCACAAGCCGCCATTTTGTACTGGTTGCTTTCAGGCTCTGGGGAAAAAAAGTAGCTCCCAGAAGCCTAAACTCTCCCCCTGACCCCATTGTAGGAAACACACTTCATTCATGCTGGTTAATGCTGCAATCCTATGCATACTTTCCTGAGTGTAAACTCCATTGAATATAGTGGGACTTCTGAGTAAATGTGTATAGGATTGGGCTTATAGGCATTTTATGGACCAATCCTATCCAGGGCCAGTCTGTGCAATGTAGTGGCGCTGAAACAACCTCAACTGTGTCTCTTGGGCTGCCTGGGGCCCAGGCAGCAGTGGAGATGTAAGTAAAGACATTTTTACTTACTTACTCTGCCGCTCCCCAATGGGTCTACTTGGATCCACGCCAGTTATTTTGCTGGTGTAAATCCATTAGGTCCAAGAGGCTGTGTCAGGCCAGGGGCATAGGATCTCACAGATGCTGATGCTGCTGCTGAGATCTGACCCTGGCCTACCCCCAGCCAGGCCCAATCCCCACCCTGTTCTCCTCTGAACCACCCCCTCTGCTGACCTACCTGCTTCAGTGGAGGTTCAGTAGCCTGCCGTTGCCAGCGCAGGGCTTCCTGGCTCCCATGTTGTTAGTAGCAAGACACCTGCTTTCAGTGCAGCTCGTGTGATGCTGGGATCTCAAAATCCATCCGCATAAGGCCCCGATTGGATTTGTTTCATTTGTTTCTCGCATCTTAACCTCCTTCCCAGCCTGTGCCAAAACCTCCCTTCTTCTCTTTTTTTTCCAAGTGACCAATGCCTTGCTTTCATCTTTTGCCCTTTTCCAGACTTTGTTTTGATGCCTCAGCCTTTTAATAGACTTGTATTTTTACTGTTTTACCTGCCTGGTCTAAGTTCTAAGTTCACTTGGAAGGGATAGGTTTGACATGCGACAGCCTCTCAGA
Source organism: Plestiodon gilberti rubricaudatus (assembly GCA_026170595.1). Lineage (NCBI taxonomy): Eukaryota > Metazoa > Chordata > Lepidosauria > Squamata > Scincidae > Plestiodon > Plestiodon gilberti. The sequence continues at coordinate 54,799,240 of JANXHW010000002.1, forward strand.
CCATAACATTCCATTACTCTTTTTTAAAATGGGACCTCTGGATTTTGGGGCTATGTTAAAATGGGACTTTTTAAAAATGGGACCTCTGGATTTTGGGGCTATGTTAAAATGGGACTTTTTTAAAATGGGACCTCTGGATTTTGGGGCTATGTTAGTCTGGAAGGGAGTCTTTCCCAAGGTGACCTCCTTCTGTCTGGGCTTCCTAGCCTAGCCTGGATGGTGCTGGCAAAAGCTATCATTTCCCCCACGTATTCCCATTTTAATCAATAAGAGAGTGAAGCAGACAGGTGGAAGCCATTGGTAGATACTACTCCTGTTTGATCTCCAGTTCTGTTTGCAGATTTTCACCACCATCAGTTCTGATACAGGTTGGAAATGTTCAATTTCCCAAGTGCTCTGTATGCATTTTTTTACAACCTTTACAACAACCCTGTAAGTTAAGGAAGTATTACTATCATTCCCATATTGCAGCTAAGGTTGAGAGGGAGTAGCTTGCCTAAGGTCACCTACTGCCCAATCCTAACTCCGCCCCCCCTACCAATGCAGCCGCGCCACTGGAGTGCGCACTGCATCCTGTGGAGGGGGCAGTCCCAGATGTCTCCTCTGGGTAAGGGAACATTTGAGGGTAAGCCCTCACTGCCCTGCTGGGTCTACTCAGACCTGCGGCAGTGATTTTAGTGGAGCAAATCCGAGTGGACTTAGGAAGGTGAATCGAGACCAAGAAGGAGGATAGGATATCGGCAGCATTGCTGCTGATACTGCCCCCTTCTGGACCTCAACACCCCCTCCCCGCCCCAGTCTCCACCCCGTTCCTCTCCCTCCCTCCCTTGTTCTGCCCACCCCACGCCTGCCCCCCAAACTGACGTACCATGGACATGCGCATAATTTCATTTTATATACTGTATTTATTGGTTGGGGTGCGTATTAGCAGGGGTGGCAGATCTCCAATTCAGTGGGCAGATCAAGCCACCCTGACTATACTACTTCAGCTCAGTTTCTACATAGCCCCCCAAACTTCCCTAAACATGCATACTTATGAGCTGATAAATACCTAATACTGTATTACTGCACAAGCATATAATATGGACATTAAGCTATACTGTACTTATCAGATTTATAATATTGCCAAGTTTACATTTTAGGCACTTGTGCCAAATGACATCAACTACTTATCTCCTCCTTAGTTTTCCATGTGAAACCTTCTTATGGTGGTTTTCCCTGGCCAACTTGAAAGAAATTTATCTATACAGATTAAAAGGAAAGGTCCTGCTGGAAATGGAAATGATTGCTGCTATCAGCATTATATTTATTGATTTCTGAGGGACATAAAATGGAGAGAGCCAACTTCCATCAAAACAGGTGCATCTCATAATATTTCTCTGGCTATGGAATGATTCATTGGGTGACTGCTCTACCAAAAAGAAATCAAATCAAATTTTTCTATAGGGAGGGGAAAGGTAGCAAGTAGCAACAGACTGCGAAAAGATACACTGGACAGAAGCCATATCAGCAAATCAAGATAATCCCTTTCACTGCCTTGTACAAAGGACATGTTTTGGAGATTTTTTTTCCTCCTTTCAGTCATGAAGGGCTGGCAACATGCTCAAATGTATTAGCGGGGAAATAATTTAAAATATACTAGTTAGTCTTTCTTTACAACTATATTTAGCCAGCTCCTGCCAACCTAGCAGTTCCAAAGCATGTTAATGTGAGTAGATAAATAGGTACCGCTTGCGGGAAGGTAAACAGTGCTCCGTGTTCCAGCCGCATGCTACGCGCTGCGGCAAGGAGAGTCATGCCGCCACATGACCACGGAGGCGTCTTCGGACAACGCTGGCTCTTCGGCTTTGAAATGGGGATGAGCACCACACCCTAGAGTCGGACACGACTGGACTTAATTGTCAGGGGTCACCTTTACCTTTTAGTGTAGTGGTTAAGAGACTGAGCTATGAATTAGGACTTGCCAGTTTCAAATCTTGCTTCCACCATGAACACAGTAGGCAGTATAAGGCAAGCCACTCCCTGTTAGCCTCAGTTGCTATATAATAATAATATTATAATAATAATTAATAAATATTTATTAACTGATTTTCAACAAAATACTTCCCTTACAGGATTACTGTAAGGATTTCATCCCGATAATCCACATGAAGCACTTTGCACAGCCAAAAAGTGCTATACAAATGCTAAGGAGTCTTACCTTCATTTCAGAAACTGTTAAGAAAGTGCTTTCCAATGTTTTCTATGGTAAAATTATGAGACACTATGAGTTTAGCTCCCTGCAGATAACAGGCATCAATGCGATTAGATTACATGGGTTTTATTTTCCCTGAATTGGACCCCCCTCATATTGCTAGGGAATCCATCAGTCCCATGCCCAGCAAAACTAAGTTTTTTTTTAAGATCTTTGCTGCAACAACAAAAGAACTGAAGCCATTGTTATATAGGCAGAACAATAAGACAGGAAAAAGAAGCTGACCAGAGAGGTCTAGTGACAGTAGAAGAGAGCAACCCACAAGATTAACTACAGGAAGTAACTGAATAAGTAATAGCTCCCCCTACTGCTGGGAATGAAGCTATATACCCACACCCACTGTCATTGTGCAGATCTAGCTCATGTGCTGTCCCTCTTCCAACACTAAGAACATCTAATAACATGACAAACAGCCCAATCCTTTCTCTGTGGTACAACAGCAGATACTTACCTCTCCCAGCCTGCCTGGTCCCCAACCAGCCTGCAGGATGTAGTGGACACTGTGCCAGCAGCCTTGCACCATGCAGGCCTGCCCGGGATAGGATTAGGCCGGGCCATAAGGTTGCAATCCTATATGCATTTACCTGGGAGTAAACCCCATTGAAAACAGTGAGACTTACTTCTGAGTAAACATGCATAGACTTGTTCCACTCAAGCATAGTGGGGGGGGGGGGGAACCAAGGAAGGAGCCAATCTCATTTAATGATCCACATCTAAATTAATTCATAGTTCCAGAGCACTACTGTAGTGAGTAAAGGTCCATTTCAGTACCCATTCAGTGACAGTGGGTTGCATCTACATGGAACTTGTTTACAGATGTGATCAGATCTAAGCTTCCATTTTCTCCAGTTAACGTGGCCATGCTGGAGTATTACGCAAGAGGCAGCATTAGAATTAGGCACAGTGAGCTGATTTACCAAGGGGGTATTTAATCCTGCATGCTTTTTCCAACAGTAACCAGCCAAATGCCCAAGGAAGTTTAGATATGGTCCCCAGCATCTGGAAATCAGGAATGTACTCTGCCCCCAAACACAGAGGTTCAATTCTTAGCTGTTATAGCAAACAGCCGTTGATAAACCTATCCTCTCTGAATGTGTCTAATTCCCTTTAAAGTCATTTATATGAGTGGCCATTACTATATTCTGAGGTCATGACTCCTATAAATTCCACATCATGTGGCGGTGAATTCTTTATGTGAATTGTGTCAAACAGAGAATGGAAGGAACTCCTGTGAACAGACGCCTTAGTTATTGACAGAACAATTTGTATCAGTGAACAGGGCACTTAAATTCCATGAGAGGAAAATCACAATTTTACAGTCAGAATCTAATGTTCATAATAAGCAAATTATGCAAAGCCCCTTAATTTACATATTTATACCAACAATGTATTACTCATGTAGGCATGTAGCAGGCGAGAAATGCAGTTTAGCTGTTTTACATAAAAAAGTCAAACTTCATTCATATCCTGCACTCTGTGATTGGGGCTCACAGAGCCCAGAGAACTGTTAAATCTCCCTCAACAATGCTAGGCAATCACACTAAACTGAGGGGGAAAACTTAAACCTTCTTTCAACTTCTCTCTAACTGTTAATGCATATGCTATTCATATTGCTCAGTATAAGTATATATGTCACAGTAAATGTCCAAAATTTATGATGCTCACCTTTGTACGTGAATGTTGACAATCCCAGATTAATTTCATGAATGTCTAAAAAATATAGATACACATTAGGGGATGTTTTACATATATTTATATGTAAATATATACTTAACGGGTCCACATCACACATGGACACGCACAGGCACGCACGCACACACACACACACACCTACTTGAATGATTAAATTAACTGTGAATGTAATGGACCAAATATGTGACGTGTGTGTGTGTGTGTGTGTGTGTGTGTGTGTGTGTGTGTGTGTGTGTGTGTGTGTGTGTGTGTGTGTGTGTGTTAGGAAGTGCATATATATAGAGGGGGGGGGGATCCAACACGCACATTCTCTCTTTCTCTGCTCCTTTACATGAAAACCTCTCTCTTTGAGATGAAATAATTTGAAAGTTCCCTGAGCTGAAGTGTGCATCCTCAGGAGACTATGCAAGAAACCTTGACTGCAGCATGCTATTGATCAGAGAGATGAACAAGCTCTGGTAACAAATCCTACGGAAAGCTCACCACTTTTTCTGAAGACCTTTTCAAACCCCACTCTAATCACTGGGTAGAAAGCAGTAAATTAAAGCAGCCGGTTCAAGCTTCGGAAGGCTTTAACAGGCAGGGTGCAACAGGAAAACACACAGGAGGCTGAGTTATTGTATTTTGTAACCTTCCACGTTTGCCTGCAAGCCATAAATTATGGAGGTGAACGTAAATAAGAATTAAATATCAGAAGTGTCTTTCTTCTTCTGTCCTTTTGATTATACCACTATTTTATTTATGACTCCCATAAGAAAACCAAACTTCCATTATGTGCTATTTCTTCTGTAAATTGTTAAAAAGATCACAAAAATGAAATACTTCACAGCAGGTTTTTCCTCGATTGCTGCTTGCCTGCGATACTGGCTCTCCCTTCCCCTTTTGGGAATATTGTAATTTTTCACCTATGATAGAGAAGACAATATCTTATTATAGTTTACCTTGCTGTCAAAAGCATGTTACTGGTCTCTGAAAAGTCAAAAGTCTACACTGAGAACTCTCAGCAGCAGAAGCATTTGTCCATTGAACAGGATGTGCTTGTTCCTCATGTGTGTTTTCAGTGGTGCAAGACTTAGGGCACAATCCAATCCTACTTATGCCACCGTTGTAACCAGCGGCGCAGCGAAAACGGGAGACCCCAGAACGGAAAGGGGATTCAAATCCCCTTTGAATTCCCCTTTTGGAGGGGATTTCAATCCCCTTTCCATTCTGGGGCCTCCCATTTTCACTGTGCCGCTGGTTACAACGGCGGCGTAAGTAGGATTGGATTGCACCCTTAAAATGTTACCTATGAAATGAGAGGGTGACGCTGGCTGCTTCCAGTTGTTTGGCAGAACAACAACGTTCACAGCTTGCCTATGTTTACGGGCTTGAATTTCATTCTAATAAGATCAGTGTCAGGGTTCACCAAGACTAGTTTTTAAGTCAAGGGATCATCAGATGTGCTTCTGTGGCCCACCCAGATCAGACAAATACGTTGTTTGAGCTGTTCCATCACTGTTTTGCACAGCTGTTTCCCACAATTAACATCAGGACTGACACCACCCAGCAGTGAAAAGGAGTAGGAACAAACAACTAAAGAGTACTGAGAAAACATTCTGGAGTCCTAGCAACGCACTCACCAGATTAGAACAGGAGGTTTGCCAGAGCAACCTGGAGACTTTATGTGTTCTTTTAAATGTTCTGAGGTGGCAATAGAGAATGTGCCTGTTGCTTCTATTAGTTCCCTTGGTCATCCTCTGTCGATACATGCTGCAGGGTAAAACTGGAGTCTCGCTTGCTATTCCAAATGTAGAAGAGGGTGGGTGAAGCGTCCAATCTATTGTAGAAAAGGGCAGGCATCACAGCAGCTGTGTACCCTCCCGTTGTCTTGAGACGTTTAAAGGACAAACAGGATCTCTTTCTGCAATCTGGCAACCCTGCGGAATACTAATATATGACCATAGGTTGTTGTTGTTGTTCAGTCGTTAAGTTGTGTCCGACCCTTCGTGATCCCATGAACCATATCCCGCCAGGCCTTCCTGTCCTCCACTATCTTCCTTGAGTTCGCTTATTTTCATGTTCGTTGCATCGGTGATGCTGTCTAACCATCTCATCCTTTGCCTTCCCCTTCTCCTTTTGCCTTCAGTCTTTCCCAGGGTTCCATAGGAGTTCTGGCTAAAATGTTGTCTGCTTTCATAATTGATAGCACTTGGCCAGAAGCATGGAAAGCTGTTGTCTGAACATACCATAAGAGCCTTGAGCAGAATTGTGAGCAGACTGCACTAATAGCTAAAAACAAGCAACTGATATTGCAATAACAATATCCATATCTAGTTCAACAATATCTAGTTCTTTCAACTAGATATATTTATTGTTGATGATGTTGCTTACGTACTCTGAATAAGTAATGTTCTTAAGGAAAGACTTCAGAGACGGGCAGCCCAATCCCAATCCTATCCCCGGGCTGCACCCGCAGAACAGGAGTTCCGCTGGCACACACTGTTGCAATAGTACTGTAAAGCGCTTTGTGATAGCGTTCTTTTCAGGCATGCCAGTGGAAAGGCCAAAGCCTTCCTGCTGGTGCCAGTGCACACAGGGACGCCAGCCAGAGTAGATAAGTCCACACAGGGGGTGGGGTGGGGGGCAGGGAGGGGGCTGAATGGGGTGGAGAAGGGCGGTGATGGGGATGTGCATATTGGGTCTGGGAGGGAGCAGGATTGGTGGCACAGGCATGGGCTGTATCCTATCCCCCTTCCTGGGCCTGATAGGCTGACACCGATCAATGCAGATTTGTGCCAGCTATAGAGCTGGTGCAGGTCTGAGTTGATCCATTGCCACTGGTGGGGCGTACCCTGGGGCAAGAGGACAAATGTCCCCTTACCCCGAGGAGACCCCCAGCATGCAAAATTCCCCTGTGGCATGTAGTGTAGCCCACACTGGTGCCACTGCATCACCATGCGGGAATTTAGTTAGGATTGGGCCATGTAACTGCATAAGTGAATCCATACTAACAAGTGTCTGAGGCCAAATAAGATACTTCTGGAGGCTTCTTTAGACTCTCTTAATTTGGAAGCAAAGAAGAATAATCCCTTATTTATGTTTCATAACCTTGGGAATTGTACTTTTATGAGGGTGTTGAGCAACCCACAGTTCTCAAGATTCGGGGTGTTAGGTGGGGAACAGGACAAATTGTTCTCAACAGCCTAATCCTATTGCGCCCCTATGGTGGTGGATCACAAGATCTGCCGCCGTAAATGCCATTGCAGCATCACAAAAGCTACAGTGTAGTCGTGCACTTTGGGGCTACCAGTGGAAATGGCCAGAGGCCCTGCGTGTATGCCACTGGCTTCTTGATGCTGCACCAGTTAAAGGAGCAGGAAGATCCTGGCAGTGAGGTGATTCAAATGCAGGGGGGAGAGGGGCAGGCAGGGGGTAGTTCAAAGGTGTGAGGGGTGGATCTCAGCAGCAATAGCACTAGCATCACTAGCACACACCAGATCCTATCCCCATTTTCCTGGCCTGACATACCCCCTTCCTCTCCTCAGACTTACGCCAGCTAAATAGCTGGCATAGGTCCAAAGAGAACCACTGATAACCAGGCAGCCTATGGAGATGTAAGTAAAATTTTACTTTTAAACACCGCTGTCCACCCCGATTGCTCCGCCTCCTTCCACTCTCTGGATTGGAAAACTAGCCTGCCACTCTCCTCTCCTCCACACTTCTGCTCTGCCCCCCTCTTCTTTTTCCAATCCAAGGGGTGGGAGGAGTAGAGGCTGGTGCATGACCCAGTAAGGGGGCAATATTTGGCATGCCACCTCAGGCGCCAGGAAGTATTGGGCCAACCCTACATAGTTGTAGAGGTTTCTTTGAAAGCAACCCCAAGCATTTGCAGTATTTAACTGCCCTCTGATGTTTATAGTGGGTTTTGAGCACTGCTTCAATCCTGGTTTTGCTTGATGCATCTATTATTCAACACAGTACATTTTCATAAGCAAATGCAGATGGTCTCAGTTTCGCATATGTGCGAAATTTGCAGTGTGGGAGGCAGGGCAGATCAACTGCATTGGGATTAAGGACCTCCCCTTTTTCCAGGTTCAAAGTACAACTCTGGCATTGGACCTTCCATTGCTACCTGCACTCAGGGGCGTCGCTGGAGCGTGGCGGGGGGGCGGGGCGCCCCCGGGTGATGCGCGCCACGGGGTGACGCGCGCACCCCGTGCGCGCCACCTCCATGACGTGCGACACCCTTCGGACGCTCCGAGGCCGGCCCGGGAGCCGGCCTCGGAGCGTCCGAGCCCGTCGGTGCTCCAGGGCCTTCTGAAAGAAGGCCCAGGCAGCGCGTCCATCCGGGTATTTTCCGGATTTTCACGCATGTGCAGACCCATTTTGAGGGCAAAAAGCTGAAAGAAGGCCCTGGAGCTCCTGGGCCGGCCTCGGAGCGTTCGGAGGGCGATGCGGGGGGGAGCCGGGTCGCCCCCCTGCACCGCGATATCGTAGCGTCACTAGGGTGACGCGCGCCCCCTGCCCCAGGGTGACGTGCGTCCTAGTGACGCTACTGCCTGCACTGTAAGATAGAGGGGGTCAGATGAGGTACTAGAATAAGATGAAAACATGGGTCGTGCATTCTGTGTGATTTCAGCACACACTGGATTCAATCGCATCCGTTCCCCTTCAAAAGTGGATGCACTTATGTAAACGTTGTGGAATGGAGCATCTGCCTCTTTTCTCATAAACTGAAATATAAAAATGATGATGACAACATAGGAATAAAAATATTCCTCACTATTATGAGCATTGTCCTATTGATTCTGTCTGCTTTTGAAGCCTGGATCCGCAGCTGCTCCTGGATTCCCAGGTGGTGGCTGTGGCCAGGGGGGCCTTTGCCCAGCTTCGGCTGGTGCGCCAGCTGCGACCGTACTTGGATCGTGCAGACCTGACCACGGTGATCCATGCCATGGTGACATCGCGACTAGATTATTGTAACGCACTCTACGTGGGGCTGCCTTTGAAGACGGTTCGGAAACTGCAATTAGTGCAGAATGTGGTGGCCCGTGTGGTCACTGGAGGTAGGTGGTTCGACTCCGTCGGGCCACTCCTCCGACAGCTGCACTGGCTGCCGATTCGTTTCCGGGCCCAATTCAAAGTGCTGGTCTTGACCTTTAAAGCCCTATACGGCTTGGGGCCAGGATATTTGAGAGACCGCCTACTTCTATATAGTCCGGCTCGTCTCCTTAGATCATCAGAGAAGGCCCTTTTGCGGGTGCCGTCGCCCAAGGAGGTGCGAGGGGCGGCGGCCAGAAACAGGGCCTTCTCAGTAGTGGCACCAACCTTATGGAATTCCCTCCCCTTTGACTTACGAACTGCTCCCTCCTTGGACACTTTCCGGCGAGGCCTAAAAACCTTCTTGTTCCAAGAAGCCTTTTGAGCCCCTGCCTTTTTTAACATATTGCTGGTACAGGTGGGGGTGCTGCTGTTTTTATGCTCCTGCTTTGATTGTAGCCGTGATCTTTTTAATTGTTTTTAGATACTGTTTTTATAAATTTTCATTAATTGTTTTTATAGTTTTAAAATGTGATATTTTTATATAATTTTTTGTATGTTTTTTCTGTTGTATGCCGCCTTGGGTCCCTTCGGGGAGAAAGGCGGGATAAAAATGCTGTAAATAAAATACAGAGCCTACTAGTTTCTGCAAATATTCTGGTGAAATATTTCCTGATTACCAAGCCTCTACTACCCACCAATTTTTAACATAAAGGCTGTTCTTAATGTCAATTCTTAACGTATTTCTCTCCCCCCCCCCACAATTTTAAAAGACCAATCAAGATATTTCAGAAATTGCCTTGCACTGGCTGAGGTGGGCTCTACTGGTCCTCAAGAGCATAAGCTGTAATAAATATGTTCATCTTTCAGGTACCAAGAGACTCTTGATTCTCTTGGTACCTGAAAGATGTGGTTGAGCAATGCCCTGTAACTTGTACAGTAGATTACTTTCATATATATGAGTCACTCCAAGGAGCATCACAGAGTGACACATTTCTACCTGTGCACATCGGAGAATGCACATGGTTATAGCGGGTGCTTTTATAAAAAGCTTCAGGGGGTTTTGTAGTGTTTATTTAGAGTTCGCGAAAAGTTTTTAATATTTGCTCAGCTGCTGCAAAGTGATTTGTAGTCGTATGCAATTACACAAGCAACTGCATTTGTTTTTGAATGTGTAGGTGCAGATTGAGGTGTGGGAAGGAAACCAGAGTAGCTGGAAAGAGCCACGTTTCTGTTCTCCAGCCAGACGTTTCAAATAATATTTTATCTTGCTATCTAAATCAAACTGGGCAGGTTGATGTACTTTTTCAAGAGTGAATTGCGATCAGAAAGTGAGTGTTAAGTAATTCCCATGTTTTTCTTTTTGCCATCACTTTGAGTTTGGTATTAAATATGACTTGTTCAGATGTCACATCTTGATGCAGAGTATATGTGTCAGCATTTGGACAGAAACTAATTGGATTCATATCTCTGATATGTTTTCAAATTGCTGGGTCATATCTGGGTCTCCTGCTATAAATTCTTCAGCACTGGTCCAAGTAAAAGGAATGTGACAGATTTAATACCTCGAGTAAGTTATTAACTGCAAGGATGCATAAAACAGCATAAACTGTGATGTTGACTCCACACTACCTCTTTTTTTTAATTTGGGGGACTGGAAATTTGGGGGGGCAATATTTTTGAATTGTTCTGTGGTGGATTCAAAGCTAATTAAAGTGTTATGAATTACTTATTGATAAGCTCACAAAGTTTTGTTTTGGACTGTTTCTTTACATAGTGAAAGGAACGCATACTATGTACAAAGGAAAATAAGAATCAGGGACAGTCCATGCATATATGCTGTTGAACAAAGAGAAGAAATATATGCTGAAATTCTACAAATAGTGGGCCTTTTTGTATATGGTATTCAGGGCCTATCTGTCAATGAGGTCCACTAAGGCAGCAGATCGGTAAGGGACATCCTCCTCCATCCATTTGACCATGGCTGCTGCTGCTTCTCCTCTTCCTCCTGATTTCTGGATTCAAAATGGAAGAGGGAGACAGAGCGGAAGAGGAAGTGAGGAGAAGGAAAAGGAGTATTTTCAACACTCAAGTCAATGCTCTAGCCCACACGCACCTCACCTCTACAATTCCTCCTCCATTACATTCCCCTCTTCCTTATTGAATCTGAAGAGAGGGAGGAGGAGGAGGAGGAGCAGAGGTGGTTAGCGCATCACCACATAAGGGAGGAGGCATTTGGCATGCCCAATTAGGTTTTGGTAGGCTTTGGCCATCCCTGATCCCATTGGTTTCTACAGGATTGAATCAGCTTAAATTCAAGTTAATTCAGGGCGCAATCCAATCCTACTTATGCCACCGTTGTAACCAGCGGCGCAGCAAAAACGGGAGGCCCCAGAACGGAAAGGAGATTCAAATCCCCTCCAAAGGGTAATTCAAAGGGAATTTGAATCCCATTTCCGTTCTGGGGCCTCCCGTTTTCACTGCGCCGCTGGTTACAATGGTGGCATAAGTAGGATTGAATTGCACCCTCAGTTTGCCAGAATTACCGCCTGACCTGTTATGTCCTGTCCTATGTCTTGCATCAACTGCATTCAGTGCCTTGCTTTAGCTTCCAGTGCAATGTATGGTGTACTGCAGAAACCTGCTGAACGTCTTGGCGGCTTTTGACACCATCAACCATGGTGTCCTTCTCGGTCATTTGGCTGAGTTGGGGATTGGAGGCACCGTTCTGGGGTGGTTCCACTTCTTCTTGGCTGACAGATCCCATAAGATGGTGCTGGGGGATGCTTGTTCGGCATCCTGGCCTTTGAGGGGCAGAAAGGGTTATCCCTGCCAACAAAGAAGGTAATGCATGCCAGGTTGACAGTCGCAAACATCCACTACATGTGGGTATCAGTAGTATTATTGACATATGCTCTGTCACAGAAGCATGCTTGCCAGGTAGTTAGATACTAGTCTGTTCTGATAATATTCCTTTCTTGCTCCTCATGCTATTAGCACAGGGCAATAAATATGAAGGTGACATTTTGTTGTTAAGAATCTTGTTTCCAGTGACTATTTATTTATTTATTTATTTATTTATTTAAAGAATTTATACCCCGCCTTTCTCCCAGCAAGGGCACTCAAGGAGGCTTACAATAAAAACATTAAAATACATATATACATTAAAATAATTAAAAACTAATAATTAAAACAATTAAAACAAACAACCCCAGTGGGTCACCTATATTTACATTTGTTAAAGGCCATTTGTTAAAAAGCCAGCCCACCATGTCATACGTCGAATGCTAACCTGAATAAAAACGTCTTAAGGCCCCGCCAAATGGTCTCTAAAGAGGGAGCCGTTCTTAATTCCAGGGGGAGGGAATTCCATAATTGGGGCGCCACTGCTGAGAAGGCCCTATTCCGTGCCGCCATCCCCCTCACCTCCGTCAATGGCGGCACGGTTAACAGGCCCCCCCCCCGATGTCCTCAGAGTACGGGTCAGACTATAAGGAAGGAGGCAGTCCCTCAAATAGCCTGGACCCGAGCCGTTAAGGGCTTTAAAAGTCAAAACTAGCACTTTGAATTGTGCCTGGAAACGAACCGGCAGTCAGTGTAGCTGCCAAAGCAACGGTCCGACTGAGTCGAACCGACAAGCCCCGGCAACCACCCGGGCCGCCGCATTCTGCACTAGTTGCAGTTTCCGAACAGTCTTCAAAGGCAGCCCCACATAGAGCTCATTGCAGTAATCTAGTCTAGATGTCACTAGGGCATGGGTCACTGTGGCCAGGTCTGCATGATCCAAGTACGGTTGCAGCTGGCGCACCAGCCGAAGCTGGGCAAAAGCCCCCCTGGCCACAGCCGCCACCTGGGAATCCAGGAGCAGCTGCGCATCCAGGAGAACCCCCAAGCTGCGGACCTGTTCCTTCAGAGGGAGTACAACCCCATTCAGAGCAGGATGATGATCCAATACCTGAGTCGTAGACTTCTGGACCAGAAGAACCTCTGTCTTATCAGGATTTAATTTCAGCTTGTTTGCCCCCATCCAGCTCCCAACTGCCTCCAGACAACGATTCAGGACATCGACGGCCCCCTTGGAGTCGGGTGGAAAGGAGAGAAAGAGCTGGGTGTCATCAGCCTACTGATGACTCCCTACCCCAAACCCCCGGATGACCTCTCCCAGCGGCTTCATATAGATATGAAACAGCATATGGGATAGAATGGACCCTTGTGGCACCCCACACCTCAAGGGCACGGTTGCCGAACAAGCATCCCCCAGCACCACCTTCTGGGATCTATCATCCAGGAAGGAGCGGAACCACCTCAGAACGGTGCCTCCAAGCCCCAACCCAGCCAATCGACCCAGAAGGACACCATGGACAAGGGTCAAGCGGGCAAGCAGAAGCAAATTAAATAACAGAAGGTAAACTAACATGCCTCACTCCAGTTAATGCTAGTTGTGACTTAAAATTCATTAAAAGCAGAGGCATGTCTTCAGTTTTGAAAAGGGAACTTCGTATTTATTTTGCTATGTAAACCACTTTGTGAACAATTTTTGTTGAAAAATGTTATATAAAGTGTTATATAAATATCCTTATTAATAATAGTAATAATAATTAATTATTATTATAATCTAATTACTTTTAGTAGCTGCACAGTTTGTAATTGCCAGAAAGTGGAAGCAAAAATCAGTACCAACAGTATGGCATTGGTTTGATCATGTATGGGAGATTTTAATGTAAAACAAATGTAAATCATGTCTTCTCAAAAAGGAAGTCCCATCAGGCTCAATGGGACTTACTCTGTAGTAAATGCGTATAGAGTTGCAGCTGTAGAATAGTCAATTCAAAAATTATTTTTAAAGCACTGAATACCTTTTCTGAGTTATACAGATACTATTAAACCTTAGTATACAAGATCAGAAAAAATTGTTTGTGCGTAATACGTATATGTTCAGACATCAAATACAGTACTTTGAAATGTTGCGGTTTGAAGATTAGAAAATATTGGATTTAAACACTGGGTTGCTACATCTTTTTCTTATCTTTCTAATAATCAGTCCGAAGTTCGTGATTTTGTTTTGTACCTGAAAAACAAAACAAAAATACAAGGTTTAAGAAAAATCAGGCATGCAATGGATGGAGAGAGAGAAAAAATCTCTCTTTCCCATAATGTTTGGATTTAGGGTCACCCAATAAAATGGACTGGAAGTAGATTCAGTACAGACAAAAGGAAATACTTTTTCATACAACACATAATTAATTTATGGAATTTGCTGACACAGGATAGAGCAATGACTATGGGCTTAGATTGTTTTAAAATGGGATTATCATTAGACAAATTTATGGAAGACTGGTATTGATGGATATTAAACGTGATTATTAAATAGAACTTAAGTTCAGAGACAATATGCCATGGAGTACCGGTTGCTGAGAGACAAACAATGTGAAAGGACAGTTGCCTTTATAAGTTGCTTACAAGACACACAGAAATATCTGACTGGCTGCTATTGGTCCTTGGTCTGAGTCAGCAGGGCTTTTCTGCTCTTAACAGCCCAATCCTGTCTAACAGGATGTGGCAGCGCAAATAAGGTTCCTGCCACATCCTGTGCAGGATGGGGTCTGTGCTGGCGGAGCCGAAGGCCTCCTCAGGGTAAACGGACATTTGTCCCTTTACTCCGAGTAGAGCTCCAGCCTCCCCAATGGGTCTACCCAAATGTGTGCCAGCTATTTTGCTGGCGCAAATTCAAGTCTTCAAGAGGCCCGTGTAACGCCAGCAAGGCCCGGGATGGGGAATAGGATTTGGCGGAGCGCGCAGTCAATGATCCCTCCCCTTTCCTGGGCCTGACTGACCAATCCCACCCACCCCAGAATGACCCTTTCCGCCCTTCCCCTGCCCTTCCGCCGACTGGTGGGGACTTACCTTGTTGACGCAGTGCAGGGACGGGATCTGGGTTAGGTGGAGCACCGCCGGTTTTGCTGCCAGTGCTGCTTACTCCCAGGGTGTTGAAAATGTGCCTTACGGCACAGTGGCAGATGCGCCGCTCCAACATTAGACAGGGTTGTGCTATAAGTTACTCGCACAAACCCTTCCCATGTTTCTGGGGCTTATTCAAAAGACAATGTTGAATATTTCACCCAAGTTCACAATCTTATTTTTAAACACATCGAAAGCAAAGAAATGAAACCATACAGAAAATGCCTTGTCTCTTTCACGTGCCTCTTTCACATGAGGCTCAGGTGCATGGGAAAAGAATGACAGACTGTCAGTCACCATAACATGCACACATACTATTTATTTATTTAAAAAAATTATATCCCGCCTTATCCTATGCCGAAGGCAAATGCCCAAGGCGGCTTACAGCAAAAATTAAAATACATAATTTAAAATAATACATAAAATAAGTTTAAACAATACATAACTAAATTTAAAAACAATAAAATCCACTGGGGGGCGGCAGCGACAGTATGGAGCACAATAGCAGCATGGCAGAGCATCTTGAGACACAGAAGGCAGACCACAACCCATCACCCAGACGCTAGACGAAACAAAAACGTTTGTTTTTACTAGTGTGTTTGATCATACTAGCCATCCCAAATAATGAAGCCTCAACTTGCTCCAAACAAGCAGACAAATACTTCTCTTCATTACTCCTGCTAACGTCTGAGTATGTGATATTTATGTCACCTTTTGAGATTCTGAATAAGGTTAAATTTATTAACAGCATTTTATCCTTAGAATGATTAAACCATCATGATGCTGCTAGCAAAGAACCCAGGAACACCCAAGTGAACAAATTGGTTAACCAACCTGTAACCAACCTGAATACTTAAAGAACAAGGGTCAACAAGATGTAACTAGTCTTATGCTGCAAGTACACTTTAGCAAGATCGTTTCCTGCCCAGCAATTGTAACCAGAGGTTAAGGTCACACTGCTATTTTTTTTAAACATTGCCTGTCTTGTGCCCTTCAATTTTTATAAGGAGTACTTGTTCGGATTTGCTTTTGAAAGTTTAGCATCTTTTTTTAAAAAGATAGGAAATAAAGTGTTAATAACCAAAAATGCTGTAGGAAATGTTCCAGTTATTTTCCAATGAAAATATGACCTGCTGCATATAAATTAAACTCGCTCTGCACCAAAAGGCTAACATTCTAATCTTTTAAAATAACGTAATCTTTGAAATGGATTGAATCTGGGTTTCTTTTCGTATCCATTTGATGTATTGAAGGTGGTTTTCATGATGTCATTCTGAAAGCTAAATAAACTGTTTGTGTAGAAGGTTAACAAGCTGTGGTGGCAAACAGTCTGTGTGGGATTATAGCAGAGCTAATTTGATC
This sequence comes from Plestiodon gilberti rubricaudatus, assembly GCA_026170595.1. Lineage (NCBI taxonomy): Eukaryota > Metazoa > Chordata > Lepidosauria > Squamata > Scincidae > Plestiodon > Plestiodon gilberti. Next base: position 54,815,528 of record JANXHW010000002.1, read on the forward strand.
AATTACTTTTCGTACCAGAAGTCTCTCGATGAGACAGAAGCCAGAGTACGCACTTTGGCAGGTGAAGAATCGGTAGAGTCAACACATACCATGAAGGTAATGAACGTTCTTTCAAACTTCATTTTTCACCCAAGAAGGAGAAGACAAGTTATCCAAGTCACTGTTGCTCAGAACAGCCAAAATGATAACTAGAAATAAATAATGCACGCTGGTCATTGAAAAAGCAATAGGAAACCATCGTTGAGCCTTTTCCCCTTCTCCACACCATGCTAAAATTTCATTATGTTTTGCCCTGTAGTATGTGGAACTTTATTGATATCCAGTAAGTTAAAAATGTCCCAGGGGACTTCATTCTAATATAGCAAGAGAAACAGCACTTAAAAAACACGCACGCAAGGAATTTTTCTTCTGAATTATCTTTGATCCCCCTTTTTATCACCAAACTTTTGAGAGATCCATTCGGAAAGTCATGCCAGTTGTGCATCTGTGGTTTTTTGTTTTTTTTTTAAACCTATCTGACTGAACCCGAGTAATACTAAATTGGTTCATAACAGAACAAATCAAAATGGGAAATTTTAATTAAGAAAACATTTAACATTGTTTTATTTTTATTTTATTTTTCACATGTTTATACCACCCTTCCTCCAAGGAGCTCAGAGTGGTGTACATATTTCCTCCCCTCCTTTTTGTCCTCACAACAACCCTGTGAGGTAGGTGGGGATGAGAGATAGTGACTGGCCCAAGGTCACCCAGGAAGCTTCATGGCTGAGCAGGGATTTGAACCTGGATCTTCCAGGTCTAAGTCCGACTCCCAAACCACTACACCATCCTTTAGAAACCTTTAGAAACATCTTCATTTTTATTTCTATACTTAATAAACAAGCACCAAGCCCTAAATTGTTGACCTGATGACTCTGAGCTTCACATCACTTTGCATCTGCATAGGAGTCCCTCCCTCTCCCTTGTTCCTGGGTCAAATGTTCCTCTCCTCATCCCCTGCAGCAATGGTTTATATAAAGCTGCTCTTTTGCTTATATTGCTGACAGCCCAACCCTATGCTTTCCTCCCCCGCTGATGCAGCCACGCCAAAACAGCTCACACTGCATCCCGGGGGGGGGGGGCAGTCCCGAAGGTCTGCTCTAGATAAGGGAATATTTCTTCTCTTACCTGAAGGTAAGCCTCCACAGGGCAGAGAGGTCTACTCAGATCTGCGCCAGCGGAATTGCTGGCCCAGGTCCGCGCAGACCTGAACTGCGGGATTGGGTCCAGGAACAGGGTTAGGATTTGGCGAACCCGCCTCCTTCCCGGACCTGATCTGGCCAATTGCATGCCCAAGTTCTTCAGCTAGAAATTTGTGCAGGGCCTCCATAAGGCTGACTGAGTTGGTTGCCTCAGGTGGCAGATTGGCCGGAGCACCTGCCTCTGTTCACCTGCCTGTGTCGGCTGTTTCTCTTCCTCCTTAGATTCAAAAAGGAAGAACAGAAATGAGAAGAAGAGGAAGTGTGAAGCAGAGGAGGATGGTGGAACTGATAGAGCTGCTCTAGCCCACCACTCTCCTCTCCTCCACACTTTCCTTTCTGCTCTGTTCCCTTCCCCTCTTCGTTTTCAAGTCCAGGGAATGAGAGCAGGAAAACCAAAGTCAAGCCATTGGGTAAAGGGTGTGTGTGTGTGTGGCATTGGTAAGCTGCCTTAGGGGCAGCGGCGGAACTTGGGCGGAGTGCGTGGAGCAGCAGCTCCAGGCGCTCGGGGGGGCGGGGCGCACTCGGCGTGGGGGGAGCACTTACCATCGCGTGGTTTTGGCCCGCCCGCCCTTCCTGGAGCCTGTTTGGCTCCAAAATGCCTTCAAAACCGGCCGGGGGGGCGCATCGACGCGGCGCGACATAGGCCCCGCCCCCACACACCGGGCGCCGGGAGAGCGTCCATCATTTCTGCTTAGGGGTCTTGAGGTGGCCCTCGTTCTGTGGTACAGTTCTTATATGCAGTTCTTACGTGCAATATTAAAGTGGTTTTCTTGTAGAAGAACTTAAGCTTCTGCACAAGAAGGCTTAGGTTACTGGCAAGTTTAATAGCATTTTGCCGATACAGCTGACATCATGTCATGTCATTTTTGAAGGGTGAGTTTTGTTCTGGGTAGAAACCCTTCAGTTCACCACGCACATTGATTGGTATTCTGTAGGTTCTAATCTGCATCGCAGCAGTAAAAGTGGCCTTGTTAAGACACCATATTATCCTCACCTCCATTCACATCATTCACTTGCTGCTTTGGCAATGTGATTTGTAACTCAAATAAGTGGCTTTTCATTCTCTTCAGCTTTCAACTGCTCAAAGGCTAGCAAGCCTGCTACCATATGCTCTGGCATGTCTCACAGTGGGTGGCCATCAGGTATGCAGCAGAGCTTATTAAGACACTGCTGAGTGTATCCCCTATGTCAGAACAAGGAACAGATCTGCATTAGCATCAGTCCCTTAGTAATGAGCCATTTCTGGGTTGTCACAGACTTTGATACATGGAATTCTAACTTGAAGTCATTCGCCACAGTCAGACAGGCCAAACCTTCTCCCAGGACTCTCGCATGATCCATAATGTTGATCCTACAGCTTTCATGAAGTTTTTTTTAATTGAACCTGTACCAGCTAGTTGCACAGAGGAGGTGTGATTATGGTGTCAGCTTTTCCTTGACAGGGGGAAAGAAAATTCAATAAATACAGACACCCCTCTTAGAAATCACCAGGTGGTGCTACTATAGATAGCTTTCTAGTGTTTTTTCAGAATATATAAGAACTTGAGATATCCTTATTGTCAGCTGAAGTTCAGGATTTATTATTCCGTGCATAAAAAGTACCACACTGGTGGGCTTTCTACCATTGCATGTCATTCCTCAACAGAAACCCTGAGGCCCTCATAGGTAATTGTCATAGGATAGATCAGCACATGCACTGCCCTCCATACAAGTACCTCAGGAGTGTGCAGGGCAATATTAGTTCCAGGTTTGGAGGCTGCATGCCTCTGAATACCAGTTTCAGAGGAACAATGGCGGGAGGGGGGCAAGTCTTTGTAATCTGCTTATGGAATCCAGTTGGCCACTGTGGGAAACAGGAGGCTGGACTAGATAGGTCTTTGGACTGATCCAGCAGGGCTCTTGTTATGTTCTTATGGAACAAGGGACTCACCTTGGTGTGAACCAGTACTACCCAGGGTACCTGTGTGAACCCACTGTATGTACGGATACCAGGATTTACATTGACCCAGTGGCTAAAAATAAATAAATTATGCTACAGTCTTAGAAACTGCAGTGGTTGCATATACACCTCCCATGAGGGCACATTCACATAAGCATGGCTCCATGTTCCTGAGGCAGGGCCCATGAGAGGGAGGGGGTAAAGGGGACAAATTGTACCCAGGCAGGCCCAGAGTCAAAAAGGGGGCCCAGGAGCCAAAGGAGGGGCCCAAGAAATTCCCTGGGATTTCAGCTGGCCTCATGGAGAGTGAAAGACAAAGGTCAGGTCTACCAGGCAGGTAGACCTGGGTGCCATAGTGGGAAGTCTGGTAGACCTGAGCTCTGGACACCTTTTTCAGCCATTGCTGCCTTCAACCTGGCCTGTTTTTTCCCCTCTCCTTTTGAGAAGGGGCCCAAAAGAAACTTTGTACCCCCTGATAAGAGGCCCTGTCCTGAGGTGTTTATGTGGGAGCCACCAGAAAGTATTAACTGACCAATCCAGAAGACCAATTTAGAGGACCTCACCAAGTGCAATATGGTCCTAGAATGCTTAAGTGCTGAGATGGTGGCAGCAGTGGCAGCCCATACCCCCATGCTGCCCAGCGGCGTCACTAGACGCGCGTCACCCTGGTGCGGGGACGCGCGTCACCCCCCCTAGGGGCGCGACGTTATAGGCGCGGGGGGAGGGGCCATCCGGCTCCCCCCCCCGCATCGCGTCGCCCCCCTCCGGACGCTCCGAGGCCGGCCCGGGAGCCGGCCTCGGAGCGTCCGACCCCGTCGGCGCTCCAGGGCCTTCTGAACGAAGGCCCAGGCAGCGCGTCAATCCGGGTATTTTCCGGATTTTCGCGCATGCCCAGACCCGTTTTGAGGGCTTTTTGCCCTCAAAACGGGTCTGGGCATGCGCAAAAATCCGGGAAATACCCGGATTGACGCGCTGCCTGGGCCTTCATTCAGAAGGCCCTGGAGCGCCGACGGGGTCGGACGCTCCGAGGCCGGCTCCCGGGCCGGCCTCGGAGCGTCCGGAGGGCCCGGAGGGCGACGCGCGTCACGGAGGTGACGCGCGAGGGGGTGCGCGCGTCACCCCCTGGCGGCCCGCCCCCCGCCACGCCCCAGTGACGCCCGTGATGCTGCCTGAATCCCCCCAATTTTACCACCCATGCAGCACTCCTGTGGGTGAGGGGGGAGGGCAGGTGGACAGGCCTGCAAGAAAGCAGGTGGGGGGACCAGTGAGTGCCCATGACTAGGGAGAGGGAAGAGAGGCATCCCCATCCCACTTCTCTTTATTTAACATAGCTTCATGTGCAGCCTCTCTTCTGCGTGGCTTCTGTTTGAAATGAACAGGAACAGCTCTGCTGGGAAGCACATGCTGCTCCGTTCAGACAGAAGTGGCATGGAAGAGAGAAGCTGCGCACTTTGTTCCAGTAAATAGATGGGTGAACAGGCACCCGCTGTGGCTAGGGAGGAGGTGCCGAGAGACACCCTCACCCTTTTCCCCGTAGTTCCAGAGCTCTGTGTGCAGCTTCCCTCCCACTTCTCCACTGCTTCTGTTTGAAATGAACAGGAGTAGTGTGTGCTGGGAAGCAAGAGCTTCTCCTTTTCATTTCAAACTGAAGCAGCATGGGGAGGAGAAAGGCTGTGTGCTTTGCTCCGGGAAGTAAAGAGAAGAGGGATGGACTCCAGATCACTTCTCCCTGCCCAGAGGCGTTCTTATATGGGGGGAGCAGGTGTGCTCCCCCCCAGGCGCTGAGTGGGTGAGGGGCGCGGCAGCCGGGCTCGGGGCTGCGCAGAGCGGCGTGGCACTAGAGCCCGGCTGGCGCGCCCCTCCAAAGCAGCGCGCCCACTCCGCGTGTCCCCGGCCTCCAGAGGCTGTGCTCCAAAGGCTGGGGATAAGCACTCCTTAAAGTGACCGCCCCGTTCGGCGGTTGAGAGCTTTATGAAGAAGCCGAACGCGTCGCTGGGGGTTTACGCATGCGCAAACCCTATAAAAGCCAGCAACACGTTCGGCTTCTTCATAAAGCTCTCGACCGCCGAACGGGGCGGTCGCTTTAAGGAGGGCTTATCCCCAGCCTTCGGAGCGCAGCCTCCGGAGGCCGGGGACACGCGAAGTGGGCGCTCAGCCCCGAGCCCGGCTACTTGGGGGGGCGCTCCAACCCCGCCCCCCCAGGCGCCGGGAGGGCTGGGAACGCCACTGTCCCTGCCTACTTTGTGCTTCATAAGCATCAGGTGAGCAGGGAGAAGCGATTTGGAGCTGAGGCAGTGCTGGAGGGAGAAGGGGCTGCTGCTGCTGCTGCTGCTGCTGCTGCTGCTGCTGCTGCTGCTGCTGCTGCTGTGATCCTCTTCCAGCTTGCTCTCAGCAAGACCCAAGTGGAGTGACAGCTGGAGAGGGCAGCAGACAGATGGCCTGGGGGGTTGTCTGTTCCAAGAGTGCCACTCTACACACAACTGTTTCAGGTCGCTTCATGGCAAGGCCGGCCCCGTGTATCAGTCAGAGAAGTCGGCAAATCAAAGATCCCAGATATGATCATGGGGGGATGGGGGGGAAGTGCTAGAGAGTGTAGCATGGGCTTCCTCATAGTTGTTTTTCTCAATTGTAGCAAGAGAGGAATAGCAGAGAGAAAGCTGATTTGATTATTCCTCTCTGAATGAAATTGACCTTGTATATTCCATGTAATTTAACTCCACATAATTGGAGTTTCTAGATCCTAGAATGCAGGGCAAAGCATTCTAATGCTCTAATGATCAATATTGCCTTTATTACTTAATGCACTTACTACCTAAGCACTAATAGCAGATAATTTTGGACTGGTGCTGTTGTGAAAAGTTACTGCAACAGAGGAAGAGGCTTGGACAAATATTTTCAATTTCTATTTCTGATGAGATCAATAATACACTAACAGAGAGTTAGTACTTCATGACTTTGAATAGGTGCATAGTTGCCTATATCCTGATGTTGAAAAAATTAATTTACAGCTCAAACATCATTTGTCAGCAAGGCACTTCTAAAAATGTGTAATGGCTGGTCCTGGGCAGAGGTGGGTAGGGCCACTAGGATCTGCTCTGAAAATAAATTCAGCAGATGAAAATGATCATGGTGAATATTTATACACTGTATTGCTTTTTAAACAAAAAGTTCGCAAGGTGATTTACAAAGCAAAATTAACAGGAAAGATGGTTCCCTGCCCCAAAGAGACTCTCAATACACAAAAAGACACAAAAGAAAGGTCAGCAAACAGCCACTGGAAAAAATAGGGTACTTTGCTGGGTTGAACAGGGATATAAGGAAATACACTGAAATAAATAAAAACAAATATGCAGGTCAGAGAATCATCTGCATCTCACATCAGCGTCAGGGAAACCTTATTTCTTTGCTATTGTCTTGCTACAAAATTTGAGATATGCTATCTGTTCAGGACATAAAAGTACGCAACAAGCCAGCATCAGTCATTTTTAATGAGAGGAGCTTCAGCAACAAGCTAGCAAATAAAAAATCTGCTTCCCATTTATGCCATCTACAGAAGAAGAAGTAGAACAAAAATCAACACGGTGCTTTCAAGGGAACTGGAGTCAATTAAAAAGAATAACTTTGGATGATAAGGAGAATATAAAACTCTAGCTCTTGTTTTTGTAAGGAAAGCCACAATGGCAAGTTATGATTGTCCAGTTGCAAAACCAGAATCAAACCCACACATTGTTGCCGCCCAGTGTTCAGTATTTTCAGATAGGGTAGGATCCCACACAAGCTCAGTTCTATAGGTAAAAAGGTAAAGGTATCCCCTGACAATTAAGTCCAGTCGTGTCCGACTCTAGGGTGTGGTGCTCATCCCCATTTCAAAGCTGAAGAGCCAGCGTTGTCCGAAGACACCTCCGTGGTCATGTGGCCGGCATGACTCTCCTTGCCGCAGCGCGTAGCATGCGGCTGGAACACGGAGCATTCTATACATTACATTCTATAGTAATGAATAAAAGTTACTCAGAAGCAGTACTTGCTAGATTGCATTCAGTATGGCTCATTCGTCCTTAGATCTGTTTCCTCTCCTTTTCTGCACAGAAAGGACACCCTGCCTTGCTGATGGCAACTTGAGTTCCTCATGCAAATTAAATGATGGAAATAGCAGCTCTGCTTCTCTGTAATTACTAATTAATTACTGAACTACTTTCTTGTTGCAAGATACACTCCAGACATGGATACTTTCCACCAGGTTTATTCTGTTCTCAGCAGCAGCCAACACATCTAGAAAGAGGCTTCTGGCAGGTCGGAGGAGACATCACCGTGGCTCAAAGCCATTGCACCAACATTCAGAAGAAAAAGGAGTGGAGGATGGGGAGGAATCTGCATGCCAAAATGCACTCCCTAAAATGCTCACTGCTTACTATAATCGCACATCATTTATTGTATATGAAGGCAAACTGATAGGCAGAGTGCAATGACCTGGCAATTTATTTCACTTTTCTATGACTCCAGGCAGCTGGGTCAGAAAGCTCAAATTCTTATCCACTCTCAGATGAGCATAGACTTATTTCTCCTCTTGTTCTAATGATATTATAAAGACTAATTAGAAGGGAATTCTGCTATTGAAGAGAGGTCTATATATTATGCAGAGGATTAGGATGGAAGCACCTCTTTGATGCCATTGAGTCTGGACTGGACCACAGAGCACTTGATTAAGCTGTTTGGTCACATACCAATCAAGGCATAGTCTTGGCAATATTTCTTTCTGGACAATCATTTATCTGCTTGTTTGCTTACTTGTTTGTATTTTAGCAAATTATATCCCACCTCATTGGGTTCAGGATGGCTTACGATACACCAATTGAAACACTTTTACCAAGAGAAACACCTTCAGCTGGGGCTGGAGCATGAGCAGGGAATGCGACAGCCACATCTCACAAGGCAGGGAATTGCACAGTTTGGGGACTACCCTCTCTCACAAGTCACCACCTATCAAACATCAGAATGCAGTGAAGCCTGCAAAAAGGCCTCCCTGAAGAAACTTATAGAAATTGGCAGATTAATGTGGAGGAAGTTAAAATAATGTAGTCCTAAGACATTTAGGGATTACGATAATAAACAGTACCTTGAATCATACTTGGAAACTAACTGGTAACCAATGCAGTTAGTATAAGAGGAGCACGACATGATCATATAGCCTTGCCCCATCAATACAGTACAGGTGGGCCCCCATATCCGCTGGGGATATGTTCCAGGCCCCTCCGTGGATACTTGAAACCGTGGATAAGAGCGAACACCCCCTCCATGGTTTCCTGAGGGCCCCCCCCCCACCCTGCCTCCCCTGCAGGCAGGCATGTTTGCCCCCCCCCCCGCTCTTATTTTTCTTTCAGCAAGCTTTGTTTCTTCCTTAAAACAAACAGAGAGGAAGCCTCCATTGCTGGCAAGTAGAACGAGACTGAATCCTAGAAAAGCTCTGCAAGGTTTCTGTTAACCTTGCAGAGCCTCTCTAGTACTTAGTCTCGTTCTACTTGCCTGTAATAAGCAGCCAGAGGCTGCTTCTCCTGTTTATTTAAGGAAGAAACGAAGCTTACTGGGAAAAAGTAAAAGCCTGGGGGGGGGGTCCCCATGATCCGTGGATAACTGAAACCGTGGATAGCGAATCAGTGGATATGGGGGCCCACCTGTACTCTAGCAGCTGTATTTTGTACTCTTTGAAGTGAAGAGTCTTCAAAGACAGACTCACATTTTATGCATTGCAGTAGTCTAGATCAGTGATTGATTCTCAAACTTTTCAGTCTCCGGAGCCTTACACTCCTAAATGGAGTCCGTAGGGAGCCCCGCTGGCACATGCATGGAGTCTGGGGGGGGGGGGGCTCAGAGTACCAGCACATGTGCAAAGTGGTGCAGCGCTGAGTAGACCGCAACCATTTATGGTGTGCTTATGGAGCCTCTGAACGGGGGTCCCAGGACTCCTAAGAGCACACTTCGAGAAACACTGGTCTAGATGATAGGTAACTAACAGCCCAATCCTATGAGGGTCTTGCACTGCCGGAACTAGTGTTCCAGCAGCACAAGGTCCTTTACAGCTGTCACAAAATGCAACACGCCATTCAGCATGACTGGGCCGCCCCTGCAAGCGGCAAACAGCAGTGGCCGCATGCCAGTAGCCTATCAACCACTGGCACTGGCACTGGTAAGTCAGCACAATGGATGAGAGGGAGGCAGGGGTGGGCCGAATAGGGTGGGGAGGGGGAAGACAGGGAGGAAACTGCGGCAGGGAGAGGGTGGATTGAGGCCAGGAAGGGGTGGTATAACATATCAAAAAATTGATTCGTATTCGTGTATCAAGGAAAGTGTTTTAAAGTTGCAGTTTCAATAGTTTCTAACTCCAGCAAGGTTGGCTCATATTTATAAAACCTGCACTAACTAGTGCTGGTCAAAGCAGGCATTATACCTGTCTTTTGGACATGCCCACTTATCAGACCATTTTGGGTGGGAGTGCTGGGTGGGGAAGAGAAAATATATAACAGGATGTAATATCTTGTATAATCCCAAGAATGGAATATTTGGATATGTTAAAGACTTGGCATTCACGATTGATATGGAGCTGGTCTCTTGTCATTGACTGCTGCTAGGGTGTGTTTTCCTTCTTGTTAGAAAGCATCTCAGGCACCACCTATATTGGATTGGTACCAGGGACGTGCAGTGCCTCTGTCACAGGGGAGGCAACCCCACCCCCTCCTACTCTACTGAAAGTCACCACAGTCAACCTTAGAAGTGTGCTCGTGCACCATCCGCTACTTGACTGCAGCAGGCGGTGTGTGCGCACACTTCAAAAGTCGGCTGCACCGATTTTTGGTAGAGTAGGATGTGGTGGGGTTGCCTCACCTCTTGCCCCCACACCGCACATCCCTGATTGGTACAAGTGAATTGGGGATATAGCATTGTTACCAAAACATTCATATGGGCACATGAAAGAGGAAATGGACCCAGATTAATATAAGAATTGGATTCTGCTTATTTACCATTAGAATTAAAACATTGTAGAAAATGTCCATCCATATAATGTGTTTGTGTATGTGTGATATAGTGTTTGATCTAATAGGGAGAGTTTTATAGATTGGTATTTACAGATTTGTTTAACTAGTATTGCATTTTTTCTCCTCAATTTAAGATTCTTAGGTGAACTTCCAGTGCTTCTCTATTTTGGTTTTCAAGCACATGAAATGAGACAGCCAGAAAGCAAGCAGACTGACTAAAGGCGCAATCCACATCTGGTCATGTTTGAAACTATGTCTGTATGCAGCCCAAGTGAGTTTAAGAATATGTTCAGAATTACAACTCTAATTCCTAAGCAGAAATAGCACCATAAGCAAGCATTGAATAAGATATCTTCATTTTTCAAAAGCTAAACAAGTCATCTTGTCATGTAGTGTAAAAACTAGCAAGAACAGCCAATTGTAAATCCTTTAAAAAAAAAGCAACCCTACTGTTTTTAATCACTGCAAGAAAACTGGACTCATAGCTTGACAAAACAATCTGAATAATTTGTAGTTTATATTTTGCATTTAACATACTGTTCAAATAAGGAGCAGAATACTGCTTTTATTGGAAGCTTCTTTTTATTGTTCCCTATGGCTGTTTGCTTCAGATATAAATAACATTAAAGACGGGAGTGCAGATGAAGGAAAAACAGATTCAGACTCCCTGGTACCATTCAGTAGCAACATATGCCAAATACAACAAATACATTTTACAGCAAACTTTCATTGCTAATCCCCAATCTCAGGAAAATATGAAAAAAAAGACCCAGTTAAGCAGGCATTCTTATGTCTTTCTGACAAGCATTTTACACAAATCTGAAACATACAATTACCAAAGAAAAATGTCTCCAGGGCCAGCCCAAGACCTCCTAGCTCCTTATATGGCATGCCAAATGCTGCCCCCCCCCTTATCTGGTGATGTGCCAGCCGTTGCTCCTCTTACTCCCTAGATTGGAAAAAGAAGAGGGGATGAAGCAGAAGAGAAAGTGTGGAGGAGAGAAAGTGGTGAGCTAGACAGTCTGACACACTCTAGTTCAGTGTTTCCCAATTCTTTTCAACCTGCAGCTCCCTTGACCATTGCCAACCAACCATTGGCCGCGCCTCCCCCAGAGGCGTCGCTGGAGGGTGGACAAATTTGCCCTCAGAAACGTACTGCGCATGCGCGAAACCTTATAAATATGATGTCACGCATCGGGCCTCCCTCAGAAGGCCTTGGAGCTCCGCCGAGGGCGGATGCTCCGAGACCTCCTCCTGCCCAAGACAGCCGGCCGGCGAGGATGTCTCCGGAGCCGGCAGCAGCGAAGGCTCCGCTGCGGCCGGCTCCGGAGACATACTCGCCGGCCGGCTGTCGGGCGGCACGGGGGTCATTAGGGCGGCGCGTGCGCCCTCGCACAGGGCGGCGCACGCCCTAGTGACACCGCTGGCCTCCCTATTATGTTATGCTGATGCCTGCCAATTGACATTGCACTGTTTGATGAGAGGATTGCGTGGCACTCTGCGGCTCCCCTGGCTGGTTTGGGAACCACTGCTCTAGTTGAACACTGTTGTCTCCTTTGCACTTCCTCTTCTGCCCCCCCCCCATTACAATCCAGGGAATGAGTAGGATAAGTAAAGGCAAGTGGGTGGCTGGAAGTGGGCATCACCCTATCTGCTGCCTGTCTCAGTTGGCCTCATGGATGGGCCGGCCCAAAATGTTTCTAATTGTTCTGAGTAGGACTGATATTTATGCATGCCCTGTGTTTAAGACCAAATTTTTGTTCTCCTAATCTGGATATACAGTAGACCCTCATTATTCATGGGGATCCATTCTGGACACCTTGCGGATAATGCGGAACCACAGATGGTGGGGTGTCTGCGTTTAAATTATGCAAAAAGTAAAAGAAAAGGAAGCATTTTTTACCTTTGTGCAATAAACTGTGCCATCTGCAGCTCTGTAGGCCAGTCTCTGGAGCTCCCTGCAGCCACTTTGAGGTCACGCCGAAGCCCATGACCTTCTCCCTTGGCCCCAGAATGCATTGCGCAAAGGCAGAATGCATTGCTCCAGAGACTGCCCTATAGCACTGCAGATGGCGCGGTATCCCACGCTAAGGCAAAAAACGCCTCTCTCCTTTTTTTCTTTTTTACATACAGTAGCTTAGATGTGGACTTGGTATTCATAGCCATCAGTAGATGGTCAAATCCGCAAATACCAAGTCCGCGTATAACGCAGGCCCACTGTACACAAAAAGGATTAGACTCTAGATACCAAACACCTGAAAGAACAGTCCAGTCTTGCAACTGCAGTACAGTTTATAGATGAAGCAAAACTTCATCAGAATTAGAAATGAAGGATTTCAAAAGGTCATTAAGATTTAACAAATTTGGATGAAATTTAGATTTAATAAATGCCTTTTCATTGGGAAGTTGATGCTAATGGTCTTCATGGTGGTGGTGTATGATTGGATGTGAAAGAGTAAGCCTGCAATCCTATACACTTTCATGGGTGTAAGCCCCATGGAATACAATGGGACTTACTTCTGAGTAGACAGACATGCATAGGATTGTGCTGTAAGAAAATGACATTTTGACTGCACTTGCTTATCAGTATTTTGAGGTTATTCCAAGATAGAAATTAATAGTGCCAGTATGAAAGTCCCACAGCTGAATCTCAGGGGTGGGTAAATCCCCCCCTTTCTATCTATCTTTGCTGGGAACTGAGTGGCATGCTTAGTATTATTTATTAGATTTCTATCCCGCTTTCTCCCCCCATAGGGGGAACTCACAGCACAATCCTGTGTAACCTTGCACCGGTGTAACAGCAGATGCACTTATGCATTTATGCCAGCAGAACACTGGCATAAATGCACTTACGCTAGGCTTACCAGATCTCCAACCAGGACAGAGTGCTAGACCTTTAGGAGAAGGAATGTGGACAGGTGTAGCTTGTTAAACCCTTAGAGCACAATCCTATACACACTTTCCTGGGAGCAAGTCTCATTGAACACAATGGGGCTTGCTTCTGAGTAGACATGGCTAGGATTGTGCTCTAAGGGTTTAACAAGCTACACCTGTCCACGTTCCTTCTCCTAAAGGTCTAGCACTCTGTCCCGGTTGGAGATCTGGTAAGCCTAACTTACACCAGTGCATCTACTGTTACACCGGTGCAAGGTTACACAGGATTGCGCTGTCAATGTGATAACACACATTGTGATAACAACTTCTGAAGCAGTGGAGGGATACCTATTTTGAGCATACAGTACTGGAATCAAAATTGTTCCTGCACATCATTTTAATCTTCATGTCCTTCTCAGGGGATTCCAAACAGGGTAGCCACCACATTTTGCCTTGTTTTAATAGACAGAGGCTGTATGCCTTTAACAGACATTGTACTGCCTTGAAGCAAACACCTTCACCTGTTGATTTCTGCCAGATACTGAGCTGCTAAAGAAGCAGAGTACATTTCATTAAAAGGATACACCCCCAATTTCTGTGCCCCCTTTTTAGCTGAAGCTGAGCCATAAGGTAGAAAACACTGGAAAAAATACACACACACAATGTACACTATTAGATACACTAATTCTGCATGGTCTAAGTCATGTTATTGTTTTTATCCATACGTTTTCCATGAAACATTTTGGACTTGGTGGCTTTGCTTTTATTGCTTGGCAGTTAGACTGCAGCACATGCATTGCTAAGGGTAGGCTTACCAGATCTCCAACCGGGACAGAGTGCTAGACCTTTAGGAGAAGGAATGTGGGCAGGTGTAGCTTGTTAAACCTTAGAGCACAATCCTAGGCATTTCTACTCAGAAGCAAGCCCCATTGTGTTCAGTGGGGCTTGCTTCTGAGTAGACATGCCTAGGATTGTGCTCTAAGGGTTTAACAAGCTACACCTGTCCACATTCCTTCTCCTAAAGGTCTAGCACTCTGTCCCGGTTGGAGATCTGGTAAGCCTAGCTAAGGGGCCTCAAGACTTGTAGCCACTGTGCTCCCTGTTCCCTCCCTGAGGCAACACAGTACCTATTTTCCACGCACATTTATTTGTGTGTAAAAGACATCACTGTAAGCCAGAACTTCTTTCCTCTCCAACCCACATGTGCTCCGAAAGGCAGAATGCAGTTTCTGTACTAGCCACTATCCCGCCATTCTCTCACATGTTTGATGAGAATGTTACAATCATAAGGCTGGCGAGCCTGAGGAAAGCATCAATTACTAGTGTAGCCACTAGATGCCACTGTAGAGCCTACTGTCAGGCAGCCCAGACCTGTTGCTACTCATTTAGGAAGACAAGGGTTTTAAGATTAAGGCAAGACTCTGAGCTGGGTCCTTTAATGCTCTTGAGATTTCTGGCATAGACACGTGTTTATCTCAAGACAAACGTCCTGAATGAGGACTCTTGGGCAAGGGATTATCCTGTTACTGATTGGCCCCAGGGTACTGCCTTCAGCAGTGAGCTGTTCTGATCCTTGGCTTGCTGATTCCCTATTCATACCTTATTCTAGGTTTCTTCCTTTGCATCTTCTTTTGCAGAGGGTGCCTTCTGTAACCACATTGTTCAAACTGGTGCCAAGAGACATGTTCTGGCTTCCTTCAGTATCACCCAAACTTGAGAGACCTCTGAACCTATTTCAGAGCTCTTCTGTTGTTGTGTGTCTTGTTGATCATTGCAGGCATGTCTGACCAGCCATTATGTTTGTTCTTGAAGGCTGCATCTTATCTGTCTTTGCATCCTGGCAGGAAGATTAGGCTTGGGATCTGTTTCCTTTCTGGTCCTGTGTTCCAGCTCCTGTATATTTCGTTCCATGTTTGTTAGTTTTTATAGCGCCTCTCAGGGAAGGGTCAATGCACATTGGTAGAGCATATGCTTTTTGTTTTTTGCACCCAGGATCAATCCTTGTACCTCTAATTATGGTGTGTGCTGTTAAAAAAGGAATTTCTTCAGGCAAGTTTTTGTATATAATTGAAAATAAGGCTCAGAAGCCATACAAGGCTCAGAAGCCATACTTGACCTCCAGAATCTCACCACAGCCCTTGAGGTCTCTCTAGAGATGGATTGGCTGTATCTTCAATTGAAAGAGATGAGCAGTGTTGTACAACCAGATGTAGAAAATCACAAGCATGAGATTGTGAAGCACAAGCATCACTAATTTGGAGACCTCCACGGAATCTGTAAATCTTTACATAGACTGACTACTTTTACTATCTGCAGTAATTTCATTCAGCACTTTAACAAGCAAGAGGGTAATAAAAACAAATGTGTGATTCATTGATGTACTGTCAAAAAAAATCTTCTAACAATTCACCTCTCTCTCATAAACATGTACTATAATTGATTAAGAAATTACTGTGGCTCTTCACACCTCCACTGGGACCAACCTGAGATCTGGTATACTTTCTCTGAAATAAGTGAGCTTAGAAAGTTGAGATATGAGAGGGGAAAAAAATCAGCCATTCTTAGATTGGTTAGAATTCACGGGATAAAAAGTCATGGCAACAAAGAAACAAGCACAGTAAAACACAGTAAAAAACACACACACGTTCAAAACATGTTTAAAAAACACGTTAAAAAACAGTATTAAAACCGTATTAAAAACGGGTAAGTAACAGCAATGTTTCCAACCAGAATGCACTGGTTTTTTTCAAGCTGGTCCCTTACTATTTATTTATTTTATTTATTTACAGTATTTTTATCCCACCTTTCTCCCCGAAGGGACCCAAGGCAGCCATTCTGTCATCCATACTACCATTCTGTCCCACGCCACTAGACCAGCTTGAAAAAGACCAGTACAATCTGGTTCGAAACATTGCTGTTACTTACCCGTTTTTAATACTGTTTTTAATGTGTTTTTAAACATGTTTTGAAAGTGTTTTTACTGTGTTTTACTGTGTTTGTTTTTTTTGATGCCATGGTCTTTTATCCTGTGAATTCTAACCAATCTAAGATTATTGCTGGCCATGAAAACCTAAAATCGTACTTATTTCAGCCATTATCCTAAAAGTGCCTGTTAAAATATCACTGTCACATCAGCCCTCCAGTGAGTCAATGCCAGTTCATCGGAATCCTGTGGAGTGTTTAGGCCAGAGATCTTGACGCTTAGTACTCATTTTTTGATTAATCTAATACTTGTATTGTGATTAATTTGATTAATCTAATACACATGTATTGTGGTCAGTGTTACATCAATGTAGGGTGCTGGTGGTCTCTGGCTGTTCTTCATGTTTCCAATGATCTTCCCTGACCCTGTCATGTCTGCTCTCTACTAACACCTGACTGGTGCATAGCTTTGCACAGAGAAATTATACACTGCCACTGGAGCAACATTCTAAGTGTTTTTGCAGCATCAATGCAACACTGCAACTTGCAAAGGCTTCCAAATCATGTCCACTTTTTGCCTTTCAGGCCAATCATGTGGTCAGACAGTTAACCCCAAGCAACAGTCTTGCTCTGCAAGCAAATTAAACATAACCTTGAGCACAAATTGCTAAACAATCATGTTTATACAGTACGACCTTGCTATCCACGGGGATCCGTTCCGGAACACCCCCCGCAGTTAGTGAAGATCCGTTGATATCAAGGTTCAACATGTAAAAGAGGGGGGAAGCCCCCAAAGCGCCGTTTTACCTTTAAATGGCAAAATCGTGGCATTTTCAAGCCTCCACGAGGCTTCTTGAAGCTTCATGACCCATTTCCAGGTCGTGTGAAGGTTCTTCTCTCCTCCCAGGCTTCTACTAGGAAGAAGCAAGATTGAAAACGACTCAGAGCTATGCCCCAACTAGGTCCCTTACAGCGTAATCCAACTTAACTTTTGTGCCGGTATAACCAGCGGCGCAGCATGAACGGGAGGCCCCAGAACGGAAAAGGGATTCCAATCCCCTCCAAAAGAGGAATTCAAAGGGGATTTGAATCCCTTTTCCGTTCTGGGGCCTCCCGTTCTCGCTGCGCCGCTGGTTACACCGGCACAAAAGTTAAGTTGGATTGCGCTGTTAGGATGGTATAGGCTAAACGCTATACAGTATTTGTTTTGTTTTCTTTAACATGTTTCTACACTACTCTTTTAAAAACTTTACACAGTGCAAGCAGCCTGAGACCCTATGGGCACTGGCGTCGCTCGAGGTGGGGCGGAAACCTAAGTTCTGCAGCTTTCCACCCCACCGTTACTCTCCTGCACGAGGCACCCTGCCCCCTCGTCGTAGGAGCCCATCAGCGGAGAGAAAGCAACGTGCAGGAGAGTCCCTGCGCGTTGCTTTATCTCCGCTGATGGGCTCCTACGACGAGGGGGCGGGGCGCCTCGTGCAGGAGAGTAACGGTGGGGTGGAAAGCTGCAGAACTTAGCTTTCCGCCCCACCTCGAGCGACGCCAGTGCCTATGGGCCTACTTGAATGTATGCCAGCTCTGGAGCTGCCATACATTCGTGTAAGGCTGCACCGGGCCGGGAGAGGGCCTTGGATATCAGTGGATTTTGCTGGCAATATCCCTGCCCTCCCTCGCCACCCAGTCCGCTCTTCCCCTGCCCCTGCTGGTGCAGGACTTACCTTGCCCAGCAGGTGCGGAGATGGTCTGCCAGGGGAGAGAGGGCCACAGGTCGTTGCCCTGGCGGCCCTTACTCTCTGGATGGCGCAAAAGTGCTTTACAGCACTTTTACCAGGGAGCGCATGCTCCCCCGGTGCATCGTTGTGCAGGATTGAGCTGTAGCCTGTAAGGCAGCAATCCTATACACATTTACCTGAGAGTAAGCCCCATTGAACTCAATAGGATCTAGTTCTGAGCAGACATGCATAGGATTGCGCTGTAAATGTTACTCTTCAAGGTTACCCAGCTGTTCCACCATTCATCCAGGCCACCTATAAGTTCAGTGGATGCATGATCAAGGTCACTGGATATATTAAAACATCTTTTTAGAGCCAATGAGAAATGTTAACAAAGAAATAAAGAAACATACTAGTAGGCATCTTTGCAGATGATCCAAAGCATGATTCCTCAAAATAGGAAGTAGATCCCACTGGATACAAATGGTTTCTTACTCCCAAATAAGCATGCATAGCACTGCAGTCTCAATAGCAATAAAATCTCTATTACCAAAATCAACAGGAAAAATATTTGTGGCACTTTAATGACTAAAAAAATTATTGTGGCATATAAACACATAATATTGTGGCATAATTTTCACCCTCCTATAAGGCTTTTAAATCTTGATCAGCTTAATTTATGGGTCTGGGATTTTTGTTTTTGTTTTTTTTAAAAAAACCACCTGCATTTTATCTATTGCTCTAAGGCTGCATTTTAATACATACTTCCCTGGGACTTACTTCTGAGTAGACATATGCCTGTCTACGTGGAACTCGAGAGTTCAGTGAAGACTTACCCCCAGGTGTGTGTAGGATTGCAGCCTTTGTATTTTTACAGTACATTATTCAAAAGTCTCTTCTGTTCATTGGGGCTGACTCTCAGGAAAGCGTGCATTATTAGACTGTAGCCTTAGTGTGTTTTAGTTATCTGTTTTATGTATTTACAATTTACTCATTGTTCGTCGGTCTGGCAAGAAAAGGAAGGGGCCAAAAATAAAAACCTGTCAAAGAAATAAACTTTCTGGGCTGGTTTCATTAGAGGATTGAATTGAGGATAATGCGAAAGCTTATGCCACAATACGTCTGTTAGCTTTCCGTGCGTCCTTGTGTTGCGCGTTGTAGCAGGATACTCAACACATCTTCTCCCCTTTGGAATCTGCAACCCACAGAAAAATATCAAACCGCAGGGCGATTTCTTTGCTCCTCCTTTACGAAAGTCGAGAAAAATGCCCTCGTCGCCTCTGTAGGCTCCCGGCCGACTGTCAAAATAGTACTCCCCTTCCTTAACACCGCCCACCCGCAGGCGTGGATCCTGGGAGGCGGGTCTCGCGTACAGGGCCTGCTGTTGCCGTCACGTGAAGAGAAAAGGGGCGGGATTGCGAATGTCATGTGACTGGCCGCAGCTGCCGGAAATCTCGCGCCTGAGAGGAGAGGGGAAAAAGATGGCGGCGGAAAGGGAGCCCCCTCCGCTGGGGGACGGCAGGCAGACTGAGTTCGAGGAGCTGGAGGACGGGGAGGACCTCTTCACCAGCACCGTCTCTACTCTGGAGGTAAGAGGGGCCGGGGAGGAGCAACTGCGGCAGGAGGTTTAATCGGCGTTGTACCTGTCACCGGCTGAGTAGCTTTCCTCCTGAACTCACTCCCACCCCCTTGGAATGGGTATTGCTGTCACTTGCCCAATGCAGCAGCCTGTGTCTTTAGTGGCCTCGTCTTCGCCGTGCCCCTCCCCCTCGCCAGCTGTAGTGACACCTCCGTCCTCTTTGCACAGGTTCTTCCTCTCATTCGCCCCACTCCACTGCACTCTCCGTGAGCCTAGTGGCCTCGGGAGATAACCTGCCCCTTACTGCCTCCAAGTGTGGCATTTCCATAAACCCAACAGCTCTCTGTAGCCCCCTGTCTCTTGCACTAAATGGGTAGGAAATTTCATCTCTACAACATTATAGCAGGTGACTGTTTCTTTATCCAATGCACCTTAATGGGTTTTTTGTTTGTTCAAGCACTGTGTACTGTATACAGTGCTTCCCTCTTTTCTGCCAAGTCTTGGCACTGTTTTGTTAAGGACTGACACTTTCTGTAGATTCTGTGTTACTATCAACTTTGGTTCATGTCTGTAAATGTACTTTTGGGCTAAACTTCTCTGTCCTAAACTTTAGATTTTTCCTCAATGTTTTCTCTCAAGCATTTGTTTTGCTGTGTTTTGATTCTGGAACAACATAGTGCTTCTAGTTGGCATATGTTGACTGTGCAGAGACTAAGATTCTTTGTCCAAAATAGTTATCTGAGGGCTAGTAAGGTTACACAGTTCATGTTTGTAAATCAAAGCCTTTTGCACACTTGCCTGGTTCTCTTTTAAAAGCAAATATTACACTTAGTTTGATAACTGGCTTATTAAATATGTAGTTATGTGTCTTGGGAGTTGTTTGAAGTCTTTATGCAGGTCTTGATGCAACTCTGTTTCTTAATTGCATGAAGCACTACTATCCAAGTGCTTGTTTGATATGTCAACAGTTTAAGAGGTGATTACCTTATCCCCTGTGACTGTTCAGGCCTTGTTTCTCCTGTGAGCTGGATGAGAAAGCATTGTACAGGAGTTATCTCATCTGTCACAAAAATGAAACACTGTTGTTTTTGTCGGGAGGATGTTTCCTGTTGCTGAACTTTAAATGAAGGAGGTCAGGGTGTTCAGTTGATTTCCAACTTATTGTGCTGTGTCAATGGTGATGTACTGTAGTGATTTTGGGATCGGTAGATATTCTTCAGAGAGCTGTTGAAGCTTTTAAGTGTATGATGGACTAATTTTTCAGGAAAAAAGCTGTTTGTTTGAACTATTTTTCTTTGCCTTTCTCAGTTCGAGGCATCATGTTCTCCTAATATTGGTTTAAATAATTGTTCTGTAAAATTAGTCTCTAAACTGAATACCAAGATATTGTTTTGATAGGGTTATAGAGAACTAAAATGTAGAACACTAAATGTGCAAATGTCCTCACAGAAGCTTTGGTCTCTTCACGCTATACAAAAATGAAGTAGTAGCCAAACGTAGCTCTTTATTGGTAAAGAATAAAACTCCAAATCAGAATTGCAGCAGCAGAGTCTATGACTATTTCTGTCCTAAATGCAATTGGCTGGCTAATCATAAAGATGAGGCTTTGACCAGTAGTGATTCAGAGGATAGGGATACACGCTTGAATTTTCTAGTTGAATTTGTAACTTTGGTATCAATTTTCTGCTATCGTGTCCCGGTCCTGCATTGCTAGGCCTTAAGAGTTGCTACCTGTCAGAGCAAACAGTAGTGTGCAATGGTCTGAGTTGGTATAATGCCTTTGTAACACGGACCACCTTAACTGGACTTTAAATGTTGCTAAGAATGAAAGTGAAGTGTTGAGCAATTTCAGAAAAGTGTAATTCTAATGTTTACTTTACCTTTTAAAAAGAAAACCCACGGGGCTCCTTTGTGCTTCTGTACAGAACAAATCACGAGTAGATTGTGGTCTAAATGTTCTATTTATGTCTTTATATGCAAGAGACACTCTTCTATTGGCAAAGGCACCCTGGAATTGCATTGAGGGAGTCTTACCAGGTGATATTTGGTTTCTTGAGCAGCAGTATTTGCAAACACAGCACTTCTTTCTCCAATGACTAAGCAATGTGAAAATGTTCTCCTCTAAAAGTGTCTTTGGGAAATAAATATTATTTAATACATTTTTACTTCACCTTTCCCTCACTATCATAGTCAGCCAAGACAGCTTACATATGCAGAGTATTGTCTTCAGAAGGCTGAATGGTGTGGGTGTCCAGCTGTGTGCTTTGCTGTACTTATGAAGAGCCTTTCATCACTCCTTGTAAAACGGACTACAATCCTTTATATGGAGATAAGAGATGGGGATTTAGTTTGCTAAGTGTGCAAAATGTCCTATTTGCACTGAGTAGGAGAGCATGTTGCTTCATCCAATTGAACAGGTCTACTGTATGCACATTGTCTTCCTCATTTAGTGTGCTGGGTTTTTTGAGGTCTGATAAGGATATTACTGTTCTCTGTGAATAAAGTATAGTATCTTGGTACTAGAAGAGCCACCTTCTCAAATGGAAGTACAGTGCAATAGTTCCAGGATGGACCAGAGATCCGATTTTCAGGCAACACATTTAACTTACGGAATTAATTCCACAACATTTAGCTTAGATGGCTTTAAAAGGGGATGGGAGGATAGGTCTATCAATGGGTGCTATTTCCATTGGCTTACCTGGCCTAGCTGCCTCCTGGCTCTTTCCCCCTCAAGACTCCTGCACTAGCCAGTCATGCTAGCCAGTCGTGCTATGTGGAAGACACCCTTTCCTTGTAACCTGCCTTGTGTCTCTCTTCCAACTACAAAATTCAAGATATACGGTAACTGCAGTTTTAAAAAATGGTAGCTAAATTGAATCTCTCTGTTCAGACACAATATACAGTACCTCTGAAGCTGGGGCAAATGGGTTGTTGCCTTAATACCTCTGAAAGCCTATAAAAGTAGGCATCAGGCTAGCCACTGATAAGCAGCAAGATACGAAACTAGATGGACGCTTGGTTTGATCCAGAAGGCTTTTTCTTGTACTCATAAACCATATTTGTATAATTAGAAGTTGAAAGTTATCCAACTGAACTAAAAATGGCTAGAACACAAAATGGTTTGCATTTAAGCCAGCCCGATGGCATCTCTAATTGGAAGCAACAGCCTTGATTTGTCTTACTGCTTTTCTAGGACTATTAATTCAACTATGTATTGTCACTTACTGTCGTGTTATACAGTAAGCTGTCACTTACTGACAACCCATCCTGAAACATGTTTCCTTTGAAGTGAGTTTGACTGAGTTCAGAGGAGTTGACTATTTAGTATTGTTAGGAGTCCAGTCTTGTGAAATGTCGAAATGGCATGAACCCACTGACACCACATGTCTGTTGCAAACTCATTTTGAAAAACCTTCTTTAAAGAAGGGTCAAGGTTTTTCTAATTTGTAATAGTTTAATAATTGCAAATAAATTCTATGCAGAAATAGGTGTCAATGAACACAATGGCATAGAGTTGCAAACTTAAATAATTGATAGTTTAAGAGCTTGAAAAGGATACTTATTTCTAAGGAAGGACATTTTGCCATCTAGCAAGTGGAACCCTTGTAGCACTAAAGGAGCTTTTAGAAAGAACAGTAACTACAGGAATGTTTAAGTTTAACTAGATTAATGAAATAATGGATTATTCAATCTTTACCCTGCTTTTCTCCCAGATGGCCACCCAAAGTGGCTCTAAATTAAATTCTTGTCTGTCTATAACAAAGAATATATGGGAGATATCATGAAGTGAAAATAGTTGCTAGAGCAAAGGCTGATGATTAATGTTTCCTTAGTATGCTGTTGTCCTACAACTCTAAGGAAATGAAAATTGCTGACATGGCTGTTATTTTGAACTGTTTTTCATGTTTTGTGCTTGTGTCCGATAATGTTACAAAATGATTAGAGGAAATGTGAGTACTGTACTGATGCCTTCCTTTCCAACTGTTTTGTACCTTTCAACAGTCAAGCCCATCATCTCCAGAACCAGCCAGTCTTCCTGCAGAAGACATCACTACGAATTCTAATGGTCCTAAGGCTGCAGAAATCATAGTAGATGATGACAGGGAAGATCTCTTTGCTGGTAATTTTCGTCAGAAGTTCAGATATAACATTCATTGGAATACTTGCTTTTACACATGTGTGCTGCCTAGTGTACAACTTTGAGGTGACTTGGAGTTGCATCTTTGTCATAGGAAGAAATAAGTACTGTACAGTAATGTCTCTCCAAATCGTATTTAAAAGTACAGTAACGATTAAACATTCAAAATGTATTCTGGACTTGGAATTATATTCTGCAACAGTTACCTACTTGCCTTCTAGCAAGCGAAGGGGTTGTAATGCTTAAAATCAAATTAATATCAATACAGTAGATACTTCCTGCTCTTAAATGTTAATATTATAAGCTCTTTGGTTGTATACTTGTCTGCTGCTGAGTGTGAACTGTAACCTACTAGATCATGAATTTGTTCTTATTTCTACTTCAATCCAAAGTCTCTTGACCTACGTCTTTTAATACAAAACAGTTTTAACTGAAACTACCATGAAGTTAAACTGATCTAGCATGAAGGATATAGGTTAGTGTTTAAGTGGACTTGATTTGTATGTGTGCACAGCACAATGCATGCTTGTAAAATGATATTTTTGGATGGTCACCCACCTGAAGAGGTGGAGCAGAACTCTTTTAGGTTAGAACGCATGAAGAGAGCAGGCTTGCTGCTGGTCCCCCTTTTCCTTCTGTGTGCTAGATGGATGGTAGAAGAATATGTAGCCAGATGCCCAAGAGCCCTGCAGTGTTTGAGTGCTCCAGCAGCTGGTAGCCAGGACTAAGTCCTGGTATGTTGGGCTGTGCACCTGAACTTGAGTTTCTTCTGTCTTAAAGCAAGTAGCCTTTAGGGCAGAAGATAATTAGGGCTACATAGTTTGATAACAGTGACATGGTCAGTGACATATACACTCAAGGAACTTGTTACTCATCCAAAACATGACAAACAGCAAGCCTGATACTACTGCTAAACCAGCTTTTCAAGAACAATGGACGTTCTTGCAAGACTTATGTACGGTATAAGATTTGAAAACTGAGACATGTATGAGAAGTTGATGCTTGTGGTTAAGAATTTGAAGTAGCTTTTTCCCCAGTCGTACTTATTTGAAGATCACTGCACTGTATTGCCTATCAAATACTAGAGTTATAGAAAGGTTTTGGTAAGATAGCAGTGTTTATTGAATTATAAGCCTACTAATTCTACTGGGTACAAGATTGGTACTCCAGTTATATTTTTTCTGATCATTTATTCTCTCAAATAACAATTGGAATATATTTATCAAGGGATTCTGAAAAATGAGCTCGGTAAGAACTATATGGCATGTATGTAAGAGTGGAAGATACTAGTTGAGAGAATAAGAGCCAAGCTATTAAATGTCGACTTGGTTTATGATTTTATTTTTAAAATGTCTATGCCACCTTTCAAATACCTTAAGGAGAGTTACATGCCTAATATAATAGACAACAACCTGGCAGTACAGTATCATTCAGAATGGGAAGAAGCAAAAGTTCAGTAAATAGAGCTTATTTATATTCAACTTTTATATACTGCCTACAAAATTTTGTGTGCTTTATAAAACATTTGGTCACTTTATGTGCTTACTCTTAACATGTAGGATTTAGATGGGATACGGATTACATGGCCATAACAGTACTATCTTGTCTACATGCTGTCAATTCATTGATGCTACATCAATGTATTGATGATGATTTCCCATTAAGTTATACAGGGTTATTCAAAAAGGATGGTGGAAAAGTAAAGTTGATTTATTCTTAAATGAACTGACATACCACAACCGTCATGACATGAAAAGACAAAAACTGTCCAAGTTTCAGATGCACATTAGATGTTCGATGTGGGCACTTGCGTAGCTACAGTAGGGCAAGAAGGGCAAACTGCTGCGGCCTCCTCAGAAGGAGACTGTGACTGTCACCTGGGGCACTTTCGCCACCGCCCCCCATTACCCTATTGTAGCTGCACAAGTGCCCACACCGATCACTTGTAATGTGCATGTGAAACCTGGACAGTTTTTCTGTCTTTTCATGTCATGACAGTTGTGTTATGTTAGTTCATTTAAGAATAAATCAGCTTTACTTTTGCACCATCTTTTTTTTGAATAACCTTGTATTTGGGCTTGCTGTGTTGATATAATTTTGTTTTTTCTTCAGTGGTGTCCAGATACCTTTGTGGGGAAAATTTAGCATGGGAGCAAAAATTTCTGATCTTTTTCTTTTGACCTCCAAGGATGCTTGTGTGTGTTGCACTGGCTGTTGCTAGAATCTGGCCTAATCTGAGTTCTAGATTGTTCATAAAAGGCAAGTGACATATGGTGTAAATAAGATGATATAAAATAGGGCAGTAATTGAATGACTCTGACCACATGCTATTATTGAAGGTTGTACATCTAACTTTTTTTATTTAGAAGCCACAGAAGAGGTGTCCCTAGACAGTCCAGAAAGGGAACCAATCCTCTCTTCAGAATCTACTCCAGCAGTCACTCCTGTTACACCCACTACACTAGTAGCACCCAGAATGGAATCAAAAAGTGTAGTGGCCCCTGTGAGTTTTGACAGAGCCAGGGAAGAGGTATTGAATAACTTTATAAGGCACTTGTATTAAGCTTTGAAATTGTACAAATTACAAATAGCTTGTAAAAACTTTATCAGGTTTAAGGTAGATATATAGTTATTAAATATGCTATGGATTCTCAACATTTTTAGGGAGCATACCGTTAAATTATTTTGCTATTCCTCAATGGCTTTTATTGCCATTCTACTCAGTATTGGGTTTATCAATGGTGGGTGGGTATGTGTTCACAAGTGAGACTGAGATGGGTAACTTCTTTGTGAATATTGCACAATGTTTGCCAATCAGTTAAGGAAACTTCAGAAACAACTGTCAAAGTGACTTGTCTAACTAGCCACCTGTATATATTGTGAGTAGGACTTGTTAAGCAAAGAAATATTTCTAAGATTGCAAACAATACAGACTGAGCTGTTCAGATTGTCAGCCCAATCCATACTAAAGCCTCCGGCGCCGGAGCGTTCCGGCGCTGGAAGCAGTCGTGAACATGTCGTAAAGCACATTTGCGACTACTTTTGAACAGGGAAGGCCAGCGCAGAGGCCGGCCTTCCCCGCTCCGATGATGGAGCAGCCGCAGGCCCCCGGACCCAGGTAAGACGGGATCCGGCGGGCGGGGGGGGATCGCCGGAGCTAGGAGGGTGGCTATCGGCCCCTGTGGCCTGGGAGGGGGTGGGGGACGGCCTTCGGCTGAATCCTGTCCCCCGCTGGGCACCGTAGCCTTTACACAGCCTCCTCTACTTCCACCAGCAAAATAGCTGGCGGAAATCTGAGGAGACCGATAGGGCCTAGCCCCGGTTATACTTGGGGAAGGAGACGCGCATCTCCTTCCCCGAGTAGACCTCGTGCCCGGCAGCCACGCTGGCTGCAGGTGCACAGGATCCGGCGGGCGGACATGGGCCGCCTGCCGGATCCTAGGCAGGATTGGGCTGTTCGTCTCTGAATTAGACAGCAACAAAATCCTTCCTGCTTTAAATGCTTCCTTTCTCTTCTCAGACATTGTGTAATTTACTGCTTTTCTCCTTGAAATCTGAACCTTTCCCTGGTCTCCCTCTTCTTTTACTTCAAGATGTTATTTTGTGTTTAGTATGAATATTTCAGGACAAAAGTGCGCTTTAAATCTTGCAGTGTGCTCTTAAACAAGCTACCTCAAGTAGAATAACTAGTTTTCTGTTTTAGTTAGTGGGCAACCATCTATAGCACATTTGCTGACTTCATGCAAGGGAAGTCGGTCCTGCTACATCTTGACTTATGTAGGTGATTAGAGCACTGAAGAGTAGTCTTGAGAATCGGCAATAGTTTTGCTTAACTTATGCCTGTAATAGTATTGGGAGCTGGATCCATGTGAGACTGCTTCAGTGGCATATCAAGACTTGCGCAGTTTTTCCCCTCTGAAAAGAAAAATACTAATATTGACAGATGTTCTGGCTAACATTTGCCAGTTGCATAGTTGAGCCAGTCATCATTCTTAAATGGCTTGTCCAGACTTTCAGAATATTTTTTAAAATGCTTGAAGGATAACTTGATAATTGTAGTACATGTTTTACCTTTCTAGATTGAAGAAGAAGCAAATGGGGACTTGTTTGATATTGATATTAATGTGTCTGATCCAGAGAAAGTTGGTGAGTGAAAGCAGCAAGTTTTAGAAATATTTAATAAATGTAGTTGTAAAATTTATTAATGTGTGAAACACTTGGCTATTCACACAAATCTTAAAAGATCTTGAAAAGATTGTGACATGTATGTGTTCCTACAGGTGATGGCATGAATGCTTACATGGCATATAGAGTAACAACAAAGGTAATTTAACAAAAATGAATATTTTTTGCATAATTTTAGCTATCATGTACTATAAACATGGACTATTTTAAAATGGTCTCTTTGTTTACTCTTAGACTTCTCTATCCATGTTTCACAAAAATGAATTTTCTGTTAAAAGAAGATTCAGTGACTTCCTTGGCTTGCACAGCAAATTAGCATCAAAATATCTGCATGTTGGTTACATTGTGCCTCCAGCCCCAGAAAAAAGTATTGTAGGTAAGTATAGCTTTTGACAACAATTCAGTTGTTCTTTTAATACTAGATTGTTACTCTGACACATCTACATCTATCTGCTGCTACTTGGATATGTTACATTGGAAATTGGGGAGAGGGAAACGGAAAAGGCCAATACATTTGGTTTAAGGGAAAATTGAATTCGGGAACATGATCTGTTTGAATGCAAGTGCAACTAACTTGACTGATAAACATAAGAACATAAAAGAGCCTTGCTGGATCAGGCCGAAGTCCCATCTAGTCCAGCTTCCTGTATTTCACAGTGACCCACCAGATGCCTCAGGGAAAACCATCTTTCCCATTACTCACTTAACAATCTCTTTATAATCTTGGGTCCCTATCTACTTTTTTATCTTTATGACAATCTTCAGTCATTGCTGTCTCATTGCTTTTGTTTGAATAAGTTCACTTCATATTTTTAAATCTTCGTATTTCAACCTTTCCCAGGGCTGTTCTTATGTGTGTGACAATTGAGCTGACAAACCGTTTTGATTAAATATTTGTCCTTGGAGGAAACCCACCCAATTTTGTGTAGATGAATTATGAGCCTAGTGTTCAGCCCCTTTTGTTTAACCTCAGTGCAATGTTCAAATGACTTGTATATTACTGTTATAGTGAAAGGACCTTTTTAGTAGCTATATTTTGAGCACCCCTAGGTTTTTCAGACTTAGAAATGACATGCACAGTCCCATGGATCCAGCAGTGCCCTTTGTGTGCGGAAAAGCACTTTGACTTGTACAAGTCCCCTGCTCTTTGCCATTGCTGCATCTCACACTTGCCCTTGAGTGGTGTGGTATGGGCAACACAAGGGGCTGCAGTGGCAAGGAGGGGGAAAGCCCAATTGGAGTTGTCATACTTTTTAAAAAAAAAAATCTATTCTTCAGTCTTGATTGGGAAGATCCATTTCTGCTAACTTTTCAGATCAAGCTTTATCTTAAAGGGTTGGTCTTCCACTGAACTCGGGGCAATGAGTGTGTACACTAATGGAGGGTCACTTCAGTTTTCTTACTGTAGTAACTATTGGAACTCATAGTACTGGCAGAAGCCTAATACAAGCAGAATCCAGGTGTTTCAAATCTTGTAGTAACGTTGCTCAAAGTTAACTCATTCCTTGCAGTTGTGCTGAGGAAGAGATACATGGGCCGAAAGGAGCTGCTACATGGGACAAACCCAACCACTGTTAAGGGCTGGATTTTTTTAACTTGAGGAGACTCCTGAGCAATTTTCTGTTTAGCCAGAGAACAATGCATTTCTTGCTTCTGGTCAGACTTTTATTCTCAGATGGGCTGCTATGGTGCCGGTTTTGCCTATTTTCAAGGTCTGAGTGACTGGTTGTGTGTTTGGTTTGTTTTTTTTAAAGCAGTTTCTATATGAAGAGATTTCAGTTACAATTAAAACTTCTGTAAGTCTCGTGTGTATTGTTTTAGTGGTGGTCTTGGAACCTTGCTTCTGGTCATGTGTTTGACCTATGAGGATTTTAAGTAGAACTTTATTTTGCTTGTTATGTTTAAAAAACTCTTCCAACTGAGATGTGGTAGTTCAGTCTGAACTTAATCTTTTGGCTAGGAAAAATGCTTCTCCTGAGCATTCTTATGAAAAATTGCTAAGCTTGATCTATAATGCTTATCCCTTTTCCAGATCAACTTTCATACTAGACATCTAGATTAGATTACTGCAATGAGCTCTACATGGGGCTGCCTTTGAAGACTGTTCAGAAACTGCAACTAGTGCAGAATGCGGCGGCCCGGGTGGTTGCCGGGGCTTGTCGGTTCGACTCAGTTGGACCGTTGCTTCGGCGGCTACACTGACTGCCGGTTCGTTTCCGGGCACAATTAAAAGTGCTAGTTTTGACTTTTAAAGCCCTTAATGGCTTGGGTCCAGGGTATTTATTTTTATTTTTATTTATTTATTTAGGAATTTGTAGCCCGCCTTTCTCCCGAGGGCACTCAAGGCGGCTTACAACATATTAAAATACATATAAACACATTAAAATTAAAACACTTAAGATTAAAAATAAACAACCCCAGTGGGTCACCAGCATTTACATATATTAAAACCATTTGTTAAAAGGTCAGCCCGCCATGTCGGACATTAAAAGCAGTCCTGAATAAAAACATCTTAAGGCCCCGCCGAAAGGCCTCTAAAGAGGGAGTCATTCTTAATTCCAAGGGGAGGGAATTCCACAGCATTTACATATATTAAAACCATTTGTTAAAAGGTCAGCCCGCCATGTCGGACATTAAAAGCAGTCCTGAATAAAAACATCTTAAGGCCCCGCCGAAAGGCCTCTAAAGAGGGAGTCATTCTTAATTCCAAGGGGAGGGAATTCCACAATTGGGGCGCCACCGCTACTCCGCGCCGCCATCCCCCTCACTTCCGCCAATGGCGGCACGGTCAACAGGGCCCCCCTGATGACCTCAGAGTACGGGTCAGATTATAAGGAAGGAGGCGGTCCCTCAAATACCCTGGACCCGAGCCGTTAAGGGCTTTAAAAGTCACTAGGGCATGGGTCACTGTGGCCAGATCTGCACGATCCAAGTACGGTCGCAGCTGGCGCACCAGCCGAAGCTGGGCAAAAGCCCCCCTGGCCACAGCCGCTACCTGGGAATCCAGGAGCAGCTGCGTATTTGAGGGACTGCCTCCTTCCTTACAATCCGACCCGTACTCTGAGGTCATCGGGGGCCCCTGTTAACCGTGCCGCCATTGACGGAGGTGAGGGGGATGGCGGCATGGAATAGGGCCTTCTCAGCAGTGGCGCCCCAATTATGGAATTCCCTCCCCCTGGAATTAAGAATGGCTCCCTCCTTAGAGACCTTTTGGTGGGGCCTCAAGACATTTTTATTCAGGTTGGCATTTGATGACTGACATGGCGGGCTGGTTTTTTAACAAATGTAACTATAGGTGACCCACTGGGGTTGTCTGTTTTTATTGTTTTAATTACTTTAAGTTTATTGTGTATTATGTATTTTAACATGTTTTTAACTGTAAGCCACCTTGATTGCCTATATTGGGAGAAAGGCGGGGTAGAAATCCTTTAAATAAATAAATACTAGTATTTGGCTTCCCCTGGAAAAAGGACAAAAACTCGTCCTGAGGGAAGCCAGTCCAAATTCTGTCTTTTGATGGAATTAAACTAGATGGGGGCTCTTTTGTGTGTGTGTGTGTGGGGGGGGGGGGGGAAACGAACTCTTTTGGCCAGAATACAGCTCACTGCTCCTCCTTACTCAGCTGTGTACTAGTGCTGCATCACTTCTGCATGGTGTTTCTTTTGGAATGCCTTACCTTTCAAGCCCCAGTTAAGATCACCATAGATTTGCCCCTGAATTCAGTTTTCAGGAAAATCAACTTCCTGGCAGTGTGCTTCCAAACTCTTCTGTAAACTACAAAAGTAACAGAATTCCAAAGTACTGATGGAAAAACATTTTTGTCCCACCTGTCAAAAACTTGTCTTTGCTCCAAGTATGGCAAGTGACCATCTTCAGTTCTTTGAATTATGACTTCATTGTTGAGAAATTGTGTAAGAGAAAAATGCTTGGCTGGGTTTAAATGGAATATAAAATGGCAGCTTTTAAAAATGTGTTTCTGTAACTTTCATGGTTTAATGTACATTTTGAGATATTTACAAAGTTCAGTTAATGACTTATGTTCTAAAATCAATGCAATGTAACTTTCTTAAAGGCATGACCAAGGTAAAAGTAGGCAAGGAAGATTCTTCATCTACAGAATTTGTAGAGAAAAGAAGAGCAGCATTAGAAAGGTAATTGTCTGTCTGCAATTGTTAAACAGATATGCTACTATACTGTTCATAAGACCCTATATACAGTAGTACTGAACTTGGAGTACCCCATTTTCATGTGTTAAAAGGAGTAACAAACAAATATATATATAAGTAACAAAGATATATTTAGGAGGGAATGCTTAAAATGAAGCTATTGCAGGCAGTAGAATAAAATGTAACTTGACATCCTCTTCTCTATTTTAGAAATATGGTGTGTTTCCGCAAAGGCTTAAATCCTGCAATTACAAATGTTTCAAATTTTTAGATTTCATTGGCTGGTGATCCGTTTCTGCTGCTTAGGGCTTCATTCAAAGGGGTGCTCCTTCAAATGAGACATAATATGGTATAAATCCTTGCTATTTGTGATTTGGTCAAAAGTATATGCAACAACTTAAAAATGTGTTATACCATTCTGTCATGATAGCAAGATAGCTTCAAGTCATTCCTATAAATGAAAATTGTAATGTTAAATACATTAGGAAGTGTTTGTTGGAAGGTACTTTTTTTTTAAGGCTAGAAGACAGCTCATCAACATCCTGGGACTGTTTAATGTCTGGTAAAGTTTCCAGTGTAACTGTTTCTGGCATTATGCTTTACTCTAAAGTGGAGTCTTTGGTGCCATACAGATACTAAACATGTCTTGCATGTTCTCTGTTTTCAGTCCTTCCTTGTCTGATCATGAATTCCAAGCAGTATTATTGGATTCTCTGTTAAAAGCTTGTTAATGCTGATGTGATGGTACATCTGTGGAATTTGGCATCTGGCTTATAAAGTCTGCTGAATAAAAAAGTTATATTTGGCACTCCGCTGTGTCTGAAGAACATATATAAGCTTGGTACTTGTATGTAGTAGAATAAAGCTGCTAGTGCCTGCATGTGTACATAGACACGTTTCTTCCTTCTCCACTGTTATCTGGAAACATCAGGATATTCCTATTTTGTCTTTTGCTATAGCTGAGAACTCTCCCACAAGCACAGTCTGAATTGAACTGCTAGTAGTGAAAGCCAAGGGATAGCTGTTACCTCCTGCATTTGTTGCACCTGTTTGGAATCTAGCACTCTCACCAATCCATCCACCAGTATGTTTGAGACCAACTCCTGCTATATGTATATGTTTTGAACAGGACTAGAATTTTATCAGTCCCATTGATCAAAGTTGGTCTCAAGGAAACCAAGTGTATTCCAGAACTGAGATTGTCAAATCATGACATGTCTTGTATAGTTGGTCATGGATATGATGTAGAAATTTGATTTTTGTCATAATTTGTGTTATGTGGACTGTCTAGTTTACTTTCATTGCTGCCTTTATATGGAAAGTCTTAATGGAAAAATAGCATCCTAACATTGTTCTTATGACCTTCAGCACTTTCCAACCCTACACTTCTATAAGTTATATAAATCAGCTTGATATATTGGAACACTGCCATAGGAAGCATCCCTTATGTTTAAGAAGTGAAAATGTTCTAGACCATTTTATAACATGAAAGACAGTGAAGCACAAACTGTTACTTAAGTAACAGGATATCACTACTTAAGTATCAAGCAAATTGGAGGGTATTGTATAAAATTGAAGATTGTAAGAAAAATGCACGACTTGTATCTTCTGATCCTTGGAGTCCTTCTTACATACAGGTTTAAGTGCACAAGGATGCTTTTATGTTCTTAGCTGCCAACCCCTAATTTTCCCACCAACCTGGATTGCCACTCTAGTCTTGGAGAGTGTCTCCAGTGTGTCTAAACATCTTTCACAGCTATACAATGGGAAATGGCTTAAGACAAAACTATGAGATGTCTTCAGTAGGAAGAAATGGTCCTTCCTTATCCTTCAACCTTCCAAGTCTGAGAACTTTAAAGACATAAGGTATTTAGGGGGTGGATGATCAATGGTTTATGCTGGTTCTCCATTCTGAGAGATTTTCTGAAGGCCTTAAAACTACCTCCTTTAGAAGACATTGTGAATAAGAGAGACCATGGACTTATACTTCTGAACTGGCAACTAAGAAACAAAGACTTTCATCAGTAACGTAGGGGGCCCTGATGTACAGGGCCCCAGGCGCCGAGCTTCGGGGGGGGCGCTCACCTCGGACTCAAAGCTGGAGCGCGGCGCCCGCCCGCAGCCATAGCGGGCGGGCGGCACTCCAGCTTTCGAGTCCGAGGTGTGCAACAGCGTCTAGGCAACGTGCAGCGCGCGCCCAGACCCTGTGGCTGCGGGGGCGCGCTGTGCGCGTTGCCTAGACGAGGACTCTCTCCTCAGACTCAAAAGCTGGAGTGCCGCCCGCCCGTTATGGCTGCGGGCGGGCGCCGCACTCCAGCTTTTGAGCGACAGCGTCATTTGACGTCACGTGACGTCATACGTCACATGACGTCCGGGGGGCGCTCGGCTAGCCCCCGCCCTCCTAGCCCCAGGCGGCAGGAGGGCTGAAGACGCCACTGACTTTCATCTCTGCCTGTTATTTTGTATCTTTTATGTATGTGTCTGTAAGGGTACGTGCTATAAAGAAAGTAACGCATCTGGTACGTCTGAAAGTTTTTATTTCTCTAAAAGAATACATGGTTGCAAATCCCATATTTCCTGTCTCTTTGAGCATTGTGTCCAGCCATGAAACCTTCCATGCTACACTTCTGAACTGGTATCTGCGTTCATTCATCATGGACTGGATGTAGGCAAACAAGCTGAAATTAAATCTTGTCAAGCTGGAGATGCTAGTAAGCTAGAGTGGATTCAGAAGAGTTCAGGGAAGATGTGATTGGTCTGTAAACCAAGTCCTGTGGTTAAATGAGCTTGATATGTTTAGAAGACTAAGGGACAATATGCTAGCTGTCTTCAGGTATCTGAAGGGCTGTTATGTTGAAGAGGCAGACGGGCAGTGCAATCCTCTAACTTTAGAATGGCAGAATGTGCGCGTGGCCGTTCTAAAGTGTCGCAAACATACTGTAAAGCACATTTGCGACTACTTAAGAATAAGGGCCCCTGGTGTGAGGCCGGCAGCACTCACTCTGGTGCCGGATTGTCCCTGCAGCTGCCGGAGAAAGGTAAGGGATGCACTGGCAGGGGCGGTCCCAGC
Organism: Plestiodon gilberti rubricaudatus; assembly: GCA_026170595.1. Taxonomy (NCBI): domain Eukaryota; kingdom Metazoa; phylum Chordata; class Lepidosauria; order Squamata; family Scincidae; genus Plestiodon; species Plestiodon gilberti. The sequence goes on from JANXHW010000002.1 coordinate 54,850,382, forward strand.
TGTGAGGGAGGGCGTCCGTTGGCTGAGCCAGCCCGGGAGGAGTGGGGATGGCGGCTGCCATATCCCTGTCACGTTCCTGGGTTGGCTCGGCCTTTATATGGCCTCCTCGGACTTATGCCAGCTCGATAGTTGGTGGAAATCCAAGGAGGCCCATTGGGGCCTCCCTGTGCTACAACGGGGGAAGGGGATGAACGTTCCCTTCCCCTGGAGAGACCTCTGGATCATGATTGGCCCGGAACGGGGATAGGATCCAGGGCCGCCTGTAGATCTTTAGTCAGGATTGCGCTCTTATTTGCTTTGTGACCCCTGGATTAGAACTGGTTGAAATGAGGAAGTAGGTTTAGGCTAGACATGGGGAAGAATTTCCTAATTCTAAGAGCTATTCAGCACTGGAACAGTCTGCCTTGTGGAGTTGTGGGCTCTCCCTCATTGGAAGCCTTTCAAGTAGAGGTGGATGTTTGCCTGTCAAGATGTTGTAGCTATTGCCTGCGCTGAGCAGGTGGTTGGGCTAGATTACCTCTAAGCTGTTAGGAACCAATTTCTAACACCTATCAAATATACCTTCCAACTCTTGCATTTTAAGTTTCTGGTCAGGAAGCTGTCTGATTGTGTGTCAACGTGTTCTGTCTCAGGATTGCAGTGGGGAGTGCTGCTGGACCGTATATCCAAGTGGCAGCAGTGGCCAAGAGTGTCTTTGCTCAAATTCAGCTGGTGTGCAGACCGTCAGTTACTGGAGCAGTTGGACTTGGCTACAGTAACGTGCTTTAATTGCATCTTGGCTAGATTATTATAATGCACTCTGTGTAGTTTTTCCCCTGAAATGTGTTTGGAATTTTTGACTGCCACCATATACCAGAATCCAAGCTGCAATGGTTACTTGTTTCCAAGCCCAGAAACGGCTTAGGACCAAAATATTTGGGACTACCACCTCCTCCTACTTGCATGCATTCTCCCCCCCCCCCCATTTTTTTTTTACTTTTTCAGCTCCTTTAGGACTACTTCCTGTCACAGCTCCCTTTGTTGCCTTGTGGAGAGGATGCTTGACCCTAATGGTGGATATTCATAAACTAAATTAGTGAGAGCCAGAAAGCTATTTTCTCAGAGATGTAAAATTTGGCACTTCTCTTGCCTGCTCTATATTGTGTGTAGGGGCTGCAGTTTGTGTTCAAGGCCTATAAACCATGAATATGACTCCAGTCCCCACTCGCATCCTTCTCTGCCTTTCTATTTAGTGCTCCTATCTTTTGGGAGATGTGGGTGGGTGGGGAGCAGGTCATTTGTATCAATTGCTTGCTAGCAAGTTGATTATATTTTAGATATTTATCTCTGTTCCGGGTCTACCATGGATGACCAAATACTCACCCTTTTAAATTGGTGGTCTCAGCAGAGAAGTAAACAGATTGAAAGGGCATTTAAACTGAATCAATCCTCTAAATGTTAAAGGCAACCCATTCATAGCGCAAATTTTAAAGCACGCTTGTCGACCTGCTGAAAGTGCTACAGTCCATATTTGTTATCCCCAGATTGCACACTTGTTCAGTACTGCCAGGAATACTAAATATTATCTAACTTTTAAAACTGTAGGTATCTACAACGAACAGTAAAACATCCAACCTTGTTACAGGATCCTGATTTAAGGCAGTTCTTGGAAAGTTCCGAGGTATTTAAATTCTCGTTTGTTTTTTAATTGGGAATTCTGTAAGAAAAATTACATGATTTCAAGGGTGAGTACTTGAAAGAGCCCATTTACCACTGACTTGTAAGAATTAAGTTTGTTGGATTATTTTTGCATAGAATAATGCCCATATCTCAAAATCCCACTAGTCTTTGATATGGAGATTGCTTACACAGGCTGGATCTCTGTAGCACAACAGCAGAAAGCTTGTGGTTAGCTGTGGTGCAATTGTTCCATGAATATAGAGGACTTCAGTTTTCACTGCTGTCAATCTGGCACCTTTCAAGCCCAGATAGAAATGTGTGTTTTAAAAAACGCAACTAACTTGGATAATGTACAGTAGCTACTTTAATAATCTTTTGAACTCTTATTTAATTCTCCTGTTACATCCTGCTTGAAGTCTACTTTCTTGATTTGAATGTGTCCTAGTGAGAGCCCCTACTTAATAAATACCGTATTGCCCCGAGTATAGGACGCTCCTGATTATAAGCCGCACCCTTAAAGTTTGGTGCTATTTTTTAAAAAAAATACTTTTTTAACTTAAAGAAAATATACACATTAGTAGAATAGTAAAACAGTAGGCATAGGCACCCTCTCCCTTATTGAATCTGGGCACCCTAGTATAAGTAGCCTTCCCAGATCCAAAGGGGGACAGAGTGCCTACCTTTAACCTTTGGAATTTGGGCAGGTGCAGCTTGTTGCACCTTTCCATGATGATGAGCTGCACCTGTCCAAATTTCAATGGTTAACAGCACAATCCTATGCATGTCTACTCAGAAGTAAGTCCTATTGCATTCATGGGGCTTACTCCCAGGAAGGTGTGCATAGGATTGCAGCTTAAAGGTTGGCACTCTGCCCCCCCCCCCCTTTGGATATGATAAGCCTATGCAGGAGCTCTTGCTCTCAACTTTCAAACTGCAGGATCAATAAATATCTTGGTTTCCACAGAGTCCTGGGGCTGAAACTTAAGGGTTAATTTTTTCAAATGCCTCTAAGGCTAGAGGTTGCTAGAGAGATCCTGGCCATTTAGCAAGTGATTAAGAGCTGAAAACGCAGCTTTTGCAGTTTAAAAAAAGAAAAAGCGTTTTACCTTTGAAAGGGAATTGGAGAGGCTTGAAAAAGGGATGCTTTGCAGAAAACTCTAGGCAGAAAATGCTAGACTTTGATTGTAGGCCGCACCCCTACTTTAAAGACTTGCCTTAGGGGACAAAAGTGAGTCTTATACTCAGGTCAATATGGTATATCAAATTTTGACAGGTCAAAAAGATGGAGCTTTAACTGCCCACAAATAGGACTGTGTCGGAGGACTCCAGGTTTTAAACTGGTCACAAATCACAGATAACTTAGCTGTCTGTTTCTGTCCTGTCCTTCCTCCCACTTTCACACTAAACAGATAAGCAGGAAGGAAAGAGGGTGTACCTAACCTTTACTCCAACATGTAAATGGGGGGGGGTGTCTACAAGGGGGTTACCAGTATGCAGAAACGACTGGATTGGGGCTTCCTCAGCACAGCTGTCAGATGCAAAGGATGCTTGATTCTGCAGTCGCCTCTATTACGTTGGCAGGAAAGTGAAGCATTAAGATCCCATTCTGGATACTCCTGGAATGTAATTGTTGAGATATTGCTATGTGGCTAACATTTCAATATTTCAGGAAATAGTTGATACAAGTTCATAATACTTGAAGAACCTGTGTTAAATGTGGCAAGGAATGTTAAAGCTGGTGTTTATGCTTGAAGTATTCCAACACACACCTTTTCTGTGCCACTGTACCTTTAACTTTGAAAACTGTAACAGAACATCACCCTTGAAGCTGCTGCTGTTAGTATACAGGTAGCCAGTTAAGGCATTTGGTGGTATTGTAACAACTTTTGACAAATGGTCTCTGTGTTCCATCTAAATGTAAAGGTGCAGAAGAAAAGCAAATTGAAAGTCTATTTTTTTAAGTTTTCCTCTGAGAATGTAAAAGTAGTAAATTTGAGAAATTAGGTTCCACTATATTGAAATGTATGAGAGGGAAGAAAACACTACATCCTTTTCAGTCCCTTTGGTACCCAGTTAAACCTCCAGCCTTTTAACCGGTTTGTTTGCCCTTATTTGTCATTCAATTCCAGCTGCCGAGAGCAGTTAACACCCAGGCTCTGAGTGGAGCAGGAATATTGAGGATGGTGAACAAGGCTGCCGACGCTGTCAACAAAATGACAATCAAGATGAATGAATCGGATGCAGTAAGAGCTGATTTTTCAACTTGAATAATGAGATGAATTAATGAGGCTCAACAGTTGCATTTTAAGACTGTAGGAGTAGAAAATGGGATATTAATTTACTTATTGGCTTGGGTTCTCAACTGCATCAGTTGACCACCATGGTTATACCCAGTTAATTTGTTTTCTTAACATGGGGGATGTAGCTTGCAATGGTTACAATTTGTAATGGTTTGATTCTTTCACTTCTTGCCAGTGGTTTGAGGAAAAACAACAACAATTTGAAAACCTGGATCAGCAACTTCGGAAACTTCATGCTAGTGTAGAAGCCTTAGTCTGCCACAGAAAAGGTAGATTTTTTTGTATACATTTTCTGTTAAATAGTTTTACCTTGAAAAGTAACTGAATGCATTGGATTGTTAAATGTTGTGCTTGTAGTACAAATGTAGTTTCAATTCTTAGCTCAACGAGTGATCTGGAATAAAGCAATCTGCCTGTTTTACAGCAGTAAGCCTATAGAAAATGTCTTTAAAATAACTGGGAATTTAAGCAAGTACTTAAGGCTGCAGTTGTACCTTTACATGGGAATAAATCCTGTGGAACACTTCCAAATCAGGCATAGGATTGCACTGCAAGTTTCTGCCTGAAATTGGTGAAACCGTGCCTGCATGGTGGAGGAAAGAAGATCGTAATAAAGGGGAAAATGCCAAGTAGTTAACTGGGGGGGGGGGGGACTTGCCCTCTTTGCATTGGGTCAATAATGCAGATGTATTTTTTAGTCCAGAATGATTCGTGGGCTGGAGCACCTCCCTTATGAGGAAAGGCTACAGCGTTTGGGGCTTTTCAGTCTAGAAAAAGGTGCCTGAGGGGGGACATGATTGAGACATATAAAATTATGCATGGGATGGATAGAGTGGATAGAGGGAAGTTCTTCTCCCCCTCGCACAACACCAGAAGCAGGGGACATGCACTAAAATTGAGTAGAGGGAGAGTTAGAAAAGTTAGTAAAGCTGGACTAGATGGGCCTTTGGCCTGATCCAGCAGGGCTCTTCTTATGTTCTTATGTAGTCATCTCAGACTAGGTGTTCAAACTGTTCATGTACTTATGAGAATTTGGTAGAACAGGAAAAAAATAGCTCCAAAATGCAGGATATGTTTTCTTCCCTGAACACATAGTAATCATAGTAAACATGTAGCCAATCTTTGTATGTTTTGCAGCATAATAAGACTAATGCTTGTGTTCATGAAATTATGCTGCCAAATTAGTGGACCTAGAAATCAATTTATTTTGTTGCCTGCACGAAGCATTATGTTGACTGCGCAGACAAGACTGTCTGCATCTGGGACACTCAATAATGATGTCATTGTCATTGCCAAACTCTGCAGCCATAGGGTTATAAGATGCGCGGGGCTTCGATTTGAGCTGCATGACCACGTGGCTTTCAGGGAAGGCTGCTAGGAACCACATTCACTGAAGTACTTCTACCCAAATCTGCTTTGAGAAGAGTAGCCTGGGATTCCAGGACATTTAAATTAGTTATGTGCACTGCAACAGAATCCCTACGTGAACAGCTTTGGAATATTGAACCATATTATGCAGACCAGTGTTTCAGTTGTGAGCTGTAACCTTCAAGTGCTTGTGATTCAATCTGCATTACCTGCTTTTCAAGAGACTGCAAATTCTGCTCAAAACGTTTGGAGCAGTAAATGGGGAAACATGATTGTCGTAATAAGATTGGTTTGGGATTGCAAGAGGGAACTTGGTATTTTATAGTTGGGAGTATAGGAAGAATAGGGTAATGGTAGCTCAGGTGCATTCACTATAATCCAAGAACAATTTCATGCAACAGCCCCATTTAGGTTCTTCTACCTGCTGCAAGCTATCTACTTTCTCACTATCCAGAGACATTCTCTTTCTGTGCTTATCCATTGGCAGTAGGGAAAGATCACTGCAGAGTGGCTGGGTAAGATGAGGAATTGATGCACATGAGGAGGGTAGTTTGCACACTAAGTCTTGTTTTGTGTAGTGATAAACCATAGTTTGGTGTTGTCTGAACCAGCACCATGTGTTAGTGTTTTACTTCAGTTGCATATATACCTGTCCCTACGAGTTACCTTGCATAGAAAAGTAGATTTAACCAAACCTGTGTGTGCTGGGCATAACTTCAGTGTTTAAGAGATTGAGCGTAGACATGAACATATTTGTTGGTATTTTAAACTCAATTATTTTCAAAAATACAATGGATGCTTAGTCTGACTTCCTTTAAAAATGTTATCCATTACGGAAGCAGCTGAAATCTAGCTCTTTTTCCCCCTGACAGCAGCATCCTCAAATTCTTTCAGCAGTTAATATAAGATTAACTGAATGGCTTTCATACATTCACTTAGTCTTAAGGGCTTTTGCCCAAGCAGAACATTTTTGAGGTTTACTCGAGTCGAATTGGAGTAACACTCATTTATTTGCTTGACTCCAAATGTGCTCTTGTTGAAATGCCATCTGGTTGTTTGGAAAGTGTTTTAATGCCCCTGGACTTCTGCTGATCCCTGCTTCTGCTGTAGTTCTTTGCAACACATCTTGCATTGGTTGGAATGTCCCTTGAATCTCAGAAGTAGCTTGGTGGGTGTGTGGATAAAGTCTTTTTGAATTTGCAGACTTCCAATAGTCCATTTTTGGATCCATGTCATTGAAATCCTATTGACCTCTGCTCTGCTCTAACAGTCAATATAAATTACTTGCCATGTGGATTTAGTTTTGCTACATGCTATTAACTCTTTAGATTTGCTTTGCACAATTCAGAATTTGCCTTCAGGATTCATATCTGCAAGTGTTTGGGTTCCACTAAACACTGAACTTTGTGCCCTGCATTTTACTTCTTCAGTGGATCTGAGACTGAGAAGGGGTGGATGGAAGGTCTTATGGAATGGTAGAAAATCTTTATGAAAGTTTACTTCAGTTGAGAGCTAAATTATATGCCAATAAAGATTTGTGTATGTATGAGCTAAATTAGTGAGCCAAACATTATTTTGGGTATTTCTCTTCTCAGGCCAATGGTTCTGTTCTAGGCACACAGTATTTGTGACAGAACAATGCCAGTTAATTTTGTACAAAATTGCCATAAAAGACCAATATTACTATGGCTTGCCTTGTGAAAGCAAACACTTTCCTTTTTTTCAGAGCTTTCAGTGAACACAGCTGCCTTTGCTAAAAGTGCTGCCATGTTAGGTAATTCAGAAGACCACACTGCTTTATCAAGAGCTTTGTCTCAGCTTGCTGAAGTTGAAGAAAAGATAGATCAATTACATCAAGAGCAAGCTTTTGCTGACTTTTATGTGTTCTCTGAGCTACTCGGTGACTATATTCGCCTTATTGGTGCAGTAAAAGTAAGTCCTGTTTAAAAAATCTCTAATTGCAAGAAAGCAATTCAGGGTCATAATTGCAGTGTCATTCAGGGTCATAATTGCAGTGTAAACATGCACACATTGCATTACTATATTGGAAACCAAGGTCTAATGACAGAACTGAATTAGTTTTGTAGGTTTGGCTAGATTGTGTTCAATCTGCACTCTACATTTCTATCAAATCTTTCTGTATAAATTATAGAGTGCATCAGCGCTAGGTGTCAGAATGATAGGTGCATCAGAATGATAGGTGATTGCAATCCTAGGCATGTCTACTCAAAAGTAAGTTCAGTGGGACTTATTCCCAAGTTAAGTGTGTGTCAGGACCATGGCCTAAAATCCTCCTGTTGTCATAATGAACACCATGATGTGGACAGACCCTTGTTCAAAACAAAGTGGAATACCAAAATGCATTTTAATTATGTTTGTAGACGTTTGGTCCTGAATCCAACTTGGTTTTATCAGTATCTTCTTGCTGTTTCAAAAGCAGTTCAATATATCATGTAACACCCAGATTGTACAGTCTAAAGCTTGTTGTTCACAAGCCCTTGGATAAGTCTAAATAGTGCACTCTAGATTCTAGCCATGTGATAGGCATCTATAGACCTCAATATGGGATGTTAATTGAAAACCAAAGCACAGTTTAATATTTTTATAGAGAGGCTATATTTAAAAAAAATGAAATGCCCGAGTCATTGTAAATAGACCCTTAACCTTCCCATTGTTGTATCATACTACTTAACAGGGTGTGTTTGATTTTCGAATGAAATGCTGGCAGAAATGGCAAGATGCTCAGGTCATGTTACAGAAAAAACGAGAAGCTGAAGCAAAACTTCAGCTTGCCAACAAACCTGACAAACTACAGCAAGCCAAGGATGAAATCAAAGAGGTAAACTTTTTTGAAAGAGTCCCTCTCCTGTATAAGGTTGTGTGCTCCCCACCATTCATTGGCTTTAATGCATTACTTTTTTTTTAATTTTAATCATTGCTTGCTTGTTCCATTGTTACCACAATAGTGAGCTGCTCAGTTCCGTGCACAACAGTTAGGTCTGTATGAATCCTGGAAACTTTGTCATTCTGCCTTGCATAATGAGGGGGAGACCTTACAAAAAGGGAAAATATAAAGCTTTGGCTGAAATGAGTCAGTTTACTGTGATGCAGTTGGAAGGGTATATTTCCAAAATCATCGAAACCTGGAAAATCATGCTAAACAGTCACTGTTTTACTTATACAGCAAGTCCTCACTTAAAGTCGTTTCATTTTAAAGTTGATGGGAAAATGCCATAGGAACTTTTACATTTATCAATTGGCCTATGGTAAAATTGGTTTCATTATAAGTCGTTTCGCTTAGTCACAGTTTCCAAGAAGAACTTATCTACAACTGTAAGTGAGGACTTCCTGTACAACATTTCTATCCATATATATATTTGAGATATATATGTATGATATAACTTCAGTAAAACTGTCAACATTTTGAAGTTATCATAATCTCTGCACTTTTTCTATCATGCTTCACTAAGGAAATCGAAGAGGTAGGATAACTTCCATGCTTCCTTCCTATTTTGGCTGCTTCATGAGTTGCAAATCAGTTTGCATTTGTTATGCAATTTGAGTGTAAGACTATGCAAGTCTTCATTCATAAAATGTATTTAGCATAATAGTTCTTTTTAGCTAAGTTCTGTGGTAGATTTACAGCTTCGCAGAAGTGCTCCATAGAAAGATATATGCAAACAGGAGTAGTTCGCACACCTACAGTTTAATTATCTGAGAACTGGCTATGGAATTATACCTGTCTCTTCCTGGACTTCACCAGTTATGTGTTGTATGGTTAAAGCTAATAGGAGTTCCTTACAACTAGAGCTTTAAATTATCATCATTCTACCTAGTTAAGCAGTAATCATGGTTGCCTTGGTGACTGATATTGATGCTATGTAATTCTTTGCTGTAGTTAAGGCAGGTGTGGGGAGGGAAAAGTATGCAACTCTAGTCACTAGCCCTTTAACAACTATGGATAAACAAACTAGAGCAGGGGTCCTCAACCAGTGGTACTTAAGCCGACTGCTGGTGGTACTCTGTCTACCAGAACCCCACTCCGATGCTTTCAGCAGTGCATTTTTGCTCCCAAAAAGCTCTTGCCTTTGGTTGAGCCTCTCAGGAATGCTGAGAAGGACTCTCCTACCCACGCAGAGCCTCCTACCTGTGTTTTCTGGCCTCTGAAAACCGGGAAGTAACTGACGATGTCGTCAGTCACTTCCAGTGGTACGTACCAGGAGAGTGGTGCCGGAGGTGGTAGCCTGGAAGGGGTTGAGAGCCCCTGAACTAGAGCATTGTGTGTACTGACCCAATTATAGATCTGGATACAATTCTCAGAAAGGGAGGTATTGGACTATGAGTGTTTTAGACACATCCGAGGAGGCCCATTGGGGCAGCTGAGGCTTATACTGGAGGAAAGGGACGAACATCCTTTTCTCCTGAGGTGTGCCCCAGCTCAGTTGGCTTGGCTCTGATCCTGCTTAGGATCTGCTGCAATGCACTTTGCGCGCTGTGGTGGATGTTACACTGGATTGGGCTGTGAGTTTCTTACACAAGAAGATAGACCAATTCAAGTTTGTGTACACATGGGAATGTGCAGTGATCCTCATTTCCTACTGCTGCCTGCACGTGTCTGAAAAGCCTCCCATAATTGTAATAAGCATAATGGGGGAGGAGGGGAGTTGTGACATTATAAAAATGTTGTTTTATCCTTCTGGTAGAATTCACATTATTGGAAACTTTTCCCCCTACAGTTAACAATGCCAAATATAATTGGTGTTTTTATAATTAAGACATTTACATAAATATTTTTAACCAGTAATCCCGACGATGACTCGTACTTGCTATAATGCCAAATACTTTGTGTTAAGTCGCTGACATTTCAGACATCAAAGCTGCTGTTTAACATTTCAGGGTAACTTCAGAGAAGAATGAACACATTGTGTGATATAAACATTATGGAGTTCATCAGCAGCCTACTATAGTATTTCTGATAGCTTGTTTCAAATTTATCCCCTTGCATTATACTGAAATGGAAATGGAATTTCAGTGTGTAGCAGTTCCTAAGTTTGGGAGTTGGTTATCAGTATCAATCGATTGCTTGCTTGCTTGACATTAATCCCTTTTAACTTCTTATATATATATATTGCTTTGCATATTTTGATCTGTAGCCTTATTGCTCACTGGAGCTTTTTTCTGGGTCTCTGAAAAAGGCGGGATAAAAATTCTTTAAATAAAATAAATTAAATAAATGTTTCTAAAGCTATGGTATGTTCTGCTGATTTGTTTATAGGGAAGTAGTAGGGTCAGACAGCTGATTCCTGACTTTCAGTTAGTGCTGTGAAAGGAAATAAAACCTGTCACACTACACTTTTAAATGTATCCTTAAACCCAATTTGGGTTGCATTCAAGTAATTAGAAGCATTATAGAAAGTGATGTCTCCCCAGACTTTTTGTTTTGGAAAATTAATTGCTATAGAAGCCATAGTTCTATGCATATATTTCAGTAATAAACAGGTACTGTGCCAAGTATTGGTGTGGTTATACAAAGATCTGTACTAAATGTTTAATCCCAATCTGAATATGTGGTGATATTTACATGTTCAAAGTGCTTAATGCATTTCTAGTAAATGACTCCTACAACCTAAAACTTACAACCTAAAACTATCTACTTCGTTCATAGCAGAGGCAGGATTTTGAACTAGGGATCTTTTGATCCACAGTTTCGTCTTGGCCACTTTGCTATACTAGCTTTTATTTTCAGATATAAGCAAAAACTGTGTGCTATTCAGTTACCACTTCTAACTGGCTCAAGTCACAGGTGATGCATCTTCAATGGAACCAGTGTAATAGGAGTGTTACAATCCTACGTCTGTTTGAAGTCTTATTTATTCATGTTTTTCTCTTTAGTGGGAAACAAAAGTTCAACAAGGAGAAAGGGATTTTGAACAAATATCCAAAACAATACGCAAAGAAGTAGGACGATTTGAGGCATGTATATATTTTAAATACACATTTAAATATTTGTCAGAGAATTGCATTTGATAAGCAATATTTTCAACAACCTTTTTCAGTTTATAAATTGTATTTTGTTTACCTACAGAAAGACCGGGTGAGAGACTTCAAAACTGTTATTATCAAGTATTTGGAATCATTAGTGCAAACACAACAGCAGGTAAGCTAAATTTCAAAACGCAGTCAAAATGTTCAGAACTTGGAATACTCAGAGGCACAACATGTTAGGACTTTGCCCTCAAAATGTCATTCACCAGTATTGTTTTTCTGTAGAGCTCCTCTCACTTTTGTTCCAATGTCACTAATCTTTCCTGTTCATTAATTCAGTAGGGAGCTGGCAAAGAACTTCAGCTTTTCTATAAAGCTTATGTTGAATAGTTTTTAAAAAACAACTTGAATACAACAAATGTATGTTCACCTACAAAAAATGAAGCTGATCATAGACGTTTAACTAGTGGGGGTAGAGGCATTCATTCTCAAAGCATATGTTTCATACTGTATTTGCTTAATCTGTTTGCTGCTTTGACATGTGTTGGTACAAAGTTGACTAAAATGCTTGGGTTCCATTTGTACTGTGTGAACTTTGGTTCAGAAGGATTTATTTGTATCATTCCCTGAATCAACTTACTGTATACCTTCACTCATGAGTCTAGTTCGCTTAACATGTTACATAATTAGGAGATGCAAGTATAAACATTCAAAGATGTCACTTTAAAGATATAGGAATTTACCTGTGAACAAACACATCATTAACTAAATGCTATTTATTATTCTCTCTTTTAAGCTGATAAAATACTGGGAGGCATTCCTACCTGAAGCCAAAGCCATTGCCTAGAAAGAAGACTCTTTCAAAATATGAAGATTCTTTGGATGTTTGCCTGACTGAACTAAATTCCACAGTGAAATCACTTTAAAATCATCCAAAAAACAAACACCACTATATATTTTATGAATTAACATGTGGCTTTTTATATACTACAGCAGTTTATTAACAGTTGCATGTCCTGACCCTCTTTGAAGTGGACTGTGGCATGACATTCTGCAATACTTGCTGAATTGAACACTATTGTGTCTTAATACTTGCACTAAAAGGTGCGATGCAAGGCCAGAAAGTTATTTTTGTTCTTTACAATATGTTCTGTCTACCTGATCTTTATGAAACAAATTGCATTTATTAATGTTCACATACACATTCCTGTACATAATCAAGATTTTGTGATTACAGTAATAAAGGGATGTACCTTGTGAAACATTAACCATTAGCTTTTTTCTTCATTTCCAAATATTTAAGCAAAGTTTGTTGTACCCAGTAGTACCAATTATGCAGAATTATGTTGAGAATACTATACTTTTTCCAGAAGTTCACATTTAACAGTTTGACTCTTTATAAAATTAATATACATGAAGGGGATTCTTAAATTGTTACTGGATATGAATTTGTTTGAGGAAAGTAGATATTGCACAGGAACACTAAACGTTTCACAACAAATGAACAGCTGCAATTTCAAACTTTACACAACTATGCAAGGCAGTAGTGCTCGAGACATAGAAAGGCTAGCAAGCTGTCATAATGCTTCTCATCTTCAAACTGCTTTTAATGATCTTTAATATAAACATATTAAAATACTGCATGATTAATTCTGATTTAGCTTGTTCAAAGCACTGACATATGGGCCACACTTTCATTGGAGCTAGTAAATATGAACAAGTTGTATAGTTTTAAGTTTGTTTATGCAGCAGTGTATTAGTCCAAAAGCAATGACACGGATGCAAAACACTCAAGCTGGAACTTGTCCTGGAGACTGTTTGTTGCCTTTAAATTTTCCTCTATATGAAATACTGCTTAAGGTAATGTACTGAGAACTGGATTGTACACTGACAACTGCCGCATCATGCAACAGAATGAATTCTGTTCTCATGCAATCATGAGTATCTGTAGCTGAATTGGTGTTCACCATTTTCCCACAGGATCACAGGCACGTAGTTTCACTGGCTCTTGGAATAAGTGTACTATAACTTCAAGACACTATTAGAATGACTTAACAAAATTTATTGTATGAGGATGTTGAAATGTCTTCACTCATCAGGAAACATATTTGCTGTTTTCATAAGAAATTTTTGCACATTTGTTCAAAGATTTTATCAATTAGTTGTCCATAATTCAGTGGCAGGAGGGTAGGACTTGGACCTACTCTGGCCTTGACATTCCTGTAGGTTAGCAGCTGATAGCTTTTGCAAAGTGAAAAAAACACTTTGGCCTACTAGAGCCCAAATCTGAAATTGCTTTGTCTTATTACTACCTTAACAGCATGGACAATAAGTGTCTGAATAAAAGTAGCTTGTGTAAGTGGTGTAAATGGGCATTGTCAATAGACATAACCTGCTGTAGCATTCCAGCAGTGATGGGGAATCTGCCACCTGTGTATATAGCATGTAGATTTAACACTTGGCATGGTGGAAACTAAGAATTTTGGAAAGCTCGTTCACCACTTGACGTTCTCAAGATACATTATGCCCTTCCTATGGGTTCTAGAACCAGTAAGTCTAAAGTTTCAAGAGGAAACTATCTGGAACAGTAGCAACTACCATTTTTAGTCATGCTTCTTAGCCCACTTCAGTGTCTACTCAGGGGTAAAGTGGCAAGCTTATTAAACTGGTGGGCATTGGATTCCAGCCTCATAACGATACCACGTTCCTGTTGTTCCGAAGAGAAATAGTGCAGCTGGAATTGCGCTTGGATTTCTCCTTTTTTTTCGATAGCAGAAAGAAGTAACGGAGAGATTCCTGTAGTGTACAGACTTTGCGAGCAGCTTCTGGTTGCCTAGTAACGACGCCATCGACATTCTCCCCCTATTGCACAAGGGCACGTTACTTCATGCCACTCACCGCTTCCGTTCTAGCCTTCTCCGTGCGCCCAGCCAGCCGCCCCCTCTTTCTCCCTGAGGCCGCCTTCCCGTTCTTAGGCATGGGGGGGGGGGGAAAGGCGGTGGTTCCCATAGAGATGGGAAAAGGTTGGTCGCCGGGAATCACGTGACTCACACTTGCCATTGGGTCCTTCCGCCAGGCTTCACACTACGCGGGGCCGTAGAGTGCCTGTCTCTCCCTCGACCCACCGCCCCTCCGGCTGCGCCCAGCGCGCGCCTGAGGCGTCCCTCGTCCCTTCCCACTTCCTCTATTCCCCGCCCGGCCCCGCTGTGGTGGATCCAGACGGCGGCCGCACTCGCCCACCCCCCGACCGCACTACCATGGAGGTTTTCATTCCGTCGTTCCGCTACGAGGAGAGCGAATTGGAGAGAGGCTATACGGTGAGTGGTGGGCTGCAGGAGGAGCCCAGGATGTAAATTCTCTCTTCTCCCCCCCCCCCACTCTTAAAGCCGCAGGAATCGTGCTGCTTGCAAGAAGGCGGCGCTTGCCTGCTCCAGGGAAGACGCGAGCCGGCTCTGCTCCAGGGCTCGCAGCGACATGGTCCCAGGGCAGCGATGCTGCGTGCGGCTCGCTCCTTTTGCACCGCGGCGCAATTTCCAGCAGCGGCGGCGATGACCGCCGCTGTGACTGCCCTGACAATGGGACCTTGCTGGTCCTAAAAGCCAGGTGGCACTTTGAGGGGCGGCGGCGACTCCTCGGTGATGGTCCCCCCACTCCGTTCTTCTCTGTGGTCTTCTGCACGGCCTCCTCTTCCCGTCTCCTCCTTGGCTAAGCTAACCAAATGCACGATTGCTGCTCCGCCTCCTACCGTTTGAAAAGACCCTCCCCAAAGGTGAAGACCTGTAAAAAGGAAGAGAGGGGGAGTCCTCGTTCTCCTCGCGTCCTTTTTGCAGGTCCGTACCCTTTCAGCTGCTTTTTCAAAGGGGGGGGGCTGAAAGTAGTGGCGAACGAACAGGGAGTTAACTAGGCAAGGAAGAGCAGGCATCTATAGAAGTAGATGAAGCTCTGCTGCTGCTGGTAGGGAACGGTGTCAGCGATCACCTCTGCTCTGCTGCCCCTGGAGTAGCGGAGGCCAAAACGTGGGTCAAAGAGGCGCCTCTGGACCCAAGACCCAGTCCAACCAAAGGGCTTGACCTGGGAGCTCCTCCTCTAGCAGTAGTTCACCTGGTTTCCTGTCATTTTCGGTGGTGGCACTTCCTTTGCTGTTGCTGCTGTCTCCATTTTCATCTCCTCCTCAGCTACCTGAACTAGCCAGCCACCCTAGTTCACCACTGCTGCAGTTTGAAAAGAGTGGGTGGCACATTTCCCCGTTCTGCAGGTTGTAGTGCTCTCTTCAAACCTCAGGAGCAAGCATGCTAATCTAGCTTGCTGAAGAGATGGTGGCAGCAGCAGTGAGGGCTGAGCGTGCAGTGCAGTAGTTGCCCTGAAGCTTGTAGGGAACAGGGTAGGCTGGGGATTGAGATGCTATTTCTCCTAAAAGTGCTGTCTGGTTTTTGGTACCCTGTGGGTGCCATTGATAGTCTCTGGGTAGAGGATCGAGATAGCAGTAAGCGGTTTTGGCTGCTTTGTACACCCAATCACTATGCAAGCCTATTCAGATGCAACTACCAACTAAACGTGCATAGGATTGTAACCTTAGTGAGTCTGCTGGGTTTTTAGGTAACTGGCAGTTGCCCATTACAGTGTTTCTGGCTTGCTCTTTAAAGACTTGAGGAGCAGCCAGACATGTGGCACATTGCAGGCTAATGCAGTAGTCCTGGATAGGAATAGAAAAAGGAGAAGCTGCCTTATACTGAGTCAGACCATAGGTCTATCTAGCTTAGTATTGTTGACACTGACTGGCAGTTACTCCCCAAGGTTTCAGACAGGATTTTTTCTCCGTCCTACTTGAAGATGCTGAGGATTGAACCTGGGACCTTTTGCATACAAAATTCCTCTCTATTATTATTTTATTAAGTTACGTTGGCTACTATTGGGAATGAGGACTAGTGGGTCCACAAAAGTATTATATGTAGTTTTATAGACAGCATAACCACATCTCATGCTTGGAAGGTAAAAATGTAAACATCTCTCTAGTAAGGAGATCTTTGAGCTTCAAATAATCCCTCCTACTAACTGATCTCACCACACATTTTATACCTGTGAACTCCCAATTTACACATTATTACTAGAACAGGAGAACTCAAAAGCCAGGATTTGCTGGAGTTTGCCAGCAAAACTGACTCTGCCTTGTGCTTTGTGGAGCAGTAACCCTGTTCCTGACCCTGTCCCTTGAAACAGAAAACTAGCACTTCATGAGGCATGGATGTACATTGAGTCACATGAGCCCTGTAGCTGAAGGCTTGCTTCCTCAGAATTAGGTTTGAGTGAGAACTGGACTTAGGAAATAAGAGCATTGGTTTGGCTAGTGACTACTTCTGTAGATGCAAGGCGTAGTTTTTCAAGTGTTCAATACTGACAAAAACCTGTAGCTTTCCTCAGGCTTTCTTAGCTTCCAAGAGTGCCTAAGAATAAGGGGGGGAAAGGAGGGAGAAGGTTAGGTACATTGGGCAGTGATAAACTTGTTTGTAGCAAGAAAGATAGGTGAAAGCCCAACCTATAACTAAGCCTTGAAATATTTCTGGCCATACTCAGATATACAGAGACCGTATTTGACTCTGCCGTTGCTCTCTTAGCATGAGTGGGGTCTTGCTGGGGGTGTGAACAGATTTTTCAAGGACTGATCCCAGTTTCTGTTTCCACTTACCTAAAATTCCCCTGGCTGCTCCGTTTGAACCCAATTTCACACTTAAAAGTGGAAAAATCATGACGAACTAAATTCCTCTCTATTATTATTTTATTAAGGACCAAGCTGATTTTTACATTTTCTCTACTGCTGTTGGAAACAAGTAACCCTATATTTTGAAAATATTGTATCCATGTCTTCCCATTGGACAGCAGTGATATCCTTATCCTTGCCTTTTAAAGCAAAAAATTGACGCAAGACTATGTCAAGACAATTCATGAAGATGTTGGTTTTCCTCCTTTAATACCAATCAACTGTTAAAACTTTTTGTTGCCACTTTAAATTGATGACTGGCTCTCCAAATTATTGAACCTCTGTTTATAAATGCAACAGTTGTTCATAATTTGGCAGTGAATGACCTTTAAATGTAGACATTTTGTGAAGATATCCTTGGGGAACAATTTAACTTCAAAATGACACCCATGAGCACTTGTTATCATTTAAATATGCTTCCTCTGTCAATAAACAGAATAGCAAGTACTAGTTAGATTTCTAATGTTGATTCAGATACTTGGGAACCAACTGAATAAATTAGCGTGCACTTGATTTATATTGACCAAAAATGTTGCATTGGTATGTTGCAGGTCAAGGTGACACATGTTTAAATAGGCTGGGGAGCAAAGGGCATACTTGAGTGACAGTAAGCTTACAGTGTACTTAATTTTTGTTTAATGTTAGCACTTAATTGTTTGTTAGTGTAGTAGATTTCATGGAGGTGGGATGCAACTCTTTTTGGTTTAAATTATTAAGAATTTATATCTTACTTTTCAACAAAAAGTTCACAAAGCAGTTTGTGTAGCGGATGAATAAAGCAGGTAAAAAAGAAGTGGAAAAATGTTTTCATATCCAAAAAGTATTCAAATCTTAAAAAAATAAAATAAAAATCAAAGGGCAACACCAGCATATAGTCACTGGAAAATACACTATGCTGGTTTGAATAGGGATAGTTGCTCTCCCCTTGCTAAATATAAGAGAACTGTCACTTTATAAGGTGTCTTTCTGCCTGTGAAGTTGGAGTTATTAATCTCTAAATTGCCTATAAAACCAAGTTATTCTTTGTGTTAGTAAATATAATTTTGAACTTCCCATTACATTTCTTCTACCTGTCGCAGGTAAAATGGTGGTTTGTTCCATGGCAACTAAAGGAACGCTCTTTCGCAGGATGTGCAGTAAATTATTTTTATTATTTATTTATTTATTTAAAGAATTTATACCCCGCCTTTCTCCCGAGGGCACTCAAGGCGGCTTACAACACATTAAAATACATATATACTCATTAAAATAATTAATTAAAACAATTTAAAATAAACACCCCAGTGGGTCACCTGAGTTTACATATGTTAAAAGCCATTTTTTAAAAGGTTAAAAAGGTCAGCCCACCATGTCAGATATCAAAAGCTGTCCTAAATAAAAACATCTTAAGGTCCCGCCGAAAGGTCTCTAAAGAGGGAGTCGTTCTTAATTCCAGGGGGAGGGAATTCCATAATTGGGGCGCCACAGCCGAGAAGGCCCTATTCCGTGCCGCCGTCCCCCTCACTTCCGTCAATGGCGGCACGGTTAACAGGGCTCCCCCTGATGACCTCAGAGTACGGGTCGGTTATAACTCCTAGGTGCTGTCATTCCAAGCCTGTTCTGCCCAATCATCAGTAGAGCTACCCAGTTCCACACAATTTGATGTGTTTAAATACAAATGCTAAGCTATACTACCCATGCTGATTTTCCTCTGCAATAGTAGGAGGTAGCGCAGCCATGATGGCATTATTTGTCATTTTGCTCCAGTTCTAAGGCCTAGTCCTGGCGGTTTTTGTCATTTTAGCACTATGGAAAACTGTGTCATAAACATTGCTAGTTTTGGAAAGAACCACAGTGGAATGTGGTGCAAGATAATTCTTTGCATATCTAAACATTTTTTTTAAGCTTTTGTCCAGACGTTTGGTAAATGTCCTATCGCTTATAGAGAAATTGCTTCATCAATGACTAAAGAGCCTAGAATATCATTGCTGAAAGTTTCCCTTCCTGTTTTGGATATTTAACAACAGAAAATTTGCTCTTGAAGCCTTGGAAGGTTACAATCATTCTAGTGCCACTAATCTTTCTTTTTTCATTTTTAAGCTATGTCTGTTTTCTTTTGTCAGAATGCTTGCTATCAGTGCACTCAGGTAACCTCCTAAAAGGCATTTGGCCTGTCACAAAATGACTGACTGGAGTAAAACTCTTTTTCTGCCCATGTTGACAGGTTGGCTGCGTGAGTCTGTTCCCACAGAAAGGCCTGGAGAGACCATATTTAATGTAACTAATTTTATTTGAAGAAGTGTATCTCACCTTTTGTAAAAGCTTTTAAGCTAGCTAACAACAAACCATTAAAATATCAACAATTATCATTAAACTAAAGTAATAACATACTAAAAGTAATAGCATTTAATCTTAAATTTAGTTAGTCCTGGCTAAGGAAGTAAATCATGACTAAGTCCCATGGAAATCAGTGGATAAGGAACTTAGGATACAGCAGGAGAGAAATAGCAAGAATAAAATAGTCTTCACCTAGCATCAAAAAGTAGATGCCAGGCAAGCATCTGTGAAGAGAGTATTCTATAATTGAAACACCACCACTGAAAAGGTCCTGTCTCCAGTTGCCCCCTGCTTTGTCTGTGAAGATTCCCCGCACACCCCACGTGTCCATTACCTTCCTTTATCTTCTTACAAGAACATGTCTGTCTTTAACAGAACGCTATAAGCATGCAAGCTTATAGCGACAAGCAGGTAGGCAGTCAGCCTGTACAATAGAGGGTCACAGAACAAAACATTTACAGGAAGCGACCTGCTACCATTCTGTTCTGTATCCCTCTATCACGCAGGCTGCCTGCCTGCCGCTATAAGCTCGCATGCTTACAGCGTTCTGTTAAAGAAAGACATGTTCTTGTAAGAAGATAAAGGAAGGTAATGGACACATGGGGGGGGGGGCGCCAGGAGCCGCGGGTAGCAAATCCGTGGATATTGGGGCCACACTTGTATTAATTTAAGAACTGCATTTTTATTGCTATCTTTGTTCTAAATAAACACTTAGTTCAGCTGAATTTCATCATCATAACAGTATAAATGCTGCCTTACCAGCTTGGATGGAAAGTCAGTCCTCATATAATATAGTCCAATATACTGTACTTGACGGTCCAGAGGGGGAAAAAACCCTCAAATGGTAGCAGTGGACTGTAGGATCCAGCAATATTGTTACTACAAATAATATCTTTGTAAACATTGTATGTATCATATGTTATTGTAACCTATGATACAACAATTCTAGGGCTTTCCTACTGAAGATGCAGTACAGTGGTGCATTTTAAATCCTTAGATCGAAATGGGAAGTGTCCAGCTTGGTTGGGGTGAGCCATATCTAGACCAACATCCAGATGGAGTAAGCCCCATGTGATTGGGAAGTTGTATTGCACTTTAGGAAAGCTGACTCTTTATCCATTTGAATTTTTTGGTGCAGTTATCTACGTTTTGTATTGGGTGGCATGCAAAGCCCACAGAAAGTGGTCTGATTTCCCCCCCCCCCAATCCTACTATGTAGAAATGAGGATATGGATTTTAAACTTCATTATTTCTAGTGACATATGCTCAAACTCTAGCCTTTGATAATTATCTGCTTCTTATTAGTGTTACTGTATCAGCACATTGAGGATAGAGATGTGTGTTTGTGGCCTGACACAAACTCCAACACTAGAATGGATTTCTATAGTGGATGTACATTGTTTGGGGAGTAGCTTGGTGCTGATGTTATACATTCCAGAAATAGAGTTGAAACTTTTTAAAATACAAATACAGTGCTGCTGTTTGTTTCCCCTTTCACAGAACACAATAAAAGGTCTTTGTTAGCATCTGATTGTACTCACAGTATTGTATAACTAGATTTGTCTGACATGCTTTGACTTGTTTTGGGTAAGAAAATGTGGTATACAATGACATGAAGGTAGAAGTTATTTTTTCCTTTCTCATTAATGTACTATGAAAATTCCCATCTGAAAATTAATGAAATTTGTTTTATTCTTTTTCTGTTTTGGTTGGTTTTGTAATTAAATCACTGTTTAAATTCAGTTTTTAAACCAGTAGAGGAAAGTATTCATACACTGTGGTGTCTTCAGAGTGGAGAATAATGAAATCCAACATAGCCTCATCATCTCTTACATCAACACAAATTAAGAATCTTGATTATATGGTGAAGCAATCAATAGGGTAGCAGTGAGTATGTATTGATTAGGAAAATTGCTTTTATGAAAAGTAATCAAATTCATTTCGGCTGACTTGCCTTCCTCTTATGGCCTGATCCTATGAACTGCTGCAGTGAGATGACAATCCGTAGGATCAAGTATAGCAAGCAATCGGGGGGAGTGCATTCAATTACTATCAGTAGAACTTGCTTTTAAATGTGTTTTGGATCAAGATGTGTGTCATATAAGTGACTTGTGTAGCTTTGCCAGAGGATGTAACACTCTTAGAAAGCATTTTAAATGCCAGTTAGTTGCTGCTGTGTCCTCCATTGCCCAAGGAATTAAAACTGTTACATCTGAATCCGATTCAAGGTGCACAACTTTATCATTACAGAATCGTGCAAAATTATCACAATGGGCCAAGTTTGGTTCACCTTCCAGTAGGATGCATTTGGAGGCCGATAAACCTCTGAGAAGGGTTACCCAGAAAGGTTCCACTGGACGCAGTTCAGATAACGAGAAGAGTGATCGCTTTGCTGCCATTGCCTCCACTTTATAGATTGGCAGATGAGGTCTGTGGTGGCATGTTTACTCAGATTCAACATGAGTCTCCCACCATCATAACTCAGGCCATTTTCCAACCAACTTCATACTACCTCATTCCTCTCTAAAGCAGGTACCCAGCCTTCAACAAGGTCCAAGTAAAGGTAAACTGTACCTATTGAAACAACAGGAAACGCAACTTAAAGGTACAGATGCCGACTAAGAAAAAGTTAGTGGCAAATGGACAGGTAGACTCATCTGCAAATTTGCAAATATACCCGTACAGCTGCTGTAGTGAAGCAGACTCAATTTCCAAAATGCTGACAAATGAAAATTAATGTTAGAGATCAAATTGCCTTTGCTTTTGATTTTCTGTTGTACTGAGTGTGTTGTATTTATAGAGTGTTTGAAACAAGAATTCAGTGTCCAAGCTGTACTTGAAAAGTTGTGGTTTCTCACAAGAAAAGCTGAGCGATTGGGAAAAAAAAGTCTCATTTTTCAGATTCTGAAATCACAAGTTTGGTATGTGGACATGCCTACAGTTTTTCTTGAAAAGATGAACACTGATCTAGAAAAAAAAATTAATTGATTAGTATTTGTATTGTAAAAGCAAAGACACAAAATTTGGAGACATTTACAATAAATTTGCTTAAACTTTTATTTAGTTTTCTTCACCTCTTAACAGTTTCAATATGTATATGGTAACGTCAGTGGTGATGTAGCAGATGGGGAATACACTGGATAATCCCCATAGTGAGCATATGTGCCCCCCTCAGGAAAATAAGCCACATTTTAATAAAATCATTGATCTGTTTGGATGATGCAGAATTATATAGCAACCCCTAATGAAAAACAATTTGAACACGTATATCTTCAATTAGCAGCATTTCCTATACCAGATCTTACTGGAATCTTAAGCCCACTTACTAGTGAATAAGACCATTTAACACAGTAGAGTTTACTGGGGAATTGAGCCGTTAAAAATGAGTTCAGTTCAGGTTCTTCAATAATCTTTTAACTCTGCACTTCAGTTCCAGTTCAGGCACTAACTTTATAAAGTGGTTTGATAATCAATTCAAACATTTTGGTACAATTTACACCCCGATCCAGCCTAAGATGCGGCTGGCCTAAAGAGCTGGAGGCTGTATCCTAGGCCCATTGCAGACTGCGCCAGTGCAGCCCAGGTTCACCTCTGGGGCCTCCCCTTATGTAAGCAGCATGGGCCCTCCTCAGATTTGCCTGGGCTGGGAAAGGGTTTGGGATATCGGTGTCAGTGCCGATATCCCTGCCCCCTCCCAGGCTGGGCCGGCCAATGACCCCCCTCTCTTTCCACCCCTGCCCACTGTCCCCCCACCCCTGTACCAACCAATGTGGAACTTAACCTGCGGCGGCCGGTGTAGGTTCGGGACGGTGGCAGAGTGACCGGTGCCGGCCTCGACACTGCACCGCTTACTCATAAGAAGCCGCAAACGTGGTTTATGGCACTTCTGCGACTCCTTGGGTCGGCGGAGTGCGCGCTCCACCGGCCCATACTTGTGCTGGATTGGGCCGTTAGATACATTCATGTAGGATAATCTCAAACTATTTTGCTTGCAGTATATAGAATTATTACTGTTGAGGAAAAATGTTTTTTTTAATTAAAAAACTTGAGTTTTGAAATACTTCTGCCAACAAAACACAACAGAATTTAAAAAAGAGCAAGTAGGAGAATAAAGCAATCATATGAAATTGGTAGTTGAGTGCATGATTATTGAACCACTTCTTCTGAACTTGTTATTATGTTTTTGTCTTTAAGCATTTGCCCAAGTTTCAAGACATCCAAAAGATTTCAGGCTCGGGTTCAGTTCTGGTTCACTGGGAAAAATCTTATTTGGGGGATAAGTTCAGTCCAGCTTCCTAGAACTTGTTTCCAAGGAAGTATGCATTGGTTTGTGCTGTTAAGCTAGTAGTCATAGTGCTAAAGAGGGCAGTCATGTTCACAATGTTCAAATCTAGTTTCCTCTTTAGTTTGACAGCAAAGAAGTTGTAAGCATTTACATTTTCTTCATAATTATACAGTAGTTCCTTCCCTTTTAGCCCTATACAAGTGAAAAGCGTGGTGAAATTATCTAAATTGGCTCACATCCTGCTTTGTTCATCAATTTCATTGGTAAGGGGTTGAAAAACAGTTGTTCATCAATGTGCTGAAAAAGAGGGAGCGTGCATCATTCAAAGAAAGGAAGTATTTGAGGTGGGGGAACATTGCTACAGGGGAGTGGTACCGTTGCATTTTTTTTCTTTTAAAGGGTCATGTGATAAATAGTAGGTATATATATATATATATATATATATATATATATATATATATATATATATATATATATATATATATATATATATATATATATATATATATATATAATTGTGCTTTCCCACACTTCAGTATAAGCATTGTCAGGGTGGCTTGCAACAATACTGCAAACGCTTCCAACAAGATATGCAGACACTTTAAACACTTCTCAGAGAATGAGAGGAGTGTGTTATCCATCACTAATGACATCAGGATACCCGTTTTCTTTTTTTTAAAATGCTACCATTATAGGAGATGTGCATATGCACTACCTACCATTTCCAAAGCAGTTTGATAATGGTGGAGATTTGCATAAGGTCTGGGGTGTCACCAAAAGCATCTTGCTCATATTTCTAACAGCATGAATCTCTAAAATTCCAGGTAATCAATATGGTGATCCATACTCCTTGTAAAAACAGCAAATGTTTAAAGTCACTGTTTGTTTAAACCACATATACACATACCTGCTTCAGCTTATGGTTAAAAAGGGTTGAAGGTGAAGGTGACCCCTGACAATTAAGTCCAGTCGTGTCCGACTCTAAGGTATTCCAGCTCATCCCCATTTCAAAGCCGAAGAGCCAGCGTTGTCCGAAGACGCCTCCGTGGTCATGTGGCCAGCATGACTCTCCTTGCCGCAGCGCATAGCATGTAGCTGGAACACGGAGCGCTGTTTACCTTCCCGCAAGCGGTACCTATTTATCTACTCACATTTACATGCTTTGGAACTGCTAGGTTGGCAGGAGCTGGCCAAGCAACGAGAGCTCACCCCGTTGCGGATTCGAACTGCCGACCTTGCGATCGACAGCTCATGGTTCAGCGGTTTAACCCGCTGCGCCACCCGCTGGCCTTAAAAAGGGTTATAAACCTACATTTTCTCAAGGTAAGCATGTTGTGTGCCTTGCAGTTCTAGACTTTGATCCAAAGAGTGGGATTCTGTGAGGCACAGACCCTCATGCCATGTTTCTGAAACTTGGGTTTTGGAAGTTGTTTGCCATGGAGGTGAAGACTGCTGTTTGAGAAACACAAGTCCAAAGTGCCCTTAACTCAGCATGTAGTATTAATCCTGTGCTCCTTTGGATTTTGGCCCTTAGGTTAAACTCTGTTTAATCTTTCAGTTTTAATGCTGCTCATTTCTTTATTATAATAGAAACAATACATTGCTTATTCTATGTTCATTTAATTTGCGAAATCCTTAAATGAGTTATTTAGAAATAAAGTGAGGATCCAATCATGATATACTCATCTTTAAAGATTGCTTCTCCTAGGCTGCAATCCTATACACACTTTCTTGGGAGTAAACCCCATTGAACACAGTGGGACTTATTTCTGAGGAGACATGCATGGGATTTTGCTGCTAATCTCTTCTCAGTTTATGTGCTTTTACACATTTGTACCTAACATTCCCCTTTATTTGTTTGAGCAAAGATTTAGATTTTGTAATATAAATCAGTCTATAAAAATATTGATTTTGGTTTTGAAAGAGTACAAAAATAATCCTCTTCCTGCAAGGTCAACAAATTTAAATAAACTTGGCACATGTAGAAGAAGTAATAATATTTTATATGGAACCAAAATAAGCAGTTTTCAAAAACAATAACCAGGAAACAAGATATGAATGAAACCTCGGCTGATTAAACATTAACACACTTTACACCATTTGGTTGTAAGCTGACTAGAGAATGATGGATGAAAACAGCAATTTTTGGTTCAATCCTATGCATGTTTACTCAAGTAAATCCCACTGAATTCAATGGGACTTGCTCTCTGGGAGAGTAAGCTTTGAGAGTAACTCCATTGAACTCAGTGGGACTTACTTCTGAGTAAACATGCATAGGATTGAGCCAAGAGGCACTTTTTCAATTGGTGCTCCTCTTATATTTAGCAGGGGGAGAGTAACTGCCCCCCCCTTTCACCCCAGCACAGTGTCTTTTCTGGTGACTGTTGCTGTTGGTGTTCTGCATCTTTTTTTTAGATTGTGAGCCCTTTTGGGACAGGGAGGCATTTAATTATTTGATTTTGTCTGTAAACCACTTTGTGAACATTTTGTTGAAAAGCGGTATATAAATACTGTTAATAATAATAATAATAATAATAATAATTTATCATAAACTTTGTCCCTTTTTTCTTTGCCTTTGAAAAAAGTAAATAGTTATATGATATACACTGCATACACGTGCCCAACACACTTTCTATTTTAATTACTGTATAGGAAAATGTGAGTTTCACAATGCCCAGTGGGCACATCACTTCTTAGAGAGAAAGTGGAAACAAAAGCAGCCACACCTATTTTCTATTTGTAGACTGAATTGTCAAAACTCACTCATGTGAGAGGTGAGACCCCTTCTAAAATAATTCATAGATAACTTTATCTATTAGAGGCTAGGAACTTAATGCCCTGTTTCCGAAAATCTCCTTTTTACAGTTAACTAGATAACTGCATAACCCTCTTAAGCAAAGAGCTCATGAACTCCCTTCCATGGTTATTTCGAGCCTTGACTCTTCTAACAAAGATCAACCAGGAAAGTTGCTTTTGTTTATAAAAGTAGAAAATAGATTTGATAAAAATGGTTAGTCCCCTGGCCCTTCTTTTATTTATCATATCAGAAAAGAACAATGTTTTGCTGTGTTGTGGTCAAAACAGAGGCGACCTTGCTTGTTCACAAGTGCTCAAAGTCTAGAGATAAGAAGGGCAAAATAATAGAGTACAATGGGAAGAGTGTAGTGTAATTATTTGTGACTTGTCAAGTGACGCCCTTTCAGGCCCCAAGTGATTCAGATCTGGGAACTCTGCACAATTCTCTAAACTAACCATAGCCAGCATCAGAGAAATCTCACCCAGCTTCCCCGACAGTGCTGAAATTGCATCAGTTTGTCATGCACTGAGCATGCCAGCTCTACACAATATCATTTGCTTGCAAATGGGCCTGGCCCCAAAGCCCTGATACACATTCCTTGGTATCTGGCTCTTGGCCTGTGATTTGTCATGTCTCTGGTGCTATCAGTTTAAGGTAATTTTAATAGATTCTGATGGTTTGCTTGTAGGAGTCAAGAATGCACTCTAGGCTGTGTTGCTTTATACCTCTTTCTGCAGTGTGGAGCATGGTAGATTACCTCGTGCTGGTGATACCCAGACAAAAATTGCAGAGGAAATGAGGAGGCTGTCTTGTGTGGTTTTGCTTAAAGCTGGTATTGGCAGCTATGACAAATCTTCTAAGGAAATTTCATGGCTTGTTTAATCACTATTCCCATTTCTGAAATGCAAGGTTTCTTTTCTTATGAGTAGTTTTGTCATTTTCCATTAGAATGCAGATATGACTGTGGGAAATTTTGTATACTTCCCAAGTAGTAAAACTGTTGTAGAAGCAAATGAAGTAAAGATTACATCTCTTATTTGTGAGTTTGATGAAGCTGCATATATATATATATATATAGTTTACTATATATATATATAGTTTACAAAACTTATAGGATTACCTGGGTAAAGACACCCAAACATCTTGGATTAAACCATGTACTCATCAATATTGGAGCTTCCCTTATTAGTATAACTAAGATGGTGCACCATTGTGATTTTATTCATCTCTCTCACTTGGGCTGCATAAAGCAGGTCTTTCTGACAACCTGAACTACTAAGAGAACATAAAATCAATAATTTAATAGTTAGGAAATTAGGAACATTAGGAAATTGTTCAGGAAAATGGGTGTTTAGTTGTCTTAGAAAATTAATTCAGCTGCATTATGAAATAATTGGCATATTTTGCTCTGCTTTTGACACCAGTAGATGAGATTATTTTACCATTGACAACTCTGATCTTTACATCATTTTTTAACTGACTCCCTTAATTGATTATTTCTGTAATGTTAGAGCCTGCAGCATAGCTCTCTAGAAGTCTGCTGACACCAATCGATTACCATAAAAGTGTTAATGTTAGTGATTTCATCCAAGAAATATTCAAAACGCTGTAGCTAAAAACTGCCAGAGCATAGGCCCTTGTTATTTTTTGCTACTGTTGATTAACAAGGACTTCTCTAAAGAGGTATGAATGAGTCCTTGGAAAAGAGCAGGCTTCAAGTTTCTGTGCATCAGTATGGAGTACCAACCCATTAATGTTTAAATTGTAGCATTTTAAAAACAGTTTCTATTAATATTCATCATTGTATCTCCATGGAATTCATGCAAGAAGTGTTCAGACATAGACCATTTCTTTTGACTTTTCCTTAGGGGATATCTGACAGCAGAGTAACTTGGAGCATCCCTGAAGCAGCAGTCTGAGTTCTTGTCAGTTCTTCCCCCCCACCCACCCACCCCCACCTACCAGAGAGAGATTGAGCAGGGTTGTTTTTTTAAGGTGAAGTTGTTCTCAATCATTTTTGAGGCATTTACAGAATCTATATGTGAATCTCTAAAAACTTTTCTGAATCATAAAAGGTAAGGAAACTAATTCTATCAATCTCTCAATTCATTCTTCCTTCTCTTTCCTCTGTGCCTCAGACCAGATCCCATTTTGCACATTCGGTACATAATTTTCTACATGGAGAGTTCAGATGGGATTGTCATCATAGCTTGAGGGTGTATGCAACACTTTATGAAGCTCAGCATAGATATTTTGAAAATACTGTTTAAGTATGGTTCGATCAAACTCATGTGTGTATTGGTTTACCATGGTTGTGTGAATACTGTTCTGCCATAGCTTTTCATTCATCAGTGGATAGGTTGTTCTTCAAAGCAGACAAAATGCAAATGTTTGTAGTAGTCCATTAGAAAAAAATCTAAACGTTAAAGATGTCATCTAAAACATCTAAAGATAGCATAATATCTTTATTATGAAGTCTCAAAGTTGTGAGCAAGCTTTTTCCAAGTTCTCCGGAACACTTCTGCTGGTTACATGTTAAGTCAAAAGAGAGAGAAAATAAAGGAATGGGATAGATACAAAAAAAGAAAAAGAAAAGATACTTCTAGATATAACTGAAACCTCAAATCTGCCATTTGCACGTCATTATGGAACGGAGGTGATGTTACACAGATGGAATTTGGTTAGACTATAACTGCAAAAAGATCTTCAGTTGTGGCAAGGCGTGCCTGGGTGAAGAAGCACTAGCTGCTCTTTTTTTTTGTTTTGTTTTTTTTGAAACTATAAATGCCAATGTATCCAAATAACCAGCAACATCTTGATTCCCCACACTGCTCTGCTTTTTTAAGGGGGGGTTGTTTTTATTTAACATTCAACCTGAGGAAGACTACTGTACTGATGAACTTGAAACCTTGGCCACTACATTTGTGACTTTTGGTCCTAATAGTTATCATGCTACTGTTGCTGTTTAGCTTACTCTTGTTCTTCCACCAAGAATTCATCCAGAGAAGTCAACTCTGTAGAGTGTAATAAATCTTTGGCTGACCCTGAACTTCCTGTCTCATTAAGATGCTGAACATGCACCCTGCTCACCTTAAGTCATGTTGGCCTATCTGATCTCTGGGGGAATTTAGCAGCAGCTGATATGAGTATGGAAGAAAAATATCTGATGAAAGCAATGAGCATATACTCAGCATTAATGCACTTAAAGAAGATTTGTTTTCTACAGTTGTGCATTTCATCTGTGCATGTGCTCAGTATTGCATCACCAGCTCACTTAATATAGGAAGGCGGAGTAGTTTCTTTGGCTATGTGCTCAACCAATATGGGTAAATTATGTGATGCTCTTGTTCTTTATTTATAGAGCGCCATCCACGTGCATGACACTTTACATAGAGTGAGAAAACAGAGCCTTGCCCTGATGGCTCACAATCTAAAAGAGACACAAGGGAGATAACAGAAGAAGGGGATGGAAGTGATACAAGGAAAGATTGGGGACGAATATATGAATATCATGTATACTAAGTCTGCGTGGTGTGGTATGGGGTTTAGGGGCTTTATGAAAAAGGTGGGCTTTGAAGAAGGAAATAAGGGAGGCAGCATCCATCACAGAGGCTTTTCCAGATGTAAGGGGTAATGAGAGAGGGGGGCATAAATGTTTAAGGGCACCTTTGAAGAGATAAAGCTGTTGGGGGGGGGGAGAATGAGGCCATGGAGAATGTTAAAGATAAGGCTGAGAGTAGACTACAGACTTCAAGAACACCAGACAGACTGTCGCAGAACATGTTTTAATTGGCTTTATCAAGTTAGCAACATAAATATACAATCTGCATGTATTTTTCCACACATTCTGTATGCTTATTAGAAAATCTTTCCATCTGTGCTTGTCATCACATCCACCTAAACCCCAAGCTGCTTTTTTTCTAAAACTCTAATTCTTCAAGGCTTACAAATCTTTCCCGTGTGTGTGTGTGTTTCCAGAAGCAAATTATAGTTTAAGTAAGAGTGATTTGCTAGCGTTTTTATATCTTTTTACCTATCTGAATAGTGATATTGAAATAAAAATTAAAAATTAGAATTGGTAAACTACTGTGGTTGTATCACAATATATGCTTGAAGGATATGTGTCTATTAATTTGTATCTTCAACACTGCTGTAAGATGATGCAGTAATTAAAACTAAAATTATTAACTGTATTATGAACAATAAAAGCCAAGTTCTCTTTATTATAAGTACACCAAGTAAATGAAATCCAATCTGTTTTTTCCAACAGACTTTTTGAGAAACATATTTGGAAACAGACCATCAACATTAGCTTGTCACTACAATGAACCAATTATTGGATTGGGTTGTCATTGCTCTTACTTGGCTATCCAACTTGTATAACAGTAGGGGTCACTGTGTGCATTGAATTTGACATGACATTTTAAAATTAACTTAAAGGACTTGAACATTCAAGCAAAGTTTAAAAGAAAAGGCTTAGAAAAAATATTTTGAATAGAAGAAAAGGCATACCGTGAAATATGTAAAAGTGGCACTTATATTTCTTGAATGAGCTTGCTAACATTTTATGCATATGACTGATTTATAAGCATACTAAAACAAGAATTTAAAGTTTTTAAAAATATATAGATTTTCACTGATGAGTCTCTCTGTGATTGTACAGAGATAGTGTGGTGTGACAGCATTCCAGATTAATGACAAAAGAAACAAAATTCTATTGTGCAAGAAGCTGTAAACTATTTTTTCCCCTTTAAAACAGAAGATGTGACAGTGCTGTCGCTTCCTGGCATGATTCTGAAATTGTCTTTTTTTAAAGGTTAATATGTTTTGTTTGTCCTTGATATTATTCTCACTGTGATAATTTCTTCTTTCAGGCTTTGCTTCCTAATTTTATTTTCCTTCAGACAGCAAATGGCCAATTTTTGACAGGAACACAATTGTAGCTCTGACATGTCTAACCAGATGTTCTCTCTCGTTCTACAAATGATTCTGACATTACATAACAAGTATCTTACAGCATCATACTAGTGTCTTTTCACTTTCTGCTTGGTGTCTGGATCCGTTGTGGATTCTCAGTAGTTTAGCTGAATCATAGTTTTTTTTCCCCTCACTTTTTCCTCTGGGTCTTCTAACTCCTTTTGTTATTGTCTGTTGAAAAATTTAAATCCTCTCTTTTCTTGGCACTGTGGCATTAATCTCTTTGACATTATACTTCAAAATGAAAAAAGTGCTCACCTCTTTATACCATGATACCTGTAAACAAAGTCTCTTTGTATGCCACAATACATGTAGCAATGCAAAGGCAGGTGTAATTTTTATTTATTGGTAAACTAATGCCTCCTTTAATACAACTGCAGTTTGTTTTTAACTGGCTTGAGCTATTTATGTCAACATAAAATATCAAGAAAGGAGAAAGATTTCTAGTTAATCATCTTTTTAATTCCATCTGTTGATTTTGCAGTCTTTGTAAAATGCTTTTAATTACTATGAACACAGTCCACCCAGAAAGATCTCCTTTGTAGAAAGATTTCCCTTTAACATGAATGGGTCAAAAGTTCTTCTCTTGCCTAACTTATGTTGGTGTAAGGGATTTATACAGAAGTTCCTGTATGTTCTACCATGTATATCTACAGACCCTGTTTAAAAATTAGTTTCCTAAGCCAGTGTTTCCCAGTGTTTCCCAAACTGGGTTGCTACCCACTGGTGGGTTGCGACCCAATTTTTGGTGCAGCAGGGGCCCGCCATATGCCCAGCAGACTAGGAATCTGCTGGGCATATGGGGCGTAATGTGGAAGTAGCTTCAGATTTGCGCCACATAATGCAATGCATTCCCAAGCTGTGCATCACAACACACCATGCGGTGTGTCATGACACACAGTTTGGGAACGCATCATGTTATGCGATGTGGCGTGACCTGAAAGCTACTTCTGCATCATGCTCCATAATGCCGGGCGGATTCCTGGCTGGGGGGGGGCCATATCCAACCAAAAATTTGGGTCACGATCTACCAGTGGGTCGCAACCCACAGTTTGGGAAATGCTGTCAGTCTGCAACCCACCACGAACAATGAGGTGGGTCGCAAGATTGGAAGTAGCTTCTAGGCTCACGCATTTCTGCCATGTGTGGAAGATAACTCTGGAACAAGGAGATCCCATGCTTATTTGAACCTTTCCTTGGCCACCTGTTACAAGCCCTTCCATTCTTCTCTGCCTGTCTTGTCTGTTCATAGAAAGAATAGGCGTGGGGTTCTGATTGTGTGGCTAGAGAGACCGTTTGCTCAAAAAAGTACAACTCTTGGCTTAGGGTAGTACCTTCTGTGTACAGTAATGGGGAGTGGAAAGGAGCCATGCAAGCAGAAACGTTTCCCCTTGTCTCTACACATTGAAGTGAGACAATGGACATAGTGTTTAACCAGGGTGCTCAACTCCTTTCTAACAGCGCATTCCTGTGTAACGTTGCACCGATGTAACAGTAGATGCACCAGTGTAAGTGCACTTACACCAGTGCATCTACTGTTACACCGGTACAAGGTTACACAGGATTGCACTGTAAACCTAAGCAATAAGTGCTTCCAGCAATGGAATGCTTGTAGAACTGTCCTATGACCGAGGTTATTGTGCAGGATAGTAGTCTACCAAAAATACCTTAATTTTGGTCAGTTGTAGAAAGGTGAAGATGCTTAATATTTTTAGAGCAGCAAGGTGTCTTGTATAGAAACTGTGTTCTATACAAGGTTTTTTTTTATAAATTAAACAAAATGGACAGCCTGTGGGAATTTCAGGGTGGTAGGTAGGGGAGTACGATCAAATGCTAGCTCAGCCATCAGTTTGCTGGTATGCTTGTTTGTCATTTCAGTTATGAAGCCAGGCTCAAACTGCAGCTTGAGAATCTACTGTGAGTTCTGTTTTCATAATACATCTGTCTTCACCCCAAATCTCCAGGGAGAATCACTCCCTGTTTCACATCTAGCATGCATGGGCAATTTAAACAATGCAGGGTGCCACTGGAAAATGTAAGGTCACAAACAACACTTGAGAGCTGATTGTAGTGAAAAAAATTACAATACCACCATCTATTCAATTAAAATAGCACCCAAGGTTCTCTGTGAAGCAGGTCTAAACAGACTTCTCCATTAAATAACTAGCACAGTCTGTTCTTTGTTGCCTCTGCAATAGCAAAATATGATGCACCATTTAGAAAGTGTTGTTCACTTTCAGCCAATATTCTGACTCCTTTGAGTTTAACTAAGAAAACAGTAAAGTCATTGCTCCAGTTACTGTGCTTTTTTGAAAATAAGTCCTGATAGTGCTACAGGCATGCTTAGAGCAGTGGCTCAGGTATTTACCCACTTCACATATCCTTGTCACAAAGAGTCAGTTTCTGTCCTTTTGAAGTCTTATGCAGTGATGCAGACATCCTGCAGATCATACAATTTGTGTAATATAGAATTCTTTCCTGCTAACAAAGTCCATGTTAGTACTGTTTATTGTCATTATAAAGCTGTTTAGGGCCCTAAATGCAAGCAACTTATTTGAGTCACCTTTTACTGATTCTTATTTGGAAAAAAGCTCCAAATAATAAAATGTACCTTAAGTAGCATCTCCTTAACATGTAGCAGTAATTTTTCTTTAGAGAGGGAAGGGGAAGCAATTAGGAAGTGTTTGTGATCATCCAGATGTTGATGACTTTATAGGTTAATCCAGAACCTAGTTGTGCATAACTGATGGTGGAATATGCTTTGAATAAGTAGTTTTCCTCTGCATGAACAGCTGTTCGTATTCTGCAATCATGGGCAGCCCAATCCTGCTTAAGGATCCGCCGGGCGGCCGAGTCTCCTCGGGGAAGGGGACGCTTGTCCCCCTTCCCCGAGTGTAACAGTGGCTGGGGTCAACTATTTTGCTGGCGGAAGTCGGAGGAGGCCGAGTAACGGTTCAGCCACCCAGCGGGGACCGTGATATGGTGGGAGCCATGCCCCTGCCCCTGCCCGGGGCAGCTGGGCCTATGGCCGCTCTCCCGGCTCCGCTGTCTCTCCCCCCTGTCCGCTGGCGCCAACCCTCCCCCCACCTGCTGGATACAAACGTACCTGAGTCTGGTGGCTGGCCGAGGGCTCCAGCAGTGGAGCTGGGAAGGTCGGCTTTGCGCCGGCCTTCCTGGCTCTAAAGTAGTCGCAAACGTTTTTTACGGCACGTTTGCGACTACTTCGGGTGGCGGAACGCTCATTCCGCCGCCCATATTTAGAGCAGGATTGCGCTCTTATTGTTCTATTCCAGTGTTTCTTAGAGTCCTACAG
This sequence comes from Plestiodon gilberti rubricaudatus, assembly GCA_026170595.1. NCBI lineage: Eukaryota > Metazoa > Chordata > Lepidosauria > Squamata > Scincidae > Plestiodon > Plestiodon gilberti. Next base: position 54,885,137 of record JANXHW010000002.1, read on the forward strand.
GAGAGTTTAAGGTAAAGGTAAAGGTATCCCCTGACAATTAAGTCCAGTCGTGTCCGACTCTGGGGTGTGGTGCTCAGCTCATTTCAAAGCCGAAGAGCCAGTGTTGTCCGAAGACGCCTCCGTGGTCATGTGGCCGGCATGACTCTCCTTGCCGCAGCGCGTAGCATGCAGCTGGAACACGGAGCGCTGTTTACCTTCCCGCAAGCGGTACCTATTTATCTGCTCGCATTAACATGCTTTGGAACTGCTAGGTTGGCAGGAACAGGAGAGTTTACTCCCCTGTAAATCTTTGCGGGGGCAGGGCAATGTCAGAGGCAGTATTCCAGGATTGTGCCCACCGCCGCCAAAGAAACGCTTTTTTAAACATACGTAGCTGTCCTGCCGGCTACCCAAAGGGTTCGGAGGGGCTGTGGCCGCCTCTGCAAGCCTCCCCAAAGTTCTAAATGGCGCCGATCGCATCATGAAGACCACTTCTGGTTTTTGCCAAAAACTGGAAGTGGGCTTTGGAACACGATAGCTGCTGTTTAGAGTCTTGGGTAGGCCTGTGAAGGCAGCAGCAGCACCCCTCCCCCCAGAACACTTCAAGGAGCTGGCAGGACAACCAGGTACGTTGAAAAAAGCGTTTCTGCAGCAGTGGTGGGCATGATCCTGGAGTGCCGACATTCGGGCTGGTCACCCCTTCCAAAGGTAAGTCAGACACTTTCAGTAAAAGTGATGGGTCGCGAGCCACCACTTTGAGAACCCCTTTCCTATTGTCGTCTTCTTTTTTACGAAACTAGCCGTTATGAGAAACCGTTGCTCTTCATCATTTGTTATCTATTTTCATTATTTTTTTACCATCTATATGACTGTCAAGGTTGGCAAGTTATGTGCATATGAAACAGCTCAGAATGTGCTGTTTTCTTAATAAATACTGGGTACAGGGTAGGAAATGCCTTCATATTTTTTTCATTAACTCAAACTTCATTTGCAAACAAGTTGGTGAAAGATTTTCACAGCACAGTCACAAAATATTTCTAAATATATTCTTTTCTGAGGAAAATGGTTAATGGATATTTTTAAAAAGAAAGAAAGCACTGCACTTCTCAGCATGAGTAAGCAAGGAAGGTTTTTTTACCTCTACCCACAAAAGTTCCAGGTGTGGGGACTCTACTTCCTACCCTACCTCTTCCTCTACCAGCTACCCAAGCATGCCTGGCTCCAGTTGTTTCACAGCTAGCAGGAAAGGGGAAGGAGAATATGTATGGCACACTTCCCACATCAAATGACTTGCTCCACTTTGCAGTTTTCAACCCTTGGTTATTAAAATATTTTATGCATTAGCTGAAAGAATGGAGGCTTGTGCACAGTAAATATCCTCAATCTTATACAGTTTGTGAAACTTTTATCTGAAATGCCTCTCATAAGCTCCATTTACCACATCAGAGAGCGCTTGAAAACCTAATGTGTTTTTTTTTTCTCCCTGACAGGTAAACTTTAGTTTTTCACATGTGCGGATTTTACCATATCAAAAACGAATGTGTGTATATTGGGTCGTAGTTACATTCTCCAGTGTCTGAAAGTGTATCTGCCCTTTTCTTATCCATTTAACGTAGTCTTAACTTTTCAGCTTTTTACACTTGGGGGAGTTATAAGAACTAAAACACATTTTGCATTTTTCTTAATGCAACCTCTTCCAGCCCTGTGTATTGTAAAATAAGTCTATGTAAACATGCACTGAAAGCAGCCTGAAATGGCTGCCATTAAAATGTTGACACTGGCCAATACTTATCTGTCCACTATATCTCAAGATACAAGAGCTATTATTAAGAGCTGTTATTTCCTGTTATTTTGAATTGCTTATAACTTTGCCAGACTTTATCCATTGAGAATTTCCATACCAGGTCTTTGCCTCAGGCTGATTTCTCTGCCCCCCCCCCTTTGGTCTCTGCAATAACAATTTTTCTGGTTGTTGTTTTTTTGTGTTTTTTTTTAGAATAAGATCAGGAGGAAAAAAACATGCATTTGACGATACTACAAAGAATTTGTAGTCACTTTTAAAGTATTTGCAATGCTCTCTCCCTCTGATTAACATTCAAATCCCTTGTTCTAATCTGTGCATATTACTGTGCAAATCTGCACAAGTATCTGCCTGCAGAGCGTGCACTCCGCAGGTGCTGGGTGTCGTAAATGCGCCATATCGCATTTGTGCCCAAACACGCCCAAACACAATCCCGAGGTGTAAGTGCCGAGTACATTTGTACAGGTGTACATTTGTAAGTACTCCCGAGGTGTAAGTACTCCCGAGGTGTAAGTACATTTGTAAGTGCGCCCAAACACACTCCCAAGGTGTTCCCGGATCACGCCGAAGGCCTGGGAAGACCGAAGGATACTGCGGCCGCCCCTTTAGGCCAGCCGCATATCTTTATGCAGAATCAGGCTGCCCATAGCATTATAGGTTTTAAAGATTCTAATCGTTGAAAATTATTAAGTTCAGCAAAGTGACCATTAAGTGGCTGCATCAGAGTAAGAGGTGAGACTCAATCAGTCTTGCTAGGACCAATTGCAAAGTGGGAAAACCTGCTTCTGAAACTGGGTAACCAAGCTTTTGCTCCAACAAGAATGCTCAGTAATGTCTTTTTGAATACAGATAATGCCATGAAACATTATGCCCTGTACTGGTCCTACAATACTTAGGTGTTCACATCTTCATAATGATGGATATTTTGCTAGTAAATAACAACAAAGGAGAAGAAAAGTTGCCTACACTAATCCTTTCTTTTTATTCTTTTTTGAAAGGCAACACTTCACAAAGCTGTAAAGGTTTTCATCTTCATTTTGCTTATAGAATGAAGTTATGTTTTTTCCCCTAGTTTACAATCTGAATCAAACAATACAGTCAGCAATAGTTAACATAAGAACATAAGAAGAGCCCTGCTGGATCAGGCCAAAAGCCCATCTAGTCCAGCTTCCTGTATCACACAGTGGCCCCACCAGATGCCTCAGGGAGCACAAGACAACAAGATAATCTGTTTCCCGTTGTTATGTTATGTGGGCTTACTAAAAATCATATGCAAAAACTCTCCAAGAAAGAAGTAGGGAGGATATGGGGATGGGAAGTTCCTGACTGATCTTCAGAAACAGCAGAGTTGTTCCACCATCTGTAGTCAATAATAGGCAAAAACGTTTCCCATTTGTTAAAATCTTGTTGTCCCCCTGTAGAAGTATTTGGACATTATGGGAGAAGCTGACAAGCTCCAGAAACTCATCTCCCTTTTGACCTCATCTTCTTCCCTCTTCTTAATCTTGAGTGGGGTTTCTTTCCTCCTGTCTTCTCATGATCTCCACCTGCCCCATTCATCTCTTGTTCTGGACTCTGAAATTTCTGGATCTGAGTCACAGATAAACTTACTGGTTCAAGTTCAAGTTCCGGTAGCCATTTAACAGCCCAATCCTGTGTAACTCTTGCACCGGTGTAACAGTAGATCCACTGATGTAAGTGCATTTATGCTAGTTTGGATGCCCCCGGAATGCCCCCTGCACCGGTGGAGTTACGCTGGTGTCCGTCCCATGTACAAACTGTGCATGCGCAGCATCCGAGGGGGGTTACGCTGGTTTCTGTTTTGTGACCGTCAGCGTATAGCAAGTTACACTAGCATAAAGTGCACTGACACCAATGGATCTACTGTTACACCGGTACAAGAGTTACACAGGATTGGGCTGTACGTGTGTTTACTAAGCAATGGAAAAGTTTAAAAAGAATTGAAACCCAAGTGGTTGTATGCTACTAAATTGTAACTCTGCTTTAGAAAACAACCACCAAAAGGTCAGCTCAATTAGGTTTTGGCAAGATTGAGTCTTCACTGTCTATCTGGTATGCTCATCCTGGCAAGTTGGCTAGCAGTTTGCGAGTATTTATGTGCAAATACGGTTAGTCGCACATTGATACTAGTACAAATGGATTGTCCTTAGCGCTACGTAGACAAAACAGTCATGAAATCTTTGCAATGCTTTAAGCAGTAGTGGCATGATATAATGAAGTTGTATTCCATTAAGCACTTGTATACAAGGGAACAAAATGTCATCACCTGAGTGTAGTTGCATTTCAGTAATACAACCTCATCTGTTCCATCAACTAGTTTTGCTCTGATCAATAAGCAGTTTTCTGTGGCCTTTCACTACTGTCAAGTACCATTGAGTGATGTAAATACACATCAGAAACTAAAAACTTGACAGCTCACCCGGACTAAAGAGGGAAAGGAGGAGGGGGAAACCAGTGGAATTGATAGAGATGACAGCTGACATCTGCTGTGTATAAATTATTTGTTATTGCTGCACACAAAACTTCTTTTCTATTGTCTGTGAATGCTCCACTAAATGACCACTGCCCAAATAACACCCAAACGTTAGGTACTATTTTTGCAGAATATAAAACGTTGATGTTATAATCAATACGTGGAAACTTTTTCATTTTAAACGTTTAAACATTAGTCAATAACATTTTAAAATTATTCAAAATAAGAACGTTAAGATCATCTCTAGTTATTATGACTATTTAAACCCCAAACATGGAGTTTTTCACTAGGATTATCTAATTTTATCTGATTTAAAAATTATCTAATCTGATTTGATTCATGGTTTTATAGATCAGGATCCGGGGGGGGGGGGGTGTCTATTGAACCGAATCTTCATATATACATGATGGAAGCACAGGAGTAGTAATCAATCCAACACTTGTGTTATCTTCCTTATTTTATGTTAAGTATTCTTTATTCAGTGCTTGATTTCTACAAGCCTCTTTTGAACACTCTGTACTAACAGCCCTTGATGCACTGAGCCTGGAATGAAAATGACTGTAAAACTTTATGAATTTTATTTATTTATTTGAGAAATTTATATCCCGCCTTTCCTTTGGCAAAGACAAATGCCCAAAGCAACTTACAAGTTAAAAAAAAAAAAGCAATGAGGATTACAATAGAAACAATAAATACAACAATAGAAAATTAGTGAAAAAAACAGTTGGGGGGGGGTCGATATAAAAAAGAAAAAGGGGGTGGAATAGCAGCAAGCATCCTACAGAGGCACAGGAAGCAACCACACACATCCAAACCACACATCAAATGCTTGATGAAATAAAATGTGTTGAGCCCTTGCCGAAAAGCCAAGAGGAGGGGGAAGTTTTTAACAGTCCTGGAAGGGAGTTCCATAGTTGTGGTGCTACGATGGAGAAGCCTCTCCTTCACATTGTCATTCTTCTAACCTGGTCAGAGGAAGCACTTGCAGGAGATCACCCTCAGATGACCAAAGAGGGCAGGTCGGAATGTATGGGAGAAAGGCAGTCCATCAAATAACCTGGTCCCAAACCATGGAGGGCTTTAAAGGTCAATACCAGCCCCTTGAATTGGGTCTGGAATCAAATGGGCAGCCAGTGTAGCCACCAGAGCAGTAGTCCAATAGAATCAAACTGCCTGCTCTAGTAACCACCCAGGCTGCAGCATTCTGCACTAATTGCTGCTTCTGAATTGTCTTCAAGGGCAACCCCATGCAGAGCATGTTACAGTAATCCAGTCTTGAAGTCACTAAAGCATGGACCACCGTGGTCAGATCCGATCACCTCAAGTACGGTGTAGTTGATGCACCAGCCAATGCTGGTTAATCATACCTCTGGCCACCACCGCCACCTGTCCAGGAGCACTCCCAGACTGCTCACCCATTCCTGCAGGGAGAACGCTGCCCCATTTAGAATAGGTGGATGATACAATATCTGCATTGAGGATTTCCTGACCAGAAGGACCTCTGTCTTCTCTGGATTTAATCTTAGCCTGTTGACCCTCATCTGAACCCAAACCACCTCCAGACAACACTCCAGGACTTCCACAGTTTCCCTGGAATGAGATGGCAAGGAGAGTGAGATTTGGGTGTTATCAGCATATTGATGACATCCTACTCCAAATCCCCGGATGACTCACCCACCGGTTTCATGTAGATGTTAAAAAGCATAGGGGACAGAGTAGAATTCTGTGGAACCCCACACTGGGTTGTGGGCACTGGCAGGTATCCCCAGCATCACCATCTGGGACCTATCAGCCAAGAATGAGTGGAACCACTGCAAGGCAGTGCCCCTCCAGCCCCAACTCAGCCAACCAACCCAGAAAGACACAATGGCCAATGGTGTCGAAAGCCACTGAGAGGACCAGCAGAGATGCACTTCCCCTGTTAGTCCTCAGCATAGGTCATCCAACAGGGAGACCAAGGCCATCTCTGTCCCAAAGCCTGGCCTAAAGCCGGATTGAAAGGGGTCCAGATAATCTGTCTCATCTAGAATTCCCTGGAGCTGAGATGCCACCACCCGTTCAGTCACCTTACTCAAGAAGATTGGAGAGACCGACTGATAGATGAGAATATTACTCATATAGCCTCATAAAAAGAACCCTGCAGTATGCTTATTCTTCTTGAGCATTAAGTCCTGGTGCAGACAAAGTGTTCGTGCAAGCTCAGAGGCGCAATGCGCCGGGAGGGCCCCTGGAGCAAGGGGGCAGGGCCAGCGTCGCAACGCGCCCTTGCATTACGTAGACGGGCCCCCCCGCCCGGTTTGCAAGTCTCATTTCAGAGCCAAACCGGCTCCAGGGCGGGCGGGAGGGCCCAGCCCCAACGCTCGTCGGCTAGGTAAGATCCCTCCCCGCCCGCCCTCCCGTGGTGGAGCGCCTGGAGCGCCTGCTCCACGCGCTCCACCGTAGTTCCGCCTCTGTGCAAGCTGTCTTCCACACTTCCTCCTCCTCGTAGTTCATTGAACCTCCAAGATGTCACTTCTTGGAAACAGGGTAGGATGTGTTGCAAAGTTGTCATGGGAGGAAGAAATTTCCAAAAACCTCTTGGAAGCAGCTTCCATGAGTGAAGTTCCACTCCCCAAAACTGCCTCCATATGATTTCTGGTGATTTCCCTCTCCCACGACAGCCTCCTGCACCGCATTCCACTGGTTGGCTTATGGAGATTCTGTTTATGGAATCTGTCTCCGCATTATTTTGGGGGAGTTTGCCCTCGCATGGTAGCACCCCATACCGCATCCCTCAGCATTCCCTGAGGTCCTTCAGCCCTCAGCAGCAGTATTTTGGGAGGCTTGGGGAGCTGCCCTAGGGTTAGCTTGGGCAAGTGCAATTGTGCAAGTGTTTTGTAGGTTGTGATCCACTGTTTTACTAACATTTAACCTTTTATCTCTCGTCCTCCCTTTTCAGCATTAACCATGATGTAGTGTTACCATTGCATGACATGAACCATGGTTAGCCTTAAACCAGAGTTGAAACTAGGATCTGAAGTTGGACTATTCATGCAGGGGAGAAAGGAGGGAGCATACAAGCTCAATAGGTTCTTCTAATCTCTTAGATTTAGCCTTTAATTAAGAGATTGGGAAATGTTATACCTGCACTAGGCTTAGTGTCACCCAAGTCAATGCATATATGTAAACATAATATTTAATTTGAAGAAAGATTGTTGTATTCTTCTAATATTGCATTTTAAATTTTTTATTATAAAAATTGTGGTACGGAGTTCAGATGGGGTGCTGAAATGCTGTGTACTTGCTGATATTCAAAAAAATAAGATGAATACTTAAACCATTTTCTGCACAGTTAACCGTATGGATCAATACACTGTGCCTGCAGGCCATTCTGTCATGCTTTTACAAAGCATTGCAAAATTCTTCTATTAAATAATTAACCTTGTTATAAAATGAATGAGTAGAGTTTTTAAACATTTTAAAGTAATATTTTACATCCAGTTTATGTCATGAACCTCCCAAGTGGAGAGAAATATGTAGAGTAGGTGAAAATCTGGGCTTTCTTTGTGTCCTGCACTTGTAAATGGAGAATGTACAGTAGCATTTCTCTGTCCAAAATTGTGAGATGCTTAGTTTTTCCAAGTGGTCACAGTCTTCAGGGCTTTAGTTAGGCTTATTCTCAGCCACTTGATTGTGGGAGAGACTCTTCTGGATTTTGAAGACACTGTTGAGTGTTTCATACATTCAGTAGTGGAGCAATAAGATACCGTATTTTTCGCTCCATAAGACACACCTTTTTCCCCCAAAACAATAGGGGGAAAAAAGTCTGCGTCTTATGGAGCGAATAATAAAAAAGTAAAGAAAAATACTTACCGGGGCTTCAGGGGCCTGCAGAGGCTCGTGCAGGCCTCCCTGATCTTCATTTCATAAAAAAAAACGGCCATTTTCGGCCACTTCCTGTTTTGATGAAAACCGGAAGTGGCCGAAAATGGCCGTTTTTTGCCGAAATGAAGATTGGGGAGGCCTGCACGAGCCTCTGCAGGCCTTCCCGATCTTCATTTCATCAAAAAAAGGCCATTTTCGGCCACTTCCGGTTTTCGTCAAAACAGGAAGTGGCCGAAAATGGCCGTTTTTTGACGAAATGAAGATCGGGAAGGCCTGCAGGAGCCTCTGCAGGCCTCCCTGAAGCCCCGGTAAGTGTAGTTTGCTTACATTTTTTTAATTATTTTTATTTTTATTTAAAAAAACCTTTTTTCCCCTATTTTTTGCTCCATAGGATGCATGCGTCCTATGGTCCAATGCGTCCTATGGAGCGAAAAATACGGTATGTGGTTCTCTTGGACTTTATGAATGTGAATAAATCCATAAAGACCTTCTTAACACCGACCGAGCAAGGTTTAACAAGGGTTGGAAGTTTTATAACTTTCTTGATATAGTATACCACTGCTGCAGATGGGTTTCTAAATTACATACTTTTTAATGGAAGGGGAGAGAATACAAAAGTTTCAATGGCTTGTGTTTTGTGGTATACAAAATGAGCATTTCATCCCTGTTTCTTTCTTTCAGGCAATGTAAGACATTTTGGTATCGATGCCTCTCTCCATTCCTCAACAGTTTCATGCAAATTAAAAATGCACACATTGGATGCTCTGGACTGTAACTCATTCCTTTTCAAAAGAAGGAAAGCTAAGAAATCTAGAAAGCTAAGCTAATTTCATAGGCAATTAATTTAGTTTGCTGATGAGCAAAACAGGGTCACACAGAGATTATCTCAAGGAGGAAAGATGGATTACCAACTCGTGACTACCGTATTCATATAGAGAAGAACGTTTGTAAACAGAACAAAAGCAACACACGCTTCTTGGACCTCTTCATTTCTTCTAGAATTGCCACTCTTTACTATCGTAGCCATGGCAATTTTAAAATAAATATTAGGTCTACAGTACCACACAATATCCACGCAGGTTTATATGGATATAAAGTCACATGGTACAAAAGTTACTATCTCGTCATGTATTTTTTCCAGACCCCCCCTGCCTACAAGTTACCTATGTTAGTCATTTGTGGCACATTCAAAACATTGAAAGGCAAATGATCTTTCTGTTTACAAAAGAAGGTACCTGATTCCCTGGTAGCAATTTGCTTTTGCTTCAGGTATCTAGGGCTTTAATTCTAGGGAGTTACTTCCCTGTGACTTAATTTCTGGGATAAAATCCCGTTGAATTTAATGGGACTTACTTCTGAGTAGACATTCTTAGTACCACAAGTGACTCACTGTTAACTAGCTTTTATTAAGTGAAGAAAGCTGTTTTATGTGGAAGGACAGCAAGATTAATTCTGGTAGTGAAAACAGATTCCTGGATTGAACGTATATTCTCAGGCATACTGTTCTTTAATTCTATGTCCAGCCCCCCCAAATCACTGTGTTACACCTGGCTTCATTTTGTTGATCAAAAAAGAGTAGATCCTGCAAGCCTGAAGTCTATTAACTCCTAATAGCACAACTTCCACATATTAATGCACATTCTCATCAAATGTCAATCATATTAAGGTCAAAGAATAAAGTCAGATAATAAGTCCATCCCCAGTAAAATTCTTGTTAAAATTGGACAAAGTAGTTCTTACCATTTAACTGTAATGCTTCATATGTTTCTAAGGTGACACTTAGAGTACTGTTCCCTGTAAGCTGCACAGCCATTTAGCTGTAATAGAAACCCCAGGCAGCTGAAAAACGTTGCCATGTGCTTATCTCTTTCCTTTATTCTTTTATCTCCCTCCCTCTATGGAGCCTGCGGTGGAGCCTGCTGGAGGGAAGCCAGGCATATATGCAGAGTGCTGATAGAAGTGATGCTTCTGTCGGTTTCAATCTCCCCCTCGATGCTGTATTGGCCATCATAAGGAGGAAAGCCAGGAGTCCGTGCTGTGCAGACAGAAGTGATACTACAGGGTGTGGTTCTGTTTGCATAATCTCCAAAAGGATATCATGGGAAAAGGTACAAAGAAGCCTGTACCTTGTATAGAGATCAAAGGTGCAAAGAAGGGCTTCCAAAATGATCAGGGTCTTTTTAGTTTGAGAAAAAAAGATGAAGTGGTGGTGTGGGGAACTAACAGCGCAATCCTATCCAACTTACACCACCAGTGTAACCAGCAATGCAGCGAGAACAGGAGGCCCCAGAACGGAAAGGGGATTCAAATCCCCTTTGAATCCCCCTTTGGAGGGGATTTGAATCCCCCTTCCATTCTGGGGCCTCCCGTTCCTGCTGCACCACTGGTTACACTGGTGGTGTAAGTTGAAAAGGATTGCGCTGTAAGGGTGGGGAAGATCAAAAAGCCACAAGATAGCAATACCTTTATTAATACCACCCTGAAAGACACTATACCGGGAAGTTTAATAAGGTCCCACTTGCAGTTTTAATCCTTGGCATGCCCAGGTAGGGCTGGAGTTTCTTGCAACAGACCCTGATTTAAAGTTTAACAGCCCAATTCTATCCTCTCCCCCCCCCCTTGCGATGCAGTGATGCCAAAATGGCTACCACTGCGTCCTGCAGGGGAGGGCAGTTGGGAACATTTGTTCCCTTACCCGGGGTTGAGCCTCCACGGCACAGAGAGGTGTACTCAGACCCACACTAGTGAAATCACTGGTGCAGGTCCGCGTGGACTTGTGCTGTAGGATCAGGTCTGGGAAGGGGGCTAGAATTCAGCAGCAGCAGTTGCTGCCGCCAAACCTGCCCTCTTCTCGGAGCTGATCTGTCTTTCCCCTGCCCCCGTTGCCGCCGCCTTGTAAAAACCTATTACATGGCATGCTTGAAGTACTACGGTAGGTTTCATTCTATCTGAATTCCTCCAAACATGAGATCAGCAGGATATGGGCTGTACTACTGTCCTGTGTTTCGTAAGCACCTGCAAATTTCAGGCATTACTAGAAATAATAATTGTTTCTAGTGAACGCATTCTTCTGATATGACTGAACATTATATATATTGCACATGTCTGCCATCTATCTAAACGATATTTATAAAATGGCAATTACAATGCCTTTGGGTTACAGATGAATCAATGAATGAAGAGAAGGGAAATTTTCCTTTTATTTGTTCTTGTGAACAAGGTTCAAATATCTGCCTCAACTCTACAGCCTTGAATCCCATGTCCAGTCTTCATCCAGTGCCATCCAGGTAGGAATAAGTTTAAAGGGTAATCCTATACATTCTTAAGGACAGCTACTACTAGGAGATATTCTCTGTAGCAGATAGGAAGCTGCTTTATAGAGAATTAGACCACTAGTCTATCTAGCTCAATACTGTTGACACTGACTGGCAGCAGCTCTCCAGGGTTTCAAGTGGGAATGTTTTTCTACTCTACCCAGAGATGCAATGCAGAGCAGGTGCTGTTCCCACTGAGCTAAGGTCCTTCATTGTACAATTCCTCTTGACTCTGCAGGTTGGAATAGTCTTAAAATGGAATGCAAGAGTGTTACACAGCCTTCATTAGCTTGCATGGCATGTTTTCTTCCACTTTGTATTAAGACTACTACAGGCAGGGCTTTTTCTTTTGCCTAGCAATTCCTCCTCCCCCCCCCCCTTTTTGCCTTAACATGAAATATAGTATTAAGAAGAGTACTGGTGGGGGGGAAATTAGAGGGAGCATTGGTTATATGCGCTAACATTGTAGCATAGAAATCTAGGATCCAAAGGACTACTCTATACATGCCTAGTGGGATTTGCCTTGTTTTCACTGAGCAGCACATCTCCACAGGATATCATGGACTGTTTTGGAAGTCTCCTCAGTTACAAGCAATTTGCTGTGTGGCATGGAGGGCTACTGTCCGAGAAACACAACCCCAAGTTCCCTTGGGCATTCAGAACTAGTTGCACAGTTCTGTGAATTCTAGTGTAATGTAAGTAAAGTGCATTGTGATAGGGAACTCATGTTCCCTTTTCCAGCACATGCAGATTAAGGCCTATATTCAGAGGACTGCATAGCAAGCTCCACACACGCCCCCCCCTTTTTTTTTCTACAAGCAGCTACCTCAGCTGCAAAGCAGACTGTTTGTGAAAAACGAGAGAACTTCTGAAGCGGCCCCTGACACACAATACAAGGAGCTGCTTTAAAGAAAAAGGTAAGGACAAGCCTAAAGGGCCTCTTTGAGTCACAGCCTAAGGCCTTACTCATCATTGTCCAGTGAAGTGTCTTCTCTATCACCTACCTTATTATCAGGGATGTGGATCGAGTCTCTGGCTCAAAGTCTCAAGTCAAGTCCCAAGTCTTTGCCTCCAAGTCCCGAGTCTTTGGTTGCGAATTGCGAGTCCCTATCTAATGGGGAAAATGGGTTTAAACCTGAATAAAATTCGACTTGTCATAAAAGGTTCCAAGTCTTGAGTCGAGTCTTTCAAGCAGGGCCATTCATAGTAATTTTATCAGGGGGTACAAAGTTTCTTTTAGGCCCCTTCCCTACATATGAATTTGGCCACTGGGCCACCCCCTTTTTTGCTTCAGGGCCCCCTTTTGACCCATTTTTTTGCTCTGGGCCCGGGCACAAATTACCCCCTTAACCCCCCTCTCAGAGGCCCTGCTTTCAAGTCTTTTACAATCTCCGAGTTAAGTCATTGACACAACTCGAGTCCAAGTCAATAGACTCAAATCTACATCACTGCTTCTTCTTCTTCTTCTTCGTCTTCTTCTTCTTCTTCTTCTTCTTATTATTATTATTATTATTATTATTATTATTATTATTATTATTATTATTATTTATTTAACCATTCCTGGCACTTCCACTTCGTACTGCTTATTAAGACTTCAGAGATACAAACCAGTAGCTCAGTAATTGCTTTCTTGAATCTGCCTTTAATAATTACATTTAGTAAAGCTGTATTGAAAATTAGAAAGGCAGAGACTAATGGAAAACTAGATTTTTCACTGAATTAGAAAGCAAGACAATCCATATATTGACAACATTTCAAGTTGAAACAGATCAGGAAAACTGTTTTGGACTGTCTGTGCAAAGAGGCAAACATAGGACTGATGTGCAGTGGCATCTACATTTTATACCAACGGAGAAACTATAAGAGATTTCATCTAAATACCTGTCTTGAGAGGATAATACAATTCCAATTTGAATGCAAGTCATTTGAATTTTGGGGATCTGAATGTTACCTTTGGCATGCAACAAAGCCAGATGCTAAACTATTGTGTTAAAGGAGTGGGAATGATTGTAAGTTAAAGGAAATAAAATGTTTCACTGAAAAATGTAGAAAATATCAATACTACAAGTTATTTAAATACTTAGCTTGAAGTTTAAAGTAGCTATCCCCACATGCCTTTCCTTTGATATCATACCTGACTCTGTTCTTGGTTATTGCTTTATACTAACCGACCAAAAATACTTGGGGGACCAATCTTATTCGGAAAAGAGTAGAAATGTGACAAAATTAACAGAATTTCGAATGCCTTCACAAATGTATTTCTTCAGCTAAATAAGAAGCCTCTGAAGCAATTCATGCATATTTATTGTGAAATAATTGTTCTTCTTTTAAAGAAGAAGTACAAATCACCTAATGATGGTATTAATATAACTCAGGGTAAATAAAATATTTTGGCACACTTTCTTCCCCACATTTGCCAACTTTAAAATGCTAGAAAATGCTGATATCATGTTAGAATGACAGTGACTCATGCTGTATTCCTGTTTGATCAGCATTAATCCAGAAAGTGTCCCAACTTGATGTTATATTACAGGGGTGGCCAAACTGTTGCTTCTTATCTTATTATTTATTTATTTATTTATTTACAATATTTTTGCCCCGCCTTTCTCCCCAAAGGGACCCAAGGCGACTTACAACAAAAAGAAAATACAGTGCAAAAAGTATAATACAAAAAAGTCACATTTTAAAACAGTAAAAACAGTTAACGAAAATTAATAAAAACAATATCTAAAAATCAGTTTTAAAAGATTACAATTAAAACAAGAACATAAAAACAGCAGCACCCCACCTGTACCAGCAGGATGTTAAAAAGGCAAGGGCTCAGAAGGCTTCTTTGAACAAGAAGGTTTTTAGGCCTCGCCGGAAAGTGTCCAAGGAGGGAGCAGTTCGTAAGTCAAAAGGGAGGGAATTCCATAAGGTTGGTGCCACTACTGAGAAGGCCCTGTTTCTGGCCACCGCCCCTCGCACCTCCCTGGGTGACGGCACCCGCAAGAGACGGCACCCGCTCTGATGACCTAACGAGACGGGCCGGTCTATATAGAAGTAGGCGGTCTCTCAAATATCCTGGTCCCAAGCCGTATAGGGCTTTAAAGGTCAAAACCAGCACTTTGAATTGGGCCTGGAAACGAATTGGCAGCCAGTGCAGCCGTCGGAGGAGCGGCCCGACAGAGTCGAACCGCCTACCTCCAGTGACTTCACAAGCCGCCGCATTCTGCACTAATTGAAGTTTCCGAACCGTCTTCAAGGGCAGCCCCACGTAGAGTGCGTTACAATAATCTAATCACGATGTCACCATGGCATGGATCACCGTGGTCAGGTCTGCACGATCCAAGTACGGTCGCAGCTGGTGCACCAGCCGAAGCTGGGCAAAGGCCCCCCTGGCCACAGTCGCCACCTGGGAATCCAGGAGCAGCTGCGGATCCAGGGGACCCCCAAGCTGCGGACCTGCTCCTTCAGAGGGAGTGCAATCCCATTCAGAGCTTTACGATACTCTAGTACAGTGGTGGGGAACCTTTTTGGGGTGGGGGGCCATTTTCCCATAAGGGCGGCCGAAATTTTTGAACCCCCCCCCGCAAATTTGACCCCCCCGCAAATTTACAGCACCCACCGCTCGCCCACCCACCGCTCGCGCTCGCTCGCTCAGCTCCCTCCCACCCACCGCTCCCGCTCGCTCAGTTCCCAGCCAGCCCACCCGCCTCCCAGCCAGCCAGCCCCCCTCCCAGCCCGCCCGCCAGCCCACCTCCCAGCCAGCCAGCCCTCCCAGAGCCCCCTCCCTCCACTCTCCAACTTACCGGGCTCCGGGCCGCCGCCGCCTTCCCGCGCCGCCTCCATTTCAAAACGGCCTTTCTGTACATGCGCAGATTGCCTCTGGGCTCAGCAGCGATCTGTGCAGGTACAGAAAGGCCGCTCTCAGAAGGAGTAGGCGCCGAGGTGACCCGTCACCTCGGCGCCTCCTCCTTTTAAAATCGGCCTTTCTGGACCTGCGCAGAGCGCAGCTGAAGCCAAGATTGCCCTCTTGGCCGGCATCGCGCTCTGCGCAGGTCCAGGAAGGGCGATTTTACAAGGAAGCGGCGCGGGAAGATGGCGGCAGCGGCGGGTGGTGGCGGAGCCTCCGGTCGCAGGCCAGAGGTTCCCCACCTCCCTCTAGTACTTGCACAGACGTCACTGTAGTGTGGCGGGCGGGGCGGAGCGCCCCAGGGTGACGCACGCAGAAGGGTGATGTGCTCACCTCCGTGGTCCGTGTCACCTCCATTTTCGTAGGAAAAGTGTGAGTTCCAGGGCGGGAGGCACCAGGGGCAGGATGCAGCCGGGTCGCCCCCCCAAAAATCGCCGATAGTTCCATTGGGGGGGCATAGTTGGGGGGTCACTAGGGTGACGCGCGCGCCCCCGCCTTGGGGTGACGCGCATCCTTGTGACGCCACTGACTACCTGCATTGTGGATTTCCGGACCAGGAGAACCTCTGTCTTGTCCGGATTTAATTTCAGTTTATTAGCCCTCATCAAGGTCCCAACCGCCTCCAGGCAGCGCTCCAGAACCACTCCCAACCGCCTCCAGGCAGCGCTCCAGAACCACTCCAGCCACCCTGGAATCAGGTGGAAAGGAGAGATAGAGCTGGGTGTCATCAGCATATTGATAGCATCCAACTGGAAAGAGTTTGAAGCCATTGTCGCAGGAATGACTGGGCAGCAGTTGTCCACTTGTGGTGGTGTTTATAGAGCAGTGGTTTCCAACCAGTTGTCCGTGGACTGCAGGTGGTCCATGAGAACTGGAAAAAGTGGTCTGTAAGGTCTCACACAAAAGAAAAAGATCGCCCTTTGGTAATTTTGATATGTGCCAACCCCCACTTTGAGCAGCAGTATCAATCGAAGAATTTAGCCTCCCTAGCAGACTCTAACAACTCCTGCACATCTTCTAACTCCGCCTCATCAAGACCCACTTTCTTGGCCAAGCTCACAATGTTCTCTCTAGTTGCAAATAGGTCACTTTCAACATTGAAGCCTCAAGAGCCGCACACAAGATACGGGTATGAATTGAAACTCATTCATACACAAACAGCTTTCCATGCTTCACTGGCAAGCATGATAGAGTCTCTAATGTTAAATGACTTCCAGAACTTTCACATTCATTCTCACATTCATTCCTCTATCCACAAGCAAAGCTTTTGCTCCATGTGCTCCATTATGGAGCTTCTAGCTTAAAGGTCTTCTTGGTGCTCGCAGCTGTGCCCAACTGGGCACTTTTCTTGATTTTTCTCTGCACTGTCCCTGATGGTACAAACAGTGCTCTCCCGTAAGCCAAGCACGCAGCTGACATCTGAGACACTCTCCCCTCTGGAGCTGGTTGATTGTGTCCAGCTTAATATCTATTGTTATGGATTTCTGTGCCTTCTTCGCTCTAGGCTCCCCAAGCGATGTAGATGGAAGCTTTCCAGACGTGGTCTTGCAGTGAAAAGTCTGTCAGATGTCCCATGTGTCTCTCTGGCTGTGGATGCGCAGGAAGCCTAACTGAACTATTTTAAAAACGAGCCAGCACAAATTGCATTTCCGGTATTAATTTTTAACAGTGCAATCCTAACCAACTTTCCAGTGCCTGTGAAGCTGCAATGCAGCTCTGAGGTAAGTCAACAAATGTTCCCTCACTTTGAAGAGGCCTTCATGACTGCCCCTGCACTGTTAAATGCAGTGTGTGCCCTGTTGACACGGCTATACCAGCGCTGGAAAGTTGGTTAGGATTGCGCTGTAAATCGCATTATTTAAAAACAAGCAAATTGGCAGCACAATTCTCACTAACTTTGGAGTGGCGGAACACATGCTCCGCCGCTTGAAAGCATCGCGAACATGTCGTATAGCAACTTGGGAGTAAGGGTCGCCGGCATGGAGGCCAGCAGCCCCTCACTCCACCGCCCTCCAGACCCCATGGCCACCAATGGAGATAGGTCCTGCACCAGTCGGTGCAGGGGAGGGTGGGCAGGGGCAGCCAGGGGGGTGGCCATTGACTGACCCAGGCTGGGGGAGGGCGGGGATATTGATGTTGCACTCCTCCAATATCCTAAGCCCCTTCCCTGCCCGGATCGGCCTTACACGGCCTCCCCAGACATACGTCAGCTTCAGAGCTGGCGTACATCTGAGGAGGCCCATAGGCCCTAGGCTTGCCTACACCCGGGGAAGGGGACGAACATCCCCTTCTCCCGAGGTACTCCCTGGCTGCCCCGGAGCAGCCTGGGAACAGCATAGGATACAGCAGCAGGCCCTTTAGGCCAGCCGTGTATTCTTACACAGGATTGCGCTGTAAGACTCTGCAAATCGAGAGTTACCAGTATGGTACAGCTGATCTGCATGCACACACACCTCCATAATTGATCCCTGACATTTCTCCTGGAGGTCTGTTCTTTTGCTTCTGTTGGAAACTGGAGGTTATTCCAGAAGGTTATCTCTTAAGTTTGTAAAATTTAAGAAAAGAAAAGAAAAGAAAGGAGTGTTCGGATAAGGAGAATTGTTTAACAGCACAATCCTATGCATGTTTACTCAGAAGTAAACCCTATTGAGTTTAGTGGAAGTTACTCCCAGGCAAGTGTGCATAAGATTTCAGCCTAAGAGAGTTTAAGTAGTGGTGTGTTGTTGTTTTTAAAGGAGAAAAGATTTACAAAGCATGACAAGGCTTATGTGTGGCACTGGCATTTTCTTAATTCGTTTTAAGTCCAATATGAATTGAAAGTGTAATAGTGCAGCTTTCATTCTCCCTTTGTAATTGCTACAAAATCTGTCAAAAGATCTGGTCTGAAGGCACATGATTGAGCAACCTTGCTGGAACTCAGCAGGTCTAGTCAGTGCCTGCATGGGATACCAACTGGCAAAGCTGCTTTAGGTTCCATCATGGAACAATGATGGAATATAAATATGATCAATAAATAAAAGATTAGGATTTGTAGAATCATATGCTTTCTCAGTTATATAGATACCAACTTTCCACAATATTTACTTTTGACTTGGCAGGTTCAAATATAAAATTACGTTCCAAAAATACAAATGCAGAATTTGGCTTGCATGCCAGTTGAAAAGTTTTCACAACAAGTTAGGTCCTGGTTGACTGATAGCCATTCTGAGGATGCAGTGGGGACTGATGGGCCTAGCAAGGTGGATTGATTTAAATCAAGGCAATTTCAATCACCAAGAAAAAGGGCTGATTTAAATCAAGTACAGTGGGCCCTCCTTATCCGTGGATTAGCCATCCGAGGATTAGACTATCCGCGGATGGCCATCCGCAGAGGAGGGATCCAAACCTGAGAGCTGTGGTTTAGCCAGTATTCCAAACTTGTTGGCTGGCCTTGGTCACCAGCCACAGTTGTTGGTGCCTGTCCTTGCCCATTGCTGACAGCACATCTTCACTCGGCATAGCAGCACATCTTCACTCGGCATAGCCAAGGACCATCACTCCCTGATGGACTCACACGCTTTCATCTCTTCGTCTGGATTTAGTGAGACTTTTCTCATGCAACATTCCAACGGACTAGTCCACTCTAGTCTGTGAGCAGACAGCACGTTCCACATACAGGAGAGCATCTTTGGATCCAACTCTGTGTGTGTGTGTGTGTGTGTGTGTGTGTGTGTGTGTGTGTGCGCGCGCAGTAGCGTCACTAGGACGCGCGTCACCCTGGGGCAGGGGGTGCGCGTCACCCTAGTGACGCTACGATATTGCGGCTCCCCCCCCCCCGCCTCGCCCTCCGGACGCTCCGAGGCCGGCCCGGGAGCCAGCCTCAGAGTGTCCGACCCGGTCGGCGCTCCAGGGCCTTCTGAAAGAAGGCCCAGGCAGCGCGTCCATCCGGGTATTTTCCGGATTTTCGCGCATGCGCAGACCCGTTTTGAGGGCAAAAAGCGACGCCCCTGTGTGTGTGTGTGTGTGTGTGTGTGTGTGTGTGTGAGAGAGAGAGAGAGAGAGAGAAATTGTGAGTTTAACTGAAGAAAGAGAGATGCTATCAGAAACTGGAGAAAAGGAGGAAAAGAGAAGGCAAGAAGATTTTGTAAAGTGTTGGGAGTAGGAGAAATATTGAAACCAGAAGCAGTGGGTAGTAATTTGAATTGAAATGTTATCAACAAAATATTGGACAAAGCTATCAGAAGAAATTAATGAGGAGATGAGCAAAGAAGAAGAAGGTAGGGAACTGAAAGTAGCAAATAGACATTTTGGATGACATGAGGAGATTACTTGACAGACAATTGAGCAGACTAATAAGAAAGTATGAATTTATAATGAATTAAATAAGTCATTTTATTATGATTTAGTATCTCAGATTACACCAAAATTGTCTGAAAAACTCAAATGTTCTCAAAAAGTGATAGGCAAAAGTTTATCTTAAGGGTGAGAATGAGCTGATTGGCATATGTCAGAAAATTGTTATTGAATTATCTTTCTACATATGTGGCCTCAGACGTTTCCATCAAGGTGTGAATTCCTGTGAATTCCTAAGATTCTTTGCAAGATCATGACTCCAGTGCAGGTACGTGTCCTGATCTGCAGATTTTTATCCGCAGGAAGGTTGCCAGCATCCATTAAGGAGAACTGTGAGGGTGATGGCCAATCAGGCAGGCCTGTCATAAGGAAGAAGCCCTATGCAGGCTGGGCCTACAAATCTCAGTGGTTCTCTGTGGTAAGCAGCCATGTATTGCAGCCTGCGGCCTGGGGTGCAAGTTAAAAACATAAGAAGAGCCCTGCTGGATCAGGCCAAAGGCCCATCTAGTCCAACGTCCTGTATCTTACAGTGACCCCACCAGGTGCCTCAAGGAGCACACAACCAACAAGATACAGTACCTGTTTCCCTTTGACACTCCCTTGCACCTGGCACAGAGAAAACCCACTTCTAAAACCAGGAGGTTGCTTATGGCTTGTAACCTGTGATGGACGTTTCCTCCATGAATCTATCCAAACCCCTTTTATAGGCATCTAGGCCAGGCGCCATCACCACATCCTGTGGCAAGGAGTTCCATAGATGAATTACACGCTGGGTGAAGAAATATTTTATTTTGTCCATTCTAACTCTCCCTCCATTCAAGTTCTAGATTGCATTTCATCTGGGCTGACAGTGGCAAACCAAACAGCTTTCAGTACAGCAAGTCCTCATTTAAAGTTGTCGATAGGTTCTTGGAAACTGCGACTTTAAGCGAAATGACTTATAATGAAACCAGTTTTACCAGAGGCTAATTGATAAACGTAAACGTTCGTATGGCATTTTCCTAGGCTTACCATTTGTCCCGGTTTCGCCGGGACAGTCCCAGAAATCGGGCTCGATTCCTGGTCCGGTCCCAGGGGACAAATGGGCACCGCCATCTTTTTTTTAAAAACTTACCTGCGCCGGCAGCATCTTGGATCACGAAATCTCGCGTGATCCAAGATGGCGGCGCCCAAATCTCGTGAGGGCATTTCGTGATCCAAGATGCTGCCGGCGCCCGGGTAAGTTTAAAAAGAAGATGGCGGTGGCGAGCGGGTGTCGTCAGCCCGCTCTCTCACCGGTACAGAGCCAGTGAGGGAGTGGGCGAACGACAGCCTGCTGCCCGTGCCGCGCGCGCCTCCGGCAGACGCGCATGGCACGGGCAAGCAGGCTGTCGTTCGCCCGGTCTCCCAGCGGCTCCGTGCGGTGCCGCTGGGAGACCGGGCCAGCCTGCTTGCTTGCCCTGGCGGCGCGAGCCTCCGGCAGGCTCGCACAACCCAGGCAAGCAGGCTGCGTTTCTCCCGAGGCAGCGGCACCGGAAGAAACGCAGCCTGCCTGCCTGCGTTGCGCGAGCCTGCCGGAGGCTCGCGCCGCCCAAGCAAGCAGGCTGGCAGAGGTCTCCCACCGCAGCGGCACCGGGAGAAACGGAGCCGCTGGGAGACCGGACCAGCCTGCTTACCCAGGCGGCACGAGCCAACGCGGGCAAGTAGGCTGTGCTTCTCCCGGTGCCACTGCGAGACCAGCCTGGTCTCACAGCGGCACCGGGAGAATCACAGCCTGCTTGCCCGCGTTGCGCGAGCCTGCCGGAGGCTCGCGCCGCCCGGGCAAGCAGGCTGGCCCGGTCTCCCAGCGGCTCCGTTTCTCCCGGTACCGCTGCGAGACCAGGCCGAAAAAAAGCCTGCTTGCTGCAGCAGCAGCAGCAGCGCGAGGACGACCAGCGACCAGGTAAGAATTTTTTAAATATATTTTTAAATATAAAAATTAATTATTTAATTAAAAATTTCGGCTTCACGCCCCCTTTAGTTAATTAATTATTTAATTAAAAATTAAAGCGCGCTTCGTGCGGCAAAAGAGGGTGCTTCGCGCCCCCTTTCTTAATTAGTTAATTAATTGAAAAATTCTGGTGTTCGTTGACTATTGATTTTTCGTTTTTGTTTCTGGTTTGTGATTGAATTTGTGGTTGTTTTTTCGTTGTGGCTTGTAGTTTGTGGTTGGTTTTTCGTTGTGATTTGAGGTTTGTGGTTGGTTTTGGTTGTTTGTGGTTGGTTTTTCGTTGTGGTTTGTGATTGGTTTTGGTTGTTTGTGGTTGGTTTTTCGTTGATTTTAAATTAATTAATTATTTACTTTGCGGGGGGGGTTATGGGGGGGTGTCCCGGTTTGAGGTCAGTAAAATATGGTAAGCCTACATTTTCCCATCAACTTTAAAACGAAGCGACTTTATGTGAGGACTTGCTGTATATTCTCTTTTTTGTCTCCTATTTGGAAGAATGCATAAAAATCTTTACATCATCACATTTTCAGAGGTTAAAAAATTGTATGGTTTATGAGAATAGTTCTAAAGATCAAAACAAAACTTTTACTGGTTTGTTGACTTGTTCAGAATCATATTTAGGAAGTACTTATTATTAAATTACCATGCATAAGCTCTTCCTACATTTTTTCAGTATTAAAGTGTTAAATATGAGTCAGTAACAGAGTAAACAGGGAAGTGATTTTTTAAATATGTTTTTGACTGTTAAAGGAGGCGTGTATGTTCACTCTTGGGTCGTATTCAAAATTGTTGGAAAGGGAACAGAGGAGATAAAAGTGATGTGATTAGGTTATTTAAATGAGAAGGCATGTCTTACTAAATAAAACTAATCTAACAGAGTAAAGGAATAACAAAAGCAGTTGTTTGAATTTGGGGTTAGACAAAATCAGATTAGACAGACATAATTTCCAGAAATGTTTTTTGAAACAATCTGGCTGTTGGAACTGGCTGTTAGGGGTGGCCTGTCAAAATTTGAATCTCTTCCTAGTTCTGACAGCATCAGTACCCAGTGTGCAGTGTATGGCAGTGGTTTTCATACTTTCTACCTTCAGGAAATGCTTGACACATTAAGCTGTCTGCCAAAGAACTCCTGAGCATCTGCCATGGAACACTGAGCATTACAGAGGATTTTGAGGCATGTTTCAGACTCGCACTCAAGCTGTGCATGCAGCAGAATGAGGTTGTTGTGAACTGGGAGTGTCCTAAACTGGTAGAATGAACCGTATCATGTCTGACTGCAAGAGGAGTTCATATTTCTTTAATGCTCTCCTACATAAAAAAATGACCTGCAATCAGAAAACTTGCACAACAGGAAGTGGCCAGGGATAGAACCTCTCCTCATGTGCTAGTTTTCTGTGGGCAGACAGCACAGCAATGTAAGGGGTGGGGACAGTTGTGACAGCAGCAGTGACTGTCACAGGGATCGTGCCGCCGCCGGCATTTTAACTTACTGGTGGTCCTGGCAGCCTTCTGGAGGGTGCGGGGAGGCCTGCAGCCCCCTCTGTGGGCTAAACGAGCCCGCATGGCTTGCCTGACAGCTATCGCTTCGCTCCGGACCTGTCATTTCCGCTCTGTACCACTGGGGTTTCCCTGCGTTTTTTGGTTTAAATTTACTATGATGAATTGAGGACAGCACCATCTATGATCTCTCGAGATTCCTATGAAGAGGTTCCACGGGGCTGGAACGAAACGTTGGGCTCAGTTCCTTGGATTTTAATGTGATTTTTATTCCAATTAAAGTTCAAGATTCTTTTACTACATGGCTTTAATTCCCGTATTCCTTAAACATTGTCAATTGGTCACAAATGTGTTGAAGCAGCGATCTATAGCATGGGGAGGCCCACAGAAAGGGCTGCAGGTTTCCCCACACCCTCCAGAGGGCCACCAGAACCCCAAGTAAGTTTTTTAAAAACACATTTTCCCCTGGCGGTGGCGCGATCCCTGGTACCACCTCTTTCGCTGTCCCCACCACCACAAGCACTCTCAGTTCTCCCCTCCTCGCGGGGAGAACTTTGAGTACCACTGGTATAGTCCATTTTACTACCTAATCCAGCTGCATGTGTAGACCAGGTCTGAGTTTATGCAGGGCACAAGCCAATACTGTTATGTGCTGCTGTCAGTCCATGTGAGCTGAGAGCTATGGGCTAGCTAGAGCACATACAATTCTGTCCTACACCTGCACTTTGCAGATCAGTTAAATGTGCAAGCTGTCTTTCAAGGAAACTGTTTTGCTGTTGCTGATCTTCCTACTGAGGAATCATGATAAGCTTACAAGAGACACCAGACCTTCCCGGAACACAATTAGAAATCCACTCATGTAAAGGATTGTGTGTTAGATTTGGACTAGGGAGACCTGGGTTGAAATCCCTGTCTGGTGGTGTTGATCAAGTCCCTATCTCATAGTCACAGGGCTGAAAACAATAGAATACAAGCAGAGCTGAAATGTGGTCATGGTTCTAGAGATTGGAGAGGAACCCCTTTGTGCTGCAGTAATAGACTGATGGGAGATAGTGTCCCCAGTTCTTGATTGCCTTACATATTTTTGCTATAACTGGATAATCAGTTGATAACTGGCCTGTTTTAAAAAATTAGTTTAAATGAAGACAGCTGTTATGCAGATTGAACCAAAAACCATGAAAGACTTTGTTATGGCTTCTTAAAAGGAGTTCTTAAAACAGGACTTTGATTTAATAAGCTCTGGTTCTTCCTTTCCAGTCTTTTGATGGTTATGAGCTAAAATGTCATCTTTTTGGCATGATGGTCACAGAACGATACGAGTTTCCACACGTAGTTCAAACCAAAAGCTATTCATTCTGTTCTTTGTTTACGTGAGTTAGATTCTGGAGGACTTTTTAAATGGCTTGTGATCATGCCTATTAAGTGTTGGCTCTATGCAGAAAAAAAACCACATTTGTTAGGATTGAGCATGGTGTATTGTGGTAATTAAGAGAAATTAAGATTATTTGATTGCCAAATAGTTGTAGTGCTAATCTGTTTTATCTGATATATTTACCAATTATACCATTAAAAAGCAGAACTTGTAGGACTGCACATTTTATTTGTTAATTACTAAAAGAGAATTAAACAGGGATGGTTCGTTGTGAAATAGGTACGGTTTTCTACTTCTTAACTGGCTGTAAAATCATTACTTGTTTGATAAGATAAACTTTTTATAGAGGACATTATTGCTCATTATTTACAAATATTTCTGGAAGTTTGTTTACCTTTAGCATAACCTGGATACTCTGAGAAAACATGTGATTTCCTTATGTAGCACACTTAAGGCTGATTCACACTAGCCCTTTCCGTGCGCGTTTTGGCTTAACGTTTGGTCTTTTCGTGCGTTTTTCATGCTTGCGTCAGACGCAGCATGAGCTTACGACGCAGCCAGGAGAGATGGTTTCGGTTTATCTTTTTGCTGCACTCGCGTTTAAGCTAGCATTTATGCTCCCGGTGCTAGGCAGCTCACCAATCAGAGAAGCGCATTTCTCTTCACCCAGTCACAGCTGCGCTTTCTTCAAGAAGGCGGGCAAACGTTCAGAGAACTGCTAGACGCACGTACAGACGCTAGAGTAGAGCAAACGTGCACGGAAGGGCTAGTGTGAATCAGCCTTCATTTTGACTCTTTTACCTTTACTTGATCCTCTGATTCCTTTAACAGAGCTAAACAGAGCTATTCCTTTAACAGAGCTACGCTCCCAGTGGGGGGCCCACTCACCGTGCAATGTATGGGGCACAATGTCACAAGCCCAGCCCCTTTGGGGCGGGCGTCACTTTTGCACCGCCACAGCAAAATGGTGGCATGAAAGCCCCCCAGGCTTTTTAGGCCTGTTTTTAGCCTAAAAAGGCCCTGGGAGGGTGCACGGGAGGGGAGTTGCACGACGGGGGGTTGCACGACGGGGGGATGTTCTTCTTATCGGAGTTTGTGCACCCTCCGGGTGGCGGGCGGCCAGACGCATCCTTCCTGGCTGGCTGGCAGTTTCAAAGACGCTGCTGGAGAAGCTGCACCTGCACAACCTTGCTACAGCCTCTCTAGCTCCCATAGTCTCATTGGCTGGAGGCTTTCGCCCCCGGCTCCGTGTTGAGCTTGGGGGCGTGTTGATCTCCAGAGGGGGTGCACTGCCATGGCAGCAGTGCACCCCCTCCAGAGCTCGATACCCTACGCCCAGGGGCCCACCCACCCCTAACGTCTCCACTGCTTTAACAGGTAGTTTTATCAGTGTGCCTGCAGTTCTTCAAGTAAATTAGTGCAAGATACTGTATGTCTATTCTCTATATATTTTATAACAGTTATTTTCCCTTTCTTTTATACACAACCATATATATGTCTGTAAACCGCTTTGTGAACTTTTTGTTGAAAAGCGGTATATAAATACTGTTAATAATATGTCTTTAAAATACACTTCTTTTCCAAGTTTAGGCTGAAAATAGTGTCATAGTTTTAAATGTTGGAAGTCTGGATAATTATCAGGCAATCACAGTTAGGATTTATTCAGATTAACTTATTATGGATAAAGTGTATTTACAGTATTTCCCTTTTAGGAAAAAAATAATATACAGTACAACATTTGTATAGTGCTTTTGATCATTCGAGGACTTTCACGTGAATTATCTTATTGCCTTACACCAGTGGTTCTCAAAGTTCTCCCCGTGAGGTGGGGAGAACTTTGAGTGCTTGCGGGGACGGTGGTGATCCCGGGGATCGACTCCGGCACTGGAAACAAAGGTGATTTGTGCACATACCAGGAGTCCTGGAGCCCTCTGGAGGGTTTGGGGAGGCCTGCGCTACCCTCTGCACTACCCCCACCACCCTGAGATTTAGATCGCCGCTCCGCTGTGATTTACGACCATTTTTGCTTGCTGTGGTGGTCCTGGACAGGATTGGGCTGTTTGGATATTAGACATAATGTCCAAAGAAAGCTAAGCATGTAGGCTTTTTTTCAGAGATTATGCTAAAAACACATAAGGATTGGAGCCAATGAGCGTGAGGAGCTATAATCCTACTCCCCCCTCTACTCATGTTTAGATGAATTTGGATCTATAATGGTAAAAGCGTAATCAACTACCTTGCATTTTAGGGGAGTAGTTTGTATTGGGGAATAGTTTGTATAACTAGTATATTGATCCAGTATAAACATGTGTATGAATAAATAGTTTCTTGTATGTCTTTAAAAGTCTCTGAGTTTAAAGATGAGCAGGACCTCAATATTTCAGTTGTTCAGGAACAGCATCCAGAGAATTGTTACAGCCTTGTAACTATTCCCAGGCTCCAGAATAGTTAATGATTTGAGAAGCTCCCAATAACATGTGATGTTGACTGAAAAACTGAATTGGCTTCTCATTTGTGATAGCAAAGATTTAATACAGAAATGCTGAGGTATTTAAACAGCTATAGTTTTAGGCCCATGTCTGTCAGGGTTGCAAACCCACAAGACTTGACATTGAGTTTTTAGCAAGACATGCAAGGGTCTTCCAAGAACTATCATGATAATTAGCGTCAGTGACTTAAGTCTGGAGAATCTGGAGGAAGAAAAGGAGGAGGTGGTGCAGATGGCCAAAAATGTGTCATCTATTGTGATATCAATTCCAGAACATTATTTTATATGCTGACTCCTATGCTGGGAGAGCCATGTGACTGGATCATTCTAGTTTTATTAAAGGATCATTTGAGAAACAGAGGACAGGCTCTGTGAACTTTTTGTACTGAACTCTCTGCTCTGTTGCACCTAATCTAACCTTGTTGTTGTTGTTCAGTCGTTAAGTCATGTCCGACCCTTCGTGATCCCATGAACCATATCCCGCCAGGCCTTCCTGTCCTCCACTATCTTCCTGAGTTCGCTCATTTTCATGTTCGTTGCATCGGTGATGCTGTCTAACCATCTCATCCTTTGCCTTCCCCTTCTCCTTTTGCCTTCAATCTTTCCCAGCATCAGAGTCTTCTCCAGAGACTCCTCTCTTCGCATTAGGTGGCCAAAATATTTGAGTTTCAGCCTTAGTATCTGTCCTTCCAGGGAACAGTCAGGGTTGATTTCATTTAGGATTGACTGATTTGATCTCCTAGCAGTCCAAGGGACTCTCAGGAGTCTTCTCCAGCACCACAGTTCAAAAGCATCTATTCTTCGGCGCTCAGCCTTCCTTATGGTCCAACTCTCGCAACCATACATTGCTACTGGGAACGCCATGGCCCTGACTATGCGAACTTTTGTTGGCATGGTGATATCTCTGCTTTTTATTATGCTGTCTAAGTTTGCCATAGCTTTCCTTCCAAGGAGTAAGCGTCTTTTAATTTCATGGCTGCTGTCTCCGTCTGCAGTGACCTTGGAGCCCAGAAAAGTAAAATCTGTTACTGCTTCCATTTCTGCCCCTTCTATTTGCCAGGAATTGATGGGCCCAGATGCCATGATCTTAGTTTTATTAATGTTGAGTTTCAAGCCAACTTTTGCACTCTCCTCTTTCACCCTCATCAAGAGGCTCTTTAGTTCTTCTTCACTTTCTGCCATTAGGGTGGTATCGTCTGCATATCTGAGGTTGTTGATATTTCTCCTGGCAATCTTGATTCCGGCTTGCGATTCATTCAGCCCTGCATTTCTCATAATGTACTCTGCATATAAGTTAAATAGGCAGGGTGACAATATACAGCCTTGCCGTACTCCCTTCCCAATTTTGAACCAGTCGGTTGTTCCATGGCCGGTCCGAACTGTTGCTTCTTGACCCGCATACAGGTTTCTCAGGAGACAGGTAAGGTGGTCTGGTACCCCCATCTCTTTAAGAATTTGCCACAGTTTGTTGTGATCCACACAATCAAAGGCTTTTGCGTAGTCAATGAAGCAGAAGTAGGTGGTTTTTTGGAACTCTCGTGCTTTCTCCATGATCCAGCGCATGTTGGCAATTTGATCTCTAGTTCCTCTGCCTCTTCGAAACCCAGCTTGTACGTCCGGTAGTTCTCGGTCCACGTACTGCTGAAGCCTAGCTTGTAGGATTTTGAGCATAACCTTGCTAGCATGTGAATTAGGTGCAATTGTGCGATAGTTTGAGCACTCTTTGGCACTGCCCTTCTTTGGAATTGGAACGTAAACTGACCTTTTCCAATCCTTTGGCCACTGCTGAGTTTTCCAAATTTGTTGGCATATTGAGTGCAGCACTTTCACAGCATCATCATTTAGGATTTTAAGTAGCTCAGCTGGGATATTATCATCTCCACTAGCTTTGTTGTTAGTGATGCTACCTAAGGCCCACTTGACTTCACTCTCTAGGATGTCCGGCTCTGGGTCAGTGACCACACCAGCGTGGTCATCAGGAACATTAAGATCTCTCTTGTATAGTTCTTCTGTGTATTCTTGCCATCTCTTCTTAATCTCTTCTGCTTCTGTTAGGTCTCTGCCTTTTTTGTCCTTTATCATGCCCATCTTTGCACAAAACGTTCCCTTGATATCTCCAATTTTCTTGAAGAGATCTCTAGTCCTCCCCATTCTGTTGTTTTCCTCGATTTCCTTGCATTGTTCATTTAAGAAGGCCTTCTTATCTCTCCTTGCTATTCTCTGTAAATCTGCATTCAGTTGTTTATATCTTTCCCTTTCACCTTTGCTTTTTGCATTCCTTCTTTCCACAGCTATTTGTAAAGCCTCATCTGACAGCCACTTTGCTTTCTTGCATTTCTTTTTCTTTGGGATGGTTTTAGTTGCTGCCTCCTGTACAATGTTACGAACTTCCATCCATAGTTCTTCAGGCACTCTGTCTACCAGGTCTAATGCCCTAAATCTATTCTTCACCTCCACTGTATACTCATAAGGGATATGGTTTAGGTCATATCTGACTGGTCTAGTGGTGTTCCCTACATTCTTCAATTTAAGCCTGAATTTTGCAATAAGAAGCTCATGATCTGAGCCACAGTCAGCTCCAGGTCTTGTTTTTACTGACTGTATAGAGCTTCTCCATCTTTGGCTGCAAAGCACATAATCTATCTGGTTTCGGTATTGACCATCTGGTGATGTCCATGTGTAGAGTCGCCTCTTGTGTTGTTGGAAAAGAGTGTTTGCTATGACCAGCGTGTTCTCTTGACAGAACTCCGTTAGCCTTTGCCCTGCTTCATTTTGCGCTCCAAGGCCAAACTTGCCTGTTGTTCCGTTTATTTCTTGATTTCCTACTTTAGCATTCCAGTCTCCTATGATGTAAAGGACATCTTTTTTTAGTGCTAGTTCTAGAAGGTGTTGTAGGTCTTCATAGAACCGGTCAACTTCATCTTCTTCGGCATCAGTGGTTGGGGCATACACTTGGATTACTGTAATGTTGAATGGTTTGCCTTGGATTCGAACTGAAATCATTCTGTCGTTTTTGAGGTTGCACCCCAGTACTGCCTTTCCCACTCTTTTATTGACTATGAGGGTTACTCCATTTCTTCTAAGGGATTCATGCCCACAGTAGTAGATATGATGGTCACCTGACTTAAATTCGCCCATGCCCATCCATTTTAGTTCGCTGATTCCCAAGATGTCAATGTTCAATCTTATCATCTCATTTTTTACCACATCCAGCTTGCCTTGATTCATAGACCTCACATTCCATGTTCCTAAGCAGTATTGCTCCTTGCAGCATTGGATTTTCCTTTCAACCTCAGACACATCCACAGTTGGACGTCCTATTGGCTTTGGCCCAACCGCTTCACTCTTTCTGGGTCTACTTGGAATAGTCTTCCGCTCTTCCTCAGTAGCATATTGGACACCTTCCGACCTGAGGGGCTCCTCTTCCGGCGTCATAACTTTTAGCCTTTTGGTACTGTTCATGGGATTTTCTTGGCAAGGTTACTGGAGTGGGTTGCCATTTCCTTCTCCAGTGGATCACTTTTAGTCAGAACTCTCTGCTACGACCTGTCCGTCTTGGGTGTCCCTGCACGGCATAGCTCATGGCTTCATTGAGTTACTCAACCCCCTTCGCCACGACAAGGCAATGATCCATGAAGGAGGCAATGATCCATGAAGGAGAATCTAACCTACCTATTGCATTATTCTGTTTGTGTGTCATACAGCCCAATCCTTCTTAAAGATCAGGCGGGCGGCCGAGGCCTCGGACGGCAGAGTAGGGCAGGCTGGCCTTGCGCCAGCCTGTCCTGCTCTAAAGTAGTCCGCAAACATGCTTTATGGCAAGTTTGCGACTACTTCAGGCGGTGGATCGCTAGGTCTGCCGCCCACAAGGTAAGCTTGATTGCGCTAATATTTTATTTATTTTTCACATATTTATAACACCCTTCTGTTCTAGTAGTGGTCCTTACCTGTGTTTAACACTGACTGCCTTATAATTCAGCTGTTTCTAATGCAACCGGAACTTTTCAACATCGTAGATGGTCTTTAAGTCTATGCATTCCTACTGGTCTTGGTTTATTAGCTGATGTTTTCATGAGCATTTTGAGGAATTTCTTGTCACCTGCCCTGAGATCTGACCCAATGACCTGAAAATCAAAAAAATGTCATGTTAGTGGCTACTAATTAGTGAATCTAGAGAGTTGCTTCATCTGGCCTTTCAACCTTCCACAGGCAGCAGCAAAAGCTGTCATACACATCATAGAAAGAAAATGAGCCTGCACTACTTTTTTTTTAGTAGTGTAAACACTAGAGCAGGCCCAGCTGAGACTAGAGATGAATATTTAGGATAGGAGGAAATTAACCTGCAATGCAGTCTTTGCTTTTATATCTCTTGTGTTCTACAAGATCTACTACTTCTGTCACCAAACTGTACATGTGTACAGTTGTTAACATATTGTAGTGCATGATTGGAATGGAAAGAGATACACAGGTATCCTTCATTTGCTTTGTATTTTTTAAAAAATCTGTTAATCGTTGCTTTTCAGTCATATTAAATAATTTCTAGACATTATTAAAGTATACTAGACTTTTCTTTAAAAAACTCACAAATCTTAATTGTTCTTGGATGTGTTGGATAAACCAACTGGTTAGTAGAGCATTTAGGCAGAATACTCATTAATCAATGTTGTACCTCAGTATCTCCAGAGTATTACGTGTTTGGGAGGAGTGGGGAAGGGAAACAGCTACAGTAATTACAGGAAAGAAGTATACTGCAAAGTTAACGTGTTTGGAAACCGATTTTTTTTAGCACAGGAGTAATATTTTTAATCATTTTTCAGGTCTTTAAGATCGAGGTGCTAACAAATGGGAGAAAACATTTCGTTGAAAAGAGGTATAGTGAATTTCATGCTCTCCATAAAAAGGTAACTATTGTATGTAAGTTGTTGTTACCATAATGCTGTCTGTACTTTATTTCTACCTCTTCAGAAGTGATTACCTCACTGGATTTTTTTTTTTTGAACTTTTGTGTTTTGTTAAATGAGAAATTTCATAATTCCCTTTCTGATACTGCTATATTGCTTTTAAACAGATATTTAAGTAGAGTGAGATGCATGCATTCAGTCTCTCTTAGGCACTAGACAAGCAGTTTGACCAGATTTTTATTAGTGCAAACGAATATATGTCTTATGTTTCTAGGAAGTTATAAGATAACATTACTTACTAGATCATGAGATTCAGACGCTGTTTTCTTGCAGTAGTGTGTACGTAGTTCAGAACTTCTTATCTATGATATAATCTATGTACTACATGATATCTATGATAAGAGGAAACAGGTTAATATCTTACAACCCCAAACCAGTGTACAAACCTAGAAATACTGACACACATTTCTGAAATGCTGAAGGAAATTTTCACCTTCTGGCTTACTGGTTTTCCTATTAAAAGACATTCGTTTCCTGGCTCTGCTGGATCATGGCCCTGCCAAATGCTTGGTGTCAGAACATGGGATCATCATAGCATAGGGCATTTTTGTCTCTATGAGTATCAGCAACTGTAGACAATTTCCTGAACAATGGAGATTCTTTTGTTGGATTTTAGAACCCTTGTTGAGGCAGCTTTTGCTAGGGTGACATCTCCTCAAGCTCAACAATGAAATGTAAATTCTTCAGCCCCTGTAGGCGTGCATATCAAAGGCAATTTTGAGTTTCTGTCCTTGTGTTTTTTTTTCCCCTCCCTCTTCACATTTATTTAGACACTGTAACACGTAGAAGATGCCCGTGTCACCTCTTATCAAATGTAGGAAATCTACACTAGATATTTTCTTTTTTTCTTTTTGCTTTGGAGAGGGTAGCAATTTTGTTTCTTTCAGAAACGTTTTATTAATCATTTATTGTTTTATTAATCATGGATTTTTTTTGTTATCAAACATTTATGCATCCCTTTTTTGCATGCAAAGTGCTTTACAAATGTCTATCTGGTTTGTCCTTGTGATAATTCTGAGCGAGTGAGAGGTCATCATCATTACAGATGATGGACCAGAAGATGAAACAAATCGACTTGCTCAAGGTGACACACAGTGTCCTTAGCTATGCAAGCTGCTCATGTTCTCGTTTCAAACTGGATCATGATAATATTTATAATGTTACAAGAATACAAGAGACTGTTTAAATAATGTTGAGAGAATTTCAGCATTGTGCGGATTTCGGACATTTGCATATTGGTGAATTCTGTTGAGAATTCTGGTGGGCTTGCCAGAGGATGCTCAATGGAATTTGAGCGAAACGTCGTTTCTAAACATATTTACAGGTTTTACTTGAGATTTTAATGCAGAGATATTATTGTATTTTAATGTTGTTATTTTTTTCACGTGAATGAACTTATCTTATCTGTTCTTATCATTTGTTCTTATCATTTTAAAAAAAATTCTGCCATGGCTTTTTACCCATGTAATTCAAGCTGTTCCAAGATTGTTGCTGGCCATGAAAATTTTAAACTACTGTAATTTCATGCATTTTTCTGTTCAGTTCAGTCACGCATGTCTTATTTGTAGCTTTCTAAGTGCCTAATCCTGCAAAAGGACTAAAGTCGATTGTATTTTGAGCATGTAATACAGTTTTTAGGTTTGTTTCTAAGCATAATCCACAAGAGTGCAGCTAAATTTTGTTTTAAACTAAATTCTTGGGATGCTATTAGGGCTGTAGATTGGCCTGTCCACATAGCAATATTTAGCTGAAATAACAGAATGTTTCATTCCTGACTAGAGAAATTGCTAACCTGTTGCCTGTTAGAGGACATATAGCCAATTTGTTTCACCATCTTATATACTATCTTATAAAAACTTCCGTAATTTAAGAACATTGGTTTATTCATAGACTAGCATATTTTGATTTTTAATGGTATTTTTGTCATTACGTCATTCTTTTGTTTGCTTTCACAATCCCTTTTCGAATATCTTTATTTCTAAAGAGTCTATGTTATAAATAATACATTATTGGAGGTAATATTTTATTTGCCTGTTCATATTTATAGCTTAAGAAATTCATAAGAACTCCAGAAATTCCTTCGAAGCATGTGAGGAATTGGGTACCCAAAGTTCTTGAACAGCGTCGGCAAGGTTTGGAAGTTTATTTACAGGTGAGCCACTTTCAATGATGTGTAGGAAGGATTCGGTTTCCAGGAAGTATATTAGCAACTTAAGAAAAACATAAGGACTATGTTTCAGAATGGCTGTAATTATTGTTACTTCAGTCTCCAGTGTTCCAGCAAGCATTTCCAGCATCTTTTTCCTGAAATATAGATGTTCAGTGGTAGTATACTGTGCTATATTTCATGCCATATACCAGATATAGATCTGGTGTCTTAAATCTCCTAACATTTTGGTTATTGTGAGGAGGTAGTGGTACTACCAGCTCGAATCCCATGACACCTAAGCTCCAGATAGGGGCCCCCAGTCCTTCCCTATTCAACAACACCCCACCCCCAAAGCTAACAGGAGCTGCTGGTTGGTTGGAGGGCTGGACTGGGATGACAAGCCCTCAGCTGAGCCCTATCAAGCACAAATGGGCTTAACTAGAAAAGGCCAGGCAATTCAGCCCAGAGGCAGGTCCAGAATGGTAGAGCCACGGTTTTCCCATCCTTCGCCTAACTGGGATCCCACCCTCTTTTCTTGGGCAATGTGGGCCAAGAGCCTAGGGCATCTCTCTTGTGACCCGACCTCCTGCACTGAGGCTCATCCGTCATGGGGAACAGAGGAAGGCACTTTACGGATTGGACTCTGGGAGGCCAGAGGGTGGTGAGAAGGAGGCCCCGCCTATTAGCGAATTAATGCCAGCATTTGCAAGTGTTCTATCTGACCCCCACCAAGTAGACCAGCTGGACCTACCCAGCAAGATGTGATCCACTGGGAGGATGGAGCAAGCAGTCATACAGAGATTTGGGGGAGACATGATATACCTGAATCCCCACTTGTATAGTGGACTTATGTTAAGAGCACCTTGTGGTAAGCTTCCTTCCTTGTACACCCAGGCTGTAAAAATGCCAGGGGCTGCCAATCCCTTTGACGTAGAGCTTCCTCCTGGAATGAGGAGGCCCTGGGGGCCTCTGCAGTTATTTTCTCCAAGACCTTCACCTTCAGGAAACACCTATGGCTTGAGTTAAAAACAACATTCTCCAGGTGAACTGGCCAGTTATTAAAAACAGAAAAAGACTATCTTTCTGTGATGTTTCGTTGGTCATTATTTCCAACATTTTCAAAGAATGCTTTCAGTGGAACGATCACCCACCTGCAGATTACAGACAGCCCACCTACAGCTTGAATTTAATACCTTTGAAGATGAGGTGAAAACCCCTGATCCTCTCTTTGTTGTTGTTGTTGTTGTTGTCTATTTCGGAGTTTTCTAATATGCCGAAGGCTTGCCTCAACATCTGAAAGGTTTGCTGAGTCAGTCAAAGCCAATCACCATATTTGCCCTACTGTGTAGTTGCTTATTATTTGAGCATCTTTTTCTCCAAGTTACTCGTAAACAAAGAACTTGACAAACAAACAAAGCTCTAGGTGGGGCGGAGCTCTAAGTTCTGCTGCACTCCGACCCACCGTTACACGGCTGTACAAGGCGGCCCCGCCCCCTCGCCTTCAGAGCCTTTCGGAGCAGCGAAAGCAACAAGCAGGGAGTCCTGCGCGTTGCTTTCGCTGCTCCGAAAGGCTCTGAAGGTGAGGGGGCGGGGCCGCCTTGTACAGCCGTGTAACGGTGGGTCGGAGTGCAGCAGAACTTAGAGCTCCGCCCCACCTAGAGCGACACCACTGTCTCAGGGTAACTTCCTTTTGTCTGAGCTTTCTAGCTGTGGGTGGTGGCAGTGAAAACTACCCAGTACAATCCCAGTACAAAAGAAAACAGAAAAATGGGTTCCCTTGCTAACTGCTGCGTGCTGCACCCTTCTTGTTTTCTGCTTCCCCTTACAGAAGATAAAGTAAAGTAGAAGACAGAAGTAAAACAAATGTAGATCTGGGACAAGAATTTGCTACGCTGCATTAACCCTCTTAAAAGTTTTGAAAGTGGAGTTTCTTCTTTTCCACTGTCATAGTTGTTTTTTGTCTTTTCTTTCAAATCTACTATCTGTTCTTTAGATCCAGTTCCTTCCTTCCTTTCAACTATTGCTCTTCCATCTCTTCTTCATATTTTTAATCTTTCTGTGATGTCTGGAGTTTTTGCCGATGACTGCAAGTCAGCTGTTGTTAGTCTCTTTTGAAAAAAAAAAGTCCTTCTTTGAGCCCTCTCTACCTATCACCCAGTTTCCTTACTACCTTGAGCTTCTAAACTCTTGGAACGGGTTGTGCTTGCAGAATCTTTCTCATCTAATTCACATTTGATCCTAATCCATCTGGTTTTCATCTTTTCCATTCCACTGAAACAGCTTGAACATCTATTACTGACTTTATTCTGTCTAAACAACATTGTCTGTTTTCAGTTCTCTTGTTGTTGGACCTTTCCATTGCTTTTGATACTATTGATCATCCTATTCTTTTGTCATCTTCATATAAACCTGGTTCCTGGGATCTTGTTCTTGTATGGTTTTCTTCTTCTTTATCCAACCATTCATGCTATGTTTGCATTAACAGGTCTTTCTTGGCTTTATTTCCCCCAATATGTTGGTGTATCTCAGGGTTCTGTATTGGGACCTTTTCACTTCTTATCTGTTGCCAATTTTTGCCCAGTTATTTTTCTTCTAAGGCGTGCAGAAAACACGCATGGGGTATACACATGTACTTGGTGCTGAGTGTCTGCTTGGAAAGTGTGACGCAGACCAGCAACGTGACTATTTTCTGGACTGATGGTAAAAGGCCTCAGATCCACAGGCCAAGAGAAGGCCACGCTTCCAATTAGCAGGACACACACACGCACGCGCACATGCACACGCACACGCAACTGCACCTTACTGGGTGACCTTGTGACAAGGCCACCCTCCTAGATTCTAGACTAGGGAAAAACAAATTGTTAGCAACACAGAAGTTGGACTCCAGCCCTAGCTGTCCTCACCTCAGTGGCTAAACTCAGAGGTAGCACCCATCAAGGGCCATCAACTAACAAAAATCCCTTGATGAGTTCACCCCACAAAGGATCCCACTATAAAAATCGAGGGCACTAGACCTCGTTTTCTTCACCCTTCAACTGGGTTTTCACTTCTCCTGACTTGCTGTTGGTTTGTGCTGCATCCAACCCACTGGTGCTGCATGAGCATCCCCCCCCCCCCCTCTAGCCACAATCCAAGAACCAGAATGCCAAACCAGCACCCAGGATCAGTAATCCCCGCTTACCTTTCCTTTCCACCCTTCCTAGTCACCTATTCTCTTGTGCGCCTGTGAATTTGTTTTTGAATAAATTGTTAGAACTGATGGAAGTATTGCATTGTCTAGCTAGCAGCGAACAAGTGGGCAAACTTGGTTAGTTTTATTTTTCTTGTTTTAAGAAAACAAGTTTTATTTTCCTTGTTTTATTTTTCTTGTTCTTGTTTCTTGCTTCTCTCTTCTTGGATGAATCAAGTTAAATTTCTAACAGCCCAATTCTATGCGTGCGATACGCTGATGAATCTTGTGGGCCACTGGCACTGCAGTTGCTCTGGTGTTCTGTGGAGAGCTGCTGCCCACACAAGGCCCAGAAAGCTGTGTGTGGGCAACAGTGGCCCACAGAACCTCCATCAGTAAGCTGGCAGTGGAGGCGGATCAGAGCGAGGATTGGGCCAGGTTGGTGGGTGAATCTCAGTGGCACTTATGGAGCAGGAGAGGGGTGGATCTCAGTGGCACTAGCGCACACTGGATCCTATCCCCCCCTTCCCAGCAACGACTCACCCCCCAGAGGCTCCTCAGACTTATATCAGCGAAAGAGCTGGTGTAGGTTTGAGGAGACCCATTGGAGAGGTAAGTAAAAATGTTCTTTACTTATCTCTCTCAGGGCTCAGTCCAGCCTAACTCAGCACAAGTCAGGCACAATTGAGGCCCAATTGTGGCGTAGCTGTGGCCTAAGATAGGGCTGAGTTAGGCTGCAACTATGCCTGAGTTACGCAGGAGGCAAGAGCAGTGGGCCAGGATCGAGGCAAAACTTACCGCAGAGGCAGGCAGGCTCCTATGGTGAGGTGTCAGTCTTGTAGAAGCGAAGAGCCCCCTCCTGAGCTCGTCTGTGTGCACCTACCACAGCTGCTGCAGCGTTCGCAGCAGATGGGCAGCCACAGGCAGGCCTGCAGGCACTGCGCGTTTGACAGTCAGCTGAAGGGCAGAGGTTGTGCCAGTGCCAGCTGCCCCAGGGCACCCTGTGCATTAGCCACCTGCTGCAGGGGGGAGTGCCACTGCCCTCCCTCCTGCAGAAGGCGATGCCACCCCCAAGCCACGGTGAGGCTGCACGTGGGAGTCATGGGGGGGTGAGCGGGGGAGAGAAGGGAAGGATGGGGTGGGAACGGCACACACAAGGGGGGTCTCATGAGGTCTGGAACCGCCTCTGCCATGACATGCCCGTGCGCTGCCTGAAGCTCTGGGCCTCCAGGGCCATGGCACTGCCCACAAAGAAGGTATCCCGGTATGCCTTCTGCTCCGTGCCCCGGCCAAGACCGAGAGATGCCTTGGGCTTGTCTGCTGCGAGCGGGAAGGGCTCACGCAGCTCATCACACCCCCAGATGGGGCAACGTCGGCACGTCGCGGCAGGCGCTCTGGCGGGGTGGGGGGTGGCCAGCTTCCATCATCAGGGAGTGGGAGGGGAGGCAGACACACAGGCAGACAGTGGGTGCTGGGGAGGGGCACGGGTGGGTCAGAAACAGAAAAACAACAAGGCTGGTGGGAGAGGGATACAGGGAGAGGGGTCTGCAGAGACCAATAGGGACACAGGGGTCACTTCGCAGATGGAGGCAATGCAGGAACGGACGCCCCTTATGCAGACGGACCTTGAGCAGAACGGACGCCGTTGACGGGCGGACCGAGGGCGGAAACGGACGCCGTTGACGGGCGGACTGAGGGCGGAAACGGACGCCGTTGACGGGCGGACCGAGGGCGGGTGACAGCCCCGGTTGCCGAAAGGGCTCTTCACGGACATGGCGGACGTGCGCCATGTTGCCTGTCAGTGTTTGCCTGCCTGAGAGGCCCCCCAACTCCCCACTCTGGCAGCCCCCCTGCTGTGGTCTCCCTGGGCTGGCTGTGGCAGGCCCTGGCTGGGATTCATGCAGGGGCTTGTGTGCTGGGGACTGTCTCTGTGTGTGTGGGGCAGTGCTTGTGTAACACTGGAGACATGTGTTTCAAGGGACATCTTTATTGTTCTGGAACATTGGCAGAGATGGCCAGGCGAGGCTGCCAGGGGTTGGCACAGCAGCCACTCAGAACATAGCAGCAGCAGCAGCAGCAGGCATGCCCCATGGACCTAGAGATGCAGGCTCTTCCCCTGTGGAACCACAGCCTGCACCATAGAAAGGGGAGGGACAACAAGTACGACAGCCAGGGAGGTGGAGCAGCAGCGGCAGCGGCACCTGAGGAGGGTTGCAGGGCAGGCTCCCAGACCTTTGGCAGCATCGAGGCAGACGACAGTGGGGCAACCAGACTGCAGCCCCAGGGGTGCTCGCAGGAAGGTAGGTGATAGTGGACGTTCCTGGGGAGACAAAAAAAAAGGGGGGTGGTCCATGGCAGCTGGTGTGTGGTAGCATTCGCCATTGAAGAAATGCCAGTGTGCCGGTTGCAAAGGCCTGCAGGGAGAGAAATTATACACAGCTGAGAGATGTGACACACATAGCATGGTCTGCGCTCCTTCCCTGGGTGTAAGGTGAGCATGATCCTGTAAGGGAAAAGGGTCAAAGAGAGAGACAACAACACAACTTTTGGAGTAAGAAGTTAAAACGGGTAATGCGGTCATAATATCAGGTGAAAAACAAAAATAGTGAACCAGCCGATTTGAAACAATAACAATTTTATCTGGGTAGGCTGAAACAGTATACCACAGGCAAACAGAAATTCTTTAAAATCATAACCTGGAACGTTGAGGACCCGACGTTTCGTGTTGGAATCTCAACACATCTTCTTCCAACACGAAACGTCAGGTCCTCAACGTTCCAGGTTATGATTTTAAAGAATTTCTGTTTGCCTGTGGTATACTGTTTCAGCCTACCCAGATAAAATTGTTATTGTTTCAAATCGGCTGGTTCGCTATTTTTGTTTTTCACCTGATATTATGACCGCATTACCCGTTTTAACTTCTTACTCCAAGATTGTTGCTGGTTATAACAGTTTCCGCTCGAAAAACAACACAAGTTGTGGGTCACAACCATGGCACACCTAGCAATACTGACCTGTTCGTTGACCCTGTGGGGAAAAGAGGGGGGGGGGACAGCTGGTGTCTACATAAGGGTTACAGTTCCACACTCATGGCATTGTGTGCTCACATTAATACAGGCAGCTATGAGACAAGACATTGGTAGAGAGGCATTTCAGAGAAGGCATTGCAGGCAGCTATGAGACAAGACATTGGTAGAGAGGCATTTCAGAGAAGGCATTGCAGGCAGCTATGAGACAAGACATTGGTAAAGAGGCATGTATCCTACCTATATTTCTATATGCAAAGAGGCAGAAGTCAAACCACATGTCAGCACGTACCCTGCACTTACCTGCTGGTGTTGTTGCCTGTGGGGGGGGGAGAGGGGCTGGGAGAAAGACATGGGTTAGCAAACACTTGCATGGAGACAGCTGCCCAGGCACAGCAGTAAACAGTTTGGCCACAGCCAGAACATCCCTCTCTGCCTTAGAGGGGGGCAGAGAGGAGAAGAGAAGAGAGAAGTGGGGTGTTCGTGAATTTTGCCCTCCACCAACAAAGTCCCACTTTGTGGCTGCTGGGGGACAGAACCCCATGCCACGTGCTCAGAGAGAGAGAGAGAATGGAGGCCTGGGGCTGGGCTTTTGTGGGAAAGAGGCTGGGTGGGGCTGGGTGCTGATAGGGTAACTATTTGGGTCCGGTTCCAGAGTTGTGCCGCAGCTATTCCGTCCTAACTCAGGCATAACTCAGGCGTAGGGTGTTAGGACTTTTCAGGAGAGGGCTGGAGTGGGTAAGGTAAAATGGCTCCTATGGGTCTCCTCAAATTTAACTCCACCTTTTTTGTCGACCTAAATTTTGTGCCGCAGTTGTGCTCGAGGGGGCGTGTCGGAGCTCGCCAGTGTCTGGAATCCGACTCAAATTTGTAACCGCCCCCGTCACGCCCATGGAACGCCCACTCTTAGGCCGCAGTTGTGCCGGAATTGTGCCGGCGCCTGTCGTGCGCATGTGCGCGATGTCCGTCGTAAATTCGTCCTACGCCCGTCACAATTGCAGCACAAATTCGGCCTCTCCGGCACAATTCAGTCACAACTCGAGCCTAAGGCGCTTAGGCTGCAGTTGTGCCTGAATTGTGCCGCTGAGGCCTTAGGCTGGACTGGGCTGTCAGGCTGCCTGGCCTCCGGCCAGCCCATAACATTCAACACAAGGTGCGATAGCAGTGCTGCACACTTTGGGCCAGGCCAGCAGGGGATAGGATTGGGCTATAAGTTCCTTATTTTTCCTCCTTTTTCAGTTAACACTTGATATTGCTTTCATTTTCCCCCACTCCCCATTTATGTGTGATTTTTAACATGTCTTTGTCTTTTTCTGTCGTGGAAGAGGAGATAGAAGGTCAAATGGCGCAGCACATAGCAGTTAGCAATGGCCCTTTCTCCGTTACCCTTACACTGTTGCCACTGGTCAGACTGGGATATAGTTTGGAAAATGATAGCGTTTGCTGCACTCAAGACTGGGAAGTCCGGACAGGAAAAGGCTGCCTGTTAAAGCCTCTCCTCTGGTTAGCCAACAGTCCCGAAATCCAAGGGGGATCCCACTTGGTGTGGTCTGGAAAGTGTGACAATCTGCTGTCTCCCTAGTAAACAGAGGCCAGACAGGTAGTCAATAAAAATAAAAAATAATTTACTAAAGGATTGAGTAACCCAAGCAATTAAAAAGTGAGGGGATACAGAGGATCCTAAAGATCACGTATTAAAAAATAAAACTGGACTAACAAAGATGGGTGGTTGGTAAAAAGTAGACACAGAACTTAAAAGACAAGCAGGAAATAAAATAAATGTGATAACTGGATACTTTTTCCTAACCTTAACTAGTCGCACTGTTCCAGGAGATGGGGGACAGGTTTCTGATTTCTGCACTCCTACAAACAGTGGGTGAGCCCATTTGTTAATGCACAAACAGCAACAAACCATCAGAGGCAACAACCTCAAGCAGCTATGTGTGTGAATTTAAAAAAAACTTAGGGTTGATTATTTCACAAGTTCCTGTGATTTGTTTGTTTGTTTGTTTACAATATTTCTATCCCGCCTTTCTCCCCGAAGGGACCCAAGGCAGCTTATCTGGGATGTCTTGTCGCCCTTCTGTGTGGCACTGAGTTCAGAAAGGACAAGGGCTACTACAGGAGGATGTCAGCAGCTTTTAGGATGCTGAGCCCAATCTTATGCTGGCCTTTGCCGGCAGGACTAGGCTCCGCACTATCGCAAACATGCCGTAAAGCATGTTGCAACTGTGCAGAGGCCTGTCCCACCGGTGTGGAGGCCAGCGCCGGCAGGCCTATGCCGGTGAAGGAGCTATGCCGGTGAAGGAGCCTGCCAGAGGCAGGTAAGCTCTCCACCAGAAGGCGAGGGGAGGGTGGTGGGGAGGAGGTGTTCCGGGGCGGGGAGGAGGGCAGTTAAGTCGAGGGAGGGGGGCGGACTCAGTGGAGGAGGCCTCCACTGAATCCTATCCCCTTTCCCATGCCTGAAAACCCGGCATGGGGCTTCTCGGACCTGCGGCAGCCGTTTTGCTGGCGCGCCTCCAAGTTGCCCCATAGGGACTGCTGGGGCTCGACATGGGGGAAGGAAACAATAGTCGAGGAGGCCTCCGCCCCTGCACTGGATACAGCAAAGCCTGCCCTGGCACCGCTGCATCTGAGTGTGGGGCTTTGAATAGGATTGGGCTGTGAGACATCACAGAAGCCTCTGGGGGATTAGTGTAGACAAAATAGACAAAAAAATTGGGGGGGGGAGAAGCAGGGATTTCCACTACAATTGCAGATTTAGACCCATTCTAACTCATGTTTTTATCTGCTTATCAGTATTTCTAATATATGTTATTTTCTTTCTGAGTAGTGTAAAGTGAATCATTTTGCTTTTGAGCAGGAATAATCCACTGTTACGTCCTGTCCAAGGCACTATAAAATGGACTGTAGTCCATGAACGCTTATATTACAATCAGTTCTTAAGGCGTCACAAAGACTTCTTGTTGTTTATGCCAGTACAATCATTCTTATAATGCAACCCAAAGTTAACTGGACTATATATTGGCTTAAAAATGAAACATGTAGCTCTGTTACAGATGCAGATTAGTAATATGATTATAAGCCAGTTTTATTACACATAAATGATAGTTGTATCAGAGCATCTTCTGGTGTTTGGTTAATTTCTCTCATTAAGACATTACAGGTTGAATATCCCTTATACGGACAGTTTGGGATGGGAAGTTGTCTGAATTTCTGAATATTTGCATAAATATAATGAGATACATTGGGAATGGGACCCAAGTCTAAACACAAAATTCATTTATGTACTTATACACATAATTATACTCAGGTAATTTTATTTTTAATAATTTTTTGCCCCAGCATGCTTTGCGCTATGCCAAAAGTCATAGCCCCAAAAATGTCATAGCCCCCAAAAAGGCATAGCCCCAAAAATGTCTGAATTTCAGAATAGTCTGGATTTCGGATGTCCAGATAAGGGGTAATCAACCTGTATTCCCCTAATTCTTCTCTTGATTGATTTCCACTGCAATCCCATGTGTATGAAGATTTTCATGGCTATTTGTAACTAGTAAAGAGGTACGCTTAATGGGTTTTCCAGCCATGTATTTATTTTGAGGAAATACAGATAGAAAATTTCCTGAGGCTTGCCAGTGGAAAATCCTTTGATGTCCGTGATCGCTTTAAAGAGACAAGCAGCTGAACTGCGTTCTCCTGGACTATCTGATGCTGGCAGGCGATATTACTGACACTTGCTGACGTTTCGTTACACACTTGTAACTTTATCAAAGCAAACACACGAACCAATGCGGCTTCAAGCCGGTAGATGTTACTGTCTGTTGAGGAGCATCGTTATTGGACCTCCTTAACCGGCAGCAGGAACTGTCATTCGTGAACAAGGTGTGGTTTCCGCTTCTTCAAAGGTCGTTTGGACAACACACAAGGGGGGAAAAGCTGCAGCTGGCCAGTGTGCAACAACCTGCCTCTGCCTCTAATTGATCAGCCCGTTCTGCACCTCACTCACACTGCTACATGGTACTCCATAACGGTATCCCTTTAAGAGGTCATGCAGCGTAACTAGGCAACAAGCTTCCGTTTTGAATCAGCAGTTAGTGCTTCTCAACTACAAAAAATAACGATGCTCCTCAACAGACAGTAACATCTACCGGCTTGAAGCCGCATTGGTTCGTGTGTTTGCTTTGATAAAGTTACAAGTGTGTAACGAAACGTCAGCAAGTGTCAGTAATATCGCCTGCCAGCATCAGATAGTCCAGGAGAACGCAGTTCAGCTGCTTGTCTCTTTAAAGCGATCACGGACATCAAAGGATTTTCCACTGGCAAGCCTCAGGAAATTT
This sequence comes from Plestiodon gilberti rubricaudatus, assembly GCA_026170595.1. NCBI lineage: Eukaryota > Metazoa > Chordata > Lepidosauria > Squamata > Scincidae > Plestiodon > Plestiodon gilberti. Next base: position 54,929,782 of record JANXHW010000002.1, read on the forward strand.
TCTATCTGTATTTCCTCAAAATAAATACATGGCTGGAAAACCCATTAAGCGTACCTCTTTACTAATCCCATGTGTGTTTACTTAAAAATACGTCCCACTACATTCAATGGGAAGTCTTTTGGGGAGGAAACTGTCACTAAACTGTCACTGGGCAGGAGGTCTCACTCAGTTGGTAGAGTTGTCACTTCGTACGCCTGAAGATCTGTGAACAACAGTTCGAGACACGCTGCTGACAAAGCTGTGAGCCCTCTGTGAGAGAAAGCTGCCAGCTGCACACTGAATGGGAGGCAGAGTGCCATCGGCCAAGCATGGGAGGTGAAGGCCAGTGAGAGGTCAGACTGCAAAGGAAACCATCTGGAATGAAGTTGTTCAATGCAAGATTGAACGTTTATAATTGTAAAAATCCCCATTAGGGAGTTTAGGAAAGCCACCTTGAATTAAAGTCGGAGGAGAAATCCAATGACCGAGAAAGGCGGTATGTAAATACTGGTATTTTTATTATTAAACTTAAAATAGCACTAGCCACCTGTTTGGGTTTAAATGAGGTTGGAGAGTAGCTTCTTTGGTAAGGAAAAGGAGCTCAGGGAGATGATGGTCTATCACCACTGTACTCAGCTGCAGATTTCATGATCCTCAAGACTTTAAGCGTGTCTTTCTGGTCTGTGTTTCTTCTAAAAGGCCTGAGGTTTCACAGATGGAATAGAAAGCACAAGGTAGAATGCTGACAGTTAGGTATGTTGTTTTCGGATGCATCAAGAGAGCAGAAGAGATTGAAGCTAGATTCTAATATATTCATTGCCAAGAAGACCTTGAGAAAAATGGTTAAGCTGGGGAGGGGTATACAGTACTCCGTTTCTGGAAGCCTGCTGGCATTATTTGCCAGACAGCCTTCAGGATCACAGTGGGAGATCCCCACCTTCCATTCCCAGCTATCAGCTTCTTATATCCAGCAAAATCACATTCAAGAGGTGTGGTTCTACCCAAGATCTACTAGTCCAAAATCTTTTTCTTTTTTTTAAGGAATAGTGACTACATATGTTTTCTGTTTGCTTTTCTTAACTTTATTTCTGGTAGAGTACAGTATATTGTTTTAACATACCATATGTGGGGGGTTAAAGCTTTTGAACGAATGGATGTATCAACCATGTATGACCTGTGGAGTCTGGTTTGTTGATGAGTGTAAATGAATTAAAGTTCATCCTGGATAGTGTAAGTGCAAATTTATTTAACTTCAATTTTATCTATTAGTTTTAAAGGATGCTTCTGAGAACATCTATTAATCACATAGAAAACCTACAGGAAATTATTCAGTGTCCTTCTCTCTCCAAAACCCCGATTAGTTTTGAATAATCACTGTTGTGCTGTGTTTATAAGGATCTCTAGAAGGGGCAGTATGATAAGTGCAAGGAGACAAAATGTTCTTTATCCTCATTAAAGATTGTGAACAGTGTGTTAAATAATATTAATGGCTAGGATTGTCAGTGTTTAACAGTACTTTCCTAGTACAAGTGATTTTATTGATCAATGCAGACTCAATGTAACAGGGCAGATTATTCTACTGATTTTATCGAAACCTTAACTAAGTTTGTTAGTGCGCCACATATCTTTAAATAGATCTAGATGATGATGTAGATTAAGAAAAGCAGAACACCATCCATCTTTTTTTGATCTGTTAATAACTTAAATCCATCATTGTTGCTACCAGCTGTTTTCAGATTCTATAGAGCGTACACATTTCTTTGGTATTTGGTGTAGAGTGCAGCAGTAAAGTTTTTGCAAGTGTTTGGTTTTTAAAGTATCTGGTACACATAATGAGATCTCCCCTAAAGAGGAAAGAAGGATCAAAAATCTTGTGCTATTAATGTGCTATTAATTGAGATTTGTATGTTTTTGAGCACAGCGACTTTACAACCAGATATGGGTTTTTGGCATGTGATGCTTTTAAAATATCCTTAGTTTTCTGTTTTGAATGGTGTATTAATTTTAGTTGTCAAACCACCATTATTTCCATTTTTTTCCACAGTTGACTCCTTCTCTTCTTTGTGCTGCATATTTTAGATGCTTTTTGTTTTTATTCTGTAATTGAATACTTCTGAGATCTCCCAAATATGCCTTATATCCATTTCTTTTATTTTACAATTCAGGTCTATGTTGAAACAAATGCTGCCTATTTCATTATAGGTTCAACAGCATAAGCCCCGGATTATTCATGTATTTATGTTCATACACGTTCTCCTGGCACTTTTGTCCTCGCTTTACCAGACTTTTCTCTCTTTATCTGAATATTTGTATGCTGCCTTTCTACACTACAGTCTGCCAAAAGTAGCTCACAACAAATCAAACAGTAAAATTCATTAAAAAAAACCACTGTTAAAAAAATCCCTGTAAACTCATGAACCATAAAAGAAACAGAAAAATGGAAGCAGAAAATCAGTAAATAGCAATTGTTTTGCTAAAAGTCAAAAAAATAGCAACTGCAGCAATAAAGTAACAAAAAATAAAAAGTAGAACTTAAATTAACCATTAAAGGCCTTGTTGAATGAAACTGTTTGAACCTGTCATTTAAATGAGGCTAATGAAGGTACCTCCCTGCCTGAGGATTACAGTAATTCCATATGTGGGGCACCACGACTATTTATTTATTTATTTATTTAAAAAATTATATCCCGCCTTTTCCTATGCCGAACGGCAAATGCCCAAGGCGTCTAGAAAGGTTCTCTCCTCAGTCATCATTTTCCTAGGGCCCAATCCTATCCAACTTTCCAGCACTGATGCAGCTGTACCAGCAGGGTGCGAGCTGCATCCTGCATGGGGGGGGGCAGTCTTGGAGGCCTCCTCAAGGTAAGGGAACCTACTTAGGGTTTGTTCCCTTACCTTGGGGCTGCATCGTGGCTGCATCAGCACTGGAAAGTTGGATAGGATTGGGCCCTTAATCGTTGAAAGTGGGGAAACCCAGGAAAAAGCTTCTCTTACATACCTTAACAATAAGGCAGCTTCATATGTGAGAAGATGTCCCTCAGAATATCCAAGTTTCAGGCCATAGTGAGCTTTAAAGGAGGTCACAAGCACTTCAAATTTTGGTCAGAAACTTTTAAAACTTGTAAGATACAATCAAACCGTAAGCTCCTGTCAACAGACTGGGTTCTGGGTTCTGAACTGGCTGAAGCTTCTGAACAGTCTTCAAAGGCAGCCCTAGGTGTAATGCATTACAGCATTCTAACCTCAATGATACCAGAGCATGGATAACTTGTCAAGATTATGTCCATGTAGATAGAAGGTTCCACAGCCAGCATATGTGCTAGAAATAGTAAGAAATACGTCATACCACAGGTGTCACCCAAGCGTCCAACGAGAAGTCTAATGAACTTGTTTTTTAGAAGGAGATACGTAAAAGTGGTTGAATAGTACGCCCTAAAACATTGCATCACCAACTTCCGGAAACATTGTAGCACAAGTACTATAGTACCAGCTACAGTTATTTGCTAAACGTATTTGTATATTGCTTTTCAACAACAACAACAACAACAAAAGTTCACAAAGTGGTTTACATAGTTAAATAAATGGTTCCCTGCGGGCTCACAGTCTAAAAAGTTGCATAACAAACACCAGAAAGAGGCACTAGGAAAGATACTATACTGGGGTGAAGGACAGTTGGTCTCCCCCTGCTAAGGGGAGCACCACTTTAAAATGTACCTCTTTGCCCTGTTAGAAGGAACTGAACCCAATACCACCTTTTGAAACATAACATTCAAGTAGGAATGGAATGATCTAAGTATAGTGCTCTTGTCTCCATCCTGAGTAGCACTGGCGTCACTGCAGGGGGGGCGGAGCTCCTTGAATGGTTCCGAAGGTGAGGGGCGGGGCCGCTTCATTCACCCGTGTAACGGAGGGTCGGATCGCGGCAGAACTTAGCGCTCCTCCCCTCCCCTGCAGTGACACCAGTGCTGAGTAGGTCACTCAGAATGGTACTGTAGTAGAAATTATCGAAAGCTGCCAAGAAGTTCAAGGAAATTCAAAAGGGCCATGCTCCTTCTGTCAACCACTCTTTTGTCTCTTTTTCACTGCAGGTTGTTCATCAGTTTCTGCGCCAAACCCAGGTCAGAAACCAGACTGAAATGGTACCATCTAATTAGTGTCAACCTGATCAATGGCATATTTTGATCAGTGGCATATTTTCCCTACCTATGGGAAAAAAAAACCTATGTGAGGGACGATGAGCTTTAAAATCGCAAAGAAGGGATTGTGATATTCTGTTTTTAACAAAATGATTCATTGCTAATGAAATGGTTTTCTGTGATATAGGTCTTCTAATTGTCATTCTTGACTAGACTTGCCAGACGTACCGATTCTTCCGGGACAGTCCCGGAAATCGACGTCGATTTTCAGGAATGTCCCGGAAGGATTTCGGGCTGCCGGCATTTAAATTTTAAACTTACCTTTTTCCGTGCACCTCCATCTTGGATTTTGCGAAATCATGCGAGATTCAAGATATGTCGGCACCCAAATCCCATGAGGGCATGATGCCGTCATGAGATTTGGGCGCAGACATCCTGAATCTCGCGAGATTTCGCTAAATCCAAGTTGCTGGCGCCTGGGAAAAAAGTAAGTTGGAGGGTGGTGGCGACAGAGAGGCGGCAACGCAACAAAAGCGAGCCGGGTGAGCACGGTCCCGCGTGCTCTCACGGCCCACTCTTGCCCGGCCATTCGGCCCACTGTCGCCTGGGCGAGAGCGGGCTGAGCGGCCGGGCAAGAGCGTGGCGCCAGAGGTACCGGTCCGGCCGCGCTCGGCCGGATCGGTGCTTCCGGAGCCGCGCTCGGCCACTTGTCTGGCCCACTCTCACCCAGGCGATAGCGGGCTGAGCGGCCGGGCAACAGCCCCCAAAATAAAGAAGGTTTGTATTTGAATTCATTGTTAATTAATTAATTAATTAATTAATTAGTGGGGGGTAGTGGTGGTAGTGGTGGTGGGGAGTCCCGGGTGAAATCTGGCGAAATCTGGCAAGCCTGTTCTTGACTGATCAGCTCATGCGTGTTTGGCAGTCACCGCCAAACTTGTTTGCTTTTGAAGCATGATCCAAGAATGATATTTTTAATTTGTAGTATAAAACTCTTGTTCAAGACTGTGGCCAATCCACACAGAGGTTCAAACCCAAGGTATTGATTGATATAGTGCAGGGATAATATAGACAGGAGACTGGAAAGTTGCCTGAAATAAATACTGTAATAAAGGCTTACATAGCCATATGTCATCATTTACTGACAGTGCTCCCCAGACATCCTTGTCCGTTTTGTTGTAAAAACACGGGTGGGATGGTGGCAGCTACCAGAATTGGGCCGCTGAGCACACTCAAGTTAACCAAGTTTCACTTGAATTCAAGTTCAAAATTTATCCCAGTATGATTGAAGATGATCAGCATGTAGGGGGTAGCTAGAACTTTTTTCTTCTCTGAACTTTCATTTTCTCTTTTTTCATTCTTTTCCTCTTTTATTTTCCTCTTTAGAGGTAAGGGGGAAAGCATAGACAAAGTCTTATGGGCTTACTATTATTGTTAGTGTTCAGCCGCCAAATATCAGCCCACACGTTTCTAAACAAATACTTTACAGGTTATAAAGTATTTGAAGGAAAAGAAGTAGAAGGCTCTCAATCCTAAGGAACAGAAGTGACCTTCAAGTCTTGGGAAAAGTTAGTTGCCCCTGAAGTCCCATTTTTTTTATTTTTGAAATGCTACCAATGGTGCTCATGCTGTATATATTGTATATGTCTGTCTTGCTACTACAGGCTTTTATATTCCATGTTTATTGATGGCTTTAAAAAGCTAACAGCGCAATCCTATCCAACTTACACCACCGGTGTAACCAGCGGTGCAGCGAGAATGGGAGGCCCCAGAATGGAAAGGGGATTTAAATCCCCTTCAAAGGAGATTCAAATCTCCCCTCCCTCCAAAGCCTCCCGCCCTGCCCTCCCCCGCTGGTTACACCGGTGGTGTAAGTTGGATAGGATTGCACTGTAATAATTCCGTTCAGAACCTCAGCTTATTAATTTGAATCCAGTATGGCTTTCTGAAGATATACTTAAATTAAGTTTCATGCAACCCAGAGAACTGTGCATACATCTAAGACCGATTGTCCAAATGGGATGGCAAAAACCTGTGAGTGTGAACAGTCCTTATCTTTCCCAGACCTATATCACGATTGCCTCCTTTGTCTTGCATATTTTTTCATGTTCCACAGGTGAATTTTTTTAAAGTTTGCATAACTTGAGCACAAGCATGAAGTAGACCTGGTGCTTTAATTTCATTAAACACGTCGTAACTGGTGAAGATTAATGTATATATCTCTTGCTAATTCTTTCCAATTACTTAGTTCATATAAATTCCCAAGCCTTGTTAATTATGCCAAAGTCAAGAGGTAATTTTTAACAGTATTTCCACAACAAGGGAATTTTCCCAGCATAACCTTGCCCTCTAGTAGAAACTCTCAGCAGATTAGGCTCTCTGATTCAAGTCCATTCATTTTCAGCTCAAGCCTAATTGCTGCTGACTGGCTGCCACAGGTACCTGGCTATTGTACACATAAAGAATGCAGGTCCTTCCGAGAACAAATAAGGAAAGATTAATTGTTTGTTTTGTTGCATCCCAAGAGAAATGTGGGCCCTTAATCAAGAAAAATAATTTCTTCTGTTGATTTGGCTTATTTGGAGGGACGCATAATTGTAGCCTAGAATGTGGTGGACATGCATTTTGTAAGAAATGTAGCCATTTGCTCTGCACGGGAGGCAAAGATAAAATGAAATAAATGTAAGACAATGCTGGAATTGATGGGGATGGCTCACATTTCTCATAGTAAGTAATTTGGCTGTTGGGCTTTTATTTGAACCAATATTGCTAGGTAGTATTGTCATTTGTTTTGTCTGCTTCTTTGGAAATCTAATCAAGGAGACAATAGTAGGGGGGGAAAAACACTTCTCCAAATTGTCCTTAATTGCTAGAACACAAAGTGAGCTAAACACTCTGGTGTTTCCAATTAAAGAACCTGTTTCAAGCAAGCACCATTAAATCTATCTTTCCCTGTCTGATAAATAAGCTATCAAAGACTGGAACAGATTAATTGAGAGCAATTAATTCAAGGCTTAGTATAAAGTCAGACAAAGCCAATGCTGTCAGTGACTACAAATTTGACATAAAATAAATTATTTCTTGGATTAGAAACATTTTAGCCCTTGCCATTTCATTACCCTAGTCAGCAAAACACTCAGGAGAGCTGGGTTCAATTTTCGGCTCTGCCATGTTGTCCATGAGCTTGGACAAATCTCTTTGTTGACCATCCTTAGCCTGCTTGCTCAGTATTAGTTGTCTTTCATGGCAGTACGACTCCAGTAGAGGGTAGTTTGAGGATTGCATCTTTTATCTGTTTCTGTCTTAAAGTTCCTTTGATAATGTGGGGTAACAGTCTTCCTACCTCGTGCCCTGAGGTGACAGGAGTTATTTAACTACAAAGATAGGCAATTGGAAAGAGCGCCTCAGACAAGAAATCACTAAGGGCCATTCCCCCATTACTTTTAAAAGCCATGAATGTTCTTTTGGGAAGCATATTGGTCTCTGGATATTCTTAGGCATATTAACTGTGGGTTGTGTTTGTATCCTAAGAAAGTTAGGATTCCTAAGGCCCATTGAAATTAATTGACTTAGGTTAGTCATGAAAGACTTGTCTCACTATTTCCATGGTGCTTAGTCAGGATTCATTTTCTCAGGATATAACAGTACCTATGTTCTTATATATGCACATTCAGTGTACTATTATATATGGATTTACCATATTATGGTGTTCTCTTATAGATGACCTTAAAATGGATTAGACTGACATGGAGAATCAGCATAATCAGAATAAGACTGACTTATGGAGAATCAGCAGCTATTAGCCATGATAGGTAAATGCATGGAGTACTGTACTTGGAGTACCTTGAGTACCATATGAAAGCCAATATAGTGGAGTAGTTATACTGTTAGACTAGAACTGAGAAGACCACATTTCAAATGTCTACCCAACAGTGGAGCTTTCTGAATGACTTGAGGCCAATCACTGTCCCTCAGCCTAACCTCACAAGGGTTAAAATGGGGCAGGAAAACCAGATATGCCACCCTGAGCATTTTGGAGGATTTGCAGGATAAAAGTGTAATAAAATATCCTGAGCAGGGGGGGAGGAAAACAACAGGGAAAGTCCACCACCTTTGTGGGTGTCTCGTGATCTTCCAGAAGTACAGTCAGCCCTTTTATCCATGGTTTTTCCATCCATGGATTTGACTCAACACGGGTGGCAAAACTATGGATGAGGGAATCCGATCGCGCCACATTTGCTCATTATTCAGTGTTGTCAGCTGCTCCCCGCCTCCTGCGCATGTCTAAATTGCTGGAAAAAAGAAAAAATGCAACCGGGAATCTGTCAGAGGCCTGCCAGCTGCTTCCCAGCATGTTTAAACTGCTGGGGGAAAAATGCAACCGGGAGCCTCTGCCGCCATCTACAGGTTGCTTCCGGTAGCGGTTTTTCTTTTTTCAGTCAGTTTAAACAAACTCAGGAGGAGGGAAGCGATGAAGATGCTGGAAAAAGGTAATGTGGCACCACTCCCCACCCACCACCCTGGTTTTCATATAACACTCGTTAAATGAAAACACTTGCCCATGTTAAACTATGAAATATTTTTTCAAGAACATAAGCCAACAAAACCAGATATGTAATAGAAGTTTTGTTTAACATAGCAAATGAGACACTTTCAAAAGCCAGTAGTTGGGTTGAAACAAGATTCTAGTAATGTTTTTAGACCTTTGGGAAACTTATGTGATTATTATAGTAAGCTTTCTTATTTGTTCTTTATACACTTACAGCCCAATCCTAACTAGGACTAGGCTGCCCGTTTTCACAGCGGAACACAGTTCCACTGTTGTAAATGACTATACGGTGGTGCACTGTGCACACCAGTAACAACCATTTTGGACCCAGCTACCTCCGCCACCAAAAGTGTTGGAACCAGCTACCTCTGCTGCAGAGCAGGTGGTGGTTGGAACAGGACAGGGATTGGGGCCTTTGGGGGCTTAGCAGGGGCAGGCAGAGTGTGAATATTGGCAACTATGGCTCCACCGATATCCTCCGCTCAATTTCAGCCCTGACATGCCCCCTTGCCTCTACTCAGACTTGGGCCAACTAAAGAATGTTGCAAGTCCAATTAGACCCATAGGGACACATGTGGGATTGGAGTAAGAAAAGTAAAGTGCAGTGGGATTGGAGTAAGGTAACGTGCAGTTACCTCTTTGCTCCCGCATGGACTCTGGCTGCCCACAGGATGCAGCAGGACCTGTGCTAGTATCGCTGTATCCTGCAGGCAGCCTTTAGTTAGGACTGGGCAGAGGCGTCGCCTGATATGGTGCGGTGGTGCGGTGGGCCCCAGGGCGTAGGGGCGGAAAGGCTCCGGGGGGGGTGCGAGCCTCCTTAAGTTTCGGGGGGTTGCTTTTTTTGGGTTTTTTAAAGGTTTGTAGGGGTTTTTTAGCGCTAGCGGGGCTTCTAATCGTTTGTGTATGCTTTGCGCCAACTTATCTTGTGTATAGGACCCTCCCGCGACGATCTCTTCCGGGGGCGCAGATCATTCCTCTGCTCCGGGCGCGAACTCTGTAAAGCGCCCAGCAGCGCTTTACAGACTTCACGCATGCGCAGAGCGACAATGTTTTCAGTCGACGTTCTGCACATGCGTGAACTCTGCAAAGCGCTGCTGGGCGCTTTACAGAGTTCACGCCAGGGGCAGCAGAGCAGAGGAGCGATCTGCTCCCCCGGAGGAGATCGTCGCCCCTGGAGATCGTCGCAGGAGGGTCCTATACACAAGATAAGTTGGCGCAAAGCATACACAAATGATTAGAAGCCCCGCTAGCGCTAAAAAAACCCCTACAAACCTTTAAAAAAACCGAACAAAGCAAAAAAAAACCCCGAAACTTATTATGCAAATTAAGTATGCAAATTAGTTTGGGGCGTCGGGGGGGTCCGCACCAGAAGCGGGGGCGCCTGGCGACGCCACTGGGACTGGGCCCTTAGTCTTTGCTTTTGCTTTGTGTGTTATCTCTGTCCTGCCCTTGAATGAAATGTATAGTTACTTTACTAGCTTTAGAAGTAGTAATTACAGGTGTCCCCCGGTGCTGAAGACTCCCTTAATAAACGACAGTTCGTTTAACGATGATCCACATATACGACAGCAGGTGTCCCCCAGTACAGTACCTTACAAAAAGTCTCTAGTACTTTAAAGGCACAATTAAGTCATGTAATACAGGCAGTTGTAATAGAGAATGAATGGCAAGTACTTCAGACACGTCTTTTTAAATCCCTATCCCATCAGCTGTTCGGTGCTGGATTAGCGCACTTTGATGTTTAGCGCTGAACAGCTTATGGGCTGGGGATTTTAAGACGCGTCTGAAGTACTTGCCATTCATTGTCTATTACAACTGCACTGTATTGCATTACATTATATAGGCTATACGCGCTACACCAAAATCGACTACTAGATGGTGCTGAAGACTCCCTTAATGACGGATTCACTTTACAAGGGAGTTTCAAGAACGTATCCCATCGTTAACCAGGGGACACCTGTATTTATTAATTAAATTTATATAGTGGCATCCATTATTCCTTGAGTTGTTACATTCTTCCTGATTTTTTCTACTTAAGTATTTATTCTCTGTTCAAGTCCTGAATACATTATAACCACTTTATGCTTACTTCATCAGACAATGGCTCAATTCAAACATCAAACCACAGTTAAGGGAACTCAGAAACAGCTGTAATATTGTGTCTAAAATGATAACTTTTTAGATTGTGAGCCCTTTTAGGACAGGGATCCATTTAGTTATTTGATTTTCTCTTTCTGAACTTTTTTGTTGAAAAGTGTTATACTAATATTAATATTGTTGTTGTTATTATTATTAATAATAATAATATAATAAAATTGATAACAACATAAAAATCCTAGACTCACATGTAATGCTCAACTACAGTTTAGCATTACTATCAAAAGTCTTGGTCTCATTGAGACCTTAGATCTCTTGGTCTCCATCGCCTTCAAACTTGAGGTGAATGATGTGCTGTTTCTATTCCTGGTTTAAAACAAACTGTAATCTGTCCTTGCATCCAGATCTGACAAATTGTGATTTGTTCTAACCATAGCTGGTGAAAACTACTTGTGATATCTGACTTAAGCATAAACCTGACTCGCATGATACTAATAATAAACCATGGATTATCATGTTTTGGTATTAAATCTGAACCCATCCAACTATGCTTTGTGATTGATCCATAAACCAGAATCAGAAACCATAGTTTACCATAGTTTGCAAACCATGGTTTGTGCTTGTGATGGCTTGGTGTAGTGTCTGAGTTGATAAACCATATTTATAACTGTTGCTCTGTCTCCAGAGACTGCTAACCTTTGAAGACAGGAATGAATTTATGAAGCTGCGAGAACAGAAAATAGAAACAAACAAGCAGCTCTAAACCATGGTTTGCCTGTTGTATGGAAGCTGCAGTCATAGTTTACATTCTGAACTGTAGATAATGTTGATCCATGATTTGACATTATTTCTGAATTCAACAAATGAGCACTACAGTGAAAACAAGAAATCATAATCGCTCAACAAAAATTATACTGTTGGTTTAGTAACTAACTTCCAAAGAATGGGTGTGATAAGATCATATATGTGTTAAAACATTTTCCACTTATGGTTTCCTTGGGAACCACATAGTAATTTAGAGCAAAAGATATATGGCTGTTTAGTTTTCAACTTTCAATTTGTTGTTTGTCTTTGTAGAAAACAGGTAGCATACAAAGAAGCCAGTTTTAATTGAAGAGGTTAATTCACTTAAAAGTAAATTCTTCAATCAATTTTATGGAGCAGGTAAATCCACAATTACTTTGAATTTTCCTGCTGGAAAAAAAGTCACACAGCTCTGTAATGGGAATTGGAACAATGTCTGAATAAATCTGCTACAGATCTTTGTAAGTTGTGGCTCTCAGGCTAACGCTGTTTGTCTTCAGCACAGAAAGGGTTACTAAGTGTTGAATGGCTCCCTCCTCTTGGCCTTTTAAATTGGCAATTTCATTTTCCCTGCCTTTATTAAGAAATCCCTCACACATGAGTTTGGGGAGGGACGAGTGTCAAGGAACAGGAGCTGCAATGAAGTACCTTTGATTGAGCAAGGATTACATTGCTCAGTTCATTCTATAAAAACGTGTCAGTTTGCCACCCAAATAAATGCCTGGAGCGCATAAAACATGGAGCCAAGTGACCCCTAGAAGAAAAATCAATTGCAATTCATATTTCATATGCCTATAATTGCTAGTGAAAGGCTGCATAGCCTCAGTTCTTTATTATACGGAATGTTGTGCTGTTGTTAGATGTTTCCTGTTGGGGGATGGGTTTGGGGGTGTTTCTTTTTTGTTCTTTTCTGTGGTCATTCCTTTCGTATGGGCTGAATTATTTCAATCTGCAACAAGTCACGTTTCTTATTCCTGCTCACTGTTCTGTGATGCATTGAAGGAAAGATCCCCACACACACACACATGCAGCTGTCCTTGAAAGTCGTGCAGTTTTTCCAAACAACCGACCCAAAAATGGGCCCTTATAGTCAAGGCCCTATCATCTGTGACGTTATCAATTTGCTACTCTTTTAACTCTCAAACAGAATCTATTTTGTGTTTCTTTTCCTTGAGCAGGCAGAGAATCCTGAAGTTTGTGTCCTTAAAAGCAGAATTTTGAAAGTGTCCTCTTTTTTTTTTCCCCTCCTCCTTCCTTTATTTCAATCCGATTTTCTTTTTACAAAGCTGCTGTAGGATTCCTATCCCACTGTGGACTGAGATGTCATGTGGATAGAGAAAATGCCGCTCACTTTATGGATTACTGTTAGGTCAACAAAACTTTGGCAGCATTGATTAACTTGACAGTGAGTACAGCAGTACATTTATCACTTATGGCTGTGCTGTAGAAAATCTAATAAGAGGCAAACAATTCCCTTTAGAGCAGTAACAGGTTCACTGTGGCTAACGGTGCATGCACTGGAAATTTCTGCCTTTAAATTATACTCTTGCTGCTAGTTGAGTCATTGACTCAAAACTACTGCACTTCCCACGACCATGTTCTATATTATTCATTTGATCAAAATCATGTGGTTTCTAGATCTATGATGAAACCGAAGCTTGCACCTGAACCTATTTCAAAAAGGCTGATCTTGAGTTAAAAAGCATTAGACCTAGCCTCATGCCTTGTACAATTAAATGAGAGCTGGCTGCTGTAATTGGTGACGCTTGAGCTGTTTCCAAATGGTTACAAAGGATATTTATAGCGGATGCAGTGTAACTGATGATTAATTAACATTTGCTGCATAAATGTATAGTATAGATTTCAAAAAAAAGTATGCTTTCCATTAGGTGGGTTTCAACAGCAGATGGTGTACAAGAAGCACATTTCTAGGTCTACATGTATGGCTTTGATTTGATTTGATTTCCAGCCTGAACTTCAAGGCCAAAATGTGCTGTAGGTGAAAGCCTTATTGGGGTCTGTTTGGCCAGATAACGAGTTAGGGGAATATGCACAGAGTCATAAAAAGACAAAAACCAGTACACTTGATTCTATCCACCTTGACTGTAAGCAAGTGAATTGAGATCAAAAACCCTCCTAAGTACGCTTAGTGTTACAATCATAGATTTCCCAGGAACCCACACAACTGCCATTCATTTCAATGGATTTTGTATATGAGCATTATGAATGAGAAAGTAAATGCTCATTGCTAAAGCCCTGCTCTGGCAAATTATTTTCCTTTTAATTAGCTAGCTATTTTTTAAAAAATCAGTACATAAATACTGACAATATTTATTGTCCAGTCTGCTTAAATTGATAATACTTTTCCTGCAGTCATTTATAAATATTTAGACAACCCCCTCCCCACCAAAGATGTACTGGAAATATAGTATCACTTCAAATAAATTTACTGTTTATCCCTTGATCCTGACTCAACATTTTCTTTTCAAAGCGACATTTCTCATCGAAGCCTTTCGTGCTTAACACGCTTAATTAAATGCCATCAAAACCAAGGGGTCTACTTTCAAGTCGGTTCATTTGGGTTGAGAGTGTTTGTGTTGAACCAAATTTAGTTTGGTATGAGAAGATGCAGTTGATTGGGCGGGTGGAGCAAGGGGAGCTTCTTTTGAAAACAGACGTTCTGATGTTTGGAGTTCTGGCACTACTTTGGAAAGCAGTTTAAACTGGAGAGTTTTGTTCCAAAACCTCTTTATCAAGTGACGTAGTTTTCATTGTTGAGAGAGAATTATTTTACTTGAATCAATTGTCAGGAGGCCTAATGTAATAATAAGGCAGCTTGTGATCTGACTAAAAGAAAATCCCATTGCAGTTTGGATTTAGCAGAAAAACTGTATTCGCCTGAAACATGAATGCACCAAAAGCCAAGACAGAGCAGGCATATGTAGAGTTGCATTTGACCAGTAGAGGCATGTGCAGTCAAACCATGGATCCTGACCCTTTCCCCTGTCTTTCGCACAGAAGCTATAGTGTTCAAAGCTATCTTGTTTCCGAAACAATAGTCAACATTTCCTTAAATTCATGGGTTCATATAAAGGAAGTACTCCCACCACTTGCCTTCTTGAGAGTGGAGACCTGAATATTGATTACCTATCATGCTGGCATCAGAACTACTCTTAGGATTCAATTTTTTTGTTGTTTTGCATATTTTATTGATCAAAAGTGGTAAATGAGCATCAAGCGTGCAAGAAGACGATGAATTGTTTACTTGCATAAAATAACCTTTCAATAAGGGAAGATGCATTGCTCACACTTTTGGTGCTGTTCTGCTGCCCGAAGCAGATGGCATTCAGCTGCTATCGATTTGCTCCTATAGTTACAGAGCAGCACGTAACTAGGCATGCTCATTTCAGGTGGATTTGAGGTGTGTGTTTTTTCCCTTTTTGTTGCAAAAGGGAGGAAGACAGTGGCCTCATTCTACAAAAAGAAATACCTGGTAAACTAATATGCCGGTAGTATCAGGTAAAAATGGATTGAATGTATAAATAAAACACAAGAAAGTGTCATTCTCATAGAACTGGGAAAACCACACTAATTGTTAAGTGATCAGTTAAGATTACATCATGTATAATTTTACCAGAAAGCGAATGCAGCAAGTTTAAAGAAAAAATGACCCAGTTTGTAGTGTCTACAGCTTTCTAGATGCCTTCGACATGTCAAAAGAAAAGTGAGGTAAAAAAATTTATTTTAAAAAAAAAGTCTTCTGTTTGATGTTTTTCATCATGATTCTCCTAAATTTGCTAGTATCCTTCATAGAGTTGCCAGGTGGATGCATCAAAACCCTGAGATTTCTAGATGAAGCCTAGTGACATCACAAGACTTGTCAACCTTTGAAAAATGGGGGGGGGGGAGGACCTGAAACAGAAATAACATGTTGCTCTACAAATACTCAAACAAACAGCCAAGCTCCAGATTAAAAATACAGTATAAAAATGAACAAAAATGTACTAAAACAATCTACCAGTAAAAATTGCAACAGATATAGCTAAAATGCCCATTGCACCAAATAATAGGATAAATGTGACCTCTAGAGACAAACCTAGGCATGTCTCTAGGTTGTCTCTTGTCTGCGCAAGCCTAGGCATGTCTGCTCAGAAGTATGTCTCACTGAGTTCAGTGAGGCTTACTCCGAAGAAAGTGCGCATAGGATTTTGCAGCCTTAGAAGTCTGTTGTTGTTGTTGTTTTTCAGTCGTTAAGTCGTGTCCGACCCTTCGTGATCCCATGAACCATATCCCGCCAGGCCTTCCTGTCCTCCACTATCTTCCTGAGTTCGCTCATTTTCATGTTCGTTGCATCGGTGATGCTGTCTAACCATCTCATCCTTTGCCTTCCCCTTCTCCTTTTGCCTTCAATCTTTCCCAGCATCAGAGTCTTCTCCAGAGAGTCCTATCTTCGCATTAGGTGGCCAGAATATTTGAGCTTCAGCCTTAGTACCTGTCCTTCCAGGGAACAGTCAGGGTTGATTTCACTTAGGATTGACTGATTTGATCTCCTAGCAGTCCAAGGGACTCTCAGGAGTCTTCTCCAGCACCACAGTTCGAAAGCATCTATTCTTCGGCGCTCAGCCTTCCTTATGGTCCAACTCTCGCAACCATACATTGCTACTGGGAACACCATCGCCCTGACTATACGAACGTTTGTTGGCATGGTGATATCTCTGCTTTTTATTATGCTGTTTAAGTTTGCCATAGCTTTCCTTCCAAGGAGTAAGCGTCTTTTAATTTCATGGCTGCTATCTCCGTCTGCACTGATCTTGGAGCCCAAAAAAGGCTAGCGCCATACAATAATCAGTGAAAGTATCGGCAACCATGGCACATTTCAGGGTTACCCATAATCCCAATAGACAGTTCCTTCTCGAACCCTGATCAACCAGTTACCATTGAATGTATCCTAAGTTATCCTTCCTATTATTCCTTGCATAATAGGGTGTGCGTACACAGAAATGATAGTGCAAGATTCTTGTACACAGAAAATCAGATTGAATCCTGACTTGACATTCTGCTTGTGCAAAATACCTTACAAGACGTTCCACATCACAGTTCACTACAAGTTGCATAAGAGGTTGCACACAAAATTGTTGTGTAATTTCTTCTTGCACTTGCACAACCGCCCACAGAACAATGCAAAGTGCCACCTTATTTCCCTGTGCACACTTTAGGATGTAGACCAGTATGAATCTGCCAGAAGCATCAGTCTGCATCAGTAACTTTGATGATATATTACTGTATTCAAGTTTGAATAATAAGATATAATCAAAGTCACTGATGAGGACCTGCATCCATCTCATGTTTGCTGATATTTTACTGACTGTTATATGGCATTATGTTTCTGACAGCACAATCCTGACTAAGAATCCGGCTGACAGCGCAATCCTGACTAAGAATCCGGCTGGTAGCCCAGGGCCGCCAACCGGATCCTGAGCCCAAGCTGCCCATCAACCGGCGAGCCGGAGGTCTACTCATGGAAGGAGACGCTCGTTCCCTTCCCCGAGTGTAAACCGGGGCCAGCCCTATCGGCTTCCTCAGATTTCCGCCAGCTAAATAGCTGGCGGAAGTAGAGGAGGCCATGTAACGGTCTAGCCATCCCGGCGGGGACGGGGATATGGCAGACGGCATCCCCGCCCCCTCCCGGGCCGGCTACACCAATGGCCCCTTCCCTCGTCTGCCAAATTGCCACCGCGACCACCGGTTCCTTCTCTGGCGGCTGCCCGGGCGTTCTGGCGATGGAGCGAGGGAGTCCGGCCTCTGCGCCGGCCTCCCTTACTCCCGAGTAGTCGCAGACGTGCTTTGCGGCACGTTCGTGACTGCTTCCGGCGACGGAACACTCGTTCCGTCGCCAGCACGTTCGTCAGGGTTGCACCCTGAATGTGTTTATCCGTATCCTGGTGGAACTGTTCATGTTGTTATTTGGTGCAATATGCATTTTCCCTATATTTTTCAAAATGTTACTGGGAGATTGTTTTAACACATTTTGTTCATTTTTATACTGTATTTTTAACTTAGATCATTTGGGAGGGGGATCTGTTAACATGCAGTACTAAGTAGTAAAGCGGCAGGGCCCAGCAGTAGTCTGAAAATGGCCTGAGATTAACCTTTGCCGTCAGTCTGCCGGGGGGGGGGGGGGACTGGAGAAATGAGAATTCAAGACAAACTGGCAACCCTAATTCTTCAGCTCTCAAGAAATGCATGCTGGTGTGGTGACACGATCTGAAAATGAGTCCATGTTTCCAGGTGTTTGTAGATGTCATTGACTGAGCTGTTCTCTTAAGATAGTCCTGCTTAACATGTGGCACCGTAGCTGTGCATGGCTCTCCGACTGTATATTGTAGCTTATTCGGTGCTTGATAAAAGCCTAGTCTATGCAGGCTATTGTGTAGATCTGTCTAAATGTTCCATTGGCCACCTTTGTCTCATTTAGGAACAAAAGATTATACCCAATTAGTGGAGTAGTCTCCAAATCCTTTCCATTGATATATTGGGTGTCTGCTCCAGCTGATGGAACAAAGTGGAACAATCCCATGAAGAAAAAATGCCCATGGTCAAAGACTTCCTTCTGAGAAAAGTAAAATCACAATTTACTTGACTCTTTCTGTATAAATTGTTACAACTTTTGAGGATGTTTAATATATTTGAGATTCAAGCATATCTTTAGAAGTGAGTGCATTAACCCAGGTTCAATTAATTTCCTTTGCTTTCTGCATTGTCTTACTAGGTCTTGGGCGGGCACCAATTGCTCAGTGTAGTTAATTTCAAAAGGAGTTTTAAATCATTCACATCTCAATTCTCTGGTACGTACCACTGACAAAATCAGAATCTGACAAAGTCAGAAAAGTTTTATTGTGGATTGGAGTTGATGTTTTTAGCACTACTCTGTCATTGATGCGGGGGGGGGGGAGATGAAGTATGTTTGACTTTGCCTTCCACAGCCACTTATTATCATAGCTTGTAGTTGCACAAAGCAATTAAGCATGTGGGTAGTTTCTGTGAAACTTTATGTGACCCAACCCAAACATAGCAGTACAGGCCCCTGTATTCATGGGGGATACATTCCAGGCCCCCCGCAGATATGTGAACGCCGCAGATAGGAGTGAACTCCACGGTTTTCTGAGGGCCCCCCACACACGTGACCCCCCCCCCCGGCTCTTACTTTTATCACAGGAACGTTGGTTGTGTTCAGTGGGGCTTGCTTCTGAGTAGACATGCCTAGGATTGTGCTCTAAGGTTTAACAAGCTACACCTGCTCACATTCCTTCTCCTAAAGGTCTAGCACTCTGTCCCGGTTGGAGATCTGGTAAGCCTAGTCATAACCATGCATGATGAAGGTGCTTCATGTGGATATCTACTCCATGCAGTTAATCTCCTCCTGTCAGAAATGTGCAGGGTGTATAGTCAAAATTTGGACCGTATAGTAAGCTGCCCTATACTGAGTCAGACCATTGGTCCATCTAGCTTGGTATTTTTGACACAGACAGGCAGCTGCTCTCAGAATTTTAGATAGGGGTATTTCTCTGACCTATCTGGAGATGCTGGGCGTTGAACCTGGGAACTTCTGCATGCAAGGCAGATGCCCTTCCACTGAGCTTCAGTTCCTCCCTCCATGTTCATTGTGCGTGAACATACAGTACCCTCATTATACATTCTGTTATGTGTGTGGTGAAGAGTATATGAAATGGGGCATAGATTGTGTGTCAGGATTAAAATCGGTAGTTGAGGAATATGCAGGGCCAGCTGAAGGTTTGAGGAGATGCTGGGCAAAGTGCTTTCAGTGGCCTGCCTTCTCATTGGTTGGTTCCTAGATGTACGTGGTGGGAGGAGGGGCAGGAGGTGACAAAATGATGGCAGCAAACGTGTGGGGCAACTGACAGCATTCTTGCTGTTCCTTGCTCCTCCCGCCACTGCAGTTGGCGAAAGGAGGAGAGGATGAACGGTGTTGAAAATGCTGGGCAGCCAGAGCGCATGCTCTCCAGCCACTTGGCACTTTCACCTTCCACCTCCTCCTTCTGACACTGCTACAGGCATCAGGAAGAAGCAGAGCAGCAAAAGTACTTGATGGCTTCTACCAACCCCTTGTGCCACATTCTCACTATATTCCCCCTCTAGCTGCTTGTAACGGCAACAAGAGGAGGAGGTCGCAAAAATGCCAGGAGACTCTTCAACTGTCCAGCATTTTCATTGTGTCCTCCTCTTCCTCTGGCTGGGGTGAGAGGATGAGAGGACATGGAAAACTTCTTTCTTGGGAGGGAGGAACGGTCTACTGTTGCGGAAACAAAGTTTTGGGATCCCCTGTCCCTCCCATTCAGGATGGGAGGGGACCAATGGAGCCCCATTCAATCATTCCTGACTTTTTCTTTCTCCCACTGCACACCCACTCCCACTTTCTCCCACTGCACACCAACAGAGAGAACATTGATTTATGTAAAGCCATTGATTTATATGAAGAAAGGGGAAGGTCTGCAATTATGAAAAACAAGTCTGTGGAAGCTATTGTCTGTTACTTCTGTCTCTTTGCTCTATCTCTTTTTTTCCTGTCTACCCTCACCTGTCTTTTCTGGTGGGCTGATCTAGAAGTCCCTGCTGGCCTATTGTGGCATCACTTGGTACTACTGTATTTAGTAACGACATGAGACCCATCACTCCTTTCCCTTGACTTCCCTTTCGTGTTTCAGATTATATGCTATTATTCCTCAGAAGCACCTGCAAATAAACTGGTTCTTTACACTGTGATTTGTTTATGTAAATTGGCTAAAGGGCGATTGTTTGACCTGTGATGAGATTTAAAAAAAAAACACCCTACAAGGAATAGTCTTCAGTTATACTGGACTTGTTTTTGGAATCCCCTTAACATGTCATTTACAGTAACATATCCAGGATAATCCTTTAAACCTTTTTGAGATTCTTGCATCCCCCAGTGAAACGTTTAGCCCTCTTCACACAGTACTCCCCCATGTGCTCCTGTACGCCTAGGGGTGCATGGAAGGGGACAGGACTATCATTTCACATTTGGACACAATGTGGACTCTCCAAGTCCACATTTGGAGTATGGAGAAAATATTTATTTACCCAGCATGTAATTAATCTGTGGAACTCCTTGCCCCAGGATGTGGTGATGGCACCTGGCCTAGATGTCTTTAAAAGTGAATTGGACAGATTTATGGAGGTAAAGTCCCATCCTAGGTTACAAGCCATGATGACTATGCAACCTCTGGGTTTTAGTGGTAACCTATCTCTGAATACCAGATGCAAGGGAGTGGCAACAGGTTACAGGTATCTTGTTGTCTTGAGAGCTTATGAGGCATCTGGTAGGCTACTGTGAGATACAGGAAGCTGGACTAGATGGGCCCTTGGCCTGATTCAACAGGGCTTTTCTTACGTTCTTATTTTTTCCTGATGATAAAATATAGAGTAATGTAGATCCTGACCAACAGGTGCTTCTGTATGGTCACAAGATTAGGGTTAATTGAAGACTTACGAGAATTTCTTGGTTTGAATAAGTAATTATTCCATCTCATACACTGCAGAACAGGGGGTTCCCTGTTTGCAAAAGTACTGAACTTATACCCAAACCAAGGTGGTATATAAATAGTGTATACTACTACTACTACTTGAGGAGTGGGTCTTTTGGCTGCTAGCCAACATTTTGAACATTCATTGTGGAATGAATGAACATCATGCATTTGCCGACAAGAGCTATCAGATATGGGAAGATGGAGACCTCTTATTGTTGCAGAACTGACCTTATGTTCCATTTCTGCAGCAGTGAATTTGACAACATCCAGCTCTCTTTTAGATTAGTGCCAGGACTTTAAGATTGCAATCCTATACATGCTTACCTGGGTTTAAGTCCTATAGAGTTCAATGGGGGTTACTTCTGAATAGACATGCATACAATTGGGCTGTTGTTCATTCTAACTG
The DNA here is from genome assembly GCA_026170595.1 of Plestiodon gilberti rubricaudatus. Classification (NCBI taxonomy): domain Eukaryota; kingdom Metazoa; phylum Chordata; class Lepidosauria; order Squamata; family Scincidae; genus Plestiodon; species Plestiodon gilberti. The sequence goes on from JANXHW010000002.1 coordinate 54,951,316, forward strand.
GTACGAAATGGGCAATGAGATTGATATATTGTCTGGTGATGTCACTAATTACTCATATTTTAACTCCAAAATAAACATGAGTAAACTCATATTTATTCAGAAATAAATCTCGCTGTGTTCAATGGGATTTACTTCCAGGAAAGAGTACATAGGATTGAAGCTTGAATAAGTGTTTTCCTGTCTTCCAGTGGCTTTTGTTTCTAGTTCCTTTGGATGTGGACATTTGGGAAGATATATTGTAAGTGTTGAATTACAGAGGAACCAAACCAGCATGTTACCTTCTCCTCCCATTTAAAATTTCTCATGATAGCCCTGCAACTCAGGCCACAGGAGTAAGTTAGGTGAATGCACAGAGATGTGTATGTTTCCTTGCACACATACGGACTATTCTGTAGGGAGATTTGTGAGATTCCAGCCATCACTCTTAAAAAAAAAAATTCTGCCTTCTTTTTAACACCTTCTCTACTCTGCATATTTTCCATACTTCCTTCATTTAACTAATGACCTTAAAGTGTGAATGGTTATCTTTTATTCCTTCAAATTTACTTTTTTATTTTGGAGTATTTCTTTAATTTATAGAAGTTCTGATTCTCTGTGATGTATGTGACTGTACAGGGCACAGGATGGTGACTTATACAACCATAGTGTGTGATTGCTCTTGACCCCCCCCCCCCAGCAGTTTATAATCTTATTTTTTAAGAAAAGAGAGAAAAAGACTTTAGTGTCATTACTATACCTTGTTGAGGGGGGAAAATCTGATCTGAATTAGCAAAGCACATCTGCTGTTCCTTAAAAAAAAAAAAAAAAGCTTATTCTTGGATAAAAAGAAATCCCCAGACTACTTCTTGATTTTTAGTGTATAATGTTCTTTTGCTAACTTTTTTTATCATTGTAAGAGCCCTTTAAGCAGCTTCTGGAGACAAGGCAAACAGAGGAATATATACTACAAACTGTTCTATAAAGACGGTGGGTTGAAGTCCCAGTGGAGGCGGATGCTCCAGCCTACTTACTGTAGCTAGGATGTATTGATTTTTTTTCTCCCCCATTTTTAGCTGCACCACTGAATTAGAGATTGTGAAGCATCCTTCCTTGTGAAGAAAGGAAAAACTGTCATGAACTTTTTCACCCTAACAATAGGGCATTTCAGACGAAGAGATTGCTAAAAGGATTTAAACCTTCGAAAACACAACATCTTTGTACATCGCACACTGACTCTTTTGGCTAGAAGCTGGTTGTGAATCTGGAGGCACTAGGTAGGATGATTGGAGGCAGGGGGGATGAATTTTTAGAGCTGTTTTGTGTGTTAAAAAGAAAATCAATCAGTGCAAACAATGCAATCCTCCAGTGCGCTCTCAGAAGGTTAGCAGAATGGTCTTGTCCAAGTTTTCAGCTGTTTTCAGCAAGCTGTTCAGTTACTGTTATAATTGGCTGATGAGTAGGTTTGGACCTAACTAGAATGCCAGGGTTCGATTTCATAGTGTCCTCTGTGAAGATGTGTCACCATTTATGCTGGCTTTAGTGACAATTTTTTAAAAAGGAAACTCGTGGGAAATCATTATGCTGTTTATATGTCTCCCATCCTTGAGAGCATTATCCTGTGATATTTTAGCACTGTTTTCCACTGCATGATGGCATCTAGCTAAGGTTAAGGCAGAACAAGTCCCTCTGCAATTTTGTGACTATATTTTACTTACTGAAGGAGAAAAGATAACTGACAATTAAGAATTTGGGATGTCACGGAAAGAACATGTGCCACTAATCAATGATATCCTCTGGGAACATGTTTTTATGAGGCTGAGAAGGTAGAAAAACGGATTTGGGCAATTTTTGTTACATAATCGTCTTGTACCAGTTTAAAATAAAAAGACACTCCTGGTAAACATTTCTGAAAGAAGAGGTTTTAATATCCTTCAAAATAGGTAGTAAAAGGGGTAATCACACTTAAGCTGAATTACAATTGATATTTTAAGGCCATTCAACAGAATCAAGGGATACAGCTTTTCTTCGGCTGTACTACTTCGGGCTGGATCGTAGAGTGTTATATGTTTTGTATGGGAGTGTTGTATTGTTGGGAGTGTTGTATGTTGTGCACCTAAAAAAATAGTACATAAAGGGAAACCTAAGCATAAGTCTTCTTTCTTGTATGTGCATGTGTTTGGCTGCAATCTTGTCCACACTTACCTAACCACACTTACAGTGCAATCCTATCCAACTTACACCACTGTTGTAACCAGCGGGGGAGGGCAGGGCAGGATGAGAGGCTTTGGAGGAGAGGGGAGATTTAAATCTAAATCAATTTAAAATTAAATTGGAGGGGATTTGAATCCCCTTTCCGTTCTGGGGCCTCCCATTCTCGCTGCACCGCTGGTTACACCAGTGGTGTAAGTTGGATAGGATTGCACTGTTACTTACCCATTGACTACAGTAGGACTTACTTCTGAGTAGACATACATAGGATTGGGCTTTTTTTCTTCTTCAAAATAGGGATATATCTAACTGTGCAAACTCTTCTATACATCTGAAGTGGTTCAATCTGCTGAGTTATACACTGGCCCTCAAGAATGTTTCTGAGATGTTCTTTGGGAAGGAGGAAACTACATTAGCTGCTACTTAGACACCTTATAACACGCCAAGTCCTTGAATAGTGTTCATTTTGATTGTACCCAAGGATCAATCCAGACACTCGTTTCATAATCTCATGTCATTTATAGCTCAATTGCTACAAAATTAAATACAAAGAAATCAAGCCATTTCTACCTTTCATGGAGGATACATTAATCAACAAGTATTAACCTGACAGTCAAATGAAGCCTTCATGTAAAGAACCTGTACAGCTATCAGTAGAAGATGTTTTGGCCAAACATAATAGACAGATATGTCTATCACCACCATGCCCTACTTGTGACGTTTTGAGGCATCTGACTCACTCCTGCTGGAAACACTATCCTTAGTGTAGTTATTCATGACTCAGGCTAAAATCCTATGCACACTTACCTGGGAGTAAGTGCCATAGCACTCAATAGATCTTACTTCTGAGTAGACATGCCTAGGATTGTGCTGTGTGGAACCTAGTCATGACCATGTCCCATTGATTAGTCTGCAAGCTAGTATGCTGAATTGGATGGATCTTGTTTGAAAGGCAAATAAGTTTTAATATGGTGGTTATACGGTCGTGACCCACCACAAAAAACCAGAAACATTCGCTACCCCTTAAGGGGTGTGGTGACATTGGCGATAGCACTTTTGGGGTCCTGCCGCCGTGGAAAAAAGGGTTATTTTCACTTACCGGGGCCTCCGGAGCCCTATACACACACACACACACACACACACACACACACACACACACACACACGGCACCTCAGAAGAGCTTGCAATCGTGTTTGGAAGCTACTGCCCATTTTCAGTGAAAATGGGAAGTAGCTTCCAAGTGTGATTGCAAGCTCTTCTGAGGCATGGGGGACTAGTAGAGGGGGCAGTGGGCCCCCGCAACCCCCGGAGGGCTGGCACAACCCTCAGTAAGTTTAAAAAAAAAACTATTTTTTCCAAGGCGGTGGCGGGACCCCCGAAGTGCCATCGCTGCACAGTAGTGGAGCAGTGGCAAAGAGGATACTTCCTTATATTTCTGAGAACTGAATGAAAGTGTGTGTGGGGGGGTATTTGAGTATAATAAAATATGAATCAAATTTTAATTCAGAAGAGGAAAAAATAAACAATGTTCTCCCAGTTTGGGGACCATTGCTTTAGACCAGGGGTGGGGTATCAAATATAAGGCCCGTAGACCAGATACGGCCCGCTGAAGCTCTTTATCCAACAACCAAGCTATTTGGGATCTCCCAGCACTGCCCTTTCAGCAGCACCGTTGAGGCATCACTTCGCAGTTCCCCTCTCAGCTGCTGAGCTGCAAAGTGATGCCTCAGAAAAAGAAGCACTGCTGAAAAAGTGGCCCACATGATAATTGGGTTCTCCCATATCTTGAAAATATGATCAAGATTTGGACATTTTCTCTTCTGACATTTGCAGCTAATGAGTTGTACATGAGAACAAAGTGCTCACTTCTGACCATCATCTGCTTAATGACGTCACTTCCTGCTTAATGATGTCACATCCTGCCCTCAGCAGGTACCATAAATGCTGTACGGCCTGCTATATGAAACTGTTTTGACAGCCCTGGTGGGCAGCCGGCCTAAACGGCCGGCCGCTGCACCCTACCCAAGATGTGGCCCAAGCTGGCAGAGTCGGGGCACACCTTGGGGGAAATGGACATTTGTCCCTTTCCCTTGGTGTTTGCCTCAATGGGCCTCCTTCGATGCGCATCAGTTATTTTGCTGGCGCACGTCCCGGGAGGCCATGTAAGGCTGGCCAGGCCTGGGAAGGGGGTTAGGATATGGCGGAGCACGCCATGAATAATTCCTCCCCCTCCCTCCCTGGCCTGGCCGGCCAATCTCCCCTGCCACCACGGGCCGCCCTCACCACACCCTCCCGCCACCCGGCGCAACATTTAGCTGCATCTGGTGACGGGGGCCAACAGCAGAGTGAGCGGCGCAGGCCTCGGCACCAGCGCTGCTTACTCCAAGGGTGCCGCAAAAGTGCTTTATAGCACTTTTGTAACTCTCTAGGCCAGTGGAGCACTTGCTCCTCCAGCCCAACTTTGCACAGGATTGTGCTGTTAGACTGTGCCATGTTGCAAGTGGGGTGCAAATTAACTTAAGTGTCTGTCGAATGTCAAAAGTTAACTTGTTCCTCTTGCTCATGCTTGCTGAAAAATGCCATAGGCATCATTTAATTCTGCACCAAACATGTTGAGTTTTACATATTACATGTATATATTTAACAAAAAGTCTTGACTTAAAACATCGTAAAGCACATTCTTTGGAATGAATAGCAGTACTGTGATAGCCAATATTTAGACAACCCACAAAGAGTGAACTGCTAGCTGGGTTTCAGGAACTAAAACTGGCTCCAAGCTGATGGATAAAAATATCCTGAAACATTTCTAGCCTGCAGACTCAAGAAGGGAAACCACTCTACACCAGGGGTTCTCAACCTTTGGAGGCCCGGGTACCCCCAGTGAAGGTCAAAAAATCTGGAGTACCGCCAGCTAATTAGCATAATTGGCCATTTTACATAATTAGCTAATTTACATAATCTACAAAAATACACAAAAATGCCAGGATCTAGTTTAAAAAACACACAGCAATAAGACACATGAAGAAAATGCACAAAAAACATAAATCCCAAGTACAAAAACTCCCAAACTCAACTCTTTCCCCCACCCCACCCATGCAGTTTCCAAAGTAAAAAACAAATTCCAAGTACAAAACCCCCAAACTCAACTCTTCCCCCAACCCACCCATGCAGTTTCCAAAGTAAAATAACATAAATCCCAAGTCCAAACCCCCCAAATTCAACTCTTTCCCCCCACCCCACCCATGCACAGTTTCCAAAGTAAAAAACATAAATCCCAAGTACAAAACCCCCAAACTCAACTCTTTCCCCCAACCCACCCATGCTCAGTTTCCAAATTAAAAAACATAAATCCCAAGTACAAAACCCCCCAAACTCAACTCCTTTCCCCACCCCACCTATGCACAGTTTCCAAAGTCTCCCCAACTAGGCCCAGTTCAGAAGCTTATCTAAGCTGCATTCATTCACCATCGGAAGAGAGCTGGAAGGACCATAAGAACGTAAGAAGAGCCCTGCTGGATCAGGCCAAAGGCCCATCAAGTCCAGCTTCCTGTATCACACAGTGGCCCCACCAGATGCCTCAGGGAGCACAAGACAACAAGATACTTATATCCTGTCACCACTCCCTTGCACCTGGCACAAAAAGAAAACCTACTCCTACAACCAGGCACTTACATCATGGCTTGTAAGCTGTGATGGACTTTTCCTCCATAAATCTGTCCAATCCCCTTTTAAAGGCATCCAGGCCAGGTGCCATCACCATATCCTGTGGCAAGGAGTTCCACAAACCAATTACACGCTGGGTAAAGAAATATTTTCTTTTGCCTGTTTTAATCCTCCCTCCACTCAATTTGAGTGGATGTCCCCTAGTTCTAGTGTTGTGTGAGAGGGTAAAGAACTTCTCTCTATCCACTCTCTCCATCCCATGCATAATTTTATACGTCTCAATCATGTGCCCCCTCAACCGCCTTTTTTCTAGACTGAAGAGCCCCAAACGCTGTAGCCTTTCCTCATAAGGTAGATGCCCAAGCCCACTAATCATTTTGGTCGCTCTCTTCTGCACCTTTTCTAGTTCCACTATATCCTTTTTGAGATGCGGAGACCAGAACTGGACGCAATACTCCAGATGCGGCCTTACCATCGATTTGTACAACGGCATAATAATATTGGCCGTTTTATTCTCAATCCCTTTTTTAATGATCCCAAGCATGGAATTGGCCTTCTTCACAGCCGCCGCACACTGGGTCGACACTTTCATCGACCTGTGCACCAGTACCCCAAGATCTCTCTCCTGATCTATCACAGACAGCTCAAAACCCATGAGCGTGTATGTAAAGTTTTGATTTCTTGCCCCAATGTGCATCACTTTACACTTACTTACATTGAAGCGCATCTGCCATTTTGCTGCCCATTCTCCCAGTTTGGAGAGATCCTTCTGAAGCTCTTCACAATCCCTGCTGGTCTTCACCACCCGGAAAAGTTTAGTGTCATCCGCAAACTTGGCCACCTCGCTGCTTATCTGGGGATAAACTCCAGGTCATTTATGAACAAGTTGAAAAGCACTGGTCCCAAGACCGATCCTTGGGGCACACCGCTTTTCACCTCTCGCCATTGTGAAAATTGCCCATTGACATCCACTCTCTGTTTCCTAGTCTTCAACCAGTTCCTAATCCATAGGAGGACCTGCCCCCTTATTCCCTGACTATGGAGTTTTTTCAGGAGCCTTTCATGAGGGACCGTGTCAAACGCCTTCTGAAAATCAAGATATATAATATCCACGGGTTCTCCCGCATCCGCATGACCTTTTCAAAGAATTCTAAAACGTTTGTGAGGCAAGACTTCCCCTTGCAGAAGCCATGCTGAGTCTCCCTCAGCAAAGCTTGTTCTTCTATATGTTTTCCGATTTTATCCTTCATTTTTGAGTTCCTTAAGCACTCTTGGGTGGATGCCATCTGGACCTGGTGACTTATTGATCTTTAATTTGTCAATTAAGTCTAAGATGTCTTCCTTTTAACCTCTATTTTACTTAATTCTTTAGTCAGGAGTGGCCGTTCGGGCAGCGGTATCTGCCCAAGGTCTTCTGCCGTGAAGACAGATGCAAAGAACTCATTTAATTTCTCTGCAACCTTTTATCCCCTTTCCCTCCCTCACTGTCCAGTGGGCCAACCGCTTCTCTGGCAGGTTTCCTGCTTCTAACATATTTGAAGAAGCTTTTATTATTCTCCTTAATGTTTCTGGCCATACGCTCCTCAAAGTCTTTCTTGGCCTCCCGTATCATCTTTTTACATTTCTTTGCCACAGTTTGTGCTCTTGTTTATTTTCCTCATTAGGGCAAGACTTCAATTTACGGAAGGAAGCATCTTTGCCTTTTATAGCCTCTTTAACTGTGCTTGTTAGCCATGCCGGCACCCTCCTGGACATAGTCAAGCCCTTCCTCCTTTGTGGGATACACTCCCTCTGGGCCTCTATTACTGACCACGCCCTCTGCAGATCAGCTGAACTGAACTGAGGAGCACAACACCCTCTGCTGGCTGCTGAGAAGCTCAACTCATGCACATGCATAAATTAACCCTGACAATCAGCTGTAAATCGGATAGATTAGTCATGGAAGAAAGCACAAGGGAGCTCTCCGGCTCCGGGGGAAAAATAAAAAAAATAAAAAACTTAATTAAGTGTTAATGGGGCAAATAACGGCCAGTCCTTGGCGTACCCCCAGCACGTGGTCCGCGTACCCAACCTCTGCTCTACACATTTGCATTTATCTTCAGAGAAAGCTAACAGGAAGGTCCAAACTTTGGAATCAGCTGTGTACACCAGATAGAAACACTACAGTAGTCTCAAATGGCTATAGACTGTCTCAGAGGATTTAATTGCCTGCACAGCTTTCTCAGTGTTTTTCTTCCAGACCATGATTAGTGACTATTAACAGTTTGTTTTGTTTGAGTTAGCAGCATGTATTGTTATGCAGTTCACATATCCTTTGACTTGCAGCCCCCTCCATCCCTCCTCACATGCATAACTGGAATGCAGAGCAAGATGAATTTGTAGCAGTAGAGTGCTGATTTTACAAAATGCAAATGTAAGAGACATTTAATGCAGAATTCTCATTTAAAGGTGAACTGAAAGGCTTCGCACCTGCCAGAATTTCAAGGTTTTAATGTCTTGTCTGCTAGAGTTGGTGTAATCTACTTTGAATTTGCCTGCCTCTTTCTTTGCATTGGTTGGTTGCTAACAACTCCTACTTTAACTATATTGAAATCCATCCCACACTGAGCCCAAAACTTGTCATGACGACAAGTACATTTGTTAACCACTCAGCAGTCAAGTGATGAACCATTTCTGAAGAATGATTAACCATACTCGCCCACTTCCCCTCTCAATGTAGCAAATGAAACTGCTTCTCCTGGAGTAATAGAAAACTTCTAATTTCAGGTCATGAAGGTGATGGTTTAAGCATAAACCACAAAGCAAAACTACCGTAGTTGTGTTTCGTACTTTTCCAATCATTTTTAGGGCCAAGCTAGCTGTGCCTTCAATCATTTAATTGATCGTTGCATGTTTGCTTTTTAATCTATATCCAGATCTGGGCCATGGAAGAAGGCTTTAATTCTACCCCCAACCTGCCTCAGTAAGCAGTTTCATCTGGCTGTATGAAACAAGACTGCCTTCCATTTGCTAGACTTTAGTCTTTGTTTCCTCATCTAAGGTCAATGTGAGGCTGTTCTCTGTGTGAGCATTTACCTGTATTTATTTTGAATGACCTGTATCTGAATTTTCTTTCTTGCAGTCATGGATAAATGGGCCTGTCCTTTTTGTAACATTTCAAGGATTGGGACCCTTTCCAGTTGGAAAAGTTGATATACTTTTGATTTTGCAAAAACGCTGTGGGGAGTGGGTGTGTCTGTGCATGCATGTGAACATATCCTAAACTGGAATGCACATTGCGCTCACCCAGCTAGAACTGGGGTGATGATTAATATTTTATTCATTTATTATTGTTACTATTATTGTCACATTTATTGTCCTCCAGTGAGCTCATGAAATTTTTCCATTTGATCTTCAGACTATGAATTAGATTAGGCAGATGGTGATTACCCAGTAAACTGCTTGTTTAAAGAGAGATATGAATCCAGGTCTATGGGATTCAAATCCAAACAGTATTATGACTTCCACAATATTCTTTCTTTCTGCTTGCATTATGTTAAGGGGGAGACGATGGCTTTTGATTGCATCATGGGTATTCCCAGTTTGAATTCTGTGATCTCAAAATACGACTGTTATTGTCATATTTATTTCCTATTGTGTATGAAATCTGTTCCTCATTAACAGTTTTCTAATAAAATGATGATTGGCCAAGCCTTTAGTGGATGGTTAATAGTGGTGAAAGATAAGTGTTCAGCCTCTGGTACTGAGTGGTTTTTCATACAGAATTTTGGCCAGGTCACTATCCGTTTATAGATGAGCCACTGCATTGTAAGCTGATCTGTCAAACCAAACACTCGTCTTACCTTGTTAACATGCTCTAAATCTTTCATTAATGAAACCAGCTCGGCCCCCAGACACTCAGGAGACTTCCCCTCCCATGCTGCTGTGATGGATGAGAGTCTTGCAGGTCTTAGAAATGAAGTGGCTGTAGTTATCAGATATACACTGTTTTAAAAGAGACCAAAAAAACAACCCCACCCCATCTCTATTTCTTTCAGAATAAACAGCACAATTCATTTTAATATGTGCTGATCTCCATTTTAATATGTGCTTATCTTGATCTCCATTTTCTTTATTACAGAGTATTATTTTAGAAAATGAAGAGCTTCCCAAAATGTTTCTTGACTTCCTCAGTGTTCGTCATTTTCCTTCTCTCCCCAAAGCAGAAAGCTGCGGGTAAGATTTTTACCTAAAAATCTCAAAATGCAAAGAGTCCTATAGCTGACTGTTGAACCAGTTCCACTCTATGGTACAACTCCTCTGCCTCAGACTCTTCACTGCTGATTTCCATAATTGTTATTGAAACATTATTAGTTCCATATTGTGATTGTGCTTGCCTTTGAAAATGATTAGAAAATACTTGAGGCTATACCTAAGTGTAGTTATGATTAATTTCCTTGGTCGTCATAACTATTGAAATTAATGGGATTTAGTCATGACTAATTTAACTTGGTATACAACCCTTGGAATACCCATGGCTCTGTTCTCCTGGGTCTTCAGAGGGCATTTCTGGGATTGCACCTCCTCCTGGAGCTGCAGGAACTTTCCTGGCTTGTATTTGGTTATATCTGTGACTGGCAGAGAATTTATAGAAAAGTGTAGAAAGCCTGGTTGTAGGAGTAGATTTTCTTTGTGCCAGGTGCAAGGGAGTGGCGACAGGATACAAGTATCTTGTTGTCTTGTGCTCCCTGAGCACAAGATGGGGCCACAGGTGGGGCCACTGTGTGATACAGGAAGCTGGACTAGATGGGCCTTTGGCCTGATCCAGCAGGGCTCTTCTTATGTTCTTATAAAAATATGCCCCTTCTGTGAAGTTTGCATTTTCCTAATAGCCCTGATTCTGCATTTTGCCCAAGGTGTGGAAACTCTGATGAGCACACATTTATTTAAACAGAGAGAGACTATCTGTGTGTGTATTGCTTTGAACGGGCACATTGCGTGTGCTCTGGCAATGATCCGTTTGAATATCTGAATTCACACAATAGTTGGAACAGGATAAAATAATACATAAAATGCATTTAAAAAACCAAAGGGATTAATGACAATGGAAAATGGAGAAACAGTACAGATGCCATTAAAATATTAAGACAATTTCAAATGTTTTTGTGAAGAGCAAACTTACAGTTAAGGCCATTAATACCTTTTAAAACACCTTAGGCTGCAATCCTCTCTACACCAGCTATTCTCAAAGTCATCGCCGCCACGACCCACCTGCCGCTCTCACGTTGCGACCGACCTCGTCCTGCTGCTCCTGTGTCACGCCAGGTCCAGCATGGCCTCCGTAGGCCTCCGTGGGCTTCAGAAAGGCCTCCAGACGTGAACGGAAGTTGCATCGGCGAAACCGGAAGTGACCCAGAAGTCACTTCCAGAGGCCTTCCAAGACCCATGGAGGCCTCTGGAGGCCGTCCTGGGCTCGGCACGATGCAGGAGCAGCAGGACGATGTGGGTCACGCCCCAGAAGTGACTTCCAGTTGCCTCAGTTTGGCTCCAATTTGGAGCCAAATGAGGGTGGGCGGGCACAGCAACAGACAACCCACCTCAGCATTGGGCCGCAACCCGCAGTTTGGGAAGTGCTGCTCTACACATTTATTTGGGAGTAAGTCCTATTATTCAGTGAGGCTTCCTTCTGAGTACACATGCATTGGATTGTACTGTTGGAAAGCTCGTAAAATTGCATTAGTTCTTCTGTGTTAACATTATAAAGAATCTGGCCATTAAAACTTCTTCCACCAGCTTCATTTGTATTGTTGTTGGTATTTTAATAGATATCTTTAAAAAAAAATGTAATGCTTGGGAGCATAACCTGTTTTGCATGTATTTGAATATTTCAGTTCTTTTGAGGAAATAGAATCTGAAGAATCAAGGTAAGAACTGAAAGAAATGATATACTGCATGATATATGATATGAGATATGATAACAAATGATATAAATGATGGGATATAAAAATGTGGGCTATCATGCCCAAATGTTTTGAAGTTATAATATAGAAATGTCACTGTCAGTTAGATATTTGGAAAGTGTTTATATCTTCTTTTTCATACAAATAACAGGTTTGTATTCCACTTAGTCTCAGATGTATAAAGAATACAACTGATAGTTCATAGTCTAGCCTTGCTTAGTCCACATTTGCCTCAAGAATTCTTGAGCTAGAAAGCTGGAATTTTTTCCAGAACAGGATTAGTTTAGGACTGCAGTCCTAGGTATATTTACTAGGGAGTAGATCCCATTGAACTCAGTGAGATTTGCTTCTGAGTACATATGCTTATCATGACCTATAGTGAGTTCTAGTCCTTGATTTTTTTTCCTTTTCCATTGAACTAGTTTACATAAGCCAGCATTATACCTAACCAGCTACATCATCTCACTGTATCAAAGCTAGTTTGTAGCGTATTCAGTTTCCTATCCCTTGATGCTGACATTCCTGTTCTTGACCTTTCTAGCAAACTGTCCCACCAGCCTGTGCTGCTGTTCCTAAGGGATCCATATGTCTTGCCTACAGCCAATGGTAATCAAATCTGTCATCTGTTTACAGCTCTTTACTGATCTTACCCTACACCACACAAACCACACTGTTATTAATACGCGTGGAGTCCAAATCTTAAACATTTGCCAATGTATCAGCAGTTGTTCTTTCAGAGGTATTTAAAATCAAAGCCGGGAAATTAGGTTTGTTATGAAAAATGAACCAAGAGTCCTACAAATAAAGGAGAGACTAATTTAAATACACTGATATTCTAATGCTAGAGTATTACTATCCTGGATCAGTTTACAGAACTGTGAATTTCTGATCCGAATATTTTAAATATAATGCAATCTGTTACAAATATATTTTAATTAAGAACACTTCTTATATATTTATATAATATCCTTTTTCAAGATAGCAAGGGATTATGTACACAGGATGACTGATACTTTTCCCATCTAAGACTGGGCAGACTTTTTCCAGATTATTTCAGAATTTCCATTTGAATCTTCCTACTAAATTAACAAGAAAGTGATACGAAATGGACCTTTCTGCTGCAAAGCTTCCTATACAAAATTAGTAAATATCCTATTTCACTAGGCTTAGGCCTACCCAATCTACATAAAATAAGTCAGAACTAACCTCAGAATCATCCTTTTGGTTTTCTAAAGTAGGTAAAAGAAATATTAATGAAACATATTTTCAGCTATTTACTCAGAAGTTAGCAGTGTGGGAACCGCTGTGTGCACCAGGCCTACATAGCCCTAGAATTGTCTTCCAACAGTCTTTGTATCAATGTCTGTAATATTATGTATCAACAAGTTGAATTACGCTTGAAAAATAATGATTCAGTGGTTCTTTCATCCTCTGCCCTGGATTTGTTCCCTCATTTCAGTATCCAGTGCAAAAGGGGAGGAACCAAGCATAGCCGCTTTGGGTGCCCATTCGGGAAAAAAGCGGGGTAAAAATTGAATAAATACATGCACATTGAATACTGTCAACTCTGCTCATCTTAATTTGGAATTAACAGCTTCATTAGGAATGGCCAGCTATCTGCCCTCAGGCCCATACGTAATTTTGTCCAGCCTCTGAATGCAGTGAAAGATGCATACAGGCACAAGGGACTTTCCACTTCCAAGCAGTTTCTCTTCCACCATTGCATTGATCTTTATTTTCAGTACACCCAGAGAGATGCCAGACTCGAATGGGGCAGAGGTGGCAGGAATTGGTGCTTCTTGCCTTACTGAAGCTGTTCAGGATAAGACTTCCACCCTTGTCTCTTGTTCCCATCTACTCTGGTCCTGGTAGTAACATCACAACTCAGGGTGGTCTTCCTCCCCAAGCAGTTAACTTCACTAGAGCCCAGAGAATGTCAGGCCAGTCCATGTCAGACAAGGATGTAATATTCAATGTCTGCTTTTCAGGAATATTTAACAGCTATGTCTTATACTTTGAATCATGACTTATGCTGAATATTCAGAGGACTGTGAACTATGAGATAGTACAATGGATCAATGTTTAATAGGTGATTTAAAAACATTTATTTTGTGCTTATAGTATTTCTCTCTCTCTCTCTCTCTCTCTCCCAAGAATTATCAATGGAATACAATAAGTGTGTTTATTTAGCCATATTTGTGTATTCTCTGTTTGCTGTAGGTCTCTTCCTCTTGTCACTATGCAATTTTCACTGGTGTATCTACTATGTTATTAGATTCCTTTACTTTTAGGAATGTTGTCCCTTTAGGTATGACTTTTTGTAAGAAACCTGACCCTTTATGTTGACTGGATGCCATGTAGTGTGGATGCACGAAAGAAGCTTGTGCGACAGGATAAGCCTCTTCCAGTCAACTTGGACTAAACAGTGCTGTAAACTACAATGGAAAAACTGCTGTGAAGTATTCCCAGTAGAAATCTTGGAATTCCTTCAAGTGTATTGAGATTTTGTTAGAAATTGAATTGCCAGTGTAATCCATCTTCCTTGTGAGAAAAGATTCAGATAAAGAGCTGGAGCCTAGCAGCATTAAGTATTAGAACATCCCTTTAAATCAATAAGCTACAAATCTGGCAGTGCATTCAAGCAATGCCCAGTGCTACACTAAAGTGCGTTTAGTGCTGAAACAGCATTACTAATAGCACAATCCTGAGCGTGAATAAGCATAGTAGTGATGCAATATCCTAAATTACACTGGGCCTTGCCTTGTTAAGTTCTACAAAAACATTTATATTGTATTGACATATGTAAGGAAACAGTTTTTCTTCTCCCCTTTTTTTCCAGATGACTTTCCAAATGTAGTTATTGAAGGTGTTCTCCGTGGATTATTTTATCCTGAACTACAGCCCAGGTAGAGAATGGGTTTGGATGGACAATAGCAACAGTCATTTCAAACTTAGGTTTTACTGAAGCTCATGAAACCATGGAACATGACAACTATTGAGAAAGTTTAATTATGAGCCATTCTCCCTTTTTGAAATTAATGTATCACTAATATTGCTGCTTTTGAAAAATAATTATGGAGAAAACGCTACTTTGTTCAATTTTTTAACCAACTCTAACTATTTAAACCTTAAAAGGCTGACATTCTTACACTGAGTTACACTAACAAATTTCATCATGTATTTGATGTTGTGTGTGTGTGTGTGTGTGTAATAACTACGCTAAGCCTTTCACAGAATGATATCCACTGCTGGCAGTGGAGACCCAAAAGACATTGTAGTACATAGAAGAATGAAAAATGCAAATGTTTAGAAAATAACTGCCAAAATTGGAAATGCAATTTAAACTTGAAGTATCGTATCAGTATTTTCTGATGTCATTATTCATAGTCACACTAACAGCGCAATCCTATCCAATTTATGCCACCGGTGTAACCAGCAGTGCAGCGAGAACAGGAGGCCCCAGAATGGAAAGGGGATTCAAATCCCCTTTGAATACCCCTTTTGGAGGGGATTTGAATCCCTTTTCTGTTCTGGGGCCTCCTGTTCTCGCTGCACCGCTGGATAGGATTGAGCAGAGCTCAGCCGGTGGCATAAGCTGGATAGGATTGTGCTGTAAGTTAGGTAGGGAAACAGTAGGGAAACATATATGCTTGAAGTTTGGTTCAAATATAGCTTTAATTTTCTTCCGGATCCTGGCCATAATCCTTGTGCTTCCAGCCAACACACGCTGCTTGTTAAGCGTAACTTTCCCATGTTAGTTAACATGCAGCGCAATCCTGTGTAACCTTGCACCGGTGTAACAGCAGATGCACCAGTGTCAGTGCACTTATACCAGTGCATCTGCTGTTACCCCAGTGCAAGGTTACACAGGATTGCGCTGTTACACTACTCTGCAATAGATACAAAAAGGAACATGATTCACTAATAAATATCTAGAGGTCAACTGTATAAAATGAACATATGCATATGTTTTGCAAGATGTTGGAACCCAAAATAAACAGTGACATTACATACCATGTGTTAGTGTGTTACTTGTACTAATTTCCAGTCTGATCGTGTTTATTCAAAGGGGGACCTCCCCCAGGTGCAGAGGCGTCGTCTGACCTGGGGCAGTGGGCCCCAGGGTGTAGGGGCGGAAGGGCTGGGGGGGGCGGAGGCCTGCCTAACTTTCGTTTTCGTCTAAAAGTTTTTCCGTTTTTTTCCGGGGTTTTTAAAAGGTTTTTTTTAGCACTCAGGGGGCTTCTATGTGTACGTGTATGCTTTGCGCCCACTTAACTTGATTCTAGGAGCCTCCACCGACGATCTCTTCCAGGAGCACAGATCGCTCCTCTGCCGCCCCTGGCGCGAACTCTGTTAGCGCCGCCGCTATACAGAGTTCACGCATGCGCAGGACGATGATGTTTCCAATCGTCGTCCTGCGCATGCGTGAACTCTGTAAAATGCTGCTGGGCGCTTTACAGAGTTCGCGCCAGGGGCGGCAGAGCAGAGGAGCGATCTGCGCCCCTGGAAGAGATCGTCGGTGGAGGAGTCGAGGAGATCGTCGCTGGAGGCTCCTAGCATCAAGTTAAGTGGGCGCAAAGCATACACTTACACATAGAAGCCCCCTGAGCGCTAAAAAAGCGCTAAAAAACCTTTTTTTTAAAACGGAACCCTCCCAATAAAACTGTCAAAAATAGGTTTCGAAACCGAAACCTAAAATTTTTGACAGTTTTATTGGGGGGGGCGTTGGGGTGCCGCCCCAGCTGCGTGGACGCCTGGCGACGCCACTGCCCAGGTGAACTCATCTGTACATTCATGCTAGAAAAAAGGTGCCTGAGGGGGGACATGATTGAGACGTATAAAATTATGCATGGGATGGAGAGAGTGGATAGAGGGAAGTTCTTTTTGCCTTTCGCACAACACCAGAACCAGGGGACATGCACTAAAATTGAGTGGAGGGAGAGTTAGAACAGACAAAAGAAGAAAATATTTCTTCACCCAGCGTGTAATTCATCTGTGGAACTCCTTGCCACAGGATGTGGTGATGGCACCTGGCCTAGATGCCTATAAAAGGGGTTTGGACAGATTCATGGAGGAAACGTCCATCACAGGTTACAAGCCATAAGCTTGGTTTTTGAAGTAGGTTTTCTCTGTGCCAGGTGCAGGGGAGTGGCAGCAGGAAACAGGTTATCTTGTTGGCTGTGTGCTCCCTGAGGCATCTGGTGGGGCCACTGTGTGATACAGGAAGCTGGACTAGATGGGCCTTTGGCCTGATCGAGCGGGGCTCTTCTTATGTTCATATGCTATTCTATGGATCTTTATAACAGAAGATCAAA
This sequence comes from Plestiodon gilberti rubricaudatus, assembly GCA_026170595.1. NCBI lineage: Eukaryota > Metazoa > Chordata > Lepidosauria > Squamata > Scincidae > Plestiodon > Plestiodon gilberti. The sequence goes on from JANXHW010000002.1 coordinate 54,968,420, forward strand.
TCTCTGCATTATATTCTCATCCAAAATTGTTTACATTATTTGAGGCAACATAAGATTTGGACTTTTTCTTCTTGAAGCAGCAAACCCAAACCAGGCAGCAGGAGGCTTCAATATGGACAGCCAGATCTCAAACCAAAAATCATACACAGCGCAATCCTGTGCAACCTTGCACCGGTGTAACAGCAGATACACCGGTGTAAGTTCACTTACACTGGCATAAGTGCACTTACACTGTGCAAGGTTACACAGGATTGCGCTGACAATGTTGTTAGGGAAGCCATCATTCTCAACAGGCTCAAAACAATCTCCTTCTGTCTTTCTGTCCTTATAGTGACAAAGGTAACTCACTCTTCTTCTTTGTCACATTTCAATATTATAGCAGTTAAGGTTAAGAGTAGATTTACATGAACATGTTTCAGATTTTCCTGTAGTTCACTCTCTGATATCTACAGCCATCCCCATGTTTTTACTTCAATCGTAAACATTTCCTACTTGCCAATAAATGCCATTGAAAACAATAGGATTTGCTTCCGAAAAACATAGAAACCAAGTGAGAAATGGTAGTTTCCAAACTAAGGCTTTTTAATAAAGGCTTTTAATAAACAATCGGTTTGTGCACCCCAACATTTATTCTTTGTTTAGAAAGCAATGGCTGTAAGAGTCTGAATATACTTTGACAACATATCTAAAAGATATCTGGAATACTGCTGCATTGGCAAACAAGACATCATTTTTAGAAAACAAGATTACTTTTTCCAACAGTTGAAATTTAATGTCTATATATAAAATACCAATCAGTACAAGTTAATGAATGAAAAAGCAATTCTTAGAAAGTAACAGAATATAGTTGTAACAGTAATATGTTCATATTTTACATATCAACACATTGAAATACAATCCTATTACAAGTCAGATGTAGTATGTGTTCATTTTTGCAGGATAGTCTATTCAAAAAAACCAAAATCAGGCACCATAAGGAAACTGATTGGACAGAAGACTCGGAATATTCTTGATGTTAGGAAAAGAGGTAAAGCTGCACCATGTGTCCAAAGCAGAGACGATGTTTCTTTTCTACCATGAGGAAAGCAAGAATCTACTTCCCATTCAAAGTTTTCTGCTGCAGAGCACTTCAATGTTCCCAGAACATCTATACTGTAAGATATCTGGCTTTTCGGCAAGGGCTCAACACATTTTTGTTTCGTCTAGCATTTGGGTGATGGATTGATGTCTGACTTCTGGGTCTCATGGTGTTTTGCTCCGCTGCTTCTCTGCTCTATATTGTTCCCCCACACACACACACATGGATTTTATTTTAAAATTTATTTTATTTATTGTTTTATAAGTTGTGAACTTTTTGATTTTTGTAAGCCGCCTTGGGCATTTATTTTGGCATTGGATAAGGAAGGGTATACATTTTTTTAAATAAATAATCTGCTAACGGTTCAGTTCTTTGATGTCTTTGGAGAAGTAAGCCTCCACTGAGTTCAGTGGGACTTACCCCTGTAAAGTGTGTATAGCAACTGCAGCCTACATTTGTTAAGTCCGTTTACAAACCAAGGAAGTAGGAGCTCTGAATACTTTTGGTAGAAGCAGTGTATAAATCTTCAAAGTACAGAAAAACTAGTGCATTTTCAATCACACAAATCAATCCATTCTTAAAGGGTTTTTTTTTCCCGTAACGCTATCTCTTGGGGTGAGGGCGACAGCATTGTCTTTAGTATTCCTTGACTTAGCACCCAGATATTTCAATGCTACCTATAAGCTGTCCGCATTTCCTGTGTAAAAGGTATTTTTAAATAATACTCATACACAGTGTGGTTCCTTTGTTCATCATGCTGTCAACTTGTCCATTCATCTACTTCAACCACAAATGGTTCTTTTACATCTATTTTCCCACTGTTGACAATCACACAATCTTGAAGAGGACGGTCTTCTTCATCTGTTGTTTGAAGCTCTATGCTGTGCACTGCAGACTAATAAATGAAAATCAGAGATTTTTATCAAAAGGGAACAAAAACAAAGATTTCATCTCACAGCCCAATCCTGCCTAAGGGCCGGCTGCTGCAACCTAGGCCCATTGCAGCCTGAAGCAGCGTGGCCTGGGCTCACCTAATGTAAGCGGCGCAAGCCACAATGGGGCCAGTCCAGGCTGCAATAGGGCATAGGATATTGGCACAACTCAGCACCGATATCCCCACCCCCTACCAGCCCAGGCTGCCCAATGACCCCCTTCCTCGCCACCTCTGCCCACCCTCCCCCTGCCCCTGCGCCGACTGGCGTGGGATTCAGACTCACCTGCGCCGGCCAGCACAGGTCCAGGACGCTGGCGGTGCTTCCGTCCACACCAGCACCACTTACATGTGAGGCGTCTCAAAAGTGCCTTATAGCACTTTTGCGATGCCTTCGGCCGGCAGAGCACTCGCTCTGCTGGCCTATTTGTAGGCAGGATTGCACGGTCTATCGCATATACCGGCGGTGGGGAACCTCCGGCCCCTGAGGCCATCTGGTCCGGCCCCCCGGAGAGATTGCTGGGAGGCCGCTCAACCGGCCCCCGGAGCTCTTGCCCTCATTGGTGTAGTACGCATGTGCGAAATGGCCGCCGACAGCCTGGTGAGAAGGTCGAAGTGGCGGCCAGGGAGGATGTGCGGAGGCCCTCTCCCGGTCTCTGGAGGTGACGCACGGACCCGGTGGCGGCTTCGGACAGTGAGCGCGGAGCCTCCGGAGGCCGAGGGGGGCAGGGCAAAAATTAAATAAAATAAGAAATGGCGGCCAGCCTTACAGCCTGCCCACAAGCAAATTTCTAATATTTAAAACAGCCCTCACCAGGGAAAAGGTTCCCTGCCCCTGGCATATACTGTTAATAGTACACCTTTTGTGAGACATACTTGCCTATTCTCTCTCCACCTAGCACTGGAAGCTACTTTATACTGAGTCAGACCTTTGGTCACCATAGATCAGTACTTTCTGTACTGACTAGCAGTGACTTCCAGGGTTTCAGATTGGAGCCTTTCCCAACATAACCTGGAGATGGCAGGGATTCTGCATGCAAAATGTATGCTCTTTCAGTGAGCTATAGTGAGCAATCTCCATAACTAAGAGCACAACCTATAGTCAGATGAATCATTTCAGGTTACTACACATACCAGTATTTAAGATGTGAGAAATGGGGGGGGGGGGCAAACTCCAGTAGAATGGCAATGACATACAGAGATGCTACACTTATAAAAATGGAGGGTTGGCCTAAGGATACAATATATAAAATTAAAGATTTTAAACTAGCATCATTTTATGCAATTTTGGATTTAAAAATACTACATTATGGAAGCATGTACTTCAGGATACAGTATTATGTACTATAAAGGACTTCTAAAGACAAGTATGCCTCTAATACTGTGTAGTTTTTTTAGTATTCCTTGTTTTAATACCCAGATATTCCAACCCGTGCATTAGAAGTGACTTTTCTCTGCTCCCACCTTTTTCAAGAGGCACACATGTATCACATGCAAGAACATAGTTGATAATGACTACAAGTTTTGCCTACCATTCAAAGACCACACATCAGTTGCTACAGGCCAGAATGCGAGCAACTTAGAGACAATTTAGGTATGCTTTTAAGACAGTAGCCTATAGCCAAGGTACTGTTTCAAAATAACGAACAAAACGTGTGTGTAGTGTGTGGTGTGTGTGTGTAAAAAAGCCTACCATTCCGTCAATGACTTTTCCAAACACTACATGCTTCCCATCGAGCCAACGAGGTCTTGTCACAGCAATGAAGAACTGGGAACCATTAGTATCTGGGCCTGAATTAGCCATGCTAACCCATCCAATGCCATAGTGCTTGAGTTTAAAGTTTTCATCGGGAAACCTATCTCCATAGATGCTCACTCCTGGGGAAACAAGATACGAGTATTAGAAGAAGGAACCAGAAAAAGCAAGATTTTCAAGGCCATTCCAGTTTGTTTAGAAAGCTTTAAACTGCAAGGCGACACCTGCATACCTCCCTACACAGCGTTGGCCATCAAGGCAACCAAAAGAAACTTTCTAAATAGTTTCCACATTCTCTCTTGCTTACGAGACTCTTTTGGGGCTCTGTTGTCCCACTGATTTTCTTTTTCTAAGTGGAGTTTGATTTTGTTCTGTCTAGTTGTTGTAAGCCACTTTTGAATGCCTCCCTCTGGAAGGGGAAAGGTGAGCTAAACATATTTGTAAATTAATTAATTAATATAATGCTGTGTCATTTAACACTGATGGGGTTAACACCAACTGTGGTACAAGGGGAGGAATCGCAGCATGCAGTGTAGCTGACCCCTGTTCTTACACACTTACTACCTCTTCCCCTTTTGCTGAACTAACAATGGGGCTCGTCGTGGCTCCAGCATATACACTAGGCAAACATGTCAATAAAAAAGACAATCTAAGAATAATTTTGTAGATAGTACCATTAAAGGTTAGCAATTCTCTACATTCATAGAATACCGCTATGACCCAGTTCAAGGTACAGATCTGCAAACTGCTGTGTATGTACATACACTCATGCCTACTTGCCCAGCCGATAAGGTGAGGAAAGAGGGGAATGGATTTAGGTTGCACCAGGCTTCCTGAACAAGTGACTAAGGGTGCAATCCTACCCGGCTGTTAGGCTGACATAGGATAACTGCTGGCCAAGGACTGTTGCAAAAGCTGCTGTAAGGCAGTTGCACCAGCCCCTGCAGCCCAGATCCAGACTGCGTGTGGTGCAGGTGGGCCACGCAGCACGGTGGGGGAGAGCATTCTGGGGGCATTGGGGCGGGCAGATCAGGCCCAGGAGGGGGGGAATCAGTGGCAGCAGCGCACAACGGATTCTATGTCCCAGGCCCATTTCTCCTGTCACGGGCCTCCTGTTCGGGTGGCTGGGGTTACCTGGGGTAAGGGAACCAACGTTCCCTTCCCCCAAGGTGACCTCCTAGCCCACCTCTTTGCACCTCAGATGGATGGAACTTTACACCAGGTGTAAAGTTGGGCAGGATTAGGCTGTGACAGTGGCAAGGTTAACAGTATGCATCAGATGTTAGTTTCGTGGTGTGGGTAATTTTTCATCTGACCCTCCAAGGAGATCAGAGTGACGTCCATGGTTCCCGCCCCCCCCCCCCCGCCTCTGCCATTTCCCCCTCCAACCCTATGGGATAAGTTAGGCTAGCAAAGAGTGACTAATTTCTAAACATAATTTAATACTATGTATTTCGGTATAATTCAGTATAACTGTATATTATACAATAACATAATACAGTATAATGCATTTTGATTTTTTAATGTTGACCTTAGCTTGTAAACAGTTCTGGTCTTTGATACCAGCTTGACTGCAGAGTTGTATGTGTGTGTAAAATCCATAAGGGATTTTTTTTTTTTCAAATACAACGTTACCTCCAGTGCCATCTCCAGCTGTGAAGTCACCTCCTTGAATCATGAAATCTTTGATTACACGATGAAATTTACTTCCTTTATATCCAAAACCTTTCTGAGGGACAAAGTTCAGAATTACACAGTTGCAGTTTTGTGAGCTCTTTACACACATCATAGTGAAAAAAGTGTTCCAAAGACTAGATGTTTTCTAGAACAAAACAAGCTGACCCTATACATGATATTTGGTTACACAGGAAGTGCCTTATATGGAGTGAGTCCAAGCTCAGTATTGTCTACACCAGCATTTCTCAAAGTTCTCCCCGTGAGGCGGGGAGAACTCTGAGTGTTTGCGGGGATGGGGCCAGCAGTGGCAGTGATCCCGGGGATCGCTGCCACCAAGAATACCCCCGAAACTGTCATTTTTGTTGTTACCGGGGCTTGGGGGTGCTTTGGGGAGGCCTGCGCAACCCTCTGCAGGCCTCCCTGATCTTCAGATCGCAAAAAACCAGCGATTTTTGGGCGCTTCAAAAATAGCCGTTTTTCAGCAATCTGATGATCGTGGAGGCCTGCAGAGGGTCGCGCCTCCCCGAAGCACCCCCAAGCCCCGGTAATGACAAAAACAGCGGTTTCAGGCACTTTTGCAGCGACGGTGATCCCTGGTATTGCTGCCGCCACCACTATGCTGTCCGCGCCCCTTAAGGGGGCAGGGGGCAGCTTTTGTTCTCAATGGTGGGTCGCGACCCACTGTTTGAGAACCACTGGTCTACACTGACAACGATGGCTCTCCACGGTTTTAGACAATACTTTTCATCCCTACTGGGAGATGTCAGGGATTAAACCTAGGACTCTCTCTAGGCAAAACCTGGGCTGTATCACTGAACTATGTAGCTCACTTGGAAACTCAATGAGATTACTCCCAGTGAAACTTGCATAGGAATGGAGCCTGAGAAATAAGAATTATAAAGCCTAGTGTTATGGCGCGATAAAAAGAAACTTGCAAAGCAAGACTGCTTTATGCTGCAGTAACAATGAGTTACAAGTAAAACATACAATATAGCAGAAGCAGCTGGGTGGACAAAATGATCTCCCCAATTTATTCTTGTTAAGCAGCTCAATCCTGCGTAAGGATCCTCAGCCCTTCCTGGGCTGCTCCAGCGTGGCCCAAGGACTCCTTGGGAGAAAGGGACGTTTGTCCCCTTCCCGCGGTGTAGGGCTGCCTGGGCCAAATGGGCCTCCTTGGATGTACGTCGGCTCTCAAGCCAACGTACATCCGGGGCAGCAGGGAAAGGGCCGCCGAGCCCGGGATCGGGAGCAGGATATCGACGGCACTTGCTGTCGATATCCCTGCCGACTCGCCCAACGGCCGCCCTCCCTCGCTGCCTGACCCACGCTGCCCCTGCACCCACCGGTGCAACCCTTACCTGCTCCGATGGTTGGGTGTGCAGTGAAGAGAGGCCTGCTGGCCTCTGAGTCAGTGGGCCTTACTCTCCAGGTGCTGTAAACGCACTTTACGGCACGTTTATTATTATTATTAGTATTAGTATTTATATACCGCTTTTCAACAAAATGTTCACAAAGCGGTTTACAGACAAAATTAAATGATGAAATGGCTCCCTGTCCCAAAAGGGTTCACAATCTAAAAACGGTGCAGAAGAATACCAGCAACAGCCACCAGAAAAGAAACTGTGCTGGGGTGAAAGGGGGCAGTTACTCTCCCCCTGCTAAATATAAGAGGAGCACCAATTGAAAAAGTGCCTCTTGCCCAGTTAGCAGGGGCAGTAGTTTATGACACCCTCCGCCTGCGGAGCGTGGCGGATACTTAAGGATTGCTCCGAAGGTTGGCTAAATGAATGATTCTACATGGTTACCAATATAGCTTTGATAGTTGCAGTTCAGAAGTTGATGGATAGTTTATAAAACAGTCTGTAGAGGGGCAACTGACAACTCCCTATTCTTACAAATACGCAGCTATATAGTGGTCACTTAAACTAAATTGCAGATGCAGAACTATTTATGATCACCGTACATAATCATTAACTACCAAGAGTGGCAGCAAGACCAAGACACAAACATGGAGCCAATGTGGTATAGTTGACAGAGACGTGGATTAAGATTGGGGACAAATTCATAATCCCTCTTCAGCTATTATGCCCACTGGGTGACCTCTGGCCAGTCAACAGGGCTGGTGAAAATAAAATGGAGAGGAACCATGTGTTGCCCTGAGCTCCTTGGAGAAAATGTGGGAAAATAAATAGAACCCCTTATCTTGCAAAGAACTTGCTTATTGTACTTATTATCCAGCTCCACACTACAACTTTGGTTTGATCTTTATCCTCCTTCATGAGACCTTACAGGCATTTAGGAAACGTTTGCAAATATTCTTAATGAGACAAGTATTTATGGGAGACTGACAACTCACTAGTTTAACCCCTACAGTTTTTTTTAAAACCTACAGAACAGTTACTTCTGTTTGACATTGTTTTGTGAAGAAGTTTCCATCATTATTTTTTTTTAGAAGCCTTCACAACTGATTTTCAAGCAACTGTTTCTGCAAGTTGGGTCCAGCGTTTGAGAAAAAACTGTTAACAGACACTACACAGTGAAGGAAAAGGCAGACAGGAAGAGGAAGGTTCTTTCTCCAAACGTTGTCCAGCAGAACAAAGAGCAAAGAAGCCACTAGAGCAGTGGTTCCCTAACTGGGGCGTCGCGACGCCCCAGCCGGGAACAAAGGGTTGCTATGCCCTTAAGGGGCATGGCAACCCGCGGTGACGTCGACGGCGCGCCCAGGATCGCGCCGCCGCCACCGCCGTGCCCGGGATCGCCCTTTTTACCTTCATTGGTGGGCAGTGGGTGTCCGGCGGGGGTTGTGGGGAGCCTGCGGACCCCTCCGCAGGCCTCCCCAAGTGTCGGAGCAGCGCTCCGCCGCGATTGCAACCCACTTCCGGTTTTACGCGAAACCAGAAGTGGGTTGCAATCGCATCGGAGCACTGCTCCGATGCTTGGAGAGGCCTGCGGAGGGGTCCGCAGGCTCCCCACAACCCCCGCTGGACACCCACTGCCCACCAATGAAGGTAAAAAGGGCGATCCCGGGCACGGCGGTGGCGGCACGATCCCGGGTGCGTCATCACGACCCCTGGGAAGGCCCCGCTGCTACTTAGAGCAGCGGAGGGCCTTCCCAGGAGTTAGGGAACCTCTGCACTAGAGGGATGTAAATAGATTACAATTTTTCTTAAATAGGTGTTTTACAAAGAGAGCCGCAGATATTTTTCCTTTTTAAATTGTAGTGAAAACAAACATAACTTACTTCTCCAGTTGCAAGTTTAACAAAGTTTTCCACTGTCTTTGGTACCACTTTTCCAAACAAGCCAATTACAATCTTGCCAACATCTTTTCCACCAATTTGTATATCGAAGAATACCTAGTTTTCAGAAATTAAAAAAAAAACAGTGCAAATATGAACATCAAAATGCAAAATAAATGGTTTATACACATATCTCTAAATGTGCCATGAAACGTACAGAGTCATCTTTTCAAAGGATGCAGTGATTTCCAGAAGGTCAGCCATTTGCAGCAAAACAACAGTCTTGTAGCACTGTAAAGACTAACCAATTTATTCACCATAAGCTTTCAGCATATATTATGCCTGCTCACTGAGGGCTCCCTTCATGCCTCTGATAAGAACATACGAACGTAAGAAGAGCCCTGCTGGATCAGGCCAAAGGCCCATCCAGCTTCCTGTATCACACAGTGGCCCCACCAGATGCCTCAGGGAGCACACAGCCAACAAATTGGTTTCCTGCTGCCACTCCCCTGCACTTGGCACAGAGAAAACCTACTTCTAAAAAAAACAGGAGGTTGCTTATGGCTTGTAACCTGTGATGGTCTTCTCCCTCTGTAAATGGAAGGAGAGCTCCACCTGCAGAAGCGGTCGTCGTGCAAAGAGGAAGCTTCCATTTGTGGAGTGAGCTCCTAATGGCTGCTAGTCGGGATGCAACCCAGAATTGTTTTTAATGTGCAATGAAACTACAGAATCACTGAATCCTAGAGATGGAAGGGACCTTGGATATCAATCAATGTCACCTAGTCCAATCCCCTGCTCAGGGAAGGCAACTACAGTATCCCTGACAAATGACCATCCAACCTCTGCTAGAAAACGTCCAATGACAGAAGGCCCATGACTGCACAAGGCAGACTATTCCAATGCTGGACAACTCTTACAGTTAAGAAATTTGTCCTCATGCCTAAATTTACTTCCCTCTAGTTTCAACCCATTGGTCCTAGGAACTACTGAAAACAAGCCCTCTCTTTTTTTCTGCATTTCTTTTTTCAGATAGTTGAAGACCGTTATATCTTCCCTAAGTCTTCCCTTCTCTGGGCTAAACCTACCAAGCTCGTTTAACCTTTCCTTATAGGACTTGGTTTCCAGACTCCTCACCTTCCTGGTTGTCCTCCTCTGAACTTGATCCAGTTGATGCCCAAAACATGGTGCCCAAAACTGGAGGCAGTATTCCAAGTGAGGTCTGACTAGGGCAGTGATGGCGAACCTTTTGGGCTTGGTGTGTCAAAATTTTTAAAAATGCCTAACTTTACTCTGCTGGTGTGTTCCCCCCCCCCACTTTTAACAGTACTGTACTTTGACTATTGCTACTTTTAATAGTAATTTTGAATTGAACTGAACTGAAAACAACTATAGAACACAAATTAGTGACTTTTTTGTTGCTGAGTTTTACTAGATAATAAAAGAGGTCTGCCAAAAATCTCTGCCCTAAATGTTCAAGACAAAAAATGTCGGGGCCCTGGTGGAAACACTGGCGTGTCACCCAAAATGCCTGCCTGCCTGCAGGGGAGGCAGGGTGGGGGGGGCCCTCAGGAAACCATGGAGGGGGTGTTCACTCTTATCCACGGTTTCAAGTATCCACGGAGGGGCCTGGAACATATCCCCAGAGGATATGGGGGCCCACCTGTACTTGTGCCTATGATTTTTTCTTCCTACATGGAGGACTTTACACTTGTCTCTATTGAACATCATATGTTAATGGGACCACTGGTGGAGCCTGTTAAGAACATTTTAAATCCTAATTCAATCTTCACTCCTAATTCACACCTAATTCAGGGTGTTAGCCCCCCACACACACACACACAGAGCTTTATGTCATCTGAAAATTTGATTAGCATTGCCTCTCTACACCATCATCCAGTTCATTTATAAAAATGTTGAATAGCAGAGGACCCAAGACAGAGCCATGTGGCACTACACTTAATATCTTCAGGTTGATGTAATAGCACTAATTGGGAACAGTTGTTCAACCAGCTTTGAATCCATCTAACAGTAGAACCATTGCATCGAGCCTATGTTTTTACCATTTTATCCACCACAATATTATGGGAGACCTTGTCAAATGCTTTGCTAAAACCTAGGTACACTATGGCCACAGCGTTCCCATGGTCTACCAGACTAGTCACTCTATCAAAGGAGAGGAGATCAGTCCAGCACAGCTTGTTCATGACAAACTCCTACTGCCTTCTAGAAATCACACCAGTATTTCTAAGAGCTCACTGACATTCCATGTACTAATCTGTTCCAGGATTTTTCCAGATATTGATGCCACGCTGACCAGTCTGTAGTTTCTCAGATCCTTTTTTTTTTCTTCTTTAAAGATAGATCGTTTGCTCATTTCCAGTCCTTGGGTACTTCAGCTGTTCTCCAGGAGTTCTCAAAAGGTTACATACAGTGGGTCTGAGATCACATCCCTCAAGCTCCTTCAGTACCCTAAGATTTAATTCATCTGGTCCTGGGCACATATGTCCATTTACAGTAACTAAGTGTTCCCTTACCATCTCTTTTCCTATTTTGAGCCATGAAGCCCCCAATTAATGCAACTGTTAGGTTGGGCCACCTTCCTCTTGTGAAAGAAAACAAATGAAAAATAAGAATTAAGCATCTCTGCCTTCTCCCCCCCCCTATCTGTTATTTCCCCATCTTCTCTGCACAACAGGATTACCATTTCCTTGAGCTTCCTCTTCTTTCAGACATGTTGTTTTTGGCATTCCTCTCTATCCTCAGTTCATTCAGCTTTGGCCTTCCCAGCAACATCCCTGACTTGTGTACTATTCCCTTAGCTGCCCATACTTCCATTTCTTGCACATGTTCCTCTTACTCCTCGGTGCAGTCAGCGTGGGCAAGTGAGGCGTTGGCAGGGGCTGGGGTGGGAGGGCGGTGTGGGTCACCTCGTCTGAATATTTTTTAATCTAGATCTACGTGCTGCAGGTCAGGCCTGATGAGGTTGCCTTGGGCTCGCCCCCCCCCTCCCTTCCTCCGAAGTCATGTGTCAGAGGGCCTTGGATCATTCTCTCTGTTTTGAGTCTGCGGCTTGTGAGAGAGATCCAACGTGGAGGGGGGGGCTTTATTGCCCTCCTCCTCCTCTTCTCTCCTCCCTCCCCCGCACTGGCGTCCCTTACTCAAAAGTAGTCACAAACATGCTTTATAGCACATATGCAACAGTTTAGAACGGAGAAGCGCGTGCTCCGGCGCTCTAAACTTACGCAGGAGTGCACTGTGAGTGAGTCCTTGCTCCAAGAAGCTCATAGTCCAAAATAAAGTAGACCTAGGCTTTGGTTTCAGGCCAGCGGGTGGCGCAGCGGGTTAAACTGCTGAACCATAAGCTGTCGATCGAAAGGTCGGCAGTTCGATTCCCACGACGGGGTGAGCGCTCGTTGCTTGACCAGCTCCTGCCAACCTAGCAGTTCCAAAGCATGTCAATGCGAGTAGATAAATAGGTACCGCTTGCGGGAAGGTAAACAGCGCTCCGTGTTCCAGCCGCATGCTACGCGCTGCGGCAAGGAGAGTCATGCCGGCCACATGACCACGGAGGCGTCTTCGGACAACGCTGGCTCTTCGGCTTTGAAATGGAGATGAGCACCACACCCTAGAGTCGGACATGACTGGACTTAATTGTCAGGGGATACCTTTACCCTTACCTTTAGGCTTTGGTTCACAAGTATCTATAACTTATCTTATTTATGTCAACAAATTTAGGTCACCTGACTCCACTGAGTTATCTGTCCTATCGTTACAAAAACATTTAATGAGGCACCAGTTTATTATGCAATAAGGCAACAAGTTTCAGTAAGTGAGAGTATCCTCTGATATCCACAGAATATTCATCTTGCTGTCATTTTACCTATACCTAATCAACTCTACAACTTTCTGCGAAAATAGTTTTATTATAGTACAGTATTTATAAATTCATGCACAAAACTGGATTCAAGCTCCAGTGATTGCCTACTGCCTTGAAAGCAAAACACAGAGGAATATTAAATTGAGATGAATGATCTGTGTTAATTGATACCAGAGCATCAATCTTTTTCTGCATGTAAGGTACAATTTATACTGGCTGATCTCATAGTACCTGATCTCCAAACAAAGCACTTCTTCAAGAACAGAACATGTCAAGAAGACAGAACACAAGGGAGAGGTGGCAAAGCAGTGAGAAGATCCAGCTTGCAAGACAAAAAGCATTTTTCAGATCTAGGGGTCAGAGGTAGGGGTCCTAAGCTCAGAAACACAGATGGCAAAATACTGCCAAATTGATTGCATATGCTACAAAATAAGCATAAACATTAAGTTATATTAGAAGGAAGCATAAATATATCCATTAATCTTTTCAGTCTTTTTTTTTCTTAAATGCCCATTTAAAAGGAAAAATCTGGGTTGCTCATCAATTGGTGCTGATAGGATGTCCATTGAAACTTACTATTTATTATAACTACTACTTCTATAAGGGACTTAAAATCCCCTGTAAGGTCTGCAGATCTTCAAATGCTAGAACACACCTGGTTTGTGCTCTCTTCTTGTAACTGAATTAGCTCAAGAACAGCTGTCCCAGTTACCTAGCATAAACATGTGCAGATTTTACACATTTATAGATTTGAGGATTTATAGATTTGAGGATTTTACACATTTATAGATATAGAGGATTTGCACATTTATAGAATTGATAGCAATTTAATTTTTTATGAATACAGAAATGCTTTTGTGAAGTAATAAGGGAAGCACTAGATCAGCATTTCCCAACCTTCGGAGGCCTGCGTACCACCTACACAGGCCTCTGGCTGGCAGTGTACCACCGGAAGAAAGTGCCAATGACGTCCTTACCTTGCCTTTTCAATCATTCTTGGAGCTCCGGCTGGCCACGAACCCGGAAGAAAGTGTAGACAACGCCATCTTGGCTGCCGGCAGCCCACATACCACCAGCCTGTGGTCTGTGTACCACCACTGGTCCACGTACCACAGGTTGGGAACCTCTGCATTAGATGTTACAAAGAACATGAAGATGCTGCTATTCCATGTCTCTGTTTTCCTTTCTGGTAATGTTGAGTATAATACAATACATGACATGACATCATTCCACTGTGAATTCCCAACATTGCCTCACATCACTGGCCATCAGCAGTAGGTGTGACGAAACATAGCAATGGACATCATGTCACAAGTTGTGTTATATCTGCAACTTTACAAGGAAGAAAGGAATATGAAGCAGCAGCAGCATGGGTTGTACCCCAACTTCAGTTCTACAAACATAGGCCTATGGTCAAAGAAGAATGTAGAAGACACGCTTTGATTTGACCTGGCTCTGATATACAATGCAACTAAATCCATGCAAGTAATAGAGATCTGTGGGGAGTTTGCCACTGAATGGATGTGCATTTCCTAAAGTATGAGGGATTTCTTCACAGCAGTGATGGTCAAAGACCACAGTCAGTTCAAAACATCTCAAGAAGATGTATATTAGTCCCATGAATGTAATTCTGAAGAAAAACTTGGGAGTGGCCCTGGCAGCAGTGGATGGTGGATGTTGAATCAAATGGATGCCTTGGTAGCAAATGGATGGTGGATTTTGAATCTAGGGTTCTTCCTCATTAAGCAGAGCCCCATTACAGTTATGTATTTCAGCAGTAGTGGTTCTCCACATTTCCAAGAAAGAATAGTCCTGGCTGCCTCCATAAAGTCAAGCAGCCATGAGCAGGATGTTCCATATGGGATTATCTGCCCCGTAGATCAGAGAGACAGTCTCCGCATTGTGTGCTGAGAGTGAGCTTCATCAAGATCCCACATTCATCCAGCAGTCAACACAACTGTAGCGTTGTTAGGCCGGGGGGATGATATGCCCCCCAGGTGCCGCCCACGGTCTCCTTGTGAGGAGCGACCGCAGCGGCAGCTTCCACAGCCCTGGAAGCTTCTTTCACAGCCACAGTGGCTGCGGAGGCCGTTCGGGCGATTTTCAGGGCGGGAGAATGGTCCTCCTGCCCTTCCTCATTCCTGGAAGGCTCCAAATGGAGCCTTTCCGGGAGCGACATCGTGACAAGGGGCTGGGGCGATGATGCAAAACGCATCATTGCCCCACCCCCAGCCCTCCTCCAGCAACAGCCATTGCAATGCAAACCACAAATTACCTTCTCATGTGTCTGGTGACATCATCAGTAAGATGAAAGGGTCTCCAGTCTAAAGGACAGTCAATTCACCAGGGCATTCTTTCCAAGCTCTCTAAAGGAAGAAGATAACCATCTCCTAACCCTTACTTTCATCAACATCAGTATGAAGTAGGGAGTCCTTGTCAAACTGGAAGTAACTACACCTGCACAAGATTTTTCCATACTTCCTGTTTTCAAAACTACATGTGCAAGCATTCTTGGAAACAAATCACTACCAGATTGCTGTCAAGACTGCAAAGCGTGAGCTTCTTCTCCATGGAGAGGATCTGGAAGCACAGGGAGAGGAACCTCAAGTCACTCCCCTCCCTTGCCACTTCTCTAAATAGCCTTAAGCAGCTCTCAGGTTCTGCTGTGTCAGCCACTTTATGCTGATAGAGCCTTACCTAAGCAGAAAGCACACACAAAGTCAGACACTTGTTGCTTACAACTATCATCATCGTTCTTGCCTTCGGTTTTCATTCATTCACACCTGACACTTTTCATTTTGTTAAAATATTAAGACATGCTGAGGAGCATCGCATGCAACCAGCACTTAGCCTTGGTGTTCTCTAGGTGGAAAGCATCTCCGCACCTTTGCTAATGCCAACTGTAGGGTGGTGTCCAATGTATTAGTACTTTCATATGATGCAGACAACATCCTCCCTCCTTCAAAAATCAATCAAGATCCCCACCCCACCCCGAAACTGTCTGAAATACACCTCCAGCCCACCTTCCCAGATGGCCAGCATTTCTTTAGGGTGGTGATGGAAGTGAGGCAGGGCTCTTGTGCCTTTAACTGCAGCAAACAAGCAGGATTCTATAACTGGTTCCTACAACGTGGAGATGCAGTGGGTGATGATGACAGCTTCCCATGGCGCTTGTTCGCGACGGGACGGGGGTGGGTGGGATGGCAGTCCTAACCAATCACAGCTTTTGGAGATGCTTTTAGGGAACAATGGCCGAGGACGGAAAAGAGTATGATGCAGAGATGCCCCCCCCCCTGCGCAGCCCCCAGGGACCTTCTTTGAGCTACCCCAGGAGAAGCTTTCCTCTTCCTCTTCCTCCTCCTCCCTGGAGCAAGTTTCCCGGGTTGGTGAAGGGCTGCTCTGCCTGGCGGGCTGGTCCCGGCGGCGGCACTATATAGTAAAGGCTGATCTACACGACAGCGGAGGGGCTCCGCCGTCGCCTCTGCCTGGCGCTTCCGCGCTGGAAGCGGGGGGAGTGTCTTCAAGCATGTTACCCCTCATGTTGTCCCGCCTTCCTAAGAACACGCCGTTGTGATTGGTAGCTCTCTTCCCCCTCCTCTCTGTTATTGGTAGGCTGCAGCAGCTCCGCGAGCCACCTCCAAGCTCTGCCGTACGCCTCCAAAAAAATAGAGCACTCGACTTGAAGTACGCGGCAGTGGGGCGGAGGTCCGGCGGCTCCGCCGGATTACAAAAACGCTCCGCGACGCTGTCGTGTAGATCAGCCTTAAGTCACCTTGTGTGTCACGGTGGGTCCTCGCTTCTTGAATCCCTCAGCCCCCGGGAGGCGCCCCAAGAGGCACAAGAAGACGCACAGCAGTGCGGGCGACCAGAGCGAGCGGGCTGCAGGGTGGCCCATCCTCCCTCTAGCGCTGGACTCGGAACGGGAAAGCGGCGGCGGCGGCATCATCCCAAGCGCCTGCGCGGCGCCCCTCCTCCCCGGCTGACACTGTGGCAGGGGGCGGGGCGGGGCGGGGCGAGGATTGGTTGGGCGCGCCTCGTCCCTCGCGCTGGGTTGCATGCAGAACAGTGCCTGTGTGTTTGTATCTGAAGCTAGCCCAGGGCGCGGGGTCGGGGTGTGCTGAAACAGGAAAGCGAGGTGGAATTGCGTGTGTTTTGTAAGGAGCAATTTCTAGATTAGAATGAGGTGCCGGGGTCTCCCCCCCCCCCCAAAGCACAGCCATTGCCAATTGTTTGCTGCGGGCTGGTATGCAGCAGGGGTTAGTCCTGTTAAATTGCATGGGGCTCCTCGCGACGCTCCCAAACAAGCGTGCGCAAAATTGCTGCCTGGCCTGCGCAAGCGCTGGGTGACAAGCCCCTGGCCCTGGCGTTAAGCCCCCGAGGCATCACGGTTTCATAGCTTCTCGTTTGAATAGCTTCTCCTGCAGCAGATACCCAAACGTTTTGTTGTAATCAGATTTGAATATTTTCTGCCTGTAAACAGATGATAAATACTGAAAGTGATTGTGTCTGGTACAATGCAAGCCTATGCATGTCTACTCAGCAGTATTTTCAATGGGGTTTACTCTCGGGTAAGTGCATAGGATTGTAGTTTATGCAAGTTTTAAAACATCCAGGAGGAAATGTCGGGAGGATATACAGTGCATAGACACTTTCCTTATCCATTGGGGTATCCCATCCCATTTAGGCGTTAATACGATGCACCCTTACCTGGAAGTTAGTAACAGAGAAAGCAATATTGCTTCCAAATAAACATGCCTAGAAGCAGGCTTTGTTCATGAAATCCACTCTTCAGTCTTCATGCAGTATCCCCACAAGCCCCCTTGCTATGCAATTGCATGGTATCCTGTTTCCACATCATGGGTGTGGGATGGCAATGGAATTAGCCTTGCTGCTGTTCACTTGTTTAAAACAAAACTGGCTAGATGTACATTACACTTCAGTGCAGGAGACACATACACAGCCTCCAAAATATTTAAAATGACTAAGGACACAATCCTGGGGATCTTTGGAACGGCGGAGCGAGTGCTCCGCCTTTCCAAGACATCGCGAACGTGCCATAAAGCATGTTCGCGACACCTCGGGAGTAAGGGAGGCTGGCTCAAGGCCGATCTCCCTCACTCCGTTGCCGGAACAGGACATGGCCACCGGAAGAAGGTAAACTCTCCAACCAGCGGGCGCATGGACAGTCTGGCAAGCGAGGGAGGGGGCCATTAGACTAGCCGGCCCAGGAGGTGGAAATCTGAGGAGGCCTATCGGGCGTCCCCTTCCCCGAGTAGACCTCCAGCCCGCCATCTGACAGGCAGCCTTGGGGTCAGGATCCAGCCGCCGACCCTAGGCCGCCAGCCGGATCCTTACACAGGATTGCACTGTAACACAGTGGAGACAAGGACCCCATTCACACATTCATTAATTTGCAGTGTTCTTCTTTAAATTTCCCCTCACATGCACAGGAATTTCCTTCCAGATTTTGACTAAGATTGCAGACACATTTTTATTATGTACTAAAAATGTTAAATAGTCAATCTTCACAACAGGAACAGGCCCATTCATACTTCAAGTAGGAATATCTGTCAATGAAGCAAACAGTGCCTAGACATTGTGTAAGTGAGAGAAAATTATGTTAATTGAGCCTATAAACGTCCAGGTCATAGATTGTTTTATACTTGTGCTAGAAATCACAGGTGCCTTTGACACCTTCCCTTCATCTGGATTAGAGTGCAGCTGGCTTAAGAAATGCAGGAAGTTGATTTTACAGGGAAAGGTAAAATTTGCAAGAGCACAGAATGCAAGATTTGCTGTGATTTGCAAGAGCACAGAATGCAAAGGGCTATGTTGGATACCCTGCACAGATATGCCAAAAAAAAAAAAAGGTCTCTAAGAACATTGCACTGGTTTAAAAAAAAGTGATTTTTAAAAAAAGAAGCTAAACAAAAAGTTCACAAAATGAAGAATTCATTGTTTGTGAGCAGGGGAGAGAAAGAATGATTGCTACATTTTTGCAAAGATGGGCAGCCCAATCCTGTGTAAAGATACACAGCTGGCCTGAGGGGCCGGCCACTGTATCCTAGGCCCATTGTGGCCTGCCCTGGTGCAACCCGGGCACACCTTGGGAGAAAGGGAGCTGCGTGGGCTGCAATGGGCCTCCTAGGATGCATGCCAGCTCTGAAGCTATTCCCGCGGGTATTCCTGCCCCCTCCCAGCCCGGGCCGGCCAATGGTCCCTTTCGCTCCCCTCCCCTCCCCACACCCCCTGCACCAACTGGTGCAGCATTCACATGCATCAGTCGGCATGGGTCCTGGTAGGTGCCGGAGTAAATGGTGCCAGCCTCTGTGCTAGTGCTGCTTACTCTCCAGGTACTAAAAACATGCTTTACGGCACCCTAGGCCAGTGAGGGAATTTGAATCCCCTTTCCATTCTGGGGTCTCCCATTCTCGCTGAGCCACTGGTTACACCGGTGGTGTAAGTTAGATAGGATTGCGCTGTAACTGTAAAGGAAGACATACTGTATACAGTACATATATTATAACATATAATACTGTGCATTTCTTCACAATAAAGTGAAAGTGCTGAAAGAACCTCGGATACATTGTAGAAACATTAAATCAACCTATACTTATAATACCACAAGCAACTAATAGTTTGTGCATTTCATTTAGGCCAGGGGCGGGGAACCTTTTCCCTGGCGAGGGCCGTTTTAAATATTAGAAATTTGCATATTTATTTATTTATTTAATTTTTGCCCCTGCCCCCCATCGGCCTCCGGAGGCTCCACGCTCACCGTCCGAAGCCGCCGCCGGGTCCGCGCGTCACCTCCGGCGTACCATGCCAATGAGGGCAGGAGGGCAAGAGCTTGCCCTCATCGGCGTGGTACGCATGTGCGAAATGGCCAACGGCCTGGTGAGAAGGGGTCAAGGCAACGGCCGGGGAGGACATGCAAAGGCCCTCTCCCAGCCTCCGGAGGTTACACGCGGACCCGGCGGAGCCTCCAGGGGCCGGTTGGGCGGCCTCCCGGCAATCTCTCCGGGGACTGGACCGGATGGCCTCGGGGGCCTGATCCCACCACTGATTTAGGCCAAGGGTGGCCAACCTTCCACCATTAGGGCCTCTGTGTTCTTAAGAGTCATGTAGAAGACAGAATCTTGGCAGCTGCACCTGCTGAAATGCCCTCACCTATACAACCATTAAAGGGCCAGGAGCATTCATGTTGAAAGGTTGGCCACCCCGATTTAGGCCAAAATCTTGGAAGTAAAAGCAAATGTCTACGGTTGCATGAGCTGCCAATATCTCCCTATCTTCCTATTTTTAAGATTATAAGGGTCAAACTGCACATGACACAGATCTGTGATCAGCTTCTATTTGCTTCTATTAGCCCTGCAGTGAAAAACTACAGACAACTGTCTCACACCTGTATTTTTTTTTCCACTGCAGAGCTAACAGGTTTGGTGATATGATTTAGGCTGCACTCCTATGCACACTTACCTGGGAGTAAGTGCCATTGACTATAATAGGACTTACTTCTGAGTAGACATGCATAGGATTGGGCTGTTAGCAGTGATGTAGACCCGAGTCTATTGACTTGGACTCAAGTCGCATCAATGACTTGACTCAGTGATTGTAAAAGACTCGACTCGAGACTTGGAGCCTTTTACAACAAGTTGAATTTTATTCAGGTTTAAACCCATTTTCCCCATTAAATAGATAGGGACTCGTAACAAAATACTTGGGACTTGGGGGCAAAGACTTGGGACTTGACTTGAGACTTGGACCCAGAGACTTAGGACTTGACTCAAGACTTGGAGTCAGAGACTTGATCCACATCCCTGGCTGTTAGATTGGTAAAATGGCACAGGGGAGAAAAAATTAAGCACCTCCTGCTCTGGCCCTGTTAGAAGTCCTCCTTCCCAGCTTCTTTACAGTCTGGAAATATGAATATGCATTTCCTGTATCATGTGTCATTTGGCCCTAAGATCCAGATTTTTCATGACAGATTTGTCTGTGACTTCATTGACTTGATACTCCTGAGAATCTGTTTGGTAATGCGTAAGGAAACAATTGCCTTGAGTGTATATTTCCAAGGAACTGTACGATTGTTAGACATTTAAAGTTTGTCCTTCAGTATTTTAATGAGTAGCAGAGCTATAATAAATGAAATGTGTCTTGTTTCAGGTTACTTTGGCCATGACTGCAAAGTAGTATCCCACGCTCTTGGTATAATGTTTTAGTCTAATGGAAAGCATGGGCAAAGTATCTGAAAAAGCAGGAACAATGTAACCACCTGGCAAAATTGTTCTTGTGGGCTTACAAACTGCACCACTAGCTTAGACCTCATGATCCTACAGGATCTACATGGTCCTCCATTGCCCATGTGCAGTGAAGATGGACTGAGGACCACTGGTCCAAAACCCCAGAACAATATGACTGGATGGGTCTGAACATGCTGAAAAGTATTGCTTAATATGAGAAAATGTAAAGTGGTTTGAGCTAATAAAATGGAAGCAATTCAGCAAAAATATCAATATGTCTGGATAAATAGTACTTTCCAGGTTTTTTTAAAAAAAACTTCCGGTCTTAAATACTGTATTCTTTAAAACGATTTTGAGTTGATGCTTTTATAATTCTTAATACATGCATTTATAAGGTGTAGTAAGAATTAAATTTGTGTGGACTCTGGATAGCATCAGGAGAAACGCTGTATTTGAAAAAAGTCATTTAATACAGCAGGGTTTGTTTTAAATTTTCTTGGAAAGTGTGTAAGCACTGATAGTTTAACTATCTTTGAAATAAGATTAATACAAATGTCATATGAAAGGGGGAGCTGTTAAAGATGGCAAAATTCTGTGATGCTACTAATTCCCACCCACACCCAACTCATTTTAAAATGAGAAAAATAATTTTTATCGCAAAATTGTTCTTAAGTTACCAAAAGTCATTATGTATGTGTTGTCAAGAATTTTAGATCATTATTATCAAATTGGCAACAGACTTAAGACAAAGAGACAAAAAGGTTTATGGTTAATAAGTTCAGCCTTTGGAAGCAAAGTTAAACTTAAATTTGCTATATCTGAAAAATAAACCACGTTTCAGGGAAAAAAAGTTTTCAAGTATGGGTGCTTGATACTTTATGAGGTTCACAGCGCAATCCTGTGTAACTCTTGCACCGGTGTAACAGTAGATGCACCGGTGTAAGTGCACTTATGCCAGTGTAACTTTCTGTACATCGACAAAAGCAGGATGGACGCCCTCTCAAAACCCCTCTCGGACGCTGCACATGCACAGTTCAGACGAAGGGCAGATGCCAGCACAACTCCGCCAGTGCAGGGGGCATTCTGGGGGCGTTTAGACACCCACGCAAAGTAGACCTTCACCTTGGCGGCAGCCTGGCCACTGGGGAACAGGATCCGGCGGATGGCCCATAGGATTACATTGTGAGTCAGGAAAGTAATTAAGACTGTGACAAGAAGCAGCTCTAGGATCAGGACTATGAGCACAAGCATCAATTTCAGGACCAGAAAGTACACCAGTTTCTTCAGTGGCGTCCTAACATGGGAGGAGCAGGTGTGCTCCACCCCAAGCGCCGATCTTCCGTGGGGTGCGGCAGCCGGGCTCGGGGCTGCGCAGCGCAGCGCGGCACCGGAGCCCAGCTGGCGCGCCCCACGGAAGCATCACTGGCTTCAGGAGGCTCCGCTCCGAAGCCGGGAGAAGCGCTACTCTGAGCGACCACTCAGCTCGGCAGTCAGGGCCTTATGAGAAGGTTTTGCATGTCGAAGCGCCTTTTACTCCCTTTCGCGCATGCACAGAACCTTTCTGAGGGCAAATGGGCAGCTGAGTACGCCACTGAGTTTCTTCATGGGAGCCAGAACTCAAGGCATGGAAATAGCTGGGAAAATAGACCATCTTTTGGAAGAACAAAACAACTTGCTTCTTTTGCAGATATTTTATGTAGCACATTTTCTTCTTTTTTGTCTGAGGTTGTGAGACTTTTCAGAACTTCAGATTCATTTTTGCAATATGAAATGACTCACAAAGGAATCAGATCTTTTATCATATAGAATATGGCATGTTGTGATTCCTATGAAATAAGCAATATTTCCTTTCAGCCATGTAATGTAGTTGTGGACTATGATTTATCGTACAGATAAAGACTTATTTCATACACAAACTAGAGTGATATATCATAAGCTTCAGGTAAAAATATCCTGACTGTGACACAGTACTCTCAGTTTGGACTTTCATTGCTCCCTTTATCAACAGTTAACTGCTTGGAAGCTGCCAGAAATAGTGCTTGGCTGTAAATATTCTAAGCAAAAATGTGTCTGTGCCCTTATTCACCTCCCAGGAAAGCACTGCATGAAGCTAGAGTGTTGGAGTAAAGGGGAAAGCTTATTTTAAAGACTGGGTACATTATGCAGGCCTGACTGTACAGCCGCTCGCTCCCATTGTTACATGATGACTTTTTTTCACAAAAGGTATCTGGTATCTGTGGATTCACTTATCTGTGGATTTGGGATCCGCCTCCCGCATAGCCCTTACCTTTATTTCTTGCTTAAACTGCTTCCTGTTAATGTTCGGAGCTTCTCTAGCACCTACTTGCTAGAATCATTCCAGCTCTGTGCTATAAGCAGCACGCTGCTGCTTATAGCATTCTATTTAAGCCAGAACTGTTTAAGCATGACGTTTAAGCTAGAAATAAAGGTAAGAGCCACTGAGGGCATAGGGATATCCCTGTGGATATCCCTGTGGATATAGTACTCTACAGCAGAGGTTCTCAACCTTTGGAGGCCCGGGCACCCCCTATCATGGTCCATTTTTCTGAAGTACCCTCTGCTAATTAACTGCTAATTAATTTGATTAATCAATTAATTAGGTAATTGTTAAATAAAAAGTACTAAAACAATTTTAAATGTGAAAAAAGGCCTTATTTAACTCTGTGTGTGAGAGAGAGACAGAGACAGAGAGAGACATGCAAGGATCTTTTTTTTTTCTCCAAGTCACACTTCCCAAAATCAGCTCCTCCCTCCCCCACCCCACCAAAGTACATTTTCCAAAGTACAAAAATAAGCCCAAAACCAACATCAGAGAGACAGAAGGGCTACGAAAATAATTAAAATTTAAAATCCATGTTAATTAACACTTAATTAGCTGCTGATGGGGCAGATAAGGGACAGGGCTTGGTGTACCCCCAGCAAGAGGTCCACGTACCCCTAGGGGTACCCGCACCACAGGTTGAGAACCCCTGCTCTACAGTACTCACTGTACTCTTTCCACTTTCAGTAGTAATGAATCCCTGCTCATGCTGTGGAATTCAGTGATATCATAGGGCAGCGTGGGCAATATGGAATGATGCTATATACTGGGAAAGATCTTTCTGTTTACCCCATAAGCCTCAGGTAGAAGTAGGCAAATGTTTCCACGGGTCATTCTTAATTTGTTCTGGAAAAGAGTGATTCGCCAAGAATTCTCAGAAACGTCTGTAGTAGGTTCCCTGTCAAGAAAAAAAGAGTATTTAGCCTATCCCTAGTTTCTCTCGTCCCCTTCTAGAAGTGGTCTCAGTGTAAGAAGTCCGAAGGAGAACAGAGAGACCAGGCCCACGTAGCCCCCTGGCATCCATGACAGAGAACTAGAATGAAAAAAATATTAGTAAAGCTGGAAAAATTTCCCACTCTGTGACCTGTGCCGTCGGGGCTGTGGCTCACTCACCTGAGGGAAAGGGGACATCTGTCCTTTTCCCCAGGTGTAAGCCCAGATGGCCCCAATGGGTGTCCTCAGATGCACCACCTATTTAGCTGGCGCACAACTGGGGAGGCCGTGTAAGGCCGGCCAGGCCCAGGAAGGGGGGTTGGATATCGGCGCAGCCAAGCGCCAATATCCCTGCCCCCTCCCAGGCCTGGGCGGCCCACCCTCCCCACACCCTCCCACCACCCAGCACAGTACTTACCTGTGTCCAGCATCTGAGATGGTGTCGGGAAGCTTAGTGAGTGGCGCCAGCCTCTGCGCTGGTGCCGCTTACTCAGTGCCGTGAAAGTGCTTTACTGCACTTTCATGACACCATAGGCTGACGGAGCGCTCGCTCCGCCAGCCGATATTTAGGCAGGGTCGAGCTGTTACTCTCAGATAAGTGTGTGTAAGATTGCATGCCCAATTCCTTAATAATGGTCTTTGCTACCCTTTTGCTTCTCCCAAATGAGTTGTTCTAGAACAATTCCTGGAATGTACACAAGTGAACTGGACTGATAAGATAAGGGGAGGAGTTCCTATCTTCCTAGTAACAAGCAACGTTCTTCAGGGGAGGTCCATATCACACATTTAAGAACTATAGGTTGGGGAGGGCTACTTAAAGTGGCCCGATAAAACCTGTTGTGTGCAACGATCGGAGGCTTTTGCACTTTCAGAGTGCTGCCATGCTACTTACACCACAAACTGGGGCTATTTAAATGGCTGATGGCAACCATAGAACTGCTTTTGCCCTACATATAGACTTATTCATATAACACATTTTGGGAGCTTCTTTCAAACACCTATGGTTACTTTTTTGTATACAGCAGGGGTGGCCAAACTGCGGCTCCTGAGCCACATGTGGCTCTTTGACGTATATTGTGCGGCTCTCGGAAATATGTTGGCTGAGCTCCATTTTGTATCATAATTAATATAAAAAGTAAATGAGAAAATTTCAAGCTTTGTCATTATTTACCAGGTATAAACTGAGAGTCCACTGGATTAAAACATAAGTTTAATGTTCATGGTGAGTAAATATATTTAAGAATTTAAATGCTTCTTAAATATTGTGGCTCTCAAACATCTGAAGTTTATTGTATGCGGCCCTTACATTAAGCAAGTTTGGCCACCCCTGATATACAGCCTAATAGTTGTGCTGACATTGTTCAATATATGCAGATAAACTAGAATGTCTGAACAAAAGTCAGCCTACCATAGTTTGAAAACAGGTCCATAATATGGTCATCCATTCAATTCTCAATTGAACTATTTATTTTTTAAAGTATTTGTACCCTGTTCATCAGCCGACAAGCCTCCCAAAATTGATTGATTTCCTGTCATTTCCATTGACAGGAAATCAATCAATGAGAAAATCAATTGCTGGAATAGAAAACTTGTGAGATGGGAGTTGCACCTCAGTGGCTTCTTGTTCTCTTCCTCCTTATATAACAGTTAGTAGTTGTGTGGCCACTGTGAGGGGTGGAGGGGCCAAATGGCAGTTGGAAATGATAGGATTGACACAACTGATTTTATATTTGTAAGAAAAACCATGGCTTTCAAAGACATTTTGTAGAACTTGATCAAGAATTTTAAAAGTTTTAAGTTACTCAGAAAATTATGGTACATCTCAGATTTATTTTCTCTTATAGTCAACATTGTTGGCTAGTAGAGTAACCACAAAATAAATATGCCAAAAATACCCATGATTTCCTTTTGACTGATATTTACAATATACTTTTAAGTTATATGTTCATGTGTACTTTCTTGTGGTCTCCTCTTGCATTTGTCCACAGTGAATAAATATAATTTCACTTGATGCAAGAAAAGCATTTCAGGAATACTTCTGGCTAGGAAAGCAGCACCAGAGCTTTGATCAAAGTTCTTCAGGAATTCCTGAACTATTTCTCCAGATTTAATGTGTAGTAAGACATCTACTTCTTTTTTGTGAGTAGGATACTTCCTTAGGCATCAAAAACCTACCATATTTTTACCATTTGGGTAGGCTTGAGAGCTTTCCACTTAGAATTTCTCAAAGTCTTACACTGTTCACCTACAATTATTCATTTGAATGAAATACATACTAAATGCATTGCATACTCAGAGAAATAAAATGTGTCGAAACACACCTTTCGCCTTGCCAGGTATTTAAAATTATAGTCTACACACACATACAGCAGCACATACATACATGCTGTAGAAATAAAATCTGTTTGACACATCGCTCACTTCTCACAAATAAGCTTGGTGGCCAAACACTCTGTATTCTCTATATTTACTGTGCAGGATTCCTTCCAACATTTACTTCACTGTAAATGTTTGCTCCTTATGCACTGTGACAAGCCATGTTTTATGCTACTCTTCCTTGCTCCTGCACTTGAATGCAGTAAGAAACTGAAGGTCTTTACAACTGGTTTATATCTCCTGAGCAAAGGCAGTTGAAGTGATGAACTCAAGAGGTAGAATTGCTGTTGTAGTTTCTTTCCCTCACAGTCTTTCACACAGATATCAAACTATATTTGATACCACCAAAAGGGTTTTAAGCTCTATGTTCACATTAACTTCAGTTGCAGCCCACAAGTGGTTTACTCTGCAATTAAGGCCGAAACACACTGGGAGGAATGTTCACATTGACGCCTCCCTTGGCCAATTCCCAGGTTTTGCCGCGTTTGTCGCGCCATACACGACGCACGCGGGACGCACTCGGTGTGTTTCGGCTTTCAGTTCTATTGTGATTTCTGGAGAGGAAGGGGTTTCAGGATTGCAGTCATTAACAGCTCAATCCTACCTAAGATCCGGCCGATGGCCCATGGCCATCCGCCAGATCCAGTGCACCGACAGCCAGCATGCCTGCCGGGCGGGAGGCCTACTCGGGGAAGGAGAGTGTAATGTAACTTCCCCGAGTGTAATGGTTGGCCGCCCGGATCGGCCTCCTCTGATTTCCACCAGCTATTTTGCTGGTGGAAGTAGGAGGCGGCTATGAAAAGCTCTGGCGCCCAGCGGGGGTCAGGATATGGCCAACGGCCATCCCCTGCCCCCTCCCGGGCTGCCGGGGCCAATGGCCACCCTCCCTCGGGCGACCGGACCGTCCCAGCGGTTGGCGGTGGGAGACTTACCATCCACTGCCAGCCGCGGCCAGGTCTGTCACCAGAGTGAGGGAGGCCGACCTTGCGCCGGCCTCCCTTACTCCTAAGGAGGCGCAAACGTGCCTTATGGCATGTTTGCAACCTCTTCCGATGCCGGAACACTCGTTCCTGCACCGGAAATGTACGGAGGATTGGGCTATTAAGCTCTAGCAGAGGCGTCACTAGGGTTTGTGTCAGCCAGTGCGAGAGCTCATCGCGTTAGCCAGTGGTGTCGCTTGGGTTGGTGTCACCCAGTGCGGTAACTCATGGTGTCACCTCCATTAACTGCATTTATATATAACAGTACAGGTCACCCAATAAATCAATAACCAACAAAAAAAAATAGTGGTCAACTTGATGACACTCACACGACTGAAGAAGAGTTCTAGTATTAGCTCTGATACATAGAAATGAGAACTGACTCATACTAACATCTTATTATTTCCATGCTGTGTCATAATAACACCTCATTGGCTCTTGGAACAATCACAGTGCAATTCTAGGCATGTTTTCTCAGAAGTAAGTTCTATTGTGTTCAGTGAGACTTACTCCCAGGCAGGTGTGTTTAGGATTGCAGTCTCAGGGCGCAATCCTGCCTAAGGATCCGCCGGCAGCCCAGGGTCGCCCGCGGGATCCTGTGCACCGGCTGCCCAGCACGCACCAGGCCGGAGGTCTACTAGGGGAAGGGGACACTCGTCCCCTTCCCCGAGTGTAAACCCGGGCCGGCCCTATCAACCTCCTCAGATTTCCGCCAGCTGAATAGCTGGTGGAAGTAGAGGCAGCAGTGTAATGGCGTAGCCGGCCCAGTGGGGACGGGGCTATGGCCGAGGCCATCCCCTGCCCCCTCCCAGGCTGGCTAGGCCAATGGTCCCCCTCCCTCGCCCAGCCGGACCACCCACGCGGCCGGCGACAGAGCGCTTACCTTCCGTCGCTGTCCGCGTGGAGATCCAGCGCCAGAGTGAGGGAGGCCAGCCTTACTCGTGAATCATCGTGAACGTGCTTTACGGCATGTTCGCGACGTCATCCAGCAACGGAACACTCGTTCCATCGCCGGACAGTTTTCCAGGATTGCGCTGTCAGTCTCATTGGTCAGTTTTGAGTTAAGGAAATCAACTTTTTGTTACACAAGGCAATTGTGTTTTCTTTTCCGGTTATTTGGCCGTACCTTTTTACAGAATATAGATAATTCAACTTGTTTTGTTTCATCACACTCTGTATTAAATTACCTTTCCAATGAGCTATGGTATAACCTTATGGTATTATTCATAAATACAAATTTTCCAAAAGGTTTCCTCAATTTTGACCACTAGTGGTGTCGCCACCCCCCTGAAGGGTGTTACCTGGTGCAGTCCATCCCTCCCCCCCCCCCGGTGACACCAGGGCCTTTGAGAGGATTTTTATCAGGGGGTACAAAGTTTATTTTGGGCCCCTCCTCAAAGGGGGAATGGGCAAAACAAAGCAGGGGGAGGGCAGCAATGTCCGGAAAAGTCTCTGGAGTCGAGGTCTATCAGACTTCTCAATGCAGTGCCCAGGTCTACCTGCCTGGTAGACCTGCCCTCCCAGTTGGCCCGGTCTCCATCTTTCACTCTCCAGGAGGTCAGCTGAGATCCCAGGAAATTTCTGGGGCCCCTCCTTTGACTCCTTGGCCCCCCTTTTAACCCTGGGTCCGGGTACAACCCCCTCTCTTGGGCCCTGGATGATACCACTGGCTCTAGTATAGTCAACTAAGTACCTTGTTTCCCCTTATCTGGAAATGTGCTTCCAATATATCAATTTTTGACCAAACAGCAACTTCAGTTTATATCAAGACAACCTGAAGATCATGTTGTAAGGAATGATTGTGGTCTGGAGGGGATTAGCTTGCATGCAATTGCTATGGTCTCTGTGACCCATCCAATCAGGTAAAAAAGAAGAAGAAAGCCTGGGGAGTAGTCCTGGATTCAGCATTGCTTTTGGAGAAGCAGGTTAAAGTTGTTGCTAGGGGTACTTTATTCCATTGTTAGCGAATAAGAAACCTTTTCTTTCCTAGGCAGTTCAGACCTTTGTTCCACTGATCCATGCTTCTGTAACTTCTAGGTTTGATAGAAGAAATGTGCCCTATGTAGAACTGTCATTGAAGGCAACATGGAAGCTTCAGCTGCTGCCGAATCTTCTGCACAACTACTACTGGGTGATGAGAGACAGGCTCATATTCAGCCTGCTTTGTATCAGCTACACCGGTTGCTGTTGCTTCCAGACCACTCAAAGGGCTGGTTCTATCCTTTAAAATGTTGCATGGCCTGGGACCCCAGTCATACCATGTCCACCTCTCCCAAATTATCGAACCCACTAGTTTAGATCTAGTCAGCAGGCCTTATTGTCTGCTCCATCTTTGCAGTGACGTCAGACAGTGATGTCCAAGAATCAGGTTTTTAGGGTAATTGACCCACATTTGTGAAAACTTGAAGCACTGAGGAAAGTTATGCTTGATGTTTGTTTGTTTGTTTGTTTGTTTGTTTGTTTTCAGAAGGGCTGCAAGTCACACTTCTGCCATCAGGCTTGTGGTTGAGAATATTGGTTCTGGTAACAGCTGTTATGCTGTTGCTGATGTGACATCACATTACTATTGTTGGTTTTTAAATTGTTTTTTTATGATGTAACAAAAATTTTCAGAACCTATGAACATTTCAGAAAAGCAGTACAAAGATATTTTAAATAAATAAATAAATAAATACAAATGTTATTTGCTAGAATATGTTAGAAAATTTAATCTGCTTAGAGTTATTAATGCTAACATTCTCTGGTGTCTTCAGGTTCTTCTTCTTCTCTCTCTTTTCAAAACATATAGCTTTGGGGATTCAAACACAGGTTTTAAATGTCTACCTACAGATGATTTACTCCAAAGTCCATTTTTGCATATGTCTGAATATGTCCCTGGTTTCTAACAGCAGCAATAGAAGCCTAGAAGCAGAGCAGATGTTGCTTTGATTGTATCTAGGGATATGTCGATGGTATTCTTAGAAGCAGAAAGATTTTTGGCTTGGCAAGACAACTGGTGGCATTTTTCTCCTCATTAAAACATCAGCTTGATAAAGTCCATATTCTGCTGTGTTCCAAAATGTTCAAGCTTTTTTAAACATTAGCATTCTTATCATTACATCGGACCCATTATATGCACAGGCTTCTAGCAAATTAGCTTTTAACAGAGCTCTTCCTTTAATGTCTTTCTTCCCATCAAGTTGACAAGTGAGAAAAAAGTCATTCTTAAGATTGCCAGTCCTGGATGCTGCTCAAGACAGGAAGGTTATGGTGAATGGTTAAGTAAACTTGCCAATAACTTTTTTGTTTTCCCCTCTTGGGCCCGAGTCTTGTCTTACTCCCAGCTGGAAAAAAATTCATTGCCTTCTAAAGTTTTAGCAATGTTCTTTGTCAACATCCACTAACCTCAGACGGCATAAGCAGCCAAATGACAGCTTTATATGTGTCTCTTGGTAGGAGAACTTGGTAGCATTGTAAATCCAGTCTATATTCACAACTGTTGTGAGAACAGATAGCCATAAAATCAGATTGAGGTAAGAGATGGAGCGCAACCGCTTGGTGTCTTACTTTCCTCCAATCCAAATCTATAGATTCAAACCAGTACATCTCTTTAAATTCAGAAATCTAATTGGCAGCTACTTCATAAACATCCTGGTGATGTGTTTATGTCTTAAGCAACCAGTGTTCCCATGGAAGGTAAACATTGTCATCCTCTTCAAAAGTGTTGCCTTTTAATAACATGGGGAATAAATTATAGTGTCATTAATTAGGAAACGAGACTCAAAACCATGGTGAACACAAAAGGGAAGGTTTGAAATATAAAAAACAGCTTCACCTTTGCCACATCCTTATAAGACCATTTAAAATGCGGTCATTGAGGAGCAAAAAGATTACGGTTTTGTCGCTGTTGGATGTGGGCATTTGAGATTTTACACTATACAGCATTGTGTGTATTCAACAGAGGGCTGTAACCTTGGCATGGGGGTGGGTGAGTGTAGGGGGTCTGAATTTTTGGCCTGGAATATTCCTCATGATGCAAGACTTTAATTTTTCCAGCTTCTATTTTCATTTTAAATATATTGCTGATGCTTTCACTTTCAGACATATAAGGGAAAACATGCAGACAGTATTCTATCCAATTTTTCACTAACGATTAAACCTTTTCCTGGGTTCTTACATTCTGTCCAATGAACATAAACATTCTACAATGACTGACATATGCTTAGTGCCCTTGATTTAATTTTATTTACAGCGCAATCCGACTTTAACTTTTGTGCCGGTTTAACCAGCGGCCCAGTGAGAACGGGAGGCCCCAGAACGGAAAAGGGATTCAAATCCGCTTTGAATTCCTCTTTTGGAGGGGATTTGAATCCCTTTTCCGTTCTGGGGCCTCCCGTTCTTGCTGGGCCGCTGGTTAAACCAGCACAAAAGTTAAGTCGGATTGCGCTGTTAGATAAATTGAAATTGTTTAATACATGGGCAGCACAATCCTGCCTAAGTATCCGGCGGGCAGCCTAGATCGCCCAACAGATCCTATCCCTGTTCCAGGGTTGGCCCAGAGGTCTACTCGGGGAAGGGGACATTTTTCTCCTTCCTCCGGTGTAACGTGGGGAGTCCCCAAAGGGCCTCCTCAGATTTCCACCAGCTATTTAGCTGGTGCAAGTCCAAGGAGGCCATGTAAAGATTGCGCCAGCCTGGGTCGGGGATATGGTGGCCGCCATCCCCGCCCCCCGGGTCGGGTCAGCCAATGACCCCCCTTGCCGCCCGGACTGCCCCCACCGTTACTGCACTTACCTGTATCTGGTGGCCGCGGGGACGATCTGGTGGCGGAGTGAGGGCGGCCGGCCTCTGTGGGAAAACAAAAAAGCATGTTTGCGATGGCTTGGAACAGCAGAGTGCTTGCTCTGCCATTTTAAATGTAGGCGGAATTGTATACTCAATATTTCAACACCCTCAGGTTATTTCATTCCCCTTTCTGCCCTTCTCCCAAGTTTTTCCTGGGCTGCTCCAGGGCAGTCTGGGAACTTGATAGGATACAGCGGCCGGCCCTTTAGGCCAGCCACCATATCCTACACAGCATTGGGCTGCCACATATATGCATTATTAGATCTAGCTATGGGACAGAAAGTTACAATTTGACCAAATATTCTAAATGCCTGTCACTTGAAAGTCTTTCAGTAGGATATTTAAATCTATCTTCTTGTGTCATCAAACTAAAGCTTTATTGAAAAGCAAATGAATGGAAAAAATATGCTAGTATTACAGGGTCCAGGCCCTCACATGCGTAATCCTTGAATCCAATGGGGTTGCATGAGTAATGGCTATAAAATTAGTTCAAGCTCAGTAAATCTCCTTTTCTGGTTTATGATATTGATAGCTAATAGCAGGAACATTTATTCTGTTACTTTTATCATTCTTTTTTATATAATCCATTCCATACTTCCCAGTATATGACATAGGAATTGTGGTTTACCTTTTAAGTGACGTTATGACATAATTTACAATCAGCACCCTTTGAAATTTTAGTTCCAAAAGGCTGACCATCTTAGTTTGTCATAGCAAAAACAACAAAGAGACTTGCGGAACCTTAAGGACTAACAATTTTATTGTGGCCATGACATTCTGTGGGCTAAAACCTCTCTGATGGAGGTGTCACAGAATCTTTATTGCTTTTGAATTACCAAGAATGTTGTATAATACTATGATTGTTAACTAAAATACTATAATAGTTCCCTGGCTATTTTTTTTTATTTGTGTGAGGAATGTTTCTGTATGTACACAGATGACTGTTCAGGTATATGCCAATAAAGGTTCTGATTCTGACTGTTCAGGGCACATTTAAGCTGCTCATTTCCATTCTCATTTATTTCCTTAGAAACCATTCAATTTATTTTGTCCCAATTTGCATTGCCTTAACTATGATCTCTATTATAACTTAAGAAAGCTCATTAGACATTGCTGATCTGGTTAGATATAAAAAGAGATGTGTATGTCGACTCTTTTCTTTTACCTGGTCTTTTGCACATCTGGCTTTCACAAAGCCTATGGCAAGCTAGTAAGTTATAGTCAAAAGTATTTTCTTTCCCATGAATACTGTTAACTTTTAAGCCACTCTCAAGGAGGAACAAGCAGCTAGGATACATGGAAACGAAGACCTCTTTAGCAACAGATCTTACCTCTGATGGCTCAGATTCTTTCTGACATGGGACATCTTAGGAAGTAAATCTCAGAAGCTGTAATCATTGCTCTAGTTCTCATCTAAAATCTTGGCAATAGAACAGAGAATTTGAGGATAGTGAGGATTTGGCTTCTAAAAAGTAATACAAACCTAGGAGCCTAGGATGGAAAATGCATCTGCTGAAACAGAAAAGCAGAGACAAAGTCATGGCATGAAGTGCAGATGGACATTGAAAATGCTTCGGCTGATGTCTGCTAGAGCAAAGGGAAACATTTATCATTAGTATTGGTGGGCTTGGGAGCAAGATGGAAGATGGGGAGAAGAATGAGTTTTTAAGATCACTAGAAGGTCAAGTTAAGGAGGCCACATTAATTCAACAGAATCTACAAGGAATCTCAAGGGTTTTTATTATATGGATTCCTTTGAATGAAGCTTTATTACTGATAATAATAATAATAATAATAATAATAATAGTAATAATATTCATATGTATATACTGTTTTCCAACCAAAAAAGGGTTCACAAAGTGGGTTACCTAGCAAAATGCATGATAAGAGGATCCCTAACCCAAGGGGCTCCTAACCTAAAAAAGACCTGAAAGAGACACCAGCAAACAGTCACTCAAAAAAGATGTAATTCTTGGGACAGTTGCTCTCACCCTGAAAACGTAAGAGAACCAGCACTTTAAAGGGTTGTCTTGGTCCAGTCAGTAAGGGCAAGTATTCACAGCTGTGTCTTAGAAATTAGTATGTAAAAATGCCTGCATTGAACTTTTTTAAAAAAATGAAATTCACGAAAATGTTTCTTCTTGGTTGAAGATTCAGCCAACTACTGTGGATCCAGAAAGTCACCCAGTATAATAAACCTTAACTTAAAAAAAAAAACTGGTCAGAAATGTGCATATTTGAACTGCGTTGGTACTTTCCAACTGCTAGCTGGAATTACAGAAATTCCATGAATAGATAGATAATATGGTAGCAAATGGAAAGCCAACCCAATTCCTCTTAAGTGGGTCGGGACCCACTTGGTGGGTCGCAACCTGATTTCTGGTGGGTCCCAGGTGATGGAAAGATCAGATAAGTAATTGCCACAAGCCCTGAGGCTATTCAAAAATCAGATAGCTGCTAATTGCCCCTCATTGATCTGAGCTCCTGCAGTTTGCAAGCTTGTGTAAATATAGGGAGATAAATGAGTGTCTCGTAAAGCTAGGGGGGTCCGATAGAGTGGGTCCTGGTGCTAAAAAGTGGCTCCAGTGGGTCCACTTAAAAGTGGGTCCACTTAAAAGTTTTAAAAAGTGGGTCCTGGTGCTAAAAAGTTTGAGAACTACTGGCTTACAGTATTTATGTATTACTGGAGTTCTGTGGTTTCTGTCCTAGTGATGTTTGAACAACAGATCATGTGCAGAGAATGGATCACATGCGATGCTCTCACTGTGGCACTAACATGGGAATTTCCCACTTGCTCCAAGTTCTGAGAGGCAGCCACAGAGAAGCAGTGATCACATCATTTTTGTAATTTCTTAGACTGAGGTCAGTGCCAGGCCAGAATAACTGAGCCTCAATGACATGAGAATAATAACTGTCTGGGCACATATCCCCCCATAGTGAGATGCATGTTCTGTCCAAAAATAGGGAGAGTGCACATTTTGATGCACTCCTCTTTTCGCACAAGACCTACATAGCAGTGAGGAGGGAAGTGATGGCATGGGTCATTCCCACTTTGCCTGCCATTGCTTCACTAGTCTGTCTGAAGCCACCCTTAGAAATAAAAACCAGTCGCATAAAGTGGGAAAAGGGGCTACAATGTGTATTTTGGGGGAAGCACCACTCAGTATCCTCTAACTAGGAAAAAAAACCCGATACACCTTGGTGATAATGACAACTATGACAAACTATGATAATGACAAAGGCAATATTTCATAAAACAAAAGATCCTGAAGAATAATATTAATACAATTTTCAATGTATAAAATACATCAGATTGCTACGCGCACGCACGCACACACACACACACACACATTTTCTGTAATCTACTAGGACCAGGGTCGTCTTAGTGGTAGCACTTACCCTATGAAATGCAAACTCCTTTAGTAGGAGGGGGAGAAACATAATTTGACTAAAATTAGGATGAATTAGTTGGGGAGCAAATGGATTAAAACAACAACAACAACAAAAACAAAAACAACCCTACCCTTCCTCCCACTGGACGAGGGTTGAGATGTTGGCTTTCAGTTCTTGATGCTATCTTGATTATGTCTGGGACCCAAAAAGCAATGTTAGGCAAGCCCAAGCACAATTTTGATTCCCATGTCAAATAAAAAACTGCTTTGAAAGTCTCCTTAGTTTCAAAATTGGTTTGCCATGTAGTATGAGGGTTGCTTTTTGAGACACTTGGGGTTGTTTCTTACCCCATTTGGGTAAGATGAATAGTAATCCATAAGTCTTAAAATAGGATTTTTCAATAAGACCAAATCTGCTACAGGAAGGGACAATAGGGCAGTTTCCTTTCATTTTATCTATAAAGTTAACACAATAGTGAGTAAAGGATGCAGCAAGTTCTCCACATCATTACATAAAAGAAAGACTGCATGCAACTACATTTGTAACATGCACTATCAGAGCAGGGAAACTGTAAAGCAAAACCAGCATAAACATGGATGCCATTTGGGAAGAAATGTTTAATATAAAACCACCCAATCCTAAAAGGAATGTTTTTCATTTTGCATCCAAGAACAACAACAGTTCTTGGAGATCCTGAATAGGACTTTCACTGACTGCAACCAAAGGCTCTATTCATCAGATTTAAGGGCACAGTCAAAGGAAATGGATTCCTTTCTGAACCAGATTGACTTTCTACAGTTCATAAAAGAGAGAAAAGTCTGAATGGTCCAATTCTGTGCCTATTGCATGCATTTTTGAGTCAGAACTGGAAAAAGTTCAACACTTTCACTTTTGTTTCTCATCTCTGAAAATCTGCATATCATTTACTATTTGGATTGATATGGAAGGGCTCTTCTCTGTCCTAAACAAACTGTAGAACCGCTTCGCAGTAGAGACAGGCAAAATGCTTGTGTTAGGATTAAGCAAATTTCAAATTAATTTAAAATATTCTAATGGTTTCCTTTAAATGTTGTTAAAGGAACATTTGTTGGAATTAAATAGGAATGGAAATTAATAAGAAATACAGTTCTTTAAAACATAGAAATTCTCAGAAGATTGAAATGGATTAACCAGATAGTAGATAGACAGCACAGTTACATCTATGCTGAGCTAGATACCACTATGATCACTGTTCCTTATTGGCACAACAGCATTTATATCTAGCACTAGGTCAGTGATGGAGAACCATTTGGGCTTGGTGTGTCAAAAATTTTGAAAATGTCTAACTTGACTCTGCTGGTGTGTCACCCCCCCCCCATAACGTTTAGTAGTACTTTGACTATTGCTACTTTTAATAGTAATTTTGTATTGAACTGAACTGAAAACAACTATAGAACACATTGCATTTTATTTAACATCAATTAGTGACTTTTTTGGTGCTGAGTTTTACTAGATAATAATTTGAAAGAGGTGTGTCGGGGCCCTGGGGGAAACGCTGGCATGTCACCCAAAATGACCTCGCGTGTCACCGGTGACATGCATGTCATAGGTTTGCCATCACGGCACTAGGTCCTGGGTATCACATTGGATTAAAACTAGAATCATCTCCTCTCTGGCTGGTTCCAAGTGTTATAGGGACCAGCCATAGATGATGCAATCCTATGCTCAAGTAACCACAGCATCTCCCACTTCAGGAGCTGTTGTGGCACAGACAGCAAGGAGGCAGAAGTAGAGAACTACCTAGAATCCCAGAGTTCAAGTCTTCTTATGCCATTCACACAAACACACACTGCCAAGAAAAACCTGTTTGACGGAGCAGACCAAGGGAAGAAAGTTCACTCCCATGGGAGAGAGCAGACATGTAAAATAAACACACAAACCTCCCCAGGGCAAAGATTCAAGGTCTTGTGGGAGAGTCCACCAATTGGAAGGAACCCTTTTGTTCATTAGGGAGACTAGAATGAGCCAAGAGGAGCCCCAACAGCACCCAGGCAGGATGCTGGTATCCCATGCCATAGAAACCCAGACTAGAAGGCAGGCAAAACAGGTTCAAGTCCAGCCAAGTGGTTTGTTATAACCAACATCACGGTTACCTGTTGTACGACTGACCATAAACACCTACGACAAGGACAAAAGAGGGTCTGCAGACAAAACTGCCCAATTCATAAGATTGCTCTCTGACCACTCAGCTACAGCAGTATACAGACACAGAACACCTCATAGGGCATTCAACATTCTGCCGCACCACAAATGGGAGCACCTGGCTTGAGGACTGTACCACATGGAGCAATCAGAGAGTTTTCTAGTTTGCAGAATAAAATACCTTCTGAATTATAGAGCTGCAGCAACAACCCTAAAATGCCCCCCAGTGTACTTTCTGTAGAGCTTATATTGTGGGATAACCATATCTCACTGGTTATCTTTCTTTCACCAGGTTTCCATTATGCCCATTGTATCTATGTTTTACTTTGCAACCAAGTGCACCTGCTTAGAGGCATCTGGCATTTGCATGTGAACATCTAAACATTGTGTCCTCTTCCAAATGTTGGCATGTGCCTTTCTCCTGCAGCCTTTTTCTCTCTTTGACCACCTGCCCTAACATCTAATTTCCAAATTGTACCTTTTGGCCTTCTGGATGATACAGAACATTTACATCTTCATCCTTTATGGATGCTTTGGCCCAAACCGGATGCTGTCCACTTATTGGCAGTTACTTCGTATTCTCATTTTGATACACAGGAGACTATTAAAATATGAGGTTATACACCATAAGTTAGATGGTGTTTGAGGGCTTCTTGACTTCGTGTACATTTAGAGTTTTGAGATGTATAAATGTGTACAGGCATGCTTTGAAACAAGCCAGATCTGCTTACTCTTCCAAGTTAATTGCAGAACGGGCAGACTGCCCTGGCTTCTTGCAACTTTTTACTGTAGGGAAACTGTCTAATCTGGTTCTTCCTCTATCAACAAAAATGTGTGCGCTGCTCACATCCCATTTCAGGACAAAATTATGATCCTTGGAAGTATTGTGGCTGAAAACAAGTTGACTGATAATAACAGCTAGACTCTGGGCCAGTGTCAATTCTTTAAAAAAAAAAAAAAAACCTAGAATGCTATAGTCCAAATGTTGTTCCCCCCCCAGAACATTGTGTTGACAGTATGAATGTCCAAAAATTCAATTCACTAATAAGCTTTGGCAGATCCCAGTAATGTTGTTTTTGATGGTTAGAATGTGAATCTCTTTGTGGTCTTACAGTGTTCATTTTGATCTCTAGGATGGGAACTTGTTAACGATGGCTTAACTCAGTAGTTTCCTGTAATGTGCCATGATATCCTGTGCAGCGGCGTAGCATGCCTAGCCCGTGCCTGTTGCGGGCAGCTCCGCCAAAGCAGGAAGTGATCACGCCACATCAATTACTTCCCAGTCGCAGCTCTGCGACCCAGAAGTATTTGCTCTGCTCCAAGCGAGTCCACTTGGAGTGGAGCGAAGCCTAAGCCAGCAAAGGGGCTGTCACGCCTTCGCTGTCTTCGACTTTTCCTGCAAACCGAAGGCAACTCGAAAGCCAAAGGAAACTTGCACCTTTGGCTCGCAAGCGGGAGCTGCAAGAAAAGCCAAAGGCAGCAAAGGGGTAACAGCCACTTTGTGATGGTAGCTCACACCGTCACACGGCACTTGGGTCTCGAACTGTTGTCCTGCCTACCTCCTGGTCTGCAGTTCAGCGTCTTAACTTGTGAATAATTGTAACTTGAAACATTGGTCAAGATCATTGGACAATTGGAAAATGTACTTTCCTGAATGTGATTCTTTCCTAAATGTAAATGTAAAATCTTTCCAAAATGTAATTCTGAGAGTTGATTAACTTTTCAGCATGAAACTATTTAAACAGAAGATTGCAAAATATGCCATGAAACTAGAACAGCCACATGTAATTTGTGGACATCCCACTCTTTGGAGTGGGTGTGACTACCTGACAGTAAGAGGGGAAAGTGAAATATGTAAGATGGGAGGTTGTAAAATTTTGCAGAAGGCCAAGGAGATGCATGTGGCTCTTAAAGTTTCCACTAAAAAACACTAACAGCTCAATCCTATCCAGCGCTGATGCAATGGGGCCGTGCAGCCCACTCTGTATCCAGTGCTGGTTAGGAGCAGGCTGGAGGCTTCCTCAGGGTAAGAGGACATATTTCCCTTTACCCCGGGTATACCCCCAGCCTGCGCAATGAGGCTACTCGGATCTGAGCCAACTAAATCGATGGTGCAGAATTGAAAAGCCCCGTGCAAGAAAAAAATTAGGACAAAATTAGCTTAAAACTAAATACGTTGGTATGTGAATGACACAATAGATTGACTTTTTTAATATTTGGATTTATATGTAATATATTGCATTTACACCCACACACATATTCAATATTTGTAGAACAAAGTGGACAAAATGTAAAGATACAATAAATCAAATGTTACAGGATGGCTTTTAGAACCAAAATATTTGAAGATTAATAATCCTTCTTAACTCTCCAAACCCCATTGGTTCATTTAACATACTAGTAATAAAATAAATTATTACCATAATTAATATCTCCCACTTAAAGTATTTTTATCCACTGACATCTGGTCACTTCTAAGGAAGTTTTATAGCCTTAGGTGCAGAAATTAAAAGCAGCATATGTATGAAAATCTAGACCTTTTAAAAGATGAAACACCTGTTGATAGGAGGAATACGTTTAAAGCTAAAAATGAAACATAAAATATACACATGGAGTAAAGTTCTGTA
Source organism: Plestiodon gilberti rubricaudatus (assembly GCA_026170595.1). Lineage (NCBI taxonomy): Eukaryota > Metazoa > Chordata > Lepidosauria > Squamata > Scincidae > Plestiodon > Plestiodon gilberti. The sequence continues at coordinate 55,008,875 of JANXHW010000002.1, forward strand.
AGTATAGGTAAAATGGAAGTGAGGGCACGTGAAGCTTTTGAAATGTGGTGTTGGAGAAGAATGTGTAAAGTGAGTTCGATAGAAAAGGAAACTAGTAATGAAATATTGCATAGGATTAAACAGGATGAAGATACACGTGAAGTTTGAAGATTGGGCAATCGAGTTATATAGGATACATTCTGAGAAACGAGAGACATACAACCTAATCCTATCCCCCACCAGCCTGCGTGATACAGCGGCACTGATGGAGCATGCGCTGCATGCAGTGTGTGGGGTGAGGAATCAGATAGCCCTGGAGAGGTAACAGCGCAATCCTGCATAAAGATCCGCGGGCAGCCCATAGGGCCGTCTGCAGGATCCTATGTTCTTCCTGGGCCACTCCAACACAGCCCAGGGTCTATCTGAGGGAAGGGGACGTTTGTCCACTTCCCCCAGTGTAGAGCTGGAAGGCCTTGATGGGCCTCCTTGGATGTCTGCTGGCTCAAGAGCCGAATGAAATCTAAGATGGCTGTGTAACGGCCATCAAGCCCCGGAACGGAGCAGGGATATCGCAGTTGACATTCCTGCTCCCTCCCGGGCCAGCTTGGCCAACCGCCGCCATCCCTCATCACCTGGCCCGCCCCTACTTCCGCCGGAGGATGCCTTACCGTCCTCCAGTGGCTGCAGCAGGGTTCCGCGGAGGCGAGAGGCCTGCCGGTGTCCGCGCCAGTGGGCCTTACTCTCTGGGTGCCGTAAACACGCTTTAGGGCCTTTACAACACCCTCCACCTGCAGAGCGCGTGCTCTGCAGGCAGATTATTTGCGCCGTAAAAATCATTTTTACTCACCTCCCCACAAGCCGCCTGGCCACCAATGGGTTTTACCTGGTGTCAGTCCAAGGAGCCTCAGGGAGCATGTTGGGCAGGGAAAGGGAGGATAGGATGTTGGTGTGCACTGCTGCTGCCAAGATCCTCCCCCTACTGCCCCCAGTTTGGCTTAGTCCCCTGCCCTGATCATCCCCCAAACCACCTTACGTGCTCCAGCGAGGCATCCAGGAGCCACTGACACATGCAGAGAGCCTCCGGCTGTTTGTGCTGGCAGCTCCAAAGGGATTTGAGATCCGCTGCCATAGGCCCTGAATAGGATCGGGCCATAACAGTGCAATCCTACACATGTCTACTCAGAAGTACGGTTCATTGAATTCAATGGCAAGCGTATAGGATTGCAGCCGACTTCAAGATACAACTTAAGAAGAAGACCTGGTTATCACTAAAAACTATTAGGGTAGTAATAGAAGAATGGAGACCAGTCTATGGATTGTTATTGGAGACCAGTCTATGGATTAAAACATGAAAGACAAGAAGAGCTTGAAAAATGGGAGGAATTTTATTCATGAAGAACACAACTGAAAAATAGTTCTGAGAACAGAAAGAGAAAGATTATCCTCACCTCTCTGAAAGCAGTGGAGGAAAGGCTACCAATTTCACTGAAGTCAAGACAATATCTCAGCTGCTTCTCACAGCCATGTTTTACATTTTGAAATCAATTCTTCTGTTGTGTTGGCATTTTTAGCAGATCTTATAAATGCTGCATCTGAATATAGTTCACATCTAAGGCTTCATTTGAACAAAGCCCATCTCTGCAGCCTGGTTTTGGTGCCACCATGGCTCATTCCTAGAAGATTTTTTAGCTGTGTTTAGCTGAGCACTATTGGGTAACTACAAGCTAGACCATCCATATAATATTCAGAATCAGAGAAAAAGAGTTCAAGGCCATTGGATTAGTCTCAAGGCAAGCTTGAGGCTACATTTCTTTGTAGATATTAATGCCTTATTGAAAGTCACCATATTCTGAATAACCTTTTAAGAGTATGTGAAATTAAATCATGGAGAGTCATGATCTGAAGTTGTATTAGAGCTTTCATAAAGATGGTTCAAACTCATTGAAAAAGGCTGAGCTTTGACTTTCCTACATAAAAATCATTGTGTGAATTAGTTGTGATTAAATCATGGTTGGATGACTTCCATCCCACCTGTGCTGAAATCACATGAAGCACTATCCAAGCTCTGACATATTTGGTTTCTGTTTTCAGACTTCAAAGATGTGCAGAAGCAATTGGCCCAAACTGGCACCTACATTTAATATTGCCAAATATTACTTCCCAAATATTTTCCATCTAGTCACAGAGTGTGAACACAACCAAAGGCAAGACACAGGAGCAGAATTTGGGATGTTCCTTTTTAAGTACCTAACAGCACAATCCTATGCATGTTTACTCAGTAGTAAGTCCCACTATGTCTGATTATTGAGTTTATTCCCAGGTAAGTGTGCATAGGATTGCAGCTTAAATTCTAGTCCCAGTTCCAGTTCCTAGCCTCCTGCTTCTAGTTCCCCTTGCTCTGAAGCTTCAGTACTGAAGTATTCCCTCTCTTCTAGTACAGCAAGTCCTTGCTTATCATCGTTTTGCTATCCGTTTTAACATTGGCCTCTGTGGCTGCAGTCACTTCCGGGCCGCACTGGGCTCGCAACCCACTTCATGGTCCTATTCGTGCCCCAGAATACCTTGCAGGTAACTTCTGCAAGACATTTTGAGGCAAGAACAAAGCCATTGAAGTGGGTCGAGGTCCCACGCAACCCAGAAGCAGCTTTGCAGCGTGCAGTGGGCCCACCAGAACATTACTGAGAGTCTCTGACCCACTGGTGAGTGTTATAATGAAATTGGTTTTGTTATAAATTGTTTTACTTAATGTTGCAGTTTCTAGGAACCTATCTACAATGTTGAGGACTTGCTGTATATTATTTCTTCTTCCATTTAATTTCACTTACAGCCTGATTCTGCGTAAAGATACTCGGCCGGCCCATCGGGCCAGCTGCAGTATCCTGTGCCCTTCCCGGGCCGCTCCGATGCGGCCTGGGAACTCCTTGGGAGAAGGAGACATTCGTCTCCTTCACCCGGTGTAGAGCTGCTTGGCCCCAATGGTTCTTGAGCCAACGTAAATCCGGGGCGGTGGGGTAAGGCCGCCGAGGCCGGGAACGGGCGCAGGATATCAGCAGAGCTCACTGCTGATATCCACACACCCTCCCAACCTGGCTCGCCCAACGGCCGCCCTCCCTCACAGCCTGGCGCGCCCTCCCTCCGCCCCTGCACCGACCAGTGCATCTCTTACCTGCACTTGCAGGGTTGGGTGGAAGGTGGAGTAAGGGCTGCCAGCCTGCGCGCCTGCAGAGTGCAAGCTCCACAGCCGCTTGCTTACAGAGGATTGTGCTGTAGTATAGGTTGAGTGTTCCTTATCCAAAATGCTTGGGCCCAGAAGTGTTTCGGATTTCTTCGGATTAACAATACTCAACCTGTATCAATCAAACAGGTGGTCTATTGAGGCTAGGTAGATATAGTGTTGGTTAAAGTGGGACAAAATAAATAAGGGAAGAACAAAGAAGTGTTCTCCAATAGGAGCTTAGCTCTGAGTCACGCGTGCACTCTGAGGAATAAGACCGAGTTCTGGGCTCTGTTCTGGTTGACTGAAGCTGGTGATTCTGGAAAGATGGTGGCAATCAGTGCAGTTGAGATGTTTGGGGCCCGCTTTGCCAGTGCGGATTTCTCCAATCTCTGTGAGATTAAACAACTGCTGGACGTGGCAGAGAGGAGCCGAGAGCGTGGGTTACAGCGTAGCAGGAAATGGTGAGGCTGGGGTGGGAGAATTGATGCTGCACCTCATCTTTTGAGGATGCGCGGAGTGAGAGGAATAACTTGAGGGACGGGAAGCAGGGCATGCATGGTCACTAAATGTTTTGGATTTTGGAACATTTTGGATAAGGGATACTCAATATGTACTTTATTGGCAAGCAGAAGTCTTTATTGTCTTCTGTTCTAGGCAAAAATCCTATGCGCAGTTTCCTGGAAGTAATCCCCACTGAACACAGTGGGACATACTTCTCACATAGGATTGCACTGCTTGAGAGCTATATCTTTGTATATTTTCTTTATGTCACAACTACATGGCATCTTGTGTTCTATCTATCACACCCATGGTGGAGTGTTTTCCTTAGAGGCAGCAGATCTGTCTGCACATAAATTAGCTGCTTCAGCTGAATGAATTGGGCAGACATTTGTGCACTGGGAAACATGGTGTGCATCAGAATTACTGCATCCATAAGAAACATGAGACCTATATGTCTTAGGCCATGGAATTCTTTCCACTTACACTTATCACTGTTATCCTAATAGTCACTCCATCTCATAAAAAGCTAAATTGTCTGTCATGAGTTCCAGAAATCTATTCTAGCCAATTTCCTTATTTGCATTTTTCCTAGATGATTTTAGACTGACCCAGGTAACACTTGCCCTGTAAAGAGAGGTGTTTTTTTAAACATTCCTATGCTATGGTCTTTGACTAGATTAGAGACTTCTTCCTTCCCTCTTCTCCCCCCCCCCCATCCCCAAAACTTTTGGAATTAGTTTTGCGCTCGCTCTGTGTGTGTGTGTGTGTGTGTGTGTGTGTGTGTGTGTGTTTAAAGGACTGCCAAAATGCTGATTCATTCCACTTTGTAGATTAGATTATTTTAAATGTCTTATACAGTCAAGCCCTCTTTATGTCATCATCAATTTGCCACAATATTTTGAAATTGACCGGGACATTCCAATAAGTGATCTGAGTTTCATCAAGCTGAAAATGAAGTCACCAAAGCAGAGACATTTCAGTGTTCTAAGAGTTTTTAGAAAAATCAAACCCCAGTCCCAGTCAGGTTGTTTCATTGTTTCCCATGCATACCAGGCATCTAGGCAAAATACACAAAGTTAATCAAGTGTGGCCAAATGAAAAGCTGCTTATGCTACATGTAGTAACTGGCACTGAGTATTATTTCTGTGACATCAATCGACATTTTTAGAATTGGCAATTAAATGGGAAAATGTGATTGTAAATTATTCTGGATTAATTACAGCATATGATGTCACAGTCCTTTGATTGTTAATTCTAGGTCAAATTTGCCCAGTCTGAGACTGCACAGACCTTTTTTCACTGGAGACAATCCTAACCCTGGAAACTGAAAGCTAAGTTCTGCCTTTTTTAGTCATTGATGAGTGCAGTTCAGTGAAAATGAAATGGGTCTAAGGATATTCTCTGCAAGGGATTTCTAAGGTATACCATCTCAGCAAATCTGAGACCTGCAAATCAACTGTGTAGATCAGGGACATCGGTTTGCCAAAAATGACTCTGTTTCTCCAGATTTTTGCTTTTTTCAAAGCAAACGTTATCTTAAGTGTAAGAGAAAGGGAGGAATGAGTCCAGGGAGAAGGGAAGCTGACCAAGGGGAACAATGCCTAGTGGTTAGTGCACCTGCACCCGTTCCTGCTCCCCTGCATTTCCTTTATGGACCAGCAACTAAATGGGGAAAATCCCTTGGTAGTTTGTATACGCTACCACCATTCCAGACTACAGAGCAGGCAGAAGTGGGCCATCTGAGGGGAAAGAAATTCTCCCAAGAATGCACTGAACCCCAGGGGCTATTATTAAAACTCAAACTCAATAACGTCTGCATGGCAAAGAAACTTGACAACTCACTGAATTACCGTGAACATGGACAAGACAAAGGGTCAAAATGTAACTAGTTTATTAAAAGTCCAAAAGAAAGGGGAATCAAATAAAATGGAGGGGGGAAAAGTAGGGAGTAAAAGTACAAGCAAGCTGATGGAAACTGACTGAACTTGGTCAGAAAATGCAATAAGAAGGTTTGGTCAAAGGGATGCAGTAACCACTAATGACCATCAGATGAAGCTGGGCTGCTACTCAAAAAACTCAACCCGCACAGTTCCTTTCTACTAACAGGTGAAGTGAACTGGCTAGAGTGAAAGATAGAAGACAAAGGAAATAAAGTCCCTGAACACAATCTAGCTAAAACAGTCTCTATCTTCTAGCTTCTTACATTTGTCCAAGGAATCCCCAGTCCTTGCACTTGCACGTGAGCAAGTGGGTACTCCTCTGTGAGCTCACAATGAATGGGTCACTCAGTGACTGGCAGAGAACAAGCACTTCCTGGATGTTATATTACCTTACCTGGATGATGTCATCAAGTTACCTGATTAGAGGAATGGAACCCACCTGACCTCCATCCCACTCCTTGTACAGGTTTGCTACCCAATGGGCAAGGTAACTCAGAATTGCTGCCCCAGAAGGAAGACAGACCATGTCACTTTCCACACTTAGCTGAGGAATAATGGAGTTTTGAAACAGAGAGCAAGAAGGCTGCAGGAAGATTTTCCAGCAACTCTAACAGCCAAATCCTATTTGGGCCTTACGCCACCAGAACAAAGGGCTGCCCTTTTCCCTCAGTAACAGTCTGCACATGCGCAAAAGAACGTTATAATTAACGTTCACGCAGTGGGCCTTCCTCAGAAGGCCCCGGGCAGCCGGCCGGGGAAGACGTCCCCGAGCTGGCTCCAACGATTAAAGGGGCAGGTGCGGGGGGGCGCCCGGGGCAGTGACCCATCGGGTTCCATCCGAATCGCGGCGCAGCCATGAAACTTTTTGAACGGGTGTCTCTGGGAGGGGGGGTCACTTGGGTGACGCGCGGCCCCGCCGTGGGGCCGCGCGCGCCCTAGTGACGCCACTGCCCGAATCTTTGGTTGCAAGTTGTGAGTCCATATCTATTTAATGGGGAAAAACAGATTTAAACCTGATTAAAATTCGACTTGTCGTAAAAGGCTCCAAGTCTCAAGTCGAGTCTTTTACAATCGCCGGGTCAAGTCTGAGTCAAGTCATTGACGCGACATGAGTCCGCCTCAAGTCCGAGTCAATAGACTCAAGTCTACGTCACTGGTGAATTGTTTTGAAAAACACTTTCAAGCTAAATTTTGTAGTTTGGACAGGCATCTTTCTGAAATCAAAGGGGGCACACACCCCAAAATCACAAATCTGGATCACAAATCACAAACCTGTCTGCCTGTTGAAACGTAAATAACGAAAGACGCAAGTAGAACTGTAAATTCGTTTTTATTCAAGTCTGGTTTCTTTTATTGATACATGGTCATGTCACCCGTGCTACCCAAATCTTTGATGAAAATCTGGAAGGGCTTCTCTAGAGTATATTATTTATAGTTAGCAATAATTGAAGCCCACAGCAGCATGTGAGACTGCAGTGTTAATTCTACAAGATTTACCACTCACTTTCAATAGATGAGCCACTTTGTACAACAGAACCCTCCAAGAAAATGGTGAGTTCTGAATGGGATATGAACTGTTCTAAACAGTGAATGTAGAAGATTTGGTGAATGATAACAGGAAACTGTTAAGAATCCCAAACAAATTTTGAGAATATCTGAAAGTGTGTGTGTGTGTGTGTGTGTGTGTGTGTGTGTGTGCGTGTGTGCATGCGCGCGCGCGCGCGCGCCAACTTTGCAAGATTGCGTTGTTTTTGCATTACTCTGTTAGCTTAAGTTTAAACATCTGTTTGACTATGCACCATATTCTTTTCAGTTCAAAATTATGTTAAATTTAAGGAGAGTGGCCACAATCCAGAAAATCTGCTCTACATGCAGAAATAGGTCTTTGCCAGGATATTCATGGAACGTAATTGCAGTGCTTCAGACAGCCAAAAGTGCTCGTGAGCTTCAAGATTGTGACTGATTACAAATATCAGGGGTTCTCAACCAGGCGTACTCATACCACCAGTGGTACTTTGGCCAACTGCTGGTGGTACTCAGACCGCTGGACTGCCGGAACCTTCCTCCAATGTGGCACTTTGGGTGCCATGTTTTCACTCCCAAGAGGCTACTGCCTTTGGCCAAGCCTCTCGGGAACACTGAGAAGGGCCCTCCCACCTGCCCAGAGCCTCCTACCTGCTTTTTCTGGTTTCTAAAAACCAGGACGTAACTGGCGATGATGTCATCGCCAGTCACTTCCAGTGGTACACAGCAGGACAGTGGCACTGGAGGTAGTACTCAGCCAGGAAGTAGTTAAGAACCCCTGCTCTAAATCTTTTCTACTTTATGGTGCTTTGTGGATCCTTGACCATTCTTTTCTGGAGCAGGACTGGTACACTAATAGCTCAGGTCTTGAATGTGCAGCACCAGCTCATAAGTGGTTAAGAGACTGTCAGCCCAATCCTATGCATGCCACCCAATGGCGGTGCGCCTCCTGCGCTGGTGCTGATTGCCATAAAGCAGTCAGCACCAGTCGCAAAGGCTTTCCCAACAGCGCGCTGCTCAGCACACTGCCGGTGATGCCAGTGGGAAGGCCTGCACCATCCCGCTTGCGTCGGAGGCTCCCCCGAGTCTCGCCGGAGCAGGTAGGATGGAGGAGATGGCAGGAGGGGCTGAGAAAGGGTGTAACAGGGTGGGGCAGGTGTAACAGGGGCGGCAGCTAGTGTAGGTACAAGGAGACCCATTACAGGCCAAGAGGCTTATGCAGAGGTAAGGGGATTAAATATCCCCTTGCCTTGCAGAAGCCTCCTGGTCATCCTTGTCCCCGCACAGGATGCAGCGACTGCCATTTTGGTGCCGCTGCATTGGCGGGGGTGGTAAAGGATAGGGTTGGGCTCTGTGTCGGATAGGTATACCCACACAACTTCATGAAATGTGGCATTACTCTGGAACTGCTGGCAAATTCACTTGCAGCACAATCCTATGCATGTCTACTCAAAAGTAACTTCTACTGTGTTCAATGGGACTTACTCCCAAGGAAGTGTGTATAGGATTGCAGACTTATCAAGTCACCAGTTTCTAATTTGAATTCCATGGGACTGCCCTAAAAAACCTTTAACACTTTACTGACATATCAAAAGGGGGGGGGGGAGAAATCAACCAAAACTCATCTCTATTATTACTTTTAATCTAAAACATTGGTTTTAAAATGTACTCTTACTTTCAAAAACCAAAATATTTCCAAACATATAAAACAATCAGAAGACAGAAATATGAGAAGGCAAATATAGTCCACTACACACAGAAAATGGACCTGCTCCATTTTAAAACTGCAATTTTCCTAAACATTAACCACATTTTAGTAATAGATAATATTAAACAGACAAACAATTGCACAGAAAAAGTAAAAATCATTACAAGTGGTTTCGTTTTAATGGATTTTTTGTTCACTAAGAAAATTGATAGGTACATTAATTTAAAATCGTGGTGCTCACAGGATTTCTAGAACTGTTAAACGTGGCTACATTTCTCAGAACAGTTAACATTTGGAAAGACTGCCTAGGGTACTTTCCAGATTGTCAATTTTAGCTCAGTAAATGCATGATACACAAACACCCTTTTCCTCATCATGCATTGAATGTAGATATTGTGTAAATGTTTCTAAATGGGATCTTGTGTAGCTGTTATACAAGGCAGTGGTCAATTTTAAAGTTCAGGGGTTTGACATGTCAACCCCCCCCCCACACACACACACACATCTCACCCTAGCCATGCCCCATTATGACTACTACAACAAAAAAGTTGTTTTTCTTCCTTGCTGTTTCTTCTGACACTTCTCTACATTGAAACTTAATATCCTTAATTTCCAGCCCAATCCTAACTAATCCCTCCTAACTCTAGAGCGGCCCGGTGTCGAACGGGGAAGGCATGATGGACCTCCTCGGATTTCCGCCAGCTATTTGGCTGGTGGAAGTAAGAGGAGGCCGTGTAAAGGCCCTGCTGGCCGGAAGGGAGATGGGGATATGGCGGCTGCCATCCCAGCCCCCGCCCCCGGGCTGGTTCGGCCAATGACCCCCTTCCCTCATCACCCAGACCACCCCCACTGGAGCTGGACTTACCTCCTCCGGTGGCCGCAGGGACGATCCGGCTCCGGAGTGAGGGTGGCCAGCCTCGGTGCCGGCCGGCCTTACTCCAGAGTCATCGCAAATGTGCTTTACGGCATGTTCGCAACGACTTCGGGCAGCGGAGCGCTCGTTTCGCCACCAGATCGTTCTATTGGATTGCGCTGTTAAAAATCTAGCTCATTTCATCCCAGGTTCTTGGAATGGATCGCAATAGTTTTAAAAACATAAACATTGAAAAATGAGGTTAAAAAGTCCCAAATATACGGTAAGAAGAACGAGTGCTATATCATCTCACCACATTTCAAATGTGGTGATTTACAATGGAAGCAGTTCACATTCAGCTAGGTTTTTCATTTAGTAGTGAGTACTAAGTAAATTGTGGGCGCAATCCTGTCTAAGCTTGGAATGGCAGAGCGAGTGCTCTGCCGTTCCAAGCCAAACCTACCGTAAAGCATGTTTGCAATGAATTTAGATTTAAGGGCAGCCAACGCGGAGGCCGGCCGCCCTCACGCCGCTGCCGGATCCCCCATGCGGCCACCGGAGAAGGTAAGTGCAGCTCCAGCGGGCACAAGGGCGGTTCGGGAGGCTAGCTGTTGGCCAAGCCGGCCCGGGGGGCAAGGATAGTGGCCGCCATATCCCCGTCCCCTTCCTGGGTCGGATCTGCCATTACACGGCCTCCTCCGACTTCCACCAGCGAAATAGCTGGCAGAAATCCAAGGAGGCACATTGGGACCTCCCCGCGCTACACCTGGGGGAAAGGGACGAACGGAAACAGGGATAGGATCCGGCGGGCAGCCTGGGCCGTCCGCCGGATAGTTAGGCAGGATTGGGCTGTGTGTGAATGAGCCCTTAGAAATGTCCCAACACCAGCTTTTCTCATAAACTGTTTGGGAACATCAAACTGGTAATAATTAAAAAATTAAACTACTGGCCCTTGTGGTTCCCACAGATGCCAAGAATCACAAGCACACCAAACTCACCAAATTTTGTCAGATTGGAAAATCCAGAGAATGGGAAAATATTGTTTTTCCTCCTTTGAATCAAAATAAAATAAAATGCCTTATCAGCGTATGGTTGTTATTCTTCTTTTGTGGGCAATTATACTATGGGGAAAAGCTGTAAAAAAAAAGTAATGATGATTCTGTCATTTCTTGAGACCATTTTGTTTGAGCTGAAGAACCATTTCCCCCCTATTAAATTGCTATTTTAGGGAATTACTCTAGTCCCTAGGCATGACTTAAGTCTCTATTAAAATGATTTCACAGCACTTGTGCTTAACTGTCTGATATGTGTTTTTCAAGTTTGCAATTCTCCTGTGATTTCCAGTTATGACAAAAGAAGACAGAGAAGATATGCTTCGTTAACCTATTAAGGCAGGATTATTTTTTTCTTTCCCCAAATACTTTGTAAGATCAGCAATAGACTACTCAGGCAGTGATAGGATGGGATCAAAATGATATAGGAATAATGTGCCATTAGTCAATAGAGAGCCAGAAGGATCTATTCTAAAGAGGAGGGCAGGCAAGGAGTGATGATGGTGGTGCTGATGCTAATGAAACAGAAAACTTTGGTTCTTTTTCCCCATTTACACTCCATTCCGAACCAGCCCAAGTGATGTCAATGTGGTTTGCCTAAAAAATGCCCTATACTGTACACATTTCCCACTTATGATTTTAGCAGGGCAAGTGGTTTCCTGACTTACAGCACAATCCTATTCATGTCTATTCAGAAGTAAGTCCCATTAAGTTCAATTGAATTTCCTCCTAGGAAAGTGTGTATGGGATTGTAGCCTTAGGCTGCGGTTGTCAGAAGATTCAACTGAGATGTAGGTCAATCAGTTGCTAGGTAACCTTTTGAATTAGCAGCAAAGAATGCACAGCACCCATTTGCCAGTTAAAGCTAAGGTTTCTAATAATCCAAATAGGTATGGACAGAGGAAAGGAATTCATGCACTGGCTGCTGATGTCATCATGAAAGCAATGGAAAGTGAGGGTTTTCTTCCAGCAAGCAGGTAAAGTGTAGCAGCTAAGATACTGACAGCGCAATCCTATCCAATTTACACCACCGGTGTAACCAGTGGTGCAGCAAGAACAGGAGGCCCCAGAACGGAAAGGGGATTCAAATCCCCTCCAAAGAGGGATTCAAAGGGGATTTAAATCTCCCCTCCCCTCCAAAGCCTCCCGCCCTGTCCTCCCCTGCTGGTTACACCTCTGGCATAAGGTATTCCAATGGTTTTAAGGGACCGTATTTATTGGCGTATAACACTCACTTCCTTGTCTTAAATTGTAGCCCAAAATAGTAGGGTGCATGTTATATGCCGGGCCATTTAAAAGCATTTTACCCAAACAGCAGTGGGTGCGTGTTATACGCCGGTGCGTGTTATACGCCGATAGGTGTAATACGCCGGCAGGTGTAATACGCCGAAAAAAGGTGCGTGTTATACGCCGGTGCGTGTTATACGCCGGTGCGTGTTATACGCCGATAAATAATTTTGGGGCGCTGATTCCAAATTTGGCATCAGGTTTGGCATCATGAAAGTAGGGTATGCCGATAGCATAAAAACAAGATGTGATAGAGCAAATCTGAGATCAGATTTGGAATCAGCACCCTGAACTTAGTCTAAAACAGCTGCAAAAGTCCAGGCCAGAAAAAAAAAATTGTAGACCAGTGTAAATTTGCTGTTTTTCATTGATTTTATCAAATGCAATATTTGATATCTCAAAAACCTGATGTGATAGACAAAAACTGATACCAGATTTGGAATCAGCGCCCCAAAATTACCTTAAAACCATTGGAATACCTTATGCCAGAAAAAGTGTGTTGACCAGTGTTATTAAACCAATCATGACAGCTGAAAAGTCCAGGCCAGAAAAAAACATTTTTGTAGACCAGTGTAATTGAACAAAGTTGCTCACAGGCTCAGAACTTTAATTTTAAGGTCTCTCAAGACCCCACCACTACTTAGCTGCCTGGTCCCAGATTGCCCAGGCCAGGGCCTCTGAGAGGGGGGTTAAGGGGGTACAATCATAGCCAGGCCCAGGGCCAAAAATGGGTCAAAAAGGGGGCCCAGGGGCAAAAAAGGGGGTCCAGAAACCAAATTCACATGAAGGGAAGGAACCCAAAAGAAACTTTGTACCCCCTGATAAAATTTCTCTGAGTGGCCCTGGCCCAGGCCCCACTGTGACAAGACTCCTGAGAGTCCCTTGGACTGCTAGGAGATCAAATCAGTCAATCCTAAATGAAATCAACCCTGACTGTTCCCTGGAAGGACAGGTACTGAGGCTGAAGCTCAAATATTTTGGCCACCTAATGCGAAGATAGGACTCTCTGGAGAAGACTCCGATGCTGGGAAAGATTGAAGGCAAAAGGAGAAGGGGAAGGCAATGGATGAGATGGTTAGACAGCATCACCGATGCAACAAACATGAAAATGAGCGAACTCAGGAAGATAGTGGAGGACAGAAAGGCCTAGCGGGGTGTGGTTCATGGGATCATGAAGGGTCGGACATGACTTAACGACTGAACAACAACAAAATGTTACTTTTGGATTTGGAAGCAAAAAACATACCTATGGGTAAAACAAATGCCTTTTATTGGTAACGTATAAGCAGTGTAATCAATCTCAGACTGCAATCCTATACACACTTACCTGGGAGTAAGTCCCATTGAATGCAGTGGGGATTACTTCTGAGTAGACATGCATAGGATTGCTCTGTCAAGAAAACAACCAGAATAGAAAATATGCTCACACTCCATCAGTTGCCGGGGTCTCCAATTCAGCAATGGACAGACTCCTGATGGCCATATAATGTGCAGCACCTCTGTGAATGGTTTACACATGCTCACTGATAATGGACTTGGGGCTTCCTTACATATGCTACTATGCCTAATTATAGCTATTTATACACAAACATGTATGCACGCACGCACGCACAAACACACATTAAGGTAATTGGTTGGGTTAGATTAGATTAATTAGAAGGAAAGGAAAAACATGTTAGCGGAAAAGCCATAGGAAGTAGATATTCCAACAAAATGGGCCCCTCAGTTGCAGGTGTTTAAGAGATGCCCAGTATTTTCCAAGAGATAAGAAAGGAGCTGACAAAAGACTCACCCAATTAAAGTAGACATATAGTGGTCCAAGAAAAGGCAAATGACACTAGCTAGTATGTACCAGTTACCAAGGAATTCACCACTTCCAGGCTAAAATCAGTCTGACAATGCATGTGTGCCCATCACTGGCATGTGTGCCTATCACTGTGGTATAGTGATACAAAGGTCTTCTAGCATTTTCTGCTATATCAGGTAAGCAGTCAGAAGACTGGTGATTCCTCCACCTTTACAAGCCCTGCGAAGTCATTGGAACTGATGAGTGACACGCTGCTGGATGATGCCCACAGTCATGACTTTCACTCATACATTTGTGCATTAATTTCTTTATTTATAAAGATTTCTACCCTGCCTAAAATCACATATGGCCTCAAGGCAGCTTATTTTACAAAATTAGAACAAAATGTTAAACAGAACAATAAAAACATCATGAAGAAAAGTCATCTGAGCAAACAAACAAAAGAAATCCACCGGGAAAATAAAAAACAGGAAAAGCAATGATAACCGTCTCGGATTAATATTGTATCATTCAGGGCACAACAGGGCAGATTTCACCTGACGCCTAAAAGGTTGTAAAGATAATGCCAGACATATGTGCCTGTAGAGGGAGATCCACACTTTGGGTGCTACCACTGAACATTAGTTATGTCGCAACAGAAAGAATACGGGGGTTTTACCAAGAGAACCAAAGTTCATAACTGCATGTGATTTGCACAGCCCTTAAAGCTTGCTGACATTGCCAGAGATGAGCGTTATTGCAACCCTGTTTTTATAGCACTGCATCTTCTCTGAAGGCCATGTTGAACTAATACCTTTATTTTGGGAAAATAAACAACTAAAGCAAGTTTGATGAGAATTTTGAAAATCAGTACGCCAAATATGACATTGTTCTATTGCCACCAATTCATTCAAAAGAGAGTCTTTCTTATAGGAACTTCCATATTTTTTTTAAATGTCCTTTTGGTGGAATAGTTGTCCTAATAGGAGGATAAATGGCTTACAAGTCACTGTACATTTAGCTTTACAGTTACAGTAATATGATTTTCTTGTTGGGATCCATGAGATGGTATTAAATTTATTGGAGTGATAGAGACCAATATTTGAAGCTGATAAGGGATGGCCAAGGGAATTGGTAATAAGATACATGACCTTTCACCTCTAAGGTCACTGGATCACATCCGTATTAGGTCAATAGTGGCAGAAAGTCATTACGTGTCTGGCATCTGTTTGGTGGCCTTTGTGGAATCAGTTGACAGGTTCAGACCGGTACCAAGTGGACAGATGTTATTCACACTGAGGAGGCTGCTCAAGACATTGTCACACCCCTCACAAGGTTTCAGAGTCTTGACTTCCTAAACCCTGTAAGTAATCGTGGTTTAAGTTGAAGGGTGATGAGTTGGTACTTACTTGTTTATATGTGGGTGGGTTGCCCCTTCCCATTTATGCAAGCAATGAGGAGGGAAAGAGCTATTCCTTTCTATAAAACAATGGAAAGCTAGTAAATGAAAGCTTCAGTGGTGTTGCTGGAGGGGAGTTGGCACCATAAGTGGTACAAGGCGCTACACTGCGCCTTGCAAACTGGTGTAACACAACCCCTCCCACTCACCCCTGAGGCTATTCTGGCAGCAAAAGTAACACGTAGTGCTTTGCCTTTGCCGCCGGAATGGCCCTGGAGGCGAGTGGAAAGGGTCATGTTACATCAGTTTGCAAGGCGCAGTGAAGCACCTTGCACCACTTATGGTGCCACACCCCCTCAAGCAATACCGCTGGAGAGCTGGTGTAGTAGTGGTTAAGGCTACAATCCAAGTACATGCATACTTGGGAGTAAGCCAATAAGTCTGTAATGTTGCAATCCTATAAACACTACATGGGAGTAAGTTCCACTGAACTCAATGAGGCTTGATTCTGAGTAGATATGCATAGGATTGTGCTATCAGACTTATTTCTGAGTAGAGATAACATAGGATTACACTGTAAGAGACTGACAGGCCAATCCTGTGAAAGTTGCAGTGGCCTGCCTAAATGACTGGCCGCTGCATCCTGCGCAGGATGCGGCCCATGCTGGCTCGGCCAGGGCTCACCTCTGGCGAAGGGGATGTTTGTCCCCTTCCCCCAGTATAAGCCCCAGAGGCCCCAATGGGCCCCCTTGGATGCATGCCAGCTCTGGAGCTGTCGCACAACCAGGAAGGCCGTGTAAGGCCAGCCCGGCCCAGGAAGGGGCTTGGGATATCAGTGCAACTCAGTGCCAATATCCCTGCCCCCACCCAAACCAGGCCAGCCAATGTCCCCCTCCCCCACCACCCCAGTCCACCCTCCCCACACCCTCCCACCACCTGGCGCAGGACTCACCTCTGCCCAGTGGCTCGGAGTCCAGAGGACGGTGGAGTGAGTGGTGCCGGCCTCTGTGCCCATGCCACTTACTCCAGTGGTGCCGCAAAAGTGCCTTACAGCACTTTTGTGACACCTAAGGCCGGTGGAGCGTGCCCTCCACAGGCCTAGAGATGTACAAGATTGCACTCTGAGAGGTGAATAAGAACTTCCCTGGTTTAAATCTCATCTCTGCCATGAACTCACTAAGTGGAGTTCGTCTCAGCTGCCATATAGGGGTAATTGCACTTATCTTACAGGGTTATTGTAAGGATTGTGTCAAGGTTTGAAATGCCTTGCATGTTCAAAAAGTGCTTTACAAATGCTAAATATGATTAAACGTTTTCCTTTCTAAATGCTGCCTAGTTCTCACACACAGCATATGGTGTTGTGGTGTTGTAATAACTAAACCACAAGTTACATAGAAAGCTACCTTATACCTTGTCTGACCACTGATCCATCTGGCTCTCAACACAGACTGGAAGTGACTCTCCAGGGTTTCAGATAGGAGTTTTCCCAGTCCTACCTGGCTACCTTGAAATGCCAGGGATCAAACTTGGGGCCTTCTGTTTTCAAAGTGTGTTGACTGTTCCACTACAGAATGCAAGTGGGGGCTCATTTATTATCACTATTAAGGTAAAGGTATCCCCTGACAATTAAGTCCAGTCATGTCCGACTCTAGGGTGTGGTGCTCATCCCCATTTCAAAGCCGAAGAGCCAGCGTTGTCCGAAGACGCCTCCGTGGTCATGTGGCCGGCATGACTCTCCTTGCCGCAGCGCATAGCATGCAGCTGGAACACGGAGTGCTGTTTACCTTCCCGCAAGCGGTACCTATTTATCTACTTGCATTGACATGCTTTGGAACTGCTAGGTTGGCAGGAGCTGGCCAAGCAACGAGCGCTCACCCCGTCGCGGGAATCGAACTGCCGACCTTTCGATCGACAGTTTATGGTTCAGCGGTTTAACCCGCTGATTACCTTCCATAAAACTCTCTCTCTCTCTCTCTCTCTCTCTCTCTCTCTCTCTCTCTCTCTCTCTCTCATAGAAAGCAAATGCTGCAATCCTATGCACACTTTCCTGGGAGTAAGCCTCATTGAGCACAATGGGACTTAGTAGACATGTATAGGATTGTGCTGTAAGTAACAGGAAGAAGGTTTCTCCCCATGTCTTCTCTTTGACATGCAATGCAGAGGGATTTGAGGGAGGGGATCACCATCATATTTCTTATTGTTCAATAAGAATTAAGCCTGCAACATGAGGAGTAAGCCCAGAATCCTTTATTTCTCCTTTGGTGGGACGAGGAATTCTGCAATAAGATGTATATCCAACAAACCCGATTTTTAAAAAAGATACAAATGTGAAGACTGAATGTTTGCATCTTTCTTAATGCTTAATTGCAAGGACTTGAAATCTCAGTCTTGAGTTGCATCCTAAATTTAGTTAATCATGGTGAAAGAAGTTAGTTATGACAAACAAAACTTGCATAGTGGGACTTACTCAGAAGTAAGTCCCACTATATTCAAAGGGGCTTACTTCCAGATAAGTGTTACAGATTGCAGTCTTAGGATACTACCCTGGGCCTGAAATGGTTGGACAGTTGTCCCTAAAATCAGAAACGTTGCAGGGAGGCGGTGGGCCCCCAGGCGACAAGCGTGGGGGTGACAAAGTGGGGGGGGGGTGAAAACCATGCCATTTTGGTGGCGGGAACAGCAGGCAGCGGCAGCAGAGAAGGCGATGGGGTTGGCCCACTCACCTGCCCTGCTTCTCCAAATGGAGTTGCAGCGGCGGTGGTGGTGACATCACATCCGGTGGTGATGTCACAGGGGGCGACATACTGACGCCACTGTCTAAAATAATACACTGCTGAAAAACAATATGATCACCCAACCTTGGCAGGTCCAAGAAAGAAAGGTGGGAAAGGTAATCAAAAAAAAAAAAGGAAGCCAAACAAATGATATTACTAAGTGTGCTGGTTCCTGTCTGCATTGTTAGAAATCTTCCATATATCTAAAGATATGATAAGAAATCCTATCTATTATTTTGCTTTCCAAGTTAGGTCCTGCTATGCACCTGGCCTGTAGATAGAATACTGGATCTATAATGTGTCTGGAAATGCATTTTCCAGGTCATTTAACACACTTCTCAGCAAGCAAATAGTAACCAGTCTTTCATTTGCACAGAGTGATTAAGTGTGTTTAAAAACATCAGTTTCCCTCTCCTCAAAATGTATGTGTACAATGATTTCACTAATCTGTGTTAGTGATCCTGAGGACAAGACAATGGTACAGTATACTGTATTGTGATTTTATCATTCCTGCTGATAAAGACCTTTCAACCCAATCCTGTTTATTCAGAAAGTAGACCCCATTAAATTCAACAGGACTTACTTCCTTGTAAAAGTCTGCATAGCAGTCTACATCCATTGAGGAGTGCGCTGTTTTTGTGGTATTTTCACACATGTTGAAAGAGCTTTTTACGTCTTTGTTTGTAACACAAATGTCAAATATATGTTGGTTATAATGTATATAGGTAAAGGTAAAGGTGACCCCTGACAATTAAGTCCAGTCGTATCCAACTCTAGGGTGTGGTGCTCATCCCCATTTCAAAGCCGAAGAGCCAGCGTTGTCCGAAGACGCCTCCGTGGTCATGTGGCCGGCATGACTCTCCTTGCCGCAGTGCGTAGAATGCAGCTGGAACACAGAGCGCTGTTTACCTTCCCGCAAGCAGTACCTATTTATCTACTCGCATTAACATACTTTGGAACTGCTAGGTTGGCAGGAGCTGGCCAAGCAACGAGCACTCACCCCGTCGCGGATTCGAACTGCCGACCTTTTGATCGACAGTTCATGGTTCAGCGGTTTAACCCACTACGCGACACATACACTGTGCTGTATATATGTATATATAAAAATGGTTCTCCAACTCCCATAATGACATTGACACATGTACATACCTGTAGATGTTGTATGAAGGATTCAAAGGCGTTCTTAGCATCATATCTGAAAAGAATAATTCTAATGTTATTTGTTCTTCATACTTTGGGATAGGTGCATATTAGAAATGGTTAACATCAAGGACAACTTGGATCAAATGAGATTAT